>OX457081.1:1845595-6645595 GCA_949752815.1 Conops quadrifasciatus
CCGCTCTCTCTCTCTCCCTCTCTCTCTCTCTCTCCCTCCCTCCCTCTCTCTCTCTCTCCCTCTCTCTCTCTCTCTCCCTCTCTCCCTCTCTCTCTCTCTCTCTCTCATTTTTCTATTCCTCTACCTGCCAATTCCTCCGTTTTCTGTCTTCTGTAGGTACCTCTTGGCCTGTCGGTTCTTTTCGCATATTAATCTTTCAGCCTCTCTGTCTGTCTGATCGATTCTACCTCTCCCTCTCCCTTTCCGTCTTTCCTTCTTTATATTCTTCGGTTTTTGCTGGCTTCGAAAGCTCTGTGATAAATTGTTGCACTAAATGATAAAGACACTTCAGTGTGCGTTGAATTAACAACACCGTTTTTTTTTTCAGCCGCCTTGACTGTTTGGATTCCTGTCCATCTCTCTGTCTGTCTGTCTGTCTGTCTATCTGTCTGCAGCAGCAATAAGTGATGTACCATATAATTTACAATATAATCATTGGCAACGCAATTTATTCGCACGCTAAATGCTTGTCAACGCGTCATGCGTCAACGACGCGGCGTTGACTCTACGAACAATGATCAAATGAATTGTTGCAATCAACAGAAGCAACAGCGGCAGCAGCAGCAATAAGTTGCCGCAACAACCAAAGAAAATTGCTCACTTTACTCGATTTTAGCACCACATAAAATAAGTTTTCAAAAAAGAAAAAACTTAAATAAATTGATTTGAAAAAGAAATAAAAATTAAAAAGAGAAAAATTGGTAAAAATGCAATAAAATAGAGAGAAAAGGCAGAAAATGGAGAAAAATGTTCGAGTGTAATTTTATTGAATTCAGAAAATCGCTGCTGTAAAATTTCTACATTCCACGATCACGCACCAGAGCGATCAACTACGCGAATGAAAGAATGAATGAATGAATGGTGAAAGGAAGATGCGTTGCGAGAAATGTAAAGGCATTAAATAATTTGTTTTTGAGGGCCTTTTTCTTCCAGGAAACCGTGCAGACCACGGTTCTTCTGGCAAAGAGCCGGAGGTGTTAATATTACAAGACTTATCGTGCATTTAAATCAAAAGCCTGTTGTTGTAATTGCATAAACAAATTTTGACAATAGCTCAGAAAAACACTTCTCTTGAACTCTCTAAAATACTCAGACTCGGAAGGTTTTTGAAAAAATGAAATAATTTTTGAAAATCGAAATAATTAAAACTCGGGAAAATTTCTCTGATTCAAAATGTCTGTGGCCCAATCACTGCGTTTGTGTCACGTACTCGGCATCGACAAATCGACACGCTTTTGAACGCACTTCAACGACAGTCAAGACCTCAGCCTCTGCCTTCTTCGTTGCACAATAAATAGTTCTCGGAATGGTAACAATAGTGCCATGGATGCACCGCTTCGGTTGCAGCCAATAAACGATGCCTCTCACGCGCTCACACGCCACCGTGAGTAGCCACCGTTTGTCACCGGCCACCATCAGGCAGCGTCCGTTAACAAAACTGTCTTTGGCTGCGACCAGACCGAAAACGCATTTACACGTTTTTAGTTAGAAATCTGTTGTTACTGATTCTGCTTTTTGTGATTACTTTCGGTACTAATTTATGAATGCCTTGCTTGCCTCTATCTTCTTTCTCTTTTTCTCCATTACCTACTTTTTCTCTAGTGAGCACAAAAGATTTTGATCTACAAGAAAAATAATCATGATTTGTATTTGTTATCGCCAGCGGAAGTAATAATTGTTCATTGCGGAAACGTGTTTAACATTTTTTTTTGTAAAAATCAAATTTTTTTTTATTCAAATTCGAAATTAAGCCTTTACATTTCAATTAGAAAAGGGCTTAAGAATTCTTGAAATTTATACTGTCAAAAAAAATATGAAAAATATTGAAAAACAAGGAAAGTGAAATGGATTTAATGCTTTCAGGATTTTCTCTTCAAAAACAATCAATCTTTATGAATTCTATGATGAATTGGTGAAAAACAGACCAATTTCAATATTTTTCATGAAGTGAATAATTCAAAATGAATTAGAATCAATCCCTGCAAATCAATAATCAGTTTACAATGAAAAAGAATTTTCTATGAAATATTAATCAGCCTCTAAGAACCAAGAATCAATTTATAATCAAGAATTGATTCCTGTGAATCAAGAACCAGTCTGTGAATAAAGAATTAATTTCTAATCAACGATTAGTTCCTATGAATCAATAATCAATTTGTAATCAAGAATCAGCCTCTAAGAATCAGGAATCAATTTATAATCAAGAATTGATTCCTGTTAATCAAGAATCAGTCGGTGAATAAGGAATTAATTTTTAATCAAGAATTAGTTCTTGTGGATCAAGAATCAATTTGTAATCAAAAATCAATTTAGAATCAAGAATCAGTCTCTATGAATCAAGAATCAATTTATAATCAAGAATTGATTTCTGTGAATCAAGAATCAGTCGGTGGATCAAGAAATAATTTTTAATCAAGGAATAGTTCCTATGAATCAAGAATTAGTTCCTATGGATCAAGAATCAATTTGTAATCAAAAATCAATTTAGAATCAAGAATCAGTCTCTCTATGAATCAAGAATCAATTTATAATCAACAATTGATTTCTGTGAATCAAGAATCAGTCGGTGAATCAAGAATTAGTTCCTATGGATCAAGAATCAATTTGTAATCAAAAATCAATTTAGAATCAAGAATCAGTCTCTCTATGAATCAAGAATCAATTTATAATCAAGAATTGATTTCTGTGAATCAAGAATCAGTCGGCGAATCAAGCATTAACTTTGCTGGGAATCAAAAACCAGTCTGTTAATCAAGAATTAATTTTGAATCAAGAATTAGTTCCTATGGATCAAGAATCAATTTGTAATCAAAAATCAATTTAGAATCAAGAATCAGTCTCTCTAATCAAGAATCAATTTATAATCAAGGATTAGTTCCTATGAATCAATAATCAATTTGTAATCAAAAATAAATTCAGAATCAAGAATCAGTCTATCTAAATCAAGAATCCATTTATAATCAAGAATTGATTCCTTCAAATCAAGAATCAGTCGGTGGATCAAGAATTAATTTTTTAACAAGGATTAATTCCTATGAATCAAGAATTAATTTTTAATCCAGGCTTAGTTTCTATGAATCAGTCCCTGTGGTAAAAAAATCAGTTAAGGAACTTAAGCCAGTTTCGGTGAGTCAAGAGTCCATCTCTGTGTCAATCTATAGTCCTTTAAAAATCAAGAATGGCCATAAGGCGTTTCTTATTCAACTTTCATGGATTCTTTTTTAATTTAGTTACTTCTTTTTTAGACTCTCTTCTGTTTCCAGCTCTATCGAGAGCAGGGTTCTTTGTGCCTTCATCCATCTCCTTTGCTACCACCTGACCGTTCCTTTACTTTCTCACCATCTCGGTGAAAACCGCAAAAGGGTTAAACCGCTGTAGCTTCTTCACATTCAGGATATTCCTTAGTTTTTACTGCTTTTTTTATTTTGATGTGGTTACAAGGCATCATTAAATATTGCACCTACTTCTGTTGTTCTTCCTGCTGTTGCTGCTGAGTCTTCGTCTTCTTCTTTTTTTCGTTCCTCTAACGTCGTATGTAACATATACGCTCATATGGTCTTCGAACATATGTTCGTCTTCTTTTCTTTTTTTTATACCTCAAAAGTCCTTCCAGCAAGGAATTTGTTGCATATTGTTGAGGTTGTTTTTGTTGATATTGTTTTTGTTGTAGCAGTTGTTGCTGGTTGTTGTCGCTTTAAGGGGCGGCCTCATTTAAATGATTTTTAATCGCGGAAAAACAAGTGCTCTCTGGTTATAAAAAAGGCACGGTTATCTTTCGATGAGAGAGAATGGAAGAGAGCAAGTGCATGTGCATAACACTAGAGAAATCAGTAAATAACTAGAGAGAGAGAGAGTAATGTAGCTAGAATAGCAACAACAACAACAACAACAACAATAAGAGCAATACTAGCTCACACAACGGCAAAAAATAAAACAGTTTCTGCAGAGACAACAACATCACCCAGAACATGAGGACAGCAGCAAGCAGTCACAAAAACAACAACAACTACAATATGAAGAGTAGTAATTTGTTAAGATCAAAGGAATTCCGGTACGGCCTGAACCCAGTGTTGCATTTTGCAAGTGCGAAGAACATCTTCAAGTTTAGCACTTGCCCAACACTTCGTTCCACACTTAAGTGGATCATATGCTATGGCCAATGCTACTGCTATTGCTTCTTCTTCTCTTCTTCTTCTGGTTCTACCTAAGCCCAAGACACGGAGGCGGCTTTCTTTGTGCCACTTTTTTCAGCGCTGAAGAATAAATGAAAAGAAAGGGACTTTCGTAAGGAGTTGTTGACTGAAAAGGGCTTTGCAGGGAGGAACTTTCGAAGAGGGAAGAGGGAGGTTGAGAGAGAGAAAGAGCGAGAGAGAGGGGGTGGGGTGGGGTGGGGGTGGGTAGTTTAGAGGTAATTGCTTGAGGAGAAAGGTACTCAGATTAGCTTCTTAGCCAAGCATCGTTAAATGCACTGAAAGTGAAGGGCTCCAAAGGATTCTTATGCACAAGAACATAAACGGAGGGAATTTTCCAGCCCTAAAGAGATTATCATTATCGGCGTCTTCATCAAGATGACCACAAATACAGATTATTTGATTTAAAAGACATTTTCAGGGACTTTATAACGATTTAGCAAAACCTTTGTTTGATTTTTATGTTCCTTATTTTTCTTCTTCCTGGTCGCACCGTGTGGGTGTGCGTGTGTGTGTCATTTAAAGGATGGCGGAGGCAGCACTGCTTTGTGTCCTGTATGGTCTGAAGTGAACGGTCACTGAATGGTACGTCGGTAGCCGGCTGTGGACGATGCGAAGAGTAAATGGTTATCAGTGGGCGCATCTGTTTTGCGGAGAAATTCGTTGTCGTGCATGTAAATTGAGTAAAGCCTGTCCACAAACAAGCCCACCCCGCCTCTCCTTCTTTTCCTCATCATCTTCCCTTTTAGCATAATTGGGCTAATTGAAGCTTTTTCTTCTTCTGATATCCTTTGGTAGCGTACTTTCCGGCTCTCTTTTGAACGTTCATTTTGTGTGTGTGGGTCGAAAGTCAAAAACTCTGCAAACAGCAGCAGTCAGTTCAGAAGAGGGCCGAGTGACGAGTGAGTGGCGAGAGCGGCAGCAGCAGCAACAACACGAAGAAAAAAACCTGGAGACGACACCGAATCACGTCGCAACGCAGCAGAGCGGGCCAAATTTAAGCACACGCAGCAAGTTATATGGATTCGTAGGTGTGTGTTTGAGCGCGTGTGTGTATGTGTGTGTATGTGTGTGTGTGTGTGTGTGTTTTAGTATGTGTTTATATGTGGCTGGCTGTACCTACACACATATGTATATATCAACACATTCGCTCGCTTCTGAAGTAGCTTCTGGTCATCGGTGTCGGTGTTGTTTGTATTCTGGGTCGTGTCGCTTCGTCCAGTCGCTCCCGTTGCTGGGTCGCTTCTGTTCCTTGCAGCGTTCGCTGGACAGAGCTGGTCGACCATACGAGTTCGAGTATAACCTTCGAGTCCTGCCAACGGTTATGGATTCAGTCAGCTTCGGCCAATTTAATTTTCTCGCCAGACCCGCTTTTACACATGATTTAACAGTAGCCCCCACCGCATGTGTGTGTGTGTGTTTATGAGTGTGAGTATTTATGCTTGTGTGCATATATTGTATAATATGCATACAGATGTTTGTGTGGCCGTGCGGACAATGTTGCTCCATTAGTTGTTGGACAAAATTTGCATTATGCTAACGCTACCTCTGCCGCTACCTCTGCTGCTATCGCTGCTGCTGATACTGCTGCTGCGACCGCCGGCTGCTGTTACTGACTGTTTTCGGGTGTTCCTAGTGATGTTGTTGTTGTTGTGGTTTCTGTGGTTTTTCTTGATTATGTACATATACATTTGTCGGAATATGTTGTTGTCGTTGCTGCTGCCTTGGACTTGGCACGAACAATTTCCAGTCCATTTAATTTTACTTGTTTTTCTGACTAATATAAAACTGTTCCTTCACATGTAGCGACTGCTAACAATAATAATAAAAATAATAGTAATAATAACAACAAGAATGAGAAAAAAGCTAGGAATTATAATAGTTTAATACATACAATAATAGTTCAAAAAAAAAAGCAATGACTATGTCAATTGAAGTTTTACTCAAAATAGTTCGATTTTGAAAAAAATTGTTATTATAGAATATTTTAATATTTATTTCAAAATAAAACTTTTTATTTTTTTTTTAATTTAAAATTTTTGTTTTTAATTTTAATTTTTTTATTATTGGTGAATTAACAAAAAAGAATTTTTGTTAAAGTAATTAGTTTTTTTTTTTTCAATGGAAACATTACTTTTAATTTTTTATATAACATGTATCATTAAAATGTTAATCTCTCAAAACACTATCGTTTTATTATATTTATATTAACAATTATAATAATTTGTTTTTTCTTTCTTTTTCTCTAAAACCAATCAATAAAACGATTCCAACAAAAGCATTTAAACTGTTTAGTGCTGCCCTCTTGCGTGTCTACGTATTAATCACAAGATTGCTGATTTGTGCTCACCGCAACTTTTAGCGCCATCTATTGAGAAACATCAACAGTTCAAAAATTCTTATCCCAATTGAGTTTTTTTGGAAGAAAATAACACCAAATAACACTCTTCCACATTCTCTCTCTCAAAAAGTATGATTCCGGCTTATTCTCTTATGCAGTGAGTGCCTTGGAATTTTCTCAATCGTTTCGTTGAACTTGTCTGAGTTGCCAACGCAACGTATCCTAAATACTTCGTTATTAAATAAAAAATGTAATAACTTTAGATTGTATTAATAAAAACATTTAAAATTTTAAAAAAAATCATAAAAAAAATTTCTTAAATTTTGTAAAATTTTTTAAAAAATCAAACATAAATTAATAAAACATTTTGCTTTGTTCCAATTTCAGAACAAATTCACTTTTGTTCGATAATGTCTTCTTATGCCTTAACTATAGCCTTGAGTCGGTCGAAAAATGCATTGCACACTGCACGAATGTGAGCCTCCGGAATGCGCTGCCATTCCCGGCGAAGTGCACTTTTGAGCACGTCAACACTTTGGTATTTTTTGTGCACACCTTACTCTTCAAAATGCCCAAGATTGAGAAATGCAATGGGTTTGCTTTCGGAGGATTTGCCAGCCATTGTGTTGAGGAAATGAAGTGCGAAACGTTGTTTTTTAACCATTCTTGGTGAACGCGCGTTTTATGAGATGGAGCAGAGTCCTGTTGGAACGTCCATGGTCTGCGGTCGAAATGCTTGCGTGCCCATGGCTTTAATACTCTTTCCAAGACCTTTTCGCGATAAGTTGTTGCGTTTATTTTGACATCACAGTCTAAAAATAGAAGCAGAGAGCGGCCATCGGCAGTAACGGCGGCCCAAACCATCACCAATGGTGGTGCTTGCTTTTTTGTGCCCATCCGGAGTTGTAAATTTTCGTATGCCATTACATTAATGAAAATTGTTGGAGCAATTTCAACATACAGGGTGGCACGTCTTTATTTTATTTTGGTAATAGTCAAGTGCATTGACTCAGCCACTCCACGCCAGAAATGTACTATACTAAATTTTTGACGGCTAATTATTTAATTGCTTCGAAAAGTTTAATTTGTCCTCAATATCTAATTCAAAATGTGAAAAGAATATTTGTTATTACGAGTATTATATTTGCCTAAACCGCTGTGGCCGTCACGTCGCGTCGTCACGTCGTGTCCCGTCACCATACGTTTTAACCACCAGCAGCTTAACCGTATGTTGTTCAAAATCGTTTCAATTGCATTTCCGATTTCATCATTTTGGATTGTGCAATAAAGGTTCGAATTTCTTTATTTATAAAATTGGCATCTCCAGACAAGCCGTCTCTCGCGCCATCTCAGGCGCCGAGAGGCCACTGTCGCGGCAGGGTGGTTTTTGTCAACGGCGCGATTGATTGTGGCTGCTGAATACACAAAAGAAATTTGTCGTGGCCGCCGACAACGCTACTGTTGCTTTTGATATTGTTCTTGAAAATGAGTTTGCAGGGATTTCGTGGTTATATTCGTATATATGTATGTACATATGTTTGTAGTATACATAGAATGAAGTGATGAAGAAGAAGAAAAAGCGGTGCTGCTGCAGCAGAAGAGCATTGATGGTAGTGCAGGCGGTGGTGGCTGCTATTGTCTAGTTCGATTTTGGTTATCTTCACGCTGTCTCTCTCTCTCTCTCTCTTTCGCTCTCCGCCTTTGCTGTTGTGATGACAACACAGATGACAAAATGGCGACTCTTCACAATAACTACATACCAACATTCATGCTATTAAAGAAGACGGATATACAAACGTATGGATATAATTGAGCTTACATAAACCAACAGTGACAACAACAACAACACCAATGACTCTCGCCACAGGCGGCGGCTCGGCCTTCTCAGGATTATACTCGTATACTCGTAAGAAAATCATGGAGTTTGCGAGTGTGACGCTGAAGTAAATACAGCAACCTCGTGCTTTCGTGTTTATGGAGAAGTTTTTCACCAACGCCTCAAAAAACACAAGCAAAATGTAATTACCATGACAAAAAGAGACAGGATAAAAAGCCATTTTATTTTACTTTGCGTTGGTGTAAATGTTGTTGTACATTTAATTTAAATAAATAAATAAATTTGAATTTTTAGAAGCGAGTACTTGGCGCGAGAGCTGCATTAACTTTATCGTTGCCGCATAAAGAGCTGCGGCCTTGAAGGCAAAGGCTGTGGTTATGGTTTATCCATCATTTCTTTAACTCTTTTGCTTTTTTAAAGATCCAACGCTTCTATTATGTATATATGTATTGTGCAATGTAAGAATTTTTAAACATTGCACAATGCTTTCAATGTTATCGTTATCGTTAGCAGTTTTAGCAGGACTTTACGAGATTTAGGTTCTTGTTTAGGTCAATATTTTGTTTTAGGCCAATATTTTTGTTTAGGCCACACAAAAAGAGGCTGCCGATATACTGGCAACAGCAACAAAAACACCAAAAACAACAACAGCAACAACTTCATGACCTGCGGAAATCGACAAATTACAATAACAAAAGCACCACGAAAATTAACATTGTGCAATATTTTGCAAAATATTATATTTACTTAATCTACAAAACATTTCAAAAGGCAAACCCAAAAACAACAATAACAAAAAAAAACAACATCAAAATACATTCCAGTAAAATTTTCGCGCTGAAATTTTGACGATGAAAAGGCATTCATGGCGGCGATTTCAGTCGCGCCTCCGGGAATTTCTGAATTTATCGCAGTGAAGCATATTCGTCAGCAATTTACAATATTGTTAATAATAACGAGGTTGATAATCATAATAGCACTGTCGGTGATGGTGGTGATGATGATGATGATGATGTTGACGACAATTATCATGGATTATGGAACATGGAATATGATGAAGAGAAGAGAAAGAGAAATATAAGGATAATCAGAAGGTAGGGATGATGATGATGCTTGAGAAAATTGAGAAAATGTTGAGTAAAATGATGATTATGATGACGATGATGATGGTAATAAAGGTAATGAAGTTGAAAACTGAATGAAAGAACCATAATGAGGAGAGTAATTAATAACGAGATGATAGCGAGAAGGATAATGATTACTAAGATTATTATATTGAATAAAAACTTTAAAAAAATTACAAAATATTTATTGTTTCTTATTTCTTTTTTTATTATTTTTATTATATAAGTTGTTTTTTTTTTAAATAATTTAAAAAAAATTTTTTTTTTTTAAATTTAAAATTTGTTTTTTAAATTAATGGTAGAAATAATTGGCAAAGACAAGAACGATAATACCGATGGTGCTAATGATAATGAGGTTTGCAATTTGAGTTTCATGGCGATTATGATAAAAAAAATTATTAACTTATTATTAAATTTCAATTATAAAATTATCATGTTAAAAGTAATGACTAACATGATGATAATGGAGAAGAAGAATAGTCAGCATCATCACAATAATGAGAACGATAATCGTGAAACATCAAAATGGTGATTATGAGGTTGAAAATTAAACGAAACAGACGATGATGATGATGATGATGAAAGGAAATGATATGATTATGGCGAAAATATTTAATGAATAACATGATGGCAATAAAGAAAATTAAGAGTAATATGATTATTATGTTGATGGTGACAACACAATTACGATGATGAGGATTGGTTGAAGGGTAAAGTTTAAATTTAATTTAATTAGTAAGACATTAAAGACGCTGCTTCGACGGAAACGGCGCTGATGGCAATTTTTGATGATTGTGAAGATGAAAATGGCTTTTAAGGCATTAATGATAATGGTTGAGTAGCACGATCAAGATAATGATGATTTAGAATTGAGTCAAATTATGGCGAGAAAAAAACGCTACGGCGATGATGGCAACCTTAACATGATAATAATGAGGAGGAGGACGAAAGGATGATCACACTCATTTTATCTTAATAATGCTTAGATTAAGTCAATTTATTGACCATGATGATGATGATGATGATGATATCATCAATATGATATTGTGGAAAACAACTATTGCCGCAATCATCATAGTAATTGTTGTTGTTTTTATTCCTATGGCCGTGTATTGTTATTACCTTCATTGTTATTTCAATTGTTTTACGTTATCGTTGTTGTTGTTGTTGTTGTTGTTGTTGTTGTTGTTGTTGGTTTGTGTGTTAAATATTTCCGATTAAAAATGGCGAAAGCGTGTGGAAATGAAAACGCCCCGCTTCAACGCTTCCACGATGGTCCATTCAACAAAGCCAGCAACCATCAGACGGGATCAAGCGGGCGAACATTTATGCGAATCGATCCTTCCCTCTTTCCTTTTATCCTGCAAATAGCAACAACAACACCAACAAAAATACCAACGAGAAATATCAACTTTTCGGTGAGGAAAAAGCTGCTGTCAATCAAACTATTCAAAAGGCTTCATAAGAGCCTGTCTGCCTGCCTTCCTTCCTTCCTTTCTTCCTTCCCTCCTTCCTTCCTTCCTTCCTTCCCTCCTTTTTCCCCGTCATTCATTCATTGTCTCGCTCTTCAGGTTTTTTACAAAAAATTTGTTACAAATTTTAGCTGAATTTTTTAGAGTTTCCACGGTACAGCACAGCACCCAACACCGACCGCATTGGATGCTTGAATACACCTCGCATTGATCCATGTGGGTCCGTATGTGTACCACCGGTCGGGGTACCTCTGGTTACCAAGTGTTCCGGCCTACTCTTTGTCCGATAGTCTTGCTCTAACCAAACCAAAGCCATTGTTCTTTTGGGATTTTGGTGTTGCCGGAAGGGTGAGAGGAGGGGGTGGTGTTGGGTGGGGAGGGGTAGGCCATAGTATCCTGCGGCCTATTCGCTTGACCGTTCTGGCGTCAATTTTTGATGACATGCGGTGCATAATATTTTGCTACATCCGGCAAAGTATGAAACTTTGGTAAAACCTTTATTATTTCTCTGCATTCTCTCTCTCTCTCTCTCTCTCTGTCACTCTTTTTTTTCTGGTTTTATAGGTTACGCGTTAGTTGTTGAATTTTCGGTTTGTTTGCGGCTATTGATTTAGCAATATTCGTTCATTCGTTGATTCATTCATTCATTCGCTGTTGTTTCATTCTCTGCATTTTCGCATTCATCATTGATTGCATTAAAAAGCCCGAAGAGAAGCAGAAAGAATGCAATGAATGTAAATTTTGTGCGCGAACAGCTTAAAATTCTTTCCGGCGATTTGCCGATAAACAATCAAACAACAACTAACAACTAGCAACAACAACAAAATGAAGGAAAAATTATTGTAGAAGGCTTTGTGTTGTTGTTGTTGTAGTTTGTTTTGGGGATTTTTCAAATCAAATAATAACTTTATTTTCAATATTTTATACATTTTGCCAACGATAGTTTTCAATAGCCGACAACTTTTCTCATTTTTTTAGGTTGTAGTAACAGCGTTATTTTTCTAATAAATATTTTACACCCAACACAATAAATTGTTAAGAAAATTGTATAAAAAATTTTGCAAAATGTTGAAAAAATTTTCGGTAGTTATTAAAATATTTTAGTTAATGATAAAGCATTTTAAACTGTCTGGATTCATAAAAAAAATAATGGATAAACGAAAGTTTGTAGCTTCTATTTTTCTCCAGCTTCGATAAAGATTTCCATTAGCGCTGTCATCGTTTCTTCAGCGTAATCTCTTTTTATGATTATGATTTTTATGATTTTAATGATTTTAATAATAATTTTCCTCCATTTTGTCAGCATCCGAACATTTCTTCTTCTTTTTATAAACAATATATTCCTTCTTCTTTGTTTCAAAAATCAAAAATTTCAGCCATAACTTTTTTTATTATCATTCATAAATGCAATTTTCTGTTTATCATCAATTCAATTAACATCTCCTGTAATCTTCGTCATTTCAATATTAGACATGCCACCAGAATTATCATCTCAGCTTCTTAGCTTATATTTTCAGGCCTTCTCTTAGTGATCATCATTTCGCTTACCTCTCTCACCCTCATTCCCTTTCTCCTTCCTTTCCAAAATCATGTTTTCTTCAGCAAAAATTCTTCTCACTATGATTTTAAGCACCATCTTTCTCTTGGTCTTAATTATCTTTATTGCGATTATCTTCCCTAGCATCTCTCGCCATCTCTCCATAATCGTGATAACTATATTTTTTATTAGTTCTTTACAAAATCTTTTAATAATTTTTTTGTAGAAAATCTTTAAATTAAAAAAACTTTACAAACATTTTATTTTGGGCACTAAAATGTGTAAATATTTTATTTCTAAAAATTCATTTAGAATTCAAATAAATTCAAGCGTAAGTCGGAAGGTGTTCAACTAGAATTTGATTGAAATTTTGAAATATCATAGAATAAATTATTAATTGAAAGAAAAACATTTTTGAAGCGCATTTTCGAAACTCTTTCGAAGCACTTCGCAAATAAATCGCTGAATATAAAGCGTGAAAAGTGGAAAGTTTTTTAAAAAATGTGGCAATTTTTTAGAAATGAATACAATACATAAAATTAAACGGATTTTTTGAGGAAAATTGATACTGTTTTGATCTTTACCATAACATAATTAAAGGTACAGGTACATTTAAATAAAATAAAATAACTCAAATAAAATAAAATAAATTGAAATAAAATAAAATTAAGGTACACCATTTCTTAACTCGCTATAATCGGTCATATCAGTATAATATTTAGGCTTTAATATTATTAATTGCCAACAAAGAGATGTTGTGAAACACAAACACAAACGCGAAAAAGCTATTAAAAGAGCTTTTTTGATGCTTTGAAAAACGTTTTTATCAATCGTCACCGCGCTTAGCATTTTCGCGTCAGTAGAAACACCTTGCAGCGCATTTTGCAGAAATGCATGTTTTTTGTATAAAGTGCTATAGACTCAAAGATTATTGCCGACAGACCAGACCGTCCACGTCACTTGGAATGGACGGCCACATCCAGTCACATACCGACATAAAAGATGGCGCAACCTGTATTTTAAAAAAAATAATTTCCAGACAAAAAAAAGTAAATAGCTCTTTTTTATAAGAACTTTATTAATTTTTCTTTTGTGGTTTTCAGTGGTTTTTTAAGCTGAGTTAATCCAACCATCTCTATGTAGAGGGTTACCCATTTTGAAGTCTCCATATTTTCCTATTCGTTGCTCGCTCTCTTTCTCTCTCTCTCTCTCAATCTCTCTCCATGCATTCAGTGAATAACTTCAATGATTTCATTTTTAAATAATTTTAATGAATTCGTTTTATCGCATGGAGCGAAAAACAGTGACAAGGTTTGAGGACAAACCTTTGAAGTGCCCACACCCACACCCCCGCCAAACCAGGGTAAGTTCCTCTCCGGCCTTCAATAATAATTTGCGCATGGAACCATTTAGTTTAGGTTGGGTGCTATTTTTCCATTTTAACTCTGAAGCATTCTTGATCTGAAATCGCAAAAAGAACCGCAACCAACTTAAGTTAATGTCAAAAGGGGTAGAAAAGCAACGAGGCAGCAAAAATGTCAACAGCTCCAATTAATTTGAGTATCCACAGGCACAAAAGAATCTGTCAAGAGCACCTTTCGTTAATGTTATTGCCGCTGATGTCGTTGTTGTGATGGTTGTTGTTGCTGTTGTTGTTGTTGTTACTTTTGTTTATGATTTCTATGTATTTCATGTTGGGCAGAGGCATCGGTGCCCGCACCTCCGACCGCCGCTCTGCGCCGCCCGGCGGCTTCGAGTGAGCTCGCTGAATGCTGACTGGTGCATTTCTCAAATCGAAGCTTTCGCCACTTTCCAACATTAATTGGACATTTCAAGTTTGAAGTATTTTCATTTCGAAAATGTTCTTTACTTGCGTACGAACGTTCGAATCGTTCGATGATGGTCGTTGGGTCGTGGGGTCGTCCGTCGAGGGCGGTCGATCTTTCCGTGGTGTACAAATGAACTGCTAGGAGGTGGCCGGCGGGGGCGTGAGGGTTTGTCGGCGTGCCTTTTATCGGCTGCCCGCATACTTGGCTAAGGCTACAGTCAGTCCCACTGTTTTGAGTTCTTTTAGCGACCTTTCAGCGTCGCCTTCGAAAACCTCTTAAATTACAAAACAAAAATTTCGAAAAAAATTCGCAGAATAAATTCAAGCACCGAAAATAAAAGAGTTTAATTAAATTGAAGGAAGCCTTGCCTTAGTTTATCAAAGAAAAAGTTTCCCAAAAGCTAAATATAAATTTCACAAAGTTTTCGAAAGAAAAACACTGCAAATTATTTCAAAATTGAAAACGGCCTGGCCTACAGAGTAAAAAGGCCTACCAGAAAAAAAAAAAACCTCCGAATAAAAAGGTCTCACAGCAAGGAAAAAAGTCTTTCTAACCAGATCCAGTTTTTATGCTTGTCCTCGACACGAATGAATGGAAGCTTAAGATATATCGTTAAAATATCGTTAAAATGAGCTTCGACCACTTTCGTTCAGCATTCGTCCATAAACTTCCTCTAAATATAAAAAATTTCGATACTAACTCAATTTATTAAGCTAACATGGGTCCCGGGAGTTTCTTAGCCATTCATAGTGAACCTTCCAAAAGTCACTTGGTCATCTTTAGACGGCGTAAAAGAGAAGTCAAACTAGATTCATGGATGGGTTCATGAATTCAAGACTCCCAAAACTTTTACAATTTCAATATTTCCAAAATTATTTCAATCTATCCGAATAGATAAAAGCTATTTAGAAATAATCAAAGTCTTGACGTGGGCCCATCAACCTTTCAAAATGTTACATACTCGTAGACCTTCATTTCGAAGCCAGAAGTCAATCGGTCACTTTCAAGCTTCTAGAAGTTGAAGTACTAAAGTAATCTAGATAACATGGATCCACTAACCTCTTAAGACGTAACTTTTTCCTTCATTTCGAACCTTTTCAGAATTCAATCGGTCATCTTCAACCTTACAGAAGTTAAAGAAGTCTGTAAAAATTAATTCGAATTTTAGAGTCTTATTTTCTAAAAGTCAATCGGCCTCCGTCAACACTCTAGAGCTGAAGGTACAAGACCTAATGATGGTCTGTCAAATAATATGTCCCATCAGCCTCACTAGACATAAGTTAGCCACACATTGCGAGACTGCCAGAGATTAGTTCGGCACTAGACTTTACCTTTAAGAAGTCAGATCGAACCTTAGTTCAATAGTCCGTCTAGAAAGTAATGCCGCCTCCTCCTACTCCTCCTCCTCCTAAGTCTATGCAACCTCTTCATTGATCCATTGATACTCTTCAAAAATGTAAATAATCCCTTTTTCCCTTCATTTCCACTTGACTGCTCTTCACAATCGAGTCCTCCTTTTGATCTAACTGTACTCGTATGTGATTAAAAAGTTCAAGTCGTTTCAAGTTCTCACTTTCAACCACTTTCTACACTTTGGTCGTTGCGCCATTTCGCCCCCTCGTTTTGTGGAACACCATTCCCATTCATTCAGTCAAACGAACCACTTTCGGCGGACGCGCTGCTGCGCCTCAAAATATGCTAATTTCGGAAATGAAGCGTTTGTAATGCGAATCGATACGCCGAACAATGCCCGTCTTTCCAGCCATCAAGCAACCATCACAACAAACGGGCGTATTACGGGCGTGTGATCCTTTTAAGGATGCTTTAGGAAATTGCTAGCGAAATTGCTGCTGTTGTTGTTGTTTTTGTGATGGCTGCTGTGTGGGGATTTTTTTAATGAATTCCTGACATGTGCACCATTTTCGGATGGATTTTTGTGACGAAAGCTACCGCTGCAGCGCTGCGCACTCCCTTGACCTACGAAGCGGCGTGTAATACGCTATTATTTAATACGCCATACCTTTTTTGTGCGGTACAACGGGTTGGTAGGCACATTGCGGCGTGGTGCAGCCGGGTGTGATTATTAAGATTTCCGAGAACTCCCAAGAGTGTTTGGCGGCTGGCTGGCAGCGCAGGGTTGGCCGCGGAGGACTTGATAACGCGAAGGGCGCTGATATGGTTGCCGCTGTGGCTGCCACAACAAATCAAATCACAACAGCAACAACAACAACAACAACAACAAGAACAACAACGCCACTGATGATGAAGCTAAGTCTTTATCGTCGCTGGCGGCGCCGCCGTCGTTGTCGAAGGAACCAAGTGGAAAAATAATAATGAAAACATTCGTTGAGTATTTGCCGGATATTGATACTGATCCGTCTGTATGTCAAAAAAAAATATATATGTACATACTCTATAGCTAACGATATCTCTGGGATGGTCTAAAAAAAAACATTTAACAAAAGGAAGCCCGAAAAAAGCCCTTTGCACACCCTCGTTTTGATCTGACTCGGGCCCTGGAGGCAATAAGTCCAACCCTCATTATACCATGAGTACAACAACAACAAAAACAACAACATTTGCAAAAAAAGAAGAAATTGCACGAATTGCCGACGGCATCCAGAGACACGTCAACAAAAGCGAAGGGCAGTCCTCAGTAAAGCGGAGGGCTCTTGCCGCATTTGTCTCTCTCTCTCTCTTTCTCCCCCTCTCGCTTCCTTTCTCCAGGCCTCGCTGTCGGTTTGCACCAAAAAAAGGACGGAAAGCAGCGGTCGTTTCTAATCTATTTACACACGATGGAAAAAAAGTGCTGAAAATGAGACGAGAAAAATATTGTGAATGATTTCAGAACAACAACAACAACAACAACAACAACAACAACAACAACAACAACAACAACAACACTACAAAGAAAATTACAACGGCAACCAGGGAAACATTCAAGAAACGGCAACATTAACGAAAAAAAGTAGAAAAAAAGGAACAAAAACAACAACAACAATTATGATAAAAATGAAAATATTGTTAAAAAGCAGGGACACTCAAACGACCATTCGCGCTATCGTCAACAACAACATTACGAGAAACCATAATAGGAACAACAACGAAATGTCATTTGAAGAAGAAAAACGTATCGAAAAATAATCGCACTTTACTGTCGTTCTGTCGTACCACCAACCCAGCAACCAACCAAGTCGAGCGACCGACAAACCGACCGACCGGTGGGCCGTTCGTCGAACGTCCCATCGATCTATCAACCAACTTGAACTAATCCAACTCAACCCAACCCAATCCTCAACTCAACTCGACCTACTTCATCCTACTTGTTCTCATTTTCATAATCTCTTTACGTTCGCATCCGTTCATTCAATTCTCCTTCAGTCATGCCCTCACTACCCTCCGCCGTCAACACACTTCAACCAACCAACCAAGCTGTCAAACAGTCAGCGAGTCAGTCAGTCGGCCAATCCAGCTAGAAAACCAAATCGACCAACGAACCAACCAACCAACCAACCCTCAGCAGCGCAATGTTGTTGCCATCATTACCGCAAAGGCTTATATGCTTACACACTACACACACGCGCACCCCTCAAGAAAAACAGGGTGAGTTACGAGTACGAGTACGAGTACGTACGTATGTATGTATGTCTGTACGATATGTCGTATATACTCTCGCCTGTCATTCTCGTAACGTCTGTACATGACGTACGTGTTTGGTAAATAACACGTAATTTTGTCGCGCACAGAATCAGGGTTGAAAAATTCCACCTCAGCATCAGCACCACCATCAACACCACCAAAATATCACCCTTCTCATCAGCATCATCATCATCATTATCATCGTCGTCGTCATCAGGATGCTGTCAACCCTCACATTTCGACTTATACGTACTTAATTCCAGCAACGACGCCATTACGTTAACGACTGACAGCGTATCATGACAAAGCAGCAGCAGCAGCTAAAGTAAAAATCCCTTTCTAACCTATTTTCCTCCCTTCCCCCCCCCCCCCCAGGTCAACCCTTCCTTGGGAAGGGCTTGAGCCTTTCTACTCTGGCTGAAGTTGCTGGAGATCAATTTGAAATAAACTCTTGAGAATCTGTCGTAATTCGGCGAATTAATTAAATGCAAACATTTTGGAATATTAAAGACGGTCCTTTCGAGGGGCGAAGGGTAGAGAACACGGCGTTAGAGGCGTTGACAAAATCTGTGAATTCATCAGTTGCCACGCTGCTTAAGTAGGGTTAACGTGAGTCGCTGAAAGGGTTAATTAAATATTTTACGACGACATTTTATTTTTTTGCGGCTTTTTTTCATTTTTTTTTTTACAACTACGAGTACTTGCATAATTTATTTATAATACTAGAACAAGTACTCGTTCATGCTTACGTTTAGAAATTTCAAAATTAAAATATTTCAAAAGGGGTGGCGTAAGGGCGGCGTATCTTGGTAACTACTAATATGGTTCTTCTGAGTATCCCTTAACGACGAGTCTCTGACTCCCTTTTAAACGGAAAAAGGCACTAAAGTCCCAGTTGAAAAGTGTACCTTCTAAAACTTCTAAAAAGTGAAAAAGCACCCTGTATACCATAGGTATTCTGCAGAAGGCGCAACAAAAATCCATGTTCGCTTGAAAGAAGAACAAAATTGTGTTGCAAGAGGGCCTATTTTCCTTCGTTTAGTCATGGTATACAGGGTGCGAGAGGGCCTATTTTCCTTCCTTTATTCATGGTATACAGGGTTTTCAGCAGAAGGCGGAACAAAAAACTATCTTGGCTTGAAACAAGAACAAAAGAACAAAATCATGTGCGAGAGGGCCTATTTCCCTTCGTTTAGTCATGGTATACAGGGTGCTCTGCAGAAGGCGCAACAAAAATCTATCTCGAATTGAAGCAAGAACAAAATCTTGTGCGAGAGGGCCTATTTTCCTTTGTTTAGCTAGCAAGGGTAAAATTTAAATTAAGAAGAAAGGACTAAAAAAACAACTATATTATAAATGAATTTCGATCTTTATATTCCTCCGATTTTTAGAGGTTATTGAAAGTATTCCAGAAGCAGCAAATTTTCCAGAAAAATTAAGAAAAGGCGAAAGAGAAGATGAGTTTATTTTATAAACCTCTTCATAAGACCAACCTTACTAATTTTTGAAAGAGGGTTTAAGAAGTCCAATGGTTTTAAAAGGGTTTTAAACAGCATCATAGTGAAAGCTTTCAGAAATTAGAAAACTTTCTAAAAAACATAAAACGTCGACCCCTGAACATTCGGTCTCCAACTTTTTGAGAACTAAAGGAAAAATAAAAGTGGCGATAAAAGCATTCAGACTCGATACTTTTAAAATCCTTTATAGATTTTAAGTTTTCATAAATTTTTATGGGGGCATTTATACGAGTACTAATATACTTAAGTGCCAAAGCTTTTAATTAAGCTGTTATTTAAGGCTTGGTATCCAGAGTCTTTTGAAAAGGTCTGCTTAACTTTTAGTTAGTCTTTGAAAGGTTTGAAAGGATTATTAAGAATTAACAATTTTGCTTCAACTTCGAATAATCGTAACCGCGATTCTGGAAATGATAATTTAAAGAATATAATTTTTATTTAATTTTTTTAGATTTTATTACTTTTATAAGTCTTTTTTTTACACTTTTGTTGAACGGACGAATACATATATTCGTATAATTAAAATCACAATTTTTACACACATCAACAACTTGCTAGAGGAGAGCATTACGAGATTAAATAGCAACAACAACAACAACAACAATAACAACGACAGCAACAAACACCAAAATGACAATATTATGCACTCAGCATGCAGAAAAGAAAAGAAGTCAATACAAAAGTGAGACGGGAGAGCAAGCAGAAGAAGAATATAAAGCATAACAAGAACAAGAAAAGATTTGATAACAACAATAATAATGATGATGATGCATCATGGGATGGATTTCAATAATCTTTTAGATAAAGAAAATGACAAGAGTCACGAAATCATTAGAATATTTTTTACAAAGGATTGCTTTTTTGCTTCTTTTTGGTGCATTTCAGTTTTTCTTTTTTCCGACTGTTTTGTATTGTAATGAAAGCAAAAATCCAAGCGTAAACAAATACTAAGTATACAACAACAACAACAACAACAAAACTGCTCGATTGGGATAAAGGATTCTTTAGTGGAATCACTGAAGCAACGTACAAACGAAACACAATGAAGTCAACGAAACAAATAAACAACGAAAGCAATGAGAATGAGAATGCTAAAAGAAGAAGAAGGAGAAGAAAGATTGAGAGGAAGGGGAAGAGTGCGCTACGAGAAGGATGACAGAGAACAATCCTTCAGATGGACTTCTTGAAAAGCTTACGAGACAATGACAACGACAACGACAAGTGACAACCTCCAGCCGGCAACTCAGCACTTACATGAAGCACCTCCGCGCTTGCACTCGGTAATGAGAAAAATGACAAAATCCGAGTTGATTTGGAAATGCATAAGACACGACGACACGACGACACTCGACCCAACCAACCAACCACCATCGTCATCAGCGTCATCCAGAAGCATCCCACAAATTGCTGAAGATGCAACTGAATTCGGGACAGTGCACTCGAGCTACGAAGAATAAAATGGCTTGGAACCTCTTCGATGCCATGAAATTGAGCACAGAGAAAACAAAGATGAAAGAGCAAGAAGACGCGATGACAAAATGGGAAGGAAATCAAACGAAGATGTCATTACTTTAAACGAAAAAGGTCGTTACTTGAGTGTACTTTAAGTGTACTTCTTCAATTGCTTCTAAGAAAGTAATTGCTTTTAGTAATCGATAATACACTACAAATACATTTTCAATTACTTACAACTACGTAAAGTAATTACTTTTAGTAAGAACTAACTTTTTTGACTACAAATACATTTTCAATTACTTACAAATACGTTATTACTTTGAAGTATCATCGAGAAGGAATTACATTACATCTTAAGTCATTACATTTCAAACGTACTTGCGTAATTCCTTTCCGAAAATGTCATTACTTTAAACGAAGAAGGTCGTTACTTGGAAGGAAAAGTGGAAAAATTACTTTTAAGTGTTTACTTCTTCAATTGCTTCTAAGAAAGTAATTACTTTTAGTAATCGATAGTACACTACAAATACTTTTTCAATTACTTACAACTAGGTTCTTACTTCAAAGTATTACCGAGAAGAAATTAAATTGCATCTTATGTCATTACATTTCAAACGTACTTGCGTAATTCCTTTCCGAAGATGTCATTACTTTAAACGAAGAAGGTCGTTACTTGAAAGGGCAAATGACCATTACTTTTAAGTGTACTTCTTCAATTGCTTCGAAGAAAGTAACGAAGAAAGTAACTAACTTTTTTGACTACAAATACATTTTCAATTACTTACAACTACATACGTTCTAACTCTGAAGTATCATCGAGTTAGCAAACACATTGCTCTAAAATGTCGCGTAATTAGCAAGTACCTCGGTTATTCATCTCTACTGCGCTATACTTATTTCAATATACACAGAGAACAATTTTATGCTGAAAGGTTACAAGATACGCAGAAAAATATTCTTTAAGAACAATAATTTTTGTAAGACTAAAATATTTCTGAAGACGTTGTCTTTTAAATAATTTTTACACCACTAAAACTTTGTTGCTTGAACACTTTGGAATCGTTAAAGGGTACTCGTACCTTCGCTATACTCGATTTGATCTATTATTTTATTTCTCTTAATTAAATCAGTTTAGGGACGGCCATTTCAAAACCTACAAAAATAGTTTTCAGTGTTGGTTTTTCTCACCCTTTGTCCTTCTTGCACTCTCTCCTTTTTGGGGCACAGCGCCCCATTACGAGGACGATCCTACCAAACTCACCGAGTACCTACCGACTCAATTGTCATAATCCGGCTCTCATTAACATCAACAACAACAACAGCTCCAACATCAGCGCCAATATCATCATCAGCAGCACCAACATCATTATCAGTCTCATCTTGCGGTACTTATCGTCATCGTCATTATGTAGAACTGACAAAAATGGAGGCAAATCTGTGCAAACATGGCGGCACTGGAAGAAACGCTCGACAAGCTCTTGACAAATTGAAGTGTAACAGCGCCGAGCTCTAGAGCATGCTGCACTTTGCAGAACCATCCTTTGCTGGCACAACAGATCCTTTTTTCCATGCTGATGCACTTTAGATGAGTCGTCGTCGTCGTTGTCGTATGTATGTATGTGTGTGCATACCGCCTTCAGAGTGATACATATTTATTGTTATTGTTGTTGTTGGTGATAAAGTACAAGTAGTTGTTATACGAGAGTAGTGTGTTCCATGATGACACTGGCTGTCATCTGTCAACTGAGTTCAACACAGTGTGACTGAATTGTGAGGGTTGTGGTTGTTGTTGTTGTTGTTGTTGTTGTTGTTGTTGTTGTTGGGGGAGTGATTGTATTTATGCTGCATTGCATTGACAAAGTACGTTTGTTGGTCGCTACTTAAAAAGCGCCTTAAAGCACGCATGCACGCACGGACAACAACAACAACAACAATGGAATATTCTGAAAAGTAAAACCGATGTAGAACAAACAAACAAATGAAATGATGTCATATTTTTTACGATACTTTTTAGCGAAAAAAGTACCTACCGTCGTTTTCAAGTGAGCTCCTCTCAGAACACGTTTTGGCGCGTGGGCGTTGCCAGCCCACAGCGTGTGTGTTCGTTTATATGGATCATATGTGGATTGCATTGTATTGTATCGTAGTTGGAAAGAATGATGACAACTTCTTTTTTGTGGTAGTTGTTGTTGTTTTTGTTCTTCAGCTCACCGAAGAGTATTGCGGCATGCTCGAGTGAGTACGTTTTTCTCAAAGCGTTTTGAAGTCTGACAATGTACGAGTATCTTCAAAATGCACTCACTCGATCATGCATTCATTGCCTGCTTTAGAGTCATCAAAGAAAAAGCGAAATGTTGAGATTTTCTTATAAAAAAAAATGTTAAAAAAACAGTCAAGTTTTCGTTTAATTACTTCAAATATTTTTTATAAGCAACAAACTCTAAAATTCTATCCTGCCCAATCCTTTATACTTTTTTTAACCCTTGAATGAGGGATGGAGGCTTCTGCGGGCTCAAGCAAAAGGGTTAAAATTGGACAAAATCGTTAACTTTTATGATTATGGTTGCCTGATAACTATAAAATATGAACTCTTTTTTGCAAATAAACCCAAAATTTAAAAATATTAGGAGTGCTTTGGGATGTCCTGAGAATTTCGAATGAGATTTATCCAATTTTTGGGGTATTCTGAGCAAACTTGCAGGCCACAAAAAGTTCTTTATCATTGTGTATGACAAGCCCAAATGCCGAGCGTGCCGCGGAATCGTTAAATTTGGGTCGTCCTCAACACTACGCCTCACAGCGGCAATGTTTTCGATCGCGCGTCTGAAGCGATGATGCACAGGCCTTACAATGCTTGTAACCGATCCAGTTTCTTCAAATTTCTTCAATACGTTTGAAATTGTACGCTCAGTAGGACGATAGGACGACCATAATCTTGTCGTAAAGCTCAAAATGCGGCCACAGCATAATGTAGAATGTGTCGAATGCTTTAACAAAGTTAATGCGTTGTTCGATGGTAAAACGATCCATATTGCAAAATGGCAAACCTTTAACTAAACAAATGCTAGTTCGGATGACACTGACATTTGATAGCTGCGAAACTGCAGGGCTTTACTTTCCGTAACTCGAAATGGATAACCCTTTTTTATGTACAATTTAGGGTCTATTATATGCGATTTAGACGGGGTTGCCCCAAACATTTTAGCACATTTTATGAACATTTTGTAAAATAGCTTTCGTAAAAGTTAGAAAAAAAAAACAGAGACCTTAGAAAAACAAACACCACGGAATCACGGCAATGACAAAAGTATTTAAATATTTGCGTAATTAATATGAAAGGCGCAAAGAGTTTGGGTATACAAACACATGACCAAGTACACACACACAACCTAGCCTTATTCAACTTTTCCTCGAGGGACAACATCAAACATCTTTAACTTTACTCCTTTATATAAAATTTCTGTGTATAGACTTTATATACTCACGCAATTTCTGTCATTGCCGCCACTCCGTTCATCACAACAGTTACCGACCGCCGGAAGAAGAAGGGTGGGCGAAAATACGACGAATTAGCAACATAATAAGAATTACTTAAAAGCGGAAATGTCGCCATTGTTTGTGGCAATTGACTGCTTCAGCAGAGGCCGCTTTTACCGCTTGAGTGGTCGTAAAATGTCGAGTGGTCGTACGTACGTACAATACAAAAGAATTCCAAACAGCGCTGACGACGACGACGACGATTTGCATCAGCCGAGGGTGCTCTAATTAATCACGGGGTGCACGAAAACGTTTGGGGGGAGAAAACCACTCAACGCAAATCTTCAATTTATTAAATCATATCCGCAACGACATCCGGCTGCGCAGGACGAAACCATCAACCAACCAACGAACCTACCAACAACACACCGACAAACGAATATTTCCTTCAATTTACAATGATTCGATAAGTGAAGTGCCCACGAGTGAGGAGCCGGGCGGACAGCATCTTTTCGCTTTTTTTGTACAGCGGCGCAAAGGCGTTGGCGGCGGAAGGCGTCTGTCATGGCGTCGAAATACTTTATTTACATTTCCGTTGCTCAAGGACCGTCATTATTACCCGCACCGGCCCCGAAAAAACACCACGACCGATGGGAGGCAATAGCATTCGGAAGGCATCCAGCGAAGTCCTTCCTGCGAATGGATTGAATGAGCGAATGGATGAATGGGTGCTGCGATGAAGTGATTGAAGGGAACTCGTAGAAATTCATAAATGAAAAATGGAAAACATGGCTGATGAGTGCAGCGAGTGGAAGAAATAAAAGATGACGCTGATGACGACGGTTGGCAGCACTTGGGAGCACTTCGTCGAAATTGCACTGAATTCATACAACGCCAACGGTTTTCTGTTGGCGCTCTTATTGTTATCGCGATTTTTGTTGCTGTTCATGCCTTTTGTGGTGGATTTTTTACAATTCTGTTGTTGTTGTGGTTGTTGTTGTGTCGATGGCAAGCAACCTTCTTCACAACGCTCAAGACTTGAGCTCCAAAGTGCTGACAATGACAGCTTCTTTATTGGCAAATCAAATGCTGGGCAGCAACAGCCGACGCGTATGCAAACAATAGCAACAAAACCAAGAAGTAGCACAGAACACAGTGGAGCAGATAGCACCAAGCTCAAGTTAGTGTTTGCTTCATTCGTTTTGCGAAAATCGAATCTTAGCTCTCATACGATCGCACTAAATAAAGAATTGCATACGATCCTAAAACATAACTTTCTAAACGATCTAATCTAATCTAAAGATTTCCTTCTTTGAAGTTCTGTCCAGATCTGTTTTATTCGTGGCTCGTGCCGTCTTTTATATGATTTCTTACTTGCTAGTTCTTATGCTAATACATACATATATTTTTATCCCTTACACTATTTAGGAAATAAGCATTTCGCTTTTCTTTCCTTATTACTCTAGTTACATTCTAAAATTCGTCTATTGTTTACAATTCACATTTTTCTGATTGGTTATAGTTTTACATAAATATCGATCAGTTTGTGAAGTGCATTGAGTGATAGTTAGTGCAGCGTCAGCTTAATGTCACTCAATGTACTTCACGGTGGGTAATATGTGCATATGAAAGGCTCAATTTGAGTGGCGCGGTGCAGTTGGTACACTACACTTTGTTTTATTTATGCGATTATAACTTTTTTGTTTATTAACAAATTTTTAGAATATTTTAAAAATTGCTCTTTAAACAATTTTTTTTTTAAACTAAATCATTTTTAGCTCTCTAAAACTGAAATTTGGAGCTAAATAAAGTTTTTCGTTAATGTTAAGGTTATGGCACCTTTTGGAAGAGTTTTGAACAACATATTATTAGATTTCTCTTCTAAATACAACAATCAACCAAACTGTTGGTAGTTTCAAAGTTTGTCAACAGAAAGAGACATTATTGGCTTTCGAGAGAGGCGCTTTTTTGATCACTGTTCGTTCTCATCATTGCTTTCAACTCTGCTCAATCCCGTCATCCGTCGTCGACAACAACATCAGTACCATCAGCGTCAGCGTCAGCGTCAGCATCATCCTCATCCGCCTCCCCATCGGTCGCCCCAACCAAATCCGTTAAGCAAACATTATTTTTCGCAACGCATTCGTTATGAGAAATGCGCAATTGGCAAAAATAAAGAAAATTGAAATCCAAGCTGAATTCTTCTAATTGAGACTTCAAATGCAAGGCTCGCAGGCAAGAGAGACCTGGAGAGAGAGAGCGACCACTTGGATGGATGCCTCTCAATGGTCCCAATGGGTCGTCCTTTCATACGCAGTCGAAGAAAGAAGCAGTCGCAGCAATGCAGCAGCCGCGAGCAACGCAATGACGCGACGACTGGTTGATGGATGAATAAATGAATGAATGGTTGGAGGAATGAAAATCATGGATGGAAAGGCTTCGATGGTTTGGATGAATGTTAGATGAATAGAAGGCAACAGAAAGGTTGCCAAAGGGAGAGCAGTATGACAGCAGTATGAGCTGAGGAAATGATTGTTAATGAATGTATACTCGAAGAGACCAATTCTGGATTTCACTGAAGACTAAACTGCTTACTCTGTGGCTCTTGGAGACTCTTATCAAGTTCGTATCATGGCGTACGAACCTCAAGCGCCGCAAATAAACAAGCGGCTCAATTTAGCAGCACTTCCGCCATTCTTTCGTCGCTGCCACAGACCCGCGCAAGTCTGCACTTGTGGCACGATCCGGCGGCCGAGCAGCGCCCATTCATTTCAATAATTGGAAATATGAAAAGTGTAGAAGATATTCCGAAAAAATGCAATTTTCTAAAATCCTACAGGATTGGCCTTCGACACATTCCCGCTACTACGAACTTGTAGAAGGAAGTTGTCTCTCTCTCACTCACTCTCAACTCTATTCAGCACGTTCTTTTCATCAATCATTCTGGGTTTTTGTACATACCGTATTATCAAGGATTATAAATCACAATATTCCTCAATAAATCGTTAGTACTATTTTAAGGATTGTCAACAACAACAACAGCAACAACATTTTAAACAGCATGAGTATGATCTAAGGATATGCTATGAATGATATCATGTCTCACTTGAGTCTCAGCGTAGAGCAGTTGATTTTTTCAGAGATTATCCCAATATCTATGAGATTATCGTTACTGCTCTCCATTCAATACCATCCAGATTATCTTTGTTGCTGTTGCTTAATACCTTTTCAATAGGTTTATAAAAATATCTGAATAACAATAGTTTTTTAAAGACTTTTAAAAATATATAATTTATTTAGACAATTTAGACAAATCGTAATAGCTATATTATGATTAAAGGGTGATTAAGTATAGCTCTCGTATGACAGAGACAGACTTTCGAATGAAGTAAAACCCTTTTTAGTTTGGTAACTTGCGCAGAGCAGCTTATTATGCCTTTTTCAAGATAATGCTCGTTGCTTTATTAAGCCTACATGGTTTTTCAATACTTAAAATCGATTGAAAGGACACGACTTGAAAATTTAGCTGGAAAATAACATCTTCTGAATTGTGCCTTTTAATAACCTTTAATATTTTAATTATTTCCTTATTAACATAATCATAATTATCCAGTTTAATCAAAAGCTCCTCGATTGATAAGAAAGTCATTTCATGGTTTGTAATATAATAATTTCTTCTGTCAAAAATATTTTTTAATTGCTATTATTTCGGCGAATGAACCATTATCATAGGTATGTACTTATCATAAACATTATATAAGCATATGGCTTTGATTAGATTTTCTTTCAATTTTCAATCGATATTCGAAAGGCGGTTCCCGGTTTCAATTAACCTATACTCCTTTTTGTTCTTCAGCTGTTTTTAGATCTAAACTTCTAAAAAAAACTTCTGCAAAAAACTCTCATTTTAAGTTGAAAGATAACATTTTATTGTCTATATCTTTTGAACCTTAAGAGATACATTCTTATCTACTTTACATGTTTCCTTCTTATCTTATATATGTGGACTGTATTTACTAATAACCTATACATTTAATTTACTTATTCCTACAATCGTGTTCATATTTGAACAAGAGGTGTTTAATATAATACTCGTAATAAATTACAATGTTCTAAACTGACAACATGATTTCAGAATTTATCGAGGATAAGGCCTCTGGAAGTACAAAATGTGTGTAGACACATCTACAAGATCGTCAATTAGACTATGATAACTCTCGAATTGATGAGTAAAAGCCTAAGAAAAAGGAATGCCAAGAATTGCTAAAGAAAATCCTTTAAAACTTTGCCTTAACCACTAAACAACGCAGACTTCAAGTCGACAAAACTTCTCAAAAGCGACAATAAACCAATGAAGCAAGTTTTTTGAAGCAAGTCTAAGGACTGCACTAAAACCTGGACTAAGGACACTAAAGGTCAGATAATTTAGAAGTGTAGCTAAATCAATGTAGGTACATTTGACAAGTCCGCTTAGTAAGCGTTCAATGGAAGTAGCCTTTGCGTTTCTTTCCCCAATCGATATAATAATAACACTAATCATCATCATCATCATCTTTATATTTAAAAATAAACTCTCTCTTTTCGAAGTAGTTACATTTTTTAAAGCCTCTTTCCCGAGGATATTCAGTATCTGAAGTCTTGCTTCGCTTTAGAGCAACTTTACGTCTTGTTAAAGTATTTTTCCCTTCAAACACACACACATACACACACACGTTCGCCGTTTACTGCCCTCAATCCTGCTTATTCGCCAACTCCTTCCTTCCTTCCTTCCGGCGTATCCACTAACTCTTGAATAGTTCATGGGTTGCCATCGTCGCAGCAACGCGAATCCTTCATCACAAATTTGTTCTGCTGCTCGGTGCATTAGTTGAGCAGTGTTTGTCGTCCTGGGTGTCCTTGCGAGGATGTGTCACTATAGAGCTCGCCTGCCTCACTTGATCACAACACTACGACGACGACGAGTCACTCTTCATTGCAAAAACATCAAAGGGAAGAAAACAAAATAAAAAATGTAACATTACAACAACAACAACAACAACAACAACAACAACAACAACAACAACAAGAATAACAACAACAAAGACGATGGTACTAACATTAGCAGTGCTTTGCAGCATCGGCAGCATCGTCACCAGCAGCAGCAAAAGACAACACAAGGATAACAAGCTCTGTGATAAAAAGGAACAAAACTAATTTTGCTGTCATGCACATAAATCCTTTTTATGTATACCTACAACGGACATACAGTACATATGTACAATGTTATACCGTTATATACTGCGACGCTGCGGCGTTGTATATAACGCGAAATTGTAAAAAAAGAGGAAAAAAAACCGGGACAAAATAAGGGAAGCCATTCATTTACGTTCATTGCTGCTACCCTTATAACAAGGACCCAAAGTCGACACACACACACACACACAAACACACACCCGTACAGCAGCAACAACAAAAGGCAAGATAGAAAAAAGTGCCGCCAGCTATAGAAGGCAAATATGGCAGCCGACACCAGGCAGCGACACCGAAAGTGGCGCGTTGCCATGACAACGCAAACCCTTGGCAGGACGTGCCACACCAGAAACAGTAACACAACAACAACAACAACAACTTCATCAAACTAACGTACATACATACATACATACATATTTCATCCAAGTTTAGCAACGAGTGAGTGCGCAACTTTGTGTGAGTTCAGCGCCGTCACCACTTCAAGCGCCAGAGTCAGGACAGTCCGTCACTGTTGATGAGAAAAAAGGAAAACGGGAAGACGGGACGAAGACAAAGAAGAAGAAGATGGCGCATCTCTTTTGTGCAGAAAAACTTTTAAGGCAACCATGGTTGGATGAATTTGGTTGGGATGATTTTATTCTGACGGCCAAAGAACCAAAGATCTGGTTAGATTGAAAATGAATGAAGCTACAAATATGTACCAGAAAGTACAAAACGATGAACAAATGAATGAAGCCACAGAAAAATTAATGAAGCCACAAAGGAAAAAGTAATAATAAATTGATAAATGAACGAATGAATGAAGCTAGACATAAAAGAATGAATGGATAAAGAAGTGATTGAGAGCAAAGATAAAAGAATAAGTGGACGAATGGTTGGAATAATGAACAAAACTGCAGATTGATAAACTAATGCATAAAGCTGCAAGATATGAACATATTAATGACACTACAAATAAGAGAACGTAACAGATGAACAGATGAAGCAAGTGTTAAAATACGATGAACCAAACCTTTTGTGAAACCATGATGATTCAGTAAACAGCAGAAGAAATAACGATAAACAGATAAATTAATGATGAATGAATGAAAAGGATGAATGGATAAATAGAATGGAATGGAATGGAATTATCTGAAGGTTGATATACTACTAGAATTAAGAAAGAGAATGAATCGAAATCTATAAATAAATAGATTAATGGTTATATAAAGTAAATGAATTAAATTAATGATATTAAAACCAATGAATTAAATGAACAAATAAATAAATAAGTGTTTAAAATTACTAATGAATAAATGAATAAATGAATGAACAAATTATTTGAATTACGAATAATAAATTAAATTAACAAATACAATTAACAAGTTAATTAGTAAAGAAATGAAGTGAATGAATAAACAAATTGAATGGACAATTAAATCGATAAATGAATTGAGAATAAACGAATGGAATGAATAAATAAATAAATGCATCGAATAATGCAAATAATGGATCGAATGATCAAATGACATTAACAAATGAATTAGTGGAATGAACGAATGAATTGAATGAATAAACAAATTGAATGGACAATTAAATCGATAAATGAGTTGAGAATAAACGAATGGAATGAATAAATAAATAATGCACGGAAGAATGGATCGAATGATCAAATGACATTAATAAATGAATTAGTGGAATGAACGAATGAATTGAATGAAAAAACAAATTGAATGGACAATTAAATCGATAAATGAATTGAGAATAAATGAATGGAATAAATAAATAAATAATGCACGGAATGGATCGAATGATCAAATGACATTAACAAATGAATTAGTGGAATGAACGAATGAATTGAATGAATAAACAAATTGAATGGACAATTAAATCGATAAATGAATTGAGAATAAATGAATGGAATAAATAAATAAATAATGCACGGAATGGATCGAATGATCAAATGACATTAACAAATGAATTAGTGGAATGAACGAATGAATTGAATGAATAAACAAATTGAATGGACAATTAAATCGATAAATGAATTGAGAATAAATGAATGGAATAAATAAATAAATAATGCACGGAATGGATCGAATGATCAAATGACATTAACAAATGAATTAGTGGAATGAACGAATGAATTGAATGAATAAACAAATTGAATGGACAACTAAATTAATAAATGAATTGAGTATAATTGAATGATATGAATAAATAAATAATGGAATAAACAACGGAACGAATAAATAAATGATTAAAACTAACGAAATAATAAATAGAATGAACCAATTTTTATTCAGTGCTTCTAATGAATTTAATGAATTAGTTTAATTTTTCTTTAATGTATTATTGTGTTATTTATTATTTTCTTGTTATTGCCGGTGATTCAAAGTAATGCGTAAAGTAATAATAATTTCGCCCTTTTAAAGATTTTGATTCGACCGTTTTCTGTGAATAATAAATATCGTATTATTTGTATTTTTGTAGGTAACGCTTCTTTTCTCAATTTTTGGCAGTTGTTGTTGCGCCGCCTACTCTTCTACTACAAAAAGCTACCAGAGCATCATCACTATGACGATGACACTAACAAGCCCGCATATACCTGATTTTCATTTCGTATAAAAACCGAGAAGTCAGACGGCATAAAAAAATCACTTGAAAACAAAAACTATAAACCCAAAATCTGGCTTCAGCCAAAATGTTGCTTATCATTGTTGTTGTTGTTGTTGTTGCTGCGCCACTCGTAAGTGTACCTAATTGTAGCAGGTTTGGGGAAGAATTGAGTTTAGGTTGCCATTTTTGCTGTTGATCTTTTTGTGGTTGTGCAGCAAAATATAGAGAAGCCGGAAGTGTCCTCACACCCACGCTTTCCCACAAGCCCATGCCACGTTTTTTGAAAAAGGCACATCGGGAAATGATAGTCCATTAAAATGTGTATATAAAAAGTTCTTAGGTAAAGAATTTGTTCGTGTTTAGTGTTGCCATCTCGCAAATTTGCAGCAGTGTCAACGTTTCCACTTCGCCAGGCTTTGAAACAGCTGTTCATAAATACCTACATATTTACAGATGAACAGATGGATGGTTTGGTGGACTGATAAGTTGGACTGCTTTGAGTTGAGCGCGTTTGGGTAAGGCCCTTTCGGGTTGGCCTGGCGTAAACCGACTGAATATTTGGAAAGGATTTTTTTGTAGTAGCTTTAAAATCTCTGTATTAAAAACGTACCATTTTCATCTATTTTTTTCTCATGAATCTACTCAATCTACTAAATCATAAATCTTCTAAAGTAATCACAACTTTTCCATAAATTTTCAACTCTTTATGAGTATACTCAGTACAGTTCACTGAGTACTTTTTTCTTCGTCTCTCGTCTTTACAACATCGAACCTGGCTTCGTGGCTTGTTTATATTTCTATATCTGAAGATATGTATGTACAATATGTATATGTATATTTTTCTTGTTCTTCTTCTTCTTCGTTTTCATATTTTGTGCGCTTCACAAAACAGTTTTTAACTTTTGTGATATTGATACCGAGTGTACCGAGAGGAGTTTTGGTCCGTTTTTGTGTGGCTTTGCAAATGATCCTTTCAATCATCTCTTTGTTATTACCATTGTTGTTGTTGTTTTTGTTTCGTTGATTGCCCGCCTTGAAATTTGATCTGTGACCATGGTTCTGCTGCCGCTCCAGGACCGATCATGGTCCAGACTATGATTAGCTTGCAGTCGGCAAAAAAAAACATCATCTGCAGCAATTAAAAGAACAAGGATCATGAGGCTCACGAGGATCGCAATAATCATAAACGCTAGTTGTTGTTGTTGTTGTTGTTTTCGTTGTTGCATCAATTGTTGATGATGTCCATGAAAATCGCTCGCGCGCGCGTAGTTATTATGGATATATGACAAGCGTCCCCCTTAAAAATGCCTTAAGAAATAAACGTCGGTATTCATCAAAGCAATGAAATGAAATGGATTTTTTCCTGTACTCAACTTTTTCTTCAGTTCCTGAAAACAGGAACAAAGGATACGAATGCGTGTACGTTCACGCGAATTTGAGAGAGAGAACTTATTGGTAGATCGCAATTTAGTATTTAAGAGTTGTGTTAAAATTATGGTAAAAAAATGGTAGGAAAGTATTAGTAAAAGGTCATCATAAATTGCCGTATTTTTTTAGTTTACTTCCATAATTATATTGTTATGTTATAAAAAGAAAGGAATCTAAGAATTTTACGTTTTCGAATTTTTTTCAATTCTCAATAGAGCACTATAAATAATCAGTTTTCGGAGAGAAGATCCTTCTATCCTTTTAACTTTACGATAAATTATGATAGAAAAGGTATAAAAAATGAGTAATTTCAAATAAAAACTAGAAGTAAAAACCAAAAATGTTGGATTTTATCCCAATAATCGTTAGTTGATTAAGAGTAGAGTCGCTTTCAGCCACAAAAAAAATTGATGGCAATTATAATTTTTATGTTAATCACCGTCGGTATATCAAAAAGCAAGACAACATCCAAGAACTTTATGTTCATGACCATCATCGAACAATTTTTTTTTTAAATAAGAAAAAGGATCAAACTCCCTTGAATTTTCTTTGTATTGAATTTTTTTCGCGTTAAAGAAAATTTTCAAGCAATTTTTTAAAAGTTTGTTAAATAGTTTAATGAGAAATGGCTCAATGCGAGACTTCAAAGTGCCGAAAAAATTATGAAAGCATTCGAAAAAAATCTGTGTTAAAACCGATTTTGATATTTTGGAATATTAAGAAGGATAATTAGGATTTATGTACGATACAAATATATCGAAAAAACATGGGACCATTAAAAAAAATATTAACCCTTTTCTGCAGGGCCTGTGCAAAAGGCGGAACTAAAGATAGCTAGTAGTATGTACTAAATCTTAGCAATATGTACTAAATCGTCCAAATCCAAATAGCTTCTTAAATGTTCCCTTTGTCGCCTCTAAAAAAGTCGAGCATATTTCCGTAGAGCTTAAAAAATTGTGAGGAAATTCATCTTCAAAGTCTTCCCTTAATATTTTCTTTAAGAACGATAATATTAAAGAAACGATAATATTAAATTTTCAATAAAATTCAAAACAATTTCTTCAATATTTCCTACAGAGCTTTTAAAAAGATAAGCTGTCAGTTAAAAATTCTTTGAAAATAGGAATGGTGGGCTGTAAATTCTCAAATTTCAAACATCCTTTCTTGGATGGCCTTTAAACAGGGTAAGTAATGTGTACTAAAACTACAAAATCTTAAGAACGTCTTAATTCTATCCTGTAAAACCTGTTAAAAGGGTAAGTAGTAGTACTAAATATCCAACGTTCCACAAATTTTTCCCTCTGTAACTTTTTAAAGATGAGTAAAGAGTATTAAATGTTTAGAATTTCAAGAGCTTGTTAAAACTTTACAAAATAAAAGCAGCAAGTTTAATTTTTTTTTTTTTAATTCTAAGAGCTTCTTAATTCTATCCTGTAAGACCTGCTAGAAGGGTAAGTAATGAGTACTAAATAATCCACATTTCTAGAATATTTTCCCTCTTGAGCCTCTTAAATATGAGTAATGAGTACTAGATCTTTAAAATTCCAATAACGTCTTCTTAACTAGCACCTCAAAAAAGGGCAATAAGTAATGAGTACTAAATATTGAAAATTATAAGAATTTATTCATCTAATAGTCTTTTAAATAACTAATCTCAAATACAACATTCTCAAAATTGGTATAACTATTTTAACATTCATTTTAGTCTTTAGAAAAGTGAGTAGTGAGTACTAAATCTTCAAAATTCGAATACTTTCTTCAATATTTGCTATAGTACCTATAGAATAGGTACAGAATAGGTACAATATAGGTAAATAGTAACTATAGAACTACTATATATGTATAGTACCTATATACATATAGTAATGAGTACTAAATATTAAAAATTGGAAGAATTTCTTCCCCTTATAATGTTTTTAAAAACTTATATTGAATACAAAATCCTCAAAATTAGTATAAATGCTTAAACCCTCCTTTCCTTTACAGCCTTAAAAAAGTGATTAGTGCGTACTAAACCTTCAAAATTCACAAAACTTGTTAGTTTCCTGTAAAGCCAATAAAAAAAAATAACGAGTAGGGAGAATGAAATCTTCAAATCTTCCTAAATCGTTTCTCCATAATATAAAAAAAGACTTTAGTACTAGACAACTTTAGTACTAAATTTTTAAAAATTTCGAAAAGCTTCCTAAATCTTCGCCATAGAGAAAAACAACCTTTTAGAGAGTAAATAAAATAACCCAAACCCGGACCCTTTTATGTGCTCATAAATTAAATAACGCCAAAACACAAGGCTGACATTTTACTTGACGTAATGGCAACCTAATAAAATTAAACAGCATCCTCTTAACTGCTACGACTGGCGTCAGTCCCGTGATCCCATCATCGATAGTACTGCGGCCATGCGTAACCTTGTGCTGGCTGGCGCTTATGTTATTCCTAGTCTACGCTTGATGGATAACTTAATTTATTTTTATTTTGGGGAGATTTTTTGTAATAAAACTCACGGGCTCACTCCCTCACAAGCAGCGGGCAGGCACAGGGACGTTTGATTTCTGGTAAGTCCGAAAGCAAGGAAGTTACGAGTATCCGAAGGATACACACGGACTCAAATCGCAGGCATCGTGCATAATAACAAACTAAAGGACACCCTTCCTCACATGCATACACACAAGCATACGCACACAAATACATACGTCTACAACAACTTCATTTAGACACCGAATAACTAAAGCACGTGCCTCATACGAGCTTATACTCGTACAGGGTGACTTAGTTATACACACGACATGCACGACAATATGTACGAGTATATAAGAGTATGTATTTTTTATGTACATATGTACGAGTATGAGTACATACATAGTACATATGTATGTATACCGTTCTCTCTATTTCGAAGCAATCTGCTGAATGATGCTTTGTTGCTTTGTACTGCTGTGTTTCCGCCGATGATGGTCGTCTGATGGTGGCAACAATCTCCTCTACCACCATCTCGACCACCGCCAGCTGCTCGCGCCACAAAGGACCAAATAAAGCCCAACAAAATTGCTGCCACCCAGCTTAAGTGATTGACATTGCGACTAGCGCTGGAGTGACAAGCTTTTCACTTTCGTCCTTTTAATTTTGCGTTTATCTCCCTAAGGGGCTCGCTAGTCACCCTTCCCTTTTCCTCCTTTGCTTTCCCTTCCCTCCTTCCTTCCTTCCTTCCTTACTTCGTACTGTTCGTTTGATCAGAATGTGTTGAAAGGAGCTAAACAAAAATGGCATCAGCATCAGAATCAGCATCATCATAACGGTTGAGTTATTGTACTTCACAATAAAGAATGCCTGAAAGGTGGAGAGGCAGAGAGAGAGAAAGAGAGAGAGGTAGAGGGCAAGAAGATGGACAAGCAGAATGTACACTCTCTGTTTGGTACACTCTATTTATACGTTTTTGCGTTGCTAGAGCTCTGGCTACTCACAAGTACTTACCGTGGTCGATTTCTTCTTTTTCTTTTACAATATCTTCTGTCTTTTTTTTGTGTTCTTTTTACTAGGAATGAAAGTTAGGAGAGTGATTTTTTTATGTATTGTTAAAATTCGTGATTAATTTGTGGACAGTTTTTCTAAACGCCTCGAGATAGAGAAATTTTTTAAAGCAATCAAAGAAAAGAGCATAAAATTCATCATCGTGAAGAAGATTAATAAACTGACAATTTTAATAAAATAATAAGTTTTGATCATAATTTGAGTAATAATTTTAAAAGAATAATCAAATGACAAAATCAAGATATTACAATCAAAACCAAGAAAAATGGTTTTGATTTGTCAAATCAATTGAAATCTATTAAACAAAAAATGATAAAAATAATACACTGTAAACAATGTAAATTGAAGTTAATATAATTGTGTAATTTAACCGGGCCAACGCTCGGTTGAGATTATCTCCTTTACTTTTTAAAAGGAGATAGAAATGAGAGGTAAATTTAAGAGGAGAATTTCAACGTTTAAACAAATAATTTTAGGTTTTTTAATTCATTTAATTTTATTAGAAAATAGAGCAGAGTAAAAAAAGGTATTTTAGGGTCTTATCAGTCCTCTCTCTCTCGCCCTCCTCTAGTCTCCGGCACATACATATTTGCCTTTACGCCTTTATTGCTAAATCTAATCTTTTGATACTTTCTTAATTGCGTGTTCTTGAATCTTTCCGTTCAAACTCTTTCCACAAGAATTACTTCAGATGAATTCAATATAAGAAATAAACGAAAAAATTCAAAATAAAATGAAGAAAATAACTTAACATCTGCTTAAACCTTACTTGAAATCTGGCTGCTGGTTTACAACAAACTCAGCCAGGCTTAACCTAATTTTTTTTCTAATTTCTAGGATCCACTAAAACCGAAACGAAAAAAAGGAAAAAACAAAAATTGAAAAGGAAAAAAGTATTCGTAATTGCGCAAATGAAATAATAATAATCACTCAACTGTTTCCATTTGTCTTGTTCGTCCGCTTCTCCGCTCTCCGCATCCATCGCACGCACAATCTGGTTTACTATAGCGAAGCATTTATTTGTCGGCAGAATGAAATGAATGAAGCGAAGGGTGCGCTGCGCTTGCGCAATAATCTTACATCAGGATGCGCAAGGATCCAGAGCGTGCAGACCAAACAATAAATAAACAAAAAAAACAAAACAATAAGAGAAAAAATACTTCGATCCATCCTAAACAAGTAGCCAAAGGCAACTGATACGCGACGGCGGCAGCGGCGGCTCAACATTTGAATCTCAAGCAGATAAAAACAGACGCACTTGAGATTAAGCGTCGATGATGAATAATAACAGACAGACAGACAGAAAGAGTGATCAAATCAGTTGGTTTCTTCAGATCATTCACCGAGCAATCCCTGAAACGGCTTCCCGTTCAAAACGTTGGTGTAGGAAAAAAAAACAAACTAAACAAAAGCCACCAAATCGTAGGATCCTCATCATTATGGAATAAGAAAAGAAATCAGTGCAAAATAAAACACACCAACGCCTCAAGTATCCTACAGAAAAGGATATTGCTAAGGTTAAGGTTGATGCTGCTGCTGCTCTCGCTGCAATTGTTGGCTCTGTGGCACTGAGAGTAAATCGGGCAAAACATCTGATAGTACCACCAACAACAATGTGAGCCAGCCGGCGGGCACTTTATAAGCTGAAATTTATCACTTTAAAGTATCCTCATTCTATTGATCTAAATCTAGTAACTAAATATTGAAAATGGATATATAAATTTGGGTCAATTTGTATAAAGATTTGTCTATACAATTTGTCAATTGTATTAATTACTTTAAAGATAGTATCTAACCGCTCGCCCTTGTAGAAGTATTAGCGACAAAATATTTTAAATTCAATAACAATATTTTTTTTCAAATTTCCATAACAAAAATTCATTTTATTCTTCGTTCTTATACAGTAACAAAATTTTATTAAACGCTTGTAATAAAATATTTATTAATAATAACATTGTAGTAAATAAAATATTTTTGGAAAGTGTAAATGTATGCAATTTTTTCAAAAATTTTTAAATAATATATTTAAATAATTTCAATATTAATTAATTATTTATTAAATTTGGTACTTTTTTCATTCAAATAAAATTTGAGATTACAAAAACGATTCTTACAAAGGAGATTCTTGTCCTTGCTACTTGCTACAATAAGGGTTTGCGACTTCACTTACGCATTAAAGCAATTGTGAATTATGCATACAAGAATACGTTGCTAGATGTATTCAGCGACGGAAACGAAATTCCTGCACATTTTTTTTGGAAATCAATTTCTCAATTGTGAATTAAGTTAACCTTAGTCGTTACAAAGGTTGATGCATCCGCTTTGAGTGAAATATGTACTCGTTGGTTTTTTAAAAATTACCTTTAACCCGTCCATGTCATCAATTCCTATTTTATGCCCTTTTTTAATTTTGTAAATATTTTCTGAGTAAACCTATTGTAGGGCGATCGCGACAAGTGTATTGTAAGAGCGAAAAGTGCTTCTAGAGGATATTTGCAATAACATTAAATACATCTACGAGATTTAAAATCTTAGATTTTATTCGAAATCGAATGTAAAGAATTTTAAAATTAAATTTTCAACCAACACCTTTTCCACAAAACACTTCACCCATTAATTAAATGTGCGGTGCAGATTTAATGGTATTCCCTTGTCATAACCAAAATTTTTTATAGAAGTTTTATAGATCAGTTTAAAATCGAAGGCCTCATTTTGAAAACAAGTCCTCCGAAGTCCTATAAATGCTCTTAGGCTCTTCTCTCTTTAATACATGAATAAAAAACAGATATTTAAATTTTATAAATTTATTTTATTATTAATTTAGCTATATATGAACTTAGACAAACCTTATTACTCTTATTGAATTAATTAATATCATTAAATGAGATCAAATATATTCATTTTGAGAGTATTTCATCGAAATTCATAAATTTGCCATCAATTGTATCAACAAAATGGAAACTGGGTTTTTCTATCTTCCTCTGTGCACTATTATAAGTCTTCTACTGGTAATCACTGATCCTTCCTCTCTGTCTCTCCTTCACCATGTCCATTGCTGGCTCTCGTTTACAAAATGGTTGACATGGCACGAGGATTGGGATTTCGTATGCCCAACTTTTGCAACTTTTGTATACGATGAACATCGTATTTCAGCCTTTTCTTGAAGTCCAACTGGCGATTTAGTGTATATAAATCCTCATCGCTGCATTCGGTGATGTTGCGCACAGTACTCGAAATCAGTTTATCGGTCAAATGAATTTTCGTTTTGGACAATTTAAGATGGCGTGCATCACGACGTCGCAGTTCCTCTTGATAAACGAATAATGTGTACGAGACTGAAATCGATTTCGAGTTCATTTCGACTCTTTGCTGCTTCAATTATACTCTATAGAATATAATGTGCGGTGTGGATATTAATCCACTCTTTGCTGACCACTTTATCTCTAAAGATCGATAATCGTTTGACGATTAGTCATAGAAGATTTTTCTTGTTGTTGATTTTCAATGATATGAATAATGTCTTAAACTTTATAATAATTTTTGCATAAATCCAACTTATCTTGAAGACTAACACTGGTCGAATGCAAATCACGCCGCAGTCGCGGGTCTTTTAAAACAGCAGGGCATCGGCTACCTGTTGCGGTAGCTCATTGGGTGAGCACCGACTAGGTATTTATTTAGAGCAGGTAACTTGCAGACTAATTTTGAGCTAAATTAATCTGGCGCTATAAAATGCTTGTCCTCTTTCAAACATTTAGAAATTTTCCGCGAATATTTTTTTGGGATCGTAGATCGTGTTTAATTACCGAAATCCGATGTGTCCACTTCAACACCGAAAATTTTCCACAAAGAAATATAGCGTAAAGGGCGAAAAGGGATAATGAGAGTTACCAGAAGTTTCGAACTTCTTAATGAAGCTATTGTTAGAAAGAGGCACCATAAAATTTCAGGCACGTTTTCCATGAAATTCAAAAGTAGATTATTAATATTTGCAACAGAATCATAAAGTGTTCTTCAAGATTGTAACTCTTCAGGTAAAGAGAAGAAAAAACTTTTATTAAGAAGAGGATTTCGTGGAAACATTTTGGAAATTTGGATTTGGACAAGAATGTTGCTGTCACTTCAGATAATTTGGAAAATTTGATTTTCAAAATGAGCAGAAAATTCGTAGAAAATTTGTAGTTTTAACAAACATTTAAAAATTTTTATAGGCCCGCCCCACTCATTTCAATAAAATTTTTGCTAGCGGCTAAAATGTTTGGCGATGCGATCAAAATGTGTACAGCAATAGTTGTAATATGAATTTTGTTTCCTTTCGTGTAATTATAAAACATAATACGAAGAATATTTCAAATGTTTAAGAAAGAAAATTATTTCTTATTCAAATTCGTTCGAAAATAATCCAATAATGATGTCCAATAATATTTGACTCATTTTTGTTCTTCGTTACTATACTAAAAGAACATGACTAAAAGAAATTGTTTTGACCCTTAACTCTTCATTTATAATTTTTCTAGGATTATATTATTATATTTTGATTTTTTATTCTATATTCTACTATATTATTGTGTTTAAGATATTCACTATTCATATTTATTGTCACTTATATTCCTTTATAAATGCAGAGCTTTAAGTTTAGGTCTCAGTTCAAAACTGACTATTTCATTCCAATTAATTTTAATATCTAATTAGCTTATACAGTATTTAATAAAAGCAAACTTTTTCAGGGATCAATAATGAAAACTTCCTCTGAAGAATCACAACTTAGAGGTTTGTGTATAGACTTACATATTTCTTAAATAGTAAACAGAAGCGTTTAGTTATATAGTAATCAGCCTGATAGTAATCAGGGTTGCCAGTTACCCTGAAAAGCTTTGCAACGAGAAGTGTTCACAATATGCTACTTTATAAACTGTTGTGAATTTTCAGAGATTTTGGTTTTCGGCTTTACTACGTTAACTCGTTCGTTAGTAAAAATTTTTGAAATCAATTACATTACAATTCCTCAATTTTTCGCTTTTATTCAAATAAGTATCAATTTAATAAAATTCCTACATTATCAAGACTTTTTGTAATTGTTGTTACTTAACTAGTTATTAACATAATTTAACAATAATTAATAAAAACGTTATTATTTTTAACAAATTTTGCATTAACATTTTAAGCGAACGAGAACGCAACACTCACGTTAGACATGATAAAGTGAATGAGTACGAGTATGTAAAGAAGGGAGAAAGTGTGCGTTGGTTTAGTGCGTTCTTGAGTGAGTGATTAATTGATTAACTGAAAGCAATGACTACACTCAACCATATGAAGGAATTGTGAGTGAGGACTAGTGTCAGGATTTCCAGGGTAAGGAAATTATCTTAGCAGTGTTAAAGTTCAAGAAATGAGTAAAAAGACTACTTATAGAATGTCTCAATCTCTGTCACTAAAGAAGACTTCAGTGACAGTGTCCTGCACTAAAACTTATTTATTTAAACAAGTTATGGTAAAAAAGTGTGATTTAAAAATTGTTTTATTCATATTATCAAAGAAAACAGTTTCGAATAGGTAACAAGTAGATAACGATCACAAAACCACCTACTTTCTAACTGTTCGACACTTTGTGTTTCAATTTACATACCATTCTACAGTTACAAAAAAAAGTCCAGTGAAACTGTCCATAAAGTATACACAGAATACCCAATTTTTTAATAAATTATTCAATGAAAGTGTTAATATTATGAACATTTTGTTATGAATTTATAAATATGTTTTTTGTTTCTGCTTGATTTTATAGAAGACCGGAATAGTTAATCCATGTTCCTGTTAACTATTACTCATTACTCATTACATGTTACTCCATGAATAGTTAATCCATGAACGAAAATAACTAATTCTTGTGAAAAAAACTAGTTGGTTCCCATGATCGCATGATCTGGTTTCTGGATGTGACACGATCCCAATGAGTTCCCCAGTACTCGGCACAATCAATTGGCCGCCGGTATCGCCGCTGCAAATGCCTTTGCTTTCTGTAGTATTGACACAGAGTCTATCTTCATTCATGCGAGGACGTTGATCCAAACTGGGTTACTAACGCCCTTTCGAGATAGTAAACAATTTTACTAATAGCACTGGGCAACTTGAGATGCGAAACAAGTCCACATGATGTATCGAATTTGAATTTTATGATAGCAATGTCGATGGATGGACGAAGACTTCGCTTTTGCTGATGTTGTAACCGGTGCTACAATTGCCCTTGAAGGGTGGCCCAATGTATGCGACTACGGACTCCGCGCTGCAATATGTATACTACTTTTTAGACGCTTCACGGTTTTTAGGTTAGATTTATATAAAGTTACTTGTAAACGCAGTGTGCGGCGGTCAGAACCCAGTTTTTACCTATGAAGGATGCACTGCGTACCGAACACTGATCCTCTATGAAAACTTCCAGCCTCACCAAAAACCCAAAGGCAGCAAAGAGGTCGATTGGAGCTCTATTGTTACATCAAATAGTTATTATGAAGTCTATAACTTTTATCGTAAAGTAAACAATATCTCAAGTGTCCTACGTTTAGCATAAGATAAATAAGTTAGGCCCAGTGCTTATATATAATTTTTTAACTTTTGAAATATGTGCTTTTTGGGAAATTTAGGCATTCTTAAGCAAAAGCCTCGGAATATATGTAGTAAATATATAGACAGGTTTATTTATTAATTTATTTTTACTAGAATAATCTCTTATTAAAAGAGATTCGTAGTATTACGTGTTTATATAGTATGTGTATTTTTTTATATACTCGTATTTTTAAAATTAGTTTCAGTAAAGATTGTGTAAGAAATCGTGTACATATTTGTGTACACGAAATCGTGTTCACGTTTGTATTACAAACGTTCCAATCATACAATACGCTTAAAAACAAAAGAAGTAGGAAAAGTGTAAGTATAACACCGTTTACTCACATGGTATTGTATTGTTCAAGGTAAAACAAACACTTAATATAAATATAACACTTAATATAAAAATAACTTTGATATAAAAAAAACTTATACAATAAGAAAATTTAAGCCTAAAATAAGGAAAGTTAGGGCCAAAAACTACTGCTATTGAAAAGAAACATATGCGTAGCAACAGCGCCTAAATTCTAAAGTATATTTGGTAACTTTCAATTTTCTCAGAATCTATAGATTAGAACATACATATGTAGGTCCTTTCTGTTTTAAGAATTTTTCAAGGAAAAAAAAAGATATACTTATTAACGTAATTTTTTTAAAAATAAATTGCGACCAAAGATGAATTTTTGGAAATTTTTTTAAAATTTTTAAATTTGACAATAATTTTCTCAAAAACTGTTTGACCTAGAAGCCTAATTGGAAAGGCATATTCAGGAATGTGTATTTTGCTTTCAAAAATAGAAAACAGAACTGATCTAAGTAAAAAACTCCCTCTAGCGCCTAAACGGGGGGTAATTGATCCACCCGTTAGGTACAATTTGTTCGGGTTAGTGTAATTTTAACCGAAAATTTGGGTTAGATTTACCTAAGGAGTTTTATGAGTGTAAAGACCGGACAGATAATGGTTAATCCATGATCGGAAATAACTAACTCGTGTGAAAAGAACTCGTTGATTTGCATAATCGCATGATCTGGTTTCTGGATGTGATACGATCCCAATGAGTTCCCCAGTACTCGGCACAATCAATTGACCGCCGGTATCGCCCCTGCAAATACCTTTGCTTTCTGTAATATTTACACACAGTCTGTCTTCATTCATGCGTTGAGGAACGTAGTAAGTTCGCAACCTGGGTGCACAGAACATATCACTCGCATAGACAGTAACAGCAGAAACGGAAAGTTTCGGAGGAAATCTGCCGCAAGTTGATCCAAACTGGGTAACTGACGCCCTTTCGAGGTGGTAAACAGTTTTACTAATAGCACTGGGCAACTTGAGATGCGAAACAAGTCCACATGATGTATCGAATTTGAATTTTATGATCGCGATGTCGTGGGATATTCCAAAAACCATAAGAAATAAACTTCGCTTTTGGAAAAAGGATGGATGGACGAAGATTTCGCTTTTGCTGATGTTGTAACCGGTGCTGCAATTGCCCTCGAAGGGTGGTCCAATGTATGCGACTACGGAATCCGCGCTAAAATACAATATACATATACATATATGTGTATGTATATGCTACTTTTAAGACGCTTCACGGTTTTTAGGTTAGATTTATATAAAATTACTTGTGAACACAGTGTGCGACGGTCAGAATCCAGTTTTTAGCTATGAAGGATGCACTGCATACCGAACAGTGACCCTCTTTGGAAACTTCCAGCCTCACCAAAAACCCAAAATCAACAAACAGGTCGATTGGACCATTGTTAGTTGCTTGAGTGATTTTGGCCTTGGTAAAGATCAACGCCAAAGCGCAAATGAATAAAATTCTCATGATGAAGAGCAAAGCCGACACTACTAATAAGAGTTTGATAGACTATGGTTCCGTTGGACTGATCTTGTACCTTTTATATCGACTCAAAAACAACTTTCAAGGTAACTGTAAGCTAAGTATGGGTGAGAATCGTGAAAGCGACAAAAATATATAACGATATATACAGATGTAAAATTTGGAGGATAATAGATTGTTTATATACGAGTACCTTAGAAGCATTTTAAAATACGTACGAAGGTCTTGTAAATACATACTTGTAATATTGTATACACATACATATATTCGTATTGCAATACAATAAAAAAGTATACATTGTATATACTGCACTCCAATAAATTCCAAAAAATAATTACTGGTGTGAAGTTAGCACATTTTTTTTTGAGAATCGTTTTTCAGAGACGTTTCTTGGAGACTTCGATTGGAGAGAAATAGGGTTGCCATATAAGCGCCAAATATAATTTCCAATATGAAGTAAAAAAGCCATCGACACGAACCTTATTACTAGATATATTCGCCAGAAATTATGCTCCTTAATTTTTTTCTTTTGGCTATATTTCCTCTTTAGAGAAATTATGCTCCAGCACTTTTGGCTATAATTTTTGGCTATAATTTTTTCAAAGAGGAAAGCCAAAAGAAAAAAATTAATATCTGGCGAGAATTAAAGGTGCGGTGTGAAGGCAAAAAAATATACTGATGATAGCGCATCGCACAGTGGTCCAATCGTTTTACAAAAGAAGTCTGCATATCAAATTTCGTTAGTCTGCGATGATTCTTAAAAAATTTTTTGGCACTTTTTGTATGGAGGCACTGCACTAAGCATTGCCGAATCCGGTTTATCTCCAAAGTAAAGCTGCATTTTTTTAATGAACTGGTATAGGTTTTCTCCATACAAAATCGAAAACCCAGGTTTAATGCAGGTTTCTATATAGGTTAGGAGAAAATTTGAAGAATTTCGCACTATTCGTGAGAAATCATCCGAAGAAACGTCATATGTGCTTGCTGAAATCGAAAAAAAAGGGCGCGCACAATCCAACATCCAAAAAATGCCTGTTTTAAGTTGTTGTTATTTGATGTCAAATAGTTCTAGACGACTAAAAACCCAGTTCATTACAAAATACAGTGGAATGGAGTCTCGTAGATTAGATTTTGAATACGTGAACTTTCGCTTCCAAGGAAATTGTAAAACTGGCCATTAATATTTTGCTATGAAAAAGTTGGTCTCACGACATCGCATTGAGAATGTTCAACGGAGAAGATCACTGATAATCGATCGGTAGGTATTAGGTCCACAAACGAGAACAAATACAACGTATTTGTAGCTTCATTTGTATAAAATGTAATTTGTTTGGTACATATTCTTATTTTTTAGCTTCTGGAATACTTTTTGGGAATTAGAAGTTTAGGCCGTTTTCAACTCAAGCCATTCGGAATATATTCATATGTATATAGACACGTATATTTATTAATTTTTCGTGGAATGATCTCTTATCAATAGAATTTCATAGTATTACGTGGTTTTATATACGATTATGTACTTTTAAAATTAGTTGTGTAAGGATTAAATAAAAAAACTGAGAAATCGTATACTTTCCAAAGACTTTTAAGACGTTTTAAGACAAACAAAGTGAAAAATGTGTTTTCAAAACTGTGTTTTTTCGTCTTGTTCAAGGTAAAACACTTGAGATATTCTTAACTTGAATACTCCTATAAACAGTTTTATAAGAAAATTAAATTAGAATAAACAAAAGTAGCACCAACAACTACTTATGAGGTGACATTGAAGAGAAACAGCGGCTGTTGCGTGTTTTGTTTATATTTCTACGAATAATAGTTTATTGAACAACGGCTAGTAGCAATGATGATTGTTTTCACCAAGAGATTTTTGTTAATTTGTGCGTTGGCATTCTTCATTACCAATGTCGAGGTGGCTCAAGGGACTAACCATAATAAGCCTAAGGTTCGATGTTAACAATAGCATTAGATTTATTACTATTTGTTAGTCTTCTACAGAGAGAGATCCTTGAGTAGAATGGATCATAATCCTATTCTAACTAAGTTGATATGGTTTCTGGATTATTTCTGGAGAATTTATGTACAAACTTATACAATTTTGTATATACATATAAAACTCTTTCAGTTCGATGAGATCAGACCGGAAATAAAGAGCAATAGGATACCTGTTTTTTCGGCCCTAAAAATGTTTTGACGTCTGTTTTTTATACGTACATACATATATGTACATACATACGTACAGACGTCACGACGAAACTAGTCAAAATGGATTCAAGGATGGTTCAAATGTATTCTTCCGTTTAAATCTGAAATTCGAAATTTTTTCGCAATTATTATAATTATTATAACAATTATTATAACAATGGTTTGGACTCCGTACAAGAAAGTAAAAACAGTATTTGAAACTGTTGTAACGAATACAGAATTTATTAATTTTTGCTGTTTCTATTTGATTTTACTAAAGACCGGACAGATAATGGTTAATCCATGACCGGAAATAGCTAATTCTTGTGAAAAGAACTCGTTCGTTCGCCTGATCGCATGATCTGGTTTCTGGATGTGACACGATCCCAATGAGCTCCCCAGTACTCGGCACAATCAATTGACCGCCGGTATCACCGCTGCAAATACCTTTGCTTTCTGTAATATTCACACAGAGTCTATCTTCATTCATGCGTGGAGGATCGTAGTAAGTTCGCCATTTGGGTTCACAAAACATATCACTCGCATAGACAGTAACAGCAGAAACGGAAAGTTTCGGAGGAAATATGCCGCAAGTTGATCCAAACTGGGTAACTGACGCCCTTTCGAGGTTATAAGCATTTTTATTAGAGGCACTGGGCAATTTGAGACGCGAAACACGTCCACATGATGTATCGAATTTGAATTTTATGATGGCAATGTCGTGGGATATGCCAAAAACCCAACCAAATAAGCTTTTCCTCTGAGCAAAGGATGGATGGACGAAGATTTCGTTCTTGCTGATGTTATAACCGGTGCTGCAATTGCCCTCAAAGGGTGGTCCAATGTATGCAACTATGGAATCCGCGCTGCAATATGTATACTACTTTTTAGACACTTCACGGTTTTTAAGTTAGATTTGTATTAAATTACTTGTGAACACAGTGTGCGGCGGTCAGAATCCAGTTTTTAGCTATGAAGGATGCACTGCATACCGAACACTGACCCTCTATGGAAATTTCCAGCCTCACCAAAAACCCAAAACTAGCAAAGAGGTCGATTGGACCATTGTTAGTTGCTTGAGTAATTTTGGCCTCGGTAAAGATCAACGCCAAAGCGCAAATGAATAAAATTCTCATGGTGAAGAGCAAAGCCGCCACTACTAATAAGAGTTCGATAGACTATGATTCCGTTTAACTGATCTTGTACCTTTTATACCCATTCAAAAACAACTTTCAAGGTAAGTGTAAGTGTAAGCGACACTCACTCACTAAGTATGAGTGAGTATCGTGAAAGCGACAAAAATATATAACGATGTATACAGATGTAAAATTTGGAAGATAATGGATTGTTCGTTTACTTAAGAAGCATTTTAAAATGGGTTGGTAACGAAATCCCGAAAGACAAAATCCCGAACGACAAAATCCCGAACGACAAAATCCCGAACGACAAAATCCCGAAATGACAAAATCCCGAAACGACAAAATCCCGAAATAATAAAACTCCGAAATTACAAAACTAGTTTTTCGGTATTCTCCATCTTCTTGAACATTTTAAAACCACTAGCAAACTTCAATTTAGCCACTAAATTTCTTTTAAAAAAACATTAAAAAAATTTTAGCAGAGCCCTCTCGGTAATATGAGGTTTTTCGCATACAGGTTTTTCCGCGTATTGGCAGCCTTCGGCTGCGGCAGGGATCATAACCCTCAATCAGCAGAATCCTCACGGTCATGTGAAGTTTTTTGCATACAGGTTTTTCCGCGTATTGGCAGCCTTCGGCTGCGGCAGGGATCAATACCCTCAATCAGCAGAATCCTCACGGTCATGTGAAGTTTTTTGCATACAGGTTTTTCCGCGTATTGACGGCCTTCGGCCGCGGCAGGGATCATAACCCTCAATCAGCAGAATCCTCACGGTCATGTGAAGTTTTTTGCATACAGGTTTTTTCGCATATTGACGGCCTTCGGCCGCGGCAGGGATCGTAACCCTCAATCAGCAGAATCCTCACGGTCATGTGAAGTTTTTTGCATACAGGTTTTTTTGCGTATTGGCGGCCTTCGGCCGCGGCAGGGATCATAACCCTCAATCAGCAGAATCCTCACGGTCATGTGAAGTTTTTTGCATATTGTAGATTATAACCTTCACACAACAAAATTTTCTCGATATTACAACTTTGCTTTTCTGCCAATGTAAAAAAAAGGCAAGTAGGCGCGTACTTCGAATTGGAAAAAATTGTGACTTAAATGTCATTTCTTTATTAATTAAAAATTTTATTTCGTGATTTTCGGGATTTCTCATTTCGGTATTAAAAATTTTTCGGGATTTTGTCGTTTCGGGATTTTGTCGCATCGGGATTTTGTCGTTTCGGGATTTTAAAATTTTTCGGGATTTTGTCGTTTCGGGATTTTGTAATTCGGGATTTTGACTGTCTCCCTTTTAAAATACGTACTTGTTTGGAGCCAACAAACGCTTATCTTAGTATTACCTTAATATCACCTCATGAGTCGTTTTAGTCCTTCTGTGGTTATTTTAAATAGTTATTATGACATCTATAACTTTTAGCACAAAGTAAGCAACATCCCTACGTTTAGCATTAGATAAAAAACGACGATGGATGGACGAAAAGGAACGAGTGAGAGCGTTACCTTCGGCCTGGTCGAAGCTCATATACCCTACACCCGCATCCGCCAAAGGGATGAATAAAGTGAGTGGGTGACGCCCACTTTCATTTCACTTACAGACAGTAAATTTTGATCTATTAACTCATTTACAACACCGCTTTTCCCAGCAAAGACGTCATTCTATGGTATGGTATATCAGTGGGCGCCCATTATATATGTCACGCCCATTTTTGGGAGTTTATTTTAGTCTGAGACGGTGGACTCGGAAATAAAATTTTAGCTTCAGATTTTCCCCATTTTGTATACCAATCAGAGTAGAATAACAAAGAATATTGATACCTTTATATACCTCCTGCAATCGTGATTTCCACACGCGGACGTACGAACAGGGCTAAATCGACTCAGAAGGTGATTCTGAGGCAGAATATATATACATTTTTATACCTGCCACGCCTCCTTTGATGCGTTACAAACGGAAGCACAAGTGAATGTACCCTCATCCCTTCGGGTGTAGGGTATAATAAGCAAAGTTAGGGCCAAAAATTACTGACATTGAAGAAAAACATATGCTTAGCAACAGCGCCTCAATACGTGCCACTTTAATACGTATGATGTATTTATTTTCTCGTACCGAAACCCATACATACATTTTGAAAGCTATATACACAGTCGAAAATTAAAGTTTCAAGTCTCAATTTTTTCAATTTTCTTTGGTTTGGAATATTCCTTTGTTTTGTTAACAACTCTTAAGTGTACTAAATCGTAAACAGAAAGGGGTGAAATTTTAACTTTAAATGAAAATTTGTCGTCTTTAAAGTTGGGAATGAGTAGAGAAGGTTGAAGATATCAACTCTTTGGTTAGGATGTACATACATATATGACAACCTACTAAGTTGGAAAATTTATCTCCTCGATAAAAACCAAACTCATTGTTTATACTGTACGGCCTCTCTAATCCTGTTTTTGATTTTCATAATCTCGATTGAGTGGTTCAAGCATTTGCTAAATTGCGAGTTATAGTTAGCAATGAACTCAATTCGCAAACCATGTACGAGGCCGAATCGAGTACTAATTTTCCTTTCACCACAAGCAAAGAAATATCCTTTTTCCCTTTTTTTACGATTTTGACAACTCGCACAAACTGTCAGTGTGTTGTGTGTGGCCTCTCTGGGCGAAAAATATACAACATGCGCTGTACTCACGCGACCCACCTAAAGGACGACAGCAGAATATTACACGCTTGCAGTCAGCAGACAGGACGAAGGCAACGTTCCGCATGAACGAGAGCAGAAGAAAATTTCAGTAATTTCGAGGGAAAAAGTGCACAATTTTTAAAACTCCAAGCACTGACGGCCAAACGACAACAACGGCAACAATCGACAAAAGTGAAGGTGAAAAAACGTGTTGACTTTGTGTTATATTCCTTGCGAACGTGTTGGAGTGTTTGCATATTTTTTTAATTAACTACAAAATCGTTACATAAAGAAATAATAAAAAATAAATATAGTTATCGATTTCCGGATTGCACAACAAGCCGAGAAACAGCGAAAGATAGTTTTTTCGCACGCATAAAAAAAACGGATAAAGAAGGAAAGTCCGTAGCGACAGCAGCGACTGCATTAGGATAACAGGTAAAGAGCTCGCAGAAACATTCATACTATATGAAAGAAAATCGTAAGTTGTGGTAAGTTTGCAAACTTATCCTAGGCAGTGTCTCTGCCCTTCTTGTACAGCAATTTTCACGTTTTGCTATTCAGCCATCAGCCAGCTAATCCTCATTATCCTTACTCTGATGATCCCTACGTCTCTCCCGCCCGTGGAGAAATTTCTCCAAACGCTGTAGTTTTCGCGGAGCTTTCGGAATACCGCAGGCGTTTAAATATTTTATTATGTAATCAGCTGTTGTTGGATGGGTGGCCTTCAACGCCGCTTGTTGGCCGGGCTTTTCTCGGTCAAATGCATTCAAGAATTCCCAGGATTTCATCGGAATTTGCCACTGTCTATAATCCCGGCTAATTTGAGTAAAACAAAAAAATATAAGCGTATTGATAATCGCTTGACTGCGCCGTTGCTCGTTGCTCTCGGTTGATGTCATCATCAGTCAGTGACAGTGACAGCAACAGCGACAGCGATAGCGATATCAGCCGCAGTCAACGTTTTGGCCGTTGCACAGTGACACTGAAGGGCTCTTGAACTGCTTGAAATTTTATTGATTGTGCAAATATTTTCGACTTTTCGACTTTCGACTTTTAGTGGCGAATGAGTTGTGCAATGGTGGTGAGAAGGGAGCGGAAACGTGAAAGGGATCACAGCGGTGTGTTTGCATCGGAAAAATGTGATTGTTGCTATCGACAGGAATGCACCTACCTCTTCGTCCTTCTGACACTTCACGAAAATGAATGAATAAAAATCTTTTTCGAGTATATTTTATGTATTGTAAATATTTATGTCACAAATATTTGCTGTCAGTTCTTTGTGATTGACCAATCGAACCAATGTCATGCCTATTTTTTGGAGTAAATTCTAATGCATTCTCTTTTTTTTTAGCAATATTTTCTGGCTTTTAGTTAAGTTTTAAGGCTCATAGTGAAAGTTTAAAGTGACAGAGTAAGTCATCATAAGAAAATTGGTATGGTAGGGGCCATCTGATATACTATATCGTACTCACAATGGGTCAGCTGTGGCCTACGCGGAAGTGACGCCTTCCCAACCGACATATAATGTGTTTTATATAGAAAACCAATGATGTCCAAAAACTTAGTTTCGAAAGCGACATTTATTAGCTGACCTGTTACGAGTACTTTCGTTAGAAAGTCGAATCGCTGCTGAAAATGGGCGGCACTCATTATAGAAGACGCAGCGGTGGCCGCAGGGTGTAAAGCTTCAATTTTGTACACTTAATTTAAGACGATGACTTGATTCGGAGATGTTTTGATCAATAGAGGAAAAGGCTTGCTAAAGTAGCCCAAGTTAGTCCAAGTTTCTTGTGAAATAGGTAGGTTTTTTGAACCCAAAAAATACCCGGATATCTGTCTTCGCATCTGTGACTACTCGACACAAAGGAGCTGCTCTCCAAATGCATTTTTATGCTCATGTCATTTTAAAATAATAATAATCATAATAATGAAAATTGTTCCAACTCAGTCCACTGTCTTTTGAAATAATCAATAACCCATCCGCTTCATATGATGATAGCTCTGTTGTTGATGGTGATGATGATGATGATGACGATGATGATGATGGCAGAGGCGACGGAAGTGGTTTCACGACAGGAAGTGCTCACGCCAGCAGAGAAGAACGACGGAAATGTTCTTGTTATGGAGTCATAAGAGTAGAGGGTGAAGGAAGGATAGTAGGAGGAAGGAAGGATGGTGGGAGGGAGGGAAGGAGGGAGGAGAACGAAGTTAAGTAGCAGCGAACCGAGAAGACAGGAAGCAACACAGACACAATGTTGTCATTACGTTAAAGTAGCAAACGCGTTTGTATGTACGCAGAAACGTGATGGCTGTATGTGTATGTGTATGAGTGAGTATGAGTGTGGGGATGAGTGTGTATATGTGTATGTGTATGAGTGTGTGTGTGGGTGTGGGAAGGAAGGGGGGTTGTAGGTGACTTTAGCGGAGCTAGAGAATATATGCGTGTATGAATGAGAATATACAGATGAGCAGGCACGTATGTATGTTTGTGTGGGTGTGTTTGTGTGTGTGTGTGTTTGTGTTTCCGTTCAGTGTGTAAATGCGTGCAGCAGTGCATCGAAGCAGCTTATTCTTCTTCTTCTTCTAAAAGTAGTTGTTTGCTGTCAATAACTGCACAGCAGAAATAAAATACATAATACGCGTAGAAACTGTAGGGTAAAACAACAACAACAACAGCGCCACACCTCGAGTCCGATTTAAGACGTTTGATTCGCTGCTACTGCAACAACAACAACAACAACAAAATACTGAGTTAACTTTCGTTGTACCGTGTTCGGTACATCGTCGGTTGCTTTGCGCCTGGTAGTATTCTGTTAGTCACTCGTAGACTCGTCTCGTGCTAGCCTGTTTTTTTTTTTTTTTGGTTTGCGTTCTCTTTTCTTCTATTTTTCGTGCCTTCTATCGAGTCTACTAAGAATTCTATTCATTTGTTTATTTTGCAGTCGCTCGAAAAGTAATTGACATTGACTTCTTTTGTTGCTATTGTTTTGTTCTTGTCCGTGTTATTGCTATTGACGTTATTGTTGTATTGTAGTCCATTGTTGTTGTTATTATCTTCTGGGTTATTGCTGTTCAGGTCTTTACTGTGCACTAACGAGACATCATTAAGCACATTCTCTTGCACGCACGTACATCCATTGCCTGCAGCAGAGATACAAAATAAACACAAACACACACACACACACACATACCCAAAAACACACCCACACCCACACACACCTTAACAACTCTTTCCTCCGAAACCTAAAATTCATTCATCACAAATAGTTTAAGAATTAGTGGCGAAGAAAGACGCACGGCGCTTTCAAAGGACTACGATATGATTTCTTTGCAAGGAATTTCCATCCTCCTTCCGCTAGACTTGATTTGTGGACAAACCGGTTTTGGCAATGTACCATTTCTTTGCTTTGTTTTTACCAGCATTCTCTTAGTTGGTAGTTTTTACATATTTATGTACGTTCAAAAACAGCGATATTAAATAATATAAATTTTTATATAAATTCAATTCTTATACATATGTACAGCGTTATCCATTTTCTCTTTCGGAAAGTGAAGCACAAAAAAGGTTATTATAAAAGGTTATTATAAAAGGTTATTATAGGTTATAAAGGTTATTTTGAGGTTATTTTTCCAAGACTTTTTGACACAAGTCGGGCAATAATTCGGCCATAACTTGACGTATGTATGTCATTCTTTAAAAGCTTCAAAGTTGCGGCATTGTTCGCATAAATGCGGTCTTTCGCGTAGCCCCACAAGAAAAAAATCCAAAGCCGTCAGATCGCACGATCGTGATGAACAATTAACATCGCCAAAGCGCGAAATAATGCGTCCTGGAAATTTCTCCCGCTGTAAAGAAAAAACCGGCCGTGTTGTGTGGTCAGCTGGCCTCCATCCTTGAGTGAGTTTCACTTTATACGGTTGGAGGTGTAAGTCCCGATCCAAAATACGCCACAATGTGCCGTATGACAAGCCGAAATGCCGAGCGCGCCGTGGAACCGATAAATTTGGGTCGTTCTCTGTTGGAATAAGTATTTTCACATTGAATCTCGTAACAAAACTGATTTTTTTTAGTGATTTTTCTTCTTATATAATCTTGAGCTAGTCGTAATATAAATGTCTAAACTATGGGAGACTATACTTAAACCTGCCCTCTTGCAGCGTGGAAAACGCAGCGTGGGATATTTTCTATTCGTTATCTTAAAAACAGGAATTACATTCTTATCTACTTTATATGTTTTCTTCCTCCGGCCTTACAATGTCTGTAACCGATCCAGTTTCTTTGAATTTCTTCACTACGTTTGAAATTGTACGCTCAGTAGGACGATTACGACGACCATAATCTTGTCGTAAAGCTCGAAACGCGGCCACAGCAGAATGTAGAATGCTTTAACAAAGTTAACGCAAGCAAAAGTTAACAAAGTTAAATGGCAAACCTTCAACTAAACAAATGCTAGTTCGGATGACACTGACATTTGACAGCTGCCAAACGGCCGAGCTTTAATTTCCGTAACTCGAAATGAATAATCCTTTATAAGGGTCGAAATACCCTAGTATTTTATATACGCATTGTAGTTTATCAGCAAAAGCTAGTAATTATAAACTTCTCCTTCTTCTTCGCTTTCATTCTAGCAACAACAGATTTTGATGCTTAAGCCTATTTTGACGCCAATGTGTGTTCATTCTAGCAAGTTTTGTCCACAAACTTTTCCATTTTTTATATTGTACTTCTAAGAATTTTCGCTTGTCTCCCATCCCCCTATTTTTGTCTCATTCTCCTTTCGTACAAATGTCAATATCCTTCGAAAGATGCGTCATTTGATGTGTTTGTGAGTATATGTACAGCTAGCTAGCTATACGTGCACGAGGGTACGCGCATGTAAGTTCAAGTGTAGTAAATCAAATAATGGGAAAGAGTCAATTAGTCGCTTGCCTTTCGACATGGCGAACATGTTTACTGCTGACGCACTGAAAAAATGCCTAATTGAATTACAAAAGAATATGCCTTTTTAGTTTTTCCATTAAATTTTGAATGTTTCATTCATTGCAGCTAATTTAGAAGGTATTCTCAGTACTCTCGGTCTGTTCTCCCTGATTTTCAGTTTCTCCCAAATTCGAGTTTAGCAGCGTTGAATATTTATAAGCATTGAATTGGTTATTGTTCGAATCAGCCTATATAGTCGCACAGGCTCATTCCTGGGGCTGGTGAAATTACCCCAAAGAGCTTAGCGGTTCATTCGGACCTTCATTCGATGTTAAAGACTTCCTTTTGTATTGGAAAGAAGGTCTATAGAGGTCCTATAACCTAAAAGCGAACGATAGTTCTCCTAATCCTTATCAACTTGCTCTGAGTAGTTTTACGAAAATTTCTTTAAAGAGATAATTTTAGTTAGAGAGTTATTAAGTTTCAGTTCTTTAGTTTAAAGACAGTTTTTTCCAAAACGTTTCTATCGTAGTGTTCAGAGAAAGTTTCATTCAAAGAGAGAGAGAGAGAGAGAAAAGAAACCCTCTCAAAAAGGTTTCAGAGAGTATTTTTCAAAGGAGAAGCTTTTTTTCAGAGAAGCTTCTTTCAAAGAGGTTTATTTGAGAAAGTTTTATCTAAGAAGCTTATTTTCTCTTCAAAAGGCTTCGAGGATTTCTAGAGTTGCCATCGAGGTTAGCAATCGGAAACCTTATTGCCTCATTTTTTCAGTGTAATAAAGAATGTATGTATGTATGTACGAGTACTAATAAATAAGAAACGCGGGGGGTGGGGAAGATTTTCCTTTTAACTCACGCTCTCAGTCTTCTTCTTCTCCAGAAAAACCCCACCCAATAGACCCCCACAAAATCTCGCATTTTCCAGAGTTAATCATGCGTATAATCATTCACGTTTTTTGATATATTCAGTCCGATTGACGACTTGAGGACAATCGATGTGCTCACGATTTGGTCGCACTTCTGTGGCTGCTACCAACGCCGATCCTGTGCCGTCATAGACCATTAGCCCGCCGGTCGTCGTCCTCATTTCTTAAACAATTCATTGCTTGTTGTGTGAACAGTAAATAGTTGGCTTTAAACATGCCAAGCGCCGGCCATGTTTCGCCGCTTCCGATTGACCACAACCACGTCCGGCGAGTGAGTGTACTGCACAAGGCTTTAATTAAATGGCTTTGACCCAACCAGCACGCGTTTGTCATGGGTTTTTTGCTAACATTCTGCGGCGTTGTTGTTGTCGGTCTGGTTCGGCAATAGTTGGTCAACAGTTAGTTCAGTTGGTTGCCAATAACAACGCGACGACACGTCGATTCGCGACGCCGAAAACAATAGACGACGAACTGGCGGATGAAGAAGAGCCAAGACAATTTGGCAGCTATGCGTTCTTAGTAGTTTATCGCTGGATGCGCAACGGTCGAGTGGGTTCAATACACTCTGGGTGTATTTTCGGTTAGAGTCTGCTATCATTTTGAAAATTTCCGCTTTGCTTTCTTTCTGGCCGCGCGGTACGTCGCATTAGTGGAAGCTATTTGTCGGAAATTTAAAAAACAGACTCTTATGAGTCATTGCCTCTAGAGGTGCCGGTTTGTTGTCAGACGGAGTGGGTGGGGGGGACCCTTTTCAAACTTCCTCCGAGTAATTCAAATCTTCTTCCTTTTCGTTTCAGCATAATGGCTCAAGATACTAAGATCATGCTCGAACCCTCACGAAGAATCCGGACAAAGTTGGTCGCCATTTGTTGGTGTCTCCTTCAGTTAACATTAACGAACGCCACCACCACGGTTTCGGAGGCAACGCTGGTACCTTCTGTCAGCGACTTAAATGTAACCACCCATGTTGCTGTTACCGGCGCCGAGCCCAGCGTCAATCCCTCCAGTCCTCCGGCCTCGACGACAGCCCTCAACGGCGGTACTTCTACGCCCGCTGCGCCTGTGATCACCACACAGCCCTCGGAGGGTGTGGAGCCTACAGCCGAAAGCAGCTCTGCTGTGGACGAACATGAAATAATCGGCTCCGCCGGTCCCGACAAGAAGGAGCAAGAGGCCATATTGAAGGCTCTGGATTGGTTGAAGGAGAAACGAGCTGCCGACTACGGTTGGGGCAATGACACCCATGTCGTTATACTCGCCAAGGAACTGTCCGGCGCCCGCGACCCCGCCGATACCGACGGGCACGTGCAGGTCATACAAGAGCTGGAAGACACGCTGTCGGTAAAAGAGATGGAAATCGAAATCCTCGCTATGCTCGACCGCCATCACACGCTGCCGAAGCCGCTGAATCTGGACAAACTGGCGCGCTACGTACTCGCTTTGGGCTCGCTGTGCAAAGACCCGAAACATTTCCATGGTCACGATCTGGTGGCCACGCTGCAACACCACGAACCGGCCCAAGACATTGAGTTCGCTTTGACCACTCTGTCGGCCTGCAGCTCGGCGGCGCATGTACGTAAACGCCAAATACGGCGCTTACTCGATATTGCTAGCGGCGTGACTGATCAAAGCGTCGACACGATTGCGATGGTGATACTGGCTCTTCGCTGCATCGTCACCGACCACCGCCATCGGCACTTGCAGCACTTTGTGCGACGTCCGGCCAGAGGTCTGGCATCTCTGCAGGACCCGCGTGGCGGTTTCGGCTCCTTGCGCAGCACTGCCCTGGCCATGCAAGCCTTGCAGGATCTGGAACACGATCCGGCTGGTGCCTGGAATCGCACGGCAGCCTCGCGCTGGCTACTCAGTCGACAGGGACCGGACGGTGGCTGGACCGAAGAACCACTGCAGGACGGACAAGACCCTGGCATCGGTGTTGGCCTGACGGCAGACATCATTTTGGCGCTGGGCTGGAAGGGTTTGGGAGCGGTGCGGGCTCTGCAGTGCGACCACGTGATACGTGAAAATAGCGATCCGAGTTCGGGTAAGTTTTTCGCAGCAACAAGGCAACACTGTTACTGAGCCTGTTACTCCTGCAATCGAATAGAAAATGGCGAACCCAAGCTAGCGCTTCCCTTCGGCTTGACCTCCTCGGCAGAGGAGTCCGACTCCAAGAATGTCTCGTACACGTACACACTCTGGCTGGGCACGAATGTGACGGAAGTGTTCACGCTCTCGCTGGTGTCGCCGAAGAATACCAGCTTCTTTAGGGCTATGACTCAGGCGGCTGAAATTGATCCCAGGTAGGCGGAGAGGGGGAACGCCCCCCCCCCCCCCTTTCAATGACGTCATCATTAATTAATTTTGCACTTATTTTCTTTAGATTCTCATTCGAGGCACGTGAATGGCCAAATGGTCATTATGTTCACACTTTGGCTGGGAAGAAGGAGGAGCCACGAGGGTGAGTACTATAAAGGACTGTCCCTTTTTCTCTACTAAAATGACCCCCCCCCCCCAATTTTCAGATACAACTATTGGTTACTATACCGCTTACCCGAATTGCCCGATACAAATAATGCCCCCGGAAATCAGCTGATAGCACCTGTCGGTAAGTTCGTGCCGCCATTTAAAGAGTTCGAGGAACGAAAAGAATGCTAATAAATTCAATAAATGTTTGTGTAGGCGTGGATGAGCTGATGGTGGAGGATGGTGAGCATTATCTGTACTGGTACAAGAAGCTTTAAGCAGCGGCAGCAAAGTGGCCTGGAAGCTTGTGAAGCAAAAGAGTAACGAGTAACGATCTGATTAAATAACGAAGCTACTGCAACTAATAAAAACGTACTAAAAAGACGCAACTACCGAAAAAATACGCATACCAACAGTTATACATTCATACACCAACACACACACATACACCGCCACAGACAGTCACTGACAGAACGGTTCAGTTCTTGGCTATATTGCCGCAATACAACAATAAAAATTCCAACAGTTTTTATAAACAGCAGGAAGAGGGGTAAAAAGAAGAAGCAGGATAAGGAGAGAGAGAGAGAGAGAGAGACAAATGGCGTCTCCTTAATATACCAAAAATCTCTTTTAAAGAAGAAGAATAAGAGTTAAAACCGATTGTAAAATTTACTACAAAAATGATCCTGGCAATAAAAGAAAAAACCTACGAAGAATACAATAAAAATAATAAAAACAAATAAGACTTGCCGGCAAAACGTAAAGGAGAGGTAAAGGTAACCCCCTCAGTTGCCCCGAAAAAAGAAAAGCTTTAAAAATTGGAAAACTGGCTTAAAGAAAATTTATAATGCGAAAAAGCTTTCAATGTAACTAATTTAAAAAGAGCGCTACGTTCTGATTGTCATCGACTAATTATGATATACTTTTTTCCAAAACTTAAGGATAAAAAATTCTTGAGAAAATTTCCTTCCTTCCTTAACAATCTTGACTTGACACAAGCTAACACGGCTTAAAAAAGAATATAAAAAATAAAACATACTTAAAGAAACCAAAAAAAAAAAAAAAACATGAACAAAAACAAATTTAGCAGACACGTATTTTTTATAATTTTTCATTTTGGAGGAAAGTGTTAAAAAAATTGGGCATGTATTTTAGAAGAAAACAAAACAGCAACAAATGTATTTAATTTTCGTGCAACGATCGAAATGTAACGAAACGAAGCAACAAAAAAAATACAATAAAATAACAAGTAAAAATTATTATAACGTAATATATATTTTTTGAGACTAAAACAAAGCAAGAAAGAAACGACCATTTACTAAGTATTGTATTGTATTGTATTGTATTGTATTGTACGGTAGTAGCGAGAGATACGACAAAGCAGAGGCTCATGAACAGAGGAAAACTTTATATAATGCAGACATACATACATACATACAATACACTATGCTATACGCTATAACATACATGCATATATCGTAGCTGCATACAAATATCGAAAGGCGGTATCAAAGAACATATGTACAATATATAGTATACATATATTCTTTGCTAGTGTATTGGCTTATTGTCTTTAATGCCACACGTACACGTACCCACACTCGTGTACTCTTACTGTCGCTCTATTTAGTATATATTTATCTATAGCTATATCTATAAGAGCCTTAGAAAACTACGTAGAAGCGAGTGAATAGATGCTCTCGTTTGAAAACAACTATGCCCACGCCCTCTACGCCCTCCACCCTCCTCACGCCTCAGGCTTAACCCTTAAAAGACAATTACGTATTTAGCCAGCTCTCTTTGTTAACGCTCGACACACTTTTTTTTTTTAAGTTTTATTAACTACAGCCAGCCCAGCATTGAGTAAAAAAAAACACCATTTAATAGTTGTAATAACCATTACAACAAACACAAACACAACCACAGAAAAATACAAGCATTTTATAATGGTTATAGACCTTTATATGTGTACTTTATTGCTATTATATACTCGTATTGACTTATGTATGCATGCCGTTATTGACATAATATTGTACTATATACAATATATTTATATATAAAATATATTTATTTATCATATACTAAATGTAATTAAGTATGCTAAACTTAATAAATATGTAAACAAAAGAACAAAAGTCCAAAGAAATCTACGATATTAAAATTGCGATTGCGTTAAATTAAAATATCTAAAAATCTTACTTAAAACCGTCTCGTCTCGTCTCGTCTCGTGTCCGATTTAACTTAACTAATGCTAAAATAAAACAATACTCTATTTCGTTAGCTTCTGTTATAGATTTTAGCTTTTGCTAAACAAAAAGAAAATATTAAAAATAAAAATTAATTAAAAAACGTATTACAAAAACTACATTTAACAAATTTTCAGGAAGTGATTCTTTCAAAATTTCCTTGCTTCAAAATCGAAATGATTCCTTTGAAAAACAATAAACTTTGTGGAACCAGAAAAATTTTAGGAACTTATTTTACTTCAGTTTAAATTCTTCTTTTGGAAAAAGATAATATGAAAGTTTCTTGCTGTTCGACAGAAGTTTTCCGACAGGTTTGGTTGATGCTAATGGGTTTAGGAACGAATTTCCGTCAGCTCTTGTCAAGTTTGGTTTGCAGACAAATCGGTTTTGGCGTTGTAACATCTTCAGTGTCTTTTTTAGGTTTGTGGAAGACATTTCTGGACTTAAAAGTCAGCTGAATTTCCTTAATTATTAGCGAAATTAAGTGATTTTTAAATATCAAAAAAATTAAAATCAAAATCAAAAAAATCAAGCTTCCCTTTATAAAAACCAAAAGTCGTTTTTACGCAACTTGTGCTCGAAAGTTATACTTTTCATAAAAAAATATATACATACATACTTTTGTCATAATAAAAAAACTTATACTTACTCGCGTAGTTTCATAATTTTTATAATATATTGCATTGTATGGAAATACTTAAATATATTCAAGCTATTGTAGAGAATAACCCCCCTCCCAGCCCCCCCCCCCCCCATTTCACCACCTCTCCTTAAACAACAACAAACTTACAACGTCTAATTTTAAATTTAAAAATCGTCAGGTTTAAAATTTTTACTGCTTTGCGAAGATTTGAATTTGAAATAAATAAAACTTAAAAAACCAACGAAACAAAACCAAAAAGAAAGAAACAAAGAATTAAAGGATTTTTCTATTATTTTGAGACACATACATACGTATTTACCAACGCATACGAAACGGAAACACACACACAAAACTTACGCAACCATACAATTATATAAAGTATGGAGGAGTTAAATTATAAGTCGCGATATATGAATGTATTTGTTAAGCTGTAACTTATCAAAAAATACTATGTATTAAAAAATCTGGCTTTCCATCTAATAAAATTAACTGAAATTATACAGTGTTTTTCTAGCTATAAAACACCGAAAAATGGACTATCTTTTATTTTTAAAAAGACATACATATTTTCAAGAACTTCCGGAATTCCGGTTACTTTTGTTCGCCTGAAAAAATTGTTAAAATTTCCTTGGAAACTATTTAAGCCACATTCCAACGTGTTTTGAAATGGTATGATAATATAGATATGGATATAATATGGATAATATGGATATAATATAATATGGATATGATTTTCAATATGCATTTTCCTAAACTAAATAGAGAGGATAATTTTTATGGAATAAAATTTAAAAATACACCAATTTTTTGGTGTCGCGCGAAAGCAAGCCCTAACAATTATGCGCCAACCTTATAAAATTATATCAATAAAGCGTTCATTGGAGACACTGAGACAGCATGTGATTTCGACGATGTGGCAACCTCAGTGTCAATTTTCGTTCTCGAATACTGAAACAAAATTTTCAATTTGCACTTACCTGAGCTGCTTTTTTCAGAGTTAAAAATTCAAATTAAAATTCTTTTAAAATTCAGGAAAACATATCTTGATGCTGCTCTTTGTTTACTCGATTTTATTAATTCGTCCTTTTAATGATTATAAGACCCTTTTAATGGTTAAAAGGTTGATTATTATTATTATTATAGTCTTATATTATTCGCACATTAAACCTCGATTTAAACGGAAAACACAAAATACGCGCAGCGGAAAAAATTCAAATTAAAATTCTTTTAAAATTCAGGAAAACATATCTTGACGCTTATTGATTATTATTATTATAGTCTTATATTATTCGCACATTAAACCTCGATTTAAACGAAAAACACAAAATACGCGCAGAGGAAAAAAATTCAAATTAAAATTCTTTTAAAATTCTGGAAAACAAATCTTGATGCTGTTCTTCTTTGACTGGATTTTATTATTTTTTCCTTTTAATGTTTATAAGACCCTTTTAATGATTAAAAGATGGATTATTATTGTACTCTCATATAAATTATTTGCACATTGAACCTCGATTTAAACAGAAAACACATAATACGTGTACATATTTCAAAATGTTTGCCATTGTTTTAAGTTATGGTAAATATATCGTATTTGAGCCCCCCCCGATCCGAAATCAAAAGTCAAAGATACACAAGCGGCAACCTTCCTTCTTGGTTTGAAGCGGGGGGAAGCCCTCATCTATGAATTCTTGCAAAACAAATTTCGTCAGTGTCGCACAATGGCATTTTCTTCGAACATCAATGGACTTGTGAGTTAATTTAAATTTACTTGATTTTTAGTATTTTTCGATTAACAATATTTATTTCTTTCCTATTTCGAAATATTTTAATTGTAATCGGCGTGACAGTAGACAGCACTACTTCGTCTACTCTTCCTCAATGATAAGTTGCTGCTGAATTTGCGAAGGTTCGTGCTGTTGTTGCTGTTGATTCTTATGGTGGTGGTCGTTGCGATTTCGCTGATTGCGATTGCGCTGATTACGATTGTCGCGTCGTTGGCCACCCCAGTTACCGCCTTGATTGCTCTGATTGCGATTATAGCCACGGTCGCGATTGTTCATGCTGCCGCGTTGGAAGAAGTTGCCCTGTTTCATGTCAAAGACTTTCTCGTTCACATCCACCAGGTTGGTGACTTTGTCAACGAACTGCATAGCCAAAGCCTGCAGCCTCGATGGTTCCGAGCGATGCATTACCACGGTCTCTGTGGGATCATCTAAAGACGCCATCAGCTCCTCGTTGATGATCATCTTACTGATAAGCGAGTGTACCTTTTGTACTGGCAACTCGTACATTTGAGCCAAAGAAGGAATACTCAGCGAAGTGTAAACATTGGAATAGGTGAAGAGGTAAGTGCGCAAACTTTCCTCCTTAATGAACTTCGTAAGCATTTCCCGCACGCGGTCGGCCTCGTAGAAAAGATCCCACACTTTGGTGTTCATCTTCTTGTTGACGATAAAGTTAACACAGGCCTGCCAGTTACCACAGCGCATAGCCTTAGCGGCGGCAACGACATGTTCACGCATTGATTCGGGCGGACCAACAAGAGATTGGCGTTCAGAAGATCGCAGCTGTTGGTAGAAAGTTTTGCTGCAAGAGAAGAGAAAAAGTTACATTAAACTATTGTAGTAATTAGTAATTTGTGGTCTTTGTCGAGGCGTGGGTTCGGATCCAGCCAAGCGCACGACAGTCTGCAAAGTCTTCTTCTGTTGATACTTAAGACCACTTGCTTGTACAGCTAACTACTAAACGCTGTCATAGAAAAATTAAGCTTATGCTAACCTGATCATGCGACGACGGGCATCAAATTCATGAGCTGCAATGTACGGAATCTCCAGCAACATGGCGGACACCAGGTAGACACACTCCAGCAACTCCAGGTTAATATGCATGTGGAAGGGCATTTGGCGCTGTTTCTCAATTTTTTCCTGCTCGGCTGAACGCTCGTGCTGGCGTTGCGGCAATAGACCTTGAGCCAACAGCTCCTTCGGCTTGCCGGTCACCATCAAATCGACCAAACAATGATGTGCATCTTTGATGTTCTCTTGGCGAAAAGCGCACAGACCCAAATTAGCCATCATGCGATTGTAGAGAATGCGCGTAGAAGGATCCGCAACATCAATGTTATCCTGCAGATGCGACATCAGTACCAGATCTCTAGCCTGGAACCAGTTATCGTGCATGGCATGATGATAGATGTGCGCTAGGATGGCGCGGGTACGTATACGATCCGTATCATCCTTGGCATAAATGTATTTGCACAGCTTATCCATTGTCTCGACGGAGGTGATTGCATCAGGCGCTAGTTCGCCCTTCTTCTTCTTAAGCACATCCGGGTCGAACTTGTAGTAGAGATGTTCAATTTTGCGCAAATAAATGCGGCAGTGCTCGTTGTTGTTGCCCACACGCTCGAAATAGTCCAGAACACTCTCAATGATCTTGGTGACGGTCACCTCGTCCTTAAGCCGGGACACGTAGTCATTCGAATGGGGATCGCATTCCTTCAGCAGCTTCGTAAACTCATCATCCAGACGCTCAACGGCGGCCAAGGAACATCCACGAATATAATAAGGAGCAACAGTGAACTCTTCGTTCTCCTCAGAGACCATCTCAATCATATGAATGTCCTGATTGGCCAGGAGAATTTTCATCATGCTCTGCATGACCTCCAACAGTTTGCTCCAGTACTCCAATTTCATAGGTTCCGAAATCTTCTGATTATAGTCGAATATGGCCGATATTATATTGAAGAGGATTTTCACCGACATGGCATTGCCAAGATTGTGTTGCTCGGCTATATCCTTCAGCTCGAAGAGTAAATCAATTTGCAAACGGCGGTCGGTACGCTTTTTGCCTCTTACCGACATTATTTCGTTCAACTTATCCAAAACCAAAGGAATTGAAATTTCGGCATCCTTTTCGAACATCTTGGGCTTCTCCACAGTATGGCCTTTGACAACCGTTTCCCACTCACCTTCCTCGTCGTCTTCCAAAGCTTCGTCGCGTTTTCTTCTGACCTTCAGGTCTTTGACACGTTTTTCGCGTTTTCGCTCCTCCTTGCGCTCGTCATCCTTATCCTCTTTCTCTGTAGTTTTCTTTAAAAAACGTTCCCGCATATTCTGATATTGATTTTCGTCATCTGAAGATTCACTCTCAGACTCCGAGTCGGAGCCCCAATCAATTGAATCGTCAGAATCTTCATCTTTTTGAGCTTTCGGCAACTTGGCCGCCTGCGGAGCACGCACGTCATCGTGAATTGGTTGCTCCCCTTGATCAGATTCCGGTTTCTCCTCCTCCTCCTCACTCTCTTGATCAGGCGATTCTCGAAAACGTATCAAGTCCTCGTCAAAGTCCTTGATATACTTGCGCACTTTTTGACGTAAAGTACCAAGCGATTTTGCGTTGTTCTTCGAAAGGTTTTTACGGCCATCGCGATCTTCCCACACATCATTAATGAAATCCTCCAACTCGACCAAACAGCGAATGTAGAAACGTGGCTTGACGCCATTCTCTTCTTTAGTGATGACTGGCTGCGCTTTCTGATAAGCTCGTGTCAGATCCTCGAAGCTACTGAGTATGCTGGCCATATCTTTGATCTTCTTATTATTGCGAATCGTCCTGATTATACTAACAAGATTCTCATAGCGTTTCTCTTTAGTAGAGCGAACCACGCGTTTAACCTCTTCCTCGTCATCACTGAATTGCTGTGGAAAATACACCATCAACAATTAGTTTCATGTCTAAAGAAACTAATATGGAACTTACATATTGTGGGGCCTTGCTGAAATTGGGTACTTGAACCTCCTCTTCGCTGGACTCTGATTCAGAGTCAGAACCGGTTGCAAAGAAACGCGACATCTTTCAATAGCTGCAAACTGGAACGCAAAAGTGTTGGATTTGAAAGGTGGAGCAACTCGGGTTAGTTTATATTAGGGTCAAACGTTAGTTTCACCCTAATGTAAACCTTTCCCAAGAAGCTCCACCAAATACAGTTTTAGGTTAGGTCGTCTGGCCAACATGGCCTTCTTCCCGGCCGACCGAGCTGGCACAGATATTAAAAATCTGTGCAATTTTATAGCAATGTTCGTACTTTATCGCAATAAAATAGGGAATTTATATAATTTTTATAATAATTACAACAAAAAACTTACAAGAAACTCTGCAAATAAATTTTTCACTGACAACGGGGCTTCTCGACTTTATAGAAGGTATTACCAGAACTAAATGTTTTAATTAGAAATTTAGAAATATTCCCACTACTAAATCATAAAGTACTAAGCATTTTTATTATCTGATTATATACTAAAGTTAAAATTAAAAATCGTTATTTCCAGTAAGAGAGATTGGCCTGTAAAAACCAATCTACAAAAAATAAGAATAAAATATTTACGGAAAAATATCAACGTCTTTATGAATCAATCCAAGTTATACTCTATTTCACTTTGCGACTCATGCCATTCACTTCTGTTTTTCCATCGGTGAAATACCTAGTGTTGGGAACCATTGAATAACGGATAACTATGGAGTTATTCGATAGTTAAATATTGGCTGCATTCAGAGCGGTCATGCTGTGTTGGCTTTTTCTTGTCAGCGTAAATCATGTGCTCTGAATACGTTTGCTGAGTCTTTGCTGATAAACAACAACATTTAAACAACACTTCATTGCCAAATTCCACGTTGCCGCCACACGAGAAGTAAACAAAACACTGAAAATTAGTGACAGAGAAGAAAGTTCTGAGCAGATTCAGCATAAAAATTTTTCGCTTCTGACCTTTCTACCCCCTTAGAAAAAAATTCCATCAAAAAGCCAACACAGCTTGACCGCTATGAATGCAACCATTAGTTATTTATTCGATGGTTTTACTAAAATTAGTAATTACTAAAACCCAACGAATAATTCAACCATTCGATAGTTTTTAGTAATTCCGAAAATAAATTCGAGTAAATTCGTTTTCCGAAATGAATAATTACGATACTAAAAACTATTGAATGTTTCACTCATGTTTTTTAAGTTTTTAGTAATTTCATCTCATCAAAGAATACACTATCAAATCTCATTCACATTAATTGTAATTACTCGTAGCCAATAAACGTGTACATATTTACTTAATAGTGAAAAATTAATTGAAATAAAAGTAAAAAGAAACTTTTTAAATCATTATTAACAAAAAATTTTGTAGATTTTTTTCAGGGTTTGAAGTAAATAAAAATTATGAATTTTGCAAAAACCAAAAAAGAAATATTCAATTCGTTAAAACCGTAAGATTTATATGGAATATATTTCAAAATATTGTATACATATTTTGAATTATATTTAAAGCGAAATAGAACAAGTGAAAATTAAAAGCCATAAATTACATAATTTAGTGCCACCCCGAACAAAGCATTAGGCAGGCACTATGCTTGTGAAACTATTGTACGGTGAAATAATATTATAACAAGAGGAATTTACCTGAAATAGGCTTATGTTACTTGAATTTGTTTTATATCGCCTAAATAACAATATAAACAGTTCTAAAAAGTAAGGAGGTGTTTTCGAATTGACCACTGTATCATTAAGCGTTTGCTGAACACATGCGCGCTTTGTTGGTGTTATTTGCTCTAATTAATAATTAGAGCCAACTTCACATTAAAATTTTTTACTGGAGGTGAAGATTGGACGCAGCGAGTCTTTTTTATCTTACAAAATTGCTCACAAAAAGTAATACATTCAATTACAAAACAGGTAATATCAAAGAAATTAACAATATAGAATGAATATTTTCATATTTATAATGAGGATTACAACAAATAGAGTGTTTTTCATATAGCAGCATTGAGTGCAGCGCTGTGCTTTGCGTTGGCCTTTAAAATCTTGCTACTTGGAAGAAATTGCCTTTAAAAAGAAATTTTTGGAAATTTGTAGACAAACAAAAAGATTCTTTCTCAATTATATAATTTCATCTAATGTTGCTAATCTAATTTCTTTTAAAGTTAAGGCTGAAAGCCGCCAACTTCTCTTATACCCAGCAAAAGACTATCAGATAATATTTAACCCAAACAATGGCAAATGAGGAGACAGAAGCCGAATACACTGTGGAGCGCATTGAGGATAAACGAATTTGCAATGGAAAAGTGAGTATACGCCACAAAATAATAATAGATACTCTGTTAACGTCTTTTCTGTCCTACAGACTGAATACTATCTCAAGTGGAAGGGTTTTCCGCGAAGCGACAACACTTGGGAACCGGTAGAGAACTTGGACTGTCCGGATTTAATTGCTGCTTTTGAAGAGTCGCTCAAGAATAAAAAAGGTAAGAGGTAAAACAAAATACATATGTTAGGTAGCGAGCTTATCACTCTTTTTCTGTTATATCGTTTAGAAGGCAAGAAAAGACCTTGTACAACCCCCGTCAATGAATTAAAAAGCAAACGAAAAGTTGCCGAGGAAGAGAAAGAGAGCCGTAAAACAATGGGTTTTGATCGCGGCTTGGAGCCCTCCAAAATAATTGGTGCCACAGACTCCTCCGGGGAGTTGATGTTCTTGATGAAATGGAAAGGCAGCGACGAAGCAGATTTGGTGCCCGCCAAGCAAGCCAATGTCAAGTGTCCACAAGTCGTTATACAGTTCTATGAGGAGCGACTCACCTGGCACACGCCCAGCGCAGACGATGACAAAAATTCCACCAGCAAGGAAAATGTCGACTAAGCACGACAACGATCGCAACAAATATTTGCAACAATTAGTTAAGTAAGATTGTGTTAAGTGCGACCGAAGAGAAACATTGCAAGAAGGACAAGATATTATATGAATAATGCAATTTTAATTTCTTATTTTCTTTAAACCTACCTACCTTCAAAATAAGATTTAACTTTGGGCCTAAGTTTATTGAAGTGTGGCCACGTCATTGTCTCCCCAAAATAGTTCTCGATGTGGTTGCACGGAGAACAATTTTTGTTATGAAATTGATTTCTATTTAAAAAAAAATATGATTAGCTTCGAGTTGCTGTAATCGACTTTAAAACGACTTAAAAATATAACAGGGTTCAATAAATTACATTTCAAGTGTGTTGATAAGGAGACAACATTTAATTTAATCTGTTTAGTTACATAGTTTTTTTTTTCTATTTAAATAAATGGAAATATAATTGCGTAAACCAATCAGACCGTCCGAGTCCTTTGGGAAAATATCTAGTTATCCTTCAGTTACAGCGTACGGACACCGCTTTCAACAAGACCCATCTCGGGTAGATGATTTTTGAAGTAGACATGAGCTGTAACCAGAGCAGTTTGTCTGCAGGCAAGCGGTCGACTCTCGCTATCTTCTCGTCTCGTTCGGAGTAATAACTATCTATTAAGGCCTTAACCTCGCTATAATCCTCAAAAAAATTCTGGGTTCACGCCCACCTTTTCATTATTATCTTTATTAATTACTTGTTATTTACTATCGAAGAGAAAAATCACAGAAAATGCTAAGAGTAAAAGTTCTCAAATAGTTTTTATATGGAAATAATTTGCATCACTTTTTTTTTGTTCCTTGTTTCCAATGCGGCGTTCCTCAAATAATCACATCGTCGCATGTGGAACCTGCGCAATGGGTCAGATTGGCCAACGCCAAACTATATAATGCCCGCTCAATTGGTAACAGCTCATAGCCCAAGTTCGTCATTTGGTAAGGATCATCGTTGAGGTCATAGGCTTCAACAAAATTCTGAAAGTTTAAGATACAGTAAGTCTGTTTTCACCACATTTGATGTTACCTCTGCATCTCGAAATTCACAGTACAGACGATCGGTGGCGTAACGAAAGTGACGCACGCAAGCGTATGTGTTATTCCAAGCATCTTGACATCGACATTCTGCATTTAAAGTGCACTCAGCCATATGGTCGTTACGCTTCCAGGGGCAGTTTGCATTGTAGGTGTCGTCATTACCCTCGCCCCAATGCTGCACCAAAATACTACGATGATAGTCATGGTCCAGCAGAGCATCATAATTAGGTGCATTCATAAGGAAAGCGTGCAAAGACCGTCCATCGGCGGTAGGTATTGCGGGAATCTTGGCCCATTCAAGTATCGTAGGCAAGAGATCAACGAGAGCTGCTGGCGCACTGATCTCTACTCCGCTTGGCACCGAAGGGCCGCGCACTAGCAAAGGCACACGAATATCGGTTTCGTAAGGTTGCCGTTTATCATACGGTTGTGCAAATTGCCCCATATGGTAGCCATTATCCGAGGTGTAGATGATGTAAGTTCGTTCAAGTTCACCTTGCTGCTGCAGACTTGCCATCACTGCATCGACCAGTTCATCCACGGCAAGTAAGGACTCCCACCGTTTCTGGAAATACGTGTCCATCACGGCTAAGGTCTTGGGAGAAATAGGACGGTCAGCGTGGGCAATCAGCCAGTGTTTTTCTATTGAGAAAAATGGTATGGAAAACAGCCTCCGAAGGAAAGAAAAACCTACCCAGCGGCTGTGAGAGCCGATTGAAATTAGGTGTGCGTAGGGCTTTGATATCCGCAAAAACACCTTGATGCCTTTCGGCGGGCGTGAAAGGGGCGTGCGGAGCGGGCGGCGCAATCAAAGCAAAGAAAGGCTGCTTTTGTTTACGGCGTGAATCCAGGAATTTCAGTGTTTTGTTGCGCAGCAAATCGGTAAAATATTCGACCGTGTAACTGACATTTTGTGTATTCTCCCGCAGCGTGTAATTGTAATAACGTGAGTTACCATGCAAGCCATGAAACTCGTCCCATCCTTTGGGGACTTGTGCGCCTTGGTATTGATTCAGGTACTTGCCCGCGAAGAAGGTTTGGTACCCACTCTGCTGTAACAGTACGGGCAGTGCGTGTGGCTCAATTTTGCTTTGCCAGTATGCACCATTACAGCCGCCCTTCACAGAGTTATTGAAAGTGCGATGATTGTGCGCGTACATTCCAGTCAAGAGAGTAGCCCGTGAGGGACAGCACAGTGGCGAGCTGGTGAACTGAAAAACTATTCGTCACGCGAAACCGGACTTTAGGATTGACAATGACTCACGGCATTGGTGAAGGTCGCACCTTCTCGGCCCAACCATTGATGAACTTGCTTCATTGGAAACATACCGTGTAAGGTGACGTCCTGGTCATCCGTCAGCAATAGCACTATATTCGGCTTCTCGGTCCGAGAAAGCGTCACAGAGAGCAACAGAATAACAAGCCGAAGAATGAAAAAGTACATCTTTTGCTTCGAATCATCCGTATTCCGCATTAGCCAGCCACAAAGAAATTATTAAAAAACCAAACGAACGGAGAGTTTTACATTGGAGTTGCCAACTCATGATTTTCAAAACAAGATTGTTCATATTTTTAAAATTTTTTATTTCATTTGATAAAATGCGATTGAAACAAAATGAATTATGAGTTCTACATTATTTAGATGATTCGTAAACGTATTGCGAAACAGTTAAAAATAGAATATAAAAATGACCAAGCGAGATTAATTAACTAATTAGGGTCAGGGGATGCGAAATCATACTTTCTCCACTTTATTTATGTTTTTTTACACAACACGTTTGACCTCAAAGAAACGTTTCAGGTAGTAAACTTGTCCGATGGTCATTATCACTAACACGAGAGCTTCAAAGGTGCTCCACAGTACAACGCGAGAATTGGTGCTCTCGTTCACCGAGCGATGCATCTTGTCACGTACCTATAAGCAAAAAAAAAACCTTTATCAGTTGTAATTCAGAAAACCTCAAATAAAATTGAGAAATCTTTGGTTGGTTGCCTTCTGCAAAAGGCGTCCAATCCAGCTTTTCTGAATATAAATTGAGGTTTTCTGAATTACAACTAAAAAGGTGTAGATAAATGCAATGTTTGTTTGAAATCGTCACTAACATGCATGTATTCCTGTTCATGCTTAACGCTGGTCAATGTGCCAGAAAGTTCGCGAATCATATCCTCCAGTTTAGTATGTCCGACTTCCTCCTCACCGGGTGCACCGGGAACACGATGCGGCGCCTCTCTGACTTCGATGGAGAACATAACAACCTTCGGCGTCATGCTGGACTTCTCATTGTTGAAGCAGACTTTGTGGATGCCAGTGGAAGCGGCGACGAATGTGTACTTACCAGACGACTCTTTTTCGCTCTGGTATATGACATTCTGATCGGGGCCTATGATTTTGATATCAACATCAAGAAATCCACCCTCAATAACTTCAAATGTAACACCTATAAGGAACATATTGCATGATTGATTAACGATATGAGAAGCTGCCAAGACTACTGCTGCTCCAAATATTACCAAATTTGGTGCCACCTTCGATTTTTTCGAAAAAGCATTCTTCGTTGTGTGCATCGACGGTGACAATGAAGGCTTCAGTACTTTGCAGAAAGTGCAGCAGTAAAAGCGCGGATGTGACAAGAAACAGTCTGAAGCTCATGTCGCTTATTTTCTATAGTTGCTGGCACAATATAAATACTTTAAAATTAAAAATTTTGTTAAACAAACAGAGATACACGCGGAGCGGCCACGTATTTGTCGCTAAAATGGTAAGAAAAAGATTACAAAAAAGGGATAACGTCAAGGCATGAAACAAATTTGACGTTAGAAATGGCCGCGTTGCCAAATAGCAAGTTTTCAGCTATCAAATCAAATGTTTTGTTGGCAAATTTTTTTCCCAGTTAATTAAAATACATTTCGGTCATTTGCGCATTTGATCGGGAGGGACCCGAAATCTCCAAAGACAAAATCTCCACCATATACAAAATCTCCATGGTACAAAAACTCAAAATACAAAATCTCCAGGGACAAAATCTCCAAAACCAAAATCTCCAAACTAAAAAAATCTCAAAAATTTTTTTTTTATACGGGTATATCTGTATGTTACGGTGGATTTGATTAATCCGGTAATTATTTATAATTACTGGTTCTTATGCATAATCACTGCTCGGTTCCTTTCCTTACACAGGAAGGCCCTGATTGCAAAAAGACTTTACATTTCCGAGAGGATTCTGTTGATTAAGGGTTATAATCCTTGCCACAGCCGAATGCCGTCACGCAGGAAGGCCCTGAATGCAAAAAGACTACATTTCCGAGAGGATTCTTTTGATTAAGGGTTATAATCCCTGCCTCGGCCGAAGACCGTCACGCAGGAAGGCCATGAATGCAAAAAGACTACATTACCCCGAGGATTCTAGGCTTAAGGAGCTTTTTATAACTTTTCTCAATTTCTAGCACTTAATTATTACGAGTATTATTGTTTTTTGGTTGGAGATTTCGTCTTTAGAGATTTTGTCTTGGAGATTTTGTCTTTGGAGATTTTGGGTTTGGAGATTTTATCATGTAGATTTTGGTTTGGAGATTTTCACTTGGAGATTTCGTACCCAATTCCATTTGATCATTTAATTGTGAAATATGTGCGTATTTATATAGTGTTTTTTATAGTATTTAGAATTTAAGGTGCAAACTTTTATATTTTATATTCCACTTATATGTTACACTACGGCTACTTTGTGGAATGTATGTCCAAAGGGTATTCCTCTACTGAGCTTGCGCCTTTCGTTGCGTCATCTCATATTGCTGGAGGATTCTCCAGCCTCTCACTGGAATATTCAAGCATCAAGAACTCTAAACGAAATCGTATGCATTTACAGCACATCTGTCGTAGAGTAGTCGTGTGCTTCTGCTCATCTTCGCTGGACCAAGAGATAAACGGACGTAACCGTAAACGAAAACGCAATTGCTGCGCCTCAAACGGAGTGCCAACATTAAAAACTGTGACTTTGATTTAAAAGAAAGTTCTTTAAAAATGTGGTAGTTTAAAATACGAGTTTCCATATTGAATTAAAAAGATAACATTAAGACAATGCGTTAGATATTATCAAAAAATTTGATATTAATGCGTTTGGTAAACTTGTCCGGTGCAGTCGCCTATGCCTCGGGGCTGTTCCAAAGTGTTCCGAGCAATTGAAGTGATTTGGTGCGAGTGAGTGGTGCCATTGACAACACCCCAGCGGAAAACGGATACTAACAAAACCGATATCGAAGGCGACAAGGACGCATTCGATTAAATTTCTTGTGGAAAGTGAAAAGGAAGTGAAAAATTGATTTTACTTTTAAAGTTGCCGACAGCATCCTAAGAAAAAGAACAAGGGAAAAATTGCAAGAATCGTGAGCGAAAAGTTTTAAAACAGCAAAGTGAATTGGAAACGAGCTGTCAATGTGTGCGATGCGTTGCGGTTTTCGTTGTTCGTTGCCTCAATAAGGTTGCTTGCTCTTGCCAAGTGCGGTGGCTCCACAATTCTACAATCGTTTATAAACTAAAGCAAATTGAAAACTGAAGCTAAAGCAATTGTTTGCTGAATAAGTTCCTGAATAGTGAAAGTCATCAATTAAATTAGAGAACAACTCCAGAACGGAAATGAGAAGGAAGGTTTATTTTATGAAAGCAGAAGAAAAAGCCGAAGTGAAACTAACGAACTTGAAATGAAAATTAAAATGAGGCGTTGCCAGTGTCACCCTGTCAGAATTAGCAAATGTTAATAAATTTAGTGAATTGTTAAATAGCAAACGTGAAGAATACGCAAAAATTAAAAAATCTTTTTAAACTCAACACGGTTACAGTTTACGCAATTCTCGTTCTCGTGCTCGTTCCGGTTTTTAGTAATCTTTCGCTGCGATTTCAGCGTTGTGGTCACACGAATGCTTTTGTGTGGCTGCAGTCGACAGTGCTGTCGACGCACTATGGCTTGGGTTGAGCGGAGTGCCTAAAAGTAGGTAAGAATTAGTTTCATGTTTCTCTCGTTGGCATGGTTGGCACTCGGTGGTTTTTTATTCAAGATTTATTATTTTGAACATTTATTTTTGTTTTTGCTGTTTATTGAGTGCTCCAGTTTTCCCGGAAAAGAGTAAAGGGCGAGGGCAGCATTAGTTATATGCATTATTTGAATAAATATATATGTATATATATATACAGAGAGAAACCGAATGTTTTTTTCGGAGTGAACGTGGCATGGTTTGATTCTCATGATGAAATGGAAAAGCTGTCGTCACTTTCCTAGTTTTTCTTATTTTTTAAGTAGTGCGTTAACCTACTAACATATTTAGAGAAATAAATATTTTAAATTATTTTATGATTTTTCTATTTAAAAATATAGAAATATGTATTGCTTTTTATTTCGTGAAGTTTAAAATCTATCATTTTTGAAGGGACAAAGCTTTAAAGAATTCATATTCGTCTTTAAACCTTTAGTATCAAACTATAATCGCTTTCTATCGATTATCACTCTATATCGAATACTACTATCTGTAATATCACTGCCGATAGTCGGCCACGATAGCAGTCGTTATTTAATGTCTATTTCTGTTTATGTTTAAAGACATCATTCTCCATGGACCTTCACTATCTATCGATCATTTCAATTGATTGGATTTTTTTCATTTTATGGAAATATTTTCCAATTTATGCAGCTTTATAGCAATTTATGTTATCGATGTATCTTTATTTAATCAATTCAAAAAAGTCTTTCATGTCAGCTGAGAGTTAAGACATATTTTGAGTTAACAGATATTTTGAGTGTAGATATTTTTTCTTAAATTAACCATAAATAGACACAGAACGTCTCACGAAACCAGTAAATTCTTGTACCTTCATATAGAACTTTTATAATTTCCTTAATTTGACAAAAAATGTATGGTAGAAAAAGCAAAGAAAATAAATTTGCTTTTGTTTTAATTTGGGCCAACTTTTCCCCGTCCTCGCTTCCCGTTCCCAAAACCCATGACCAAGATGATTCTCGTCTGCAGGTTGTAATAAAGTTACTTTGCTTGCGGGTACACTTATGTACACGGTACGTGTACCTACGGAGTGTACCTACGGTACATACTTTACTTACTGCCTGGCTTTGAAAGTTTTTGTGTACCTTCTTTGTCCCTACTTCTTGCTCTCCTTCTCTTACATTTATTTTGCAATATTTGATGCCATTCACTTAGAAGAAAAAGAGGAAGCATAAGAGTAGTAGAAAACTAACCACAAACCATCACCAAAATTGAGCCGTTTTGAGAACGAAACTGTACACAAAGGAATTGTAAAAAAGTTACAGAAAAGTTTTACAAATTCGGGTAATAAAATAAAGTTAAGTGCAAATGTTTGACAGCGGAGAAGATTTGGCATACACACACACACACACACACAAACACACCGGCATGCACTGAAAGTTACTTTCCCAGTAGGAAAAATATTTCATTCCATTCCATTACTTTATTCCTTCCATTATTTATACTTCATTATTTATAAGAATATGACATTTTTATATTTTTTATTTAATTTTAGACATTTTAGATATTTTTTTATATTTTTTTTATATATTTTCCATTAATATTTTTTATTAATATGACACCATAATCATAAAAAAATTTGAAGGAATTACTGATTTTATAAATGTTAAAGGGAAAAAAGTCATAAGCGATATTATGAGTTTAGAGTTAGAGAGTAAATTAGCCAAATATTGGTAAAATTGAAAGCGGAATATCCTTTGAGTAAAAGTTCTCAAAAGAAAAACGCATTATTCAAAACTTAACCCAGAAAAAAAAAAAATAAAACTTTCAAAACTTTTGACGGCAATAGGGCTGTCATCCCTTTCTGCAATAGCTCTCGATGGCGACTTTGGTAAAACCAGTTTGTTAAATACAAATTTTTATGACTCTCCAGGGAATCAGCCCACCCTCATTTCCGGTAACTACACACCACGTCGACTAACACTGCTAGATAAACTAAACAAAGGACAACATAGTGTGTATTTTACAAAAGTTGTTGCTTTGATTGTTATTGTTGTTGTTGTTGATTTCATTCTGCACTTCAAATATCACACCAGAGATCATATCGTGTTATTGGTAGTGCTGCTTTATCGCACACATCAGTTACCATAAAAGTTGATATCCTTTCGGTGATATTGATTTTCATGGCCTAACCATAACCACCGCAAAACCATTAACCAAGGTACGTGGTGGCTTGGTGCAAACATATTTGCTCCAAAATGGGCCCATTTGATGGCAGCACATTAGAAGCGAATGTGCAAAGTTTTGTGTTAAGTGAAGCATGTCAAACTCTAGGGGAAGGCGATGGGTTGGGGAGTCGGAAATTAGTAGAAGATTATTCTGAAACTTTCGGTGGTTGTGCACCTCTTGGTGGTTTGTAGTCTGTGGGAGGGTAAGGGAAAGGTTTGCCAAAGTTCTGTCAATAAAATAAAATTTATTAATTTTACCAAAGAACCATACGTTACAAAGCCAAAGCCAATTTTACCAAATAACCATACGTTACAAAGCCTCTTCTCACTTGCTTGACATATGACGAATCATGAAAATTTTCCGGCACATCCAACCGCCCTCCCCGCACCGCAACGCCCCTTATCCCTTATGCTTTTCCTTTGCTACTCTCTTCTACCCTTTACTTTCTAACCAACATAACACAGTGCGCTTTTTCCGAATGGGTGTCGAGAGCGCGAGAGCGCGAGAGTAGGAATGAGGCATAATTTGAATAAGCTCGTGCGTTGAAATTGGTTTTGTTTTTGTTTTTGTTTTTGATTTTGATTATACTCATACGGAATAATAATAACGATACCGGAAACACTCAGGAAAACTGAAAAGTTTCAGTCGCTCTCATCAAACTTGAATATTTTTGAATGATGAATGTTAAACAAAGGATAATAAATTCGACAGATGATGGATTTTTACGGATGATCTGTGAACTTACGAAAGTGTGATCGAGAGGAAGATAAGAAAATTTAGTTTTTCTGATTAATCCAAAAAAGAAAATCTATAAAAAAATTTTAACGATAGAAACTTTTTTATCTACAAAAATACGTTTAAATATTTAAATTCTATAAAAGTATAATTTATATAATTTATTAACACCTTGTGATATTAGAAAATTGCAAAAAAAAAGGAGAATATGTTAAGTTAAAAATATGTTAAGAATATGTTATATCTCTTCCGTTATACAAAAACCTTGACAAGGAACGACCTAAACGGCATAAACAACTGTCATTTAATAACAAGAGAGTGCCTCAAAAAAGCGGAATCATAAAATGTGCGTTAGTATTTGTAATTTTTGAAAGCTTTTACGGTTACACGAGTGCCATCACCATGATAGCCATTCTCAATAAAAGGTCCTCATCATGACGTCTCCAAATTTTCTTTCAGAAGGTACCAGCAACAAATGCCTTTTTCATCTTTAGCAATTCTTTCGCTTCGTTTATCCAACTTAATTCAACAACATTGAGGTCTTTTAAATTTTTTGGGTTCCTCTGGGCACCAGTCCCTTCGATTGTCCGTACTTTCATGCTTTCGTGGTTCTTTTCTCCTTCCGTCTCGTGCTACAAATTGGCCAAAACCCAGTTTAAACTTTTAAATAAAAATGTAAAGTACAAAATAGCAGAAGTATTTTCAATAACATCATGATGAGAACAAACTCGTACAAAAGAACTGTCAACACGAAAGACAGAGAGGGACAAAGGAAGGCAGAAAGGAGGTAGGAAAATGGGTTAGGAAGCACTGTGAGAAAAAATAAAAGGCGTGAAGTGTAAGGAGGACGCGGAAAGTATAAAGTTAATCATGACGTGCATGATAATATCGTCAAAGACATATGGTGTCTCCATGACGATGGATACACGATTCGTTGAGGACAGCTTGAGCAATGGGTTGCTCTCGGTGTATTTCTCCGCCTCTCTCTCTCTCTCTGCACTTATTTCTAAACTTTTTCTCTTTGTATTGTACTAACGTCATTGTGAGCACAATTAAAATTTCCTTTTGAGTCAAGTCGAGCGAAAAGAGAAGGAAATGGCAAATATTTTCTTTTTCGTCTTTGGTTGATGATAAAACAAAAAAGTTAGTATCCATTTTCTGAGGAATTTTTTTCTGAGGAATTAAGAAATTCTGTTGTTGTGTGGTAGAAATGAGTTTTTGGACTAATTTCTGCGTTTTTGTTTAGTTAATTTCTCTCTATTTCGCTCTCGCTGTCCCTTTTTAGTTTGCCTGTCTATCTTTGTCTCTTTCGCTCTCTTTCACTCCAGCTCACTATCTGCTTCTATCTCTTCCGGTTATATTCTTTATCTAACAATCCATCGGGGTAATCTTGTAAAAAAACCATTAAGCTTGTTTGCCGTTTGTCACATTCCTTCAAAAATGCTTTTTATCATACTATCGATTAAAATGAATATCGAAGCTGGCGATGCGTGACCGGAGAGTGTTTGTGGGTGGTTGTTGTTGTTGTTGTTGTTGTTGTTGTTGTTGTTGTGCAGCAATGTGATTAATGATTTGTAGATCAATAATAATATTAATTGGCCTGTATTTAATTGCTTTTAATGGTTACTGCTTACAAGTTGTCAGTGTCATTGTCATTGTCATTGTCATTGTCATTGTCAACGATATACGATAAAAGCTGGCCACAATTTGTCAATGTTGAAGCAATGAGGAATTGAAGAGAAATAGAAGGAATTAAAGATTAAAAAAGGGAACGGAGAGGAAGAGAGCTCATGCATTTTTCAGATTGTTTGATTGATTGATTTTGAATGTTGCACATTTTTTTCGTCGTTTTTCAGGGTTGGCTGCGAATTTCGGCTATGGGGTCCTTCTCCCCCTCGCCATCTCTTTGTTACAACACATTATACTTTTTTCTTCCTCCGAAGTTTTCCAACTCTCAAGCTTCAAATGGATCCTACTTTCAAATCGTGGCACGCTTTCCTCCTTCCGCCCTCCATCTTCTTAAATATGGATTACTTTATCCTTCTTTAACGTTTTAATTAAATGTAACAAGAGGTTTTTTTTGGTCTTAGTACTCTTTTACCTTCTTTAATTTGTAAGTGATTTTCTAGCTCAGTAGAAAGCATTCGCCGTCCACCATCGCAATCATCAGCATCCAGGCCGTCTTAATTCTTCTTTCGTCATTTCACCATTTTCGTGGAATCCGTGCTTGCTGCTACTACTTTTCTGTCCTCTTTTGTCCTCTGCCGTCTGGCCTTGTCCGCTCACTTTCGAATCGTTTCTTTGTCTTTGGATAAAATTCGAAAATTCAATTTTCGCTAATGCTTCAACCGCACTCAAGTCATTAACGTGATTAAATGAGATACTTCAAAGGAAGAGACGAAGGTATTCGCATAGAAATAGAAGCCATCACTATAATTATCGTCATAGTCATCGTCATTTTCATCTTCATCTTAATCTTTGTAGCTTTCTCTCCTGCCTCTTCTGGTTTATTACTTTCTCTTCCTCTTCTTCTTTTTCTTCCTGTGTTACTAATTTTGAATTAAAATTTTTAATTTTGTCATAACAAAGAGGAAGTACTTCTCGGCAAAGCCATTAAATTTATAATTACGATAATTTGCCGCAGTGCGGTTCCATCTAAAGCCTCTCCCCGCCCAAGACACGAAAGTGTCTGCCCTCGAATGTCTTTACCAAGCTATGTTTGTGCCATTGAAAGCCTGCACCATCGCATGTGTCTACCACTGAAACCTCATCGGGAGTCTGTACCATCGTAACATTGTACGTAATCGTAGTGTAGTGCCGCTTATCGCTCTCGATAATGATTTGCTCGGAAAAATTGATGTCGCACTATTAAAATCGTTACGTTACGCTGAACTAATTTTCTAGAATCCTGGTAGAAATATTATAATGACAGTAGCAGCGACGGTCTCTACCTTTTCATCTTATTCGTTTCCGGTATGTTTGTACCTTCCTTCTTCCGGTGCTACTATTAACGTTTGAGTACAAATCGTTCATGAATCACTGACGAAAACTTCTGCATGTAATGAAAGGTTTGTTTTCATTCTCGTTTCTTTAAAATTTATTAGTTAAAATGTTAAATACATACAAAAATTATTACTTAAAATGACGATTTCCTTAAAGCGATTTCCTTCAATCGTTGATGACGATTTCTTTTATCGGTGTTTCTTTTTTCACTCATTATTTTCGCTCGTTATTTGCAACGAGCTTGTCCGCATGATTCATGCATGATGGTGAAAGGAAATGTCCGGCGTGATTCGTTTCTAGTTTCTTAAAAGACATGAAGCATGAGGTTATCGTGCATGCTTCGTATTAGCACACATACATCAATACACCAACACGCAGGTATGCATTCTCTCTGCTGGAGGAGCCCTCTCGAGGGGCTTGTCATGCGCCCGTAAAGCCGTCTCGTATACGCTCATTGAAATTTAAGTGGATTTTCTTAAGAAAGAAATCTCGATCTCTAGATCCGGATTGCTAAAAAAAAAAACAAAACACCAATACTAACAATAACAAATAACAAAATCAATAATAACAACAAAAGCAATAACAATAGAAAGTTAGACAAAGGCCTTCAATAAACAGACGAGAAGTGGATGGAAAAATGATGACGACTTTAAGCACCGAAGTGTTTTGATGGAAGAATGATGTAAGTGCGAAAAGTGTTTAATATAAATGATGGATGGGTGGATGATGAATGGATGGACGGTTTTGAGAAAAATTAAAAATCGATTGAATTCTGAAACAATGAAACAAAAACAAGAGCAACAATAATGATGTCTTTAACTGGTATTTTTTTGCATTTATTGTGGGTGTCCTCATTTTTCTCCTTTTACGATTTAAACCAAAAACTCATATTAATACAAAAAGTTATAAAAATTAAATAAAATAAATAAAACACAATAAAACACATTAACTGATGAAATTGACCAAAGAGCCAAAGTGCAAATGGAATTATTTATTAATTATTAACTTATTATTTTTTCACAATTTATAATTCAATTTGGTCATAATTGGCCTCCTCGATTAAGCGGTGCGAAATTAATATTGTCATTAATATTTAAAGAAAATGACTTCACGTCTCATCCCGCTGATGATCGAGTTATCACTCGATAATCCTTTCAATATAACCCACAATGTGTATAATCCTGCGATTATGTCACATTTTTTTAATTATTGTATTAGGATTTTTCGGAATTAATCGTATTTTCATTTAAAACTTCGTTCGTACTTAATCTTAATCTATAATTTCTCTTAATTTTTTTGTAAAAAAACAGTAAAACACCATAGTTCTAAAACTCGGTGAAACGGTGTCTTCATTTCTTAAAATTTCTTCACGCAACATGGTTGTTTTTTTCACTAACAAGGTGTAAGAATTCAATAAAGCCATCTTACCACACGAACGGTTTCATTCTATTTCGGTTTGAGTATTCGATAAATTTCCGTGCACGATGAAATGTTGAATCTTTTGTAATTAGTATAAACACTTCTTTAGTGCTGCACAATAATGATGATTAAAAAAACATTATTTCTTTACTCTCAAGGTAAAATATTTTAAATTTTATTTGTGCTTTTATACATTTCTTTATGTGTTTTTTAAAAGAAAGAGGAAATTCTAAAATGATTGCATTCAGCAGCAAATTGTAAAGCGTTTGATGAAATATTTTTATAGTATTTAATGTACATAAAATTTTTGATATTTTAAAAACAAAAAGTTGGAAAAATGTAATAGAATGAAAAATTAATTTGTTACTTAAGTTGACTTGAGATGTTTTACTCTGTGAATAGAGTTTTAATACATAGACGAGTAGGTAATACAGTCAACCCTCCTACAACGCGAGAGATACGTTCTTAGAAAACGTCGCGTTGTAGGAAATCGCGTTGTAAGAGACATGAACTCTATAGAAAAAAGGGGTTAGGTTCCAATTATAAAAAACTGCATTGAAATTAATAAAACGAAACTTTAATAAGTTAATTTTCAAGATTTTATTAGAAATCCTTCAATAAAATTATAATAAATTAATAAAATAAAACAAAATAATTTACGTTTTTAAAAATTAAGAACTAAATAAAAATTCAAATTTATAGAAATTCAAATATAAAAAGAAATGTTAGTGCATATTATTTATGCAAATTCTTCGTCATCACTGCTAAACGGATTATGCCGCGAATGTTCTGCTGGTGCTATATCCGAATCTGACCTATTGGAGCAAGGGATAGGTTCGTAATTAAACGAGTCCATTTCATTAAAAAAACGGAGTTAATTTTTTACTTACAAATTTATACAAAACACCAAATGTTAAATGTCAAATTTGTCAAATTTTAAACATTCCGAGAAAAGTGACTTTTTTAAAAAAGTAAATTTTTTTAATCGCGTTGTAGGAAAAAAATTGCGTTGTGAGAAAAATTGCCTCAATTTATGAATCGCGTTGTAGCGAAAACGCGTTGTAGAAGTGTCGCGTTGTAGGAGGGTTTGCTGTACATATTTTTGAGGAAAATTCAAATAAAATACATTTCTTTTAATTATAAAAATCCCAACCGTTACGGATTGTTCCAAATTTTTAATATCTAAATCCCGTTTTTTCATAAATTTTATTCCGGTTTCCGTAATTTCATATTTTTGGGAAATGGAAGTATCATGTTCTATATGGATTATCTGTAGTGTTAGGATTTCACTATTTTAATTATTTTATACAATACAATAAACATTAATTTCTTTCGGCTGTTAAAAGAATCAATTAAAATCGTTTTACTTTACAAGGTCAAAGCAATGCACTGAAGAGCATGAAGAGGAAAACTTACTGCTTTTTTCTATCTTTCTTTTTTTACACCTGCCAGCAACACTGTTTGAAGCCTGCTGATGTCGTTTCTACTCTTACTTTTCTACTTGTTCTTCCCTTCCGTCTCTTCCTCTGTGGTAATTTCATTTCATTAACTTCAGTTTAACAATTTGCAGAAGCTGAGGCGCTCTTAAACTTAATTTCTTAACAAGAAGAAAATGTTACCAAAATTTAATACGTTTTTAATGCGGTTGTAACTCTTTTTTATGCTTGAGTAATTATTTCGTATGCTAATTTGGATTAACCAACAAAACATTTCCTGATTAAAAATAGATGCATGCTCTGCACTTTTGAGAACTTAAGCAACGTGTCTCCCAAGAATAGCAAAAACGGAAAGAAAGGAACACTTGAGCTGATTTAATAAAATTGCTGCATTGCTGTTCTAATTGTTGTTGCTATTGTTGGGGGTAGGTGTTGTTGAGGGTATGGGTGTATGAGGGTAGTATGATATTGCCAACGGTGATGATGGTTTTTATAATGTTATAATAATGATGATGACGGTTGTATTAAGAATATCCATGTTGGCGTTATCAGGATTTGACCTCATGATCTTTTACAAATTGTTTCATTTTTAAGTACGAAGCTTTTGTAAGCTATAGTTTGCAATAAATCTGACGGAGAGACGAGAAATAAAAGTTTCGTAAATTTATTTAAAGATTTTAGAGAAAATAGAGAGAAGACAAAGTCTAAATAAGCTTATTTATAAAGTAATTTAGACAGAGTAGAGCCAGGCTTAAGCAAATTTAACCATCAAAAAGGCACGTAGACCACGTAAAGGCCGGTTTAGATTAGGTTTAAAAAGCCAGTGCCTGATAGAAGAATTAAGACAAACTGAAATCTGGCTTAGGCCATAATGTTTAAAAAAGATTAAGTCTGATAGAGAAACTTAGACGCAGTAAAATCAGGTCTAAGTAAATTTAAAACAATATTGAGAACAATTAAAGAACTTAGACTAAGTGGTAGTAAATTTAAATGAAAGTTTAAATGAATGAAGAAGAATTAAATGAATTAGACATGGTTAATCGACGATTAGATGGAGTTTAAACAAGACTAAGCCTAAAAGAGAAATTTAGAGGACTATGTTTTAACAAAATTTAAACAGTTTAAGCATGACAGAAGAATTTAGACTAAATAAAACTAAGTTTAGGTACAGTTTTAACAAGTCTAGGACTTATATAGGAACCTCGATCAAGTAGAACCGTAGTAGTAGATAATGTTTAAACAAGATTACGAATGGTTTACCGACCTAGAACCGGTTAAACTTGGCTTGGATGAATTAAAACTTAGCTTAGTCTATTTAAACTTAGACTACGCCTGATAGAGGAACATAGATTAAGTAAAACTAGCTCTAAACAAAGTTTAAGCTTAGTAAAATTAGGTCCAGATACAATTTAAACAAGGTTAGAGCTGGAAAATGTATGTAGATATGGTAAAACCAGATCTAAACCAAGTTTAAACAAGATTAAGCAAGTTTACATCAAGTTTAAACAACACTAAGGCTGTTAGATGAATTTAGACATGGTAAATCCAGTTTCATATGAATTAAGACTCAGTAAAGACAGGTTTAAATAATTTTTAAGCGATATTAGGCACAATAGAAAAACCTAGACTAAGTAAAACCAAATTTAGAAAAAGTCTAAACAAATTAGTTAGTTAAAGTTAAATTAGACCAAGTAAAACTGGTCTAATTAGATAAAAACCGGTCTAAACAACATTAAGCTTAATAGAAAAAGCTCTTAAATTAAATAAAAAAGAAATGATCTTATGGTTTTATTAATGACATTTTTTTATTATTTTTATGAATTTTCCTAATTATATTTATTTTAATTATATATGTCTTAATTATTTTTCGTAATTACTTCAGAACTTGCTGCCTTTTTAAAAAATTTTAATAACGAAACACTTGATGATCGTTACTTAAAATGGCAATCAAGTAGAAAACTTTATCAATCTGTGTACTTCTTTTTATCTTTACATCCACATTCCGAATATCGTTAATAAAATTGAGCATGAAAGTGTTCGAGTAAGTACGATATTTTTTGATATCGAAGTATTTAATTGTTATTACTTCGATTATGAAAGAAAATTTCGTTTCATTAAATAAATCGTTATTAAGCTTGTCTGAAACATATAATAAAATCATTAAATAAGTAATCTTTGCCATTGCCTTGACTACCACCTCTCACCTCCGTTTCTTACCGTCCGATGCACCTTCATGAAGTTTGATAGGGTAAAACTAATATTTTTTCATTATCGCTTGCTTCTCCTTTCCTTCCGCCTTCCTTGCTTTCTTCTTTTATTTCTATCGTTTTCGTTCTCGTGTTTTCCTTCATGCACTTAAATTTTGACCGGGGCTGACGAGTATCGCATCGTCTACAAGGTTTTAGTTAATTTAAATTGCTTTTTTTCAGTATTTAACCATACTTTTGGGTACTTACTCAATTTATATAAAAAAATTTCTTCAATAATTGACCCATTTTATAACAGTTTTGAGAAGACAAGAACCTTTAATTAACAGCTAATTAACCATAACAAAATAATAATCATCACAAAATAATTTAATTACCATAAAAACAAAAACGGACAAAAACTGTATTTTACTTAGTTCTTACCGGTCACTGCCGCCATTTTATATACATCAATGCTTTAGAAATTCTCTTATTCAACTTAATTAAGAAATACGCCAACAGCGTGAGAGCGCTGAAGTGTCAAAAATGGCGGAACGTTCAACGTTTTCAATGATTTTAAACGATGAATTTACTGAATTGCTGAAATAAATGAGAATGAAGTAAAGAAAACCAGTATAAAATTAGTTAACAAGAAGAAGAATAAGAGGAGAAGAAAAACTTGGAAGATGCTCTTCACAAACTTGAGAAATGTTTAACGATAAAATGAAGCGGTAAAAGCAGAAAATATTAATTAATAAATTGCTTACATTTTAAATAATGATAAAAAAGGAACAAACAATTAATAAAAAAATGCTCGAGCTCTCCTTCGAGTAACAGAATATAGACAAAAAAAAAAAACATTCTTTTAAAAGAACGAACGAGATACAGAAATTTAGACGCAGTAAATAAATTCGCAAACTGTAAGCTAAGCAGGTATGAAAGACGAATTTAGACTAAATAGAATAAAGTTTAAGCTAACTTTAGGCAATAAAATACAGTATACAGTATAAGGTTTAAGAGTTCAAGCAATAAAAAACAGGATAGAGCATTAACAATGAAGTAAGAACAACGTTTCGAGGAACTAAGACAAGACAAGTATAAACGAGGTTTCGACAAATCTTAAATAAGGCAAAGTAAAGTAATAGAATTACTGTAAGATAAAACAAGGTTCAAGGTTTAAGCAATACAAATTCAGACAGCGGCATTTAGACAATCTACAAAACGGATTTAGCCAAGCAAACTGTATAGGAATTCAGACAAAGTAAAACAAAGTTTAGGCAAAGCAAATTTAGACAGTGTTTCATTAAACAAAAAAACAGTTTAGAGGGTTAAATTTAAAAAATTTAAGATAAGATTTAAACAAGATGAAGCTGTAGACACGAATTTAGTAAAGTGAAAATCAGGTTTAGAACGGTCTAGACAAAGCAGCATAAAGGAGCAGACGAGGTCTAAAAGTAAAACCGGCACATTAAAGGAAGGTTACAGGAGCTCTGACCAAAAATATAAGAAAAACGAAATGAAATCAGTGATGTCTAAGCTTTCACAAACTTTGGCCTTTCGATTGAAGAATTCAAAGATTTCGAAGAACAAAAAAAAAAAATTAATTATGAAGCATTCACAACATTGAACCAACGAAGACCGTCATGGTCACTATTAGACGGACAAGATTTCATTGAGTGACTCCATCTGGTGCAAAAAATATGTGTAGCCGTGGGCAAATCGTGTAGCCAAGACCAAGTTCTTAATTACTTTGGACTCCTTTTAGTTTTTGGAACAAATTTTAAGAAAGAATGGAATCCATTGTCGAGTGTAATTTCAATAATTTTTCTTTGTAATGAAATGAAAGAAATACAAAAGTGCCCTAAAAATTACGCGCTTCAGTAAATTCGAAATTTTATTAGTCATGATTGACGGTAAAAGGTTACCAATGCGTAAAGACAAACAATTGTTGTATTTATTTAGCCCCAACAATAATTTCATTACGCACAATGTCGTCACGAGCATCGAGTGTTGTTTTAAGAATGAATGAAGAATAAATTCTTCGCCTTCTGTCTGCATTAGTCTTTCGTGAGTCTGTTCGAATTTGCCTCAAGACCATTTAAACAAAAGCAAAGTGCTTGAATTTAAAGGTTCAGTAAGTATTGAAACAATAAAAACAAAAATAATCAATTAAAGAAACGATAATATGAAGCATGAAAAATAAATAAGAAATGAATCATGTCGTGGCCAAGATGAGTTAAAGAAATCGAAGCAAATAAATTAAAAAAAAGCAGAGGCCAAATGATAAAGGAAAAATGAAAGATAATGAGAAAAGGAAAGAAAACAAAAAGCCTTTCATGACATGCGATGGCGATAGCGATGGCGATGGCATACAGTAAACGAAAAATCGAAACTCTTCTTAAAAAATTCTCAACTTAATCCGAGAGAAGATTTCAAATTTTCTGCACGTAACCGAAATTGCTTTGGAGAAACGTTCATTCAAGTTGAGTGAATTCATACAGATACACACACACACACACGCCCACGCCTTCTGTAAATAGACCGACTCACAGATTCTGTCTTGAGAGAAATATAAACGAATCACGCATGAAAAAACATCAATGACAAATAGCACGATTCATGCTTGGTCTTTGTCAAAGAAGACGCAACGACAAGACTTATTTTATTGATTAAAGAGTGTTATTTAATATCGTTTTAAACGGTCAACGAAGCTCAAAAGCTCAAATAAAACCAATATCAAGGCTTAACTAATGTCACAAGCATGAAATTTCATCACTGATTCCTAAATGAATCACACACACACACACACACACTCTTTGAAACATTTCTCTATATATATCATATACTTATTTACTCACACACAAGCACTTAGCAAATCCATCTCCTTCGGCACGTGCGGCGGGCGGTCTATACCATTTGCCACTTGTTCAAGCATATCATCTGTCAGTCGCACCAACGTGCTACGTGACCAACTTAAAACTGGCCTGTAACTTTTAGCATTTAATATAATTTGTTATCTAAATTCAGGTTGGGTTAGATCATAAAAACATTTATCTATATGTACTCGTACATATAATAAAATCGGTGAAGTGTGAGTTTTTTTTTTTTGGGTTAAGCTGTAAGCGTAGTTGATGATTGTTTCTCTCTTTTCTGTTAAGAAACTTTAGGAGAGGAAGGATTAGGAAGGAAGGATTAGGAGGAAGTATTTTATACAATTAAGAATTAGATAAAAAGCGACAGTCAGAGATCAGTCTAAGACTCAAGTCTGCCTTAGGCAAATGGAGAGATCAATTCAAAAAACAGATTTAACAGAGCGAGAAATGAAATAAAACTGCTTAACAGAGAGAGATTTGAGATCAAAACAGAGCTGTAGACAGAGTTAGATATCAAAACGAGAGAGAATTGCACAGACTGGATTGAAAGCAAGGTAAAAAAAGGGTAAAAAATGGCTAAAGAGGGGCTGAACACGTGGCTTTGAAGACAGTTTTGAAAGAAAGATCAGTTTAACAGACACAGAATCATTTCTAGCGATAACAGAACTGAACGAAAAAAGTCAAAGGAGGTTCAGAGAAAAGCTATAAAATCGGGACAGACAATATCAGAATTGTCTCTTCCTTCGAAAGGAAGGAGTTAAAGGCAGATTCCTTTTAAAGAACTCAACAGATTCTTTCTCTGATAAGATCAAACTGCTATAAACACCGTGAAAATCTAAAAAAATATCAGACTTTGCAGGAAATCCATAATTTCTTTCCTGCAAAAATCTGATATTTTGATTGAATCTGATACAAAGGTTGAAGTAAGATAAAAAGAGAGCCATAGAAAAGAAAGAGACCATAGAAAATTATGCTTTATTGTACGAAATTTATTCGAAAGTGTCGAAGTACAAAATTTTTCTTCATAAAATTACTTTGTATTGTTATTATTTCGGTAGGTGTGGGAAGAATTGAACCGAAATGGGATAAAAAGGTTTGAAAAAGAAAATAAATTTGCTAATAAGCTCATTCGTAAGGAAATCTTATTATCAAAACTTGACATTTTACAAATTGTAATACATACATAGTTTATTGAAATTACGAAAAGTCTATTCAAAGGTGACAGACTTTCGGTAAGAAAAGGTTCACTTTGTGGTTTTACCATTTAAACATTGTGCACCTTTGAACCTTTTGAAACTTTTCAATTTGTCACTTTACCGTCCCTGTTCTCATCACCCCCCATGAAGTGCTTCTCTTTGACAATCTTCGATGTTCCTTCATTCGTAGGTACCGAATACCTTATCAACGTTCAAGGCCGTGTTCATTTCCGTAACCGTTGGCAATAACTTTTTCTTATCCTTTATTTTTCCCGCATAACAACGACCGCCACCGCCACCGCCATTACCATCGCCGTCATTTACATGAATGTGTTCTGTTCTGCTCTACGTGTCTTTCTTTCTAGCGAGGCGTTGTAATGTTGTCGTCTGTACAAGATCTTGTGAAATTACTGCTCTTTTCCTAATTCTCTTTAAGCCTCCAGGCTTTTAGACGATGTGTCCTGATGGTTTTTGCGGTATTGACTGCTGACAACACTACGCCACACAAAAATGGCACCACACACGCCGTTTTAACAACAACAACAACAACAGCAAGAGTTAACTCACGCATGCGGTAAGCTCATTTAAGCAAGGAATGAGTAAGAGGAAGGAAAACAGCAAAGGTCCATTAGTGCCTTAAGGATTTATATGCCACTTCAAAGTTTAGCCAGCCTCTGAATATTTCATTAAGCAGAAAATATTCAATATTTGCTGGAACGAAACTAATGCTATAAAATACGGCAACACTTGGTTGCCAGATTGTCACAGAAAATTAATTTATTTCATCAACGAAGGTAGAGAGATTGGAGGTTACGCGACTGATTTTGCTTGAAGGGCTCATTACTTTAGGTATTAGTCGAAAATGTAAAGGACTCTAAGATCTCGTAGGATTGGTATGGAATTGAAAGTCAAAAGTTTTTCTTGTAAAATGTTGGAAGCTTCTACATATGTATTCTCTTGAAATTATTACGACATACCGATACCATGAACATCGAAATCCGGCATGTACAAAATAAGTTTTAAGAATTCTAGCCTACCTATACTTAAGACGGTCTCTGTTAAAAGTGGTCACTGTTTAATGGACCCTAATGACTGATTGCTCTGAGTAAGCAGAAAAGGTAGCTCTTCAAACGTTATAAACATGAGTATAGTTCTACAAAAATTTTCTTTAGAAAATAGCCTTAAAGTTGAACAAACTAAATAAACTGAAAAACGCTCGTTTATTTCATATTTTTTACCGACTTAATAAGTCGGTCACTTTTTAACGGATTTTAAAAAGTTATAGCTCATTGTACGTAGAATACATAGTTCTTAAAATGTTACAAAGATGAGTACATTTCTGCAGAGGTTTCCTGCAGAAAATAACCTTAAAAGTTGAAAAAAATTGATAAAACTTTTCGTATATTTTTTGAATGTAAGCTTGTTATTTGTTGCTGGGTAAGATCTGGAGTAAAGCATTGTCTAATACTACAGAGGTGCCGGCTTTGGCTTCACAAGGAATGCCAATTTTTACAAATCGGTGTAAGAATAGTGAAGTTATGTTATAGTATATACCAAGCACCTGCAAAAAGAGATTCCTTGGTATCACTTCACCGGACTTGTGTACTAGGATTTTCCACGGAATCAGCGAAAATGGTTTTACCGCAGCACCACAAATATTATAAACTGTTGACGCTTCGACGGTTAAGTTAGTGGAAGGGTGCTTGTGTGAGGAGTTGTGTGTATTTGTTTAGGTATTTATGTTTGGTCATGGCTCAACAGCTGTCACTTCGTAAACAAATAAATAAACACTAGAAGTAACAAAGCTGGGCTTAACAAAGCTTATACAGACACACATACATACATATAGCCCTACATACAGACACACAAACACACACACACACACACACACACACAGTGTGCGGGTATACAGATACATCCATCGAAATCTTTATTTCTTATACTTTCCTCTTTTAAAGTATTCCCTCGCAAAAACTATCAACTCCAAGTCATACGAAATTTATATTGAATTTATAAAGTTTATATTGTATATCAGTTGACATCCTGCAGCGCCAAAGCAGCAACAACAATGGTGCCTGGTTGCACCATGATTGTCGCATTCAAGTCAGTCTTGATGCTCATGATGACAGAGAAGCCCCAGCTGCAGGAAGATAAAAGCGCGGGATGGCGGAGGTGGCTCAGTGCTTGAGTTTTGGAATGGCTAAGCGGATGAGCGGCGGTGCAGGGACGGTTGAATGGCTCGCTGGATGCATCCGGCTGAGTCCGTATCTGAGAAACTGAATGACTCGCCAGGTGACTGCATGAATCTGAATACATAGATACCTACATATAAAGGCAATGTACGCCAACACGAGATTTCTGGGTGAACACAGCGACGATGAGTTGACTGCATGGGGTCGACTGAATGGGGCTGCCTGACTTTGGGTCGCTTGCATCCGAATGATGGCATCACCAGAGCGCGGCATGTTCTCGTGCAACAAAATGTTGTGTCGTATGCGGTCCTCCGGGAATGTCACGACACGAAAGGATGTGGCATTTGCCTGTCATTTTGTCTTTGCTCTCCAACCGGCTCGGGCCGCTGTCTGCCGTTGTCGGGCCATTCATTTGTCCGTCCGTGTCGGCCTCTGTCTCTTCAGTGCGTAAGGCTTTGGGTGGTATCGCTGTTAAAATTGAATCAAATTCAAGTAAAAATATCAAAACTCAATTGAATGAATTTTGTTGAAAAATTTTAGTTTTTATTGCATTCTCTTCAGAAAGTTTTATATACGGTCTATGCTTATATAAAGCATAAAAGAAAGCTTTTTTTACACGCTCTATGAAATTATGAGAGATTTTGTTTTTCTGTTTTGTCTCCTTTGATATTTCTGCTGTATTTAGTGCTAGCTACAATTTTGTATTGTATATTTTTTGAGAGAGAAGAGCTTTAGTTTTTATTATTTTTATTTTTATAAATAAAACCTTTCCTCTTTGTCATTGCTTGTTGCAAAATAATCATACTTTTATGCAAATATGTATGTACTATATAAATATTCAACTTCAGTAAGCCTTTTTCAATGGAACTATTTAAAATGGTGGCAACTCTAAGCTGTATACGCAAAAAATGTGCGTTTCGTTTACGCCAAGTTGCAGTAAATCCTTTCTAGGAATAAAAGCGTTTAAAATTTATGATAAGCTTAACAGAGAATTATTAGTATTCTGTTCATTTCTGAACGAAAATCAACAGACCTTGCTTTAATGAATTTAATTCCTAACAACTTCCTTGCAGTTTAACGAATTTTGGTAACCTTAAAGAGATTGGAGGGGTTGTTGAAAACGGTAGTTTTCGTTGGATTCAAACAATAAACTTTATAAAATGGTTTCTTGGGCTCTCGAAGTTCAGAATCTCGAAGGATTCTGCAAACAAAGAAAGGGTTTTCTTAAACTCTTAGGACTTAGGATACCTTTTAGTTAAATGGAGTGAAGTGTGCTATTATCTACTTCGCTAAATTCTAAAAGGCCCTTCTCCGGAGTCATCACAAGATTTCAAACTAAAGACTTTAGGAAGAAGATTCGTTTATGCTCCAGCATCTTCTTCTCTCGAGTTTGTGAATGAGCTCTTTATGAGCTTTTTGGAATCTATTAGTGAGGCTTTTCGAATTATATTAAACAAATTATTTACCGTTAGAAATCTGCTAAATTACTTCCTCACCAGGACTTCCATGTGCGCCAAACTTTTCATGAAGATTTAGCTGGAGACGCCCACAATCAGCAAATGGCTTATAAAACGATTATTTGTTCTCTTCTTTACAGTTTTTCTGGCGCCGGATGCGACAACGACGTTTATTTCCGTCGCGTGTGACTGTTCAGGCTGAGCTCAAAACTTTAACGTGAAGCGTGAAAGGAAGAGCAGGAGGAGGAAGAGAAGAAAAGCAAGAAGAAGAAAGGAACACGTCTTTAACAGCGCTAAGTGCGGCCACACCCATTGTAAAGGCATAAATATTAAAGGCGTCACGATTGAGAATTTTAAAATTGGCCAAAGGAATTTCTGCGGAGTGCAGCGCAGCGAGTATTCAGTTCAGTATTCATGCCAGGCTGCTTGAGGAAGCAGCTGCGGCGGCGGTGGCAGCAATCGAAAGGATGTAATTAGCAGCAAGACAATAACGATAACAAGTACAACAACAACAACAACAACAATAAACAGAGAGCCGTTATCGCTTTGCAGTAAGCCGTTAATGTGACTCATGGAATTCTTGTTGATTGCAGTGTAATTAATGTGGTTAAGAGTCTACAAGAAGAAGAAGAAGCAGCAGGGGCAATCTTGGCAGCAGCGTCAGCGTAACAGCGGTGTGCGGGAGAGAGGCAGCGGCCAGCTCAAACTAGCGAGCCAATTAGTATCGAGTGAGTGAACAAACAAACGAGCGCAAAACAAACCAACGCGCTCAAACAAACAAACAAACCCACGCGCAACAACAAACTGCACGAGCACACACAAACGAACACTTGAGAGCAACAAACTTGGTTAAGAAGAAGGCGTTGGTGGTTTGTAAACCTTCATCATATCTTGGTTGTGGTCGTCGTCGGTATCGCCATCATCATCATTACCACCATTCTCATTAGGCCATTCGGCACGCCTACTGTGCCACACCTACGCCAATGAATAAAAAGCCGCCTCTGCCATTGTCGGCTTTCGTTGGCGCACGTCCTTCCAGCCCGGCGATGTGTTTTCCAACAACGCCCAAGCACGAGAAGCCACGTGAGCACCACACGGGCCTTTGCGGTTGCCAAAAAGCGCCCAAATCGCATTGTATTTCGGCGACAGGTGAGTAATGGCTTTACGAAGTGTGTGTGTGTGTGTGTGTGTGTGAGTTGTAGTTTGATGCATGATTGTGTCAATTACTATCAATCCAAATCGATTTCTCTGACTACAATTTGATTTTCTCCTGTGACTACTCATTGTTCGTTCGTTCGTTTGTTCATTGAATCCTCGTTTTGCAGGCGTTTTAATACTAGTGTTGCTCTACACCGCCATGGGTTCCATTATATTCGTCAGCCTCGAGGGCGAGCTAGAGGACAACAGTGCTCTCGAGACGGCAGTGGCTGCTTCCAAACCATTTCCGCGCACTGAGCTGGCAAATGCGGAAATACGATCGAGGTAAGTTGTTCAGCAAAAAGCTTACGGTGCTTACGTATCTAATGCGAAAGGTTGTTGGTAAAGGCGGCCGGACAAGGGTGCGCAAAAAGGGTGCACAAAATGAGAAAAGTGGTCGCAACTTCAAGTCATGGTAAATCATCATCTTCATGATTATGTTGAGATTTGGTATCGCAATCGAAGGGCAGAACAAAATGGTTGGCATTACATTTCTCCCTTCTTCTTCATTTCTTCCTTCCCATTTGGTTGGCTGTAAATTTTGACAGTTCAGACAATCGAATTAACTGTCACTGACTCTCACCAACTCAGTGTAAAAAGCAAAGAGAAGAAATAAAAAAATTGACTAGAAGTAATTTTGAAATATTTTCTTTTCTTTTGTATGAAGAACGCGGAAAGACCACGATTTTCTTTATCGACAGTTCTTTCAAGAAATCAAAAAGCTTATTAAGATTTTAATTGAGATAGTAAAAAAATAAAGTAATCGATTGTATTTAAAAGTAATAGAAGGAAAGTGAAAGTGATTTCCTTGCAATGAAATAAGTAATAAAAGTCAATGTGCCGGAAAACAGGGGGTCAGTTAAAAGGGGACCAACAGTTTAAAAATCCACAGAAGAGGTCGATCATAAAAGAGAGGCGTGGTGTGTGGAAGAAGGGACACGACAAGAAAGTAGCTACTTTTTAAATTTGTTGACCCCATTTCCGGACGCATCGTTATTCATCGTTACAAAATTTGTTGGCTTTAAAATGGAAATGGAAAAGAAAGTCAACGCCACGACGTGATACCTATAAAAAGTGAACATGATGGGTTTTGGAAGGAATTTCCGTCATTCCTTCTCAAGTTCGGTTTGGGGATAACCGTACGAACCATATGTATGTACTAGAAAACTGCATGAGACGTCTCGAAGGCTTGTTGAAGACGCCTTAAAAGTTTTAGGGGTTGTCTGAAGTGCTTCCATTGCTTTCAAATCAAGCGGTGACTTTTGAAAACGCTGCTACCGACAGTTACGGCTTGATTCGAAGTCAAATGAAAGCACTGCATCAACGCAAAAATGTTGCTGTGTCAGTTTCGAATAATTTGAGACGTCTCATTCAGCTCTCTAGTATGTACCTCCGCCAAAAGCTAAAGCTACAATGCCTTACGTGCATGTATTTAAATTAAAAAGTTTTTGAGAAAATTAATGCTAAATTAAGTTTCACCGATTTTCCTAACACTAAATACTTACACAAATTCTGCATAAAACGCTGAAAAGCGGAAAGTTTTATGGGTTAAGGTTTTCCACGTGAATAATTCCGAATGCCGGATCGTGTTTAATTGAAATTCTATGAATATGAAGTCTGTGTGCAGGAAAATTCATTCAATGCTTCTTATTTCTCTTCTTCAGTTCTGTTAGGTTGAATTTGTGCAAATACCATATCGTGTAAATCGAGCATTACCTCAATGTATCCTTACCTTGTTTCCAAACACAAATTTCATGATTTAGCAAAGTGAAATAAATCAAGTGTGAAAGTGAGGAAATAAATAGAGTTAATTGAAGAGAATGAAGAAGAAGTGATTTAAGCAAACTGCAAGCTTAACAAGCATTAAGAAGTTAAGCTGAATAATTAATTTAATCAGCCTAATAATGTTTAATTAATCATCGTTCTCGTTCTTACGGAGGAAGATGAAATCCATCCTCATGTCGATTAATCTCAAGTAACCAAGCGAAGAAACCAAACGATTAAGAAAGGATAAAAAAAATTCTATGAAAAAATAAGAAGAATGAGGAAACAAGGAAGAATAAAGCGAAATCTTGAATGTTAATATGTTGAATGTTTAGGAAAGAGTCATTAATAGAAATTCAACAAAAAAAATTTAACAAATCAAAGCATAACAAAAGGGCACATTTTGAAGTTAGTTTGAATTGAATTGAGAAAAGGATTTCCTGTGTTTTCCTTCCACTTTAAAATTTTGTCGATTTGAGTAATTTTGTGAATGAAGGGCAAAAATTAACATTACATTCTCGATAATGACAATATATTTTTTATTAAAATATAAAAATATAAAATATAAAAGTAATATAAAAATATAATATATTTTTGTTTATATTTTAAACAAAAAAAAATTAAAATTTTAATTAAAAATTTGTATTTTCCAAAACATGTAAAGTGGATAAGAATGTAATTTCTATTTTTTAAGATAACGGTTAGAAAATAACCCACGTCGCGCCTTCCACGCTGCAATGAGGGCAGGTTTAAGTGTGGTCTCCCATAGTTTAGATATTTATATTACGACTAGCTCAAGACTATATAAGAAGAAAAATCACTAAATAAAAATCAGTTTCATGACGAAATTCAAAGTGAAAATACTTATTCCAACAATACGAATAGCAGAAACCTTTCAATCACAGTGATAAAAGTAAAATAAATGTTTGCTTCGATCGTCCTTAAGTGGTTAATCTTTTGCATAAAATCAATAGCATTCAAAGGTAAAAGATCTTCAAAATAGCAGCTATTAAAATAAAACTCTTCTTATTTAATCGTATCATTGAGATTTATTGAGAAGCGAGCTGCTACAAGGACGCTACTAAATGCCTCTTTGAATTGAATTGAATAAATCATACTAAATAATATACAGCGATAAATTCCAACTAAACTGCATTTAGTAGGGGATAAATGTAGCGTTGTATGTTTGTTAATTACGTAAAGTCATTCATTCGGTCCATTAGTTTTCCCAAAATGGTCGTAATGTTTGCTGTTTCACATTACAATTTCTGCTACTAACAAAATGTATTCTCACTTTTCGAGTCATATTCATCAGACAAACTCTTCGCCCCCCCCCACCCCCTTTCCCCCTTTCAAGACATCCCCTTTCCCCCCTTTACCCTCACCCATTACAGTTTTCACTCGTTTCACGTCTGGCAGGTGGGACGTGTGCAAGGCAGCCATTCAAACACATCCTCTCGTATGTCTAACAGCAACAACAATACTCGTAGTATCATCTTTTAGCTAACTAATGGTTTTAATTAATTTTAATGCATGCTAGAATGAACAACTGAGCACTTATTCGTTTGTTTATTCATTCGATGAATCATTCTTAGTGGCTTTATTCAATTAGAATTCATGCTCTGGCAAATCCCTGAAGTTCTATATGTTCTTCTCTTTTTTGCAGTCCTTTTTTTTTCTTTCTTTATTTCTTTTCGTCTTCATTCTGTGTATGCTCGAAGGGTTGGAAGGTTGGCTGTTGGTTGTTTCAGGTTGGGTTGTTTCAGGTTGGGTTGGTTCAGGTTCGGTTTGATTGCTTTGCGTTGGTTGGAAGTATTGGTTGGTTAAGGTAAAGTTGAATTGGGCTGGCCCGGATAGATTGGTTGGTGTAGTTTGTTGGTTAAGTCGTTTGTTAATTCGTGGGTTGGTCGCAGGTGCCGGGATGTTGGAGTTGGTTCGCAGGCAGGATGGACCTATGTTGTATGAGTAAATGTATGAAATATATGCTAACTGACATCCCAATGGGTATCCCAGTAAGTGTTTGAATATGTATGTTTATTTTAGTGTTTTTTTTTGCCCATTTATAAAATATTCAGCCGCAGACGCTGAATCGCATGTAAATGAGCTAATTTTGAGTGATTAGAAAAAGAGAGAGAGAGTGAGTCTTTTTGGAATTTAGAAAATATAATACCTCAAGCACTCACTCTCTCTTTCTCTCTCTCTCTATCCCTCACACCATCTCTCTATTTCTTATTGTGCTTCTCTGTCAGAATTCGTTGCTAACAAAGTCTTTTAGAATGCACGAGTGTGAGTGTTTTTATTAGGGTATTTGTGTGTGTGTGTGTGTGTGTGTGTGTGTGTGTGTGTGTGTGTGTGTGTGTATGTCTACTTCTTTGTTGTTGTCACTGCATTTAATAAAATTAAATAAATTGAAAAGAGCAACCATAAGGAGTACAATTCTGCTGCTGCTGCTTTTTCCTTCTTTCTTTCTTTCTTGCTTCCGAAGGGATTGCTTCAAGCAGAAACTGCTCCAAATATTTAAATACACATTGAAGCGTTACAATTTTGTTGTTGTTGTTGTTTTTTGTTGTTTTTTGTAATGGAGTAACAATAAAGCGGCTTCGTTAGCTGTTAAAGGAACAATGAAAAAACAAGAAAACTAAAGAAAATCTAACAAGAAATTCAATGAAAAGCGAAAAAGGATACTTGAAAAAATATCACATAAAAAGAAACTATAGTGAATAAAGCTTAAGCTGCATTGAAGTCAGGAATAACCGGCAGTAAGCAGTAACCATTGAACATAATAAGGTTGAGCGCAACTTTGAGTTGAGTATGACACAAGCAGACTGACTTATAAGAAAGGCAGGAAAAGAAGAAGAAGAAGACAAGAGGGAAGGCAACAAAGAAAAGGAAGAGGCTTTGGCCAAGATCGCGGTAGTCTAAAAGACGCAGAAGAAGCCAAAGAAGCCAAATTTACAAAGAACAAGAGGAAGAACTTATTCTTGAACCAGAATAATAACCAGTAACAAGAAGAAGACAAATATTAAGAAGCCTTAGAAGACATAGATCCATTGGTTCGTTCATCTTTCTGTTATTCTTACTCTTACTCTTCCTTCCAAATGCTTTTCTTGCATTGATTACGTTGCTTCCGTGCATACTCTGCATGTCGATGGCGCCAACAGACCGGAAGTGATGCGTGTGAATGTGGCTTGCGTACGGAAATTTGTCTCAAAATGGAAATTTCTTCGAAAACTATTACAACGACTACGACTGGACGATGGCAGGAAGAACCACAGAAAAAATACAAATTCAACTTTACTTCTTCAGAAACTTTCGTCAAAATGATGAACTCTTCAAATTCAAGGAATATTTCAAACTATTTGCATTCTAATAATATCTTCCACTCACTACAAAATAAACTTTCTTGTGGAAGGAGGGAGGGAGAGAGGGAGGGAGGGAGGGTGGTTAGAAGAATCGTGGCAAAGGACTCTGGCACAATAATGTTTCATTTTTCCCAAATGAAAGTTTTCAGTATTCGTTAAAATTGAAAAATACTAAAATTCATTTCATAAAATAAAAACAATTCGGAGGAAAACAAAAACCATAGCTACTCTTGCAAACATAAATAATAATAACAAAAACTTTTTAATATACTCGTATCGTCTTAAATTTCTGTATTTAATTTTTATCGTAAACTTTTTTCAATTTTTTTTGCTAATAAATTTCCTCATTAAAATCGTTTTGCAGCAAAGAGAAGAAAATAATAATAAAAATTACGTAATTATAAACAGATTTTTTACAAACAGAAAGATTTTATGGCAAAATCTTTCACCAAATTCACGAAAGTTAAAATTGTTCTTTCTCCACGGAATACGTTCGTAAGAATTTCAGATTTTATATCATTTTTAACAGCTTCTTTTTCGTAATAATGAAAAGAAAACTTTCTTTTTTTAATGTTTTTATTTTTGATTGCTTTATTTTTGGCTGCCAATAGTTTTATGAACGAGTATAAATCTTCTCAAATGTTAAATAAAGTAATAAATGTTGATAGTTTTCGGAAAACAGCTGTGGTCTGAGACGCTTTCAAGGCCATTCTTTCTTCGGAGACTATTTCGAGAAAATATTCTTAAGGTTTTAACATTTTCCTTTCAGCAGCCTCTTTCCGAAATTATTACGAAGTTTGAAAAAGTTCCAAATAGTTCTAAAGATATTCGTTCAGTTTCAAAATTTTTCGTGAAGCCTTCCTACCTTCCAAGTCTAATATAAAAGTGAAGCAAGTTTCAACACGATTCGAAGACTACAAAATATAGCATACGTGTTGTTATAAATTATAATAAACCAAACATACATTTTCGCTCAGTAAATTTGTTTATCAGAACGAATATATAGTCGTAAAGTTTCAATATCTTCCTTGAGTCATCCCTTCTCCAGAACATTTAAGAAATATGCTCAGCTTTAATATCTTTCGCGCTGAATCTTTCTTCAAAACTATTACGAAGTTCAGACAAATTCCAATACGCTTCAAAAAAATTCGTTAAGTTTCAACATCTTTCCTGAAAATCTTTTCAACGTTCAGTTTCAACATCTTTCTTACTGCATCTTTTTTTCAGAAGTACGAATAAAGTTGAAACAAATTTCAGTCCATTTCAATTACATTCGTTAAGTTTCTAAATCTTCTGTGTAGCGTTCCTTCTTTAGAATTTTAAATTAAAATACCAATTTCAACGACTTTCATGGTGCACTTTCCCTCCACAACTATTACGAATTTGAAACAAGTTTTATTATTCGTTCGAGTACAGAAACATTCGTTAAATTTTGACTTCTTTCTTGCTGCATCTGCCTTAAAAAATTTGGAACCTTCAAGAACTCTGACGGAGTTTCAACTTCGTAATTATTTCTTCTCATAGTTCACAGAGACATCTTGCCTCCTTCCCCTCACTTTCAGATAAAATCTTTCGTTAAGTTCATTAAGAAAACACGGAACTAACCCTTTTGTGGCTACTGTTACGACTTGTTAGATTTTGTAAATAGAAATTATAAATTCAGTAGATTTCTTTGGGATGAGCAAAAAAGCACTCAAGCAATTTGTCTTTTGGTGACATGTTTTGTCGTCGTCGTCGTCGTCGTCGACATTGTTGTTGTTATTGTTAGTTGCTTGGTTGGTTTATCCGTTGGTTGGTTTTTATCTTAACAACAATACATTTACAAGACAACAAAAAACAACAACCAGAAATTTAGTTATTTTTGGGCAATACAATATTGTTGCTTTTCTACTGCTGGCTGCTGCTATTGCTGTTGTTGTTGTTGCTGTTGTTGATGATGTTGGCATTCTATAGTATTGTTTAATCTGTGATGTACTTGAAATCATCGCTTGTTGTTATTGTGGTCGTCGTTGGTTTTGTTGTTGGCTTTGTTGTTGCAGTAACTGTTGAACCAGTGGATTTAGTTTATTTGTTATGTAAATTTATCCGAGCAATGCATTTGATGCTGCTATGGAATATATTCGTAAGTATACTTTCCAACAGTCGTCGGCAAACTTTTTTCATTTCGTGCCAAAATCAAAAAAAACGGACGCATTAAGAGGACTCAGTGAAAAAAACTGTGGTTAATCTGTCAGTAAAATAATCACTCTTAGTCATAAAAAATAATGTAGAGTATTTTTAAAACTGAAAAATTGAAATTAAAGGAAATTCGAGCAACACTGACTTCACTCTGCTAAAATGGAAACCAGCTTTGGAAGGAAGTGTTAACACTGTAAAAGGAATTTTAAAGATTCCAACTTTTTTAACAGAAATTTTGATCTTACAAAGACCTTTTAAACTAAAAAAATTTGGAGTTACTCAAAAAATTTATCGAAAATTTCATATCAAATTTTTGGCTTTTGAAATTTTAATTGAAAACAATTTATAACAATAATGTAATCATATCACAAAAATCTGATATTTTATTTAAATTAAGAAGGTACATAACTTAAACTACGTTTAACTACAGACAATATAATGTCAACAAAAACATAATTCTTAATTCCACAAATGTGATTTTGTGTTTTTGTGTATATAACTATTATTTATATTTGTGGTTAAAATATAAAATATATATATTGTAATTTAACGTAAACGTAAACGTAATTTAGGTGTGTCATTTAAAAAGATCAAATCGATTAATTACTTGATGACCCGCGGGTCATAGGTTGACGAAGCCTACTTTAGATATATGTATTGTATTGTGCATATTTGATTATGACCATAAGAACGGAGGTATATGCGTGTGTAGCTGTGTGAGTGAACATTTTTGGTGTATGAAATGGTGACTGCATTGGTGTTAGCGCGTGTGTGTGTGTGTGTGAGTGTGGTTGTGCGTCGACAACATCGACAAGTGTTTTTGATGTGCCATAGAATTCCATTCCTGTCCCACCCAATGGGTTGTTGTTGTTGCTGCGAATGTCAGTTACATTTAAATACATTTTTCTTACCGAAATCTATTTTTATTTCCATGAGATTTCATCGAAATCTGCAGAACATCCATCCGTTCATCGAAGAATATACCCCTTTTCTCGGTCTCCGTAACCACGATGAAGCAGAGAGACAGAGAGAAAAGGAGAGAGAGAGAGAGAGAGACAGATGGAAAAGGAGACACAACTACTCCCAGTTGTTTTTGTGTTTTTATATGCGTTACCATTCACCACAGGACCGATAATCTGCCAAACTATTTGAATTTGAAATTTTGTACATGATTTTTCTTACTTCAGTGAATGCTGTTTTTGTTGTTGTTGTTGCTATTGTGCTGCTGGGTTCGCCCCGGATTATTACGTTTGGAGAATTGGGGCGGTTTATATTTGATTATTTTCATTGTTGCTGTTGAAAAGCAATGTCGGTCTGTCTGTCAGTCGCTGCTTTACGTCTTTAGAAAATAACGTAAAGCTTTTCTTTCTTTGTATTTTCTAACTAAAACTGTTACGTTTTATTTAAATTTTTAATGCAGTTTTTTGCAAATTTTTTCATTATCTCTTTTATCCGCAGAACCGTTGATCGTTTGTGGTCCATTACCGAGGACTTGAACATCTTGTACAAGGAGAACTGGACACGCCTCGCCGCTCAGGAGGTGCAGCATTTTCAGGTGACTTGAATTTAATCGAAACGTCCTTTTCACTTTATTGCACTTCCATGACTTTAGAGCCACAAAATTCTCTGCGGTCGCTTGCGCTCGCAATCAAAAATTCTATAAAAACATCGTCGCGGAAAACGTTTTATCGATTCCTTGTCATTTGACTTGAACGATTTTCGCGTTCTTATTCATCGATTTGTGCAATCATCGAATGAATCGAGTGCCGTCGTAAAGCCTTTGCGGCGTCACACGACTAGAACAAGCACTCCTTTGGGTACCCCAAGATTTTCGATAAAGCTGCTCGGTAAAGGCAGCAAGAAAATTAATATAGTAGAGCGCAAATGTCTTGAATTCTTTGAAAACAAAATCTAACGAAAAGTTTTTGTCTCTTAAATTGTGAGAATATTTTACAAAATGTTTTACTCAATTTCATTAATTTATTCCATACTATTACACAATTCACAAATAAACCATCAATTTTGTTGCCTGGTGTCCGTCCATTAAGTTTCTTTGAAAAAATTCGCGATAAAATCAAATCTCTCGAAAAGTTTTTATCATGAAAGGCGGCGTAACAAAACGTTTGTTAATGTTCTATTTCAATTTTCGCATTCTGCGGAGAGATTCGCGTATAAATTATTGAACTTTATTGTATTTATAAAGTTTTCGTTGAGTTTCATGAATTTTCATTGGCTGTATAAGCGTTCATTGAAAGTATTCAACATTTATTTGGCGGGCTTACTTTTTAACAATTTGGTGGGAAAATACCACGCTTTAAGAGCATTCAGGAATAAGTGATCAATTTTATTGTTGTTCATCAAGTTTTCGTTGATTTCGATAAAGTTTCGATAACTTTATCAAACGTCCCTTGAAAATGTTTAACCTTTACTGCGTTTACTTTTTATATTTTTGAAAAAATTCACAAAGAAAAAATGTTTTAACATAGTTGAAAACGTTGAATATTCAACACTTCGTTAATTAAAACCTTTTTATGAGCTTCACTAAATAATTAATATAAGCTTGGCAGAGTGCGAAAAGATAACTAAACCTATTTTTACAAATCATTCTTTAAGTTGTTTTGAGGTTTGTTAAGTTTTCTTGAAAACTTGATATTTAAATCGAATTTATAAGAAGCCTCGTTGATTTTGTTACATTTTCGTTCTTTTTACCACAGCTTTTATCTCTTTCTTTTTAAAAAAAGTATGTTCGTTAAGTTGAAGCTTTCCGTGATTACGCAAATTTCGCCTAGTTTTATTTAAGTTTCTCAATCTGAATCGATTCTTTAAGTGTAATTGTTTGTTCAGCTGTTTTCATGATTTAAATTATCTCAATCCAGTTGTTAAGTCTTTTCAGTTAACCTAAAATTATACCGATTTGTTTAACCTTTCGTTAAATTCAGACTGGACTTAATTTAAAATAAAATATTTACCAATGGAGTTGCAATGACGTTTTCGTTGAGTTCACTATATTTTCAGTAAATTTGTGCTGTTATAATTTACTCACTAAAAACTTTCGTTTAGCTAATTCAAATTATGTTCACTGGATTTATTAAATAAAATCAAATTAAATTCCACATTAAACTTTTATTGGTTTTCCTCTACTTTCGTTCACTTGCTTAAACTTTTATGTTTGTTCACGAAGGACCTTCAGACCTTCGTTAAGTTCACTAAACTTTAATTGCATAAATTAATCATTCGTTGAGTTGAGGTCTAAGGAATCTTTCACCCTGCTAACATTAATTTAAAAAATTAAAGCTTCATTAAATGCAACTTTCGTTAAGTTTTTAACGCGAGAACTAAACAAACTAAATTCGAAAGTTTTCAGAGAGATGCTTTAGTTCTTGAACAACTTTTTTAAACTTTTTCCAATTAAACCAATTTCTCCTTTTATCAGTGTCGTTGTGTCTTTCCAGGACATTTTGCTGCGTGCCGTGCGTCAGTCGAAAATGTATCAACCCGGCGGTGTGCAGATGAATCCACCAACGCACAAATGGACCTACGCCTCGGCATTTCTCTACTCACTGACCCTGATCACGACGATAGGTAAGTTCAAAGGGAGGTAACGGGTGGAAGAAAGAAGAGGGGCGGCTCTATTCAAATTAGGAATGATAACAGGGAAAATCTCCGCGTCTACGCGGAAAGTGAATTTCGTTAACTTTGTAAAAGCCACATTCCCGCCTAGACCAATTGTGAAAAGACCACAACGAAAACAACAACAACAACTACAACCACGCCAACGCCAACGACGACGACGACGACTAATAACAAACTCATGCGATTGCCAGGCGAGGTGACGACGTGTCAGAGCGAAAATTTGCAACATCGTGTGATTGTAGCCGTATGTGTGTGAGATGTGTGTATGTATGTATGTATGTAAATGCCCGTAAGTCATAAACAGACACAATTATGCATACACACACACTACACACTCATTCACACTTACTCTTACTTTCTCATTCTAATTCTCTAACGGCGTCTATTAAGTTATTGTGTTAATTAAATGTTCAAATTATAAACGTGGCACCGTTCCTGAAACCATTCTAGAGAACGTTGTCTCTATAGTGGAGCAATAGAGTGGAGAGAGGAGATAGGAGATAGGAGAGAGAAGACTTTATGAAATCATCCGAAATACTAATTTTCGCAAATTCATCGACAAAACTGTATGACTACTAACACATTGCTTTGCTGAAGCTATTGTTGTCGCATCTTCCTTGAAACCCAGAGACTTATTTAGAGTCTCTCAGTTAGAATTTGTTGAGAGACTGCTTACAGTTGATGGTTCAAAGAATGCAGAGTAACGAGAAAAACGGAATGAAACGAAAAAACCTCAATTCATTTCAAAAACACTAAACAGTAAAAACCTTTATGTAATTAATTTCAATCTTTTATTTTAAGAGAAATTAGTGTAAGCCCTTTAGCAACAGTTGAAGAACGGGTTAGTTATGAAAATCGCAGCGAATTGGTTACGAAGAGCGGGTTGGTGGTGAAGAACGAGTTAGTTTTAAGAAACGATTTAGTTTATAGAAGAACAAGTCGGTCAGGAATATCGATTTAGCTGTAAAGAACGTGTTTGTTGAGAAGAACGAGTTAGTTACGAACAGCGAGTTGACTGCGAAGAAGACTTTTTTTAGTTACTACGAAAGAGTTAATTACAAAGAACGAGTTAGCTACTCGTATGAAGAACTAGTTGGTAGTTCTAAACCTGGAGTTAGTAGTAAAAGAGTCGTTAAAAAGCCAATGCGGTTAAGTGCATTTTTAATACTATATGAAGTTTCAGATTTTTGTAAATTTTTAAAAATATATTATTTTAAGTTATTAACGGATTTACTCGTTGCTTCGTTTTTTCCAGATCACAAAAGGCCTTCTTTTCAAAGCTTCTGATTATGTTGTATAATATACATATGTATGTATATACGAGTATAATCTTCATAAAAAGTATAGTTTTATACAGTTTTATTTTCTGAACTTAAACGCATTCGCTTCTAAACGATTTTAATATCGCATTAAATCGATAGCAACGAGAGCGCTTGCGAGTTATGCGTAATTTTAGGTTGGATAAAGAGGGATTAACTTTAACGCCAAACTTTTTGTATATTTCATTTTTATTTGCTTCAATCTAAAATTTTCCTCACAAAAATTTTCAATAACTTCAAATCAAATTTCAAACAATTCCTTTGAATTTTAAAGTCCTTATTGATGTTTCTTTATTTTTTAAAGGACTCGTACTCTTTTTCTTCAGACAAATTTTTGAAATCTATACAAATTTAAACGTACATACATGGAAACCTTATCTCTGTATTGTATTATTATATACTTGTATTGTACGAACTCGATCTATTTGGATGAATGAAAATCCATCTGTTGCTGCTGTAGAATATTTTGTTTTTTAACAAAATCCTCTTTTTATCCATTTGTTTTATCCGACGTCAGCACTGTACAGAAAAAGTCCCAAAGGATAAAGAGTGTTTACGTACATACATACATACTTGTACTGAAACATGCATACTTACAACACATGCTCAAATCATTTGTACGACTACATACACGTACATGCGCATTAATATTCACTTCTATTATTCCCGGCGCTGTGATATGTCACAGGTCCTTGATGTAAATTTATTGAACTATTGAAATTGAATTCACAAAAGAACTGACGTCGTCCGAGAATTTAAGCTGAGTTCAGTTGAGAGTAGTTTCGTATGGCAGAAAAGATGAAGTGCATTTAGCGTTGGTGATGAAGGTGGTGACATCATCATGACTATCATCATCATCATCATCATCAACCAAGTGTGGGTGGTAAAGGTTGTTGCCATTCGATGGCCTTTTATGTAGGTACATACTCGTATATCATCGTTTTTCAAAGAAATGCTTACTGCTTAGTGTTGAGTTTATTGCTCACAAAGAACAACAACAACAACAACAACTTTACTCTCTATTAGACGAATCTACAAATGAGACAATAAAATTTGTTGCTTCAGACATTTGCCGTCATATTGTTCGCAAACAGTCTCAAATTCATTTCGAATTGCTTTGCTTTGTCTGTCATTGCTCAGGCTGTCATCATTCGGCTGACAGACACATTTGTCAAATGATTACACACTACTTGTCACACTCCCGATGCACTTGAGACCGACCAAGCCTTGTGTATATTTGTAGCTAGCATCTACGAGCTACAACTTTAATATTCCATGATACAATTTGTAATTATGTTTTGATGGCTTTTAGTGACAGTTTCTCATCAATTTTCCTTACCCTTTTCTGCTGTCAGCTCTCTTTAGCCATTAAAGCCTCGATGCTGACACCATCCGTTATTCCCTGTAACACTTCTAGGATACCTCCTTTCAATACCTACCTCCCTCCTCCTTCTCTTATTCTCCCCCTACTCACACTCTGCTGCTAACAAATTGTTTTAGAGTCGTTTGAATTCTCTTTACTGTCTGTCAATCTTTTGAATTGCGACAAGAAAGTTGACAGTTCGAAACTGTCAAAGGAGCTGCTGCCAGAGAGTACGATATAAACTAATCAAAGCATGAACTCATGTCTTCGAAATAGTTGTTATTTTGGAAAATAATTGTTTCTCCCAGAAATCGTACGAGTATCGGGTATACATATGTATATAGAACGATAGACATACGAAAAATTATACAAACTGGTCTCAAAATTCAAAATTTTTTTTGTTGATTTTCAAAATCGATATTTAATTGGTTTAGAATGTCAGACTAACTTTGTCGGTCTTTGTAATAAAAGTGCTGCAATTTCTCGATTATCAAACGGTTTGATATTTTTCGGTTTGATATGATTTTAAATCTTTTCACAAATAAAAATTGAAAAACCGTTCATTACAAACAACGTAAAAAAATCAAAAGTCTCTCTGATGATTATTTTTGCTGACTTTTTTGTTGTTGTCTTAGTATTTTTGTTACTCTTTCAATGAACATTTTCCTGCAACATTTTGCATAACTCAACACAACTCAATTACGCGCATATGAATAATTTTTGTTGAGTGTCTTTTTGGCTTAAACGCCAACGGACCACCAAATAAATTCACTTTGGCCCAAAAAACGGACAAAATTGCCATAAATAAGAATGGACGGACGGGATGGAGCACAATCCATTTTGGAGCACAAAAAGAACACAGAAAACGAATCGTACGTTACTATGCGTCGTTATTGGCACATTTTGATCCAAATAGATTTATGCAGTGGACATGACTGGACTGAAAGTGCCGAAGAAGAGGAATTGGCAGGGGCAGGGGGAGGGGGGAGAGGGTATCGGATGAAGCAGTGTCCTTCGCAGAGGATAATGGACACAGAAAAACGCGTAGTAGCAAAACCAGCTCGCAATCGGTCGGCGAGTCGGCGAGTACGTGCTGGCCGGCAGCGCTATCGATTTTCAGTAAATTTCTATAAATGATCGGCGTTTGCGCCATAAATATTGAATGAGCGTCGCCGTATGTGTGCCCACACTGCCCAGACGACGGCACAATGAAGCGTCGGGGCGATAATGTTGCTGATTCTGAGCGCTGCTAAAGATGATGATGACGATGACGATGACGATGACGATGGTGGCGATGTCAGGATAATGAGCAGTGGTCATATGATGAGGATGATGGCAGATGATGTTACTGCTCTAATGCTGTTGTTGTTGTTGTTGTTGTTGCTCTTTAGTCAAAGTAACACATTAATGCCTTTTTATGCGTCACGCATAAATTTTCGTCTGTATCATGGTCGCATCGAAAAAAAAGGAGAAGTGGATAAGTGGAAGGGGGGGAGGGGGGGCGGAAGGGGCGGTTGGAGAAAGATTTGGTTCAGAAAAACAGAGCGTGTGAAGAGTGGCGAACAACACTGATTGTCATGTTTTGACCTAAAATGCGTGATGCGACATCATCATTATCATCATCCCCGTCATCATCAGCAGTGGCAGCCTCTGCCAAACAACCATCGGGCATTGTGTTTAGTGGCATGTTCAGACCGTTTTCGTCGTCGGTACGGTCGGTATGGTCGATATGGTCGCTATGGTCGGTACGAATAAATTTATCGTAGAGTGAAGTGTTTGAAGGATGAGGACGTCGTAAGGGGTGGCCGTAGGAGACCCTTAGTCTGGGCATGTTTTTGGTAGATTTCGGTTTTTTTTTTTGGGTTGATTGTTTGACAATAACAATCAATGACGGCTGCTGCGTGGGTCGATGTTGTCGATATGACATGCATAAGGTTAAGGATTTTCTTAACCTTAAATTTCTAAAATTCTATAATAAACCTATAAATTTCTATAATAAACCTATTATATTGATAAAAATATCATATACAAAATGTTTCATGCACCGTGTATCGATATTTAGTTATTATAATTGTCTCAGGTGTTGAAGAATATGAAATGTTATTCAGCAAATGTGGCCTCAGTGGTATTATCTACCATCAGAACAAGTTTTAATGCCTTTGATTCTATTGAAATATAGTTACGCATCATCATTAAGTCTCTAAACCACAACGTTTTATTCAAACTTAGTTTATATATCATTGAAGAAATGAATCTAAGAAGCATTTTAAAGTCCATTAAATAGATTCTAAAATGTCTTAAAAATGATAACTTGTAAACTAAAGGATAGCTACATACAGCTTTTGAAACTTAAAGTTGGTAATTTATGAACTTGCTAGACATGACAGATTATAATATTTAATCTATTTTTAATCTAAAAAAGTTTAAAAAAGCTGAAGATTTTAAAAAAAGATAAAAAGAAAAGGTTTATGAGTTCAAAATGAATGAGTTTTAAGGTTTAAAAAGGTTTAAAGTTTAAAAATGGTTAAAACTTTAAGCATTTTATGGTTTAAAGATTGAAGATATTTAAAATTTGTACAGTTTTAATGTTTGAGGAGGCTTAAGGTTCAAAAATAATTCAAATTTTAATAGGTTTAAGGTTTGAAGGTGTTTAAAATTTAAACAGTTTTAAGGTTAAAAAAGCGTTAAAGCGTTTTAAAAAAATGCGTTCAAAATTTTAGGGATTAAGTTTTAGTGATTTAGTTTATAGGGCTTAAGTTTTGAAACTATTTAAAGTTGTTTGAAATTTTATAAAATACAATTCTTTTTTAAATAAACCAACCATTTTTCTGTCTCATTAGTAACGCTTAGAAGAGTTGGATGCTTCAAAAATCGTTTCATTTTATTCGGTATAATCTTACAGCTTCTGTGTTTTCAGTGATTTATTTTGAGGTTAAACCGAAGCGTATTGTGCACGTTATTATGGTTGATGCTAAGGCTTAAGCGTACAACATTATGATGAGTTGAGGCGGCGACGAGCTTTTATGTATTTAATTATTTGTAGAGAAAGTTTTTTGATGTGGTCGTTATGAAGGGTGGCGGGGGGGGGGGGGGGGGGGTGTTGGTGATGAGATTTGGTGATGAGGATGTTGATGGTGATGAGGGCGATGGTGTGATGTTGGAATTTCTGTTTTGATTGAAATGAAAAACGCTTTAAATGAAAAATTGTTGCAGGAATAGAGAGAAGGAAAAAAAGCTTTTAGCGACTGTTTCACTTTCTCTTCTCTGTTGACAACTTCCGTCGGTCTCTTCTGGTCTATGAAGGTTGTTGAAGATTTTGAATAATATCATAAAACTGTTGTGTCTTTTTGGAGCATCAACATGATGGTAACATTCTTTGTTATTGCTATTGTTTTTTATGCTTGATTGTTGTTGTTGCTGTTGTTGCTGTTACTGTTGCTATTGCTGTTGTAGCTGAAAACGCGCATAAAACTTTAATGGTAACTGTTATTTTTTTCATTTTTGTCATTTTAGTTATTATAGCATTTTTACCGCCTTCGCTTCCTTTCTGCCTCTGCCTCTTCGCTGACGCAAAATTTTAATGACAAATTCATTTTTTCTTTCATTTTTATATTAATTAATTTTTTTTGTTTGTAGGTTGCTTTAGTGTTGTTGTTGTTGTTGTTGTTGTTGTTGTTGTGGTGGCGCTTGTTTCGCGATTATTTTGTTGTTTTTTTGTTGGGTCTTTCTGTTATTTTTATTGTGTTAATTTCAATTTTGTTTTAATGCCGCCGATGTGTTTTTATTACTGTTCTTGCTGTTGCGGTTGTTGTTGTTGTTGTTGTTGTTGTTGTTGCTGTAGTTGTTGTTGTTGTTTTTGTTGTTGTTGCTTTATATCATCAACGTGGTAAAGATTAATTTATGCACAACTCATAAGTTATGATTGTAGTAGTCTGCTCGCATATAATTTTTGTTGCTTGAATTTTTTTCGAAATTAATATTGCACAATCTGATATTGTACAATATAATGAAATTAAATTCATTGATGGTTATAAAAAGTGGCAAATTTTATGTTCGGAATGTAATAAGCTTAGCTAGAATTTATATACATACTTTTTAATGTCATTTTGTGTCAAATCTTCCTTCGTTAGATTTACAAAAATCTACAACAATTTGCGGAGTTTGTTATCAAAATTGTTATCAAGAAAAGTTTTTCTACTTAAATATGTAATTAAATAAGAGCTGAAACTTTGTTTTCTTTGTTTCTTTGTTTGGTGCCAAGAACCCAATTGTCGTTATATTAATTTTTGATAGTCGTTATATTATTTTTTATATACATTTAAAAGGACTTTATGAAAATTTTTCCTGTAATGATTTTTTTTCCGATTATCCAAATAAACTATAATTTTTTTCTGGATATTTTGAAATAATGCTCTTAACCCAGAATAAACTCGAATATGTATTGATTTTGAAAAAAGAGAGGGTACCATAAGAATCTATCTATTTCAAATACATTCGAGAATTTTGCTCCCGAAAAAGCCTCGATTGTTGCATATTTTTGCATATAAAAATGTTAGTAAATGCTGGATAATTTGAAGCAGTAGAATTAATCACTCTTCATCTCAATCTCGACGCAAGTATACCAAAACCGAAAGAAAATCGAACCATTTCAAAACTTTTCGCTTATTTTCGAAATATTGCTTTGATTTTATCATAATCTGTAATGTCAAGGTCTTAATATTATGAGATATTTTGCAAAAACTCCTTATTTTCATACGAATCTGGAGCTAAAACTATCAAAAGAATGAGAATCTATTCATTCAACTTATGTATATTAGAATGCTTTTCAGATGATTTTTCTAGAAGACGGCTTTTTCATAAACTGAAGACACATTTTTCCATAATCTGAAATGTCCGTTTATTTAGAAATAATGAATGTCTTTAAATAATTATGTTAATCCAAAAGTAAAAGAACCATAAAAATCTATCGATTTAAAATGTTTTTCATGTCTTTTTTAAAAAAAATAAATATAATCTTAATTATAATCTAATTTATAAGAACCTAAATAATTTGAAATGCTTTCAAGAAGAATTTTCTAAAACCTAATTTCAATTTTTTTCGCTAATCTTTAATTTTTTTATTCTTAATTTTTTTTTATTACCTTTCGCGAAATAGCATTCGTGAAATAATGAGTTATAAATAAAGCGCCATTATCCAACCCAGGATTACTGGGTTAAAGATTACTGGGATTAAAATTGTAGGCCTTAAGAATTTCTCCATCCAATAAAGCCTTTTAAAAATATAAATATTTTTTCTTTTATACTTTATTTCGTTTATTTATTTATTCATAGTTAAATTCAATTATTTCGGTACATGTTTTTTTTAATTACATATGTTAGTACTATCTTTTAGATATCTTCACATTAATCTTATGCAGTAACAATAAATTCGTAGTAACATTAATCTATTTAATAGACAGTACAGTACAATACAAGCTATCTACCTTCTAACATCAGCCTGCGTTTTTTCGCCTCCGGTAAATCCTCCATTGCAGTCAAATACTTCCTCTTGTTGCCATTTCTTAGTTCCTCCATTGAGCCACCGATGCCGACGCTTCTGTTTCTGAAATTTTCTCTAGAGTGTTGCTTTGCTTTAATTTTTCCATTAAAATTCTTGCACTGATTTTGCCATTTTCTGTTGTCAAACGGCATGGCATTATATCGTTGTGCAGCTTGGCCGTCTTTTGAGAAGTGTGACCAATAAGTTTTCTTATTCGTATTTGCCATAATTTCATTGTTGTTGTTGTTTGTTGTTGTTCTCCAGGAAAGTTTGTCTCTGATCAGGTTGTTTTTTTGCCATAGCTTTTTTCGGCAGTTTTCTTCCTTTATTCGATTGTCCCAAAAAGTTTGACAACGATGATGAGCTGAATTTTCCAGATGATTAGTTTGATAACTCGGTGTTAACGGCCTTCTGGCTTCACGTTGTTGCTGCAATTCCTCTAATTTTCTTGAACTCGCCAGATCTTGCGATTTATATTGTTGCCATTGTTGAGAAAAACTATCGTTCGGAGATTTGGCTCCTTCCGAATTTGGCTTTTCGTCAGGTATTACCGTTTCTCCGGTCTTCGATGGATTTCCGGTTTTCTCGTGTTTATTGAATTTCGTTAATGCTGGCGATTTATCGTGCGATGGCCTTAGATTTTCTTTGTCTTCTTCTTCTTCTTCTTGTTCTTCTTGCTCACTGTTCCCAACTCTGCTGGTCTCTGCTGGTTTGTGTTGTGTTGTTGTTGTTGTTGTTGTTGTAGCCTTTCGCAAGCGCTCTATCAAACGATTTTTGTATTTAATTTCTTTGTCAAGAACTTCGAGATCTTCCATCGTATTGAGATTATTGCGACGCATGGTATCCGTGATTAATTCTTTGGTTAGACAAAGTTTGGTGAGTGTGACTTCGAGAGCGTTGCCCGTTTTGTTGTCCGGCTGTGCCAAATGCAATTTATGCAGGAATATTCTGCACTGTAACGAGCAAGAACTCTGCTTGCCGGGAGCCTTTGGTTTCTTAAAAACATCCATAGCGAGAACTTTTTTAAAAGAAAGATTTCGTTCGATCTTCTCGAAGTCTCTTTGTAAGACTTTTTCTAAATGTGTAGCTGCTCTTTATCGCACTGAGCATCGATTGATGACTGTGAAATTTGGCAAAATTGTTTAGATTTTATAGGAAATTATTAAGCCTGCAAAGAGACCATCATACTCTACAGGTACGGACATAATAGGAATACTTAAATTTCGACCTTCCTTCGAAAGGATTAATGCGAGTACCTGCAAAAACTAATTCCAGGTCCTCAAATACTAAATATTTGTATTAGTTTTCAGGTAATCAAAGACTGTCTGTTGGCAGGTTTATCAGTTTTAGATAACTTTAATTAACCGCAATAGATCTGTCAAAACAAAATTTTTGATGTGTTGAGATATCATTACCGTAATCAGATAAATTCCTATCCTTTCTGAGAATTTTAAGGAGAGTGGAAAATTTACAGGCGACGAAAAGGAAATCATTGAGATTTAACACTAAATTAATACTAAATAAAATGAATAATAGATAATCCACTTAGAGTATTAAAATACGGAGAAAATGTTGGACTGAATCTCACACTGAAATATATTATTAAGAAGATTATTGAGGAAAAATCTCTAAACTGAGAATGTGATAATGCTTAGAAGCATATATTTATGGTAATTGATAAAGTATTTGACCGAACTTTCCGCAAGATTTTGAATAGAGCTTGCTATAGCGATGTAGAAAAAGTCTCATACGAGTATAATAGTCTTATAGTATACGCCTTTATAAAAGTCTTTCTAAACTTCTTTTTTTATTATCTTATATCTTAAATCTATTAAAATAACTGACACTATACTTTATTATGTTAAATCTATTTAAAGATTTGACGCTGAGACAAATCTTGATTTACTTCTTCCCTCCTACACCGGATTATTCCTCCCAAATAATTCTCAAGTCTCATAAATCTTGGATATGCTCCTTCTGTGGCTACTTTGGCTACTTTTTCTTCTGCGCTCATTTCTCTGCATTTCATTCATTACCTTTCTTTTTCTAATGATATGAATTTCTATGGTTTTTCGTCGCGCTGAAACTCTTTATGATTATTCCGTCGGATGGAGTAACCTTGAGAAATGATGGACAATAAAAATGAGCTCTTTGAAAGGTCATTCCCGAGAAATATCTTTCAACTCCTTCTTTAAAATCATTTAACCCTTTCGATATTTTGAAATTTGTCATAAATAATCTATTTCTCAAATCTACCTTTGTTCGTTTTGCAAAAGAATTAATTACTTTTCAAAAGTCGGTAACGCCCACCTGAGGATTTTCATCAAACCATATGGTTGTTTCTTACGGTAAGGGTAAGAGTATTTATGGTGTGGCATTTATGGCGTGGTATTTTTAAACTAACCTTTAGAGGTAACTTAGAGGTAACTTAGAGGTAACTTTTCCATTATGCCATTATTTCTTCTTTTGCAGAAATTTTATGGGAGTGTTCTTAATAAAATCTACCTTCGTTTGTTGTTTGCAAAAGGATTAATTACTTTTCAAAACTCGGTAACGCCTACCTGACGATTTTCATTTTTACATTTTATGATATGATTGGTTTTTACGGTAAGAGTATTTATGGCGTGTTATTTAAAACTAACCTTAATTGGTTTTAGAGGTAGCTTAGTTGAATAAATTTTTATTGTGGGTTGTTTTTGGTGACTTTTCTATTGTCGTTTTTTCTTTATTTGCTGAAATTTTATGAGAAGGTCTAATCTCTGTTCTTTAACAGAAAACGGTAAAGGATTTTCAATAACCCTTTAAACTTAACAATAAAGCGTTTTAAAGTGTTTTTATATGAAATAATTTCTTTAAATGGTTTTTCTTAATTAAGAACCTTAAAACTTTATTATTTATTTTTAAGATTTACTGTAAAGATTTCGCTAATATCAAAAAATATGCAAATATGTATATTGTAATTGTATATTCTTTGGTATTATTTAATGTATAAAAACAATTATTTTTTAGAATATTTGGAATACTTATTACTCGAATAAGATAGAATAGAAAGGAATGAATCCCTTCAGAATCCTGATTTTTTGAAGAAAAGGGTACTAATAATATTCTAGGGCTACTTAAAATATCCTCTTGAAGTAGAAAATGTCACTATAAATTATAGATAAAAAATAAAAGAAAATTATTATTATTATAGATAGAAAAGTATTAGAGGAGGAATCTGTATAAATTAGAAAAAAAAAATTTCCTTTACAAAAATAAAGAGTATTTAAAGAGTTTTTTAAGAAGAAAAAAAAATAGTTGAAGGAAGGAAGGAAGGAAGGAAGGAAGGAACGATGGATTCTCTTCTAATTAACAGAAAAGTTCTCAAGGGTGCTTTTTAAAAACTTAATTAAAATATTTTCTCTCATTGGTTTAACCCTTCTACACCACGTGTAATTACATCGATAGTAAGCTTAGAAAATTTTTTTCTTCTTAAAACACAAAAAATAAATCCGCAAACTTTTACGTTATGCAGACATGTTTTCAATCATATCATAAAAAGTAGGCGAAAGCTTTACTCGCAACTCTTTCTGATGCGGTTATTCCCGCTGCTGTCGCTCGATCCAGCCCTAATTTCGCACCCGATCTACCTCCCAACCTTCCTTGTGAAAGCTCATGGTTATGTTTACTACTATTAACCACTATTTACTACTATTTACTACTACTATTTACTGCTACTGTTATTTACTACTACTATTAACCACTATTTACTACTATTTACTACTACTATTTACTGCTACTACTATTTACTACTACTATTTACTGCTACTGTTATTTACTACTACTATTTACTACTACTACTATTTACTACTACTATTTACTGCTACTATTATTTACTGCTACTATTTACTACTACTACTATTTACTACTACTATTTACTGCTACTGTTATTTACTACTACTGTTAACTACTACTACTATTTACTACTACTATTTACTGCTACTACTGTTTACTACTACTACTATTTACCGCTACTACTACTGTTTACTACTACTACTATTTATTACTACTATTTACTGCTACTATTATTTACTACTACTATTTACTACTACTACTATTTACTACTACTATTTACTGCTACTATTATTTACTACTACTATTTACTGCTACTGTTATTTACTACTACTACTACTACTATTTACTACTACTACTATTTACCACTACTATTTACTGCTAATATTGTTTACTACTACTATTATTTACCACTACTATTTACTACTACTACTGTTTACTACTACTACTATTTACTGCTACTATTATTTACTACTACTATTTACTACTACTACTACTATTTACTACTACTATTTACTGCTACTGTTATTTACTACTACTATTTACTGCTACTATTATTTACTACTACTATTTACTGCTACTGTTATTTACTACTACTATTTACTACTACTATTTACTGCTACTGTTATTTACTACTACTATTTACTACTACTATTTACTGCTACTGATATTTACTACTACTATTTACTACTACTACTATTTACTACTACTATTTACTGCTACTATTATTTACTACTACTATTTACTACTACTACTATTTACCATTACTATTTACTGCTACTACTGTTTACTCCTACTATTAACTGCTACTATTATTTACTACTACTACTATTTACCACTACTATTTACTGCTACTATTGTTTACTACTACTATTATTTACCACTACTATTTACTGCTACTACTGTTTACTACTACTACTATTTACCGCTACTACTACTGTTTACTACTACTACTATTTACTGCTACTACTATGTACTGCGATGTACTGGGGGCCGTACATCTGACATCCCCATCGTACGTTCACCTTCGTTGTCCCTTCGCCATTCGCTCTTACCCAAAGTGTTTATTTGTTTACGCGTCAATAACTACTCGCCATGCGCCGCCCAAAGCCATTAACGAGCTCCCTCAGTCACCGCTTGCTGTCAGTCACCGCACTTTCTTGAGGTCTATCAACAGGTTTTGCTGATTGCCTTCGTATTAATGACTTCTTTCTCTTTCTCTCTCTCTCATTGTTTCTTTATAGGTTATGGCGGCTTTTCGCCCCGCACGCAATGGGGTCGCATTGCCGCTTTGGTTTATGCCCTCTTCGGCATCCCGATTGTGTTACTCTACCTGTCGGCCATGGGTGAAGGCTTGTCATCCGGCATGCGCTGCCTCTTCCGCAAAGCGCGCTCCAAGAGCACCGTCAGCAATGGCAGTGGTGGCGGCAGTGCAGGCGTGGGCACTATTGCGGGCAGCGGAATGAAAAGCAGCAAATCGGCTAACAGCGGCAAAATGGCTGCCAGCCTCAATAGCGGCGGCGGCATCGGCATCGGCAACAATTCATCGTTCAGTGGTAAACATTACAATCCGCACGCGTCCCATCCACACGGTGCCGGCAAACTGCATACGCCGCACAGCTACGCCCTGTCATCCTACCCGCTGACCGGCTCGCCCAGTGTGCCGATCTCCATTTGCGTCATGGTTCTGATCTGCTACATCACTTCGGGCGCCATCCTCTTCCACAAGATACAGAACTGGAGCGTGCTGGAGGCGCTGTACTTCTGCTTCACCTCGCTGGGCACTATCGGCTTCGGCGAACTGGCACCGTCTGGCAATCTGAGCCTTTACCTGGCCTCCGGCTACATACTCATCGGCATGGCGGTGGTGGCCATGTGCTTCAGTCTCATCCAGACCGAGGTGGTTCTGTGGCTGCGCAAGTTCAGCGTCCAGGACCACGTCATGCCGCAGACGGAAGATGTGGCGCTCGTCTCTGTTGCGGTGACACCGAAATCCTGACAGCGACCGCCTGCCGACCTGTTTAGTGGCGGCGGCGGCGGAGGTGGCCTCAGTCACCACCAGACAATGTTCTTCGGACCGGCTCACAGTCTGTCGCAGTACAATTCGCTGCCGCGCCGTGCCACCACCTCGGCATTTCAGCGCAACACGCCGGTACGTCGCTCCGCCGGCATCGCGGAGCATCATCTGGACTATTACGTGCCGCGCAGCATAAGCGAATTCAACCTGTCCGGCGTCGGCGACTTGGCGTTGCCACCGCCGCGCCGCTACTCGCCCACCCTACAGAATGGCCTCGACGGCTTGCCGCACGGTCTGCAGCTGGGCCCAGCGCAGACATTGCTATGCGCTCCACCGCCGCCCCCACCGGCGCAGCTACAGATTGTGCAGCTGAAGCCGCGCGAGAAAATGGTAACGTTCGAGGATGAGTCGAAAGGTCTGGCCACGTCGACGGCGGCTATGAGCACTGTGGCGACGCATTGTCCGCACGGCGTGCCCACGACGCCACGCAAGTCTCAGCTGGCGGGCGGTGGTGGCGGGGATGTGTTTATGTGACGAGAGTCAACCAGATGACCACTGAGCAGCTTGTTGAGCGAAAAGGCTAGTGATAAGTTGTATGGTGGCACGACGGAGGCAGCGCAGGAGGGCGATGGCGATGACGATGATGGACAGAGCGGCAGTGACGGCAGCAGCAACGATTTGAAAATGAAGACAACACCGGGTGAAGTGATTTGTGTGTAAGAAAGAAAGAGAGAGAGAGAGAGAGAGGAAACAGATGAGTGCAATAAAGAAGCAGTAACGGTATGTATTTGAGATGCATTTTCCATGATTAGGCATTTTTTATTGTAGTAACTAGAGAATAAATAATTAGATTTAGATTGTGTCTAAATGTTGTCTAAAGCATCGGTGAATCGAGTAAATGTCTAACATCCCGGAAAGAATCGTAAAAACTTATGTTAAACATTAAAATTGCAAATTATTTTATTTCTTTGTGTAGTAAAAAATACATTCCCTTTTTTCCATTTTATCGAATTAAAATTGTTCAGAAAAAATCTAAAATTAGATAAATAATATTCTAAAAAATGAAAATATTATATACTGAACACTAGAAACATTTCTGTAATAACATATTAAAGAACATAATTGGCTTTAACAGGTTATCGATTATTTTATATTTTATTACTTTTTTCCTGTTTACTAAGCGATTGTTATTTAACAGATGTCTTTCGTTAATTTTTCGCGTTTTCTGTTAACGCTCTAATTATTAATTGCACGATTTTTACCGGCTCGATTTTTCAGAAGGATTTTCTTTTACTATAAGCGTTCAGGTTTTTTAAAACTTTATGTTTTGTCACTTGATTTTTACAGATTTTTTGTTACTATTACAGATTATTGTTATTTAACAGATCATTTCTGTTGACTTTTGCAGATTTTCTGTTATTCTTTTAGATTTTGATAGAGTTTATGTGTTCCCATTTGAGAGCTTATCATTTAACCAATGTTATCTGTTAATCTTTGACAGATTTTCTGTTAAACTTTCAGATTTGGATCGAGTTTATGTGTTGCTACTTGAAAGCTTGTGATCTAACCAATTTTCTGTTGATTTTTACCGATTTTTTGTTAATCTTTTAATTTATTTGTTGTTACTTGAGACATTTTTATTTAACAGATGATTCCTGTTGACTTTTACAGATTTTTTGTTATTAGATTTTTAGCCCACTTGAGAACTTGTCATTTCTTCGATGGTTTCGATTTTCAAACCATCGGGTTTGTGTTCGGATATTGAACAATTAATCTGCTGTAGTTTAAGAGATTGTTATTTGACAGATAATTTCTGTGGTTTTTGTGTTGTGTTTTTATTGTCACTTGATTTTACCGATTTTCTAATAATCATGTAGATTTTTGAAAAATGCATTATTTGTTGTCTTTTGAGGTTGTCTATTGTTGAATTTTAAGAAATTTATTTGTTGTTACTTGAGAGGTGGTCATTTAACAGTTGATTTCTGTTAACTTTTACAGATTTTTTGTTAATCTTTTAGATTTTGAAAGAGTTTATGTGTTGCTCCTTGAGAGCTTGTAATTTAACCGATGTTTTCTGTTTATTTTTGATAGATTTTTTGGTAAACTGTTAATTTATTTGTTGTTACTTGAGACATTTTTATTTAACAAATAATTCCTGTTGACTTTTACAGATTTTTTGTTATTATTTTAGATTTTTGGGCCACTTGAGAGCTTGTCATTTAAGCGATGGTTTGTGTTCGGATATTGAACAATTAATTTGTTGTAGCTTAAAAGATTGTTATTTGACATATAATTTCCGTGGTTTTTATGTTGTGTTGTGTTGTCACTTGATTTTTACTGATTTTCTGTTAATCTTGTAAATTTTTGAAAAGTTTATTTTTTGTTGCCGTTTGAGTTTGTCGATTGTTGAATTTTGAGGAATTTATTTGTTGTTACTTGAGAGCTGGTCATTTAACAGTTGATTTCTGTTAACTTTTACAGATTTTTTGTTAATATTTGGGTTTCCGAAAGAGTTTATGTGTTGCTCCTTGAGAGCTTGTAATTTAACCAATGTTTCCTGTCGATTTTTGACAGATTTTTTGGTAAACTGTTAATTTATTTGATGTTACTTGAGACATTTTTATTTAACAGATAATTACTTTTGACTTTTACAGATCTTTTGTAATTATTTTATTTTTTTTATTATTTATTTTTCTTTTATGTTTATTTATTTTTATTAAATTAGTTATTTTTATTAATTTTTTTTGTTTTTATTTTTTTTTAAACTTGAAACTTGAGAGCTTGTTATTTAAGCGATGGTTTGTGTTCGGATTTTGAAGAATTAATTTGTTGTAGCTAAAGAGATTATTATTTGACAGATAATTTCTGCGAATTTTTGACAGATTTTCTGTCAATTTTATACATTTTTTCTGAGTCCATTTGTCGTTTCTTGACAGATTTTTATTAATCAGATTTTTTCTGTTGTTTTTGACAGATTTTTTATTATTAAAATATTTATTTGTTGTTACTTTAAAGATTGTTGCTTAACAATATTTTTTCTAATGATTGTGGAGAAAATTGCTAGCATTTGAATTCACATCGTTACTCTTAACACTTTATAAGGTTATTTTGTTACTCTTATCGAACTCACATCCGCAATTTTAATTTCCAATCTTTTTCTCTCAAGCGATATTGAGAAATTATGGCCTACAGAAGCAATCTCTTCTTGTGTGCAATTTTTATGGCTAACTGTGAAAGAAGTTAGCCATAAATTCACGGACGAACACTCTGGCAGTCAGTTTTGTAGATAAATCTTGCACGGAAATCGATAACTTTTGCGTAATGAAGCGTAAGAAACTCGAGAGAAACTTGCGATCTATTACAACGACCAAGACCACGACCACGACAAGGTTGATATTGGTTTTCTACCCTCATTCGCCGAACCTTTCTCCTCACGCTCTTTTCATTCTTTTTCGTGCGCTTTGTTCGTGAATAATTTTTATGTCACTTTCGTGGAACGCCAGAAATGGTCAACATGAAGTACGCCGGCAAAAATTGCATACCGGAAGTGAAGCGAGTCGCCATCTTGAATGGCTGCATGTTGGTTTCAAAAGGATGAATGGCGAACTAATTTTAATTTCTTTTTTTTTGTACACTTTTTCGTTATGGAAGCGTGTATTTGCTTGCTTAACCCTTTGTGAGAAAAAATTATTTTCAACATTTTTTTTTGTTTTTGTTGTAGAATATTTGTTTCTTTTAATTTTCTAAAGAAATATTTTATTTTTTAAAAACTTGTAAAAAGTTTAAAAATTAAAAAATTATGACGATTATTTGAAAATAACCCTAAGCGTAACCTATTCTGTATTACCAATTAGAAACCACCCACTATGGAAGTAAAAAAAAGATGTTCATAATATTTAAAAAAAAATTTGAAAAAAATAATAAATGCAAATCGATTCTTTCAGCAAATAATTAATGTCAATGGCTATAAAACTGTACAAAAATTGTAAAAAATAAGAAATAAATAATAAGTGTAAATGTAAATGTAGTTCTAATTAATTCAACCACTTGATAAAATACTTGTACCCTTCTTTAGTGCTCTAAAAATGTCGAAAAGTGACCCAAAATATCTCAAAATAAATTTTAGATTAGTTTAAGTAACAACAAATCAACAACAAACCAAGTTCCAAATCGTAACTTAAACTTTTAGTATTACTGTGTCTGTCTTTTAATCGACAACAGGAAAAATCCAAAGAAACTTCTGTAAAAAGATTTTTAAATCGTTCTCTAATTATAAAATTTATCATATTGGTTAAAATTTCGGTAAGTTGGCAACTCTAAAGAGCGTTTGTCAGCTCAACTTAGGCCAAAAAATCGCAGATAAAATGAAAGAAGCATGAAATATAAAAAGCATATTTTAACAAAAGAATATAAAAGAAAGAAAAGAAGGACGAAAAGGACCAGAAAAAGAAAAGGCACAGAAGAAAGGAAATTTAAAAAAACTCGAAAAATTAACTAACTTTAAAAGAAATAATGGCAAAACCGACTAGAATTTGTATTAATTACCGATTAATTTCATTTAAAATAAATAAATTTAAGTCAAGTTCACAGACACAACAACAACAACAACATCCAATCCAAAAAAATCATACAACTTCTAAAGTGTAAAAAAAACCAATATGATAAAAAAAAAATAAATACGAGTATAAAAACTTATATTTAAGAACTGAAAAGCATCTCTTCGGAAGAGTTACAGAAAAAATCTGAGGAAGTGATAAACACTTAAAAAAATGCGAATCACGTAAGAAGCTGAATGAGTTTTACGTCAATAAAGCAACAACATTTTCAACCACAATCAATACCATTTTGTTGTTTTGTTTTTTTTCACGTTCTCAATAACCATTAAACGCTTATTCGCTCTTAAAATGTCCGAACAGGCGTTAATGGTTTAAAGTTCATTATAAGCGTGGCTCGTAGCGAGCAACACGTTTTAAAATGGATTAATTTGAAATAATCGTCGTCCAAGAATATAACAAATTAATGGTCACATTTTTCGAGGATTATTGCAACATATTTTTATGAGTTTACGTTACAATCAAGCGACAGTTTTCGAGAATGCAATAAAAACGTGCCTTTAAATTTTGTAGTTAACGAGATAATAAATGAGAAAATCGCTGACTCCATGAAGGCGGAATAACAAAATTGCTGAAGTCCGAATTATGGGTGTGTGAGGTACCCAGTGAGTGACTAGCGATCAACTAAAGCCAACCAGACTTTCGACTGACTTGAGCCAGAGAACTAAACTGAGCCAGATAGACTCAGGAGTGACTGATTCAATTGTTAGGAATTAACAGTCTCGAGGTGATTTGGAAATCTTCAAATAATTTCATCGACTTCTGAGTGACTATTTTGATTTGTGAGTGACTCAACTAACTCAAGAGAGTAAGGGCAAGAGCGACCTATGAGTAATTAAATGATTTCTGAGTGACAAATTGACTACTTAATGACGAAATAAAGACTTCTGAGTGAACACTTTTGTCATTAGTGCTCACTAATTCATTTGAGGAGCAAAGTAATCCATTCATGAGTAACTAATTGACTCAAGATTGTTATGTTAAATGGGAACTCAGTTACTTACTCTTGAATTATTAGGAATTGTGAAACTTGTGAGACATTAACTGGTCGCTGATGGGTCAACAACAGTTATTACAACAGACTTCGGACTGATCAACGGACTCAAGAGTGAGTGACTCAAAAATGAGTAATATAGCGAGAAGTGACTTCTGAATGGAGAGTCCACACTCTCTTGAGTGATCTCTTTAGTGAATACTGAGTCATCTTTAGGAGCTTCTGAGTAATCTCGAATGATTTATGTAGTGATTTTGAGTGACTTATGAGCAAACTCCAATGACTTATGGAGTGATTTTGAGTGACTTCTGAGTAAATAGGGTATGCCTCAATGCCTCTGGAGTGACTAATTTTACTTATAGCTCCTATGAGTGACCAATCGACTTTCTATTGAGAGACTCAGTGACACATTTTTTTTAACTGACTTACTGTGGGCTCTCTCTTTTCCAAATATTATGTATGCTACTTTTTTGAGTTCTGCTTTTTGCTACTTCTGGGTCTCTGGGATCACATAAGCTACTGTGAATTCAAAGAATTTAGGTTCATCTCATCAAAATTCAGCACAGAGAGTCAGGTCAAATTTCCAGCGAGTTATGTTGAATGAACAAAATTAGACTTTCTGATATAAAAGCGTGACAGTATGTATAAATTTCAATTTAACCAGCAACATTGTCAGAAAGTGTAAACTCACGCACCAAACAAGAACCTCACCCAAGAGCAAGCAAGAGGTAGCCAGCAGTTTATTTAATGCTTCGTTAAGTCATTACACTCTTGTATCAACTTGATGAAGTCGGATGGACGCATGGTTGTTGGTTGTTTGGTTGGTTGGATGGATGCAGAATGTAAAGTTCGTCTGGCAGCAAAGTTAGACGAGTGATGGTCGGTTGGTCGGTGAGTTGGTGAGTTGGTGGCAAGAAAGTTTTGCTACTAAACTACGCAACGTCTCTTACGTTAAGCGTGCTTGACATAATTTTATTATATCGAAGCTGGCGAGCTAAATGAGGTTAGAGCCAAAACGGGTTAGGATTTGCCGAGGAAGAAGTTTAAGAGATGGCTAATAATGTGTGATGAGATGAGATGAGATGATTTAAGAGGGGAAGGGGTAAGAAAAACAGAGGAGAAAGGTAATTCACCGACTCTTTCGAAAACACTTTGCTAGTTGCTTTTTCAGGAAGTCACTGAGCTAAGCTAATAAAAAAATTATGCAAAGAAAAGGAAGAAATTTGTAAAACCAAAGAAAAAATTAGGGACACTCCATAAGAAAACTGTGTAAAATATAAAAATAGTTTCCTTAGAAGATCTTTAGATCATGCTTGAGATTGTCTAAGAAATTTCAAAGAGTTTAGTAGTGTCCTTAGAAGCTTCTAAATATGAAAAAATTTCCAAAAAGGATTCTAAAGCTGTCTATAAAGTATACAAAATTTTTCTAAAATGTTCTTTAAAACTTTCTAATTAAAATTATTAAAAGTTTCCTTAAATTTTCTCTCAGGTATTCTCCGAAATTTTTCTCACATTTTACCGAATTTCCATCTTCCATTTGGCTTTAACTTCTTTTGGTAAAAAATACCCTTTTTACGACGAGAGGCGGGTAAGTATATTCCATTAAATGCTGCAAAAGTACAGAAATAAGGATGAGTATGCATGCAATGGGTTTACAGAAGTTGGTTTTTTCACTCTACAACCACCGACAACAAGGCAATGCACGCACGGTACGGTACAGCAACAAAAAAGTAGTCCAACAATTTCGCTCAAACGTGTCACACAGCTTCCGATAAAACTGATTACTTCGCAGTTATCGCTGTTGTTGCGATTTCTGTTATTTCTTTTTATGTTAAAGTATTTATTTTACTTACTCTTAGTTGCTGTTAACGTTACTGTTACTATTTTTTTTGCTTATTTTGTGTGATTTTTCTTCAGGAGTTATCATTCTATCAACAGTTGGATACTGTTGCTTCCATTTTCTTCTGTTATCGTCGAAGATTTTCTGTCTGCTCGCTGCTGTTTTGTTAATTTCTGCTACTGTTATTGCTCTGTTATTGCTCTGTTATTGCTTTTAAGTAATTTTTTGAAGGGCATATTTTGCTTAGAGACTTCATGCCTGCTTGCACCACACAAAATACAAAGAATTTTGCTTTTCGAATAAGCTTTTCTTGATTCTTTTATGCTTCACATCATGTACTTTTCATCTGTTCCTATTCATGTTGTTTCCCAGCCTATTTTTTATCCAAACTTCTCCCGCAGTCTTCTCTTTCTCTCTGCACCATCAGCCTTCCACACTTCAACATTTCCCTTCTTCACTTCATCTGTCATCATTTATTTTTTTGACAGTTTTGTTTATTTATTTTTTTTGGTAATTTTTCATCTTCTCCTTTTTTTAATTCTTTTTCTTCTGCGGTTTATGATTATGTTGCTAATAGTGAATAGAGAGAGTTTACATAAACACACAATCACACCCACACATAGGCTGTGTGCTGTAGTCGAAAATTCATCCATGACAAATCGTTCATGAATCATTGACGGTGATAAAAGTCACGCCTATGGCTTTCGACAGACTCCGATCGTTAGTAATAAATCTGTTCCTGCTAAATAAAGTCTTCTTGAACTTAATCAAGATAAAAATTTCTAGGTTGCTTCTGAAATTAATTGTAAATTTATTGTTTATTGTAAATTTTTCAAATGCAATATTTTCAAAATCTTAATAACTCTAAGAAAAATCAGTTATAAAATGAGTTATTTTTCCCGCCTGACAGCTTTCGCATCGTCTTTGTCTTTCGAGTTATCGAAGATATTCGTGCGTAAAAAAGTGTCATTAACGATTTATTCTGGTGCATTCTCGCCAATAATTCATGCACGATGTTAAAATGTCATGCGTGATTCGTTGACGTTTGCTTAAAGCCATGAACGGCAGATTTTGTATGCTTCATCTTTGTGTGAAGAGTGTGATTATGTGCAAGGTGAGAGCGTGAGAGAGTAGGTATGTGTGTGTGAGTGAGTGCGTGGGCATCTACATATGTGTGTGTGTATGTGTTGTGTGCGCTGAAGTAGCTTAAGTAACGGAAAAAATTTTAAATGAACCATTTCTACGTTTATCCTTCGATATTTAGAAAAATGGTAAAAACAGCATTTTTCGTGTGTTATTTTAACTGTCATTGAGATGGTTGTTTTTCTTGTTGTTGTTGTTGTTGTTGATTTCGTTGAGTATTCGCAGCGTATTTCCTTTTTCATTTGTCAAAATGGCGATTTATTGTACATGCGGCCGCCGGTGGTACACATTTGTTTTATTTGTTTTGGGAAAAATGAACAAAAGCTTAAAAGCAAGTTAAAAGGTAGAGAAATAGAAAAAAAAAACGAGGCTTGAACAACGTCTTTGCTAAGAGTTTACTGTAACGTTAATCGAAAACGAAAACAGTACCTCTCTTAATTTAAAAAGACATCAGGGAGAGCTACTAATTTAACCATCAAATGGAAATGCTAAACCAATCAAGCAACCTTTAGCTAAAAGGTTAAAAAAAGGAAAGAAAAGCAATTTTTTTTAATAATAATAAAATCATGCAAATGGTTGGTCATTTACAAGATAAAACGTAGCCTCCGCTACGAATATTGAGGCAAAGTTTCATTATCGAGAATGAAACGGGCACTACGCAATGCCTAGCTCCCTCCGTCCCTCCGTCCCTTCCTTCGTCTTGTTCCTCAGTTCATTTCATACGTTCGTTCAATCGTTAGGAGTCCAATCCTTCAGAGTCCATCAGCATCAGCGACGAAGTGGTCAGTGCGATGAGCATCATGTATGCATGCCATACACTCGGCGCTCATGTCATTCGAAACTCCATGAAATTAGAAGAAACATCATCATCATCATTATTTGTTTAGTCCCAAAACGCAAGCAACGTGAGAGAGAGTGAGAGAGTGCCCCATTTGTATACACAAAAGCATGCAACGAAACTTTGCTGTTGCTTCCGTTTCCGCTTTTAGCAGTCTGGTCTGCCCCAAAAAAAGCGTGTGAGTATGGTGTGTGTGTGTCTGTGATGTTTGCATGTGTGTACCTACATTGCTGTCGCCGTTTCTCTTCTTCTACGTCTTTCTGCAGCCAATAGTTATCACTGTGATTGCACGCCTCCTTCCACACACACACTTTATTCCTTCCACTCTTTCCTCTTACTTCGTCCTCTCACCCTCCAGTTATCCTCTTCCTATCTTCTTCTTCTTTTGAGCGTAAGGATTTTGTTTTTGCACTGAAAAAAAGACAACAATTAATGTTTGAAAAAAATGTTGGCGCTACCAAACCAGCTTCTGCTCCTTCTTCTTCGACACTTATTGTTTTTATCTTGCTTGTTGTTGTTGTTGTTGTTGTTGTTACTATGTCTTCTCAATCTAAATACTATCGTATGTATTGCTTTTTTTATGTCATCGTCATTGATGCGTTTGCCGAAAAAATTACTACCTCCAGGAAAATTATCTTCGTTGTTTTTGTTTTTGTATTAAGCATTGTCTGTTACAACATTGATTGCGCTCTGTACACGCGTGTGTCGTTCTTTCGTTGTCCAACGTATCTGCGCCATTGTCCATACAAGGGCCATACAACGGCCATCGCTGCCTCCATCGCAGTAACACTGTTAGCAGTAGCCCGAACGTGCTGTCATTCTGTCGGCCTACATTCCAAAAAACTGTCGTTGGCAATCTTGTCCGCCGAGTTCTAACATCTGGTTGTCCAGTGCGTGACAGTTAAAGAGAGAGAGAAAGACTCTGAGAGCGAGGTACAGTGGCTTGGATTTTGTCTTAAAGTGCATTAAAGATACTTTGTTTTCACATCAATTTTTTTTAATAAAAGCTTTTTTTAATTTAAATTTGGATTGCTTAAATTACTTAAAAAATTGCCAACAATTTTTGCTTAGAAACATTAAATATTATTTAATAACATCATTTAATAAAATATAAAAATATAAAAAATATAAAAATAAAAAAGTAATAAAATAACAATATATTTCTTATTAAAAAAATCCAAATATGGACGCGTAGAGTTTTAGGTGCTAAAAAAGAGTTACTTATAAACGTTGTCTGTTTTACGCTACTTTTGCTTCTTTAACGTTATTCGCTTGGAGACAATATTTTATTGTCGTTTCCATTTTCGGATTTTCTCATTAGGTATATTAGGTATAAACGTTGCTGTAAGCCGCAAACTGTAATGATAATAGAAAAAGGGAGGAGGAAGCTCCTATATAAGAACGGTTCTATAGTACGAAATATGTAGGTCCATACTGGCATTGTGCTTTCCTTCATAAAAAAAGAAAGTAGAAGGAAGGAGATCGCTTATAGAAGAACCTACTGGAGTTTAATATAAGAAAAATAAGTATCCAGGTAATAACCGACATTTTTTATCTGCTTTATCGACATTTTTTATCGACAATCTTATCTGCTATTTTATTCGCGAGAGTGTAGAATCTTTGCAAGTATATTAACTTTTCAACGGCCTTTGTAAACTTATTATTTTGGATTATTCAACTTTTCAACTATGAGCTGCACTTACAATTATCAATTTTCTTTGAAACAAAAGCCCTTAAATAAATTTTCGTATATGTATATCCTTCGGCAAAGTACGTACATATTTGCTTTCTAGTGGTATAAACATTTAATGAGCCAATGATTTATTGCCTTTATATAATATACAATTCTTAACTAAATAACAGAAATATGCGTACTCACAGCTATTAACATATTTAAACGCTTTAGCAGCTCACTATTCTATTCACTTTCTATTCAATAATTCTTCGGAGATCATATTTTGTATTTTAATATGTTTATTTTGAAAGAAAAATTGTAATTTCAATATTTTTAGACACATTTTTATTACTTTTTTTAAACAAAAGTATTAAAGCATTAAAATAAATTAAAGTATTAAAGTTTAAAAATAACTGAATTTTAAAAAAATAAATTTAAGAATAATCAATTTGGTTTAATCGTTAAATAGTTAAACTACGAAAGTTAGAAATTTTCAAACTTTTATGCTTTTTCTTAAATTTATCATATTGTTGATTTAGTTTAATGACAATGATTTAGTTTATTTAAAATATGTGGGCATTTTTGTTGGTTTTTATCCACCGTGCCGTAATTTGTATTTGAATTGATTGGAGTAGATCTCTTGAGAATGAACATACGGTGACTGCTTTTTGCTTCTTCTTCTTCTTCTTCTTCTTCCTCTTCTCATACACTGCACCAATCAGTTACTCTGTCTTTCCCTTTCGTACTTTCGAATTTTCTGCTGCTGTTGCAGGAACAATGTCTTTAGTCAGCAGAAATTCCTTGCTGTGATGGTGTTTTTCTTGTTGTTGTTGTTTCTAGTGTTTTGGTACTACAAAGCCAATAAATAAAACCAAGAAAAGAAAATATATTAACAAAAAAAAAAACAAGCTCCGGAAGCGACATGCTCAAGAACAACAAAAAAATTAATGTTTTATTCAACGTTCCAATAATAAGAATAACACCAACAAGAAGAAGAACAACAACAACAACAACAAAATCAGCAACAATGGAATCAAAAGAAATAAATTCAAAAGAATATCCCAACAAATCAAATTCAATCAATTGAAAAGCTCAAAACAAACCCAAGACTGGCGGGCACTCTCTCGCTCTCTCGCTCTCGCTCTCACTCTCTCTTTGGTGAAGCAAACGAAAAAAAACAACAGTGAGGTAGCGAAAACAAGGAAGGTTAGAGGAGCCTTCCTTCCCCCTCAAACAAACCGTAAGTTTACAGGGCAACAACTTTATGGATGAAGTGAAAAGAAGTACAAGACCCGTAAAAAGAAACAAACACGCAAATCCCTCACAACATTTGTCCTGAAAAGGATGACATTGGGACAGCACAGCAGACCCAAAGCCCTTTGGCGTTGGTTACCGATTCGCATCTGCCATGAATGCTAAGTCGGCAAAAAGTACAATACGTACACAAGAAGAAGATGAGAGGGCGAGAAATGGAGGGTGCATAATTTATGACTCAATATTTTATTTATTAAACCTGAACACTTTCACGAATGTGTCAAATGCAGATAAGAATTTCATGGGTTTTATATTTGAGAATGTACCCTGATGGTGTTGGTGGGGCCGCCGCCGCCGCCGCTGCGTATTTGCGTATTTTTTAGCATCTTTAAGTTTTGATATTTTTTCATGTGATGACATTTGCTATGATAATGATGATGACGTTAACCATCATTGATTGCTTGATGTTGGAGAAGAAATTATTATTAGCGCTATAAATCTTATTGCTATTTCTTCATAAAAGTTATAATGTACTTGTGTTTTCAGTCATAGCCGATTTTATTATGATATTGTGATTTTTATGAGGCAATAATCCATTTGATTCACTTTCGTTTATACATTCAATACGATTTTGTAAACAAATTTGTGTAGAATTTGAATGAAAAGTATTTTGAGTATTTCGAAAATAGGATTATATGAAAAGGGTTAATATTTTTGGTGAAAATATCTCTAAGGTCGTCATATACTCGTAAAAAGGGAAGTATTTTTAAAAAAAAATCATATTTTCCACAACTTTTTCCATTAAGTTGAACTTTGGAAAAAACCATGGTAATTATTTATTTGAAACCATATAGTGGACCTCCTCTATAATGAATAATATAATGATGTTCAGGGAAGTACGTTATACAGAAATTTATGTACATATAACGAGTTTACCAATCTTTCCCAAATTATGAGCAGATATATTAATTTATGAGATTATATGAAATCAAAATATGAGAACTCAGTGAAATAGTTTTTAATCTAAAAGTAATTTTAAAAAAATACACGACTATAAATTAAATGAGCATAATTTCGAGCTTAATTTCGAATGGAAAGAATATGTATTTTCTACACATATTTCTTTTAATATAAGCTCATTTGATATCATCAATTCGTCGATATTAGTAATTTCAAAAGGATTAGAGGTACCTTCATGATCCCATTGCATTGAGCTCAATAATTAAATGATTGTTAAAAAAGCATTTTTCTTTCTTTGGCATACATTTGCATTAATTTCGATTGTTTCAAATTAATTAAAAATTGTTTGTACCCCTCTGCATCCCTTTTCCCCTCCGTCCCTGGCGTTAGGAGCGGAGATAGAGAGAACAATTTAAATTTCTCTGTCTTTGAAGTAATCGTGAATACTTTACGATACAACTTTTTTGACAAATAAAATAAATTTAATTTGAAATAAGATTGAAAAAACGGACTGTTACGAGGCGAAAAGTCGGCGGCTGTCGGGATTCCTTTTGAAAAAACAAAAACAAAAATAAAAAATAAGCTGATGACTTTAAGTAATTTAAGAAAAACTGAAGAGAAAGAAAACAAAAAAGACGAGAACAATAGAAAAAATTCAAATAACAGGAAGAAAATTTCCAGAAATAACAAAATATAATTTATTTTGTGTGGTTACTTCAAGCAGTGTGTTAGTGGTTGTGTGTGTACGTGTGTACGCGGAACCACTTTTCTTTCATATTTCATTTTCTTCGTTAATAAAGAACATAACAGCGATGAAGTTACTTCCTTCCGCTCAGTCAAGCGTGATTTTTTGTGGTCCATAAATTTTTTTTTGTTGTTTGTGTAACTTTTTTTTCGAAATAACTGAAGGCGTGTGTGAAGCTAACCGCAGAAGATTTTGTCTGACAGACCACCAGACACATTTTATTCCAAATAGTTTGAATAGTTTGTCGTGAAGGCAGGTAAAATAAGAAATTAATTTTGAAAATGGTTGTCATTTTCGACATCGATATTTTTTGATAACTATACAAATCTTAGAAATTGTCAGAAGTTTAGAATAAATAATTGAAGAGAAGAAGAAGTAACAATTTTATGAAAAGTGTAGAATTTTACAATTCTTTAAATAAATAAAATTTAAATTCTTTAAAAGGATATTTTGTTATTTTTCGTTATTTGAACATTTTTAAAGCTGTCGACATTTTGCAATTTATCAATATTTTGAAAATGCCAAACATTTTATAAATTTTAAAAAAATTCTTTAAATTCTAAAATTCTTTAAATTGTCCACATTTTTTCGCAATTATCGAAATTTTGATATTCATTAAATCTTCTAAAATATGATATGGCCTCACCGACTGCGCATACTTATCCGCATACAACATCCAACCAAACGTGCCTCGTCGTGCATCGAGAAGATATGAATTTCTATATGCAACCTTTTGCAAATCGACTCTTCTTCAACAAGAACCACTTTTCAGATTTTTCAAGTTTGTTTCTTCTATTACAAATTTACAATATGTATATTAATTAATTCGTTTATTTAATCAAACAGAAATCTTTAAAATTCTTAAAGAAATCAGAATTTCATTTTGTTTCTAATTTTTATCTTTTATTCAATTGAAGCTATCAAGCCTTAAAGGATTAGTTTAAGTCTTAATTAATAAATAAATGAATAAATAAATAAATACAAATTTTAGAATATTTGTTCGAATTACTTTGGATTGTGGTAATTTGCATTTTATTGACATTTTTAATATCATAAGCTTTATATAAGTATGATAACAGAATCCTTTCATTTCTTGCATTTATCTGCATTGTCTTGCTTTTTATCGATCTTTTGATAATCATAAAAATTTTATAAATCGTCAAAAGTTTGTAAATAATTTATAGTTATTTTTATATTTTTTAAATTTATATTTTGTTTATATTTTTATTTATATTTGTATCTATTAGTTTTTTCTGAAAAAAAAAAATTAAATATTTTCTATATTGTCAGAGTTTGGATCGATATATTCCAAAATACCGACAATTTAACGAATTCCGACAAAACCGAAAATATTTAAATTTTAAATTTTTTATATATTGAATTTTTTTAAAATAAAAAATAATAGCTATTTTAAAATTTCAACATTTTAGAATTTGTCAGAATTTCATACTTTTTCAATTTATTGAGATTCTGTAAATGCCACAAATTTCCAAGGTTTTCAGAATTCTTTAAATTTAGATAATCATAAAATAATATAATCTTGATAATCATAAAAATTTTCGAAATTTTCCGAATTCTTTAAAATATAATATAAAAAAATGTATAAATAATATAAAATATAATATAAAATTTAATAATTTTTTAAATTGTCGCCACTATTTAAATCTGATTTTATATCTTTCATATCAACAATTTTTTTTTAAATTATACAAATTGTGTAGTCTGTCATAATTCTTACAACTTTTCTCACAAATGCAAAAAAAACCCATTGAAATTGTTAACAATGATTCCAGATTTTAAAGAGTTTTTCTAGATTTTAAAATTTGTGCCTCGTAGTTCAAAACAGACGTCGCCACAAAACGCATCCATCGCCTCTAAGTTTTCAAAACTTTTCTTTTGTTGGGTCAAGAAGTCACCCAGAACGAAAAACGTGCAAAACGCGCGTAACGCATTCAAGACTCAAGACGGACGACGTCACGGACGCTTCGGATGTTAACGAATTTGCACGTACCTAAGACGAAACTTTTAAAGGTCGACTCATTTTTTCTTAACACTTTTTTCTCATACTTTTTTCTTGATGTTTAAACCTTTTCACTGTCTTTCAAATGCCTTTGCTGCCATTCTTTAGAACCACATTCCTTTCTCTTTCTCTGTTTTTTTGTGCTTCCCGCTTCCTTCCTTCCTTCCTTTCTTCCCTCCTTCTTTGCTTCCTTCTTTGCTTCCTTCCTTTCTTCCTTCCTTCCTTCCTTCGAAAATGTCTGTGAACTGAATGATGAAGAACGTGCCGAATAAATGCTTTCGTTGTTTTGATAAAAGACCTTCGTGGTGTTGATTTAGTTTGAGTTGCGGCTCATTATTTTGCTGTTGTTGTTGTTGTTGTGTTGTTTTTTTTTTTTTTTTGTTGGACCTTGTTCCGGTTTTTTTTATTATTTTCTGTTTTTTATGTTTCGGTTCATCCCGTAGGGCTAATTTTCTTAGCATCCGCTGAGCGGCTTTCTTCTTTTTGTGCTACAGCTTTTCCTCCCACCGCTCCCCTCATCTTGTTCCCTGTCTCTCTCTCTCCCTTTCACAATTTACTTCCAATTTTCGAGCGTTTCTTTTTCCATTTAGTCAATAAAATGAAATGAATCAAAATGAAATAGAATAAAAACTTCCTTTTTCTTATCTTTATTGATTTTTTTTTTATATTTTAATTTTATTTAGTAACTTCTTACTGCTGATTTTGCGACTTTTTTCATACCTTTCGAGCAGCTTACTTTGGAGAAGCAATGGCAGAGGGAGAAGGCTGGTGAAAAGGGGCCGGTGTGTGTGTGGGATGTTGTTTCAACGCAGCCACCAATGAATACATAATAGAAAAAGATTAAAGAAAAAAATATTGACACAAGCAATTGCCCCGGAAGGAAGGAAGGAAGGAAGGAAGGAAGGAAGGAAGCAGGAACGAAGAGGGCAAAAAACTTTATTCATTTCTGAATGATGGCTAACGCTTTAATTTCTTTCCTGCGACATCAGCCGCTTTTAATACGCTCATTCACAGTAATTGAATGACAGCCAGCATTGGCCGAGGTGCCGATTGCTTATCGTGATATCACCGGAGGATGATGGTGATGCTGATGGCGTTTGGTAATGGCTACTTCTAACATAAGACCATACCGACCAACATAACAACCGAATATTGTCAATTCGTGTAAAAGACTTAGCTCAACTCAACTCAACTGAACTGAACTGAACTCAACTCAACTGAACATTGTCAGCGCTTTTGATGCTAATAATAATAAAATTAAATAAAAGGACGACGCCTTTTACTTCTTTATACTTATATTTTTTACAATATTTTTTTCTTTCTTCATAATTTTTCTTCGTTTTGCAATACTTTTCGTGGTCGTCACACTCGCCTTTAATTTTCTCTCTGCAGAACTCTTTGCTGTTCACACTCACAATTTTCTTAACTTAACCCTTGTCATACTCTTTTTCGCACTTTTTGTGACTTTTTCGTTTTGTTTTTTATGATTTATAATAACAAATAGTACCGTTTTCAAACCATTTCTAACCTCAATCTCTTCTCTTGCCACAGAGACCAATTTAAAATCTGTTATTTGTACATACTTCATTTGTTTGATGACTATTAAACTTGACGCTTCATTTGCGGTAATAATTTTTCAGTAGACTCATCATCATCACCATCATCATCGTTGTTAGCGTTATCATAATCATTGTTATGGCAAATGTGCTTGCGGTTGATTAAAGGCAATAACCTTTTCAATCATCTGTCTTGACTAAACTTCAGAAAGCTTTTGAGACCATGAGAGCACCGCCATGAATTGGATCAATATCAAGTTGATTTAATCCGAAAAAGTTATCCAATCATTTTCAATGATATACTTGCCTTCTAACTTTTTATGCTTCTTCTTCTTCCCCTCCATGTAGACATTTTATTATCTCTGAAATAATGGCCTGCGTCTGGCGGCTGCTTTTATATTTTCGACATAACTTTATGGCCGACCCAGAAACTTAAGAAAAGAGCTCCGAAAAATAAAAAAAAACTAAAAGAGAGAGAAATATAAAAGTGAGAGATTTATTTCACAAAATAAATGAAAAAGCAACAATTGTCTGACAATTGAACAATTTTATAAATATTCGGTATTTTTAAACGACCAATGAACTTCTCCAAACGTTCAAATTGGCGTTGCCGTCATATAACTGTCGGCAACTCTGGTGTAATATCAGACCCAAAACCCAAAAAGAGCGCCGCTTAGGGTCGGTCAGGTTCTTTCTCCGGACTCTCTCAGTCCTCTTTCAAAAGGTTTTCGTATAACCAAAAAAATATATATTAAAAAATATAAAACCAGTAAGAGCGTTATCTTCGGCCTGGTCGAAGCTCTTATACCCTACACCGGCCTCCGACAAAGGGATGATTAAAGTGGGTGGGTCTAACGCCCACTTTCATTTCACTCACAGGTAGTACATTTTGAGCTATTAACTTATTAACAACAGCGCTTTGTCCAAAAAATATCTCATTATATGGAATGGTATACCAGTGGGCGGACCACGCCCATTTTGAAGAGTATATTTGAGTCTAAAACGATGGACTCGGAAATACAATTTTAGCTTCAAATTCACTCTACAAGCTGAGAAATTGAACTGTAAGCACGTATTAATGCACATTTGCTATAAAAAGTAGGCGTGGTACTGGACCGATTTTCCCCATTTTCAATACCAAACAGCGTAGGATAACAGGGAATATTCATATAGGTACAGTACAGGGCTAAATCGACTCAGGAGGTGATGCTGAGCAAGAATACATATACTTCTCTCTACCTGGCACGCCTCTTTTAATGCGTTACAAACGGCGGAACAAAGTGAATATACTCTCATCCCTTCGGGTGTAGGGTATAAAGGGTATGGAGTATATCTCCATATGTTTTCACCGTTTCAGTGAAATTGAAAACCTGAAGTATTCCCTTTTATTTTTATCTCTCGTCATCTCCTTCCAATAATTTACATTTTTATGATTCCGTTCGTATTCGTGAATCTTCTTCTTCTTCTTCTTCTTCTTTGTCTTCTTCTTACTGCCCAGTCGGCATTACCCTTTTCCATCTGTTTGGAAACGAAGTAATGATGATTGCTCTTGTTGTTGTTGCTGAATGGTCGTCTATGGTCTCACTGACCACGCCATTGGAAAAAATTGTATTAAGTTTGAGTGTTTTTTTTTTAAATTTCCAAAAGTCAGTGGCCGAATCGTCCGGCAGAATCGGCTCAATCCACATTTTAATCCAATTTTCATTCGATGAAATGGTTTCTCATGACGTCGAAAAATGCAATCAATTTTATGGATAGCGGCGATATCTACCAAACAGGGCACGCACCAACAAACACAACAAGATGATGATGACCGATCGATCGAACGACCAAACGGCCGACCAATCGACCAACCGACCAAGCCAACGGATCAATTGAAAAATCAACCAAGCGACCGAGTTATCAGGCTCTTGCTCTGGCCACATAGCGAAAAGACAATTAACCTGACAACAATAACAACAATAATAATGGCAATGTGAAGAGCCACTCCAACAGCAACAACAACAACAACAACAACAACAACAATGTGTACGGCAACAACATTTCTGCAGGTGATTTGATATCATTTATAAAAACTATCCAGATCATTTTCTTCATCTTCACAGTTTTTCGAATGAAGTGCTGAAAGTATGTACTGCCGCCGCCACCCCCCACCCCTCCCCCTACTACCATGCGCCCTCAGGAGAAATGAGATTTTGCAACATAATTATGTTTGCTGGAATGAGGGAGGAGAGCGGGGGGTGGTGTTGTTGGGATGTAATGATAATTCATCTCCCAACTTGCTAAGAACCACGCTACGAAACTCAGTTTGCGGCCCCTTTGGATCCTCCCTTAATGCCGTACTGCTGATCAGGCTGCGAAAGGGGGAGTGTGGGTGTGGCCGGAGCGGGGCGGGGTGGTTGTATAGTACATCAGCTGTTCACATACATATACACAACTCGTAGCCATTCTCGACTTCATCCTCTCGATTTTAATACACTTTCGCTGGTTTCTGTCGTCCTTAAATCGAGAGCGCCTGGAGTCGTCAGTCATCAACAGATTCGTTCATTTGGTGGCTGTTTGGGATTGTTGTAGTTGTTGTTGTTTTTGCTGTGCATTTACGAAAAAAAACTCATTATCGTATGTCTATCGATGATACTTCGGCAAATTCATGCTTCAATGGAAAGGATAACAAAGGAAGGATTATCATGATAATGAGGAATACGAGGGTAATGACTGTTACGGCTGACTTTTAGCGATGATGGCAATGATAATGATTAACATGATATACGATAATGATTACGAAGCTGCTTTTGATGCTGATGTTAAACGAAATGATAGCTATGTGGCGGTGATAAAAGGAATTGCCGAAGTTATGGTACTTACGGTGGTGCTGGTGGTGGTCGTGGTGCTGTTGCTGATGACTCTGATGTAAGTGAGTTTGGTGAAGCTGATGAGCGTTCTACGCTTAGGTAAACAAGTTTTCGAGCACATCAAAAAATATGCGAAATATCTTCAATATCAGATTTCTGATATGGTTTCAAATGAATTGTTTTTGAAATTCCGTATAAAATAAGATTTCGGGCACCATCCCGGACAATGATAATCCAATTCCGGTTTATCCGGGCTAATTACGGAGGTACAATAAGCCTGCTTGTCCATTATTAGTAATGGATTTTAGCTCGCTGATGGTTATGGTTTAGGAGAGATGATGACATTTTAAATGCGTGTAAAACTGATAAATTAAATTTAATTTGAAAGAAGCACGTAGCTGATACTTACAACGACTGTAATGTTCATAACTTCGATAATAATGATGTTGATTATAACATTTGTCAAAGATAATAACGTTGATGTGGTCAATAATGGTCCCGACAGTGACGACAATTATGACAGAGATGATAATTAAAAAAGAACAAAAAGCGTAAGAAAAATAAAACTGTCAATGAACTCACTTCAGAAAACCATAAGAGATGCCTTTAACACCACTAAGCCCACTCTTGGCGAAAACCTCTTTTGCAAAAGATTCGCGCTTCATCAGAGACTCATCCAACGTCTCTCGTAGTTAAACTTTTGAAAAAATAATCGTAGTCGAAAGTTATTTACTTATGACTCTGTATTCTGCTGAGTCTGTGTCTTAGTTTCTTGACTCTTCTCAGAGCATAAGAAATAAACTCTTTGATTTTGGCAAAAACTTTGGATTCCATTGAAATGCGCCACTCTTCAGTATTCGCTGATGGGTAGCTTCAAAGAGTAGCTTCGAACCTTTGAGTAGTCCTCAAACACGCGTTAGTAACTTTTTTGTGCCAATATTTGAAGAGCTCTACAGCGGTGCTCATAGTTTTGACGCCTTACTCTGGAGCTGCGGAGAAAGAGAAAAGTAAATTTCAGAGCTCTCAGTTTAAACCTCGTTTCTTTATGCATGCATGTGAGTACATACTCTTTCTTCACAGAGTAAAAAATAGAAGAAAAGTAAGCGCAACACTCAGAGAATGAAGTTTGCTTGCTGGATTTGTGGAGAGGAGAAAATTCAACTCTGAAATCTCTGAGAAAAATCGTATTCGTACGCAAGTTTATAACCTTTGTCGACAGAGCATGAGACCTAGAAGGCCTTAAGACATTCATAAACACATAACGTTAACGTTAAGGCTTCATAACCAAAGTGTTATTCGGTTTTTTTGCTATATCTTCGTGGTTTTCGCCCTGAGGACTATTCCTTGAGCAGCCTTTAATAGCCATCATTCGTAGATGGTCATAAATTAACGATGGCGAGCCTTGTCTTTCATTGCAATCGATAATTGAACGCAAGCGATAATGTAGTTTGCGAGCGTGGCCCCTACGGGTTCCTCCCTCCGTTACTACGTAAGTGCCCTCCTGGCACATTCGGTCAGAAGAGAGTTAGAAACTTAAAGCGAGTTGGTTCGATGCGCCGAGTAACTTCAATGACGCGGTTGAAGACCGCAGCGTGGCAAGTGCAAGGCACTGTGTCTGGCTGAAGAAAAAAAAGAAGAAGAAGAAGAAGAAGGTGCCCAGTGCTATGTTCTCTCTCTCTCTCTCGTTCTCTTTGATGCACGCTGCTATTTCATGCATTACTAAATTTTGTGCGAGGCTGCCTTTGCAAACGTCATACTCGTACGTGTGCGAATGTATGTATATGAGGGTAGTGCGCGCGTGTGTGTGTGTTCCTGCTGGAGCTGCACGAAGCAGTGTATGGGTGTGTGCACTCGCGTGTGTAATGTGTATGCTCTCTTCTCAGTGATATATTATCGAGCCAGTCAAGAAAACTTATTGAATGCCAAAGTCTTGCGATTGTTTTTTTGCACTCGCTGCATGAATTGTTAATGTAATCCGGCAAAAGGGTACACCTACCAACTAACCGTTTAGAGTGGGCGGAAGCCAAGGAAATGCCGTTAGCAGAGGCTTCCTGGAAGGTAGAAAGAACCCACAATGTGTGTGTTTGTGTGTTAGAGTGCGGTAGAGTAAGTCACTAACGGCCGAAATCGAAATGAGCTCAAAGTTATCATTCAACAGACACCAAGGTTTTCAGGTTTAACGAGGCCGTCTTCGAAGAAGAACTCAATTCGGTCAGAATCCTTCTGGCTTAAATTTCGTTAGTTTTTTTTTCACAAAAATATCTATCAATTGTGCCCACCTAAGATTGATGGAGCACACCTACATACCCACTCACCCACCTACACCTTCACACCCACACACCTACACACATAGTGGAGCATCAATATTGACAAAACTTTTGCGCTGAAATTTGCCACATGCCAAACTGTCTTCGACTCTTCGTCCATCTGCGTTTGGCAGCAGGTTAATATTGGCTCTTGATCCATAGACAGCATCAGTAGGTATTTTATTTTATTTGTGTCCTGGTTCAGTCGAAGAGTGTTGCAGGCGGCCGGTATTCGGCGTTTGTGAGTTTGTGTACCTTGCTTGAAGTTGCCGGTTATTCACCTTCTTCTTTAAAGGTCAAATCAACTGAACGTACTACATTATTTAGACATTCTACATTCTACATTAATTAATTCTACATTACTACATTAATGAACCTATTATAGCCGCTACGCCCATACATTTTTCCTTTACTCTCTTATGTAGTCCCTTAAAATTCCTCTGAATGTATCTCTTGCTTCGATAGAATCCTTCTTAGGGCGAGTTTAAATTAGACTGAAATTAGACTGAGAAGTGTAAAAATTACTTTTTTTCTGTCACAAAGAAAAAAAGGAATGCAAAACTGGGTTTTTCTCTGATGCCGAACAACAAATTTTGGACATTTTGATGTCAAAGAAATGCTATTTCGGATGACACTGACATTTGACAGCTGCCAAACGGCCGGGCTTTACTTTCCGTAACACGAAATGGATAACCCTTTACTACCACAAAAGCAGCAATAATGTCTGAGATAAAGTAATTTTGTCATACATGAATTAATATTTTAGATCCCTTTCTTTCTCTTTCTCTTGCTCTTTTCTGTGTACATCTTTCTCTTTCAACTATATATTTTTTAACGATTTATGCAACTCTTTCGTGTTAGTCTGTTAGCTTCATTCAGAGAGATTTGTTGCACTTTTGCATGAAATATTGTCTAAAAACGCAATATTTTGTTCAGTCCACATTTTAGCTCATGATTTTAGCTCAGTTGGCAACAATTGCTAAGCGGCGGAAGAAATTTCTTCGTTATTGTTGTTGCATTCAAGTTTTTGTCGCATATACCGTTACCACGCTCTAATAGCGACTACTCTTTGTAGTAGTATCAGTAAGACTATTCGTAGTTTTCTTAATGGGAAAAGTTTTCATAGAAAGTCGTTGTTGTTGTTGTTTTTGTTGTTGTCTGTGTTGGAACATTTAAATTGCGTTGCTTTTGAAGCTTTGGGGCATAAAGTGAGCCAAAAGTTCGCCAAAAGTTCGAATTTAAAAGTGTTTTTTTATGTTCATTCTCGAAAGTGTTGACACGCTCGTTTTAAAGAAATATGCTTTTGAGTTTGAGCAGATGTTAAATATATACACACACACACACACACCGTACTCTTTTGTATATATGTATGTATGTGTACAAGAAATTAATGAAAACAGAAATCGTGTAAGCATATAAAAAAGTAAGAGAATAATTTTCTAGAAAACACTAAATTTTTCCTTATTAATCATTTGAAGCGGGAGGGGCCAATGCGCCGCTGCCGAAAGCTGATAACTTTTACCATCGATGTTCATATATTTTTCCCCGTGTGTGTTTCTGTGTGTGTATTTGACCTCACTGCCAGCAACAGTTTTTCTGTAAACCGCAGACTTAGTCGTAACATGGTCATTGCTGTCACCGATCGATTTCAGGCTTTATTTCTTCTTCAACGACTTCAGACTTACTCCTACTCTCTCGCTCTCTCCTTTTCTCAAAAGCATTGTATTTAATGCTTCTGTCTGTCTTTTTGTTAGTATGAGTCTTTGGGCAAGTTAACATTAGTATCGAATTATCTTCAGGCGTCTAAATTTGTTGTTTTTTGGCAGAATAAAAGAAAGAGGAAGAGCAAGCAAAGAGAGGAGAAATGTTGTTGTTTTTTTTTGGGGGTTTTTTTGGAAGACAATAAAACGATTTTGATGTTTGGGAGTATTTTCTTGCCGATCTCTCTCTATTTCATTCTATTTGATCCTCTTTCTCTGCAAATCTGTGGCTCTTGTTTTTATAAATTCCTCGATACGTCTGACAATTTTTCGTTTCGGTTTCTTCGTCAGAGTGTATTCGCGCCAATACTTCCAGACTTCTGAGTTCAGGATTAGAGGCCTCTCTCTAGTCATCAGTTTATTCACCTCTCTCGACTCATAAGTCATGATCTAAAGAGGAGAAGACTAACGCCTACCCAGTAAAAAATGTAGATTACTCTGGAATATATGTACATAGGTACACAATTTAAAAGCTATAAAAATGTGTATATCTAATTCGATTCCGGAAGTAAGGGCCCTGTCATTAAGGGGGACTAGTTGCCCCTTTTTCCCATTTTCAGTAATATGAAGATCGGCAGATTTTAATTAACAAAAAAATGCGCACATACTCATATGTTCCACAAAATTTCTGCTGAACAGCTTACCATTGAAGAGAAACTTAATAGAATGAGAACGAGAGAGAGTGAGAGTGATATTCAGATTGGGTTTATTTTGATATCGACTTATCGACTTAGAAGCTCAGAAACTTGTGAACTCCTTGCGTAATGGATTCCCAACGGAAACGGTAAAAACAAAATTTACTTACAGTCGATCTGGTTGTTTTTGATGTTTATTGACGCCTATGACTTTTTATCTTAATCTCTCGCGCTCTCTCACACTTCATCTCATTTCATCTTAACCCTTGACTTCTTATTAATGAATGGAAAGTATGTATTCTGATAATTTTTTAACTTATTTAAACGCAAATATTAAACGATAAAATTGATAAGTGCTTATATATATTTTAATATACGAAGAAATACGCTTTCAAACGCTTTCATTCTGTTAACGAGTTGTTTCCGTTTTAATTGCTTTACAAAAAAACAGAAAACGAAAAAAATTTTTGTCGCGTTGGTGTATGTTTGTATTCGTTATAAAAGTCGGCCTTATATGGAGACGTGTGCGTGTTGACTGCAGGCATTAAGAAATACTCCATGCGTTCATACACACACATATATTTTTAATTATTAACGAGCATGTTTTACAAAAAAAAAAAAATGAAATACCTCCAAGTGATATTTTTTATTGAAAAGATGTCAAGCACTGTCATTAAATAAATAATAAGATTTTTACAAAAAACCATAAGTATGTACATATGTATACTCGTATGTATGTATGTATGTATGTATGTATGTAAGGGTGTGTGTTTGTGTGGCAGTTTATGTATAAATTTAATCTCAAATAATCAGTAATTTTTTATAATATGAAAAAGATTAACAGGCTTATGCTCGGATAATAAAAGTAATCAGACGCAAATTTCAAAGGACATCAGTTGCTCTCAGACTTATGTATGTATGTCGATTTTATCCAGGACGCATGATGCACCATGCAATTCTAAAGACTCTACTAGATATCTTTAAGGTGATGAAATTAATTTCTATCTTTGTTATTACTTAGACTTTAGTTAGTTATTACTAAGTTATTAATTTTTAGACCGGATTGATGAATTTTTGCATGGCAATGTAAAAGTACTCTCAAAACTTTTTTATTAACAGAGAATTCTTTCTCTTCAATTCATCTAATAATTCTAACAATTCATCGAAAAATTATTTAAACACATTAAAAGTGTTACCCAAATTCCTTCTGGGTCAGAGAGTTGTGTCGTACAGAATTTTAAGTGATAAGCGTTTGATTATATTTCTCTTTCGTAAACTTCTGTTGTTGTTGTTGTTGTTGTTCATTCCTGCGTCCAGGAAAAAAAAGAGGTAATGAGCCGGGTAGATCAGACCAATCGAATGCTTTGAAGGAATTTAGAAGACGAGGAACAAAATTGAAGATGATGATCCAAAGAAAATGGATGAAGTAAATGAAACTGGTAAGAAGCGTGGTTATGAATCCTGAAAGGTGAGAGAGTAATCGTCGGAAAGAGGTTAAAAATGCTCATTCTCCACGAGAGAAAGATATTGAAGTCAAGCAAGACTCTTCGCTAATGCAAAATTGTCGAAAGACAATGAACCCAAGAGATTTTCTATCTGTGTCTATCTTCGATAGAGCCGCTTCTCCCTCATTGTTCATTGTTTGAGGGAGGTTCCATTTCGTCCATATTTAGCTTTTTTATATTCTTCATTTCTTTGAATGACGGCAAGTTTTTGTCACAATTTATCACACTTAAACAACAACAAGAACAAACAATTGTAGCTAATAAAAGTGTTAGTGTTTGCATGAACTTTGCTCGACCGTTGATTTTATGTACACACAATATTTTAATAAAGTGCAAAGTCAAAGTGATCATAAAAAAGCCATTTGCTTGGCCGCAATTACACTAGTAGCCGTAGTTACAACAACAACAACAAGTGGTTGTATTGGTATAATCCGCGTACCATTTTAACCAGCGTAGTACGTTGTTATTGGTCCTTATTGAGCATTTATGAGCCTCTTTAAATTGGCACGTTGCGCCATCTAATGGCCGTTTTGTGAACTGTATAAATTGCGGACTAACACCGGTTTTTATTACGCATTTTTTTCAAATTTAAGCAAGTGTTTGTTGTTTCGTGAATAGCATTTTGCTGTTAATCCATTCTCCCTCTCCCTCTCCCTCTCCCGCTCCCGCTCACTCCTCCTGCTTCTTCTTCTCATTATAAGAACTTTCATTTCTTCTGTTATGATCGCTTATCCTCTCATTCTCTCTCTCACTCCTAATTTTCTCACTTCTTTTTCAAATTCACGCCATTTCACAAAAGTTACGAATACTGTTTGTCATTCTCCAACCAACCACCGTCCGTCTCTCTTTGCCTCAGCAAATTTTCAGAGTTTGCTTTGACACCAGATCGGACCGCTCAATTCATTGCCAGTTCATAAAATGTCCATTTATTGCTGCATAAAAATTATTTTATGGGTCTTAAAATTTTAATTTGCACTCAGAATAATAAATGAGAAAAGCAGGGGAAAAAGGGAGAGAGACAGACAGCGAGAGAAAAAGAGATAAAAGTGCAATTCCAGAAAATGAGAGAATATAAAGTGTACTAAGCCTATAAAAGTCCTTTTATGTAGTAATGGTTTTTCCATATGCTTTTTATTGTATTTCTTGAAGAAGTTTGTTTTCAGCGAAAGTTTGCTTAAAGTGGTTTATTTTGCTTATTTGATATGTACAATAAATTGCTTTAAAGTTTTCAGTATATTCATTTCATTTAGTTTTTTTTTATTCACATTCAAAGTAAAGTGATCGTAGTTTAGCCAATACCACCACCTCTTCTCTTCAGGCTGACAAGGATTGAAACAGTAACGTGATAGTTAAGACAACAACCTTTTTAACTTTCATGAGCTCTATTGCAGCAGCATCGCAACCTGGGTCTATTAATAACTCTCAATTTATATATTATGCTGAATATTTGTCGATCTTAAGTCCTCTCTATCTTAAGAATCTCTCAAAATGAACCTCTTGTAGTTCATCAAACTCTCGTAATTAAACCTATTCTCAGTTATTTTAGTCTCATTACATTTGACTCAGCACCTTAATTTGTCTTTTGTTTATCTCTGCGTGTCATTATCTATGTCGAAATAGCTGTCTATTAATCCAATCTATTAATATATTTATAGCTCTTCCAGACTATCTCAAAACTGCATGCTCTTGCATATGCAAGCTCTCTCATTTTGAACTTCCCAATATTTTAGTATTAGCTTAGTCTTATCTAAGTATTTCTATCCCATCTATATTCCTCTAAGTATCTCGATCTAGATGTATTCTAGTCATCTCTAAGAATATTTTAGAGTGACTTTTAGTCTATATTTTTCTCTCTGTCTTCCTCTTTCTTACTCATGCCTCTATAAACGACATACCCAGTCGAACAAACATCTTCTACATCTTCTAGATTTAAGTCTAGGTTAAGCAGTCTATACGAGGGCTGCTACTTCTGAAGTCTTAAGATATGGCAACACTAATGTGAATATTTATGTCATGTCAATGTCATTGTCATCGTAAAGTTTAACATTTTTAATGGTGAACGTACTCAGAACGTTTTGTCATGCGAGTGCTATTTGTGTACGAGGGTAACACATCTTGCTCTATCTATTGTACATATCTATCCATTATTATCCATATAATCCATAATTATAATTTATTCTCATTATTTAATCATTTAATTTATCAACTTGTAGTTATTATCATTCCCTCTTTTTCTACCAACGTCGCTCTCATCGCTCATTGTGCTGACGTCATTGTTAGATCTCGCTTAAGTGACCTCGAGTCCATGCTATTCGATTCTTAGGCTTCTGAAAAGACTTCTTCTAAAAGAGATCCTAAAGTAACCCTTCTGTGCATACATTCATTCATTGCGTAGAAACTGCATAGAAATTAATTCTGCAGTCTTCGGCTACATTCACGTGGTTTGACCTTGAGATTGTAACGCAAGTCAAATCGCGGACTGACGAACTGGTGAATGACACGAACGAGTTTGTTTGTCTGACAGGGCATGTTTATTAGAGCGAGAGGGGCGCCTCTTAAAGAAGCGTAGGTGTGTAGCTGCGTGTGAGAGTAGCGGTGTGTGTCAAGAGAGTAAGTGAGTGATTGAAGGAGAAGAAGAAGAATGCTGTACTCTACGCTACAAGCAGCAGCGTTTTGTTTGTAGGAAAAAGAATGCAAGGATGTCGATTAAGTCTGTCTACAAGGATAAGCAACGACGACGACGACGACGGCAATGATGATGACAATGTTCCAAAAAGCCACTTGGCGAAAAGAGCGCGAAAGATTACAGAATAAAAGTAGGAAAAAAAGGATTAGCTAAATTGTGATAGTTCCGTCGAAGAAATGCCGAACTAAGCAGAATGTATTGTACTCGTACCATTCGACATTTTCACAAACATGGCTTGAGTAAATATTTGCAGCATGTTTTGCCGCAAACAGCAATTTGTCATGTTTACAAGATGCATGGACGTACACACATTCGCACACGGCCGCACACACACTCACACACACTCTCAATTATAACCAATGACCCGGTGCAAAGGGGTTGGTAACGAAATCCCGAAAGACAAAATCCCGAACGACAAAATCCCGAACGACAAAATCCCGAACGACAAAATCCCGAAATGACAAAATCCCGAAACGACAAAATCCCGAAATAACAAAATCCCGAAATTACAAAACTAGTTTTTCGGTATTCTCCATCTTCTTGAACATTTTAAAACCACTAGCAAACAATTCAAAGAAAGTAATAAAAAATTACTCTTATTTTACTTCTCTAAAATTATTATTAAAAAATAAAAAAAAACATTATTAAAAAAATTTTAGCAGAGCCCTCTCGGAGGCTCTGAGGTGAGGTGATGTGAGGTTTTTTGCATACAGGTTTTTCCGCGTATTTGCAGCCTTCGGCTGCGGCAGGGAACATAACCCTCAATCAGCAGAATCCTCACGGTCATGTGAAGTTTTTTGCATACAAGTTTTTTCGCGTATTGGCGGCCTTCGGCCGCGGCAGGGATCATAACCCTCAATCAGCAGAATCCTCACGGTCATGTGAAGTTTTTTGCATTCAGGTTTTTTCGCGTATTGGCGGCCTTCGGCCGCGGCAGGGATCATAACCCTCAATCAGCAGAATCCTCACGGTCATGTGAAGTTTTTGCATACAGGTTTTTCCGCGTATTGGCGGCCTTCGGCCGCGGCAGGGATCATAACCCTCAATCAGTAGAATCCTCACGGTCATGTGAAGTTTTTTGTATATTGTAGATTATAACCTTCAGACAACAAAATTCTCTCGATATTACAACTTTGCTTTTCTGCCATTGTAAAGAAAGGCAAGTAGGCGCGCACTTCGCTTCGGAAAAAATTTTGACTTAAATGTCATTTCTTCATTAATTTAAATTTTATTTCGTGATTTTCGGGATTTCTCATTTCGGTATTAAAAATTTTTCGGGATTTTGTCGTTTCGGGATTTTGTCGCATCGGGATTTTGTCGTTTCGGGATTTTAAAATTTTTCGGGATTTTGTCGTTTCGGGATTTTGTAATTCGGGATTTTGACTGTCTCCCGGTGCAAAGAGGTTGACAAGAATGAATAATAAATTGAAAAAGTGATTACATAACGCATTACTGTGACACATTACTTGAAGGCATCATATTTTCTTTAAGTTGACGTTTCATCCAAGTCATTATTAAAAAAAAGGCTAAACCAAAGTATCAGAATTAAGTAAAAACAAATCCTACAATTTGTTAAAGACGTTAAAAGTCGGAAAAATTCCGCTTGAAAAAATGTTTATTAGTCGTATATGTATATGTATTAAATAAATTTAGGGTAGGTTTTCGCTTTCTATATAATTGTCATTCGTTATTTTGAGTTATCCATAATCTCCCATTAATTGCTAAAGTAATCAATATTTATACTCTTCACTTTCTTAATTCGTTGTTTCTGGAATGAGAGACAGAATTTTGAGGCAGAGCATCAAATTTACGCTCAGAGAGCTGCTCTTGAGCTGTAAATGAAAATCAGCTCTACATAGAGGTTTTGTACGAATAACAGAAATATGTACATTCGCAAATAAAATTCTGGATAACGCCTAAGTTCAATAAACTTTACCATTAGCCCACGAAAAACGGTCCCATACGCTCACAAAACTTGTACTTGTATGAGCTGATTATGCTAGTTAAAAACTGCTTAATTTTTGATAGTCATAATTTATATTAAACTGAATTTTTGGGTTAATTTTTTGTTTAGTTTGATTTTAATACCGAAAGAAATTCTAAAAAAGAAATTATTTTTAAGTAAAATACTTTAAATTTCTTATTTATCTTCAGTTTTGTGGACTCACTCCTTATCAGTACATTTTAATACTAACCAACGGACTACAGCCATCCTTTTCGAAGTCTACTATTGGTTAAGAATTTCGTACTGGGTTGGTTGCAAATAAAATTTGTAACTAAACTGCGGGTTTTAGTTGAAAACTGTTGTTGTTGTTGTTTTTTCTACATTCTTTTTTTTTTAAGTACTCCCCAGTTGTTGTTCTATGCCCCAAGCGTCCGTCCAGCTGTCCGACTTTCACTTTAGCTTTTCAGCAAGTTTTCTAACAAATTTTTCTCTGCTGACGAATTTTATTCCAGCAACAAAACCAGAAAATTTTACTATTTACACACAGCAGCAGCAGCAGCAGCAGCAGCAGCAGCCGCAGTCGTGGCGCAAGCTTTGGCTGATGGATTTATCAGTCAGAGAGAAAGACTGGCGGTAGTGAGCCTTTATTCTCTCATCGCCTCCGCTACAAGCGTTCCAATTTCTTTGTTAAACTTTTTTTCGACTTTGAAAAGTTTATGTTTGTTTTTTTTTTTTTGTTTGTTGAATAAAATTTATGGGCTCTTTTTTCGGCATTCGCAATAGAAATAATGCAACAAACAACAACAACAAACGCATCGCCAAGAGAAAACGGAATGGTATTCACTTGTATTTTACTGAGAGCAAGAGAGAGTGAGAGTGATTGATGGAGAGGAGAAAAGGGATCACAATAGAAAACGTATAAATAAAAATTCTAGGTTATTAATTCACAGCAAGCCTCCCAATTTTCAACTGAAAGATTTCGGAACTCAGCAGAAGCCGCTTGAGCAACAACAACCACGACAACAACCACAATAACAATAGCAATAACTCAAATTATGGAGTCCAGAGAGCAGTTAAATTCAACTGGAAACAAAGGAATACCAAGAGAACAAAAAAACACCTGTTTTGTAACGCTGACAGTAAATGTGGAAAACTCTCTTTTTCGATCTTCAGAGACGTAGAGGTGGGAGGGTAAAAAAGGGGTGAGTCTGGCTTTCCCTTCAGTTTTTTACTGTAAATTTAAAATTTATCGATGTCTATTGAGAAATTCTAAATTTATTGTGCAAAATCCTCTTTGCCAAGTAATTTATTTTTTCTTCTCTCTCCTCCTAGAGCAAATCGCTAAAAAAAAATTGCTCGAGACATTTGAGTCGTCTCGTACCGTCTAAAATAAAATGAAATCTACGCTACGTCAACGTGTTTGTCACGCGTATGAGTTTGATTGGCAGCGCTTCGGTGAGTAACGTACCTAATGCTTAATTCACTCAACAGTTTTCAACTGGTGCCTTTTTTTCTCTTTTTGCAACACTTTCCAGCCAACCGTTTCCGCTTCCGATTGATTCTTTGCTTTTGCTAACATTTTTTATTTTGTAAAATGAAAATGAAATGGAATAAAAACGTTTTTTGAGAAGAATTTTATCGATTTGATTTTTGAAGGGTTTCTTTTTTGCTTTTTTTTAATTTTTTTTACAAACTTTTATTAACGATCTCAGAGAAAGGGTAGTCAGTAGTTGGGAATAGAAAAAAAATGCTTTAAATTTTTACAATTTACTACAAAGAGACCGTTTGACAGACTCTGAAGCTCTGAGCCTTTCCACAAACTCAAAAGAGTCACCCCTTTTTTATTCGAATTGAAAAATATTTAGTATTTCGGAATACATTTGAATCGAGGAAGGTGCTTTTGAATGTTTTAGTAGTCGATATTTGATATTCGCAATAGTGCCTTTATGATGAAATTGGAAATTAGGAAGGTAGAAATAGTTCAAGGCGACACTTTAAACTTTAGACACTTTTACACTTTAGACACTTTGCACTTTAGACACTTTTACACTTTATAACTTTGTAATATTGAGACTTGGTAACTTTGACAATTGATTTCTTTTAAAATTTTGTTAAAAAGTCCGGGTAAAAGTTTGTTTTTTGGCGTTTTCGGCTATATATTCTCCGCTCAATATACAGCAGGGCGGCCGTCGGCAGAGCGGCACTTTATAAGAGTGCTCAAATTAACATTAATGCAACATTTGAGGAAGAATTATCGCCAAAATGTTGGCGATTCTGGTGGTTATAATATTTAATCATGTTTATTTTACCAGGGTGAAGGTTAAGGCCTTCATTGGTTCAAAACTTGTAGTTGTAAGAGCATAAAAACGATTCTTATTCTCTTACTCTCTGCCTCAATTGCCTCCACCTCAGCACGTCTCTTTCCATATATTTAGACAGTATTCGTGAGGAAAGTTTATTACTCTTCTCTTTACATATTAATTTCACGCTTCATCTTTTAGTGGTCATTTCCACAGGTCTTCCTAAAGGCCTTCCCCCGGTAACCACAACTTCGATGCTTAAATTTTCCTCAACAGATGCATTTAAATGCATTTAGTCGGTGCTGCTCTTTAAATTGCAACACAATTATTGGCTTCAGTTGATAAAAGACGGCTTGATTGTTGAGAATGTCTCGAAATGATTTAATTAATCATTTGGCACGCATCGCCATTGTCACTGTCGTCATTGTCACTGTGCCACAATCGTACGACATGCTGTCAGTAACAATCGCAGACGCGCAATGTGTTGCTGGCCGCCTCAGGCCATTTCTCTCTGGACTCTCTCTGTGGAAAATGCAGACAGCTCAGCAGGTGATAATTTATCAGAGGCAATGCCGGTGTTAATGTTATAAGCTTGCATGAGTGGGTGGGAGAGAACGTGTGTGTGAGAGAACGTGTATTTGAGAGAGAACGTGTGTGTGTGTCGGTGTGTGCCAGTGTGTCTTTTGTTTGGATTTTGTGCGTATGTCAAGCTGGCTGAGCGCGTGTTGTTACGTGTTACGTTAAGCGAATGCAAACTTCATCTTCATCTCTCTCTCTCTCTCTCTCTACTAATTTCTCCTTTACTAACCAATTTTACCGCTAACATCCAACGCTAATGGTATCACCGACACTACGAAGATTGAAATTTGAATTTTCATTATTAATACTTTGCATTGAGCAAAAAAGAGAAAAGCACAAAATTTAACCAAAAACTAACGAAATCGACAAAAAGGATATCCTTGCTCTTGTGTCACGAAATGATTTAGTATCAGCAGCGAAAAGCGACAATATCTCGCAAAGATGTTGCTGCTGCGGTTTCATCTTTCCTTGCAGCAGGCGACCAGCAGCGGAAGCCACTGACTGGGTCGGTTTGTGGATGGCAGGAGAAGGCGGAGAAGGCGGAGAAGGCGCATAAGAGCGCGTTAGCAAGCAGCCAGCAAGCATTTCGAATTGCAACGAAAACTAGCGAATATTTTATTTCCGTTTCGGTTTTTTCTGGCGGCGGCAACGGAAATGCAAATGGGAAACGCTGTAATGGTGCAGCCAAGCGGATGCACAGTGGCACACAGGCACACATACACACCGTGACATTCCATTCAGACCAACGTGTGGGCCAACACTCACTTGCGTTCTTCAAAGCATTCTGACAAGCGGTCGCGTCTTGCTGCGAAGTCTTCACACGCATTGCTTTGTTGCCGTCACCGCTAATGCTGCTTCTTCTGCCACTGTCAGTGCTACCGCTTATATTGATGTTGCTGTTGCTGTCACAGCTGCTGCTGATTGTTGCTTTTGTTGACACTGTACTTCATGAAGTCGCTCTGCCCTCCTTGACTGATGCCTTCAGTGATGATTACGTCTCGACGGCAGCTTAAAGTTTAATTTGCACGCTTTCAGAAAACAAAATGAAGAACAAGAACAAGAACATTAAGACTAAAAAGACAGGAAAAATAGTCATTTAGCAAAGAAATTACATTTTTAAGGAGTAAAGTAGTAAGAATGTAAAGGAGTAAGAAACACCTTGAATATTTGTCATACTAAGCATCTTTTAGGACCATTTTTTTTTTTGATTCATTTTACGCGAAGTTTAAATTCCTCATGGATTCAAAGTACGCGAAAATTAAATTCCTAATGTATTCGTTTAAGGTCCATAAAGGATTCGGAAAGAAAATTCTCAAAGCTTAAATTCCATACGAATTCTTTTTAAGCGTAGTTTATATTCCATACGGATTCCTTTTCAGCGTAGTTGATATTGGTTTTCGATATTAGATATTCGTTTGGATATGTACTCGTTTTACACGGATTTTGAAACTCCTCATGGATTCAATATACGCGAAGTTTCAATTATAAAATGATCTTCTTCTCGACGGAGGATAATCCAGGCTCTCTCCATTAACACAGAGAGCCCTACTAATGATTCGCGGAAATTTTCTCTCTCCACTTATGCCTTTACTGTCTATCCTTCCATCCACAAGGCGTCCTTCATCCTCACTAAAATAAACCCATTACTAATTATGCCCGAAAAACTTTACTCTTCTCGCAAGACGCACGAAAGATCCATCAAAGCCGTATGATTTTAGGTCTCTTTGCGGCCTTGCACTCTTCCATCCAACTATACCTTATTTCATCGATTCGTTTGTGCATAATCCATCCTCCATCCTTCATCCTCACAAAGCCGAACCGAAACATTAGTAAGGATTCTCGGAAAACTTCTTGCTCCCGAGAAGAAAAAGATCCACCAACATCTAATGATTCTCAGAAAACAGCTCTCTCTCTCTCTCTCTCCAACAAAATCGGGACTTTTTACTAACTCACAAACGTTCGATCGCTTTCGAAACGGAGCCTTCACTAATGACCTCATAAAATCGTTTCCAAACGCCTTCCAGTGAAATATCGATAGTTTTAAGGATCAACGCAACAACAGCGGAAGAGGCTGCGATCAATAAGAAAGACCCAAAAAGAATTGCGCTTGTTTTGAAGGCAGAACCAAGCGTCTGATGCGTGCCGTACCACGCATCCCAAACCCCAAACACAAAAGTTTATGGCTAACGAGTCTGAGATCGTTTAGAGAACGCGGACGGACACAGTCGACAGTCGCAGCAAAGGACTTCAGCGGTTGTCATTACCTGAAGGACGATCATAAAGGATGACCAGCAGGTAAACACCGTTCTTGTGGGCTCGCAAAGCCGCTTTATAAAGACGGCCGACTTTCGCAGGATAATCAATATAACGCCAAACGTTTTAAGGAAAAGACGTTCGAAAGAAAACATTTCTCGCTGGTAAAGCATTAAATTTTTGAAATAAAAGAGGACTACAATTTCGTAAAGAAATCTTTTAAACGCTTCGGCATGAAGTTCAATCAAGATCAACATCGTCGCTGTCAACAGGAACAACTTCATACTCCGTTTACTTTCTGCAACAAAAAAAACAGTCTTCATCTCAAGCAACAACATTTCGAGGAAATTCATGCGGAAACATCAACAACAAATTGCGAAATTTCTTATTCCAATCGTTGTTTGCTGAAATCGAATACGAAAAAAGCCATAAAAACCGTTTCTTACTTCATTTTTTGTCATCTCGAGAAGCTACGTTGCCCTAGCGCCCGATCCTTCGACGATCTCTTAGAAACGAAACTTCAGCTTACTAAGAAAATCATCACCAACGCCCTCAACCATCAGTCCGGTGTGGATACCACCCAACTGGAAGATCTGCGTGTGCTCAGTGAAATGATAGAATTCAAAAAAATGCTAATCGATGAATTATACTATCGCCAGGAAGAGAATTAGGCAACATCATGATTGTGAAGAAATCAATAAGAGCCATCAATACAGATCGGTCTCAGTATATTGCCCACAGATCAACTGAAGTCTAGCAAATACTCAAGGAGAAAACAGATCAACTGAAGTCTAGCAAATACTCAAGGAGAAAAATTACCACAAAAATTACCATAAAAATTTGGTAAATGAAGATAAAGAGTATTCTGAGGAAGCTACAATTGAAATGAAAAGAGAGAAAATGTAAGGACAACCATTTTCGAACGATAATTTATTTACGTACGTGCCTTACTTTTGTAAAGAGTGAGCATCTGAAGGATTTTCAGAAAGGATACTTGTATATAGAAGCAGATTTTCCTGCAAGCAAGGCTTAAGGAAGATAAGAATGTGAATAAAAAAAGAAGATTATTGTAATAAAAACCAAATACGAGTATGTTAAGTTATTTATTTCGACAAAAAGGTGATCAAATAGCATGAAATATACTCTAGCAACTGTCGTCTTCTTTTACCTTATCCCTCCTCCCCGTCCCTACCACTCTTTACCTCTTCCTTCCTCTCAGCAAACTAATAATCCTTAAAAGCTTTGTTCTAACAAATTTAATTATTAAAACATTTTAATAAATCGTCTCTTAAGACTACATTTTACTTGTTCCCGTTTGTTTAAATAAATTTTACATGAAGAAGAAGAAGAAGAAGAAGAAGCAAATTTATATAACTACATAAATGCGTATATGTATCTACACACATGCACATGCAATATTCTGTATATCAAGAAGCCTTTAACCCTTATGTCGACAGAGCTATTCAAGGTGAAATACTGCGCAGTCCTAAAAAGAAAACTATCGCAAAAACCTTGCTATTTATATTGACATGATATTCAAAGAAACATGATTAATTATCATAAGCATCATTATCATTTATTTGTTGATAATTTTTTTAAGAATACCTTTGAAATAGATTTAAAAAGCCAGTGCGAGCCCAAAAGGTTGTTGCCTTTCAATATAATAGAAAATAGGTAGACAATAAATTGAATGGAGAGCTAAAAAGATCGCAGAAAGTATTCATTATTAACAATTTTAATAATTCACTTTTTAATAATTCACTTAAATAATTCACTTTAATGATTCACTTTTTAATAAAGTTTTTAAATAAAGTACAATCCAAAAAGGCTGAGAGACGCTTTTTTATCAACATGCTTCTATTGCATATTTTATTTTAGCCGGCAAAATGTTCAAAGAAATTAATTGCTAAAGTTCCAAAATAAATAGAAAAGACGCAAATTTTCAACAGTAGACACAATAAAAACGTTTATCACGCAAGACCGTCTATAGGCCTGCTGGGTACAACAACGTGGTGCAAATGAAAGACATCTAAAATAACACATAAAAGCATATTTTTATTAAAATTGCCGTAAAATATATTACTTAAAAATCGTGTGGATTTTCATGGTCCTGAGTAGAATATTTCTTTAGGAGAAAGAGTTTGGAAGTGGAGCTTCAGGTATGGCCAGACCTATTTGCACACAAAAGGGTTAATAAATGCTGTTTTTGACAAAGGACAAGTCTTTGAAATCTTTGAAAACTTTTCTTAGTTTCGTTAAGTAAAAAAACTAATTTAGAAGTAGAAAAGGAAGAAGAAGAAGAAGAAGAAAAACGTACAGAATAAGATGATAAAGAAGGAAAAGTAGTATGTATGGTTAAAAATTTCGAGACAAATAAAGAACAGAAGATACGACGACTTCATTCCATTTTACATGATGATTAATAATATTGAAAAAAAACAAGAAATCTATGGATATTTTTTTTTTTTAAATTCGTAACTAAATACCATAAAATTAATACTTTATAATAAATAACAATGAAATCCAAATAATACTTTTATGTAGAGTTATGCTGGCTTGAGCAAATTTTGAGTCAACTGTACCAATTTCTTATGAATACTTGCAAATAAAAAGTTATTATGTTTCGCCCTTTCGAAAGAGAAATTATTTTAAGTTATGAATTCAAAATAATATCATGATACAAGTTTTATAAAATAAATATGAAAAGTATTCGGTCTGTATTTGAGAGCAACATGCTAGAAACGTACTAAAGAATTTTTGAGTAAAATTCGAAACCAGAAAAAAAAACTTTTACTTCCATTTTTGTGGCGTGAAGACTGCAGAAATTTTACTTTGCGTCGTTGTATTTCTTTCTTTGATTTTGTTACACTTTAGCTCTTTGCACGCTCTGTTTTCCTCTTTGTTTGCCCCTTTTTCATTCCGGCTCCGCTTCTCATTTTTCGAGCATCTCATTATGAATACGAAAATAAGTAAGAAAACCGAGCACAATCTGCGGTACGTTACGGTACGTGTGCACAAGGATTCGGTGAGAAGCAGCACGTGCTTCAGTACTCAGAGATGCTACACTGGACATTGAGTATTTTGGTGAGAGATGGATACCGCCGCCGCCGCCGCCGCCGCCCACCGCCCACCGACCACGGACATGGAGATTGACAAGTTGCGGTGCGTTTTTTCGCCTCCGCTGCTCTCTGGCCTCCACGTTACCTCACTGTCATTTCACTTTGAATGAATTGAAATGGATTCCACCGTGTTGGCACGTGACTTTTAGCAATCATGTAATGTTTTCAAGTGGTTGTTGTTGGCCGGAGGGACAATGGAAGGAGGAGGGGGACGTACGGACCGACCCCGACAGATGAGCTCGTCTCTGGCCCAAGCATCACGCAGGCAATGCGATGATGACACTGTCAAAACAACTGCCATCATCAGAACGTAGTTAAGTAGCGTGGTAGTGTTGTTGTTGTTGTTGTTGTTGTTGTTTACCCTTTGGATTGCATACAAATGGTGAAATTGTGTTAAAAGGCTGTTGGAAATACACACACACAAACACACAAACACACACACACACCCGCCGAGTGCAACAAACATAACCACAACGACGGAAACAGTGACAGTTGGCAAAAATGACAGAAACGAAATGAACTGAAATGAGTTAAATTGTAACTGTAGCAACAACAACAACAACAACAACAACAATACTAACAATAATAACAACAACAACAACAATACTACAACAACAACAAGTTAATTAACAAGTAAGCACACAAACTGAAATATTAAAATGGATGGAGAAGCTGACAACGGTTGCTGCGTTAGTTTCTATAAGAGTGTGTTAGTGTGTGAGTGTGTGTTAGTGTTTTTGGGTGAAGGTTAATTTTAAAAATCTATGCTATCGTTCGTGCAAAATGAAAACATGAAAAAACAACAACAGAATGATCGGAAAATGGAAGGTACAAAAGAGGTAGGAACGCAGAGTGAGAGTGAGGGAGAGAGAGAGAGAGAGAGAGAGAGAAAGAGTGAGAGAGCAATAAAGTCCTAAACAAATGTTTGTGTCCACTCAAAAGCATCTTCAATCAGAAAAATAAAGGGTTATCCATTTCGAGTTACGGAAAGTAAAGCCCTGCCGTTTGGCAGCTGTCAAATGTCAATGTCATCCGAACTAGCATTTGTTTAGCTGAAGGTTTGCCATATTCCAAAATGTGTAGTTTTACCATCTAACAACGCGTTCACTCCTTGTTAAAGCATTCTACATTCTGCTGTGGCCGCATTTCGAGCTTTACGACAAGATTATGCACGTCCTAATCGTTCTACTGAGCGTACAATTTCAAACGTAGTGAAGAAATTCGCAGAAACTGGTTTGGTTACAGACATTGTAAGGCCTGTGCATCCTCGCTTCGCACGCCGCTCCATCGAAAACATTGCCGCTGTGAGCCGTAGTTTTGAGGACGACCCAACTTTATCGATTCCACGGCGCACTCGGCATTTGGGCAATGATAGAGGACTTCTTGTGGCCTGCCCTTGAAGGTATGGCGATCTGGACGATATGTGGTTCCAGCAGGATGGCACCACAAGCCTAAATCGGCCGTGTCGATTTTGGTTTTAATGCGAAAGAAATTTTCAGGACGCGTTATTTCGCGATTTGGCGCTGTCTGACAGCTTTGGATTTCTTCTTGTGGGGCTACGCAAAAGACCGCGATTATGCGAACAATTCCTCAACTTTAGAGCATTTAAAGAATGACAGGCGTCAAGTTATCGCCGAATTATCGCCCGACTGTGTGTCAAAAACTCATCGAAAGGAAGTTATCTCAAAAGGATTGAGGCCTGCAAAAGGTTCCGGTAGAGGACATTTGAACGATATTGTGTTTCACGCATAATGGCAAAGTCGAAGCATCATATTGAAATAAAAATTAAATCGATATCTGAGTATTTAGTGTGCTTTTTTTTACTTTTCTTTCCGAAAGAAAAAATGGTTAACCCTTTTATAAAGGTTGTCAGTTGGAGCACTTTAATGCACCACGAGCCAGAAATGGGTGCACCTGAAAGAGCCCAAACTTAACTCTCCAGCCTTTTATTTTTGTACGATTCGGGTACAGAGTCGCTGCGGTTCGTTCCGTTCCGTTTCGTTCGGTACACCCTTTTGACACTAAAAAACTATCACGTTATCCATTCCTTATATGACTTTGGGCTTTTTTTTTATCAATTTGTTTTCAAACTCTTCAATATTTATGGAAAAATTCAGCGCCGATCGCGAAAGAAGACGAACCTACGATCCGCACAGCGGCGTGGATCCATGCGGGTGCAAGACGTGCATTTCATCGCGGCCGATTTGTATTGCCAAAAACTTCGTCAACAGCACTCTCTGCACAGCCGTCAACCTCATACGGGACGATCCGAAGGGCTTCCTGTTGTACAAACGACCCACGGGCAACGAGCAGGATATGGACGATGACGATTCCGATGAGCCGGAGGTCATCGATTGGGTAACAATTGGCAAGTTCACGCTGAATGACGGCCTGTCGCAGTTGCGTGACTACATTAAGAGCTGGGACCTGTCGCCGGCGACGAAGTTCGTGGTGGAGCCACGCAGCGAGAAGAACATTCCGGGCCGCGGGCGGCATATCTTCGCCGATGCCATCTTCTCGAAGCCCACCTACCGCTGCCCCAATCCGCTGGCCGTGGCCATGGTGCACTTTGCTATGCATGTGTCCAGCATGCTGCCATCGGACTATCCCATCATGGTGACTTATCGCTTCGAAGGCTTCAAGTCGGTTGATTTTCCAGCGTTTCTAAGTCGCTGAATTTCCAGCGTTTCTACATCGATTCGGTGCTTCACATTAAGCTGTCGTTTTATGCGAAGCTCTGCGAATGTTCGAGCAAACTGCGAAGGGGGGCGGCGGAGCGCCAGGAGGAGGAGGAGAAAGAATGTCCGCCAGAAAGAAAGTCCGGTGCGACGACATTTGCCGACGCAGAATCAACGAAGAAGACCCTTTAGAGGAAGAGAGTGAGAGAGCCAGAGCGCAATTATGGGGAGAATGCAGCAGCGGGCGGCGTTGCCACTCAGTGTAGACGCGCTTCCTCAAATTGAGCACAATAAAATGGTGACGTTTTTCCAAGCGACGCGGCTTTTACTTTTTGCGAGTCATGAATGAAGCTCTTTGCATCAATACGGGGCTGATAAATTGGCAGAGAAATGTGTGGACGGTTGAAAAAATGAGAAGCGGGAGGGAGGGGGAGGGAGTGGGGGTGAAGTCGATTTATGAATTTCGGTCTGAGAGTCAGGGAAAGGAAAACGACGCAGGGCAGGTCAGCCGTGATGAAATGAACAAATTTTTAGTCATTATGAGGCAACACGCAGGCGTTGGTGGCACTTGTGATGGGTGCCAGTGGTCCCGGACGAATAGATAAATCATGATGCTTTCGTTCTGTGTAACGCTTTCAACGCCAAATTCAATAAATCCATCGAATTAACCTGCTGAAAGCAAAAAAGCAGGAGGCGAAAGGAGTCGAAATCATCTCGCCGAACGTTTATGCAGGAAAAGCATTGCCCGAGAGGCGTGGCGCGGCGCGGCGCGGCGCGACAAGGCAGATAATGGTAATTAGTTACTCGCTGTAGCTCGCAAAATAATTGCATTCGCTGACCGAACCGAAACGAATGCGCGATGATTAAGGATTAAGCGCGAGAAAAGCGCTTGCATTGAGCTGATTGCAGCCAGCAGAAAATGAATTAGAAGCGAAAATAAAACTCTTGCAGGCGTGGCTGGCAGTGATGAAGCGACCAAAGTCAAATCGCCTGCGTTTCATTTCGACTCGATACGATTCGATTCTCCATAATTCCGAAATGATTTAAATCGTTTTCGAAGCCACCCTCCAGCCCCCTACGAATGTGTTCGTTGCAGCAGAATATGCTGGTAGTGGCAAAGCCTTTGATATCCGCTTAAATTGCATTCAATGTTGACAGCGTTGCGTTCTCAGCATTGTTGGTTCTCAGTTTGTTTGTTTGTTGGCCGTTCCGTTGACGTTTGTTAGGCGTTTGTCAGGCGGCCTTGCAAACAACAAACTGACAGCTGTCAGCACGCAAGCAAGCCAGCAAGCTTGCAGCTTGCGATGCGATTAGAGGCAAAGAAATATGGAAATGGAAAGTGGTGCACGTTGAGCCTTGTTAATCTTCACAATTCATTCCTTCTGGCATTGAACAGCATTTAAAAAAAAAACTCCAAAAAGCATTCGACCAAAAAGGGCGAAAACACTTTCGTTAAAATGTCATTAAACATTTTTTAATCTCATCAGTTTACGGGCAGGCGTCGTAGTGAGCTCATTCCAGTTGAAATTTTCTCTTAACTGTTTTTGATTAATTTGGTTTAAAAGAAAATAAGGACTGCGGTTGAACGTGTACAAAAGGTTGGCATGACATGAAATGATACAGATTGGGAATGAGGAAAAGGGAAGCTAAGGGTCGAAGGAATGTTGGGAGGATGTCGAGAATAATTGAAATTTTATTCAGTCCGGAAAATATAAAAAATTTATTAATTTTTCAATTTATAAAAATACATAAAAAGCAACGTAAAAGCCACAATTAAACGGGAAAGTGTGTTTATTTGAAACAAGAAACTTCTTCAGCAAAATAACGCTGCGCAGAAATTACAAACCAAGCGCTAGTACTAGCCTGAACACAATGGATGTTCGCTACGCTCATGCGAAAGAGCGGCAGAATGAAAAGAAATGAAAGCTTTCTCCTTTCGCTTAAACAGGGATTTTCATTAAAATTATCGCTTAAAAAACAGTATTATTCCTATTTTAATATAATTTTAAATAATTTAAAATATTTAAAACTAATTTTAATTCTCTGGGTTCTGAATGAAATAAATACTATTTCACTATTTCAATACTATTACTTTCCTGAGTAATACTTTCCTGAATAAATACATTATGGATAGTCATCATATTAGTTTTTAATTTTATTATTACTATTTTTTCATCTAAAGTAATAAATAGTAATTTTCCGATGCGTTGATTTCAGTTTTTTTTTTCAAATTAAATACATAAAATATTTATTAAACAATAACAAAATATGTATAATTTATTCAAATATTTTCTGGTAACAGAAAACGTTTATTTTACTAAAAAATATACAAAAAGTCTGTCGATCTTTTATGCAAAAATGTGTAGTTGTGTGTGTGTGTGTGTGTGTGTGTGTGTGTATGTGTGTGTGTGTGTGTATACGAGTATTTGGGTAGCTGATGCCTTTTTGTAAACGGACAAGAATATGATTATAACAGTACTATTCCTTTGGTCTGAAAAATATTTAATCTTTTTATTTTTTTGGTATTAATCGTTTACAATTTTTCAAACCGTTGGTGATATTTAAATTTCACCAAAGTGTTTTTTTTTACGAAAAATTTAATATCAACAAAACAACAAAAAAGAAACAACAAAAAAGTAAAAAAAAAGCGAAAGCAGGGACCGAAAAAAAATGGAAATTATGGGCGTTTCTGATGCTTGGAACTTTTATTCAAAACCGGTGTAAATGAGAATTTAAGCATGATGTATGTATGCATGCATATACCAGTATATGCATGTATGTATGTATGTGTGTATGTACATAATGAATGAATGAAGCTCGTTGGCGTTGTTAGTCCTGCGGCTGCTGTCGTTACTCTGCTATTAAATTCATGTGATGCTTCAGAAAAACCAAAAAGAAAAAAAAAATTAAAAATTTATTGCCCTTCGTTAAGCCTGGCAGCTTTATGAAAACAACAACAACAACGAAAGAGTCGAGTGATGCGATGAGGCTAGCCGTCGTCGTCGTCGTCGTCAGAAGAGCTGGAGAACGATGAGAAGGAACGTTGGAGAAGCGTTGGACAAGCGCGAGAAGTTTAGCGACAACAAGCAAGTGCGCCGCTGCCGCCAGCATTTAATCTCGTCGCTAACAAACGCAGTAGCGTGTGTCATAACATTAAACGCATAACGCGCTGTACAGCTTAAAGGCGCTTGCGGAAAAGATGAATGAGGCTGTGACGCTGAAATAATGACGCCGGTGGAACGCTTAGCAACGCGACAACCTTTAGCAACAACTGAAGCAAACGCTGTAAGCAGTAAGCGGCAGGCAACCCCGACCAACCGGCTGCTACAGCAATAAGACCAAGGCGTCACCACCTGATCCCTTTAATTTAACGTTAATTAAATTCTTGTAGCCTCAGTCTTTATACCCTGAGAGCTCTGTTTCTCCCCCTCTTTGCACCCACTCTTTCACCGCACTGTGAATAAGCATTCGTCCTCTTGCTGCAAAGGTAAAAATAAAAGGGAGAAAGGGTCGTTGAGACCCTTTCAAGTCAGGAGGAAAATTTAGTAGACATCCTGTAATAAAAAGCTGTGGAAAGCTGAAAGGTGGCGGTGGCGGCAGTTGAGACCACCGGTCGCCGGCTACCCACATGCCAACACGTCGTCGTCCACCAACAACAAACGCTACGAGCAACAACTAGAGCGAAAAGGCAACAACAACGAGAACACAAGTTCGCATAACGATAACTTGCCGCGTTTAATTTGAGTTCTTGTGAAATTTAATCAGTGGTAATGAATTTTGTTCTCTCTCAACGTTGCGCTCTCTCACTAAAACTGCGACGCCACTTGTTTTGGAATTTGCTTGGGTCACTAGAAGTAACTGATTGTTGGGCGCGGACAGTCAGCCACCAACAAAAACTTACCTTTTCTCTGAGCAAAAACATTACTTTCGCGAAATGAACAAATATCTCATTTGTTTTTCGTTGATTACACCAGGTTTTTGTACCTAACAGATTAATAGCCAAAGCCTTTGTAAGTGTAGTCAAAAGAGAGAGAGTAAAAGAGAGAAGACAACCCACCTTACGTTTTTGTAGCTTATGTGAAAGGTGTTTAGCGAGCGTTGGTTGTTGCTCTTCTGTTAATTGATGTTGTTGTTGTCAGTAAACAGTATGCGTTGTTGCTCAGACACGATCTATTTAGCATTCGTTCTTTCCTCGACACGATTTGCTTTACATGCATTCGTTCGTTCATTTCTCGTTAGTGCGAGTATTTTTCTTTTGTGTTTACTCAGTCAACACCTTATTGTTGCTGGAGTAGTTCTTATGCTCTTTGCGTTGTCTCTTAGTTTTGCCCTCTCACTAATTTTATTCTTAACACTAGATCTACGGAGCGGGTAATTTTGACTCCTTTAGCGCCTACTTCATGTTGTTCACGTTACGTTTACGCTTTTTCCCGTTTCCGTCTAACTTTTTTATATTTAAGGAAAATAGGGGCAATTTCCTTTTTAGCATCAATTTCGTTCGACGCTGATTATGACGCTCCTTACATGATTTACAAGAATACATACATTTGTTTTTCATGATTTGTCCAACTCATATTTTATATTTTATATAGCATATTTTATATAAATACAATTGTCAAAATTTTTCTTTATTAGATTTATTAGATTTGAATTCTATTCAGAAATGATTTCAATGTGAAAGGCCAAAATCCATACCGAATCCTTTTATTGTCAATTTTTAATTAAATTTTTGTCCAGAGCTTAACGATGTTTGCTCACACTGTCAAGACCTTTTAGAATTTGAAAGCCTTGAGCGGGAGTATTGTACAAAATATATTTTTTTTATAAAGACAAATAAGTAATACATATTTCTACAATCCGATATTTCTGCTGTCCTCATCATCAGGAAAAATATTCTTTACCAGGAATTATTCCTTAATATTGTATAAATTTATAAAAACTTATGAAGTAATGAATTATAAAGTTTGAATTACTCTCTAATTTATTACATTTTAAAGCAAAATTTGGGTCTCAACCACTTGAATTTCTATAAGAAGACTGTAGGTACGATGTGAAAACTAAATGAATAAATTTATAAACACCCTAAAATTACTAAAAATATACTATTTGCGTATTTCTTTTTCTCATTTAGGTTTAAAACAAAGTAGAATTTATAAGATTTGACCCTTGATTTTAAGCCCTTTTGTCTACAGATAGGTCTGGCGAAACCTAGAGCTACATTCTAAATACTTATAGTACAATATTATTCACATGAAAATATTTTACTTAGGACCATCAAGTTTCAAGTTATCTTTTAGTAAAATATTCTCAAGCAATTTCAATAAAAAATACTATATACATTTTTGTATTATTTTAGATGTTAATGTTGTGTTTTGATTTATACCACGTTGTTTCACGAACCGGCTCTGCTGCATAAGTCTGTGCAACCTGTCTGCGGATCCAGTGTTGCAGAATGCGACCAACCCACATTTTAATGGGCTACTAAACCGACTACGTCGAGACGTAGGGTTAAGCTCTTTGTTGCTGTTTTGTTTTCTTTATTGTTTTTATGCTATTCTTTATTATGATAGTCATTAATTTTACAGTTTTTCTTATGTTGTTTGTTATTATTATGGCTTTTGTTGTTGTTGCTGTTATTGTTTTTAAAGTTGCAGCGTATTTACTCGTTGTTTTCTTTGCACTCGTTATTGTTACGTGCTCCTCTTTTGCTTTGTTTATTCAAAGTGATAATACATACGCATCTATTTCTTTTTTTAGTCTTATTACAGAGTTTGTTTGTTTTTGCAGTAATTTTCGTAATTTTCGTAATGATCATTTGGTGGTAGATATAGTGCTTTTGTTGTTGCAGTTGTTACTTTTCTTGCTCGTTAAAATCATTGTGGTTTTTCGTTGATGTTATTATTATCAAATTTGTTTTAATTTTGGTTTTGTTGGTGTTGGTTTTTGGTGTTGCTTTTTCGTGTGCTTCTTGCTGTTGTTGTTGTTATTGTTGTTGTTTCTCTATTTACCATTACTATAATTATTATTATATTTTAGCTGTCGCCCGCATATCTCAGCCTGGCAGCTTGTTTTTTCTACGCCTCTCTCTTTCTCTCTCTCTCTTTTACGCTTCGAAAACTTCATTTAACAATGATGCCACCTGTTTTTGTGCTCTCTTAATATAAACGCACACACTTTCATTTCTTTATTAGGTCTTCCTACTTTTTATCCTCTCATTTTCTGCTCCTTCTTCTTCTTCATACTAAGCTGTTTTTCTCATTACGATCAACTCACCAATTGTGTTTGCCTTTGCCTTTGGCTGCACATATTTAATTAAATTTAATTAAAAATGTAATTTCAGCATTGTTGTTGTTATTGTTGCAGTTATTGTTGTTGTTGGAAATAGAAGACATTCTACACACTTTATTAAATTTGTACCTTCTAATTTTGCCATCCGATTTCTATTCCAATCATTTCTTTTCTAATGAAATAGAAGCTCTTTGCTCTCTTGATTTTAGAAAAAACAAAGAAAAAACCTAACCCGACGAATCAGAGGGATTATAATGGAATATATAACAATTTTCCTGACGAACATTGTCTTTACATTTTGTACAAGATATTTCATATCTTGGTCTTGTTTTCTTAAAATTGAAAACATGTTTGCAATGAAAGTATGTACTCATAGAGTAAAATCATACCAACGAAAATTACTTTCCATTCTTCCGGTTGTCGTCAAACTAACGAATTTTAGTGTTGAGTTAATCTAACAAAAAAGTGAAATAATGAATAACGAGTAAATTTTGTAATCTATTCGTCCAATCTTAAGTTCAAGAAAAAAAATTTTTTTTTAAATTTAAAAAAAAATAATTTTTTCAAAATTAAATTTTAAAAAATTGAAAAAAATAAATAAATTATTAGTCATGATCGAGATTTGCTCAAACGCACAAAGCACTCGTTACGGTTTTCTTGTAACAATTTATCCCTTTATCCGAATTTCTGGTATAGTTTGCTCGTTCCTTCAGACAGAAGACGGTAACCAACGAGTAATTGTAAATGCAATACTAAAAAAGAGTCTATTTTTAAACAAGACCGCTATTTGTAACAAGAAAAAAAATGTTATTAGGCCTCAGCGAGTCTGGAGAAATAATTCGCTACGAATAAATAGTTAAGATAATTGTAACGAGATAGTAACGAGATAATAGTAACGAGACGAGATAATAGTAACGAGAGCATTGCGCTGAAGAATGAGATCCTCAAATAAGGATATCGAAAATTCCATTCTTATGATTATGGAATTTTATGGGAAATTTATATTATAAGATTTAACTGCGAGCAAAAACCAGCGAGCAAACTTGATTCAAAATTTGCTATGAAGAGATACCACAAAGCTTAAGAATTCCAAAGACGTTTCCAAAGAAAAAATTCCGAAAATTCCAGGAAACGAAGCATATTTAAAAAACAAATACAAAAGGAAGATGCTTAGGAAAGGAAGCAAGGAAGGAAGGAAGGAGGGAAGGAAGGATGACAAAAGAGTGAAGTAGAAGTTGAAAAGGCCACCGTAACTCTGTAAGGCTTATGTCTAAAAATTATTACGCCACCAAAGAATTTTGGCGCAAAGAAATTCGAATAATATTAAATTAATTAAAAAAACAATGGCAGACTTCCGGCCGTGGCGGAAGTTTGTGGTATTAACCAAGCTTCGATAGTCCTGAAATTTGTTCCTAAAATTTTGCAAAATGTTTATAATTGAAAATGAAGGAGAAGAACTGAATGTAAAATTAAATGGCGTGGGAAAGAGAGAGGGTGGGAGTATCGAGAAACGAGGCGGGGCGTCTGGATGCGGATTGATTGTGACTGGTTCACTCAACAAGTGACTGATTCAACAGAACAATTCGACGACTGCAGCATTGAGAGCAGCGACAGCAGTAGCAGTAACCTTAAAGCGTATAAAAACAAAAGCAATTACAACAACAACAAAAACTCTACGACCTACAACGTTATGGAAATGAAAGCTTACACGCACACAAACAAACAAACAAACACACTTCGGCATTTTGGAAAAGGAAAGAGGATCAAAAAACTACCTACGGTGGAAGCCATTGATCGAAGCAACAAACGCAACACAGGCAAATGTCCGCTTGTATTGTATGAGGTATAAGAGTGTGTGGGTGTGTGTGTGTATGTGTGTAGGTAAGTTTGTGATTTGCTGAAAACTCGCTTGAGGAAAGAAGAAACCAAGAAGTCACAACAACAGCAGCGGCATAGCTTCATTTTAATTTATCAAGGAAAATGCAAAAGAAAAAGAACAAGAAGAAGCAGCAGTAGAACAAGAATAATAATAAAAAGCATACTATATGAGGAAGAAAAAGGAAAAACTTTACCTTAAAAACAATACTCGAGAAACCGGGTTATTCCAAAAATACTCGTACCTTCGAAAAAGCAGTGAAGTAATGAAACAAGTCAAGACAGTTGACAGGTATGTTGAGAAGGTGCTACATGTTGGAACAGAAACACACACACATTTTTACATATAAATATAATAAAACCTTATATAAAGTAGTTGAAAAAAAAAGCTCTAGTTAAGACAAGAAGCGCGGAATTCAAAAAAAGAGCCAAAAAGTAGTCCTCGGTGCTTCGTTGTTTAAGTTTATACAAAAAAAGGGGAAAAATAAAATATAAATGAAAATTCACAATAGAGATGGCACATCACCGGAAACCGCCTTGTCTTCAAAAGCTAACAAGAGAACATGAAAATGCGTTCCAAAACCCATCGTTATCTGAATGACCTATCGAAAAACTTAATGAATATCAAAAAATTAATTTATTTAATTTAAAAATCAATTTTATTTTTCGCACATTTAGAGATATTTACAGACATGTGAATTATAAAAGCCTTACAATTCTATTGAAATGGAAGTTTTTGCTTTGATCAAATCTTTTTTAAAACGCTTTTATTTTTTAAAATATGTTTTGAAATGATTATTGTCTAAATTGTATGAAAATGAACAAAATTATACCCGTCTAAAAGTTTTCTCATGGAAACAATTTTATTTCTTCTAAATATGGGTCTTATTTAAACTATAAAGACTTCTATTTCGTTTAATTATCGTGAACATTTAGTAGTACATATTATTTTCGGACTAGTTCGGTAACTACTGCGTTCTCTGTTGCTTGTATCGATCACTAGTTACTCTTTTTACGGCAGGGTGAGTGTGTATGAGGAATATGTGCTTATGAAATGAGTGTGAGTGGGCGAGAGAGTGCCCTGAGAGTGTCTGTCTTCATGACTCTCTTCAGTTTTGTTTATAAACAGAATACAAGAGAAGCACGCGTAGTAAAGGAATAACTAAGCTTCCGAGAGTTCTGCTGCTGCTGCTGCTACCGATGATGCAATTGAGCTCATAAGAAAAAATAATATTATATAACGCAAACAAAAAAAAAACAGTCAACACAAGAAAACTCAACAAAACAACACGAAGATGAGAAATAAATAAAAAATAGGCACAATATACATAAATAAAAAATCATTTCAAACGAATTCTGTGGAAAACCTACGAGAAACAAAATGAAGCAGGAGGAAGAAGTAATACGAGTAGTTACAGCAGCAACAGCAACAGAAACAACAACAACAGAAGCAGAAGAAGCGGAAGCAACAGTAGCAGCAGCAACAACGCCGCAAGCTAAGAAACAGCAAATCAGTTTCTCGCCAAAGGAAATGCTTTACAGCGGAAGAAATAAAAGAAGCAATAAAATAGTAACAAAAACAAGCAACAACAATAATAAATATAACAACAACAAGAACTATTTTGCGGGCAATACACACACACACGGGTAAAGAAACCGTTAAAACAATAAAGAAAACATCAAATGGCATCGCTTCAACAACAACTACATCGACTGAGCAGAAGGTTGAACGATTGATGAAGAGAACAGCAACAACAACGACAACAACAGAAATTGAAAATTATTGCAACAAAAAACAAAAAACAAGTGAGTACAGTTTTAATAAAAATTTAAAAATTTAAAATAGACAAAATCCAAAACAAACAAAAAATTAATGACAATTAGTTTAACAGTTTTTAGTTTTGTTCATTTTTAGTAGTTTTTTTAAATATTTTTACCAATTTTTGAGGTTACTTTTTAAGTGGTCAAGTGATTACATTAATACGTTATTTCGTTATTTCTAAAAAAAAATTAACAAAAAAAAAAAATAACCGAAAAAAATAGTGCAAGTAATAAAAGTAACCACGAATACTGTAAACTAACTATAAAAACTCTAACAGAACAGAAAGAATAACTATACTAACTAGAAAGAATAAACTGTAAGAATAAACTGTAATTGTGAAAAGAGTAAAATTAACCATCACAACTATAAGTTGACTGGAAAAATGGTGGCAAAAATTATAAAATTATTAAGTTAACTTTAAAATTAGTAAAAATAACTACCATATAAAAAGCATCTAGAATAAGGACAAATAAGAATCAACACCGAAAATATAAAAATAAATAAAATTATGAGTTAACTAAAAAAGTAATCTAAATATATATTTTTAAAACTGTAAGTTAACTATAAAAATAATAGGAAGAACTATTAAAACTTTTAGTTTAATTGTAAAATAAAACAAAAAAACAAAACTAATCATTAAACTGTAATCTGGCTTTCAACGTGATAAAAAGAATTACCAAACAACTATAACTTAAACTGTAAGTTAACGGTAAAAGTAGTGGAAAATATGATCAAGTTTATAGGTTAACTGTAAAAGTAATAAAATTACTAAATGCCGACCATATAAATATAAATAACTGTCAACAACGAAAAAATATTAAAAGTAACGAAGAAAACTGTTAATAAACTATAAAAATAACTATCGAAACTGTAAGTAAACTATAAAAGCAGTACAAATTTCTATCAAATCTGAAGTTAATTGTAAAGAAAAGAGTTGTTGTTGTTATTATTGTTGTAAAAACGAAGTAAAACTAAGCACTAAAATGAAATTTACTGTACAAGTAGTAGAAATAATGTAGAACCGCATTAAAAATAACTACAAAATCTGTAAATTAACTAAATTTTCACTTTAATTCTAAAGTAACAATTATACAATAAAACTTATACAATAAAAATTATTATTATAATTATACATCATATTTTTATTATTTATTTTTTCGTTGCTTTTTAAAATTTGGTTTCTACTTTTTTTTTTTTTACTTATCTACTAATTTCTAAATCAATTTTTCTATATTAATTTCATTTAGTTTTTTCCATTTTAAACCTTTAAGTTACTTTTTACAATATTAAAGTACATAAAAATGTACTTTGTATTTTTTTTTTTTTTAAACTTTAATATAAAGAAAACATTTTTAAAATACCAAATTTTTTTTTTGTGTACTGAAATGTATTCATTTCGATAAAAAATCATTAACAACTTTTTGATTTTTTTTTTTGCTATTTTTTAATTAAAATTGGATTATTTGTATTTGTTGAGAGCAGTAGAATGTTTTGAACCATTTATAGAAATATCTGCAGCCATTAGAATAATCCCATATATAGATATTTACATACACACACACACACACACACACACTATGCACATTCGATGTACATTCGCATTCACCTAAAAAAGCACGTAAAACATTTTTTCACCAACTTTGCCGCAATAGCTTCGATCAATTTAGCACAGACCTTATGGTTGTTGTTGCTGTTCTTGTTATTGGTAATGGTCGACATCGGTCGATGTCTATTTCGTAGTTTGAAAACAACACTTTTTTTAGATGTTAGTTGGCTTCATACCGCCATTACCGCCATCCATTAGGCGCGCCTGTTAAACCGCGGTGCATCCGCTGATTGTCGGTAATGCCTCACTCTCTCTCTCTCTCTCTCTCTCCCTTTCGCTTTGAAGCCAACCTCTGGAAGTAGCAGAATTATACGAAAGGTTGCGGCGTATTTTCATTCGAACCATTTCAGCCGTTTTGCGCAACTTTTTTGCCAAATAAATTATACCGTTGGCGAAATGTGCCGGAAGGAAATAATTAGTTCATCAACAGCGGAAATTAAAACCAGCTGACCGTGGTTCATCGTGTATGAAAGAAGAACGGTCGTGGAGGAATGCAAAGGAGGGTGTGGCCGAAACTCCGCCTAAAAATATGATAACAACAAACTTTTGGAATATTTTGTGGCAAATGCATTATTTTAATTGAATTGCGATTTAATTTGAATTCGTGTTTAATTGCTTAAACCGTTTTTAAAAGCAAACTTTAAATAATCATATGAACGAACACACTCTCGAAAACCCACCAACACAAACACATAAAGCACATTAATCAATTGCGGCGAACTTGTTGAATATTGAGGTGTGCGATGTTCTCGGCAGACAACAGCCCTCTATCGAAGTTACCGCCACCGCATCATGAATGCATGGCGCGCCGCCACAGACCAAGGAAATGCCTAACATTCTTTCGCGAAAACGAACTATTTCTTAATTAAGATAGCTTCGGTGTGCAAATGGGTTTAATTAAGACTTTTGGCAAACAGTTTCAATAATGCTTGATATTTATGAATGCTCACCAAACAATGTTTACCACACAAATTTTCAAGTATCGGCGAAGAGTTTTACCATAAAATCTTTGCAACTTAAAGGCTCAGCTAAAGATTAAACAGCAGGTTAATATTAGTTTAACCTTAGTTTAACGAAAGTGAACAAGAACGCTATTTTAACCATTTTAAGTCCTCTAGAAGTAGATAACATTAATCTAATGCTAATGCGTTTATACGATAGAAGAAGATGAAGATGAAGATGAAGATGATGCAGATTTGCAGGGATCCACTTTAAAACTCTTTTCAAGAAAAATTAACCCATTGACTAAGAAGTTTTGGGGAAGATGGACTCTATCCGTTGTTGGTCCGTTCACGCTTTGTTTTAGTCTATCTTTTAAAAATAGGACAGTTTCCGGATATCCTCGCCAAAGAAAACCTAAACTAAACTGCAGCATATGAGAAAAAGAATAACTTGAAAACTCTTTGCTTCTCCTTCAGTTCTTACTCTCGACATATTTACATACGTTATACTCGTACATAATCTGTCAAAATGTTGTTGATCCCCTTTTGTCTACTTTTCACTTGTTCATTCCTTGGGTTTCTTTGTTTTTTGCCTTTGTTAGTTCCCACTAGCAACAATTTCGTTGTTATTATTGTTGCTGTTGTTGTTTGCCACACAATAACGGACAAACTGTCCGTTTGTTTATGAGCCTAAAGGTATGCAATTCCCCAGCAAAGACACACACCCATGCATACATACGCCTAATAAAGTCAACAACCAGAGGGCACACATGCACACACACGTACTGCACAGACACAGTCTTCCACTAACCGGCAACCGGCAACGGTCCCAGCGCGGCCACGGGCACGGCTAGGCTCAACGTCACCGGCACCGGCATCGTCTTCTGGCTATGCTCGAGATACTGCTGTTGTTATACGATAGTTATCGTGATTGTTGTTGTTTTTGTTGTTGCCATTGTTGATGTCTAATGCCGAAAACTATTCTGTATAAAAATATTTATTTTTCTGAAGGGTTGCTAAAAACTGGGTCTGCTAAAAACTTGCTGTTGCTGTAGTAAGAGTGGTCTCACTCTCTAAAAGGACTATGACAAATGCCTTCCATTTACAGTTGGTTAGACTTAATGGTGCATTCTTGTGTATATATGTATGTTTGTTTGTGTATATCTGGTAGCGTGTGTGGAAAATTGGTCTCGGGACTATAGTCCATTAAATTTGCAACCTAAAAACCAGCATCTTAAATATTGTATCAATTAATTTTTCGACCGGTCAAACAGTATTAATTTCCATTCAGTCTTTTTGGTCTTGATTTTATTAAGGTTTTCAATTTCATTAAAGTTCTCTTTAGTTTTTTTAATTTTCGTTACAAACTTTTATGCCAGAGTTGGTTGGTTGATGTCTAAGAAGCTCTGTTGCGGTTTTAGTCCATCGACAGCGTGAGTGAGCGACGGCAGAATACTCGATGTCAGGAGAATGCAAAAGATTCATCGTTATTGTATAGCCTTGGAATAGCATCGTCAGGGTCTGCGTGCGCAATTATTGGAAGCTTGGAAAACTGGAAGGTCTTCTACATGTATCGTATTCGCTTCGTCGTGTATGCATAGCTGCATAAATGTTAAACTGTGTAGAGTTTCTCTCTTGAAAACAAAAAAATAGCAGAGATAGTGAGAGAGAGCGATTTTGTACCTGGAGGTTATCACATGTAGGCTAACTAAAATAGAGAGAGAGAGAGAGAGATGGATTTTGGTAGTGTGAACGAAAAGTTTGTGGAAGTTATTTAAATTCAATTATACCAGGAGCCACTAACACTTCGAACGCATCCATTTGAAGCTGTTCGATGCACTGCAATGAAGTTAGCCCCTTTTTTGCAGAATCGTTTTTCAGAGCATCGTTTTTTTGTAGACTTAGATTGGAGGGGAATGGGGTTGCCATATTTGCGTCAAATATAGTCTTCAATATAAAGGAATAAAACCCTTGACACGAACCTGGTTTAGATCTTTATTAAAAAATTCTCTGATTTATACGAGTATTCTTGAGTATTCATCTTCTCCTCATTTAAGCAAAAATAAAGAGCTCTGTGTGCTCATGAGTTCCTTCAGTCGGGTAAATTTTTATTTTCGAAGGTGGTACCTCGGTCTTACTAGTTTCATTTCATTATTAATTTTTGTAAGTTGATATTTTTTCGAATTAAATTGTTTTTCTCTAAATAAATGTTTAAAGAAAAGGCAATCCAACAGTCCCCCACGTCATGAATAGACCAGGTTTTTACGTTTTTTATTAATATTTCATATTTTATTTTTATTTCCAATACAGAATATTTTCTATTACTAAATACAACTTTTTTTTTCTTTTGCTTTTTTATTTCTTTGAATGGTTTTCGTTCTTTTCTCACATAGTTTTATGTGTACTCGTACATATATATATGTATATGGATTTATGTATTGAATGCATATAATGCAAACTCGTATAATATTTATCTCTTTTCATTATTAAATATTAAACTCAAAGTTAATTACTTCAAGTTTTATTTTGATGCAGCTGATTTGTTTATAGTCCTTATTCATAGAGGAAGAAAAAAGTATAAGAAAGTAATATAGAAAATTATTTTTTATCATTAAAAAAAATGATTTTATAGGAATGTAAACATCATAGTTCTTAACATTAACGATTTTCAGGGAAATATTGTAGAAATAAAATGCATATAATTATGAGAGTTACGCCAAGAGTTTTTGTCTAAGCGCGTGATCATCACTATTAGGCATGGCTGATGAATCCATCCTTCGGCAAGTCTGTAGAAACTGTAGACATATATCGTGCTACAAAAAAGTCGCATGCGTGCTGTTGCAGGCAAATAAAGAGACAGCAAATAAGCAAGCAACTAATTATGCAGCTACTCGATGCTGCCCACATTAAATTCTTTAGTAATTGAAATTTACGTTTGGATTAGTATTAGTATTATTTGCTTATATTTCTCTTCTTTTTTGTTAAATTTTGTTTGCTTTTTTTGCTGCTGTTGTTTTTTGTGTTGTTTTCTAATATTTCTTTGTCGTTTTTGTTATCAAAACATTTACCACATTTACCGCTAGTATCACTATTTCTACGATTAACTACGTAGTCTGTTAAAATATGTTGCTGTAAGAATATAGTCTGCTGGTTTGTTTGTTGTTGTGAATCTCTAGTGTTTGAGAATAATTTTGAAGGGTGAGCATTTTATCCATTTAAATTTTAGAATTATTTCGGATTTGACAATTTTAATTGCTACTTTTTTTATTTAATAAATCATATGTTATTCGAGTGAAAGAAAAGGTGAACAGATTAGGAATTACAGAGATACATAATATCAATGAAAATATTATAGTAAAATGTCAAAAACTATACTTTGACAAGTATACTCCGTAAAAAATCTAAACACTAATTAATTAATATTCAAATTAAATTTAAGTTTGGCAATTTAATTATGATGATATTCATTAAATTTAAATATAAATTTTTCAAATGAATTTTATTATTATTTAATATATAAAGTATAGTCATTTGTAAAATATTGCACAAAGAAATTAATTGAACTTCTCTTAAATACTTAAATATAAAATTCAATTCAATTCAATTCAATTTAGTTTAATTATGCAATTAAAATTAAAATCCGAATTAAAAAATAATTATTATTGCTTACGAGTTCATTTGGCACAAGTAAAAATACAAAAAAAAAAAAAAAATACATAAAAAATTTTACTGTTGCGAAACAAAAATATATGCATTTTACGTGTGTATCGTAAGGTCTCATAATCTCATAATTTCCTGATCTCATAACAATCATCTATTTTCCACTATGAAAATAAATATTTTGTTACTTTAATAAACTTTAAAGGATTGTTTCTTCAACGAGTTTCTTCAACGCTATTCTTCTAACGAGTAACGAATAACGAGCTGATTCTCTAACGCATTTCTTTGGTGGTCGACAAAGAGTCTCTCCAACGAACGGTAATGGATAAAGAGTTTTTCTAATAAATTTCGTGAGAGACGGAGAAATGAGTACGAACAACGAGTATCGCTAGTGGTTGTTTTTGATAACCAACAACGAGTGAAGAATTTTTTTTAAACGAAAATCGAATCTAATACATTTTTCTGACATCCACAAACTGTTACTGTTTCTACGAAAAAAATTTGAGGGACTAATAACTCGTTATATTGTTCCTTTTATTAGATATAACAATTTGAGGCAGTAATTACTCGTTATACTGTTCCTTCCTCTTTCACTTTCTACTTGTTTTTTTGAGAGAGAAGAGACCTTACCATATATCATGACTACATGCATTGCTACAAAAGAAAAGAAAATCAAATTTAAATAAACCATTTCATTAGTTTCTGCTTTGGTTTAAATCTAACACAACTCTTAGAAGAATTAGTAAATGTTTTCTTGGATTATGTTTTCAGAGTGTTTTTAAGTTTCTTCTCTTTTAGTGCTTTTTTGCTCTTTGAGCCTTAGATTATAAAGTGTTTTTATTTTAGTTCTTCAACTTCTTTTCTATTCGAAAGGAAAATAAAATTATTTATAACAACGTTAGTGATTTTACGAAAGTTTGTTTAGACTATATTTTGAAAAACTGTTTCTAGATTATTTGAAAGATATTCATTTTCAGCTCGATTCTTTCATGGGGTTTCGTTCATTCCGTATTCCTGCATTCCATTTCGAAGAAATAATTTTATGGTATTGTCTGTAAAACGACTGTTGCGGAAACTCTAACTCTTGCTCCTTTCCATGCTTCCTTTTAGAGTAACTGCGCTATGACCGGCTCGATGAGACACATGTGCTCGGCACCACGCACCGGCAAACGGTTCAAACAGAAGTGCCGTATCATCTCGGGCACCGTATCGAATGGACGACTAAATTGACCCAGTATGTATTGACCGGCCTCATTTCGCTGGATACGCATATGCATGAAACCTTTGGCGCCCCTATGAATCAAAAAGAATTGAGATTAAGTATCATATTAACCAACTCGTTCATTACTTCTGCCCACCCCAAACTTACTTCAAAGACAATGAATAATCCTGTTTAGTTGATTCGCAGTTTCTCACCAGAAAACTACCTTCGCTCAAAGGCCTTAACATGGTCTCAGCTTCGATTCGGGTGATGGCACCATGATACCAACTGAAATGTCGAATAAAAGTATTTACTTAGGTGGCACTACTCTCTTAGTTGCGAAGCACCGCACTTGGGCTACTTACCCTTGTCGTTCCATCGGCACCGCGACATCAATGAGATCAACTGCTGTTGTGACGGCCAGATTCAGATTGAGTTCTTTGTTCGCGTTCATGCCGCGTAAATCAAGGCTACCGAACTTGCTCGTTGGACGTGGTTCGTTTAAGTTTAAGGTAAGATTTTGACGGAAGATAGTGTTGTCTGCGAAGAATCAAATATAAGTAAACTTATATAAAAGTAAACTTATATAAGTAAACTTATATATAAAGAACTGCGGAAACATTTTGAGGCCTGAGTAATTTAGTTGAGGCGGTGGATTTTCTGTGAATCCATGATTATAGAGTATTACATAGTTATGAAGAGAAGTTTATATGCAAGGGAAAGTAGTGAAGAATGAGGGAATACTGTCCCTCTTCCCCCTTCAGAAATCAGCACCATCTTTACCACCATATGGTTACTTTAGATCCTCTGGTCTTACTCGAGACAGTGGTCTTGGTTATATAAACCCATATAAAAAGGCTTCATGGGAGCTTGCATTGCATAACATTGCATAACATTGTATAACATTGCATAACATTGCATAACATTGCATAACATTGCATAACATTGTCTTTAGAATTTCTATATAGCCTCAAGGATATCTCCTGTACTTCTTTAGTCAGAAATTGAATGAAAGAGAGAACCCAGCTGGATTGAAACCCAGTAAAAACCGTCTTATTTAAAATGAATTAATTGTATTAAGCTCGTATTAAGCTAAAGAGCTAAGAAATGCATTTTTAACAAACTCCGACTAAGACATAAATCAATTAATAATGGCGCTTGCAACATTTGAGACGACTGCACCTCCTATTATCAAAATTCCTTACAATCCAAAGGAAAATTGCATCCAGAAAAGTTGCATCACGGAACGACCTAACCGGCGAACGATTTATCATTGGCAGTGAGCTACGCACAGGGTAAAGGTAGGCACAGTTGCGTCAGCCACACCGTGCCAAAAAGCTAAAGGGTTGTAGGCAGGTGGTGATGTGTGGGGTAGTTGTTGTGTTTGGGGTAGCTTTGCAACCATTTTCTTTGGAAAGGGATTAATTAAAACTTTTCACGCATTTGCATCAGGCTGCATGCACCTTTCCTTTGGGGCAGAAATCGGGTAACAGATGCTGCAAAGTATAGACTATCAGAATATTAACACATTTGGGTGTGTGCTGTTCTCCCGACTGGGTACGCAACGATAAGAGTAAAAAGTGGCCGTGTCTGTGTCTGTATCCGTTGCGTTGTGGTCAATAAATTGCGTCTAGCTTTCAAAGGTAGAGCGGGACAAAAGTGGTTTTAGACTGATTTAGCTTATTTTTGCAAAATTAATTGGTCGACGTGGCCGGTAACAGCCGCAGCACTGGTCGAAAGGCTGTCGAAAGCTGTTCCGACACGTTAATTGATTGTCTTCACTGCGCTGGGTCGTGGCGTTATTCCTCTACTCACCCAACTTCAGATTGGTTTTGTTCTCCTCTCGCATCGAGTGGCTGGACGATGCTTGCGATATGCCGCTCGACTCGGTGCTGTGCACCATAAGACTGTTGATTTCTACCGGGTTCGTTCGAAGACGCCTGCGTAGTTTCGGCATGTCGAAGGGTAAGTCACCGAGTTCAACCGAGGTAGCACTGCCCGAGGTACAGGCGTCCTAAAAAAGGAGTTTTCGAAGCGATGACCATACGATTCGGATTATCTGCATAAGGCTGGAACCACTTACCTGCTGGATGGGTTTGCGACGTCGGAGCTTGGGCATATCGAAGGGCAAATCGCGCAGATCCTGTGGCAAACCGGCACTGCTGCCTACCCCGCCCACCGCACTGACACTACTGCTGTCATTGTTCGCTTTATCCGTCGATGGAAAACTCAGCTTGGGCAAAGTGAATTTCTGCAGGCCCGACTTCAACGCGACCGTTTTACCATCTTCGCGCGAATGCAATGAAATACCACTATCTGAACCGAGAATCTCGTCTGCCAGATGCAGCAATGTTTTGTTGGGTGGTGCCCGTCGGCGCTTCAGCGGATCAGCAACGGATAGTAAAGGTGCTGCACCGGAACGAACGCTGTCCGGGTTCAACGTGGGCTGCCCATGGCTGGGCTCCATTCCCTCCTCGGGAGTGGCATTCTGCGTCTTGTTCTGCTCGGACACTTCCGAGCCCGGCTCCTGCGAAGATTTGTCCGAGATCGGACTTAGGATATGTAGCTTGGAATGTATGACGACGGGCGCGCGCAGCGGGAAGGCTGCGCTCGAGCTGCCAGATTCAGAGCTATGTGAACTCAACGAGGTTGAGTGCCTTGACTCTGAGCTGGAAGTGCTGCGGTTGCCTTCACTGGTGCTCGAGCGCAACGACTCCATGCTGCCACCACTACTCGATGTCGCGATGCTCTCGGTCGAGGAATAGTTGTGCTGCTTGCGACCGCCGACATGGTGGTGATGGGCAGCGTGGCTCTTGCGCAGCTCCAGAACCCGTCCAGACTCGAGCACGAAGGAACGTGGTCTGTCGCGAGCTCTGGAGGCGTTAGTTTTTGTGGGCAGTCGATGCGCTGAGGAGGGCGGATTGGCGTAGGCGCTATCGGTGAGACTGTTTTCGTTGCTGGTGCCCAGCGAGGAGCCGCCCATTTGCTGTTGTTGCCGCAGCGACGACTGTATCGGAAGACGGAGATCGCGCAGACGGGGATGGGCCGGATTCGATGAGGGCAGATTCGGAGCACTCTTGATACTGTTCATGAAGAAGCGTTCGTGTTTCCCCGGAAACTTAATGGGCAGGGGAGCAGTTGAGGGTGGCGAAGGCGTGTAGCCGCGCAGGGGCAGCTGTGACGTGGACGTGGTACTGTTGTTCTGTTGGTCAACCTGCTGATCACGTAGATGGATGTTTTCCAATTTGGTGGAAAGACCGCAACTGTCGACGGCCTCGGAAGGACCGGCGGTGATATTATTGTCAACTGCTGTTGGGCGTGGCGAGCCGCTGCCACTGAGGTTGCTGCCGGAGTTACTGGCCTTTTCTTGAATGGCCTGGTTTTTTGAGTTTTTTAGCCGTTTACCCTCAAGGCGACTCTTGACATGAGCCGACTTGGTCGAACGTGTTTCGCACGTTTTGGCCAATATATTGTTTCCATTGTTTAGCTGTAGTAGCACGGAATGGTTTGTGATACGGTCTACTTCGTCCAAGTCGTCATCAGACTTGGCAATCTTACAGTCGAAGGCGGTTTCGTAGATTTGGCGTCGGCGGCTGGCCATTTCGCCCTCGATGTCGTCGTCCTCCCCTTCCTCGAGGGCGTTGTCCGACTGAGTAGGACTGGCGCCGTCTAGAGCACTATGAGATTCACCTACGGAGCTGATGCACTTGGCGTCTCTGGAGCAGTCAATGCATTCGTGTATACCGTGCGGAGGTACGTAGAAAATGCTACGCGGTCTGAAGTACTCGTCTATGTCATCACCGGCTGTGGGGGGTGCTACACAGGCGCAAACTGCAGGGCCGAACAGCCGATGTGGCGGCATCGAGTTCTCGCTGTCGAAGGGAGCGAACTTCGGGAGCTCCGAGTCGCACGCGGCGGCCGAAATCAGCGGTTTGACGTTGCAGGTTTTGCGCACCAGGGCCAAAGCTCTAGCGTGCCATTCGCGACGCTTCTGGCACTCACTGCAGTCGGAGTCATCCGACGTGGAGCTGGAGGGAGAATCGCAGCGTATAATGCGAACGCCGTCCTCCGTGAATGAGTAGCGCTTTGTGGTGGCGTCCGCGGCACGGACAGTATTGTGCGTGGTTGGCTCAGTTTCCTCTTCAAATTCGTCGTCTTCGTCGTCTTCGTCCGCGTCGTCGTTGATGTTGGTGTTGTTGTTGCTGTTGCTGATGCTGATGCTATTGATGCTGACGTTACCGTAGCCGTAACCGTTGGTGTTGGTGTTGGTGTTTTGACTTTCGTTGTCTTCAGTTTGTTCTTCTTCTTCTAATCGGTCTTCAATGCAGTCAATGCGTGCGGGTACATCGAGACTGGTGCTTTTGCGATAGGCCCCGACGGGAGCGTAAGTATGTGTAGCTTGCGGAGGCTCTGATACGATAGACTGGCGACTTTTTAGCTTAGAGTCCGTGCTAGCGAGAACCAGCACTTCTGTCGGCTTCAATATATCGGAATAGTAGTATGGCGAAGGATTACGTTTGCAAGTGTCGGAGGGACCGGCACTCAGCTTGCGAGGACTGCGATGTGATGGCAACGGCTGCACCAGATCATCCGAAATACTATCGGGTGAATTTAGCTCAGGAATTTTTACACTTTCTTTTTCGATCTCTTCCTCAACTTCATCGGCGTCTGAAGACTTGGGTCCAGAGGAATCTGCGGGAAGAGAAGAACAAATATGAGGTAGGAAGAGAAATATGGATAAGGTAAATTGATTACTGGAGGACCGACGAGTAAAGAAGCTAGAGGACCAATTTGAAGAAAACCCATAAAATAAAATCCAGATAAATTGATTACTGGAGGACCGACGAGTAAAGAAGCTAGAGGACCAATTAAAAGCAGACCCATTAAATAAAATCCAGATAAATTGATTACTGGAGGACTGAGGAGTAGAGAAGCTAGAGGAACAATTTGAAGAAGACCCATAAAATAAAATCCAGATAAATTAATTACTTAAAGACTGACAAGTAAAGAAGCTAGAGGACCAATTTGAAGAAGACCCATAAAATAAAATCCAGATAAATTGATTACTAAAGGACCGACGAGTAAAGAAACTAGAGGGCCAATTTGAAGAAGACCCATTAAATAAAATCCAGATAAATTGATTACTGGAGGACTGACGAGTAGAGAAGCTAGAGGAACAATTTGAAGAAGACCCATAAAATAAAATCCAGATAAATTGATTACTGAAAGACTGACGAGTAAAGAAGCTAGAGGACCAATTTGAAGAAGACCCATAAAATAAAATCCTGATAAATTGATTACCGGAGGACCGACGAGTAAAGAAGCTAGAGGACCAATTTAAAGAAGACCCATTAAATAAAATCCAGATAAATTGATTACTAAATTACCGACGAGTAAAGAAACTAGAGGGCCAATTTGAAGAAGACCCAACGAGTAATCTTCCTCGAAATGTCTTTAGTGAGTAAATGAAAGTTTCTAAAGTAGTTGGAAAATGAAATTTATTGTTATAATTTGTGGATGCTGTATTTTAAGGCACCAAACCGTAACCGGTGTGGATACTCCACCAGGAGGCAACTACTGCTCCACACGGTGTCCACAAGTGAAGCAGTGTGTGCTCAAGCAGGCAGCTTCGGGGCTGGTCTTTTTCCTCTCCTCACACAAAGCGCTTGAAATTAAAATGCAAAGTGCATTGCAAAACGGTCGGGAATATCGAAGACGGGGGCGGAATGGGCATTCTTAATAGCCATTAAAAGCAGCTGTTTTATTGCGTTTTGTTTTAATGAAATGAAGTTTATCTGCTCCCCGGCAATGGACTACGGTCTCAAGAGGCACCGGTCGGTCACCCGCTCGGCCCTGAGGTCCGGATGCCAAGGGGCACCATACATATACAAACATTACTCGTACCAACCTGAACTATAATTGGTTTGCTTGTTCTGATGGACGCCGCGAGGATGAGTTTGTTGCTTTTGGTGCTGCTGCTGCTGTTGCTGTTGTTGTTGCTGCGGTGCGGGCTGTTTTTTATTGTTACGTTGACGTCGTTTAATTTTTTTATGGTAAACCTTTTTCTGACGTTTGGAGTCTTTCGGATCCGAGTAGCCCTCGATTAGCTTAACTAAAGCCTTTTTAATGGCGGATGATAAGGGCGGTTGTTGCTGTTGTTGTTGCTGACGTGGTCTGCGTTGATTGTGCGTTTTAAGTTGTGTCGAGTGGTGTTGCTTTTGTTTGTGTTGCTGATGTTGGTGCTGCTGCTGTATCTGCTGACCCGTTAGAGTACCACCGGCAACACTGGCTGCTGTCAAGCCAATAACGCTGGCTATTGACGGCGGCGGCGGTAGCGGTGGCGGTGGCAAGGGAGCCTGCTGTTGTTGATACTGATGATGCTGTTGTTGTTGCGGCTGCTGTTGTTGTTGTGGTTGTTGCTGTGGAGGGTCTACCAAAGTAATCTGAAATTAATACAAGAAAAAAAAAGGTTTCTTATGGAAAATTTATTATTTTATCACTTCGTTTACTATCGAAAAGCTTTGATAGCGAAGGCTTTTAGAGCACAATTTAATTAAAATAATTACGAAAGCAGTTATGAACAAATTTCTCAATACTTAATTGTAAAATCTGACGCTTTTTGCATTTCTTTAGGTATCCTTTAGAAGTTAAAAAGCTTCAAAAAGCCGATGAAACTAAAGAACTTAAAGGTTCTAAATTTTAGTCTAATTGGTTCTAATTAACGCAGTTATGCCTGAGTAAAGTTTATTTGAATACTTTGAACGATGTACTGTCTAAGACATCGTAACAAACACCCCTCAGGGCATCATAATACATGCCCGTATAATAATTCATTTATTCACCGAAATGATCAAAACTTCCATAAAAGGAATAAAACAAAAGAGATTTCATGTCATTTCGCATGTAACCGTTTGCCATTTTGCAGATTTTAACGGGTTTGCAACGTTTTTTGTTGCGGTGTTGGTTTGACAGTTTAAAGCATGGAGAAGCGCGGAACCACAAAATAAGCCAACATGACAAATTCAATGTTTTGTCTGTCAGAATTCATCCCTTGACATTGCGCTCCCATAGATTTTTTTATACATCTTTTTTCTTCTTATGTCAAACCCAGTAAGAAAAAAAGGGTACACATAGAAGAATAAGCGCAGAATCGCATAAAGCAAAATTTTTTCTCATAACATGCATTTTTTTATATTTCGTACAAAAAAATCATCCAAAAAGAGTCGCTTAAAACAGTTTTGAGTGTACTCGATACTACTCGCATTTTAGTTTATTTTCATGGTACTTTATTAGCATTATTAGCATCTACTAATTAGATTATTATACACCGCGTTCTATTTATATTCTTGTGCTATTATTTATCTGCATGCAATAAGTATGCTCTTCCTTCACTCGGTTCATTATTTGTCTTTTATGTTCATTCTGTATTTCACTTAAATTTCTTTTAAATTTTTCTTTAATGTATTTCAAATGATTTAGCTCATCTTTTTTGTTAATTTGTCAGTGTCCAAACGACTAATTGAATGAATTCAGCTGAATAAATCAATGAAAGTTTCTAAATGATTTCATTAGAGTTCATTAGAAGTCTAAATTTTGTTTATTTGTTCATGAAGAATCTAAATTTTAGACAATTTATAAACGAAAATTAAATTCGTCTACTATTTAAAGGCTATAAAGTGTAAATTTATTCAAAAAATCGTTTATTTCAAGGCTCTTTTATTTCAAGGTAATAAAACCTTTATGAGAAACTTTACTTTGTTTTACGAGGAGACCAATTCTTACACAATATTTCTGAGTTTAAATTCTTAGGCACCTTTTTCTTGTACACCTCTTTTGTATCAATGCCAAAGAAATACTATAGAAATTGAATTAAAATAAGAAGTATGTCTTAGAACGTTCGTAATTTTTTTAGAGGGCTTAAACGAGGGTCAAATTATGATTCTACCGTTGTTGGAAAAAATTTTTGTTTTTCCTCGTCAAACTGATTCCTTGAACTCGTTCATTCAGTTTCCTTCCAACCGGGTCAAGCCGTCATATTATTAAGCGCCCCTTCCTCATCATTTTTTTCACCAACGCGGTGCGCTTATGCTTCTAGACCTTTTAAACTCCTCGCTTTCAGGGCATCCTTTTTTAGACTTCTTACTACAATTTATGCCTACGACGAGATTTTTCAAGAAGATTGCCAACGTTTTACTAAAAAGTCGAATAAAACAAGCGTGAAAACAAGCGAACGAAGCGACAGCAACATAGAAAATGTTCGTTCATTGTCACTTTTGCGCGACTAACCAGCAACATTGCCGTCGCACCCACACTCTAGCAAATGCTGAAAGCGCAGTAAATATCAGATGCCATGCATCAGGACATTCAGGACATTCAAAGAAACACGATAAATCATGAAGCTCGTCGGCGCATGTTGCGGTTGGCTGGTTATTCTGCGATTCCATTCGAGTTGTTATGGTGATTGTTGGTAACTCTGGATGGTTGGTGGTGGTGGTGCTGGTGGAGGCTGTTGCTGTAGCAACTATGTACGTGTTTTTCCTACTGGGTTTGGTTAGAAGCGCTTTGTTGGTCGGATTAAAATGGACTGGGGAGGCCTTAGTGGCGTGGGTTGGGTGTTGATGGCAGCCTTAGGGTTGTTTTCGGAAAAGTTTCGAGTGAAGCCTACGGCTGGAGTTAAAAGGAGCTGAGCTGCGGGCAAAACCTGAGGCTGAACAGCAACAACCTCAGTAGAATTTATAAAGAATTTAGTTTAAAATTTTTTGCCACAAGCAGACATTGCTGCAACAATTTAAGACGGTTGTGGATAATTCGAAGTGGATAAAGATGGCGGTCGGCCGTAAGTCATTCAAGGTAGAAATGGATTTTATTTACGAGAAAGGTTTCAGAGTAAGAAGTCAAAAGAAAGAATGAGTTAAAAGGAGTAACTTGAGCGATAGCGTGGCTCAAAGTCATGGCTACAGGATTGACTTTCTTGCTACTTGTTATTGATATAATTTCATTTCTATTGTTACAAAATGACAGACGACACGAGAAATTGATGTAACAATTGCAATGTTCGAAGTTACTTCTCTGCGGTAATATCATTATCGTCATTATTATCAGCATTGCCGTTGTCAGCATCATTGTCAACAAAACCATTATTGCCATTATTTTCATTAAAGTCATCAATATCGATAATAAGTAGTCCTTAGCAACAAATAGCAGGAGTACGAATAACAACAACAACCACAAGCCATTAACTAAAACAGTACTAACAACAATAACAACACCAGCAACAGCAACAACAATAAGTACAACAATTCGCAGTAAAAGCAATAACAATAGCAGGCTGCTGCACCAGCAAACACGAGGCCGTAAAATGTGTACAACAAAAGTGTAGCGGATTATTTATTAAAATGCATGGCAATGACAATGACAACAACAACAATAGCAACAGTGGTTCCATCGGCCCTGACATTGTCATCACCATTATTTGTCATCGCACAAAGAAATATGACTCCTTTTACTCCTGCCTTGTATAGTTTCATTAAAGCAGTGGTTCCCAAACGTTTATTAAATATGGACAATTGTGCCTTTACGCTATTTAGTCACTATTTGAACGTTCTTTTTATATAAAACTGCCTTTGAATACGTCGTTACTACAGTCCTTAACTGATAAATTCTATACTACCTATATTAATTTAACTGTTCTTCTTCTTCTTTTTCATCATCGTCATCATCTTTTTCCCTTCTTCACTTTGAAAGGACAAACATTTTACCATTTTACAATGGATTGCTATCATTGATTCTCTTCCTGCTTGCAAACGCTTAAACAATCTCCTCTCTCTAAAACTCTCAATCTCTCAATTCGTCTACCCATCATCAAATCATTTTCGATTCTCTCTGATGCTACTGATTTTAGCTTAAAGAATTTGGTTTCATGAGTTGGTACAAAAGAAAACCGGTACAAGTGTTTTTTTACCGATTCTCCGCAAAAGAATTCGCAATAAATAAAAATAAAAGAATAATGTAATGATAAACGACAAATGATGAGATAAAATAATCAAATTTATTTCGTCAAAAAAAAGAAAGGAGAAAAAGATTAATGAAGATGTTAGAAGATGTTTATATTGCTTTATTTTAAATAAAGAAGATCCTTATTTGCCTGCAAGATTCCCGCACACACAAAATCTTTACGAAGACTTGCTTTTTTATATTCTAAAACCTTTTGAAATCAATTTAGCAACCAGTTATTCCGAAAAAGAGATTTTATCCTTTTAAGTAAACAGTTTTCCTAAGCCTTGAACTGTTTCATTCAAAAGGACGCAAAGTCAACATTTTAAGCTATTAGAGACATAGATGGAACGAAGAAGGTGGGGAGAAAGAGGGGGAAAGAGGGTGGAAGACATAAGAAAAGTTGTCACAAAAATATGTAGATGGGAGGAAGGGAAATTAAGAGAGATTTTACTCGTTAGACTTACAAACGCGCCCGTCTAACCAACTTCGAAGGTAGGTTCAAAGGACCGGATAATATATTTTATCAATAGGAAAAGGCTTATCGGCGCACAACAAAGCAACAGGTACACTTTGACCAGCTCCAAAGAACATTTGAAAAAAATTCAAAGAGCTTAAAACCATTTAAATGTGAATTTAAGACAAAATTAGAAAAATATAAGATGGCATTAGATACAAGAACAATACTCGTAACAACAACGAACAATAAAAAACCACCACCATAATCTCCAACAAAATCTCTATTGGGTGGCTTTGAACCTTTTTCCTGTTTTTTGCTGATAAAATATTTATTTTTCATCAACTTCAATAAACCGAAAGGAAAGATTTTATTTGCATTTTATTGCTGGGATGCGCCAGAATAGTAAATAAGTATAGTATGAGTATAAGTACATTGAGAGCTTCTTCCTCCTTTGTTTGATTCTGTGCTGTACAAAACGGTTACTAAAGTAGCAATTTCGATAATATTTTATCAAATCGTAATAAAAATCGAAATCAAAACGTTTTATGCAACATCGTCAGGCATACCCACATACATACCCATAAGCGAGTATTCGTCTACGCCTCGCCGGTACGGTTACTCTCTACGGTACTTCGAAAGTAACAAAAAATCTTTCTCAAAAAAGGTTGCTACAGCTGTTGCCGAGGCCTACGCCACAAACCAAAAATTAATAAAGCGGAAATCATGCACGTGACTGCCTTCATCTCAGTGTAGATGACCCCCCCCCCCCCCACCATACTGGCATATGAGTATGGGTGCGTGTGTGTGTTTGAGTGTTTGTGCCTAGTCTACGTGTATGATGTTTGCTTTCGAAGCCGTATCTTTACGGCATTTTTTGGGTGATAAATATTTTTGTAGCGCCCCATGGAGACACATTGTATGACGCTTTAGAAGGACAACACAATAACAACGGAAACAGCAGTCTACAACAACACCCCCGCCAACAACATCACCACTACTAGCACCGCCACAATCAATAATAAACAAAAAAGAGATGCAAGATTTCATAACCACAGGCCTCCGATGAATTTAAGCTGAAACTACTGTAGACGAATGTTATATAAAAGCTAACGGAGCCGCACAGAGTAACAGAATAAAATGTTTCGTCAAGAGGAAAAGGAAGGAGACAGACATTTAAAAGGCACAGGAGAAGGACGGTTTTTATAGACAGACAATAAAAAACCTCAACTGGGTAGATTACATATATTGAAGAGATATATATATGTATATCCACACCCCGAGAGGTAAAGAATCACCAACTGAATTCAAAAAACCTAGTTTTCAACTTAAGAATGTCCCTTTCATTGGCGTTAAATTTTTTATTTTACTATGATGATTGCGTTTTCATTCTGATTGAAAAGAGTACACAGAGTTGGTTTTTGGAGTTCTCATAATAATAAACTGCACTCATAATTGCGTGGAAGAACAACCAACAAAAAAAAACACAAGGCAAACCATCATCGCGCTCTTCATCAAAATTTCTCTCTACAATTTAACTTGTAAACTTTACCGTATGTTTTCACACAGCATCGCGGTGGTTTAAATGAGTTCGATTTGTTTAATATTCTCTCATACAGTAACCCCTAAAAAAATGCTCACACATAGCCATTAGCCGCAAGAAGCTCTAAAAATCAAAATTTGTTACTTTTTATCGTACAAGAATATCGTAAAAGATTTGATTATTTGCAGTTTGATTTGATTTAGAAGGAAATATATTTTAAACTACTTCGGTTGATGGTTTAGTGTGAATACTTTTTTCAGTCACTGTATGCGCACTCTCCTCTCCGCCTCTTATCAATTATTTCATCAGTGTGTCTCAGCATTCGTACAAGCTCGATGGAATGACGGTTGTGGTTTTTTTCGTGTTAAGAAAATACTTATTTTTGTGAAATTAATTGCGACTACGTGTGTAATCAAAGAATTTCTTTAAATTTGTCAAGTTGTTAAAAGATTTATGGCTTTTTCGTAGTTCTAAATATTGTATAAGTGCTGTCTTTGGATTTTACTAAAAAAAATAATAGTTATTTAGTGCCAATAATTTCGTGGCATCCATCACCATAATCATCATCCTCATCTTATTATTTTAGGCATAAGTAAAAAATAGGTGAGTGGCTACGATTTTAATATATTTTTTTCTATAATAGCGCTTCCCCTTCCTAGTCCAACCAAGTTGAAAATTAGTCTCCGACTCGTTTAGTTTAGGAGATATACGGCTTTAAATGTCATAATTTGAAGAGCTATATCTTTAAAACCAGTTCAGATATCAACGTAACATTAGTGTTGTTTAAAAGGTTATATTAAAGTCATTCTTTAATCTCATAACCATTTTTGTGATTACTGCCATAATTACGGAGATATTTCAACTTTTTAAAAAAATTGCGCCTTTTTGTGTTTTTCACATCCTTTAAAGTAAAAAATTAAATATAAGACGTTCTATTTGATATAAGAAAGCAAGCACAAAAGTAATTCGTAGAAATTTGTATTGGTTTTCAGAAATGCTCTTTTAATTACAAGAAACAGCCTTTTATACATAAAATTCCATAGTTTCTGTATAAAACTTTTATAATATAGCTAGAGATAACCTCTTTTTGAGACACAAGAAACCGTTCTTTAAGGCCAAGAGGTCTTATAATTTCAAGACAACATTTTTGTAATAGACTCAAAGACAATTTAGAAGGCACAAGTTGAAGTTTAAGAATAGTTTAAAGGCAGTCGACAGCCTTTGTTTCGTTTTATGTAAATGAAGACAATACAAAAGTGTATTTCATTGAGATGAAAAAAGGCTTTAGAAAAAAATTGGAATTTTTCTAAAATAGAAAGAAACCTTAGTTCGGCAATTCGGTTATTTTTTTGTGGCAGAAATACGAGTATACTCGTAATAGAATATGGTTAGGTTGCTTTTTATTCTTGTACAATAACAATAAAATATTTCATATTCAAAGCGCGCACTCCGCTGCTGAGATTGTGGAATCCAAAACGCCGGGACTCCTTCTCCCTCTCCGACCACTCCTCAACCCTTCTGTCTTCCTGCCAACCTGCCAACCTCTAAATTCTCCTACTGCTACGAGAGTATCTCCTGCCGTTCAGCAAAAAGCACTCAATGCGCAGCGTAAAAAACCTTTCCACAGGAATGAATTTAGAAAATTATGATTTTTTGTTGTTGTTGTTATTATTGTTGCTGTTGCTGCTGTTGCTGTTGCTGCTGCTGCTGCTGTTGCCTCCTGCTGTATTTTAAGTATATGGCTGTTGTTGTTGTTGTTGTTCGAAGCTGTGCTGGTTGCTGCTGGTCCTTTAGTGGTTGACGGCTGTTGGCGTTGGCGTTGGCGTTGTTGTTGTTGTTGTTTTCTGTTAATACATACGCTGATTTCTGATATTTTTGTGTTGTTGTTGCTCCAGCTATGTTGTTGTTGTTGTTGTTGCTATTACGCTTTTATTTACTGTTATTGTAAAAGCGCTTTTACGTTTTTTTCCATTGTTGTTATTGTGGCGGTTGCGGCTGCTGTTGTTATTGCTAGGATTGCTGTTACTATCGTCTTTGTTGTTGTTGTTGTTGTTGTCATCGTTTTTGTTGTTGTTGTTGTTGTTGTCGTTTCCAGCAATACACTTCGAACACAACTGCTGCGGCAGCTGCTGCTGATGCTGTCTCGATGAACGTTGCTGCGTTTCTATTGAAAGGATTTTCACCACGGCAACTAAAAGTCAGAAGGGATTCCCGGAAGGGGGGAGTGGCATAGTGGGGGAGATGCTGACAACGTATTGCGAAAGTGAAAGTATTGAAAACAGAAGCAGCAGCAGCAGCAGCCGCAGTACAATGGAATCCTCTGAGTCATGGCAACCTGACAACAAAAAACAAAGAGCATGGCCCGCCCGGCGATGAAGTGAGGTTGTGCCGGGTTCACAGTTTCGGCAGGGAGCCAGACGTTATGTAGCCAACGTCTGCAGCGTGATAAAAATATGAAAAGAGGCTTTCGCAACGCTGGCCCGGCTGGTGGCAAGGGCTTGAGAGGGCATGAGGCCGGTCGGGCGGTCTGAGGATCGAGTAATGCGTACAGCAGACGCGTTTGTTTGAGGGTTTAAATTCACTGAAGAGGTTATGATATTATCTTTTTATAGTGTTCATGTCGAGCATTCAAATAATGAGAGGAATTTCTTTTATTATCATTGATTAAATTTGGTATAAAACGGCGCAAAAAACGAATTTTTCTCTCAACACGAGGTAGCAAGAGAAAGAGAGAGATGGGGCATAATTAAATTTTTCACATATGTATTTTTGATAACTTTATGCTTCTTATACTTCGTTTTAAAATACGTTACGTAGAAAAGGTTTTTATTCTGCCAAAAATTGCACACTCTTTAATTTTTATGGAGATTTTTTTAAAAATCTGGGAAAAATCCCGAAAAATCATGTTCAAATACTTACAAATTCTGCTTGTGGACTGGGCGCAGGCCAATTCTCAGGATTTGTTGGTATTGCCTCGGCCAAATTGGGATCGAAACTGGACGGTCTCTTCTTTACAAAATCGACTGGCAGGCTGTAATCATCACAGATGGCGATCTACAAGAGAAAGAGAGACAGAGTAATAAAAAGAATAAAGACATACCCAAAACGGAAGAGCAAAAACAAAGGAATACAACGAAAACCAACTTTTCGCCATCCTTTTTATAAATATTCTGGAAGCTTAAAAACTCGTTGCCGAAAGCCAGGCACGCACTCTACTAAAATAATTTGTCCGCACTCAAGAGAATGAAGGGGCGCGGCACGTTAGGGAGGGGGTGGGTGGTGCTGGAAGAGGGTAAAGGCGTGGCGGACATTGCTAGTAATGGCAAGGCGTAAAAGATGGCAGCAAATCCTTGCGCTTTCGAAAGCAAATTGCTCTAGCAGGCGAATGAAAGGACAGGAAATGGATTAAGAAGATGATGTTGATGATGATGATGATGATGATGATGACGATAACGATGACAATTATGATTATTGTGCTGTTTGAAGACGTGGGCGTGTAGAAGAGAGCATACTCTTTTCCGGCAATGCTCAAGCGCCAAAAATGATTTCATAATTTTGGTTAAAAGCATTAAACCATAAGTTTGGAAAGCTTTATTAGTGTAGTTAATGTTGTTGTTGTTGTTGTTATTTTTGTACTCTTTTGGTTCGTGTTGTTATGAAAGTATTGAAACTTAAGCGAAAAGTTTATGATTATGCGGCGACTTTGACAATGATTAATGATTTTCTGACACGCCAAAAAAAAAAGTTAAAAGTTAAAGTTAAAATATGAAAAAACACTTAAAAAACAAAGAAAAAAAAAATTTACCAAAATCCAAAAATAAATACAAAATTTGTTTATTTGTTTCTTGATGTTCGTTCAGTTTGTCGGCAAGATTGGATGCTGATGGGTTTTGGAACAAATTTTCGTCATCCTTTGTAAAACGGCAAAAAAATAAAGGTAAAATATCAAAGAAACTTATAAAACACAAAAAAAAAATTCAAATTTGCCAAAATCCAAAAATAAATAAAAAATTTGTTTATTTGTTGCTTGATGTTCGTTAAGTTTTTCGGCAGGATTGGATGATGATGGATTTTGGAAAGAATTTTCATCATCCTTTGTAAAACGGCAAAAAAATAAAAGTAAATATTTTAAAATATCAAAAAATATAACAAAAAATCAATTAAAAAAAGAAAAAAGAAATAATTGCCAAAATCCAAAAATTAATAAAAAAGTTATTTGTTTCTTGATGTTCGTTAAGTTTTTCGGCAGGATTGGATGCTAATGAGTTTTGGAACAAGCTTTCGTCATCCCTTATCTTTTCAAACCATTTTCATTCGTTCCAAAACCCATCGATAAAAAATCACAGCACAAAATAAAAAAAGGCCAACCATAATTTTCGCCATTAACCGCAGATATTTTTTCGATTTCTACGATATTTTATTAGCTTTTAATTTTTCTCAATTATTTTTATAATTTTTCTATTAATTTTTAAGCTTTCTATATTGAATTTTTTTCTACTCGCTTTTTGTTAATTAAAATTAAAATGAATTTTCTCTATTTTTAAATAGAGCAGAGCAGAGTGAGCTCTTTTTTTTTCTGTTAACATTTTAACTTTGCCCTTCTTCGGAGTATTTTTTTTTAAATATTCTCGTAGAGTACACTCTGTGTAGATGAGAAAATTGCACGCAACTATTTTTATGTAACGAATACTTGGTAATCTTTGACATCAAAAGCGACTACCCGCGGGCATGACTTTAATACGTAGGTACGATATTCATGTAACCCAGTAACGTAACAGGCGACCTTCAACTTTTAAGTGTTTTGGTGACAAAAAAACACAAAAAAAAAACACAAAATAGAAAGAGAGAAGAAAAATAAAGAAGAAAAACTAAACATCAAAGAAAGACTTAACAATATACACGAAGATTATGTGAGAGTATATGCTAAGAGCGATGATGAGCGAAGATACTGCTTTCAAAATTCTAAAACGGAGGACAATAAAAGGAAACCTCAATACAAACAGCAGCTAAAGGTAAATGGAGGGGCGAAATATGGGTACTATAAAATTAATGGAAACTTTATGAGAAAACGAATATATTGTTGGTACGACCACAACGAGTATACCGATCTATTGGAAAAGCAACGAAAGGGCTATCCTTTTTCACTTTCGGAAAGTGAGCTACAAAAAGCACACTAAATATTCAAATATCGATGGAATATTTTTATTTCAATATGATGCTTGGATTTTGCCATTATCGTGTGAAAAACAATATCGTTCAAATGTCCTCCACGGGACCTTTTGCAGACCTCAATCTTTTTGTGATAACAACCTTTCGATGACTTTTTGATACAAGTCGGGCAACAATTCGGCCATAACTTGACGTATGTCATTTTTTCAATGCTCCAAAGTTGCGGCATTGTTCGCATAAGTACGGTCTTTCGTGTATGCCCACAAGAATAAATCCCAAGTCGTCAGATCGCACGATCTTGGTGGCCAATTAACATCGCCAAATCGCCGAAGTTAACGCGTTGTTCGATGGCAAAACGATCCATGTTGAAAATGGTAAACCTTCGACTAAACAAATGCTAGTTTGGATGACACTGACATTTGACAGCTGCCGAACGGCAGGCAGGGTCTTACTTTCCGTAACTCGAAATGGATAACCCTTATAAGATAAATCCAAATTGTGAACCAAGTGTAGCATATACCAATTTGATGACGTACGAGTATATAGCCCAGATTCAAACCCCAAAAACCAAATTTAACTAACTTTAGAATTTTTAAATTTTGAATAAGGTTTTGCTTTTGAATCGCCCTGTTCCGAAATGCTCTCTTTAAATTATAACAAACAAAGTGTTGCCAGAGTTACCCAAAGAAAGTTTTTTATTTTATAACTTCACAGCAATTTTATACTCGAGAAACGACCAGCTAACACTTAAAAACAAAGCTCAGACGCATTTGACAAATAACTTTTATACTCATAAAAACTCAATGACTATGCCGTCATGTGGCCATAATTATTTCTATATTTAACTTTTTTGTTAATCTCTTGCTCTAATACGTCTACCAATTGAGGTGGAAGCAGTTGCCAAATGAGTTTATTCTGTTTTCAAGCAGAACAATTTTTTGAGAACGACTTTTAGGGTTAAGAGGATGATGGTTGGTTGGTTAACGACGTAGTTAAAATTCAAATTACAGTCAAAGACATGAGCACACACACTTATTTAAATTCAACAGAGGCAAGAGTTAGAGAGAGTTTCGTTTTCGCAGGCATCGATCATTAAAAAAATTGTTAACACTATTTTCACTTTCTTTGAAAGTTTTTAGAGCGCGTTAACTCTTTTGGGTTAACTTCTAGTTATGCTTTTTTTTCTCTTGCCCCATTTTAATATCGCGCTTGACCCATTTTACCTCGAAATAAAGCTGTAATCGATACATTTGCCGGCAGTTGCTGCAATACCATTCGAGTTCCGGCGCACGCTGCATCTCGGCGACGGCTACTTGGGGCACATCCACGCAACGGCCATGGAAACGCCACGCACAAGGCCCCGAGCATTGAATATAGCATTCGCCTGGAGCGAAATCGAGCCAGCAGCGTCGGCAAAACATTTATACTCGTATATATTCAGTATATATCCATACTTGAACAAATGTCGAGGATGAAGTACTTGCAGCCGATTGACAGCATTTGTGTACGCGTTACAGACACGGTCTCGTGTCTGATTTCAACTGAAGAGTTGATGGAATTGTTGGCAACCAAAGTGGCAGCAGCCACTTTAAAAAGCTCATACCTTATGGAATGGAGCAATAAAAACAACAACAACAACAACACTGTTGTTCCCTCGGGCGCCATTAAATATCACATTATAAAAGAGAGTGTGCGCTTCCGCTTAACATTTCAAAAAGTAGAAATGCTCGCTTCTTTGCCCTCGGCCTGTGGGTCGTAGCAGGACAGTCAGCGTTGGCAGCAGCACCACCACCATCACTAGCAGCAAGTTTTCATCATCACTTGAAAAATGGCCCGACAAGTCATCAGTCAACGCATCAGTTTGCTTGGAAAGAAAGTAGCTGCTTGCGGCAAAGAAAGGCGCCGGAAATCTCATTTCAAATAAGCTCCACACAAATGGCGAAGGAGGCTGGCAACTCTGGTTCTTCATGGTTTGCAACTCTGTTTCTTCACTGCTCTGCTCGACTTCATAAATTCTTAACCGGTTTTCACGACACCTGCAGCATGCGCCGCTTTGCCGTTTTGCAGCGACTGCAATGAAAACGTTAAAAACTGGCGAGTGGCCAAAGCCGTAGATGCTGCGCCGTCCACCGCACTGTCTCACTGACGACATTGACGCATCATCGTCACCTAAAGATACCGCAAAATCTGGGCGGTAGAGACAAAACGTGAAGTAGCAGGAAAAACACGCGAGTATAGTTTGACACACTTCCACAATGTGGACGTTAACGATGACGGTGTCACCGAGGAGTCACTGCACCATTGCCTCGAGCAGCAACGTAATCACCGTTATACAACTTTTCAGTTCGCCAATAGACAGAACCAACCAAGCTGCATTTAAAATTAATGAGAAAAAGGGATCCTGGCCCATTCTCGAGGTAACGCAGTTGCAGCAAGTGCGGTACTGTCCATGAATACAGCGTGGAAGCCGGAAGCGAAGAAGGAGGAAGGAGGGCGAGTATGGTGGAGGAGAAGAAGAAGTGAGTGGGTGAAATAATTGACTCTACAGATTTAATCTTAACCATAAAAAACTACGCTTCAGCTTCGAAAGAAGGAAAAACGCAATTGGAACGCAATTTTAGGATCTGCCTGAAGGTTTAGCATTCGCACAGTTGTTGTTGGTTTTTGGTTGGCGAAGTAGAAAAATCATTGCAGAAAACCTTTTAAATTATTGCTGCTTCTTCTTTCTTAGCGACCTTTTCTCATTTATAGTCCTTTTCTTTTTAGTTGATTATTTGATTTTTCATAAAAAAAGTGATAACTGACTCCACTTCACGTTTTTCTCTCTGCGTTTAAATAGGAATGACTGTGAGACCCTGAGGGTTCGACCTGTCGCAAAACGTTGATGATGAAGAGAAAGAGGAAGAGCAAACAAGCATAAAAATTAAAATACACACGGTAAGAGCTTTGCTTTAATTAATTTACTTTTCGTTTTAAAGGTATCGAAAGTTTAAAAGTTATCAGCTCGAGTATTTATAACAAGTATAATATGATGTTTCCATAAAGCGGTTTTGCTTCGGTTTAACGCAAAACTGGTTTTCGCAGCGAAAACTATTATAAAACCAATACATCTCCATTGAAATAGTTGTTGTAAGTTCAGCTCAAAACCTAAAAGATTTCTGGTTTTAGCAGTTTTCAACCCTGTTACGAAGTTCGAAAACTCCATAGACAACATAGCCTTGTCTCTTTCTATAGTTAATATGGCAAAAAGAGATAAATATTGTACACAAAAATATTCTATCAGAATTAATAAACAAAACAAAGCATTGGTTTTGCCTACAACATAAACAACAAAAACAACCAAACCCAGCGAAACTAAAAATAAAACCCGTTTTGCATGGAAACACTTGAAACTTGTCAATATTTAAAAGCCTAAACCAAAAACAAAACTATTTTATGGTATAAAATAGATCTCGTATAAGTAGATACTCAAACCCATGCCTATGTGTCTACCTCATATTCATAATTATAGCCCATTCTACAACCATGTCTACTCGAATCTCTGACCATATTCACAAACCAATCTATACCCACACCCGGTATGTATACCCACCACTATGGGGTACACTATACCACCGTTCGCAACCCTTTCGTATAACCTTGAGTAATGAGAAGTATACCCTCTTTTAACCCCTAGCAACTACCCTTTTTAATAACAAGTTGTATAACATTGTTGGTCTCTTATTAAGCTTTTATTAGAATTTCTACAATTTGTAACACACAGAGACAGAAAGTATTTTCTTTATTATTTTATATTGCATTTTATAAATTAAAAAAATAAGAGAAAAGTTTTTAATTTTCCCATTTTTTAATATACATACATACATACAATGAGTGCAGATTTCGTAATAAATATAAACTTTTCTCAACTTTATAATCATCATGAAACTTATTCAATCTCTATATGTAAGGACGTAAGAACAACAACAACTACAGCAACAAAGAAGGAAAGGAAAGGAAAGGAGGGTAGGTATAGACAAAAAAGCGCCTTAGATGACCTTAGTCAGATCTTGGCTAAATGCCAAGAATTTTATAATTCATAGCTGCCATATTTTATGTTGTTGACACAGCAGTTGCGGGTGCTGGTGTTGTACATATGTACATACCTACATAAAACTACATAGTGGTAGTTTTAGAATTGTTTTTGTAATTCTAGATATAGTAGTTATCAACTCTTACGGTCAGTTGCTTGGTTATGCCTGATAATGTTATCGCATACATACGTACATATGTATGTACGTAACGTAGTTGGACAATGCGGTTGTAATTGTTGGAGGTCATGTTGCCAAAAGTCATTATGGAGTAGTTTCAATTTTGTTATAGAAGTCGTAGTTTATTCACATAAGTTGTGTTGGTAAATTTTTAGTTAGTTTTTGGTAGTAAAAAACTCTCCCCAAAAAATCGATGTCTGCTGTCGATTAGTTGTGGCTTTTGGCAACTAACTCGGTATAGTACATTTTGTAGTGTAAGAACGTTCGTAATTTAATAATCGTAAGATTCATGAGGTTATAATTTAATTATGGCTAGAAAAAGAAGAAGAAGAAGTTACTGAATGTATTACATTTCATTCGCCACGAAATAGTCATTATGCAAATGAAAGCTTTTGTTAATTAGCTTTAGTTATTTGTTTACAATCAACGACGAAACGACGTAATTTATTCGAAATGTTAATATTAGTCGGTTTTAGTACTAGAAGGTGGTGGCGGCTACAGAACCCGCGCGTTTGTTGTGAGTAAAATGTGTATGAGGTGAGAATGCTATCCCTAAAACTATGCACTGTTATAATAAAGAAGGGGACACTCACTGCTTTGGTTGCGAGGAAATAAAAGCAGCCCTAAAAGTATGCCACAAAAATCTTAGGAAATCAAAATTTAACCTTCGAATAAATAACGCTATTATTTAATTCAAATATCAGATAGATTAATTTATTAATTATTAACTAGGAAATTATTAATGCATTGCTTTTCAACTTAAAGACAAATATTTTAGTATCTTGGAACTTTATTTTAACAATTAATAAATTCTTTCATTTTCGACAATTTAGTCTGTAGCGACTGTATTTAGTCAACTGTATTATTATAGTTTGTTTTTTTTATGAACAATAACAATAGCATCTAAATTTAATTGCCGAAATCTAATTCTTGTTTAATATTCATATTCAAAAATCTTGCATTAGATCAAATCTTATTCCTTTCAATCTTTATTACAATATTCGCATGTTGCACTAATGCATACCACGAGGCAAATGACGAAGCTAGAATGTCTGTTCGTCTGAAGTTCGGTCGGCCCATTCGGGGTAAGCATACGAAAATATAAAGCTTCGGTCTGTGAGATCAATGCCTGTGTATAGAAAAATTAAATAACTATATCTCAAAAACTAAAGAAATGTCGAAATTGGCAATTTTCTTAATTCTCTTGTGTGTGACTTTCCACTTTTTCTGGGGTTGTCTTATCAGTGACCACAAACCGGAGATTCTTTATCCTTTATCTCTTTTCCTTAACACGTTTTATGAAATAACTTCAAAATGTATGTACATAACTATTCCTATTTATGTACTGTGGAAAGTCTAAGTCGTCAAGTTGTCCAATTAATCATGCAGAAGCTTATGAGGAAAGATATTTTTATTAAACACTGCTCTTCTTCTTCTTCTTCTTAATACTATCGCCATCTCCACCGCCCACCCTCGTTCTTCTTCTTGTTTTCTTCAGCAAGGCTGATGGTTTCCTTCCTTCCATTTTATTCTAATAATTCAGAGAAAAACACTTAAAAACAATGCTCGACAATAGTCGGCATCGTCGACAGCAGCAGCAGAAGCAGCAACAGCAGTGGCTGCGCTAGTGTGAGCTCTGGAGGCGTGTTTACATCAGCGTCAACACTTTTCGTTGCTGATAAAAACGGGAGAAAATTGCGAGAGTTTCATCTACAGCTTTTGGTGGCAAAGCAACAACAGGAACGCTTTGACGCTTGAGGGTATTTTAATGCCCTCAAACTCGCCCTTAACAGCTTTTTTGATTGCGTTGACCAGCTTGCGGCTGTATGGCTTGATGCGTTTTGCAGCAAATGAGTCCAGAAACTCCAAAGGGAATAAAAAGAAGAAGAAGAAGAAGAGCAGCAGGAAGAGGAAGAAGAAGCACAAAAAAGAGAGGGAAGAAGACTAAGAACAATAACGACTTTTCAGCACGAGTCGAGTCTATTGAGGCTGAGACAGTGCATTGTTTCGCATTTAAAAGCAACAACAACAATAGTGCTGACTGACAAAAACGAGACCGGCAGTCGCAACAACAATAACAACAACAGCAACAAAATAACTACTTTAAGGTTTTTACTTTAATTGAAGTTTTTGTGCTTCTTGAAAGAAAAAAGAATGGTCTGTAAAAAAGTGTGTGTGTTTTTTTGGCGCGTGGGAGGAAGGAGGTGCGTGAGGGAGTAAAAGTAAATGAGGAATTTGGGGAGGGTGTAAAAGGTTTGGAATAGCGCGCTTGTTTATTGAAAAGAAAGAAAAAATCCTGCGGCAGGTGTTTTAGAGTAAAAACAAAAATAACAACAAGCGCTATTTGAAAAAAAAAATATGAAAAGGCAGTAGTAGCAAAAGCTTCCTTCATAGCTTCTTATTCTGCTGCTTTCCCTTCCCCCCTTTTCCTACTTCTTCCCACAGCAATCGACCCTCACGGCAACCGATAAAAAGCCGGACTAACCACTTCAATGACTTTCAAAACAATTTGTTTTCAATTATTTTTGGTTTTTGAAAAAATTATTTGTTTTTTCTTATCTTATAACTACTGTTGTTTTTGTTTTTGTTCTTTTTCAGAATTTCAGAAGTGTGTCTGAGTTTAAAAGTTTCATGAGAATAGATTTTTATTCTAAGAGAGAGAATTATTTTCACCAAACCAAAAAAAAAAATTAAAACAAATTGTTTTGAAGAAGAATAAAAAGATAAATAAGAAGAATAAGAAGTGCATTAAAATTAATTTTTTGTATGAGTTTTTAAAAGACATTAAGATCAACTCGCGTTCATAATCGCTTTTCCAATCTATAGTAACAATTTATATAGAAAATTTTTAAATGAAACAAAAAAAAAAGATGAAATAATGTTTTGAGTTAAAGACTACATATATATTTATATTAATATCGATATCCTCATATTTATAAAATTTTGAGGAATAGTTTAGACAAAGAAAATCAATAGCGCCCTCGGAATTTTTCCATCATGCAAAATTTTCGAGATATTGTGTTCTTAATGTGCAGAAACAGATTTTTGCTACGAGTATGTTTGAGTACGATACGATAATCTTACGTCGGAGAACTCATATGTCATTCCCTTCGGTGATTTTTGTAAACCATTATCAGCCTTTATTTCTGAGAAACTACTATGAAAAGTAAATTCATTTGGCATCACCTAAAACTTATGATTATGAACCTGATTATGAACCTAAAGTCAGAGTTATAAATTCCAAAGTGGCGGTTCCGTTATAGCACATGGCATATCCATATTGGATAAGCCATTTTCAGTTTTATTGAACGATTTTGATTGAGTACACACAGAAGTTTTTCTAGTAAAATTGATGAAAATGTTAAACCAATTAATTTCACCGAAAGGTATCTCAAAAAAGAAGCGAGGATACTCCCAAATGGATTTAGAAAGGGGAGAGAGGGAGGTTTATTACTCTCCGCGATGTCGCTCTCTCAGGCAACATCGAGATGTTACCTTAACCTCAGACATAGCAAAGAGAGAGCTAGATTCTGTGGCCCATTAAGGAATAAATATCAATAAAACCTCATTTTATAAAGAAATTTTAAGATAATCGGCTTTGGATTTAGTGCCTCCAGAGCCTTTGTGGAGCCTTTAGCTTTTGTCGGCGCAGAAGAACTAAAAAATAATGAATACCTTCAACCTTCTGCCTTCAAACGTTTAGTTACAAAAAAATTAAAATTCTTGACACTTCGGGATACCGAAATTTGCTCTAAGAGTTGAAAAGAAAGTGTACCCTTAACCACCCCCTTACCCACACCCTCACCCTACACCTTGGCTGCTCTTATAACTAACGCACTTGAACCTCTTTCTAGGTTTATGGTTTCACCTCTACCCTCATTTTCTTGTTCTTTTTTAATTGTCATTGTTCAAAGCCTTGCTCTCTTTTTTGTTGCTGCTCTAGTGTTGTTTTTTTTTGCAATATTATCGGGGCAAATAAGCGTAGCTCAATGATATCGATAATGATTGACAATGGTTGTTGTGACAAAGGGCAAAAGCCATGAAATGAAGGACTACAACCATAATAAAAACGACACCACTACGACGGTACGTACCTACAATGACAATAACCATTCACAATGTTAAATCAGAACAGTAGTAGCGCGCGTAGCCTTAACCCTGTACATTTTTTTACAAAACGTATATAAACAATTTGAAGAAGGAGCGTACCATGCCTCCCTCCACCGCCCTTCGATTTTTTTTTGTACGCATTGACTTATTGACAATTATTGAGAGAACTCCTGACTAGAATTTTTCCAATTTTCTCATTGGTTTTATTGATTTATTTGTGGCTGGTTGTTGCTTTTTCAATTCTTTGAGTGTCGTCTCGCCTTTCTGGCCGATCCTCTCTCTCCCTTCGTCCCTTTTCAGCCTCATACGTTCTGTAAAATCAATGCTTAACGTCATTGGCTGCGAAACGGGCCCTTTTGTTCAGTTCAGTTTAGTTTTAGTCTCAGTTTTTTAATTAAGTCTGGTTTGGTCAACGTTTTTTTTTTTCTGTAATTTCTTTGTTTTTCTTTTTGTCATACGCTAAGAGCTTCAAGGAAGCGTTAATGAATTTCTGGTCTTCTATTTCCTCTTCCTCTCATTGTTTGTGGCTTTTCCAGCTTTCTCTGCCTTTGATTGCACAATTTTTTCTAATTATTATTCATCTCTGAAGTCGTTGCACAGACACGCAAAGTAATGTAATGAAAACGGCAGCAACAACAACAACAACAACAATGACAAGGAAAACAATAGAATGTAAGCGAATGGCAAAATATTTACGAAAATTAATTACACGGCCTTCTCGCTCGCACACGTGTGTATGTGTGTGTGTGTGTGTGAGTGCGGCAAAACAATTGATTTCTGTGATTCACAATTAATCTGTTGGTTTCACTGCAAAAGTCTGGCAATCTGGCCAGACCGACTCTTCCGCCAAAAAGAAGGCTACTATTAAAATTAATGAGTTAATTAATTTCATTTTATTAAAATATATACACCCCTACAAGGCGGCCACCTAACTTGTTAAAGCACCACCACCATACCACATGCTCCCTGCCTCCTCCTCCTCCTCCCCTTCCTCCTCATTTCCCCCTCTTTAGGCTTTTTCGCACTACTTTACGCATCACCATCTACCGCCCTTCTATCGCGCCCTTTCTGCCCGTCTCAGAGCCCGGAAATATTCTACTGAAAATGCTTTCAGGCGCATAAAAGACATAACAAATCAATTAACGTTGGCAGCACTGCGTGCTCAGGTTTCCGTTTTAGCCGCAAAACGAGTAATGATTTTGTGAAAGGAAATGGTTTGTAATTACTTTTGGGCCATAGGCCTGGCTGTGTATATGTATATCGTGCAAGTCTGTATGTACGTATATGTGTACGAATTTGTGTGTGTGTGTGTGTGTCACATTTGTATCGCCGAAGCGATCAAATTAAAATACGCCAGACTAAGATTTAATTTCGGGTTAACCAAGTGGACACGACTGCGGCGGCGTCATCATGAAGACTGTCGTGGCAGGAAGTACCAGTAATTTAAGTACCAGTTCGTTAACCAGTAATTATTTTTTCATTCAATCAAGTCAAGTAAGTGTTAAAATTATTTTGACCTAAAGTCACTAAGATTTAGTTAATGCAGCGCCTAAAAGTAGACGAAGACGCGCTAACAGCTACGAAATCAGGAGCGAAAAAGATCGACATTTCTGGGAAAAGTCGAAATCCCGAAACGACAAAATATCCAAACGACAAAATATCCAAACGACAAAATCCCGATTATTTGCTAAATCCCAAAACGACAAAATGCCGAATATTTTCTAAATCCTGAATTTAAGAAATTCCGCCGCGACAAAACGAAATTAAAAAATCTTGATGCGACAACAGTTAGCAATTAGGATCGTTAAGAGTCGTTGGTCTTCCTTGCAGAGGTACCCCAGATGCCGAAAACCATCGGTAACCGAGTAAGTATTGGACTTACTGAGAATTTCAATTTTTCTATGCGGCCGTAGGCCACTCACGCAGGTCACCCTAGTTGCAACGAAGCTTTGGCAGCCAAGTACTCGTAGATTCCCGGAAAATTGTATCCTCGACTCGCTTTGTAATTTCAGAATTTTGGTGCATCGGCATTTTGCCTTTTTAAGATTTTCTCGTTTCGCGATTTTGCCGTTTTGGGATTTTTTCGTTTTGGGATTTTGTCGTTCGGAATTTTGTCGTGTCGGGATCTTGTCGCTGCAGGATTTTGTCGTTTTGGGATTTTGTAAATAATTCGGAATTTTGTTACTAACCCTAAATCTCAACAAAATCTCCTGTTCCAAAAACAGGAAAATTAGTAATCCAAATAGAAGGCAGCTTTTTGGGCGTAAATATAATTTTTTACGAAGGAAAAAAGCCACTGAAGAGGGAGGATACATCAACGAAAACCGGTTGTTTCAAAACCAAATTTTCGTAACGAAAATTCATTGCAAAACTCATCGATGATGATGAAACCTGTCGGAGAACTTATGTCGGAATATCAAGATTTTTACTCTCTTCACTGCCTCAAAAACTTGTTACACATCTCATCTCTCTCATCTCGCAACTCATCTCATCTCTACCCTCTAAATTCTTCATGTTTTTGGTTTTAATCTCAAAACTTTAGACATGAGAAAAGATGTTGATGAGAAGAGCTTACTTCATTTCATTTCTAATTTTATCTTGTAACTTTTGATTAATTAAAAGGATATAAACGATGTGCTCTGTGCCCTCAACCGACCCTGCCTCAAAACATTTCCCGACATGTTCAGATCTTTACAAAATCATCGGTGATGATGATGATGAAGAAGAATGCCTCCTCGCAACAACAACAATAACAACCGCAATGACGACGACAAATCATTTTAATGTCGACACTCAGTGTCGGTCTAAATCCACGGTAACTCCATGGCGCTCATTCCGAAACTTCTCAAACAAATTACGAAAATACAGCCGGAGCACACACACTCACTGTGCTTCTTTTCTTCCCCTACTTATCGCTCTTCTTCTTGTTCTTCATTTTCTTTCATTCCCAAGAGCCAGGGATGATTTCATTCCAGTTGTTGTTGTTGCGTAATGAAATCGGAAAATCGGGAAATATTGCCGGCGAGACTACACGTAAAACGATTAAGAAGAAAGAACATGTTCGGTTTAATCAATAGCGTTGCCACATGTCAATATTTATTTAGCATAAATTCATTTCGTGATGTTAACCGCATGTCATTTTGTCGGTATGTACAAAAAAAAAAAATAAATGGAGAAGAAGAAGAGAACAAGAACAAGGAATAAAAAATAAGAAAAACTTCAATCTTGAATTTCAATAACTTTGTCTGCAAACAGCAATAATCATGATAAATGATGGATGGAATGATTATTGGATTGACGGACGACGGTAACGTGATGAAAGGAAATACCTATTAATAAACGAGAAGGGAAAGAGAGACGAGAAATGTTCTCGAATGGCTCGGAATGAAGGAACGTATAATACTGGTCGATAGGAACCAAGCCGTCTTCATAAACAGACGGTAACCATGGATAACCAGAGAAGAGGACTATGAATACCATTGAATCGATGAGGATGGCATCAGTGTTTGGTTGAACAGTGAATGTAGAGATAATAACTTTGTGAAGTAAAAACAACACGATTTAATCGAGTGCAAACGTTCGAGTGGTCTGTTGATTTTAACGATTTTAAAATGAAAATTTCATAGAAAAAGTTGGGGAAAAAAGTAAAACCTAAATATTTTTTAGTTGCTTTAGCCCTCCAGAGGTGTTGTGCAGCCCTCTTTTAAGCATATGGTACACACTCTAAGAAAATGATGATCGTATCGTATCATAAAGGACTAAAGAAATGAATGCGGCAATAAATAAAGCATACAAAATAGTATCATATTGCAAGGATACGTCATCGTCGAGGAATTTTTGCATCTTGTATGTAGTCTATGTCGAAAACTGTAGAGTACTTTTCTACATGTTGAAAACCTCAACCTTGTCGAAAACCTCAACCTTGTCGAAAACTCTTAAACATTCAAGAACTTAAAAAATTACTCTTTCAAATATAGTTTTTTTACTCACGTGAAGTATAGCATTTATCGACATACACGTTCTCCAGCTTGTTTATACCCAAAAGGCGCGAGTAAATAATAAAAGAACAAAGAAAAGGAGCAGAGATGTATAAATTCGTGCATCCTATCGCTTTCTCTTGTTTCTTGTCATCCCATAAATGTTCCATTTTTTCACCAAAAAATGACTGGACTCAAAAATAAAATTGACATTCGTGCATTTTTCAGCGAAAAATCTTTGTAGCGTTCGTTTGTTCTTATTGTTATTAGATGAAGGTAAATTTGTCAGAGTTTTCGACAATTTTGTGTAGTCTATTTCAATTTGGTTTGGTAGTCTACTGTAGGTATTCGACATGTCGAAAAGGTCGAAAGCTCGTGAAAGTAATCGACATGTCGAAAATGTCGAAAACTCAACAAAGTATTCGACATGACAACCCAGGTGGTCATCGAGAATAAAGTTTATAAGGATTATCTATGTAAATATTTATTATTCCGGGATCATATAATTTTGTAAACATTTTATTAGTATATTATTTCTTAATGCTATGATGCTAAGGCGACAGCGTTATGTTGTTTTGGTTGGTGTTTGCGGTTGGTTGTATTTCTTAATTACTAATGCACAAAAACTCTTTCTTCTTAACCTTTTTTCTACTCCACCAACAGAAACGCCCTCTTCTCGCCATCGCCCCTTTGAAATGCTATCATGTTTTTTCTCCATTTTTAAGGCCAACGTCAATAAAAACACACCGAATTTCATAAATTTTAAATTATTTACGCTCTTCAACCCGCTCTGCTTCGCTCTCTTTTTTGCCACTCCTCCTTTTGTAACCATAATAGTACTCCTTCTTTTTCTTCTTCTTCTGCTCTTTCAAAAAAGGGTGACTTTTTGAACGCTACATAATTCGTAATTGTAACGTAAACATAGACTCGATGGAGAAGAAATAAAAGAGAAAGAGAGTATGTAGTGAGCAAAAAAAAACCACCCTCAAAGTATGCAATAATAAAATAAAATAAAAATGGGAGAATAAAAAGTCAAAGATTTGCATAGATTTCGGCTGAAAGAGCAAGAGTAATGCGCAGCAGAGTTACGAGGGCCGTGTACGTGAGTTACAACAATGGCAACAACAACAGCACCAACAACAGCGACAGCACTAACAGTTCGGTCAGCAGGACATCCATCCCGCAGGGCGGGAAATGGTTTTTTTCGTATTTGGTTTTTGTTTTGTTTTGTTTTGTTTCTTTTTCGTGGGTCTTTTTTCGTGGCTCGTGGATTTTTCTTATTTCCGTATCATGACGGAGAAGGTTTAATTAAATTTTATTTGTCGAATACAATTACAAAATCAACAACAACCAGCAGCCGCAGCAGCAGCAACAAATACTTTGACTAAGAGTAATAAACGCAGTAACATTCAATTTTCACGACATTGCGACTGGTCTGCGACAATAACAACAACAACAACAACAACAAAAACACTTAACGAAAGAGTAACAAGAAAAAGAACAATAACAGAGAGCATAAAAATAACAATAACAACGAGAATAACAACAAAGGACATCAGAACGGTCACCGGAAGTGACGCTTCTGTCCCATTTTTAAAATTTCAATTTTATTTATTCATATGTATTTTTGTAAATTTAATTCACTTACTCTCTTCCACCCCCGCCCCACGCCACCCTTCGACACAATTTCCTGCCTTTCATTCCATTCAGAAAATATTTTTCAAAAAGATAATTTTTATGCAAATGATAAAAGTTTAAAATTAAAAACAAGCTCTATGTTGAAGAATATTTAGTTGTTTATATAAATTATTTAAATTGTGCTAATTTTCTTTAGTTTTCGAGGGAAAAATTTTTACAATAATAAAAGCTTAAAAACAAAAAAACGGTCAAGCGCTTCAGAAAAACTCCAGTAACAACAGCAATAAAGGACAAAAGAGAACAGAAGACATAAGAGGAAATAGACAAAACGAGAGAAGGAGCAAGAACGGGGGCGAAAAGAGCAAGGAGCAGAGAAGAACTATGTATGACAAAAGGAAGAAGAATAGCAGAAAAAACACTGAGAGCATCAGAAGCGAACCTCAGCAAAGGCCAAAAGGAGCAACAACATAATAGCAGCAGCAATAACAACAATAACAATGACAGACAGGAATGCAACACAAAAGGTTCAGAACAACAACAACCTACAAGGCAAAAAGTATTACATGAAGAAAATTAGAAAAATAACCAGATCAAGCGGTAGGAACAACGACAACAACAACAACAAGAAGGAGAGAAAAATAAAACTGCAGAAACTAAGGGAAGAAATAACAACAACAACAACACAACAACAAATATGTTGCAACAATAACAACAACAATAACAGAAAAAATAGAAATTAATAAAACGAAGTAAGAAAAACGAAGACTTTCATTTTGGCAAACAAAACAACAACAACAACAATAAGTGTTAACGCTAGAGGGTACTTGGACGCATATATAAACTTGCGCCATCAACTTTTTTCCGCTGCGTCCTTTTTTAATGCCGTAACGTTTCCGGTCGCTTGAGATTAAAAAAGCATTTTAGACACAGTCGCCAGAAGAAGAAGAATCTGACGAAACTGAGATGAACTGAGACGCAGTGAAAAGACCACAAATATTTGTTGTATGTAAATGGGGCTCTCTGGGTCCTTCTGGACCCTTCTGACTGCCTCTCTGCCTCTCTTTCTCTACTCGTGTAGGAAACATGTGCGAATAACCTTTTTCCAGCGCAGCGTAGGCTTTTCATTAACCCTTGCTGTCGGGTCCTTTAATCCATCTGACGATGTCCCAACTCTCTTGTATACACTTCGTGTGTCTCTCTTTGTCTCTCTCCCTCTTTCTGTCTGTCACTATGTCTGTGGCTACAGTCCTCCTCAGCCTTTGTGTCTAAGCTTCTGTGTCTGCGTCCGTCTTTGAGCCGCTGTTGCTGTCAGTGTCAGTGTCAGTGTCAATGTCGGTGACAATGCCGTCGTCGTTGGCTGTGTACCGGTAGCGACTGATACCTTAGGTACCGTCTACCTACCGCAATTGGCTAGAATGGAAAAACTGCTACCTGGCAGGCAACATCAGGCAGCTACTTTAGCGTTGAAAGCCATGAGCATGACACAAGCTTTTTCATTTTTTTCATGAGCAGAATTTTCTCATTTTAATTAATAAGAGAGGTTCTCTTAAGGTTATTGTTGGTGTTGTTGTTTTGGTAGCTATTTTATTACGATATATGTATGAGTAATGGCTTTCGTCATGAACGTCGTGACAACATGTTCGTGTCTTAACATTACGTCAACCAGAGTCTGACAAGTCTCTGGTCCTTTGTCTCTTGTCTATAGTCTATAGTCTCTTGTCTCTGGCATTTTGCTGTCTAGGAATGACTCTCTTTTTTATCAGGAAGTAATAATTTCGCGTTTTCCTGTAATTTCTTGATGGAAATTTCTTGAGATCAAAGGATTTTATTTTCTGACCTAATTTTTTTCAAGGATTTTCATATATCTGAGGATTTTTTGGTAAAACTTATAACTAGTATTACTCGAAGACTCTTTTAAGAAGACGCTATTAACCCTCGCTCTCCCTGTTTCCTCCTGTTTCTCTTCCAACAAAGTACGATATATTCGGAAAAAGATAACTCCTCAAAGAGAACTAACTTTTCATTCCTTTATTATCAAAAAATTATGTTAAACAACAACTTTATGATGTCATAAAAAATGCCGCAAAGCAACAATTTTGCCTTCTATCGTAATACCTTCGCTTCGATGGCTTCGATCCTGCCTTCCGCAAAAGCTTAAAATGCGTAAAATTTCTTTATTTTAATGAGTTCAACGAACCGACATGCCGCGTGACTCAAACCACATAGAAGCCAATAAATGACAACAACAACAACAATAATGACCACAAAAAATAAACACTGGCAGTCGCTGATGATGACGATGACGATGACGATGACGATGACGATGACGATGACGATGGCAACTGGATACTAAACCTGCTCGAGAGAATGGCTTACAGCAGAAGCAAGCCGAAGGAAGGAAGGAAGGAAGGGCAAAGGACCAACTAACGGACCAACGAATAGACGGTTAAACGTAGCGAAAGTAATGATAAGGTTTTGTGCCATGTTTGTAAGCAGGTTATTATATTGTGAGGCTTTTATGTCCTGAGGTCGACCTTGCCGGCAGGTTAGCAACGGCCACATTTACTTGGCCGGCCACCGTGGCCAAGTGTCTGCCTGAAAAACATGATCGCTGAGCAGGTATCGTCCGTCTTCTTTCTCCGGATAACCACGAAACGCTTTTGCTAGATGGCAACAAAACCAGCTGCCGACAAATGACCATTCTGTATCCCGGTAAAGCGGCAACGAAGCGGTAAAGCGCTTTCGGCAAGCTTAAAATCCTTGTAGCTTGTCGTGAAATCCCTTTTAATACCATCCATACCATTATGGACCATTCTTCATGGAAGAATATGGATTTGCGTAAAGTATGAAAAGAGCTGAAGAGCTCTACTTCGTTAGAGATTAACAATTAGTATGAAGGATTTTTGGGCCATAAGAAGTGTTAAAAGCTGTTCAGCAATATCGCTGAAATTGTTCCGGAAACATACCGGATGAAAAAAACAACCACAACATGATAACATAACTTCGGGAAAAGACGCGCGGAAGTTAGCTCGAAATTTATCTCCAAAAATAAATCCATAAATTCTTCAAAAAATCTCAACCTTTAGATTTCGCAGAAAATGCATCAGAATTCTTATGCCAAATGGTATGCATTAAAAATGGCGGAAAACTTCTCTTAGCAGCAGGCTTTGCAAAAGTCCGTCTTTCTTGGCCTGACAAAAACATGAATAAAAACAAAAGAAAAAATTTAATAATGAAGAAAAAAAAAAATAAAAGCCACACAAAAACAACAACAACAACAACAACCAAGAAATAATAATAATATACATAAATGCACAATAAAAATGGCGCCAGAAAATGATGCTGAGAAGTGAAGGATTTTTCAAGCAAGCGGGCAGGATGAGGACGCAAAGAGAAGACAGCGTCGTTAAAAGATGATGGAAGGAGGGTGGCAAGAGAGAGGGAGAAAGAGGAAGGAGCAGCAGAAAGTAGGATTAAAGAGATTGAAGTATGGCGAATGGCGAAAGCAAAACGAAATAGAAGCAGCAAAGATGGTTTGGCAAAAGAAACTTGAAGATTGCAAAAGAAAGGCAGATGAAAAATAAAGTAGTTTAAAAAAAAGAATGACGGCGGTAAAGAGAAGAGTTTTAAGGAAGGAAGGAAGGAAGGTACTAAAGAGGGTAAAAAAACGAAGAAGCACATGCCAACAACATTGAACTAATTATTATTCTACAGCAAAGACTTACGCGATTGATTTGAGAGAATAGACAGACGAAGGAAGAAAAAAAAACGTGTCGTAAATTATACAAGCTTTTAATAAATAAATAAACATTAAAATAAATAACATTAAAAAAATAAATAAATAAACTTTAGAATAAATAAACTTCAGAATAAACTCAGAATAAATAAATAAACTTCTCTTTTCTTCTCGAAGCATATTCTTTGCCATAATCTTTAGTAGAATCTTGGTAAAACCAACCTTGAGAAGGTACCTCTCCGAGTCTCGAGGAGCTCAATAAAAAAAAATTCAAACGCTTCTGCTTTGAAGACTTCTTTGTTTTTTATTTTTTAACTTCTTTTGTTCTGCTTTTGCTCCTTATTTTTCGCTTCTTCTGCAATTTGGTAATCTTCTTTCACTTTTTCACCCTCCCTCCCTCCCTCCCCACCCCTCCCCTCTTCTTCTTCTTTATCTACATCCTATTCATCATCTCGTTGTTTTATTGTTAAGAATATTGTTCTCGTTAAAACCAGAAATTTTAAATACTACGTCTCTTGAGATAAATGCTAACATCATCGTAATTATTGCGTTCTCGTTGTTGTTTGTTGTTGTTGTTGTTGTTTGTTGTTGTTGTTGTCGTTTACAATAAGCTTTCAACCACTTGATTCTGAGCCACAACCAAAGAAACCGAACCTTTTTCAAACAAAAAAAAAAAACAACCTTCGTAAGTGAGAGAATTTGTAAGAACATCATTTTACTATACTGAGCAACATATGCGCCAGCCAACAACAACAACATGACACGCACACTAACACACACGCACATGCCTGCTCAAAAATTTAACAAGTCGATAAATTCGAGCTCTCGAAGGATGTTAAAAAGAAATTCAGCTTTTGATTGAAGTGGGCGTAGAGAAACAAGAAGAAGAGGAAGAAGAAGAAGAGCAGAGACTATGAAAGGGGTGAATATTTAATGAGCAGTTAACAATAATAAAAGCTATAACGACCACAGCAACAACAACAAACTGGCTTTTTCGGAGTAACAACAATTTTAAAGAATTTATTAGAAATCTGATGATGACTGCTGGATTTGAAGGTCTTGTGGGCGTGTTGAGTTAAGTTTACCCGTAGCCTGGAAGTACCCGTTGAGCGTCGCAATTTGTTGTTGTTGCTTGCCCCAAAAAGAACCGAAATTCTCGCCTGCGAAGGTTCTGTGAAGCGCTAAGCTAAAGCCTCTAATAGTTCTTTAACGAACTCTTCACCTTCACCTTCACGCTTCTTTTTTTGTTTCTTAAACGCAGTCCATTTCTTTTGCTCTCGCTCTCATTTTACTCATGGCAACAAAAGCCAGGATAATATTTAATCCTTTATTCTGTTTTTTCTTTTTCAATTTGACTTCAACACTAATAAAACCCATACAACCAGAAGAGTATTCAAGAAGATCCTGAAAAAGCCAGAAAAATCAAAGGAATCCTTCGCAATCCATAGAGTTCCAGCGCAGTGTAAAGCCATTAGCGCCGGAAACGGAAGCATTTTCTGGCATCTGACATCTGGCAGCGCAGCGCAGCGCATCACACATCAGTCGCTGTAACGCGTTAACACCAGCTGCTGTTGGTGATACTTTTAAATTTTCTTCCTTCTTCTTCTTTGTCCAAGTTTGTCGCCAACGTTCGAGGTCGTTACTTTACGCCTTACACATTTTTTTTTGCATTTTTTTTAACTAAACGCTAAGAGTCATTTTAGTGCATAGTTCTTTCTTTGAGGAGGTTTTTTTGACTACTTTTTTTAAAATCGCGCGAATTCTTAATTTCCTTTTAAAAAATGTGCTATTTTTTTGCGGTATTTTTTAAAATTTTACTAACTCTTAACTCGTCTCTTGTCTATTTAATTTTAATAAGACCTATTCTTGCCTTCTACTACTTTTGTTGCTAAGAAAGGGTTTTGCTCCTTTTTTTGAAATCTAGTAATATTTTCTGTTGTCAGGGTTTAGTTTTATTACTTTTTTATTCAAAAAGCAACCTTGACGCAGTCTTTCACCGTCCATTTATAAGCTTGCTCTTCTTCTTTTACCTTTTTCTCTTCTTTTACTAACACAAAAAGCTTGGAAAGTTGCAAAAAGAACCGAAGTGCAAAAAATAAACTTCAATTCATTTCGTATTCAAAAACTTTTTAAAGCATTTTTTAAAATTTTCCTCCTGCTTTCTTGAGACCAATTTTTTTGCCTTAGACCTGATTCTTTCGAAGATCAAATTTCTGTCCTTTCTGCCATGTCTTGTGCTTAACTTTCCATGTTAATCCTTTGAATCAACGAAGAAAAAAATTTAAGCTTTGAAAAATTTGAATAATAAAGCCTTCAACCAATAAAAGCTCTCTCTATTCCAAAAATAGAGACTTAAACCAATACAAGTTTGATCCAATTAATGATTCGTCTAACAAAGGTTCGTCCAACAAAAAGATTTGTTCAGCAAAAAGATTAATTCACTAAAGGGACCTTCAAATGGTGGAAAGAGAGAGTAAGAAATTCAATAAAACAAACAAAAATGTTAATTAAAAAAGGGTCTTTAAGAATATGTTAATTCTTTTTTTTTTTTGGGGGGGAATTTTGTGGCTAAAAAGATTAAGACTAAGAAATAGGTCTATAAAATGAGAAATAAAACCAGCTTTTTCAAAAAATAAAAACAAACAATATTAAAATTGTTATAAAAACCTTAGGTACAATTATTTATAATAAGTACCCTGCACTCACCCACAGAAAGAGTCCCAAACTTCAGAGAATGAGCTCATGGCTACAAAAAAAAAAAATTCAATAAAAGACGAGCATACAGAACACGAACTAAGTCCGAAATAGAGCCAGAGTAACCTTCGAAGAGGGTGGAGAAAAGACAAGAAAATTTTGACAATTTACTAAAAACTTGTGAGAAAAAATTATAAAAAGAAAATGTGGTCGGCAGAGAGAGAGAAAGGCAGACAGTATCTAAAATAGGTGGGTTGTGGGCGTAACGGGAGATGGTGGGTGGAAGAGCTAATGGTGTAGATATTGTGTGGAAAGTGTGGAATAGAAAAAGCACTCGCCGGAAATTATTCTACTAAGTAACCGGGAACACGTTTATATGGATCATTGTTTATGATAGCATTTTGAAGGCTGACGTTCGGAGAACCTTGACCTTTTCGAACCTAGAAATCATAAGGTCTGGTCTTCAAAAACTTTAGGTTTAAACCGCGGGATACTTAAAAAAGACTTTGAAATGCGAGATGTTTCATATTATTTGAAACATCCCAGAAGGGTTGTTAATACTTTTCAGAAAGTAATCATAAGGTCTGAAATCATAAGATCTGGTCTTTAAAAACATTTTAAAACTTGACATTTTGGATACTGATGTCTGCAAACCTTCAGTTTTTACTTCTAGGCCTACAAAATGAAAAAGAAAACAGTCCTTAAGATTCTTAGAACCTTCTAAGATCCTAAGACATACTCAAAACTGAGGGATACTCAATCTTAAAAGGTATACTTTTGAATGAGTTTAATATGAAGTCTCCACAATATTCTCAGAATTTGTTAAAACAAATCACTTCGGAGCATTTTCGAGGCTAACATTCTAACTCTTTGAGGGTCAAACCTAATAGTTTTGTCATTTAAGGCCTTAAGTTTTAGTTCTTGGGTTTTCGGATACTTTTAGTAACTAGGAAGTACTCTCAATATTCTTTGAAAGTACTCGAAATCTTGGACTTTTAATGATTGACATTGTGACCATTTAAAGTGGGAAGGTTTCTTAAAGTCTGATCATCTGATGCTTAATTTTTACCTTCTAGAAGCTGGAGCCTTAAGATCGTAGGTATGTTCTCGAAATTTGTGGTCTTTTGAGGAAGTTTTCTCTGTAGTTTTTGAGATAGTTTAAATTTTTGAGATTTTAAATATAAATTTTTAAATATAACTCTTTAGCAATGTTCAATTATTGGCATGAATCAGCGAACCACAAAAAACTGTTCTTAAATTGGCAACACCAAATCAATTTCACAGCATGTGGTCTCTTTTTAACACTTCATTGGTTCCGATTCTCTTTTTTTAGGTTCTGCTTTTGATTTTCATGATTATTTTTTTTTTTATTCTAGTGAATAAATAATCTTCACTTTCATTGAATCCGGTGCCTATGGCTTTTGTGGTATGCAGGGAGGTCGGGGTCGGGGCCGGGTCGTATCGGTCGGTCGGTCGTTCAGCAGATCGATCCCAACAAAGCCCACAAAGGCAACAAATCAAGTTGCAATCTCAACGTTTTCATTGTGTTGGTGGAGGCAACGCCGATGAGTAGCTCAAGGATAAATTAGCGCACGAGCGACAAAGGATTCGACAAAGCATGCAGCGCCGTCTCACGTCATTGAATGCGAACAAAGGATAGACAGGAAACAGTTCAGCGGAAGCGTAGGGCTGGGGTGTGGGAGGGAGGGAACGGTGGGGGGCAACTTTCGACCGACTTCCGACGGATTTGTTAAGTTTTCCACTTGGCAGTTTCATTAACGAGGCACTCGTTGACGGGCCTTGAATTCGCTTGAAATACTTTAGTGACAGTTTCGTCGAAAGAAGAAAAGGCGTGTGAAAGCCAGACTGCCAGACTGGTATCGATCGTGATACTAAAGAATTGCGCTCATGGATTATTTAGTGGCACGATTAGTTATAGCAAAATTTAAATATTTGTTCCTTTTTTGCTGCTGTAGAGTGGAAAAATGTGGCCAGAACCAGAGACAGCAGCGGCAGTGCTACCACAGAGTTGTAGAAAAGTCGTTTAAATTCTCCTGAGTCCTTGACGTTTTTCAGTTCAGGCCGTCCTCTTCAATTTAATATACACACATTTTAACGCGTGGTTAATTTTAACGCACCGTCTCTAAACACTTTCTGCAACGCCCTTCGGAATAATTGAATTAAGTTTTTGCTTTCCTTTTAATTAAATTCATTCATTTTATTTTATTTTATTCATTTTTTGTTCTTTTGAAAAACAACACTACTGCCATTTCTATTTTCTGCAAGTCAGCGCTACTTGACAACAATCAGCCGCAATAATTGCAAAATGCGCAAAGTTAAACGGACATAACACATGCGGAAGGGGTCTGGGAAAAGGGGGAAAGGAGAGGAGGTGGGGGGGGGACGATGGAATGCACAATTCAACCGCGTGGAAAATAATTGACACGCCGCAGAGAGCACACACCCACAAACATAAGTGCGAAGTGTGTAAAAAAATACAAAAGTTGCCACAAAGTGCTTTCTTTACATAGTCTTAAAGGAGGAAGTGCTTCTCCGGAAGGCGAAAGGGACGTAGTTAGAAAAAAAAATCTAAAACCAAGTGAGCATTTCTTTTTCGCGTTAACCATAAACAAAGGTTGTGTCAGTAGCACAAATTTTATACAATTTTAGAGAAGGTCTTACCAAAGTGAGAGAAGGTGGTCTTACGCTTGTGAAGGTAAAGAATGCATTCTAGAAGGAATTGAGTACAAACTCAATTTACAGATGTACTATTTACTAATTATCGTGAACAATTTCGTGGTTAATATTCGAACTGTGAAGTCTTAGCTTAAAAACATATTGAAGAAAGTAGTTTCGAAATATTGTTTCTCCTCTTCATAGCTGGAAGTATGTACTCTTACTTCAGAATCTAATTCTAGAGAAGGCCTTAAGTAAAAGCTATTAAAGCCATATAATTAGGATCATCTGAATTCCAGCGAAGTACTTTCAAACTTACATTTTGAGAAGATATTCATTAAGACGTAGACAAATTAAGAGTCATAATATTGTAAGAGGTTTCTTTGCTTATTACTCAGTAATACCTCGAAAAGTGTGTATGTAGTTTGTAAACACATTTCATCAAGCAAGAGGGTTGCCCTCTTTTTTGTAACCTCTGAAAAGAAAAGCCGCATTTAAGGCCTCAAATTTGTATCCTTAGCGGTATTGCGTATTCTTCTATTCGTCTATTGTTTCCTGTGTGTGGGTGATTGTCATGTCAAGAGTTGTCTAAATGGATTAGGTAGTAGACGCGTTAATTAGAAATTAATTTGGCAAATCATTACGAAACTCTCTCTCTCTCGACAATTGCTTCTACTGCTCTTTTGCCAGAGCTCTTCATTTAATTAAATTGCATCGAACGTTTGAATGTTACAAAGGTTGGAGAGAGAGAGAAAGAGAGAGAAAAAGAATGTTAGAAGTAGAAGAATAAGAGGCCAAGAAATACACTATTACTTCATTACTAATGAGCACACTCTTTGCTAAATGATAAATCATTTATTTTTAATGATACTCGAACAGAACAAGATTTCTGCAGTTCTGACACATGACGAGCCTTTCATTTGCCCTCCTCCTTCTCTGCCTCCTTCTCTTTTACCCACACTTTTACTTCTGCTGACGTACAAAAAACGGGAGAGAGCGCGAGCGAGGGCGCGAGCAATGACTAGACATGAGGCCACTTGCGATTTGCTAAGCAGGCATGGCCAACAGGGTAAAATTGTAAAAAGTGTTCGTTGTTTTTTTTTAGCATGTCTTTGCGGTAGTGCTTACTTCAGATGTTCCCAAATCTTTACGCTGTCTTTTCGTATTAATTAAAACAGACCTAAACCAGCCGTCAACCTTTCTAAAACCTTTTCATGTTTTATAAGACCTCTACCGGACTGGCCGACTAGCATTGAACTGAATTTTTAATGTTCTTCGGTTATGTTCGTACATGGTTAAATGTGTTACTGCAGACACGTAACATAGCAAGGTACCGAACACGTAGTTTCAATCGTTGCAGCACTGGACACATTTCTCTCTCTCTCCTCCTGTTTTTGCAATACATTACGCGGTATACCGCAGAATAACAAAACGCAATAGGTTTCGTCGTTTTGTAACAACGATTTGATCGCCCTACGAATGATACTTCCGTTTTCCACCAACTGCACTCGTCATTTGCACGCTTCTGCCGCTTCATGCCCACACGCGCGTTCACAAGCCGGTGTCATGTTCGCCTGCCAGTGTGTGGAGCCTGTGATGATTGCTCGTTACTCCCCACAGCGCGTTCGCGTTCACTTCGTAAACGCGCGTGGGTGCGTCAAAAAAACATCTGCGAACATCTCATGAAATATGCACGAGTTACGAGTATTCGTGTCTGACATGTTGCCGTCTGCTGCTGAGTCGACGAACGTCGCCGGAACAACGAAAACAAATTGTCAGCTACAAAAATAACAACAACAACAACGGAAGCAGCAGCAGCAACAATATCACGTTGAAAACGACACGTTGTAGAAATGGTTTTATTTTTGTGTTCATCCTTTCTGTAGCCATTTTTAACAAGTGTCAGCAACAGCGGCGTCGTCTGCGGCGAATGCTGCGGTGGGCGTATACTATGTAAGTTTCCGCCGCAGCAGGAGAGCGTACTTTCATGCTTATTCCTACTTTATTCTCTCATAATTTCGTCTTTTTCTTCCTTTTTTCTACATACTTATTTTCTATGAACAGCATGTACCTGGTTTTATCAGATAGAAATCGAAAATAAATCTGATTTATTTGTAACACACGATACAGCAACAACAACACTAACTGCGTTAGACGTATGTAAGTGCCTGCGTGCATCATGTAAAGAAATCTTGTTATTTTTAGCGATTTTTCTGTAATACGTTGGACAAATTTACCATTAGCACTCTTATAATAATAGAAAAAAAGTAACGTAATAACGTTACGTTGTGTAACGTAAGGTAAGTGATCTCATTTGCAGAATATTATTGAACGATTCATAAATTTTCACAAGGACAAGTCACTAGACGGTGGAGAAAAGGGCTCTTAAGAGGGGAGAAAGTGCTCTTAAGAGTGATAAAACTATAAAGAATCTTGAACAAGAATCGAAAAAAGGCGTTGAAAATGGCGAAAGGGTTTTGGGTGTGGTTGTTGGGAGTTGTGAGAATGATTGAAGCAAAAATGTCGTGAGTGTCAAAATATTTTCATATTTTATTGGATTTTCATGCAAATTATTGACGTTCTACGACAAAATCCACAATAAAACTCAATTCGTTATTCTGTTGGTTCGAGAGGAATTTTGGGTTTACTTTTAGGGAATTTTTTTTATTACAAATATTTGGCGCAAACGACGTCATTTGCATTCTTTCCTTCCATCTAAAGGTGAGGAATCGATTCTCACTCTCAGTTCCATTTAAATTCAAAAGTGAAGAGAGAAAATATGATTAGTTCTTTTACAGTGCCGTATAACCGACACACACACACACACAGCTAGTACGTATCATCGTACTGTTGCCCACCTCTGAAATAATCAAACTAACTGGCTTCTCTGGACTGTTCGCGTTCTCTCTCTCTCTCTCTTTGTTGAAGGTATAAATTCATTTGACGAGCGTCCGACAAAATGTCGATTTTATGAAGTCTTAAGAAACGAATCCTCAAAGTGTAACAACACTTTCAGAAATCGCAGTGAAGTTAGAGAGTGGGCGTCGCCAGTCGCTCAGGAATGCGTTTATGCTGATTGTGTTAAGTAGCTTTCTTTCTTGTGTTTAGTTACTCCATTTTTTCGTTTCAGGTACTCTCTACTTTTTAATGGTGCGAGTACGAATATTTATTGCTAATGCTCTGTTTTTGTGAGGCTTTTTAAAAGACCATCGACGCCTACTCCGACTTTTGTTCGTTTAACTGGAACACGCTCTTTAACTGTTACCACTTAATCCAGAAAAAATGTTCCCCCTTTCCTCCAGAGCGGGGAGGGCACAACTTCAGTCAAACCGCTCGTTAGATCGTTGCGAATAAAATAAAACCGGGAAGAAAAGTGCAACTAATCGTTTGAAAGACATGACTTTTATTGGCTTCACATTGCACTGAAGTTAAAGCGAATGTAAAAACCTAAACCGATTTGTTATTGTTTAAGCCTTTATCGATAAGTATAAAAACGACCATCGAAAAAGAGAAAAAGAAAAATGATTTAGAAGGCAAAGGCAAAAAAATTTTGATGGTTTTTTAGGTACTAATTTTTATCAATTACAACAGTTTACAATTACATGCCGACAAAACTGAACTGATATTTCTCACGACAAGCGATAAACACGAATCAGAACACTTTCAAAAACGACGTAAGTGCTTTACCATTCCTTTTTTTAAAATATATTGAATTTCAAAATTAAAATTTTCCATTTCTGTTAAGTCTGAAAGTGTTTTTTAAACACACTATTTTGCTCATTTTTAGTGTCCACGAAAAATAAGAAAACCCAGAAACTTTATCAAAAAGGAAAAGAATTTTAGAAGAGGTTGTAAAAGAAGAGGTTGTTAAGGCGACCTTTATCAAGTCTTTTTTATTAAACTTAATATTTTATTTGACATCTAAAATAACCTTTAGACTGATTATATTAACAATAATACTATATTAACCAAGTATTGACACGATAAAAAGCACTATTAACTTTTATTGCCAAACCATTTCCATTTTATGGTAATATTTTGCTCATTTTTAGTGTCCACGAATAATAAGAAATCCAAAAGGGAGGCAGAAACTTTGTAAAAAAGGGAAGAGAATTTTAGAAGAGGTTGTAAAAGTTAAGGCAAGTTTATATGAGCGGTAATCGAGTATGTACTCTCGTTGCTTTGCCAACAAAACACTGAAATTAACCCTTCTATTTTTTCTTCTTTCTTTTTGGCAAGAAAAAACCACAAAGGATTTTACGGGGTAATTCGACGCTGATGAAAACTCACATTTATGAAGCATTTTCGTCCCCTCCAACCACATTTTTCCATTAAATTTTTCATATTGCTGTTTTATTATCTCATTTCGTTTATGGTTCATGAGAATACTCTCTAACTCTCCCCTGTTTCAACCAACTCTTTCACTCTCATTACTCATCCACATTGTTTCAGCAGCAGCATCATGCTCACATCAGCATTTTGTATTTGTTTTTGGGAGAGCAAACTTTTTGAACTAGTTCGTTCGTGGGTACACCCGTAAAATGTTGCAGGTCAACGAGTTCATGATCGTAGTAAGCAGTTCGCTTTGCACGAGTTTACATTACGGCTGAAGTACTCTCAAACGTTAAATTTCGTACGTTGATTGCCGGAATGTTGGGCGAAAATGGGTGGATGCTGACAATCAAATAAAGAGATTTTGTTTAAGGTCTTGAGGATACCTCGCTGTTGATCTGAACTCTCTTTTGAAAACATATGCTTTCTTTTTTGTAATGGTTTTGTCTTTTCTTGTACTATTTTCTCTTTTTAACACTTTGTCCCCTTCAAAAGAATGACGGCTGACTCGAAACGACGAAAACGATGATGTGTCAATATTTTTAGTTCAACGCATTTGATTTTCTTGATGTTTCAAATTGTGCGAAACACTAAATTCAAAATAACCTAACTTTTTTCAAATTCTACGAATATTTTTTTCAGAAATCCGAAATCCGAAATCCTGACTTTTAGTGTTTCCGATTTTCATCGTCTCGTAACTGACAACTCCAGACTTCGTTATGAATTTCATAATTGTGCAGTTTTTTGTCTTGTTATTTTTATTTTTATTTTGACTTTTATTGTTGTTGATTTATGATTTTCAATTTCCCCCTTTTTCAACAAAAACAACAACAACAGAAAAAACAATGAAAATGGCTGCCAGAAGCTATTAAATATTGTACGTACGAGACGCGGCATTTAAAATACGCATGATTTACTTGATGGTCAATTTAAAAGCAGTCAGAATCAACGTATCTCCTCTTTGCCCCTCTTCACCACTTTCCACACCTTTCCCGTTTGTTTTTTCTTAATGCGTGAAGCGAGGCCGGATTTCCTGGTCCTTGGAAATTGTTTGTATTTATAATGCATTCCTGGCTTACGATGGCAACTCCTGCGTTTATTCGTACATAAATTAAATGATAATTAAATGCAAAACTGTGTTTCCTAAAAAAATAGCTTCCAATTAAAAAAGACTTTCAATGTAAAAGACAGATTAAACGAATTCCATTCTTAGTTTGGCAAAAGAGCTAGAGCTCAACTCTTGCAAAATTACAAAAGTGAGCTCTGAGGAGGAAATAGTACCTCTTGAAAAATACTCTATGGAAAATTTGTATACCTCTTTTTTAATTTCAGCCCTTTTTCCCCTAAAATTTTAAGCCTTTTTTACTACTCTTTAAAATTTTACTATTATACTATATTTTCAAATTTTTTACTACTTTGAAATTTGACTTGCTACTTTTTTAAAATAACCTAAAATTTATGCATTTTTTTCGTCCAAAACTTTCAAATTGTTCTTCAAAATAAGCATTCATTTGAAAATAACACGAAAAAATTTGCAAGAGTGTCTCAATAGGGTCTGTGGGGCGAGGTTCGAGGGGGTAGAACAAGCCCCCAATAATGTGACCACCTCAACAAATCATCAACGCCATATTAAAATTGATTTCAAGCGTAGATGGTCTGGCTCTAAGCTGTTACGTCGTCATTGAGGGCATGAAGTGGTGTCGATGGGGTGTGAGAGTGGGTGGGGTGAAGGGAAAGGGGGGGGGGGCGGTTAGGGGGTTGGTGAAGGCATTTGCAGGCGTCTATTGAGATTTGCAACAGCTGGCTTTAAGGTAACCGAAATACTTTGTCATTTCTTCTCCTCTTTCACCTCCTCCACCTCCTTCTGGCTCCCTTCTTGCCTACTTCCTCTCATTTTGCCCTTGCAGTTTTGCGATTTTCCGCTTTCAAATAAAATTAGAGGGTTGCTCTTTGTCTACCCTGCCGTTTTACTTCTCATTCTCTTTCTTCTTCTTCCTCTTCCTTTTTAGCACTTTACGTAAAGCCTCGCGGCTTGACGTATTTTGCGTAACATCGTTAATCATCGGTGCGTGTCTGGCTTACCCCTCAACCGTCATTTTTCCCGTCATCGTCGTCGTCGTCGTGGTCCTTCCTCCCCCTCTTCGGCACAATCCTTATGCCAACGTAATCGCGCCGATATACGTAGTTTATGTGTATGAATGTCCATCAACTTGTGTCACTTTTTAAGCGGATTTTGTTGGCGTTGTCGGTCGTTCAGTCATTCATTCATTCTCAAGCATTTATTCCTTTATTGCTACTATCGTTTTTATGCTTTTTTCACCGTCACAATTTTTGTTGCTTGACACTGAATCAAATAAACTTCTGTTGTTGCAGTTAGCGTCTGTTGCTCTTATCATTCGTACTCCTTCTGGGTATTCCTTTACTACTACGAGCACCTTATTCTTCTGCACTTTTTAGTGTCATCTTAAACGCAATCTGTTTTCTTTATTTCTGTCTCGTTTTTTAAAATTATCCTGGACAGCATCCTTGCTTTCAGTCTTTTGCATTTCATAGCTTCATTCTGTGTACGTCAACTTGATTGTTTCATTAATCATGCATGGAATTTTCTGCAGCTTCTGTATCCTCATTTACTTCTTGTTGCTTTTTCTTTTTGCTTCAGTGTAACCTCGTTAATGTTAGTTTTATGGCAACACATTCGAAGGATAATAAAACACACACAAAAACTCGTGTGTACAAACTCAAATCATGAAAGAAGAAATGTTAGGAAAAGATAAAATTCTTTATAAAGAAAAATTAAGAGCAATTTCTTTTACTTTTCGATTTGATGCTCGCGAGAAGGACAAATTGTGTAGAAAAGAGTTATGAGAATTTTAAAATAAAAAAGCGGCAGCCATTCAATTTTCTTCCCCTGCTCATTTTCCGGCCTCTTTTTCTTTAACATTTGTTTGGTCCTTTAATTCTAAGACCCTCATTTAGTTAATGTTGGGTCATTTTGATCAACAAAATTACTACATACTATCGCTGCCATACTGCTGCCGTATGACGTTGAAAGAGGCATTTAAATTATGTGGTTATTTGTTGATTTTGCATTCATTACTTCCTTTGACAACTCAAAGTACAACGTCAGGATTATGATTGGGCGAACGGATTTGATTTAGTTTTTGGTTTTGGAAGGGCTCCAAAACAACTCCCCCTTTTCCTTAAAATCAAGCTCTTGAAATTTGCATAACTTTGCATGCTTTGCTTTAGCCATCATAACTTTGGTTCTTCGGAATAAATTTTTATTATCTTTTATGCTTTTTAGTTTTGATATTCGGTGCTAAATAACCCTTTTAAAATAATGAAAATCCATAAAAAAGTATTCGAGTTATACGCCTCAACATGAGAAGACCATTTTTAGCATTTCATACCAGAGAAAACCCATTCGAACCATTTTTACTTATTTTTAATTATTGTACATCCTTTTTATAAAACATAAACAACTTAACATAAAAACATAAACAAATTTTGGAAATTTATATTTTAAGGTCTAAAAGGTACCCAATTAAGAAGGCTTGGAGATGTTTCAGATAAATTGTACAATATACGATATTTCTCCTTCGTTAATGTCATTAATCTTATCTCTCAATTAAATGAATTTAATTTAAATTAAAACTTTCCGCGTTTTATATTTTTTTTTACATTAAATTTCTAGGGCGCGAGAACAAAGGCCCTTTATTAAAATTTTTTTTTAAATTTTCCTACGAGTATAATACGTTGCGGTATTCTTTAAATCTTTTTTATGGGTTCTCTTAAACAAGTTGAAACGGATCAATTAATCGGATTTAGCGTAACGAAATTACTAGAAATTGTTTCAAATCACTAAATTTAGCTTCTTTTTGGTCTGTGAAGACTTTTATCTTTGTATGCGCTTTGTACACGATGCCTTTTATAATCCGGCAAATTTATTTTATTCTATTTTATTATTCCAATTCTTGATGTTGAAACCGAACAATCGCGAATAATGCGTGTAATTAGAGAAATCTAGATTTAATCTAGTTTTGAAATTAAAAAAAAAGACCTGACGCCTGAAGCCAGCTTGTTAAGGTTCGATCTATTGGTTGAAGTCTCGAGAATATTCTCCTAAAGGAACAGACTGGAAATTTTATTTCAATCTCAACAAAAATGAACGCCTCTGGTTAACGTAATGTCACAAACAGCTAACAAAAAACGACTACCGATGATAATATCAGACACTTTTTATAAGTTTTTATTTCAATTAACATGAATTCAAACACATCGAAAGTATTTACATACACGAGCAGGTATAAAAAATATACTCGTGTATGGAATTGCAAACCTTAAAAGTGCTCTAGAAAAAGTCGCAAGAACACTGACAACCATAAAACCCATCTAATTAACAAAATGGCGCACGTACGAGGCAAAATGAGCGATAAAGCGCTTGGAAATAAACTGGAGAAGAAGAGAAGGAAAGGAAGTCTTAGAGACAAACTCTCAGTATCTGCCTAAAATGCGAAAATACATTCTGTAGGGCCATTTTAATTTAGGATAACGTGCTCGTCTCCCCCGTGGGCAGGCGCTCGGTCGGTCGGTGGGTCGGTGTAGAAAACTCTAAGTAACCACACGCAACTTTTGTGCAACAATCGACAACAAAATCGAAAAACACAATATGACAACTCGTCTAACAAACGATTTCGATTTACCCTAGAACAAGAACTAATATTAACAACAACAATGAAACCAATAACAACAAAGTAACAGAAGTAGTGCCGACAATAACGATAAAGATGACGACTATTTGACTGACTCAGTCGGGAAACCCCTTCGCAGGGCGGCCGGGCGCTAAAGTACTCACACCAGCACCGCAGTGATGAGTCATGAAGGTCGTGACGACAGCAAAAAGCACAGAGAGTATGCAAGCCAAAGAGAAAAGAGGAAAGAGAGAGAGAGAGAGTGCGTGTGAAAAAGTTTGATGAGACAAAATTGCGCCATCTTCAAAATTCCAGTGCAGTTGTTAGGATTCTCTGAGATGCGCTTGTGCCTGGGTGCGAGTTGCCAATTCGCAATTTAAATGCTAATAAAATGCAATCAAATATTTTACCTTGACAAAAAATTTTTTAAGTTGACCATTTTCGAAATTATTAAAAAAAAATAGTGAATTCCGTTACTTCATATAAACCATTAAATTGCGGGGTGTTTCGCGTAGTATGCAACAAAAACTGAAGGCGTATAGGTTGGTTGGAGGCTAGAAAAAATTGTGTGCGAAAGAAATGCGTGTTACTCCTCCTCCTCTTAAGCGGGAGAGAGATTTTTGAAACTTACATGAAATAGAAATGAGACCGAGAAAATAACTGCTAAAAAGTGCGTTTATCGCCATTTCTTAAAGAACTCAAGTCAAAAGTACCACTTAAAAGTAATTGGAAGGTTTTATGTAGTATCATTATCGAGAATATTGAAAATATTTATTTTAATGTAATGAAAACCGCGGTTATTGACATTTCTGGATATAGTCTAGGATTGAGGTGCAAGAACTTCGGTTTACCTAATCATAACGAATTCTATTGCAGCGAACGTTTCATATAGTTTATAACTTGAATGCTCCATAGATAATTCTAATTAATGACTACTTTAGTTAAAATACCGCTTTTATTGAAAATATTTTATTAAAAAAAATGTTTTTTATTCGGATTTTTTTTCTAACAAGCAATAAGCTTTTTATCGTTTTCTTTTGCTGCTCTAAGAAAGAAAGTGATGATTAAGGGCGCTTTTTTTAAGTCTATTGCTGACTTTTGAATAACGAAGATTTGTTCGGATTTTGTGTAAAAAACATTCTATACAATATTACATCTTTTTTCATATGCAACTTTCCACATTTGATAACTAATTTATTTGAAAACCAATTTTTGCATGCATGATTGTCGTCTTCAGGCAAGCATATGATTTTTTTAAATAACTAAAATCAAAATAAAAGTCATGTCATTAATTAATTTTTACTAAATTCTGGTAAATTTGATTGATCACGGGGATGAAGAGAAATGAATTTTTGATATACAATAATATGTCCTTAAACATTGAAACTACGTTTTTTCAGTTTTTTCTCATTAAAACTAAATCTATTAAAACATGATGGCACATGGCACATTGACATCTCCCTCAAGCGGGAAAGTCCTCTGAGAGAATTTTGAGAGTTATGAATATTGAAATGAACAACGACGAAAAAAACAAATCACCAAACAAAAGCGGGCAACTCATCGGTAGACAGTGTGGCATTTAGTTAAAGAGCGCAAAAATATTTTTAATGGAAAATGGGAGAAATAAATAGAAAGGGAGCGCTAACTCTCGTGGCGAGAGACAGAGGCTCGTCCAAGACTCGCGGAATTTGTTTCCGGATGCGGGTGTTGTGAGAAAAATCAATTTCGCAATTTATGATGTTTCTCAAGGAACATTTTTTGCGGTGGCAAACTCTAACAAACTGCATAAAATTTATTGCTATTTACGTTTTCTATTGCTGCTGCAGTTCGCGTAACAAAATGTTATTATTCCTAAATCCAAGATTATTTGCAAAGTCAAAAGAGTGTATTCAAAAAGTAGTTTAATTATATATTTAGTAAGTACAAAGTATGTGTATTTATAAGTATTTAAAATCTGATTCCATCAAAACTCCATCCTACAAAATATTCTCTTTTTATATTACTCGAGAAAAACCATTACATTTTAATTTAGATTAAAAAACTTTGAATCTACGCAATTCAACTTATATTCTTCTATGCTTCATGCTGACACCAAAGCTGAAATTTAATCTGAGGCACCGATGTGACATGTACCGCTGACTGTCCGTTCAGTTGTAACGAACAAACTGCGCCATAAACCCAACAAAACATTAATATTTTTTAAATTTAGGGGATTTATATTTTTCTATATTTATTAGAAATAGTAGAAGAAAGTGTTACCTTAAATTGTACAACATTTTTGCAATAATAAATTTTTTCTGTGCAAAAATGTCCTCTTTATTCGCTGAATGTATGGATGGATTTGTTTTTGAAAAATTATTATGGATAAAAAGAAACACTTAAAACTGCTTTCTTCGAAACTGATATGTTTTATTAAGTTCCAGATTGTTTGTTCTTAAAGTTTATAAAGATTTAATTGTTAGTTATTTAAACGTCTATAGTTTTATTTAAAGTCACATTCCGCACAACACTTTTTCAACCTCACACAAACCGCTTGATGTTGGCTAAGAAAAATTAGTTTTATCTTTTAAAGAAAACGCGTAACGCGTTTCCAGATCGTGGTATTTTGTCGTTGTTTCTTGTTGAGATGCTCCGCAAAACTGCGGAAATTCTTTACGGGAAACCGCTTTAATTCAACCCTAAGCGTGAAGCTTTTCCTCAGCGAACCAACGAGCAGGAGAGTAAGTCGAAGAAAGCTTCGACTCTTTACTCATTATTTTCCAGTACAATTTTTGGTGGAAATAAAATGACCAGGAAGGGATGATTTTTTGAGCAGAGCATTGCCAGTGTCGGGTTTTTCTCTCAATTGCTCTCTTTTTTTTATAGCATCACAGACATTCTCTCAAGCCTCAAAAGTTACTTTTTGCCTGCGACGTGTTTGAAGGCAACACTGTTTTGTTAAGGCACGAAATATTGCCTTTTCTTGTACGAATACTAAAAGAGTACATCAGAGATGGCAGAAATGTGTGTAAAAAAACACAATAATCGATTATTTTTCTTCGATTATTTATAAAACTATTTTTTGTATATAAAAAAAAATTGATTTGTGAAGTGATTGTTTTATAAAAATGTGTAAAAAAAACTTAATTGAAATGTAAGCCATTAACTTTTCGAAGTCGTTTTCTTCACGGACCGCCTTTAGCATAATCAGTAGCATAATGTTAATATACATTCTGCCATTTTTAACTCTTGAAGAGTGGATAAAATAGAGGAAAAAACAATAACAAATCTATTTGCCAGAAAGGATTAACAAAAAATAAACCTGGTTTTTGCTCATTTGCCAGAAGGATGGCAGAAAACATGGCCTCGAAATAGCACAAAAAAGAAGAAATAGCACGTTGGCAAAAATTTTTGTTCAAGGATTCGCCTCGCCAGTACAAAGGAAACGCCATTCTTCTCCTACAACCCTACAAAACGGAAAAAGTAATTGAGTATAAAGAGCAAGTATAATTGAGTAAAGAGCAAGTAAGTACAGAGGGTTCGGAAAATGGAAAATTATGAAACACTAGAGCAGCACAGAGTTGCCAATCGACAAATGAGATGAGACTAACTTACTATAAATTACTCTTAGTCCGAAAAAAAGCACTTCAGCCGGCTTATTCTTATTACACTCTTTAAATAGTCTTCATAATTATATAAAAGTAAAAAAAAGTTGTGTTAATTTTTAAGACTTTGTTAAAAAAATTACATCATTTTCATTTCAAATAAATGAAATAAAATAAAATGATTTTAAGTCAAAAAATTTAAATGATAAAATGAGGCAAAATGAGGTTAGCTCACAAAATCTATTATTCTCAAGCTATTTAATTTCCTGAGCCAAAATGGTCTTATCTACAAAATATAGTAATGTTTATGGCTATGAAATTTTATATTTTCTTTAATTTCAGATGAGGTTTTTAAGATGATTTGAATGAATGAAGATGAAGATTTTTAAGGTCTATGGATCTAATCCGTTTTACTGTCATATTGTCATAGATTTTTGATAAATGGGTATTTATCACACAATCCAAAGAAGTAAAAAAATTAATCCATAATTTATCAAAATAAAATAATTAAATAAAATATTATATTATAAAATAAATTATAAAAATAAAAATAAAATCCATAAATTAATGTTTCGAAATTGAATGAAAATCTTACAACTTTCACAAAAATGATTTTTCTGTTATACTCTTATATGTACGTTTTCACATGGGTAATTTCTTGCTTGTTGGCAACTCTAACAATCAATGCAGTTGATGCAATTTTTTATCATTAGGTTGGCATAGTCCAGACGGTTGTGGATTTGTTATGCATCAGTTGGCTCCGATTGAGACAATCGCGAGTGTGGACAACAACAATTTTACTTTACTTTTCTACCGATTTTTGTTGTTTTATATTTTTTTTGTGTGTGTTTGTGATTTCAACTCAATTAAGGACAACTGTCAGAATGAAGAGATTGTTGTTGTTGTTGTTGTTGTATTTCTGTTTGACTGCTGATACTATTCACTGTTCAAAATGTATCGATTGGCACAAGTTTTCCAATTGTTGCATTTGCTTTGCTGGATATTCTTTTTTTGTTCAGCGGCAGATGCCAAAGTCATTTAGAATATTTCAAAAAGATTTAAAAGGTTTTAAAAGTGATTTTTTTATTGATGCTAACTTTTGTTCGGTTTTTTTTTTTGATGGACGATTTATATAAAAGCTTAGTCCTTAAGGAAAAAATGTTAAATCATTTGTAAAGAAAATCTTTAGGGTTTGTTGGTTTTTTTTTTTGCCTCAGCTTGAGCATAAGTAGCATTAGCGTATGTAGAGGGGGACATTAGACCCCCCCTCAGTGGGTTAGAAAAATAAAGAGAACAATTTCAATGTTTCCGTGAACATTATTTCAATAAATTTTTTAAATTGATTTATTTTCTTTATACAAACATTCTACAATTCTCAGACTTTCTTATAAGGAGTTAACTTTGACCCCCTCCCCTTTTTTGAAAGCAAAATGTAAATACGTCATTTCTATTTATCACATTCTCCTTTTATTTAAGGATTTTCATTTAACTTTTTCGACAGCTTAATTTAAGAGATTTTATTTATTCTCTTTCACTTTATTTTTATTTTTCGAAAACACTAAAGATGGCGTGTTTTCCGGTAGTGTTTTTTGCTGTCGCTCTTGTTGTTGTTGTTGCTGTTGTTGTCGATTCTCCTTCTTCGGTGGCTCCCTTTTTCCCAACGCTTTCATGAAAACGTTCCTATGATCCAATAATTATTACAGCATATTACGTGCTGCCCAAAAGCCTAGACTGCCGTTGTTGTTGTTGTTGCTGTTGATTGTTAATGATTGTTGTTGTTGTTGTTATTGTTGTTTCTATTGTTTATGTTGCTTATTAATATTTATAGAGGCATAATCCTGGCACTTGTCAGAGTTGTTTGTCGGTTGGTCAGCAAGACCAATCTCCTCCGCTCAAGGATCCACCTCTGCTGCATCATTCCTGTTTCTGTGCTCCTTCGTTAAGTTAATCGAGGATACGGCTTGCGTGTCTCTTTAATTTCCGTTTCAGCTCTTGTTCTCTACTCGCTTTGTACACGCATCAGGGCGCTCATGAAACAGAGAAGGAGTAAGAGACGAGTATCGGATGGAGATGCCTGATAAATGAGGAGATGCCCCTTTATTTGCCCCTTCTTCAGTCTTTACATAAAAACGCAATAAATCTTTTAATAAACCATGTACATAAAATTATTGCCTTTTTCTACCTTCGAAAAACTGCTTTGCGTGTAAAGACTCCCCCTTCCTGTGGTCCTTTTCACTGCTGTAGGTTTTACTAACCTAGAGTATAATGATTCCATCGTCTCACCTTTGAATTTTAGTCTCCGCATCAACAAGCGTGCCTGAATCTTCTTACAGTCTTCTTACAAATCCTTTAATGCATTCCATTCCATTTTTCTTAAGTTCTTGAGAATGCATTTCTTAGTGAATTTTTGTGTGCTTTTATTTGTTGCCAAACTTTCTTAAATTACTTTCAACTTCATTATAAAGAAATCATAAGTTTTCCAACGAAGTTTTCTATTACTCTTTTCTCTATTCTTTGCTTGTTTCGATTCGAAGCACTTCAAAGACTTACTTTCGTCGTTCTTATGCTTGCATTATTTTCGAACGGATTCGGATTCGATTTTCTTCAATGCATGAAATTTCCAAATTATCCAATCCAAATTCTCGATAAAATATTTAGAAATATATAAAGGTCGTACTCCTTTTGCGAGTACACATTCCTTTGGAGTTAATAACGTGCCACGATTTGAAGCAAATTTCTTTCTCTTCGCGATATTTTCTGAAATTTCGAGACGAGCTGCGAACTAAAAAAGAAGGGTCTCTCAGTCAAAACGAGATTCAAAGACGAAACAGTGTTTAAAACAGTCGAAACGAGTTCCCGAAGTGGAACAAGCTTTTTTCGGTACAGACGATAGTCGAGACAGAGTTTTTCAGTCGAGCGAAAATCTTAAGTTTTTCTTTAGAGACGAGATCTTGCGAAGCGATATCCTAATACAAAACGGGCTTCCTCAATCGAGACGAGATCCCGAAATAAAATAAGCCAAGTTTTTTAGAAGAAACGAGATCTCGAGATGCAGCAACGTTTTTCTGTCCTTTTCTTCCTGAATCCCGGAATTTGAAGGATTCTAGAAATTAATGAATTTAGTGGAAAACTTTTCGAGGGCTTTTATTGCTGAAGGCTTTACTTCAGGACTCTTCGATTGTTGGCGTCTCTTCTAATGCCTCTGCTTTGTGTTTACAATTATCCTTTATTTATCACTTGGTGTTATTTTCATTTCTTCTTTGCCTTCATTTGCAGCCCCTTCACTTCTTCTTCTTCCTCTCACCACCACAATTCCTTCCTTAACTTTCCTCTTTTTGTAATGTTTTTCTAATCTTTTACTTATCGCTTGACACACTTCATAAATTTGCGATTTCCTGAAGAAGCAGTCTTCACGGGCTTAACTTCGTTCGTCTTTCGTCTGTTTGCTGGTATCGTCGTTCCTCTTCCTTTACTTTTTCCTCTGTCTTTTAACCCTCCTCCTCAAACGATTTGTATTTATCCACCCTTCGCTCAAAACCATTCGATTAAGACAAACCTCGTTGAAGTTAATTCTTTTTCTAAAATGATTACGGTACAGATTAAGACTTAGGGCCGACTTAGGGCAGCAGCAGCAGGCCACCCTCATGCACTCACAAAATGCTGAAGACACGAACAACACGAACAACACACACACACACCAAGAAAAACAACAACAAAACGAGAACAATCTCGTAACCATCATCGCATTAAAATTTTCAAAAAATTATTGAAATTACGTGTCTTTTGAGGCCATTAAAAATAGTTTGAAATACGGACTGTTATTGTTGTTTTTGCTGCCCATCTAGTGTTTGTCAAAAATGTCAAAATGACACAACAACACAAAGAGCCTGAGTAGACTGATTGCAACGTTTTTAAATTATTTCCGCCGTTTTTTCAAAAAGGTTTTTACATGCGATTTTTTTGGGAATTTTTGTTTATTGAACGCAGACCATAATAAACAGAAGAAACCTCTTGTTGTTGTTCTACTTCTTCGTCTTCTTCTTCTTCTTCTTCTTCCAACAAGATGCAATAAACTGGCAAAGAAGAAGCAAAACCAGGGCAGGGTCGGCCGGCAAATAATTGACATGTGGGCCGCTCTCAAAACTTTTGGGAAGGCATGTCTTCAAAGAAGAAGAAGAGCATCTTGAGATGTGTTCGTAGCATCTTGAAGTACAATTTGTAGACGCCTTTAGAAGCTACCCATCAGTAATTAATCCTCACAAACTCCGATCCTTCCTCTCCATTACTCAACACGCTGCCGTGCATTGATGAAGCAAAAACTTTCAAAAAAAAATTTGCATACAAGTTCAGTGGCGGGCTCTTGGAACTGTGCACGTAGCGGTCAACAAGCGGCTGCCAACGGTTAATGAGCTCTAATGAATGATTATGCAGTGTTCGTTCACCGGAAGAGACGAGAAACGTCTCGTCGAGTGTAAATCAAGCAGCAGACAACGGACTATGGAAAGGAAAGGGAAGAGAAAGAGAAGAGCAGCAAAAGAAGAAGCAAAATCAAAGATGGTGCGCAACACTTGGGCACTGAACCATGAAGTCAAAGAGAAGAATTGGCCGAAATGAAAAACTTTAAAGACTTGCAAATAATAAGACAGACAGACAATTATAATGATAATGGTGATGGTAAGGCGGACAGCCAGATAATGGTAAGAAATACCAACAGTCACATAAAAGACATAAGAAGTCTCCGGCAAAGACCTCAATAGAAGTATAGCAGATTGCAAATTAAAGACTTTAGAGTCAAAAACTTAGAGTTTATCTCTACAATCAACGGAGAGATCATGAAAGATTATGAAGGGAACACAAAGGGATAATTACAGAAAAATATTTATTGATAAACGAAGGCAATAGAGAGAGAGATATATACACTAATATGACGAAAAAATCAATAATAATAAAACAAATTGACTGCTTCAAATTCTATGGAAAATTTAGATCGAAAAATATTCCAAGATTGACGTAAAAACCAACAACAAAGTCAGTAACCAAATCACATCAAGGTCTACAACAATCAATACCAAACAGTAATAAACTGATCGAGAAACAATCATCCAATAATAGATTGCAAGAAAAAAAGTTTTTTGTGGGGAAAATTAATAGATAAAAAACTAGAAAAGAAAATAAGATCTCTAATGGATCCTCAACAAGATGGTCTTTGACTCTAAATTGAAGAAAAGGTCAAGAAAATCAACAATATGATCGATCAATAACAATATCAGGAAAATTTTGTATAACAAAATTAAAGAATATTTTAATTTTCGGAGACTTCTATGGCAACAAAGAGAGCAAAAACCAACCAACCAAGAGAGCAACACCGATTATTAAATCGACAGACGAAATTCAAACAACGTTGTTGACGAAAGGACCCACTTTTATTTGCAATAAAAGAGCCTAAGTTTGTAATAAATGAAACCTAATAACAGCATAAAGAATGTGTTCCAAAACTAAACTTCAAAAAGCATTCTGACCGCTTTTTTGAGCCCCGAAACCAATCAAACGAATTTCGATGCACGATTCTTGGCGATTCTTTAAAATTATTGTCACGTTCTCTGTCTCAAATAATAATAAAGTTGATTTTATTGAGACCAAAAAAAAAACAACAAAAAAGGCTCTTTCATAGAAAGACCCTTCAATTTTGTGACCCCTTTTTTGTGGGTTTTATATTTTAAAGGAATGTAAAAAGAGTGATTCTGCTTCAATAAAGCCACAGCTCATCACAAAATGTATGATGGTTATTATATGGTGTTGGTGTTGCCAGGTCGTAATGAGAATTAGATGGTATCAGCTGAATTATAATGTTTAAAAAAATAGAAAAGAGGAGAGAGACTCACACACACTTTATGCTTTTGAAGGAGAAGAGTGTAAAAAAATAAGGAAACGGATTTTCAAACGAGAATAATGAATACTCTGAGTGCGAACGTAATGATCAAACGATAATGATGATAGTGAAATCTTTGTTGATAAAAATATTTATTATTTAAAATTTAACCAGAGATCCGGCTTGTTGGACTCCTTTGGAACCTTCCTTCCTTCCTTGGAAGGTTGTAAAGAATATCAAGCAACAAGATCAATTGGATGAATTGGATGGAAACCAACAACAAGATTGATAAATAGTAAAAACCATTTTTTTAAAACAATTTTTCGGCTTTAAAAATTGAAAGAACACGTCGAAAATAACATTGCATTAAGCCAAGAATTTTTAATTGCTCTAAGCTATTTTTTCTTCTGAATTTTTCACCAAAAAACGACGGAAAAAGAAGAAAGAAACAGTGTTTAAGCGACTGAAATGCTCAGAAATTCTGCAGAGCGTGAAGAGCGATCTTGAGGGCTATAAAATTAGCAATGATCGCCAACAGCAGCATCAGTTCAACGTAGACCATCGCTAAGAACACAAGCAAAGGAAGTAGGAAAAATATAGTCGGAATTATATTGAGGAAGAGAAACGAGCGCAAAATAGTGTATCTCAAAGTCACACTGAGTGTAACTTGACCGAGCTAATATAGTAACCGTTCGGATGAACATGAATAAAGTGCGTAACAGCGATACGATTTCGGTCAATCGCAGAAAAGAATTCATTTTTAACAGTTTTTATTATGAATAGTTCTGTGGTCTGGCTTTGACCTTTCTGCTAATCAGTCTCTATGCCGCCGCCAGAGTAACCGACAACAAGTACTTGCCACCCAACTATGCCGGCTTAGCCAACGAAGCAGGTCCGCCCGCGCACTTCGTCAAGACTGCTCAACGATGGCCGCACCAGCACCAGTATCAATATCAATATCTCTTAGGACGCAGCAGGACGCATGCAGGAAAAGGTGTTGGAAGTGGTCACTACTACCATCACAACAACAACAACATCGCGAAGCATACGCCCATCCTACAACAAAGCTATCATAATGATGCTAAAGGCAACTATAACTTCAGGTGGGCGTGGTGGCGGTGGCTGCGGACGAGTCTTCTCGTTCTCTATAAAAGTCGAAACTTATAATTTTATGGCTTTTCTTCATTTCGCTGCAGCTTTGAAACCGGCAACGGCATTCGACGCAATGAAATTGGTCAATTTAAAGGCGCTTGGCCGCATGGTTCGCAAAGTGTTAGTGGCTCCTACTCTTATACTGGAGACGATGGTCACACCTATACGGTCAATTATAGAGCCGACGGCAATGGTTTTCAAGCCACCGGCGATCACTTGCCAACGCCACCAACTGTGCCGCTGGAAATACATTAGTAAGTAAGCTACACTAATAGTGGTAGAGAGGAAGAAGAAGAAGAAGAACAAGAAGAAGCAGAGGAGCTTGCGTAGAGATGTCGTTACCACAAATGAAGCTACTTCTTACGATCGTTACAAGGAGGCGTTACGCACACGGCATTATATATCATAATAACGTCGCGAAATTAATTAAAAACAGAATTAAAATATAAAATTATGAGCAAAATGTAAACATTTTTGATATATTTTCAAAATATTTTCTGTATTTTTTTAAGGCTAAAGCAGCAAAGGGTTGTTTCTCATTTAGCAAACAACCACAAAAGCCTTCTTTAAGCTTTGCGCAAATTAAATGATGAACGCGCTATATGGAGGTACCCTCAAAAGACTAAGTAGCCGTCTCTTAACACCCTCTCCCCCCCCAAAAGCCGCCCCTTTCGCCACAACCTTCGTTCAAAAGCAACACTTTGAACAGTAATATTTTCCTTCAAAACTTCAAAATCGCCCGCTTTTCAATCGCGCGAATAACTTTCTCTCCCTGCCACTCCTCTCACTCCCACTTCCATTTTCAGCAAAACCTGTCTATATCACCGCCATGTTTAGCTTGTTGTGACACAAAAATTTGCATACTCGTACGTTAAAATTTTCACCGGAAATCCTTTAAAATTTATGACTTTTTCACTTACTCTGGCAGCCAGCGAGGCTCAAAGCAAGCCTTTTAAGCCACCTTTAATGCAAAATATTTAACCTAAAAGCATTTGAATATTCTTCGCAACGAATATTCGGTGGCAGAGCGCAAAACACAAAATGGCGCTTTAAATTTGTGGAATCTGTCGAAAGCTTAACTCAACTGGAACTTTTACTTAATTGTAGAACAAAGAATATTAATTTAATTGCTTTTTATTACATTGGCAACCCTGTTGGCCGAAACTCAAACAAGCGCTTAAGGGTTAATAAGTAGAAAGAAATAATAAGGAAAAATTATGAATATAGCCCGAAAAAACACAGTCAAGGATCAAGTTCGCGTTTTCAGAAATAACAAAAGACTAAATCCGCAAAAAAATAACTGAAAAAACTCAAAAAAAGGTCATAACAATGGAATCTGTTCGTTAATGCTAATTGCTTTTGATTCATAATAAAATAATCTTCTCCTAAAAAAGTCATCCTTCTTAGACTTATTTTTTCTTTAGGACTTCATCTTTGTTATTTTCGCTTCTTCTACTTTTACTACTTTTCGTCTATTCTCATTACATTACATCCTTGCTCTTCTCCTTTTCTCCCTCAATTCGTACTCCGCCCTTTTGCTTCGTCCTCATGGTTTTCCCAACTATAACGCGTAGCCGACTGCCTTGACATTCCTATGGTTAAACTTGCTTGCTTTGAAGTGTCATTTTTTTTCCGGGCAACGTTTTAGGTTTCTGTGATTTTGGAGTATTCACCACTCTCCTGTTTTTAGGAACTTCCTTTTTGTGCTTTTTATAATGAAATTTCTGTTTATGACATTTCCTTATGAAGAAAAGAAAAAACAGCCCCTCGCACTCTTTGCGGTCACAGTGTAAGCGTTATTTGCCTCTCAAGAGGCAGAAAAGGAATGACCACATAAGAGTATGTGCTCTTACGAGTACATACTTTTAAGTCTCTGGTAAGAGAATACTTATTTATAATTAAAACAAAAACAAATGAAGTTTACATACATATATTCGGAAAAGGTCGGGCTGTTTGGAATTGATAATTCTGTTCGGGATTATGCCTACATTTAATCCGAAATTTTCACCAAATTCTATTTCTATGGAAATTCTGATTTCTTATCGAATCTTTCTTGGAATGTCCTTTATTTCGTATGTATTCGGATGAAATTTTATTGCACCTAATTTTATAGAATTTCATTCAATTTAAAAAAACTGAGTATACAAAAAAACAGCAAGAATTTAATTTAATCAATTTGCAAATCAAATCAAATCTCTTTCCATTCTGTCTCATTCAGCATCTTGAGTAACGTCTTCATTTTTTTTTTCAATTTTTAGTGCTTCTAGACATAAAAGAAGTATAGCAGCGAAGGATAAAAGATTTCCTTCATTATGTCGATCGGCAATAAATTTATTCAAGGACACATGTGTATGTATGCATGTGTGTGTGTGTGTGTGTGGGTATGTTAATAAATTTTCAAATTTACAAAAGAGGAGATAAAATCTAGTAAAAAACGGCAAAACAACAACAACAACTACTAACCAAGTGAGAATCACTTCATGTATTTGGCATGTAATTTTCATTGCCTCAACACTGGAAACTGTTATAATCAAAGCAGCAAAAAGTACAACAACTACAGCAACAATGACAGAAATAGCAAGTACAATAACAGTATGTAACAACAAAAGCAATAAAAGGAGGAATAATAATGAAAACAACAGCAACAAGAGCTGCAACCGAGAATTTATCTAATAAAAATTCATAAAAGCAAAGACCCTAAAAGTATGCAACAAATCTTTCAACGCCACCAGCCCTGAATAATGAGTAAGTAGCGCGTCGTGGGTGCATTTTGTCGTTTCCGTCTCTGTAAGAAAGCATAGACGAATCATGCTAGACATCTCAACATCGTGCATGAATTGTGTTGCCTTAAGCTCACTCGACCCGTCGATGAAAATTTTAACCCCTTCGACCCTAATGGGACACTGGTGTCCCGGGCTATGTTCATAAGGCCCTAAATTCTTCGTTCTGCATATAAAATAGTAGAAAAACGTCCCAATCGGTAGTTTATTGTATGTATTGTTAAGTACCGTTACCAACATCGCGCGTATTTTCGCGTGTTTCTTATTACATTCAGTTATTTGTAAAAATTGGCGGAGCAACGACGTGTTTTGCATACTTTTTGGCGAAATATTTTATTTCTTTTTGTAATTAAACTTGTTTGTAATTGAACTTTGCGAATATATACATAGGAACTATGCGAAATAATACATATATACATTTATATTGCATATATGTACATATTGCAAAAATAAGTTTTGCAAAAAAAAAAAAAAAAAAATCTAAAAAAAAAAAAATTATATATTAAGGTAAAAGCTTCGCTCGATTTCAACCAATAATATATTCCATTTCAACCCTAAATATTCAAAAAAAACTTTCCTAAGAGCGCTCCACAAAAGTCGGGTCGAAGGGGTTAAACAAATGACTGATGAAGCTTCTTCCAGAATACAAAAACAGACGAGAGACAGATGAAGCAATTGTCATCGATGACAGAAAGGCTGATCATCTAAAACAAAAGGGTTAAAAAGTAGCAACGAATTGAAATGAGATTGAACACACAAAGTTTGTACATGAAATCTACGGTCTTCGAGCGTACTCGCTATGAATTCTCGTCAATGAATCATGAACGATTTATCATGAATGGGTTGGTTATCATGGATTTTAGGGTTGTTAAGGAATGTATGAGCGTCTTTGTATTCAAAAGTCAAAAGCAGAAAATGTTTTACTCATGTAAACATGTATGGATATGTGCGTGTGTGAGGGACGGCGGTTGCGTGTAGGTGAGTGACTATGGAGAAAAACATATTCTTTTAAGCATTAAAATTTATTAGCAGTTTGCAATAAATGATGATGATGTTGTCCTTGTTGCTGTTGGTGTTGTTGTTGTTACCATCTTCCTCTTTTTCACCTTCTAAGAATCTTCTTATGCTTCATTGCTTTTAGTATCTGCTTTCTCTAACGCGTGGGGTATTTTTTAATGCCGGTAACTTAAGGTTTTTCACCCTTCCCCGTTTTCTTCTTCTTCTTCTTCTTCTTCTACTATTCATTTTCACTTGCTTTACTCAAAAGAACAACCTTCAACTGTGCTTTTAACTGTACTTCTTCTGCCACCATCGACAGCGACTTCTCTGTCACTGACTGACTGCTTGCCGTTGCCATTGTCGTCGTTGTTGTTGTCGTGGTGTTATTTAAGTCCATCCTTTGGAGTAATATTATTCAAACGGTAGCTCCACAAAGCAATGATTGGATATACATTTTTTTCTCCAACTCATTCGAAAACGTAATCCATTCATTCGAGACACGAGACTTTGATTTATTTGCTGTGAATTATTGAAGATGAAGAAGAAGAAGAAGAAGACGCATTTGAAATTTGAATAACATGATGCACGCGTTACCCCAGAGAGTATCGCCGAAATGGTATGGACGCAGAAGGATGCGTATTAGTCTTGCGGTAAAAAATATTGCTACTTTTTCGTTTAGAGCAAAAAAAAATTGAGCGGGTGAGAGCGAAAATGTGTCGGAAAGGGAGCGGTGGGGGGAAAACGGGGGTGAGAAGAAGGAGTTGTAGAAAACATGAGATGTTTGGATCATCAGTTATTGCACAACAAACAAACCGAAATCCCTGAAGAGCCCCAGCCACGGTCATGACTATGCCTTGTCATGATAGAGACGGGTGTAACGCTATCTCGAACAGTTGAATTCTTGTAAAATATTAACTCCTCAAAAAGATGTACGCCATATTTTTAATATTCCATAACATGAACGGGCATAATTTTTGGGTACTCGAACGAAAATGTGGACACTCTTCCTCAGCTTAATGTTGTCGTACTCTAGTTATCATTAACATTTTTTTGTTTGGTAAATGGTGCTTCAGCATGTCTGTCTTCCATTTCATTATCTTCTATTTCTATTGTAAAGTGCTATCCATTTTCTCTTTCGGAAAGTGTAGTAGAAAAAAGCACACTAAATATTCAGATATCGATTGAGTTTTTATATCAATATGATGCTTGGACTTTGCCATTATCGTGTGAGAAACAATATTGTTCAAATGTCCTCCACGGGAGCTTTTGATAACCCTTTATCTATCTTTCTTTATCATCTTTTAGTAACTCAACAATTTCTAGCTCTAAAAACATCATCAGTAACCACTCATGGGGCAACACTACGGCCCTTCCAAAAGGTGTGAGAGAAAGGGCGCGAATGAGAAAGAGGAAGAGGATGAGAAAGAAGGACAGTTTAGATGAAATGAAGCGAATCGCATTAATACCGTTGAGTGCGTGTAGGTTAACCATATTTTTAGTTAACAACTCGTGTATGCGTGTAACTTTGTAACAACTTGTTGGATTATTGATTTCATTTAAACACGCAGAAACAATTTTCCTCTTCTTCTTCTTTTGCTTTCATTAAAGTTTAAACTTTATTAAATACAAGAGACCGCAGTTTGAGTGAATTCATTAAAACTTATAGCAAACAAAAGGTTCTTTGGCGGTTGAGAGAGACCAAAGTCGTGTAAATAAAAGGTTAAATTAATCGAATATGTAAAAATTCAAGCCATTTCAACGCGTTATTATAATTGTTGTTACATAAAATAGGAGAAAAACAATCAGATTTCTCTATGCTTTTCATCCAAGAAGGAAGCCTTATTAAAACTGTAGAGAAAATCTGATTAAAATTTAAAAGGACTTTAAAATATAAAACATCTGAAAATGTTTCAACCAATTCATTAAAAAAATCTTATTGATTTTTTAATTTTATTGATTTTCATAGAGATGATCTTATTAAAATGCTTATTCTTTAAGAAAATCTGAATGTTTTGCAAATTCTTATAAAAATATAGACGTTAAGACGTTATAGCAAATGTCTTGTTTTTCAAGACATTTTCAAAAAATTCATGCTTTTATTATTAATGTTTCTCATTTAATTTCATTTTATTTCATTGATTATTTCATTTTATTCATCCAAGATTTCAAGAATATGAAACATAATACTCACAAAATTGTATGATTGAAGGCTGAGAAATAATACGCTATTATTTGTTATTTGTTTGCAAAGTATATTGTATCGTATATTGTATATAAAGACAGAAAGTACTCACAATTGAGAAGCAAAGATCGTCTATTATAAACTAGGCCAATGTAAAAAAAATTAATATGAATTATAAATCTAAAGTAAAACTGACAGCAAAAATATTACTATCAAAGTTCCGGCCAGACCGACGATTTTATTTATATATGTATAAGAAGCGTTTCTTATTAAAAGAAGTAAATAATAAGAATTCTTCATACTTCATACATACAGACTTGTTGATTTCATGAGTTTCTGACTTCAAAATAAATTTCTTATAAAAATTACGAATTAATAAGATTCACTTTTTGTTTCATGACAATAAGATTTTCTTTATAAAACGTATAATAAGATTTCTCTATGAAAAAAGCATATTATTTGTATGTTTTAATAAGATTTCATGGTAAAATGGCTCAATAAGAAGATCTTATTATTTTTATACAGTACTATTTTTCTCTTTGTACCGTTGTTGCTATTGTTATTGTTGTTGTTGTTGTTGTTCTTGTAGTGGTTGTTGTTCTTAAATAGGCTTTATTAAGTTTCAAAATCTGTGCTAAAACTTTTGTTGTTTATCTAATTTTGTATGCATGAAAGGTTTTGAAAGTCTCTGAATGAGAACGGTTGGCCGATTGGTCTCCGGGTTGGCCTGTAGTACATAAGTATGACACAATGAATCCTTAAACCAACACAAATATTTTTGGTACCTTTAACCAAAAGCGTTTTTGCAATATCATTTCATGGTTTGGTCACACGTTTGATGTTGATGTTGCTCTAAACTGGTTGGTGGCCTTTTGCCAAAATCATTTGTGTTTATTATTCCCCTTTATTCATTCCTATTCCTATCATTCCTTCCCTGCTATCACCTCAACATTTTCAAAAGAACTTTTCTAAAAACTGATACTAAAAATGGCAGGCAGGACACAAAATTCGGCGTGTCCATAAAGCAAGTTTATCCGCGAAGGAACGAAATTCTCTTCAAAGAGAGATAAAGGACTCTGTCGTCTGTTTTCTTTGTATGCTATATGAAAATTCTCTCTAATTCTTCTCTATGTCTCTAATTTTATCTCCTTTTCCTTTTTCCCATTCATCCGCTTCTTCATTTTCTCATCTTATACCGCTTTCTGCGGTTGCGCTTTCTTCTGTTGTTCGGAAGCTAACTTCATGTAATATCTTTAATCAAATAAAACTACTTAATTAAAAACCCTAAATGACCATTAAAGACCATAAATGGTTAACCTTGGCCCTATCATCACAAGTTTTCATTCATTTTCATCAGCACAATCATGATATAGCTTACAAGATATATCATTATTTTTTGCTATTTATCATCATTGCTCTTCTCATTAAGTTTCATCGCGGTCATTATTATTGTATATTTTTTCTCTTTTACTTAAGTATTATCGATTTTTCTTGATCTCTTTCGCTTGAAATCCGTAAATCTTTTAATCATACGGTCGAGTGGAAATTTAAATTTGGTAATTTCTTCCATTAAATAAACTGCTATTTTGTACTAATTTTTGTTGTAATTGTTGTAAAAAATCTTAGTATTTTTGTGACACAAGATTTTTGAGCTTTTGGAAATGATTAGCAGAAGATTACTGAAAGAGAAAGTTCTGCTTCAATGCAAATAACTTTTCAACCGATTATAAATTTTAAGCATTTTCGAAAAGATGAAGTCTTACAGAAGGTCTTGAATTACTCTTCGAGTAGATTCTGATAACTTCTGTAGCTCCTTGCAGAAGAGAAACTTTAACATAAAGTATACATACTCCTTTTGCATTAGGACCTTTCTGATGAAGGAAAGGTCTTTTGGTGCACAAAAAATATAGTCCTCTTTTAATAAAAGCATAGTTAGGATTTGATTGGTGAAAGAAAAAGAGTATGAGCCCGTTTTAATGAAGGACAGTATATAATTTTTTGTATAGTATGCATTAATATAACTAGTATACATTTGTATATTAAAAAATAGTATATACTTTTTGACGAAAAACGGTATTTTATTGAAAGGAACGTATACAATTTTCTTAATGAAAAAAGTGTACACTTTTTTATCGTAGATGACGGAAGACTCTTTTGTGGAGATAAAACCTACTATATTTAAATCTGTTGTATTATAGTGGTATTATTTCCAAATTCATTAATATTCTCTCAACAAATCCAGAGAGCGTTCGATTGTGGATTTTTTCAATGAAATTAATATTTTCTTCTCTTAAAAACTTTTACATTATAAATATCGTACACGAATATGGAATTCTTAGTTTTAAACCTACTTTACCAATCTTTTTTCATTCCACTTTTTTTCCGCTCAACCCATTTTACCCACGGCTTGATTTTCTTTTATTCTTTTTTCAATCGCAAGCAATGTCTTTAACCTTTTTAACCTCGTCTACTTTAAACTCCTTTATGCTGTCTTCCTTTATCAGAAACCTCTAATTGAAATTTGTTCTTACTCTAAATTCGAACAACTTTTGTATTTCTCTGGATAACATTTGAAAACTTTTACTTTACATGCTGCTGTTGCTGCTGCTGCTTGGTCTTCTATTCTCCGCTAACAACTTTTCATAGAAACAGCTGTAAAAATTTCCACAAGATTGCACGCTTTTTAAATTTAGTCTCTTTCGAGCTGAAGATGTTTATACTGAAAGAAATCATCTCTTCTGCCCTCGTAATCATTGAGGATTTTGTTGCTTCTTTCTATCTTTAATGCTTTCGTTAAACCGCGCTTTCCTCATCCCTCAACTCTTCTTCTTCCTCCATCCACCCTCGTCAAAAACATCTGCTCATTCAACGATTCTCATACAAAATGAGCGATCATAACAACGCCTGAACATACTTAACAACTTTAATCTAAAGCATAACATCCAAGACCTAAACTTGTTCTTCTTTATTATTCGCGTGTTCCTTTGCCGCACATTAAATATTTCGAACAAATTTGACCCAATTTGAGCTCATTTGCGACAGCATAAAAACGAGCAACATAAATTAATTGTTACTGCTGCTGCTGCTGCTTTGGTCTCTATCGAGGACGCGAGCTTAATTTAGCCTTTGGTTGGCAGAATGCAACAAAGAAGGAAAAAATGGGCAAAGCTGTTTGGCAGAAAAGAGAGGAAGAGGTGGTCGTTATTGGGAGGAAAAAAGAAAAAATAAGGAAGGAAATAAGGAAGAAAGGAAGAAGGAGTGGGGCATTTTAAACAATTGACAAAGAGGCACTATTGAAAAATTTAATAAATTATGTCGAAGAAGATTTAATTAAGTAGGACAAGCTTAACAAGTTTTAAAAAAGGTAAAAAAAATATAATAAAATAACATAAAATTTAATGGTAATACCTTTTTTTTTTGGGCTTGATTTCTGTAGCTCTGAGAAACTAATAGAATGTGAAGAAAACTGTGATAAAATCGCTCCATTCACCGCTTCAAGTTTTTGAGATATTCTAAACAGTTTTTCTATGTTTGTCGCAATCGGATTCTGTTCACCAAAACCTTTCGGAAAGGTACAGTTTATAGTTTTTGTTATACAGTTTATAGTTTTGGACATAAACTTATGTCCATCTCTGTTATCGTTGATGGGTCTTGAAAGGCAATAGTTTTAATATAGTTAAATTTCTATGGAACTTGATAGTACCTTTAACCTCGAATGGATCTCAGCGAGCTTGGCTTGGCTCTTTTCTGTACATATTTAAGAATTTTTTTAACACTTTATTCCTTCATAGTATAAATATTTAATGTAATAAGTTTATATGATTATCAAAAAAAAATTCTTTTGCGTGACATTTTGTGGTATGAAACAAATCTATCATGTCAAAGCATAGCATCATGTTGCCAACCCAACGACAAAAAACAAAGTTAGAAGCAACAACTACAACAACACTTGAGTAATATTAGTTTTTGGGGACTCTCCTCTCTTTTTTCAAACAATAAATAAATCAATCTCGTTGCTAGTGGAGAATCAAAAGTGACGCAAAGTGTAGTCTAACAGGGAGGGGGTGTGGTCGTAGGGGTAGTCGGGGGGAAGAGAGAACAATGCAAACAACTGATATTAAAACAACACAGCAAAATCGTGTATACTTTGAAGTAATCCAATCAGAGATTAAATATTCTCAGACAATCGTGGGTATGTGTAACAATAACGACATAACAAGTCTCGAACAACAACAACAACAACAGCAGCAACAACCACAACAACAACAACTTAGACGGATTAAATTGTAAAATATGGAGTTGAAAAAACTTTCTTTTTTTTGTGAGCGAGAGCTCGACCGAACAACTTTACCTGAAACTAATTCGAGTTAAAGGTAAAAATGGAGTAATGTAACAACAACAGCAACATCAACAACAACACCAGCAGCCAAGAGCAACGACAGACCACAAAAACTTTAACCATAAGGAATAGAAATTCCGAGTCATTCGCAAGGAATCAAGAGTTTGGATTAAAAAAGAAAAGGTCCACAGACAGACAGACAAATAATACGAAAACGAAAAAAGTCACTTCATGATGATGAACTGTAAATTATGATGCTGCCTAGAAAAATAAAAATCGTTGGCGTGATGAACGCCGCTGGTGGCCAAGATAAACAATCTAAGAAATTGCGTGTGATGCTAAAGATAAGGCAATGGAGGCAATGAAGACCAGAGAAGCGCAGAGAAGGGTTGTAACTTGCATTAAGGTTAATTCAGCTTGATGAACTTCTCCGCTGAAGACTCCTACAACATCAATGAAATACAGAAGAACCTCTTCGCCTTTGCTTCTTGCGAATTTCTTAACAGCCGTTTTTTTTGCTATTTCTTTGGCCACTCTTTGCGGGGGAGCGCTAAATGCTCTTTTTCACCATTTTCACTTCACATCGCGACTACTAATGTCGGCAACCCTGGCCAACGCGTGCTTCACGAAGCTGCTGCTGATAAATGGATCCCTGTCATCTCAAAAGTAATGGAGTTGAATGAAAAAGCGCTAAACAAGCATGAAGTGAGATGTAATAAAATTTAACCAGCATGATGTGATGCAGATGATTTCTCTCAAGCGGGTAGAAAAGGAATAGAGAGAAAAAGTAGAATTTCTTTATTTTCCATTTATAAAATTTTTTTAATAAAATTCCTTTATGTAGTGATTATTTGTGGCAACTTTGCCTCCAGCATTGATATTTGACGCGAAGTTTAAAAAGAAAATATAAAGGAAATATAAATGACAGAGGGTGAAAACCCCTGCTTGGAAGGGGTTGAAGGGTAGTGGCGCAGCGATGCGCCCTTGTCAGAAAACAGCCCCAAACAATGATGGCTTTTAAAATTTATCAAATTTGAGAGCTTTATTTTCGTTTTCTTATTAAATAAATGTCAAAAATTTTAATAAAACACGAATGGTCGTTTTAAAACACAAGGTTCGTTTAAACGATTAATGTTGACATTTCATTAATTTATTTTATTTAATTTAAACATTCGAATCGAGTGAAAGTACACATTTCTTATTGTTTAGTAAGAAATGTAAAAAATGATTTTGTGCTCTTTTTTGTGGCGTTTCTAAAATTCGGTGATTTCTATTAAGTTATCCATTACTCGCACTCTTCAGAAACTTCACAACAAAATTGAAAAACCTTCGTTACCATCTTCGTTAAGCCCTTAAATGCTTTATGCTTTATTAAAATATGCGCATTCATTAACTTTGAAGCTATCAAATTACATTTCTATACCACCCACACAAAAACTAGGATCAGGTGGGCTTCCTTTCAGTCCGCCAAAGACTACGAAAGCCATTAGCATCGGCAACGGCGTCGATTTGAAGGTAAATTGGGTTTTTCTTAAAAGTTTGGTGCCTCAGCTGTTGCCAATCGCCATCGAAATGTTGAAATTAATCATATTATGTCTAAATAAATTAGTTAAAAAGATTAAAGGACTGAATGAATAATGAATTATATTCTCTTTGTTTACGCGAACTCAAAAGAATAGAAAATTCTAGCAAAACTATTATAAATGCATCATTTTTGTGCATATTTTTTCGCCTTCTTTTTGAGAATAAATAAATACACTTTATAAATATAGCGTATACATTTAGACGCCTGGCAACTCTGCTGAGTTCGCTATTCTCGCGGCATCTGTTGTAAAATCCTAAAGGCTTTGGCGGAAAGAAAAGCTTTAAGCGAGAGAAAATTATGCTGCATAATTTCAGGCTAAAATTCAACTCGAAATTCAACGCGAAGGCAAAATGAGTAATGCTTCTTCCCCTTTCCCAAAATCTCTCGAGGAAAAAGCAGAACAAAAAAAAAACACATTGCAAAACTTAAACTGATAAACGAAATTCATTTCATTGAATTAATTGAATTTCTTTGTAATCATTATGGCGCCTTCTGGTGCGGCATCTGTTGCTTGAGAGGTTTTACTAGCGGTTTTGCCGGCTTTTGGCTGGAAATTTTTGGCTCCAAGCATTTTGCACTTACCTGCTTCTGTAATGTGTCGCTCAATTCATCGAGACAGTCCTTGCGTTCGAAACGTTCGAACTTGAAGCTGTTGGATCGGTAGAGCTCGTTGTCCTCACGGCGTCGATTGCGGCAGAGGCGGCGCATGATAATGTTACCGCCGCCACCGCCGCCGCCGCCGCCGCCGCTGCTGCTGCTGCCACCGAGGCGAGGACTAACAATCGTCAGTTGAGAATAACCGGAAACGAAATGTGAAAAGAGGCAATGAAAACAGTTAATGGAATGACAATAAAATAGTCGGATTTTGAAGAGAGCCGAAAAAGGAAGGGAGAAGAAAGAGATTAAGAGAGGAATACGTTGAAGTTTGTTAAGTAAAAGTGAATAAGAGTAAGTTTGAAGTGTGTATGAAGGATGGGATGAGGCGCAGGGGGAAAGCGGGTGAAGGTAATGGATGGGGTCATAACGGTCATGGAGGAAGACAAGAAGAGGCCACTATTTGAAATGTATAATCCTTTCGAGAGACTTTTCAATGACAGAGCACTTTGCATTTTCAACAAAATTTAACAAAAAACACGAAAAAACAACTCTTGATGAAACTTGATCAGGTTAACTTTGCTCTGGTGCACGCCTTTCATCCACAAAAGGAAAAAATGCCATCTCAATCTACACCTATCGCTCTACCCTCCTGCTAAAATACGTTTTGATGTAACGAAAAGAGTCCTTAAATAACCGCCAGCATTGTGCTGATGGCCACCAGCCCTCAGGCTGTTCTCAAAGCTCAATCTATGCGTCCATTAGTCTTTCTATTGTATTTGTCGGTTCATTGAAATCATTGCCGTTGTAGAACTGAAATTAATTGCGCAGTTTTTTAACAGTTTTCGAACTTAACGTACGAATACTTAAAAGAGGGCCTGTTTTCTCCCTTTTAAATAATTTAAAATTATCTGAATTGTGATAACTTAATATATTTAGGTCACTATTGGTTGCCATATATTTGTGGTCTGTCTACAAGTCGTAAATTCTAGCACTTTATAATTTCAAAATTGAAAAATTTTTTTTTTTTTTGCGACAATTTTCGACGACTCTTTTCCACACATTTTTCCTCTACTTTAAATTATTCTAATTTTTTTTTTACTTTGAATTTATTTGTGCCTTTGGCTTTAATTTTTTTTTTTGTGACCGCAAACAATCAAGAGCAAGCCAACAAAAATTGTGTGGAGAACAAAAACCAACTTAAAAAAAAAAACACGTGGTTTTTTGTCTTGCCGTTGAAGTAACAAATTGAAGTGGATACTTCAGAAACGTACAAACACATCCTTACCCACACACGCACACATATGTACATCTATACACAGTCACACACATCACCCTGGACTCTTATGTCGTTTTATGTAAATGAGCTGAAATTTTCTCTGCGTGTTGCTTTCTAAGAAAAGGCCAGTGAAAAGGTGTTTTTTCGATTAGCTTAAAAGTGGGCGTGCCAGCCGTTCAGGAACAATGTTATAGAAAAACAAAAGCAACAACTACGACGACGACAACAGCAACAAAACAACAGCTGTTCAACCCATTATCCGTAGGTGTGTATGTGCACACATACGAGTACAATACAAAAATCCAAAATGTTGAATGAATACAACAAAATCTGTTTATTTCCGACTTCCTTGCCTGTCCGCCTCCTCTCTGCCCCTCTTAACAACTGTCCCCTTCGTTTCTTCCTCCCTTTTTGGCCTTTATTTATCAACAAAAAGCAACAATTTGGCCGCGTTGCCAACCAAACACTCGCTCACTCGCTGGCTCTCTCGCTCTCTGGCAAGGTTCCATACAAATTTTACTCGCTGGTTTTTTTTGTGTTCTTTGGCTTTATTCGGCCAAAAAAAAAGGAGGATGAAACTGTTTGTAAAATTTTTTTATTGTCACGTTTTTTATTGTACGATATTTTCTGTAACTAAAAAAGAAACAAAAATAAATTGGAACAAGTATTCAACACTCACACACCCACACACCCACACACACACATGACAGCATGTATGCAAAACTAGCAAGGGACATAATGAGTAAGGGGCCCTCGAGTGGTTTGTGAGCGCACTACTTTGGTGCTTATTTGTTTTCTTTCTCTTCACTTTCTTCTATTCTTTACAACGGGCATACAATCGCAGGCTAGGTGGTTGCCAGATTGTTGCAATGTGGGTTGTCATGTCGAATACTTAGTATCGAGTTTTCGACATTTTCGACATGTCTGAATAAATACGGTAGACTACCAAACAAAATTGGAGTAGATTACACAAAATCGATGTCGAAAACTCTGAAAAATTTACCCTCATCAATTACAGCAAGAACAAGCGAACGCTACGAAGATTTTTCGCTGAAAAATATACGAATTTCAATTTTATTTTTTTATTTTTTTCTCTTGTTTCTTTTATTATTTACACGTTGGCTCGTTGAACGTGTTTGTCGACAGATTTTATACTTCACGCGAGTAAAAAACGATATTTGAATGAATCATTCTTTAAGTTTTTGAATGTTTAAGAGTTTTCGACATAAGTTGAGCTTTTCGACATGTAGGTCGAAAAAAAATTCCTGTCGAATGTTAAGAACTCTGGTTGAAATAGCATTTTTTTTTACTTTTTGGTTATGTTTTAAGATTTCAGTGTATTTTTTACCTAAAAGCAGTTTTAGTGCGGAATTACGTATATTTCATGATAAAATATACGATGTTTAATAATTCTAACAGCGCAATCTGGCAACACCACGCAAATTCTTATGCTTATCTCTTTTGTATTAATTCTTACAATTTTTCTTAGAGCAACTCACGGTAACTCTCTCATTATCGGATGTTGGGATTTTCGTCTGAGAAGCACCGAATCGTCAACGAACCGAATTTAACTTTTATCGTGGGGCCCCCCTCGCGGCTTCACCATCGACCCGCTGTGGTACGTTCCACAAGACGGCTCAAAAGTTTTACGACACAAACAATAACATTTTGACACATAATGGGCGTTAATAATAGCAATAACAGCAACGACTACAACAACAACCCACCCACTGATATGCAGAGTAGAAAGTGCCCCTTAAGACTCCCCGCTCCCCAAAAAAAGCTACAAAAAAAAAATAAGTTCAGAACACTCGAGCGGTTTCAGTGAAAATAAAAGAAAGTGAAAGTAAAACGTAAATCAAATGAGTTTATGATTGGCTCTTCTTCTTCTACAGTTTTTCATGCTTATTTGCTTCTACTTCGTTTTGTTCTTCTCCTTTGCCACCTTCTTCTTCTTCTTGTTTCAACTTACCCACAGGGCTTACAGTGCGTCATATGAAGATCCCAATTTAAATGAAAGTTAAACATGCGCAGCTTCGCGACAGCGCGTTGCCGCAGCGACACATCCGTGCTGCCAGCGGATGCTGACGTCACCGCGGTTGCTGCTGCCGCTGCCGCCTGTGCGTCCTCAGCGACTATTCCGGGGGCTGTTGCCGAAGCTTGAGCGCTGGCTGCTGATGCTTCCTGAATCGGATTCGTGTTGGCGTATATCGCGACGGCGTCGCTGGCAGCAGAACTGGCCAACAGATGACCAGAGGAAGGCTGCACGGGATGCTGAGAGTGATGCTGATGTTGATGGTGTTGGTGTTGGTGCTGATGGTGTTGATGTTGGTGATGCTGATGCTGATGATGGCGATGGTGTTGGTGTTGGTTACTGCCGCCCTCAACACCAATAACGCCACCGCCGGCAGAGGTTTCTCGAATCGAATAAAAGCCACCTGAAGAGCTGTAAAGAGGCAAAGGAATATGAAAGAGAAAAGGAAAGAGAAAAACATAATGTTTTATCTTAAAACGGAAAAAAAGCAAATGAAATCTTAAAAAAAATACGAGTACATTGAAAGCAAGTCAACAGACATAAGAAAAAAATGCAATCCCTGAAGACTCAAAGATTCGAAGCTGATCCTCTTTACCCGAACGAGGTAACGCCAACCAGGAAAGGAACGGAAACTTCACAACGAGTGAAGCGTACAAAAAGCGGAAATCAAAACTGGACGCATTGAAATGACAAGAAGCAGCATATTCTTGCTTTCTTCCATTCGGAAACAATAGAGTACGCCACTCGTGAAATGGATCAGGTTGGCGCTGAAGGACTTTTTGCACGCTTTCTCTTTTTTGTTTTCTCCTTCTTCTGCTTCAGAATAGTATGTTCCGACAAGTGGACAGAAGATGGTCCTTTGTGAAGAATCAGACTGTACGAGATTGTAAGGATTGTAGACCGATGACCCCCCGACTGACCCGACTGACTATCAATCGTTGCCAACTTCAAGGATTCTTCAAAAATTAAGTGCAGAATTTATTTAGGTTGAGCAAAGTCTTAATTTGTTTTTTAAAAGAAGACTCCATTTTCATTCTGAAAATTAGGATTTGTTCGCTTTCAAAATTTATGGCGCAGGCACTCATCAATCCGAGTCTCCGAGAACTCTTCGAACCTCTTTATAGAAGCCACCAAATTTTTAGGCTGTCTCTGGTGGCCTTAGCCCAGACCACAAAATCTGGAATCTCTGTATCTTCTTATCGATCTCAAGGGTTCCCAAAGTATTTAAAAGTCTCCAATGATCATCTCAGCGATGAGTTTAGCAAACTTGCAAAGCTTTTAAGAAGTTTTCGTAGATTTTATCTCTCTTTTGGTCACGATCTTTTAGTAGATTTTAGACTTAAAATGTCTCTGGGTGCTAAAATTTTAAGAGGAGGCCTTGGATTCTGAAAACTCTTTTAGAAAAAAGACTTTAGGCCTCTTGAAAAGTTTTGTCCTAGAATTATTGAAGAATTTATAGCAAGAAGAGGTCATAGAATTGCTAAAGCTGTAAGAAAAACTATGCCAGAAGATTTTTCAGCTGGAAAGCTAATGGGAAAACGATATATCGATAGTTATCGTAGTTTTGAAAATTTTGTAATTTGAAAGCTTTAAGACTCTATAAAGTAAAAATTTTAAGTATCGTAGAGAAGCAGCAGACCGAATAAATTAAGGACGCATTTTAAAGCATCTGCCAAGTCGAGTACAACGCCCTCAGCAGGACACTTATTGCGACCGTGTGTGAGAGAGAGGGAGAGAATCGGATGACAACAACAACTAAAAACAATAACTAACTATTTCGAAACATAACCCTTAGCCTTTGTCTTTGGCAATTAATTTCAGTCATGTTTAACTTATGGTTCAGTTTTAGATAAAGGGTGCGGGGAGTATGGATAAAGGTGGATCAAAAGATGCGTGAGATGGCGTATTCGGGGTGGGAGGACATATAAGCAGGCATGCATGAATATGTAAAGTGTGTGACAAGTTTCGTGACTCATTTTGTTACGATACTTTATTAAGGTTTTTTGGAAAGAGGGGCCAATATTGTTGCCAGACACCAAGCGTTGGGCGAGTGGTGGTAGGAAAGTGGTGAAAACCGTTATTTGTTGGCTTTCTGAATTTCATTATTACTTTTCAATTTCTTTGCGCAAGAGACGAAGTGACCAATTCAACCCTTAAGCGCGTATCAGAGCAACTGGAAGGGGTTGAGGTGGAAAGGGACATGAAGGATTATGTTTTTTGTTAAGAACATCTCTTTTTTGAGGACTTCAAAGCCACTGCTTAAAGGTTGTTTATCATTGTTAATGTCTGAGAAAGATTTCTAAGACCTTTCTGAGCATCAAAGACTATTTTCATTTTTTACAAAACAAGGACAGCAAGACCGAGAAAAACGGGAATTTTGAAATGATCCAAATAAATGTCCAATCCAAAGTTTTTAACAATAAATTTATCCCAAGAGTCTAAGCGGTCACTAGCTTTATCCTAAGCTTTTTAAGGGATTGTTCATCGCTAAAAATAGAGCAATATTTAGCAGGAAAAATCTCTTACACGCTTACTTACAAGCTCACTTTTACCCGTCGTCGTCGTGGTCAAAAACAGCCGTTGTCTTTTGCTATTCACAAGCACGAGGCCGTCTTTTTAGCACGAGGCGACTCCTGTCGTTTAAAAATAGACGGTTTTGCCGTCTGTTGTAGTAATTGTGGATAGCTTTTAGTCACCTAGTAGTGCTACAGCAATTTGTGTACCTACTACTAGCACCGAACATTTTATCTAGTACACCAACCTCTTAGCACATTGCAACGGTTATGAGCGTAAAAGAACACAAGTCACTTTTAGAACAAGTAAGCTTTTGAATATGAATTCTGTAAAAAAATTACTCTTCAGAGACGACGATGACGACGAGTGATTTGTTGAGCTTGCGAATAAGCGTGTAAGCGTATCATTAAGCCATTAGATAAAGTCTCTTTTTTTGATTAGTCCAAGGCGGTTTCTGGCTGCGTACAAAAGAGATTTTTATACTGGCTTGAGAGATTTTTTGCAGTTCATTAGTGGTCTTTCATATGAATTTACTGAACCAAATGAAGCCTGGGTACATTCACGCACACACACAAACACACACACACACATAATTATATTAACCCGTACTCGACAATCTCGTGACAATTGCTTGTAATCAAGTTATTTGCATTTTCATAGCATCCAAGAGACCGCAATGACATTCAGTGACATTCTCGCATGCAATGCATTTTACATAATGACTTGTGCGCATAACGGATATAATATCCATGTATGTACGAGCACAATGGTATGCGTTAAAGTACTAATTTTATGGGATTAATTATGCATTGCGTGAAGAGAATTTATGGTAAAGTATTGGAACTCATTAAACAAAAAGAAAAGAAAGAAGAGATTCACCTTCAGAGAACACTTGATATTGGGTTAGGACAGTAATAATAAAAACAGTACTAATGTCAAGTGAAGAATCAAAGGAAAGACGAATACTACACCAGACGACATGTCGAGACGAGACGGGCTTTTCTCACCAAGATCAGATCCGGGAACAAGATCGACCTAATTTAGAAAGATCTCACTCGTAAATATCACTCCAAAGGTCAGTTCTTTGATTTATTTGTACAACAAATTAAATAATCGCATCAATTTAACATAATTTCGTTCCCAAAATGAATTTATAAATGTCTGGCAACCCTAAAATGCAACCCAGCGTGAAATTCTGCAGCTGAAGAGAAACAAAAAGTAATCTTTTTTGCAACTAAAAATAGTTGAGGTAGCAACCAACCACCCTCGTTCTAATGCAAACACAAGCTCCTACCACCCCGCATTCCCTCACCCCCACCGCCCCCTCACCCTACGTTTACCAGTGCACGCAGCATCATGCTGTTTGCGTCTGCTGTCTAACGCGGCCGTCCCATTTTCGAGTTCCAAAAACATTTAAAAATAAAATTCAAATCAAAGCACAAGAAACTTACGACATGTTGTCACCACCACCACCGCCGCCGCCGCCCGCACAACTCAAACCGCCGCCGCCGCCGCCACTGCTGCGCCTGGGACGACTTCTGCGTCGCCGCCGCCTGCGACGCTCCGACGAAGCCGTGCTGCTCTGCAGGACATGCTGACTCAATGACTTCGGATAGTTGCCCGGTGACGTCACGGCCGTCACGGCGTGGTGACCGGTAGCGCCCAGAGCCGGCAACTGACCGCCACTTGCTGCCAGCCGTCGTCCGGTGGCGGTGCTGGAAGGCAGATTGCTGCTGCTGCTGCCGCCTTGTGCCGGAATGCCGGCAACAGCCACGACGATCTGGCCATCACCGAAGCCGCCAGCCGAGCTGACCGTGTCCGTTGACTGCACGGTGTTCGAGGCGGCTTTGGAGGAAGAGCGACCGCTGAAGCTATGGTTGACCTTGCGCCACATGCGTTCCATGGCGATGCGTTCAAAGAGGAAGAAGAGAACCCTCAAGACGATTATGCTGCAATGTTGCACCGTTGGTGGGTGGCTGTGGGTGACTGTGGTGGGCGGTTGCAGGAGGAAGGTCCTTTAAGCTATCTACACTGTTTAACTAGTTGGAGTGGGCGCAGTGAAAGCAGCCGCTGCAGGAAGTTTAGGAACTACTGTGTTGGAAGCTGCTCGGAACATTTGAAAGCGCACTTCGCAGTCTTCAGCTTGTCATCGTGGTGGTGCTTTCGTCGTCGGCGTCCTCCTTACCGCCTGTGGTGACACTCAGGCCTCGAGTTGTTGTTGCTGTAGATTTAATCCGGCTGTCGCTCGTTCAGCGAACTCTTGCTTGCGCCGCACACTCTGACTGTGTTGGCAACAATGTTGCTGCCTACTTTTGGGCTAATCCGAAACGAGTGGTGCTTTTGTCTTTGTGTCCTGTATCCTTCAGCCTTTCGTTGCTGCTGACAGAGCGTTGCTGACAGAGCAGCAAGGCGACAGCAGGGATGGCTCAGGTAGACGCAGTCGCTGCAGCTGTCAAAAGATGAAGCCACTTCAGCTGAAGCAGCTTAAAGAGTGGGTCAAATAGTGTCGCTGTATAGTTACTATACTGCACTGAAAGCCATAACAATAAAGACTTCAAATCAATTGGTTTTTTCCTTTCAATTTCATCAACACCTTTCAAGAGTTACGCGACGACCCTGTATTAAAACACTCTCACTTTGTCACTTCGTCCTTTTTGTGCTCTTCTGTTCTGTTTTGTCCCTTCCTGCCTCTCTTTCCAACGCGACAAGTTCGCCACATTTTCCATAGACGTTCAGAAAGGAAGGAAAAGGTAGAGAAGAAGAAACGGTTACCAATTGGTAATCGTTGGCTGCTTATTCTTCTTCCTCCTCCACCGATATAGACAACAATTGGTCCAAAGGAATTTCGAGGCAGCACCAGCAACGTACAGTGGCCTGCTTAACCACCCACAGTCGCCCTGAGTATACAACACAAAAAGAACGAGAGCGAAACCAATAGCGGTAGAAGAAGAAGACTTGCAGAAAATTACGCGTTTTCACTGATTCTGATTCTGTTTTTTCCCCGAATTTTCTCCATTTGTTTTTCACTTTTTAGTTTTCACAGCAAAGTCCTTTCATATTCAGAATACTTTTTCACTCGCACGCTATTTTTTTCAGTCTCAGCAATGCCTTTGAAAACACATTTTACCAGAATTTCTTTCAATCTCTCTGCGCTTTCTAAATCACCGACGAAACTTAGCTCGCAACAAACTCGCCGGAGCTCTGGCGAGTTGCTCAACGACGCGATTGAAAAATCGCGTCCTTCCGTTGTTCCTTCATTACTTCCTTTCCTTATACTCGTCCTTTTCACCATGCTCTTCCTGGCCTCTTGCTCTGCGCTTTGCCCTGCTTCTCAACGCGTTTGAAAGTTTATGTTTTTTTCGAACAAATTCGTCAGAAACGGAGGAAGCTTTTGACGTCACCACCCACCAAAATATTTTCACCACTGCCGCTGCCGTTGCTGCTGTTGCTGTTGCTGCCGGCGCCGGCGCCGGCGCCGCTCACCACCTGTCAGATGACTCACAGATGTCAACAAAATAGAGGCTCGTTGGTTCGTTGTTGACTCTCTCTCTCTCTCTTTCGTCGTTCGAAAATGGCGGAGAGGATTGACAAAAAATCATTCACAAAATCTTGCGAAGAAGAAAAACCGAAATGTCAGCTGAAAGAGAGTGTGAAGACATCGCTTGAGGGGTGACATGGTGGACGGTAATTCACCTTTGCAGTGCGCAGGACTATTCGCAGGACAGCTGTTGAAAAAGCAGCGAATTCGTTTCTTCGGCCATAACCTTTATCCATTTATTAGTCATTTCGAAATTACGAATTTTCGAATTCGACGAAAGAAGCTTTCAATTTTAAAGCTTTCTGCTGAATAATTTTTTCGTTAAAGTTTGAAACTTATCGAAATAAAACTATATTTTTGTACAGTAGAAACAGACTTTCGGTGAAGAAACTTCACAGAGTTGCCAATTCTGTTATTTTATTTTTAATCGGTAAATATTTGGCGTATTTAGGCCGGTAATCCACAGGCTACGGACCACATAATCCTTTCCACGTCATTTTCTAAGTAAAAGTTAAACAAAAGAATTCAATTCTTTGTAGAAAAATACAATTTTTTCTTAATTTTATTATTATATTCTCAGTATATAGACCCAGGTTTTCTCAATTATTTCTTTTAATTTTCAATTGAAATGAGTTTACAATATTTATAAGTTGTATACGCTGTTGTATGCAATACTAGCTTTTAATATAAAAGGCGCGCCTGAATGTAGGCAAACCATTTTTTCTTCAAAGCCTTTGTTGCAGAAGTTTGTGATGAGCGAGTTTCGTGAGTAGTCAGAATTAATTCTCATTAAAATATCATCCATCGATTTCCATTCTTCACAATACGAGCAAGGTTCTATGATCGAATTGGAGTACCAATAAAAAGAACTTAATGTATTCCAATATTCAGCCTTACAAATGCAGAAAACAAAAGACTTTTAATTTCATATTAAATTTATTGTTTTAATAAATTTATGCGAAATACAGGCAGAATATATCAGCAAGATTTATATAGCGTATTTTAATAAACTAGAAAATGTATATACAATAGAAAGACTTAAGAAAACCAAAACAGCTGGAAAAATGTATTAAATTATTTTAAATAATTGTGGTTTTTTTATATACGATTAAATAATCAATTTCGACCTTAACATATTCACGCTTTTCAATAATTGTTACAATTTATTTTTTGGAAAAACATTTAACATATTTTTTAATTTAATTTTTAGGAAGGGAATAATTTAATATTTTTATAAAGAGTTTAAAGTCTCAAAACAATTTTGAAGCTTTTCAAATACCTACGAGTATATGTACTCGTATTATGTATACAATAGTTTTTTTTTAATTAAGACTAAGAAACAATCTCTAATCAATTAATAAATATTACTCCAATACTCTCTATCTTTCGCTTTCTCTCTCTTTCTCATTTAACATGCAATAATTAATTGTGCGACAAATATATTATCTTTTCGTATTTCATTGCTATCTCTCTTTTCTTCCCAATAATGACTGCCATGGTACATTTAAAATTATACAAGAGAATGTCTTTGCTGTTATTAGATTTTTGAGATCTTCAATCTCCTAAATTTTGGTTTTCTAAAAACTTAATCGTTCTTCACGCTTATCTGTACCTTTCACTCGCTCTCTCTCTCTCTCTCTCTCTCTCTTACTGCGAGAGTGTTGGATAAAATTACTTTACTTCCTCTCACACTTCTGCTCATTCTTCTTGATAATACTCTCCCATTGTGCGATCAGCCGATGAGAGGACGGTGCATCCTCAGGATCCAAATCACAGAGCTGAGCTAGAGACATGGCGGGACGCATACCGCCGCCGCCGCGACTGTAGCTGAGTTTATTGTCAAAATCTGGACTGGGCGTGGTTCTGAAAAAGGAGATAGAGAGAGGATTAGTAGGTTTAGCAGGGCGCACGAGCGAAATTGTAGCGATCTTTCGAGATTGGGGCGATTTTGTTCTCGGATATCGCTAAAACTGTAAAAGTCTGTCCAGTTTCGGAAATTAGCGGGGAAAAGAGACACTGCTAAAAGTCTGCTTATCTTATCTCGGCATTTTGTCTTGTCTAAAAAGTTCGTTCAATCTCGGTTTCTTGTCTCGACTGGAAAACTCAGTCTTGTTCCGAGATTTCGTCACTTAGAGACGAGATCTCGGGTGCAATCAGTTTAAAACAATATTAAACATATCGTTCGTTGTCTCATTTAAAAAAAGTCAATATCGTCTCGAAATATCTAGATCTGGGTTATCATTTTTAATACTTTGTCGAGTTTTGGACATTTTCGACATGTCGAACCTACCAAACCAAATTGAAGTAGATTACACAAAATTGTCGAAAACTCTAAAAATGTACCTTCATCAATTGCAATAAGAACAAACGAACGCTACTAAGATTTTTCAATCAAAAATATATGAATTTCAATTTTATTTTTGGGTCCAGTCATTTTTTTGTGAAAAAATGGAACATTTATGGGATGACAATAAACAAGAGAAAGCGATAAGATGCACGAATATCCTTTCCTTCTCTTGTTTCTTTTATTATTAACACTTTGGCTCGCGTTGTTTGGGTATAAGCAAGCTTGAGAACGTGTATATCGATAGATTCTATACTTCACGCGAGTATAAAAACTATGCTGAATAAGTCTTTTCTAAAGTGCTTCAATATTTAAGAGTTTTCGACAAGGTTGAGGTTTTCGACATGTAGAAAAGTACTCTACAGTTTTCGACAAGGTTGAGGTTTTCGACATGTCGAAAAGTACTCTACAGTTTACGACGTAGACTACATACAAGGTCCAAAAATTCTTGTCGAAGGCCAGCCCTAATCTAGATTGAAAGTCAGTCTATCAGTCTCGTTTCGCTTCGACTGAAACAGCCTTGTCTCAATTAAAGCGTCTTCACTTTCTCGGAATCGCGTCTCGATTAAGAACTCCTGTCTCGTCTACATACTCGTATATAAAGCCTGACTTGTTTTCGAATCTCTTCTCGAAATTTGAGACAAAGGCCAAGCATTTCTCGCCTCGGGTGCGTCATCATAGGTCACTAGATTGATTTTACCTCGGTGAAATGCTGCTGTTGGAGTCGCACAATTCTCCAATCGACTTCGCCGAACGCAACTTGCCGGGGCCATAGCAGTGTTCTTCCTCATCCTCGTCGGATTCCAAATTCCTATTAGGAAAACAATATGGTGTCATCACACATCATTATCACTGCATTCTCAAACTTACTCCATATCGATGGAATCCAATAGATCCGGTGTGGAGTCTCTCATCTTGCGATACTTCTTAAGTTCGCTCTCACGCGATTTATAATCTTTCAACTCGCGCTGTATCTTCACCTCTACCGGCACGTAGCCCCGGCGTATGGGCTTGCCGTCGGCGTCGCGCTCAATCACCGCCGCTGACATGGTCACTGTCGGTATTATAATGGAAGCCGGATTACGTAGACTGTAGTCAGGCACTAAACCATTCTGGACAGCGGCGGCTTGTGGTGTATTTGGAGGCGTCCGAGTGTGGTGATTATAGTAAGGATTACCATTTCCGTTGACGTTATTCATACTGCTGCTGTTGTTGTTGTTATTGTTATTGTTCAACATTAGTTTGCCGCGTGATGCAATGAAGCGCTGCATGAGGCCCTTTTGTGCCGGGCCGTGAGCGATAATGCGATTCGGTGTAAAGATCTGCGGCGTTGAAGTGGCACGCGTCAGCAGCTTCTGTGGTGGTGGCATAGGCGTCGCATTGTAGGCATTAGGACCGATATAGCGTTGCTCCTTGAGGCCGCCGGCACTGCCCGGCTTAGGCACATTCGCTGAACTGCCGTTGACGGGACTGGACGAGGCTGAAATGCCCGAATCATCGGAGTGTTGCTCATCAAGACTCTCTTTGCTGTTAACACTGGACGCCAATGAACTGTTGTCGTCTGGCGCGGGCAACAATGTGGCTGCTGCCGACAAAGGAGGTTCCGGACTCAAGGAGAAAGGCCCTTTGTTGTCGCCATTGTTGTTGTTGTGGTGATTGGTGTTGGAGTCACCTCGTGAATTGTCATCATAATCACCGAATTTAAGCTGACGGTATTCTTCTTCACGTCGCTTGACCTCCTTGATTTCTTCCTGAATGCGCATCAGAGGATCGATTTTCTGTGGAAAACAAGAGAAGAGCAAAGAAGAGAAGAGAAGAGAAGAGAGAGAAAAACAGAGTTGGAGTAAGTCAAAGCCAAAGAAATTCAAATCAAAGGGAATGCACGTGATTAAAAGCTGACTGGCGCAAAATCCGACACACTTTTGAGGCTGTTCAGCCGTGCGGCTAAAGGGGTTACGGGGTAGAGGGGTAGAGGGGGATGGGAGAAGTGCTACCAGGTCGCACTCAGTTGTTTATGCCTGGTTTAGTTTCTGGGCTACTAATGTAAAATGGTGTGCTACAGTCTGGTCCGGTCTGGTTTCATACGGTCTACAGAGCCATGAAATCCAACACTCTTCACTTCCTTAAACCGTCCGCCCGTCCGTCCGTCCGTCCGCTGTTAAGCCGCTAACTCTTTTCCAAGTGAACGGTTTTGGCTTCGATGTTGGCAGCCGATGCTGCAAAAAGCGGCAGCTGCTGTGCCACAAAAAATCCACAATTAAAACACTTTATGGCTACAAAACGACCAACAACAACAACAACAACAACACCAAATATCGTTTAACAGCGTTTATTTTCTTACTTATTTACAAAAACCAGAAGAATTACTCTAAAAAATGAAAAGCAAAAGTGTTTGCAATTTCTAGCTTTTTTTGTTTTTTTGGTTGGCTGCCGGTTACCGAAACTTTGCGGTCAACAAATGCCTCAACATGACTTCAACTTCAACTTGACTCTCGCTTCTCGCTTCGCAACGCAGCAGAAGGTCTCTGTAGACAGACAGCAGGCAGCCGGCAGCCGGTTGCAAGGAGTGGCAACAACTGCTGGCACCAGCAAACAGTTGGTGCATAATTCAAGCAACGCCAAAGACGACAGACACACAATATTCACCGGACGTCAAAAACGACAGAGCCACCACGAGAGTCAAAGTCAAGACAGTGACAGTTGTACGAGGTCAGAGGAGTTCAGAAGCTCCAAAGGTGAGTGCTTTGTTGGCAGAGCGAGTACTCATTTGCATAAGTAATGACACAAAAGTAATGTTCAACGTAAGAAGGAAGACGACTGAGTACAGGCTCTAGTGAAAAGATTGGGACTGACTGCTGCAACTCTTAGATGATGAATGACATTTAATCTTCTTGGTATTGTTTACTTGCACTTAGAAGACGTCCTCTTATGGTTCTTAGAAAGACGGTAGCAAAAGGGTAGCAAAGGTAGCAAAAATCCAGGCTTGTACCTCGTGAATACAATTCTATTATAAACTCAAGCCTCAGAATGTACCGCATTAGTTTAAACCACAAATAATTGAATGTCTTGCTAGAGACAAAGGCCAATAATGAGGTGAGAATATTTCTGATAAGCGTCAAAGGAGATACATAGCATGAGACTAAAGGAAAGGGAGTACAGTGAGATACTCGTAAGTTGAGAAAGAACACTTAGAAGTTTAGAAATAAAGACCACAAGCGACTGCGTAACTACGGAACAAACTAAAAGACTAACGAGAAGAGATCAACTATAGAAAGCAGAGAAAAAGGGTTAAACGTAAACACTTGAAATCAGAGAGAGAGAGAGAGAGAGAGAGTTGAAAAAGTTAAGGGTAAACATTTACAGAGAGAATATTGCGTGAGAAACAATTGGTATAAGGCGAAGGAAGGAACTTAAAAACTGACAACAAGAAAATACAAGGCGACTTTTAATCGTGAAGTCATTCGGTAAGGGTTATGGTCAGAGGAAAAGAGGTGGAAACAATTAAGGGTGAATTGTCGATATAATGGAAAGATCAAACGAGAAACCATTGGGATGAGGCGAAGGAAGGAACTCGAGAACTAACGACAAGAAAAGACAAGGCGACCTTTAATCGCGGAGTCATTCGATAAGGGTTATGGGTGAGGGGAAAAGAGGTAGAAACAGTTAAGGGTGAATTCTCGATACAATGGAAAGACCAAACAAGAAACAATTAGGATGTGGCGAAGGAAGGAACTTTAGAACTAACGACAAGAAAAGACAAGGCGACTTTTAATCCTGAAGTCTTCGATAGGGGTTAAAGATTAAGGCTCAGCGGAAAAGAGGTGGAAACAGTTAAGAGTGAATTATCGATAGAATGGAAAGACCATATGAGAAACAATTGAAACGACACAAAGGAAGAAACTACCGACAAGAAAGGCCCCAACCGATCTTTAAATGTAAAGTTTAAAAAGAGATAAAATTAAAGAAATCAAAAAAGACCTCAAGAGTTTCAATAGACTGCCTGAAATAACAGAACTAAGTTTATAATCCCAAGAACACAGTTGCAAAGTTCATAAATCTAAATTGATTCGAAGTCTTCCAGCTGCTCCTTGCCGCCATAGAAAACCTTTGCGAACACGCCAAAACAACAACAACGCGGTACATGAAATATAACCAGATCAGCAAAACTGCAAACACAAAAAAGCACTCGTGCCCCAACCACAAATGGATTCACATTCCATTCGGAGCAATTTCCCAGCCCAACAGCAGCAGCGGCAATTGTCAGGCCGTACACCGAGTAGGTATCGCTGGATGGAATGGAACGAAGTTCACACAAAGGCAGAAAAGGAAGCACGATCTCGCACCGATCGTGTGAGACGAGCAGAAAGAAACACGGAGCGCTGGAAGGGCGGCAGACACGGTGAACAAACAAGATTCTGACAAGCGCAGAAACGGAGGAAAGCACCAGAGGGTCGCGTGTGAACCGAAGAACGAACGAATGCATCTCGCTGGGGCAGCAGCGAACGTGGCCGCTTCGTAGATTTGAGAAGCGTGCATGACGCTGTCTCTACTGATTTTCAATTTGCCAACAAACAACGGTAACAACACTCGTACCACGATCAATTCGTTCATCTCGATGAAAGTTCTTGAGGTCTCTTGTCAATTTTGCAATGATTTGTTCGAGGGCACACTCGGAGCATTACGATCGTGGTTAGAACCATCGCTGAGATCATTGCCACGATCGAGCTAAACCGTCGCCAAAAGCCATCACTAACTGAATTTCGCACGAACAATGAAAAGAGTCTCGCTACGACCGACTATTCCGGGATGAAAACTGTGTCGAAACTATTTGTACCGATAAATAATGAATGAATATCATGCGATCATAATACTTTTAATGATCAGACCGAAAAAATATTTCGGCTTCTTTCGCTTTACGATACCTTCCAAACTAAATTAAAGTTTTTATAGACTATACTCGTATCTCTACCAGCGAGATCCTTCTATAAATTTCAATTTTCTTGTTCCTTAACTTTTTCTCCGGTCTCTGATCCCCGCCGGGATCGATTAACTTTTCGACTTGTTTAACACGATCGTGTTTTTCTGCTGGTGGGAGTAACTGACAGAGAGACAACACAGCTGCAATACGTTTACGAAAGAGACAGAGAGAGAGAGAGAGCACGAGAGAGAGCACCAAAAATTTGTTACCAACATTGAGAAATTATAAGCATGTGGACACTAATTGTTGTACCTGGAGAGCACGGCGCAATAATGTGCTTTCCAACAAAACCTACACTATCGCCTTCTGCTTCATGCCAAACTCTACAAAATATTTTAAAAAATCAAAAAAAAAAAAAAAAGAGAAAAAGTCACTCCGAAAAGTCACCATAGTCATAATGAAGGCTCTTTCGATAAAAGGATTTTCAAGAAAAACTGGAAATATTCATTCAGACATCGATTGAAAACAAAAAAATGGAAGAAAATAAAGAAAAAGAAACTTGAATGCAAGTTTGTAAAAATTTTATCGTAATCTGGTAATTAAATAGTTTTTATCGAACACATTTTTCAACGAAGTTTATACAGTATAGTATCAAATATTTATACAAGTAGTAATGGTTGGTAATAGCCAGCAGATACCTTTGATACCTAGTTCATTTTACACCCAATTAATATCTAGAGAACATGTTAAGGCTTTAAATCTGTAATATCTAGACATTACTAGAGGAATATCTTAGGTTTTTAAAGCTCTTGTTCATATATTATTTCTAGAAATAAATATCAGACGTTTTTGAGACTTTACCTAGACCATTTCTAATCAAATATCACAATTCTTAAACCTTTTACAGCTGGAACATTTTTGAAGAATGTAAAAACCTTTTACACATAATCCCACATTTTTAAAGGGTTATCAGAACATACCCTTCAAAACTTCTGAACTTCATCTAGAATCTACAGTGAAATTCCAAAACTTTTTATACGTTTTATGCATGCACAATTTCTGAAGAATTATCAGGGGTAAAACCTTATACATCTAGAACATTTCTAAGAAAAAAGCGCTTTGTTTGTAGTCCGTTTTTTAAAGAAACGTCAGAAGTATGGAAACCTATTATACCTAAATCATTTCTAAATTAGTACCACTAGAAGCGTCAAGAAATGTAATTTTTGTTTTGCAATCAAACAAATTGAAAAACCAGTATTAAACAAATATCAAAATGTGCCACTTTTGATTTGATTTGCTAATACCAAATACGTAGGTCTACCAATTTTTTAATTAAAATCAATATTTCGTTTCTGTTTTTGTACGAAAAACTTCAATATTATCACTATTTCATCAAGTATAAAAAGAGTTTTAAAAAAAAAAAAATACCGAAAAAAGTCACCAATTAAAACAAAACCGCATGCAGTCAGTCTGTCATCGGCATAGAAAATTTTACTCTGGCCGTATGATCTTTTTTCTAAACTGAATGCGCGCATTCGGACTTGATTCAGTTCAGTTTTCGGTGCTACGTGTTTTTATTACTATTCATTCATGTAGGTTTCGTTTTTGATAGCTCTGTTAACTCTTCTCCTCTTTTCTTTTTTTCTTCTATTTTTTCCCCGCTTGTTCTGTACGATCGTCATTGTCTGATTACGTCACTTTTTTTTTAACTAATATAGAGTTTTTTACGAAAATGAGCACGTACCAAAAGCGGCACTACTTGATCTCATTGAAATGCATAAAGTGCGATAAATGCTATCTTTGGAATTTTTATAGATCACAAAAAAAAAAACAACAAACGAGTGTAGTAAATAGGCGTGAGCTGTACAAGAAATGAGCTGAAAGGAAAAAGTATGTAAATTCGAAGGTATTGTATAAATTGCATAATATCGTATTATGCAAGACGAAGCTGAAATGTTTCTTGTATAGATATAAAAATACTTGACTCCTTTTGGGCTTTTGAAGATCGAAATTTATGACAGGAAAGTATGATATTATGATCGATTCGACAGTTATGGGTGCAGGAGGGTACGATATGAGCATTGACCAGATCGAAGTAAACACTTTTACTTGTTAATTTTTGCTACTTATTGCAAATCTTCCACAATCAACTTTCTGCTTTTTCCTTTTAAGATTTCTAAAGATTTCCTTCTAACGCACTTCACCCATCATCATCACTTCTTTTTTTTGGATCGCGCCAACAACTCAATGTTGTTGAACCCATCAACATCAAACAACAATAAAAACTACAACAACAATTAAAATGCTGCCTGCCGGAACGCAATTCAGTTTGATCTCGATACGCTCGAGATCTTCGATGAGCAGAAGGTAGACGAATGGGTACACGTTCTTTATGACAACTAACCTGAAAGCTGAAACTGCGGCGAGTGGACTACAACGAGTAATCTTAACTCATCAAACCGTCACTTTTTGAATAAATCAAAGAAATAAAACATTTTCAATTTAGAACGAATTTCAAAAACTCGAGAAGTTTTTATGGTATGAAAAAAAAAACCAACAAGATCTACACGAACGAGATGATCGCCATCAGTATTGCAAACTGAACTGAATCGTTCGATGGCAATGCATTACAATTGAATGGCAGCCATGATTGTTCGCATGACAGCAACACTTGTAAGGATTTCCGTAACAATAAACGATTGTGAATCGTTTGTGGCATCATTACGATAACAATAAATGATGATCTTCATTGGATTGTAGAATGTAGAACACAAAAATTGATCGAGATCTGCTCAAGTATTTGTTCTTTTGAGAACAGAAGTAAGTACTAAAAGTAAAGTTTCTTGGCTCTGATGAATTGAAAGTTCAAGCGTTTCGTAGCAAAAAAACGTTTTTTAAAATCTTTTGAATTGTTGAATTATCATCAACCAATTGATCATGCCATCGTCGTGATGAACATTTACTAAAGAAAATAAAGAAAGAAACAAGGTAAATTTTTTCATAGGCTCGTTCATATGATTATATAGTATTAAAGAAAGCTTGTAAAAGAAATTTGCATCAATAATGAAAAAAGTGGATTTGGAAGGAAATATTGAAAAATTTAAACCAATGGCAAAGAGATTACACTCAATGATTTCAAAATGTCGAGGTTGCTTAAATGTATATCATTAACTTTTAATAGGTACTATTCACAAAAACCAGAAAACAAAAAAAAAACCAAACAAAATAAATACAAAATATTGTAGATCTTTATCGCTGTCGAGGTAATTATTACTCGATAAAGGCCCCGAGTGAGGAGAAAGAGGGAGTGAGAGAACAGCGAAGAAAGAGTCTTTTCCAACGAGATTGTTCGGTTGCCTTCAGACGCTAAACGGCTTAAGCGCACTTGATGAAATTTGTTAGTATCAAAAGTAAATTTTCTAATTCCAGTCGAACAATACAAGAAAATTTTAAAGAACTGAAACTTTTAGCTGTTTTTTCCGCCTTCGAAATTATAAGTTCGAATTTCAAAACTCTTCGCAGTTTCATTCTTTCATTCTTCGAGAATATGTTTTCGGATTTCAAAAGAGCATAAGAAAATTGTGGAAGTAAATTTGAACCATTTGGACCAACCTCTCAAAGTTTTAATAGGTTTCAAATGAACCCTTTTTCCGTAGTATTTTCGAAGCTTAGGTTTTCGGTGAGGATCAACACTTGAACATAAATTTGTGCATTACTCTCACTGTCAGTATTTGTCACAATTTGCATTGTGCGCAAACTCTTCAATTTCAAAATCTCTAAACAACAATTTTTTCTATACAATCTTTTAGTGCAATGGCTCTTCATAATAATTTCTTCATAAAAATGAATGAATAAGTCCATTTTTTGATTTTTCCTAACCTTGTATCCATACACTAAAGAGTATGATGACAGTGATGGTAATAGTATGTATGTTATCATCTCGAAAAATCTAATGATTAAAGGACCATCACATAAAGATGAGATGACAAAGAGCTTTACGAGCTTTACAAAGTGCATTTAATCACTTTTGGTCTCTTAAGAAAGTCAGTGTTTGCCACAATTTTTAGTTGATAAGGCTGTGAAATTGTGAAAGGGTGTGGAAAGGGGTAGAGGTTGTTAGAGGGGTGGAAATGGGTAAGCGGTTGCCATGAATCAAGTTCATTTTAACTAGCGCCAGGCGCAGCCGCAGGCGACGGTGCATATAATGGTTGCAATGATCTTGACATTGTTACAAGGATTGAGCATTCCTCTTGACCATGTTAATCATTAATCTATAGTAAATGTTATAGTTGTTGTTGCTGTTGTTGTTTTAGTTACTCGTTTTCTGCTTTCATAATTGAAAGTAGATTGTCATCAACGAAGGATAAGAGAGAAGAGGCACAAGACACAAAAAGCAGTACGAGACAAAGTCGACGTATGTTCATATGTACGTGATAGCGAAGGCGGGAAGGAAGGGGGGGTGAAAAAAAGAAAACAGTAGGAGGAAGGTTTTTCAGGGGGGAAAAACCTGTTCACATTTTTATCCGCTCTCTTCTTCACAAAGTGCAATAATTTTCAAGTAAGTATGAGTTGTTGTTGTTTTAAAACTCGACAGCACTAAGTGTGGACACTTGTCACACTAGCAACACTCATACATACTACACTCTCATACTATGTAAAACAAGTCAGTGCATCCTGGGGGAGGGTGTGGAGGCCCCCTTGCACGCCTTCTTTTGTTAAGTAAAAAAAAACAAATACAGAAGGAAGCAAGGAAGGAAGGAAGAAAGGAAGGACACTCAGTGTTTCCTAGAAAACTTCTGCTGAAGGGCATTTTGCCCCCTCCAAAAACAACACTTACTGCGCCACTGGGTGGGTGCATTCATACGTACTTTTGTTGCGTAAAACAAGTTTCAAGTTCGTTGGCAGTTTTTTGCTGCTTCTCGTTGTTGTTGTTGTTGTCGCGGACTGGTTCTGTGAACGCTTCTGTCACTTTCAAGAAATTCTATTAATTTTTAACTGTCGCGCGTTGAGGTTTTACGGCCTTTTGCGTTTACTCGTAAACGATTTTGAATGCTTTTGAAGAAATGGTTTTGCTTTTACTTCGTGCGATAGCATGCGTCAAAAGTAAACTATATTTTATGGTTTGTGTGATCAATTAAAATTGGCAGTTATTGCTGCCGCTGCTGCTGCTTCTTTTTCTGCCATGTCGCTTTTGCTTGGTTTGGTTTTTAATTTCTTTGGAAGGTTTTCGCTGTTTTGTTGTTTGTTGTGTGCTGAGAGCTGGTAGTTTTCTGTTATCTCTATCGAGGAAAATCATTATTTTTTATTTACGTTTATGGCCAAGAAGTTCAGTAATGAAAGGCCGGGCTAAAAGCAATAAACTTCTGTTGTGATGTCATGTCATCAGACGGTATTTCCGTTGCGTGTGCTTCTTTTTCTTCTTCTGCACCGTTCCGTTCGCTTCGTGGTTTAGTGAATTGTCAGGTAAACAAACAAACAATCAGCGGAACAGACAAACGGAGAGATAAACAAATATTGCATTATTTTAGCGCACCCAGAAAAAATTCTGTTGGTCACGCCGAAGGTTGTTAGTGCAAAGTTGTGCACTATCAGTACTTTTTGTTGCTTTAAATTTCAGCTACAGCTTTGTTTATTCAGTCATTAACAATAGTAAGGAATGAGGAGGAGAAGAAAGAAGAAGAAGAAGGAGAAGAACAACAACAGAGGAATATAGAAAAAAAGGAACGTTTAAATAAACTTTCATTAAAGCAAGAACGAACGCAAGTTCGTACGATATATTCGAGCCTTAAGAGGCAGGCCCTTTTATCGTTTGTGTTGAGAACAAACTCTAGCTCATATTTATAAAAGATTTTCAGAAAATTTATTTTTTAGTTAATTTAATTTAATAAAATATAGTCGGCCATCTTCTGTATGCCACCCTTTGCTTTACTGTATGTGATACATGCATATAATTTCTGATCAATTCTGCTACCTTGCAACAATTTATCGCTTTACATGGTCATTTAAATCATTTCTTAATTTATTTATAAGACATTTTATGACACAAAAAGTCTAAAGAGACTATAATTTTAACCCTTTTTTAACCCTAGTACGATCCTTGAATGATTATTTCAAGGCTCCGGGAAATAACTCCCAAATGAAATGAAGCCCACTTTTTTTATATGAAGATTTGAAATCGTACAATTTGGATGTTATTTCATTTTTTTTTGGCTTTATTTTATTTTCAATAAAAACTGAAAATGAAAAAAAGTCCACTTTGGGCTTTTCAGCATTTATCGCAAAATTGGGCCTTATTTCATTTTTTTTGGGCTTTATTTCATTTTTCGGAAATATTTGAAAATAAGGCCCACTTTGGGCCCACTTATTTCATTTTAAGATAAAGCCCAAAGTGGGCCTTATTTCATTTTTTTAGGAAAATCAATAGAAGACGCCCATTTTGCTAAAATGAAATAAAGCCCGCATTGGGCCGAGACGCTCGAATTTATTGATTAAATTTAGTAATTTAACAATTTTTTTTTTAATTGAATTTTCTCCTTCTAAGCTCATTGTGCGATTTTTTAGAATTGTATAAGGGTTAAAAAAATTAAAAATTTATTTTTTTTAACCATCAATTAATTAATGATTATTCTATTGATTAATCATATTCACGAATGTTTCAATTTCTAACGTTTGTCTACATTCGTTTCAAATCTTTGCTAATTAAATATAATTCATCATGAAATCGTCATTAGTTTCAAATAAAAATTATTTTTCTTATTATTATTTTCTCACTTTGTTTCTTTTCGGTTTCTTCTTCTTCTTCTTCTTCTCGTTTTCATTATCTTAAGTGTATTTATTATTTTTTCCAACCATCCTTTCTTTTAAAATGTTAAAATAATATTGACGAATTGTGAACATGAGCAACAATAGTAATATAAACTACAGCAAAAACAACAACAACAGCAGCAGCAGCAACAACAACCGCTAAAACAACAACAACGTTGAGTCTAGAGTTAGAAACAACAACAAGAACAATAAGTCACAATCACGAGAGTTAGTAACAGCAACAAATACGCTAATAACATCATTATTATAATCATAATCATTGCTTTGGTTAATTTTCTGTTGCCAATTTAAAGAAAAACAATAACAGCAACAACAACAACAACAACTACAACGATTGCAACTGAAAATCAGAGCATCAGAAGCAGCAACCGAGCAGCAACATTAATTTTGCTGTTAATTTTGGTTGCTGTTGTTGTTGTTGTTGCTGCTGCTCATTCGTTTGTTCGTTCGTTCGGTCGCTCGTTCGTTCATTACACACCGTTTGATGATTTCCTTGTTTTTGCATGTTTCAATGCTTTTCTTTATCACAATACGTGACTTTTGCTATTACTGTTGTTGTTGCTGTTGTTGTTGCTGTTTCGGTTTCTGTTTCTGTTTCTTATAGGTAGTGTGACAAATGTGGCAAGCGTAACGTCGGTAAGTGTTGGCAACTCTGTGTTCAATTTCAACTTTCATACAACAAAGTATGTAATAGTTATGGTTTGAGGCAGCCTTTAGCGATCGCTTGAGGCAGCACAATTCAATGATTTTAAATAATTTCGAAGAAAACCAGCAATAAAGGAAAGGCTTTTGAAGAGAAATGGTTTTGAATAGTTTAAAAGAAACTCGGTTTCGAAGGCCAAAGAGTTTTTGAACAAAAAGTTTTGAAGAAAAATCCTTTTGAGCGAAAGAAACGCTTCGAAGAATCTCGAGCGGGCTTCGAGATAATGATTTTGAAGAAAACTAGTATTAAAAGAGAGAAAAGGTTTTGAATAATTTGGAAGAAACTCGGTTTTTCCTTCGAAACCGTTTTGTGGAAAGTTTTTGGAGAAAAAGTTTTGTAGAAAAATAGTTTTGAAGGAAACTGTTCGAAGAAAAGTGCTTTTGAAAACGAAAAGATTTTGAATAAATTCGGCTTTAAAGAAAGGAAGAAAAAAGAATGGTTTTAGAAAGAGGATTTCGAGAAAAATGATTTTGAAAGGGGTCTAACGGAAAAGGGTTTGAGTAAAAAACATTTGGAGAAATAGGTTTTGAAGAATTTTTGATAAGTTTTAAGGAAAAAGGCTTTGAAGAAAAAGGGCGCTTAGAAGAAAAAGGGTTAAAAAGAGAAGAGATACAAGAAAAGGATTTTGAAGAAACGGAATTTGGGGGAAATGATTATGAAGAAAATGGCTCTGAAAAAATGGTTTTAATAAAACCAGTTTAATGCAAAGTGTTTTAAAGAAGAAAATGCTTTTGAATAAATTGCGGTTTTTAAAGAAAACGGAAAACGGAAAATTCTTATTTTCCACTTTTTCTCTTCCAATAAATGGTTTTCGAGAAATGGGTTGTAAAGAAATTTTATATAAAGAGTTTGAAAAATTGGAACGAGAAAAGGTTTTGAATGAAAATGGGTTTGAAGAGAAGCGTTTTAGGGAAAGGATTTTGAATAAAAGGCTTTTGAAGAAAAGGCTATTACCAAAAAAAAAAGACGTGAATATAATGCTCTTTTTCCATACTTTCTGCCTCATTTACAAGAAATTAGCGTTGAAAGTTCTAAAAGGTTTTGTTATATATTTGGTACCATAAAGAATATTGCTCTAACATATAAAAAAAAATAAAATATAAACCTGCCAACAATCACAATCGTCATTTCTTCTTACCTTCCTCTCTTTTTTCCTTTCTTCTTTCACTGCTTCTTCCGTCTTTTCTTTTCTTTTCTTTTCTTTACTTTCTTTTCTTCTTTTTTTTTTTAAACATTGACCAACTAAAGAGTCATTAAAAAAGCACTAGCTAAGCTTTTAACTTCTTCATCAATAAAAAAACGTATTCTATTTGTCTGGCGAAAATCAAAATAATTGCAATTTTCAAGAACATTAATTGTGGTCTTTGTTGTTGTTGTTTCTGTTGTTGTCGCTATTAATCTATTTTTTGTTTTTTTGTATATGTTTAGAGTTCTTCTGTTTTATTCTTTTTTTTTCTCCTTCCTTTTTTATTCTTAATTGCAACAGATTTTTTCTAATTAAATTCAAGATCTTTTCAGTTGAAAAAAAAATTTACTTTTATGTTAATTCTTTTTATACGATCTCGCGTTGTTATTTTTTTTTTCAACTTTTTTTAACTTTCTTTTATTATTTGCGCTTTTTTTGTTGTACTCTTTTAACAATAAAGTAAGGTTTTTCTGTTCTTCGGTATGATCTTCTGCTACTTGTGCTTTTTTTACTGCTCTAAGACCGAGTTACTGTCTACATACACTCAGAGAAAGAAATTTTGTAAAATCAACACAATATATTTTTTTTTAATGATCAGTTCCCGGTTTTGGAAAGACTTTTTGCAATTTTCCCAAAAAGGGAAAATTTGCTTCATTGCAAATTTGCAATTTCCTGCATAAAATATGCTCTACCTCAACAACATTTTATTCAATATTCTATTCTATTTTTGCTTTGGCGACAACAGCTTAACTCAAGCTACTGCCGGCGCTGTTGCTGCTTCTGCTGCTTTACAACGCGTCTGTGGTTTCACAACGTGACCGTCATGAAAGCAAATACTTCCGTTGTCGTTGTCGAAGTCATCTTGTGCATGCTGCTGACTGATAGTTTGTTGTTGTTGGTAGCTGCTTGAACTAGGCTTTGTCAAGTTCAAGCGGCAGCGCAGTCAACAGAAATCAACAAATCAAACAACTAAGAAACCAGCCACGACCATCTGTACCATTCCGCACAAAAATGGCTTAAGCTCTTAAGATCTTCTTTGGCTTACTTCCTCCACGGCCGCATCTCGCACCCATCCGCACCACTTCAAGCATTCTCGCGTTACGTCGAATACCTCGCGCATAGTTTGTATACTTAAGGCTTCTTGAGTTAATCTTACTCTTCATCTCTGGATCTTTTGAGATGTGACTGTCTGTGACTGTGACTGTTTGTCACCTCAGAAACCAATAAACGACAAACGACAAGCGAAGAAGACGACGCTGAGGACGACCGCGAGTACAACGACGCCAAAGACAGAGTATCGCGTGGCTTTGTTTTTCGCCAAGTCAACGGCTTAAATTCATTTGTATTAACACGCAAACGTCAAAAGTTTCTTAACCTCATCAGCCGTAAGATGGATTTTCTAAAAACTCATGACGATTATACTCGCGCAAGCAGAAACTTTTTTGTAAGGAAGTCTTAGAGACAAAAAATCGTAGAGAATTTAGAAAGAGAAAGATTGAAGAATACCTACTCTTGCAAACTATGATTAATCTCTGTGTAATATTTATTAATATTGTTGTCAACAGAAACTCATAGTTTTAAAAACATTTAATTTTTTCTCTTCTCTTCAAAGTTCGAACCAAAAAAAAACTCTTTTTTAAGAGCAAACAAATCGTTAAAACTTCTCTTCTCATTTTTTCTATGTTGTTTGTTGTTGTTGTTGTTGTTGTTGTAGCTGGCAACACTTAACGAAGCAATTAACAATTAGCCACAATTTGTTCAAAATTTACCAGAATTTAAGTCACGAAATGGTGAAGACAAACGGGCAGGACAGACCCAGAGAAAGAGTGGGCGGGAGAGAGATGGGTAAAGAAAAACAGCTCCACCGTCACGGCTTGCAACAAAATAAGAAAAAAATCGGTTGTTTAAAAAATAAAATATCGTATAAATAAAGTGTAGGTAAAAATTGAAAATTGTTAAAGCAAACAAATTGAAAGAGAGTAAGATTGAACCAAAGATTGACAACACGAACACAAGCTGACGGCGGAACGATCGTCGTTCGTGTCTATTGGAAATACAAAAAAGGTCATAAAAAAGAACGCAACTTCTTCATGATCAAGAGACACGTTTCGTTTAATACAAGTTTCGGGGCGAACTTCAATGTCAATCGAGATGAGAGAGAGAGATGAACTGAAAAGACTCTTGTATGAGAATTATTGAGGAGGGAGAGAGAAGAAATAAGAAATAAACGGCATTCTAATATTTAGATTGCGTGAACAATTTATGGCGATTTTAGTTTTAATAAAATTTCTCAAATTCAATTTCAATTTTTCATTTCCAATTTTTTCTCAAATCAATTTGCCAGATTTTTCTTCACCACTCAATACAGTTCTTTACTCTTTAAAATGAAAATAAATATATTCAAAAATTCATGATCGCTTTCATTCAATTCATCACTTTCGGGAAAATTTATCCGTTTTGTAGAATTCTTCTTCAGACTTTATATACATACATGAATTAAAAAAAGACACGATCTAGTGTTGAAATAAAAGTGTATTAATGAGCTAATGATCATTATTATGATTAGCATTGTAGAGATCAAATGTGATTATCACATTTCTGTTAATTAAGCCATTGTGATCGTGAGAAAACGCTTATGTGAATACTATTAAGAAAAAAAGATTAATTTTATTATTCGAAACTTAATCGACTGAATTAATTATAAACCCCTTCTTCTTCTTCTTCTTCTTAATCTATTGAATGCAAATTAATTTTATTCATTCTCATGAGAATTAATTTATCTAACCATAAATGCCATTACTTTTAACACAATTTCTTTAAAATTTAATAAATCTCTCTAAACTTTGGTGATTTTTTTTTAAAAAGTGTGTGAAATGTCTTTATTATAGTAACTAAACTTTAAGATGCTTCGCGAAAGCCATCATAATGATAGCGATGATGTTATTTCAATTATGAAATTATTATTTAACCGCGAAAAGCGAAAGAGGAAGGAAGTTTGAAAACTGTGGAAGCAATTACGTAAGAAAGAGAAAGCACCATCATCATCGTAAGCATTAGCATTAACACCATCACGACTACCGTCACTAGCGCCATCGCTACCATCATCGCTACCATCATCTTCTACCATCAGATCTTGAAAATAGTATACGCATGCTCGTAATCAACACGACTATGATTTTATGTAACAAAGACAACAACAAAAACAACATCACATTGCTGGCAATGGCGGAGAGAAATCGATAAAATTTTCACGACGAGTACAACAAAAATACAACAATGTTAATAATACTCATAACTTCCTTTAAAGTAATCGTTTCGACGAAACATTGTTGAAGCAACATGTTGCAAGCTTAAAGAAACATGTTGAAATTAAAACTGAATTGTAGATTCATTTTTTAAATATTATAAATTTCTTAACAAGAGCGATAGAGAGATAGATTTTTCCAAACAATTAAAATTAATGAAGTAATAAACGAAAATAAAAAGAGACAGATACAACTGTCTCCGTGATGAAGTGATGACGTCGACAATTTCTCTACTGTTGTGACTTTAGCATCAATGACGGTCCTCGGCTTCGATCAGAAAGGCTAATGATGACAAAATAAAAGCAATAATTGCAATAGTAATTGTAATAAATATAATATTCAATATTTTCAATTAATTATTTTTTTTTTCAAAATTTCCCCTTTTTTATAAATTGCATGGAAACGAATGAGTCATTTTTAGTCATATCAAATGACTTTATCGTCTTAATGATAAAGTGTTATCTCAGTTGTCGGTGCAGAAGTGAGCGAAAATGTCATAAAAATGGCAACCTGATAAACACATTTCCTATTTTTTCCCCTTCTAACGTCTTCCACAAACATTACCAATCCTCGTACTACAAATTTACCTGCTATTTTTTAATACTTTTCTCTCAAATTTTTTTTTCTGTTAAAAAAAACCTTTCAAATGACAAGAACTTAATTATTTGCCTTTATTTTTTGAGTCATTTACAAACAATTTGCGTTTTTATTAAAACGAGGAAAGTTTGTGAGCAAAAAATCAACAATTATTAAAGACTATTAACAAAAAGAAAATAACAATAACAATAACAATAACAATTTTCAGCATTTGAAAATTTTTATACGAGTATAAATAGCCGTGTATAAATAGTCTCGTATATACAGCCGTGTCATACATATTTATATTGTATAAAGATCGGTATATGTATAAGAGCAGCTGGTAATGACTTTTGTTTCGTTATCAACAAACTCTGATAAAGAGCAATACAAACAAAATGCAAAACAACCAACACAAAAACAAAAATTGCTGAAATATTATCATAATAAAAGATAATGAAAGAACCTGGTACAGCAACCAAGAAAAATTAATCAACTGCGAAAATTAAAAATACTTGAAAGAAATAGAATTTTTAATGGTATCTTAACCGAACCCTGTACCAGTGAGTCCTTCTCCTGTCTCTCCCCAGACTATTTTTTCTCTTAGAGTCACCAAACTGCAACCTTTATATACGCTCTTCTCGTACTTACTTTCACCCTCTTGTTAACTGTTCTCATTACTTTTTAAGGTCAAAATACAAACAAAGAATACTTATTACCTTTTTCTCATTTTGTGATAAACAGTTCATTGATAAGATTACGATCCGTTTATATTTGAACAAATTGCGCTTCTGAATCCAATTTTGCTAAATCGTATTTCAATTTGTATAATAATAATGTCATCAATTCCATAAACAATACATATTATTATTGTTGAAATATTATTGGTTTAAAAATTTTCTGGTTTAATCTATTTGTAAAAACTTTTCAAAGGTTCCGAAAATAAAGAAGTAGGCACGTATTATTTTCGGAACCTTTGAAAAGTTTTTACAAACAGATTAAACCAGAAAATTTTAAAAGCAATGATATTTCTTTGTGTATGTTTATACTATACTTCTGCATAAATATTATTTTTGGAACTAAAAAGATTATCAAGCTTCACCGACAGAAAATTGTTGCACTTTAAATTTCCGTATTTTCCATTACTTTAGCGATCATAACATTTCGTCTTCTAAACACATTTTTATAATATTTTCTGCTTTTGAAAGCTGAAATTTAAAACTAGATAAAACTTTTTAAATAATGAAAATCCATTAAAAACTTCCGAAGTACGACTTAACAATCAGACACAAATACGATATGAAAGAATTACTTAGTGATAGATGGTGACATTGACGTATAATAATAATAGAAATTGCTAACAATAATAATTTCAATAATTTCAATAATAATTTTAATAATATTGTTAATTTCTAAACAACCAGTTCAGCATAATCGTTTTAATAAAGCGTGAAACTTGAATGAAGATACTATAAAACAGGTAAAGAATATCCACAAAGGCGTAACTATTATTGTTGTATTTATAATAAACTTAAACTGTTCGAGAATACATAATTTTAAGTATGAATTTCTCAAAAAAAAACCAAATTATAAAAAAATGCCAGAGACAGAAAGAGGTAGTGGTGGAGTCGGTCAGTCTTTGACGGTAAATTGGGTGAGGAGGGCACGAACTCAACCATGATAGACATTGATATAGTTAGACGTTATATTTTTAATATTATATTTATATTTCTTTAACTATATTTACCGATAGACGTTAAATATAGCTAAAGAAAATCATGATCATAATTTCTAAATGGTTTGATAATGTTAGGTATTTTTCAATGAAATCTTATTGAAGTAATGAAAAACAGTTTAGAATTTAGTCATATTTGAAACGATATGATTCACAAATATAATAAAACTAGAAAAATTATTAAAATTGTCGGAAGTAATCACAATTTGAGAGGTTTTAATAACAAAACTATCTTAATATTTATATACTCAGTAAAATGTAATGTGATTATTTGTGCAGTTTTATACATCATAACAACTAGATGTGATTCAATTGAGCATCAACTGTTCAATCTGAAATTGCATAATAATGAGGTGTCAGATTATACTCGCTTAAGATGAGTTTGATGAATACAAAATTAGTTTCTAGGAAAATCGCATCAAGTAGATTCGTCGTGCAGGTTCTTACTTACCACACGAGAAGATAGCCGCTCATTCGTTGGTAAAACAGAGACTATAATGTCTGTTGGAGTCAGAAATCAGATCGAAAAGTGCCTTGTATTACAACTTTTATATACAGAAAAGAAAGAAATATGCTAATATAACGTTTCGTAGGTCGCTCGATTCGCTAAAATGTTAGATGCCAAAATGTTCTTTTTTTTTTTTAAAGTGCTAAAAATATTCCACTTTTTGCCTTCATTCTTTTTAAATGATTTTCGGTGAAAGCGGAAACGAAGGAGAGGAGCGATGATTAAGATCTTACATTACATTAAGATAGGTTTATGTACTTTATAAAGCTTCGCGTCCATCAAATGTAGAAAATTGTATAAATCTAATTTGCTTTTGATATCAGAAACCTTTCTCCTCTCTTTTTCTAGCTATTTAACAATTTATTTTTAATTAAAATACCAAAGAAATTAGAATGTACATCATCGTTAGAAGCACAGACCTTTCCAAAAGTTGTGCAAAAAAAGTGCCTTCGAAATTGTTTATACCGGCATGGAATCGAAATCAATTGAAAATCAATTGAAGCATTGAGCACTGAGAAAAAAAGAAATTATTTATTGCTTTTCAGGAGAAAAAACATGGTCGTTTCCAAAATCTTTAGTCAATGCTATGGTCATTGCTCGACAATTTTGATTAAATTCTAAACAATTGATTTGAAAATGAAAGTGTACCGTGAGTACCGCATGAATAATAAAGAAAAGCCTTAAAAAATAAAAGCAATTTGATGGTTGCAATTTTTTTTTTAAAATTAAAATTTCGCTGGTGCGACGTTGTGTCTATGCCGGTACGTGTGCGTGTAATAAACTTGGCAGTGAAAGACTTTTTACCTTGCCAGCGTTGCCACAGGTTAGACATGTCAACGTACTTTGGCACCTTCCGAATCGTGTGAAATTTTTGCAACGAACGCATCGCATCACCCACGAATTGTTCAGTTTCCCAAACAAGTTGTTTTTGCTGTTTTGGTATGAATTGCAGCAACGGAATTCCTTTAAGAAATACCACCATGTTAAGCATTATTTCGTAGATATTGAAGAACAGTTCATTGCCAACAATTTACCAATTATTGAAATATCTAACAAATTTTTTCCCAAACAAAGTTTTTTCTGCTCCTGAGAAAAGTCTTAAAATAATGCATAGCGAGGTAACCCGCGGCGCAAGGTTAAGGAACATTTTTCAGGGAGGGCGAATGGGTTGCATTTCTTCTCTCTCGAAAGTCTTTGAGTACTCGCCTTGCCTTCGCGTGCGCCGCTTTCGAAACACCAGAGAACTTTCGGCCAACACTTTCTCATCGGTGAAAGACCAGATGTTGCCATCCGATCATCCATGCATGATGAATAGTAACACAAAGCAAAGTTTCGTCTGCTGCATCATGCATGCATTAAAATAAACAATGGCCCAACATTTTGAATGAAAGCACCCAACTTTTTTCTTTTTTTTGTTTTTACGAGTTTTATGAATGTTGAGAAGATTTTTATTTTCTTTTTATTTTGTTTGGTTTTTACCAAACTATTGTGTTGAAAATATTGCCACTTTTATTTGCACAATTCATTAAAAATGTGCTGCTGCTTTTGTATAAATTTCCTATTTTCTATTTATTTTTTCTTCAATTCAAAAAGAGTTTCATTACTCTAGAGTAATGAATGAACTTCATTAATGAACGAATTTTCACTTTTTATTATTCAAAAATTAAAAGAGCTTAATTAAAACTATGTATTTCTTATTTCTTATAAGATTAAAGTGAAAACACGCCAAAAATAAAGACAAGATACTCGTAAAAAACATGCAAAATTATTTTAATGCTTGAATACTCGAGTGTTTTCAATCAATACATCAATTTAATGAGCTTTTTTCAATCAAAGAAGACTCAAAACAGAAAATTTCAGAGATAAAAATACGATTTTAGTAAGAGCTAGAGCGGACGTAGGAAAGAGAGAAGAGAAAGCAAGTTTGTTAACGAAAAAGAGAGTGGAAAAAGTTATTTCCAAAATAATGATCACAAAGTAAATGATTTCCAGTGATTGGCGAAGACTCGAAAGTACTGTAAAATACTTAAGTACTGTGAAAATACTTAAGTACAGAAAATGACGAAAATGGTACTGTAAATTCCAGACAGTTTTAACGAAAGTATTTTAATGTGCTGAATCCAAATCCAAAAGAATCGAAAAATCAAGAAATCAGTTTATTGGGGCGGAAAGTAACTCGCCTCAAAAAAAGCAAGAAAAAATATGAATTTATGCATTGACGTTAAATTACGAGTATCTCGAAAACTACGATGTAATTTAGAGATTTTAAGGTGGAATTCAGCATTTTAAAATGTTGTCTTCTAGTCGACTTAATTTTTAAAAAATTATATATAAATAATTTCGTTTAACTCAACTCAGCCTTACTTTCTTTCGTTAAAGTAAAAACCTTTTTTTTTGTCTAGAAAAAAAAAGAATTATTTCAACTCATTTACTTTAATGACTATTTGAAAAAAAAAAAAAAAATTGCAAAATAAAAGAGAAAAACCTTTGAAAAAATCGTTGCTAGAAACACAAGTCATAAAAAATCGTAAAATTTTCCACTACTAATCGTTTTAGTAGTTTAAAATATTATTATTATTGTTATTGTTAACATTATTATTATTATTAATTATAATAATTATAAGGAAGTTTTGTATGATTTCTGTGTTTTAACTAAAAAAACTCTTTAACGTACGAATCAGTCCAACAGAAATTCTTATTATAAAATTTCATAGGAAAAATTGCTAGCAGTGAACACGAGCGTGGCCCACAGACCATTTTTCGCTTAAACTCGACCTTTTTTTTGCAGATTTTAAAAGTCAAAAACTCATTGCTCGTAATTAAAATTAATGGCTGCCGACTAATTTCTCTTGGTTAAGATTTCGTAACCAATTATAGTTCCATGGCCCGTTGAAAAACAAAGAAAGAAAGAAAAAAAGAAAGGAAGAGAAGTAGTAGCAAAGAAAGATATTTGGAAGCTGTGGAAAATGTGCCGAAAGGTTAAAGTTGTAAGCTTCGCGTAGTCACAGCTCACAGTCGTACTCATGACTACTCATACTCTGTACTCATACCGATACACGATATGGTCCAATACGTTCCGTATAACAACAGAGAGTATAACAACAAACTGCTTTTAGCTTTTACGGCCGCCATGAAAAGGCTATGAAAATGCACTGAAATGCACAGCAAAATGTGGAAAATTTTAACAGAGCAACCCAGAGTTTATGCATCTGCGCTTACGTACGTACTACGTTTTGTGTTACTGCTCCGACGGCATAATTGAATTCAATGGTCAATTAAAACATTATCGATTCTTAACGGTTTCAGCTTCCGCATTATGGTTTTCTAATCTTTCATTTTAGCACATTCCATTACAAGAGGTCTGTAAAGATGGGTTCTACACACACACACTAACACATACAAATGGTTTTTCTTTGTTAATAAAACATAGCAATTATTTCCTAAAGTTAAAACATTCACGAAATACGTTAATTTCATTAAGTTTTTTTTAATTTTGGAAAAAGGAGTAGCGTAGTAGAATGTAACTACTAAAAGAGGTAACTATTAAAATCACCACAAAAATGGTAACAATAATCCATTGATTACTGATAACAATTAAAAACCTAAACGACTAACTTAACCGTTAGCTGCGAAGGTAACGGTCAAGGCGGTAGCTGGGTTTCTTCTTGTTTGGAGGAGTTGAAAAAATCGTTAAACTCGTTTTACAAAAACGCGCATACAAACGAATACGTTTTTTGTTAGAAAATCATAGTCATCAGTCGTTGTTTATACTTTATTCAATTATTCTTTCATTGAAATAATGAGAAAGAAATTCATTATAAAATCTAAATCTGCTACTAGTAGTAGTACGACCATCATCAGCATAAAAGTAACAAAGTAAAGTAAAGAAGTTAAAGAAAATGGAAAGAAATCTAAAAAAGACAAACATTTCTAATTTTCCATCTGAAAGTGGCTTAAAAATGTGAAAAAAGGTTAAAGAAGTGACGTATAGATAGATAGATATAACATAATATATAAATCGATAAATAGAGACAAGAAAAAGAAATAAGCAAATAAGCAAAAAATAAAGAGCAAACAAACACCAAAGAAACTAAACTAAAAAACAAACAAACAAAAGAAGTCATTGAAAAAGATAAAACGAAAACAAAACGGAAACAAACAAAAACATAGATAGAAGTACAGAAGCAAACCACAGCCAACTAAACAAACATACACACAAACAAACAAACACGCAAGCAAATTCTCAAAAAAATTCTCAAACAAACTGAGAAACTAACAAACAAACAGAATGCCAGACCAACAAACAAAGACTCAGGCAAATAAGAAACAAATACTAACAAACAAACAAACAAACACTTCTGAGCAAATACTCGAACAAACAGAGAAGAAGTCCACCTATAAACAAGCATAGAAAGAGATAAACAATCAGACGTATATTAAACAAACCTGCAACAAACAAACAAACAAACAAATTATTATGCAATAATTTGTGTGTTTATTTCTGTATTTGTTTGTTTGTTTGTTGCGGGTTTGCTTATAGGTATATTAACACACAATATTTCTGTATTTGTTTGTTTGTTATTGTTTGTTTGCTTGTTTGTTGTTTGAAACAGAGAAGCCTATTCTTATAAAAACAGTTAACAAAAACACAAACAAACTGAGCAACAAACAAACCAACTGAGGAACCAACAAACAAATAAACAAACTTCTAAGGAAATACTCGAACAAACAAAACAGTTAAGCCAACAAAATAGTTCATGATCATCACTCACTTTAAGCGGTCGAACATGCTAATTTTAGAATGCATATAAATAATGACAACAACAACAACAATCTACACCTAAAGACTTTCCATAATTCTTTTTTCGCAACAAAAATTTTCCCCGTTCAAAGCTACTTCAGTAAACAAAAAATTGTACCGTTAAACGCCCAACACTTCAACCATGCAGATAGAAAGAGAGAGGAAGGGAGGGAGAGAAAGGGGGAGAAAATAATTTATGATATTTCATATCTATTCTATCATTATTTTTAGCACATAACAAATAATTTAATAAGATAATAATAAAAAAAAATTTAATGCTAATGCATAAAATGAATAATCATTAAAAATCGTAAAATTAATATTCTAAATCAATCAAAAATCTGTATGAATAAAGTGTAACAGAAAAGCAAAAAAACCAAAAAAAATCCGAAAATAAAACAAAATTGGTCCCTACTAATTTTAAAGTACTCGATTTGAATGAATGAGAAAAAAAAAACAAATCAAAATGCTTGTTTTTGTATATAAAAGTTCAACAATCTTGAACTCAAGTGAACCTTTTACCTAAAGCAAAATCAAAACCAAACAAAAGGCAAAACAAATCAAAAAAAAACAGCAGCAATCTTAACAGACTGATCGCGAGATGTATCGCTTTGAAGCTCTTTATAGAGCTCATTAAAATCACATTTAACCAAAATTGGTGCTACACACACGCACACACACACACACACGTTCTCCATAAACATACATTGCTTAATTATACAAACGAAAATTTGCTTTTTTTAGTAGTAGAAGCAACGAGATCGTTGTTTGTTAACCGAAAATAGTTTTCTTTAATTGCAATGAGTTATAGTGAGTTATAAACACTTGTTTGTAAAAAAAAATGCAAAAAGATAGACATCAATTCATTAATTTGTTAAATAAATTTAGGAGGTTAAGGCTATCTACGGTTGGGCATTGTTTTCTGTCTGATTAAACGTCGATGGTTCAAGCTCTAGAAAGCTTTAATTTCGGTTTAGCAGTTAAAAAAAACACTATTGATTGATTAGTTAAAAATGACAAAAGAAAGTAAGGAAAATAATAGTAGAAAGTCTTTCCACGAATTTTAAAAAATCTTTTTAATCTTGCCATGGACTTGGCTTATAAACAATCTCTAATTTTAAGTTACGAGTACTTCTTTTCAAATGAATTCTTTGAAAGAATTCAAATTAATTTATATTAAATAACAAGGAATGAAGGAAGAACTAACAATTAAATAATTAATTACTTAAAAAGAAATTGTAGAAAACAAGCAGCCAATAATGGAATGAATGAATTGAAATGAGCCCAAAACTGAAATGAATGAAGAAATTGAAAATTGAAGTGAATCAAAAACTGAAATCAAAAGATTTCAAAGCTCACAACAAAAAAAGACTGAAATTAACTAAATATTGAATTTATTTATTAATTAATTCATTTATTAATGCACATTAATTTCAGTTTATGTGCAATAAATTAAAATTGCATTTTCGAGTAAAATTTAAAAAACCGAAAAACCCAAAGTAAAATTAACTAAGTAATAAAACTAATTCATATCCACAAAAACTTCATTAATAAATCAAATTCATTTAAAATAAATCCATTCAAATTTATTTCAAACTATTTTCGAAATCGTTGGAGAAAGTGAGAAACAAAAAAAAAACTGACTTCTTTAGAAAATAAATTCTATTAAAAATAAAAGTAAACTAAAAGAGCGTATCCCGCAAACAACCGGTTTATGCTTTGAAAAATTTATTTCCATAAAAATATACTTTCATTTAATCTTCAGAAAATGCTAATGAAAATTCGAATAAAATAAAAAACATCTTTTTCTTTGACGGAAAGGGAAATTTATTTACATGAAAGGCCAGCAAAATTTAAAGAAAAACAACACCTAAAGGAATGCAGCAACCGGTTACTCAACATATGAATGCAGCTGAAAAATCAACTGGAGCTGCCAGCCGGCGAACCTGTCGCGACAGCATGGGCAACTATTGTCAACCGGTCACCGGTGTTTTATGCTCCGCGCCGGCAACTGCAAGAGAAAATTTTCACTTCATTTCGCGGGATTTTGTTGGTTCGTACTTGATTTGTGGCGGATTTTATTGGTAGTAGTAGAAATTGAGACAAGTGACGTCACTGACAACACAAAACAAGTGAGTGACAATCAATTATGAGCGTGAAAATATCCATTTAACAACAAAATCCTATCAAGGACTGCGGCGGGCCGTACACACTAAATTCATCCCATGGTCATTAACTCGTAAACTAAGGAAACAGGTTCATATAGCAATTGTTTAGTCTCAGTAACCGGTATTTGAACCGTCTACTTGCATACAGACGGGGATTTTTTCAAAACAATTAAAACGTCCGCGCTCGAGTGAAGCGAGAGATGAATCGATTTATGAAGAATTAACGATGAACCGGTCTAATTGAATGAACTCTGATTAATAATATTAGAATATAAATAACCGGGTGTTCGGATTTTACGTGGGAAACGTCATACTTAACATCTCCTCCTCAAAATCGATTTTGAACTCTCATAACTTCTTAAGTTATAATAAAGTAATAAAGTAAATAAATAATAAAGTAATAAAGTAATAATTGAGGTTAGATTTTATCAAAAAGGTAGCGTTGAAAGGTATTTCACTCTTAATTTAATTTATGAAATATCAATTGACAAAAAGCGAACAGTTCCAAATTAATGAAGAAATTCTGACCTGGTTTTGATACTTTTATAACTTAAAATGAAAGCATTTTATTAAATATCCAAACATGAATAAAATAGTAATGAACTATTTGAAGCAAATAATGAATCATTAGTAAGGAATCGTATGAAATGAAGTCTATAAAATTAGAAGTAATTCCAAAAACTCGAGAAAGCCATTCAGGAAAAGAAAGTTATAAATCAAAAATGTATAAAATTCGTTTTTTCAAATTTTAGCTAATTTGAAATTTTAAAAAATTTTTAGGCAACCGCAGGATGAGGTGACCAATTAAAAAACAACAATAACAGAAATGAAATGGTATAAAATATATTTATATTAAATTTATATTATTTATACTATAATTTATACTATAATACTATAATACTATATAACGTACTCATAATGGCTATTATCATTACCAGTATATTTAAAGTAACCAATAATACTCAGGCAATTAAATAATGATAACAACAACAACAATGACAACAAAACCGACTATTTTGTCGATTTTTCCTCTAATTTGTCTGACTAATAATGTTGTCAAAAATTTTTCTTTTGTAATACCGTTAATTGTTTCAGCGGATGCGGCGGCTTCACAATATTTTCGAATGGTTTTTGTCTTATTTTGCGTGTCCATGAACCCAAAAGTGTTTACTAACAAATGTTTTTGCGGTCACAATCTTTGGTCATAATTTCGAAAACTTCTTTCTTATGGATTGCGATGGTTTAAAGAAGATGAGAGCGAGAGAAAGAGAGAGGCAGACATAGAACAACAAAAAATTTAATAAACAAATATTAATTTTTCATAAATTTTTCTATTTCTCAAATGTTCCGTTTTCGTTTAGTCAAAGAAAAGGAAAGGTAAAAGTAGAAAAGGTTTTTTGGTGCAGAGTAGTATAGAAAGAGAGAGAGAGAGAGAGAGTGAGAGAGAGAGAGAGAGAGAGAGTCAAACGTATAACAAAAACACACCCTACTCTAAGCCAGCGCGGCCGCTATAATCTTGAGTAAACCGAATAACGCGATAATTAATCATAAAATACGAAAGTTTCGACTAAATAATCTCATACAATGAAATTAACTATTAATAAATATTTATTATTTATTATTTATTATTTATTATTTATTATTTATTATTTATTATTTATTATTTATTATTTATTATTTATTATTTATTATTTATTATTTATTATTTATTATTTATTATTTATTATTTATTATTTATTATTTATTATTTATTATTTATTATTTATTATTTATTATTTATTATTTATTATTTATTATTTATTATTTATTATTTATTATTTATTATTTATTATTTATTATTTATTATTTATTATTTATTATTTATTATTTATTATTTATTATTTATTATTTATTATTTATTATTTATTATTTATTATTTATTATTTATTATTTATTATTTATTATTTATTATTTATTATTTATTATTTATTATTTATTATTTATTATTTATTTATTAATTAAATATATTTTAAAATCGCAATGATAATATAAATGATAATGATTATAATGATCAGTGCTTTTTTTGTTATAGAACGTATTTCAACGGCGTTCCCACCACCTTATTCCGAAAGATTATAAGTTCTAAAAATGTTTTCTTAAATTTGTTGTTTGGTCCACGTTGAATCGAGAGAAAATTGGGAGAACTATACCTTGAACTTTTGTTTTATATACTTTTGTATACTTTTGTTTTATATACTTTTTATGAACTTTTGTATATAGACATACATATATTTAGTGATGAGATGAGACATATATTCATGTATGTCTATTATATAGACATATATTTAGTAGTGAGATAAGCCTTCCACCAGCTTTATTTTTATAAAAAAAGAACTGATAATGATCATACCAAAACGCATAGAGACTTATGATTGACTCTAAGAATGAATTTCTTTTTGTTTAATAAAAGACTAGAGAAATATGTAGAGAAATAATCTCTTACTCAAAGCAAGAGAGATATCTGAATATCGTCCGTGGCTTAAACCTACATATTCCTCCTTCGACAATACCGGTCTCATTACTAATTTTACCAACGATAGTCGTCTTCGCTAATTGTAGAGTATCGAAGAAGACACTGCAAGTCGTCACAAAAGTGTAAGAAAAAAATCAACAGAAACACTTTTGGCTTGCTGACAAACTGACGAACTTACTGATGGAAGAACGGAAAAAATTGAAATTTTATTGAAATCGAAAATTTATAACCGGAAATTTGAATGTTTGATTGCCTTTGTCGTTCTTGTTTGTTGTTGCTTTGTGTGGTGATGGCCGCTGACTATTAACCTCTTTGTTTCAAAACCGAAATCAACACATAACGGTTTTGTTTTTCAATTAATTGAAAAAATTACTTGCTGCTCGAGCTTCAAACGCAGTACTCGCGTGCGTGCGGCGCGCACAAACATCGTCTGTACCTTCAGAATGCGAGGAATTGCTCTCGGCATTAAACATTTCTTCATAGTGCAATAATTGAAAATGCTGTCTAACGATGGAAAGTCGACGCCGCGAGTGAGTCTTCGTTTGCTTTTCTTCTCTTCAACGCCTAACAAACCGCAGGCATAATCACGTGCTAAGAAAGCGGCCAAGCCATGGCGAAAATTATGTATTATTATCTCTCTGCTGAGTTAATTGCTTGCCGTAAAAAATTCGCTCGCGGGCGCTCGCCAGAAAGGTTCCTCCTATAAAGCAAAATTTAAGCCTTCTTCTTCTGTATGTCTTTTTTTTCTGGTCCTTTTTGAGCTGAATGCGTTTTTCTGGTTTTATTTTTAGGCTTCTTTTTCTTCTCGTTTTCTTCATGTTTTTGTTTTTCAAGCAGCTTTACCGGTCCTGCCGGCTCACTGATCTTGACAGCAGCACAGCAACACACCTCTCTCTCTATCTCTCTCTCTCTCTCTCTCTCTCTCTGACGCACAGCGATGCCAAGATCTGTGTACGCCGATCAGGCCGGTCTGGCTCTGGCCGGTCTCCGTCTCCTTCAGTCTGGTCTTCTGTCTTGCAAGCAACCAGCTTTAATTGACTTAACCGACGACGGTACTGCTGAAATTATTTACTAGCCGGGCCCAGTCCGCCACACCGGCACACAAGGGCTGAAATTCGTACCTTCTTTTTTCCTTTTATTTTTCTTTTTACTTCATTGTAAGGCTTTTCTTATAACCTGCTGTGTTTTTCTGCTTTTGTTTTCAGCTTTCCTCGCTTTTTTTTCTTTGCAAATAATTCTATTAGCTCGAGTCTATTGCGGTAGCGCGCGACGCTGAAAGAAGGCATGACGCGCATTTGATAAAATAAGGAAAGAATTATTTCTTCGCGAATCTCAAGTAGCGCTTTTTCAATTCAATTTCTAAAATATTAAACTACACTGCAAGAAGTATTTAATGAAAAAAACGAATTAGAAAATGTTTAAACTAATTGGTCTTCCTAAATTTACTTTTACTTTCGCACAAGTTTAATAAAATTCATTGAAATTGGAATTAGCTCAAGTCGTGGTGAAAATTCATCAGCTCTCATTCCTAAATTCATTCAATTCATTCTACTAAATGTACAGAAACACTTGCAAAGTCACTAAAATTCGTCACAATTTCATTCAATTCGTGTTTCATTTCAATTAAATAACAATTCGAGAGATACAAAAGCTTACAACAATTCCTTCCACTTCACCTAAATTCGTTAAAATCACTCAATTCATTCTTTAACTTTAATCGTTGCTATACTTTGCGATATTAATTGTACTCTTTATTCATTATATCTATGTCTCGAAACCAAACTTGACAAGAGTTGACGAAAATTCGTTCCAAAAGTCATAATCATTTTTATTGAACCCAGAAACTCACAAACCCAGAAACTCATAAAAACTCTTTCAAGTCCATTGAAATTCGTCAAAATTTATCCGATTTTTGATAAACTAATTTCGCATAAGACCAGACTAAAGTTTTTATTAAAAAAAAAAAAAAATGAAGTAGTTATTATTTTTAAAAGCAATAAAATGCAAACCTTTTTGAAAGGGCTTACAGTTCTCTTAATTATTTGCACTTCCAAACATTTGCCAAAGTTTTTAAGACTGCTTTAAGCGCGTTGTATTATTAAAAACGTCAAATTGAATTATTAAGAGTTATTTTTTAAGCTTTTTTCGAAGTCCTCGATTTACATTAAACATTATTTTATATCATTTTTAAATATCTTCTTAATAATACCTTCTCTTCGCTTTATAAAACCTCTGAGAAGACAGTATTGACCTGTTTTTGCCTCTCTACAAAATTAACAACAAAAACAAAAAAAGGAATCTGTTTCTTCTCGCTTCTCTTCATGGAAATGTTTTGTTCTTTAGGCAGCAACTGTTTAAATATTTCACTAAAGAGAAAATATTTAATGACGTAAAAAGAGCGATGGTTGAAATTGTTCAGAAGAATTTTTCAGAGAGCTTTTTGGATCTGTTCTAAAATACAATTAATTTACGTACAAGTTTTTTTGTATCATTCGAAATCATGTTGGCTCAGTGTTTATTTTCTTTCTTTCCACCAAAAAGATATTGAATAGTAGCTCTTCGCACGGCGGCCGGTTACCTGCCGGTTGAGAAATTTCTCAAAATCAGTGAATGGAACAGACTGCACCGTTTGGTTGTTCAGTGTAAACGACTGCGTTGCTTGTATTCAGCGGGCCTGTTGCTTCTGGTTATGTGCGCTAAGTGTGTTTAAGGTCATCATCATTATTATTATCGGCATTATTCAGTTATAATTTTACTCGTCTATTTAAATGAATAAAACCTTTAGTTTTAAATGTCTGGAGAAAATGTTTTTGGAGAAATTGAATAAATTATAATGAAATTTCGCCTTAACAGTAACAAACATTTCAAGTGTTTATTATGATTTAAGAAACCATTGAATTATGAAAATTAACCCCCCCCACCCCCCCCTTCCTCTCCTTCCAGACAGTGATGGGTTAAGTCAAGTGATGGGCCCTTTTGAAAGAGAGTTCTGGAAAGTGCCGATTTAGAGTTTATTTTATTTTATTTTATTTTATGTTTTTTTTCATTTTTGAACTGTCTATATTGAAGTGTCATTCCAGTAAGGTAATGTGGTCATCATGTGACAGTATATTCAAAAAGGATCAACAAGATCTTGTCATGATCTTTGTCAGAAAAGACACGAAGACTATCAAAAACATTAAATAAGTGGCACTTTGATTAAATTGAAAGACCAAATTCCTTCCTTTCTTCCTTCATTCTTCCTTCCTTTCATAGTAAAAGACATCATTTTTTGCTATATTAATTGCTCTGTTAATTCTCTGTTATCCGCACATCTCGGCTACTCTTCGGTTGAAATGAGAAAACGGAGAATGATTACAATTTTAATGGTATCTTTTAATGGCAGTAACTGTGTAACCTTTGTTGGAAAAAAACTGTTTATGATCGTATACTCTTCGATTTTTTCGACAAAAAAATCTGTGCTAAAACAATCCGAAAGCTATCATTCATCGATCACTTTTTCAATACTTTGACCTCTTTCTTTGTTCTTTTTTCCTTCTCTCCTCTTACGCCTGCTCTTCTTACTTCACTTCTGTTCTCTTCTCTTTCTTCTACAACTCTCCAACCGCGATCACTAAGATTTTGCAAACAAAAAGGAGCAAAAAGTGAGAAAAAAACTGGGTGAAGGTAATTAATGTTTTGCAGCGTAACGTGCATTCTCTAGGATTCGTACCATCATCATTATTGTTCATATTAAAAATGTTGTCAATGCTACAACAACAACAACAACAACGCCACAATGCCACAACTATGTACTTTTATTTTTATATTGTACGAGTATCGGGGCGACACGAGACACGATTACGCTACAAACTTGATTTTTAGCAAACAAAAAGAAACTTTTAATTGTTATTGTTTTAGATTCGTTGATGTGCTTTGGCTTTTGAATGGCATTAATCATCAACGAATTGCAGTAAATTTTCTTTGCCACGCCCCCCGCTCCGTCCCTCTGCTGTGTACAGCTGCATCCTTATGTATGTATGTACATGCAAGCATTCATAGTCGTCTGTATGTACATATGTGCCTACGCCCGTATAATATGGTTATCCATCCATAGACAATTGTGATAATACATATCATAATGATGCAGCTGATGATGATGATGATGATATTCTGCAATTTTCATTACAGTTCCAAACATAACGGGTTGCCTTCCTTTATACGACCTGTCACTAACTGCGCTATCAATCATTTTACTTTGAAACTTTACTACTTTGTAAATAGAAGAAGAAGAAGAAGAAGAAGAAGAGGAATTTATTAAGAATAACTTTATGACGCCTTCTTACTCTTAGGTCATGCAGGAAGGAAAAGAAAAATATAGAAGCAGCAGAAGAAACAGTTATTTGTATACTGTTATTTGTATGGTATGGTATATTACAAACAAGTTATTTATATTGTATCATCACCCAACAATATCCAAGACTAACTGACATTTTAATATGTAAAGGCATTGCAGTTGCAATTGTCCATTATTGAAAGATTTTGGGAAATGATTTTTGAGTTTGAAGCTGTTTCAGTACGTCTTGATTGCGCCTATATAGCGAAAACTATATCTGTATATCACGAGCTATTGTGTATTTCAGTTATGAAGATATTTTCGTTAGAAATTTCATAGTCTGAGAATGAGAAAAATGTGACGAAAGAGTGAAAAATTGTAAGAGTAATAAATGAAGTTCTAAAATATGGATAAAAGGTGTTTTTTCTCGAATAATACTCGAAGAACCTCAACCTTAAGACTTGATAAACTTGTCTTGCATCTGGATCTTGTTTAATCTTGTGCGTAAATGTAACCATCTCTGCTTTTCGGTCTTTCCCTGCACTTTCTATAAGAGATCCAACAAACATTCCAGAGAGGTGTCGAAATTTTAATGCTTATATTCGAAATCTGAGCATGAGCACTTCTTTCTATATGTACATATATCTTTGAGATCAGTTGGCGTTAGGGTAGTTAGAATGTATCCCTACTAGAGCAACCAAGAAGTCAAGTTAAGAACATATAAAGGACGGTGTTACTTCTAGAAATCCCAAGAGTTATTTTGTCTTCAGAAATCCAGTGTAATACCTTCAGAAGTCAAGTCTGCCCAGAGGTTCAATGCTATGCCTAGAAGTTAAGCCTAATTATACGAGTATCCAAAAGGTCCTGCAGAAACTCAATCTAGTGCCTTCAAAAGTCTGGTCTTGTATCGCCACAAACGCAAATTGATATCTCTAAAAGTCCAGACTGTTACATTTAGGGGTCGGTCCACTCTTTAAATATTAATTAATTTCCGAAGACATTTTTCTCTAAACTTATATAATTTTTTGTATGTCTTACGTTTGTATGAAATTACTTAAGGTTAGTAACTTTGTGAATTTTTTCAATATCCATAATTTCAAAATTCATGTTTACCTCGTTAGCCGTTACTGCTGCTGTTGTTTGCCTCATTTTCGCTGTTCTCGTGCGTCGTTTCGTGTATATTCCTCGAGGAACAAACAATGAAAGTTATTCACAAGGAAAAATAAGAAAAAATATTTACTTTTGAAAGATGTATGTATGTACTCGTATTTAGTACTATTCCAAGTGGGTCGTATTAAAACTGTTTCAAACTCTGGGTACAGCGCGCCACGCTCTGCACTAAACTGATCTTCTCTACTGCGGGACACAACAACAACGTGGTACGTTCTTCTCTTCTGCTTTAAAGCAATATTTTTATCTCTATTTGTTCTTCTCGAGGCACAATAATTAACTCGAATGCTTCCGCTCCGTAACTGTTACTGGAGAAACTCAGAAGAACACACGTTAATTTTTACAGTTTTTCCACAGGTGATTACGGACTGTGATGCAAAACCTTCTTCGCACGCGCTTCGTAACCGCTTCGTTTGAATGCTCGCCGTTGACTGTAACGAACACTCGATCGGCCTGGTCTGAAGAGCTGCGCTGGCTCCACGCTCCACGCTCCGCGCTCCAACTGCGTTAACATTAAAATACTACACTTTTTCGTCACTACACTCGAGAACGAAACGAAACAAAACGAAACGAAACGACAACACTGCCAATGTTAGTCTCCTGCGTCAGCGCCAGCGTCGCCAGTGTCGGCGTCGGCGTCATCTTGTGCTCTCTCTCAAAGCTTTTCTTATTGACTTTTGATGGCGCAGAAACTGTAGTGAATGGTTTAGATGTAGATGGTCGATAGAAAACTCCAAACGGAATTTTCATTATCACCAGAACGATTTTGTTGAACGAAAAAAATCTATTTCAGAAAAAATACGAATATGGTACTATTTTCGGCCAAAAAAGCATTGTTTTAATGCCGTTCTCAGTGTTTTATGGCAAACTATAAAGAAATTGTGCCTCTTTTTAGTTACTAAGAATTTATTGTTTTTTATTAATGATAATGCATAACAGAAATAACAACAACAAACGCAAGAGATTAAAAATATTTGTAGGTATGTACATATTAATTTCACATTTTTTTGGGATAAACCAGGGGGCGGCTTACTTAAAGAGGTCGACGTTTAAAAATATACAATTTATACTACGTTCCTGGCGTAATATAATACTTCCTTTCTCTCTTTTTTCTCGTCTCTTGCGCTCTACAAATATTACTCTTTTTGACTTACAATCCCGCTCTGTTATCTCTTTCTCTTTTGGCTCTTTGCCGGAAGTGCGTTAACGTGTTTCGCTTCACCGCATTCAGCTAAGAATGGCTGCCACAGTTCTGCCACCGCCTCGGCCACTGTTTGACTGTGGCACACCGTCAAAACCAAGCCAGCCGACTTCGTTTTTGGTTCCACTTGAGGTTCTTCAGCGATCGAGTGAGCGTCGCGTTGTTATGTGGCATCAAACGTATCGTGTGTCGAATGAATTCTTCTCAAATTCCAGCGAAGGGAGTCGGCGTATTCATTTCGGCCACAGTGAGTGCGACTCTGAAACTCTTTCTGCAACACTAGGGCGAAGAGGTCCCCCCATCTCTGACGATTTGTGGATGGCGCGAAAAAGAGCGGCTGTCGCAGGAGAAAGAAGTAGAAGAGGAAACCTTTAGTGGCAGAGCGCCAAAAATCAACAAACCGGAAATTTTATTCTACTTGCTTTCGTTTTATGAATTTTAACTTTGGTTAGACACATTTTCAGTGCTCTTTGTCTGCTGTACCGCACTGCACTGCTGTTGATCGTTTCAAGTTACCAACCATTATCAGCAGCGATAGTGACTGAGCTCACTAAAAATAAAACGTTAGTGGCCGCCAATGCATTTTAACCCTTTTCGGTTGGTTTAACGAACTGCATACAACGCGGCCACGTCAGACGTTCCACTTTGTACGAAAATGAACAAAGAAATGCGAACGTAATACGAGTACGTCCCTCTACGTAACACTTCGGTTATTCTCACAGAATGAAGGTAATGGAATACCAGACATTTAATACATATTTCATTCCTACGCTGCCTTGCGCTTTTATTGTTTTATTTTCGAACTCTACTAGACTTGTCCATTCTAAATATTTTAGCCACAATATTTAAATTCGTTTTAACAAAATTACTGAAAAATCCACAGTTAAAAATTATATGGCTTTCTTCCATCTGCATGTAAATGCTTCTGACAATCCTAAAAGTAGTTACAAAGTATTTCATATACTTTAAAACCAAAATTTAAATTGTTTTTAATTTAAATTGTTTATTTAAATATTTCACAAGTACATATATTGATTTTACATAGTCTTTTCTTAAGGAAATTATCTTTTAAAAAAATTAATGAGTTTTTTCATATTTATTAACCGTAGATCGCACATCAAATTAATGATCAAAGGAATTCACAATGATGAAACATTCGTAGCCGAGACGCAAACCAAGAATTTTCATGACTGCCGCTATTTACTGTTTTTTGGTTTTTATATTTACTGTTAAAATAAAAATTATTTTGGTTAATATAAAATTATGGCTTATTATATAAGAAACATTTAATATAAACAGAATTTATAAAATATTTTAAATTAATATGGTTTGATAAAAACAATAAACTGAAAATATGTATACATATTTATATATGATTAATTTTTGGATTAAAAATGTTTTAAATTGTATTATTTAATAAAATAAATAAACTGAAATATGAAACATGATATTTTTTTAATTATTAAAATTTTTAAAATCATTAATTTTGTTATATAGTATATAGTATGTATGTACATATATATACAAACACACACACACCATTGCTTAATTTAATATTATAAAATATTCATACTCCTGCTTATTAATGCTGAAACTATTGTGAACAAACGAATGCACTCCTTAATAGGATCATGACTTAGCCGAGATTCGAACCAAACAAAGTAGACATTTCCATGGGCTTCTACTCGTTACTTCTAGAATCTCTGCAAATATTTATGATCGCCTAATACATCAAGTAAGAAGAGATTAAGAAGTCTCATCACACAAGCCTCCTTTTTTTATTCTTCTCCTAGGCCCCCTTAATTGAGTAGCTTAATATGTCCTAGTGAAAAACAATTTTTTTTAATTCTTTATATAGTTTGCGGTAAGTAAGTATTTCTTTTGTTTAATCAATAAAAAATTATTTTATTGTATTTCTATTTTAATAAATTCATTCAACGGCTGTTTTTCCATACAGTTACCAGGCGATCAGAAATTAACAACAGCACTACTCGTTGAAACGAAAATAACGCCTAGCCGAGACACAGTACTCAAAACGAACGAGTTTAATCGCTGATGTGGTTCAATCAACAGCCATTTTTCCATTCATTTACCAGGCGATCAGAAACCGTCGACAGCACTACTCGTTGAAACGAAAATAACACCTAGCCGAGACACAGCAGTCATAACTACCGAGTTTAATAGCTGATGTGGTTATTTTAAAAATACTAAGTACGTCCTCCAATTTTAAGATTGTGTGCATTTCACAAATACGGCTTTTGGCTGAACCTCCTCAACTTGTCAGGATGGCCGAGTGGTCTAAGGCGCTGCGTTCAGGTCGCAGTCTACTCTGTAGGCGTGGGTTCGAATCCCACTTCTGACAACAAGGAAATTTTTTTTCTAATTCTGGATATTTTTCTTTTTTTTTTGACGCGATGTAGGTGCTGCAATTAATTTAAATATTCCAAAATTATATTAAGCATAAATCCAACTAGGTTTATAAGTATAATCTACAATATTTATTGCGATTGTATACGTGATTTTGACAAAAATAAAAGTTTAATTACATTATTAAAATAATATTAATATTAAGTTATATTGTAAAGAAACGTTACGACCTGCACAAACTCCACTACTGCCCGCAAAGAAGCAGCAAATGGTTTTGAGCGCACGCACATTCCACGCATGAATGGAACAAGATTTTCTTTCAATATAACACTTAACAGATGAAACGACTGCCAGGATGCACAATCGCTTCGTTACTAACCAATAGAAAAAATCTCTCCTTTGCGCAGCGGTCTTCTTGACCAACAACAACAACAACAACAGTCTTCTACCGTCTTTTTATTGGTATTTGTTGTTTGTCAATCAATTAAATTTAGATAAACTTAAAAATTAAAAACTTCCAGAAAAGTTTTATGATGTATTCTTAATGTGCAAACGATACGAAGAAAAATGTAAACGATAACTCGGTAAGTTTTGCTTTTTAATTTACAACAGCATCGAATGGTCTTCAGTCTCCGTATTTTCCACTGCTGCTGGTCGCCGGCTGGTGTAGTGAGAGAGAGGGAAGCTGTCATCCTGTCATCATCGTCATCATCGTCATTATCATCATTACCATCGATTCCTTCCGCTGCTGCGAGTTCCCAAACGCTTTTTCTTTTTATAATTTCTATTCTTTATAAAAATGCTGAGTGTTTTTGTTGCAATATTAAATGAAAATTCTATCATTTCTCGCGTGTTCAGAATTCCAAATTATCAAAATCTCTCTTCCTCGCCCTCCCTCCCTCTCTTCGTCACACTTTCTACGCAATTTATTCTACCAAATGTTGCTTGCATGTCGACTGGTACGGCACCTTGACAATGGTGAACTTCGTGGTGGTCAGATTGTCACCCAGTATGGATTCAACCTTATCCAGCGGCAATATTTCAATCTGTGGCACCGCATTCGGGCCCACCTCCTGCATGTCCTCATCCTGTGAATCGGAGGGCGGCGCGCCCGGCACTGGCTTCATCACCGGAATGCATTCGTCGAAGTGATGCTTCTCCTTCTTCGTCGACTCCTCGCACTGATCTACATACAGCGCTGTCACGCGCAACAGCTCCACCGTTACGCCCCACGTGAACACCTGCAACGTGTCCGCAATCTGCTGCACCGCATACAGCACGATCTGGTTGGTTGTGGCCGACTGCGAGATGTACGTGGGAATGATCAGCAGCTTGCGTACGTTTGTGCAAAGCACCAACTTCTCGTCGAAGCCGGGCTTGATGTCGAAGTTAACGAACTCCAGCTGCGAGAGGTGCTCCAGCTTAGCGACGGTGTCGAGAATTTCGAGAGTGCAGCAGCTCGTTTTTGCCCCGTTCTCCAGACGCAAACGCTGCAAATTGATCAGTTTGGGCAGCACCACTTGAGCGAAGCTTGAATCGAAGTCGCCACATTCGCCCAACTCCAATGAATGCAAGTTGATCAGCTCGCCCAGCACCTCGATCGTCTTGGTACCCAGGCCTATGAGGGACGTCAGCGATAAGTGTTTTAGATTCGTAAGCGTTTTCAGCGATAACAGGTCGCCGTCAAGAGTGCCGGGCTCGCATGTGCGTAGACGCAGCTCTTCCAGCTTCTGCAACTTATCGATCTTTTCCAGGTTGTACGATTCGTCGTTAATGGCGACCGCATTCAGCACGCGCAGCTGTTCGTTGCTCGAGAACAAGCTCTCCACCACTTTGGCGGAGCAGCGGCACAGATCAATCGACTCCAGCGAGTACACGGTGCCAATGTATTTGCTGAAATCGGCCCACATCTCATCGCCCTTGGCGTTGGAGAAGAGCATTTTACGCAGATCCAAATGCTTCGTTTCTCCGCGACGCAAAGCGGCCGCAAAACCGGCCCAGTTCGAAATTTTCGAATTCTTCATGCGCACCGTCTGCCACAGCGAGGTGTCTTTGGCCGCCAAGTGCCACAATTTACAAACCGAAGCTGCACGCGGGCGTTCCTGAATGAGAAAGAAAGGGAACCAAGTCAATCAGTGAACCAAGCCGCTGAGCGACTGACCTAACGAAATACTTACATGAATCTTCAAGTACTTGAGTATACAAAGTAGCGCATCGTAAGCGAACGAGACATTTGCAAAGAAGTTGGTGGCAAAAGATCTCTGCGCGACCTCGCTGGCGACACTGTTCGGCTGGAAAGCGGCGTCCAGTGAGGCCGAAGACTGCTTCCGGCTTTTGCGTATACTCTCGTTAATCTGTTTCAAGTCGTTCTCGATGTCGTTCAAGTGCCTGCAAAGAAACGAAAGGCCCTTTAAAATGCAAAGAATTACGAGGGGGATTTTCTCGCGGCTCGTTCTGGCGGCTGTGAAACTTCAACGTGGCAAACGGTAACACCCTGACCCTACGACACAAACATGGTGCAGCTTTAACGCACTCACTCAGCGGAGACGGCGGCAGTTGTTGTTGATCTGGCGGGCGCTTTTGGCGCGCACGGTTTGGTGACCATTACATACTTCTTGCCCTTGACTACGGCTATGCTCTGCGGCAACTTATTCAAACGTTGTCCAGACGCGGCATCCACCACCGCGGGCGGCTGCCTGTTCGGTGTTCCTTTTCGTGCCATGACCGCTGGTAATGGCGGCGCCGGGGTCGATGTCAGTGCCGATGCTGATGCTGATGCCGCTGCCGGTGCTTGTACTACTACTACTGACGGCGATGATAGCGGTGTCGCTGGCACTGCTTTTGTTGTTGTTATGATGGTGGATGCTGCTGCTGTGGTTGCTGCGGATGCTACCACGGCTTGCGGTAAGCATGACTGCAAGTAAGAAGGATTCAATCTTAGGCCATTGAGAACCTCTTTGGGTGGGACAGTCTTACCTCGCAGACGTAATCCTTTCCGGGTGTTGTTGAGGTGTGGCCTACCGTGCGGTATTCACAGTTCTGGCGACTCAGACCAACACACTCGTGATGGTACAGGCAGAGGCACTTGACGCACTGCAGCTGCGGAATTTGGCCGCGTGCCTCGGCGCACATCATGGTGCAGGGCTCATGGACCGGTCGCGACATGCTCGGTGTGGCATTCTCCGTATTCTCGGCGTTAGAGCTTTGAAACGGCCTTGAAAATTAAAGCAATAAAAACTCAGAAGAGAGAGAAGTGCAAGATGAGAAAATGGAAAGCGTATACCAAACACAGCCAAAACGGAACAGAAGAAGAACAAGAAATACCAACAAAACGAGTGCGAGAAAACCATTCTAAACAATTAAGACTAATTTTGTTAAAAGGATCATGAAAACATACTGACAACAAATAATTGATATTCCTCACGAAACCGAATCGTTCGCTTTCGTTTCTACGAATCTACGTCATCTACTTTTCAGGCCGTCCGTCCATTTGCCATTGTCGCGTCCGTCAGTCTGCGCTTGTGTCTGACGACTTTACTTACTTTTTAGTTTTGTTGCTTTTGTTGGCGCCACTCGAGGCGCGACTGCTGGGCGGTGTCGCTGGATTGGAACCGCCATATTTACTGGAACCGGCTGAACTCAGTAGAGCGGCATTGTTCGTCTTCAGCGCTCTGGTGGGGGTCCAGCCCTGCGGCGGTGGACTGGCGCCCTTGGGCCCCTTCGGCTTGGAAATGCGTTTGCCGGGATGTGCCGGCGCCGGTGCTGATGCGGCCAATGTGGCGACGGCATTGGAAGCGCGATGCGACGGCTTGGCGCTACGTACCGTTTCCAGCTCGGGACCAACACCGAGCGGCTCACGCGCGAAACTGAAATGATCCAATGTCAGATCGCCTTCCAGGAGTGGCGCGATGTCACTGCGGGTGCGCAGCTTCTTGCCTCCGGGCGTGATGAAGTACACATCAGCCTTGTCCTTGCTCGTCTCCATGTTGGCGCGGTAAACCAACTCACGCCTCCAGCCATAGTCGAATGGTTTTTTGTAGAAGTCGTCCTGAGCCGATAGCGGTTTCTTGTGTATATTCATAGGAGCCGATGGTGCCGTAGTGTTGGGAGGGTTAGCATCGGTTAGATCGGTGGAAGTTGTGGTGGCAGCAGGACTCGCCACCTCAGCCACACTATCCGCCACAACATGCTGTTTCAGATCTTCGAGGGGTTCTGCATGGGCTTCTTCGGATGCCTCAGGAGGGTCGATTGCTTCTTCGAGTGGTTTCCCAAGCAGTTCCTCCAATTGTACTTTAGCTGCCATTTCCGTTTCTGTGGGTGGTCGCTTCAGGGTCGTTTCTGCTAATGTTTTCCGTGAGGGCGGCGGCGGTGTGGTAGCAGGAGAAAAACTTGAACGCGGTGAATTCTGATGGGAAGTCGTCGGCTCGGGAGTATTCTAAAGATAACAGAAAATTGAAAAACTTAGATTTCTTGTTTGCATTCGCGAATATAGCAAGCAATTACCAATTTTTTCTTTTTCTGTGGTGGCGACATCGGCTTTTGTGATTCGGCGAGAACGCTGCTTTCATCGAGCATCTCTTCGGCCGGATCTTTCAGCACTAGCTGTGGCTCACCGCTTTGCTCATCAAAGCCCAACAAGAACTCATCAGATCCAGAGCGTTGGAACGAGTAACGCTTGCGTTTAATGGAATTCAGTGACAGAGACGGCAAGATCGGGCGACGTGGTGCTGAACTCTTGGTGGCATCCCAACGACTTTTTGGCCTTCTGCAGTCTACGTATTTCTGATCAGCGACTAAACTGTCTTCGCTCAATTCTGGAATATCTTCGTCGTCTGCGTCCGACACTAACAATTTAAAAGGAGCATTTTCCGCGGTGTATGAGTCATGATCGCTGTCCTCTAGTTTAAGATTTTTCTGTGGCGACTCCTCTGCATACGGCAGTTCTGCTTCCTCTTCCTCCTCCTCCTCCTCTTCTTCTACTTCATCCTCCGTTATCAGTTTTATTGTTTTCAACGAGCGTCGACCGGGACGCCGGGCTGCTGCCACTGTTTGCTTTGCGCCATTTTTCTCCGATAAACTGTCCAACGACTCCTCTGTGTCCTCTGTCAAGAGTTGCGGCCCTTCGGCAGTCGTCGCCGCCGCATCTTCCACTTCCATTCTAATGTAATGAAAACTTTGCTTTCGTTTCGGTGAAATGTTTGCGAATATTTTAAGCCGCGCAGCGAAATGAGAAAATAGTGCGGATGATTTCTCAGTCGTTCGATCACTTTTCAGTTTTCTTCCTTGACTTCCGCGTGCTGTACTTTAACTCGTACTCAACTCGACTCTACTGGAGCAGCGCGCGACGTTTGCTATCGACGTTTTCTCACTCTGCTGCTTCTTCTTCTCCTGCTTTGGATTTTCACAGGCCTTTTTGAGGTTATGATTTGTGCGCTTCGTTGTTCGTTGTGGGCTATATCTCTTGATGCAATTATTGTCTGCCTGTTAATGGTAGCACCGCCTTAATTTCTTTATAATTTGATGATTTTTTATTGCTAGCAACAAAAGAAAAGCAAATCTTTGAAAACACTTCGCTATAAAATTATACAAAGCTTCAGAGGACTTTCTTTCAAACAATTCTCTCGAAAGCGTTTAAAAAGAATCAATTGATTGGGTTTCAAAACAAAAAACAGCAGCAACACACGGCCCCACTCAACTATCCAAATATATCACTATCTTGCACTTCTTAACTGTTTTTTCATAAAATTACTACAAAAGCTGTATCTCATTTACAATAATTAATTGATGTGAAAAGAAAACAATTTGTAGGTTTGGCGTTTCTGTGGCTTTTTGCTTCTATTTGACGCTTTTCCTATGCAATGTTCTTCGTTTAATTCGCTTTTTACGCAAGATGGTGCTTTTTCAGTGGTTCGGAATACATGAAAATTGGAATTTGGCAGCACTGCGTGCGTAACCCAGCAAACCTACGAAGCAAAAAGAGAGAAATACATATGTTATGCTTATTGTATGCTCTTCTCTCTTAAACTCTCTTACAAATACTCAGCAGTCTGCAAATTTATAATTTCGAACCAACAAAAAACAAAAAACACTGTTTGATTGATAATTGATAAACAATTGCAAACAATGCAACACCAAGCCATGTTCAATGTACAACAAATTTGTATAATGGCCGTTTACATTATAAAAAACAAAATTATAAATCAATCCCATTAAGCATGAGTAATTTTGGTTATTAATCAAAACTGAGTCAGGCTTACGTTTTCTAATACTGCTTTTTGAATATCTTTTTACTGTCAAAAATGAATACGCAATATATTTTTAGAAATTACGATGGTCGCTTTTCACCCACACCCATGAAATAAATCCAATTGAATATACAAATCGTAGTTCTAAGAGCTCTCACGCCCCCCCCTTTCCCGTAAGTGTCATCGTACTAGAACAACAACAATCAACAAACAACACCTGCCGCACAGAAGTGTCAAGCTCAGGCTCAGTCCTAAAGTGCACTGAGAATTTTATTATGGGCAACCGCTCCGCACTGACTGATGATAAAACGTGAACAATAAATATGCATATTTTTTTATAGGAATATATTTTTTTTTTTAAACGACTTCGGGCACTTTTTTAAAATATTGTGTTTTGCTCTTATATAAATAAAGCTCAACCCATCATCAAAAGCCTTTAGGCAGGAAATGCCACAACAATACATTACCTCACTAGAATTATGTATTAACAAAAACAACAACAACAACAGCAACAACATTTTTTATCTAATGTCTTCTTTAAGTTATCTAAACAAATAATTTACACTTAATTGTGTTTACTTAATGACTGAGAGTGGGCGTAGAGTCACTCTCCGTCTAACTGAAAGAAAAAGGGAGACATGGATGAATGCAATTTATTATCATATTTATTGATGAATTATTTCAATTTATTCTTATTTATATTTTCCATAACAAGAGCTGACTCTAAAACTGACACAGTCTCACAGTATTCTTATACTCGTAATACGAGTGTTATAATAGCGCCGCCTTTGTCATTAGAATGAATTTCATTTCATTGTTTTAGATGAATTTTATGGACTTTTATGACCATGATTTTTTAGGTCACATCATTATCATGTATGAATTTCTATAATACCAATGCAAGAGCAAATAGCATGCTATATATACTAGTAGATAAATATGATCCTATGTTACTTCGTATTTGTAGTTGTTGAAGAAATACGCTGTTTTCGAAATACTAGAAAAATACTCGTATTTGAGATCTTTCTTTTTATCTATTATTAAAAATCATCTTTAGCTTTCTTATATTGGATACTATTTCAGTATTTTGCTTATGGCGCAACTGACAAGAAGTGTGTATACATCGCTTTCCAGAGACTTTTGTACATACATACATCCATTCTCAAGAGATTAATATTTTATATTAATTTTGTTCTTAAATATTTGAAATGTCTTAGAGTATATCGTCGTCGTCGCTACTACACTCTGAGAAAAACGTCCCATTAAATCGTCAATAGTACGCCTACTGATTTTATACTACAAGAATTAAAGCTTCTTCCTATTAAAACAAAACTTTTCCATTAAATTTAATAGTTCTTGAAAATAGAGGTACTATTATTCCAATGAGAGGCGTATTATTAATTATTTAATACTACGAAAATTTAATTTTACTAGAAATACTTTAAACTCAATAGTATTTCATCCGTTTTATTTATAGTATAGCAATATAATTTTTATCCTTCCATGTCTTTGCTGTTGAAGTTTCTATATACTATTGTTTGAATGTACATATTGTTTTTAACATATTCTACTATGGTTTCAATGATTTCACCAGTTTAATTTTATAGTATGGAATACATACATACATACATACGCATTTAATAGTATGCATACTATGGAATTTATGTGTTTACTATTCCATTAATGGGTTATCTATTAAATATATATAAATACTATTAATTTAATGGTACCTCATATCAAAATATTATGAGACGTACTTTTATTTTTAAATGAGATACTACTGATTTAATCGTACCTCATACTTTTAACCTAAAATTAAATACTACTAATTTTAAGGTACATCTTAATTTTGCTTTAAGGCTTGTAAGTGATGGTAAGGACTAGAGACTAGCTAAGGACTAGAGTAAGTGTAAGGACTACAATGTGACAACCTTACATAAATTTTCATGTTACAACTACATATAATGCTTTTAACATGATGACATCATATTAATACGATAATAAATTGCGTTAATTGGAATTTGTAAACTCTAATCTCATATCTTGCAAACCACAGCATTATTACTAAAGCCGACTAGACAGTTCCGACAGCAATCTCTATGGTCCTTAATAAAATTTTATAATCTTCTGCTTGGCTTATTTTTCTCCTTTCTTCCATTGTCAGCGTTTTTGATCTTACGAGTACCTATATCCAATATACTAAACGTAGAAAAGCCCAAGTTTTCTATTTACTTAAAAATAACACCTATAAGAGTTAATATGTACATATTTCTTTTGAAAAGAAACAACAGTTATGCTGTAATGACGACTCAAGAGATGACATTGAGGAAAATTTTTAAAATTTTACATCTATAACGTGTTTAATTATAAATGCGAGTATATTGCGTATACTCGTATATGTGCGTATGTACTGGTACTCGTACATACAAGCTTAATTTCAGATGTTTTTGGATGGGTATAAAAAGTACAAAATTGGTCCAACGAAATCATAGTACAACGAACGCCTATGTCGACAGTAGTGCGGGCTTTGCTTTTCACCATGAGAACTGTTTTCCTTTGCGCTTTGACCTTGGTCATTGCCGAATCCACAGTTGCTCAAACAACGAACAATTACACAAGCGATCCCAATGGGTTTATGATACTGCTGAAGGCTTCCCAAGCGCTGTTTGGTAGCTGTTGGGAATGCAGTGGATCCCTTGTTGCCAAAAACTGGATTCTGACCGCGGCACAGTGTGTTCACAAGTGAGTCTATTTGAAAGTTGAGAGAAAATTATAAACTATCTGAAAACAATTATATCCTAGCGCCGACTTCGTGCTCGCATTCGTTAGTGCAGCCTTCAAAGACAGCTGTAGCCACAGCACAAGCATAAGCAGAAACGATATCTTTATTCACCCATTATTTCGCATAAAAGAAGTTTTTTCGGGCTGGAGTACTGAGCTATTTCACGACGTCGCATTGATGAGATACACGCCCGAGATCGCATGTGATCGAATTTCTCCTGTCCGTCTGCCCGATAAAAATGTCAGGAAGGAGTTTTACCATAACAAAAGTGTGCTTTTGGTCCGGTTTAATTCATCATGCAGCTCGACTATGGGACTTTCCCAACCGACACTTTCTCTTGTGACTGTCGATAATATCGGACAAGGCGGCTATTGTCCGTTTTACGTCAAAGGTACCGCCACAGAGCACAATGGTGAACCCATGGAGTATGATAAACTGTGCGTATTCCCGCAAGAACTAACACGCATGTGCTACGGTGATATCAGTGCTCACTTGTTGCTGCCACTCACTGGCGAACTCATTGGTTTCATGTCGAATCCAAGAGAGAGAGACTGCGGAGTTTTTCAACGCGTTCTCTTCACACAAGTTAGTTATTACGTGCCCTGGATCGAGAACGTCATTGGTTGCGTAGAAGAGCGCAAGGGTAAACGCTGTGGCGGTCTGCCTCTTACCGATGGAGAAGATAATGAGAATCAAGCGACGAATAATACTCGTAGTACAAGCGACCCCTTTGCCGGATTTGGGTTTTTGGTGAAGTTGGCAGTTTTCGAAGACGTTCAGTGTTCGGTGTGCAGTGCAGCCTTCATAGCTAAAAACTGGATTGTGACCGCCGCACACTGTATTCGCAAGTAATTATATACAAATCTGAATTCAAAGCTTTACAGTATCTGAAGACTAATATTTTTCGCCCATAGGGCGAGTCACGTGGTCGCATTCATTGGGCCACCATTCGAGGGCAATTGCAGGTACGGCTACAACATCAGAAAAAGCGAATTCTTCATTCACCCATCTTTTGCTGTGATCGAAAATGAACTATTCAATGACATCGCCTTGATAAGATTCCGCCACAGAACGGCATGTGACCGAATTTCTCCGATCCGCCTGCCCGGTGAAGGTGTAACGAAGGAGTTTTACAAAAACAAACGGGTCCTTTGGGTCCGCTTTGGTTCATCGTGTGATAGGTCGCCTCCGACCCTCTTCGAATCTGCTAGGATTCTCCCATCAGATGACTATTGTCTGTCTGTAAACCAATCTCTGAAGGAAGATCAACTGTGTGTAAGCACAGGAAAATACGAGCACACAAATACCTGCCTTGGCGATGCCAGAGGTCTCCTAATTATGCCAACTGGTGAACTCATTGGTTTCCTGTCAAAACAATCGGCCACATACTGCAAAAAATTGGGTGACTCACTTTTTACACAAGTTAGTTATCACAAGTCATGGATCGAGAGTGTAATCAATTGTGTAGAAAAGGGAATGGACTCATGTGACTGTCTGTCTCTTTCCGAACAAAAAAAAGAGGTTTTGCACGCTACCAACAATGATATTACCGGATCCTACGCTGACTCTGGGTTTATAGTGAGGTTGCAGGTCGCCAGAGGGCGTCAGTGTTCGATATGCAGTGGATCCTTCATAGCTAAAAACTGGATTCTGACTGCTGCGCACTGCATCCATGGGTAAGTTCATTTAAAAACTGCGACAAAACTGTGCCTTCTCTGAACAAGAGCATTTTTTAGCGCGGATTCCGTCGTGGCATACGTTGGCCCACCGCCCTTCGAGGAAGGCACTTGCAACATGGCCTACAACATTAGCAAAAGTTATTTCTATATTCATCCAGCCTTTGCAGAGATCGAAAATACGACGACTGCGATCTATAAATTCGCCAATGACATTGCGTTGATAAAAATCACTAATTACATGCATTCTCATCCAATTGCACGCTTACCCGCTAGAAGCGTCCAGAATAAGTCTCACGAATACAAAGGACTCGTGTTTAGCCGGTTTGCTACAGCATGCCAGGAAAGGCATGCGAAGCTTTCCGTTTATTTCCTCAACGTCGACAGGCATAACCATTGTAGAATTAATGGCACATATAGCGTACCGGGACAGCTGTGTATACTGGTCGGACAGGAAAACCTTTGCTATGGCGATACCGGCGGTCTGCTGTTCATGCCAACTTTTAGCCAACTTATCGGCCTTATGTCCCTTCCAGCCAGACACTGCGAAAATGATTTTGGTGTTCTCTTCACCGAAGTTAGTTATTACATTCCATGGATCGAGAAGGTGACTGGTGTTAACCCCAAAGCTATTATGCCTTAGAATTACTTTTCTTGGAGTTCAGCAACCATGAAATCGTTCTCAATGCTACGATTTCTGACTTTTCTCTTATAAACATTATTGAAGAGCGTTCAGCGGATTCCATAAAAGATTTATATAATTTTGCTGTAATCATGTCCGTGAATGTATAAACCATAATTGAAATAATTAGCAATTATTGCATTGTTCCACTGTGCATTTACTCGCTTTCTTGTGCTTTCAAATCGTCTCTAGAATGACTCTATCGCGAAGCATATTTTGGCAAATATAAAATTATTCTTAAGCCCGAACAACTAGGTCACTTTCTTATGGTCCCTAGTTTTTATAATATATTTATGATCCTTTGAATTTCCTGGGCAATTTTTCTCTTCTCTTCCATTATGCTAAATGTAGAACACGCGCTAAAAATTAATACGTGCTCAATCGTAAAACCTGTTTTAAAGTAAACAATAGGCGAACTAAAACGACTCATGAGGTAACATCGAGGAAAACATATGCTTTTCTCATTGTAATACGAATATTTGTATAATACAATATATACAATACAATATATATAATACAATATATATGTATAATACAACTTATACATTGTATAATTACATGCAATGCTTATGTATTTAATATGATAAGTATGTGTTTACAACACCTTCCCACTTATCTAAAGATTATATATTTCGCACTTTGTATATACAATTGGATTGTATATACATACATAAAATATATACATATGTGAATAATCTATAATCTTCCAAATTTTACACAAATAAAAGGTAAAGCGATTAACTTTCCAACAATACCAAAAACATTTAAATAACATTTTAATATTAAATGCCAACCAGATATTATGTAAAGTTTAGGAGATGTAGGCCTGAAATTTTCACATTTCATAGGGCTATAACTCTGAAATTATGCGACAGTGACCACAGTTTTGTTGTTGTTGTGGATTCCGGTAGAAAACAATAACTTCAACAAAATCAAAGCCCTGCCCTAGGATTAAGCCGGGAAATGTTTTGTTAATGCTTTTCTATATTTATCGTACATATATGTATGTCAAAATAAATTTCCAAAATTTTTTGGCGGTTATACATCTTTTCTTTAAGAAGACATCTTTTCCTTAATAAGATATGTATATTTAAAAGGCTTATTGAAGTAAAACAGAGAGAAGATGAGGAGAGCAGAACTGAAGAAATATGTAAAGTTAGACTCAGGAAACCTAGTTTTTACCACGCTATGCGCGACAAGAACATCTGCAATCAAACGAAGCCGTCGTAAATTTTACCCATCAATTAACCAACATCCATCAACAACCAAACAAATATAACGTGCATTAACTGTGATAAATATATTTGTGAAGATTACCTCATGGACATACATTTTGTTTGCTCAGGTTATACGTACATATATCTATATTTGCCTTTTCCTTCAAAGAAGACCTTTTGTCTTCTAGGTTTCGGGTCATATTGACCCAAACAGTACAAGTTTATATTAATTGCGAACATTATCGAGTATACAGTATACAGTATGCAGTATATCCTCAATTTATTCTGTAAACGTTTGCTTATATAAGTTGTAGCCTTTCTTCATACCATCCCGAAAGTATGGATTTTACTTAAGATCCATGACTTGTAGTAGTACACGTGGGTGAAGAGAATTTCGGGCATTGTATCGTTTCGTCCGCAGTCTCCTCTGTTTGGATGTGTCATAATACCAATGAGTTCACCATGAGTATTTGGCATGATCAAATGACTACTGGTATCGCCAAGGCAGGAACCTTTATATTCATCGGTGGAGGATACGCACAATATACTTTCCTCCATGGGTGCCTTAAAACCGACATAAATAACTCCCGCCGGACAGTGGAGATTACTCCTCAGAGGATGAACGGAGAGTAATGGAGGCGTTTGGCCGCAAGCGGATGAAAACTGCACGAAGGTTACTGTTTCGTTGTTGTAAAATCTTGTATGGGCTCTTTCATTGAGCAAGCGAACAGGCCGAATTTGACCGCATGGCATTTTGTGGTTGAATTTTATCAACGCGATGTCACTAACATATGATAAATTGTCTGTTAGTGCAAATGACTCGTGAATGAAGATATCGCTTTCTTTGATTTTGAATCCAGTGCAATAGCCTTCGAAGTTTGGACTAATATAAGCGACTGCAGAATCCATTCTACGAACAATTAATCATCAGGTTTCGCACAAAGTTGTTCCTCATTTTTGTGAATCAACTTACTCATGGACGCAATGTGCCGCGGTCAGAATCCAGTTTGTGTCTATGAAGGAGCCACTGCATACAGAACACCTACCAGCTTTGGAAACCTCCAGTTTCACCATATACCGAACACTTTCCCAGTGCTTCTGCTCATATGTTCTCGCGGCCCCAATAGTGACCAAAGCGAAAACGAAAATCAGTAAAAGATTCATGACGAAAAACCCATAAAAAACTTCTGCTCAGTTATACTGGTCGACGGATAAACTGCGGTGTTGGTGAACCGATTTCATAGCTTTTATACCTTTTCAAACTATTTCATAGTAAGCTTAGGCTGATGATTTATGAGTTTTGTTTCTAGTAGTTCTAGTTCAGGTGAGCAAAAAATGAAGGCACAATTGGTATCATTTAACCTTTGTATGCCAGATGCTGGAGTCTGTCAGACATAATTTTAAGTACAACGCGCTTCTTATACCGTAATAACGATAACGGTAGATATATTATTATTGTATTGTACCTAAACGTGAGAAAGTGGACAATTTATCGTAGTCAACTATAGCCAGTTTTATGGTTGTTTATCGACGAACAATATAAACATCTATAGCTTCGCTGACAACTAATTTTTGTTTCGTATTCATATTCAGATCTTGCAACAAAAAAAATCTTATGTCTATCAAAACTTATTAATTTCAATCCTCATTACAATAATCGGATTTTTCTTCTAGGCCCATCTCCTTTAAAAGCTCTCTGGTGAACTCTTCTTGGTTTTCGTAACTCATAACATGAAAGGTTAAGCAAAAATTTAAAAAATTTCCAGTTATCGAAAATATTTATCGTCTACCCTTTTCCGTCTGATACACCCAAAAAGCGTTGAAATTGACACATGTCCGCACACTTTAAAAACGTTATTTTTGCACTTTTCCACTTTTGTAGTACGAGGCATATTATGTAGGAAGCTACAAATATACATACGTACTTTTATAAAGTTCGGTTGTCCCAATTCGAAAAAAATATAAAAATATATAGCCTCGGTCTATGAGACCAATGCCTGGGTATAGGAAGGTTAACGTATTTTTATACATAGTTCTCATCCTATTATTTACTGGATGCGGAAATTTACCGAAATTTAAGATAAAAAGATAATACGAGTAGAATAGTATGCACGATTATACTATATAATTATCAGTACGCATGAGTATACTGATAAAATCATATTAGATTATTTTGATTTAAGAGTTTTATTATAATGTGATCTTTTTGGCTCCATGAAACAATGCCCAAACGAAATAAGTCCCAACTTTTTTTTAAAAGTGCTTTTGTTGATCTCTTGTTGGTCTTTTGGTTTGGGCAGGTAAGTTATTTAATTTTTTTGGGCTTAATTTAATTTCCAGTTGTTATATTAAGTATGTATTTCTTACTTTGTGGATGTGGTGAATGAGTTGAATGAGTTGATTACTCGATTAACTGATGTGAACTCATTCATATGAAGAAGTTACTCAGTGCATGAAGGAGTGCGGGGATGTGTTAGGACTACCGGGGTTAAGGTTGTCAGTGCTGTACCAGTATTAAAATTCAAGAAATAAGGAAAGAAAATATCTTCTCTTTGTTTGCACTAAAGTTTGTTTTCGAGTACACACATACCCCGTTTTACGGCCTAAATACGTTCCGGAAAAGTTGGTCGTAAAGCGAAAAGCCGTATAACGAATTAATAATTTTTAAACAGAAGATCTGTAACAGCATGTACATATAGCATTTCTTGGCCGTATAACGAAGTGTTAGGGGACGTAAATCGAAAAATTGCCATAATTAGAAAAAGCCGTTACAGCGAAATGCTGTATAAAGAGTGGCCGTATAGCGAGGTATGAGTGTATTTGTTAAACTAATGATAAAATTTTATGAGTTTTATGAAAAAATATTTTTAATATCATATTTATTAATATATATTATATTATATTTTTTTACTTTCCAGGCATAAAGTAATTTTGGCTTTGAAGATTCTACCAGTATTTTCTTTTTTCGCAAACCTCTTCATCCTGCACAAAATTTAGCCCAACCTCGTTTTTCAGAATAAACAAAAATAGCAAAAAAAAAACAAAACAAAAAAAAACATAATTGATAACTGGAAAATTTGTATATATGTATAAAAAATCGTAAAATATGTACATAAATGCTAAAGAAATTATGCGAAATAATATGTACAAGTATTTTGTCATGAATTGTTTTTATACTTTCAAATATGTATTGTACATATCTATGTATGTGTTTATGTAAATAGTAAATTTTATTGTTTCAGCAGACAATGAAACCTTAAGGCGTTGTTGCTAATCATATGTTTTTCCTTAATAAGTTGTTGCCTCATGAGTTGTTTACGTCTTGCGTCGTTTTTTTAATTTTTTTTTAAATAGCTAACTATAAGACACATAAGACAGTTCTAACACTTATCTTAAAGTAAATAATATAAGTACTTGTTCTGACGTAGGATATAGTACGACTATATAAAAAACAATTGCTTATACTTTTCATGGTTTCTGACTGGTTCATGGATGAAAAACGTATACGGTTTTCATGGACAACCTTATAAAAAGCAACAGATAAAGAAAGACAGTTTTCGTTTTTATTATATTATTTTATAGTCTACAAATTCTCTGTACAAAATACCGTTTTTATTTTCATTTTCATTTTCATAACATTTTCGCTTTATTTTGTTATGACGATAATTTATTAATTACCTAATTTTTGTTTCAAATTTTTAGTGAAAGAGTCCATTTAGATGACATAAGACGTAAATTCCATCAATTTCATTCCATCAAATTTAAAAAAAAAAGTGGTTTTTATTATTTTAATGAAACTAAAACGAAGTTTAGTAGCAGATAAGACTAGTAGGTCCTTTCGTTTATAAGTTATAAGCGAAAAAAGTACTTCTGGGACCCTGAATATGAAATAAACGAATGAAATTCCAGCAACAAAGTGAGGCGCGTCTTTCTAATTATGAGACAATACAAAAACGAGAAAACTAAAAAAAAAGTTTTCTAAAACTGTTGCTACGTTGATCTACGTTGTTTTTTAGAAGTGAGTTTATTTAAAGTTTATGATATGGTCTTAACAATATCGTGACATATCATATTTTTTAATATTTCTTTTTTAATTTTATCGAAATAATGATAAGTTTAATATCTCTTTTAATAGTAGCCTCTTTTAATAGTATCCTCTTTTAATAGTAGCCTCTTTTAATATGTTACTGCTTATATATGTTATTATTATAAGAGAGCAGATATATACTAGCTTCTTTCAATTTGATTCAGTTCTGGTTAATGCCGGTTACGTTCTCGATCCATGGTATGTAAAATTTAACTCGTGTGAAAAGAATTCGGTTATGTTTTCCGCAATATCTGGATGGTGGCTGTGACATGAAACCAATCAGTACACCAGTGGTCGGCATGAATAAGTGGCCACTAGTATCGCCAGAGCAAGCGTCCTCGTAGGCGGTCTCAAAACACAGTTGCTGTTCGTCCGTACCTGACATCGGTGCTAGATATCGGTCATTAGGTGAGCAATAAGTACAACTGCCTGGATAACCGATGAGCTTTGGAGGCCATTGCTCGCATGATGATCCAAAGCGCCGGAAGAGGATAGTACTGTAGCGGTGAAACTCAGCTACATTTTTACCAGGCAAGCGCAAGGGCACAATATGGTCGCATGACATTTCTGGCGTGCATTGTATCAAAGCGATATCATGAGATAGCTTGGAAATCTCACCTCTACCACCTTTTATGAACGCAAAGGAAGGATGTATCACGAAATTGCTGTTGCTGATGTTATAGCTTGTTGTGGAGTTGCCATCGAAAAGTGGCCCGACGTTTGCGACGACAGAATCCGCGCTACAAAGTAATATTCTTCAAATACTGTAAGACATTTTTTCTCCACTGAACTTACCCATGAATGCAATGTGCCGCGGTCAGAATCCAGTTGGTGCCTATGAAGGAGCCAGTGCATACAGAACACTGACCAGCTTCAGAAACCGCCAGTTTCACCATATACCATTCCCGCTGCTCATTCACCATTCCATTTTCCGGCTGCTCATGCTCATATACTCGCGTGGCCCCAATAGTGGTCAACGCGAAAACGAAAATCAGTAAGAGATGCATGCTCGACGGATAAACTGCGATACTGGTAGACCGATTTCATAGCTTTTATACATTTTTCAACCATTTCAAAGTCAACTTAGGTTGATGATTTATGAGTGAGAATGATAAAAGAAATAGAACGAATCACCTTGCAGCTGGTGCTTGCAGAAACAGACCGACAGCACCACTTTCTTTACAGAAACCTCTATAGGAAGGTTTGACAAGCCAAAAAAAAGGTACATATTTGCGAGTATATAAGAAGCTTTTTTGACAAAAAAAAACTTCTTGATTATTTAGGACTTCATCCTGAGAAAAATGTTTGTTGGATGAGGCATTTTTCGCCAACGATTTTAGTTAACGGCAAGAGTATATTTTTTGGGAATTAATAGAAAATACTAAAAAATGGATTTTGGACATGGTCTGTGGAAATCCGGGCTCCCCAAAAGCGGTGTGTAATGGTGTACTTTGACCAATAAAAGTGTGTACAATATTATAAAAAATTGTACAATTTTCTTAGAATTAATATGCATAACTTGCGAATTATGCCATCTTATGATTGTCGGTCATAGACGGTGAAGCGTTACAAAGCAAATTCCGTAATTTATAAGCGGTGATGTACCTAACCTTATCATGGCTCCGAAATTCAAAAGCCATTCCGACTTTTTCGGTGGAGAAGAGATCCCGAAACGCAGCAAGCTTCTTCCATTGACACGAGACAAGTCCAGACGAGATCTGAGAACAGACTCGCTCAATTTCTCAACATTTTGCGGCCCATTAAATTAGAATGTTTTTCGCTTGAGAAAGTTTTTATATTTTTAATTTTTCTTGCTTCCTTTAAATTTTTCAATTCAATTTTTGTCAATTTTTGTAATTGTAATTAGTCTTCAAATTAAGTGAATTTTTAATTTTTAGATTTAGTTAAGTTTTTTATTATGTTGAAGTGACTTTATTCGTCATAGCTACTCTGTCGGTTTGCCTCTCATTTGCATCTCATGCCTGTTTGGTAAACCATAACGATCCACCAGATCACGATTTTTTGCCAGTTTAAAGTGTCGATTAAGTTTGCTGAGAGGAAAGTCGCAATAGTTGTTGGTGTCGTTGTTGTTGTGATTCTGAGTTACGTGAACAGAGCTCAGAAGTTCAATGTTTTACAATTTCATGGCGCATGTCAAGACGGTACAGTTAAAATCAAAGACAAAACGTGTCACCATCAATGACTCAACTTTAACTCAAGCTCTTTTAACAATCATTAAAAATTTGCAGTCAGGCAGAGTTTTTTGTTGAGATATTGTTGTTAATATCGGTATAATCATGCATTAATCGTTATGCACAAATCAATAATTTCACAATAAATCAAATTATATTTTTTTTTAATTTAGTTTGCAGTTTTTAGTTTATAGTTAATCACAATAAATTATTGGCGGTGAATTTTTAGTATTTACTGTTTGGTGCTTTACAATTCGAAAGCACTTAAAGCTATTCTATTCCTAATTCTATATAAATCAAACTTTTGGTTTGAGTTTGGTTTTGAGTTCGGTTTAGAGACAAACCGGTTTCAGCGAGGGCCACCTTTAGTGCCTATTTTCGTTCTGACTAGTTTGTATTTAACATGTAATTTGTATTTTAGGTACGTGCAACAATCAGTATAGTTTTTTATCTTTTATCTCTTATCTTTTACACATTTTATAGCTGCAACGTGTTTTGTTCCATATCTTTTATTATTCTCATAAATCATCAACCTCTTTTTTTTGACTTAGTTTGAAAATGTATAAAAGGTACGAAATCGGTCTAGCAGCATCACAGTCTATCCGTCGAGCATGAATCTTTTACTGATTTTCGTTTTCGCTTTGATCACTATTGGGGCCGCGAGAAGTCATAAGCATAAGCACCGGGCAAATGTTCGGTATATGGTGAAACTGGAGGTTTCCAAAGCGGGTAATTCTTCTATATGCAGTGGATCCTTCATAGACACAAACTGGATTCTGACCGCGGCACATTGCGTCCATGAGTAAGTTGATTCACAAAAATGAGGAACAACTTTGTGCGACACCTGATGATTAATTGTTTATAGGATGGATTCTGTGGTCGCTCATATTGGTCCGCGTTTGAAAGGCAAGTGCAGCGCTAAATACAATTTCAACAAAAGCGATATCTTGGTTCACGAGTCCTTTGTAGTAAAAAAACATTTGGTTTATACTAATGACATCGCGTTGATAAAATTCAACCACAAAATGCCATGCGGTCAAATTCGGCCTGTTCGCTTGCTCAATGAAAGAGCCCATACAAGATTTTACAACGACGAAAAAGTCACCTTCGTTCGGTTTTCATCACTTGGCGGCCTCTCCGTTCATCCTCTGAGGAGTAATCTCCACTGTCCGGCGGGAGTTATTTATGTCGGTTTTGAGGCACCCATGGAGGAAAGTATATTGTGCGTATCCTCCACCGATGAATATACAGGCTCCTGCCTTGGCGATACCAGCACTCATTTGATCATGCCAAATACTCACGGTGAACTTATTGGTATTATGACAAATCCAAACAGAGGAGACTGCGGACGAAACGATACAATGCCCGAAATTCTCTTCACCCACGTGTACTACTACAAGTCATGGATCTTAAGTAAAATCCATACTTTCGGGATGGTATGAAGGAAGGCTACAACTTATATAAGCAAACGTTTACAAAATAAATTGAGGATATACTGCATACTGTATACTGTATACTCGATAATGTTCGCAATTAACATAAACTTGTACTGTTTGGGTCAATATGACCCGAAACCTAGAAGACAAAAGGTCTTCTTTGAAGGAAAAGGCAAATATAGATATATGTACGTATAACCTGAGCAAACAAAATGTATGTCCATGAGGTAATCTTCACAAATATATTTATCACAGTTAATGCACGTTATATTTGTTTGGTTGTTGATGGATGTTGGTCAAGTGTTGGGTAAAATTTACGACGGCTTCGTTCGAAAATTACAGTTTAATTTTTCATTATTTTCAACTTTTTTTGGGTTGGAATATGGCTTAGTTTTGTTATCAACTGTTAAGTTTAAATCGTGAACAGAAAGGCGTGAAACTTTAACTTTGAATGAAAATTTGTCGTCTTTAAAGTTGGGAATGAGTAGAGAAGGTTAAAAATATCAACTTTTTGGTTATTTCACCAAATTCATTCCAACAATATTAAACATATAATGCTCAAAACAAGCATTTATTATATTGATGCAAAATAAGGTGTGTTTATGCTTGAAGTAACCATGAAACAGCTTGTTTTTTGGCTCAGTATGGATACAGAAATTACGTATATAAAAATAGAAAATCATGAATAAAAAACACACTTCTTTAGTTGCAGTGTTCTGTCAACAGACCCACAATAATTCTCAATTTGGTCTTTGACAGTTTTGTACATTCTTTAAAACGTTTTAGCCTGTTATGACCCTTTAAGTGGCTTAGATTGGTCTAAACCTAGTCGATTTTTCTGTGTCGAAGTTTATTTTCCGTGTGCCAGAGGATGTATTCCTCTTTCTCTATTTGGAGACAAGAGACAAACCACCAAGCTTGACAAGAAATGACGGAAATTCGTCATTCATATGCCATACGCCATATCAATTAATTATGCCCGAATCAACGGCCCGATGCAGATGTGTTCATTTAACATTTCTTATACACATTTCAACAAAACTTAAAAAAAAAAATCTGAATACACAACATTTTCTTCACTTAACTCTTTCAATTCTTTATAATACGACCGAACACTTTGAAACTGTGCAAAAAGAGACAAAATTCCGCCGAAAAGTAGACCACAATTTGCAAACAATTGTTAGAAATATTTATTTCATGCAATCGTTGCTTTCGAATCTTAAAGTGAATAAAAATATGAAAATTGCGACAGGTATGAAAGGGTTGGAAATATGAATATGGTTCCGAAACTTATCCTTTTTACGCTCTTTTTATGTTTTTTTTTTGAAAAAAACCCTTTTCCCGCAAAAACAACCTACACGTTTCAGGAGGTACCTGACTACATAAAGGAGAAATCGGCAAATCAAATACACATTTTTTTACAGTTCTTTTAAATAATAATGTTAAATTTTTATTTGCGTCTTACATTTTATAAAGATTTGTTGTTGTTTTTGTTGTTGATTTAATTATATAATACATAGGAGTACAATATGTAGAATAAAATAGTATTAGAGTAGAATAGAGTTGATTTGAGTTGAGTTGAATTGTGTCGTCTTGAGTAATATTATATAGTACTCGCAGAGAAAGAAGGCGAAAATTATCTTTCTTTAAAGAAATTTGATTTTTTTTCCTTTTTCATTGTCTTCTTTTTCATTGATTCAATCTCGTTTTATTAATTTTATTTATAAAAAGTATTTTAGTTAGACGTAAAAATATATTTAAAGTTATTTAAAGATATAATTGGTAGAAAAATAAAATTAGAAAAGCAACTTATGAATAAATTACTGTTTATAAAATAATAATAAGTTACTAAAATACGTGCTGTGTTGGTTTATATTTATTTTTTATGGAAGAGTGTTGTGATGACTAATTAACTAATTAAATACATAATTACCAATTTTGGACTTTTGTGTTTGCTTTGATAAAATTTATTAAAATTTCACTCTTTTCCACTTTAATAAAACTAATGTACTCGTAGTTTTTTCTAAGGCAATAAAACAACAATAAAAAAATATACATTTTTTAAAAACATAATAACACAATAAATAGTGGTAAAAAAATGCTATTTAAAGAAATATTTAACTTTGCCTCAACTTAGAACAGTTTAAAATATTCAAAAAATATTTTTGCTCAAGTCAAAAATAAAAAATTTTAATTATCGTACATAAGTCGAAAGTTTTTTATTTCTACATTTCAGTGACAAAAATTCCAAAAATGCACACAAATAATTTATAATAATACGAAAATATGTTCTCTACAAGTATAGTAAATACACTGAAAAAATGGGCGCAAAGACGACTGACTGTTCATAGACAGCAATAAGATTCTAAAACCTTCTCAGGCAAAGAGCAGACCAGCTGAACAAATTACTTTAGAGCATTTGAAAAAAACTCAGGAAAACTCACTAAAAATTTGAATGAAGACACACAATAAGAAAAATGGCTAAAGGATATACATATGTACATACAAAGAGAGTTTAAATTAAAAGTAGAATCCTATAAAAATGGGAAAAAAATGACTAAAGAAATAATTTAGTTTAATTATTCAATTTAAATTAGGTTGTATTCAAAAAGAGTCCTCGAAATCGAATAGTTATTATTGAAATGATTTAAAATGACGACCGGAAACAGATACCATTTAATTGAATGAATGAGTTGTGATGTGAGGGTATGAAATCGAAGGGGAAAATTGAAACTAACCAGGTACATTTGTAGCGCCATTTTATTGCTTAAGCAGAAAGCGAGAAGATATTCGATAAATATTAAAGTCATTAGTAAGATTTTATGTTCGAAATTATTAATTTTATACACGCGCAGGTAGGAATACCGAATTTTCATACATTGTAACAAAATGATAAACAATAATTTGTTGAATATTTCTTTTTTTAGAAATTATTTTTACCTTCTTCCTTGTGTCTAAGGACAAGCCAAAAAAAATTATGTTAAAATTATATTTTAACAGTGTATGATCAGTAATACCAAGTAAAGTGATGATGGACTTTAGGCCAGTTCTGTTGAGTAAATATTACTAATGAATTTTATTGTTATAATGATTGAATGGAATCATTAGACCTTTGTTATAATAAACTCGTCAGCTGCCAGACGAGTCGAGGACTCGTTACCTCTTTGTTTTTTGCAGGAGAAAGCATGAATCATTTTATAAACTGCTGTTATTTTTAATATAAAAGAAGAAAAAAATTGTAATTTAAGCTTCGCTTTTGCTTTGTTTCGAAATCTTAAAAAAGAATTAATTTCTCTTTAATAGAAAATTATTCATGTGCATTTTTTTCATTTTTCGTATACCGAATATAGTACATTTTTTTTAGTATTTGTATCTGCTTGTGTTATATTTTTAAATGTCAAATTCTTTAATTATTTTTCACTTTGATTTTTACAGCTTTTTGTAACGGATTTTAATTAATGCAATTTGATTACATTATAGTTATGTACTATACAGCATTTTATCCATCATTAGAGTGGTAAAAAGTGTGGCCAATGGCATAATTTGTCGAAAGTGGTTTTTTGTAAACAAAATTTGCAAATAAAACAAACAGAGATGACGAAAATCGTTCAGGAAAAAAAAACAAAATAATTTTTTAAAGTACAAATTTTGACAGTGTGCTTTTTTCTATAATATAATCTAAATAGTGTGTTTTCAAAGAGTGTTTTTGTGGAGCTTTTTACTGTTATGGTATGATTTTTCGTTAGTGCTTTCTTTTGACTTTTATGACTCTTTTTTCAACACTTGAGGTAAATATTGATACATTTTTTTAACAAACAAACAAACACATACATATTTATTTTAATAAATATAATATAATTTATAATTATGCATTTGTTGTTGCTGTTTCTTCATCTGCTACATATTTTGCTCTTCTAATAAACGTTTGCAATGAAGAAAAATAGAATGGCATTTTCTTTACTTCTAAATTTCTTTAGCGTTTAGTATTTTTTTTTTTTTTTGACATTTGGTTTGGTTTAGGCCTCACTGTTTTAGTTGTTTTAATTAAATTATGTAACAAATTCAGCTGTTTTTTCATATTATTTTCACGATTTAGCGTTTGCTAGCAGCGTCTTCAGTGTAGATTTTTTGTTTGTTTTTTTTTTTTTTTTGTATCGTATTTTCGTAATGAATATTCATTTAAAGCACTTAAATTTTACAAAATTCTAATAACATTTTTTAATCTAAATACATATTTTTCTTATACAATTATGTTGTAGATGCATATAAATTTTAATAGTAATTATTTTCAAATGTAAAGCACTGCAAATAGTTTTTTGTTGGCGTTAATTTTTCGGACACTTTTTTTGAAAAAAGAAGCATTTGTTTTGTTGTCTAGCAACAATTTCAATGTACCTTTAGACAAACCGATTAATGCACATAATTACTATAACCATATACCGTTTAGTATATGTTTGTAGGCTAGATCGAAAAAATCTATTTAATATACATACAATACATACGCATATATGAATATTAAAGGAAAAACACGGTAGGCCACAAAATATTTGTTGTTGTTGTTGTTGTTGTTGTCTTTGTTAAATTCCAACAAAAGTTCTCACAGCTGCTTGCTTCTTCTTTGCTAACTACGTATGTAGTAATCTTTGAAGCCTCCACTGTCACAATTTGACACATTTAAAGCACATTTTTTAAAAATCTCTTTATACATAGTTTTCGTTTACAAACACACACACACACACACACGCGCACACAAACAACCATTTACGTTATTGCTAAAAGCTTTTTATTAACAGACATCATAGAATAGTATAAATAATATCATTTTGTATGTTTTACAGTAAGAGCCATGGGTTTACAGTAGCGGCGAACAAAAATAAGAGCACGTTGTGTATTTTCATTTAGCATTCACTTAATTTTAAAAGACACATAAGACATTTTTTTGTTTGGAAATTTTTTTTAAGCAGCACTTGGTTTTGTTTTTGTTTTTTTGTTTTATATACAGAGAAGATGATTTTAGAAAAGGGTTATTTAGAGCGCATTGTTAGTATTATATCACTTACGAAATATCAATTATTTGTTGCTTTCGTTTTATTTAGATTAAGGTTAAATATTAAGAAATAAACATAAATATTAATATTAACAAAAATTTTTTTCAAAAAACCAGACATCGTCATGCTTTCCAGTACAATGTTATTTTCGTTTACGATGTGTCTGTATTTTTCATAATGTTTGACTGTATTTTTTCACAATTTTCGGAGAGTAAAATTCATAATAATAGCAATACTATATTAATGTTATTAAAGACCATACTAAAAGTAATTATAAAAATAATAACTGAACATAATGATCATTATCACATCGTGGTGATGATGATGATAATAATAATAATAATCTCTTCCCCTTAAGGGTTTTACTCTCTCTCTCTCTCTCTCTCTCTCTCTCTCTTTGTTGACTTTTTTGTCTGATTTTATAAATGAACATTTTATTTATTTCCAAAGTAATAATTATTTTTTCTTCATATATATTTACATTGTTTTTAATTTTTTTTATTTTGTAACTTGGCAAAATTCATTTTGCTCTTTGCTTTTAAAATTAATTTATTTATTCGTTTCTTAATTAAAATTAATAATTACTGCGGTAAGTTTGTTGTTTATTTTCATTGTATACGTATTTTTCTTCATCTAAACAAAATTAAAGAAAAACAGAAAATTACAAAAGAATCAATTTATTACGGAATGCTTTGTTTTTATCGAGCTTATTGAAAATTTAGGCCAGAAAAACTTTTGTGTCTCCGCTTAAAGAAAAAAATTGAGTTGTTATTGTTGTGTTTTGTATTTTTTTTTTTTTTTAATTGAAGCCATTTTTTTTTCTTTGAGGTAGTGTAAAACCACAGACTGTCGAATAATTTTAGCGCCAAAATGTTCTTAACAAATTTTGTTATTTATTCGAGTCACAAACCGAGTCGACGACCAAGTTTGTGAAAGAGAGCAGTTGATATGAGCGAGTAGCGAGTAAGGTCGAACGAAAGAAATTCTCTTTGGTTGGTGGCTCAACTACACGAAACACAACCGTACTAAACACAATAAAGATTAGATAAATAAAAATATTTTCTTTAAACGAACAACTAAAAAAACTGAGAAGTAAATGTTTTCATAGATAAACAAACCATGATAAGAAATATTAAAAATGTAAAAGCGCTTTAATTAATTTAGTGACGTTTAAGACTTTTAAGTTTCTTAACAATCTGTAGTTTTTTACGGCTTCTTGATTTTGTTATTCTTTGTGGTTTTCGTTCATTTTAGCTGCCTTGCTTCCAAAACCCAACGCCTTCCGCTCCCTCTTCCGCTCCGTCCTACCATTTCTTCTCTTTCTCTACGACCAAACTCTCTCTCACTAACTCTTACCATCTTCCTTGGTCGTTGGCCAAGGAGACGTTCGTTCACGCCAAGCAGCCGCCGTTTGTCAAGAAAGCTGCAGCCACGCCCGTATCCAGATCCACGAACTCTCCACCCTCGGCTGCCAACTGCGCCAGAAAGTCGGCCTCGTGCAGATAATCGTTTTTGATCGAGATCTGTTCCGGAAAGGGCACCAACGAGCTCGTCAACGACGAGTGGAAGTCGATGATGTTGTTGTGATTCAGGTGAGTGGAGTTGTTGTTGTTGTTTAGGTTGACGACGTGCTTGATGTCTACGAAGGTGTCGCAATTGGCCTCGAACAGGAACCGCTCCGCGGACTGGGCGGTGGTGTAAGGGCTCTGCGACTCGATCAGCTCATTCTTCACAAACTCGTTGGCGTTGGTGGGCGTGCCGAGACTGCCCAATGGGCTGGGCACATTGCCGCCGATGAGAACGTTGGAATCGTTGGAAGTAGGCGTAGTTGTGGGCGTGTGCGCGGCTAGGCTGAGGCCTAGGGCGAGGCTGTTGTCACAGTTTGGAATGTAGTCGTTCAGCTGATGGGCGGCGACTGAGGCGCAGGTGCGTTGTGTTTGGTGGGTGGTGTGCAGCGACGGCAGGCAGACGCTTTCTTGCGACGGCGAATTCAAGTAACCAAGTTCGCGCGCTGTCGGCGAAGCTTTGCAATAGCCGTTGGGTAGTTGTTGTGGTTGTTGTTGCTGGAGGGTAGTCAGATGATGCATTTGATGTGATGAGATGTCAATGTTGTTGTTGTTGCTGTTGGCGACTGCTTTGAAATCATTGCTGCGTGAAAATTTAATCGTCGACATCGGTGGTATGACGGCTCGTGGCGGCTGCTGCTGCTGCTGCTGTCGCGTGTGATTCTGCAGCTGTGTTGACGCTCTGAGAGCGGCCGCCGGCGAACCTGCGGACGATGCTGAACATCCTCCAGTTGCATCAGCGCCACTGTCCAGGTCCAAATCGGCCAAATATTTGTAGGCAGGAGACTGCTGTAGTTTCGAGGGTAAGGAGAAGCCGCCGCGTCGTAGACAAGTTGGGGCGTGGCTGTTCAGCATTTCCAGCAACTGGCGGCGTTCGCGTTCCAACAGACGCACTTGGCTTTTTAAGTCGACGTTTTGCGTATCCAGCTGTTCCGACTCCTTGATGAGGTTTTGTGTGCGCTCGCGTTTCTTCATGCGACACTTCGTGGCAGCGATTTTATTTCGTTCGCGACGGCGGCGACGTCGATCCTCATCTTCGGGTGTTAGGCCCTTTGCAGCAGATTTGTTCTCGCTGTCGTCGTCCGACGAGTCTTCGCAGTCCTCGTCACGACGCGAACACTTGGACGTCGGTTGTTCGGAGCCAGAGCTGGACTCACAAGAGGAGAGCTTACGTTTGCTTTGGATGGAAAGTTTTAGGCCGGCCTTGATTAGCTGAGAGCAGGTCTGGAAGAGAGACGGAGAAGAAAGATGAGAGGTTGTTGAATTCGGTAATGGTGTGAAGCGCTGGAATGATTTGCTAAGGCACTGAAATAATTTGATGAAGCACTGAAATGATTTGATGAAGCACTGAAATGATTTGTTGAGAGCAGTGGAAGGGCAGGTACTGTTTAGATTTGTTAAAGGCACTGAAATGATTTCTTGAAAGCATTTTTTGACTCGCATGAATTGATGAAAGCTCTGCAATGATGCTGTTAAAGCCGTGGTTAAAATCTTAATGACTTTATTAAGACACAAATTTCATTTTCTAAAACACTAAAGGAACTACAGCAAATTTCATTCATTGGAAATCAGTAAAGTTATTTGAAAATCCAGCAACTCAAAGAAAGTGCTTTGGTGGCGTTATGAAGAAATTAATACAATTTTGTTACTCTGTTAGCGGTTGGTCTGAAAATACTTTTAACACAGTCATTTTTTTTCTTATTAACTTATACTTTTTTGCTTTTTTATTGACCTTGGCAAGGTTACGTTTACTTGTTGCATGACTAAAGTAATGCCTTTATCTGTTTGTTGATTGCTGTTGTTATTGTTGTGAGGTCAATTGATTTGTTTTTATGACAAACAAAAGAGGCCAAAAGACCAAAAAAATTAAAAACGGAATGTAAAACGATATTCTTTCAAACAGAATAAAACATTTTAAAATTAAAAGTAAAGAAAGTGAGCAGTGTCGAAAATTTTAAGGGCTTTTTTAGGAATGATGCGGCCCTAGCTGTTATTTTTTGGTAATTTTCTGGGTTTTTCAGATTTTTTCAGATTTTTTTTTTCATTTTTTTTTACCATTTCCGAATTATGCTTTAGCAAATTTTAGAATAATACTAAAATGCTGCTAGTATTATGTATTTTGCAAATAATAAAATTGTGAATAAATTTAAGTTTATTTTTTTAGCAAGACATTTTGAACGCACGCATCGCGTAAGTTCATTAAATTGCAACAAGACTCATGGTTCATGCCGTCGATAATCATAAACGTCGCAATGGCAAGACTGTCTAACGCAACGCAACGCAACGCAGCGCCAGCTAACTGACGTTTGACACATTTTTAGAGGCTGCCGCCAGGCCGCGAGACTACGCGGCGGCTAATTTTCCTCCCAAAACGGCAGCTAGTTTTGCCACAACTTCCAAAAACAAAACTTTGTATGAGACTTTTTTGGTGCAGCGAACGCATGAACTTTTGTTGACTTTTGATGTTTCCATTTCCTTCGCTTCAGGTTTCGTCGCCGAAACGCATTCTCATATGTATATGTTACGTATAGTATAACTGTCAACTGGAAAATGAAATTATCCCAATTTTGTTTATGTACAATATAATACAAAAAAAGTGTCCATGAATTTTCATTTTGTATACAATAAAAATGTCAAAAAACAACATCACGAAAATATTCTCAGAGTTTCTGGGAAAGAATAATGAATTGACGGCAGGAAAATGTGCGTAATGCGGATGCGAATCTAGTTCAACGGATGTGTCAGAAGAAGAAGAAGGCAGCGGCACGAAAAGATTTAAGAAGCCTCGGTGGGTGGGTCGACATTACTATTGATTACTAACAACGAAACGCTGCAGCCCGGAATCGCTAAAATATGGATTTTTTGGGAGTCTAGTGGTGTTTTCTTGTTTTTTTTTTTAATAAATTATTATTTTTTCTTTTTTATTATTTTTTTTTTGTTGCTACCCATTTTTTGTTCTTTTATGATTAGCCCTTTATTTATTTTAAAAAAAAAAAAATTATCACTCAAAATCATGCACTCTTTTTAGTTTATTACTATGATTCCGTATAATTTTAATGCCTAAAGGTTGACCATATGGTCAACAGGCGCATAACGCACCATTACCATTACCATGACCATTATTACGGTTGAGACGCACGATCCGCTGCGGCGCGCGCACCTTCGCTACGTGGTGGATACCAATGAACGAGCAGAGCGTGGCATTACCGTCACCGCGGCCGCGATGAATGATGAACGCATTTTAAATGCGGCAGTACAAAAAAAATTACAACAACAACAATAAAAACAAGAAAAATCATTGTTTAAAAAAAATGGTGACATTTTCTTAAGGAAGGTTAACACGATTTAAGTTTTTTTCAGCCACCGGCATCGGCACCGGCAGTGACAGAAACACCCTCTCACCAACAACAACAACAACATTATCATTATTACTGCTACCGTCATTATCATCATCATTGTAATTATTATCATCATCATTATCGTCCTCAATTTGGGTCAGTTAAACGAATGCAATTCAACCATTTAAGGCTTTTTTGGTGGCCGGGACTTTTACCCACGTCCCTGCATCCACTCGTCGAATATTTTAACTATCCTTCTTTCGTCTGTCTGTCTGTCTGTTTCTTCACAGCTTCGGAATGAGTCTTTTTAGTTTTTTTAAAGCACTTCAGGGCTGACCATTTTTCGACCATTTTACTCCTCAGCCAGGTTCATTGTCTGTGCTGGATTTATTATTATTGTTATTATATTTGTTGTTGTTGTAGTCGTTATTATTATTATTACTCAATTTACTTTATATGAATAATATCCTAAAAAAATCAAGTCTTTCTTAAAAGATAGGATTATTCATATAAAAGAAAATTAAGTAATAAATAACAAAAACTATATAAAAAATACGTTTTCTTATGATTATTTTTATTTTTATCAAAACTGTGTAATTCTGTATGGAAATTATAGATAAAATTAAATTCCTTATTTATAATTTTTAGTTATTAGTTTTTTTGTATATAATGTGTTTTGTATTTAATTATGTATGTATTTAATTATAAATGATAAAAAATAAAAAAAAAACAAATTAGAAAAATGTGCTACACAAAATAAACTAATAAAAAATACTACAAAGAATGAAAATAAATCAAATTTAAAATAAATATAAATTAAAATAACAGAAAAATAAAAATAAAAGCAAAAAGGAAGATCACGACTTGCCGTCGCGTCGACTTCAGACCCTTTTTGGGGTAAAAATCCGGGTCACACAAAAAACTAAAAGCCGGCTTTCCCTTTTTTCAATTGTTAGCAAGCCAGCGACAAACGCACAGACGGAGTCGCGTTCGCGGTCGCACACACGTTTTGTCAGTAACGCAGCCGTTTACAAGACGACCATATGGTCACAAAATTTATATAATTTTGTGGAGACAGAATAAGACGACAACGAAAACCTTGAACGAAATTGAAATTTTTCAAAACTTTACTTTTGAAACTTTTTGAAGACTTACTTTTTCACATAGACTTCGTGTTTTGTTGTTAAAATTTATTATATAAAAATATTCTTCTCTTAATTGAAAATTAATTTAAATAATGAAAGAAGAATTTTAAGGAAAAGAATTTTGCTGTGAAGTGATTTGCTTTTTCGCCATATTTCTTTTGAGGCACAATTTTTGGGCAGAGCTGCTTTTTTGTGATGATTTTGCTTTCAGTACTTTTGATTTTTCAAAGCCTTCGAAATAAATGAAACAAAAATTTGTTGTTTTTTTTTTGGTTTTTGTTCAGTTTGACAGAGTAAACGAAAGCGTACGAAAATTCACAAAATTCCAAATTTTTCGTTTTAAAAAAATCAAAAAAAAAAAAACAAGCATTTGTTTATTTCGATCATTAGTCATCGTTTTTAACACGATCTAAAAGATATAGCCATACGCAGATACACAGTTGCATGGATACAGATGCAACAGTAGTAGAGAGCCAGCATGTTTCACACACACACACACACACACACACATGTAAACATTCTTGTTTCGTCGCCGGGTAAATAAATAATTTCTGTATCTGTTCAACCATACATTTTGACATTTTGACGAAAAGAATCAACGAAAACAGCAAAATAAGATGAACAAAAAATTAACGCACAAAAAAAACTTTCAGTGCGAATATCAAAAAAAAATTACAAATTAGCAGCAGCCGAGAAGAACGAGAAGAAATCAAAGTAAATAACATAAATTTTGCAATACAAGAACAACTACACGAAGGCAAAAGAAAGCCAAACAATTTATATTTTTTTTCACCGCCCAAAATTACTACGAGTATGTAAAATAAGTTAAGTATTTTTTTTCTTTCACTCAATTAATTTTTTTTTACTTACTTCTGTTTTTTTCTGTAATTTTAAGCTTAAAAAAACATAAATTTGTCTTCCTCTTGTTAACATTGTATGACCAGAACGTGTTAAATGCTTCAATAAATATTTGTTTTTCTCAAAGAAAAAAGGCTTTTTTACAGACAAAATTTTTGCCGTTTTTATTATTGTTTTTTTTTTATATTTGTACGGTTAGACTTTCAGCTAATTTTCGACTGATTGTTATGTTAATTTCCAAAAACCAAAAAAAAACACAGAACAGAAAGACAATAAAAACAGTCTTTGTTTATTCCAACCTGAGTTTATTTCAAGCAAATATTTTTCGACTCCATGTTTTTTTTACGCGGACTATTTTTGCGCGTTTGTTTTTTTTTAAGCGAAAACAGCAATAAAATTAGGTTTTTAAAAATGCATGTAAATAACGAAGCTAACAAATCGTATACGAAAAAGCCAAGAAAAGTAAAAAAGTCAAAAAAATATTAAGACATTAAAAAGAGACACAAAAATAAATAAGTATTAAAAATATTTCTGAAAAATAAAACCGTACTTAAATCAATAAATTTTTCAAATTTCAAAAAAAGGCAGAAAATACATATACATTTTTTCAAAAGTGTTCAAAAACAATTACAAATTCGTTAAAAATGTATTCATTTAACAAAATATATTTTATTTAAAAATTAGCAAGCAAAAGTGGCGAGAATAATAATAAATAATTAACCGTTTCTTTGTTATTGCCTTCCGTAATAAATTTTATAATTTTTTAATAGTTTTTTCATATTCATTTATATTTAAAATAATTTAATTCTATATACTTTATGAATAAATTTTTTTTAAAATTAAAGATTTTCTCATCTCCACGCTATTAACGAATGTGTACGTACCGAAGGTATGAATCACAATTAAGCGAAAAACAATTAATAAAAATACAACATTTAACAATAATTAAGAATTTATTGTTTTTGCCGGTGATTTACAATTAGATGAAAGATAAAAAAGATTGTAGAAAAATAAGACTTAACCACGCTACTCTATAATTATAGAATAGTTACTTTTTTATAGTTATTGTTGTTGGGGTGGTTGTTGGCGACGACAAAAATGTCGGTTTCATCTAAACCTATTAATAAAATGTAATGAAACTTTTTCTTCTTTTGAAAAAAAAAAACTTCAAAACAACTCAAACAATTGACAGGAAGTAATTTTTAAGTGCTTCCCAAGCATTCAGTCGTGGGTTGAAACAACAACAACAACCATAGTGGAGATATTTACTATGGAGAACAGAAGCTGTCTCCATGTAGAGATAGTATATAGCAACTGTCTAAGAATCTGTATGGGAGACATAGGTACATACATAAATATCTGAGTTATTTATAACCGATTTATTAAGTAAATGATCCTTTAATAATTTGTGCTTTTAAATACTTAAACGGTGTGCAACAATTATCATTGATTTATTGTGTAGAGAAAATTCTTGACATGACTGAAGAACAGTTAATCCTTCCGAAAAGTCAGAAGAAGCATGCTTTAAATTGAATTGAGGAAATTCAAATAAATTGCAAAGAAAATTGAAAGAAAGCACCTAAAGATGTCACTAATAAACTGTAATTTTAAGTATTTTGTAAAATGTGCAAAAGAAAATGCTTGAAATGGCTAAAATAGCTGATCATTTCAAAAAAAAAAGGTCAAGAAAATGTTCGAAATAAACCGAGCAGGTAAAAGTTGTGGAGAATTTGGGCAGCAAACACCTGAAAATGGATCAAGTAAACTTACAATTACATTATTTTGGAAATTGCGTAAAAAAAATTCTCAAAATGTACTAAAAAACTTAATAGGTCCTTTCAAAAAATGGAAAGACAAAGCGGAGAAAGAGAACTCAGCTAAAAAATGGCTGAAAAATTTTCCAAAGTAACTGCGAATTTTATTATGTTTGCGAATGTGTAGAGAAAATGATCCAAAAGTATTAAAAACCGATAAGCATTGCAAAGGAAGGGGTAAAAAAGTTCTTGTAGTAAATGGAGAACAAAATTGAAAAATTGTGGCGATTATGGAGACTTGAAAATGCCTTAAATGAACTGAAAATTTCATTATTTTGGTGAATGTGTAGAGAAAACTATTCTAAAAACTTTCATGTAGAGAAAATGTTTGACACGCTTGTGGAGAAAACCATGACAGGCTTGTGGAGAAAATGATTTTGTAGAATGTATAGCAAAAATGCTCAGAATGGGCTAAAATTAATTCGGCCCTTTGAAAAATTGGTAAAGAAACGTATTTTCTCTCCAAATCCATAAAAATTAACTGACTTTTTGATATAAACAGATTTTAAAGATAATGAGAAATTTAAAGACAAATAAGTAAGAGCTATTATTATATTATTCCTCACTACCCCGGAGTATCTACTATACAAACCGATTTATCGACTGATCTACAAAGTGCTACAAGTGCTCAAGTTTCTTTTTTTTTTATCGCAGACAATGCAACGTATGAGGCGCATCAACGCGTCCGATATTCAGACGTGCATCAAAATACAAAATTTATTAAGGTCGAGGCCGATTTTAAAAAATAATCATAAAAACAAACTACAAACAGATTGCATTTGAAAGAACAGAAAAATACAAATAGTAAAAATACATTTAAAAAAAGTGAAAATATTAAGAAAAGAAAAGAAAAAGCAACAAAGAAGTAGCAAAAGAAATTTGCACTTTCCGAAACATCAAAAATATCGAAAACCGAAACCAAAAAGAACTGAAGGAACTACGAAAACTTTCGGCGGACCCAGAAAAATCAAAGAAAAATCATTTTCTAGAACGAAGAAATAGAAAACAGACAAGAAATTTGATTTGAATGGATGGATATTCGTTGAAGAGTTGAAAAAGCGTAGGCGTCTGCTTAAGCGTCATACGTTTCGTATTTTTTTATACTATTTGGGGCGTTGGCACAAAACAAATTTTTAAAAAATAAAAAATATATATATAACCGTATACATACTTATATAATACAAAATATAAAAAAAAAATAAAATTAAAAATAATAAGACAGAAGAACGAAAGTAAAAAATAAAATAAATTCAACAAAAATTGAAAAAAGTTGAACAGTTAAAAGAAAAAAGATTAAAGAAAAACATGTAAAAGTAAAAAAAAAATTGCATCTTCTGAATGAAATTCGCAGGAACCGTGAGCAAGCGCCCACGCGTACGCCACAAACGGGGGCACAGCGTGAGCTGTCGTCATGCGAACAACAACAACGTTTTTTAATTTTATTTAAGATGCTCAGGCCGAGAGAGAAAGAGACACACAGATCGGTAGTAGCACAAATTCTATAGTTTCAATGGCATTCGTCGGTGCAGAAGCGTATAATGATTGCGACTGATTACAATTAAATCGATTTAATAAATTAAATCGTGCCCTCGACCACAACTAGACGAGACAGTTAACGAAGGTGTTCTGCTAAATTGTGGGCGTGGCGAAAAAGTAGAAGATCTATTGCTTACCTGTTGTACGCTTGGCGTCGTATTTGTACCGGCCGGAGAGTCCAAGGGCGAGGCGGAGCTGCTCGAATGACTGCTATCCTGCGAGATAGACTGAAATTACAACAAAGAACAAAAAAAATTTTTTTTAAGTGAAAAGCATTTAAATAAAAAAAAAATTAATAAATAAATAAAAATTAAAACTTTGAAAATAAAAGAGCGTTTTTTTATAGGCTACAATAAGATAAAATTGAGAGAATGAATCAATTTATTCCTTCGATTTCTTTTCTGATTTCAAATTCATTCATTATTCATTTCAATGTTTCCAAAGTAATGAAAAATCAAATAATCTTAACAAAAAATTCATCGGTTGGATGAAATGAATTCGTTTTGAAGAAATTTTTCGACTTCGATTAATCTTAAATTGCACACTTTTAACATCGAAGAGTATATAAAGTCTATGTGCTTTAGTAATTCAACTGTTCATCAATTCATTTTAATTTTCCCATCAATTCATTTCCTCTAAATTTTGTTCATTGTTTTCTGTGCGCCCACAATGATCACTTTCGAACATTTCTAAAATACGCTTTTATCTCCTAATGAATCGTCTCTCCATTCACCTCAGTTCATCTATTCATCAATTCATTTTTGTTAATTCTTTTATTTGGTTTATTTTGTTAATTTTGGTAGAGATGTCAATTGATGAAACAATTTATTCCTTTTATTTCTTTTATGTTTGAAATCATAAAAGAAATTCATTCATTTAAATTAATTCATTCATTACTCATTTTAATGTTTCAAAAGTAATGAAAAATCCTAATAGGACGATTAATCCTAAATAGGACACTTTTTACATCGAAGAGTATATAAAGTCCATGTGCTTCAGTAATTCATCTGTTCATCAATTCATTTTGTGTAAACTTCGTTCACTGTTTTTTTTGTGCGCCATCAATGTTCACTTTCGACCATTTCTAAAACGCCTCTCCTTCATTAAGAGATAAAAGTCTTGATGAAGGAGAGACAATTTGCCTCAGTTTATCAATTCATCTGTTCATTAATTCATTTTCTCTAAACTTTGTTCACTGTTTTCTGTGCGCCAACAATGATAACTTTTGAACATTTCTAAAAGAAGCTTTTATTTCTTAATGAATCGTCTCTCCATTCACCTCAGTTTATCAATCCATCTATTCATCAATTCATTTTCGCTACTTCTTTTATTTTGTTTATTTTGTTATTTTTGATAGAGATCACTGTCAATTGATGAAATGGGTCTTTGCATTCATCCAAGGAAATAAAAGATCATAAAAGTACCAAATATTTATCAAAATGAATTCATCGACTAATTTTTTTTTAATGTTTGACAGTCTCGCAAATTGTGGACACATGTCAGGCCACATGTTCAGGCATGTCAGTTCAGTCTGGCGTAAGATTTTTCAGAATGAAAGAACGATGTTCTTTGGTTCATTATTATTAAATTGATAATTTTTTTCATTCAAAAGTCTTTTGAATGTCTTTTTATTGTGTCTATAATTGTCTCAATTGAGGCGAGTATTTCTGTCAAAGTCTGTCCATCTGTCTGTCACTGGATCCATCTGTCTGTACCGTCTGTAACTGTCTCTCTCTCCTTTTTCTATCTTACCTGCGCATTGGCGGCTGCACTGAAATTTCGCACCGTTACGTTGCTGGCGGCCGACGTTGAGGTCGTCGTCGAGGAAGCAACCGAATTCGAGACCGTGGAAAAGCTATAGTTATCCAACGGATTTGTCATGGCAATCAAGGAATTAAGGATCTCGGGCGTTTTGGGTGTCGAGCAGACACCGCATCCGTCCACGCCCAGCAGCGATGAAGGCGGTATGTTTAGATTGAACATTTTTACGCGCAACGAATTCGAAAAAATCGTCGTATTCTCGTACAAGAAGGCTGGATTTTGCACAACGGAAAATCCTTTTTTTTTAGTTTTACAAAGAATATATTTTATGACTATCGTTAATGATTTTTATGCACTTTTTTATTTAACTATTCTTTAGAACTCTGTCGTCGTTTGCAGCATTCATTAAGCTTTTAACTTGTTAATTAATTATACACACTACATCACAGTTGAAGGCATTCAAGGTCAATAGCTGTTGTTGTTGTTGTTGTTGTTTTTGCTTTTTCTAAACTTTATTCATCTACTGTAACTAATTACTTTTTATTTGTTGTTTTTTTCTTTCAGTTAATCGCACTTTCCTTCATTTTTTTTTTGTTGCTCACTCGATTTTTTCGAAACGTTTTGTTCTTTCCAACGCGAACTTTTTCAGAATATTTTTATCCATCGAAATGAGCTTGAGCGATGTCGATGTTGCCACTTGTTGCGTTGAAGTAGGCTGCGAACCGAACCGAGCTGTAAAAAACAAAACAGAATAATAACTATTCGGAGAATGAATACAAACGAATCATTAATACTCAATACTCGAAACTTTTAAATTGTATAAATTTACGAGAAAAATGGTGTAAATTTAAAAGATAATGATTGTTGATGAAGTAATCAAAGAAATGGTAATAATGAGAGCGACATTATCATTATTATACAAAACTATACTGTCATTATAATATTTTAAATCTAATGATTATGTGTTTGAGATTTTAATGATAATGAGAAACGCTGACTTTCAGGAAAAAGAAGATTTTCAAAACGACTGTGATAGTTTTTGACGATATTGAAGAAGGAAAATCTTGGTGTTGGTAAGGGTAAGGGTAAGGGTAAGGGTAAGGGTAAGGGTAAGGGTATGGGGTAAGGGTATGGGTAAGGGTAAGGGTAAGGGTAAGGGTAAGGGTAAGGGTAAGGGTAAGGGTAAGGGTAAGGGTAAGGGTAAGGGTAAGGGTAAGGGTAAGGGTAAGGGTAAGGGTAAGGGTAAGGGTAAGGGTAAGGGTAAGGGTAAGGGTAAGGGTAAGGGTAAGGGTAAGGGTAAGGGTAAGGGTAAGGGTAAGGGTAAGGGTAAGGGTAAGGGTAAGGGTAAGGGTAAGGGTAGGGTAAGGATAAGGGCAAAAAACTCTTTGAATTTGCGTAATGCTAATAATGCTAATGAGCATCATCTTCATCATCATCCACAAAAATTGAAATTTAAAAAGAAATTTTGATGAAGACTTTGTTGTGGATGTTTTTGCTATAGATATTCTTCATGTGGATGTTGTTGTTGTTGTTGTTGTAAATGTTCGAGGGTGTTTGTTGTAGATATTACTGTTGTTGTTGTTGTTGTTATTGTGCTACTATTGCTCTTGGCTTAATTCCAGAACACGTTCGACGTATTCGACGTTTGTGTGTTTTTATTTAAACGCGCGCTACGAACTAGTTTTTTTTATATTCTCTATTTCTATTGATTAAAGAGTATCTGTGTATCTGGGTATATCGGTATTTGTGCCAGCAACATTTTACTATTTGTGTACTTTGTTTTGTTAGTTTTTGTTGTTTTGTAAATACGATTTTTTTTACGTTTTAGTAACAAACTAAACGAATTCATTTTCTTTTTATTAAGAAACTGAAATGTATTCATCTCTCGGTGTGTGTGTGTGTGTGTGTGTGTGTGTGTGGACTATTTATTTGTAGCCTAATTGCAAATAAAGTTATATACACACGCATACATTCACATACGACCACATGGTACACATTCTTATCTAGTTGAAGAAAATTCATGGCTTAGCCGTTTTGATCGATTCTGCAACAAACAAACCATACGCGAGCCATAAAAATTTAACATAAATCAAATATAATTCCACAAAGTTTTGGGAAAGGCAGCAACAAAAACAGAAAAAACCTGAATTAAAATAATAAGAAAATAAAGCGTAATAAAATACTAAAGATATAAAAAAAAGCACGAAGAGCAATTAATTATAGCTTTTATTGGTTGATGGGTTGGTTTGGTCTATTTTTGTTTGTTTTGCTGTTGTAGAGTGTTATTATTGTTGTTTTCTGTTTCGTTTTTTGTGTTTGTTTGTTTTTTCTTTCTTGCTCTTTAATGACTTCGCTTCTAATATTTTTTTCTAAAACAACCGCGAAACCTAATCCTCTGCATCATCGATCCTCTTGAACGTCTACTCTTTCATCATCAACATTCTATATTATGATCATAATCATCATAACTTATTCCAGAATCTGTCTCATCTTCGTAATCATCATCATCATTATTGGTAAAGTATTCTCGTAGGTTCTTTTTCTGTTCTTACTTTTGTGGTTTTTGTGGCTGCTGCGAAAAAATTTAAAACTCTTACTCGAAAATCATGCTTTTTACGAAGATGAGATGATGAAGAAGAACAACAACAACAACAATAAAACCTTGGTGAATGTAAGGCAGAAGACGTTTTCAAGAGCCTCATCACCGTCATCATCAACATTGAAACAATTTCAGCAGAACAAAAACCCATTTATCGCAGTGTCTAAGTATCCGTGTAAACTTGTACAGCTGCCAAAAAAAAAAAAATAAGACAAGCAAGTACACGCTTAAGCCATAAAATAAAAAATAAAGGCTATAACAATAGCAAGCAACAACAAAAACACAGCAATCAGACAACAAACAACCACGCAGAAGTTGAAGAGAGTGAAAGGCCACAAAAGCGAAAGAAATCATAAGTACCCACGAGTAATTCCAGCAGCATCAGCGGCTACAACAACAACAACAACACATTAAACCACTTTGTGATGCGCATAACCGAGATTTGCGTGATCCACTCTGGGATCTCGTCCCGAAATTCCACACGACTCCCAGCCACGTCAGCCCACTCAATTCACGTTCTTAAAAAAATATATGGACCTCAATCTACTTCTCAGTAGAATTATAAAACAAGCTTAACATAATACTTTCTAACAAAACTGTTTAAACTCCAACGAATTTAGCAATGTCTAAATTATAAAATATTCTTGGTACAGCTGATTTTGTTGCTTGAAATGCAAAAAATGTTAGCTTTTTGAGAGGATTTAGAACAGCCTCAGATCAGCCGGGAAGATTACTTCGGTTGTTAAATGACATCAGGGCACAAGAGCGTAATTTAGACATGTCTAATTTATAAAGTATTCTTGGTACAGCTGATTTTGTTGCTTAAAATGCAAAAAATGTTAGCTTTTTGGGAGGATTTAGAACAGCCTCAGATCAGCCGGGAAGATTACTTCGGTTGTTAAATGACATCAGGGCGCAAGAGCTGTCAACTCCAACAACTCCAAAAAGGAAGAAACGAAAGTTAGTGGCTAAACTTAGGCTAAATGTTAATTGTGTCCTCTTATACAAAGAAACGGCAAAGAGCGTATCCTTTGCTCGTCATTAAACCAACAAATATTTATTAAATTACTATATTTTAGTTAATTGCATTATTTTTTAACAATATTTATTATATTTTTAATTAAAATATCCTTTTTTTCTGTAAATATTTTGTTTGTAACGACCGTTATCGTCCGTTAATAAAGGCACAGATAGAACTAAAGGAATTTATGTGATCTTTTTTGAGTATCGCACGTTAAACAAATTTTGGACCACATAAAAATAAATATAGCAAAAAAATAAAAATTAAGTGACTAAAAAAATGTAGGTATAAAAAAGAGGCAGGAAAAGAAAACATAGACAGAAAATAAATTCGGTTTTTTGCAAAATAAAAGAAAAATGATAAAAAAAATACTTTAAGTGGCTCGTTTTTTTTCCAATGTTTCTTTTTTGTAGCTGGCAACGCTTTTGCGCTTAACTGTTAAAGCATCAATCATACGCAAATACAAAATGGGCAAAAAACACGCCGGCTTGTGTTGGCATTGTCTTTTCAAATAAGTTCCAGAAGTTTTTATTGTTAAAATTTGTGTTGTTGTTGCTGTGGTCGACTTTCTCGTTCTGTGTACTACTATTTCTTGATTGTAATTTTTTTTTTGAGATGCTGACGATGCTGGCGTTGGCTGGCGGTGGCGATGAAGACGACTTTTGAAGACTTTTGAAATCGTTGGCCCTGCGCTCGTGATTGATTTGCAACCACAAGTGGAACAAGAAAAAGAAGAAGAAGAACAAGAAGAAGCAAAATTACAAAAATACAAAAACTACTTTGGTTTCCAATTTTTTCTCATTTTATCTTAAACTGACATGGTCGCTTTGAAATAGATTAAACTGACATGGTCGCATGGATAGATTGAAAGAATAATGACTGACAAATGTTTGCAATGTGTTAAAGAAAGAGGAAAGTAATAGAGAGAGAGAAGGGGAAGAGCACGGAAGAAAGCACAACGCCGAAACCGGTTTGTCTTCAAACCAAACTTGTCGAGAGATGACGAAAATTCATTAAAAAATCATCAAACAGCCCTGTCGAAAAAGTTAAGGAATATCCAGAAAGAGATAGAAGGAGAAAGGGACAGAGCTAGGAGACAAAAAAAATACTTTATTAAAATATTTGCACTTCAACAAATCCAGCAAAAATTGCTTTAGCACGTTTAGATAAATCAGTTTAAAAGTCTTATAACTCGCGTAGACGCGTTTTATGTGAATAATTTAAATAATTTAAATAAAACAAATGCTGCCACCTTGTAAAAAAGCAATAAACAACTAACATTGAAACAATCAAAGCGACGTTTAAACTTCAACAAACGTTATTGAACGTTGAATTTTTTTTTAATTTTAATATAATTGATTAGGACTGGATTATAATTTTTTTATGCGATTTTTAAAATTTTTTTTATATTCTTTGTAAACGCTTTTAAATAGTATTTTATATAGTTTTACTCTTTTTTCATTTTTCTTAAATAAAAAACAATTTAATTGCATAGAATACTATAGCAAAAGACAAAAAAATAAACGCGCAAAAAATTAGCTAAAATAATGCAAATGAATTATTCTGTTAAAAAGAAAGAAAAATCACAACAACAACCACCGCAATTACAACAATTCTTATACGATAAATAGGCTTAATTAACAACAAATCAAGATTTTCAAGCAAATCTCGAAACAAAGTTTACGCGAAGCTCAGTTTAGTTTGACAGTGACAGCAGCAGCAACAACAACAACAACAACAACAACAATAACAACAGTGCAAGTAACAACAGAAGCAGTAGAAACAATTCGAATGAGAACAACATTTAAGACTTTAATTGCCACAACGCCACAATGAGAATGGCGACAGCAACAACAACAACAACAACACCGCCGCCGCCGCCGCCGATTTACGCACTTCGGCGTATAAAATCGGCGATATACTACGATTATGCGTAAAACAAAACAACTCTGCTGACGACTTTGATTTCAAGATTCAGAGGTTTTTTATTCTTTTCAACTTCTAACAGTTCAGTGGCAACGCGATGACCTTAAAATATGGTTGCCAACAGCAATTTTTCATTCTGCGTTGCGTACGTTTTTCAATTTTTTTTTTGGTTTTTTTTTTTTTGAAATGACAAATACAAACGACAGTTACAAATAAAATAAAACCGACGACAAAAACAACAACAATTATAAACACGATAAAACAATAATAGCACAAGAAAATCAACAATAACTACAATAGTGACGACGACAACAACAACAACAACAACAACAAGCGCAACAACAACAACAACAGCTATTAAACTTATCGACATGTGCAGCGCAACACGAAAAAAATCAACCCAAAAGCTCATAAAAACGGATTTACGTGAGTGTAAAAATGCATGCAAAAAGTTGCAAAATGAAAAAAAAAGGATTCGTAATACTTGCACAAATATTCATTATCAACTAATTGAGTAACCGGATCTAAGTTATTTTGTTTTTTTCCGGCGACATTTGTAAAGGTTTAAACATTATACGCATAACAATTAAGCCTTAATATCTCTAGTATCGTATGTATTACCATAGAGAGAGATATCTCTCTCTGGCACTCTCTGAAATCTAAAAAAAATACGTATTCTAGTAAAACGGTTTGATTTTGTACAATATTCACAGAAAAGTAGTTACCGTGTAAATCGAGAGATAAGTATATGTATTTACTTTCAAAGGTCACAAAGAGTCCTCTCCTGGAGAAAAAAATCCCATTACAAAATACGATATAACCTCAAGCATCATGAAAAACCATATTCATCTCACATTAAGTCTAGACTATCTTGAGACGAGACGACGAGACCTATACTGATAATTAATTGAATCTGAGCTGATTAATAGGAGATATAAAGTTAGTACAAACAATACTTTATCCATTATTCAAAATGGCATAACTTCTTTTGAAAGAAAAACTCGTATCAAAAATATCTAAAAATTATGAAATTTTCAGTAAAAAAATCACAGTGAAGATAAATAAAATAAATTATTAATAAATAATAGTCACTAAAGTTCTTTCTGATTGTTTTGAGACACAAGAAAATATCCATAAAAAGGTATCTCTAACGACATCATATCCAATGAAATCAAATAAAGTGTGTGGGTGTGTATGCTTTATAGAGAGAGAGAGAGAGAGAGAGAGCGCGAGTAAGAAACACTAGGTGGGTTTGTAGTAAAACAAAAGAAGATACAAATTTAAACAATTAAAACAAATTGAAATTAATGGCAATTTTAATTTTAGAGAAGAGTTTTTTATAAATTATGTATTCTAAAGTATAAATGTTTCAAGGGTAAGAGAGATAGAGAGAGGAAAAAAGAGAGAGATGGGGGGAAATGTCGTATTCGTTTAAAAGTCATAAACTCTGTTGTTTTATTGACTAAACAATTTAAAAGAATTTAGTTCTAAAAATAGCAAAAAGTTTAGTTAATTTAATTAACCTTCTTTTTCCTCTCTTTTTATTTATTTTGTGTAATTGAAAATGTTTCTTAAGTGTCGCTCTTGCTTTTCTCGACAATTTGAGAAAATTTAACAACTAATACACTTCAATTCGGTCAGTGATTTTTTGCATGATTTGTGCACGTATTTCAAAATCAGCAAAGAACAAAGTGTTCTAATTAAATTGAAAAAGGAAAGACTAATGAGTACATAATCATTTTTTAATACTAACTATTTATTAACTTAACTTTTAGCAAGGTCAAGAATCACTTTAAGTCTAGGTTACAACCTAAAGAAAGAATGTTGATTATACGTACATTACTGACTTTTAGCAAAATGAAGAACCATTATAGTGAAAGTTACAACCATTTCGAAAGACTCTAAAAACTCAAATTTTACAAACAAATTTGAAATAATAAACTAAAAATATAGATCATAAAATATAAACTAAAACAGTGTAAAAATTAATATAGTATATCTTTATAATTTTGTTCTTGATTCTTTATTTTACTATACTTTTTTATAATTTTTTCCGTTATTTTCTTCATTTTTATGCACTTTTTTAAGCACTTTTTAACGATTTCTTTTGCTTTATGCATTTTTTATTTTTTCAACTGTCTGATTTTGTTTGTTTTGGGCTTATTTATTATTTTTTAAAAATCTGTATTATTATTTTTACATTTTTATCTTTTTTTTTGCCAGTATTTTTTTTTGTATTTTTGTTTTTTTTTACTTGATGTTTTTTTGCTTATTTTTCATATTTCATTTTTACTTTCTTTTAGTTTTATTTTTCTTTAATTTTATGGCAGCTTAAATCAGTCACGTCAATTGTCGTGTGGGCGCGTACTTGTCATTGTACGGTTGTTGTTCTTGTTGTCGTTTGGACAGTAAAATTTTGGGACACTAAAATTTCAATCGTTGCTTGTTTTTAATTTTTTAATGTTTTTTAATTCCTTTTCTTCTTCTTAAGTTAAACAAAAATAATCGTTTTTTCTCTGTACTTTCAATAAAAATGCAAATAATGGTGGAACGTGTTTTGCCCCCGAAAATATCCCTCGCAAAAAAACAACAATCATGCAAAAAAAACATTATCGGTACTTAAGAGTTAAGTAATTATTTTTAATTGGTTGCAATCGAGACAAAGTGATGAATATTTATTTTTTTCCAAAAAAAAAATGATTAAACAGACGAATACGAAATAATTTTCGAAACCAATCAAGAAATTCTTTCAATACTGATTATGTTATAATTTTTTAAAGTTTTAAAAGAGTCACCGAAGAAGTAACAATGTATGAAGGATGCGACAAAGATCATTTCCCAAAATTTTTAGTAATACTTTTTTTATAACTTTTTATTTTATTTTAAGATTAAAGCAAAAGCCTTCAAGCTTTTTCAGTCTCGAAACTGTAGTGATGGAAAAAGTATGACAAAGCAAAGATCGATGATGCTGACGTTTTAACAATCACAAAAGGAGATCGATGTAAAAAATCATGTGCCGGTAATCTCGAGAAAGTAAAAGGATCGTGAAAACGGTTTATGTTAAAGCCTTAAATTATCTTGTAGGTATGTCGAGATAATGACAATGGATTGCCCCAAACGATTATAAAAGAGAGAAGGATGAATTTGATTTGCAAAAGGATGAATTTGATTTGCAAAAGGATGAATTTGACTTGCAAAAGGATGAATTTGATTTGCAAAAGGATGAATTTGACTTGCAAAAGGATGAATTTGATTTGCAAAAGGATGAATTTGACTTGCAAAAGGATGAATTTGATTTGCAAAAGGATGAATTTGATTTGCAAATTGGTAAATTTGATTTACAGAAGGATAAATTTGATTTGAAAAAGGGTGAATTTAATGTGAAAAACGTGTATATTGCAATTAAAAACCCGATTTTAGAGATTTGTAACGATTAAGAACACAATTAATATTAAAAATGTACAAGTCAAGATTAATCGTAAGGTTTGGAAACTTTTTCTTCTTTTCTATACAAAATCCTCTAAAACATCGTAGATCAATAAAGAAATTTGAGAAATATCACAAAAAATCTGTCAAATCCAGCTTGAGTTTTTTCTGTCCTTGTTTCTTTTGGTCTGTGACTGTATGTATGTATTAAGAAAATGTATAGCTTTTGGTTAATTATGCCAAAATGTATTAATTAACTAAAAGCTTGAGACACAGAATAGACAGAACAGAAAAATGGCTGTCAGTGGAAAAAAAATGATAGAAAGCTACAGAGAGGAAGCAAAATCAAAAAAAAAACCGCCATTGGAAAAACGAAAGGAGAAGGGAAAGGAGTTGTAATTTATTTTGAGTAATCGAAATAACGTAACGCAACGCAACGCGTCATAACGCCGGGCTACTTTAAACGATAAGTTGAGCTGTCAAGCAGAGCTGTCAGTTTATTTGAAGAATGAAATAAAATAACAAAAAAAAAACACAAGAGCAACAACAACAACAACAATGAATATAAACGGGTACAAACGCCGACAACAAATCACTAGAAATAATCGTATCTTTTACTTGTAGTGAAATAAAATCAAGAAAATTAGTTATTACAAAAATTGAGCTGTTGACACAATTAGTTCAGGGTTGCCAACGCAATGCAACGCAGTGCAATGCAACGCAGCGCAACGCAACGCAACGCATCGCATCGTACAAATTAAAATAAATACTTGGAAATGAAAAAACAAAAAGAAATAAACAAACAAGCCTTAAAAATCTAAAAAAAAATATAGCAAAAAGTAATAATAATAATAATAACAAATTAAGGATGTTTTTTAAAAAAAAAGTTATGCACTTGCTCTGATGGTAAAAAAATACGAAAAAAATTACAAAAAAAATAATGCCAGCAGAGAAAAAAAAACGAAGATCAGTAGTTACGAAGTCACGGCGAGAATGTTGCCACAACAGCAACAACAAGCGCTCTTGAGAGCCACAACAATAGATAATATTGTTAAATAAATTATAAACAAATAAATAAATACTGCTCGAAATGATGTACGTAAATAAAATAAATGTACGTGAGAGTTGAAGTAAATTATAAGAAAGTAAAAAAAAACAAACTGCGTGTTTTCGCTGTTTTCGAGCAAAAAAAAAAACACAGCAATAAATCTCATTATTGATGATTGTGGCGATGTGACTACACGTTCGTTGATTGTGGACACTGCAGATAGTTGTTGTTGTTGCTATTTTTATATTTCATATTATTATTAAATGGTTAATAATAAGTGTGTCAACGCAATTTTATTGTAAAGTAAATAAAGACAACCTAAAGAATAAACAAAAAGAAAACTGATAAGAAAAGTTGCAGGCTCCTTGATAATAAGAGTTAACTTTAAATAGACACTGCCACAGACAAGAGACAGTAAAAGAGGGGGGGAGAGAGAGAGAGAGGACCACCGAACAGTTGAGTCCTCTCAGTTTGGGACAAAAAGTTATTGATAAAGCTTGAGACAGACAAACAAACGGTAAAGCAAAAAAAAAAAAAAACGGACCAGCAAAAAAGACTGATAATGTAAAGGTAGAAAAGGAGACTTCAGCCGATCGTACTCGTAGCGTTGTCGCTTTCTGGAATAAATCATACGATATATGTACAAGTATGTACGCTCTTCCGATAAGTTGGCTTTTGCGAAATTTGTTCATTTATGGTTCAATTTTGCAATGGCGAGCGCAAATCCACAACTCTCGAAAATTTACAGTGGACAACAGCAACAACAACAACATTGTCACTGGACGACAGCAATAACAATCACAAAATCGACATAATATTTTGGAAAAATAGCACTAACTTAAAAGTCATTCCATACTCGTTTCCTCCTGAAGGTTATGGTAGATGCATGCGAGCCCGAAAGCGACCGTATACTGAGTTTATTCCCTCAACTTCTCCCCTCAAGATATTACAATAATTCGGTTTTAGTTTCAAAATGTTTCTGCAATTAAACAGCAATGAAAAGCTGTTCATGCAACACATTTTTGTAATAAATTTCTTTATTTCAGCCAGAAAAAGCGACAGAATAATGTTTAAGAAATTGTCCACAAAAATTTTCAATTGCCAAAGAGTTTTAAAGGCTGCTAAGTTCTGCGAATTCGTATTCGAATGCTGTGGAAGGTATTTTTGCGGAAATAATAAAACTTCTTCTAAAGATCTTTTTTTATACTCATATGATATTATTTCCTTAAACCTTTCTGTATTTTAGGTCGAGAATGACCCTGAGGAGCTTTTCTATGTCCCTTTTCATACTCTCATAATTGCTTCTCCCCCTTCCTTCCTTCCTTCCTTCCTTCGCTCCTTTCTTCCTTCCTTCCGCCCACAATTTTGTAAAGTTCTCCAAGTTAAACGTTTTCAATCAGTGACGATTTTATTTTGACGTTTTAGAAACTGTTTATGATGGCCAGAAAAGATGGCTGCAGCATACTATTATTATTTATCACCCAAACAACAACAACAACAGAGATATATGTATCATACCAACCCTGGAGATCGACATCGACATCAGTTACTAAAACCACAACAAGCAAAATCATAGTCTAAATGCATAAATTATGACGGATAAATTATCCACTGATTTAATTAAAATGGTTTAAAGGTAATGAAAAAATTGAGGAAAAAAGTGGGACGGCATGAGAGACCGAGAGAGAAAGAGAGAAAGCTTGACTACTCTTTAGTCTTAGTCTTAAAGACTGACTGAGACCGTTTGGAAGACCATTTCGTGGAGGCACTTCGGGCTGAGGCAAAAGAATGCGTTGAAGTTGTCGACGAGGTGCGCCTTTTTGTTGTTAGTGCTGCTACTGCTGTTGTTGTTGTTGTTGTTGTTATTGTTAAGCCTCGCAATTAGAGAAGTAATCAGTCTAGTTTTCATTGTCATTTAATTGGCAAATTTAAGGCGATACACAGCAACAAAGTCTTAATTAATTTTCTCAATGGAATACATTTCTTAATGATTTTGAACGATCAAATAAAAAAGGAGAAGAGGATGGTGACAAAGCAATAGAAGAAGATAAAAAAGTAAAGCTGTATTATTTAAAGAATGACATACGTCAAGTTATGGCCGAATTATGGCCCGACTTGTGTCAAAAAGTCATCGAAAATTCAACCTCAAAAGAATTGAGGCCTGCAAAAGGTGCCGTAGAGGACATTTGAACGATATTCCTTTTCACGCATAATGGCATAAAGTCCAAGTCCATATTGAAATAAAAATTCCATCGATATCTGAATATTTAGTGCGCTTTTATTTACTACACTTTCCGAAAGAGAAAATGGATAACCCTGTAATATGAAGAAGAAGAAGAAACTCCTACAAATGAATACGCACGACCGAAAAAGAGCACGCTTTTGAACTGAAGAGAAGAGACTTCCGGAATAAATATTTTTAGTGAGACTTTAAAATGCTTTAATACAAACATATCAATATCAATAGTACTAAAACAGCAAAGGAAAAGAAGAAGAAGAAGAAGAAGCATAAGAGGACAAATAAAAAGCTGAAAAATTAAAAAATTAAGGTTAACCATGAGCTGACAATTTTATGAGGTCAAAACGGCCCTTAAAATCAGAAAATAAAGAGATGAGAGATAAAGAGTACACCAATGATTTTAAAGGCTTAAAAAGGAAAACACTGAAGTCTTCAAAAAAAAAAAAAAAAGAAGAAAAAGATAGAGATAAGATAAAGAGAAGAAGAAAAAACTGAAGCTACAAAAGGTAGCAAGTTGCGAACTCAAAATGGGTCCTTAAAACCTTAAAAAAAGATGATAATAAAAAAATCAAAGAGTGGAAGAGTGTAGAAAAAGTTTTTTATCATTTTTTTTTAACGAAAGCAACATTAAAAGTGCAAACAGGACAAGAAGAAGAAGAAGCAAAGCTTAAAAACTTTTGTAAACATTTGCCAAACTCAAAGAATGTCATTAAATCCGAAGATGATTTTGCAAAAACATTATGATCGAAATAAGTAAAGAAGTTGAGAAAAACTCATGAAGGTGTTAAAGTATTGTATATAAAAGAGTAGCAGATGGAGAGAGGAGAGAAGGAAGAAGCTAAGAAGAAGAAATTCAAATGTATTAAAATTGTCAAATGAGCTCAAAAACTGTCAGAAGCTCACAACAAATCACACCAATTTAATGCAATAGAATTCTTTAGACAAAAATTAACTTAAGTTAATTTTTTTTTTTGCAAAACTTAAAACAAACAAAAATTAAACTTAAATTAAGCTTGCAAAACTTAAACAAAAATGAACTTAAGTTAATTTTCTGGGTCTTTTCACAAAAACCTTCTTAATGAGAAATTTAAAAACAAATTGAAAAAAACAACAGAATTGAAAATTGAAGAAAAAAACTAGAAAAATAACAGAATTGAGAATTGAAAAATTATGAAGTGAAAAATTGTGGGCAAAAAAATCGGTCAAGAAAAAATGTTGCGTAGAATAAAAAATCGTAAACGAAAAAAAAATGGTGGAAGGCAGGCAAAGGATCTTCATATTGTATGGTACTCGTACCTACGCCGGACCACAATTTTAGGTCTTCTTCTTCTTTTTTTTCTTTTTCACACACGCTTCAGCTATTTAAGTACTAAAAATAAAAAACAATAACAACAACAAAATACCAAGAATTTACAACGTCATAATAACTATTACGATCATGTTATTTTGACAATTTTCGACACTTAAAGCTTTTGTCATTAAGAAGAAGACTGCAACTGATGATGACGTTTTGTTTTTGGTTGTTAATTTTTTTTTTAGTTTTTCACTAAAAATTGAAATGAAAATGAAAAGAGAAAGGAGAAAAGCATCAAGTTTTGCATAAAAAAACAGCGTTTACGATTTTCTTTATGGTATTTTGCAACAGATACAACGAAAAAGAGAGAAAGGTGGAGAGAGACAGGAAGAGGAAGAGGAAGAGGAAGAGCAATATATATTGCTAAAATTTGCTTGTAGTCATCTAAACTTTTGCTAACAAAGTTTAGTCAATAAATAAGACGACGACAAAGAATGAAACTATCAACAACAACAACGACACTACAAACTTTTTACACAATTTACGTTTTACAAAACACTAAATTGAAATATCCTTTTAACGCCCACCACGTGTGCCGCCTCATTTGCTAACCATCAACTCACAAACGCCCTTAGTCTTTTTTTGTTCCATGCTCATTCCATGCTCCTCGGTACCAGCTCTGCACCCAAACACTCAAACAAACGCATTCCTGACCGTAGTGTTCCTTAAATTCTTTAACATTAATAAAAAATTCAATTTAAATGAGGCTACACTTTAGTAGACGACACAACGTGTGCCGCCATCACGTCGGCAAAAGGACAATGATGAATACGATACGTATGTCCAGAGGGGTAGAAAGGGGTGACATAGACCCCCCCCCCCCACCGCACCCCCCTTGGTATATTCAAAAGGAGAGCAGAAGCAGAGAACAAAAGGAACAGCAACTATATTCATTAAACAGTGCGGTTTTTAACACAAAGACCCCGAGGGGGGACTGATGCCTCCTGTAAGAAGAAATAAGCAGTTTTTTTATAGAAAACTAATTCTCTTCCTCAATTTTTGGTTTTATAATCATTATATCTACCATATTTTTCATTTATTTCTCTACACTTTACAAAATTTCTATAGTTTTCCAACTAAAATATTCGTTGGGGGCGCACGGAAGTGGATTTGTATTGGATTTAAAATAGTCCTTGTGCTTACAGCTTGAAAGAATTTAACAACAATCCCTTAGGAATGTTCCAAGAACGATCCCAGAGACAGACAGACAGAACCGCGGCAAGACTACAGGAAGCATCTGCAAAGCTCTGAATTTCGGAAAACTTAAGGAAAATCCTTAGCATTTGTATTCCGGGCGTTCTCGAACGGCAGGCGAAATATTCGAGAAATGTCTGCCGTCACGAATTTCAATAAGCTCGGCACTACGTGACTCAAGGTTATCTCGCCAAATGCGAGATAAAAATGGTGAGATTCGTATGCGGATAAGTACATTATTTTAGGGCTTTTGGGTGCGCGTTAACAGCGGGTGTGTTCATATTTATGCTAGCGTCACCTCACCCTCGACCACAAAAGTCCAACCATACGCGCATATTTACCAACACTCCAACACCGCGACCACAAACGACATCAGGGGCCAACCTTTGCCATTCATCATAAGTCTCTGAGTGTGAATGAAGTACGACTGTGTCTCTGGTTACCATTCGCAGGAATGATAAGCCTCTGAATGCCATCGAAATGAGTGCAAAAAATAAGCAGGAATCAAATCAAACCACGAACAAAGGAAGAGATACCGCCCAGAGGCTCACTACTCCTCTCTCCCTCTTCCTCTCCTTGTCCTCTCTGCTGCACTCCCTTCGCATTCACGGTTTACCGCGTATCGTATCACGCACACTGTTCGAAAACTATATAGAAATTCAAAGGCGAGGGCGGCGGCACTCGTAGCACTAAACAACCATCTCTTTTACAAAAACAAAAAAAAACAACACTTATGCATGATTTTTTCTAAAATACTACTACAACAACAACAACAACACTGGCCACTTTAATATAAATTACTTGGTAAATGCAATTTGGGTCACAGACAATGCGTCTGAGGGGGCAGCACCGACTGACTGCCGCTCGCAACGTTTAGGAAAGTGTTGAAAGCTCCTCTTGCTGCTGTTTGTGTTATTGTTGTTGTTGTTGTTTAAGCTCTCGGAATAAGTGTTGTTTTTGTTGCTTCAGCTGCTGCCGCATTTGCCGGTTTTTGTTGTTGTTTTTTTTGTATTCAAATTGCAGACACTTTTTTTCATCACCCGAACATTTCTTGTTCTTGTTGTTGTTTTTCTTTCTCTCTGTTCGTCGTCTTCTTCTGGTCTTAGAGTAAATGCTTAAAAAATGCAATTTAATGCAATTTAATTAAAAAAATGCAAAAAATTCAATAAATTGAAAATAAAAATAACAACGGACAACTTGAAAAATTACAATTAAATAACGTACATTCTATGTTTTTTGTCCAATAATAACGTTTAATAATGTTTAACGTTAAACCTTTTTTAATAAATTTTGCAAAAAGGAGGATTTTTGGGATTTTCAAAAAGAGGAGGATTTTGTGGGGGGTGGATTTTCCCAAAAAAAAAATTCATATCAATAAACATTTTTACTAAAAATCACGTGCTAAAAATCGTTAACTAAATAAAAAAAGAACTAGAAAACAACAAACAGGAAAGGTATATAAAGGAACAACAACAAGGAGAAAAACATAATATTGACCCGTTTAATATTGCCCGTTTTTAACCGAATTTTAAAAAATTCAATCAACAACAACAACAACAACAATAGTAAAATCAGCAATTCAGAGCTAAACTCAAAGTTTTAACTCATCTTATACGACTCTTCCTATTTTTCTTTTGTTATAAAAAATCTGGCAATGAATTTTTAAAAGGTTTTTTTAAAATGTCGTAAAAACTCTTTATAGTGCATAGAGTGAACGAACAGAGACAAGAGACAAGACAAAATGGATTTTATGACACTCGGATTTATTTCTTTTTCGTTGCAGCCACAGCAACGGCAACAACAATAAGCATTATACAAACAACAGGAAATAATAACTTAAAGTTTTAACCTTTAAAAATTAACGTATGCAGCATTCGGAAAGGTCAAAAATACATACTAAAAAATCAATCAATTGTGTTTTAATGTTTAATAAAAGCTTTGTTGTGTTGCTGAGAAAAAAAAGACGAAATTCGATAACAACAACAACAACACCAACCACAAAACCTTATTGACCTACTGTCCAATAATGGCGAAAAACAAGCACGTATAAAAAAAAAACCACGCATCAAAAAATGATGTGCCCTCCTCGCCGAAATCATCGATAAATAAATGGTCAAATATTCAGGAATGACGCGAACAAAAACTGGGGGAAATTCAAAGTTAATCGAATGAATCCGGCACGCCGGAAACCGCGGAAACAGCTCAAGGAAAAACCAACCAACCAAGAAAGAAAAATAAATAGTCATTTCAGGAAGCCAACAACGAATGAACCACGCTTAAATATGAAACCAAATGAAAGACGTCAAAGCTCATGACACGATAACTAAGAGAACAATAATAGCAACAATAAACAAGCAAGCACGCATTTAATAAAATAAAATTCAATAAAATAAAATAGAATTAAATAAAATAAATATCCAAAGAAAGCCTAAAGTAACCACGTAACACGTGCCTGCCGCCGCACCTCGAAATTGAAAGCCAACAAAAAAAAGGATCCCAAAAGGAACATCATTCGTTCAACAGAGAAGTTAAATAGTCTTTTAACACATAGAACAAGCATAGGCGCAAGGATAAGCGCTGAGCACAAACTGAAAAAAAGACTAAGGACACTTCTGACACTGACCCTAACTGAAAACTAGTCAAGTGAAAACTAGTCAAGGGGCTCCCTTTGGAAGTTAGTTAGCAGAAAATTGATGGCACTGACAAGGGTTACGCCAAAAAAATTATGGCCGCTCGGGAGATTAATTGGGAAAAACACACGCACCAACACACACATACACAAACACATAAAAACTTACTTTAAAAGTATTTACTCGTAGTTATTGAAGATAAGAAAAGTGTAAAGAGAGAAAGATAAAGCTAGAAATAACAGACGGAGACAGAGACAGAGACACAAAGGATAAATTAGAAAAAACAGCAACAACAACAAACACAACAACAAACGCATTTAACAAAACTGACTTGGAGTTTTGTATCAAATAATTGGTTTCAAGTACGCTTAAGAGAACTTTTGCTTCTAATACGCTGCAGGCATTTGTTGTTGTTGTTGTTGGACGCACCTTAAAAAGAAATGAAATTAATTTTAGTAAAATTATTTAATGCATTAGCTACAATGAGAATTGTTCACGCCTTGAAAAAGGCAAACTGGGAGCAGGCAAGGAGCTCCCAGTATACAAGAAAAAAAATGAGGTCAGTTAAAAGCTAACCTATGGTTAAAAGAGAATAAAGAAGTTAAAAGATAGTTACGTAAATGTTAAACGAATGAGAGAGGCCTGCCTCTAAACGGTTAAAAGGACAATAAAAAGTTAAGAGGGCAAGTGAATGATCAGAAGAGTAATGAGAGGAGAGGGAATGAGCAGAGAGAGAGAGAGAGAGAGATCGAATAACGGTTAAGAGTGGCGATGAGAGATTAAGAAATATTAACGTATGATTAAGAGAGCAAACATCAATAGTTAAGAGAGACAATTCAGTGGTTTTCTTAAAAGAGACGGACGGATTGAAGCGCCCAAAACACATGGTTTATGCTTAAAAGAGGCAGTAAAAAGTCAAGAAGGTTTAAAAAAAAAGGTGAAGAGAATGGTTACCACAAAAAAGAAATCGATTAGAGGATCGATAAAGCGTTTAAAGCGACAACGAAGGATGGCGAAGAGATTAAGAAATGAGTGTCTTGCCGTGAGAAAAGCATAATAAGGACCTTGAATATTCTTACTCCAACGGAAATCGCTGATATGTACGATGTTATGAGTGCTTGCAGCTAAATCGACGATCAAAATGAACCTTCGTCCTTGACCCGAAAGCTGCAGAGAGCTAGCAAAGAAGAATGTTGCAAGTACTTGACGACTTTGCTGCTCTTAATTTTTGGCATTCATTCTTCTGAACCAGAAAAGAACAAATTCGAATTCTTTTGGCACTAAGCCAAGCGCCCTTTGGCAGAGTCTTGTTTGTTTTTTTTTAAATAAATTTTTCTGGCTTCAAAAAGTTCCCAGAATTTTTGGCTTCTTTCACAACAAAATCAAACCACAAAATGGACAAATATTAACGAAATATGTATTGTTGTTTTTTATAAAAACTTGTTACAAATGAGAATAAAGTTTTATTTTCTGCTTGTTCCTCTTATTTATCCTTCTTTATTATTCGACCGTTTGGCCAAAGTAATACGATCCTAATTGAATTTAATTTTGTTTTCACTTCCTTCGTTTGTGTTTGTTTTGTGATATACTTTGCTGAGTTATCCTTGAATCCTTGAGTTGTTGTTGCTGCGGTGTTAAATTACTTTGGCATTTTCCATTTTCTTCATGTCCTTTTAAAATGGAAACGTCGCCAACGAACACGTTTGTCAGAATTGTATTCTGATGAAGGCAAAGAGTATGAAAAGAGTATGAAAAGAATGAAGAAAATGGTATTTATGTATTTTTATTTGTACCACCTTTTCGTTATCATTAACCTCTCCTCTACTCTCCTCTGGAACGTTTTTCTCAGAGTGTTGAAGGAAAAAATGCTGCCGCAAGGACATGTTGCGTGCCTCAAAGTTCTCTAAAGGCATTAAGTATAGAAGCGACGACGACGACGACGACGACGACGATAACAACAAGGCGCGGTTTCCTGTCGTAGTTAGTATTTTATGCGGACTACAACAATGGAAAACATGAACTTTGAAGTAAAGCGAAAGCGAGCCGAGGATTTCATGGACGAGCTGCCAATTTTTCACTTACAGAAATCGAATAATAATGCGAATAGTTTACTTTTTTGTAGTAAAAAATTAAAGTTATCATTTACTGTATTAAGAAATTTAGAAGCTCTAAATTGTATGGCAAATATTTTTAAAATTTATCACTAAATATGAACTTCTTTAGGAGCCTAAAAACTTCTAATAATGCTTAATATCCTGAAAAGTATGTAAGTATAAGAAAAACCTTCAGAAACTACTCATTAAATACCTTTCACATCGTTTTAATGTCTTTAAAATCTTAATACTTCTTGTTTCCTTGACAAAAAGCATTAAAAAGGAGACGAATATAGAATGAATAAAAATTTAAACACTTTTTCGCACCATAAAGACTAAAGCTTAATAAACGTAAAATTTAATAAAATCAAGTCACTAAAGTTGAATTGAGATCTCTGTTTGTGGGGCCATGAGAGCTTTGCCTCTAAAGCGATTGTGAGAGAGTTGAGCAAATGAGTGAAACGGAAACACTGGCGCCACTATAAGCGCTCGTGTCGCGCTACCAGCGCCAGCGTCTTCCCACTAGGACGTTTGAGGCGACGACAACGACAACAACAACGGCGACGGCGATTGTCATTAGCACGAAACGAACGAATTTTGCAGCCAGGGCTGGCAGCAGGGCTTGTGGGCCAGGTTATGATTAAACAGGCTAATGATGGTGATATCCTTGAAGCGCTTGGAAGGAAGGGATAGAGAAGAAAATAACGAAAACGTACAGAGCGACTTGGCAGCATGAAGGAAAGGAGGGGGAGGGGGGGGGAGTTAGAGAGGAATAAATACGTGGGCATTAAATGAATTACTACCGGTATTTACTATTTTGGTGACTGCAACGGTGAGAGGCGACTCCAGCTAAAGAGCCGTCTGGGGTGAAGGGAGTGGTATAATTTTAAAATAAAATTTAATGCAACGATTAAGTTCTTAAAGATGAAGTGCGAAAACTTGACTTCAAAACTTTCGCAAACCGAAGAGCTGGCGCTGAAGCTATATTTTAAAAGCAATTTAAATTTCTTTATTATTCTGTGGCAGGTTTTTATGTTATTTGCTTTTTTATTCACTTAACTTTCTGTGTTTTCTTTCCCTACAGCTTTAATCCGTTCCTCTATTTCCTTTTTAACCATTATCGTCGGCTTTCTTTTATGAAGCAGTGAAAATTCAATTAAATCACAAGAAAAAAAGACAAAAGCTGTGACCATTTAGCACTTTCTCATTTAATGTGAAGACATAATCAAAATGTCGTAAAAGAAGAGTAAAGCCAGCCAGCTGTCAAATAAATACACACACTCCTCCTCACTCTAGCTCTTTGCGAGCGAATGGTACGCACGCAGCCGCGTGCTTTCAGAGGATTTTTTTTATTTACTTATAGACTGATGGCGCCCGATTGTCTCAAGCGCCACCCTGTACCGTCTCTCCGGTAAATTTCCGCAGCAACAACAACAGCAAGTCCTGCACGTGCTTCTCTTCCAGTTGGAAAAATTAATAAAAGGCGCTCAGAGGTGGAGGCAGCGGGAGTGCGTGGCGTGGGAGTTGATAATGGTATGGCATGGTAATGGTACGCTATTTTAATGGTACGTATATACTTATGCTGTGGTACATATTTTCTGTCGTACTGTGTGTGTCGTACTGTCCTCTTGTTGCTACGAAAAGGTTATCAACCGAACTAAGGACATTTCAACTCATCCTGAATAGTTTATACAATATACGAATAATCTGAGTTGTTTCGCATTTTTGCTTTTTTGCTTACTTCTTGGTTTCCTTCATTTTCCACAACTTTTGTATGACACGGCTTATCAGTAAAGGTCAATTCTGTTTTTTTTTCTTTTGCTGGAAAAGAATTGTTTCGTTTTCATTTCATATTTCCGTTTTATTAAACTTTTGCGCTTTTGGGAAATCGATAAAAAAACTTTTTGTGAACTTAAAGTGTCACAAAAGACTGACTGAGAAATTAAGAAATACATAAACAACAAGAAAAACTTATTACTCTTTCCAAAAAAATAAATGCGGAATCTCGAAATATCTAAAATAATTCAAAGGTTTTTTTATTAAAATTTTTCATTTATCTTCATTACTAAAAAAAATCATCATAAAAAAAGGAAATGGAAAACTTTTAAGATTAAGCGCCCGTATTAATAGAGCTCCTGATTCTTAATCGCAAAAGACGCCTCTGAAGCTGACTTTTACTCTCTCTTTTTACTCTCTTTGTCACGCAACAATGAAAAGTTAGTAAAATACTTAATTTCAATTAAATTTTAAAACTATTGTAAATTCATTAAAATGTACCTACAATGATTTTTTAATAAATTTCATTACTTTTTGAACAAAAATTAGTTAACAAACAAAAATTAGTTTGTTTTAATTTTTGTCAAGGCGAGTATTTTTTAATACAATTTCGTATTTATTTATTTTTTAGTTCATTCTTAATGGATTTTTTTTTGAATTTAATGGTTTAGTGATGAGAAGCGCATAATAGTTTCTCTATCAACAATAAGTTTTAAAGAAAAATACTTTTTTGTGCAAAAGAATTTTCTATTGTTTTTTGTTGAAGTGTTGAAAGATTCCGGTTTAAATCTATGTATATTTTTTAAAAATAATTTTCATTTTCTAGTTTAATATTTCGCAGAAAATGTGTGAAAAACATTTTCCGAAATTGATTTTGCTCTTTGTAAAATGAAGCGCAGGAATTTCAGATCTCTTTTCGCACTCAAATTATTTATTTGTAGAGAATTTTTATGGGTTTAAAGGTACGAACACGAGAAGCTGTTAAAACTTATAAATAGTTTTATAAGTTTAGGAATGCTTTTCCTAAAAAAACTAATTCTGCTAAGAAAAAGTCTTTAAAGTTATTCAAAATAAAATAAATATGGTAAAGAAAACTTAATATAATCCTTAAGTTTTCATTCGCTGGAAAGCAAAAAAAGAATATAGTTTGAAAATCTATTTTTCCAAAAGTTATATTAAAATATTTCTTAAAAAATTAAACATTTTTTCGGTTCCTATACACAATTTAGCAAATACCATTACCGTAATAATAGTGAGATGGTTGCTGTACTCGCTAAAGCTATTGTTTTTTACGAGATCAGACTCTATAGACAAAAATAGCGAGCCGCGGTTCAATTAAAAGTTACAACCGCCAAAGCTTAGCTGGCCAAATCAATGAAAAGGACTAATTAGTTCTGACCAAAGGGACCATACGCAGGCTGACAGAACAACGAGAGCAGACACGGATTGGCAAAGTAACGAGTTTAGAGATCGACAAGATCTCTATATTCATACTATATTCTAAGCGAACAAACCTAAGAGACAGACAATGAATTAAATCCAAACAACGAGATGAGGGCTAAAAGGATTGGTCAAAGCAACGAGTACTCAAAACGAATACAACGAATACTTAAGACGAGAAAATCACAATAACAAATCATATTCAGATCAAGAAAACCAACGAGATCAAAAGCGTTTTAATACGTTAGAGCGAGATTAGGATTCAGACTGAAAAGAATATAAGTCGAAATTGATCTTGTTTACGAACGTATTGTTTGGCAATTTTAATGGACCGGCGGAAAAAGAAAATGGAAATGAAATGGTATGAACAAATTAATTAATTAAAATTCATTTATTCAAATAAATTCACAAATATTTTACAGACTAAAAAACAAGTACCTTTGTTGATATATATACATATACATATATATGTATATGTAAATATGTACATATGTATATACATATAATGGTGTGTTTTTAGTACAAAGCTCATTTTAAAATTCGAAAGCTTTTTTCCTAATTTTGTTCTCTCTCTTTGCCGTTGTCCTTGGAAAATAGAATTTGTTTTAAAAGTAGGTACTCATAAGAGAAGAACGAGTGTACTCAATTGAATTTTCCTTGATCTTATAGCTCTTGAAAGTAATTCAATAAGAAAAAATTTCGTAGTATTTCTTTAGCAAAGTTTCTAAACTAATTAAGAATTTTTAAAAGATAGAAAAACAACAAGAAAAAATAGTTTATGTGTTTGTACGAGAGCTGACCCGATGGCTGACCTCCTCCTCCTCTTCTTCTTAATTCGAAAGGGATGCCAGAGCATGTTTTTGTAGTAAGAAATATTACGATAGACCAACACAATGGACAGACAGACAGACAGACAGACCGACGAACAATGAAATCAAACTGTTTTTACTCTGATGAGCTCAATGGTCATTGTCTTCCTCTTCTTCTTCCTCTTAGTGCTCTAGTACGTTGTTCTTTCATTCACTTTTTTCTTTTATTTAAATTGAATTAAATTAAATTAAATGAAATATCTACAGAGAAAACTAAACAAAATTCGTTCGACATTTTGTCATGGCGTTAAGTTGTTGTTGTTGTTGTTGTTATTAGGAAGGTTAATAATACTATATACCTAAATTCATTCACAACAAATTCAGGCATACACACACACACATACGCGCACGTAAATTGATTGTATGCACAGCATCATGGCATGACATGCAAAGTATGTCACTGTGACAATTTGCATCCATGGCGCACAGTGTTGGCAGAGCCAAGTGTCGGTGTGACGAAGTGAGGGACGGAAAGAATGAGTGTATGAATGAATGAATCTGGCTTACGTTGCCAGTTTATTGTCAGAGTGGCGGCGGCAATGACAACCACGAGGATGGCGCTTCAAGAATTTAATTCATGCTGCGATGATGAATGGGTCTGAAAATGATTCGTAGTAAATGATTCTTGAAAAGCAAACAAAAAAAAAATTAAAAATTGGCTCACTTTTGCGTGTTGTTGGTAGTTGCTGTTGTTGCTGTGATGATCACAGTGTCGCTTCACCAATGTTGATGTTTAGAAAATGTAAAATTTTTTTTATTTCTGTGACACTTTCCATTGTATGTACCTACCTTTATCGTTTTTTGTTGTTGTTTTTGGTTTTCTTTTTAAAATTTTCTCTTATATTCTTGTATTGTTTTCATTGATTTTTTTGTTTTCTACAATATAATTCTACAATTTCCTTTAATTATTTATTCTCTTTATTCTTTTTTCTTAATTTGTGATGAATGAATTCTTTTTAGAATGTCTTTAATTTAAGTTAAATTTTTTTTTTTTAATTATAATGATTTTTATTTATTTATTTATTATTTTTTATTTATTTATTTAGAAAATTTATGTATTTGGAATTTTTCAAATTATAAAAAGTTGTGGAACAAAACTTAAAAAATTATTCATCAAAATTTTTTCATAATTTTCTTTCAAAAACAAAATGACAACAAAAAATTGTCAAATTATTCGCAAACTGAATTTAATTGAATACAATTTAAATTAAAACGAAGTGTCAAGAAATGTCCACAAACAACCGAAAATTGTCAGCGAAATGAGGCAAAATTGAGGACGCTTATGACAGTGATCATCACGGATGAAGATGTTAGTGATGACGATGATGCTGTGGCTGTTCTGTTAGTGATAATTATTGACTAATTACCATCGGCATTACTTTCATTTATAATAAGGTAAGCTCTTTTATATTTATTGGTTTATTACAAATTTTAGTAAAGTTTATTTATTACAAATGTCTTTACAGCTGTCAAGTGTCAATTTGTAATTAGTTTTGTTGTTGCCTTTTGGTTTTGTTATTGCTTTTGTTATTTACTTTAATACTTTAAAAGCCAATCAATTTTTTTTTCTTTGAACGTGTTGAACTTTTGTCATTGTCATTTTATTATTAATGGCTTTTGTTGTTTTTATTGATACAACGGAAGCGTTGACTAAAAACTAATTGACTATTGACCGATTTGTTGCCTTTTTTTACTTCGTAATCCATCAGTACCTTCAACATTCGCTCATAACAACCAACAATCAGCCTACTAACCATTAATTCATCAATACGTGCATTTATTCATACAACCATACCTTCATTTCTCGCTTTATTGTCACTCGTTTGTTGTTTTCTCTTTCGTTCTCAGACCAAAAAGACAAAATTTTTTATAATGTTTGCCAATTTTGGTAAACTTTTGTTACCGTTTTAAGACTTTCTAATAATTAAAAAGAAGACAAGTCTGTGGGTTGAAATAATTAATTATAAACTTAAAAAAAAAAAGAAAGAATTTAATCTGTCATTATTAAAAAGTCAATAGCATTTATTAACTTTTCAGAAAGAAAAAATGTATAATTGATAAAGGAAAAAAGAAAGAATAAAAGCAAAAGCAAAATACCACAAAAAAAAAACACCAAAAAAGAGGTGTAAGAGAGCAAAAATAATTCCGAAAGAATAATAGAATTATACTCCTATAAATCATTACTTTCGTAATCAAGCTCTTACTTTAATTAAACCCCAAAAGGGTCCTTTTCTTTTCCAAAAACTCATTTATTTATATATTTTTTAATTGTTTTTTTCATTTTTTCCTTTTATCATACGTATAAACATTCTAAAATTTCTCGAATGAAATTATTTTGGACATCCCTGAAAAGTTTGGGGGTATTCAATCCCTTTTCTTTCAGGGATTGACGTCAATAAGCAACAATATTTTCGAATATTATTAATAAAAAAATGTACAAAAAAAAGGGAAGAACTAATTTGCTTTTGTTGCTTTTTGAATTTGCATAAAAACAGATGTTAAATTTTTCTTTATAAAAATTTTGTTCGTCTAAAACCGCTTACAACAAGTTTTACAAAGTTTTTATGGTAATTTTTTGAAATACTTTTTAGTAACATTTAATTTAGAGTGCTTTTGTTCATAATATTATCATAATTAATGTCGAAATAAAACCTTGAAATTATTAAGTTTAAATTTCATGGCATGCCTTTTAATAAAATTTAGAAGATCAGAGATAATGATTATCTCTCTTTTTCTCTCTCTGAGAACTCTATGAGACTCTCTCTCTCTCTCTCTCTCTCTCTCAAGCTCTCAATATGAGTAGTTAATAATCCTTAGATTGTTTAACTTTAGACTGAAAGAGCCTAAGAAAAATGTCTCAAGCCCTTTGCAAAGTGAAGAGAAGGAAAAGTGGGAGGGAGGAAGAGAGAGAGAGGGAGACAGAGAGAGAAAGAGAGAAAAAGATATTGAATTCATCATCGAAGGGCCTGGTTTCGATGTGACTAATCTTCATAAATGGTCTCTGAAGCCATGAGTAAAAAAGATAGAGAGAGAAAGGAAGGAAAAGAAATTAATAATTAGAAGTTTTATGAAATTATAAAAAAAATTTTCTAATTTAAAGTTTTATAAACAAATTCATAAGGTAGTTATAAATAGAATTTAAAATAAATTCAAGATTTTTTTGGAAAATATGAATTATTATATTCTTTGGATTCATTCACTTTCAGTTACGTATATTCATTCATTTTTCATCATTTTTTTTTTATTCTTTTCATTCTTTGATGTATCAAAATCAATAAATTAATTTATCTTAATTTCAATACTTTTAGAACGTCTTCGCCTTAGTTTATTACTTTAAAACTGCTCTAAGAAAAATTAATTTTAATTCAAAAATTTATTGTTAAATTAAAATATTTATTTTTTTATATGGTCTTAATTTGAATCTTTGAAATTAAGTAATGGAATTAGTATTGGAATTAATTTAATAAGCTCTTTGTTTATTGAATTAAGTAATTGTTTTTAATAAAAACTTTTTAACAACTTTATAAAATAAAATTCTTCAAGCTTTATGTATTTATGCATTTATTTATTGCAATATTTTTTTAATACTTATTAGAAAATTCCATTCTAAATAATTTAATAAAGTTTAGCGTCGTGTGTTGTGAGCATTTTTTTTCAAACGAACGCAATCACTCAAAGTGTTTAATTAAATGGTATTAAATGCGGCATTTTTTAATTATCATATTAATTTTATGGTTTTTGCTTTAAATGAGATAAACATTAAAATTCCGAGGTTCGGTTTTATTTGAAAATCACTAGATTGTGGTTTTAGAAAAAAAAACACATTTAAAATTTACTAAGCGTGTGGATAACTTGTTAATAAAAATTACAACAAAGCGAAGTTATTGGTGTATTGAAACACCAACAGCAATATCTTCTAAACAATTCCAGGTTTTTTTTTTCAATTTTAAAACAATCATACAGTTTGTGTGTAAGTAATTATTATAGTGCAATAATAGTATTTAATTAACGTATTAACAACTAATGAAAAATAACAATAAGTACATATGATAATTATTAATTTATTAAGTTTCACAGAAAAATTGAGGGATTTTTTTAATGGATTCTTCTCTCTAAAAAACAAGGAACAAGAAAAGAAGAACAAAAGAGAAAGAGGTCTGCATAATATATAAATTCAAAAAAAAATAAATCGAAGTGAATAAAATAAATTCAAAATAAAATCGAAATTAATGAAATTAATCTCAATAAAATAAAATAAAATATGTATGTATGTACATATATTAAATTAAATTCAATTAAAGTACAAAGTTTTTATATGTTTTTTATAAGTTTATTTCAATTAAAATTCTATTGTTTCATTAATTCTTATTTAAATTTATTTTTTATATAATTGTACAATTTTTTTTTGTACAATAAATTTAGTAAATACTTTATTTAATTTTATTCAGTGTATTTTTTTAAGCGTGAAATAAATAAATAAACAATATCTAATAATAAACAAATTCATTAAAATAACAAAATAACAACAAAAAATAACAGCAACAACAACAGAGACACTGACAACGAGCGCAACAAAATCAGTTAATTGAATAATCGTTTGGCATGAAGGCTGAGAAGGTGTTGATAATGATAGCAGGGAAGGGAGAAGAAGGGCAGGCGAAGGCATGGAAAAAGGAAGAAGGAGAGGAAGTAGGACCGGAAAGAATAAGGCCGAAATAAAATAACTAAAACCATAAAAAAACTACCAAAAAACAGTCCAAATAAAAAAAAAACGGTGTTGGTGTAAAAATTAAAAAAAAAAATAAAAACCTGAACAAACAACAACGACGGTAATAATAATGAGAATAATAATGATAATGACTTCAAATTATTTCCACACAATTCCCGATTTTTGGCAGTTAGCGATAGTTTTTTTTTCTTCTTATTAATTTCGATTAATATTACTTTCGATACATATAGAAAATTTTATAAAAATATAAAATGAAAATGAATAATGTCTACAGATCTAAAAATACTTTTATAGACAATATAGTATAAAATATTGTATAGAATAAAATGTGGATTTTTTCACATCAACGATTTATGATGAAGCCACAGACGTTTGCAATAATGAAGGCACGGAATTCACAATAATATTGAGAAATTGTTGCTGACAGTTACAACAACAACAACAACAACAACAACAACAACAACAACAACAACAGCAATAACGACTCTAACAAGCAAAGCAACGATTCATTTCAGCACATTACAGCTAATTCCATTCCATTCAATAATTTTTGCTCCTAACAAAGTAAAGAATATAATAATAAAAGCTTGTAGAAAACAATTAAAATAGTAGAAAAAAAAAATAGAGCTGTACAAATAAATTTTACTTAGCGTTTGAGTGTGAAAGAGAAAAGCAGTAACGGAAAGCCATTAGTCGTTGTGATTGGCGGTAATGATGATGGCGGTAATGATGATGAGGATGACGGTGACGATGGTGGTGGTGTTAGCGGTCGTCGTCTCGATCACGGTCGACTCAGAAGGTAGACAAATGAACAAACAGACGAACAAGCAAAAAAGCGGGCACTTTTGTTCAAATAATTAATTGCATTATGAGAAATTATTGTCGGGAAGAGAAGGAAAAGGAAGCAGAATAAGCGTGAAGGCAGAATATTCGATGGCATGGCGTGGCGCGGCAAGAGAAGAATAATGGAAATGTGAGAAAATTGACTGCTCTGAAATTCAATATGTGAAAAAAGGCACCGCGCTTAAAGTGAGCTAACTAACGCGATTAAATTGACTCGCTGCTAATCGCTCGCTGCTTCCATTTCTCACTCCTCTCTTTCCTCACTCCAGAGCCAAAAATGCAAAAAATGATTGTCCCATAAATATCATCATAATATATAACACTTTTTTTCTTCAAAAACTTCACCATTTTTACAACAAATTCGTGATGTTTTTCATTTTATTACTAATCGGCCTGTTTAGATCATTAAACCATCCATCCTTAGTTAAAAAATTTGCTACAACTTAAACCTACTGTTGAACCAAACCATCCGAACAGCAGAAAACTACACCAAAACCAAATTAATTTTGTTTTTAAAATGTATGCCACAAGCGTCAACCTACGAATTATTCGTAGGTGGAGTTAATTTAATTTAATTTGTATTCTAATGCGTTCTACGAGTTTAGCACGCAACGATATTGACGCGTTGTAGAGACGCGTGCGGTGCGGCGGCTTGATGAGTTTAAATTGTATACTATGTAACCTTCAAAAAGTCATAAAATTCCATAATATAAATTATTATACGTGATTTACCTACCATACAAAAAAAAAAGGACGGAAATTGTGAATTTATTAACGAATAATAAAAACACTATATATTAACAGTATAAAGTACTAAGTCTAAGTCTAAAATAATCATAAAAAATATTAGCCATTCATTTCATTCATTTATTCGTTTACACAATTTTCCTATCTTCTTTATAAGTAGACTTTATCTACTTTATCAATCATTGTCTCATTTACTATTTTCAGTATATTTTACACTCTCATTTTTGTGCTTACTCTATATTCATTCAATGATTCATTATTTTTTTTTTCTCATTCTAGGTTTTATTTACTCTTCAGGTATTCATTAACTATTCATGCTTATTCTTTAATCATCCATTTATTTTTTCATTGTTATTAACTCTTCTCTCATTCATCCATTCATGAATGTGCCTCTTTATCCAATAGTTCATTTATTAACTCATACGTTTTTATTGATTTCATTCATTTTCTGTTTCATTCTTCATTTTATTCATTTTCTCTTTCATTCTTCATTTCATTCATTTTCTCTTTCATGCTTCACTTTATTCATTTTCTCTTTCATTCTTCATTTCATTTCTCTTTTTCTCTTTAACCAATTCATTTACTTGTTCATTTTCGCGATTTTTGGTCTCTGCTCATTCATTTCACTCCTTAATTTTTTTTTTGTTCAGCCAATACTCGTTTATTTGTTCATTTTCGTTTTTAGTACTTTTTATTTATTCATTCATAATTCATTCATTCATTCTTTTACATTCATTTTCGTGCTTAGTATTTACTAATTAAAACTCTCATTCGGTTTCGCCTTTATCGACTTAATTCATTATTGATTCATTACATGTTTATTTTAAGAAAATAAATTTCTTTACTTAATTCATTTTTTGTTGCTGCATTTATTTGATTTATTTTCTTTATTTATATCATTTACTCTTACTATGAGTAACATTTATTTGTTCATTCTATGACAAAAATTAATTCATTTAGTCATTACTCTAGTTCATTGTCATTGGTCATTGTTTAATATAATTATTCATTAATTCATTTATATTCATATCTCTCTCTCTCTCTCTATCTCTTTCACTCTCTTTTTAGTATTGAACGTAGTACCTCCACAAAATGAGAGAACTTCATCTGACTGGACGCCACTTTACTAGATAAGAATTTAGAAGTGACCACGAAAATCGGCATTGGCATAGTCACCAGCAACAACCACGCCCTCTAGCAGCTATCAATGCACTCACTCTGGTCAGTTGTTGTGGGCGTTATGATAATTTCGCTGTTTTAATTGACGCCTGAATTATTTCTGTTCGATGAATTTTTATAACTTTGTAACTAAATTCTCGTATCTCTCGCTGGCATTTTGCTGCTGTTGCTGTTGTTGTTGTTGTTGTTGCTGTTGTTGTTGTTGTTGTCTTTGATGTTTTTTTCTTACTTAATGATCCAATCAACAAATGATGCAGGTTCATGCACATTCATCATGATTGTTGTAGCCGCCGTTGTTGGTTCAGAATGAATATCATTAAATAATAAAAGCACATTTTCTTGTCTCTCTCTCCATCTCTTTCTCACTCTATATCTCTCTAAATATTTCGACATTGAAATCGAAATGGAAAAACAGTGTCTATAGCATCAGCGTGTGTGACAGCTCAATGTCATCATCGGAAAATTTAACAAATAATAAAAATTTAAATTGATGGCGCAAAATGCAGATCTCGCAGCTACAGATACCGATGCATGAGCGCATACGGCATTGAAGCGATCATTTTATTCGTAAATTTGATTACGAAATCCAATTCATTGCAATGAAGCGCAAAAGTGAAAAGTAATGGAGAAAAAAAAATGCAAAATCAATTTTATTCATAAAACTGCACCACAGTCAACATGTCAGAAGTGAAGAGCTGCGAAGGATTATATGGATTAATTTTTGGGGGCTAATCTTGAATCTGTAGATCGTTTCCGAAAATTTACAAAACGCACTCCGAAAATTTACAAAAACAAAAATTGAGTGTCAGTTTTCAATGACAATTCAATGGCAACAACTCGAAAAAAAGGAAGAAAACAATTTTAAAAAGTATCAAATTTTAGAAGAGCTAACCTTCTACAGAAGAGGATACACACTATACGAATTATAGTATACTCGTTTGTATGCCGAGAGCAAAAATATTTTCTGTTCCACAACAATACAAACAGGTGGCAACAGCAAACGGTATTTGGACAGATAAACCGTAAGTCAAGCAAGTTGGCGTATATTGAAGCATAACGCCTGTGTGCTCAGCGCCCGTGTATCATTTTGAGCGTGGGTGGGCCGCCGCCGATCAACCTCCGTTCATTGTATGTAGCAAAAAGCGAGTGGGTTGCTCTGCTAGTGACAACGTAATGGATCAACAACAACAACAACAACAACAACAACAACAATAAAAACAACAACAACAATAAAAACAACAACAAATATAATAAAAACAACAACAACAACAACAATAAAAACAACAATAATAATAATAAAAACAACAACAACAACAATAAAAACAACAACAACAACAGCAACAGCAACAGCAATATAACAGCAGTGACAAAAACAACAACGGGAAAGACCCCCTCTTTTTTTTTTTTTTTTTTTTAAAGAAAAATGACACTTCTTAACGTACACAAAGGTGGTCGCCACGTTGCCAACCGGTTTGAGGTGCAACGCATTTCGGCCTTTCATTCATAAAACTTGTATGAACTTGTGTACGAACACATATGTATGTCGTCGTCGTCTTTTGGCGTCGCTCAGCGGGCGTCGGCCAAGACTGACAACTCAGGCGACGAGCGGCATCGAATGTAGGCGCTCAGTTTCCGCACCAAAACAGCAAAGGCCGTAGTAGAAGAAGAAAATTATATGTAAGCAAAAAATACAACAACAACACCAACCAGACGGTTTTTCCCTTTTTCATAAAGAGCGCCCTGCCACAGATTTTGTTTTTTCCATGCTTTGAAAATTACCGTACATATTTCGGTGATTATGGCAATTTTATTTATCTCCGCAGAAGTTGAGAAATGTCGGAGAAGAAATTATAAAAATTATAACCATTCAAGAGCGCCAAGAAAACGACATGATTTCGTTTTTAAGTGTTTTTCGGATCGTGAGAAAAAGTAACCAACAAATTGCTTATATTTGGCTTTTTCTATTTTTTAGACACAATTTTGAACATTTAGCCGGAAAATCGCGCTTCACAAAAAAATCAATATAAGCTTCTTTCGTTTTGGCGTTGCTTTCGAGAGGAAAAAACATCAACTCCGAAGAAAAAAGGTATAAAAAAGGACAGCTGCCACACCTACCAAATGTAGCAATACTTTCGGCGAAAGCTGTAAGCCAAAAACTATAAACGTCATCTCTTGCATACTTTTTCTCAAACTGAAAGCTATCTTGTCACGAAATCTATAGTCGCCTTCTGAACTCTTTAAAGTCTGAAGGCTTTGGAGGTCCAAAAGTCTCCAGGGGTGATCCTCATGATCTCTACAAAGACTAAAAGCGCTTATGCATTTTCCTTCTTAACTACCGACTACCGAGTACCGACCAACTACCGACTACCGACTGAAATGGGTCTATTTAATTACAAGTAGTGAATGCTATAAAACATGTTAATAGATTAGACACGATTTTGACAATCGTATGGTTTAGGCCCAGGCTCCGAAATGAAATGTAATACTAATTTATCTACTCGTTCTCTCTCTCTCTCTCTCGAACAAACGCCAAAGTTAGTCATATGTATTCTCTTTTTTCTTTATAATTCTCTTGATATTTCTCTTGGGCTTGCTAATTTTTATGGGTCATTTGCGGTTTTCGGTTTGAGTGTAGCCATATTTTGCTTGTTCCTGCTACACCTCTTACTTTTCCTCTTCCTCCACATCTTCTTTTTCTTCTTCTTCCAACTCTGCTATCGTTCTAATATGGCGCTCGACGGTCTATCTATTAGTTTGACTTGTAGGAATTAAGCGATGCCGCGACAGCTGCCGCCTGCGCGTGGTAATAAAATATTGCGCTGCGTTGCGTTTTTAGAGCTCTTTTAGTGCGGATATCCGGTGGGAGTCCATTTTCAGTTCATGTCGTCGCTGTTGCGGTCGCCGTGCACGTTTTTGTTGTCTTCGGATTATTCTGAGCAATTCTCTTTTCATGTCAAACAACGCCACAAAGACTAATTAAGTAACGGCGCGACCTGTTTACGTTTCAACTTCGAGCGGCTGGCGTTTTGCGAACGCAACGCAACGCTAAGTATGAAACGCGTATTATGGGGAAGGGGGAGGGGGGCGGATGAGTAGCGGGCAGGGGTTATAGTGAGTTTCGTTTTGCTAGAATTCTAATTAACTAAACATTAAGCAGCTGGCGACGAAGCGACAGAATGCGTTAATTTCTAAACTAATAACAAAAAAAAATTAACAACAAAATGAATTTTAATGCAAATTACTTACACAACCTTGAATACCGGATGTGGTGTGTACATGTGCGTGTTTGTGTTTGTGTGTGTAAGGTGTGGGAGAGGCTGTGGAGGAAGGGGTTGATAGTAAAGAGGAGAATTTAGTTAGTAAACAGCACCAAATATAAATACTTCAGCCACAGAAACAACAACAATGACAACGACAACGACAACAACAACGACAACAACAACATCAAACAGTAGTAGAAACAACAACAACAACAACAACACTAACAATTTGCGATAGAAACACCCTCAACCAGTTCGTGTCGCTCCAAAGCGCTCTACCGTTAAAGCGTCCAAAGTGTCGCTTTCATTGTGTTTCATTAAAATGAGCCTTTAGAAACTTGAGCGACTACAAATTGATCATTATTCTATGCATTTTTTTTCGTTAAGTTTATTATTGGAATAATATTTAATTAATCTCTTTGTTACTTTGTTACTGAATTGCAATCATTTCTTTTCAATGAATGCCTTTTAATGTATAAATTTCAATACAATAATTATAATAAATTTCTGTCATCAATAAATTAATTCAATATTAATTCAAAATTAGTTTATTATATTATTCGTTACGTAATGAACAACTGAAAGAAATTAACTAAATGAGAGATGAGTTATATGATGAATATAAATATTACTTTAAGTCTTTCGTGCTTCATTTCAGTAATGAACACCTCAAAAATGAATGAAGTTCATTGAGTAAATGAATTTATCAAAAAACTTTCGAGGAGTTCCTTATTTTACTAATAAACAATCGAAAATTAATGAACTTTTTTAATTAAATTGGAATTCGTTGGAATATTTTGAGTCATTACTGAAATGAACATGAATGCTTTTTTTTATGAATTTATCCGTTATATAATGAACAACTGAAAGAACTTAACTAAATGGGAGATGAATTGCGATGAATATAAATATTACTTTAAATCTTTCGTGCTTCATTTTAGTAATGAACACCTCGAAAATGAATGAAGTTCTCTAAGTAAATGAAATCGTTAGAAGATTTTGAGAAATTCCTTATTTTACTAATGAACAACCGAAAATTATAGAACTTTTTTAATTAAATTTGAAATTGTTGGACTATCTTGAGTCATTACTGGAATGAACATGAATGCATTTTTCAATTAATTCATCCGTTATGTAATGAACAACTGAAAGAAAGTAACCAAATGGGAGATGAGTTACGATAAATATAAATATTACTTTAAATCTTTCGTGATTCTATTGAATGATTTATGAATTATGTGCTTTATTTAATGTAATGAGCACCTAAAAAATTAATGAAGTTCATTAAGTAAATGAATTTATCAAAAAAATTCTGACAAATTCCTTATTTTACTAATGAACAATCGAAAATTAATAAACTTTCTTAATTAAATTGGAATTTGTTGGAATATCTTGAGGCATTACTGAAATGAATGTAAATGAATTTATTCTGTCAATAACGACAGAAATGAATTTGGTAACATATTCATTTATTTTGGTATTATCATCAATTTTAGTTATTCATTGCAGAAATCATTAAAAGAATTTTCAAAAGTCCATTCATTTAAGAAAATGCAATTCATTTTTAAGTTAATTCATTTAAGAAAATGCTTTCATTCTTAAATGAATGAATTTTTGTGGAATTTATTTAATGCTTTCAGCAATGAATAACTAAAATTGATGTGCCTCCTAAAAAGAATGAATTCAATGGAAGATTGCAAGAAATGAATTTCTTCATATCTTTATATCTACTACAAATGAATGCATATTCATACGCAACTATATATGAATGCATATAAATGGACAGATTTGTTAGACAATTTTGAGTAACGAATTCGTTTAATGATTTGAGAAATTTAAGGAATGAAATTTTTTTGATAATGAAAATGAATTTTTAAAATTTTTTAAAAAATATTTCAATACATATTTATCAAAAGTTGTTGAATTTTCATGAATTTTTTCAAATAAAAATTGATAAATATATTTCAAAAAGTTTTTGCAAAGTTTTATACGAATAATTGACAAAATCTTTCAAAAAGTGGGCATTTCCATTTGAATTATGACCCTGACATTAAGCGTGACATGACACAGTTGCCATTACATGGGTTTTACATGTGGGGCGGGCGGGTAAATCACTGCAAGTGGTTGTAAGTGGTTGTTTCTTCTTGTGGCGAAGAAAGACAACTGGAGGGCAAAGAAAGACAGGGAGAGTGAACAGTGAACAGTGGAAGAAGAAACAAAATGGCGAATGGCAAACAATATTCCATAATACTACAAGCAGCAATCAAATGGCAGCACAATCATCGGCATTCAATCATTTTATCTGACAGCCTTTTGACCTTTTTCGTGACAGGAAGCAGGTCAGAGGGCGCCACTACCACTGCTCGGTAATTGTCGTCGCCATCGTCGGCGTTGGGCGTTGGGCGTCTGCGTTGGTTGGCATCGTCGCGTCGTCAAAAATGCATTAACTTGACGCCAAGAGTTTAAACTCTTTGTTGCAGTTGCGATGTCTATGGTTCGTTTTAGTTTTGCTTTAATTGCGTGCAATTTTTTTTTTTTTAATTTTAAATTAGTTTGTTGTTGTTTTAATTGCTTTTTATTTTATTTTATTTTGCCGTACGAGTACTTCACTCTTTCGTTACGTTTCGTTGAGCTGCGTACGGCGTTATTTGTGGTTCGCTGTCGTTTTTTGTACTTTGCCGCAGCTGTTTGAGCCACTCTCCGACCCACCGCCCCGCCGACAACGTTGACCAGGCTCAAACGTCTGCTTTCAAGCTGTCAGCTGTCACTGGAAAAGCTTCAATTAGAAATAAATTGCGGCGGCGGCGTTTGCTGATTGATGTTGATCTCATTTTGTTGTTGTTGTTGTTGTTGTTGTTTTATTGCATTTCTGCTTTCCGTTTTGTTTTTTGTTTTTTTTGTTTGTCTAAAACATTTTTGTTTTAATTTTAATACAATTATCATCGGATAGCGTTCAACAACAACAACAACAACAACAACAACAACAAAGCACAAACAGCTGAGCGAAACCTTGCTCGTCTCCATTATTTCGTTATTATGAAATAAAACAAAAAATTTTCAAAAAAGTTATTGAATAATTATTCAAACGCTTTGAACGCTAAAAAATGGCTTAATTGCAGCGCCGCGCATGCAAATCAAATGCGGCGATCGTTTAAAATCGGTTTAGGAAAAAAAACGTAAAAAATCGATGAACGTTTTCGGCTGAAGCTGCCTGCCCCACGACCGGCGGCTTCACCCACCCAACGGCGCACAAACAAAAAATGACGCTAGCGCTGAGAAGGCGGCCAGAGCAGACGACTTCAGGCTTCGCGGCGCGATGCGTCGTCACTCACGATGTGAACAAAATCCGAAATGTTCATTAACTTTTTGCATGCCGAACGCGTCTTCGTGCTGATAATTTATGCGCAGGTTTTTCCAATTTTTTGCAAGCGTTTATCATGGAGTACGTTTAGTACTAAGCGTTTTAAACTTTGGTTAAAGTACTAAAACTAAACGTCGTCGTAAACGTCGTAAATGAAAACTAAAAGTACTAAAACTAAAATAAATGTTTTAGTACTTTGGTTATGAAAATCTTCGAATAGCCAAGAAAATTTGAAAATGGTTTGTTCAGAAAGGGTTAGCGGCAGGACGGGAGATAGGGGAAGAGCTAATGTAACCGAAGAAGGCAACCGGAAGAAGAAACAAACAGTCTTGATAATTGTTTGAATGCAATAAATTGCATACTTTGACGTTTATGCATTCGTTTATGCGCGCCTAAGCCGCAAACGGCTAAAATTAAAGCAAAATTTTATAAACGAATTATCCACCGCAATCACCACAAGGTCAGGCTGGGAGAGTTTCGCTGCCGCTCTCACAAAGCAACCGATAGCAGCTGGTGAAAAACGAATGTGAGCAGGGCCACAGTAGACAGAGAGGAGAGAGGGAGAGAGTAGAAGAGCGGAGAAGAGAGCGAAGGAGTAAAAGAGTTTGAAAAGAGAGAAAAATTGGAGAAAAATCATGGAGGTACGAGTAAGAAAATATGAACTTATTTTGTGTGAATGAATGAATTTTCGATTGATTTTAAATAAATTAAAAAGACCGAACAGGAGGAGGAATAAGAGGGGAGGGCTGTGTCGTAGCGGGAAGGGGAATGAGAGAGGGTAGACATACTCAATATCGGGTTACAGAACAATGGCGTCAGTTTTGTTGCGTTGGGAAAAACGATACTAAACTGCTTTATATTTTATGATTTTTTATTAATTGAGGATTAAGTTATTAATTAAGGAATTAACGCTAACTTGAGGAATTCGAGCATATAAGACTTTATAGCTACAAGCACAAATAGAATCTTAATGTGTTCGGTTTTTTTAAACATAACTCTTTTCAAGGATACCTTTTTTGGTAATTTATGCAACGCATTTTTTAACATAGACCATCTTGAAACCCATTTCGAAAAAAAAGTGTCCCATAAAACACTTAAAAAATGGAAAGCCTTTCATTGCCATCATCACTATGAAAAAACCAATCTTCAGAAAGGCATTCTTTAAGGAATGACGCCTTAGAAAAATACTGTCACTCGTTATAAGAGTTTTAATAACGCCAAAGACCGAAACTTGGCGCCTTTGTCTCTTACCGAGACTTTAAACTTTATATTTTATGCTACTTCTTATAAACATTTTTTTCCTCAAATTTTTTCCCACGTTTTAACGTAGTTTCTTGTTGAAAAAACTTTTTTAATTTTGAATAGATTTAGAGAATAGAGTCCGGAACTCTGCTCTCTCATTAACCCTTCTAGTGTGAGTCAATCATTGAAACAATCATAAAACCGAGCATTGTGCCAAATTACATTTTTCCATTACACTTCCCTTCCTTTACACCCCTTCCCCAACACCTCACGCCACACCTTCAATCACACAAAAACACACAAACTAACCTTCTCACAAACACTTAATTAAAAAAGTGTACAAAATCGTAGGGCAAAAAGAAAAATAATACGATAATTTGGGGAGAAAAGTTAACTATAACTTGCCCTTAATCTTATCTAATAACCTTCTAATAAGCCAACAAAACTCATAAATTATGGCAAAGGTCTTTAAGAGTGTACGAAAAACGGAAATATTTTACACAACTATTCGATACTTTATCACAGATATTACAACAGAAAAACAAAAACAACAACAGTAAAGACTTTTATGGTTTAATCTTAGTAAATTATAGTAAAAATTCGATAGAAATCTTTAATATTTCCGCGAAGGATGAGTAAAACAGAAGGCAAGAGACACATGAAGAAGGCCGGCTTTTTCGGAAGATGTTCAAGGTCTGTTGTAACCGCCTCCCCTGCCCCAACCCTCCCCCTTGTCGACTGGTTCTTCCACTTCTTCCTCTCGTTGGCTTTGTAATTTTCAAAAAAATATGCTAAACATGTGTTACTTATGGATAGATTTTAATTATACGAATACAGTCATTATTATTATTATTATTATCTATTTTTCGTTTTTGCTTGCTCAAAATGTGCCCTTTTTACAAGCCGACCCAGCTAACGACCACACAAAACAACAAACGCCACTTACCAAACGAATAAGCTTTCTCCCCCGCCCCGCCCCTCCTCTCTTCCTCCTTAAAACGCTCCCAACAATTTATTTACTCAACTATCGACAGAGACAAACGAAAAAAAAAACAACCTCGTCGCCTGAGAACTTGTAATTATCCAGATACATAAATTATTTGTGATGTTGGTAAAACAAAAACACAAATCGACAACAACAACAACAACAAACTCAAATACAAACCTAACCTAACTCAAGCTAAAAAAAGCTTAAACCTTCGGCGTTTTTTAACTCGCTTAGAAAAAAATTATCAGACTAAGCCGCAATGGACTAAAAAGCAACAAAAACCAATGGGCGTGATAGCGTCAACAACAACAACAACAACAACAACAACAACAAATACAGCAACCTCAATAATATTTAACAGATTAAAAAAAAGAGAAAAGGAAACAGAAAGAAGAAGCATAACAAACTCTATTCATGTTTTGGAAAAAGTAAAAAAAAAAAAACAATAAATACAATATTTATTCATCCGCAACCTAAACAAATGCTAGAAAATTAAAGAAAATAAGATTCCGGCAATATTTAGAAGCCAGAGGCGACCTTCAAAAACTTACCAAACTGAACATATTGTAGTAAAGGGTTAAGGTTTTATGATGTTTTGTTCAAATTCGTTTGATGAAATGAATAAAAATGTGTATAAAACACATTTATTACATTGAAAAAATTCATTTTCCTTTAGACTCTTATACACTCTTTCTCAATAATGATGTGATATTGAAGAAGGAAGAATCTATAGATAGGAAGAGCCTATACAGCTGCTCTATTCTCACATAAACGTATACAAAATATAGTCAGAAATCTATTTACATTCATTCTCTAGAGTGCAGACATTTCCCTCTTGACAAACTCTCCGGGATTCTGCCGCTTTATTACGAAACTTTGATGTCACTCAGGGTCTAACGGGAAGTCGGGAGGCTGACTGTAATCAGTCTGACGAAGTATGCTGAATTCTCGCAAAATCTACAATAATTTATCAATATATAGTCTGTTAAAAAGTCTCGTATAGTCTAATAGTCCGATATGATCTATTTTGCCACATCTTGCCATGACCTTATGGATAAACCGGGTAATAAAGCCCTTCAGGCTGAACACTCTTTCACAAAATGCGTTTTGGGAACGAATTACCGTCATCTATTATCGAGTTTGGCTTTGAGACAAACCGGTTTCGGGGCAGTGCCGCCTTCAGTATCTTTATTTCGTTTTTCGCGAACGGAAAATGGATTTCTCCGAACGGATTTCTGAGGAATATAAGTTCTCGCACATACGCGCATAAAAGGAATTGAAAATATCGGAATTTCGATACAGGAAATATTGCATTTTTTAGAAGTTCTAGAGTCTAGAGTCTAACTTCTAGAAAAAAGCAATTCTTCTGTATTGAAATTCCAATATTTTCAATTTCTTTAATGCGTTCTAGAGTTAACTTTTAAAGAAATGCAGTTATTCTGTATTGAAATTCCAATATTTTCAATTCCTTTTATGCGTTCTAGAGTCAACTTCTAAAAAATGCAATTATTCTTTATTGAAATTCCGATATTTTCAATTCCTTTTATGCGTTCTAGAGTCAACTTCTAAAAAATGCAATTATTCTGTATTTAAATTCCGATATTTTCAATACCTTTTATGCGCGTATTTTCTGTACCGAATCCCGGCGACTCCGTAAATAATAAATCTGTCCAAGCTAAGCTAGTAAGGTAGTAGGTCTTAGTATATCTCTCGTTGTATATCGTATGCTCTTTCGTACACTCTCATAAATCCAATTTTTAATTACAATTTTGCTAAATCTTTTCATACTAATTGGTAATTTCTTAAAAAAAATTCTTAAAAATTTCTTATTTTATGTACATATCGTCCATATGTATGTACATATCGTCCATTTGTATGTACATATGTACATATAAAGTATATGTATGGATGTCGGTTCAGATTTCGTTTTCTTCTTTTTGGGTTTTCAGCCAATTCTTCTGTTTTTGTGGTTTTGTTTTTCGTTTAGGTGTTGTTTTTGTTGGTTTTATTGTTGCTGTTGTTGTTTTTTTTGTTTTTCCTGTTGTTGTTGCTGTCGTTTTTAATTTGTGCAAAGCATTCTTCACGAACAGCTTTTTCAATTTGTTCCCTATTTTTCAATTGACTTCGACCATATTTTAAAAATGCGATTGTTCTTGTTGTTGCTGTTATCGTTATTATTGTTCTTGTTGTTGTTGCTGTTATCGTTATTATTGTTGTTGTTATCGTTATTATTGTTGTTGTTATTTCGTGTAGTATCTGTTGTTGTTGCTGTTTGTTGCTGTCGATCGTTGGGTGCGTGTATGGTTGTTGTTATTTACATGTTGTTGTTGTTGTTGTTGTTTTGCTTATGATGATGATTATGATGATGATGGTGGTATTGTTGTTGTTGTTGTTGTTGTTAACCTTGAAAACGTATTAAGTTAATTTTGAAAATAAATTCCGTGTCTGTTGTTAGTGTATATATTGTTGTTGTTTTTAATATTCTTGTACAGAATTTTTGGCTTTTCGTTTCTGCTTCGTTGCTTCGTTAACTTTTTCGAATTCGGCTTTTTTTGTGGCGGTACATGTTTTTCTTAAGGCTAATGTTGTACACGCTATTGTTGTTGTTGTTGTTGTTGTTGTGATTGTAGTGTGTTCAGCTTTTATTAGCGCGTTTGTTGGTTTTTCTGCTGTTGTTTTTGTTTTACAAGATGGTGTTGTTGTTATTATTATATATATGCATAGATATATGTATATATTCTAGTTATTCAATTCTAGTTATTTTGTAGGCTTTATTTATAATTTATTTGGTTATTTACCTACCATTTTATTTATTAATTTATTACCGACGAGTATATTTTTTTTTGTTTGTTTGTTTGTTTGCTTTTTGTGGTCTTGTAACTTTTTGTAAATAATTTATTGCTCGCTTTCGTTTTCAACAAGAATTTTTTTTGAAATTAATTTCTGTCATAAAAATATAAATTTTTTTTTCCTTTTTTCAAGTTCAAGTAACAATAATTTTTTTAAATTTATTTTTAATTTATAATTTTTTAATTTAATAAAATATCTCTCGTTTCGCGTTTTTCTAGAGGTCTTTCTTCAAGAAAGTTTAAATAAAGCAAGATTTTAGAGAAAAATTCTCTTCCGTGACCGAAGGCTTTTTATTATTATTATTCTCATTTGACCTCTGATCAAATTTACTGGAATCAATGAAAATCTTTTCAAACTTGTCCACCTCCCGAACGGCCCGTTTTTCCCTCTTTCCTCCTCTCTTTTTTAAGCCACCGCCCGCCAACCAGATCGTCTCCTCCTCGCATTCACCCTTTAATCCAGCAATCAATCAATCAATCTATCTATATATCAGTTTGCCCAGCTCGTTGTTGTTGTTTTTTAACCACAGCAGGCGGCTGGCTCTATTATTTCAATCCCGTTTTTTGGTCACGTTCATCACGCTTCGTTTAACTCTCGTTTGTGACACGAGAGTCTGCGCCACTATCGAGTTTCATTCGACGTTCCGGCAGCTCGGTGCTTTTTTGTCCCATTATTCATGCTGGCTTTTCACTTTTCACCATCACCCGCGGTGACGCTAAGCGTTGTTGTTGTTTCTCTATGGTATATCTTCGTATAAATCGGTCCGTTTATATTTTATTTTAATTTTCCTTTTAACTGTATAAAATGCAGGTCAGCAGAATTGAGTTCATTGCGGCATTACTCTCGATTTCTTGCATCCATGACGTTTTCGACGGTCGACGGTCGATTATCATGGTTTCCAGAAGCCGAATTAGTTGCTTCGATCGGTCCGTCAATTGTACTTTAACCCTTGATATACTTTGTGTTGAAAAGTAAAAAAATTTTTGAAACCATAGAAATTAAGTTTGTTTTTCGAAAAGCTTCCAAGTTTTGTATGAAAAGAGTTGGGAGAAGAGTAAGTCTTTATTGAGTCTTAATTAAGTCTAAATTGAGTCTTAATTTTGGGCAATAAAAACCAAATTTTGCAACAAAAACTATTCTAAAACTAGACTATAAAATATTCTCAATGCTATTTAAGCTTTTCGTTTTACTCTAATAGTATTTAATTAGACAATACATCATCTATTGCCCATACAGGGTGTTTCTCATAAGATGCAATGAAACGTCAAAAGGCGTAGAGTGGATTGAAAAAAGGAGTTTTTGTTCTCGGAAATTTTGGGTCTGGAGGTTTCGGCTTGGAGATGCCATGACAAACCGTATTTTTCCCTTTTGCCACAGTACTTTAGTCATAGCTTTTGACACTTTTTTGTAGCAACTTTTGAGAGCACTATTGTCCATACGCGTCCGCACACCTTTAACAGTCTTTTGACAGCTCTTTAGGCAACACTTTTCTAATAATACGTTTGACAGTTGCCGCCGCATTAACATCATTTTAGACCACGCAGTGGCACTTTATGACATTTTAGACAACACTTAGGCAACACTTTAGTGTCACAGCTTTTTGACACTTCTGACAAAACTTTTTAGCAGTAAACTTAACAGAATATATTTTACGTTGCGATGTTCGAAATAAAAATTATATACAGACTATTTTTTTAACAGTATTTTACAAACTGTTTACTTTACTGTCACTTTTTAAAGATAATTTGATAGCTTTTGAGACAATCTTTAACTTCTTTTCTTTCCGTCAAACTTCTTCATTGCTTCCCTGTCCCTCTTTCACCCCCCCCCCCCCCTACCACCCGTTTCTTCTCTAAATATATGTCAAGGTTTCAGAGTGCAGAAACTAAAAAAAGAGCAGAAAGATCACGTTTTACCCTGACGACTGCAACCAGTCAAGTTCAGAGTCAGAGTCAGAGTCGTCTTTCTTGTACGTCTTTGTGTTTGTCTTTTGGTAACTGAACATCGAGTGGGCGTGTTCAACACTTACAGTTTCTGCGAGAATGCTTACGCGCGGATCGTTGAATTTAATTGAGGCTAAATTTAAAACTGCCAAAAAACAAGCCATACAAAAACTGCGTCCGAGGGAATAAATTTTTGGGTGAAAATACTTGAGGCATTTTTGTTGTTTTTTTTTTTTTTGTTTTCTTTTAAATCAACCCGCATCGCCTCGTTTTTCACCAACCCAAAGCGATTGGAACACTTCAGTTTTATTCTGCGCTTCTTTCTGCCTTCCTTTCCTTCGCGCGCGTCGGAAAACAGATACTTTTTTTGCCTTCCGCATGAGATACATTTTGATACTCAGCACAGCTGGACGTACTCGTAGCTCGGAAACAAACGATTTCATTATTCTTTCGCCCTCTTCAGATGTTTTCAGATATTATATTTTATTTCATTTCTTAACCCTCACAAACTTGAAACGATCAGCAGAGAAAAAAGCAAGAAGAAAGTATGTGCGTGTGTGTGTGTGTGCGTCTATAAAAATAATTCTAACACTTTGCTATGCGGCATCATTTAACATGCTCTTTATGGTTACAAGTTGCTGCAAATCCAGCGGAACGCTTTTAGTATCTGCTGTGTCGAATGGCTGCGAATGCTGGCTGGAGCCACCACCCTCGTGGCAGTCGCCGCCGCGTGCCCGTTGTATTTAATGGATACCAGGCAATGCGCCTAAGTGTAAAGACATGAACAAATTGAATAGATCTGTTAAGAGAAGGAATATCTAAGCGAGTATCTTTTCGGGATTTGTGAATGTATGTATGTTTGTACTCATTGTATATAAGCAGAGCTGTAGAAATATCTTCAGTACTCGATATTCAATACTCTGAATATCTATCTGCGAGTATTTGCTTATCCGTTAGATATATGTACATATTTATGTATGTACATATAAAAGGCTTTCCAATAGGAACGGGTCGATGTTGGCAGTCTGTGGCGGTCATGTTGTTTCAGCGGCGTCTGTCGAATTAGTTGTTAATAATTCAGTGAGTAATGCCAATTCACGAGACACCCTGTATATGAGTATTTCTTCAGAGCGGTTCTCCAAAACTCCAATAAATCTAAAACCATGACTATCTCGATAGACGTATGGCTATAAGACTATCCCTACTGTCTATATATATGTATATAGTATATCTATGTATATACGAGTACATATATTTATATCTGTATCTCAGTATGTTACTCTGTATTCACATTTTCGTATCTGCATCTCGGTAATCCATCACATACATACAAGTATGTATACACAATACATCTTCCGCTACATTTTTTTTTAACTCCAAAAATTTCCTCGCCCAAATTATTTTTCGTTTTTTTTTAATTTTTTTTTTAATATTTTGGAAATAGCATTTTGTATCTGGCAGCTATGAAACGTGAAGACAATAAATAACCGACAAATGCGAATACGTTCGGAAGAAAAAGAAATATTTTGTCTTTGTGCTTGTTGTTAATTTCATTTTTAGAACACGAATGTACATATACCGAAACTTGGCAAACATTTTGAAAAATTCAGAAGTAATAATTTAAAAAAAAAAAAAAAAATCACAAGAAAAACGCTGATTTTTCCAATTTTCACTATTTTCTGTAGCAATCAATGTGTTGCCAGATGCAATAAAAAACCTAACAAAAATGAAAACTTACAAAATTTTGGTAAATTTTTTTAAACCAAAAAAAAAAATCGTTTAAAAATTAGAGAAAGATAAAATCAACGGATAGTAAATTAGCTAATAACTAAAGCGGCAACAACAAAGTAAATAATTAAGTTAAAACTTAAATAAATACTATTTAATATTATTTAATATTATTATTTAATAATTATTTATTATAATTATAATTATTTTTAATTATTTAATATTATTTAATAATAAATAAATAATAGAATAGAAAGAGAAACACCTGTTTTTGCCGCTCTCTGGGTCCCTCAGACAGGAAATATCTCGTTTTCTTACTTTTTTGGTTTTTTTTTTTAGTTAATTTTTTTTTTTATTTTTTTTATTTTTTTATTTTCAGTTTCAGTTTTTTATTTTCAGTTTCAGTTTTTTGGTTTTAGTTTTTTTTTTTATTTTCAGTTTCTTTGTTTTGTTATGCATTTATTTAATTCATGCATTAATTTTTGTCATTTGTTATTCAATATTTTATTAATTTTATTCAATGTATTTGTATTTGTATTTGTATACAATGTATTTTTGTATTTCTAAAATTTAGAAAAATTTATTCAATAATTTTTTTTTTAACTTCTCTTGTTTTTGGGTTTTTTTTTTTAAGATATATTTTCGTCGCTTATAGCATAAACGTTTATAACAAAACCTTTTTTTTATAGTTTTAGTCTTTTGTTTTCTTTTTGCTTTTTTAAGTTTTTTTTAAGTGTAAGAATTTGTTGTCTTTAAGTTCTTTCTTAAGTTTTGAATATTTTAATTTTTTTAAAATCTAAGGTCTTTGATTTTTTAGCTTTACTTTTTTAATTTATTTTTAAATAAATTTTTACCTTTTTTTACTCTTTAATTTTCCTTCCTTGCATTTTTGTTTATTAAACATTTCATTTATAATATCTTTCTGCAGCAGTTTTCTTCTGCTAAATAATAACTTTTTTTTGATTGTTTGTTTTATTTTTTAAATGTTTTTATGCATGTACATTTAATTTTTTTTTTTGATTTTGTAAATTTTTATTTATTTTTCTCCTCCGTTTATCTTCTTATTCCTTCATTTTCTTTATTACTTTTGTAACGTTAATAATATTTTATCTACTTTTGCTTTTTAATTTGTTTGTTGTTGCAATTTTTTCATTACGTTAGATTTTTATGGCTAAAATGAATTAAATATTTTTATGGTAACTCATAACGATCACAAGTTGACTTTTAAGGAACACTAAAAGTCAAGACAACTAAAAACAAAAAAATTAAAGACTTCAGAAAGAAAGATTGCAAAATGCTTAGAAACAGTTTAACTGCGAAAAAAAAAATAATATGATTATATTGAATGATAATGGAAGAGAGTTTCTATGATACAAACACACACACAAATACACAAAACAGACTTAAAGCAGTCGTTAACGGCTTTATACAACTTGAGAATTAAAGACTTCGAGCAACGACTTAAGCCCTTTTTGGTCTTAAAATTTGTTAATTTTCAATGATATAACAATTTTTATTTGAAATAAAAGAATTGTGACACTTTTCGTTTTGAATCGTTGAAATTTCAATTCAAATTAATGACATTATTGCGTACAAACGAAGCGTCAAGTTAAGCGTACGTTCTTTGTGATTTTCCAAATTTGTTGTAGTTTGCCGGCAAAATTCAGAAAACGTACAAAGCAGAACGCACGTTAACGTTATGTTTTGTTTGTGAGGAATGATGCCGTAGAGCGTGCGATTATTTTCTACAAAGTTAAAGAAACAAAACCTAAATCGAAAACATACCAACAAACCATTTTCAGAGAGCACGAATACACGTACTCGTTCCTCCAATCTGTTTTAAAATTTAGACCAATTTAAAATTGAATTTAGACTCTAAATGCCATTGATGAACAACGAATTTCTATACGTACTCGTAATCTATACGTATACCTAATACGCACTCGTTCCTCCGATCTGTTCTACAATTTAGACCAATTGAAATTTAAATTAATACTCTAAATGCAATTAACCAACAACGAATTTCTATTTCAACAATATAAAATTGAATTTATACTCTAAATGCCATTAATCAACAACGAATTCTATACGAGTACCTAATACGTACTCGCTCTTCCGATCTGTTCTAAAATTTAGACCAATTTAAAATTGAATTTAGACTCTAAATGCCATTAAGCAACAACGAATTTATATACGTACGCGTATCGAATACGAGTACCTAATACGTACTCGTTCCTCCGACCAGGTCTAAAATTTAGATAAATTTAAAATTGAATTTAGACTCTAAATGCCATTAAGCAACAACGAATTTATATACGTACGCGTATCGAATACGGGTACCTAATACGTACTCGTTCCTCCAACCTGGTCTAAAATTTAGACCAATTTAAAATTGTATTTAGACTCTAAATGACATTAATCAACATTGACTTTCTATTTGTTATTCTTGTTTCTATAAAACGATTTCCGAAATCATTACGAATTTATATATCTCAACAGCTATACTCGTTGAGAAGCTTGGACTTACCTTTAGTACTTGTTAGTCGCTAGTTGTTGTTGTTTGTTTTTATTGTTCACGTTCCGTGGATGGTGGTCGTGGCGGCGTGGTGGTGGTTGTCCGCGATTCGGATTCTCTGGGTTTGTCTTCTCAAGCTATTACCTGCTTGCTAATCAGCTGCTAGCTATTATTGTTGTTGTTGTTGTTATGGTATTGCATAACAAACGAGTTGACAGGCAGGAAGATGCACCACCGAAGAAGTGGTGCACTAAACACCAGCAGCAACAAACGAACGAACGAACGAAGACTGCGGTCGACCGACCAAAAAAGTATGCACTTTTATTTGAAATTTCTTTCTTTTTTAAAGAATTTTTTTACGAATTTGTTAGAATGAACGAAAGATTGCTCAGAGCTCAATAATTTTAAGAAGCTTAAGTTGTTGTTTTATTAATTTTTAGAGGCACTGTATTTATTAGATTCTCTTTAAGAAAACCTTTTACACTTTAAACGTTTTTTTTAAGTGTTTATAAAAATCTTATTGGAGGCACTTGTTGTTTTTTTTTAAATTTTTGATTTTTGCTGTTTTCAATATTTCTAAATTTTTTTAACTTTTTAAATCTTTTTTCACTTTAAAGAATTCATAAAAAAATTCATCCGTTGCTAATCATTTCCGTTTCCGTTTTCTTTATAAATTTTTAAACACAGTCAGAAAAACACTTTTCTTTTATTTATTTTAATTTTATACGCTTTAAGAAGTTTTAGAGGATTGAGTTTTATCCGTTTTTATGTTAATTTCACAAATTTCGGGTTCCTGTAATTTTGGTAATTTTTATTTGTTGAATTAAATTCAGATTTTATTTAGTTTTTATTTATTTATTTTTTTTCTTTGAATCTTTGATTGCAAAATGGTTTATTTTTCACTTTTATTAAATCTTCTACATCTTAAAAATCGTAATTTTTCCTGGTTCCGACAAAATCCATAAACTTTTCAGTAACTTTTTTGATTTTTTAAAACATATTTTTTTGCATATTTCTGTTAAATAAAGTTTTTGGTTTTGATTTTGAACGCTCGTCGTTGTAACCGTCCAACAAACTACACGGAGCGACACGGAGCGAAGCGCTTTCAGAATCCGCGTTGCTTGCGCTTCAAGTACGAAAAGCGAAATAAGCTTCTAAGCGAATGTTTCGCCAGTGATTTGCGGCGGCAGCATCGACGACGCCGACGCACGACAACGTCGCCTCGCCTCGCAGCGCTTCGCTTTTGGCTAGTTCCAATGGCTTCGGTTTCCGTTGCCGCAGCCGCAGCCGCGCCGTCAAACGAATCGCCAAACAGGCACGACCGACAAACGTAGCGGCGAGTAAAGAGTATGAAAAGCGAGCAAGCAAACCTTTGACTTGTTCTAGACGGCGACGGCGACGCCGCTACAGATACACACAGTGGCAATTACTCAGATATAAAGCAACGCAGAGACATCCGATAGATAGAGAGATAGATGCTCATAAGCATACACTTTGCCGATATTTCTAACGCGTCGCGAACGCAACAGTCCGGCGGTGGCGGCGAAAGAGTACGTAGCAGAAGCAGCCGACAACGCAGTCAGCTGCTGAAGAATGCAAAAGACGGTCGGGCTGTCATATGAAACACTAGACGGCCGATTTGATTCGTTCGATCAAACCAGACACACTGACTGACAGACTGGCCAAATGGACGACTCACTTCGGAATGTTAAAATGATTACAAATTTCTTCTGTTTCTGCGGAACGATTCCGGCGGCACAAACGCTCAAGTCCGGCGCACTTTGAAAACTAAAATTGATAGAGTAACGCTGGAAAAAATGTTTCGTGCGACGCCTTGTCGCTGTTTTTTTGTTGTTTTTTTTGGTATGAGCGAGTGAGTATTTTAGAGCATGCAGAGAGAGACAGAGAGGTACCGCCGAAAGCACAACTTCGCCTGCGCCGCGAAAGACAAGTCCAGTGAGAAAGAGGCGATAAACAAAGAGACAAAAAGGAGAAAATAAACGAAGTGGGAGTAATCGCAGCGAAAGAAGTCAAAAAGCCAAGTGCGAAGGAAAAACAAACAGAAAGAAAACGAAGAAAGAACGCAAAGAAAACGACACAAAACGAAGAGGGTTTGGTGTTTTCGGAGGGTTGAAAGGATGGAGCGGTGGTGATGGTGGTGGCACCTGCCCTCTCTGTGCGTTTGACAACGCCACCACGTTGAAGTAGGTATGTCTGTATTTTGTATCTACCGGCTGGCTATTAATCGAAGTATCTCGTGGCTCTCGTCACTTTCGCATCGGCGAAACGAACTGAGTCAACGCAACGGGCGCGCCGTCTGCGAAAGCAGCATAAAAACAAAGCGTCCGTGTTTTTCAATCATTCCGGCTTCGTACGCCCATTCGTCGTGCTGCGTTCCGGCGATCGTTCGGTTTGGGACGACTGTGTCGGGAACGAACAGCTGTGGTCGGCAGTGTGTACTATTTTCATGGTTTTTTCGAAAACTTTACCATACACGAAATGCTTTCGCCTGCCGACCGAACGACCGACCATACAGAACACACACAAATAATCGGCACAATTGCTTTTTGAACAAAAAAAAAACCGGGCCCCTCTTCATGCTTTCTTCCCCAACAACAACCCCCCCTGCCAACACCCTGCTCTTTCAATCAACCGCCCACAAGACAGTAACTGTGTGAGTGGGTTAAAAGCGTGATTTTTGGGCTCAACAGTCTTGCAGTCGTTGTTTTTTATTCTCTCTCCGTCTCTCTCTCTCTCTCTCTGTCTTTCTCTCTCTCTTTCTCATCTCTTACCACACTTTTCAGAGTATCCAGCGTTTAATATTAATATTTGTTCGTGGGCCTGAGAGTGTGTAGGTTCGTCGTCAACAACTGTATTGTCGGCTTTTTCACGGCCCTGCTTTTCTTCTTCTTCTTCACCTTCTTCTCAGTTTTGCTGTAGTTATTGCATTTGTAAAATATTTGGAAATTTGTACTATAGAAGTGTAATACCTTTACATATTACTTTAAAACAGTGTTTCCCAACGTATGCGCCATACGGTAAACACTTTAACCCTTTCAAGACAGAGTTTCTTTTACAGATGCAAAGATTTCTTTTTTTTAGGTATTAAAGCATGCGTAAGTCTTTATACTACACGCAAAAAACTGATGGAACAAAAATACTTTAAAAAAAATATAGAAATAAGGGTTATGCATTTCTAGTTACGGAAAGTAAAGCCCTGCCGTTCGGCAGCTGTCAAATTTCAGTGTCATCCGAACTAGCATTTGTTTAGTTGAAGGTTTGCCATTTTACAATATGGCTCGTTTTACCATCGAACAACGCCGCAGCTTTGTTAAAGCGTTCTACACGAATTGTGATTCTGCTGTGGCCTCATTTCGAGCTTTACAACAAGATTATGGCGTCGTAATCGTCCTACTGAGCGTACAATTTCAAACGTAGTGAAGAAATTCGAAGAAACTGGATCGGTTACAGACATTATATTTTTTTTGTGGGTCTACGCGAAAGACGGTATTAATGCGAACAACCTCTAAACTTTGAAACATTTAAAGAATGACATACGTCAAGTTATGGCCGAATTATCGCCCAACTTGTGTCAAAAAGTCATCAAAAATTACCTCAAAAGGATTGAGGCCTGCAAAAGGTGCCGTGGAGGACACCTTTGAACGATATTGTTTTTCACGCATAATGGCAAAGTCCACGCACCATATTGCAATAAAAATTCAATCGATACCTGAATATTTAATGTGCTTTTTTCACTACACTTCCCAAAAGAGAAAATGCATAGCTCTTTATTTGTCCTTGAGTGGAACGAAAGTAGTCTTTGGGATTAAAGTAACCCGTTAGTCTCGAAAGAGTACAAAGTGTTCCGCAAGAATAAACCCAAACTTGTCGAAATCGCGTGGGTTAAAGATCTGAAGATCTCAAGATCTCATCACAATTTAATACTCACTAATTTAACTACGTAAGACCTTACGTAATTCTGATAGGAAAATATAGGAGAACATGCTGTCCGGGTCATAATGTTAATAAATACTATTGCGAAAAGTAACTTGCTCACAATGGCGCAGGTCTATTTTTCCCCCAAAAAAAAAATGTGCGGAACCACTGCTTCGAACCAACAATTCGTTGAAGAGCTCAGAAGTGTTACTCAGGTAACAACAACAACAACAACAACAACACCACCACAACCAACAACAACAACAACAACAACAACAACAACCACAGCAAGACATCAACGAAAGCCGAAACTTCAGTCAAAAAAGTTTTTTGTTGCCGTTTGTGGTCGTCGTCGGTCGTCCATTGTTTGTTAGTGTTAGCCGGTTTTGTTTTGTTGTACTTTTCGTTCTATTGTTGCTCGTGGGATTTGTTTGCTTTTGTTATTGTTGTTGTTTTTGGTGAAGCAGTTTTTGGTGAAGTTGAAGGTTAAGCTTAATTTGCTATGCTCTATTCGTTGTTGGCGCTGTTGCTTTTGCTGGCTTTGTTGTTGTTGTTTTTGCTGCCGCTGTTGTTGTTGTTGTTGTTATTGTTGTTATGTGGCAAATTGCGCAGGCGCAGCAGCAGCACTCGGCGGCGCGCTTAGAAAGACCTTGAAAAATGTTGCACGAAAGCTAACCTTGAAGGAGAGCAAGCAATAAAGTAATAAATAAAATACATGCTAGTGAGTTACTTTAGAGCTTTTGGAGAGAGTCCAAATTCTTTTGGGGAGTCTGTCCAACTGTCTTCTAACTGTCAAAAAAGTGTCTATCTAAAGACCGATCTGCCCTTGGTTTAACTGGGACGTAAATCCCAAACGTAGCTTTTCAAGGACTCAAAAAAACTTGATGAATGTTTTGTCATCACCGAGAAGAAACGTTAAAAGTGAGAGCTCCTGTAAATTCTTCGAGCAGCACTGTCGATCCAAGTTGCAAAATGTTGCAACACCAAAGAACAAAGTTGCAAGATTAAGTTGCAAAATGGGAGCTCATGCCCTCTCCCTCCTAACAAACGGCCTGGTCTAACTGGACCCATCTTATCGAGAATGTGTGTGTGTAACCCAATTCTTTAACATTCTAAAAATATACACACATTCTTGTTCTTTCTGCCTTTCTCCTCTTTTTGTGGACTGGAGCATTTTAACAGAATTCCATTAAAGCATACTACTTCTCCTCTTGCTCTCTTCCTCTATAACAAAATTCCATAAAATAATTATTCCTCTCCGCTTTTTACGCACTCTCACACATTCCGCCCTCTCCCATTAAGCCTTTCTGTACCACGACGTTTTCGTTGTTGTTTTTTTTTTGCCCCTCTGTTAATTTTAATTCTCTCAAAAGAGCGAGTATTATTACTGTTGATTAAATTCGCTTCAAGTTTAGAAAGACAAGAATGTCGCTGCTCGCTCATTTTGCTCCGTCTCTTTACTCGTTTCTTCATGCTCGCTCTGATCATCGCTGTTGCCGATACTTGAGCGCTCTAGTGCTCCTCAATCAATCATTATCGCAATTATTACAAGTATTATTTTTACCTTTAATCATTATTTACGTTGTTATCGACGCACTTTGTTGTTGCGGTTTTATAACTCAAGTGAAAACACGGCCTACGAAACGAAAATAGTCTGTTGTTTAAATCCTCAAACATTTTAGAACCTCAAAAACGCAGCCGCTCTGGTGCGCAAAATGCCGGGACTTGTTTAAAATCGACAATAATACAATAACAACAACCGAAATGTTAATTTTAAAGGCAAGAACGCTTATAAACTCGAACACGACTGTAAAAAAACTATAAAACTCTCTTCGAAGGAACACAAAAATCATCAACAATGCCCTTCCGCCCGCCCTTCAGCAATCCGCAAATACTACTTTGACTGCGGAGGAAGAAGCCAAGCACAAAATTTGGCCGGCTCAAGCTTCATCCAAACCGAAGCCCAAACGAAGCTCCAACGAAAGAGACTAGAAACGGCGTTTACACTTACTGTCGTCGCCGCTATCGTCGCCGCTTTCGTCGCCTTCGCTTGCAAACGACGACACGGCGACGCATCGCCAACGGCAAATCGCTTTGTTTAACGAACGTGAATGTGAAAAGTTATTTTTAGCCACTCGGCTCGCAACATCGTTAGCCCCTGATTCGTCGGCGATCACGACATCGGCCCCTCCGATTGGTCGTTCACTTACCAGCCGCACAGACAGGCCGACAGAGCGGCCGACGCCGAGCGACGTTGGCGATAACAACGCTTGCAAATAGCGCAAACACGAATGCCGTGGCGTACAGTACGCGGCCAGAACGTTAGAATGCAGAACACACGGTGCGCGAGCCGAACAGAGCACGTCTGTGGTCTGGGGTCTGTGGCGGACGCAGCAGGCGCGGCAGCATCAACAACAGCAAAATTAAATGAAAATAATTGTTGAACTTTAAATTTCTGCTGGCAAACTAAACGAATGCACTCGCGCGCGCTGTTCGGTCGGTCGCTGGCACGATGTAGGCCAATGAGAGAGTGCTGAAATGAAAATATTTGTGCCAGGCGATTTGGCACCGCTTACCGTACTGTGTCAAAGAAGCGGGGCGCGACGCCTGTTTCAAACAAAGTCTCTGACTGTGTGACTGGCGTCGCTTCTGGCTGACGTAACGACTCGCTGGCACACTCACTAGTTGTCTCCTTAGTTATCTGCTGCGTTGTCTCCTTCCTGCCACTGCCTCGAACTCGTCTCTCGTTGCTTTAACACTGCTCACTCGCTCACTCTTTTGCTGCTGCGACTGCTTCGAATTTGCATACGAAGCCGCGACACCAACCCACGCGCCTCAAATTCATCCGCCGAGCGCTGCCCACATCGCGCGACCGCCTCGCGTTAATTGTTCGACCGACTCTAACTAACCAATTTCGTTTAACTATTCGTCGGATGCGATTGTTATTAGTTTATAGGCGACTGATTCATTGGCTAAAGCCGCATAAATTATTTATCGTAGTCAGTTTTGCTTTGCTGTGCTTTGCTTTGCTTTTACATTGCACGACTTTGGTTTTTTATCGATCTCTCAGTGGTGCAGAATCGCGTCGCGTTTGTCTTTAATTAGTCGCACTTACTGTTGGCGACTGCGGATGGGTTTGGCGGGCAGTCGTGCAGGCGGCAGCAGCTTCAAATGAAGATTTATGAAGCCGGTGTCAGAAGTTAAGGAAAGTGAAAGAGACAGAGAGTGAAGTAGAAAGAAACATTTTTGAAACGAATAACGGCCATAATTAGTTTTCAATAATTATAAAACACCAAAAACCATGAAGCAGAGCTCCAAAACTGTCACACAATATTTCATAACTTGATGAAATTAATAGTAAAAATAATTGTTTAGAAATAATTATTTGAAATAAATGCTGGAATAAGGCAAAATATTCCAGAATAATAGAACTTATTAAAAATAGACTTAACCACAAAGATTTGCTAAATCCTAAACCATTTATTGCAAGTTATTTATGGGCTACTAAAATTTGTTCTAAACTACGTATAAAGGTACTAAAATAAGTACTAATTTTATTAATACTAAAAGTACTAAAAAGTACTAATTTTATTAGTACTAAAAGTACTTAAAAGTACTAATTTTATTAGCTCTAAAAAGTACTAATTTTAGTACTAAAGTACTTTAGTAGACAAGTGCTAAAAAGTCCTAAAATTATTATTTCAGCATTTTAGTGCTAAAGTGCTAAAAAGTACTTAAATTATTACTTCAGTACTAAACTTTGCTACAATTTTTAGTACTTATTATAAATACTAGACTTATATAGTACTAAATACCTTTTGAGAAGTACTAAAATACTACTTAAAAATTATTAAATACTTTTTAGTACTTATTTTAGGTACTAAACTAAGTATAAGTACTCACTAATAAGTACTAAAAAGATCACTAAAAGAAGTAATTGAAATTTGATGATTTTTTAATTATAATCACTAGAAGAAGAAATTTTTTAATTTTAATGCGCATAATCATGATTCATAGTTTGTTGGTTTGTTGTTGTTGTTGTTACTGTTTTTTACGTTGTAATGAATCACCGAAGGTAAAAATCATTAACACAAATAAAAAAACACTCTGCAAGTTTTTTTTTTAAATTGCGTAATTTTCAAAGAAATTAACGCTCTCCGATTAACGATCTTCACCAGAAGCTCAGAAGAATCGAATTCCATACAAATTTTTGGGTAAGAAAAAAACGGGAGAGGGGAAAGGGGAAAAGAATCAAGAAGAATCAATGAAGTCTTAAAGTCAATGAATAATTATTCTGCTGTTCTATTCATACTTCATAAGCTCTTGCGTTATCAGCAAAACATAAAAATCAACAAGCGAGAAAAACAATGAGATTCTCAAATGCTCACAAAAACTGACCGGCAAAAAATTTTACCGGCTTTTTACTTTAACTAAAAAAAAACATCTTCTTTTGTAAAGACAATAAAATAGTAGAGATTTTGAAAGCAAGAATATTCTGAAGAAATAATAAAAAAGGAATTTCGCATAAATATGAAAATAGTATTAAAATTAAAGTAAGAAAATTCGTTTAAAAAAGAGCACACAAAAACAAATACAGAAAACACCAATCTTATGATTTAATAAAATCAAATTCTAGCACGCTCCAAAAAAGCTCACACGCAGAAACTTACACACACACTAACACACTCTCACCCACGAATCCATAGAACGATCACTTTGTTAAGCGTCAAGTTTTTCAAGCGCAATCATCAATCAAGCGAGTAAAGTCAATGCGTTAGAACTTAACGATCATAGCAGTCAGTCCTTCAGAGTGGCTTAGCCTTAGCCGCCCGCCGCCTGCTGCCCACCACTCGCTGATGCTATCGATATTAATTTGTCATAATATTCGAATAGTCGTAAAAATTCTCAACTCAACTAACATATAATAAAAAAAACAGTACAATATAAAAGTGAAAAAATAAAAAAAAGCAGGGAATAAAGCGAGCTTAAGCCGCGTTTAAGTCAATTTATTTGAAAGCCAGAATAAAATGTTAATGGTTTGATAGAATTATTGCGAAATTGCGATTATAATGTATCAATATACGATTATATATATTTCTATAGCAAATAGAAAGGTTTCTACGCAAAGAAGGAGTGTCAGATTTCAGAGATTTAGTTAAAAAAAAGACGATAAGAGAAATTAGAGAGTTTCGGAAAAGCAAGATTTTACAAATCTACAAAATAATTTTGTAGCACAAAAAAATTAGAACAAAAAAAGACACTGAAAATGGTACAAACGGTTTCTAAAAGTATGTAAAAAAATCCCAAAAACCATGAACTTTCACAAAATACTCTCAGGTTTAATAAGAATATCTTAAATTCGTGGGCATTTTTTGGAGAATTTTTCGCAGAGATTAAAAAAAATACCAAAACGGAACTCTAAAGCCACCAGGAGCAACAGCAGAAGCACTAGTAGCAGCAGTGGCACCATATTCCAGCTCAAGGTTAGGTTCGAAGTACGATTATACAATATAACTCCATATGAACGACGAGAAGAAGAACGGACAGAAAGAAGAATGGGCGAAAAGAGGAAGGGGGTGGAATAAAGAAGGGCGAAAAGCAGGAAAACAAGAAATCAATTCTTGTAACCTCCATTAAAGGAAGATCGTTTGCAATAACCATTTTAATTACGCACAAATTTTCTTGTCAGCTCCATCAGCCATATCGTTCGTTAACCACACTCCCCCCCTCTTGAATTCCTTTCATTATCTCTTTCTCGCCCCTCAACTCATCCGCTTATCATCCCTTCATTTAAGCATGCATTAAGAATTTGATTTTCTATTGTACTACCATAAAACCAACCCTCAAATGGTCCGTTCGTTTACCTCCTCTCTACGCCCCTATCAACTTCTTCCATCAATATCACTTTCTCTCATTTCCTTTCTTTCCCCTCCCCCTCTCCTCCAACGCCTTACTTGAGTATACCCTTGGTATTTCTGTGACGAGTCTTGGGTGCATTTGATAATCGTAGTATTGATCCATTCTATGAAGCACATACACTAAATGCGTCCTTAAAGTTTATATCCTGAAATTTTTGTCATGTTGTTGTGGTCGTCGTTGTTGTTGTTGTAGCGTGTGCACGCAAAAACTTTTCTGTTGTATTGCTACCTTTTACGATTCCTCTACTTTTACGATTCGTCCAAATAAAACTCGAGCACCTCGATGCCGCCGCCGCCATCATAGAGCCAAAGAATTCTGGCGCCAGTTTTCACTATATTACATACTTTCTATTCTTTTTTCTGTTCTTTCTCTTTCTCGCTTCGTTTTAGTCCTTTTTCGTTCCTTTTACTGCTGTTTTGGGGCAACGACGTGGTATACTCAAACTTCAAAATCTGTTGACGTTGGCCAGAACGTGAAAAGAGAAAAGTTGTTTTCTGTTTCCGCATGACTCTATATTTCTCTTCGCTGTTCTACTCTGTTGTTGTTGTTTTTGTGTTTCTTTTTAAGCCGTTTTCATTTAATTTTTCCTAATTTTCCCAGAAGTTTTTTACATTTTGTGGATGTTTTTGAAACAGTTGGTAAAAATTTACTCTTCACATAAAGCTGTCATCGAGTGAAAAAGAGAGAAACAGAAAGAGATAGAGAGAGAGAGAGAGAGAGAGAAGGAATCTAAACTAAATACTGAAAGCAAATTTATGCAAAGCGAAGAGAAATAAAGAGCGTGAGAGAGAGATTAAGGGTGAATTTAACTGTTTCTGTAGAAATGGTTTGGAAGAAAGTGAAATGCGCGAAGAGAGAGAGAAAGAGAGAGAAAACGTAAAACCGGAAAGAAGAAAAGAGTAACCGGAAATTCAAATTAAACAAAAAAAATTATACATACTTGTTTTATTTAATCGCGGATAGAATTGGGCTCAGAATTTTGAATTTAGGGCGAGACAATTTTGCTAAAAAAATATTAAAGTTAAAATTAAACCTAATCTTAAATTTTAACTCCAGATGCGGCTGTGAGTCATAAAAAAAAAACAAACCCAAAGGGCTCTTTTAACTCAATTCTCGACTAAGTTGCATCAAAGAAATATAAGATATTTTAAGGGTTTAATCCCTTAAAATCAGAACGCGCTTATCTTTCTCCCAAAAATGAAAGGAATTGCATGAGAATTTCTTGTTTTCTCTTTTTTTAAAAAAAATTTGTTACTTCATTTTTCATTAAGTGTCCTTCCCTTTCCCTTTTAAGGGTCTTTTTACCCTTCTGCGCACTTTCTGCAATAACTCTAAAACCTCCAAATAAATCACAAGCCAAAATACTTTATTATCATTTTCTGAAAACTACCCTCTTACCCTCTTATGCGTACACAGTAAATAGTCGTACCTAAAAAACCATCCCTTAAAATAAGCACGATTTCAGCGGAATTTGTTAAGTCTATCGGAAAACTTGGAAACGGAAATTTTCCGAAACAACAAAAAATAGTTTTAATGAATTAAGAACGCAAACGAAAACGAAATCGAAACCGGGGAAAGGAAAACGAGAATTTGTGTGGGGAAAAAGGTTCCCTTTCATGAGAAACTTTTATGTTTTTTGTTGCCAAACAACCCTTGGAAGACCCTTTGTATGTTAAGATCTGTTTGACTGCCTGTCTGTCTGTCTGTCCGCTCTGCCTTCAGCCGCGAAACTACGCCTCACTGCAACTATTTCAGGACAATGCGAAAGTAGCAGAAGAATATTCATTGCTCTTTTGACTGACTTTAGTTGAGCCAGTTGAGGTAGCGATGTTGTTGTTGCTGCTATTTTTGCTTTTCCTGTGAGGAGGAAGGAAAGAAACAATGGGGTGTATTTTTATATGCGACCTTGTTGGCTAACACGAAGACACGCTTTCTCCTTTCTTTGCTCCGGAAGTTTGCGGAGTTTCTAGGCTACTGGGTGATGATGATTTTTTTCTGTTTGTTTTCTTGTTCTTCTTCTTCTGCCTCTCTTTGACTCTGACCCTCTCGATTTGCACGCTTTCTGTCACTTTTATTCTTTCTAAAGGCCTCGGCCCAATACGGCATCGACGCGCCTCAGAAACACCAAAAAGAGCAGATTACGTGTATTTCTTATGGAGAGCGTGAGAGGAGCTATGCTGCTTTGCTGCTCGAGAGAAACAGGCAGAGCAGCGGGCAGAGAAGCTCAAAATTTTCCAGTTTCTCTGCTTGCCGCGTCTAAACAATGTTACGTTTTGCATCAAATGAAGAAAGAAAGCAGCACTGTTGGGCTTTTATCTCTTAAACTTAAATTTAGTTACACAATCAATGTAAACTAAATATTGTTGTAAAAAATTGCCAGTTTTGGTATAAGTAAAGAATAGTTGTCTAGCTCCGATTTTTTTTTTAATTTTCAGGTATAACATTCAACGCCCCTAGTCGCCAAAGGTAACGAAAATTTTTTGTCGCACTTGTGTAGTTTAGGTGTTATAGGCCTTGGAAATACAAAAATCCAAATGCTATATCTTTAAAACGAGTTGAGATATTAACGTAACAGTGGCGCCGTTCAAAAGGTTACTTCAAGGCCTTTCTTTTATCTAATAACAACTTTTGTGATTGCTGCCATAATTACGGAGATAATTCAACTTTGAAAAAAATTGCTTACTTCGTTTTACAAATATGTTTTTTTTCTCCCTTAAATGAAAATTAAGGTATAAAATTGAATCACTTTTTTTATAGCGCATAATATTACCTTTCAAACGGTATATAATATGTTTAGGTATCTTTCGTGTTCACTACTCTTAAATAAATTAAAGATATTTTAATGTATAAAGTTTCTACATATTTTATTAAACTCATAAAAGCAAATTTCCTCTCTTTGGCTGTTTCCTCTCTGTCTATCTGTCGTTCTGTCTGTCCATGAATTTATCTATGGCTTTGTCTGTCTCTCTGTCGTTCATCCTCATCATAAATCATCATTAATAATATTTTTATCACATTTTAAAGTGCTGCTCAAGGTTGTGTCAACACAATCCTCCACAATGACAATAAAGAACAAGAAAAAGTTATTAATAAATGGAAAAAAATTTTAAAGCAAAAAAAAATTTCCCAAAAAAAATTCATTAAAATTTGAGAAGAACAACGAGAAAAGTAACCAAAGCTCATACTTGATAATGTCTATTCAATTAATTAATGTTCTGGATATTTTATTCTTCTTCTGCTTCTTCTTCTTCCTTTGCTCTGCGCTTTGCAACACTGCAAACATAAAGCCATCAATTGTCAGCGCTTAAATCCTTAATTATTTAATTTCAATTGGCACACTCTTATTAATTAAAAAAAGCGAATTGACCAACCCACGAACGAGCATTTGCTCAAAAGTTCTCAAAAGCTCCACAACATTATACGACGCCACGGTACAGAAAATTAAAGAAAAAGCCAAAATTTCCTTAAAATAAATAAATCTTGAAAAACAATTTAAAATAAATACAATAAAATAAAAAATTAAAAAAAAAAAAAATAAAAAGAACAAATGTTAATTCTTCAAATATAATAAATTTTATCGGTTAATAAAGCATAAAATATAATAAATTTTCGAACACAAAATCAATAAAATAGTAGAAATAATTTAAAAACGGAATTATATTCTTTTGTTTTAAACAATTTAAATTGAGAAATAAAATACCGTCTAAATAAATAATATAAGAAATTTAGTAGAAGCAAATACATTTTTTTTATAATTTTTTTATACAAAGACAAATAATAAAAAAGAATCTTAAAGCAGAAAGCAAAACTAAAAAACCACGAGAAAAGAACCGAAAATCAAATTTTGTTAACAAAAAGAAAAAGAAAAGCACAATCACTGAAAGGAGAGCAAAAATGATTAAAAATAAAATTCTAGAACCACCACAAAAAAAAACAACAACAAAATAAATAGAAATGCGTTTTTGCGTCATAAAAGTTTTATATTGTCACAATCTTGAAATTAAATTTCTTTCAAAGCTGAACTGATATTTTTATAGCAAAATTTTAAAAATTAATTTAACAACTGACCACTCGCTGGACCGCAAATTGTATTTTGTAGATTTTGTGTTTTTTAATTAATTTTTGCAATGTTTTCAGCAAAAGTTTAAAAAACAGTAGGCGGAATGCTTTAAAAAAAAATATCACAAAGAAAAAAAAAAAGAAGGGAGAAATAATAAAATGAAAAAAATTAGTCTTAATGGCTTCAAGAACAAACAAAAAATTCTAATAATAATACATTTTCTTAAAAAACACAAAACTCGAATAAGAAAAATTTGAATACATTTTTGTACGAGTGTACAAATTATGATACGATATTTTTGGAGACAGAACGAAGAAGACATTGCGACGTCTAGAGGCGAAATAAGAAACAAAAGAATAACAAGATTTTGTCTCATCTTAAGAAAGGTCATATGAAAAGCGTGGGAACCTTTTCATCAGTCTTCACTCGGTAAAATTTTGATCTTCAACATTTTCTAGTGGACTCCGCGAAGGTTGCAATCTTGCCGTAGTTTCAGTTTGGACACAAACCATTTTCTATTAATGTGCTCTGAGAATGAAAAATACATACACAAAAGACGTTACAGCCCACAACACAGCACAATTAGGTAACTTACACGGTCGCCCTTACCCATTTTTCACCATTGAAACACTGTTTGACCCTTGTCAGCTAAGTACGGTGACCTAAGTACGGTTAAAAAGTTATCCCATATAATAATACTATTTACGTAATAAAGATTACTTAAGCTCTTTGGGCCAGCTCTTCATTTTACTAAAATACGAGGGATTACGAGTATAATCGAGTGATAAATTTTTGAAAGAAGTTGATGAAATAAATATAAAATCGGCCACAACATCAAGAAACCGATTGAATAAGATAAGAATATTAAGAAAAAAAACACACAAAGCGCGGAAAAGGGAAAATAAGCAACTAGAAAGAAAAAAATTTGTTATCTTTTTTACTCGTATATACTCGTACATTTCTCGAATTCCGGTCAATAGAGTAACACATTTTCTAAACGATTACATAAAACTTGTCAAACAAAACAAAAACTTAACAAAGACACGTTAACAGAAAATAAAATCAATAATCAGAAAAAGAAAATTTACTTAACAAAAACAGAAAGCGAAAACCAGAAAGAGCCAAAAAAATTAGCCGTTTATAAATTAAGAAATAGGCCCTAAATTAACAGACAATAGTCAACCGCAAGAGAATAAAAATAAAGAATAAAAATAAAGAAACAGTAGAGAGTAAAGTGAGAGAGAAATAAAAAAAATTAAAGACTAAAGAGTGGGACACTTCAAGTTTGAAAGCTCTACGGATTTTGACAGTGGACACATTTTGTCTCTGTTATTGAATAAGTTGCATTCACAAATCAAATGACAATTTGATCCGGATAAAACTTTTTCTTAACGTGAGCAACATTTCATTTTCAGTTTAGACAATATTCATTTTGGCTAAAGTGATTTTAGTCTAAAGTGATGTCATTTTGTACTAAATTTAGTCAACGATGTCAACTTTTCGATTTTATTTTTAATAAAACTTTCGCCAAGCGATAATTATAATTATAATTATGATTATGATTATAATCATTATGAAAAGAACGAGATAACGAAAACGAGAAAATAAATATGAAAATTCTAGGCAAATTCGATCGACCATTTTCCATCTTTAACATAAACATTATCCGAAAGTTGTCAGCGTAATCATACATCAGTGTCAACAATCATTATAAAGTAGTGCATCATTATCAGCAACAGTAATCATTAGGTAATCAACATCACCATCATCTCTTTGACTTTGTCTTTGTCGTTCGTTTTCTTTGGCATCTTTTTTCGGTCAGTTTCGTGACAATTAATGATTTTTGTCAAAATGAGACCAAACCAAACACGTCAAAGCAGCCGAAAGCAGCCAAAAGCAGCCGAAAGCAGCAGCAGCATCAGCATCATCCCCTTCGACTGTGTCGATGGTTTTTCTCAAATACAGCACTCAGTCGCCGCGTGCTCGGGCGGCGCAGTCGACAGATTTCTTAGAAAAAGCACTTGAAAAAGCAAACTATAAAAATGCCTGCAATAAAATAAAATTAAAATGCAATATTTATTTATGAATGAGTCAAGCGCGATGCACCTCGAACGACTTTTCGGACGGTCACAGAAGCAGCAACAGCAACGACAGCGGGAGCGGCAGCGGTAGCAGCAGCTACAACAACACCAGAGACAGTACATGCTTTGTTAGCATCATCTCTAATGATAGGTTGTTTGTTGGTGATGATGTGGAAAATTTTGCATTTAAATCGAAAATTAAGCAGATCGAAGAAATTGCACAAAGCCACTGTCATCATCATCATCATCATCATCATCATCGTCATGCCTTCATCCTTTCATGTCTTCAAAGTGTAAAAATTTGTTAGCACAGAACAAAGTGTAAGTGACATTGTCTGTCAATGACAGTTTTGCTTTTAAATCGAGAGAAACAAACATTCTCTCGATTCTCAGGAAATTTTTCTACAAAATTGTATCGATTGTTGCTCCACGATTTGACACAGTTTCCAGTAACCGACTGTGAATCTTTCTGTCTTTGTATGATGTACATGCACCAAATGATACTCCGATCAAGCGTCATTCAAGCCCTTCAGTAGTCATGATTTTAACAAAACACAACAAAAAACGCAGAAGGAAGATCGTGGACAGAGACGAAAAACAGACAAACTGTAAGGATTTGTGGAATGTTTTATTTATTTCTACCCTACCACGCCTACTCCATTGGCGTAGGCCAATGTTCGTAATAAGAGTACCTCATAAAACGCCTTTTTATGCCTTTCAAAAAGGAGTCCTCCCTGAAAAAGATAGTGTCGATTTTAGAGAGTGTAAGAGTCAGAGTAAGAGACCCCGACACTATCAAGGCATGACTTTGAAGCCTGGCATTTCCGATTTTGCCAACTCTCATAGTTTCGACTTATTAAAATAGTCGTAAAATGATAATAATTTTTCATGGAATTACTGTAGATACTACGTGTAAATGTGTAAAAATATTTTTCTATCTGCATCTAATCGATTCTACGAAGCAGTTAACAAAAAACTAAATATAGCATGTGATTATCTTGAGACGAATTTTGTTTTCCCGTCAATAAAATCAAAACGCAAAAAAATAATGTGACATAATGACAAGAACTAAATGCAACCGGATGTTTAAATATCGTACCTTTTTAGTTTTTCTTATAAAAAGGTCTGCCTGGTTTGTATTTAGACAAACCCTCATTACATTGTGACGCTTAAAAATGTCCAAATTGTTGTAAAACAAGGCCATTTCATGGTCTTTTGGAATAGATAATAACATTATAACAGATAAAAAACATGTTCGATGATGTTCGATGTTCGATGATGTTCGATATTCGATGATGTTCGATGATGAGCGATGTTCGATGATGTTCGATGAGTTCTATGATGTTCAATGATGTTCGATGATGTTTGATGTTCGATGATGTTCGATGTTCAATGATGTTCAAAGTTCGATGATGTTTGACGTTCGATGATGTTCGATAATGTTCAATGTTCGATGATGTTTGATATTCGATGATGTTCGACGTTCGATGATGTTCGATGTTCGATGAGTTCTATGATGTTCGATGATGTTGGATGTTCGATGGTGTTCGATGTTCAATGATGTTCAAAGTTCGATGATGTTTGACGTTCTATGATGTTCGATAATGTTCAATGTTCGATGATGTTTGATATTCGATGATGTTCGACGTTCGATTATGTTCGATGTTCGATGATGTTCGATGTTCGATGATGTTCGATGTTAGATGATGTTCAATGTTCGATGTTCGATGATTTTTTATGTTCGATGATGTTCGATGTTCGATGATGTTTGATGAGTTCTATGATGTTCGATGATGTTTGGTGTCGATGGTGTTCGATGTTCGATGTTCAATGATGTTCGACGTTCGATGATGTTCGATGTTCGATGATGTTCGATGAGTTCTATGATGTTCGATGATGTTTGATGTTCGATGGTGTTCGATGTTCGATGTTCAATGATGTTCAAAGTTCGATGATGTTTGACGTTTGATGATGTTCGATAATGTTCAATGTTCGATGATGTTTGATATTTGATGATGTTCGACGTTCGATGATGTTCGATGTTCGATGTTAGATGATGTTCAATGTTCGATGTTCGATGATTTTTGATGTTCGATGATGTTCGACGTTCGATGATGTTTGATATTCGATGATCTGCGATGTTCGGTGATGTTCGATGTTTGATGATGTTCGATAATGTTCGATGTTCGATGATGTTCGATGATGTTTGATATTCGATGATGTTCGACGTTCGATGATGTTCGATGTTCGATGATGTTCAATGTTCGATGATGTTCAATGTTCGATGATGTTCGATGTTCGATGATGTTCGATGTTCGATGATGTTCAATGTGGTACATGGTAGTAGATTTTATAAATAGTAGTAAAAATAGTAGCAGATTTTATAAATAGTAGTATAAATAGTAGTAGATTTTGTAGAGTAGTATAAATAGTAGAAGAAGAAGAAGTAGGAATAGATAGTACAGATTGTAGTTTGTATAAATTGTAGTAGGTAGTACATGGTAATAAATTTTATAAATAGTAGTAGATTTTGTAAAGAGTAGTATAAATAGTAGAAGAAGAAGAAGTAGGAATAGATAGTAGAGATTGTAGTTTGCATAAATAGTAGTAGGTAGTACATGGTAGTAGATTTTATAAATAGGCTAAATACAAAAAAAAAAACTGCTGAAAAGCAACTCAAGAAAGGTTGGTATAATTCTCGTTGTACGGCCTTAAAGAAAGCTACAGAGGAAATAATTTAAAGACATTTCGAGAGAAGAGTAAAATAGGCTTTTCTGATTTAAGTCTTTCGTGATTTAAGTCTTACCTTAATAAGTGAAGATTATTAGCCTCAGTACTTACAGTAATTCATATCGAAGAATATGAAAAATCTGAATAAATGAAAATTAAATGTCAGTCCGGCTACCTGCCAAATTCGTCAATAAAAAGATGAAAACTAAGAAAATTGAGAGCTATAGAGAAGAACTCCGGAAAAATATACTGTAGAAGACTCGTAGCGAAAGGAAGTACTTTAGAGGCCTGAAACGGGAGAAAGGCATAAAAAACTCATACAAAATAATTATTTTTTTCAGACTGGCAGAAAGAAAAGCATGTTAAAAGACTCGTTTGAGGAAAGTTTAGAGGAAAGCCCTCTAAAAAAGATATTTAGGAGGGCGAAGAAGGTGAAGTCAACATTTCAAAGGAGATTATCTGCAAGTCTTTAGGCAATTGTTGGCCAACGAGTTGATGATCAGACAAAGAGACCTAAACCATCTGTAACCATCTCGATTAAATTTATTGCCGTCATTATAAGGAATGTTATTCATATTTCTTATAAAAGTAGAAAATGAATGATAAATTCACAGACCTTGAGAATACTTTTCCAGTAAATATCGTTGAATTATATTTGTATATAGTATACCTAAATATAAATAAATAATTATAAATAATAGTCTCTTACGTTAAACCTGACCCTGTTAATTATAATGACTAACAAACTGATACTATATCATCAAACGGTTTAACCTAAATGGCGTCTAATGTTAATAAACAAACAACTTTGTTGATTATGGTTTACGAACAAATGGTAAACAAAAACAACAAGCGCCACATTGTCATGATGATGATGATGATGACGCTCATCATCATCTCCATAATCAACTGTCCGAAATGACAGTGATGAGAGCAAAAAATTAGAACTTCATGATAAATGAATGGAATAATGGATAAACTGAAATGTAGACAAACCATCGGAGAGAGAGAGTGAGATAGAGAAAATGAAATAATTGCAAAACTAAATGAAATGTTTGTTTAATTCACGAATACGATGGCATACAATCATTTCAAAATAAGCATAGCGTAGATGTAGTATTTATTGTTGTTGTTGTTATTTGCCCCTAAGCAGCAACGATAGCTTAACTTGATACATGTTATCAGTTTCGATTAATTACAATTTTTTGTTGCTGTCTTTAAATCAAACGATTTCTCTCCTCCTCGGAGGATTTGTTTTTCTTAGTTTATTCTTAATTAATACCTGCGGCGAGCAGAAAACAGTGAGCAATAATAAATTAAATTGACGCTTGTCGTTGTCAGCAATGCTTATTTTGAGTCACGATTGCTCCCACCGTCGCGGCGCTGTTACCAAACATTGCGACGAGATGGCGCTGAAGCATTTCGGCACTCTTAATTGTGCGGTACGATTGTGCGTTTCTCCAATTCATTCGGCAGACATAGCGGCAACAACAACGACAGCGAAACTATAACAAAATAGAATTATTAACGCCATGAAGGACACCGAAAGAGACACCGACAGCACAGCACGTTGAGAAAGCAACAGTAAGAGAAATATGTACGAGTATATTCATTCACATTAAATTTAGATGTCATGAACAACCTCCTGCAAGTGGCTACACCTTGGCAAATAACACAAACAACAATGACAACAACCAACAACAACAAAAATACGATAACAACAAAAATTTTTAAAAAATCTGACTCATGAGAGGCGACGCCACGCAAATCAAGAACGTAGCTGAGTTTGAATTTGTTTGCTTTAAATTTGTTTTGTTCATTAAAATGCAAATCAGTACAAAAAGCAACAACAACAACAACAACAGCAAGATCAACAACAAAACGATAACTCCAACTTCCAACCATACTCGTACTACAAAAAAAGTCGCAATCGTTAAAACAACTCAACTCAGGTAATGAATTTGAATGAAATGAAAGTCAAACAACAGACACTGCGAACAGTTTTGCATAAAAAATTTGCATAAATTTTTATATTAAATTGCAAAAAAAATTCACTCCCCTACGGCTGTACTCCCCCGCTAGAATACTGTAAGACTCGAATACTAGAGAGTGCTCGAATTCTGTGACCGACTGTGGATTGCTTAACCTGTGTACCGCTAGAATACTCTCGATGACTCAAACACTGCGGACTACTCGAATACTCGAATACACTTGAATAATGTGAGCTACTGCCGACTCCTCGAGCTGTGGAGTCCTCAAGCTGTAGACTTCTAGAATACTGTAGATGACACCAATACTCGCTCGCACTATGGCCTACACAAATAATCCGGACTGTTTGAATACTGTGACTACTCGATTGCTATGAATATTCTAAGTGAATATTATAAACTAGTCGTATTCTACAGACTACTAGACTCGAATACTACAGACTACAGGAACACGAACTACTCGAAGACTATGCACCACGTAAATACTATCTAGAAGAGAGCGAAAACTAACTACGGAGACCTAAACAAAATAGGACTGCTAGAATACTGCAGATGACTCAAAAACTGTTCGAATACTGTGGACTACTCGATTGCTACGAACATTCTAAGTTAATATTCGAAACTAGTCGTATTCTATAGACTCGAATACTCATTTTTTGTTTTTTTTTTTTGAAATAAATTTCTCTGTACTCTTCAGTGTCATTTGGGCTTCTTCACAAAGTGTTACAATTTTTGCAATCCTGGAATAAATAGATTTTCGTTGTTACAATGTACGAGTATGTCTATACTCGTTGTTACTCGTTGTTACAAGTATCAGTATCCTTCTTCTCTTTCACTCATACACACGGTCTCGCCTACTTTTAACGCGTTGTACGTGTCGAAGGTCCAGTTACACAATTCAATTAAGTGGAAGCGGCAAGTTCCTAAAATTTCTACGAACGAGGTAACAAGAAGTAATAAAAATTGAGAACCAAAAGGGGAGCAGCCAAATAAAAAAATGGGTAAAGAATGAAAAATAAGAGGAGAATCATAAAGGATAAGGACGTGCTGGTCCGTTGTGAAAAGTGACGCTGGTGACGGTGGAGAATAATGAAAGGGGAAAAAAGGAGAACACTTTGTAGTGAAGCTCATCATCATACTCGCGTCATCAAATTAACACTTGCGTTTTAGCAAAAACAAAAAATAAGCACAAAAACTAACTTAAATGGCAACCACAAAACAAAGCAATAACAACAACAGGAAGGACCATAACAGCCCTAAGAATAACGTGAGTGATGAAGAGAAAACAAGAAGAACAAAATGCAGCAATAATAAAATTGCAATCGCAGTCACGTATGCAGCATGACCCAGTCGGTCTCCCCAAAAAGAATTCCGCAGAAAACGCTATAGCAAAAGAGAAACAAGAAAAACAGCCCACAACAACAGCAACAACGACGACAACAAAAGTGGCGACAAATTGAGTTCAGTGATGAGAGCAAAAAGATTAAGGAAAAAAGAGCAGCGACAGAGAGTTCTTCGCTGAAGATGAAGCGTGGGCCGTGGTCATAAAGGAACGGAAGGGGGAGGAGGTACCTCCAGTAAGCTACACGGTCACTAGCAGAGCAAGTGGCAACGGATTAAAAAATAAAAACAACTGGCGTTGGAAGGGCGGAAGGGGTGGAGATTACTCGTACAAGAGTACTCGTAGAGGAAGCAGGCAGTATGAGAAAAAACAGTCGTAGCAGGCAAAGAAAGCTAAAACAGAAAGGAGCACAAAAACAACAGATAGATGCAGTAGAGCACTAAATTATTTTCCCTTTAACTGCTTAAGTTCTTAATAAAAGGTTTTTTTTTTGCTGATTTCAACTTAGTTGAAAAGGTTTAGCAGAATTTTTGAGCTAGAAAAATGCAGATGGACGACCGTAGACGATAGAAAAGTATATACAGCGAACCGATTAACCGACAAATTGGCGAATAAGGTTATTGTAAGTGATGGTAGGGCTCGTTTTAAACGTCCACTGTCCACGCCATCAATCCTTTTGCACGTTTCTACTCTATTTCTGTGGCTTGAGTTGGCTGTCGGTGCCACCGCACGTGGCCTGTAGTAAGACGGTCGCTACCGATGATTGCAGCTGCCTCAAGAATCAAATCTCAAAAAAGCTCAATTTCATTTTAAAAGTGAATTCTTAAGAATTCTCAGCCATATAATTCATAAGCAATGAATAAATTTAAATCTCTAACGCATTTACATTAGTTTTAAGAGTATACGAATATACAGGGTGTTTGAAATTAAAAGCAAAAAAAATTAGATTTTTCCCAAAAAATCCAGAGTTATCATTTTTACGTTTTTCTAATCCTCGATTAAGCCCTGAAAAGCCCTGTAATTATCCGAATTTTTATATAAGATGTTTTTTTAATGTAGCACAAACTCGCTTCCGGACGTAGTCCCGAACAAGGTCAACGATACCAAACTGTTGGGGCTAACTCCGGATGCCTGCTAAACCATGACAATCTTTTGTAATCTCTTAAAAATATCGTACTAAAAGCCACCCTCATGAGGACTGTAAGAAAAGGATTAACGATATTAATGGACGCAACTGACAGACCAATCGATAAACTAACAGCCTCTTGTCGATTCGTTTAATGCGAATGAATGAATAAATGATGCTCATCTGCACTACTAATCAGTAAATGTGTCGGTTTCATTTGCAAAAAATTGCAACAGAAATGAAAAAAATATTACCAACAATCAGTCAATATGATATAGCAAAATCACGCTGCTGCTTGTGCTTGTGCACTGCGCTTGACCTCTAACACGCTTGAGTTTAGAATTAATTAATTGCCAGTCATTTTGTGCGGCTCAACGGATCCACTAATCAAATGCTAATCTGTTGGGGCTCGCTGATCTTGAGAATAATTTCGAAAAATTTCAATCAACTGCATTAAAATTTTCTTGACCTCGCCTGAAGTTATTTAGTTAATTTTATTTTCACAATCATAAATAATAATAAACTATTTTATTTCAATTTATTTCGATTTTTCTCTTTCGATATTCAAACAAATTTGTTAAGGTGCGGCCCATCGTGCCGCAAGGAAGGTCCAGTTTGAAGGATAGTCAGACAATTAGTCAGTCTCACAGATCATCAATTATTCCCATTCATTGAAAGACTGTTGCAAACATTTCGTTTCATATGCGTTTATAATTCATTGAAAATCATAAAAAGGTTATATGTATTCATGAATACTCGTATAATAACAAAATTATGATAGTGCTTGCAAAATTTCTTCAAACAGAAAACTTTTAGAATGAGAAGAAAAACGGACGACAGGCTTAAAATAAGGCTTTTAAAGGCTCTTTCGGCATCCTTTTCGATAGCCTTAAATGAAAGTTTCATAAAAAAGGTAGCCACAAAACGTTATTCATGCTACATTTTTATGCTTTAGATCTTCGGTAACAGGAAACAGGCAAGACTGATCAAGAACCACCCACTCAAGAACCTCAAAGTACACCTACTTCTTTTTTAAACGTGAACTTTTTACGCGAACTTTTTTACGCGATTTAATTTTATTTTACGCGGTCTAAGAAATGACAATTGGAAATAATTTTTTGTATGAAAAACACAATTTTGTAACTCAGATTAAAAAGTCAAATGCATTATATGTCGAGCCGGAAATGTCGCGCCGATCCCTACGTATAAAGGTACCTTTTTTTTTTTACGCGATTTTTTTTACGCGACATTTTTTGGAAGACAAATAAATTTCAGTTGAAATATCGAGCCGATCGCAACGTATGAGTACCGTTTCTTTTTTTACGCGATTTTTTTAACGCGTTTTTTTTTACGCCAAAATTTTTGGGAGTGTATCTAGCGCGTAAAAGCAGAATTGGGTATATTATCCACTATTTTATCATTATATAAAACTTTCGTCACATCAGAAAGTTGTTCTGCGCATCTCAAGAGTTCCTTGCTAACATTTTTTTCTTTTCTTGTGTAAAACGAATTTTATTTCCAAGAACGAGATTACTATGAACGAGAAAATTTACGACACTTTACAACACTAAAAACTATCAGTTGTTTATTTTGTTTATTTAAGATTTATTTAGGATTTTTGAAAAAAACAATTTAAACAAATAAATTTTAAGCTGGTTCATCTTCATTGCTTGCCAAATCACAGCAACAACAACAACAACAACAACAACAACAACACCAACCTGAATGCGAGGGAGCGCAAAGATCTCACTGTGTGATCCCAACCATGCGTTACGAGAGCTACATACACACAATAAACTTGTCCCGTCACGATGTCAAATGAGTACGAAGCTGCGATGAGAAGGAAGATAGTGGCCGTTAGCGACGCGGCAACGTAGCAACGCATCCGCACTGCATAATTTCAACCATCCATCTCGAAGGTAAAACAAAAGAGCCGCTACCAAACGACACTTTTGACACACCAAGCAACAAATAGACCAAACGACAAATGGACAGACAATTCGCAGACGGAAGGAAAAGAACAAGAAGAAGAAGAAGAAGAAGACGATGATGATAACAAAGTGAGAAAATGAGACCAGCAAATATTTTTCGTAAAGATTAACATTAAAAGATTAAGTATTTGACGGCAAGAAGAAACAAAAGAAAGCTGACTGACAACTGTGCAGTCAACAGTGCGCAAAAGCAACATGTGCTTGCCAAACGGAATACAACAACAACAACACCAACAAATCAGCCTGAAAAAGAATATCAGCTGTCGATCGCAGCAACAGAGTTAGTCTTTCTGGCAGCCGCCCGCTTTTTTCTCAAGCTCGCCCAGTTTCCTTCTCAAACCAATTATCCATTCACCACCACCCATCACCACCGTCTTTCCAACAGCTATTTCTTCTTCTTCCTTCATTAGTCTGATGTTCATTAACCCAATTAATGCTCGACAGCGCTGCCACAAAAGCGCTTTTTTCGGACTTTTCTGGTTTTTTTTTGAGTACATACCCTCGTAATTGTTATAGCTCTTGGGGCATATTCATGTTGTTGTTGTTGTTGCTGTTGTTGTTGCAATTTTCCAAGCCGGCTTTGTTGGTGGTATGTACTGGAATGGGCGTGCTGTGGGCATGCGTGTGCTTATTTTGAATTCTTTTTTCTAAACAAAGTTTGACGCGCTTGATTGCGCAAATAAAATCAAGCGATTATTCTGCGCTCAAGCTTTGAAGTTTTTTTTTCTTTCAAATTTTACTAAGTGAGGCCAAGCATTCCAAGCAGGTAGGTATGTGTGTTTGTGTATATCGCCATAAAAAAGCCATCCCTGTAGAAAATATCATTGGGTTTTAAAACCTCTACGCCCTTCTAGTAAATAAACTAGTTTGAATTAATCCTAACTAATCCAAATTAGTAAAGTTAATAATGATGTACGAAAATAATGATATTGATTTTGTAGTTTAAGGCCAGAAAGAGCGAACAATTGATATATGTATTTTAGGTCCTATATGATAGACCAAAAGAAAATTATTAAATATATCGAAGTCTAATTAGTTCTTAAAATCTATATAAAAAAACTAAAACCTTATTAATTTTTTTAAATCTTAATAATTTTTGTTTTTAATAACCTGCCATCCTGCCATCGTGACGTTCTTAATATTGAAAGTACTGCAACACAAAAGAAGCGTTTACGTGACTTACTTACAGGCTGCTACCATTACTTTTGCACTAGTTCGGTGTCGACTAGTTCTCTTCTACTTATTCGCTTTATTAACTAATTGTTAGTTACAGAGATATCGTATATTGCTAGTTTTTGTTGTTGGCTTGTGTGAGAATTTGAGCTAATGCAAGAGGTTACTAATAACGTTTGAACAATTTAAGTTTGAGCACGAACAGCAACAAAAACAAAAGCAGCAGTCAGAACAACAATTACCATAATAATAATGATAATAGCAGAGTCTAGCGGCCTTTAGAACCTCACCCCTTAATTTCGCCACGCCCTCTACGTCACGTTTAACCCAGCATAATGTTAGAGCGATTAATTTCACCTTAATTAAGCCAATATTTGTTTAACATTTAATCATTTAATTTATTAATTACATTAAAATCATGCAAAAACATGGCATTAGTAAACGATTAATTTGATTGTTGTGGTTGTTGTTGTTGCTGAATTTGCATTTAATCCGTTCATAAAAGCTTTCGAGCCGCACTTAGCACGACATACTCGACGACATACTCATAGAGTCGTACTTATAACCTTTTACGCGTCGTAGTATTAGATAAGTGCTAAAAATAGCACGCTGATTAAGTTGCTGAATGAATTGAGTGCAATTTGTTGGAGCAGCGCCATTGCAAAAAAAAAGCTACATACTACAACCATAACCATAATAAATTACGAAATTTTTAAAATCAATTTCGAACGAAAACAACAAACCACCGCACAAAAAGCACCAGAGAGAAAGAGGAAGAAAAGAGCTAACAAATGGTGTGGAGAAAAAAATGCTCGTAAATAATGCTCGCAAATACAAAAAAGCAATAAAAGTTTTATATTATAATAGACGACACCCACGCAAACTACTTACTCCACCACAACAACAAAAAACATACTACGACAACCAACTAACCAACCAACCAACCAACCAACCAACCAACCAACCAACGACAACAATAATAATAATCAATGTCTCAAGCTCGCGTATCGAGTTGCATTAAACGAGCCTGACAACCTCTTTGAATGCGGTTTTTTTTTTACAAATTTAAACGGCTCAACTTAACTCTGACTGATTGACTGGCTTTTCTGATTAACAGTCTCAATGACTTGCTAACGGACTGATGTGATGGACTGACGGTACTGAGAGAAATGTTAAATAATTTGTAAAAGCAAACGAAAAGCAAAAACCCACGTAGTGCACATAAAAACAAAAACAAAACAGCCACAACAAGAACAACTAACATGACAAATCGACACTTACCCAAAACTAACAACAACGACAACCAAAATTTATACCAATAACAACAACAGCGACACCTCACCGAATCTCTATGGACGAGATGATGCTACCAACAAGTGAGTAATAATTTTTCGACCCAATACGACAAGCCTGTCAAAAGTACATACTTCTCGGTAATAATCAGGAAAATTCAACGAAACTATTTAAATTTTAATAAACTAAAGACCTAAAAATGCACGAGAATATCTGCGAGATGGGCGATCTCGTTCTCAGGTCTAAAAAAACCTTGTCTTTTTCTCGATCCTCATCGCGGAATTTTCTCGTTTTGTGCGCATCACTAATCATTCGCATACTTACAGACATTTCGTATAGTCTTTGCGTTTTACGGTCGTCTCAAATTCGGCTTATTCCAGTTTTGTGTATTCCGTTTAAACGAACTCGTTTCTGAACGGAATTCCTTTCATTCAGAACTAATTCGCAGACGAATTTGTGTATACGAAATACGGAAAGAAACGATTTTAAGAAGGAAATTCATCCCATTATCATTCTGTAAATTCATCCGCAGCAAGATCTATTCGTTGCGCAAGATCTATTCATACTATTCGTACCTTGTAAATAAAGAACGATTAGCTAATTGGTTAACGGCCCTTACCGGATTTTCTTGGTAATCTGCTCCGATTTTACTTGATTTTTCATACAGTTTATAACCTACTCACTGACCGGATTATAAATTAAGCGACCAAGTAATCAAGAATATTTCGTTTGCAACCCTGGCAATTTGAAAGAAATTGCAAAAATCCAACAGGAATCAAGCTGAACTGGAACAAATTTCAAAACAAAACACTAACAAAAAACAAACGTTTTAAACAAACGAATGACAGCTCGCCTTGTTACTCGTTACTAAATTTTTTGGCTGTGACTTATCAATCTTATTTGTGACTTATCTTTACAGAATCATTTTTCCCTTGAGATGTTCTTTCAGCCGTTTCACATCCTCTTTGGGTTTTTTTAAAAAGCTTTCTCCAAATCTATTCTAGGCAACTCATTTCGATGCCCTTCCGAGAAAAAACACCTTTTGAAATTTAGTTAAATATAATTCTATTGTGAATACGAATAGAAATTATGGAAATTACGAAAAATTCTACATAAGACATAGTTCACAAAAGAGAAAAGACTACAAAAGATCAGGAAAAATTACTATCATGAACAAATAGTAGTTATGTTAAGGTGTTACTGTTGTTGCATTAACACAGTTTTTAAAACTTTACAACTATTTTTAAATAAACAACAATAAGGCTAAAACGACTAATGGCGTGACATTGAGGAAAAACATATGCTTAGCGACGTCTTAACTTTTTTTAGTGTAATACTCGTACGTAGGTATTTAGCTGAACACCAGCATGTCTCTTAAACCTATACATATATACCGTGTTATCGTTACATGTACATACATTTCGTATATATATCGGCATATATTTCGGGTATGTAATTTACGGTATATATTCTCGAAACCACTTATAATTTTTACCGACACTCAAAGACGTGCAAATGTTATTAGACGTGTATAAAAGGTACAGAATAGGCCGAACGAAATCATAGTTATTTAAACGCGACGTTCTTGCTCTTCACGATGAGGATTCCTCTTATTTACGCTTTGACTTTGATCGTTATCAAAGCCGAAGTTACTGAAGCAACAAACAATAGTAAAACCGATCCTGACGGACACTTTAGGTACATGGTGAGGTTGGAGGTTTCCAAAGAGAGTCAGTGTTCGGTATGCAGTGGATCCCTCGTTGCCGAAAATTGGATTCTGACCGCTGCACACTGCATTCATGAGTAAGTTCATTTGAAAAGCAAAAAAATATTTTACAGTATCTGAAGATAGTAATTTTGTAGCGCGTATTCCGTGGTCGCCTCCCCGAGTGCGCCCTTTGAAGGCAATTGCGGCCACGTCAAAACCAAAAGCCGCAGCGACATTTTCGTCCATCCATCATTTGCTATGAAAACAATTTCTGGTACGTTTAGTGGATTATTACATGATGTCGCGTTGATAAGATTCGCCCACCCAATGACATGTGGTCGAATTTCTCCTATCCGTCTGCCAAATAAACATGTCAGGAAGAAGTTTTACCATAACAAAAGGGTTCTCTTGCTGCGGTTTGATTCTTCATGTAGACAGTCTACTCCGAAGCTGTTCTATGCTCCTATGACTGTCGAAAGTGTCGGGAAAGGTGGCTATTGTCCATATTACGGACAAACTTTTGCCCTATCTAGGTACGTACCCTACTATGGTGCACCGTTGGAGTATGATAAACTGTGTTTATCCAGTATATACAGTGGCACCTGCCTTGGCGATACCAGTGGTCACTTAATCTTGCCGACTACTGGCGAACTCATCGGTTTCATGTCGAATCCATCGGAAAGAAATTGCAACACAAAAAATAATGGTATTATTTTCACACAAGTTAGTTATCACGTGTCATGGATCAAGGGCGTAATCGGTTGTGTAGAAAATGGGACCGATTATTGTAACGGTCCGCTTGTTCCCGAGAAAAAGGATAAAGAAGATAAAAACAGAGAAAAGTGTATTAAAAAAATTAATGCTGACCCTAAAAAAAACCGTACAAATACTTTTATTGGTACACGAGGTTAGGTTACGACCTTACGTGAAATTGATGAACCACCTTCATATACTCGTATTTATAAATAAATTACCAAATAAGGGTCAACACGTCCTTCAAAAAATTAATGAGCGACACCAAGAACACCAAAAGCTTACGAATATTTCTTAATAATTAATGTTTACTAGTATTGTCGAAATTGTAAAAAATAGTGTGTTAATGAAAAAATTTATAGATACAGATATGAAAAATAAATAATCACAATAGAAAAAACTATCTCGCCACTTAAAAGTTTTAAGAGCAACTTAAGAGAAATCTATACTCTAAACTAATATTATAAATGCGAAGGTAATAAGCTCTGTCTGCCTATTACCTTTTCGCGGCTAAACCGCTGCACTGATTTTGATGGAATTTGGTGTGGAGATAGCTTGAATCCTAAGGACATTTTATAAAAAATCTTCCTCTTACAAGTGACAAGAATCATATCTGACTGTGTAGCGTTTATGGTGAGTGAACGCGAACACAAACACGACCACGAAATTAAAACACGTCGAGGACTCTTTTTACTCTGACTCTCGTCGAGAGTGTTACCTTTATTTATAATTATTCTTATTCTACTTAGTACATGGTGAAGAATACAATTCTCCAAAGAATACACCATAATACAAAAGAATACCTTAACTATTACCTTAATACCTTAACTAAGAAATACCTTAACTATTGATAAGAATAAGTCCGGCAAACCACATCCTAAATAAACAGTACAAAGAGCAGATTATTTTTTTCTATTTTAAATTTATCGCATGGAAATTTTCCATAGATTTGATATCTAAAAATCTGTCTCGCATATACAGTTTTTACAAAACTTAACAGTGAGACTCTTGTTCTCGACATCATCGCTCAACGGTAGAGAGCTGTGGGATGCGCTTTTTACCGTTTAGCGATCACGCATATTGTCAATATATTTGCCCCTCACCATAACTGCTATGCTATCCGCACAAAATGTTGTGTATATATATGCCTTCTGAGTGTAGTCGTTGAGGGAAAAAATCGGGAGACAGTCAAAATCCCGGATTACAAAATCCCGAAACGACAAAATCCCGAAAAATTTTTAAACCCGAAATGAGAAATTAATCAAGAAATGAAATTTGAGTCACAATTTTTTCCAAAGCGAAGTACGCGCCTACTAGCCTTTTTTTACAATGGCAGAAAAGCAAAGTTGTAATATCGAGAGAATTTTGTTGTCTGATGGTTGTAATCCCTGCCACGGTCGAAGGCCGCCACGCATCAAGACTTTTCATGCGAAAATACTTTGCATTATCGCGAGAATTTTGTTGTCTGAGGGTTATGATCCGTGCCTCCTGATAGTGGCTAAATTGAATTTTGCTGGTGGTTTTAAAATGTTCAAGAGGCTGGAGAATACCGAATAACTAATTTTGTAATTTCGGGATTTTGTCATTTTGGGATTTTGTCGATCGGGATTTCGTTACCAACAACTTTTGTTGTAAATTGTCTATTGTAAATCGACTTTTGGCCACGTTTTTGATGCAAATACTCAGGTGTGCGACGTGGGATGAAAATGATGAGCACGTACTCGTCGGTAACTGTTATTCGTTAATAAGAAATTAATTAATAGAGAACTTGTTATTGTTATTGATTAAAATTCGCTTGTTAAGGCGACTTAACAAAAAAAGGTGAGTTTTTTTTCCAACAAAAGTAAAGAGTAAAAGTATATTAAAAATAAAAATTCTCCTTAAATTTCGGTTAGATTTATACAAGAATTAAGCCCGAAATACATGTGCAGATATTCTGATTGCATAAAAAGTTTCCATTTCAAATACGCGGGAGAGATTCGTACAATCTACGTGGGGAAATTTTCTGCCTGACGTCTCAAATTTAATATTAGCTGCGCAGGAACAATGCTACTAAGTTATGTCAACAATTCTTGGATGTTTTTCACAGAAATTGAAAAATTACGTGTGTAATAATTTTGATATTTCGCAAGTAAGTGTTTTGATCTCGTTAAATTTATTATTTTTGAAATGCAAAATTAATTCAAATCCATATCAAATTCTAACCTTCACACTTTAAAATCTTTAAGCTTTCAATTTCAAATGCATAGAAATGTCAAACAAAATCTGCACAAGTATTTTTACTGCAGTAAATCAAGCAGCGCTGCATACGTTTTATCTGCACATGTATTTTGGGCATTACTCTCGCCGAGAATTACTCAAGCGTAAAAATTTGTTGACTCTCTAATCTTTTGCTGGCAAAAAACAACAAAATTTTGACACTTGTAGAATTTTTGTGGAACATTTAAATACATAGTTGTGTTTTTATTTATTTTAATTTTTATGTTACTGTTGGGATGTTATCGGATATCTTCAACAATAAAATGTGTTTTAATGTTCAGAGGAGAAGCTTTATTATAAAGCCATTGTAGTTCAACCGGAAGGTAAAAGTGAAGTAAGAAAGAGATAATGGAAAGGGATATTCAGCGTTACAAAAATTAAGCGATACAATCAGCGTTGTGCAATTAATACTTTTTAGCAGTTACTTCCCAAAATTAGAGGGAGAGAAAAACGATAGAACTAACGATTTAAGGGCGTAGCTAAAAGCGTTTCGATAGGGCGGCGTAGAATTGGTTCTTCTAAAATCAAAAACCGATTCAGAAATGTATTGATTGCTGTCTTAAATTTCTTTAAATTTCTTCCGATTGTTGAAAACAAGTTATATTTTCTTGTTGGTCCCTTTTTGGTCCAAAAAGGATGAAGGGCACCAAATGGTTGGTTGGTTTAGAGTTAATTTCTTATGCTTCAGAGTTGTCTTCAACATCAGTAGATTCGTAACTCTTTCCTAAGTTGAAAAGAAACTTACCTACAATAGCTCTACTACGTTACACGTCTCACCAAGCATAAAATTATTCTATGGACTAATTAGGCCTACATAGGGTTAAGGGCTACATAGGGCTTTATAATATATATATATATATATATTATAATATATAAAAGAAGTTATTACTGTGGTATTTTAGAATAAACAATAGTTGGGCTAAAACGACCAATGAGGTGACATTGACGGCAAAAACATGCTTACCGACAGCGTCTTAATTTTTTTGTAATGTGTATGTATGTATCTAAACACCGGCATATGTCTTCCACCTATATGTATCGTGTCTCGTTACATGTATATTTCTTATATGTGTAGGATTATAGTTATATATTTGGCGTATGTTACGTAAGGTTATATATTTAGGGCCTTATGATTCTAACCCACACTCAAGGACGCTCACTTTCAAATGTTTTTAGACGTGTATAAAAGGCACAAAATAGGCCGAACAAAATCATAGTCTTTTAAACGCGACGCTCTTGCTCTTCACGATGAGACTTCTACTCATTTACGCTTTGACTTTGATCATTATCAAAGCCGAAGTTACTGAAGCAACAAACAATAGTAAAACCGATCCTGACGGACACTTTAGGTACATGGTGAGGTTGGAGGTTTCCAAAGAGAGTCAGTGTTCGGTATGCAGTGGATCCCTCGTTGCCGAAAATTGGATTCTGACCGCTGCACACTGCATTCATGAGTAAGTTCATTTGAAAAGCAAAAAAATATTTTACAGTATCTGAAGATAGTAATTTTGTAGCGCGTATTCCGTGGTCGCCTCCCTGAGTGCGCCCTTTGAAGGCAATTGCGGCCACGTCAAAACCAAAAGCCGCAACGACATTTTCGTCCATCCATCATTTGCTATGAAAACAATTTCTGGTACGTTTAGTGGATTATTACATGATGTCGCGTTGATAAGATTCGCCCTCCCAATGACATGTGGTCGAATTTCTCCTATCCGTCTGCCAAATAAACATGTCAGGAAGAAGTTTTACCATAACAAAAGGGTTCTCTTGCTGCGGTTTGATTCTTCATGTAGACAGTCTACTCCGAAGCTTTTCTATGCTCCTATGACTGTCGAAAGTGTCGCGAAAGGTGGCTATTGTCCATATTACGGACAAGCTACTGTCCTAACTAGGAACATACCCTACTATGGTGCACCGTTGGAGTATGATAAACTGTGTTTATCCAGTATATACAGTGGCCATATCTGCCTTGGCGATACCAGTGGTCACTTAATCTTGCCGACTACTGGCGAACTCATCGGTTTCATGTCGAATCCATCGGAAAGAAATTGTAACACAGAGTTTGATGAAATCATTTTCACACAAGCTAGTTATCACGTGCCATGGATCAAGGGCGTAATCGGTTGTTTAGAAAATGGGACCGATTATTGTAACAGTCCACTTGTTCCCGAGGAAAAGGATAAGGAAGATGAGAACACAGAAACATTTATTAAAAAACTTGATGCTGACCCTAAAAAAAATTGTACAAATACTTTTGTTGGTTCACGAGGTTAGGTTACGACCTTATATGAAATTGATTAAGGTGTTTCATATATGTATATATAAATAAATCGCCGAATAAGGGTCAACACGTCCTCCAAAAAATTTATGAGCGACACCAAGAACACCAAAAGCTTACGAAAATTTCTTAATAATTAATATTTACTAGTATTGTCGAAATTGTAAAAAATAGTGTGTTAATGAAAAAATTTATAGATATAGATATAAAAAATAAATAATCACAAAAAATAGAAAAAAAAACTATCTCGCAACTTAAAACCTTTAAGAAAAACTTAAGAGAAATCTATACTATACACTAATATTATAAATGCGAAAGTAATGCCTGGTTTACACAGTGCGAGCTAGCGTACGAGTCAGCTTTCCGAGTAGCTGCACTGCAGTAACTCGCAACGTTTGGACGTAACTTACGAGTAACTCGTACGTGTGAGTTGGTTAGTAGCTCGCATCCGAGTTACTTCAACATTTTTTGTTTTCACTCGCCTGCTCGCCGGACAGCTGTGCGTGAAACAGCTGTTTTTTTTTTTTTTGTACTACGCCGAATCGTTCGAAATGGCTGCGGATAGATGGTCTTCTGACAAAAATATTTCATGTCAGGAAGAAAACCTGTGGAATTGTTTCGATAAAAACTATCGAAATAGAGATATGAGAAAAGCATCTTTGGAACATATCGCAAAAGGAATGCACCTAGGTAACATTATTGAGGTAACCAAGAAAATAAAAAATTTACGATCCACCTACAATAAAGAAGTGAATAAAATCGAAAAAAGCAAGAAGAGTGGCGCTAGCGCAGACGAGGTGTAAAAACCATCCATAAAATGGTTTGATATAATGGATTATATATTGAAAAGAATTAATTTAAATTGTTATTAATTAATTTAATAACAATATTAATTTATTGATATTGGCTATGGTTATAGATATTTTCTAATTCCTGACATAATATTGTGGTCATAGAGCGTATCGCCGTTTTTTTTATTAAAACAAGTTCACTCGACATCGCGACTCGACTAGGACTGGGCAGTAGCTCGGTGTCGTGTAGACAGCAAAAGCGAGCCGAGCTGCTGCCTAGGAATTTGACAAGCCTAGTAGCTGTCTACTGGCCAGGCAGCAGCTTGCACTGTGTAAACGAGCCATAACTCTGTCTGCCTATTACTTTATCACAACAAAGCCGCTGCACCGATTTTGATGAAATTTGGTGTGGAGATCGCTAAGGAGGGACATTTTATAAAAAGTCAACCTCTAAATAAGGGGTTGGTAACGAAATCCCGAAATTACAGAACAAGTTTTTCGATAATGCAAAGTATTTTAGCATTACGATCTACAAGAAAAACTGCACTCCATTGACCCATGTATACTTAGCCATCCTTTACACAAAGCTTTCAGTTCACAAGTTTACTTTTCAGAAAATCGACTTTTGGCCAAGTTTTTGATGCAAATACTCAGGTGTGCGACGTGCGATGAAAGTGATGAGCTCGTACTCGTGGGTAACTGTTATTTGTTAATAAGAAATTAATTAATAGAGAAGTTGTTGTTGTTATTATTGATCCAATTCGCTTGTTAAGGCGACTTAACAAAAAAACGTTAGTCAACAAAAGGAAAGAGTAAAAGTATATTAAAAATAAAAATTCTCCTTAAATTTCGGTTAGATTTATATAGGAATTATGCTCAAAATACATGTGCAGATATTCCCATTGCAGAAATAGTTTCCATTTGAAATACACGGGAGAGATTCGTGCAATCTGCGTGGGGAAATTTTCTGCCTGACGTCTGAAATTTAATATTTGCTCCGCAGGAACAATGCTACCAAGTTATGTCAACTAGGCCTACATAGGGTTAAAGGTTACATAGGGCTTTCATAATATATACAATATATAATAATATATATACTATATTCTATTATAATATCTAAAAGAAGTTATAGCTGTGGTATTTTAAAATAAACAATAGTTGGACTAAAACGACCAATGAGGTGACATTGACGGCAAAAACATATGCTTACCGCGTTCTAATTTTTTTGTAATACGCATGTATGTATCTGAACACCAGCAACTGTCTTAAAGCTATATGTATCATGTCTCGTTAAATGTATATTTCTTATATGTACATATACGAGTATAGTTATATATTTGGCGTATGTAACGTACGTTATATATTTTGGGACTTATAATCCTAACCCAAGGACAGCGCTCACTTTCAAATGTTTTTAGACGTGTATAAAAGGCACAAAATAGGCCGAACTAAATCATAGTCTTTTAAACGCGACGCTCTTGCTCTTCACGATGAGACTTCTACTCATTTACGTTTTGACTTTGATCATTATCAAAGCCGAAGTTACTCAAGCATCGAACAATAGCACAACCGATCCTGACGGACACTTTAGGTATATGGTGCGGTTGGAGGTTTCCAAAGAGAGTCAGTGTTCGGTATGCAGTGGATCCCTTATTGCCGAAAATTGGATTCTGACCGCTGCACACTGCATTCACGAGTAAGTTAATTTGAAAAGGAAAGAATTAGTGTACAGTATCTGACGGTAGTACATTTCATAGCGCGCATTCCGTGGTCGCATCTCTAAATGCGCCCTCTGAAGACAACTGCAGCCGCGACGAAGCCAGCAACGATATCTTCGTCCACCCATTATTTGCTATGAACACATTTTTGGGTTCGGTTAGTGAATTATTTCATGATATCGCGTTGATAAGATTCGCCCACCCACTGAAATCTGGTCGAATTTCTCCTGTCCGCCTGCTAGATAAACTTGTCACAAAGGAGTTTTACCATAACCAGCTTGTTCTCTTGGTCCAGTTTGATTCATCATCATGTACTCAGTCTTCCCCCAGGCTTCACTTTTCTCTTCCGACTGTCGAAAGTGTCGGGCAAGGTTATTGCCCATATTACGGCGTATACTCCAGAATTCGGCACATACTCTACTCTGGTGCACCGATGGAGTATGATAAACTGTGTTTATCCAGTAAATACAGTGACACCTGCCTTGGCGATACCAGTGGTCACTTAATCCTGCCGTCTACTGGCGAACTGATCGGTTTCATGTCGAATCCACCGAAAAGAAAATGTAAAAGACATGATCATATTCTCTTCACCCAAGTTAGTCACTACGGGTCATGGATCAAGGGCGTAATCAGTTGTGTGACGGAGGGAGTGCATCGATGTGACGGACTGTCTCTTTCCGAAGAAAAAAGGAATACAAGAATACACCTTGTTTATAACCCAATGGTAGGTACACGAAAAGTTTAACTAAGTTCGACTAATATAACTATAATATAGACGAATTATAAATCTATAATATGTAAATCGAAATACCGATTATGTAAATCGGTAAAAATTCTACCAAATAAATAAATAATTATTCGATTCAATAAAGATTGATAATTTTAATATTAAAATTACATAAAATACAGAGTTTATAAAAGTGATTACGTTCAAGAATTCTAAATTTCGCCCTTATTACAACAGTTAATGTTAAAAGCACACAATTAGCAATACATACACATAGATGCCTTCCAATCAGAACAAAGGTTGCCGGAAGTCCGGAAAAAGGATAAAGAAAAAAGTTTCACGCGGTCTATAATTATATCCTACTTGGTATTGTTATAAGTCTTAGTGTTTTTTATGATTCTAATCCATACTCAACCTAAGCTTAATTTCAAATGTTTTTGGGTGGCATAATAGTTACAAAATTGGGCCTAACTCAACGATATATGTATAATGGTAGGCGTACTAACAGTGACGATAGAAAAATCGAATCAGTGGCACACCTACTTTGTAAAATAGCTGAAATCTATGACTATGACGTCGCCACACATGAGATAACTCAGTTTTAAAGCGTATTTCCGATTGGTCTGATCTTCTAATAATATCCAGTTTTTATGTACTATGTAGTAGTAAAAATTTTAGAACAAAAATACAATTGTTCCAAAAGTCTTTCGGCACTAAGAAATCTATAGAAATTATTGATAAGATAATTGAGATACTTAGCTTCCTAATTGAGAAATTTCATCTCCCCTGAAAATCCAACAGGCACGATAAATGCTTGGTTAAATTAGCAAATAACGCGTGGCGATGGTTGGTGGGGACTACTAATTAATTAAATAACTACGAAATATCATACACACACATTCGAGAGAAAACGCAGAACCAGAAAGCATATTTGAACGGGCTTGAATTGTGATATCAGAACAACACGCTATGCACGGAGCTATAGAACAATTTGGTTTGTTCAGCTTATAACTCTTTAAGGTGTATCGGGCGAGGTGTGGTGAAAACGTACAGAGTTTAAGATGTGTTCGATATACTACCACATAAATTGGCGGTTCATGCCTATACTAAATGCCGATGCGTATGTGTTAATTATATACATTGTTTTATATTATAAACCCAATTTTATATACCCAAAACAAGAATGTGGAATGCCCGAATTATAGATATTACTGGTAATGTATATATAGTACATATAACCTTCAGACAACAAAATTCTCTCGATAATGCAAAGTATTTTCGCATTAAAAGTCTTGACGCGTGGCGGCCTTTGGCCGTGGCAAGGATTATAACCCTCAGACAACAAAATTCTCTCGATAATGCAAAGTATTTTCCCATTAAAAGTCTTGATGCGTGGCGGCCTTTGACCGTGGCAAGGATTATAACCCTCAGACAACAAAATTCTCTCGATAATGCAAAGTATTTTCCCATTAAAAGTCTTGACACGTGGCGGCCTTCGAACGCTTCTTGCTCGCTTCTTTTTGTGACGGCTTAAAAGACGGGACTGCTTCCGCCGATGCTCCAGAATGACAAGCTTCTCTACTACTACGTATGTATATCACTCTACAATTTTCGAATAGAGCGAATGGGAATACACACTTGGTGGCTTTTAGGTTCTACTTTGAATATTGTTTTGTATCAAAAATTATATAAAGGATAAAATTATGAAGTTTAGATTTTTTACCTTATTGTTATTTTTTTTAAACTACTACTCAAAACAATTATAATGCACAAAATTAAACAAAGTCACAAAATATAGTCGTGAGATTAAAAGCGAAAAAAAATTCCTGGCCAAACAAAAGAAAAATGTATCATTTTTGATACAAGGCTCGGTATACGGTTAATACTGTTTCACAGTTACTTTCCCAAAGTAGAGGGAGTGAAATACGAGAGAATAGGTTTCTCTATAATCAAAAACTGAATCGGAAATGTACATATTGCTATTTTATAGTTCATTAAATTTCTTCCGATTGTTGAAAACAATCCTCTTTGGTCCAACAAGGATGGAGAGCACCAAATGGTTGGTTGGTTCTGACTCAATTTCTTGTGCTTCAGAGTTGTCTTCAACATGAGTAGATTCGCAACTCTTTCTTAAGTCGAAAAGAATACCTACAACAACTCTACTACATAACACGTCTTACCAAGCATAAAGTTATTATTAGGGCTAGGATTTTGATGAAATTGCATCTTTTTTCTAGTAAGTCAGAAACATAGCTCCTTTCGTATTTATGCGTTATGTGATACACTGAGCATTTTAAGACATATTTGTTAGGGCATTTTTTTGCATTTTTTACCTGTTTAAACACATAAGAGCATTTTTTGAGCATTTTTTACACAACATATATTGTATTTTATTGATTTGATAGAGCATTTTTTGCATTTTTGCCTGTTTGAACACATAAGAGCATTTTTACACAACATATTTATGTTGTTCGTAAATGTGAAATATAAATTTCAATTTTTTAAAATATAGGCTATGCAATAATTTGCTCCATATCAAAGGTTCTATCTGGAGAAGAATTCTCACTGGATACCATTGATAGTAATTTACTGACCAGTGCCATAGCGTACTTTAAGTATGCGCTTATTGTTTCAGTTGAGGTAGAAAGGACAATTTCTATGTACAAGACTTTATTAGCCGACAATCGTCAGAGTTTTAATTTTGAATCTTTACATAAAATATTTATTGTACAGTGCAATGCAGTAAGTACAAAACATTAGTTAAATAATGTGTCTTATGTAAATCTTTGGGAAAAAGTGTAAAATAATTAAACTTTAATGTACTACAACTTAAATTACGACTCCAAATACGAAATAGTACAAAAGCTCATTTTTTACTAAGCTAATTTTAGGTCATTTAATAATTTTTAGGGCATTTTTAAGTGCGTTTTTAAAAGGTTTTCAGGGCATAAATGCATTGTTTTAAGGGCATTTTTTGATTATTTATAGGTCATCAAAATCCTAGCCCTAGTTATTATTTTATAATACATAAATTACATAGGGCTTTATGATTCTTAATAATATATGTATGTACATGTTGATGAATTTCCTTCGCTTATTTTTATACCCTACACCCGAAGCGATGAGGGTATATTCACTTTGTTCTTCCGTTTGTAACGCATTAAAGGAGGCGTGGCAAATATAGGAAAGTATATATGTATATTCTGGCTCAGAATCAGCTGTCTGTCCGTCTGTGGAAAACACGATTACAGGAGAACGAATAGAGGTATCGTCATGAAATTTGGCATGAATATTCCTTGTTATCCTACGCTGTTTGGTATTGATGGGGAAAATCGGACCAGTGTCACGCCTACTTTTTATAGAAAATATGCACTCATCCGTGCTTTTAGCTCAATTTCTTGGCTTGTAGACCGAATTTTCAGGTAAAATTTTATTTCCGAGTCCACCATCTTAGACTAAAATATATTCTCAAAAATGGGCGTAAAACGCCCACTTATATATTATACCATATAATAAGGTTTTTGATAGGAAAAACGGGGTTGTAGATGAGTTAATATATCAAAATATGGTCCCTGTAAATTTAAAAAAGTAGGTGTCACCCGCCTACTTTCTATCACTTCGAAAGATGTGGGTGTAGGGTATATGAGCTTCGGCCAGGCCGAAGATAACGCTCTTACTTGTTTTTTTTCTTGCGATATTGTTTACTATAAAATAGTCGTTATAACTTTGACATTTTAAAATAAACAATAGTTGGGCTAAACCGACCAATGAGGTGACATTGACGGCAAAAACATATGCTTACCGCGTTTTAATTTTTTTTGTAATACGCATGTATGTATCTGAACACCAGGAATTGTCTTAAAGCTTTATGTATGGTGTCTTGTTAAATGTACATATATTTCTTATATGTATACGAGTATAGTTATATATTTGGCGTATGCAACGTACGTTATATATTTTGGGACTTATGATTCTAACCCAAGGACAGCGCTTACTTTCAAATGTTTTTAGCCGTGTATAAAAGGCACAAAATAGGCCGAACAAAATCATAGTCTTTTAAAAGCGACGCTCTTGCTCTTCACGATGAGACTTCCACTCATTTACGCTTTGACTTTGATCATTATCAAAGCCGAAGTTACTGAAGCAACAAACAATAGCACAACCGGTCCTGACGGACACTTTAGGTATATGGTGCGGTTGGAGGTTTCCAAAGAGAGTCAGTGTTCGGTATGCAGTGGATCCCTTATTGCCGAAAATTGGATTCTGACCGCTGCACACTGCATTCACGAGTAAGTTAATTTGAAAAGGAAAGAATTAGTGTACAGTATCTGACGGTAGTACATTTCATAGCGCGCATTCCGTGGTCGCATCTCTAAATGCGCCCTCTGAAGACAACTGCAGCCGCGACGAAGCCAGCAACGATATCTTCGTCCACCCATTATTTGCTATGAACACATTTTTGGGTTCGGTTAGTGAATTATTTCATGATATCGCGTTGATAAGATTCGCCCACCCAACGAAATCTGGTCGAATTTCTCCTGTCCGCTTGCTAGATAAACATGTCACAAAGGAGTTTTACCATAACCAGCATGTTATCTTGGTCCAGTTTGATTCATCATCATGTAGTCAGTCTCCCCCGCGGCTTTTCTTTTCTCTTCTGACTGTCGAAAGTGTCGGGCCTGGTGGTTATTGCCCATATTTCGGCGGATACTTCCGAATTCGGCCCATATTATACTCTGGGGCACCGATGGAGTCTGATAAACTCTGTTTATCCAGTACACACAATGACACCTGCCTTGGCGATACCAGTGGTCACTTAATCCTGCCGACTACTGGCGAACTGATCGGTTTCATGTCGAATCCACCGAAAAGAAAATGTAAAAGACATGATCATATTCTGTTCACCCAAGTTAGTCACTACGGGTCATGGATCAAGGGCGTAATGAGTGGTGTGACGGAGGGAGTGCATCGATGTGACGGACTGTCTTTTTCCGAAGAAAAAAGGAATACAAGAATACACCTTGTTTATAACCCAATGGTAGGTACACGAAAAGTTTAACTAAGTTCGACTAATATAACTATAATATAGACGAATTATAAATCTATAATATGTAAATCGAAATACCGATTATGTAAATCGGTAAAAACTCTACCAAATAAATAAATAATTATTGGATTCAATAAAGATTTAATATTAAAATTACATAAAGCAGAGTTTATAAAATGGATTAAGTTTAAGAATTCTAAATTTCACCCTTATTACAACAGTTGTTATTATAACATACAATTAGCAATACATACACACAGATGCCTTTCAATTAGAACAAATATTCCGCGGTCTATAATTATATCCTACTTGTATTGTTACAAATCTTGGTGTCTTTTATGATTCTAATCCATATTCAGCCTAAGCTTAATTTCAAATGTTTTTGGGTGGCATAATAGTTACAAAATTGGGCCTAACTCAACGATATATGTATAATGGTAGGCGTACTAACAGTGACGATAGAAAAATCGAATAAGTGGCACACCTACTTTGTAAAATACATAAAAACAAATTCAGCCGTTTTTAGAGCCGAAATTCTCAGCAGGCTGAAGCTGAAATATTATTCCCGAGTTTATGTTTCAAACAAAGTCATCCTCAAAATGACAAAACACACGATTGTGGAAACGCTTCCACTCTTTGATAAAGAACATCTCAAAAAACTGGAGTAAACCATCCACTAGTGCAACGTTTCCCAAAGTGTGGGTCGCGACCCGGCACCGGGTCGCAGAAAAATTCAGCTGGGTCGTGGCAAAAATTGTTAAAACACAAAAAATCTGTAACATTTTGCTCTAAATTTGATATTTAGACTTTCAAAAGTAAATTTTAAATCTTTTGAAACATTACATAAATTTATTGACCCATTTAAACTACGATGCAGAAGATTAATTAATATGTGGATTAAAGATCCTTTTTCTGTCGATATTGAAAAGGAAGAAATGCTTAATCTTAGTGAACAAGAAGTTGATAATTTAATTAAAATTTCACCTTGTTGTACTTAAAAAAAAAGTATCGAAACAGATTGGATGTCGAACGTAATTTAAATATTTTTAAAAAATATTTTTTTAATAAAATTATCTTCATTAAGTCCTAATTTGAAATTACTGTGTCAAAATTACCGGTCAAAATATGCAAAACAAAATTTACTTTATTTACTTTAAGTTTTAAATGAAGATAATGTTTTTGTTATATAATTACTTTGCAATTTTTGTGTATGAAATAAACAAATAAACAAACCCCGATAGACAAGCATGATAATCATAACATGATATCTCAATTTTTCCTACAAAATGAAATCATTTTGATAGCAAGATATGTTCTCAGCTCATTTGTCACAGACGCAGCATATTTAAAGACATATAGACATCAATATGAGATATTTTAATGCGTGATATGTTTCAATAATCTAAAACTCACGTTGATATCAAGGAATGATATTACACGAAAATATATCCACGTGAAATACATTTGATATCATTTCATGATTGTCAGATAGACAAGTTTTGCCGGTAAAAAACAAAACAAAACAACAAAACAAAAAAACAAAAAAGTAACTAAAAAGAGTTTGGGAACAAAGTCTTCGATGGCAATTAACGAAAATGTCGCCGCAGAAAATAAACACAAAAATAGCCTAGAAACTACCATAGCACCACCAGAATCGTCCCTAGGAATTTATTTTGTGATATTTTGCAGACAAATATTAATTTAAATTTTATTTATAAATTTTTGTAAATGACCGTTGCGGGATTCGAACCCTCACTCTCTTTCTTGAAAAAAATTGAACATTTCATGTAGATCATATTGTACACATATTGCCTACATTTAATGTCATCACAATACGTAGCATACGTGTTACAATTATGCTGCTCATAAGCAACGCACCGATGAGATGATTTTCTGAATCAATATGATATCATCATGATGCAAATGTGTCTATCTGGGAATAACTTGAATTTTAATTTTTATTAAATAAAATTTTTATAAAATAAAATAAAACTTGTTTTGTAAATAAATGTTTTTTTATAAGGTGGGTCGCGAAAAACTTTAAAATCTCGTACCGGTCCGCGGTCAAGAAAGTATGGGAAACGCTGCACTAGTGCACTATACATACTAGCTACATGAGACGTCTCGAAGGCTTGTTTAAGACGTCTTGAAAGTTTCAGGGGTTGTCTGAAATGGTTCCATTGATTTCAAATCAAGCCGTGACTTTCGGAAACGCTGCTGAAAACATTACGACATATGATTCCGATAGTCACGGCTTGATTTGAAATTAAATAGATGCACTGCATCAACGCAAATATGTTGCTGTCAGTTTCGAATCAATCGAGACGTCTCATGCAGACCTCTAATATATGCTCGTATATACATATATGGAGCTTTTAGTTGCGAAAACCGGCAACGAAATGGGTTAATGAGTATAATTCGAGATTCATTATCTCAAAGTGAAATGAAAATGGACAGCACTCGCTCATGTTTTCATCAGCGATTCGACAGCTACAGTGTAGGGTACAGTGTAGTGGTGTAGGGTACATAGGTACATGTAGGGTTAATATCTATGTCCATGTTGTAGAGGTTTTGTAGTTGTTGTTGTTGATATTATTATTGCTGTTTACATTTTTAGTTCATATTCTTGTCTTTTGCGTTTTCTTTTATGTATTTTAATTGTGCTTATTACTTATTAGCTGATGTATTACGAAAATGTACAAATGTACGAGTATGTACTATGTACTTTTGTTTTGTTATTTTTTTTTAATTTTTGTATATACATTTTTATATACACTTCCTCAATTATATTATTACTCTCAACCGAATATAACTAATTTCAAGAAATGTATGACCGACCTTGAGTGATTATGGCAGTAAATTATTTGGAAAATTCTGAATGGTAATACAAATTTACAGAATCACAAAGTAGTTATTAGAAACTACAATTTTGTTAGTAAAAAAGAGAATTCTATAATAAATTGATTTTAAAGCATACCATATTTTAAAATAAACTAAGAAATACTTTTAATAGTCCATTGTAAATTTCCAAAAAAAGATTGTAAATTATTATAAAGAAATCAGTTATCAGAAGAAATATCAGAAATATTATATTATCAGAAATATTATTAAAACCATAAATAATAGAACAATTTCTTTTTGTACAATAATAAAGAAAATTATTACAAATCGAAAGACGTATTTATGTACATTTGTTATATACATACATAATTTTAATTAATGATATTAAAAAATAAAACGAAACCGAAATTTTAAAATAATAATTAAGGAGACCAGACCCAACGACAGATTACACAAGCATTAAAAATTTAAGTACTAAAAACGAAAAATACATATGTATGTACATATACATTTAAATAAATACATATGTATGTACATTTATACGAATATATTTTATATATTTTATTTTACATACTTTTATATAAAAATTTATCAACTTGCTAAAACATTTAAAATAAATATGTATATTTCCAGCTAATGAAGAATTTACTTATTTGCTATCAGTTTTTTCTTTAATAATTTTAAACGTTGTTTACATGGTTTTTTTTTAAACTTTTATGCCTTTTTGTTATGTTTTCGTGAGTTCAATAAGATTTTAAGAGTTAAATATTATGTAGCAATTTTTTGAACTTTAATCCAACCTATGCTTTTTCAATTTTTTTTTTTTTGAAACCATAAAAATGTATATAGTTTACATAATTAGTTAATGTAAATAACTTCCAGAAATATCCGAGCAACACTCTATGCACAGAGCTATAGTAACAATTTGGTTTTTTCAGCTTATAACTCTTTAAGGTGTATTGACCCAGATGTGGTGAAAACATTCAGAGTTTAAAACGACTTCGCTATATTACCACATAAATTTGGATGTTCATGCCTATACTAAATGCCAATGCGTATCTGTTAATTATATACATTGTTTTATATTATAAACCCAATTTTATATACCCAAAACAAGAATGTGGAATGCCCAAATTATAGACATTACTGGTAATGTATATATAGTACATATTTTATAACCCTCAGACAAGAAAATTCTCTCGATAATGCAAAGTATTTTTGCATTAAAAGTCTTGACATGACGCGTGGCGGCCTTTGGCCGTGGCAAGGATTATAACCCTCAGACAACAAAATTCTCTCGATAATAAAAAGTATTTTTGCATTAAAAGTCTTGACGCGTGGCGGCCTTTAGTCGTGGCAAGGATTATAACCATCAGACAACAAAATTCTCTCGATAATGCAAAGCATTTTCGCGTTAAAAGTCTTGACGCGTGGAGGCCTTTGGCCGTGGCAAGGATTATAACCCTCAGACAACAAAATTCTCTCGATAATGCAAAGTATTTTCGCATTAAAAGTCTTCACGCGTGGCGGCCTTTGGCCGTGGCAAGGATTATAACACTTAGACGACAAAATTCTTTCGATAATGCAAAGTATTTTCGCATTAAAAGTCTTGATGCGTGGCGGCCTTTGGCCGTGGCAAGGATTATAACCCTCAGACAAAAAAATACAATCGATAATGCAAAGTATTTTAGCATTACGATCTACAAAATAAACTGCAGCCAATATAGAAATAGAAATAAAAATAGAAATAGATTAATGGGAGAAGTTGTTGTTGTTATTGACCAATTCGCTTGTGAAGGCGACTTCACCTTACTCGAATTGAAGTCGACTGAAGTTGCTCTCGTTGCGTTTGAGAAAAACGTTAGTCAACAAAAGGATAGAGTAGAAAAAGTATATTACAAAAAAATTATTCTTAAATTTTGGTTCGATTTACGAATATATAAGAATTACTCTCGCCTAGAATTACTCTAAAGCGTAAAAATTTGTTGACTCTCTAATCTTTTGCTGGCAAACAACAACAAAATTTTGACACTTGTAGAATTTTTGTGAAACATTTAAATACATAGTTGTGTTTTTATACCCTACACCCGAAGGGTTGAGGGTATATTCACTTTGTTCTTCCGTTTGTAACGCATTAAAGGAGGCGTGGCAGGTATAGAAAAGTATATATATTCTGGCTCAGAATCACCTCCTGATTCGATTTAGCCATGTCCGTCCGTCTGTCTGTCTGTCTGTCTGTCTTTCTGTCTGTAGAAATCACGATTACGGGAGAACGAATAAAGCTATCGCCATGAAATTTAGCACGAATATACTTTGTCATCATAGGCTGTTTGGTATTGAAAATGAGGAAAATCGGATTAGTGCCACGCCTACTTTTATTAGCAAATGTGAATTTTCCCATGCTTATAGCTTAATTTCTCAGGTTGTAGAGCAAATATAAAGCTAAAATTTGTTCCCCGAGTCCACCTTCTTAGACTAAAATATATTCTGAAAAATGGGCGTGACACGCCCACTTATATACTATACCATATAATAAGATGTTTGATAGGAAAAGCGGTGTTGTAGACGAGTTAATAGATCAAAATTTTCTCACTGTAAATTTAAAAAAGTAGGTGTCACCCGCCCACTTTTTATCACCTCGACAGATGCGGGTGTAGGGTATATGAGCTTCGGCCAGGCCGAAGATAACGCTCTTACTTGTTATTTATTTTAAATTCTATGTTACTGTTGGGATGTTATCGGATATCTTCAACAATAAAACGTGTTTTAATGTTCAGAGGAGAAACTTTATTATAAAGCCATTGTAGTTCAACCGGAAGGTAAAAGAGAAGTAAGAAAGAGATAATGGAAAGGGATATTCAGCGTTACAAAAATTAAGCGATACCAATCAGCGTTGCGCAATTAATACTTTTTCAACAGTTATTTCCCAAAAGTAGAGGAAGAGAAATACGAGAGAATTAGTTCCTCTAAAATCAAAAACGGAATCGAAAATTGCTATTGCTATCGGAGTATTGCTATTTTGTATTTCTTCCGATTGTTGAAAACAGGTTTAGATTTTTTTCTTGTTGGTCCCTTTTTGGTCCAACAAGGATGGAGGGCACCAAATGGTTGGTTAGTTCAGAATTAATTTCTTGTGCTTCAGAGTTTTCTTCAACATCAGTAGATTCGTAACTCTTTCTTAAGTCGAAAATAATCTTACCTACAATAATTCTAAGGACTAACTAGGCCTACATAGGGGTAAAGGCTACATAGGGCTTAATGGTTCTTAATAATATGTGTACATGTTGATGGATTGCCTTCGCTTATATTTTTTCTTCTTGCGATATTGTTTACTTTAAAATAGAGGTTATAAAAGTATTTTAAAATAAACAATAGTTGGGCTAAAACGATCAATGAGGTGACATTGACGGCAAAAACATATGCTTACCGACAGCGTCTTAATTTTTTTTGTAATGCGTATGTATGTATCTAAACACCGGCATATGTCTTAAACCTATATGTATCGTGTCTTGTTACATGTATATTTGTTATATGTATACGAGTATAGTTATATATTTGGCGTATGTGACGTTAGGTTATATATTTTGGGACTTATGATTCTAGGCCTGTGCTGTCCTTGAGTGTCAGCGCTCACTTTCAAATGTTTTTAGCCGTGTATAAAAGGCACAAAATAGGCCGAACAAAATCATAGTCTTTTAAACGCGACGTTCTTGCTCTTCACGATGAGACCTCTGCTCATTTACGCTTTGACTTTGATCATTATCAAAGCCGAAGTTACTCAAGCATCGAACAATAGCACAACCGGTCCTGACGGACACTTTAGGTACATGGTGAGGTTGGAGGTTTCCAAAGAGAGTCAGTGTTCGGTATGCAGTGGATCCCTCGTTGCCGAAAATTGGATTCTGACCGCTGCACACTGCATTCACGAGTAAGTTAATTTGAAAAGGAAAGAAATAGTGTACAGTATCTGACGGTAGTACATTTCATAGCGCGCATTCCGTGGTCGCATCTCTAAATGCGCCCTTTGAAGACAACTGCAGCCGCGACGAAGCCAGCAACGATATCTTCGTCCACCCATTATTTGCTATGACCACATTTTTGGGTTCGGTTAGTGAATTATTTCATGATATCGCTTTGATAAGATTCGCCCACCCAACGAAATCTGGTCGAATTTCTCCTGTCCGCCTGCTAGATAAACTTGTCACAAATTAGTTTTACCATAACCAGCGTGTTCTTTTGGTCCAGTTTGATTCATCATCATGTAGTCAGTCTCCCCCGAGGCTTTTCTTTTCTTTTCTGACTGTCGAACGTGTCGGGCCAGGTGGTTATTGCCCATATTTCTGCGAATACTCCAGAATTCGGCACATATTATACTCTGGTGCACCGATGGAGTATGATAAACTGTGTTTATCTAGTAAATACAGTGACACCTGCCTTGGCGATACCAGTGGTCACTTAATCCTGCCGACTACTGGCGAACTGATCGGTTTCATGTCGAATCCACCGAAAAGAAAATGTAAAAGACATGATCATATGCTCTTCACACAAGTTAGTCATTACGGGTCATGGATCAAGGGCGTAATCAGTTGTGTGACGAAGGGAGTGTATCGATGTGACGGGCTGTCTCTTCCCAAAAAAAAAAGTAGTACAAGAATACACCTTGTTCATAACCCAATGATAGGTACACGAAAAGTTTAACTAAGTTCGACTAATATGACTATAATATAGACAAATTATAAATCTATAATAAATCGAAATACCGATTATGTAAATCGGTAAAAATTCTACCAAATAAATAAATAATTATTCGATTCAATAAAGATTTAATATTAAAATTACATAAATTAGAGAGTTTAAAAAAGGGATTAAGTTTGAGAATTCTAAATTTTACCCTTATTACAACAGTTAATGTTATTATAAGAATACAATTAGCAATACATGTGTACATATAGGTGCCTTCCAATCAGAACAAAGATTGCCAGAAGTCCGGAAAAAGGATAAAGAAAAAAGTTTCACGCGGTCTATAATTATATCCTACTTAGTATTGTTATAGGTCTTAGTGTTTTTTATGATTCTAATCCATACTCAACTTAAGCTTAATTTGAAATGTTTTTGGGTGGCATAATAGTTACAAAATTGGGCCTAACCCAATCATTATTTATCGTAGGCGTACTAACAGTGACGAAGAACAAAGTCATCCTTAAAATGATAGAACACACGATTATGGAAACTCCTCCACTCTTTGAAATGGAAAACAGGGAAATGGCGAAAACGTGGGTTTACCATATTGATAAAGAACATCTCAAAAACTGGAGTAAACCATTCACTAGTACACTATACATACTAGACAGCTGCATGAGACGTCTCGAAGGCTTGTTTAAGACGTCTTGAAAGTTTCAGGGGTTGTCTGAAATGGTTCCATTGATTTCAAATCAAGCCGTGACTTTCGGAAACGCTGCTGAAAACATTACCACATATGATTCCGATAGTCACGGCTTGATTTGAAATTAAATAGATGTACTGCATCAACGCAAATATGTTGCTGTCAGTTTCGAATCAATCGAGACGTCTCATGCAGACCTCTAATACATGCTCGTATATACATATATGGAGCTTTTAGTTGCGAAAACCGGCAACGAAATGGGTTAATGAGTATAATTCGAGATTCATTATCTCAAAGTGAAATGAAAATGGGCAGCACTCGCTCATGTTTTCATCAGCGATTCGACAGCTACAGTGTAGGGTACAGTGTAGTGGTGTAGGGTACATAGGTACATGTAGGGTTAATATCTATGTCCATGTTGTAGAGGTTTTGTAGTTGTTGTTGTTGATATTATTATTGCTGTTTACATTTTTAGTTCATATTCTTGTCTTTTGCGTTTTCTTTTATGTATTTTAATTGTGCTTATTACTTATTAGCTGATGTATTACAAAAATGTACAATGTACTATGTATGTACTTTTGTTTTGTTATTTTTTTTTAATTTTTGTATATACACTTTCATATACACTTCCTCAATTATATTATTACTCTCAACGGAATATAACTAATTTCAAGAAATGTATGACCGACCTTGAGTGATTATGGCAGTAAATTATTTGGAAAATTCTGTCTGGATGGTAATGAAAATTTTCAGAATCACAAAGTAGTTATTAAAAACTACTATTTAGTTAGTAAAAAAAGGAAATTCTAGAATAAACTGATTTTAAAGGATACTATATTTTTGAAAAAACTAAAAACCACTTTTAAAAGTCCATTAAAAAATTATTGTAAATTTCATATATAGAAATAAGTTACATATTATTAGAGCCATTATATTGTTCTTTTCAATTTCATATATATACAACAATTTTGTTGTAGAACAATTTCTTTTTGTGCAATAATAAAGAAAAATAATGTTACAAATAATGTTAAAAAAGAAAATGAAACCGAAATTTAAAAATAATAATTAAGAAGACCAGACCAGACAAGCATTAAAATTAAGTACCGAAAGCGAAAAAAAGAATACATACTCGTACATATACATATGTGCATAAGTATGTATACACATTTGCACTTATGTGCCATATTTATGTATTGTATTTTTACAATATGTATATGTATTTTTATATAAAAATTTATCAACTTGCTGGAACAACATTTAAAATAAAAATGTATATTTCCAACTAATGAAAAATTTACTTATTTGCTATTCTTTTTTTCTTTAATAATTTTAAACGTTGTTTATTTACATGGTTGTTTTTTTTTACTTTTATGGCTTTTTTGTTATGTTTTCGTGAGTTTAATAATTATGTAATAAAGTTTACATAATTAGTTAATACTTTATCTCCAGAAATATCTAGTTTTTATGTACTATGTAGTGCTAAAAACTTTATAACAAAAATATAATTGTTCCCAAAGTCTTTCGGCACTAAGAAATCTATAGAAATTACCGATAAGATAATTCAGATACTTAGCTTCCTAATTGAGAAATTTCATCTCCCCTGAAAATCCAACAGGCACGATAAATGCTTGGTTAAATTAGCAAATAACGCGTGGCGATGGTTGGTGGGGACTACTAAATAATTAAATAACTACGAAATATCATACACACACGTTTTAGAGAAAAACGCACAACTAGAAAGTGTATTTGAACCGGCTTCAATTGCGATATCAGAGCAACACGCTATGCACAGAGCTATAGCAAGAACATGGTTTTTTCAGCTTATAACTCTTTAAAGTGTATTGAGCGAGGTGTGGTGAAAACGTACAGAGTTTAAGATGTGTTTAAGATACTACCACATAAATTAGCGGTTCATGCCTATACTAAATTGCACTGGCATTTACCGCATATACATTATGTTACGGGCAAAATGAATGCTGTTATACTCAAATGTTTTATATATGTACATTGTTTTTTTATATTTACTATAAACCCAATTTTATTTATATACCCATTATATACAGAAAACAAGAATGTAGAATGCCCAAATTATAGAGATTACTGTTAATGTATATATAGTACATATCTATAATACAAAGAATTCATGAATAACATACCCACTACTGTGCATAATAAAATAGTCTTCCGGAAAACCAATTTATATTAGGAGTTGTTGTCGTCACTGCTTTTTCTTGAAAGTATTTCTGAAAAGTTATACTCGTTGCTCTACTTGCATTTACACTCGTGGCTTTCATAAACGAAGAAACACTGAAAAACAACATTTTTTCACTTTTATTGCAGATTCACATTGAGGTTTGTGTCTACACTTAATAGACATTTGTTACTCACATCACTATTTTAGAAAATGTCACATATTAAATAAAACCGAATGCATTTTTAAATGCACGACCATCAACTCTGAGTTTTGTACTTCCATCAAACACAACGACACTTTAAAATCGAATCCTGATGTTACAGAATGTTACATGTAGCGTTAAGCCTAATTAAAATAATGTATTGTGAAAAAATACTTTAAAAATTACTGCTAGTTTGTCTAAAAAAAACAAAGTATCGAAAACAATTGACCTATGATTGTTTCTTTTTCTTGAAGAACTTTGCCGTGATACTCTGTATAATACCAAAATTTCGAGGGTTTTTCAAATTGCGCCTAATCCAAGCGGGTAGCTTTTGTTGTATTTGCCCATTCTCATAACGTTCATCTAGCAGCATAACGCTAGCGTAATCATGCATGTGACGAAGACAACGACCTGAAAAGGAATATTTTGTTGAAATTTAATAAATTAGTTGAGCTTTAGGTAAAAGCTTCATTTTCCGCACCTATGCACTGATTAATTGCTTTCACGCACAAATTGCCATAGTATTCATTGCCAGCACCAGCCCCCAACGTTCCGTTTAAATACTTCATACGCTCTATCAACTCAGGAGAGTTCAAATTTGGATACGGCATTCCCACTACTACCACGCACCGCCCCAAATCGTCGGTAAAATTAAGTCCTTCGCTGAATTTACCGCCCACCACAGCGAAGAGAAGAGCACCCTTTGTCCTGGCAGCAGTGGAGTACTCATTTAGCATTTGCTCGGCCCTTTTAGCACCGACTTGTGTCTCCCAAAACAAACGTTTCCTCTGCGAAATCTTCTCGAGATACCCATGTTTCTGCAGATGTACGTAAACGGTCTCGAGAAAATCGTAGGATGGAAAAAAGCAAACCACGCCTGCTGGAATAATCCAGCAAAGATTCTGTAACGTCATGCCTAACTCCGAGAGCTGTGAGGGAGTGCTGAAATCAAAATGAGTCCAAATTTTTGTATTTTTGGTATGCTCACCATCTCGGGTTGTGCTCTACGAGCATAGTTGAAGCATAACCGCTTGCCCGTCGGTCCTTCGGCCACCACAATTGGCAAAACAGCATCTGCCGGTACCACATGGTCATAAAAGTTCTCTACAACTCTTTCAGGACAAGATTTGAAAAGCTGTTCGGTCAACTGTTTTGTGGGTTGCATGGTTCCTCCGGCTATTACTATCTGCAATGAATTAGCCGTCGATACAAACAGAAACGATTTGAATTTAGATAACGCACCGCTCTGGACTGCTGCAAAATTGTTTCGAAATACTGTCCCGGATTCAACACGATGTACTTTAATAGAGCACGCTTGGAATTAATTGGGTTTTCATCGAATGTTATTAAAATTCGGCCGTCCGCCGCCCTCCCTAGCACTGTTTCAAGAAAACCAAACAATGGCCGGATGGCAAATTCGGTCTGATTGACCTGATCCTCGGGAACCGAATCTTTTACTTCTATTTTTACCTCAGTGGAGGAGGTATCTGCACATTGGGGCTTCTGAGTATGCTTATTCTTAGACTTATATTTTGCGAAACCTTGTAATTTCTGTATTAATCTCTCTTTCACGAAGTAATCAATCATGCCAAAAATCCCCACCTCGCAGAGCTCACACTCGCCCAGAAATTCGTCGCTATTCATAATGCGGTATGCAGGTGGCGATTCTGCGGCCTCTGGGGATGGGGATGAAGTGGTCAAAACTTTATTCAATTTGTCTAAAATTGTTAGTAGCTTATTTATGTTGCAATACTTTTCCGGACCCAAGGACGCTGCGTAGTATTCTTTATAGGCATTGACATTCTTTCCTATTTCTGTCAACTGGTGCAACGTGACTTCTTCGCTATATACCTGTGCGATGGTGTCGAGAAGGTTGTGGGCTTCATCAATAATAACCACTGCATGATTTAAATCGATGCCCCAGTCTTTGCGTGATTTGTGGTGCAGCAATAAAGGATATGGTAACACAATGAGTTGGGCGTACCGATTAATTTGACGCAACGTATAATACGGACATGTTCTGGTCCTCTCACCCGCGAGTACAAGATCCTCGACGTTGTATACTTTGCACAACACCTCTTTGGATAATTCCTCAATATCGGCTCCGCTTATAAAGGGGCATGTTGAGGACTTTTCCATGCGTGGCTTTTTCTGATTATCACAAGTTGCCACCCCCGAAGAACAATTCCTGCATCTGTCGCTGCCACAAACGCTGCTCTGGATAGGAACACAATCTTGTAAAGCCAGGCAACCATCATTGATCTGGGCGGCACTTCGCTGATGACGTATCTCAGGATTGATGCAGAGCTGTTGACGTGACGCTAGAGATACACAGCGCACACTCCCGGAATAAGCTGTGCGCTTAAATTCTTGCACCACTTGCTTCAGTTGACCATGTGTGCGACTGGAAAAGTAAATCTACATGAAAAAGTTATATTTAACATATCGACAGAGTAAGAAATGCTGTTCACCTTGACGTCTGTGAGTAGCTCCTGAAGCTCTCCCGTTATTGCAAGAGGGCACTTTGCTTCCGCCACGTCTTTGAAAATACTTAGGAGTGCCTGATCATCAGACTTCTTATGTTCTGGGTCTTCTTCATGTTCACCCCGTACAGGCGTTGCATTTGCGGGATTCGGGCGCCTGTCCTTAATCTCCTGCAACTTCAATTGACATGCCAGCATCAAATCTTTCAACCGACACAACTCGCGCAGTTCAAATTCTTTTCGCATGACTTCATCTACTCTTACCCACTTATTTGTGGTTTCATCTATCCCCAACTGTTTGATGTCCTTAGTTATTTTTTCTATATAGGCTTTCAGGCCTTGTTTCGCCAATGCCTCGTAATCTTGGAACCACTTCAACACTCCGCAGACGAGGGTCAATGTTTTTCCAGTACCGGTTGGGCTTTCGAATATGCCCACACTCCCTTGTTCCAGCACAGTGTAAAGGGATTCCATGAATTTCTGTTGAATTTCATACGGTTGGTAGGGAAACTTAAAATCCTTGGGAGTGTCTAACTTCGAAGGTAGAGTATACATTTCGTACGAAGTAATATGCAATCACATTTAGGAACAAATTATAAAAAACTCCTAGCACTCAAAGCTTGTTAATTAGTTGTACAATAAACAAAAGCTGCCAACTAGAGCGCGCGCCACAAATCCTATATGAATTTATATCGACGCCGACTTTTCTGTCAGGCAACTTTATAGATCAGAGCTCCACAACCGCTATACCGTGGCACAGTAGTGTGCTGCGGAATGATCTTAAAGCCATATTACATTGCAAATTTTCCATTGATCTATCTTTCAAATTGTTTTTGTTTTTCTGTAGAAATCTATCCAAAATCTGTGTCTGAGAACGACTACGGTCGTGTAAATCTCCAAATTGTTGATTTGGTATCGCGTATCGCAATTGCAAGCTTTTGTTCTATTGTGAATTTCTACACTATTTGTGAACAGCTGAGCACAGCTGCACAACGATGGCCCAGCACTCCAGCCGTTGGCCTAGAAATCACTAGAACGTGGGTTCGAATCCCGCCACAGTCAATTTAAAAAATATTTTCTAATTGCGAAAAATTCAAAACAATGTACAATACAGCATTATTTTTTTTGGAAAACATTCTCCACAAATGAAGGATGACAGCTGATCAAGCGCACTCTTCCGCCGCATTGATTTAAATGCCGTGTACTAATCGTGCTGTGCGCTAATCGTTTCCGAACAAAAATTAACATGGTTACCGTGAATCCGAAAGCCGTGAAAATTCGATTCCAGAATTTATTTGAGAAAATTAGAAAAAATATTCTTTCCTAAAATATGCCTACTAAAATGAAATATCAATGAGGCAAGTACTTGTTATCCCCACCAAAATCAAAAGCGATATACATACATTTTTTTCCAAATATTTTTCTTATATACACCGTTTTACAGACTTTCCACAAAGATTTTCTATACGTACATTGAAATTTGTATTCAAGGGTGAACTCCTTTCGACTTATTCATTTCATTTAAATTAAAGAAACTATAGTGTAAAAAAACTTACAATTTTCGTTTAAAAAATTCCGCCGTAATATCTTGTATTTCACCAAAGTTTTTAGGTTTCTGTAGGCTGCGTGTTATCCAAAGTGGTAACTTGCGTTGTATGCGCTCACTGCCATAGCGTTCATCTAGCAACATTACACTTGCGTAATCGCGTATATGACGAACCGAACGACCTGCAAAACAAAGAAATAGCCTTGTAGATGGTACACGAAATGCGTACGACTCGCTGCTCCTAACCAATGCACTGATTAACTGCTTTTATGCACAAATTTTCATAATACTCGTTGCCAGCACCAGCACCCAATGTGCCATCCAGGTACTTCATGCGTTCCATTAGTTCGGGAGAATTTCGATTGGGATACGGCATTCCCACCACAATCACGCAACGTCCCAAATCATCAGCAAAATTTAATCCTTCGCTGAGTTTTCCTCCCACCACACTAAAGAGGAGGGCACCTTGTCGTCTAACAGCGGATGCATACGCCCCCAAGAATTGCTCCACGTTTTGCCCACTGGTGCGGGGCTCACGGAAAACGCGCTTCCTTTGTGAAATTGTGTCTAGGTAGCCACTCTTCTGCAAATGTGCATAAACGGTCTCGAGGAAGTCGTAAGACGGGAGGAAGCAAATCACTCCTGCTGGTATTACACAACAGAGCTGCTGCAAAGCCATTCCTAATTCGGAGAGCTGTGAACGAAAGGAACGGAACATACATATATTTTACGAAACCTAAAAACCCTTGACTTGCTTACCATTTCGGAACTGGATCTGTGAGCATAGTTGAAGCAAAAGCGCTTACTTGTGGGTCCTTGAGTCACCACAAATGGCAACACAGCATTCGCTGGTACAACATGATCGTAGAATTTTTCCACTACTCTCTCAGGACAGGACTTAAAGAGCTGTTCGGTCAAATCCGCTGTGGGTTGCATAGTACCGCCTGCTATTATTATCTACAATAGTTTCAAAGCAAAATGACGAAAACAAAAATGAGCTAAAATTAAACGCACCGATCTACATTGCTGCACAATCTCCTTGAAATGCTCGCCTGGATTGAGCAGCAAATACTTCAGTCCACTACGCTTGGGATCCTCTGTCGTTTGATCAATAGTTATCAAAATACGGCCATCGTCTGCGCTCTCCATTAAAGTTTCCAAAAATCCCAATAATGGCCGGATCGCAGAGGCTGACTGCACTGTAGCGGCGACAGGTTTTCCTGCCTGCTCCTGTACCTCGACAGATGCTTCTTTGGCTTCTTTGGATGGCGCCTGTATTTTTTTACCCTTTGCTTGCCGTTTCAAATGTTCGTCTTGTAGCTTCTTGAGTAGGCTAAGAGCAGCCGGCCCCTCAGCGGATTGCTGACTGTTACATGGCTTTGTTTCGTTGCGCATGCGTTTTGAGAATCCCTGTAATTTCTGCGCAAATCGTGTGCGCTCACAGAATTCAAGAATTTGAAAAATGTTGATATTAAAGAATTCACCCTCACTCATGAGCTCGTGGGTGCGTAGCATACGAGAAGAGGGCGCCGTCTGTGCGGGAACTGAGGAGCCTGGTGAGGGTGTCAAGAGTTTCGTTAAACGCTTTGTAATGAAATTTAGTTGATTGATTTTCAGCAGATTAGCGGTACTGAAACGCGATGCGTAATGCATCTTATAGGCAGTGATCTGTTTCTGAACCACAGAGAGGTGTTCTAGGGTCACTTCAATACTATGAATCTGCGCTATTGTGTCCAGCAAATTGTGCGCTTCATCGATAATCACAATGGAATTGCGCAAATCGATACCGCTCTGTAGGCGTGTTTTGCGATGTAGCAGCATCTGGTAGGGCAACATGATGAGTTGGGCGTACGACGTTGCCCCACGAGCTGCGTAATAAGGACATGCTTGGCCGCGTTCACCTGCTAGTATCAAATCCTCCATATCGAGTATTTGGCACAATGACTTTTCACCGAGTTCCTGGACAGCAGCTGCAGTTTTAAAGGAACACTTCACGGAACTGGTCTCCATACGTCGTTTCTTCTGAATACAGCCGTTTTTGTCTAGAGTCGCGGCCTGTGTATTTCGTCTACAACTTTTTGCCAAATCCAGACAACGTTCATTGATAAGCGCCACATTTGGCAGCCGACGCACTTCTGGATTGACGCACAACTGCTGACGTGAAGCAAGCGAAACGCAACGCACACGTTTCCCATAAACTGTGCCCTTTACTTCGCGCACCACTTGCGACAACTGCGAATGTGTACGGCTGCAAAAGTAAATCTGCATAAATACAGTGAAAATAAGTAACATTGCAAATTGAGCATCCGTTAGTGAAACTAACTTTGACATCCTTGTAATGTTCCACGGACGGTGCTAACCCTTTCTCATCGTTGGTAACATCCTTTTCAACGGAATCCGCCAAATCTCCCAATGTCATTTCATCATCACTCAAATCGTGGTTACTCCGCTGGTCATGCGGTGGTATATACTCTCTAACCACAGGCTTTTTGTCTGTGGCCTTCAAACGCCGTTCCTTAATTTCCTGCAGCTTGAGCTCATATGATTGCAGTAAAGTGCTCAAACGACGCAGATCGCTGAGTTCTGAACGTCTTTGTATGGTTTTATGCTGCGCTGTTATCCAGTCATCGGCTTTTGCTCCATCTTCCTCCAGTTGTTTGATTTCATTGCTCAGTCTCTCAATATTCTGTTCCAGATCTTGTCGCACCAATGCCTCGTGATCTAGCAACCAGCATAATGCTGCGCAGGTAAGAGTCAATGATTTTCCAGTACCAGTGGGACTTTCGAAGATACCAATGGCCTTGTGTTCTAGCGCCGTATAAACAGACTCCATCAGTTGCTGTTGAATTTCGTATGGTTTGTAGGGAAAGTTAAAGTCACGGGGAATGTCGAGCTTTGAACGCGGCGAATACATTTCGTACGCAAGTTTTATCTTATTTAAATCCAATTAAATATAATTATATATAAACATTAAAGGACTAAGGAATAGCGCCAAAAATCAAAACAAATCCGAAATGACGTTTCTAAAGGACGGTGGCCGTGTCGGTTAAAGCTGAAATCACACGGAATTCGTTTTTCGTGCCGTACTCCGAAACTGTTCTAGTGCTTTTTAAGTAACTTTCAGTGCTTCTGAAAGTGTTTCCACTGCTGCCTTGTGCAGCCACCAAGCTTTTTTTTGGTACTGTACGTGCGGTAGGTACTGTACGGTATTTTAAACTGTTGTTTTCTGTTTTAAAGTCTAGTTTTGATGAATTTTTTTAAATTCTTTTGAATTCTTTTTTTTTATGAGCTTTTTTAAAGTTATTGTAATTGTAGCAGTTCACTCTTGGGTTCACCAGGTCTGAGCCTGTGGATGTTTAATTAGGTTAGTCACAACATCAAGGTAGTCACAGCATATCATAGGTAGACACTGAAAAAAGTCTATGGAGCTCAAATTTGTTTCAAAATTATTTACAAAATTTAGTTCTCTTCGAACTCCTTTTAGGAGCACAATCTGCATAATATGTGGTTTCATAGAGATGCCTTCCAAATTTCGCCTTCAATTTCATTTGTCATGTGTGAAGGATGAACGTTCAGGATATTCACTGCAACAGTCAAAAGTCTCACTCAGGAGTCAAGGGTCAATGCGGCAATTATTATTAGCTACTGCTCCTTTGGCCACACACAAACACGCACACCTTCCTATCATAAAAGACAGTTTCAAACTGCGGCAATATAAAAATGCCAGCAAAGAAGCAAAAAACTCAAAAACAAAAAACGCCAAAACAACAACAAAAAACCAAGTGGTAGTGACGAAAGAGGAGGAACTGGGGAGGAGCATTTGCACGCTTCGTTGAATAACGTTTGTGGAGTCAACTTGCGCAGGGAATAACCTACAAAAATACGTACATTTTAGTAGTTGTTGCTGTTGTTGTTGTGTGTTTTCTGTGGCACTGTTAAAGTTATGCTTGCTTGTTTGGTCAACAACTTTTTATAATAGTCTCTCTCTCTCTCTCAAGCTTCGTATCGGAACCGTACCAAGATTCAGGACGATTTGGTTATTATGGAAAAATTAGTGCGGAAAAATGTATGCGGAAAAATAATACTCATAGTAAGAAGAATAAATCTTAAAAGTGCCCTCAAAAGTTAAAAAATAATTCTGTAATTAGTCTTTGGTATGCAATAAAATACAATAATAATAATAAGCTTAATAATAATCATAATAATAATTAATAATGGTTTTTAATAATTTTGCTACCATAAACAAATGGAGCTGCTTCATTACAACAATTAATTTCTGTTTAAAAAGTCTCTCTTTTTATTTGTTGCTTTTGCTGTAGCTCGAAGCACCCATTTTTTGGATTTTTCTCTAAAAACTCTCTACTACGTCCCTGAACTGAAGCGACCTTCTTCTCCTTTTGTTCTGAAGCCGTTTTAGTTGAAAGAGTTTCAACGAACTTAAGAAAATTGGAGTATATTTCATGCACTCACCTGAAGACAAGCACACACGCATGCATACTCTCATGCGTGCACATTCACAGCCAAAGCACATTGCGGCAGCGGCAGCAACAGCAACAGCAAATTATATAGAGGCTTATGGGTGCTGCCGCTGCCCTGAAAAATAGATTCTATTACGGCAGCAAGCAAAACTCTCTTTTTTCCACTCTCTTTTTCACTCAGTGTTGCCAATTTTCACTGAAAATCCGACAAATTGTATTGAAAAATATACGGAGAGTAAGCTCTCTTTCAAGACGAGAGAATGGGATACAGAATACAAAAACAAATAGCCGACTTGCTGTCGCTGCTCTAATGTACTTTGCTGAGCAGCGAGAGAGAGTTGCTGTTGCTGCCGCTGCCGCAATGTGCTTTGGCTGTCATGCGCACAAACAACGTGTTAAATATGAATACAGAATTAATCAGCAATTAATGAATGTTGGCAACACCATAAACCATTAAAAACCAATAATGCAAAAAAGGTTTTTTTTCAAATTCTAATTAAAATCTTTCAATCAAACAATGTGTACTATATAATGACAAAAATTTCTGTTGGACAATATATGTATGTGCAAGTACCGCAATAGTTATAGTCCTTGGCATTCTTGGATTGTGATGAAGATGATACTACTCGCACGATGTTGCCTACAATATATTCCATTAATTATTTTCTTGTACTTTATTTGAATGCAATTTTGAATTAACGCTATAAATTTGCGAAGATGCCGGCCAGCAAAGATAGAGAGAAGGGCACCGAATAACCGAAACTGCAAGGCGTATTTTTATATGTGGTGCATGTGGCTGGCTGTGTGCGTTAGTGTGTTAGCAGCTATGCATGTGTGTGTGTGTGTGTTGATTTTTTGGCCAAGTTTGTCGGTCGAAAGAATTAGGTCACTTGATTTCAGTAACTCGGACAAGCTCGAGCAACAAAAACAGCGAACACATGTTCGAAGAGAGCGCTCTCACTCGCTTTTGCACTCTCTTGCACGCTTTTGCAGCATTTAAGGCTAACATTATTCTCAATTTTTGCTGCACAGATTTTCACAGCAAAATCCTTTCCTAACGAATTCGCACCACTCAGAGTGACCTTGCGATGTTTTTGTAAAGAGTAAAAACATAGACAAGAGATCATCAAAGCAAGAGATTCCAGAACATCAGAGAGTGAATGAGCGAGTGAGAGTAATGCTGTAATTTCTGCAGTTAAAACGGAAATGTGAGCAGGGAGACGTTGGCAACTCATGGCACTAACAGTAGTTTCGGAAATGTTGTATTTCCGAATAGTGTAAAAACGCAGGAACGTAGGAAAAGTGGCGACTAGTGTGTTGTTGCGGCGAAGAGACCGCACAGGATGGTAAGTAACATTGATTAAATGAAAGGTTGAGGGGTGGAGCGGGTGGAGCGGGTGGAGCACTAACGGCGTTGGGGACTAACTCCAAAACCATGCCCCAAAAGTGTATGCGAAAGCAACTTGCATTTGGCGAACGGAGCCAGTGTTTTTTTTTTGTCACATTTTAATGCGCGTTTATGATGACATCATCAATGAAAATGGCTTTCAAAAGGGGTTGACGGGGCACAAAAATAAACATTACTATTATTTGAACGTTACAAAAACGGTTTTTCATTTTTCGTATTTCTTCGTCCTTTTTTCGTGTGATTTTTCTTTGTCTATTTGACGCAAATATGTAAACACGTCAATTGTAAAAACAATTTTTGCCGAAAAGAACAAAACTGAACGTTTCTTAGTCTTATAAAAATTAGAGCTTGTTCTAAAGCTTTTGAGAGATTTCGACACTTTCAATTTTCGACGAGGCGGTTACGGCTTCGTCTTACGTCAAAACTTTGGCAAATTTGTCTTCGCTGAAATTACGTCATGAGAGCGTTTGACGCTGTTCGAAGGCAAAGCACCGAAAGCTGAAGAAATATGAATTTAGAGCAGTGTCTTTTGGGTTTAAGTGAGTTTTATCCTAGAGTTAATTAAGGCTTTTTGGTTTAAAACAGACTTTTTTTCATTTTTTTTAAAGAAATGCTTGCGCTTTTGAAGCGTTAAATAAAAAGCTGGTGCATTTAAAGCAGCCTGCTTTGGGTTTAGGCGGCAGTTTTTAGAGTTTCAGGTAACTAGAAAGAATCGTTTGGGCTTAAAGGTGTGTCTTTTGTGGGTTTTGGGCAGCGTTTTTTTGGGCTAAACCAATTGAACAATTTCTACTTTTTTTAATTTCTTAATGCTTTTTTGCACTTTAAGCACTTTAAATGCTCTTTGCATTCTTTCTACCACTTTTTTCTCTACCTCTTTTTTTCATCATTAGTTGGCACTTCTTCGTTGGCAAGAGTGTGTGTGTGTGTGTGTGTATGTGTGTGTGCGCGCTCGTGACTGGTATTATAATAAGCCAAGTTACCAACGCAACCACCACATTGCAATAGAAATAACTGCAACAACAGCCAAAACAACAGCAACAACAAAATAACGATACGATACTTCGTCTTCGCCCTGCTAGAAATTCTTCTGATACTGCTAGAAATTATTCCCAAAAAAAAAGACTCAAACTAAAACTAAAACAAAAGCCAAAAAGCAACGCAAGTGAAGTGAAGAAAGGAAAAGAAAGGCGGAGAGAAGAGAAGTGAGGCGAAGCGAAGAAAATAAGAAAAGGACATGCGAGACCTTGCGAGTGGTGAAGTGTGTGTATGAGTGTGTGGTATGATGCATGGCTACGAATGGTGATGTGTGTGTGTGTGTGTGTTTGAGTGCAAAGAAGCATTTCAAAAATGTCAACGGGCACTGCATTTGGTTGCTATTGGAGCGACTATCGTTGTTGTTGTTGTTGTTATTTTTATATTAATGGCGTTGTTGTTGTTGCATAGTTGTAATTGTTGTTGTTGTTGTTGTTATTGTTGTTGTTGTTGTTGTTGTTGTTGTTGTTGTTGTTGTTGTTGTTGTTGTTGTTGTTGTTGTTGTTGTTGTTGTTGTTGTTGTTGTTGTTGTTGTTATTTGCATTCTTGTTACTGTTGTCGTTGTTTTTGTTATTATTAATATTATTTTACTTACTGTTGTTGTTGTTGTTGTTGTTGTTATTACCATTATATCTGCTTGAGCTTTCGTTACGTTAGTTCTGGCCGCATTGGTGACGCTTCATTTCAGTTTTGATTTTTTGTTTGTTGCGATTTTCTTGTTGTTTGCGTTAGTATTTTTATGCACCTTTGTCGCGCTGTAGCTGCAGTGTATGTATTTTTGTTGTTTGTTTCCGCTTTCGTGGGATTGCTTCACAATCAATAGCATAAAATTCAAAAATAAAATATTATTCAAGTTTACTGGAGCGCATAAACGACGGACGCCTCTTGTTCCATTTCATTCGCGCGATTAGCCATCAGTCATTCCGACACTCAGCCCGTGAGTCAGAGCTTATTGTTTTTTGATGTAATTTTTCAGGCCGCGTCTGGGAAATTCTGAGTATTAAAATATGTTATTAAGGCTGGAAGCACCACAAGTTATTACAGACGACAGACGACCTCTTTAGTTATTCTCTAACAATATACGTATTTCTTCTTCAGCTCTTGGGGCATTTTCAAAAAAAATCTAAACAAAACATAAGAACAAGAAAAATGTTTACAAGAAGATCTTGTAAGATTTTCTAATATTTTCTTCTGTGACGAACGCTTGGAAATTGTAGCAAGAAGTCCTAACAAAAGCCTCTTAAAAATTTCTCATGTCATACTAACAGAACTTTTTTAACAATTCTTTTTTTTCTACGCGAATTTGATTAAACGCATATTTAAAAAAAAAATACGTCATTGCTTTTGAACGTGATTTAATTTGTTTAAACGCGTTATAAGAAATGTCAGTTACGAAATAATTTTTAGCAAGAAAAATAGATTTTTATCATTTTCTTAATCTGAATTAAGAAGTCAAATAAATGATGTTATTGAGTAATAGAGTTCTCTTTTTATGCGATTCTTTTTACGCGATTTTTGTACACGATTTTTTTTACGCGACTTTATTTTGAAAGTCTGTATTTATCACGTAAAAACAGATTTGGGTGTACATAATTTATTTCCTTTATTTCTTAGTAATAATAGAATACTTTTTCCTCATAAAAAAGTTTACTTAATTCTAGCATGACATTTTATTTTTAAACATAATTTTTTTCTTTATAAATTTTTTAATTTAAAGGTAAAGGTAAAAAATCGTTCAAAAGAAGTTTCGTATTTATAACATTTTTTTTTTAATTATTTTACGATATATTTTATTTTTTGTTATATTTTAAATTACTTATATAAAACTTATTTTTTCTAAAAATTTGAAATTATTTGTTAAATATTTTTGTTATAAATTTTGCGGGGTCATTCTCATTTATCTATTTTTAAAGGATTTTATATCCTTTTTCTTACTTTTTTTTAGTCTCGCTCTATTTTTATTACATTTCATTTCCTTTTTCTTACTTTTTTTTTTGTCTCTCTGATGATCGAATTTATTTTATTAGATATTTTTTATTTTATCGATTTATTTTATATTAAAATTACTCATACGCCCCCCCGCCACCGTTGATTTTTGCGTCACGTCCTCCTACATACACCAATTAGGACAAAATTTAATAGCAGCAACGCAACAACAACAACAACAAGCATAAGAAAACTATTTTACAATAGTATCGCAACAATAACGAGGAAAGGATGGAAAAAAGTAACCATTGGCTAAATTAAACGAAGCAAGAGAAAAAACAACAACATAACGACAACAACGTCGTCGTCGTCGTCACAATAAAACTATCGCATATCATAAGAAATTTTATGACATTATTTATGACTGAACTGAAGCCACAAAGAGAAAATTATGAGGTCATCGTTTGAGTTTTCGTGGTTAAAAGTAAGCGCACACACACATACTAAAAAAAAGATAATGCAAACCGATGAATAAAGGTACTTTAAGGTATAGAAGTAACAACAACAACAACAACAGCAGCAGCAGCAGAAGCAGCAACAATAACAATAAAAATAGCACAATAAACTCTCGCTACGAGATGATCACGAGAACCAAGTTCCGATTCTTGGCTGGAAACTTTTAATCTATACTTCAATATATACATACTATATATTTTTAATATATACTTTTAATAGAATACTTGCAATAGCTCGCAATACCTCAAAGTCGCTTTCGAGCGCCTTCGAGTCCGGGACAAACTTTTTCAAGCGCCACTTCAAGCCTAACGCTGACAATGGCCTCAAAGAGATCTTGCTCTAAATTCCAAAAGATAGTTTTATTACCGGAAAAGTGAAGACTGACACAAAGATCGATCGCCCTTGACTCGGCTGCGTCTTAGACTTTGTTAAAAGGCCGTGACTTTTATCAATGAAGCTAACATCGACGATGCGCGATCCTGATACCGACTTGACCTGTTTCTTATTCGGCACTTGCTGCTGTTTTAATTCTGCCAATTGATGCACTTAAACCGGTTAACCGGTCATTATTTGCTGAACGTGTCCGCTGTACACCTTCCTGTTCGTCTGTTCCTGTTGTCATCTCTGGAGCGCCTAAGAGTTGAAACAACTCGACCTTGTGACCCAGCATTTTCCTTTGTCAACTCATCATAAACGTTCTGGGTGTGCGTTCCTCATCCTCATCCTGCTGGCTTTCCTTCTCGTTCCTCGCTGCTTGCTCTAAACTTATGAATGGAAATCGCATGCGGCAACAGCACGCGTTGCAGCAGCAGCCAGCGCCAGCAAATGTAGCACAAACTTCTGCAACAACGAACGCAACGGCCTTTTTTTTGGCTAATTTTTCTCACCAAACCTTGTGGTCTTTTTACCGATTACCCACGAAGTGAGTCAATTTTCGTGAACGCATTGGTAAGTAACGCAACAACAACAACAACAACAACAACAACAACAACAACGGAAAACCTTCCGTCTAACGACGTCTTCATCGCACAAACCTACACACACACACCTATATACACCTACTGACGCAACTTAACGAACATTGAACGAAAATTTAACGAACATTTTTGTTCCAGCGCTTTTTGCTTCGCTTTGACATGTCCTAATGACCGACTATAGGCCGCTCGTGGGCGCCGGCGGGCGTGCAGGCGGCACAGGCGTGCGCAACCAAAAACACTGACGGAATTCGGATTCGGCTGCCGACTTCGTGATGACGTTCGTGCGTTGCGTTCACGGCGAACTGAACGAAGCACGGGCTTCGACGGACGGCTCAACGCGTTGCGGACAACAGTTTCAGCCAACCACGGAGACGAACGGATTTCGGCAAACAGCAGCGCTTGGACAACATTTTGAGTGAAGTGCAGTGATAGACAGCTTGACAGACTGACGGACTGACTGCTTGCCTGCCAGCCAGCCGCAGCAGCCCCGCGTGCTCCGACCGCTGCGTCGTCTCACTGCTGTACGTTTGTGTAGTGCGCGTCTTTGTGTGTGCAATTGGGTGCAGCAGGAGGAAGAGGAGCCAAGGACTTGATATATGTTATGTATGTCCTCAGCTCAGCACAAACGATATGTACTTAGTACATACTATATACTATATACTATATACTAGAAGGATTATAATTCCTCTTTTGTAAGACACGAAAGTCCTGCAAGAGTTTCTTGCGTTGCATTTTCTTTAACGCTGCGTTAAAAACCAACGCGTAAAATCAAATGCGTCGAAATGCGTTAGAAAATCGCTGAAAAATCCAACGAAATTGAACAAACTTTTCTCACAGAAACTCGATTTTCGTGAGTTACAATAAATGGAAAAATTTTCACGGATGACACAACGAAGTAGAAGAAGAAGAAGCAGCAGCGGCAGCAGCTTGGACTTTCGATTTTTCCTGCTCAGGTTATGTATCTGGTGTTCGTGTTTGAGGGTTGCGGAGGGGCGTGGAGCGAGGGTAGCTGTTGTGTGTGTGTGTGCTATGCGCGTGTGTGTGTGCGTTCGTGTCTGTGGAAAGCAGCGCATGTGAGTGAGTACAAAGGATAAGGCGCCGCATGCCACCCACGACGGCCCGAACTGTATTCGTTCTCGACTCGGGTGTGTGTGTGTGTGCTGTGTATCGATATGCGGATGTATGTATGTACGTATGTATGCATGTGCGGCAACCGTCCTCGTCGCGTCCACGACCATAAGTCCGCAGTACACGAAGCACGAGTAGAGCAAACACGAAAGGATTTTTTCCTGTTTTAGAGATTTTTTGTGGTTTTTTTCACAAATTCATTTTAGTGCAGTTTTTTTTGTGAATACTTTTTTTGTGGTTTGAATTTTTGGCGTGACTTTAACGACAATACACAACAAACATTTTACGCTCATTCCTTCGTTGTTACGCGATTTACGCGTTTCTCGGAAGGTTTAAAAAAATTGTTATAAATGGAAAAAAATTTGTTGTAAAAGTGCCCAAAGAGTGCGTGCGTGCGTTTGCTTAAAAATCGACTTCGACACAGAAAATTCGCAAAAATTCCCAAAAAAAAGTGCTAAAACTTATAAAATAACAATGAGTATAAAAATTAAATAATAAAGAAAGAAAGAAAATTTAAAAACCAAAAATTTATTAAAAAAATAAATAAAAAACAATAACAAAATTACTAACGAGATGAAATAACAGCAAAAAGTGTTTAGTTTTCTTAGAAGAAAGACCACGATTTCGATGGAAAAAGTCACGTCATGATAACACGCTATGACTGAAAATAACGGGGGCACAAGCAACAACAACAACAACAACAACAGCAACAACACCAACAACAATTGGTGGCAAAAGAACAAACGATCCAGCAAATTGGCAGACATTTAGTGCTGAGAAGGAAGAAGTTACAGCACTGCGGCAGTAACAACAACAAACAACAACAACAAGAACAACAACAAACAACAACAACAACAACAACAAACAACAACAGCAGCAACAATAAGGACAGCAAGACTCAATGACGACGACGATAATAACTATCTTGATGCAGAAATAGCAACAAGACAACAACAACAACAACGAGACAATAATAAGGACAGCAACAACAACAACAAGACACAATGACGACGACAACTATCGTGTATACCATTTTGAGGTTATATAAATTCAAAGAAATTGAAAAGCAGCACAATTTGCGTTCTCTTTGCACACGCTCTCTCGCTCTCTCTTTCGCCCTCAAACAACTCCCCAACACTCGGCCACTCAGTTTTCCCTGCACCGGACTCTCTCTCTCTCTCTCTCTACAGCTGCACCCCCTTCAACGACCTGCTTTTCTACTACCTTCCTTTTTTAATGCTGTCTGACTAATCCAGTGCCCTTCTTCTTCTTCTTCTGCTTCTGGTACTCCGCATGAAATGGAAAGAAGAGGGTGGAAAAGGGATGGGCAGGGGGGGGGGTAAGTTTGGTGGAGTAGCAGAAAAAAGTTTAGTGACAAACTTTTCAGTTTCCGTTTAGGCTGAACTGTGAGAAATATTAACACACACACACACACACACAACGCACACCCCCTCTGGCACCACTAAAAACCCACAGCCTTCACAACAACAACAGCAACAACAACAAACACAGTACAACAATATACCTTCCAAAGTGAATGTCCTTGTTTCTGTTCATACCATTTATCGATATGTTCTTATTGTGCCTGAATATGCATGTGTATGTGTGTGTGTGTGCGTGTGCGTCTATGTGACCCCGAATGCCCATACAAGTCCATGTTTGAGTGTACTCGTATGTAAGTACATTTTCCTTTTGACAGCAAACTTCCGAAAAATAAGAGGTCGAAAAGAAATTTTCAATTCAAATGCAAAATTTAGCAAAAATAATAGGAACAACAACAACAAAAATAAGAACAAACTAACAAACATTAAAAAGCTTTGGTGAAGTCTTTCGTTGATGAAAGAGGTTGCGGTCAGTCTTTAGAGAAAACTCTAAAAACATTTCTAAAAACGTTTAGAAAAAACTCGTAACTTGTAGAAATTTTAAATAGTTCATTTGAAAACTTCAAACCTTCAAACTCTTCTTCAAACTCTCATCTCTCAAATCTTCATATGAATGAGAGATTTCTAAATCGCTCTCTCAACACTTTTCTCTTCTCCACATTTCGGTGCATTAAACGCTGAAATCAATACTTTTCGGAAAAGAGTTGATGTCGTTGAAAGTTTTAACAGTGAGCGTTAGAAGCTGTTGTTGTTGTTGTTTTTTTTTTGAGAATTAGTACAATAAGTGTACACTTCACCATTTTTGTTGTGGTCACAATTGTTGTCCCAATTAATTATTATTTAACCACGAAGAGTTTTTGTATTTGTTGCAAATTCTTTGAATAGAAAGCAAATAAAAGAACACCCAAAAAACCTCTTGAGCTATAGATCTCCAATCCTTTTCACACGTACATGAAAAGAGCAATTGACAGAGAGAGAGAGAGAGAGAGGGATCGAATTGGATTAAAAGACCACAGCTGTTGGACAAAAACTGCTCAGAGTCAAGGAATGCGGCAGAATGAGTCCGTATGGCATTATCCAATTCTGCTGTCCAGAGCAAGAGTGGACATGGCCACCAGACAATTGCAGAGAGCGAGAGATTGCAGAAAGTACACACTTACGATTTACGTTTTGATAGAGCAAAAGTAAAATTATCGAAAAGTTAGTTGGTAAGAAAGAGAGTAAGCGCGAGAGAGAACAGGACTGAAATTGAGAGCAGATGCGTTCTATGTTTTTTTTTGCTCTTGTATCTGCTCTGAACAACAACGCACACAAGGACATGAATGACCTGAACCTTTGAAGTCAGACTCAACTCGTCTCAGCGGTTCGTCACCATCGTCGTCGCTCTTGCTGGCGTTTCTCGTATGCGAACAGTTTTGTTACTCGTCGCTGTTGAACTGTAGGGCACGGCTTGCGGACACTCACGACGGACAAGGCTAAAGTTGAGACACTAATCGCTTGCTCTGAATCATCCATGAACACTTCTAGTGGTTACACTTTGTATGTTTTAAAAAAGTGAAGTGTTCTACTGAAGTTTCAACAACAAGTTTGTGGTCTAAAAAACTACAAAAGTATGAGAAAAATCTTTATAATAACGAGTACTCGTATTTGAGACAAAAAACGGAAGGAAATATTAAGTGTGTTTAAAATGAGAAATATGTACTAAAAGTGATAAAATTAACAGTGATAAATTTTCAAATTTGTACAATAAAAAGAGCAAAAATACTATACAAACCAGCAGCAGAAAAAAGTGAAAGAAAGAAGAAAGAAAGCCAAAATATTTTCGACCTCAAGATTCTCCATTTCTATTTTCCTAAATATGTATATGTAACCTTGCCAGGAAAAAGAGTCAATAGCCGCCCATTTTCAATACAACTTCTTCTTCTTCTTCTTCTTCTTCGTCATCCCCGCTTCATCGTTTCTTCTTCTGCGCACCTTAAACCGTTTTAAATAGAGCAAAAACAATTGCATATTGATTTTTTTAATATAAAAATAAAAAATTATAAAATTATTGTGGTGCAAAAAAAAAAGTAAAAATTGGTTATAAACTAAAAAAATTTCAATATTTGATAAAATTTAAATTAGTTGTTTTTCAATTTCAAAGATTTTGCAAATTTTTAATAACTTAAAACGTTATTTTTGGTGCTATTTTTTAACAAAAAAAAAAGAATTAATTTTTTTCTTACGTGAAAGAGTAAAAAATAATAATAAACATTTGAAAACGGATTGCTGTGATTGTTTGTAAAAATTGCCTTCTTCTTTTTACCAGTTGAATGATAACAGCAACAAAAACAATAGCAACAACAACAACAACAACAACAATAACAAAAATAGCATTTAAACTCTATTAATAGACTTTTATTTTCTCTCGTTCAAGAAACCCAATAAATATTCGTATAAATATAAAACTTGTAAAAACATACATAAAAAATTTCAAAATTAATATAAAACAAGAATATCGTTAACGCAGCAGCCGTAGCTTAAAATTTCAAAACAAAAATTCGGTACACTTCAGCAAAAATAACAATAAAACAATAACCACAACAGCAACAACAACAACTGCTAAAGTATTGGCATAAATTTCAATAAAATTAAGCTTAAAACTAAAAATAAAAAAACAAAAAAATTTTTAACTAAATCTTAAGAATAGTAAAAAAAACAAACAAAAGCAACAACAAAACAGAAACCAAAAATCAACACAAACGATTTTTGGAAAACAACAACAACAACGCCTTAGAGAAAAAAATTTATTGTTAAATAAAAACGCTTTAATCGGCATTAGCTATTATTAAAATATCAAAACAACAATCAGCAAAAAAAGCCAACAACAACAACAACAACAGCCACAGCAATAGTAAAAGCTACAGCTGCCACAAAATCATCAACAACAACAACAGTCAACAAAAAACAGAGAACACCAACAACAGCAGCAGAAGCACCGACAACAACAACAACAGAAAAAACAACAACACATACGAATAGATCATTCAGCGGAGCATCTAAAAGCGTTCTTAATCATCAACAAACATCGATACATCGCTAAACGAGATCAATTGTTCATTGATTCGTCATCATCATCAACCCCATCCGCCATCATCATTTCGTAAGCATCGCCATCATTATTTCATTCAGGTACAACTGAACCATTCGATAAAAATCGCTATTTCATCGATTTAACGGTAAGCGGCAATGTTTTGCTACAACATGATATTACTTATTTTATTCGTTTAGTTAGAGATATATACATACGAATCTTCTTCGTTTCTTCTTCTTTTTGTCTTGTGAAAGATTTTAAAATTTGGGGATTTTGAAATGAATGAACTTTTCTCCACCGCTACGTTACGTTCGGGATATACCAATACTCAACTTTTCGACATTTAAAAGAGTCTCTTCGACACGTTTCCCCGCAGGAATAAACTCAAGGCATAAAATATTGCCTAACCTTTTGACCTGGGTCACACACAGAGTGTGACATCATGATTGATTTTGTTGTTGTTGTTGTTTTCTTTTTGGATTTTTCGTTCTTCATGCTGCGGAAAGGTGAATAAAACTACGGGAAGATATTAAATGGTTTAGTTTGCTTCACCACAGAAAACTGGTGTCTCTCTATAGAGAGAGAGAGAGAGAGAGAGAGAGAAAGAGCGACAGAGAGATGGTAAAAGTAGGCTAATGATTGAGTGATTGCAAGGGGGCGGAAGCGAGAGTGAGAGAAAAGAAAACCATAAAGCGGTAAATATGCAGGAAATTCCAATTAAAAAAAGTGTGCACTTGCAGTAACTTTCAAAATCGTTAAGCTGAATTTGCCGAAAAAAATTCGTTCACTTCGATAAACTTAACATAACGAACCTCCACGAGAGAGAGAGAGAGAGAGAGAGAGAGAGAGAAGAGCGATTGAAAGAGAGCTGCAAAAGAACGCAACAAAACGGAAGTGAGAGCAATAATTTGAGCACAGAGAGAAGAGTTGGTTTCTCTTGATGTTTGCAAGAACTTGAACTTTCGTTAAATAGTCGTCAAGTGGAGCAGGATGAGGGGACGAAGAGACTGTATGTACAGATTTCGAGATGTGGGGCGGTCTGAGCAAGCATAATTATATGCTTCTTTTTCCACAAAACGTGAAAAGCAAACACTGAATATAGCACGAAAGTGTTAGAGCTAAGTGTGGACTGTATGTAGAAGAAGGATTCAAAAGGAAATTGAATAAAATGTTGAGAATATGTTAAATAAAGAAGTTGAAATAAATGTGAAAAATGGGTAATTAGCTAGGCGCGTCGTTAAAAGTGAGGTCACAACCAGCACCGGGTTGGTTTTAGCGGTCTCAGCGTGTGTTGAGTGCTTTTTTCAATTGTAATTCTTTAAGCTGATTTAATCGTTCAACGACATGATTACGATTGTCAAGCGAAATAATTGCTTTTCATTTGTTTCTCTAAAAGGAAAGACAAAAAGTAAAGACTTGCTTTTCCACAAAATGGGTCATAACTTAAAGAGGTTCGGTGTTTATCAAGTTTTGGGTTTTAAGCAATATCTCTTCGTTATTTTAATTTCAAAAGCTCTTACAAAAACAAAAAACGCTAAACACATTTTATCTCTGATTTGTTTTGGCTCTTTTGCAGAAATCGCGTTAGCCGGTGGACGCCTTACGAAGATGGCGCCTCGGATATAGTTAATATCTAGCGTAGCTGGCGACATCCATGTGCCTCATGTGAGTCCTCTCTCTGTAAATATGACTAAGCCCCTTCGGAGCTTAAGTATAGTACATACAATATACATACATACATATATATTTACGCCCGATGGTATCTATTTCTTCTAGGCCTTGGAAATCTGAGGCTCTCATCGTTGGCCGCATAGACAATGACAGAAGATTCCGACTCGCTTTCTGAGGAAGAACGCAGTTTGTTCCGTCCCTTCACCCGCGAATCATTGGTGCAAATTGAAAAACGCATTGCCACTGAACATGAAAAGCAAAAGGAGCTGGAGAGAAAGAGAGCCGAGGGAGAGGTGGTAATTATTTGATTAAACTGCATATTTGTGTGCTATTTATACGATACGAAAAACTGTTACTAATTAACAACTAACCAGCTAACCAAAAACAACAACAACAAGCTACAACTAAATAGCTGCTCTGCTCTATTCTACTAATACTAGTACTAATACTAATACTAATACTAATACTAATGCTAATACTAATACTATACTTAATATGTACAGAGTTAAACATAGTTTTATTAATTTTATTATACGCCCATCGTATTTACTGTATTGACCATGTATCTATCTTCCATTTATCTAAGTTACGTACATATCACAAAGTCGCCCTTTATGTAACTATGTACTTTTAAAAGTTAGCCAGCATCCCCCTTCCCCTTCAATGAAAGCCTTAACAAAGAGCGGTCACTGCAAATAACAACAGATAACGGTTGACAAATATTACTATAGCAATAACAGAGACTATAACAGAGGCTACTGCCCACATACTATTCCCTTTGATTTTCATTCCCTTTTATTCGAACTCTCGAACAGAAAACTTTGATTTCAAATAACAGTAGAAAACCAACTATAGTTCAAGATATTTTTAAATCAAAAATTAAAACCTGTTATTTGGATTATATGTGCAAGAACTTGTCTTTCATTGACATTAAAAATCTTGGCAATAAACGTAATTTGACATACATACATACATACCTAACCTAACTTTTTCCTAAAACTGTGTAAAGTGTACTGAAATTTTTAATGTAATTTCAACCTTCGCTCTGTTCGTTTAAGTGTACCCAAACACCCATTCAAGTGTACCCTCCTTTATTGTCAAATTTATGCCGACTCAGTCTAGAAATATACAACCTCTCCTCTCTCCCACAAATCATTTCACGACTCTCTTTTCCTTTGATTTTTCTCCTGTACTCAACACTTCTTTTGAGTACAGGAACCAGAATTTTTAGTTTTTCAAGTTGTCAATTTGTCTTTTCTTCCCTTTAACTTTCCAAATTGATCAAATTAATTGATCTTAAATAAGTTGAAATTTTATGATTTCTGAATTAATCGTATAATTTTCCTAAAGAAACGGCAGCTTCTATGAAATTTCACAAATTAAAAAGGCACAAGATTTAAAAATTTCAATGTCGTCCCTTTTTTGCAAGAAATTGTTTTCACCACCGATATGGATGTTTTTTTATGTCCCCCCGCCCCCTCCCCCTCTTTCTAATCTGTACCTTTGACCATAACGTTAATGCATCCGAAAAAATTTCTACGTGAAATTTATTAATCTTGTAAAGTTAATATACTTTAACGGTTTACGAACATGTTTTTTTTAGATTTTTATTTCTATTTCTATTTTTATTTATATTTTTATTTATATTTTTATTTATATTTTTCTATATTTATTTTTAAAATATTTATTTTTTTATTTATATAAAAATATGTATTGGCTTTGGATTAATAAATTTATATATTACTTTGTTGTATTTAATTTTGTTTTTTTTTGGTTTTGGTTTTATGACATGTTTTTTTTTTAGCTAAAAAGTAAATACATTCATACTTACCTGTATATAATTGTTATATATACATACCTACACCTACCTTTAGTGTTCATAGAAAAGATACATATATAATGTATTCGTAATGCTGCTATTCGTACTAAATGTATTCGTAAAAGTGTTGGATGTTTTTTTTATACCTATGCTAAATGTTCTAAATTTTGTATGAAAAGAAAAAAGGCCAAATTTTTGCAAACACTCTAGAATATAGTGTTGATTTGTGATTAGTTACTAAACCTTGTCGTAAAAATATGTGTTTTTTCTATGTGCTGTCGTCGTCGTCTCTGTGATATACATGTACCTGTAACAACAACAACAACAACCACATACATACTATCACAATTCTACTTTGTTTAAATCTAATATTTAGGATTTCTTTAAAGACATTTTTAATATTTCCTGGACTGTAAAATCTCAGTGATTTGAGATTTCCTTTTTGTTGTGTTTCTTTAGTTTTCTTTGTTTAATTTTCTAAATCATGTTATAACACATTCTCATTATCGTAGTAGGGACAGTTTTAACACTTTTGTCCAACTCCGTTCGTATCTCAGAAGCCGTAACGTTGTAACATTTAATAAACTTTTATTTATTCGACTAAAATAGCATTGACATTGTACTTTTTCATTTCATATAGAAAGAAATCTGTATAACCATAATACTCATTATACATCGATGCATGTACATATGTATGTACATAGTAACATTTTCATTTTCATGTGAAATAATAAAAAAAATCCTGCAAACTTCTAACAGAGAACTTTTGCGGCAGACAGCGCTCTAACAGAGATTATAACAGAATGAAAAATCCTCTTAATCATTCAATGTTAATTCTTTTTTACATGATTTTGGGTGTACGGGAAAGTCTTGTCTTTTTTTTAAGATAACCCAATTACTTTTTCTCACTCTTTACTTAAACTTTAATCCAAAATACAATTTCCTTCGTTAGTTAAAACGAAGTTTACAATGGCTTAAGTCTTAAGTGGCCTTTTTCTGCACTCACCTTAACATAGATCTATAGATCTTTCCCTTGCACCCAATAATTTGAACCATTCCTCTCAACAGTGACTGGACTTAACGATAATATCATTCTCACTCTTTCTAACAATTTAATTAATTAACGTTATCCAACCTCCGCCTTGGTTAAGTACAATTACTTCAGTGTATCTCTTCGTAATTGAATCATCTTTAAATGATTAAGAACAATCAATTCATTCAAATATACTTACCCACGTCTTAGTGGCATCTCTTTTGTCATTAACTGTGTACATATATCGGCATGTTTGAACATCAAAATTGCCAGGTTTTTCTCGATTTTGAACTTGTCATAGTCATACGTACGTAAATCCATTAACATTTTCTACAAACTTCTTCTAATGGTATTAAACTTAAAAATACATACTAATAATCTTTTCTACAGAAACGATGCTGAGACAATGTTACATAATGAATTTTCCACATTTTCTTTTATTTGTTTTTCTTCTTCCTTTTTTTTCTCTTTTCTCCGCTTTCTCTCTCTCTCTCTCTCTCTGTCTCTTCTGATCTCAACTGCATCCGTGCGTCTTGAATCTGCCACTGCGTACATGATTCGTTATAATGAAATGATACAAATAAATAAAATTATTAATAAATTCGTGTCACGTTTTATAAAAACGTAACATCAAATCAAACCTACGTGTGTCTTTTGTTTGTCAACCGCCAAACGGTCTATCGCTAATTGTTCTTAAAAAACAAAAAAAAAATGTAACATGAACGTCAAAATCTTCTTTCAGCCGCAATATGGTCGCAAGAAAAAACAAAAAGAAGTAAGATTTTTCAGAATTAGCGCACTTTCTTTGCTGATTTTTTTATAAAGAAAAAAGTAGTTTTTAAGGACAAACAAATCAAATTAGCTTTGAAAGCCTCTTAAATACTTTTTCTAGTTTTCTTTTACCTAATTTTACGTACTTTCTTCGGTCAAATTTTTCCATTGAAATCTACTACTTTTTATAATATCACTAAAATACTCTACAACACTCCAACAAATATGTTATGTATATATTTTTCATGTTTTATATTATACACGTAAGCTTAAAAAATTAATTGTGATTATTAACAATAATTTCTTAAATTATTACTTTTAGTACTAGTAGTCCTTTTTTATTAGTTTTGAAAGCTGTTTCCAGCGTATCGCTTTGTAGCTTTCTGTACATAACATTTTAAGCAAATGCAGTTTTTTCTGAATTTCATTTTCTTTTCATTTCACTTCATTTTGTATAATTTTGGAAATTTGAAGAAAAAAATGTCAAAAGTAGATGTAGTTTTTTCTACATAGAGAAAAATCCGATTTTGATCAGTAAAATCAAAGACAATTATGGGCCTAACAACTTAACCTTTTCGGGTTTTCCGAAGCATTGTTTCTTTCCGGGTACGCCAAGGTCGAAACCACCCAACTTTACTGAATTAACTGAGAACTAACTTTAACTTGTCAAAAATCTTAAAAGACTTGACTTCAAATCACACTCGGCTGTCATTATGAAAGCAATAATATTTGGGCCATTCTTATAGAACTAAGGAGGGAATTTCTGGAGTCCGTCGGAAGCAATATATAACATAATTCAATATATCTTACGGTTATTGATCAAAAGTAAATTCGTTAACTTCTCTCTCTGCCAGAGAGACTGAGGATGAGATTTAAATTATTTCATTGAGATTAAAAGATAATGATTGTACTTGTGCTTGTACTTGTACTTGTCCTGGCACTTGTACTTGTGCTTGTACTTGTACTTGTCCTGGCACTTGTACTTGTACTTGTACTTGTACTTGTACTTGTACTTGTACTTGTACTTGTACTTGTACTTGTACTTGTACTTGTATTTGTATTTGTACTTGTACTTGTACTTGTACTTGTGCTTGCACTTCTACTTGTACTTCTACTTGTACTTGTACACTTGTACTTGTACTTGGACTTGTACTTGTACTTGTACTTGTACTTGTACTTGTACTTGTACTTGTATTTGTACTTGTACTTGTACTTGTACTTGTACTTGTACTTGTACTTGTACTTGTATTTGTACTTGTACTTGTACTTGTACTTGTACTTGTACTTGTACTTGTACTTGTACTTGTACTTGTACTTGTACTTGTATTTGTACTTGTACTTGTACTTGTACTTGTACTTGTACTTGTACTTGTACTTGTATTTGTACTTGTACTTGTACTTGTACTTGTACTTGTGCTTGCACTTCTACTTGTACTTCTACTTGTACTTGTACACTTGTACTTGTACTTGGACTTGTACTTGTACTTGTACTTGTCCTGGCACTTGTACTTGTACTTGTACTTGTACTTGTACTTGTACTTGTACTTGTACTTGTACTTGTACTTGTACTTGTACTTGTGCTTGCACTTCTACTTGTACTTCTACTTGTACTTGTACACTTGTACTTGTACTTGGACTTGTACTTGTACTTGTACTTGTACTTGTACTTGTACTTGTACTTGTATTTGTACTTGTACTTGTACTTGTACTTGTACTTGTACTTGTACTTGTACTTGTATTTGTACTTGTACTTGTAATTGTACTTGTACTTGTACTTGTACTTGTACTTGTACTTGTACTTGTATTTGTACTTGTACTTGTACTTGTACTTGTACTTGTACTTGTACTTGTACTTGTATTTGTACTTGTACTTGTACTTATACTTGTACTTGTATTTGTACTTGTATTTGTACTTGTACTTGTACTTGTACTTGTACTTGTACTTGTACTTGTACTTGTACTTGTACTTGTATTTGTACTTGTACTTGTACTTGTACTTGTGCTTGCACTTCTACTTGTACTTCTACTTGTACTTGTACACTTGTACTTGTACTTGGACTTGTACTTGTACTTGTACTTGTACTTGTACTTGTACTTGTACTTGTATTTGTACTTGTATTTGTACTTGTACTTGTACTTGTACTTGTACTTGTGCTTGTACTTGTACTTGTACTTGTATTTGTACTTGTACTTGTACTTGTACTTGTGCTTGTACTTGTACTTGTACTTGTACTTGTACTTGTGCTTGTACTTGTACTTGTACTTGTGCTTGTACTTGTACTTGTACTTTTACTTGTACTTTTACTTGTACTTGTGCTTGTACTTGTACTTGTGCTTGTGCTTGTACTTGTATTTGTACTTGTTCTTGTACTTGTACTTGTGCTTGTGCTTGTACTTGTACTTGTACTTGTATTTGTACTTGTACTTGTACTTGTACTTGTACTTGTACTTGAACTTGTACTTGTAGTTGTAGTTGTACTTGTACTTGTACTTGTACTTGTACTTGTACTTGTACTTGTACTTGTACTTGTGCTTGTACTTGTACTTGTACTTGTACTTTTACTTGTACTTTTACTTGTACTTTTACTTGTACTTGTGCTTGTACTTGTACTTGTGCTTGTACTTGTACTTGTATTTGTACTTGTTCTTGTACTTGTACTGGTACTTGTACTTGTATTTGTATTTGTACTTGTACTTCTACTTGTGCTTGTACTTGTACTTGTACTTGTACTTGTACTTGTACTTGAACTTGTAGTTGTAGTTGTACTTGTACTTGTACTTGTACTTGTACTTGTGCTTGTACTTGTACACTTGTACTTGTAGTTGTGCTTGTACTTGTACTTTTACTTGTACTTGTACTTGTACTTGTACTTGTACACTTGTACTTGTACTTTTGCTTGTACTTGTACCTGTTCTTCATTGTATTGATTGTACTTGTTGCATTCTTGTTTGAATGAGATCGTATCGCGATCAACCCTTAGCCTTTCTAAACAAGTCGCCAAACGGTGTCTTCAACGAAAAAGAACTAGTCCGGTACCGGTACAACGCTGATATTTTTTTCTTTTATATTCATAAATTTTAGTCGTTCAAGTCCTTTAGTTCTTTCAAATCCTTCCTTTTCTTTGAAAAAGGCATGCACTAATAAAAATTATGATGATTTCTTTTAGAATAATTTCCTCTGTTTTTTTTTTCGTAATATACCATAAATCCTCTAATATTTCTATTTTAATTCGCTTTTATTTGAATGGTATAGTTTTGCTTTCGTATTTTCGCATTAATTGCTTAAAAGCAATGTTAGCTTTAGCTTTTCTGCCTTCTCTCAATCCATCCCTCTACCTGTGTTTGCAGCTGCTTTGCCCTTTCGTTTCTTGCACAGTTCCACACACACACGCACAGCGCACCATTTCAACCCACAAAAATGGTGGCTTTGTATCCGGTTATTTATGCCACAGATCGCTTTCAATCTGCAAATTCAAGCCACCGCAAACAAACGAAAAGCTACCACAAAAAGCACATAAAGAGAAAAAACGAATAAACGAATGCTTGTGACATTCGCTGCTTGATTTATCCGCATAAACGATTCTGAAACGGGTTTGCTGCGGTGGTCCCGCTTATCAAAAATGGCTAAAATGGTGTACACTGCACGCCTGATGATGTTAGTGGTGTGTGTGTGTGAGGGTAAGTGCTTTTAGTGTATTGTATGTCGTTGGTTGTTTTTTGTAGTTTTTTTTTTTCTATTGGCCTCAGCGAATGAATGACTTGTTGTTGGTGGTGAGAGCGTTGGTGGTGTTTACACGGGTGGATATGATGGATATGATTAGTCGAATGAAGGCATGCGAGTGTGGATTTTATAGTATACATATATGTATTTATGTGTGTATGTATTAGATGAAAGGACTTTTATATTATTTATTTCTAATATTATTCGTAGTTTATGCTGCCTTGTGGTCGCTTCCTAATTTCGAATGTTCCTTCTTTTCACCAGCTCTATGTTTTCTATATTACTATATCAACAAAATACACAAAAACCTACACCCTTTTTTTAATAAATATATATACACAATAGAATACATTAAAATAGTGCTCCCTTAGAAACCAAAAAAGGAAGGTTTTACCACAGAATTTATGAATTTTTTAGTTGTATTCGGTCAATCCGGACAAAATAAATTTCTATGGGGCTTCGTGAATTTAACATTAAAGAAAACTTTAGGTTTATTTAAAGCGTTGGCCATGATGAGCTTATTTAAGAATTCTTTACTTTTACGTCCTGCTTCCTAAGAAGTTCTTAAGGCCAAGACAAATGGTAAGGTTTTTTAATTAAAATATACTCGTAAGAAATGAAATTCTCCGAACTAGATCAGATTCTCATAGGAACATTTTGAATTTTTTTTCTTCGATATTCGGTAGAGACAGGCAGGATTTTCTTTAGAAAGTTAGCATTTTCTTTGAACACATGAAGGATTTTCTATAGACAGATTTAGTGTTAGTGTTTTCTTCTGACCATACTATGCAGATGTCTGATGATTTAGAGAAAGACAAGCACACCGTAACCCAAGCGCACACTGCAGTTCTCTTGCGACAACAGCAACAACAACAACAGCTGCCACAGCAACATTCAGCAGCAGGAAGTGTTCCGCAGACACACAACGAAATGGAGCATAAAAAGGAATATGTTTGTATTGAAAGGCGACGCCATAAAAACCTTAAGAGAATTGCAGAAAGTGTGCGTTTCTGGTTAAGAAAAAAGAAATCTAACTGCAAGTATGTTTAAGAAACTAACTAAAGGTTAACCTCAAAGCCTTTTAAGAAAACATTAGAGCAGGCCAGCTATATGTACTCAAACAACACAAAGTGAGTAGAGAAATATTATGGTATGAGAAATGAGTTGCTTTTGAGTTTTCTATAATTTGTAGTGAATAATTAGTGACTATTAGAGAAATACGATAAATTTAATTTATTAAACACAAAAGGGACCAAACCAAGGGCACATTTTATATATACTCGATGGTACATATTTAACAAAAACGGACATTTTTCAAACGTTGAAAAGCATACAAGTGTAGAAAATAATTTAATTCGTTTGAGTGCGCCATCGTGCAGCTGGCGCCAACTCTGGCTGGTCCGTTTCGTGACCCTTTCACACACCCCGCCGTTGGCGGCAAAGGCAACAGCACACACGGCAGTAGCCTACTTTAAAACTGTTGACCCAGTTCGACTGAGGAAAGTATATGTAAATGTAGGTTTATACACGTATATGCAAAAAGCACAACAAACTGTAGTGAACACGTTGGTGGCAGCAACAGCGTTAACAACAACAATAATAATTTATTTCTAGCAGCAACTGTCGCTTCGGACGATGGTCGGCGATGTTGCCAGGTGTCTAAATTTACTTTGTGCTTTTTATTGTATGCTATTTAAATTTCACTTCATTAAATTAATTGATCGATCGGCGGCGTGTCATCGTCGAGGTCTGCTCGCTGTCAGCGCGTATGTGCCAGCCTGGTGCTGCCCAGAGTTGCCTTCAGTGTTCCAAATGAGTACCTAACTTCATTCATATCGCCATGTATGTTAGCTACAGAGTATCTACAGTTGTGAAGTAGCGCAATGTAGCGTTTCGAGAAAGTGTGTCATTAACGTTGGCCAGTAGGTACATATGTATGTATGTACTGCTATATAAGAATACAAGTATACTCGAATGTAAATAAGCTGGTGGCATGACAATTTTTAAGACCTACGGGCGGGCGGTGCTTTGGTGCGCTCCCCAGCGCCATAATTTCAAGTTATTAATATTCACCAAAAGGGTAGGGCGACTGCTGCACTATTTTTGCTATCCATTAAATTCGATGAGCACGAGGTTTCAGGGGACAATTCGTAGGGAAGGTCTTAAAGGTTTTAAATTTAAAAAATACTAAACCGTTGAACACTCTTGAGGTAAAATTTTCTCACAAAAATCTCGTCAAATGTTGTCTGTCTTTCGCCTTAAATGACATTGTTGCCATAATTGATCGGAAAATATCATTAAATGCTCTAAAATACATTACATTTCTTTAAGTTTATGCGTTTTTATGTAATATACATTAAATAATTTGACAGCAGGATATTCAGTTGTCATTTTTCTTTGTCTTTTGGTACTATAAAATGCGATTTCTTCGGCTTTTTGACGACATGCCATCACGTTCTACTTGCAACCACGACTATACTCCCTTAGAATTTGGTATTTCTTCGCCATTTGCGCTTTCAACTTTGACCTTCCTCGAACGACTTGTGTCATTTAAACCAACTGTGAGCGACGTGAGTGCGACCAACCAAGGCGCACCACACCCTGAATGACGCATCAAACTAGAATAATAACAGTAAACAAACTCAAGACTATAAGAATTTTAGCTTATTTCCATCGAGTACGAGTAAATACATTTTTTTAGCGTTCCGCATTCCAAACTTGTTACATCTCTCTCCTTCTTTCACACTGTGGTCGGGTGAATAGAGAGCTGTATCGTATGGAAGTCGAGAGGGTAAGCTTGTAATTGCTAAGCGGCTACTTTTGTGGCTCCTTCGGGAACACAACATGCTATAGGGAATAGAAGAAGAGTGGAGTATGGTCACCATTTAAGACACTAAACTATGGCTAAACTATTTAAGACACTAGAAACGGGTTGTTGTTGTTGAAGGGAGTGCACAATACATAAAGCGAAAGGTGGTCGGTCATATGTCCCTAAAAGAAGAGAAAAGAAGAGAAAGGGTGCGCGGTACCTGCTACCTGCTGCATTTAGATAATCGATATGACATGGCGGCTGAAGGACATGACGGGCTGACGGTGAGGAGAGGGCGACATCATGATTAATGGCGACACAAAGTACACAAACTTATCAGTCAAAGCAACAACTATTAGTTTCTTAGAGAGTTAGTCTATGTATAATTAGTAGTTAGTGTTGTAGAGCACACAATGAGTAGTGAGAGTAGTGCCCCGAAAATAATGACTGAGCTTCTTAGTTTGTTAATTCAGCAGCATACTTACTAATCAAACTTTTTCTCTCTACAGCTCTTCGACATAAGCGCTAAGATAATAACTCTTGCCACATAATAACTCTTAAACTAGCTTTATCTCTTCCTAACAGCAAAGTTATAGCGCAAACAATATTAGAATTAAAGCTAAAACTTCTACTAATGCTAATACTTCTACTAATACTAATACTATTGCTAATGCTTATACTATTGTTATTAATATTATTAATAATACTTTAATCTTTTATAGTATTTCTTTTATGCATAAATTCTCTGTGTGTATATATTATATCGTGTATTCCTTCCTTGTAGCATAGCAACAAGCAGCTTAAAAATCCTTCAATGTTAACTGTCTATATATTGTTAATAAGATTTGTGAAATATTTCATTTGTTTTTATTTTGAATTTAAACAAAGTTGATTTTTAACATCATTGAGTAAATTTAAAAAAATATTCCATACGAATCAATCAAAACCTCACAGCAAAAACACACTTTTTCTTTTGAACTTATTCTGTAGAAACTTTCCACAGAATCAGTATAGATTTTTTTTGCTCCTTTTTATTTTTGAAATCTGCTGAAAATTGGTTGCTCTCTTTCTCTCTTTGAAATTACATCTCCCGTTTTTAAAGCCATTATTTTTCGAAAATCAGGCCAACTACAAACACTTAGAGTGCTTAGAGAAAATTTCTATATTAATTTTAACTAACAAAATTTGGCTTTTTTCAGAAAGTTTTGTCTACTTTTTGGTTAACTTGAATTTATCAGGTATAGTTTGGCCTTACTAACTTATTACTCTCTTTCTATCTTTGCGTTTCTCTGCGTTTTCTACTTCGCACTACACCGACATGGAATAAAATGTGTCACCACAACCAACAACAACCACCGAACGCCCATCAACATTCATTCATTTTGTTTGTTTTCTACTAAACAAACCGAACAAATCGAACCGAACAACCTCTACCATCTCTTTACATCTCATCAACCTCGAATCTCTTTCCATCTCGCTTTGTGTTGCTCTCGCTTGATGACACCTGCAGATCCGATATGATGACGAGGACGAGGATGAAGGTCCACAACCGGATCCTACACTTGAGCAGGGTGTCCCCATACCTGTTCGACTGCAGGGCAGCTTCCCGCCGGAATTGGCCTCCACTCCTCTCGAGGATATCGATCCATTCTACAATAATATACTGGTGAGTAAAATGCAAGCGCTAATTGTGCTACAAGTAGGTACTTTTGTGCTGTGAATCAACAAGAAGCGTCACCGTCTACTTATTATGCGTTCCATTTTATTCAATTAATCCGTAAAGTAACGAAAAATGAAGAGTTGGTTCGAGTAAGAGTTTAAATATTGTCATTTTTAATTAGTTGCTGCTAGCAATTAAAAATGGCGTTATTTAAAATGAATAACTCAAAAACGATAACTCAAAAAAGTTACTCGAAAGACTCACTCACCGGCCGCCAAATATGTTGTCGGTAATAAAATCGAAAAACTCTCTTTATTTATTCAAAAAAACACAATGTAATGAGTTGTGCTTTTAAGAAATGAGCTTTCAAGAAAAAACTATAACGACAAAAAATTAATCCACAAAAGTGGATTAATCAATAAACCGCCGCAATGAGTACACATCAGATAATCGTTTCCTTATAATAGCCATTATTCGGGCGTCGCTTATTTTACTTTTGGATTTTATTTTATGAAGGAAACCTTCGAAAATACTCGTCAAAGAAGTATGAACGATTTGAATGCAAACCATTTTTCTTAAATAAAAACTCCGTCCATTCACGTAGACACACACTTTAACGTTGTCACATCCTTTAAATGTCAAGAAAAGTCTCATGCAAGTACATATGATTCATGCTCGGTGGAATTAACACAAAAAAAAAATAACCGATAAAGTCAAAGACTAACGTCATGCGTCGTCGTCCATACTGCTGGCGCCGAAAAACTTTGTTTAACATTTTTTCTCCACAATCTTCCAAAATAATATTAATTCCATCAATAAAGTAGAAAAAATATTAATATACAAGATAAAATTTGGCCTTGCGTATAAACAAACCGACAACAGAATTAAATGTCCTCAAGTGTCACAATAGAGAGAACGTTTGTGTGTAACGTCTCCCAAAAAGGAAATATTCATAAAATTATTTTCCAACTCTGCCGCGACGACAGTCTGAAGATTCAACATACATATTTCATGACTAGAATAGAGATTTTGCCATTTATGACTCTACAAATGAACAAATGAACTTTAACCTTGACCTGAAAATAATTAGCTTTCTTTTGAAACTATCTAAAGTAATGATAATAAATTTAATTGTATTAATTTTAATAAAAAAAGCTAAACTTTTCTTTAAAAAGCTTTAATAAAAAAAGCTAAAATTCTTTTCTTATTTCTTATAAAAGTAAAGTCAGCTTGGCTTTACTGAAAATCTCAGACTCTAATTGCAACATTATAATTACCATGGCCATTATCGTTGATTCTAATCTTTACTAAATATTACAAGACAAAAATTAGATCGAATGAAATGGTTGGAGAAAAAAATCGTTGTTTAGAATCATTATCACTATTATTATCATTTTATTAAAATTGTCATACTAGTTTTAAACAATCCTTCGTCTCCCATTTCTTCTCACAAGATTCAAATTCATTAAAGACTCCTTTTAGGTACTAAAATTATTTATGGAATTATTGCCCAAATTTAATTTATTATTGATTGAATTTAATACCACTAAGGGCAAAGTTACATTGCAAATTTTTAACATTGCAAATGTAACATGCGTCAAATTGCAAATTTGATTGGTCAATCTGTCAAATTGTTTTTGTTTTTATGTAGAAATCTCTCCAAAGCCTAAGAGAATGAGAGAGAAAAGTTGACAGATTTCTACAGAAAACATAAACAATTTCACAAACTGATCAATCAAAAATTTCCTTTGTACTAATATCGCCCTAATTAACATATGTTACCGTCATCAATCAAAATGTATCTGCTATCGCTTGGTGTAAATCTTCCCTTTTGTGTTTTTTTTTCTCTCTCTCTCTCTCTCTCTCTCATTTCAGACATTCGTAGTTGTAAGCAAAGGAAAAGATATTTTTCGCTTTTCTGCATCCAAAGCAATGTGGTTGCTCGATCCTTTCAATCCGATACGTCGTGTAGCCATTTACATTCTAGTACATCCGTTGTTTTCGTTGTTCATCATAACCACCATCCTTGTTAATTGCATCCTGATGATCATGCCGACCACGCCGACCGTCGAATCCACAGAGTGAGTAAACGACGTAGTATAGTGAACATAGTTTGCGTTTTTTCCTTTTTATCTCTTTTGTGTTCTAGTATTACAGATTATTTTCCTTTGAACAACTAAATGTTAATAATGTGTGCTTCATTTAACTCTTAATACGTTCTCTTTAAATCGGTTATACTATATTATAACCAGCCGCAGCTGATTTCTTACTACCAATTTTTATTAAGTACTAAGTATGTGTTTCACTAAATATTATTGTAATACCGAAAAGAAAAATGTATAAACTTTGTTTCTCTTTGTTTTATGTCTTCTTAATTCAAACAAACCACGAGAAAAATAAGTTTTTTTTCAGAGATTCCGAAACATTTCTTAGTTTACTGTATGTACTGTATGTACATTTTCTATAACTTACATACTAGAAGCTGCTGCTACTTTTTCTTGAATCTCTACGCCTGTTTCGGAGGTAAACAACAGCGAATGCTTTGCAACCCTGAATTTACTCATATCTAACGATTTCTCTTGCAGCGCATTTGTAAATTTTGTAAATTCCTAGCACAATAATCAGCTAATCAATCAATTAATCAGAAGGCAAAACATTAAATTACTATGGTAGTAACATACTATATCTCATGTAATTAGCTCATCAGCGCTAGTTATGATCTTGTGAAAAGAACAAATCCATACTATTCGAAAGTTTTGCAAAATATGAATTGATTTCTTGTAAATTTCCATTTCTTAGAGCTTAAATTCAATCATGTCTAAAACTAAAATCGATTAGTCTCGAGTTCTTTAAGTAAAAAAAGAGAAAATGCGTTTAAATATTATAAAAACTTACTACAAATAACTAAAATTGTAAATGGTTTGTTTAAAATTAGCCAGCTTCCTTCGTTCCTTCGCAGTTTGTGTTTGATTCTTAGCAGTAATTTTTCCATTAATTACGTACGTTCCAAAAAAGCTGGTCTATTTTTCCTAAGTTTCCTTTTTTATAACAAATTTTGTTTAGTTGATTTTATGAAGTAGCCATAATTGTTTGTTTAAATTAGCTTAGTAAGTTCTAGCATAGTAAGTTAGATAGATCTCTTCAGTCTATAAACGGACAATTATAAGTACATAGTACATATAGTTTTGTTAAATCGTGTAAAATTTGTGATATTATCAATATAGTCTATAAATCCAAAATGTACAGTAGAGAAAACAAAAAAATCTCCTTGTTAAAAAAACGTTATAACCTTTATTTAGTTAAGTTAAAACATCATCCTTACTAGTAGTTAACTAATTTTAAGCTTTCGAATCTACATAACCTAGAACCTTTAGCAATATAACAATTTAGACTGTAGCAATTTCATTTATAGTCAAGAAAAAGTTATAGTAGCTAAGAAAAACTAAAACGGTTTCCTTTCATCAAGTAGTAAATCCTACCATTTTAACAATTGTAAATCCTCAAATGTCCCTTTTAGTAGTAATAGAATGAACTTACAGCAGAAGAGTACTTAAACTGAATTAACATACTTAAAACAATTGAATAAATTACATACAGAGTCTTACTTACCCACAATGTCACAATGTAAAAAAGAACTAAAAAACTTGTAAAATTTCACTAAGAACATTTGTACAATTCATCTGCGACCATTTCAAAAAACGCTCAACAGCAAGACGAATGACAGCAGAGTAATTAAACTGAATTAACATACTTAAATCAATTGAATAAATTACATACAAAGTACATACCTGTCACAATGTAAAAAGAACTAAAAAACTTGTAAAATTTCACTAAGAACATTTGTACAATTCATCTGCGACCATTTCAAGAAACGCTTAACAGCAAGACAAATGACGATAGTGAAGTAGAAAAATGCATTGTAAAATTAGCAGTACAAATAGTAAAAGCCTACTGAACTCTCGTAGAACAAGGCAACATCATCCTGCAGTCCTGGCAATCTGGCGCAATCCAGGGCCCAAAAATTAAATGATCTCAAATTCAGCAGGACGTCAGTTCAGTAACGTCATTTTTTTAGCTGATATCATGTATGTCTTCGTAGATTTGGATGAAAAGAGTATATTTTGATAGACCCTGTTGCGTTTGGGCAGTATAAAAAACCGCAAAATGGTACAGGGTTACCGTCACTGAGGTGATTAAGGCACCTACCTTCTAATGGAAAGAATTTGTGGAGCGACACAGAAGATAACGACGCTACTCGGAATATTTCATTATCTATGTCATAAGTTTACAGTATGTATAGATGTGCAAGTATTTAAAGGAAGATATTGATATAGAAAAGCGATTATCTAAGCGAAAGTAGCAGTCAGATAAAGGAATTTGTTAAACATTTTAGGTTAAGAAGATATAAACTGAATGAATGAAGTGCTGTGATATGTGGAGAAATTAAAGAGTTGCGTTAAATAGACTGTAGACGAAAATACATACGTATGTTATATGGGTTTGTAAATTTAAAGTTCTCAACAGCTAATGAAAAAACAGATATGAAAGTATACAAAAAAGTTTAAGGAACTAAACTAAAAATGTTCTCCAAAGTCATGAGAAAGACTTGTTCGAAGAATTCCTAAGAATTTGTGAGAGATAAACTTATCTTCGGCATCTATAGAAAAAAACGGAAGAAATGTTTGTAAAGGCGTTTAAAGGCTATTTCTTCAGGTTTGGCCCAAAAACATAAGGAAGATTTATAACGACATTCCTCAAAATGACATTCAATAAGGTAAAAAGTTTTCAAGCAAAAGATTTCAACTGATATCACAAATAGTTAGAATAGAAAAGTATGTAAATGATGATTATATATCGAGAGAAAAACGCTAGCAGTACATAATCTTTCAGGACGGGAGAAGGTTCTTAGGCGTACTTAAGGCATTTGTGGAGGAATATTAGCAAATTTGACAGACAATTTAGAGCAGTAAACAATTTTAACAATGTTTATGGATAAGACATAAAGCAGCTAAGAAAAATTATATGAATAAATGGATAATAATTTTCTCAGTGTAGCTGAAAAGCCTGCGGTGTTGTGGGCGGTATAAGAGCCTTAGGCTAATTGCTTTGCATCGATTTAAACCACGACCCACTTGAGTCTCGACCTATACGACGACAACAACCTACTTAAGCTTGATGTAAGGAAAGGCGGGCAGGAAGGGGATGACGATGACGATGACGAGATTCATGCCATGCTACATTCTATGGCCTTCAAGGAAACTCTGCCAATGTGCATTTTTACACGTAGCTACAAACACTAACGAAATTTGTGGATCCTTGGCCAGGTTCATTTGTTGATTCGAAGAAATAAAACGAGAAATGCATACATAAATACATACCATATACATACATATGTATATAAACTAAGTAAGGAGAAATCATTGGGAAAAATTATAGTGAAAGGAGGAAAATTGATGGCACAAAAAAAGGAGTAATGGTGCAAACGGGTGCAAACTGGGTGCAAACTGGTGCAAACTGGGTGCAAACTGGTGCAAACTGTGTTAAGATAAGACCTGCGGAAATTTCTTCTTAAATTTATGCCTTTTTTCTCTTGAGTTCTACTACCTTCTGGCTTTAAGGAGAGCCCGAACAATTTTCAGTATTGAAATGTATGTACCTACGTATGTATGTATGTACCTACATGCATTGATAGCAAAAAAAAAAAGGATGAGGTAGCAAAATAATGAGCAAAAGATAATGATAATGTTGATGATGATGCGGATGACAAAGAGAAACTTAATTGAAGGACATGAACAACAGTCAGCAAATCAATTCGTTCTACATGTATGCATTTGTACGTTATGTGTGTGTTGCGTTGTGTTCTTGTATTGTGTGAGTGCATGTGTGCATACGCACTTATGCATTTAATGTCGGCCTTTAATCAAATCGCAACAAATTGACATTGACAGTCATAACATACATACATATGTACGTTTGACATTAAGAATGGAACAAACCTACAAAAAGGAAAGAGAGACAAAACGGAAAAGCAATGCAAGCAAGGAGAAAGTGTGTATGTCGCCAGCTTCAATTTAACCCTCTTCCCAATTAATTTAAAAAAAAAAAAAACGACGCAACAGCAGACACTTCGCAGAGCGATCTTCGAGGATCGTCGAGAGAGGTTTTAACAGCACGTTAAAAAAAATCAACAAACCTGAGAGACTTTTTTGAAACTCTCTAGAAAATACAAAAGGCGTGACGCACCGCACCGACCGCATCAGTTAAAAAATTAAATTGTTTTTTTAAATATTTTTAATTTTTATGTTTAAACTTAGAAAGGCTGAGAAGAAAGCAAATAGTTTAAAAAAATACACAATACGACGTAATACGTAATACGACGTAATCTCTTAATACGACGTAATTATATTATGAAATTTCTCTGTTGAAAACGTTTTGAGATTATTTCGAACACACCTTTTTCAATATTCGAATGTAGACTTCAGGATCTACAATATACCCTTAGACAATATTTGAGATTCATGAATATGCTAGCTATTATTTATATACGATATAATAATAATTTTATAACTAATAAATACTATACTCATTTGTATATAATTTTCAAAGTATGTAATTGAAATCGTACTCTTTCTATACCATGGTATATATACTATATATTGAAAGAAAATACATATAACACTTGATAACTTGTTGTATTTTCCTCCCGTAAAAGCTCGAATTTTACAGAAATATTTACTGATATCTAATGAATTAAATTAAAGTATTATTGGACTTAATTATGTATTTAGTTAATTCTTAAGTAATCGTTAAAGGTTTGTTGAGATTATATCCTTTTATATTGCTATTTATATTTAAGAAATTTATTGTTATACGACTATAACTCAATTTTGAAATGTAATATTGATATTTTATACCTAAACCTAACGTAATTAGTGTTGAACCACGTACCCACGAGCCCTTACCCACGTACATATTTACTACTTTTTAAGTAAAACTTATGGATTCGTTGAAGTTCATTTCGGCCAGCAAACATTGATTCAGCTCAAAACAAATCAAAACAAAACAAATCAAATCAAAACACTTTATCACTTGCGCTCTCTCTTTCTAACTCTCACACACTCAAAGCCAATGATACATGCAACAATTTACAACAACAGCAAAAACCAGAAATTCTTATACAAATTCAAAATGATTTCAATGATTTTTCATTAATTTTTCTTAATCGCTCTTTCTTTGCGTTTTGAGTTTTAAGTTTGTTGCGCAGCGACTTTTTCCACGACTTTTCAATAAACAAAACCACAACAACAAAATTCGTTTTTAGGGTGATATTCACCGGAATCTACACATTTGAATCAGCTGTTAAAGTGATGGCACGAGGTTTCATTTTATGCCCGTTTACGTATCTTAGAGATGCATGGAATTGGCTGGACTTCGTAGTAATAGCTTTAGCGTGAGTTTCTATATATATATACATATATTTGAAAAAAGAGAAAAAACCACAACAGTTCTCCCAAACGGAGAACATCACCGTATCATCGTATGTATCTATAAATATATAAATACATTTGTAATCAGTATCAGTTTTTTATTATGATTTTATCATACTACATATATCACAATAGTTATATATCTACAACTTGAATTTAAATTTTAACGCTTTTGTTTCGTTGTAAAAGTATTAAAATCGTTTAATTATTTTTGGTAATTTCTCTAGTATCAAAACATATACAGCAAATGTTATTCCATCACGCAGCCCCTCCCACTCCCGGCAATAATACATACATACTCGTATATTCACCCACATCCGCTTAAGCCGCCTCTTTGTTGTTCCCAATCTCTATTAGATTCAATAAAATTAACAAAAATATTTACAAAAAAATTATGACAATTCCGCAGTAATAACAACCATCATTCCTGTAATACTTTTTGGTAAATTTTGTAGAATGATTGAGTAATACGTAAAACTATTTCATACTATTACAGTCTTCATATAATTCGTACCAGCGTGTATATCGTATCGTATAATCAGCTACAACAACAAAAAACCCCAACAAAAGCGTTCGAATATAACTTCATTAAATCAGTGTTTAGTAAAAAGTCTTTAAATGCAATATTTCGTTAACTTTAAACTTTAAAACAACATTACACTAAAAGAAATACACAAATTTACAAATCATTATTTTTCATATTTTCTTTGTGTTTCTGTGTTTATAATAACAGCTGCTCATCACAATTAAATAACGCGAATTAAATTAATGCATTTAATTACAAATGGCATCATTGCTTTTAGTCCGAATTTCATTTTACAACCCTGAACCTGTTTTCATTTTAAATCCGTTTTTATTTTACAACCCTGATTAAGTATGACTGATGAGCTCAGCTCAGAGAGTCATAAGAAGATTTGTGTTCTTGTTCTTGTTAATCTCAGCTTTCGGCTGCATGCAAATAATCCTCTCTCGCGCATACACAAATTCTTTGGCAAATCGGCAGAGTTGTTTTTTACTGATTGCGCATTTATTTATTGCAATTTTTGTATGGTTTTTCAAAAATCATCGCTATCAGACACTGATCAGCCGTCAAGATCACCACTTATACGAATTTTAACGCTTGTAAGCAGAAGATTATATTCAGAAGACAGAGGCTTCAAGCATTATCATTTGAACTTTGCCAACTTTGCATTTTGAGTGTGAAAAAAATGCCTCAGCGACGACGATTACGAAAGAGTAACAAACAAATTCGAAGTAAGTTTGAAAACTTTAAGCCTTCCCTTATTAAAAGGGTTGATCTTCTCTTCAATACACGATTAATTCGTTTAGAAGAAAAAGGCATTTATAAAATTCTACATTTTTCAAATAAACTTTAACCGAGATCAGCTGTTATTATAAATAATTTTAAGACTGCTTTGAATTTCATATGATTTTCGTGCAAAATACATAATTTTCCATTTTCGTTACTGCCCACTATTCGTTTAATCATTTCCTTTGCTCCAAGTAAAAGAAAAACTCAACATTAAACCTTCCGCTGCAATTGAATTTCATACTAAAGAACTTAACTTTTATCTCGTTTCGACTTGCCACTTGCCTCCGGGTTATTGTACGTGATGTAGTTATGTGACGATGGGTATAGATTTAGGTAACCTCGCAGCCTTGAGAACGTTTAGAGTGCTGCGAGCGCTTAAAACCGTAGCCATTGTGCCAGGTAAATGAATATACTCGTAAGCACACAAATATTGGATTCGCCAGCAGTGAAACATTGTGGCTTCTGCTCGCTTCCGCACTCATGACTGTCTCTATTTCTCTATTTTGCATGCTTTGTGCGTTTATAGGCTTGAAGACCATCGTCGGCGCCGTGATAGAATCGGTGAAGAATCTGCGCGATGTCATCATCTTGACCATGTTCTCGTTGTCGGTGTTCGCGCTGATGGGTCTGCAGATCTACATGGGCGTTCTCACACAAAAGTGCATTAAGAAATTCCCGCTGGACGGTTCGTGGGGCAATCTGACCGATACGAATTGGGACTTCCACAACCGCAACAAGTCCAATTGGTTCTCGAACGATGATGGTATATCGTATCCGTTGTGCGGCAACATATCTGGTGCGGGGTGAGTGCTATAACACATTCAGAAGTGTGGCGAGAAGGAGAAGAGACCCTCTATGTGTATTTCTGGGTTCCTTTATCCATGTCCTCTCAATTCAGCATTAGTGTTTCTTAATTTTTGCATTTTTCCAATATTTGAGCCGTTTTATTTGAAAGTGAAGTAAGTCTACTTTATGAAAAAATTGAGTTAATGCTGAGAAGACTTTTATTCTGGTATGATCTTTATATTTTTATACAATTTAGAGAACAAATTGTTCTTATTTGTTGTTTTTGTTCTTTTTAAGGAACAATTTCAAATTTTAAATTTCAAAGAGAACAAGTAGAAATTGTTCTCTTTTCAAAATCTATACAATTTTCTTATAGAAAACCGTTTTTTTCATAAGAATTGCATTGCATTAAAAATGCAAACCTGTAAATATCTAAAGATACAAAAAAATGGACTTACCCCACTTTCAAAAAAATTAACTTACCCCATTTTCAAAGAAAGCGGCTTATATATTATATAATAAACAGTACTTTTCATCTCACGAAAGAGTTTCTGGTACCTTCATTTTATTTAATCCTGTTTTCTCTCTGACGCTCCCTCTCTCTCTCTCTCTCTCTCTCTCTCTCTCTCTCTCTCTTTCTCTTTTTCGTTCTCTTTTTCTTTTCTTTTGATCTCTTTCTGCAGCCAATGCGAAGACGATTATGTTTGTCTGCAGGGCTTCGGGCCCAATCCGAACTACGGTTACACCAGTTTCGATTCTTTCGGTTGGGCGTTTTTGTCGGCGTTCCGTTTGATGACCCAGGACTACTGGGAGGACCTGTACCAGCTGGTCCTGCGTGCCGCCGGACCGTGGCACATGCTGTTCTTTATAGTCATCATCTTCCTAGGTTCATTCTATCTTGTGAATTTGATTTTGGCCATTGTTGCCATGTCGTATGACGAATTGCAAAAGAAGGCCGAAGAAGAAGAGGCTGCCGAGGAGGAGGCCATACGCGTAAGTTCAAATGCTTGAGTAAATATTTTCAATTTCAATTTGCACAAAAATTGAAAATTAAATTGAAAATATTTACTTGTACCAACTTTTTCGTTTGTCTAAATATTTTGAAAAAAACGACCAAAGAAAAAACTAACTAAACGAGTTGCTGCTTGAGAAGTTTGAGCTATCCTCTACTACTTGCCCCCCACGACCCTCTCGACCCTCTTTCATCCCACTTTGAGCTTTCCAACAACAATAACCAATAACCAACCAATCCCTCCATCACCCTACTCTCATGAGATACATACGACAGTAGTTTCTCTTACTCCTGCCCACGACCCCTTTCCCCACCCTTAGAAGCTTTCAGTTTTGCACTCATTCATTTTCACTCCCTCTGCACCGTAGTCTTAAACCCTTCCAATCAATGTGTCCATTCCAGGAAGCCGAGGAGGCGGCGGCAGCCCGCGCGGCCAAGCTGGAGGAGCGCGCCAATGCCGCGGCGCAAGCTGTGGCCGATGCCGCGGAGGCAGCCGAGGCGGCGCTTCATCCGGAAGTGGCCAAGAGCCCGACCTACTCGTGCATCAGCTACGAGCTGTTCGTGGGCGGCGAGAAGGGCAACGACGACAACAACAAGGAGAAAATGTCCATACGCAGCGTCGAGGTCGAGTCGGAGTCGGTGAGCGTTATACAAAGACAACCCGCACCTACCACAGCACCCACAGCCACAAAGGTTCGCAAAGTGAGCTCGGTAAGTATACCGCTGGCAGCTGGCTATGTGCTTTCCTTTCCGGTTCAATTTCGGTTCGTTTAGGTTTCGTTTTTATAACGTTTACTCTATTATTTTGATAAATTTTTCCTAATTCCTATCGGTCTACTTTCGGTTTCGTTTCCGGTTATGTTTTGACATATTTTATTAATTACTTTATTACTTAATTGTCTTTTATGTAATGACTTTTATGATTTTCTAAAATGGTTTCATTGCGATTATGGTTTTTATGGTCAATTTCTGAGGCCCAGCCCAAGAACTAATTCTATGACTTTTAATATTTGATGTTTTTTTTGAAAGCTCTGGAATGCTCTTTACTTGCTCATGACTGCAAATTAGTCTTGTTTTTAAATTTACAAAATAATCGTAATTACGCCTTACGAAAAAAGTCTGGCGTTACCATGATGTTATTGTGATATATAACTTGTTATAGGAATGAGTATGTTTTCTGTATATGTACGATACTATGTCTACTTCTTAAACTATTCTTCTCACTTTTAAATTGCTTTGCCAGCTTGTAGAAAGTATATCTATCTGAATTCTTCTTAATCTATTGGAATACGATAAAATAAACTTATTCGGTAACAGATACCGAAACGTTGCATGGTAGATAATGTTGTAGTTATATCGTACGTGACGTAATAAACAGTAGCGGAAAGCGGTGTGAGCGGTGACACAAAACCGGTGTATAGTGATCTATATATCACTTTAAAACACCGAAAAACTATAGAATATATTGATAATAATAATATATTCAAGCATTTTTTATATATTAAATCTGTTAATTTTTGTGGGCATCCAGCAATTATGTCTAATAAATAATAAAAAGTCTCAAAATATGTACAAATTTCTGATGAAAAAAAATCTACTAAAAATGTTCTGAGATGAATTAACATATAAGCCATTTCCTTTGAAAGTGGGATAAACCGATTTCAGGTGAAAATTAAGTTAATGATCATGAAAAAACATTTTTATTCTGGTATGATTTTAATATTTTCAATCAATTTAGAGAACAATCTTTTCGAAATCTATACAATTTTTATACAACAAAACATCCTCTTCAAAAGAATTGCATTGCATTCAAAATGCAAACCTATAAATATCGCGAAATAAAGAGGAATGGACTTACAACACTTTCAAAAAAAGCGGCTCATATGATCGTCGTAATTTCATTCCAATCCCTTTTTGGCAAGGAATTAAGCGAAAAAATTTGTATGGGTAAACTCAAAATGTTTGAACGGATTGGATTTTCCGTTTTCTTGGCCCTAAATAGAAATTTAACGCCGAGCCTAAACGTTATGTAAAATTACAAATTCAACGTGCCTAGCTGGTGGAAATATAACACTATTTTGTATTTTTTGTTATACAAATGTATTATATTGAAAATAGTAACAAACAAAAAACCAGAGACTTAAAAAAAAGGAAAATAAATTATGTTGTGGTTAGAACTTCCGGAAATACTAAATAAATTATACCATAAAACCATACCATGAAATCATACCATGTGCAGTGAAAGCTCTTAGTTGATAGTTTTTGTAAAAACCGTTTCGCTAACCACTCCCACCGCCCACACTGTTCTTGTTAGATAAGTTTGTCTTGCAGTAGCTCAAAAATAAATAACTCTACAATACGTTATTTTTTTCTGTAATATAATCTTTTTTTGTTATAATTTAGTAACTTATTTTTGTTATACTCGTGATATAAGTTTTCGAATTTATTCTTTTCTTTCGATAATGTTATTTTCTTTTTCTTGTAATAATTATTCTGATTTCTTTATCAACACTGCGAAGCCGAAACAAGCGCTCTAATTAGCCCTCAAATAGTCGTAGTTTTTAATAATTTTAGTAGCCTTAACCGCTTGAGGCGGAAAACCCGCCCGCCGGCGGCACCGCATTTTAGTAACTTGTTTTTTTCAAAAAGCTTTCGACTTTCGACACAAAAACTTCTATAAGAATTAATTGCTTCTTCGCTGTTTGTCGCGTGAGGCCACTTAAGGGCAACATATTAAGTTAAAAGCAATCTAATTGGCGAAAATGTTTATCATTTTCTCTTTTTTTTGATCTTTTTTGTTAGTAATTTTTTTTTTTGTTGATTCATCGCCTCTGGTCTTCCTGCTTTTCATTCATTGTTAACGTGAAAAATTAGTGATCACGTAATGTTTATTGTATTGTAGTAAATATAATTGGCGGTTTAATAAATTGATTTAGCTTTGTTGCGCTTAATAAAATCAGTTTTAGAATAATGCTAACTAAACGTCGCTAAATTTTACTAAAAAAAGTTAAATCAATTTCTCTCCTTGGGATTTTGAAGGTAGGTTCCTAAAGTAGTCGACAACTGTATAGAAATTGGCTACACACATTTTCACAAATTATCGTAATATTACCCAAAATCAAATAATTTATAGTATAATAATTTATAAATACAAAAAATACAGTCATTAAAACGCCAACAAAATAAATAAAAAAATTTATAGACATAGTTTTCTTAACTTTTTGGTTTTTTTCCTTTTGTATTGTTGTTTAAAAGTTGTCCACATTTAGCAGTAGCTCCTGTTTCAGTTCCTGTAGAATTGAAAAATAGTTTTCAGAGTGTTGTTTGAAACTAGCTTTGCATCCTAGAAGATTTTATTGAATTTTAGGAAATAGTTTACATAAATGAAGCCAAGAAATATGTACGTCCAACTTTTACATTGCTTTTGTTGTATAGATTTGAAAGTAGATTTTAGTACTTTAGAGTTCCTAAGGATTTTTTATTAAAAGATATGAAAAGTTTGAGAATGAAAAACGGGCCTCAATATGCCGAATAAATATGACAATGAAAACTGCTTTCTCCAAACCAGAAACTCTAAAAGTTATGCCTCCTTCCCCACCACCCACGCGCACTTATTATACGCATATTCCTCAAACATTTTGAACCATTTCATATCAATTTTGAATCAATCTGATTCCAATTTTGTTCTTATTCCAACAAATATCGCTTTACGTAACTCTTGTTTTACGAAATTCTGACCATCTCTGACATACATACCACTAAACATTTGCCCTGGCTTGATTGTTTCAAAACGGCGCCATACCCCGTTTTTATGCTTATCTGAGAGATTTTGTTATCTGAGATTTTTGAAATAAAATGTTTTCCATTAGAGACGGGTCGATATTGACAGTCTGTGGCAGCCATACTGTTTGGGCGGCGTCTGTCAAATCTGTTGCTTATAATTATGTGAGTAATGCCAAATGACCGCGGCAAATTATACCATTAAGCAGCACATGTAATTGATAAAGCTGTTGATAACCGAAAACGTCGACTCATCTCTATTGGAAAGCGCTTTATATTACCATAGCCGAAGTCCCTTCTATGCCATGCTATATAGTTTCAAAACCACATTTCTACTTTCAATTGTCACGACGCCCTCTCGCCTCTACCCCGCCCATAACGCTGTAGACAGATCTGGCAAATGGTTACATAGTTAGCAATTGGTTTTGTAGTTTAAAAACCTTTAATGTTTTCAATTTTTGTATGGTCAATCTCTTTATGATTGAAGATTTTAACTGTAGATTTTTCGTTAAATTTTTTACTTACCTATTTTTTTTAATTCTATTTTAATTTCGCATTATGGCCTTTTTAAAAGCCATACTTAAATACCTATCTTTTAAAAAATCAAAATCTATCTACCTTATTTTTCATGTTCTTTCATGTTTAAATTCACTAAAGCTGATTTGAAATATACTCGTACACACACACACACACACACACACACTCACACCACCAATTATCGCAAATCATATACCACTATTTTTTATAATACTACCGTCATATCCACAAATTCTTTGTCTTTCTCTCACCAAATTTTACAAAACCGTATAAAATCTCAAAAATATCGAAAACAAAAAAATTTTATAGTAAAAGATTTTATTTGATTTTTCTATTTTTTTCTTTTTCTTCTACACTTTTTGTGATGATTTGTTTCTTGACTAAAAGACATCCTTATCCTTACCCGGTTCACCGTTTAACATTCGAAGAGGATCGCGTAGTTCACACAAGGTAAGCTTCGAACAACAAAAAACAACAACAACACCGCAATTCTGCTGACCAATTTTAAATAACACCACAACAACAACAAAACTAAACTCCTTTTTCTACCAATTTAGACATAATTTAAAACAAATACATATTAACATATTAGCAAGTACATACTCGTATATTGGTATCGTATATAGAAAATTATGTACTGGCATAACACAAAGTATGCCATCAACTAACTAAAGGGTTTTCCAATAGGGACGGGTCGATGTTGATCGGCCAACAATAGTCAACATCTCTATCATTTGGACGTTTTGCTCAAACGTATAACATATATCATGGCCATTTGGCACTACCGCCTGACTTATAAACAACAGATTTGACAGACGCCGATAAAACAACAAGGCCGTAACAGACTGGCAACATCGACCCGTCCCTATTGGAAAACCATTTACATACACTATATGTACTATATGCTATGGTCATATATGGTCAAGTACATGGTCAAGTATCGTTATCATGCACCACTCGTATAACTCGTATACTCATACCTATCTTATGTTGTATTTTCTGTTCTTTGTTTGTTGGTTTGTTTGTTTGATGGGTTGTTTGATGGTTTGCTTGTTTATTTGATTTTTTTTATTCGAATCGGTTTATAGCCCGCTTTTTATTGTGTTTGCGTTAGCTTACGGTTTACACTGATCACTCTGTACGTACATATGTGTACGTATGTATGTATATATGTATGTATGTCAATCTACATATGTATATCCTATTTATGTATGTATGTACTTCATGTCGCTTATTGTTATTTGGTTTTTTTTTCAAATTTTGTTAAATTTTCGTCATGTTTTAAATCAATATTCGTTGAATATCTTTCTTTTTTTCAGTGTTTTTCGGTCTCTTTTGCTAACGCCAAGCGTTTTTTACTTGATTTATGTCTCTTTTTTTCATTTTTTATGCCAGATTTTTAAACAAAATTCATTTTTCTTAGGTTTTTCTTTCATACTTCCATACTTTTATACCATTTATTCTCTGATGATTTCCATAAACCATAAAAATATCGTATATACCAAAATCAAAATGTAATATCTGATATTTATCACTCACTTTCACTAATACAACTTTCACCAATACCACTACTCGTACTTCTACAACCTCCTTTGTTGTATGTGTTTTAATAAAACCAATCAATCCAATCAAACCAAAAAAAAGCAACTACTAACCAAAACTTCAAACAAAAAACCACCTCAGTACACGTTGCGCAATGGGCGTGCCCGCTTCGGTATACCGGGGAGTGATCGCAAGCCGCTCGTACTATCAACATATCAGGATGCACAACAGCATTTACCCTACGCCGATGACTCGAACGCGGTGACGCCGATGTCCGAGGAGAACGGAGCCATCATTGTGCCGGTCTACTATGGCAACCTAGGTATGTACGCTAGACCATGCCAAGTTAGTGAGAAGTCTAAGTGTGTGTCTTCTTCTTCTCAGGATCTAGACATTCATCGTATACCTCGCATCAGTCCAGAATATCCTACACCTCGCACGGCGATCTGCTCGGCGGTATTGCTCCCTTGGGCTCCAGCACCATGACCAAAGAGAGCAAGTTGCGCAGCCGCAACTCACGCAACCAATCCTTAGGCACCACGAATGGCAACAACTATGCGGACACCAATCACAAGGATCAGCAACAGCAGCAGCCGCATCGAGACTATGTACGCCTCGTTTTACAAAATTGTGTTCATGTCTTAAAATCACGAAAAATCTCAAAAACATTCTGACCATATGTTTATTTTTTTAAACGTCTTTCTACAGGATATGGGCCTGGACTGTACCGATGAGGCTGGCAAAATAAAAAACCACGACAATCCTTTTATCGAGCCCGTCCAAACACAAACAGTAGTTGACATGAAAGGTGGGTACAAATCAAATCATTGATCATCTTCCAGGATCAATGAAGCTGAGCCCTAAAATGAGCTTGCCTTTAAATCCGTTCTTACCACAATTTTTACGCTAACTTTGCTTTACTTTCCATCATTTTAGATGTCATGGTACTGAACGACATTATCGAACAAGCCGCTGGTCGGCAAAGTCGTGCCAGTGATCGAGGTGGTATGTACTATATGCTCTACTATTAAACCTTATATGATCTACTATTAAACCTGTCTTAATTTTAATTTTTAAACAAATTTTCTGTCGTTTATTGTAAGAATCTTTTTTCTGTCCTTTTGTATATGTTTGTTGTTTATCAAGTTTCTATTATTATCTAAATATTTACATAAGAACGTGTCGTATTTGTGTTGTATTTTCGCCGCTTGTCATTAAAATTGCCTGTCTGTCTGTCTGTCTGTATATACATATATTTATGTATGTACATCAGCAGCGATGCCTCTTCATTTAGCTCTGAGCTCAAATCTTCAAAATTCTGTGTAGATTTTTTTTGTTGTCTTTGTTGCTGTTTATTGGCCAAAGTGTACCGTACTAAACAAAGTCTCGTATGTATAGCTTAAATTTTAAATTCGTTGAGTTTAAATGGTTTTTCTTTTTTGCATAAAATATCACGAATGCTAAAGTTTACTAAGTGGAATGTTGTATACATAAATTTCTAAAAAAATATTTGCTTGTTTTTTAAGTTGTTTTTTTTTTAAATACACAAATAGATACAACAAATTTTAGAAGCACTCGAGAATAATTCTTATTCTCACTATTTTCGGTTTTGTTCAGGATATGTTATATACGATATTTTCTTATAATACATACTCGTAGTGTACAGAAGCTCGTATATATAAGATTTCATTGCATTCGTTTAAATTCGAGTAATTGTACAAAAGAGTTTACTATATTCGACTGTTATATTTAAGTGCTATGGGTTAAGTTCGTTATGGTACATGCGAATACATACACCTTAAGCGAAGCAAGACCTAAAGAAAAACGCCACGGCTCATTTGCAAGCTTTAAGCTTGTAATTAACTTGTAATCAATAAAACTAAATAAAAAATTCACCAGTTTTTTTATTAAAAACCTGTGTTTTATATTAAAATTACTTTTTGCGTGATTTTGGAACACACCGTAACATATTCGTCTTTTTCCTTTTGATGAAAACGTCCATAGAAGATTCATATCGAATGTAAATAACAGTATTAAATTGACCTAAAATCAATTTCATATTATAATAAGATCATTTGAGATTAATCGAGAAATAATTTTAAAATGATTTGAGAATTTTTTTTTTGAGAAATTATAAAATTTTTTATTTTAATATTTTTATTTAATATTAAGTATATAAAATTATTTTAATTGAGAAATTATAAGCATAGGTACATAATAAAAATTTGTTCCATATTTGATAGAGATTCGAAATTAAGGCTTGATTTCAAGTTTAGAAAAAAAATTTCTAAAAGTTTCCATATTTTCATTAATTTATCATTCTTCTATTTATTGATTGTATCTTTCCGAACTCATGAAAAATAGCACTTAAATACAACATTTTTTAACTTGTTAGACAAAAATGTTATAACAACGAGCTTTTAAACACATTATCGAAATGCTAATGCATATCTCTATCACTGTACATACCTCATTGATAAAGCTGTCTTTAAAATAAACTAATATTTTTAAAGATATTTCTCTATTTTTATCTTTATATAGTTCTTTCCTAAAGCCTACAACACAATTGACTTCTTTGACTCGTCCATTTGAATCCTCATCATCTTCTTCTCCCACAATTATTACTATTGCTAGTTTTGTTATGGTGTTGGCAAAAGAAACAGAAAACAAGAAACCTGTCTCTTTCTACAGTTCAATTTAATAACTAAATAATGTTAAAAGGTCATTTCTAAATAATTTCTGAAATTTAAGTAATTACTTTTGGAAAAGAGAAAAAATGTTTAGTTGTTTGTTAAAATTGTTTTCAAAAAAGAGAGGTTTATACTTAATCCTTTCTTAAAAGACACTAATTTTAAATGCTTTTCACGCCTCTTAGTTTTTTAGAAATGCTTCAATACTTTCGTTCTGTTTATCATGTCGAAACATTTTTAGTAATACAGACAATACATACCTACATACATATGTGCGTATAGACCAAAAACCAATACAAATTACATACATACTTAAATATATATAATAACTGTTTTGTTACGTTTCAAGAATGTAGTTAGATGAAATGTTGAATGCATTTTTCAAACTTTCTTTCTCAGTTCGAGCTCTTTCGGTACGAAAGTAGTAATTATTTGCATGTCTATTTGTACTCTAATACTCGTAGTAATCTCTATTTATGCTGCCGAATATTGTGTTTAATTGTTAACATCATCAACAGTCCTGTTTAGCTTTCTATAACGATAACATAGCATATTTGCTTTGCAAACGTACATACGTAGTATGTTAACTACTTCTAACAGAGCATTCGTTGGCGTTGACTATGTTAAGTTAGCAGTGCAGCTGAAACTGCAATGCTGCACTGCTCTCGTATGTTAACAATGTACTCTTAACATACCTTCATTAATCGTGCTTACAGACTCATCGAAAGCCAACGAAAACAAATAAGGCTGGCTGTAAACGAAGCAATATAGCCGCCTCCTACCGTTTTGTTTAAACATAAACCTTAATAGTTGAGTTTTCATAAATAAGCCGCTCAGACGCCAAAGCGGTTAAGTCCATTTTTGAATTTCTTAATTTAGCTTCTGATTTTTGCAAATTTTAGTAAAATTTTACTCGTTGTTTCGTTTTTTTTAGACCACAAAAGCTGTTGTTTTTATAGTTTCTGAATATAATGTATAATATTAAAAAAAGAATAGTTCTCTCAATTTCTGTTTGCTGGACTTAGCCGCATTGGCTTCGTAACGACTCAAATGTTACTTAATTAATGTTAATATTTGATCTGATAATGTTTTTCTTTATTCAATAAAAACACTTCTCTACAGATAGTTATAAAGAAAAATCCCAAAAAACACTCTTCTATTCAGTTCTTTAGTTTAGTCCATTAAAATAGTCCATTAAAAAGTATTTTCATATAGTATCTTAAAAAAGTTCCTTAAAACGGAGCAGCAGTAAGACAAAATGATCAATACAATAGTTTAAAAAAGGGCAAAAGCAGAAATTGAGGCCCTGAGAAGCATCAGAAAGAAACCTTAATGACCACTAGAAATGATCTCCCTGCAAAATATTTAAAGTTATAGATTAGAAGTTATAACCATAAAAAACTAAAAGCTCATCTTGTTTACAAAGGCCATTAGCTAGAAACTTAACATAGAAAATTTTACAATAACAACTATTGATCACGATCGATTATTAGGTATATCGGCTAATTGTGTACCTACTTAAAAATTACATACTTTAATTAAATTAAATTAAATTTTCATTACATTTTTATTCGATTTTACTTTGTGTTTAAATAAAAATCGTTTATAAACTCGCTAAATTTAGCTGTAGATTTTCCTAGAAAACGTTCATAGAAGTTTGTTTAAACTTCGGAGACCATATCAATCTCCTCCCTCCTAAGCCTTGTAAGCCTCTCTTTTTTCATCGAATTGTTTTGTGCAAAAGCAATATTACCTCTTTTGTGAAAAAAAGCCTCTTTTAAGCTTTTTGGAATGCATCTTCAAGCGCCGCATTTGCATGCGCCTTCGGCGCCAAGTTTTAGCAACACCAAAAAAAAAATCGGCTGAGTCAAAGTTGGTCAGAATTCGACTAATACGCAACTTTACGGTTCAGTCTCCGTTTATTATTTCCCCACAGAGGACGACGACGAGGACGGGCCCACGCTGAAGGACAAAGTGCTGGAGGTGGCGCTGCGGGGCATCGATATGTTCTGCGTGTGGGACTGCTGCTGGCTGTGGCTGAAGTTCCAGGAATGGGTGTCGCTGATTGTCTTCGATCCGTTTGTGGAGCTGTTCATTACGCTGTGCATCGTGGTCAACACGATGTTCATGGCGATGGATCATCACGATATGAACAAAGAAATGGAACGTATCCTGAAGAGTGGCAATTACGTAAGTGCGAAAATCTAAGCTCAAACTTCAAGAAGAAACTATCTTTCTTTCAGTTCTTTACAGCTACATTCGCCATCGAAGCCACCATGAAACTGATGGCCATGAGTCCGAAATACTACTTTCAGGAGGGCTGGAACATTTTCGATTTCATAATCGTGGCCTTGTCGCTGCTGGAACTTGGTCTGGAAGGTGTGCAGGGTCTGTCGGTGTTGCGTTCGTTTCGCTTGGTAAGCTTAGATTTTCCCAACGAGCTTTTCCCCAACAGCTCTCTTCTTCTTTTTACATATTTTTACAAACTTTTTGAACAGTAACTTTCTTTGAAACGAAAGTATGCAAATAATACATAGACGAATTTCTAGCAGGCTTGTGAGACCGAACCATGCCATGCTTTGCAGTTTTCTGCTCAACTGAGTTGACCAAATTAATTAGACTTTCTCTCTCTTTCTCTCTCTCCTTCTCTATACGTATGTTTTTCCTTCCACCACGCGACCATCCAACCAACAAATCCGTTAACTGCACCAGCTACGTGTGTTCAAACTGGCAAAGTCCTGGCCGACTTTAAATTTACTTATTTCGATCATGGGCCGCACTGTCGGTGCTTTAGGCAACCTGACATTCGTGCTGTGCATAATAATCTTCATTTTCGCCGTCATGGGAATGCAATTGTTCGGCAAAAACTACACAGGTACCGGGGAGAGCCCCGTAGCAACGAGCTTACGCCTTTCCTTAACTTATTAAACGCATAACGAGCAACTGCATTTCCAACTCTCTTTTTCCGAAACTCTTTCTCCTTAACTCTCTGCTACTTTTTATTAGCCAACCTTCTAGCCGCAGTTAGTGGTGTAGGAGGCTTATTTAACCCAAAACGGGTCAAAACGGGCCTCTATAGAATGAGAAAAAACAATTAATTAAATGACATGTGAATATTATAAAACTGTTACACTTCCTACATCACTAATTCAGCCTCATTATGCTTAAAGCACCATAACGCTTCGGAAGAGCCATTTTCTAAGCCATCCCTTTTTAGGAAAAATGTAGCTGGAGCCCTAACATTTCAAGGAAATAAAGCTTTTTGACTCATATCCGGAAGATAAACGTGTTAAAAACGACCTTAAATCGTCAGAATATCCGAAAAGAAAACCCTTCCGAAATGAGCCAAAGACCGAACACCGTCGCCCAAACGTCTTTGAAAACGCCAAACGAAAACCGCCTTTAGCATTACAAAGACTTTCTTTTTTTTGCCTATTTTTTATTATCAAATTACTTTAACAAATTGTACAATTTTTTCTCTACTCCTTTTTGTACTTTTTATCCTTCTGCCTACAACAACGCATTACATAAACAACGCATTTATTTACCTCTCAATTAACGCTTTTGCCCGGCTTCCTTAAAACCAACCGAAAACCATCAAACGCCAATCATTTAAAAACATCAACTCAACACTTATTCCAACACCATCCACAAACACACACACCCACACACATACCACTTGATTGTGGATTGGATTTCAAACTATGTGCAAAATTCCGAAAATTCGCATCGCCGTAACCGCACCGTCCGCGTCCGATCGAGCAGCTGCGAGTTTTCAAACTAGCAAAATCCTGGCCAACTCTAAACTTGCTTATCTCGATTATGGGCCGAACCATGGGTGCTCTGGGTAATCTGACCTTTGTCCTTTGCATTATCATTTTCATCTTCGCCGTGATGGGAATGCAACTGTTTGGAAAGAACTACGTGGGTAAGTAGCAGTGAGTCTGCTGGCCCCTTGGCTCTTGGCTCCTTCAAACCGAGAACACTCTCTGGCGCGCCATTTTTAAATGTGTTTTATGTCGTTGTCGTTTGTGCGCCCGTTTCTTTCATTTTCTTTAACATAGTATATACATACGTATGGTATTCACTGCAATTATGATATTTTTAATACGACTTTTTATTTGTTGCCTTTTTTTTTCTAATATGTACACGATGATGTACTTGCGCTGGAGACAAATCCTTCATTGATAGAAAAAAGAAAAAAAATACAAAAGCATATTCTATAGAGTTCGAATTTTTTAATGGAATTTCATTCAGGATTCGGGAATTAAGAAGCAGTATTTCAATAACAATAATACTGAAATCTTAACAAGTTTCTTTTCTAAAGGCTTACTTGCCTTTCTATACTAAAGCAATTCTATACGTACATCATTTCTTTACACTTTTGCCCTTAAATTTTTTTCCTTCTTAAACCTAAAAACCTTTTATACTGAATTTACAAAATCCATCAGAGCTTTTTCCTCTACGTACATACATACATTACCTCTGAATATTCGAAAGCCAAAACAAAAACAAAATAGTGTCACAGAGTCCTTCAGTAAGTAAGTATGTACCTATAATTGCAACGCTCTTGTCCATTCCTCTCTATGGAACTATACATTTAGTATTTCTTCTGCTTTGTAGATAACTTCTGGAAAACCTCTTCGAATATTTCTCGTATACTCGTACTACTTTTGCACTACTTTTGTAATGTATGTCTTAATTCTTTCTATTTCTTAGCACACTTAGAACACCTTCAGAAAGAAAGGCGCTTAATTTTTGTTTTCTTCATAGCATTTTTTGTACGTTATGTCTTTATCAGTAGTCTCGCTTTGCCACAATTCTGAAATGAAATTAAAATAACTCTTTCTGTTTGTTTGCAATTTTCTGCATCCTCGCACAATCTCACCAGATCACGTGGACAAATTTCCCGGCGGCGAATTGCCGCGTTGGAATTTCACCGATTTCATGCATTCATTTATGATCGTCTTTCGCGTCCTGTGCGGCGAATGGATCGAATCGATGTGGGACTGTATGTGGGTTGGCGATGTCTCGTGCATTCCTTTCTTCTTGGCCACGGTCGTCATTGGCAATCTTGTGGTGAGTATAGCATTCGAATATCGAATGAATCATGACGAATATACTAAGACTAAGTTTATAATAACTTCTCTCCATCCGCCTTACAGGTACTAAATCTTTTCTTGGCCTTGCTTTTGTCGAATTTCGGTTCATCGAGTCTATCCGCACCGACCGCCGACAACGACACGAATAAAATTGCGGAGGCCTTCAATCGTTTCGCCCGTTTCAAGCGCTGGATCAAGCGTCAATTTACCGATTGCTTCAAACTAATCCGTAACAAATTGACCAACCAAATTAGCGACCAACCATCAGGTGAGCGGACCAATCAGATCAGTTGGATTTGGAGCGAAGGTTTTTATCCACTTGTTGTTAAAATAACTTTGAATAATCTAGTACTCAAAATTATACCCACTCTTATTCGTAAACTCAGCTAACAACAACAAAAAAACGAAAACGTCAAATCAAATCAAACGTCAGTCAAATCAGACAGAGCTCGTAGCATTTTCCAGCTACCAAATTCCTTTTCAATCATGTAAAACCGCGTGACAGGTACCGTTGAGTGGGCTTCAGCGGCAGAAATTGTATACTTTTATACTCAAGGGTTTTCCAATAGGGAGGGGTCGATGTTGACAGTCTGTGGCGGCCACTATGTTTTGGCAGCGTCTGTCAATTTTATTGTTTATAATTCAGTCGGTAATGCCAAATCGCCGTGGCAAGTTATACGATTGAGCAATACGTGCAAATGATAAAAATGTTGACTGTTGTTGGCCCATCAACATCGACCCGTCCTTATTGGAAAAAACCCTTTAGAAGAGCATTAAAATCACTCGAACCGCAGAATTTCTTCCGTTTTACACCGCCAGCTCAGGCCGCCCGTCCCGCCCACTCAATCTCGTCACTGGGCTGCTTTCTTCCAATTACCTACTTTTTAAAATTTTTAAAGTTTTTGTCAGTTTTAGGAATTTCCTTTATGTCTAATTTTTTATTAAAAATACCTTAAGTACACCTGAAGTAGCTGTGACGCGCTAGACATACATATCCTCATTCGATGAGGTAGTCCCTTTTTATGCGTTCCATTGAAATGTTTTGTAGCATTGTTTAAAATAAAACTTTTTATATCGTACATATATCAAATCTTAAAACAGTGGATTCGATCCTTCTATAAAGCCAATTTGTATTGTATATGTGTTTAATTTTCTTGATTTCTATGGCACTGATATTGTTTTTATGCGATATTGTAATTAGTCAATAAGATTATAACATCTTTATTTCAGTGATATGTACATATTTTGTTATAGAGAAGCATGCTTACTTTTACTGACAATATGTGCTGCTGATTTTATACCGCAGAAATTGAAAACTGGTCCCAACTTTCGAGTGGTTTCGATGTCGCTGATTGGCATCAAGGTGATTTTACTCTACCTGCTTTCTAGTTCGTTGCTTGATTTCGGTCTTCTAGATTTTTATTGCCTCGCATTTAAACTCCTCGTTGTCAAACTGCCGGATTTCAACCTAATCGATCTCTTCGAGTCGATCTAATCGAATTTCAATCTAATCGATCCCCTCGAATCGATCTCTCGATCTAATCGAATTTCAATCTAATCGATCTCTTCAAATCGATCTAATCGGATTTCAATCTAATCGATCTCTTCTAATCGATCTAACCGAATTTCAATCTAATCGAATTTCAATCTAATCGATCTAATCGGATTTCAATCTAATCGATCTTCTCGAATCGATCTAATCCGATTTCAATCTAATCGATCTCCTCTAACCGATCTAATCGGATTTCAATCTAATTGATCTCTTCGAATCGATTTAATCGGATTTCAATCTAATCGATCTCTTTGAATTGATCTAATTGAATTTCAATCTAATCGATCTCTTCGAATCGATCTAATCGAATTTCAATCTTATCGATCTCTTCGAATCGATCTAATCGAATTTCAATCTAATCGATCCCCTCGAATCGATCTCTCGATCTAATCGAATTTCAATCTAATCGATCTCTTCAAATCGATCTAATCGGATTTCAATCTAATCTATCTTCTCGAATCGATCTAATCCGATTTCAATCTAATCGATCTCCTCTAACCGATCTAATCTCCTCTAACCGATTTCAATCTAATTGATCTCTTCGAATTGATCTAATTGAATTTCAATCTAATCGATCTCTTCGAATCGATCTAATCGAATTTCAATCTTATCGATCTCTTCGAATCGATCTAATCGAATTTCAATCTAATCGATCCCCTCGAATCGATCTCTCGATCTAATCGAATTTCAATCTAATCGATCTCTTCAAATCGATCTAATCGGATTTCAATCTAATCTATCTTCTCGAATCGATCTAATCCGATTTCAATCTAATCGATCTCCTCTAACCGATCTAATCTCCTCTAACCGATTTCAATCTAATTGATCTCTTCGAATTGATCTAATTGAATTTCAATCTAATCGATCTCTTCGAATCGATCTAATCGAATTTCAATCTTATCGATCTCTTCGAATCGATCTAATCGAATTTCAATCTAATCGATCTCTTCGAATCGATCTAATCGGTCTAATCGGATTTCAATCTCATCGATCTCTTCGAATCTAATCTCAAAACGATCTCTTCGAATCTCTGCGATCTAATCGAAACTTTATGATTTCTTTTCTGTTTTTTAATTCGCGATTTTCGAATTTCGAGTAGTGTGTTATTGGATAGTCTTCGAAAGCAAAAAAGACTGAGAAAGTGGTATAAGATCAACAGCATTATTTCAAAAGTTCAAATATATCATCCTTGATCATTCCATTTTCATGCCTTATTGCTCTCATTTACTCGTAGGAACAATTGTCATTATTTCCAAAAAAAATCACATTTTCAAAAACTTGTTTGCATAAATAAATTAATCATTTCATGTATTATTTTTATCATGGCTATCATAAATCATTCTGTTCATTATACTCGTACATACTTCACAGTTGTTATGTGCCTTGTGTTGTGTAATATTTTTTGATGTGAGTATTATTTACTCGCTAATACCGTTTCTTTTAATTGCTAATAATGGAATAATGCTAACCAATTTGAACTTAAATTCGGCAAACAAAAATATTGGCTCGCAACGAATCCACCAACCATCATTGAAACTCCATCATCATCATCATCGCTACCTCAACACTTGTTGCTCCAAAACTTGTGGCTTGAAACTCCGTTTCGTTCATGCTCAACAAACACGCACACCAAACATTTACACACAAACACATACACACACTCATATAAAATTTAACGTTAATAAAAAACCGAATATCAAATATCGAATATTGAACATCAACCAATATTGTTTTCTCATATCAATTCAACTTTTCGAACTTAACGAAATCATGCTCGCCCTTTTTTTGCTCTGCTAAAACATCACTAAACCACCACCACCAACATTACATTAAATTAAAAAAAAAAAAAATACAAATACAAATAAATTATGTACCATGAAACGAAACGGAAACGTTAGGAAAGAGGATTTGTCGTTGTATTTCTGCAGAACACGGTGACAACGAGCTCGACCTCGGCCCCGACGAGATACTCGCCGACGGCTTGATCAAGAAGAGCCTGAAGGAGCAGAATCAGCTGGAGGTCGCCATCGGAGACGGCATGGAGTTCACGATACACGGCGACCTGAAGAATAACAAATCGAAAAAGTCTAAATATTTGAACAACGCAACGGTAAGTGCTGATGATTAGCGAACTCTTCCGTCCCTTTCATCTTTTCTTTACTCGATTTATTGCTTATTCGACCGATTACATACATTCACTGCGGTACTTCCCCTTCTTTTTTTTCTTTTCTTAACCCCGAATTGTCCTTTGAAATTCCGCAGATGATTGGCAATTCAATTAACCACCAAGACAATAGACTGGAACATGAGCTAAACCATAGAGGTTTGTCCTTACAGGACGATGACACTGCCAGCATTAATTCATATGGTAGCCATAAGAACCGCCCCTTCAAAGACGAAAGCCACAAAGGTAGTGCCGAGACGATGGAGGGCGAGGAGAAGCGCGACGTCAGCAAGGAGGATTTGGGGCTCGACGAGGAGCTCGACGAGGAGGGCGAACTGGAGGAGGGTCCGCTCGACGGCGAGATCATTATTCATGCGACCGACGAGGAGATTCTCGATGAATATCCGGCAGACTGCTGCCCGGAATCGTACTATATAAAGTTTCCGATCTTAGCCGGCGACGAGGACTCGCCCTTCTGGCAAGGATGGGGCAATTTACGACTGAAAACTTTTCAATTAATTGAAAATAAATATTTTGAAACCGCAGTTATCACTATGATTTTAATGAGTAGCTTAGCTTTGGTAAGTTTGGAACACTTAAAAAGTCCTTTAACGTAGCACAAAGTAAAAGTAAAAGAGCATTAGAATTGGCCTGCTATTGACAAAAAAATTTCATTACTTAGAGAATACAAAAAATGTACAGAAACAAATCATTACCAAAGTTCACGTAAAAGAAGCCCCAGCTTAATGTAGAGAGCTATTTAATTTAAGTAGTTTAGTTGGATATCATTTAGTTAGATTAAATTAAGTAGTAGCTTATTAAGTAGTTCATTATTAGTTGTATGTAGCTGTCATATTTTTCGAATGGTCATAACAGATGAAAGGAAAATGTTCATCCAAATTCTCAAAAAACAGAAAATTCACATTGTTTTATCTTCACATTAATTGTATTAAAATTTTAAATTTGCTAAGACCACCAGAAAAATGTGTCATAATTTTTAGCAGTTCTTTATCACAAATTAAGAAAATATTATTTAAATTGAAAATTTTTAGGTTTGACAAAAGAACGAATTAGGAAATAAAAAAAACTAAATTATTAAAAATTAAACTGAAAAAAATATGACCGGAAAATATTACTCCTAAAAAATTCAATAAAACAACCTTGCAGTAAATCAAAATATAAATCAGTATAAAAACAGAGAGAAATAGAAGTTAAAAATAAGTAGAATAATAACCGCAAATAACATAAGAACAATAACAACAACAATAAAATTAATAGAAATAAAAAATAGTCGCATGTTTATTTTTTAAAAAAATAATATCAAAATATCTGGAAATATCAAAATAAAAAAATATCAAAATATGCAAATATCAAAATATCATAACATTAAAATATCAAAATATCAAAATATCAAAATATCAAAATATCAAAATATCAAAATATCAAAATATCAAAATATCAAAATATCAAAATATCAAAATATCAAAATATCAAAATATCAAAATATCAAAATATCAAAATATCAAAATATCAAAATATCAAAATATCAAAATATCAAAATATCAAAATATCAAAATATCAAAATATCAAAATATCAAAATATCAAAATATCAAAATATCAAAATATCAAAATATCAAAATATCAAAATATCAAAATATCAAAATATCAAAATATCAAAATATCAAAATATCAAAATATCAAAATATCAAAATATCAAAATATCAAAATATCAAAATATCAAAATATCAAAATATCAAAATATCAAAATATCAAAATATCAAAATATCAAAATATCAAAATATCAAAATATCAAAATATCAAAATATCAAAATATCAAAATATCAAAATATCAAAATATCAAAATATCAAAATATCAAAATATCAAAATATCAAAATATCAAAATATCAAAATATCAAAATATCAAAATATCAAAATATCAAATTATCAAATTATCAAAATATCAAAATATCAAAATATCAAAATATCAAAATATCAAAATATCAAAATATCAAAATATCAAAATATCAAAATATCAAAATATCAAAATATCAAAATATCAAAATATCAAAATATCAAAATATCAAAATATCAAAATATCAAAATATCAAAATATCAAAATATCAAAATATCAAAATATCAAAATATCAAAATATCAAAATATCAAAATATCAAAATATCAAAATATCAAAATATCAAAATATCAAAATATCAAAATATCAAAATATCAAAATATCAAAATATCAAATTATCAAATTATCAAAATATCAAAATATCAAAATATCAAAATATCAAAATATCAAAATATCAAAATATCAAAATATCAAAATATCAAAATATCAAAATATCAAAATATCAAAATATCAAAATATCAAAATATCAAAATATCAAAATATCAAAATATCAAAATATCAAAATATCAAAATATCAAAATATCAAAATATCAAAATATCAAAATATCAAAAAATATGAAAAAAATTATTTCATATGTTTTTTTTTTTTAATACTTTAATACTTTTATCTACGATAGCTACGATACTGATATACTGATTACACTACATACAACTTACTTAGATATTAATTTATTTATTTATATAATACTATATATTAAAAGTACTATATATATAATACTTTTTTATATAATTCTTTTTTGATTGAAGATCTCTCAGGAAGAGTTTTCTTCCTCCAAAAAAGAATTTTTTTCAAATAATTTATGACGATATTTGCCTCTTTTAGTATTATCTGGCAAATATAGTGAACAAAAATATTGTATATACGATATGTACTATATAGTATATGTTAGATATAAGTTCACTTGGAGTTAGTTATTGATTAAGTTATATTTTCAAGAATTTTGTTTTCAATTTCTTTGAAAATTTTTCGGCAAGATGCAAGAATTTGTTGCTTATCAAAAAACATTGCCTTTAATCCTTTGCATAGAAGTGACATACATATGTACATACATACATACCTACGCACATATAACTCAAATTAGTTGTGTGTTAGAATAAAAAATAGTGTGCAACATACATATAAACACATGAACATAACACACTGTTGTTCATAACATACATACATACACATGTATGAATACTTGTACATATAATTGAATACTTGTATACTTGCATACTTGTACTATACATACACACATACATACGTACTACAAAACATACATGCTTACTAGTACGGCAACTGTCCGGAAGCTGCAAGGATTAATGCGATTGGAAAACCTTAAAATTGTTATTTATTTCTCTTTTTCCCTTCCTCTGTCTCTTTCTGTTTCACTGTTTGCAGGCTTTAGAAGATGTTCATCTTCCGCATCGACCCATTCTGCAGGATATTCTCTATTACATGGACAGAATATTTACAGTAATATTTTTCCTAGAAATGTTAATCAAATGGTTGGCGCTGGGCTTTAAGGTCTACTTCACGAACGCATGGTGTTGGCTTGATTTCGTGATCGTTATGGTGAGTTGAATGTTTTCAAATCGATTAATACATTTGCTAAATACATACAAAGATTTACTACTGATGGACTAACAAACACTCAGATGAGATACTTTTCACTCGAGCAAGCAAATACATACTACGATACATACATACGATATATGTATATACCTTCTGAGAACACAATAATATAGCACACCATAAATAAACGGACAAAGGCACCCTCAGATGCAAACATCAGACCGACGAACGAATTTGATTTTTACACAAATATTTATTAATATGTTCTTATGGTTCTAATGATTTTTTTCCGCAAGCGGAAAACAGGTTATTTTCCGGAAGCGGAAACCAATATATAACTTTGTCTTTGATTTATCAACTATTTTGTATACTAGACAACTCTTGTAAACTTTGTGTATACTATGTTTTCTTAATTAATTTTATTAACAAATGTAGAGTTAACCTTTTATATTTATTTAATTATTTGTTAACCAATAAACAAATGCTTAAATGGGTTTTTTTTAATTATTTTTTTAGTAATTTTTGTTTTAGTATAGTAACGAGTTGTTGCAATTTTATAAAGCAAAGACATATTAGCGTAGTCTTAGTTTAAGCTTTAGTAGGTTTATCCTTTAAAGTTAGTTTCAAGTTGTTAAAACTATTTACCACATATGTATATCGTATTAACTTGAACATTTAAACGGTAATTAAACTATGATTTAAATTTTTTCCATACGCCCACATCATACCATCATGTTCCCAAAATTTGAATTTGAAATTCTTCAAAATACGCGATTTTTGCCCAAAAATCGTTAACGCTAACACGCAAACGTGCACCGATTTATTGTTATTTTTAACATTGAATACGGTTAGCTTTCGCTGATCAATTTGGCGGCGGTATGGTCCGGCGCCGATGACGTCCCGGCATTCCGTTCTATGCGCACCTTGCGCGCCTTAAGGCCGCTACGCGCGGTGTCACGCTGGGAGGGTATGAAAGTAAGTACAGAGCCACACGACAGTAAGCAAATGATATATATTGTACGATAATATAAGATGTGCGTAACTGGATGTTGTACTTGTATTACAAAACCAACAAAATCGAATGTCTAAAAGTTACTAAACCTAAAAAGACAGGTCAGCTGTTTACACTGGACAGTCTTAGTTGTCTTACTGTTAGCACTTTTACTGCTCTCCATTGACTTCTACTCGTACTGTAAGAAATATGATCATAAATATAATTCTCTTCTCTCTCTCTCTCTCTGGTGTTAAGAACTAAATTTAATGGGTTCACAATGAAGCGCTTACTTTAAAGTTTATAACACCTGAAAATGTATGATTTTATAGACGTGTACACATTTATACATACTAAGTACATAAATGAGTGTGTTGTTGCATATATGTATGTATGTACGTGTTGCTAACAGCGCTGTTGTTTGACATCTATCACATACTCTGTATAACTAACTCTCTTTCTAAGTTTGTTACATTCGTAGCCTAACAAAAAATCATTTAATGTGTGTGTGTGTGTGTGTGTGTGTGTCTCTCTCTCTCTCTCTGTACACAGAACAAAAATTTTTCTTTACATACGAGAAATTACTGATAGAAGCAAGACTAACTTCGCAACTCTTGCAATTCAACAACAGAAATTGGGAATAATAACATTTAATTTATAGAAGATAAATAAATAAGCATAGACAAGTTATAAACTCTAATAACACTAACATTTTAAATAACGTTTTAGTTTTTCCAAACATTATTTACCACTTTTTGGGAACAAAGACGGGGATAATACTTACAGTTCAGCCCATTTACAATCCAATACAGTTTAAACAAAAAATTTCTAGTAAAAGAAGTACGATAATCCTGACATACTGGCCTAAAAGTTCTTTTAAAACGCCTTTAATTGTAATATATTTACGTCAACTAACGCCTTCTGTAATGCTTTTACTTGTTCTCTCGTGTCGTGACTTATCATACGCTCTATGTAATTAATGTGCATACATACATCCTCTGTAAAAACTAGATATAATCCAACATGTTGCTATATAACATAGCTCACATAACATACATATGTAGAATATATAAAGTTTTTTTGGGTATTTATCGTATGTATGCAACAGCTCGATATTGTAACATTAATATCGTAATAATGTCCTGTAATATCTATAGTACTCGTAGTACTCCTCAAGGTATAACGTAATAAGTATTAGAGCTTAAGTATTAGCGGTAGGTATTTCTAAGTATTTTGTAAATACGCTTAGCTTCTGTAATTGTAATTGTAGAATTTATAGAAAATTATAGGAGTAATATAAATATTGTTTAGTAGTTAGAGAGACTTTAGACCATAGCCATATAATATCGTTTATCCAGAGCTCATACTATTTAAGACTCAGAAGTGAATTAAAACTGGCAAAATATTACCTTTTCCCTGTCTCTAAAAAGTTTTAAGTTGCTCCGCGAAGTAGTACGAGTAGCTTCTAGTAGTTTCTGCCTGTGTCAAAAACTCCCGAACCTCCCGAACAAGGCTCTTTTAGAAATTTATACAAAACTCCCGACTCCATCACTTCTATAGACATTTGCCCTCCGGTCCCTAAATCTATAGAGATTTATAGATAAAATACATATAGTACTTTATAGCTTTAGAAAGAAACATCACCTTTATCAATGTCCGTCCTGCGTTTCTGTATAAAGAAATTTTTAAAAACACATACATTGTCAGAACGGAACAGAACTGGAACGTGTACCGTCGTCGTGTAACGTGTAGCTTTTAAGTAAACCAAATCCACTGTATCATACAATAGATTCTAGTGCAGAACCGCTCTTTCTATTCTTTTCTATATCTATCCATTGTGTCTGTAAGTCTTCACCACTATCGCATTTTCTCTACTTCTTCAGTCTCTTTACTTTCTATCACCCTCCTCTCTCTCTCTTTCTCTTTCTATCTCTCTCTCTCTCTCTCTCTCTCTATCTGTACTTCTCCATATATGTATGTATGTACATCTCTACTCAGACATTTTATCTTGTACATCTCTTCAACTCTAGAATCAAACTTCTCTACTAGTGTCTATACCTTGCCTACGCAGTGGTGGCAGTGTTTCACTTAAAAGCAACTAACAATTGACTTTGATACTAACTACTCTCTCATAACCGCTTCGTCTTGTTATAAAAATGTGTTCGAGAAGTCCGCTAACAACTTCTCCTCCACGAAGTCTAGCAGCAAAGTTCGAGCAAAAATGTGTCAAAACTGACACAAGTCAACCTAGTCCGAGGACAAGGCTGCACCAATGTCAAATACAACAACAAGTCTGAACCGCCATCTTCTATCTCTAATGGACATTGATAGAAAGCTCAACTTTTTAGCTTATACTCGTACTAGTTTTACTTGTGTAAATATAACGTAACACATTACAACACTCACACTAGACGCAGCGCAGCATCTACGTATAATCTCAGAGGACTTATAGTTGTATTCGACCGTGGTGGAGTTCGTGTCGTTAAACACCTACACCTACAATTTTCGACCTATAATTTTCCCCAAACTTTCCAAACTTTCCTTATACAAATACAAATGAGAAAGGGCTATAAAAAGCGTCCGTGACTTTTCCATTTTGCCTTACACTTAACTACTTTAATAAACTTAGGGCATTAGGCAGCGTGATCTCAGAAATACGATGAAAAACCTCAACACAGCAGCTCCTAAAAATTACAGAGGAGTTTTTACAGCGCCTTGAATATCGAATTATTACATTTTTCTCAGTGTAGAAATTCTGCTCGCTCTCTCTTTCTCTTCTAAGGTAAGAGAGAAAATTATTGCTAATTGTGTGTAATAAGTATTGCCAACTCAACTGAAATTTTAGCACTGTTGTATTGTCTTGTATTCACTGCTAGGTTTAAAAAAAAAGACGCAAGCGTAAGAAAGTTGTATTCTTCTATACTTTTATGATCGTATTGTAGGCGAATTATGTAATTTAAGCAACTTATCCGTATTATTCATATTAATAATAAGAAGGCTTAAAATGATAAAGAATACTAAATTTTGCCAAATACTACAATTGTTAAACCCAATTCATAAAAATTCTTATATACGATACATAGTTTTTTGTATATCTCTATTATAAATGGTTTAATTTAAGCTAGCATAATAAGCTGTTTTGATAGGAGTTATATATTTTTTTTTATTTTATTTCTTTTGTTACAATTTATTTTTAATTTTCAATATTTACTCACACAACTGTTAGTAGGACGCTCGAAAGGACTTCCTCCGAAAATAACACCACAATTTGCGATTTTTATTGCCACTTTTAAATCACATCAGTTCGGTTTTTTCTCAACAAACAAAACTTCAACTCTACTTTACTTAATTAATAAAAAACAGCGTCCATAATTCCAAAATACATATCTACATACTATATACTAGCAACTTATTGCGCCCAACTTGTATACAAAAACCGAAACCAAACTACCAATAATAATAGTATCTATCGATCTGACGAAAAAAAATATTATTAATAAACTTCGCAAAACTGAAACTAGGTGTCGCTTATCAACTTCGTTGCTTCACTTGTTGGAGCTGGTGGTATTCAAGCCTTCAAGACTATGCGAACGTTAAGAGCACTGAGACCACTACGTGCCATGTCCCGAATGCAGGGCATGAGGGTACGTACTTTCATAATATCATCCTCATATTGTTCACGTACTCGTTCACCCACTCTCAGCAACAACAACAACAGCCGAAAGTAATAAATTCTTTATATTAACTTTGCAAAAAAAAATACTTATTGAAATACCATTAATCATCATCATCATCACTATGTTGACACTACATGTTATACAATTTCGATAACATAGTGAACCGATTGGCAACAACAACAACAACAACACCTAAATTGTCGCTTTTTCTTTTTCTCTGTAAAGACATTTGTAATTCTTTAGTTTAATACCACTGAGATAAATACAATACCATAAATACTATAGTTTCTTTTGGTTTTTCCATGAATTGATTATGGTTAGTTTTAATATGAATTGCTCTCGATAAAGAAAATCTCTTTATTTATAAAATTTATGTAGAATTCTAATAGCTATGAATAAAACAACTAAATTTAAACTTTATTTATAATTTTCCCATAATAAAATTGTTGCATAAGTTCAATTGACTTAGTCTTTAGATATAAAGTTTTATACACTGATACCATATCCATAAATGTACACTGATATACATACACTGATTTTCACTTACGTAAAATAATCGCTTAATATAAAACACTATTTGAATATTGAAAGTCACAAAAACAAAGTCATTGCATTGTTTAGAAGTTTTTAGACGCTTTGGTGAAATATAAGAACGTATGCAGAGTCGAAAACATTATAACAATAGATGCAGACATTCAATTATATAGAGCTGTTATATAGAATAAGGAAATTTTATCACAATCATTTGGAAATGCAGCACTAAACATGTTTTATGCCTTAAATTGTTCCTTATCAGTAGAATTTATTGTTCGAATTGATTTAAGGCTTTTGAAATTTTCATTAATTCATTCCACAAATTTCATCAATAATTGAAAAAAGAAGCGTAATTATTTGTGAAAGCTATTGTTAATTAATGTAACGTTGTATTTCTTTTATTTTTACCAACACTTTAGCACTTGTATACCATAGTATTTCTTATGAATGCCTTTTGATATCAGACAATTTTTGAAAATGCAAATATTATAAATGCAAAAAAGTTTTTTTTCTGGGCTCATTTTCAACCCTGTTCCAAACGAAAAATTGCTGAAAAGCATATTCGCCGAAAATAATTTGTATAAAATTTGCAATTTCATTTTTTAAAAGTGCATGTTAACATATTTATGATTTATGCTTTAGTTTGTTTTTTGTTGGAAAATACTAAATCCTACTACTTACTTTTAAAATTACTTTTTACTCTTTAAAATTATTTCTTAACATAACAAAAGGCACAAATTCATTAAATTGGCAAATCTAAGATAATTATGAACACTGCATAGCCGACTTTCTCTTACTCATTGCTTCCTCTCCTTGATGTTTCACTCTCTTTGCCTTAGGCTTAAAGTCTACACTGTGAAAAATTTTAATCTGTATACTATATCTGGATATATGCTTAGCTATTATTACTCGTAATACTATAGTTCAGAATTAGAATTATAATTTAGTTGTTTAGCATGTTGCATGTCTGCCCATTGACACAAGAAAAACTATTAAGCAGTATAAAGTAATGCAAAAACACAACTTTTTCGTACCATATTTTTTTGGTACCATCTATAAGGCACGCACCTAACATCATACTCTCGTATAAGCTTCATACTGAATTGAAATCATTTCAATATTTTCAATCAATTAAAGTACTGTAATTAAAATCTTTATTATTCTACAATTTTTCATTTCCTGCATTCCACCGATTGTTCCACCTGTTATCAACTCTCCTACCTCCCTCCCTCCCTCGCTCCATTCACCAAACCACTACGACATTGCGTTCTCCATCTTCCCCATCTTCGTAAATGAACACATCACACACCAACCACTCTCATTCTCATTCCCCTCTCCCCCCCCCCTTTCCTTCCACTTTCCTGCTTCCGAAATTCCTCACGACCCATCAACCGACCAACGACGCCGTACAGGTCGTTGTCAACGCGCTGGTTCAAGCTATACCGTCCATCTTCAATGTGCTATTGGTGTGTCTAATATTTTGGCTAATTTTTGCCATAATGGGTGTACAGCTTTTTGCTGGAAAATATTTTAAGGTACGTTTTCAACCGATACAAAACCAAAATCCACACAAATGAGAAACCCAAAATTCCAAAAATCTCAGAAGACCGGCGAAAACGAAGCAATGTTCGATCAGAAATCGCTCAACACTGCTCTGTTTTCGCTGATAGTTTGTTGACTAAAGCTAAAATCGCATAAACGCAAAAGCGGTAGTAATTGATTAGTAATTGATGAACAAATTAAATCATTCCGACCATCAGCAGCAGTAAGATTAATACTACAGATTTTCAACTTGGCAAATTCACAAGCGTATCTTTGCATCTATTTTTCGTGATTAGTTGGGGCAAAATAGTTGCAGATCCTGTCTCATAGAAAGCAAGATCTGGCAACTGAGTTCAATCAATACGAAGTTTTTTCTTAAAATTTCACATCTATTGCCATTGTTACATGCATTCTCAAATACATACTTAGTAGCTTCGTAAGTCCTTCACGTAGAACTAAAAGAAATAGCAGCATAGAGCGAATTTTCTTCTCGAGAGTTCCGCGAGAGTTTCTCGAAAAGAGTACATTCTTTAAATATACCATTTCTAGTTTTAATAATATTTTTTCTTTAAATCTGATACCGTTCTAGATTTATTTAATAAATTAGCTACGCTTAAAGCCTTATGTTTTACAAAATATATTAGAAATTTTAATGATTTCTATGAAAAATTTCTATAAAAAATTGCACTATAAAAATTGAAAAAGCTCTTTTAGTCAGAACACTTAAAAATAGCGAAGAAATTGCTTTTTTCAGCTCAACAGAGAGGTTTTTTTTAATTTTTTAGCTTTTAAAAATTTGGTGGTTTCTTTGAAAAACTCCCCAAAGGCAGAAGTGAACTCCGTATTGCCGGGGAAGATGAAGTTGTCCGGCAAAATGCCGGCAATGCTAATACTCGTAAATAAATACATTAAGATTTTTATCAATAAAGATACCAATTTAATTTGAGTTACGTAATGATCTTCGAAAGTTGAAAGTTATTTTAAACTTCTTGCTCTTTATGTCCTTTTGCCTTGGGATAAACGGATTTCACCGCTTGCCACATTTTTAGTATTAGTCTGGATTTAATATCGCCTTCGTCTTATAATGATTTATGAAATAAAAACATTTTTTACTTATATTCTCTTCATACTTTCGAACATTTCGAAATAAATTGAAACCGATTTATTTAACTGTCACAATTGCGACAACAACAACAAACTCTAACCTAACAATGCAGTGCGAGGATCTGAATGGTACCAAATTGAGTCACGAAATTATTCCCAATCGGAATGCTTGCGAGAGCGAGAACTACACGTGGGTGAATTCGGCGATGAATTTCGATCATGTAGGTAATGCGTATCTGTGCCTCTTCCAAGTGGCGACCTTCAAAGGCTGGATACAGATAATGAACGATGCAATTGATTCACGTGAGGTAAGGCATAATGTTTGTACTAATTAATAAAAAAATATATATTTTGTGCTTTTTCGAAATTAATCTAATCTAAAACTCTTTTCTCTTCTTTTTCTCTGTGTGTATCAATGAAAAAAACAACATCCAACCGTCTTTGATTGTTTTGTTACATCAACAAAACAAACACAATACTACCAAAAAAAACAACGATCATCATACATACAAACACGAATGAATACACCGTATACTCAACTCAACTCAATGCAACAAAAACCGTATACCTCATTAACCATTTTACAGGTGGACAAGCAGCCGATCCGTGAAACAAATATCTACATGTATTTATATTTTGTGTTCTTCATTATATTTGGATCATTTTTCACACTGAATCTGTTCATTGGTGTTATCATTGATAATTTTAATGAACAAAAGAAAAAAGCAGGTGGATCATTAGAAATGTTCATGACAGAAGATCAGAAAAAGTACTATAATGCTATGAAAAAGATGGGCTCTAAAAAACCATTAAAAGCCATTCCTAGACCGAGGGTAAGGCTCAAATAATTAACAAAATTACACAAGAATTTGTTTAGTAATCAATGCAAAGATCAATAGACAAAAACAACCAGGACACTAAACCAAAACTTAGAAAACAAACGCCTCAGAGACGAAATGAATCTGTGCCAATTGTTTACACTTTTTTTCTTCTTATAAAAAATCATCCATAGTTCCTCTAAAAATTGAAAAATTTCAATTAAGTAATGCTTAAAACTTTTTTTTTTGAGTAAATATCTTCACTCGTATCTCACTCGAGTGCTCGATGAGCAAGATGTGAAAAAAATGCCAAAAATTACTAGTTTTTTCTTTGAACCACGGTCAGTCGTCACTTTAGATCCATTAAATTGTAAATTAATAAAGTTGATCAAAATAATCATGGTGAAATTGAGGTGAAATTGTAAATTAATAAAGTCTAAATAATCATGGTGAAATTGAGCGGTTTATGTTTTCATTCATAACCTCAAAAATTTACGCCATGCCGTATGAATAAAATTCAAAGGTTGTTCCATTATTCGTTAATACAAAACCAAAAGCAAACACGTTTGAATGTGCCGGGCCCTAAAGATCTAGCAATATTTTATCGAATCTTATGAGATTAAATATACACAGACTACAAAAATACATATAGTAGTCGAATCGTACAATTAATCACTAACAATGACGATATAAAATCTGTCAATTATACGATTCAGCCACTACGAGCCTCAGCCCATGCGAGGTACCTCTGTTGTATAGAGAAACAGATTGGGGCAGGATTCGAAATGTCCTGAACAAAAGGTTGTCTGTTCTTAAACATTTTTAAATCTGCCATTCAACGAAATAATATGAAACAAGTTTAGAATGTCCTAGAAATCAATTCAAACCTAAGCATAATTCTTTTTAAGCATGTTTTCTTGCTACTCACTTATTCCTATTTCCTTTTTGTATTGTTTCGGTATGAAATATACGTAAATAACTTTTATCCCAACAAAACACAATTTTATGTGAAATTACTAAAATTAAATTATATCACAATCCAGAAAACAGCAGGGAAAAAGGTGAAAAACGAAATTGGAACAATTTATTCGTAGATTTTATTCACCACGCATTGGAAAACAGTTTTCTTTCCAACACAAATGCCCAGAATACCAATAATTTGCATGCTCGACAAATCATACTTGCCAAATTTTCTCTAATTAATCCGTCTAAGTTTTAGTCTAACCCTTACAGAAATTATTCTCTAAAAGTCTGTTTTCTTACAACAACAAGTAGGCTTTAAAATATACACTTGCATTGTTTGCGTATTTTCCAACCAATAAAATAATAATGGATGCCAGTATTTTATGACTTAAATCTCCTAAACATTATCTATTCCTTATTGCTAAAGCATGATAACTACTGAACTATATGAAAATGTACTCGTACTGACTTTAGAATGTTGAGTACAGCAGTATATGCCTGCATATTGAGAGTGTACACACTTCAATAATTTGAGCTACTAATTTGTTTCCTACTACACACGATATAATATCTATGCATTTATATATATTATATTATATCAATTGAAGAAAAGTTCGCTTTTGGCACAGATACACTAAAAATACTTACACAGCCGCTAGTACGAAAATATTGTAAAAAAAAATACACTATTGTTAAAAAAAACAAAAATAAACTGTTTAAAAAAGATTAATGTTAATGAAAATTAAAAAAAAAAAAAAAAACCAACGCATATAAAAACAAAACTTATAAAAGTTGTATGAAAATAAATAAAAAACACGAATTGATAACAAATAAGAACACGTTACGTTACGTTACGTTTGACATAATAGAAGCTGTTGAGGCGTATCAGCTGTTTAAGCACAATATCTCAATGATGTTACTCTATCTTTCATTCTCTCTCTTTCTCTCTCTTTTTCTCTTACAGTGGCGTCCACAAGCAATAGTATTTGAAATAGTTACAGATAAAAAATTCGATATAATTATAATGTTATTTATTGGTTTAAACATGTTTACCATGACACTCGATCGTTACGATGCCTCGGACACGTACAATGCCGTTTTAGATTATCTCAATGCGATATTCGTAGTTATTTTCAGTGCCGAATGTTTATTAAAAATATTCGCTTTACGATATCACTATTTTATTGAGCCATGGAATTTATTTGATGTAGTAGTTGTCATTTTATCCATCTTGGGTAAGTAACTAAACACTTACTTTCTAAATCTACCACACTCGCTCTCGGTGTACTTGTCTCCATACTACGCCCCCTCTGCCATGCCTCTGTCTAAATGTTCTGTTACACACATACTCGTATATGTTGTATATATTGTGTATGTATGTGATTCATATTCGTTATATACTCGTACTTGTATGTTACTGCCAACGTTCATTTAATGTTTTCGTTGTTTGTTGTTGTCCGTTAAAATGCAGTGCATAGAGCAACTGTTCCACGGTAGCTGTCCACGAAAAGTGAATACCGGTTAATATTAATAGAAAAAGTTGTATAGTTCGTGTATATGTTGTGCTTAAGTATACTATATAAACTGTGCGTATCATATCGTCAGATACGAGTATTCTTATGTAGTATCATATGTCGTTAAAAATCCTTAGTTACTGTTTGATTATTCATTTTTATTCCTAAAAATATTTTGTGGTATATTAGTAAAAAACATAGAACACAAATTCGTCTTAATCGTTAATACATATGTTCTTTGATTTTTTTTTTTTTTTTTTTTTTTGCTGTAAAAGGAATTTTAAGCATTTTTGGGAGTCGCCCGGCTTAAAATTCTTATAATTCCGAAGTATTTCATGTTAAAATTACTTCAATGCTTCCAGTGCTTTTTCAAATTTGCTTCATTTTCTATTATATAAAATCTGTATAAATACTACTGAATATCTTTTATTAATTAAAGCTTTTCCAAATCACAAACTTTCAATTCAATTTCAATTTATAAAATTTCTTCTTGAAAAATTCAACTTTTGTTTAAGTCTTTCGATCGTAATTATCTTCAGGGCTTTTTGGGGGAAGCTTTAATATTTTTAAAATTACTTTAAACAAACTTCAAAACTATCCTGTTAAAAACTCATAACCATAATTTTAACTCTTTATTGGTCTCTGTTGAGCTTGAGCTGAGTCCATTTGCCTCTGAAAGCACTTGTCTTTCTAAGCTTTTAAATTGTCCCAAAAAAGAAAATGAAATAACAAAAAACCTTTACGTATGTTATGTGCTTAAAACCAGAAGTCTTCGTATTATATTCGTAGTAATTTTCATTGTCTGTGTAGAATTATGTACATATGTACCTTTACTCATTACTCAGAAAAGAGTACCCGTCCAAAAATTGTATATAATATGTACTAATATATACCTACTTCCAATATTTGAAGTTTCTTTGAAACTCTTTTAAATTTCACTAAATATTGTATTTAAACTTAGCATCAGAGATTTTTGTAAACAGCGTCCGTAAATGAGACTTAACCTTATCATTTAAGTCCTTACCTTAAAGGACTTAAGACCTGTATCATTTAAACTCTATACAGTTGTATAAATTATGTAGATATTGTATATATGCTTTTCCATTGAGTTAACAGTTTTTGTAAATTTTCGAAAATAACGAAATACATATGTTAGGCGTAATTAACTGTTGATATTTTAGAATTTATTTCAAATTTTTAAAAAAGTGTATAATACAATAACATTAATAATTCTTTTCATTTTATGTTTTAGTTTAAAGTACATAAATCTTTTTACTTTGAAAACCTTTAAAAAATTCGAAAGAGATTCCAAACTGAATTCAATTTTTGTTGATATTCGTTAAGCTTTCCAACAGGGTTGGTTATAGATAGGTTTCGGAACGAATTTTCGTCACGTCTTTCAGCCTTTGTCAAGTTTGGTTTGGAGACGAACCGGTTTCGGCCAGATGTGCCAGTGTCTTTTTCTCGTTCTCAAGAACGAAAACTCTCAACATTAGAACATATTTTGGCAAAAAACAGACGCAGCCAAGTTCTAGCTAAGACTAATAATGATGATTTTAAAGGAATCTAGTTAGATACAAGATGGAAGTATCTACACTGATAGCTCTCGGAGATCAATCAACCGTTAAACCATTCAGAAAAGTAAGCCCTTCTTGCCCCTAAAAATATTCAGTTTGAGAAACTACTGAAATATACGAAAGCACAATTATATTGCTAATTATATATTCGTATTTTACCAAAGTTATTGGCACAAAACCAAAATTGTCAAGCGCAATACAGGCCACACACTCATCCCGGAACCTCTTGTCACATTCCGTATAGAAAAAGATGGTTTAAAATATGCTTTACTACATTATTATTCATCTGCCGAAAGCTTCGATTTCATGACTTTCGCTTTGGGAGTTATGAAAAAGTTGTAATCACTTTCTGCAGCTACAGAGTACTAAAAACTCTACAAATCAATGGCTAAAAATTAGATATAAAGCGAAGGGTATAGCCATTATTGCCAAAGAAATAGAAACTGACCACTACGTACAGCTGAGCTTTTATTCAAATATGTATGCTCATATTCTTAATTTTTGCACATTTAAAAAAGACGCTTCCGATATAACTTTGAACCCTCAGAAAAGCTTATAATGAAAACGCGAAAAAATACTTTCAAAAAAACTCAAAACAATTTGCTCTAATTAATTTACTTAATTGCTTTGCTCTTTTTAATTGAATTGACACTTCTAAGCTTGTAAAAAAATCAGTACTTAAGCTTGGCTTTTAAGATCCAGCTAAGATCTTCAGCTTCAAGTGAAATATTTTTGCACTATTTCACAGTTTAAAGCTTCAAGTATGCTTTCAAATTGATGCCAAATTTCGTTTTTAAATATTATGCAAAATGTTAGGTATTTAAACGCTAATTTTGTTACGCTGGCCACACTTTAAAGAAAGACTCAGGTTAACCCGACACTTCTTCGAAAACTTTTAAGGCTCTCGAAAATCTCTTAAGGCGTCTATCCATCCACATAACAAGGATTTGCTTTTCACTTTCTTCAGCATTAAGCTTTTTGTGCTCTTTCAAGTCGCTAAGTTAGTGCTTCGCTGAACAGACGAGTTAGTTGGAAGGCTCACCACATCTCTTCGTAAAGTACCCACAATCCACTCAAAGTGATATCAATTCTGACGAATATATTAATACACGCTTAATCAGATTAAAGATGTCATTAAAATACAAACCGAGACACAAAATGAAATCAAAACCAACAAAATACCTCTGAAAACAGCTCGAATCAACCAAGAAATATCAGGAATAAAATGGCTACCACAATGTGTAATGTGCTACGACATGCACCAAACAGATTCAATCAGAGATTATCAGTACATGTTTGATTGCATAACTCTGTGCGTCTTTTGCCCCGTATTTCCGGCTGGCACGCAAATATATTCGCCGCGCAAGGTAAACATGCCGAAGCGTCCATCTTTAGGCGACGAATGCATTTGTTCGCAAATTAATGCGGCCGCCAGCACCGGTCAGGCCGCGCATCCCGTGCAATGGGGATCGGCTGATCACACCAATACCGGGCATTAGCTGAATCTTCTTAATGGTTTTTGTCCATTCTGCCGATGGAGATTATGTACTTTACTATGAACGCCCATCAAGCGACGCATGCCTGGAAAACCAGAAGCCCACTAGCAAGAACTAGAGAAGATAGCAAGTAGTTAATAGTGAAATCATCGATGAAATCCATTCGTAATGGAATGAACGCTGTAAAGCGTTAACACACACAACACACTATGTAGCAACACACACATTCGTTAGAGAAAGTGGCGTTGTTGAATAAAACACATTGAATGCACACAATCCAAAACATCCACCTAAACCAAATATATCATCACTATACCAACTAAATCCACCGCACAAACAGAAACCAAAAAAACACGGCCCAAATTCGTTCAATTCTATGATCACTTATTTTACACATTTCTTTGGAATGGAAAGTTCTTCATATTCCAAAGGTTAATTTTATATTTAGAGTGTGTACTACTGGGGCGTCTAAAGTTCCACTCTATACAAATTGTACATACTTACATATTTTCATTAAAACTTGATAAGTTTTTATTATACAAACTTAAGTTTTAGTACTGACAATTTACAAATTTGAGTTCAACGAAAATTTCGCCTCCTTTGAATTGTATGAAATTGTACGATACTAAAATGGTTTCGACAGGATTTTTAAGTTCTATGAATTTTATTTTTTATTTTTCTTTTATTTCCTATAGAAATTGTATATACTTACATATTTTCATTATAACTTGATAAGTTTTTATTATACAAAATTAGTTTTAGTACTGAGAATTTACAAATTTGAGTTCACCAAAAATTTCAAAATCGCCTCCATTAAATTGAATTAAAATTGTACGATTTTAAAATGGTTTCGACAGGATTTTTAAGTTCTATGAATTTTAAGTATGATATTAAACAACAACTTCGACGAACTACAATCGAAAGAAGTTCTAAAATTTAAACTATTTAAATTTGAATTTAAACTCTTTTGCTCTGGCCTTTGATTTTCACAACATTTCTATAAAAAATACAACGCAAAAATACTCGTAGATTTAATTTATCGAAATAACCATTGAGTAAAAATGCTTCTATATAGATATTATTGTTAATTTATGTTAATTTTAATTATGCTGTTGTGTTTTGAATACGGATGCGCTTACTAATTTATGTATGGAAAATTTCTTATGGAAAATTGTGAGGAAAAATTCACAATTTAGCAGTGGCGTAATTGGCTTTTAGTGTTGGGGGAGCTACAAAGTTGTATTTCTTGCATTTTTATGCTACATAGTCGTATTTTTACTACATAACATATTTATAATTTATTTTTTTCAATTGAAATTACATTTGTTCCTCCTTAAAATCAAAAGCTAACACGCAACTGCTAAACACTATAAAGAAGCCGCTTTTTATGATCAGGAAGCCTTCAAGACTTCAGTAGTGCCCACCAAATCATGTTTTATTAATACCGATTTTTTAAAAGCTTGCGTATTCTCTGTAAAACATACTCGAGCATACATGCTACGTATTGTAGGTATGTACATACTTCCATAGTTCATGCTTCAAACTCATTTTCACCCCGCTTAGCAGCTGCTTCTGATTTTTTTTCATTTGCATTCTTGGTGTTTGTGCACAACCGTATGCAAGCTATTGCCTTTCATGTAGGTACACTTCAGCTATCACTATCAGCAGAATCCACCTGCTCTCCTCTGTAACTCTACATCCATCACACCACACCACTCCCACTCCACACACACACACACACACACACAGTGAGATTCCCCGTGACCTACCCCGCCTCTAACTTCTTTTTTACTCATCATGCTTAAGATTCAAAACATATTAAAAAAAAAGCGCAACCAATGTAACAGATTACCATTATCAAAATTATCACAAAATTACCATCATCAGTTACATCGAAGATTCTCACAAAATCTGGCCTTGGCCTGCTAGTTTTCAAAATTTAACATACTTACATGCGAATTTGGAAATCGATCCAAACTATAATATACGCCTTGAGTTAAGCTAACTAAAATAAAGCAAGGCAAAGGTCTCCTCCTTTCCTTACTTACAACAACGTTCACCAGAAAGTCAAATCGGAGTCGCGAGGCCGACCATTTAAAAGACCAAAAGGCTTCTCTCACACCAAGAAGCTTTTGCAGAGCGCTGAAATAATACGATATAACAGATGTTTGGCACTAATCATATGCTGCGGATTATCGCTTAATTATGACATATCTGAACGCAATTTAAAATCGAAACATCAATTTCAGAAACAATATTTTACTCACAAAGAATACATTTTAAAAATTCCATACGCTACCTTTTAAGATATTTTTCACTTTATGCTACTCGTAATTGTTTCTTGTTTTTTAAATAATAACTCCTTCTGTATAACTAATTAACATTGTTAGCAATCACATTTCTCCATGTTTAGCCTAATAGCTTTATTAGCTTAAGTATTATTAACAGAAAATAATAATTATAGCTTTTTGAATCCAAAAAAACCTTTTTACAAAAGCAGCCCTCAAACGCTTACAGTTAATAAGAGTTGCAGAACCATACAGCAAATGCAGAAAAAAAATATTTTATTTAATCTACTATATAATACTATACCATATATAAATAAATTAAGTACTGTTTAGTAAGTATTTGTATAATTTGCGTATGTACTAAGAGTAAATAAGTAAATTTCTTTAGTAAATTTCATAAGTAAATTTCTGAGTTTATTTTATGTTTAGCCTTTAGCTGTCCGCCAATAGCGTTAATTTATAAAAATTGTTGTGATGGTAGTCGAAAAAGTGTTAAGCTCATTATAGACACAAGCCTATGTTTGCTCTTTATTTTTTCTTAATTTTTTTATTGAAAACAAGCAAGACTTTTCATTCTCCAGATAGTTTTTTGCCCCCAAAATCTTGTGTCCGCTAGTCCGTCCGCTCTTTACGAGTCTCGACTTAAGTTGACAAAATTACCCTCTCAATTAAATCGGAAGATAATGCTCAATGGTAATTAATGTGCTGCATGGTATCTCACTAACTGCGCGTCGTGACGTGCCTGTTGTACATCTTGATTCTAGAAGATATGTTCTTTTTCATTGAAGCTTCTGATATGTCGTTTTTAATACTTTATTGTAAATTAGTATAAACTCCAAAGCCTTCTAAAAACAACTCAACTCCTCTGCGCCAACCTACCAGAAGGGTTATCACGCCTAACGATATCTTGTTAAGGATCAAAGCGTATCTCTCTCTATTTCTCTACCTGCCTATCAATAATGGCATGAACACATTCATCGGATATTTTTGGTTGGTACTCATCAATAAACCAATATCGGCGATGTGCGACGAGCGTGCGCAGTATCTTTTTCGTTCGAGGAGAATCAGACATTTTTATTTGCTTACTTTAGCCAATTAAATTTTTATGTTCTTGTAGTTAACTTGTTTATAAATGGTGAAAAATTTGTATGTAGGTACCTTTATTGGTACCTTTTAGAGTATATAAATTAATATAATAAACATATGTATATCTGTATATTTGTACAAATTAATTAAATGGATTGTACTCGTACTTGTACTGTGTAACATATGTACATACATATACGATGATTTTTTTATAAGTAAATGTGTACTATATGTATTGATTATGTTAATAGCGTAAATCGAATTACTTCCCGAACACATGTTTTTTGTATGTGTGTGTTTTATATATGTACTTGCTAAATCATACGCTTCGAAATGTGTTCAAATGTCCCACAAACATTATGGCTAATTATTTATTTTCGCATATCCTTTTCGAATATCGACTCTCTTCCGCACAGGTCTCGTTCTCAGCGATATTATTGAGAAATACTTCGTGTCGCCGACGTTGCTGCGTGTGGTGCGCGTGGCGAAAGTGGGACGCGTCCTGCGCCTGGTCAAGGGCGCCAAGGGTATTCGAACCTTACTCTTCGCCCTGGCCATGTCCCTGCCGGCCTTATTCAACATTTGCCTGTTGCTGTTTCTGGTCATGTTCATCTTCGCCATCTTCGGAATGTCATTCTTCATGCATGTCCAGGAGAAGGGCGGCATCAACGATGTATATAACTTTAAGACTTTCGGACAAAGTATGATTTTGCTGTTTCAGGTAAGAACCCAGCTAAGCCGTTTCTTCTTAGAATTAGAAAAAAGCATAATCCGTTCACACAATCCGTTTGTGTTGTCTATTGTTGTTGTCGTTGGGTGATGTTCCCCCGCTCAGTTAGATCAGTTCGTAGATCTGATAACGGCACCAGGAACATCACCGAGTTGATTGATAGTCCGGTAGTTGTTGGTAAAAAGCTCAATTAGTACGCTTTCTTAATTATGGTTTACTTCGTTTTTCTTTTTTGTTGTAGAATGTTCGATAAGCCAATTTTCTATGGCTTCTTTAGCTTCCTGATCTGTAGCTTTCTCATCTGTCACAATCTAAAATATTATTTAGACTAACATAATAATACCGCATTTAAGTTACGTCACGAATCGTTATCTTTTCTGATGAAGTAGTAAATTTTTCGTTGATTGCTTTAGAAGAAGATTTATTTAGCCTTAACCTTTCTAACATTTTTAAGGAGTATGGAGTTAAATGTTTTTAATTTATTTTCTGAAAAAGTTTTCATTTCAGTATTTTGCTACTTCCTGGAGACCTATGTAGACAAGTTACTCCAGCCTTTTCAAATTATTTCTCTATTATTTCATAACAATTTTCGTTAAACCTAATTCAGCTCTTTCAACAATCACCAAAATAATGTTATATTCCTCATAAAAACGCTTTTCTGCAATAACACAAAAAAAAATACCAAAAACCTTTCAACCAACTGGTTTTTAAACAAACTTGGTGCACCCTTTGAAATCGACGGCTTAATCGAGAATTTTAATGGCTTGTGTCATCACCATTACCACCGCTGAGCACCCGTTAAGCACCCCCCAGAGATCGAAAAACCGATTCCATACTTAAAAAATAGACGTTCCCATCAAGAAAACTTCTTCGCCTGTCTGCCAGTGAGACGCATCAGATGATTATTGCAAGCTCGTTTGGTATTACATGGTTTACTATGATGCTCTGTTGAGTTTCCAGAAGATTGGAGAGTTTGCATTTTATTTTGAAATTGTTACCAAATATGAAACACAATTGGTGCACAATTAACGGGTAACTTTGTAGGAAATTTTGAAGAAGAAGATTTGAACGAAATAGCACATTACTAAATTGCTACACGCATTGCTTAAAAACCAGACCACCTTTATTTTATTTCACGGCAACTAGATAAATTATTTGCGGAGTTTGCACCAGATAGTACGACTATATTATTTCGATGAAGAGTTTTGTTCTTGTTTTGTTATAAAAACCCATCATATTAACAAACAAAAGATCGATTTTATATTGCAGCTATCGGAATATATGTACCTATTATAGCATATTTCCACCGCGGATTAACTGTCTTGCGCTTAACGTAATCATTACCGCTAAAGCTGGTATGACACTTCATTTTTTCAAGTGGCGTATTGTTTTTCCAGTGGCATGTAAGCTAGATAGCTATAGGAAATCCCTCTCTTGTAAGAAAGGGATCAATAGAGAACCGCTAAAACATTTCATACATATGCTTGTAAACTGTTGTTGTCAAAGCTGTTTAGAATTTGGATCAAAAGAAACGTCAATAAACAATATCTGAAAAATCAATTTTTTCTTCAATTTTTATATCGAATGTACACTATAGCGCATACTTCGCACTCATGCCTACTTCCATTGGCAGCGAAATCTTCAGCTTGACGAAAGAAAAACAATCCAGAAAAAATGAAGTGTCATACCTTAAATACGAGTCCACCATTTCAACGGAGTTGAAAAAAGTTTAGTGCTGTCAGTCATTTGATGAGTTTGTTTACAATAAGATTTTGTTGTGTAGTTTTGTAAGTAACTTTTTCTTCCCGCGCAAAGTTCACATTTAAAAATTTGACAACCCTATCAGTTCCATATGATAACAGAGTTGCATTTCTACAAATCCTTCCGAATTCCACCAAATACCCTGCGTTGTACACAGAATTTTTGTGATTAAAAGACTGATTATTTTTTTTAAACCATAATTATGTGATTAAATATTGTTTGGATAATTACGAAAAATCGACCGTGTTTAGGGCGATAATCACGAATTCGTCGTTAAATGCGTAGTTAAATGCGTAGTTAAACGCGGTGCAAGCATGCTATTATAAAGGATTATATTCGCAAGTGCTGGTTAGTGCCGCGATCGAGCGAGATTTTTCCAGCTTTGTGCAATCTAGTGCTTAGATCTCGTCTTGAGGGAAAAAGCCTGCCTTGTTTCATGATCTTGTCTCAACTGAGAAATAGTGTCTCGTCTCGGGATGTTACTGTCGAACACCTCGACCGAAAAAGTCTTTTCCGTTTTGAAATCTCGTCCTGACGGAAGCCAAATTCTGAAACAAAGAACTTCACGATTCATCGATTTCAATATGTCGATGTTAGCTTAGCGTGCCTAATTGTTAACAATAATATTACATAAAATCGTGAATGCAAATATTTTCGAGATATTGACTCCGCTCAGGAGTTCATCTCGACCCGAATAACGTTGTCTCATTCAAGACAAGATCTCGCTTTGACTAAAAAAGCTTGCTTCTTCTTATGGGCGTCTCCTTTCGCCGGAAAAACTCATTTTCGGAATTGTGGAAGAGCATAAGAATTTTCTTGTCTCGCTCGCATCACTCCGTAGTACTAGTAGCTTTTTTGCTTTAGGCCATTAATCCGTAGCAACTTCTTTTCATTTGTATATACATATACAAACATATATGTATATATGTACATAAAATCTACACCCGGATGCACAAAAGAAAAGCGTTTCTGCTTTATTTTTCCGGACATGGATATGCCGCAGATCCATGGTGTACGAGTAGAGCAGAGGATCAGTATGTGATATTTCCAGTAGATCGATCCTTTGTGTAGAATAATGACCGCTTCTTATATATCTACGTGCATACATATGTATAAAGTCCAGAGCAAAGCGGTTTACATATATTTTTTAAGTTGTAACATTAAGACGTTAAGGAAAGAGTTTAATGTGTTTACTGCTTTGTTGCCGTGTTATTCATGCTCAAAGTCAATATATTCAGCCGCACGAACCAATGCCGATTCTAATTAAAAACTTCTTCTAAACTCTTTTCCACCCGCCACGCCATCACTCCAACCAACCGTCTGATCTGACCGATCGTTCGCCCCACGATCCTGCCCCGTTCCGCATCCTGTATGCATGTCTGCCGGCCGTGTACGCGGCGCTCTCCGTGCAGATGTCTACCTCAGCCGGTTGGGATGGCGTTCTAGATGCCATTATCAATGAGGAAAACTGCGATCCACCCGACAACGACAAGGGCTATCCCGGCAATTGTGGTTCAGCGACTGTTGGAATAACGTTTCTCCTTTCATACCTAGTTATAAGCTTTTTGATAGTTATTAACATGTACATTGCTGTCATTCTCGAGAACTATAGTCAGGCCACCGAGGACGTGCAGGAGGGTCTCACCGACGACGACTACGACATGTACTACGAGATCTGGCAGCAATTCGACCCGGAGGGCACGCAATACATACGCTACGACCAGTTGTCCGAGTTCTTAGATGTGCTGGAACCGCCGCTGCAGATTCACAAGCCGAACAAGTACAAAATCATATCCATGGACATTCCGATCTGTCGCGGCGACCTCATGTACTGCGTGGACATCCTGGACGCGCTCACCAAGGACTTCTTTGCGCGCAAGGGCAATCCGATCGAGGAGACCGGCGAGATTGGCGAAATCGCCGCCCGTCCAGACACCGAGGGCTACGAACCGGTGTCGTCGACTCTGTGGCGACAGCGTGAGGAGTACTGTGCGCGTCTTATCCAGAACGCCTGGCGCAAGCACAAGGCGGGTGGTGGCGCACAGCCTGAGGGAGAAGCAGGCGACGAAGAAGGCGACGGCAGCGGTGGCAGTGGCGGTGGCGGCGATGACGACAATTCGAAGCTGAAGAGTGGAAGTGGTAGCTCCAATTCGGCAGCAGTGGCCAGTGGGCTCAACAGCCCCGAGACGGGTGAGAACGGCGGCGGCGGCGGCGCACTAAGTCCCGGTTGTGCGAGCGGCGGCAGCAACGGACGACAGACGGCCGTGCTGGTCGAGAGCGATGGGTTCGTAACCAAAAATGGCCATAAGGTTGTAATTCACTCGAGATCACCGAGTATAACATCGAGGACGGCTGATGTCTGAGCCAGGCCTCGCCCCCCCCTCCAAGACGCACGACAGAACTAAACCTCACCAAAATATCTTCTCAACGATTATTTTCTTCTCAAACAGCAAGAGCCAACTAAAGAGAAAAACAATGGTCTTTATTTCAGTTAAATGTAAGCAGCTCTAATAACAACAACAACATCAAACATCAAGAGCAGGAGCAGCAACGCTAGTACTCCATCTAGTGCGGAAAAGAACACGAAAGCTGTAGAGAAAGGGAGACGAAGAGAGGGATAGGAAATTTTAAAGAGGCGAGAAAATTTAATTGAAATAAATGAAGGAAAATTAAAATTAACAAGTAAGAGCGTTATCTTCGGCCTGGCCGAAGCTCATATACCCTACACCCGCATCTGTCGAGGTGATAAAAAGTGGGCGGGTGACACCTACTTTTTTAAATTTACAGTGAGAAAATTTTGATCTATTAACTCGTCTACAACACCGCTTTTCCTACCAAACATCTCATTATATGGTATAGTATATAAGTGGGCGTGTCACGCCTATTTTTCAGAATATATTTTAGTCTAAGAAGGTGGACTCGGGGAACAAATTTTAGCTTTATATTTGCTCTACGAGCTGAGAAATTGAGCTATAAGCATGGGAAAATTCACATTTGCTATTAAAAGTAGGCGTGGCACTAATCCGATTTTCCTAATTTTCAATACCAAACAGCCTATGATGACAAAGTATATTCGTGCCAAATTTCATGGCGATAGCTTTATTCGTTCTCCCGTAATCGTGATTTCTACAGACAGACAGACAGACAGACAGACAGACAGACAGACAGACAGACAGACAGACAGACAGACAGACGGACGGACATGGCTAAATCGAATCAGGAGGTGATTCTGAGCCAGAATATATATACTTTTCTATACCTGCCACGCCTCCTTTAATGCGTTACAAACGGAAGAACAAAGTGAATATACCCTCAACCCTTCGGGTGTAGGGTATAAAAAGAATTCGAAAATCTTTTCAACATCTACATACATACGAGTATGTATGTATGTATAAAAAGAAACAATTTATTTTAATTTTTACACAAATCCATAAAATAATTTCCATTTATTTCCAATGATTTACGAGCGTACGTATGTACGTACACACACGTATATACATACACACACACTAAGGCCTACATAGTATAAAATTAAATTAAATTTAAGCTCTGGAAATTGTAATACCTGCAGACATAAAGCAATTTTTTTTTCCAAAAAGCAGGAAAAAATACAGACAAATCGGCAGGAAGATGAAGATGACTTCCGCTACAACCAAAAAACAGACACAAGGTTCTTCATGTAAAACTGGACATTTTTTAAATGTACACACACATAGGTACACACACACACACACACCCACACACACATTCATACATACAGACACAACAACAGTTACACCGCAAATTGAAATCAACTTGGAGCCGGGGTGCAAAAATAGTGAGACAACAAAGCAAAAAAAAACCAAATAAAATATGTACTCGTCCAGACACAAACAAAATATGTATGATAATTTTAAAAAATAACTAAACATAAGAATAATAATCATACATAATTCACAAAGAGTGTTCGAAAAACCGGTAAACCGTTTGTGACGTTCAAAAAGTTCAGAAGAGAGTACGTGCAAGATTGAAATGCAACGCAAAGCAAACCAATACCGAATACTAAAATGGACTATAAATGGACAGAAAAGGACAGAGAACATTATCATCAGTTAGCAGATGGTTGCAAATGTATTGTCAAAATTGTCTAAACATTAAAGGTGAAGTGCAAAGAAAAGCTAAACGGAAAGGTGATGATAACTCTCTTCATGCAATCAAAATGTTAGGAAAAAACTACGAGTACTAAAAAACCAAAGCCGAAAAATTCATTTCTCCAAGCTTTAAACGAAAACAAAAACCACACCAAACTTAAAAAAAAACCTTAAAGAAAAGAAAAAGCAAAAGAAAATCCAACTCAACTGAAGCAGATGAGTATGTGTAATAAAAGTAAAAAAAAAGACAAAATTATATTATAATCTTATCGAAATTTAAAAATCTTACCATTTAATACTTGCATGATAATGAACATGATAATGACACAAGTGCATTGTTTAAATGATTATTCTCTATGGTGAGCACAAATTGGAGAAAATTGGAGAAATACTCGCAAAACCTTCGGACATCTGCGTTGTATATTCCTTTTAACAAATCTCTCCTTGTTTCGCTTGTGTTTGCAAATTATTTGCAAATTTTTGCTGCTGCGGCATCTTGTGGCATTTGTGCACTTGGACTTTTTGCAAACTTTTGACTTTTCAATTGCTTTTAAAAGATGAATTGCATTTCTGTTTCTTCCACCATCTCCTACTTTTTTTACTTTTTATTGCACACACTCGCATATAAATACATAAGCACGCGACCATCACCAAGTTGTACAATTTCGGTTTTTCTTTTAAACTTAAAACTGAAAAATGAACGGTAGGTACTAACACGAACGGTCTTGACGAAAATTGGACATTTTATTTGCCAAAACATACACATACACACACACACACACACACGACTCTGCCACAAATTACTCAAGCTATTATTTCACGCACAGAAACATTTTGAAGCAAAAAGCGTTTAGAACAATACCGACCGCAAACCAAAACCGGAAGGATGAAAGGAAGAAAGCTTTTAAACGACTCGAACTTAAACGAAAACAAAAAACAAACTTAATCGGACAAAAATCCCAGCAGCACTCGGAGAAGGTAGTTCGTAGCTCACGTCTTTATCTGTGTTTTTTTAATGAACTGTCGAAAACCCAGGCTTGATCCAGGTTTTTAACGAGCTTATGGGGAAATTTAAAAAATTTCCCACTTTTCGCAAGAAATCAGCTGAAAAAACGTTATATGTGCTGGCTGAAATCGCAGAAAAATGAGCGCGAAAGATGCAAATAAAAGCTGAAGCTGTTTTTAGTTGTTGTAATTTGCGGTCAAATAGTTTTTGACGTTTAAAAATTCCTCAACGTTTTTTTAATGCACTGAAAACCCAGTTCATTTAAAAAACACAGCTTTTGTGTTTTAAAAACCTTTAATCTAACCGATTTTTCAATTTGCCATAAAATTTAAATTTCCTCTTTATATCGTATTTTCCGCTAACTCAACGTTACCGACTGCTTTCTCTATGGTGCTGGTGCTGCTTTTTTTTGGGGCTTACAAAACTGAGCTTTATACAAACCAAAAGTTTAATTTCTCTTAATCCTTACTGTGTTAACTGCGTTAAAATGAGAACTTAACCTAACAATACTCGTATCAACAAGTACAGAGCTTATTCAAACAAATTACATACATATTTTAATTTAATGCCTTTTAAAAAATTGTGGAATATCTGCTAACATTTTTAGGATCAGCTCACATTTTTTCTACGTACAGCTGCAAAATTACTTACGCGCTCTTTCTTTCTCTCTCCTATCTTCATTACTGACGGGATATTAAAAGAAGTTCGAGATTAACATTTTTCTGGAATATTAAGTTTTACGTATGTACATATATCTAAAACTTCTGCGTGCACTCTTAACAGTGAGGGGCGGGGCGAGATTAAAACAATGAACAATCAAATATCACGAGGCACAAAATAACTGTGCAATAAAACGTAATATAAAAATAACGATAATTAAAAGAAATAATTAAGTTAAACTGAATAATTGGTTAATCAAATGATTGCCATCAAACGCAATAATTGTGTAGCCATGATTGACGTGAAGCAGTGAAAGTGGTTTAGTTTAGAGATTTCGATTAATTTGTCAAACAAAAAACTAAGAACAAATAAATTGAAAATGCCATCATTTACATTCGCTTACTTTCAATACAAAGAATGGTGACTATAAATTCCACTGACCAATAAATAAAATGGTTACTTTTATACGCTCGTTTAGTTCTTACAAATACGTACGTACTTCAAATCAAACATGACAATTTCTTTATCAAAGAAATTCGCAGTTGTTTAGCTAGCAGTGTAATAAAAAAACCAACAAACAAAAAATCGCGAAAAAATAAAAAATTTAAATTCATTATTATCTATAATAGAGAAGCAATTTCAAAAGCTATAGAAAACATTGTGCTGACTTTGCTATTTGGCAAATTTCGGGCACATTCATCATCAAATGTAAATTTTCCTCCGCGCAATTGCAATAAGTGTTTTAAATGTAACCCAGAATCAACATAATAATCATTTTTAAGAGCGAAGGGTTCATAACAATATGCAGTAACAACACAACAACAACAAAAATGCTTCTTTGTTAACACTAACACTAAAACATTAGCTTTATACATTGTAACATATACATGAAAAACTCCAGTTAATTAAATAATAATTAATTAGACTAAATGCATATACGATCAAAGACACGGAGCATCAACATAAACAGTGAGGTTAGGTAATTAACGTAAAGAGAATTCTATACATTTAATATAAACTTTAAATGAACACTTGCTAGTAATTAGTTACAAAAATTTCGAAGAAAACAAAACTTTTGTTGATATTAATTTCCTGTTGATTTGTGATCGCGTTAACTACGCTCGAGACTGAGAGTGTTCTCAGTTACGGTTCATTGTTTCAACTCTTCTCAAAATCTGCGTACAAAAAGTTTATATAAGATTAATTTTGGTTTATCAAACAAAGTCAAGACAGAAATACATATTTACAATTTACATATAAATATACTTATATATACATAAATATTTATAAATAAATAAAACTTTCATAAATGTATATTTTTCTTAGAAAAATTTCAAGGCATCTTTTGAAAAGCATCTGATGGAAATGATATATGTATGTACCTATGTTGGAAACTACCTGCAAACAATTATTGAATTATTTTTAAAAATCGAAAAGCTGTAACGGACGCTCTTTTTCTTTCCCAGCATTTCACTGCTTGTAGCTTATTCCGGGGCGTGACCGCAGCTTGGCGCAATTTCGCCAAATCCCATTTGTTTTCCATTTTCCTTGCCACACACGCTTATCGCGTTGCATCTCTGCCCAGCCCACCTCCGGCCACCTGACAACGCTTGTTTCATCGAAGACCTGTCAAAATCTATGCACACGTTTTCAACGAAACGTGTCCATCCATCTTTGATTGTGTACATTTTACCCTCATTTTTTCTACTTTTCTAATTCGTAACAAAAGCAATGAAATATTTTGTATATACATAACTAATGAACGAAAATTAACGAGTAGTTACATATTTACAAAAGTTAAGGGACATTACGCCTACAACTAAAAAAAAAAAAATTCGAGCAGTTCTCAAAACTCAAAATCCACTTTTTATATACTTATTGTTTAAATACCAGAAATGCTTAAATGAAGAAAAGGATAAAATCTAAAAATATTGCCATCCAATTGCTTAAGTTAAAAGATAAAAACGGATATAATTGCATAATAAATTTTTTTAAAAATAGACTGAAATGTATTAACTAAACAACAGCAACATTTGCCATATTTTACACGCCGTGTTTTGCTGCGTCATTCGTCGATAATACAAGTATAATTACGAGAAGAGGAGTTATTGCGCTAATAAAACGCAGTTGCATTAAAAATTAATAAAAATCATGTATGTTCTTTATATGTTCTAAAAAGAGCAAAGCAAAACTAAAAGCAAACGCAAAATTAGTCATTAACTTCGTCTATGCTGTTTTCATCTACGCGAGTTTCTTTTCCAAAACATTTTCCAAGTTTTTTTTTTTTAGCTTAGGTCATGAAAAACTCTACTGTATAGCATCTTCCCCGGCTGTACTGGAGTTAAAAGACTGTTTATGGCATCACTTCTGTTACTTCTGATTTCGCCCCAATTCCGATATTTATTAAAAATAATTCAATATAGAAACAGCCATAGAAATAAAAACTGTACATTTTTCTCTGTATACTGATTGATGACAGTAAAAATTAGTTAAAAATAGTAGGAATTTTTATATTTTAATTTTTTTGTTGAAATTTCTTTTTACGAATAATAATTCTTTAAGGTAAGAATATAAAAAACTTTACGCCTGAGATAAATAAATATGCAAATCTTTGAAAATAATAATTTAAAAAAAAAGAAAAGAATTACGAATTCATACCCGATGCACAATAAAATTAAAATGTATTTAAGAAAAAATAAGAGCAACTTAATTGAAAACATAAAAACTGTAACTTTATTAATATAAATTAAATTTAATAATAATTATTAATGCTTTTTTAGTTTTCATAAGAGTTACATATTTACATAAAATCACAAAAAAAAATTATTATAAAAATAAATTAAACCAAAAGAAAATGTAAATTTAATTAATAGCGAAATTTTTCACACTTTAGCTTAATAAATTGTATAAAAATGGAATAAAATATAAAATTTAACTGAATTTGTTATGCAAATGAAAAATGTGTTTTATTTAAAGATCCATATGAATATTAAAATTATACACAATTTAATTAATATAATTCATTTAGGCAATTTGTAATAGATGCCAAACGTGGCCTTTATTACCTGTGACAAAATTATATTCTCATCAAAATTTCTCAAGCGCGTTGTGAAGAACAAGAAAAATAGAAATCTGTAAAATGTAATTCATGGAAACAACGCTCTTATTTCGGTACGGCGCAGTATCGCTTTAAGAAGAAGAAGCACAAAGCAACGCCCCACGCTCTTATTTAGGTACTAGAGTTTTACTGCTTTATAGCGCATTTTTTGTCTAAGCTTCACCGTTACAATTGTGAAGCTTCTTCCGACAATGATCGAAAAATTTCATCTTCCGCTTTATTCTTGGAGCACCCTGTGCAAATAGTATTATGACAACTATAGAAATGAAAATTTTTTACAAAACAGCTGTTTCTGCTCTATGCTCGGCATGGCCAATAAGTGCAAAATTGGCTATTCAAACCCAATTAAAAAAAAATACCTGTTGTGTAGAAATATCGCTGATATTTATTATCTAGAGTTATAAATCTCTGCTATTATCTGTGCTGTTCCGGTATGGGCGGTCATCACAAAAAGAGTTTACGCGCTGAAAAAGCAAAAGTTAAGCTAAAAGGAGCAAAACTACCCAAAGGGCTAAATGTCACTAAAACTGAGTTTAAGGTACGTAAAATAACAATACGTGAACAGTTAAAAAACTCCCAATGCATCAACGGTCAAAGACTGCTAAGTCTCAAGGAAATCCTTAATCGCCTGAAGCATCATGGTACCTCATTCCGCATGGAATCATTGCGAAATCTAAAGGAAGTAATTGCCGCTGAAGATCCCAGAATTCTGTCTAACCTCAATGAGCTGACACAAGGCATATGCTCGTTGTGCTTAGATATAGACAAGGAAACGCGACGGGAATCCTTCAAAGTGCTTAACAACTTTTTGGCCACTCTTAGTGCGGAGGCTGTCACACCTTTTTTCAATATCATTTCATCATACTTGCGATGCGCCATGACACACATTCAACCAACAATCCAGGAGGATTCCATGCTTATGTTAGATGTACTTTTGAGCCATTGTCCAAGTCTCGTCGCTGCAGACAGCGGTAGAATCCTACAAAACTTCCTAGGGATGATCGCCCAGGAGCGTGCTGAAGGTGACAAGACCTGGCGAACCTTAACTGTGAACATGGGCAACAAGCAAACCAGCATTAAATGGCGCTCCAAGATACTTCAACGCTTGCAGCAAATGTTACACACACTAGCCGTAAACAATGCGTCAAAGAGTTCAACGGGCGGCAGCAGCAGTAACTTTAGAAATAACAGTCGGCCTACACACACTTTTAATAAAAAGACACCACAATATTATCCTCTAATACGTCACTTTGACGGCGGGGAGGAGTTCGATCTAACCGCATTGTTTTCTAAATCCATAGCAAATGGATCGAATAGTTCTGCTATTTTAGGAACAGCAGCAATAAGTTCCTCAATAAATGATTTTCAAGTGCTGCAGCGGTATGTGGCGCACTTGATGCCCTTGCTGTTCGAGTCGTGGATTGAAGTACGGCCTCAGGCAACAGATACAGGCGACCATATTCTGGTCACGAAGGATACAGCCGTAACCCTTAAAATTGTTCTAGAGATAATAAAGAATATCTGGACTTTAGTAGATATTCACGAGAAAGAAGTCAACAATACAGATGTCAGTTCATGGTTATGCAATGAATACGCCGAGACCTTTGCATCTCATTTTCTGCCGGGATCTTTTCCTTATCAGCAGGTGGATACGATAGGTAAGTCTTAATATGCACATACATACAGTATATGAAAACTGATCTATCCTCATTTTATTTACATCTCTTTAGTTGTTGAGGGTAAAAGAAGTGGTGCCCGACATAAGTCCAAACATGCTGCAATAGATTACAGCACCCAATTTTGCCTAAAACAGAACTTGAACATCTCTTTCCTTATGTCGCGCTTTTGCACGACAAATATCACAGGACAAATCGAGCGCCTTCATCAGTTATTGAAATACCTCGCAATAATCGTTAGTGATTTAAAAGCATTTCTCGTAGAAGACTTCGCCTATCTCGAAAAGGCCTTGCGCTCCAATTTGTATACAAATGGACTGATGCTGTTACGTATTGAGCCCAGTAATATTCGGTTATTGCTCAGCAACACTGTTAAAGCCTTTTTGGCTAACGAATTTCCGAATAAGGAAAACGTTAGTGCTAAAATACTTGTACTGCTTTGTGACATTGCTCAAAGGGCGGAACTAGTTTATGGCTACGGCACCGAATACTTCACTGCGTTCATAAGTTATCTGCCAAAGTTGCTTCTACGAGCTGGCATCGCAGAGCAGGCCTTGCTGTCTATGACCACTTTGAGTAAACAAAAGAATCCTGCTTTCACACACGCCTTAGCACCGTTGATAGTGCCGGTAATTGAAAATATTCAGAAGATTCAGATTCATGGCACCTGCAACGCATTCGAAGGGAAAAAACATATCATGAATCTGTTTTATTGGTTGAGCGGCACTTGGAACCAGGAAGAACAGCTCCGCCTGAAGCAGAGAATACAAGAATGCGTTACGGATAAACGCATTATAAGTTATTTCGATTTCATAATCAGTTCAGAAAGTGCAAAGGTTGACGAAAATTTAATTTCTGTGTAAAAATTAATTGTATAAACATACATCTCCAAAGGTATATAAAAATAATTATAACAATGTTTAGACAATGTAAACTCTTTCTTCCGGCTTCAATTACTTAAAAAAACATTTAATACAAAACTAGGATTTATTCTTCTTTTTGGGCTTAAATCTATCAAGCACTGATAATGTTGCTGTCTCTTCCTTGAGAGGTATGAAATCTTCGCTCGTATCAAGATGTTCTGCGATTATCTTTTTCTTCGCCTCGCGCAAATCTTCAATAAAATCCTAAAAAATCAAAATTAATTAACATGCTGCATTCTATGCAGGTGTAGGTTTTTTTAAGATACCCACCTTGCGCTTGGAATCCTTAACGATTTGCTTATTTCGGGATGCCTTAACGCTACCCCCTCTACCCTTCATTTTGCGGCGTGACTGAAAGTCTACTTTTGGTGGTTTCAGGAAGAACAGCGACTTCTTCGCCTCAATCTTTTCGCGCAACGTCGGCGCATCAACACCTGCAATTTCGTTGGGATCCAACGTAATAAGTTCCGCCGGTATTTTCTCCAGCAGAGCATGAACTTCATGTTCCTGTCGCTGAGTCTTTGTTTGGAAAGGATTATCTTCAAGTGCATCGAAATTAGGCTCGCCTGCACCGGGAACAAGCAACGACTGGAAACCCTTAGAGGTCGATACGCCGAGCACGTCTTCGTAGGCACAGAATCGCAAGCCGTGCACGAAGCCATCGCAGGATTGGCGCAAATAAGGCGCCCTGGCTTTTTCTCCGATCATAAGGTTTGAGTACATTTCACAGTACGAACCTTGGGCCAGCGCAAGCACACCACGTTGTGAAACGTCCAGCTGATTCGCAGGTAACCGCAGTTTATAAATAGCCATTGGTCCGTTGAGTGCCCGGACATCCCAGACTTTTACATTACGATCTAGACCAGCAGTGACCATGTGCATGCCTTTAGGGTCCAGCGCTAGTGCAGACATTGGCGTGGAATGACACAGCAACTTGGCTAACGGTTCACGTACTTTGGGAGACCACATAGACACGACGCCCCTAGCGTCGCCTACGCAAAGCACACCGTTGTACGGATTTTGACGCATCAAACGTATCGATCCCAATTTCGTGTGATAGTTCCCAACCAGCTCACCAATGGAAACATCCAACCACGAAAGGTATCCATCGCTATTGCCAGTAGCCAGCAGGAAATGGTAAGGAAGGAATTCCATGCGATTGACTCGATACAAACGCTTCACGCAATGTAATTCCGTACCCTGGTTGTCGTATACGTAGACCCAATTCTTTTGCGCGCACGCAAACATTGTGGGAACGTGAAACCATGCGACGTCTACCACTTCCTCCATGACGTTGATTTCACAGTGCAGCTTTTTTGTAACCCAATCGAAGGCGGCAACATGACCGCGCTTACCACCGAGTAACAAATGACGTCCGTCTTTGGTATAGCGCATGCAGTAAGGCCCGAAATCCAGGTTCAATTTGAAATGCTTTGAGGCCGCTTGTAAACTCACCTAAAAAAAGGATTAATTACAGAGTTTGTATAAGCGTTATAAAAAGCAATTTCGACAATACGTTCTGTGCTATTTGCTCTTGGGTGTACTGAGCTGTAATCTCTTCCTCATCTGGTTCAATAAAACCTTCCCCCTCCGTTAAGAGAATTTCAGTGCGGGCAGCTTGCTCTGTGGCATAATCGAGATAGATTTCTTTACGCCTTTGTTTCTCCTTAAAGAATTTTGTCTTTACTCCGGAGCCATCTACCTTCGAACCACGCGAGTATTTGGCCAACAGCTTCTGCGGAATGTTTTGCTTTGTCCGCAACTCTTTGGCTTTGGATATATTTTTTAACCGATTGGGCAGCGGTTTCTGTTCATCCAAGTCAACTTTTATTACTTCACCTTCAAATTTTTGTTCTTTTTCTGATTTCACTTTGATTTTCTTGACCTCTTCCTCTTCAACAGGCTCTTCAAAGTACCGCGGTGCCGCGGATTTTTGTTTCTTATTAGTACGTTTATGGACATCTTCTTTAGAAGTACCTAACATTTTTCTCAACTATTAAAAAAAATTATTTTTAAAGCAATTAAATCAAAAACTAGAAACGTGTTTAATCAAAAAAGAACCTGTCAATCCTCATCACATTCTGATCAGCTGTTTATATAAAAAGTTTTGCCAAACAATTGGCCGACGTCATTTACACTGGTTTCTATACAGGTTATAGGCATATTTTTAAATTTCCCTCTATTTAAGTACAATCAGGGTTAAAATCGCAAAATCTTGATTTGGACTTACACTATATATGTAACCAGAAATAAGGAGATACGACACTCGATAACTCACCTCAAAAAATTCGTTTGACGCGTATTTTTTATGCCCTGTTGTTCATTCACGTACACAATATGTGAAAGCTTGCCCTGTTGTTGTTTTTGCTTATTTTCAATTTCGTAGCGAATTGTTGAAATGTGTATCGAGTATGTTGAAAATATTTCGTTCACAACTGTTATACAACGTTACGTTTGAACGTCAACATTTTATGTATTGCTTTCAGTTCATTTGCGGAACCGTTTTAATGGACCAATATACGTTGTTAATAAACTTATAGGGATCTCTGACATAAGGCTTAATTGCTCTTTCTTACATAAATAAAATATCCATGAACCCGCATAATTCTACATTCACTACCAGGGGCCATTTTCAGTTCTAGTAGCATGTGGTTACACGACTTCTTCTGTTGTTGTTTCACGCAAAATTTTTCTTCCCGGAAAAAAAGAAAGACTAACTAAGAAAATTAGTCTCTACTTGACGGAAAATTTGAGACGTAACACAATTCGAATTCACTTCGTAAAACTGAAACACTAAACGAAATATGAAATTTGATACATACTCGTGTGTATTCGTTTCATTTCAGAACAAATATAAACTTACATAAAAGACATATTCTAGATTTGTCCTTCTAGAACATTTTAAGCAAGTTCCATTAGACCTCAATATAAAAATTAAATACCACATACTATGTCTTTAAAAGTGTAAATTATATCTGAATCCAAAAGAATTTTAATTTTCATATAAAAAGAAATATTGAAATATTAGAAAACATTTTTAAAAGAATCTGATAATTGGTCCGGACTGGCAACCCTGAGTTATTTACTATTGAACACGTCCAGAGTTCAGAATTCGAACTTTGTGATCTCCCTCTAATTCATTTATCTTAGCCTTTTCTGTTACTCGTCGTACTAACCCTAAAACATTGCTGTACTGTTCTAACATAAATTGGTAAAATTACAATTAAATAAGCGTGGCTAAGGAAAGTATTAAGAGGTAAGTGATGTTTTAAGCGGAGACTAATTAATTAAAAAGTTCGTGCAATTGTGGTGTTGGATGAAATATACATAAATTCTAGGCAATTTCGGAATTGAAAAAATTAATGTTGCAGCCGAAGAAGAAAGAGTAGTGATAAACTCGCGAAAACGGTTTTAAAAGGGGAATATTCAGATTTCTTCACTGTCTACAATTTAGATTCCAGCGCTTTTTACATGCGCCGCAATAATAAAAGAAGAGAGTAATAGAGACCATATGAGTCTAATAAAAGAGATAAATATAAGTGGACAAGATGTTAAAGGGAAGTTTCTAAAAAAGAAAATTCCCATCGATAAAGAAGAAGAAGCACAACACTTGCCAGCCTAATTTTCATGAAGTTTGACAAAAATGTCGGAAATGTGAAGAGAAATTTGTTGAATAATTAAAGCATATTGAATTGAGCAAAGCAAAGTGAATTGATAATACTTTTGTTGTTCTTATTGTTGATTTTTTTTAATTTACAAACATTTTTCGACTAATGTGCGTTAAATATTGATTGATGAATATGCAATAATTTTTTTTGTCAAAAGAAAGGTTTTTAAATTTTCTAAAATCATGTCAATTTGGCATCTTACAGAAAAATGAGCAGCTCCGAGGAAGTCTCTTGGGTCACCTGGTTCTGTGGTCTGCGCGGTAATGAATTCTTCTGTGAGGTAAGAACTGCCCTATTATTCCTCTATATCAAATATTTTAAGAAATGTCTAAAACTCTTTAAATGCATTAAGTATATAACAAATAATTGACGATTGATTGAATACATTAACTATGAAAGTTATTACTTTTCCGCTCATTTAACATATAACATCGCACATATAAATGACTTTAATTGAATTATGGGTGGCGCACCAAAATTATAATCAATCATGTTAGGTAGTCGTTGCTTTATATGGATAACTTTAGAGTTCCGAATATTTTGTATTTGTGTTTTGTACCTGTACCTTTCCACATAAGAATCCGTTTATCAATCAATCAATACACACTTTTTAGGTTGATGAAGACTACATTCAAGATAAATTTAATTTAACTGGCTTAAATGAACAAGTACCGAACTACAGGCAAGCACTTGATATGATACTGGACCTAGAGCCCGGTAAGTTTATATACTGGTAACTTGATGGTAATTTGATGAAACAAACAAACCACTTCATTTGATTTTTTTTCTTTCAACTCTTCTGCAGAAGATGAGCTCGAAGATAATCCGCTGCAATCAGATATGACAGAGCAAGCAGCCGAAATGCTGTACGGCCTGATACACGCTAGATATATTTTAACGAACCGTGGCATTGCTCAAATGATAGAGAAATATCAAACTGGTGACTTTGGACATTGTCCACGTGTTTATTGTGAGAGCCAACCCATGTTGCCGTTAGGTAAAACGCTAATCACTTGAAGACTATTAGTTATTGATTGTAATCTTGTCTACCGCTTAATAGGACTCTCTGATATTCCTGGGGAAGCTATGGTGAAGACTTATTGCCCTAAATGCATTGACGTATATACACCAAAGTCATCACGTCATCATCATACAGATGGCGCTTATTTTGGCACCGGTTTTCCTCATATGCTGTTTATGGTGCATCCCGAATATCGTCCGAAAAGACCCACCAACCAATTTGTACCCAGGTAATGATTTCCTCTATCTTGCAACTCGCGACGGAAGTTTCCTCAATGACTATAATATTACAGATTATATGGATTCAAAATTCATAGCCTCGCTTATCAGATTCAGCTGCAGGCAGCAGCCAATTTTAAAATGCCTCTACGAGCGGTAAATTTAAAATGAAATTTTTTAAATCAAACAACTAAATATACATTAATATCGTTTTTCTTTTCGTTTTTCCTTTCGCTTTTTTTGTTTTGTTTTAAACTCTTTACTCTTGCTCACAATATTAAATGCATTTACATGTAAAATAATGTACGAACTCGAACTACATTGATACGCCACAAACAAAAAGAAAAATTAATTAAATTTTAATATAAATAAAAGCAAACAAAACCAACATTAAAAACCAGCAACCAATTGTAAAAGAATAATAAATAGTAGTAGCATAGGATCAGATCAGCGTCAGATTCAAACGATTTAAGAAAAAAAATATCAATCAAACACAGACATTATGATACTTAACATCTGACAACTTCGCCACAAACACACACACACACACAGCCACAAGTAATACAAACATATTTATATGTAAAAAACATAAATATTTAAATACACAACATAGGTTTATACTCGAAATCTCAAGAATCAATTCAAAACAAACTACATACAATGTCATTATTGTCGTCTTCGTCGAGTCGTGTGTGTTTCTCCTTTCTATCTGTTATGTTTTTAATTAAAGTAAAACTTGCAAACGAACTCTTTTATTTTAAAACAGGTTCATCAGATTCTGCGATTACTGACTACAATAATTTAAAGATTCTCATTCGTTCGAACGTAAATTTTAAAAGTCTAAAAAATAGGAATTAAAGCTGAGCCAGCAGACAGAGTATTGATTGCATTAGAATTTAACGAAAAAAGAAAAAAAATATACCTATAGTAAAAGATTACAAATAAGATATTTACTAAAACGGAAAGAATACAATACCAGAAATCATAATAAAACTTTGTTTATACTGGAATTTTATTGTAAAAATAAAACTGGTGTTTATTTTCACAAACAATTGATTTTAAAAAATAGCTTTTATCGATATGTTATTACTGCAATGTGCTAACAACCTATTTTAAAAAAAGTTTGTACTCATTTTTTTTTCTTTCCTTCAAGTATCTAATTCAGCAGCAGTTTATTCTTTAAAAAAAATACACCGTCAACCTTTCAATCTGCACTGTCTTGCATATTATTATTGTTATAGATAACCCTCGATTTATGCCGTCTACAAATTGCACGATTGAGAAACTGCAATCTATGTATATTCAATTTACACGGCCTTGTATTTAACGTACATACACTCCGTGGCCTATTTCACCGAACTGTAATGCATGATTCTGTTTCGCAGAGAACAAATATAGTATTTATTTCAAAATTTCTTATAAAACAGGGAGAGCAGTTTTAAGAACCTTATTTTTAGCCCATAATTTCGTCTTTTCGTTTATTGACTTATAAACGAAAAGTGTTTTTTTTCACTAATGAAATGAAAAATTACTTTAAAAATTTACAAACCGTGCAAAAGGAATGAAATATTTTTGTTAAAATTGCGTTAAATCAAATTCGTGTAAAAACAGAACTAGGTGTATATAATTTCTTTTACAATTTTTGTAAAAAAAAAATCAAAATGTTTAAAATTGCAATTTATAAGTTCGCGAAATATGGTGCAATATGGATCATTACTTAAATTTTGGTTTTTACAAGATACATATATCAATTTAAAATTATTGAATTAATCTATAAGAATTATGAACTCAATTTACACGGCCTTGTATTTCACTTCCCAACACATTAATACAAGCTCTGCCAACAATACTTTCATTTGTTTTATGTATTTTTTAATGTGAATTGTCATCTCACCGTGCACGATTTCAATTTACATGGCATCGAAATCGAAGAACCATCGTATAAATCAAGGGTTATCTCCATTTCCCAATTTTTCTTTCTTTCGTTTTTATAAGAAATTTCTGTAGTCCTGAAAAAAACAGGAACTTTCCTTCTTTAGTCGCCAGGTTTTAGCATTTAACGAAAGTATTTTTATTTGTCAACTTTTTATAATTGAAATTTCATACTTAAACACAACACTGTTTTTGAAGATAGTATGAGTTTAAATCTTAAATTGTTATCTTAAAAGAAGGTGCCTGTATTTAACCAGCCCTGAAAGGAGAGTTTTAAAAATTTGCAATATATGTAGACACGGCTGCCGTATGTGCGTGCACTCCAAATATGCGCCAAGTGTTAATCAATTTTGTTCTTCCGATGATGTATACACTTTTTTAAATAACCAAAAAACATTCAAGGAATGAAAACGTCAAGACTGTTACCATAAATTGTGTATTTTGTGTCTAACAAAGCACCGCCAGTTCAACATCCTTTGTAAGTTGTGTAACCCCCTTTCCCTTATTTTTACTAAAGTAAACACTGAAACTTATCTTCTTTCTTATTCTTCTTCTTCTTGCCGTGTGCTAGGATTATATTGCTCTGTGTCAAGAAATTCTAAGTCGACCAGATCCTGAGGCGGAAGCTGAGGAAAACAATGCATACACTAAAGCTTGAACATTTTCATAATTACGAGTAATTAATTAAGTACATACCTTCGACATTTTAAACCTGTTTTATAATATTTTAATTGTGTATAATTAAATTTGCTCTTTTTGCAAAAACAGTAATATAACGGTTTATTTTAAACACTTAATGGTTCTTGTTTTTTGCCACTTGTTTGCGTTTTCTATAATCGAATCGAATTTTGAGGCACTCCTACGTCACTCATCGCCATTATCGCCATTAGTTCTTTCTTATGCCACCACCACCACTTACGAGCACCACTAAGACCACCACCACCAAAGACTCATTCATACTCATGCCTCTTCATCCATCTGCAATTATAATGAGTATTAATGCCAATCAATATACGATAAATTCCCGTTTCATTTTGTAACCAGATGTATTTAAACGTGTATTTTGTTTTTCTTCTTTTTCTTTGTTTTTCATTTCTTTTTTGGTGTTTCTTTTCCCTTCTCATCTGGGCGATGCTTCTTTTTGTTGTGGATATCTTTTCTTTTCATCTTTTCGTTCCACCCATTGCGTCGTCGACGCTGCCGTTGGGAAAAACTTAGCGTGGTCCACCCAAGGACGATGACGCCGCAGAAAACAATTCACTAGAGACTATACCTAAACGGGTCTGAACAGAGGCATCCGTAACCGCGCCCGCACCGTCTTCGTCGCCATCAATCAACAGCAATTCAATCAACACAACCCGAAAAGCTGTTGAATGAGCCTCTGCGCCTCTTCGACCAATAGCTGCTAAATCTACAAACACACACACACACACACACATTAATATCTACTCTACTCTAGAAGCTCTGATTATCTAATTGTAACAATAACCAACCAACCAACCAACTTAGTGTTACTGCATCTTTACCATACAAACGCATCTTAATAAGCTCTTTATTTGCGGCATAACCTACGACGTGTATAAAACTTTTTATCCAATATTAATTTTAGATCTAAGTAAACACAAGAACACAAGAACTAAATAAATTGAATATTTTTTAAATAATTCGTTGAAGCGGTTGGTGGCTTGCTTTTGAAGGCGGGCAAAGCAAAGATCGATTGATGACCCATGAATGATTCTGTAAGAGTAAGTAAATACTCCATTCCTTAATTCATTTTTTCTATTAAATAAAATTGAAAAACCTAAAAATAATATAGATATAGATAAGAACGGTGTAGATAAGAATAACAGAACGAAAAGAGATTGAATATGGCTATGGCACATCGCCATCGACATCTCCCAAACCAAATTAGAGAAAAAAATAACAAAACGCATTATAATAAAAATTTGTACGAAAAAACCTACTATATAGAAAATTTAAATATTTCAGATAGTAGAAATTCTGAAAAAATTTCCATTTCTGTAGAGTTTACGGAATCATCATATGAGCCGTTTTCTTCGAAAGTGTTAAAGTCCATACTTTTTCATTTTGAGATATTTACAGGTTTTGTGTTTTGAATAAAATATTATTCTTATGGAGAGGAATGTTTTGTTTTAAGAAAATTTAACAGATTTTGAAAAGATTGTTCTCTAAATTGAATGAAAATATATTCCTTTCTAACTGCACATACACGGTTCACTTTTCCAACCTAAAGATCTCTAGAAAAGAATTTGCAGTACAAGAATAATCAATTGGCCTGCTGAAGCTCATATATCCTAAAGCTATAACTGCCGAATCGATGTTTGAAACTGTTTTTACAATTTCAGCTTTAAAACTGTTTTTTCAACCTGAGAAATTCATATCTAAAAACTGATTCGTTTTTCCGTATTCATAATTCTTTATCATTGGCAAGAATGTACAGAAAATATATTCATCGTTATCCTTTCGAGTACATTAGCAGCATATTTCGATTTGACTCATGGATCCAGCAAATAAAATGTCACTAGATTTCTTATTTGTTATTGTGTCTTTATTTTAATTTTAAATAAATTATTCAAACTCTCCTTAAAATCGAGAAGAATTTCATCCTACTACAACAAATTCGCACACTCAAATCTAAGTATTTATTCTACAATAACTTAATCCGAAATTGAACATTATTAAATTTATCATACTTCATTTGTTTCTGTAGCTCTTTCAAAAAATTGGCTATTAAATTGTAAAAGGATTATATGTTCTTGATGATTTAAGTATTCAAAAAAAGGGAACAGATTTTTAAATGAGGAACCATTAGTTCTTTTAAAAAAGAAATAAATTATAATAAAGAAAAGGACGCAGACGTCTTTAAGGTTAACTAATTCAAAATGCTTAGAATTTGGGTAAAACTGTTTTGTTAGCTTTTGCGGTTTTTATTAAGTTTAAGAATCAGTCTGAGTTTGTAACTTCTGCTTATAATATTCCGGCTTTCTATCTAAACTCGTCTTCCTGTTTAAAGTTCGTCTTTCAGTTCGTCGCCTTCGTCAGCGCCCTCCGGAGGCGGCATTCCTCCCTGTCCTTGATACAGTTTGGCAATGATTGGCTGCACAATAGCTTCCAGATCTTTCTTTTGTTTCTTGTATTCCTCCGGATCGGCATCGGCATTCTGTTCCATCCACTTGATGCTCTCATCAATGGCGGCCTCCATTTTTGTCTTCTCATCATCGCTCAACTTGGCGCCCAGTTTATCCTTGTCGCCGATTTGATTTTTTAAACTGTAGGCATACGACTCCAATTCGTTGCGCGATTCAACCTTTTCCTTGAGCTTCTTGTCCTCATCGGCGAACTTCTCGGCGTCGCGGATCATGCGATCGATATCGTCTGGCGTCAAGCGATTCTGATCGTTGGTGATGACAATTTTTTCCTTATTGCCGGTACCCTTATCTTCAGCGCTGACCTGAAGAATACCATTGGCGTCGATCTCGAAGGAAACTTCGATCTGCGGAATGCCTCGCGGTGCTGGTGGGATGCCGGTCAAATCGAACTTACCCAGTAAGTGATTGTCTTTTGTCATCGGACGTTCACCCTCGTACACCTGAATGGTAACTGTGTGCTGATTGTCTGACGCGGTGGAGAAAATTTGAGATTTCTTCGTTGGAATGACAGTGTTGCGCGGAATAAGCTTGGTCATCACACCGCCGACTGTTTCAATACCCATCGTCAAAGGATTGACATCAAGCAAGACAATGGCGTCGGTATCCTGTTCTCCTGACAGCACTCCAGCTTGAACGGCAGCGCCATAGGCAACGGCTTCATCGGGATTAATGCCCCGGGACGGTTCCTTGCCACCGAAGAAGTCTTTGACGAGCTGTTGAACTTTGGGAATACGCGTAGAGCCACCCACCAACACGATTTCGTGAACATCCTTCTTGTTCATATCGGCGTCTTCAAGAACTTTCTGCACGGGCTTCAAAGTCGAACGGAACAAGTCCATGTTCAACTCTTCGAATTTGGCGCGGGTCAATGTTTCCGAGAAGTCTTCACCTTCGAAGAAGGACTCGATTTCAATGCGTACCTGATGCGAGCCAGATAGGGCACGCTTTGCCTTCTCCACTTCACGACGCAACTTCTGTACAGCTCGGTTGTCCTTGCGAATGTCCTTGCCTTTCTTCTTCTTGTACAACTTGATGAAGTGATCCATTACACGCTGATCGAAATCTTCGCCACCCAAATGTGTATCACCGTTAGTGGCCACCACCTCGAAAACGCCATTATCGATGGTCAAGAGGGACACGTCGAAAGTACCGCCTCCCAAATCGAACACCAACACATTCTTCTCACCCTCCTTCTTATCGAGACCGTAAGCGATGGCAGCGGCGGTGGGTTCGTTAATTATGCGCATCACGTTCAGGCCAGCAATGACGCCAGCATCCTTAGTAGCTTGACGCTGAGCATCATTGAAGTAAGCGGGCACGGTGACAACGGCGTGTGTGACCTTCTTGCCGAGGTACGCTTCGGCGGTCTCCTTCATTTTGCCCAAAACCATTGCCGAGATTTCCTCCGGTGCAAACACTTTATCGCCCTGAGAAGTGGCCACGCGTATATGAGGTTTCGAGTTCTTCTCAATAACCTTGAAGGGGAAGAATTTAATGTCGTGTTGTACATTTGTGTCGGACCATTCGCGTCCGATCAAGCGCTTGGCATCGAAGACAGTGTTTTCTGGGTTTGTAGTTAACTGATTTTTGGCGGCGTCACCGATTAGACGTTCGCCCTCTGCGGTGAAGGCAACATAAGAGGGAGTTATTCGATTACCCTGATCGTTGGCAATAATTTCAACGCGACCATTTTTATAGACACCAACACTGTGGAGCAGAAAAAAGAAAAACAAAAGTTTATTAATACAAATATTTGAAATGTATGCGCAATGGACAGAACATAGTTAAGTAAAAAAATGTCCATGCGACTCTAACTATGACAAAAAGTGGCAAAAATCTTGTTCGAAATAAATCGACTTACCATGAGTACGTTGTACCCAAATCAATGCCAATCACGGTGCCGATATCTTTATCTTTCTCCTTCTTCTCCTCGGCTAAAGAAAGGCCAATAAAAGCCACGACGGCAAGTATTGTAAACAATCTCATGTTGGTTCTGATTCCTTATATAAGTATTTCTTATAATTCTGTAAAGAAAGAAAATATAGCGATTAAAAGAAAAGTCTTCAGCCATTCTAAACCAGTCTAATTCTTCAGTTGGATATTCAAAACTCGAGCCCTTGGGCATTCAAAACACGAATTTGGAAACTCAATACCGTTTTACTGTATTCTCTGTTACCAAAGAATGGAAAGAGCTACTTGTTCTTCCACACAAGGTTGTGACCCACAAAAACCGGTATTTCTACCTAATGACTAATTGAAACTCCCAAGTATTTCTTTCTTTCTACTTATTGTTGCTTGTGTCTTTGCGAACAAATGGAAGACAGGTCGGGGGAAAACTTTGACAATGAGCATGTGTGTATGTGACGTGACTGCTTTAAAACACAAGCAAATAATCTGGGACGAAAGTGCGTTCTATAATATTAAACAGACGAGCGCGAAAGAGAAGCCAGACAAAAAGTGCATACGTGGAGTTAATGTTCATTTAGAAAGATTATAGAACAAAAAGCAATAAAAATTCTATTGTAAAACAATTACTTTTAACTTGTCCTAATAAGTTGAGGTACTGGAAAACATTCGTAAAACCTAACCTAAATACGATGAAATGAAGCTAAAATAAATTTAAGCAGAAATATTAATATAAAATGAAGAAAAAGCTCTGCTTATCTGCGATGAGTTTGTAGAAGGAAGTTCAATTTATTATCTCTTCTGACGTGTACATGAATTTTTTTCGTGGTATTGCCATAATCAATGAAAACATTTATCCGTCACTTAAAACTGACGTGTACATATTTCGTCGACGAAAGCAACGTCGGTGGTCGCTCGATTCCAAATTCCTTATGGCTCAGCTTCATAGACTCCGTTTGCGTGCGTATCCGTCAGAAATAAGTCAGAAACAAGTTGAAATATATGTAAACATATGGAATAAGTTTCATAGAGTCCGTGCGTTTACAACAATTGTTATAGTTTTAATAGATTTCTGACGGATACGCACGCAAACGGAGTCTATGAAACTGAGCTTTCAGCCCCCTAACATATCCCATGTTTACATATATTTCAACTTTTCTTGCGGAAGATTTCTAACGGATACGCACGCAAACGGAGTCTATGAAACTGAGCCTTTAGCCACATAGTAAGTCTTGTTCTTCTTTTTTTGTTTGTTTGACAACTATCATCGCTCATCGTCTACGAAATGACTGTTCAGGCTATTAGTGTGGGACATATGTACATAATCGGATGATGCCCACAAGATTAAAAGATTAGATGAAATATTGAAACAAAGGAGCGTCTCTAACCCATATATATTAAGAAATCTTAAGTATTAATGAATGTGAATGCTAAATTTGCTCTTAGTTAATAGTTTGATGGCAGTTGACTTCGTGGCAATCAATAAATTCATTTCCTTCGCTAAAATGCTTGTTTATGTGAACATGAAACATTTCACAACGTTTGTTCACAGATCAAAATGTTGATTTGATGGGAAAGAAAATTTAAGATATGGCAATGCTTCACTGTCACTATGTCACTAATTCGCTGGGACTTTCTCCAAGAACTTTCTTTGATTATTGAATACAAATCAAGTTTGTCTTGTTTTAAATTAATATATATCTCCATAACTATTATGGAAAACCCATTTCTAATAACATTTAGGCGACTGAACATATGTTTACAGCACTTCGGCAGTATCTTGGTAGAACTGCAGATAGCCTCACATTCTAGAACTTTCCGAGCTACATCTAGGAAACCACATCCCATTTTTTCACAATTTGATCCTATTCTTTGTTTGAAGTCTACACTATATTGCAGATAAAAACACGACCTTCATCGTAAACTGAAAAAAATATTTCCTGAATTACATCGTGTACTTTTTTCTTTAGTCACTCTGCACTATAAAATATTTATTTTGCATACTTACTTCACAATCAATATATATTAAATATATATATGTACTGGCGTGGATTAAGTTAAATTAAATTATAATTCTCTATTCACAATCTATTCTTTTCCAACAACTCCCTTGTATGCACTTCAACTTCTGATGCTTGATTTTGAACTGAATCCTCTCTCAGAGTTGCCGGCTATTTTTACCCTACACTAAGCTTGGCGTGGTATTTTCTGATTGGCTAACACACTGTCAAATTCTTAGCAATGTGATTGGCCCACGTCTGAATGAGAGATACAACACGAGAGAGCATGTGTCACTGTCAAATCCAATTACTAGAATTCTAGCATTTCCAGAATATACTAGAGATGCCAGAGAACGCAACATTTGTCGTGCGTTATGGAGATAAATAAAGTTTAAAGCATAATTCACACCCTTATTCCAAAAGACGATCGTAAATCGTTGAAGATAAGAGACGTATCGTTTTAACATCGTTACCGCAAAAAAAACATTTTTCTTTTTGTTTTGAATATAAAAAGACGATTTTCGGAACAATATCGTCTCTTGGAATCAAGGGAGTAAAATGGTTTCTATAGCTATTGTATTGTTGGCTACTTTAGGTTCTAGATCGTAAAGCATGGTATAATTATACATTTTACAGTAAAAAAAATTAATGAAAAAAAATGGTATAAAAAAATGAAAAATTTTATTTCACATAAATGAAAGGTATTTGTAATATCTTCACAATGGTATGTATATCATCTGGATATCTTTTACAGTTTAGGAGATATAGACAGTAAATTTACAATTTTTCTCGTCTCCTAAACCAGACGAGAGCGACAAAAAATTTTGCTGTTGCTGGAATCGGCGCAAAAAACTAAAACAACAACAACATTGGAGAATTTGTGCTGTGCTCAATTTAAGCCAAGATTTTTCGGAGTGGTAGGAAACATACCCGACACCAGACATATGTACGGGACACATTAAGATCCGGACCTACACATCCCTACTTCGCAATGAATTCAATTCTACTGTGAATCTGTCTTGATAAAAGCAATCAAAACAAAAGCAAAAACTTGGGTTTTTTATGGACTTTGAAATTAATCGCAATTAGGATAAGGCCAAAAATATAGTTCCAAAAAAATTATTTAGTTTAAAAATGTATGTGCAAATGTGAAGTCTAAACAACGGGCTTCCAAAACTACGGCTGTCAAATTACGGATGCATTTAACTGAACGCTCATAAAGGATGTCTCAAGGATATCAACGGAAAGCGCAACCAGACTCTATGCGCTTCATAATTTCACATTTACGCTCCACTAAAAGTGGAACTCCGTCTTCCACCATTGAGAACTTAGTGCGGGTCTTGGTTGAAGAAGGAAATTATGCAAAGAGTAAGAAATCTAGAAAGACTTTTCCTAATTTTATTCCCAAACATCTTGAATAATTGGGTTTTAGCTACTGCTGTGGATACGGTGTATAATGCTATACATGATGGCTTATTAATGCCGGTTATTAGTAGTCCACCGCGAGGTTCGCCGCGAGGTCGATTGCATGAAAATAAAAGTGTGCGGCTGCCAGAGCTCAGTGAGATTCAGGTAAGTTTTTGAAGTATGTATGTACTTGGATACAAGTTCACTTAAAATCTTTACTGTGCTACGTACCACAGAATACCGAACATGATTTGTATTGTTTCGAATGCCATTTGCCGGGTATTCTGGAATTTTGCAAACAATGTCCACGCTCGTTTCATCGACTTTGCTACCGCAAAGATGCAGAACGTCCCAATTATGTTGTGCCGTCAGCTAAGCTGCAAAAAAATCGTCTCCCTGCCTTCAGCTCCGAGGATACCAATTCCGATGAAGATTGCTATGGGCGCAATTCAACTACAATCGATGATGAAAGCGATGTACGGGCTTCATCCTCACTTCGAGCTTTGGATCCCTCATCTGCGGCTGCTACGCCACAACATTTGGAAGAGCAAACAGTTGATAGTACATCATCTCCAACACCTGCCGTGGCATCTGTGACACTCAGGTCTGAAGGCAAGCCACCTCTGCAGCTGTTTGATGACTACAACGTGCTGCAATATGATACAAAATTAAATTTGGAAGTTGTATGTATGGGTGAGGTTCGGCCGCCGGATCGTAGGCGACCTGCGGCAGCTGGTGCGACAAGTGCATCGAATGTTTCATATAAAAGTGAAATTTCACCCATTGACGATGAAGATATCGATTTAGAAAAGGAATTGTGCACTTGCTGTCGTTTACTGAAAAGTGCCAACATGAGAAATCCGCCTAATTTTGAGTCAGATGAATTATGTCATTTGGTCAATTATACCTTTTCACGAAATAGATCTTGGGTAAGTCAATGCTGGTAACTGATAACATCTAAGTTCATTAATTATTCTGATATTTCGATTCAATAATACATATTGATTCTGGTGTAATACCATTCAAAACTCGCATCGCCTTAATTTTAGTTATAACTTGCAGATATCTACCGATGCGTTGTCTTTTATGGAGGCCCTTAAACTTTCTGATAAAGAGTGTAAAGTTATCTCCAAATTGCTGTTTAAAATTCCACCCCAAGGCTTGGAAATCCTTGCGTGTAAGCTTCAACAAAATAGATATACTTACCTGATGGAGTTCCTTGTCGATATCCTGGATATACAACATAACATTGGTGTCTTGTTTGGTGGTAAGCGACCACTACTAACCATTCAATTTCGCCTATTTTCCCTTTGTTTTCTTTCTTCCTCGTAAAAGTGTACAGTACCGAAATGGAATCAACAAAGTGGTTAGTGCGTGATATTGTGCACGATCTTTCTGAAATTCGCCGATGTCCGGATTGTTTTCGTCACTCGCATGAGACAAGCTCGAATTTTTGGTTTGCCAAACCTTGCGTACAACGTCATGAGTTAGTTTTTGCGAAGCACAGCGGATTTCCCTACTGGCCGGCTAAGGTGATACGTGTGCTGCCAAACAACAAGTACGATGTCCGCTTCTTTGGGGGCACTCACTCGCGAGCACTGATCGACGTGAAGTACATAAAACCTATAGATCATATAGCGATCATCGCTCATTGAAATTGGGAAATTCGCCGGCCATTAAGAAAGCTATGGAAGAATTACGTTATCATCAGGTGCTTTCCACATATCCACCAAGCAAATTTTCATTTTATGCCAATAAAGAGGAAACCGAAAATATTATACGGGATGTTTTGGGTCGGGGTGTTACTATGGGAAAGAGTCGGCGTGGGCGCAAACGTAAAGTAAGCCTTACGCCATTGCAGCCAGATACTCCGGCGAGCGATTCCATTATTGAATGTACCTATGGACAAAATTTAAATCAGCTGTCATTAACCAAACGGTTAGTACTCGTATTAATTATGTTATAGAAAATGCTTTCCAGAATTTACTAACAAAAATTTGTATACATACTCGTATACTAGACGCCAGTCCTTTGCCGCAATGTCCTCAACGGTCCCAACGAAACGGGTAACACGTTCGACAAATGCAGTACCAAAGCTGCCGGATATAAAGAAAGTAATGGGATATACCTAACCTAAAATAACTGAACAATTTATGACTTAAAATACTTACTTTTTAGGTACATGAAGATTTGGAACAAGCTGTAAAAATCGCCGAAAATAGCATGAAAAAAAACGAAAAATTGGCCTTTCAAATACAAAAATTAAAAGAAACTGTTAAAAAATATGAAATCGAAAAAAAAATTCTTAAACGAAAGCAATGGGTAAGTGCCAATTTAACATGTTACTTTCTATATTCTAAATCTGCTAATAAAGTTTCCACACAAATCTGTACAATGCGATCGTTATGCATAGATTTGCATATTTTTTTAATGACTATATGAAGAGTTTAAGTTCTTCATAGGCTTCATCTTTATCTCATTGATTGAAGAAGTAATAAAGAAATAGTTAATATATGTATTAAAACTATTTAAATTGATTCTTATCCACTTTACTAATATTGTTTTCCATAATTCCTAGTGCTACTGGTGTCTTAATGAAGCAATTTATCTTTGCTGCTTCAAGGCTGCTTACTGCTCCGAGGTATGCCAGTCACGTCATTGGAAAGATGGTCATAGTAAAGTGTGCAAAAATCGTGAGCATCAAACTGAACAGACAAATGCTACATCGACTACATAACTTTTGCATTCACTTCATCGATACCAATGTTTGGAGTTCTTTTATTTTTATAGCGAAAGTGTTGAATAGAATATTTGTTACCAAGTTGACCGCTAAAGTTATCAATACGACTTTCTTATTTTACAAATACTTACAATACAAGAGTAGGCTTTTATTCTACATAAATTGTGTAATGTAACTTTGTAGTTGTTAAATTTTACTTCAAGCTTAAAGCGTTTATATAGGTAATGACCTATCTAAAATCATATTATATTCGAAATATACTATATATTTTTTGTTCGTAATAATTCATTCAATTTCACTGGCTGCATAGTTCCACCCAACGATAAATTTAGTGGTAATAACAAGAGGTAAATTTATGTTTTCAAAAAGTTCAATATTGAAAGAAAATCTTCCTTCTGAATGTACATATTTAAAAATGTCATGTTCCTTTGAAACTTGTAAGTGATACTCTTCTAAATTAAATCGAAAATACATATTTTCCATATGATTAAAACCACATACTCGCACATATTTACAAAACAATTCTGTAGTTGATATTTTTATTCACTAAAGAGAAATGGTGCAATTCAGTTGGGACCTAACATATCTTCCGGTTTGATCCACTCATTGCATTGTCGTTCATTAAGATAGCCCAAGCTAAGTGCTTCCTCCTTAATTGTGGAACCGTTTATTTGCGCAGCTCTCGCAATCACTGCGGCCTTTTCAAAGCCAATATGTTTGGACAGGTGAGTAACTAACATCAAGCAATTGTTTACGTGCTTTTCAATATGATCATAATTAGCCTTGATGCCACAGACGCAATTGGCAGCAAACGAGCGACAACCATCGGCTGACCCCCAGAGAAAAAAAGGCCTGCATTTTCAATTTCAGAGCAACCAATATAAACTATAAAATACGAAACGATACTTACACAGCAAGGAAATCGAGCGCAAAACATTCGAAGCAATTAACGGCTTAAAATTGTTTAATTCGAAAAGTCCATTCGATCCGCCTATGGCTACTGCCACCTGATTTCCGATCACCTGCGCCGCCAGCATAGTTAACGATTCACACTGTGTCGGGTTTACTTTGCCCGGCATGATTGAACTGCCCGGTTCATTCTCGGGCAATATAAGTTCACTGAAGCCACTCCTGGGACCAGATCCCAAGAAACGTATATCGTTTGCAATTTTCATGAGGCTCACGGCAATGGTATTTAAAATGCCGTGAACCTCCACCATGGTATCCAACGAAGCCACAGCTTCAAATTTATTTTGTGCCGAAACGAAGGGAAGCTGAACCAGCTCTGCTATTTTGGCAGCGGCTCTTTCCGCGTAACCGATGCGTGTGTTTAGACCAGTTCCGACAGCCGTTCCGCCCAAGGCCAATTCATAGACACGTGGTAGGCAAGCGTCAATTCGTTGTTGGGCATAGGCCAACTGTTGCGCATAACCGCTAAATTCCTGGCCTAAAGTAAGAGGTACCGCATCCATGGCATGAGTACGACCGACTTTGATTATGTTCTTAAACTCCTCCGATTTATTTGTCAGTGCATCGAGAAGGATTGCAATGGCTGGCTTAAGATTTTTATTAAGCTCTAAGGCCACAGCAATATGTGTAGCCGTGGAAAATGTATCACTAGAACTCTGCGACTTATTGACATGGTCATTGGGATGCACCGGATGTTTTGTACCCAATTGGCCACCAAGCAATTCTATTGCGCGATTACTTATGACCTAGTGGAATGGCGGTAGGAATGCGCAAAAGAATTAATTGCAATTATATGCAAACACCTCACCTCATTGACATTCATATTAGCATGCGTTCCAGAGCCTGACTGCCAAATGACTAAAGGAAAATGTTCATCATAAAGCGCTCCGGATATAACATCGTCAGCAGCCTTTGAAATCGCTTCACTCAATTTCGGATCTAAGCCGAAATCTCCATTTACCTCGGCGGCAGCTTTTTTTACTATTCCTAGAGCTTGAATGAGAGCTTTCTAGAAGTGGCAATGATTCACAGATATAGATCATATTCTTTAGAAACCATATCCAGCCGTACTTACTGGCATGCGTTCAGAGGAGCCCGCAAAGGGAAAACTCAGTTTTGAACGCATAGTTTGTGCTCCATAATATTTTTTACAGGGTACCCTTATACTGCCTCGAATATCTGATTCAATACGATATTCCACCGAAGTCTGGATAAAGGCGAAACGTACATTTAAAAAATTAATAAAAATTATCGTAGTTAGCAGCGTAAATATTGTCTACCATTCTTGCCACTTTGATACAGTTCTCGATGAAATCCAAATCAAAAAGTGACATTAAAAAACAAAAGATATATGGATTTGCAAAACCGATAACTTCAACCAAGATGAGTATTTTATATTTTATTTTGTATAAGTTTTATATTGTCTTGACGTATATGGGCCGTGTTCCTTTGCTTATGGGGCATATAACTCGTACTTGTTAACTCGTACGTGGATTAGTTGACCAAAACATATAACGTCAATAAAAAATGATCAGAACCGGATTTAAACCGTTTTAGAAAAAACAATTCATCTTCAAATGTTTTTATTCATTGAATCTACATAAATCAAATAAGGCACTCTTCAAATATCTTTAGATTCTGGGTCGAAACCATAATAATATTTAACCTTATTCACTTCGGACCTAACATTTCTTGAGGTCTCACCCATTGGTCGAATTGTTCTGCTGTGAGGTAACCTAACTTGATCGCTTCTTCCTTGAGTGTGGTACCATTCTTGTGTGCTGTTTTAGCAATAGTGGCAGCTTTATCGTAACCAATATGAGGATTGAGAGCCGTAACCAACATCAACGATTCGTTCATGATTTTATCGATGTGATCGCGATTTGCTTTGATTTCAGAAACACATTGGGCGGTGAAGCTTCGACAACCATCCGCTAAATCGAAAGGAACGTTGTTTAACAATGTTTAACAATCGGATTAAATTTCAATGGTTCATTTACACAATAGCCGAATGGAGCGTAGAACATTCGAGGCAATTAACGGTTTAAAGACGTTTAACTCGAAATGACCATTAGAACCGCCAATCGTGACCGCTACTTGGTTACCCATAACTTGTGCCGCCAACATTGTAACCGATTCACATTGTGTTGGGTTTATTTTTCCCGGCATGAAGGTGCCTGCCTCATTCCCTGGTAATGTAAGTTCACCCATACCACACCGTGGTCCAGATCCCAAAAAACGAATATCGCTGGCAATTTTCATCAGACTCACAGCGATCGTGTTTAAAACTCCGTGCACCTCAACCATAGCATCTCGTGCGGCCAGAGCTTCAAATTTGTTTTGTGCCGAAACAAACGGCAGTTTTGTGAGTTCCGCAATTCTTGCAGTACACTTTTCTGCGAAGCCAATGCGAGTGTTTAGCCCAGTGCCTACAGCGGTGCCTCCCAAGGCTAGTTCATAGACGCGTGGCAAGCAACCGTCAATTCGCTGCAGGGCATAAGCCATTTGTTGAGTGTAGCCACTAAATTCCTGACCTAATGTCAGAGGTACCGCATCCATGGTGTGTGTACGACCGATTTTAATGATATCTTTAAATTCCTTCGATTTTCTTTCGAGGGCGTCGTGCAAAGTTTTAATGGCGGGCTTTAGATTATTGTTGAGTTCCATGGCAACCGAAATATGGATAGCAGTTGGGAAGGTGTCATTGGAGCTCTGCGATTTATTTACATGATCATTAGGATGCACAGGATCCTTGCTGCCCAATTGGCCACCCAGCAGTTCTATAGCACGATTGCTGATTACCTTGGTGAATTCGAAAGTAAAATAATTAAGGTAGTGGCAACTGCTAGAAAAGCCGTTCACCTCATTCACGTTCATGTTTGTTTGAGTGCCGGAGCCTGTTTGCCAAATCATGAGAGGAAAATGCTCTTTGTAAAGCTTTCCCGAGATGACATCATCAGCGGCTTGTGAAATAGCTTCACTAAGTCTGACATCCAATCCGAATTGTTGGTTTACCTCGGCGGCAGCTTTCTTTACAATGCCCAACGCTTGAATAATTGGTTTCTAGATGGTGATTTTTCTTAGGTGATGTTTATTCCTAAAAGTTGCACTTAAGAAAACATACCGGCATCCGCTCCGTAGAATCCGAAAACAGAAAATTCATTTCACAACGCATAGTTTGAGCACCATAGTACTTTCGGTTAGGAATCTCAAGGTTACCGAATGTATCGGATTCAATACGATAATTTTCCATACTCTTAGCAATTTATGCAGGAAATAGAGGAAATAGAATAGAACAACCACAAAAAGGGTATTTTCGCCTCTTTTACCGACTTCAAACAGTATTGGGTACACTTCAATTGACACAGTATATTTTTAAAAATGTCAAACCTTAATGTCGCAACCTCTATAAATTAAATTATATCAAATCTATATAAGAGTATTTTTTTATTTGTCGTTTCTGATATTAATTTCTTTGCTTATTAAATTCGGTTACTTGTTATATTTCAAAGCTAATAAGTAAATAAAATCTAAAGGAGAGATCTAATATACGAATACTTTGTATGAAAAAAAACACTTTCGATTAGAGAAGTATTTATTAGATCTTATATTGAGACGTATATGTATATATGTACATATTTTATAACATATTCATATGCGTACATCTGTTTTGAAGCAAATATTTATTCACTTCGGACCCAACATGTCTTGTGGCCTAACCCATTGGCTGAATTGTTGTTCTGTAAGATAGCCCAAGTTTATCGCTTCCTCCTTCAGGGTGGTACCATTCTTGTGTGCAGTTTTAGCAATCTTAGCGGCTTTATCGTAGCCAATATGAGGATTAAGAGCCGTAACCAACATCAATGATTCGTTCATAATTTTGTCAATACGCTCCCGATTTGCTTTAATTCCAGTAACACAATTACCGCTGAATGTGCGACTACCGTCCGCTAAATTGAAGAGAACCAACCAACCATAAATTCACCCCAAACAAAGCTCATATTTTACTTTTAAATCTACCTAATAGCCGAATGGACCGCAGAACATTCGAAACAATCAACGGTTTAAAGACATTCAACTCGAAATGACCATTAGATCCTCCTATCGTCACTGCCACTTGGTTGCCCATTACCTGCGCAGCCAACATAGTCAACGATTCACACTGCGTCGGGTTTACTTTTCCCGGCATGATTGAGCTACCTGGTTCATTCTCCGGTAACATAAGTTCACCCAAACCGCAACGTGGACCAGAGCCAAGGAAACGTATATCATTGCCAATTTTCATCAGACTCACAGCAATAGTGTTTAAAACTCCGTGCACCTCCACCATAGCATCTCGTGACGCCAGAGCTTCAAATTTGTTGGGTGCCGAGACAAAAGGTAGTTTCGTAAGTTCAGCAATTCTTGCAGCACACTTTTCTGCGAAGCCGATGCGTGTATTGAGCCCAGTGCCTACAGCGGTGCCTCCCAAGGCTAATTCATAGACACGTGGCAAGCAAGCGTCAATTCGCTGCAGAGCATAAGCCAATTGTTGAGTGTAACCGCTAAACTCCTGACCCAATGTCAGAGGCACAGCATCCATAGTGTGTGTACGACCGATTTTAATAATGTCTTTAAATTCCTCAGACTTTTTTTTAAGAGCGTCATGCAGAGTTTTAATGGCAGGCTTGAGATTATTATTCAGTTCCAAAGCAACGGAAATATGAATGGCAGTGGGGAAAGTATCATTAGAGCTCTGTGATTTGTTCACATGATCATTAGGATGCACAGGATCCTTGCTGCCCAATTGACCACCCAGCAGTTCTATGGCACGATTGCTGATTACCTTAGGGATTTGGAGAGCCGAATACTAATGAAAACTGCCTGAAATGTGTGACAGACTTACCTCATTCACATTCATGTTTGTTTGAGTACCGGAACCTGTTTGCCAAATCACCAAAGGAAAGTGATCTTCATAAAGCTTTCCCGAGATAACATCATCAGCAGCTTTTGAAATAGCATCACTTATTTTTGAATCCAGGCCGAACTGTTTGTTTACCTCTGCAGCAGCTTTCTTCAATATTCCCATAGCTTGAATAACGGGTTTCTGGTACAACGGTTTCATTTTTGTTTAATAAGTATTTCGTCTTTGCATATATAGTTAGGTTCCAATTTCTTACCGGCATACGTTCTCTGGCTCCACCAATTGGAAAATTCATTTTAGAGCGCATAGTTTGCGCGCCATAGTATTTTTCAGAAGGAACCCTGAGTTCGCCGAATGTGTCGGATTCAGTGCGGTAATTTTGCGAAGCCTGTTTGTCAATAAAATGTTGAAATTAATTATTCCTATTATATTATAAAGGTTATTATTTTGTTGAATTGTTGTTTTTTGAAAGAATTAAATTAAAGAGGGCTAAATTATTACATTTAATGTATAACAAATAAAACAATTAATGCCTTTCAAATAGTGGTGAGCACAAGCGAGATTTTTCGAGATTCCGTCAGCCTCGTTCTTGGTTCTCGTCTCCTGAATATTTTGTTACACTAAATAGAAACCAGTTCACTTCGGTTCCTTAAGACTTACATTCGGTTCTAATTTTAATTTTCTCTTTTTTTTTTCTGGAGGAGCTTTATGCACTTCTTGAAATGGTGCCCCATATGCTTCTTCAAATTGTTCTGCATGGTAGTTTTTAAGGTGCCTTTTTATACCGGATGTATTGGCACCTTTCATTTTAATTTCCTTGTTTTTGCATAGTTTGCAGATACCCATTTTTCCGAATTTATTACCCCATTTGTACTCAAAATAATTGTCCAAAACATTTCTTTTCTTTCGTAGGGCCATTGTTACATATAAACGAATAAGAAACACACAGCTGATGGGTAAAATAAGGATGTAGAGGTAAGCAATTACGTCCTTTCAGCTGATCAGCATTTCAAATATGTATATTTCAGCCCTCTTTCCGATTTTCGACGGTGAGTTTGTAACAATAATAATAATCTATCACACCACTTGTTGAGTTGTTATAAATTCTCTGCGATGCCAGATTACTTTTTCCTTAGCCAATTTTCCTCAAACATAAGTGTAGCTGACTAAAGTAAGCTCCTCTAGTCAGTAAAACTTTTAAAAATTGTTTATTAAAGTTTTAAATTGTTTATAAGTATATTTTATTTTGCAAAATTTCTTTCTTATGGCTGTTAATGTTTAACTTGAAAAGTTAAAAATGGCAATTGTACGGGATGTCCGGAAAATCGAATTCGAAGCTTGTATGAAAGGTTAAAATCAATACTAGGTAAAACGAAAGGTTTGTGCATTATATAATACACACATCCTTAAAACAAACAGTTGCTTAGGTTCGCATAACTGTGCAAACATCTCTACGTTTATCGGAACACCTTTAGTAGAGATCGGATAAACTACAGGATATTGTCGGTTATCGCTGCTCCGAATACGCATTTTATCTGCGTGAAAACCAGCCGAAACTACGTAGTTCACACAGTTTACCGCTCAGACATCACGTCACAAGTGATAGACTGCGCAGATAAACGGAAGATGTGTAGCCCACTTAATGCCAGTATCATAGGATTTTCATCTCGTTCTTGGTTCTTGTCTCAAAATTCCGTAAGCCTCGACCCACTCTCGATCAGGACTAGAAAGGCTAACTTGTTATAATATCTCGCCTCGAAGTTTAAGACGAGAATTTTATCGTGTCGTGCGCATTACTAACTTAAAACTAGTTTATTTTCCATGGACCGTTACATGGACGGCGGATAACGAATTCCGTCACTGCTGTATTACCATTTTATATATATATTTTAAAGTTGTTAGTTTTGTTCGTTTTTATATTCCCATAAAAAATATTTGTATGAAGTGTGGAACAGTGTTACTTTGAATAAGTTTAAATTCGGTGAAAACAGGCTTATTTATATGGAAAAGTTATCAGGGTGTGTATAAGGCCACTGTTTCACCATACATTACGATAACGAAGAGTGATAAATAAAAAATTCCTCATTGTACACATTTGTGTGCTTCATATAACTTTAAATATAAGTTCAAAATATTATATACATATATATAACCCAAACCCATACATTCCTTTGATATATATATATTGTAACATATTTAATCAAAGAATTGTAATTAATCACGGTTAAAAAGGAATGTTGTTTTAGGGTTTGAGGTTTCTTGTATGAAATGGTTAAGGTTATTGCAATTTCTTTACAAACGTGGGTTACGTTTTAATCGTGGAAAAATCTGAAATATTTCCAAATTTTCACCTGATCTCTACTGGATACGAATCCAAACTCATTTGAGATCTGACTATTTCCAAAAGTGGTATATTATTACATAAGGTCGACAAGTTTTACTAGACACTTAAACTTACCATCCCCTTTACTACGGTGTTGCTGGTCCAATAAATATTATTTAACTGTTGCACTGTGCGGAGCTTTAAATGCTGTATAAATTGGAGAACCATTTTACGGCTTTTTACTTTTTCTCAATACTCAATATTATCAAGAAAGCCAGTGGTTTTTGGAAAACAAACCAACACTACTTCACTTCAATCTATGAAAACGAAAACATCTGTGCGTTTAGCAGACAATGAGCTGTCATAGATTATTGCAGCAACAAAATACATGTAAGGTTGACAGATCGAAGATTCGTCGTGACATGAAAATGGTCCGAGATTTGAGTGACTGAGAAGCCAATCCAGTTAAGTCCAGACAACAAATATTGAGGACTAATATTTTTTTAACATTATATATTATACATAAATTCAGAAACTATAAAGAAGAGTTTTCAGATCTACTCGTATAATAACCAAGCAATGACTAAGCTTTTAATAAAATTAAATAAAATAATATATTGTGTTACAATATATTACAAAAATCGGGTACTAAATACAGTCGATTATCACTTTCCAAAATTCATTATAAATCTACGTCGGTAGAAATGACATCCGTTTGAATTCAAATTCAAAAAGTCACTTTGATGTCATTATTCTTAAAAATAAATTTAAAAACCGCTTAATTATATGATAATTAATAATCAAATAATCACAAATAGTTTTTGCGCTATATTGAAAAGAAATAATCATACATTAATTAAGACTTAAATAAGTAAAATAAGTGTACATTATAAATATAAAAATGAAGTCAGTACCAACGATGCTGTGTTTAAGTTATTCGATGGTTAGACGAATGGTAAGACAAAATTTCTGTAGAATTCTAGCTTCAAAGCTTTACAAAATGCCTTAAAAAATAAAGGCATTTCCAAGCCCACATTTCATCGCTAATGTTAGAAATGACTGCAAATTTTAAATTGAAATTTCATTTCTTTCGATAGCTCTCATCGGAAGGAAAATTTAGAGTCGAAACAGATACGTTTGGCGAACTTAAAGTACCGATCGATAAATATTATGGAGCCCAAACGCAACGGTCTAAAATGAACTTCCCCATTGGTGGAACAACTGAACGAATGCCGGTGAGCTTGTTAAATTTTTTTTCATTTGCAGTACTAATTAAATGCCATAAGAAACCCGTTATTAAAGCGATGGGTATATTGAAAAAAGCCGCTGCCGAAGTTAACAAGGAATACGGTCTAGATGCCAAAATAGCGGATGCAATTTCAACAGCTTGTGACGATGTTATCTCAGGATGCCTTTATGATGACCATTTTCCATTAGTTATTTGGCAAACAGGTTCTGGCACGCAAAGCAATATGAACGTTAACGAGGTGGGGACTGAACAATTACAATTCATTCCAATAATAATTAATAAAATTTCAATTCCACAGGTTATTAGTAACCGTGCTATTGAGCTTCTTGGTGGAGAACTAGGTTCAAAGAAGCCAGTACATCCTAACGACCATGTGAATATGTCACAAAGCTCTAATGATACTTTCCCTACTGCTATACACATTTCTGTAGCTCAAGAAATAAATAACAATCTCAAACCAGCCATTTGCATCCTATATGAAGCCTTTAAATCTAAGTCTGAGGAGTTTAAAGATATTGTTAAAATTGGTCGTACACACGCTATGGACGCAGTACCTTTAACATTGGGCCAGGAGTTCAGTGGTTATACACAACAGTTGCTTTACGCAGTGGAGCGAATAGATGCTTGTCTACCACGAGTTTATGAACTTGCACTGGGTGGCACCGCCGTTGGTACCGGCTTGAATACACGAATTGGGTTTGCAGAAAAATGTGCTGCGAAAATTGCAGAACTTACGCAACTGCCCTTTGTCTCTGCACCGAACAAATTCGAAGCTCTAGCTGCACGAGATGCTATGGTGGAGGTGCATGGTGTTTTGAATACAATTGCTGTGAGTCTTATGAAAATTGGCAACGATATACGTTTCCTTGGCTCTGGTCCACGTTGTGGTTTGGGTGAACTCTTGCTACCAGAGAATGAACCAGGTAGCTCAATAATGCCCGGGAAAGTAAATCCCACTCAGTGTGAATCATTAACCATGCTAGCCGCACAAGTAATGGGCAATCAAGTAGCGGTAACGATTGGTGGCTCTAATGGTCATTTCGAGTTAAATGTCTTTAAACCATTAATTGTTTCAAATGTTCTCCGATCCATTCGTTTATTGGGTATAATTAATCACACACATCGACGTTTCAGTTCTTTTGTTTACTTGGTTTTTTTTTGCATTTTAGCGGACGGCAGTCGCACATTTACCTCTAACTGTGTTTCTGGAATTCAAGCAAATAGAGACCGTATTAAAAAAATTATGAATGAATCACTGATGTTGGTTACAGCTCTTAACCCTCATATTGGCTATGATAAGGCTGCTCAAATTGCTAAAACTGCACACAAGAATGGCACCACTCTCAAAGAGGAAGCCATTAAATTAGGATTCTTAACAGAGCAGCAGTTTAATGAGTGGGTAAAACCAGAAAATATGTTGGGACCTAAATAAAGAATCTCAGATAATTGATTTATAGTTAATTTTCCTAACATATCAATATTTAGAAAATATAGTTGCGTTATTATCAATCAAACCCAATGATGTAGCCTCAGTGTATCCTTTATTACATATATTGTTCGTAAGAATTTATTGTTCGTAAGAATTTATACAAGTAAACTCCTAGCTTTTGGTACCATCTGATATTTACAAACCGTGTATAAAATTACCATTTACTCTTTTGTTTCGGCAGTCTTATCAAAGTAGGTCTCATCGACACGAGTAAGTCCCGAATATCTTATGATCTTTCCCTTTTCAACATTTAAATTCCGTAGAATTCTCTCTGTCGGTGTCATACTAAGTTCTTTCTTTTGGTCTGCCTCCGATTTAGTGCGACCAGTATAAATCATGTAGATAACGAATCCGAATACATGCCAAGCCGCGAGAGCATATGCAAAGCTAAGCCGCTTCTTCCAGAGTGCTGCTTGATGCTGGTCAATAGGTCTTGTGTTTCGACGCACAAATCTACGTAGCCACTTTAGTTCAAAAAGAGCCATATCTGAAAACTATTACGTACATTGTACTATAAAACTAATTTGCCATTGTAATCAGAGATAATCTCAGAGTTATTTCTGATCATGAAAACCAAAATAAATAAATACCTATCGGCCCCACAAAAAATTTATTGTTGACATCAAAATTTGCACATGACATCCACGGATCAGGGATGCGCGACTGTTGTTTATTACATGTGGATTTTCTAAAAAAATTATTATCGTGGCGACAAAATTGAACCAAATTTGAATCCATGGGGCTTATATTGATACACTGAGAATTGATTTGAATAGCTCTTAACTTAAAACTTCGCAAAATAATGTTTATTTTATTTTTTTATTAATATTACTATTAATTAGTTACTATAAAATAAAACACTCCTTACTACTTTCTGACTTTTTAAATTGACAGTGAGTGCCATATTACATTGCAATTTTTGATTGGCCAAATTGTCTAATGGTTTTTGTTTACTGTACAAATCTGCCAACTATAATCCGTAGCCTTAAGTCCCGACAAGCACGACTTTCAAACGTCAATTTGTAAGAAATTTTGACTTTTGAAAGTCCCGATTAGCACTTAACCGGACATCATGAAATTGGCCTTATGAGGTTGAACTTTTAGCAGGGCGATCAAAAAATCAAAAAAATTTTAATGTCAACAAGGCCAAATTTCAATGAAAATAGTTTTCTTTAAGGTGAAATAATATAGAATTAATATAGAATAGCGTCTGGGTGTGATGGAACACAATTTTTTTTAAAAAGGAAAGCAATATTTCACAGTAGTACTAAATATTCGCTCTGCGAAAAAACTGTCACTGCGAAAGAAAACAACGTTTTTTTTCGCTGTCTGAAGACAGGGGTGGAGTTCTATCATACAACCGTGCAAAAAATTCGTCCCGCGGAGCGAAAAACGTGTTATGTGTACTTATTTTTTATAATTAGTACTTATGTTTTTGGATTGCTAGCCCACAAATTCAATAACCAATCAAATCTTAATCAGCTGATGACATATAGCATCCAATCTCGCTGTCATTAGTTTTTATTTTTACAATTAGAAGGATTCGGCATTCGAATTTAATAATTCTACCTTAACTAGTTGCTGTAAAAGAAAGTTGCTGTTTACAATAAAGCCATGGAAAGACCACAGAAGATGCCAAAAGTGGCCAAGGTAATGTGCATAAAATATATTGAGCCTTTCACAAATTTTTTAAAAAATTTCTTTATTAGGTTAAAAATAAGGCACCTGCCGAGGTGCAAATTACAGCTGAACAATTGCTACGTGAAGCTAAAGAAAGAGATTTGGAAATTCTACCACCGCCACCAAAGCAAAAGATATCGGATCCAGCGGAGCTGGCAGATTACCAGCAACGCAAGCGAAAAACGTTCGAAGACAACCTGAGGAAAAATCGCATGGTTGTAAGCCACTGGATTAAGTATGCGCAATGGGAAGAGTCACAGAAGGAAATTCATCGTGCACGCTCTATCTGGGAGCGTGCACTTGATAATGAACATCGCAATATTACACTGTGGCTAAAGTATGCTGAAATGGAAATGAAAAACAAGCAAGTAAATCATGCTCGCAATCTTTGGGATCGCGCCGTCACTATAATGCCGCGCGTAAATCAGTTCTGGTACAAATATACATACATGGAAGAGATGCTAGAGAATGTAGCCGGAGCACGGCAAGTATTTGAACGCTGGATGGAGTGGCAGCCAGAAGAGCAAGCATGGCAAACCTATGTAAATTTTGAATTGCGTTACAAGGAGATCGATCGTGCACGTGCCATATATGAACGTTTTGTATACGTGCACCCGGACATAAAGAACTGGGTAAAGTTTGCTCGTTTCGAAGAATCGCACGGATTTATACACGGTGCACGTCGAGTTTACGAACGTGCAGTAGAATTTTTTGGTGATGATTATATAGACGAGAAACTGTTTATTGCTTTTGCTCGTTTCGAGGAAGGTCAAAAGGAGCATGATCGTGCCCGAGTTATATATAAATACGCTTTAGATCATCTCCCTAAAGATAAAACTCAAGAACTGTATAAAGCATACACTATTCATGAAAAGAAATTTGGTGACAGAGCAGGAATTGAAGATGTTATAGTGTCTAAAAGAAAATATCAGTACGAACAAGAAGTGGCCCAAAATCCACAAAACTATGATGCATGGTTTGATTATTTGCGGCTTATTGAAGGTTAGTTTAAGAGTTAAGCATATTTTTGTTAAAATTAAAAAATGTATATATGTATGGTTTTTTCTTTAAGGTGAAGGCGATGTTGCTCTCATACGGGAAACTTACGAACGCGCTATTTCCAACGTTCCCCCGGCGAACGAGAAGAACTTTTGGCGTCGTTATATTTATCTGTGGTTAAACTATGCCTTCTTCGAAGAACTTGACGCAGAAGACGTAGAACGGGCGAGACAGATTTACAAAACCTGTCTCGAGTTGATACCGCATAAGAAATTTACTTTTAGTAAAATATGGCTAATGTATGCACAGTTCGAAATTCGCTGCAAAGATCTTCAACGTGCTCGAAAAACTTTAGGCATGGCCATCGGTATGTGTCCGCGTGATAAAATCTTCCGAGGATATATTGAATTAGAGATACAATTGCGCGAATTTGATCGCTGCAGACTGCTGTATGAAAAGTTTCTTGAATTTGGTCCTGAAAATTGTGTAACTTGGATGAAGTTTGCAGAGCTAGAAAATTTATTGGGCGATACAGAGCGAGCTCGAGCCATTTTCGAATTGGCTGTGCAACAACCTCGTTTAGATATGCCCGAATTACTGTGGAAAGCTTACATAGATTTCGAAGTTTCACAAGGTGAATCGGAACTGGCTCGCCAATTATACGAACGCCTGCTTGAACGCACTCATCACGTAAAAGTTTGGATGTCTTATGCGAAGTTTGAATTAACTGCTCGTGAAAATGTCGAAGATAACGCAGATGATATGAATATTCGACTTGCTAGACGGGTATACGAACGTGCAAATGATATGTTGCGCCAACTAGGCGATAAAGAAGCTAGAGTGCTGTTACTCGAGGCATGGCGTGACTTTGAAAAGGAAGCTGGCAAAGCGGGAGCTTTAGAAAAAGTCATGGAAAAGATGCCAAGACGTGTGAAAAAGCGACAGAAAATAGTGTCTGAAACGGGTGTGGAGGAAGGCTGGGAGGAGGTATTCGATTATATATTCCCAGAGGATGAAATGGCGCGTCCAAATTTGAAATTGCTGGCCGCCGCTAAAATGTGGAAAAAACAAAAGGACATAGAAATACCAAACGAAGAAAGTAGTGCAGAAAACATAAGCGGAGAAACTGGTGCTCCATCAGATACGAATGTCGAGAAAGAAGCGTGAAATAAATATATCTTGTAAAGTCAATTTTATAAACATATGGTGACATTTTATTAAAAAAATTGATAATTCTTATTATTTGACAATCATCGTACAAAAAAATAGATGCAAGAATGGTAAGAAATACTGGAAGTATTTAGAACGTAGTTAAAATTTACCCTCGATTGTAACGAACATTTAAAAATTTGTTCTCAATTCTGATGAAAGCATATTAAACAATTATTACTTTATTTTAAATATAGTGCTGAACATTATTTATAAACAAAATACAATAGATAGTTTTAAATTTCTAGTTTAATTTTCTAATCTAATCTAATTTTCTAAGATTTAGGAAAAATAGCTTTAAGGTAAAAAACAAATCTTATGAACGGAATACAGCGAATTTTTTAAAAGAATAAGTAAAACGTTTTTATCTGATTCATTTTTAAAATTCATTTGTTATAGTTTTGGCTCTAAACATGTTAAGTGTATAAATTCTTTTGCCCAAAGCTTTACAAATCTTAATATCCCGTTGGATATGTTAATATGGACATGAAAACGTAGTCCAAGTCGAAGGCTAACTCCAGGATCATGAACAGTCTCCAATGGGTTAAATGTATAATTATAATAATACAATTAAGATATACCGAGCCAGCGTTATTGCTTACATTTCTTGAAAGTAGGTCATGTTTACTGCAATACACCATTAAATTTGTTAGATATATAATCGTACAGGCAAATGTTTGCTGCTTGAGAAATCCCAACTCTTCTTTAGCCTCACGCAACAGAAGCATTTACTTCAGTCTAACGAGAAGTGTAAACGCGGAGTAAGTGCATTTCATCAACTACGAATATCAGATTGCATATTCCAATATGAATTATATTATTTTTTACAAAAACAGGCCTACCTGTAGAAATGTTGTTAAATCAACTGGAATATAGTTTCCTGCAAAAACAGCGCAGGGACGCTGCGAACGCAAGAGTGCTATGATCAAATTCTTTTTGAATTTCGGCAATTGCTCAATCCAGTTGCACGAATACAATGCAACTGTTAGGTCTTCACTTTGCTGGCGCATAAAATGACCAAAATAACATATTACAAATGCCTCTAGAGTAACGGCCGTAAAAAATATCAACGACAAAAGTTGTGCGCTCAAGTCGTCGGCATCCACAACATAGAGAAAATGTAAGCCAACCGTGCATTGCACGAGGGCAGAACAAATAAATTGTGCCAAACAAGCTGTCGATATGATTTTCTGGACGATTTTATGTAATCTAAAGTAATGTTAAAAACATTGTTAAACATTGTTAGAACTATACAGAAAATATTTGAAAAACTGTACTGACTTTAAAATGAGTAGATGATCATGAATGCACGCTACCATTTCATGGAAATTACGTTCCAAAGGGTGCTCCTTGGAAAGGGAATTGTCTTGTACTGCCACTGCAGATAAACTTCTGCATCCAATCTTCCGCACGCGCAATTCCAACGCGCGCATATGTCCAGTTAGAACGCAAAGATATGCTGACGGATAAGAATCATTAGCACAATTTTGAATAGCCTGCACAATTAGTGCAATCAGTTGGTACGTAATCACTATAGTATAGGCAACATCAGTATGTCTCCAATTTACATAGAACCATGCTGGATACAACAAAATCCTTTGCTTCGATACAAAAATCTTTATCAGGCTTAAAGAAATTCCCAACGTATAGATACACCAGAATACACGAAATAGATTTTGCGCAATTCGCACAGATTCACGCAGCGCCAAGTATTCGTCATTAGCATTCGCTCGACGATCAAGATATCTAAGGATATTTCTAATTTTTAAAAGATCCAAACGTACGAAGTAAACATTAAGAAATTTGAAATTAGAAATCGTATCAGTTATGGTTATGGTGAGATTTTCGCACAGTTGCTGCAAGTTGGCCGAATGAATGAGGTTGCCAAAAAGCGTTAGTGGAAATAAAATCGTTATCACAATATTAATAGCAATTGCGTAGCAGAAGTACAAACGCTGGGAAACGTGCTTAGGCCTATGGATGCCAGTATATTTCCAAACTCTCCAATGATATAGGAATGCTTCTTGGGTATTCGCGACGTTTTCCTGGTGATACATAATGCTATAATACGAGCTTATCAAAGGCCAAAACAGTTTTACTTGGTCTATTTCCTTGAGGCATATTTTATAACAAAATAAACAATTTAGTGGCATTACTTCGACTGTTATAACAATGGCTTCAAAGTCGTAATTATAATAATAGCTCATGCAATTAAAATGTAATACGAAAAGTTCTGCCTGCAATTGCTATCATGAGTTAAGTACTAGCTCCGAAAGTTTTAGTTCAACTATATTTGTATATTCGTTGTTTAGAAAGTTGATCATAAAAGCATACTACATTTAAATTATTCGCATTAAATTATTGGTACATACTATCAGTTTTAATAATTGCTGATGAATTTTTCTTACCTTTTAGGACCAACTGGAAAATAATTTGCCATTTACTGCGTGAGTTATTTCTAGTAGTTCTTGTCTTATTTATGCCTTAAAGCATACAAGCATTGCTTTGCAGCACATTTCAGCCTGAAAGTATTCTAGAAAGTACACGATCGCGACTAAAAACATTTTTAATTCGAACAGCTTCTCGGCGATGGTCAAGGCTCGATTACACTGTGAATACTTCACCTCCTCGCAAACGTTATGTTAAAGGTGAATCTACTTACATGTGTAGTATACTCCCTAAGGAGTATTGTACGTATTGAATTATATAACTTATTTGGACTTAAAAAAGAATTATTTTAAAACTACAAGTCGCTTGTGAAAGGTTTTAACACTTACCTGAACGTGGCTCACTATAAAAAATAGCACAATTTATTTGTATGAAATAAAACTCGAAATGTATAAATTTTGAATATAGATAATTGCATATATTTTTAAAAAATTTTCTCCATATATACTCGTATGCATGTACGTTTAAATTTGATGTTTCTAAAGTTATGCGTTAGTTTGTATATTAACTTGCCACAAGTAATATACATACTTTCAATATTAGTTGCGACAAATATATTTTCCAAACCATATTTGATATATACATATATATTTATATATGTATATATTGTATATGTATGTAGTGTTGACGATGTTAGACAAACAAGTTTTTCCACGCACACATTCGAATAATTCCACATCCAGCTTTACTATTGAGTTGAAAATTTGAACGCAAATTATTACTAGTAATACAATGATTTTATGGTTTTAATTACTGAAATAAATTTAGTTCTAACCAAAATAACTACTGACCGGAAACGCTTAAGCCATCAGTCAGACAATTATATAGACAATTATATTTGGCATGTAGAACAAAAAGCTCCAACATTTTGTGTATAAATGGTCATATCGTAATTAAGATTCTTTTAAATATATTGCAATAAATTATAATATTTTAATATAATGAAGTTTTAAATATCGTATTTCGCCTTTAGAAATGTATGCTTAGCTTTTAATGGTTGTTCATAATATCTACTCGTAGAGCACACCGGAAACAAAGTGAGCCAGTTAGACGGTGAGCTGTTTTAAACTTGACATATAATTGTTTTTATGACTTAAATGTTGATACTTCTTTTCGTAAGTTGCTAACCATTACAATAATACGACACATATAAATTATTAAATGATTTGAAATTGTTACTTTGTTAGCAGCAAAGTGCTGCCGTATAGATGAATCGTTATATTAAATTAAATTAAAGATACAAGTATAGCATTGCAGCAGCAGCGGTATTACTAAATTTAAAATGAAACAACAGTATTGCTCTCAACTGTGCTTGCTGTTGTTTCAGACAAGCAGCAGGTTGCATGCCGACTCATACGCATTATCCGCTACTCCTCAGAGTAATATCATCGGAAAACATTGAGTTTTACTAAGAAATTTATTATTTTTAATGCTATTAAGCTTTAGTAGCATTTGGTTCATTCTTATTTCCGTCCATTGCGGCGGTCTTATTTGTTTGTTTGTCTTTATCATCCTGCAAATAGATGTGCCAAAAATATTCAAGAGAAAACAACACATGAATTAAAATCAGGAAATATGTATGTTTTTGTTTTTTAGTTTTAGTTTTAAGAATTACTATCACAGAGTTACGATGCAGGAATGATAAATAAATCAAGTTATATTGAAAAGGATTAAGTAAACGCGTTACAATTAGGAATTGTTCAAAGTACGTGGTTCATAAATGAAATTTTAATAATGAAAGGTTTGATTTGCTTTGCTTTGCTACAAAATTCTGCTAGAAAATTCTTTTTGCTTAAAAAAAGAAAATTCTATATAATCAAAATAAACGAAACATTTCAAAGGGTAAAAAATCATTCTCATAAAGGTTGGTCTGTCTATATTAAATGACATTAAATTTTATAGCTATTGAAATGTTTCATTCATAAAACATTGATATCTGTTAAAATGATTACTCTTATGCAAAACTAATTTAATTAATTATTTAATTTTTTTTTTAATCAATTTTTTAATAACTTACCTTTAAAAGTTTAGAAAACGTTATAAAAAACAAATATGTACTATTAAATATGTACTATATTACTTACTTCTTCCTTTGCTCCGGTTGAGAAAAATATTGTCCATTGGGCTCAACGAATAATATACGTACCATAATTCTAAATTTACTTATATACTTTTTGTTGTTATATAATCTTCTAAAAATAGATATATTATAAAGGTGCTACAAACGCAATGCAAATCAAATCTATCATTATTCAGTTAAATTTATTTTAATAGTAGAAATCAAAAGCAAATTTTTTATCCGTGATCCCAAAATAAATTTCATTCAATAATTCAATTTAACTGAATCAATTTACGGAGTAAAGGAAGTATTTTAATGTTTTTACTTGTGACTTCTTTTGAGTTTTGGAAAATATTGTCTTATGGAATAATATACCTTGGTTTTGATGGCAGCTGCTTCATTTTTAAAATATTCCTCGCGTGCCTTCTCGTACATACTCACAAACTTGTCACGTTGCGTCTTGAACTGCGCAAACAGTTCATCGTCTTTATTACCTTTGAGACGATTTTCTATGTCTACTTTTTTGTCATGCTCTTCACGAATCTCCGCAGTCACCCAAGGTTTGTCTACAGGATATTGATTTACTAAATTCTTTAATGTTTTTATTGTACTTTTGCCTTTCACCACTTTTTTCACCATTTTCGGATTGGGTTTTTTAATTTTTCCGCCCGGCGCAAACGCGGGCGGTGGTGGTAAGCCGCCAGGTGGACCACGTCGCACTCGCGGTGGAGGCACTGGGCCCATCATAGGTGGTATTGGTGGAGGAATGGGTGGCATTGGGCCACGTCCACGACGCAAGAAGTGTGGATTACCACCCATAGGCGGCATTGGACCACGTCCCATAGGAGGTATCGGTGGGATCATTGGCGGTTGAAAAACATTTGGTGGAATATGTGGTGGCATGGGAGCCATAGGTCCACCACGTAGGCCGCCTGGACCAACTGGTGGCATCATTCGGCGCCCTCTGTTAGCCATTGGGCGCACTTGGTTGTTATTAAAACCGCGCTGTGGCCCGTTCCCAAATCTATTGTTATTATTCATTACCTGCTGCGAATTTTTGTTCTTGTTCCAGTTACCATTCCGTTGCAATTGCTGTCCTTGTTGTTGCGGTTTATTCTTCTGTTTGTTCTTTTGGTTCTTTTTCTTTTGACCTGATTGCTGCTGTTGTTGTTGTTGCTGGTGTGCTCCAACTGTCGGCGGCGTAGGGTTGTTGAAATCCATGTAACCAGGGTTATCTGGAATCTGACTGGCATTGAACATCATACCTATATTATTGTTGGGAACGCCTCCTTGTGACTTATTGAATTCTATTTGATATGGAGCCGCAGTCCCCCAAGCGCGTGGATTTTGGGTTCTACCATTTTGTTGAAAATACTTTTTAGAAACCATTTGTGGAAATGATTTGCGTTCGTCTTTAATTGTTTTACCTACTATTCTTTATAACGCACAGAAAGTGTGCGCCGTTAATAATATATTAATTTTAAGTTTGCGCTTTCGACAATATTTTTCAATTTTTATGTCTATAACAAAATGAAAAAACCACTCAAATTTAGTTCTCTCTGATATAAGAAATAAAAATGTCTACCATGCAATGTTGCCACCAGTTTCTCCTTTTTATGAGATCGAACTGTGACTAACGTTATCATTACCAGTCGTAAAAAATTTATGTACATTCCTCACCGATTTGAAAATTTGTCGATCAACTTTCACAATGATAATTTGAGAAATATCTATTCACCAAATTTTTATAATTATAACGGTTAATAGGTTATTATAACAGTTTTATATGTACATGGTATGGATGTATATAGCGTTTTCTCCGCATACAGTTAGCAGACGAAAAAGTGAAGGGAAGGATTCAACTATGTCCAAACAATTGTACTCCGATGTACTTGAATTCGCTGAATTGTTTAATACTAACCCAAGTGAATAGTGCTCTTGTTTAAAGTTTTGGTTTTTTAAAATGTTCGTTAAATTTTCCGAAAGGATGTTGGGTTTTTAAACGATTTTCCATCCCTTGTCAAGTGTGGTTTGGAGAGAAGCCGGTTTTAGCGACTTGCCATCTTCAGTGTATTATTTAGTTCACTATCTCTTAGTTTTCTGTTGAATTATCATAAACAAAACAACTTAATTGAATTTTAGGCGACCCCCCCATTTTTCGCAAACACAACTTTTTCGCACAATTATATTTTTGCGCCTTGGGAAGTTGTGGGAGTACATATTCTTATTTAAGGATATTATTCGGATTTCCAAAGAGTTGGCAATGCCAGTTGTTTGCAGTTCAAATGTTTTCTTTGGGAATACTGTTCGGCGCTACTCGCATTTGAAACCACACAACTAAAATTATAAGAAGCGATACACAAAAATAATTGCTTAACATTTTATTACTGATTTAGCATTAAATGGTTTTTTTGAACATTTTGTTTGGAGAATGGCCAAGTGTGCTCTTTGTAAATCCGATAAGGAAGACAATATTCGATATGGAGAGATGCTAAGGAATAAAGAAATGGCACTGCACACCTTCTGTTTGGTTAGTATATGCATACATACATATCTTCCGATGGAATGTGCCCTCTATTATTGTGCTCTAGTATTTAACACCAAATCTGTGCCAGCGCGGTGAGGACGACGAGGGTCTTTTGGGCTTCTTACCTGAGGATATTAAAGACGAGGCACGTCGAGTCTCTAAACTTGTAAGCTTGTTTCGGATGTATGGGATCTATATCTTCATTCTCTCATTCTCTGTTAAGATTTGCTGTTATTGCTCCAAGCGGTATGCGAATATTGGATGCTGTAATACAAAATGCCGGCGTACATTTCATTTGACTTGCGGCATCGAGCATAGAGTAGAGAATCAATTTGCCGGGACCTATGATTCTTATTGTCACCAGCATGTGACTAAGATACCGGATCAAAAACCGAGCAGGAATGAACAATGTTGTATTTGCTACGACAAACTCCAGGAGTCCGGACAGCGTTTCGATTCAGTAAACATGCTGCTTGCACCATGTTGTTCCAATGGCTGGTTCCATAAGTTGTGCTTGCAAAGATTTGCAGTATCAGCTGGATATTTCTTTAAGTGTCCATTATGCAATGATACGGAAACCTTTTGTCAGAAGTTACCATATCGAGGAATCTTTATTCCTAACAGGTTTGTAATAAAAATAATTTAACAAGTTTAATCAAAACAATTTGCCGCTAGGGATGCTTCCTGGGAGCTGGAACCAAATGCTTTCGCCGATTTACTAGAGCGTCCAAGCACATGTACCGCGGCTGAATGTCGATGCGTTGAAGGACGCAGGAAAACCAGTACCAGAAACCCGTTGTTGCTCTGCAATGCTTGTGGCTCCAAAGCAGTACATAAACACTGCCTCGATGAAGCATTTTATCGCAAAAGTTTTTATTGTAGTGACTGCAATTTCAGTACCAATGGTCGTCGTGATTCTCAACAATCCAAGTCGGATGACATAAATGCTGAGTCCGATGAGGAAGTGGATGTTGGTGTTGATAGATACATTGATAATGAAGAGTGTGATAAGCCGGTAAGCGTGTTGCAGTTTTCGGAAAGCATAGATGGTGACATAGAGACTGACGAAGATGATGAAGAGATACATCGCTCAGCAGTTAACCATAATATTAATATAATTCGTGATGACGACAAGGATGATGATGATGGTAATGATGATGGCGATACCTCAGAAATCAATACGAGCGAAGAAAATTTCGGATTGAAAAATAGAAAGTCTGATCAATGTTCAGCACCTACGGACGAAGAAAGAATTGCTAGAGCTCAAGAAGATAGTGAAGATGAAGAGATCATTCGCCGACCAAAAATTAATCATAAATTAAATGTAATTCGGGACGACGAAGAAGGGGAGGAAGATAAAACGATTGAAGAACATAAATCAACAATTTTCAATAAGAATCAATCGAATTCTCGGTTTGACTGCAGAGATGATACGGAAGATTTACATACTCGTAATAGTGCCGTTGTTACAAAAAGGCGAAAAATGTTCCACCCTTCTGATTGTAATTTAGATGAATTTAAAAATGTACAACGATATGGTACATATGACCATTGTTTAATGAATAACTGGTCAGACGATGAAAGTGAAGATGAATTGCAAACATTCCTATACTCTCTAATGCAGAGTCGCATCGTCAAAAACGAAGAGACACTGAAGGAAACAGATGTACATATGTAAATGAAATAGTTTCTGGTGCGAGTCTCTGTGTCAAAGATAAAAAAACTAGGAATTAATTGAAATGTTCAATGCATTTTGGCGAAATTTTTTTCTGTTATTGGATTTGTATTTTCTGTACTGTATATTTGTTTTATAAACCAATTTATCATAGTAGAGCAATAGAAAAAAAAGAAACCCGGAAATTGTATTACTTTCGAAACGTTTGCTTTTCCTATAGGTCTTCCAAAGCACTGCGGAGAAGAAATTAAATAAAATTTCTCTTATGAAATTGTCGGAACAACAACGCAAGCGATGATTGACTATATCTTCAAGCTACTACAATTTCGACACTTCAAATTTATATGATATTTCGTGCGAAGTTACAGTTTTTATGCTAAGTAAGATATTAAGCAAAAGAAATTAATCCGTGCAATAAGGTCAAAAATTGGAAGAGAGTATGTATGCTTATATAATTTATATTAAAAAATTATTAATTTAATAAACCTCCGTATATAAATCTACGACAATATTAAATTTTGAGTCTTAATTAACTAATAATTACTCCAAAGTAAACTAAAAATTCTTCTCCGAAAAGAAGGAAGCTATTAATAGTAGATTAAAAAAGCATTGAGTTTAGTAGACTATATATTTATTATTATGGGAAGTCAAAATCTGAAATGAAAAAGAACCTACCATATTATTAAAAATTAACAATAATTTGGAAAATTAATATTACAGAAAAATAACAATTAGTTCAATTTCATAATTATGGGCATATACATACATACATACATACATATATATATGCGGAGTGCGGTTCATGGAAACCTAAGAAGTCAACTCCATCTAATTTGACCTCGGACATCATATCGGTGAAACATACTCCCAAGAAAGTACTCTGAAGAAGCATACTCCAAATCAATTTTCCTCCGTTTAGGCGCTAGAGGTAATTTTATAAAAATACGACTTAAAATCGAGAGACCATCTTATGCGGAGCACCTTGTATACATTATGAAGTGTGTTTATTACTATAATAATTTCCTTGTTTCTAAAGACGATAATTATTTTTTCTTTTTGCGCGTTTTAATGGTTTCCGGGCTAGAGAAAAAAATGCTTCAATTTGTGAATAGTATACGATCTTATGATATTTGTGGTTTTGTGATTTTGTGATTTTGAACAAAGGGCACACCTTTCGTTTTTAATTAGCTAAAATGGGCGCTTCTTCTACTTTTTTTATTGAAGCAAACAACGAGCTTCATTTGCGTTCAGAAAGCTTGCCTGCAGGCTTGTGCACATCAAAGCTTTTGCAAAAGTTGTCCAGCTAAGTTCTAAAGCTTTTATGACGATTGTGAACGTTTTTATACTGTAACCACAATGTACCCCTGCAACCAACAACAACTGCCCTGCACCGTTGTGGTTGAGAAAACCTTTCCACAAACCAAGCTAGTTTAGTAGTGAAAGAAAATCCAGCAGAAAAGCATGCAAATATGGGTAAACGAATTCGTTAAAAAGTGTTCGCTAAGAAAATTATAAGTAAAAAAGAATAGCGGACAAATATGAATTATTAAAAAACAAATTTGAAACATTTTCAAATCCAAATACAAAAAAAATGTGGTAAATTTAGTGATGACATTAACTAAAAACCAACGAAAACCAAAATATTGTGTGTGGAATTTTATGCAACAGCAGCAGCAGCAGAAACAAAGACAACCGGCTTAAAAAATGTGAGTGACAAATAATGAGTTATTAATATTCAAATATCATTCAACACATCATACATTTATGCCATATTTATTCAAATATTAAGGTATATCAGTATGTTTAAGTGACACATTTACACACACACACACACACACACACACACATGTACATCTATTCAAATACAAAAATCAAACCGCACCAAAAACACCCTTTTTATATAGAACATCCCTCAAAATGTTCAAAAAGTTTATGTATATGCATTTTTGTATTCATTTGAATTGTATATACACACTTGTTCGTAAAGAGCTACGTAACATGTTCCTATAGTAAATATGTACATATATAATATTTGTAGAGAAAAAAGCAACAAAAAAACCTAAGAGCCAAGTGACATGCAATAAAAATGCCCAACAAGTGGCACACTCTAGATGAAGACGCGTGAAATTCTCATAAGTCCCGAAGACGGTTGAGACACACTCCACCGGCCGGCTCTCTGTACCTGCCTGTAACCACTAACTTTATACACGTGAAGAACATTAAAAAAAACATTAAAAAATAAGAACTAACATCTTGTAATTTATCTTTGTCGCAGTGATACTAAAAAGTTTCCCAAAAGAAATCATTTTGCGTCAAAGTTGGCTTTACAATGTTTCTTTTTGAAGACGCTTCGGTCGTCCTGCTCTCTATATGTACATATGTATGTATGTATGTATCTACATGCATGTTTACATGTGGAAAACTTTTTACGGTCAACAGAAAGTTTCCATGCCATAGCTGACTTTACACAAATGGAAATAAGTATGATATGATGGCTTTAACCGTTAACCTCTCCTAAATCATTCCAAGCAGATTCTCATATAATTCGCTGCTACAATATTTTTCCTTCGTATACTTAATTTATTCACTGTTCTTTAAATTCGAATGGCTGAAATTAATATTCTAATGCGTCAGAAGTAGGTTAGATAAAAAGTATCGTACGTGTACGTACACATGTATGTACATATGGTAGTGAGGTGGTATTTATATTTTGAATTTCTGGAACTGTCAAATTTTTTGTAGTTAAATACTCGTAAAATATATGGATTTTTTCTAGTGTGAATTTTCCGACGCATGGTATATAGAACATATACTCTTATATACTCGTACATACATATTGTTGCATAAACTGCTATCGTATTAATAGGAGTACATAGTAAGTACGAAAAACCCAAAAGTTTTATGGAAATTTTTCTACGTAGTATTCTTCAACCGCGTGAAACTCTCCACCTGTAGGTCATTCATTATTGAAGAGGAATTAAGTAGAAGATTATAAGTTTTGTTGAAATTCAATTATCAGGGCCTAAATCTCCTTAAAGACTGGTGTTATGCAAATTATGTAATTGTCCTGTCTGTCGGTCGTCTCCAATCAAGATGAAGCAACTTTTGAGGGAGCGACTTCAACTAACTTATTGTGAGTCAAAAAGTAAAGTCGTAAATAATCAGTTGCTAAATTGCCAGGAATCTTCTAAGACCTCCTCGGAAATTATTTTCGCTTACGGCACTAAGTGTAACCGATAAGACTGTCATAAATGTTCTATTTTTGTTCTTAAAGTAAGTGCTGCTGCCGTCAGTTATTCCTAAATACGAGTGTGTATGTATATCATAAACCCAAATTGAAATAAAAACACACAAAATTCAATAAACGCTTCTTATAATTTTGAGTCTAAATTTATTTTTGAAATTTTAAATATTAATACCACATAGTAAAAGATGTTTATTCACTACAATATGTATTTTTCAGTATGTTTTTTTCATCCAGTTAACTTATTTCGTACTCCCATTAAAGACAACCTTTTGTAATACTCGTATATACTTTATATAGCTCTTTATAGAGTTTACAGCAGTTGTCGCTAGACAATTGGAGAAGTTGTAAAATATTTAAGTTAAAAAAATTAACAAATTTTCTACGATTTTTACTTTACGATTGTAAAGTAAAAATTTTTAAATATTTTTGAATTCATAGTAAAACATGATTATTAATATATCATTGTCTCTTAGTTCTGAGTTAAAATTTAGAGCTTCCAACTCATCGGGAAACTCGTTTAAAATACATTTAAAAAATTTTAGCGAAAATTAAACTAAAAGGGCTCTAATTCTCACCTTAAAGTGGGCGTGGGTGGTTAGTTAATGCTTATTTTTGTATTGTCATCTAGTTCTGAGCTATGGTTGAAATTTCGAGCCTCTAGCTTATCGGGAAGTTGGCTTAAAACCAATTTTAAAATTTGTACCGAGCTTGAACGAAAGCGACCTAATAAAAACATTTTAATAACAGACTTTTTTAATTTCATCAGAATTAAATATAATTTCAATAGAATAGAATAGAATTTAAATTGTTTAATGTGTTTTAGTATAAAAACTTTTGTTTTTTGTATAATTATCTTTTTATACAAAAGACTTTCAACTCTTAATACATGTTAAGTTTAGTAAATTAACATAAAATAATGGAATTCGACAAATTTTACATTGAACAACTTGTACAATTCTACACAATATTTTTTTTTACAAAAATGTGCACCCGGAGGGAATGCAGAGAGAACCTTAAGATGTTTTACTCGTATCTTATTTTTTAATAAATGAGCTAGTACATACATATGTGTACATGTATTGATTGTTTTATATGTATATAGCGATTGTAGTGATTGTTTTATATACTAGTATTTATTTAATTTATTTTTTTATTATTATTGCCTCACGTAGTATCTCTGGTTATGGTCTTTTATGAAACATTTCAAGAGTCTCTTGGGAATTAGAGTTATTAAAAACACAAATGCGGGATGGTCTTAATTATACGACGTGCTACGACGTTGCTAATTTTATAGAAGGTGTTGGCAGTTATTAATGTTAAAAGTGCGCTCGAATGTTAAATAATTTTAGTATGTATTGGCATTTCATATTTAAACAATAACGTATATACATAGCTCATTATAAACTACGTGTATGGCTCATTATGATACGACAAGAACCGAAATTATATATTGTAAGTTTTCGTCTTTCATTTTATAATGCATAACAGAGTTAATAAAATGGAAATAGTTTTTAATTAAAATGGAAAATAGAAAGTTTAGTACGTTGTTTTTATTTCTATTACCTTCTGAAACTTTAAGCGTTCTTGTTGTATTTTCTTGAAGTGTAGGGTATAATAAAAATTACTAATACTCGAGAATTTTGTATATGACATGGAGAATGTGTGGCTAGAAATTGATATGACAAAAAAGGGAAAAAGGAGAAAATGGTCTTACAGTACAAAGAAAATAGCCTGCAACAACTGCAGCTGCAAAAAAACTATTGACTCTCTCTTTATTGTTTCAATATAAAAATGGCAAGCATAGAGTATATTATATACATATGTTTATTACGTTCATTGGCACGCTCGTATCCTACAGTGAATGACACACATACGGCCACATTACAGTGGGTGGTGGTGGGTGTCCTTAATGAGACTAAGTTTACAGCGTCATTAACAGAAACCTACCAGAGAGAGAGAGAGAGAGTGACGAGTTATGTGAGAAAGTAAACTTGTGGTGAATAGATTAGTGGAGAGCGTGAGCTATTGATTTTCTAGGAAAATATTTGAATACAACAAAATAGATACTCTTTAAAATGGTAGTCGAATTTTGCTACCGGAACGAGTTGGACGGCGTGGGTCACTAGCAGTGTTAAGAAAAAACGGAAAAACCACGTTTAATTAAATATAAATTTTTAATACTACTATTAGAAGCCACAGAAAAAGTGCACTCTTTTCAAGCGCTGTGAAAAATCAGAGATAAAAAATTTATTGTTGAGCGGCAGGTGTAGCATTGAAATAGTGCAATATCGAACCTTCACCTCGCTTTTAAACTGCGCCAATGAACAACTTATTGAAACGCTGATGCATTTTTAAAATTACGAGTATTTCCAAGACTTAAAATCGCTCCTTAGATATATGTATACTCTGTAAAAGTAAGTATCTCTAATTTGATGTGGCTTTATAAAAAAAAAACAAATAAACTGTTTCAGTAATGTACTCACAAGTTCGAGTATGTATGTATATACATTCTTGTATTTCTATTCATACGATATCTAAGGAATCCGTCATACAAATTGCAAATACATAATGTGAATATACTCCCAAACACTTGTATACTATATTTGATTATTTACATATATGTACATACATATGTATATACACATGTCCATGTATGTAACAAAAAGTTTTTCAACGATTTACTGGAGTACTATAGTTGTTGTTGGTAGTGCTGGTTCAAATGAAGCCAAAAGTAGGTCGTTGGCATTTTATGTTCGATCGAATGTCGTTGTTGTTGTTGTTATTGTTTTATGTTTGGAATGAGAGCATTTCAACAAAACCATATGTACAAACAGACGCATTATACCGCACATACTTGTATAGACACATAGAAAGTCACCAAATGCTATAGCGAAAGCAAACCCTCCTCCACTCTCTCTGTAAAGTTTGGTAAATTTTTTATTTAAATTAAGATTAGATAAATTCAATTTTTCTTTCTGCAATCAATTCTTATTATGTGTATTGCACAATATTATTGGGTCAAAATATTCTTTTTATTTTTGTACATTGGAGATTACTCCTCTCATGTATTAAAAATATTGAGATTATATTAAATTTAAAGCAGTTTTTTTAATTAAGCTTTGTTTAAGATACTTAAGTGTAAAAAATAGATTAGAAAAAAAATATATTCAATCAAGCCTTTATTCTATTATTTTTATTCTCTTATTCGTATTCTTTATAGTTCCTTTACTGATTACGCTGTTAATCTTTTCTATGTAACCTCAGATTAGACACTAATCCGTTATTAAATGATTTTGAGACAAACACGTGAGTTCTTGCAACGTTACGCGCTATTCATAGAGTATTCATAAGATTTTTTTACTTGACAGAGAAGCACCTACAAAAGAAGCACCTCTAAAAGAAAAAGCGTCGACAGGGCTTTTAGTAACCACATTTTAAGAGACTATGAATCCAGTAAAGTGCTTTCACTGCATTTTCTCTGCAAGCGCAAGCGACCGTGCGGTTGTGCGTCTGTATGAGCGAGAGAAAAAATTGCTGTTACGGGTCTATATTTGCAGGTTACTTGGCTGGTTGATTTGTTTGTGACTTACAAAGTCGGTTAATCGGTTGGTTTGATTTCGAATTTGACCGTCCTTAAACGTGCGTGGATGGCCCTTTGATAAATGAATTTCATTGGTCGTTGGTTCTTGAATACGTTGCGTCATTTGATTGAGGAGATTTGTGTTTGCTGGATAGATTGTTCTGATTGCATCAGGCTCATCTTGACGAAGTTTTGCTTAATTATTAAGTTTATCGATTAGGCGGTTAGCTGTATATTTTTACTTCATCTATTTTGTAACCTATTTTTTTAACTAGTTTCTTCATTGATTGATTGATTTGCCGGTTAACTGGCTTGCAATTGATTGCTTGACTGGATCGCATGATTGGTTTGCTCGACTCTTCGTTTTGGTGGTTTTTTGTCTGTTAAATACTGTTAGAAATTGTTTAATTGATTAATTACTTGGTTAGTTGTTGTTTTATTTAACCTTGTAATTTAATTTATTTTATAACGTATACTAAATTACAACCCTTTCAACGCTTCATCGGACAAGACAAGGATTAAATTTGCGTAACAGTTGACCTTGGCTTCATTGGTGTTGCCACCTGCTAAGCGAAAATGGTTTAGGTGAAAATTACTTTAGATTTGAGGTCGTAAAACGTAAACTATTAATAATAATCAATCTTTTTCTAGAATGAAAAATAAAGCATCATAAAAAAATTTTCGTGATAGCTTTTCTTTTGTAATAAAAAATATATTTGTTGTCTATAAATAATAAGATTTTTTGTATATTTTGTCAGTAGCGTGATTTGAACAAGGAGAGTTAATTTTAGCCTTAGAAGAGAGCATAAAATTAAAAAATTGTAAGTTAATATTTTATAAAAGAACAGTAGGTACTCGTTTTCAAAAATATGTTATTATACAGATATTTTGGAATCTATGTATATATTATGGAATTCACCTTTCGAGAATTCACTCCACAAAATCCACCTTTCGAAAATCCAACCCTCAAAATTTACCCGAGTGAAAACCACCTGTACCAAATCCAGTACACTCTTGAAAAATTAAATTTGTTACTTTTGTTGCCGGAAGAACTATGTACTGCTTTGCGGCGGCCTTTTATAACATTCGTATTAATGCAATTGAAGTCAAAGTTGGTTAAATTATAAATTGATGGTCAATGCGGTTCCATTTCGTTTTCATTCAAGAATTAAACGATTCTAAAAACAGTCGAAAAATCGACGTTAGCTCAGATTTTTTTGCAATGTGGGTTGGTGGTTTTCTGCAAAAGTGGGCCCAATTGTAAGCTTCCAATGATTGCGTGTGCAATAGAGCTATTTTTTATTTATCTATGATAATTGTATATGCACGTTTTTCGATTTAATAATCCATGCCGAAGGAATCACTCAAGTATAAAATACGCCTTAAATCGTATCGTATAAGAAAGAAGAATCAGAAAAATAGCGATGTATGAAATCGTACTTATATATCGTGTCATCCATAAAAATTAATCTCCCATCATCATCTCCAATAAACTTTTAAAAACAACTACTTTAGGCGACTACCAACGTGATCAATTTCTATATTTAAGCCCGTCTTTAAATTGCGCAATATATACGAGTATATCCTTATCAGTGGCTTAGACATTTTTATAAACTATCGTTGATTGATGAAATGCGGCATTTTTAATGAAACAAATTAAGAATGGATATACTAGTAATTGTCTAAGAAGGTTGTGACAGAAAAGAGCCGACAAAAGCTTGCTATCAAAAAGCTCACAATCTAAACAAGTTCAATTAGATATAATTAAATATCAAAAGAAACGGCCGGAATGAATACGCAACAGTTGAAACAAAAACAAAAGAAAATAACAAAATAAACAAAAGTTTGCATTTCAATTAGCTGAAAATATATTATTATAGTTGCGATAGTTCATTGGTTATCGTAAATATCCTCCATTTAGAAGTATAAATGTTGTCAATTAAAATTTAATTGTCAAATAAAAAACAAGCGGACATAATTAGAAGTACAAATTGCAAACGGAAATTTTGTTAAATAGTACAGTGGAAAATAAACAATAACAAGCCTCCTCAGCCCCAAAAAAACGACAATTTATTTCTATTTTTCGCATAACAAGTATGTATTCACTCGTATTTAGTGAATATCGAACTGTATTCACTTTTTAGATTTTTCGATTGGTTCGATTTTCAAATAGTTGTTTTGATTTAGTTTACTATCTGACAATTCATAATAACAATTGACGTTTAATTTTACGTTTAAAAAATTACAGAAACAGTTACGTATTATTTATTTTTATGTTTTAGTCACAATGAGGGTGCTGCTTACATAAGCAACGGAGGCGAGTGTCAAATGACAAAATTAGCCATAATTGTCATTTGTGTAATATGTATCGGGTTGTTTTCTGTTTAGAAAATTGAAAGACAATTTTATCGTTTGCAACGTTTTAGCAGGACTTATTACCTATATTTTTTTTTAATTTCGTAAGCACTAAAGTTGAGACACGTGTCAATCAATAAACTTCAGAAATAAATCAAGGTATTTTAAAGTGTAATATTCTTAAATTGCCGTAAGACTTATTGATGCATCTATAAAAATATGGCAACACAGTATGTCTATGCTCCTTTTTAAAATCAAGAAAAGATCCATTGAATGGAAATTGCAAATTTTTAATTTGCAAAGTAAATGTACTATATAAAAATTATTCTTTTTAGGCGTTTTATGAGCTTATATGATTGTGTAAAATTTCTAATGTGATTAAATGTTTAGGGAGGGTGGTTTTTGGAGATAACTATTTTACTTAGAAAAATTAAAATTAAATTCGAAATTTTGAAATACATATGTACATATGTGAACACATACCATTTGGTGCCTATCATGGCTCTATCCACCACATAATTTTTCTGCTATTCTTTAATAAATATTGTAAAAATGAAGTACGTTTATAATCTGAAGAATATAATTAATACATTTTTTCATCAGTCATTTACGCCTTGACAAATGCAGACTTATTACAAAAACAAATTACAATCAGCCGCACTCTCTAAGCTCACGACGTTTGTTATTAAAACCGTCAGACAATAACAAAATATGTATCAAGTAACATATCTCAGCCCATCCTCACCTCAGTGTCTCAAAGCACATTAAATAAATAAATGGAAAGAAAAAGCAGCAACTTTCTTTTTCAGAACCAAAAAAAAAACAATTTATAGGCATTAAAAATTAAAATTAAGGATACTTTCAGACAGTTGCGTACAAAAACAAATTTCTAATCCATCCCAAATTAACTATGAAAAATATCACATTTAGAGGCGAGAAATAAAATCTTGTACAGAAATGTTTGTGATACTGTAACATAGGCTTTTAACATAATCATTATTGCGTGTTTTTTTGGAAAATATAAACGAAAAATTTCAATTAACCATAATAAAGAAGTATGTTTATTTCTAAAAAGAATAATACTCGTATATATAATATTATAGAACTGTAAATGTAAAGAATACTAACTGATTTTTCGCCGTTGGTCGAATGGAATGGACAGTTTTAAAGTACGAACGATTGTATTTGCAAAAAAAATTTTATAAAATTCCAATAATTCAATTCCAATAATTCAGTCGTTTAACGGCCGCATGGTAATAGACGTGAGGCCAGTGAAAAGGACTACAAGTTGCATCTGAAAATATTATATAATTCTAATTAATAAATGGCTCTATTGACAAAGGCTAAGACTTACATGCTAAACTGGTTATAATTTTCTTTGCGGTAACTTTTATACAAGCTGCAAAGAGAAAATAATTGGTCTGTTACAATCATTTTACACGAATTGAGGTTAGTTGGTTAAAAAGCGACTCAAAGGAAATATTATAAATGTACAGCGCCCTAAACAATATTAATTTTCTCATTTTCATTTCATCTAAAATGAAATGAAACTAAAATTGCAGCAAGTACTTTGTGATGTAAGTAACTGTTAATTGGCGGAGAACATGAAAAGTGACTTTTGTGTAGCTTTAATCACAATTTGACACTCTATTTTAAATAAATGAGTTGATTCCGAATCTGATAACAAAAGAGAACAACAAGAAGAATCGAAGTGACAAAAAAAATTAAATTGATATGACGTCGCTTCTGGTCTCATTTGATTTTTTTTCATTCTCAAATATTTATTAATTTTTTATTATCTATTTACGTCAACGTTAAGTTTTCTAACTAAATAATTGTTTTTTAGTTTGATGTACAACTGTACAAGCACTCAATGTTGCTAATAAATATTTAGATATTGACTGTTTTGTTTAATTGCTTAGAATTAAAAACATATTTAAAAACCATAACAAATTAAGAAACAAACAAACCTTAAACAAGTTAGACAAACTTCCATGACAGTAATTTTAAGTTCATTATTAAGTTCATTATTCATTATTATATACATACATATTACATTATGTACGAGTACAACACCCAAAAAATATTGATGGGGATGGTTCACATGGCCAAAAAATAGAACAAGGGGTCAAAGTAATGCACTAGGTACAATGTAAAAAATTATGGCTTCTACGCTGTTAGCTTAATAGAGAAATGTCTTTAATAAATTAAATAGTATAAGTAATTGCCGAAGCCTTTAGATTGCTTTGACACTAGTATTTAAAAAATTCGCTGAATGTAGTTAACCGATTTGGCAAGTGAACCATTCAAATAATACATTCATTTGAAGAAACAAGTAATAATGAAGATGAATTGATTACTGATGCACCTATTTTTAAAATAATTTTCCAACCCTGAGGTAGGTTATAATTAATTAATCAATAACTGCTGCCGTCAGCCATAGTTTTTATGCCATTCTTATTGGGACATTATAAATTTGTGAATGTAATATGTGACTATAGTAATCGTTAGATATTATAATTATTATTCATAATAATTATTTTAAGTATAATAAAGTCTTATAGAGTTTCTAATAATGGCTAGATTTATAAAAATTTCTAATTAAATATCTAACAAATTTATTAAACATACATAGATGTATCAATGTATGTAGATGTATGATAAACTTATTTAATTAGATTACTTATTTAATCAAAAAAAAATATTTTTATTTAATAAAAAACCGTTATTCAACATTTCCTACTACAAAACAATTCACAGACGTCAATTAATCAAATTGAAATTATTTCCAAGGTCACTTTTCGTCGAGAAGAGCATCGAGATAAGAAAATAATGTAGCGACTACCTCAGTATCATAAATAATTTCATAAATAAATCAGAAATCTGTAATCTTTCCAAAAACAGATTTTTTTTTTTAAACTGAACCTACTACAATGTAGAATTTTCTTAATTAAGGCAAGGCAACAGTTGTGGTGACAAACAGACTGTTTGTTATATTATACAGCAGTTTTTTTAATACAAATATAAATTGATTATTCAGTTAAGTCAGTTTATTATAGTTTATATTTAATTGCTTGTATTAAAACAATTAACTTATAGTCTTTATGCTTCGCTTTTCTAGTAAATTATTCTGTCTGGCTCACGCAGATCGAAACTAGAATTTATTTCATTTCCACAAACTCATCCTCAAGTTACTGACAGTAAAATTACAGTTAGTTGACATTTTGAGTAATAATACGTACATATATACATAGTTTCGTAGTAGCCCTAGAGACTTTAGAAAACCCTGGAATTTATCGCATGCTTGAATGTTATAATCATAATCATGTTTGTCTTAAACAAATAATCAAAAATTCCAAAAAATCAAATGCAAATAAGAACAATTACTCTATACGTCGCTACAAAATATGGTTGGCAGTGTTGCCATATCATTTAAAAAAGGTTATTATTGGGAATTTTTAAGATGTGGGGAGAAAGAGCAGAATATTCAAATAATTAAAAAAAAATTCGTAAACTTATAAAATTCCTTTGGTTGGTTTAACCAATCGAGCCTTAAAAATATTTAAAATCCTATCCTTGTATCGTTTTTGATACATAGGATAATAGTATTGAAAATATGTGTTATATTATTGAAAAAATAGTATATATGCATTAATTTTTATAATAAATTCTTTATTCCATCTTTATTTTTTAAACAATCAATGCAAATATTTTTTCTATCCTTATCCTTACAAATTGGTTTTTGGCACATACAGCAATATAGACTTATTTGCTTATTTTTATCACCTGATGCGTAACACTGCTGGCATCTTGCTCGCGTTTTTGGTGACGGCTTAATATACAGGACTGCTTTCACCGATGCTCCAAAATGAAAAGCTTCCCTACTACTATCACTCTTTACAATTTTCGAATAGAGCGAATGGGAATATTCACTCCGTGGCTTTTGGGTTCTACTTTGCATATTGTTTTGTATAAAAAATGATACAAAGGAGAAAATTATGAAGTTTTACGAGATTTTTTTACTTTATTTTTTTACCAATGTAGACATTTAATCCTATCAGTTTATTCCAAATTTCAATATTTCAGTTTGTCAGTTTTGACAAACTTCTATAAATATAAAATAGAAAATGTTTACACATAAAATAATACCAAACTACACAATTGGCAACACTCGTCCAAACATGCAAGCATATTATATAAATAAATTTTATTTCGATTAACCTTTTTTGTCAACAAACTGCTTACTGTCGTGTTGTCATCGATAAAAACTTCTCCGATTTAGTTTCTCAACGTTGTTATTCATCAGTGCACAATTTAGCTTTCGAAGCGGCGCTTCAGGTTCCCTTTGGTATTCTTTAGATTCTGAAGAATAACATTTGCAATTGATACGATTTTTAAAATTTCCTTTTATCAATGCCGAATTTTTTAGAGAAAGAATGAATCCATCTGTTCTACTGGAAATTAAAGGAACTGGGATAAATATTGAGCACAACTCCTTAGTTGCACTGAGCACTCATAAAGTTCCTAAGTCGCATTATATTCTTAACGCTATAAATAAGAATAATGTCAGTAGTGTTAAAAATCCTGTACCAATCGGACATAAGTGCAATTTGCCAACTAAACGAGAAGATTATTTTGAAGCCCGTCAAACTCTGCCGGTAGCAGTCAAAGACTGTTCCAGGTATTTCTCTGATATGCTGAGACATTTTTCAGAATTTGGTTTCCGGAAAATAACGCGTTTTCTTCATATTATTTTATAATAAACGATAAACGAATCTTTCATTGTTCAAATATAACAAATTCGTTTCTCTTTCTTTTCCGAATCTTTTATCGAAGATCCGGCAACCTTGTTCATATTGTGACAGCAGGAAGTACTTTAGAAACGTCATTATTTATTCAAATTTTAGTATTAATTTCCACTTCCGTTGTGCCAACGGCTAATTACAGTTTTTTTGCCGTTTGCACACCGCATGGATGTAAACGTCGAAGGCTTTGCCAAGCCCAGCCACCGGAAGCTGTCTGTAACGATACACTGCGCAGAATACGAGCTGCAAATACAATAAAAGAATTTGAGTTTTTACTACAACGTGAAATAAAGACATAGCGCAGCTATAGAACAACAACAGATAATCATAGCTGCAAAAAACGCGTTAACAGTGCGATCAGTTGGAGTGGTCGCAGAGTAGTGCAAAGACGTAGCAGGGCACGGAGATCTCCTAGTGGAGATCTTACGAAATTACGGAAATGTGCAAGCGTTGCGAATTCTCAAGAGCCGCAGCGATGCCTCCACAAAGACTCATGGTCGTGCTGTGAAGGAGCAGACATCAACGCCACCACTACGAACAAAACTAGCCAAGAGCTTTCATATTATTTACAACTAGCGGCAGATTACTATGCAGAAGGTTTATTGAAAAATATTGAATATCTGGAATCAATTGGTTCCCGGAGCAATAAATTAAATAAGATAAAAGATAAAAGAATTCATAAGGAAGAAAATGCAAGTGCATTATATTCTTGCAAAATTAAAGAAATCCAAACGTACAGGATGTCCTATGAAGCATCAAAAAATGCTACACAACCTCGAGACGAGCTGTATGAATTATCATCATTAAAAATAGTGAGCTGGTTTCTAGTAGCAGTCATCGTGAAGAGAATAGCCCGACATAAGAGTTTGCGACTGACAACTGAACGGGAGAAGTCTCTTGTAAATGATGCGGAAAAAATGTTCAGAAACTGTCAAATACGCGTGGACATAATACCTGCAAATTCCAGAACAAACAAAGAGGTCGGCAAAAGATTGGAAGAAAGTGCAAAAAATACCGCGTAAGCCTGGTAAAACATTGCACGCCAAAAACGGGCATTCAATGTAGTGCGATTTTTGTGAAGTTAAACAGGATTTGATGGATGTGACCGAATTGCATTGGTTTCTTAAGCAACTATGGTTACTTCCAGGTCCTGTCGCTTAAAATAAATCGATTTAATTGCATTAAGCAAAAAGTAGCAAACTTATTGGTTATATTTTTCAAGTTATTGGATGTATTGTACTATGTACCTTTCTTTCCATTTAAATGGATTTTCCTTATAAATTTATGCTGTTGAAATTTCTATAAAAAATATTAATTAATTTTTTTGTTTCAGTTCAGAAATTACAACACAAATATTGAATCATTCTGGATTCAATATTATGACCGATTATCTGAAGACCAATCTGAGTAGAAAATCCATACCATCAAATTATTTAACCCGAAATGGTAGTAATAAATCGCAAGACCAACAGCAATTTGCAGAGTTAATCGATAATCTGCAACAATTGGAAATAGGAATTAACGACTTGCACTTACCCAAAATAACGTTAACTGATTGCAGTACTTCAGACTTCGAAACGATCAAATACTCTTCGGCGACAAGGTACAGTCAACGGTCAACAGAGAGGAGTGTACCGGGAAATACGTTTATGCTAAAGCAAAATAAATTCGATTTTAATAGAACTTTAGAAATACCAAACGAAAACATTTATCATAGCGAAGCTAGACCACCGTAAAACTGCAATTTAAAACCAAAGCAAAATTTCTACAATAAAAAAGAGTCTTGTCAGCCTGTCAGCAAAAGAAAAACTGTTAAAATATTCTAAGATAACAATCGCATCCGACCATCTAAAATTGTAAAACATTGTAATTCACAAAGGCGAAGTAGACGACTTCCTGCTGCTGCTAAACAATGGTTGCCATAGAACATCGCCAAAAGCCGACCGTAAGCGCCACCCCGTCGACAACCATAACTGCAACAACAACATCGGTAAACAATCAGCAGCAATCAGGTCACACTGCAAGCCCAGACGTCATCGAGATGACACAACAGCAAACAGAGCAGGAGCAATTAACGACCACCAACACGATACGTGTTTGTCAATTTAATAAGACGTCAAACAATGATTTGGATAGTTCCGCTTTGACTGCGAAAAGTGCCGCCAGTCAACGGAATGTCGACATTAAGTTGTCCAGCAAATCCCAAGGTGACAACGCCACCAAAGAGTTGACCAAGAAGGTGCTTAAACTAGATCTCGCAGGAAGAGATGATCTGGACGAATATTCGTTGAAATCGCCCAAGTCGCCGATTAGTGGTTAGTATGGACTTTTGAAAAAATACACTGAAAATGTTTATTTAACAATTAACTTGTAGCGCGTATACCGCATCAAACGACACTTACTTCCGTCGATGTTGAGGATCGAAAAACACTACGCGAGGCCTTATATCAGGGAATTTTTCATCGTCATCGAAGAACCATATTCGCCGTAGGCAGCTTTCTACGCATGCTACGTAGTCGCAATTCTCAATATAACACAATACGTAGTTCATCCGAGGGTGAGGACATGGAAGAGGCCAGATAAAATCTGCGTGAGGAGAATACTACATTCCATATGTTACGCGAAAAAGCATAAAAACATTAGCCGAAGGAGGACGAATGAACTATTAATCTCAATTATCTCTCTTTTTTTAGTGCAACTAATCACATTCCACTCTCTAAGGTACAATATTTTTAATTTTACGAAGCTTAGAAAGAAGTAACATAATTTTATTGGGAACAAATTACAGCAAGAAAGAATATATGCTTCTCTTAATACATATAAGTAATATTCTTTAAGAAATATTTCTTATTTAAGTATATTTATTGTAGGTCTTTCAAGTGCAATCATTTCCATTCTCGTAGTATATAGCAATTAAGTTCTATAGATCATAGAGTATACATAGCTTTCTTAAGATTGTTTCCAAAAAATGGTTTACATATTTCTAAATCTTTTTAATACATATATCGAATAGAAATTAATTAGTAGTGCAATTAATATTTTTTTAAACTTAAATATTTGTTGCTATTCTTTCACACGTTGCTAAAACTAATTAATAATTTATACGTACTAATTTACTAATTTCATATCATATAATTTTCCAGTTTTCGAAGATGAATTTTACTGTTTAAATTTTTGAAAGCGAAACTATATTGCATTTTTTTTTAACAAATTACTAAAAAGTCAATCGCGGTTAAGTTTTAGTACTAATTTCCAGGCCAATAGTATTTTAAAAATTCATAAAAGTATTACAGAACTTTTCCTCAATTAACCCTTCATTATATGCTCTTGTAAGCCGCCGATTTCTTGCTCTGCAAATTTGTATTTTTAGCGACCCCTCGGAAGCTTCCGTTGTCGAATTTTCTTAAAATGATTCGGAATATCAGGTCGGCACCACCTGTCCCAAAGCCATGTTGATCAATCATGACGTCTCAAACCACAATTCGGTTAGCCCTACTTTTTGTTATAATAATCATGCTTAAGTCTAGCGGACTCCTTTTGAAAGTATGTACATATATGTATTTATTTCTATCTGCTAATTTGGAATTAAATTAAAAATAAATTTTGCTACAATAAAAAGTAATACAACCGCACCTACTTTTATATACATACATAGGTGTGCGTGTAGAGGATTATATAGTATGTATTCATAAAATATGACATTACATTAAACGTATAAAACATAATCCGATGTATATACAGGACATACATACATATATCGCAATATTATTATATGTATACTCTCGTAAGTTCGTGTAAATTTACCCAAAGCGAAACTATACCGAATTATATTGTGGCATATATACAAAATATACAAAAGCGAAATAGTTTAATAAATCAGATATTTTAAAAATTATGCAGGCAACAAATTGCTTAATCCCTCAAAAACGGAATTACCTTAAGAGCAAAAAACCAAATATGTACTAAATACGATATTAAGTGATTATAATTTTGTTACCACCAAATAATAAACCAGCGAAACGGAAGTATAAATAGATATGTATGTATCAAAAAATGAAAAGAAAAATATTGAACTATTATTTACAAAGATGCGAGCATACCGAATGTTGTATCCATCCTTTTGTTTGTGGTTTTATATATTGCTTAATAAAATAAAATTCGCTAATTAAAATTCGGAGCCTTGTATAGTATCTATCGCACTTGTACCTAGGCGTACATTTTAAACGCGTATTAAAATACGTTTAAAATTAATTTCACAGTTATTTCTACCATTATTATAAAAATCTAGGTCAGATAATCCGAGATAATTAAATAAACCTAAGCTAACTTCGCACTCATGTACATACGAAGCAATTCGTCTTCGTAACGTCAACCTTCGCCCTTTCGTTGTAGTGTAATGCATTTGAGAAAAGGAAACATTATAAATTAATACATACATATGTACATATTTCTTCAAAACTAGTTGGCTGTTCCAAAAATTTACTCATTACAAAAACATTATAACACTTACTTATTGTAATGATAAGATCTTACGCGATACCATGCTTCTTTAAAATCACAAAGACAAATAATCCGGGGGTGCTTTTAATTTGCTAAAATATTAATATATTTGCATTATTATTATTGTACACATAAATTTTGTTGAGCAAATTTTAATAATGTAATTAATGTAAGAATCTTTCTTCATTACTCATATTTTTCAAATATTTTGTGAGTGTCGCTCTGAGAGAGCCATTCTTTTTAGACTAATAAAGAAATATTGATTTTTACCATAAAGTGCGGCCATTTAGTAGCTGTTTAGGTGCTATTTAGTGTACTACTAAAGAAAAAAAATATGGTTAAATGTCCGTCTTTAGTGTTTTAGAAAAAAAATAACTACCATTTCTTCTCTCTAACTATTAAATAAGTACATACTTCATTAATAAATAAGTAGTGTTAATATGAAACTTTCTCTAACTAAACCCCTCCGCCCCTTTTTTCGATTAACCCGGGGGTAAAAACTTTTAATTATTTTTTATTTATTATTTTAGAAAATTCTCGCATTTGATTGTAATTATTGTTAAACATTAAAATTCTGAAAATTCAAAAATCGAATAACTACAAAGTTAATAAATCGAAAATATAATTATAAAATATTTCATTTATAAAACGATTATGTTGTAAATGCTAAGTTAAGGTGAGGTGAACGAACCCCTTTATAAAAATATTAACCCAAAATAATCAAACAAAATGTAGAAATTATATGTACCTACAAGAATTTATTAGAACACAATTTCTTTAAAAATTCAATACAAAATTTATTTTAACTTTTGAGTGATTTAAGTAACATTTTGTGATTTACAAATTCATTGAAAAATTTACATATATACAAAGTGTATTTAAGTTTACTACTCGTACTAATAAAATATAAAATATATACATACATACAAGCATGCACGCAAACATATAACAACAAACAAAATAAACAAATAAAAATGTAAAGTATAACGGAAAAAATTCTAAAAAATTTACAAATGGTTTTCATTCAACCGCATTTTTCTTTTCTTCGGGCCTGTTTTAATCCAACATTTTTCGAGCAGTTCCTAAAAATTGCAGCCAAAGCCTTTGAAATTGCTGCAATAAATCGCTTTCTTCAGCATTCTCAGCCGGCGGCATTGCTGTCCACATTTGCTTCGAGTTTTCCAAGAAGTCGGACCAAAGCGTTCGGAAGGATTCCATAAAAGCTGTATCTGTCGCGGCGGGTTCCGGTGCCGTGGTCGGAAAGAGAGCCAGAAGATTCGATATGATGGCATCTGCTTGATTGGAAGATGACGCCGAGCTTTTGGAAGACTTTCGTGATTGCTTTCGAGAAGTCTTTCGGGGGCTGGAAACCTGCAAAGCGTGGGAGTAATACGCATTTATAAATTATGGATTTTTAATTAATTTAGCGAGGACACGAACCTGATTCGGATCCGCTGCATGAATGGTAGCGTCTATGGTGTCCTGAATTATTGCCCGTATAGCATCAGCTTCTCGCATAATTTGATCAGCAACTTGCGACCTTTGTTCAGCAGCTGAGAGCTCATCGTCATCATCATTTTCACTTTCATCATCATCATCTTCATCTCTATCCAGCCATTTTAGTGGAAACACCTTTGGGCCAACGTGACAAAAATACATAATATATTTTTAGTAACGTCATTAATCTTACCTGCCTCTGCGTTCTCACGCTGGAATCTTTCTTCGAAGCTTCTAGATCTTCAATGGGCTCTTGAAGTATACGATATTCAGCTTCGTACAAGTCCGCACTACTGTTGATTGGTTTGGCCTAAAGAATTTTTCGAAAATTGAACGTATTGAGATAGATTAAAAAAATATATCGTATTACAAACAAAACTACCTGCGAATAAAGCAAGCGAACACTCGACGCGACAATCAGAAAAATCACAAGTTTTCGAGCCATTCTCTTTAGTTTGGTGAAGCGATTTAACACAAGAATGCTGAATTTATACTATGGAAGGAAACTTTCTGAAAAACTTACAGTTTTCTTTTCGAATTACAGTTACCAAGCATGTATACCAATTTAAATAAATTTTTTTTATGGACCCAGAATTTCGATAACTTCTTACCTATGTTTACATTGGAAACTAGCTTTGAAACCTGGCTGTTGTGAGAAGTGTTAATTATTTCAAGTCAAAACATTTTTTCAAATCAAAATCAAAAACGGGTTGATCCTAATGTGTAAACCCGTCCTATAGGTTAAAAAATATTTCAGCAAAGACCAACAAAGACAAAGAATTTAAACAATGAATTTGTAAAAGTCTTAAGTAAGTATGAAAAGTCTTATAATGGAAAAAATATTAATTACGTCTTTCTTTTTACTTTTTAAAAATAATAATTTTATGCTCCTGAAACCTGATCGTTTGGTTTAGAAGTAATAATGCAATATTTATGAAATCAGCAAGAATATAACCAACTGTGATTATATAATATCTAATAATGATAATGTATTGTAAAATGATTTTAAATTGTAATTATTAAATGTATTTCTACAGACATTTTAGATAGGTATGTATTTATTTTGAAACTGATATTTCAATATTCTAATACTCTATTTTATTGCACGAAATATAAAAAAAAATGGCACCTTTGCTAATTTATTATTTCTTTATTATTTATAAATAATGTATAATATAATTGACTATCTATAATTTACAATAAATCATGCTAATGATCATTTATGTCAATAATTTTAATGCAACGAGTATTTGGTTTTTAAAATCTTTTTTGTTGATTAGAAGACCCTTAAAAAAGGCACATTACTAAACATCGATTTTTCTTGTACTACTTTTAATTATCGAAATATTTAATACTTGTGTAATATGCCGCACCGGTATAACGGCATATCTACATATATTGTATATGCAAATCGAGAGACATTTAATTTTTCAAGTTAATTTCAGCACAAAATTAATAAGATCATATCAACAAGAGCCATGTTAATAAAATACTTTCTTTATATATTATTAATATGGATTCATATTTGCTATACACAGGTAGCAGTATTTATGTAATAAGTAATTGAGATCATAACCCTTTTAAATTCATTTTTTAATAGACTAAACCCATAAATATAACATCAATAGATAAATATCATACAAATGAAGTAATAGAAAATATCAGTACGGAATGGAATGGAAAACGTCAAAGACAGGTACGGATAACTATGTCGTTAAAAAAATTTTATTGAATAGAATATTAGATAGAATATTAAGACAAAAAATAGGTTGTACAGCCAAAGTGGCTTAGAGAAAAAGAAGACACTCCTGTTATTGACAAAAATGTGCGAATCACTAATGAAAGCTTAAATGAGGTTGAAGCTATACGTAAGGCCATACAGAAAGCGGTTGATGAAGATACGTATGCAGTGAATATATACGGACATGAGGTATTTATTTCAAATATATATTTATATTGAAATAAAAAGAAACAATAAAATCTGAAAATGTGTACATTATCGTAGCCTAATAATAAAGAACGGATCGAATCTGAAAGCACAACAACGACAACAACTACAAAAGGTAAAAACAGAAGTTCAGTTATGGTAAGATCTAAATTTCATTATCATAAAAGTTTGCCCATTCAATTACAAGATAATCTGATTTTATTTCAGAAAAAGAATTTATGGTTATGGTTTCCCATTTGGAAGACTTTCGTGGACAAATTCGCAGAAATAATTAGATAAAACTTTTAAGGTTTTAGATAAATTTAAATTTAAATCTGTTACTTGAATTTGGAGAAGTTGATGTTTTTTAAAATTAAAAATCTTTAAATTCTTATTCCTCGTTTTTTAAATGTTCTCGCAATACAAAATAGCGGTATACTACAATGTTTTTAATAACTTTTTTCTATATAATCAATACCAATTTAAGTGTTCCTGAATATTACAATTCTTTTGATGGCGTTATAATCTTATCGATTGGCCACTGCCCTGCTCTATCGTTGTAGGACTCAACTTAAATCTAACAAAAAAAAAAAATTTTTTTTATTAAATTTTGTTACTGGAGTAAACGGGGTACGTTTCCTTAACGCCAACAACCCATTTGCAGGGATGAAATATTTGCTTTTCTCAGAACTGGCTTCACTTTTACTAATCGAAAACAGCTGATATCGGTCTCAAGCACGCAACGTAATTTTTGCGTATGGTAGGAATTGTTTTGCCGATAATTGCATTTATTCCGTTTATTTTATCAAATAAATAATGACAAAATCAAAAAAACCACACAAGGAAAGTCAAATGGATGACGAAGAATCGTCCAGTGCATCAAGTGACACCAGTTCGAGTGAAGTTGAAGAGAAGCGAAAGCGCGCTAAAAGGCAGAAAAGTAAGAGGGAGAATAACACCAAGAACAAGAAAAAAGTATATACCAAAAGGGCTCTTTCTGCATCGGAGAACAGCTCAAGCGACTCCAGTTCCAGCACAACATCTTCCTCTTCCTCCACCTCCTCTTCGGAATCTAGTTCATCGGAATATGAATCTGATCCTAAACGCATTAAGAAGAAAGGTAAACCTATTCAACAGAAAACTGAAACAAAGCAACGGTCGCCGGTTGAAGTTAAGAAGGCCAAACCTAAAGAACGGTCATCTAGCCGGAGTGCCGCAGATCGGAAGGAGACTGTACGCAGTGCTGTGGACCAACCCTTCAAGACGAGGCGAGAGGTTGATGAGAGCGATGATAAACGACGACGTTGGAGCAGAGAAAAACCAGATCGCAGTCTGGATAGACTTGATAGAATCATAGGTAGACGGGATAAAAGCATTGAGAGACGTCAAAGGAGTATAGAGAGACGGAATAGAAGCATTGAGAGACGTCATAGAAGTATTGAAAGGCGCGATAAAAGTATAGAGAGACGTCACAGAAGTGGAGATAGACCACATGGTAACTCAGAAAAACCTGACAGAGGGGGAGTTAAGCTTCATGGAAGTACAGAAAAATACGATAGACGCGATAGAAGTGTAGAAAGGAGAGGAAGTCGAGAGCGTAGCGAAAGAGATCGTGGTTGGGAACGCGATCAGGGTGGTTGGGGTAGCGGAAGAGGGTTTGGACGAAGATACAATTCACAGCACGATCATCGCAATCACGGCAATCATAACTTTAATAGAGAACAACGCTTTGGAGATTCCCGAGACGATAGAGAGAGACACAGCGATAGATATGTTGATCGAGCAGGTCACCGGGATGATGGGAACAGCCGAGGTCGTTACAACAGCCGAAGACAGTAACAAACTTTTAAATTTTAATTTTACCCTTTCCCCTATTTAAGAATCTCTTTCATAAAAATCTAGACGCAGCCGTAGTTACAGTCGTAGTCCGAAATGCGTCCATGATGATAAAAAGCGAAAATCTTCTCCCTCAGAACGACCCTCTCAAAAGCATCGACAACGTGATCGCAACGCCGATCGTGACAACGAAACGTACGAATGGGGTAAGCCTTCGGACAACGTGAAAGCAAAAAAATCGCCATCACCTGATCCAGCTAAGAAAGAGAAACCAAATTTTTCGTTAAGTGGTGCTCTCACTGAAGACGCAAATAAGGTAAACGGTGTTGTGGTTAAATATGCTGAACCACTTGAGGCTCGAAAGCCCAAGCGTCGTTGGCGTTTGTATCCTTTTAAAGGTGAAACGGCTCTTCCCACTCTCCACATTCACAGACAAAGTTGTTTCTTGGTGGGACGAGATCGTAAAGTTGTTGATTTAGCTGTTGATCACCCCAGCTGCTCAAAGCAGCATGCGGCACTACAGTACCGTCTGGTACCCTTCGAACGTGAAGATGGTTCGACGGGAAAACGCGTACGCCTGTATCTGATTGATCTGGATTCTGCAAATGGCACTTTTCTGAATAACAAACAAATTGATGCACGGAAATATTATGAACTAATGGAAAAAGATGTCATCAAGTTTGGTTTTAGCACACGCGAGTACGTCTTACTGCATGAGAATAGTAAGGAGGATCAGGAAGACGATGACGTCGATGTAAAGCAGGAGCCCGAAGAGGTCGAAGACAATGCTCGCAATCCGTAATAAAACGTTTGCTCTCATTCAATTTATTATATGCAGTTCGATTCAAGACTAATTGTACTCTAAATTAGAAATATCCATTTCTATTCAAAAAGCGTAAATTTATTATAAATAATGGTAAAATAAATAGAATCTATTGTAGAAAAATAAATATTACACTTACCATGCTCAGATGGGCGCTAGATTTCTTCCTAAATTTTCTATATCTGAACGCCGCATATCGCTAGAAAATACCCTACCATGCATGGCTAATCATACACATTTACATAAATTCAATAATGATTAGAATAGAATACCACTACATTTTTGTGTCCATAAAAAATGTTTGGTTGTGTTGTTTTTGAAAATAGCCCTGTCCCTGTAATTCCTGATACCCCAATGGGTGGATTACGGTCTTACATGGATTATTGGTACGAATGTATAATAACGTGAAGAAGGCCGAATTAAAGATATATTGTATCTTTCTACAAATTCGAAATTGCCAGCTATTCGAATAGGCCAAGTCTATTACACAAACAAGCAATGAAGCATACTCGTATTAGCAGAGATAAAAGAGTACAAAGATACGTCTATCCTATATCAAGGTCCCCTCCATTGATTTTGACGTTATTAGGTTCAGTAGGCGAAAATTTATACCCCCAAAAATATCTATCAAAGTTATTATCAAAATGGCAGCACTGATGAGGGCTTTTTATCTCCCGCTTAAACTTTGAAGCTGGTAACTCCGAAAATTAACACCCGAAGACCGGGCTTGCAAAAAAAAAAACAGGAAAGCTGAAGAAAAGGTACCTTTCGAATGGTGTAACTTTTATAGATATATATAGATAGATAGCATTAAAGTGAGTAATGTGTGCTTCTAATGATTGTATATTTGTTGATTAATGGAATTATCTTTCAGCGCACTTAGTTCGAATCGATAAAATTAAAGCGACTTCAACTGCTGTTTGTTTAAAATGGCACCGAAAAAGAAAAATCCCCCAAATGCTTTCATGATCTTCACTTATGAGTGGAAGGCCAAATATGGTCAGCGGATAAGTTTGAGCGAAGCCACCACGGCAGCCGGCAAAATTTGGGCGGTAAGTTTAGAGCACTAACTCCGCCGACCAATTGAAAGTCTTCATTACTGAACCATGTAATACGGTAAATATAGGAAATGGGGCCGCAGGAACGTGCTCCGTACAACGCCAAAGCGAAAGATGAGAAGCTTGGTTTAAAGCATAAGCCGGAAAAGCTAACTTGCACCGGCCAACCAGTGTCGCTGGTGGAGAAGGAAAAAGCTGAAGCCGAACAAAATGAGCGCCAGATTAAACGCAATATTGAAACGATCGTGCGCCAGAGCCTGAAAAGTGGCGGTGAGAATTCAAGCCAATCAACAGTTTGTAGTGGCCGGTTTTAAAGAGTTTCCCTTTTCAGAACTGGAGAATCAATCGTATTTCTTTATAATGGTTAACTACTTCACAAAAACTCTTAAAGGTGGCGTTTTCGTACCGGCAGAGGTGTCGGTGTGTGAATATAGCTTGAAGGAAGGGGTGTATAAGGTATACCATACTTTTGTTAATCCGGGTAAGTTAAGCATAGAGTATTCTAGAATTAAGTTTATTAAGAGGTCTTTGACGTGTAGGTGTTACAATATATGGCCATCAGTATGAGGCACAACATCATTCTGATACCACACATATGCTACCGCTGCCGCCGAAAGCTATGGGCGAAACATGTTTGTCACGCATTTACAATGACATCTTAGAGTTTGTACGGTGCAAAGAGACGGGCCAGTTTCCGCCAATTTACACCAGTCGTGAATGTATTAATATCGTAGAATCCGTTTTGGAATTTCTTATGGCCGAACCGGGCGCCAGCAATGTGAAATTGAATATTTATCCCATACAATACTTATTTTTCGTTTTAAAAGAAGCCACTTGCGAGGTTGGCGAGTTGGAGAAACCAAAGTCATTTTTCATTACAGATGCATTCTTTGAAAGGGATCATTTTGAGTATACGGTCGGTTGTAAGGTACGTAGTTTGACGGTCGTTTATGTAGTACATACCTATTTTATTTAATTTTAACAACAATTTTTGAAATTGTTATTAGTATCATGATGATTTGGATCGGAATAGATATTGCACAAAATCGTACGTCACTCGTTGGGGATATATTTTCTCTGATTATATGTGTGCAGATCTTGCTATTTCGTTAATACCGGAGCGCCATGCGCCGAAAGGCACCAATTTGAGTGCTGTCGCAGCGACATTAGGAGCGCCTAGTGCCTTCAGCGATTCCGCCTCAATGATTTCGATGATGTCGGAAACAAGTTGCAGCACAAAAGCTTTATCCGAACATAAAACCTATCGCGATGATCAAAAGTCTGGCTTTTCTAATCAAACCTCAACTACTTGGCATACAACGAAGCAGAAGTCTTCTTTAGGTGGATTCGCAAACGATGATTTTCCCAGCTTGGGCCAGCCGAACCGCAAGAAGCCGACAAATCCTGATTCTATGATGCCACCGCTTAAAAGCACCAACCACAAGATCTTAAAAAATATGGATAGCTACATGGATAGCAGTGAAGTTGATGATACTGATTACAATCCGTGGACTACACGCTCACGTGCTGTTCCACCAAAACCTAAGGATACATCCGTTTTCAATGTGGAAGTGTTTTCGCCAGAGGACAAAGGCAAGAACCCTACCGATTTTTCGGATATCGACGATTTCAATATGATGTCAGGCATAGGAAGAGGACGCGACATAAATCGTTCAATGAACACAACTCTTGGCAGCAGCTACGGACGAGGAAGAATTTTCCGTCCATAAAAACGCTTTCCGTCTTTCTATGATTTTCGTTAATGTTTTAAGCAGAATAAATTTTTTGTTTCCTTGATTAAAAGTTAATAAAGTTTCTATATGCAATAAATACGACTACATTTAATGTAAATAACATTCATAAATTTTGTTATGAAAGGGATAAAAATACTTAAGGCATTAAAAAAAGCGAAACTGGAAAAATATAAAAGTTTTCTTTAAAGTTCTGATTATTGATTTTTAAACCTTATAAATAAACACATTCTAAATTATTTTTTAATCAATTTTTTAAAAATGTGAAAATCTGTTACACGAGAGTGTGTTTTGAGTTTTACTTCGCAGTTATCTCTGCTCGCTACAGAGATCCAACCACATGAGAATCGCTTCTGTATGTAAATGGACAGAGTAAGGATAAGTAGCAGCAACGAGTATAACGAGATGTATTTATACTCGTTGGTAACAGTACGTAAAGAGGTCTTGCTAGGTTTTGCTTATGCATAGTTTTATTAAAATTTCAAAATTTATTTGTGGCGCAATAAGTACGTGTAGTAAAACATACATACTTGTATTTAAAAAGCGTTTGCTCTCGGCACAGATCATGTTTGCATGGGAACATCTTGTGATGTGTACATCCATATATCATTCAAACTAAGTTTGAGCAAGCACTATTCCACGCGAACGAAGTTGCGGGTAACAGCTAGTTCCTCATAAACGAGATTGTTTTCGGAGTAAAAATATTTTCTGCCCAGTTTTTTGTGTGGTTCATAAAAAAGTCTTTTCAAATCAAAAATAAAGAATCATAATAAATTTATATTTAGATCATATAAGAAAGACTCTTTTCGGAGTCCCTTTTTGGGACACACATATTTTCTTTCGAAAAAGGAATCTTTTTTGAACTCAGAAATATGAACGCTCCTAAAAATGTTTGCTGGGTGAATAAAGTTTTAATGATATGTATGTATGTAGTATATGTCTTGCCTTTGAATGCTCGTAGGCAAGTTAAATTTTTAAAAAACCATCATCCGTCTCATATTTTATATAAAAAACAACACCAAAAACCATAGTGACTTTGATCCATTTCCGCTACAATTCTGTGAATAACTAATGAACCCTTTTTCTGCTGTCAGTGCTGAGCTTCTGCGTGTTGAGTAGAGTTTGTCCTTGCGAAACACTCCTGGGGCATTGCGTGTCATGCCCCACCGCCCAAGCTTTCAAGTGGCGACGACGGCAGCGGAGGTCACAACGACAACAACGGTGACGACCTTTTGCTCTCCGGCAATGTTCTAATCTTGTATCTCTGCAGCACCTCTGCCGATGTACGTTGGTAGGTTTGCATCATTTGTTGGTGCACCGTCTCGATCAGCGAGGGCAAATCAGCCTTGGTCATGCCCACAGTCGAAATGGGCGGCATAGCCGTAATGATGATGTGCTCGGCATTCAATATTTTCTTCCTGTCGTCTAGGAAGCTGCAATAAGAGCTATACACAACGGGCAGTACCGGAATTTGCTCATCGATGGCCATATGAAAGGCGCCTTTTTTGAAAGGATGCAGTTCGCCCGTGTTGCGACGTGTGCCCTCCGGGTAAACCCACACCTTTATTTTCTTTTCCTTCAGTCGACGAATGGCTATGTTGAGAATGTTGCGCGCTTCTTCGCCACGCCCTCGATCGATGAAAACCAAACCGGCCAACCAAAGGGCCAAACCATAGGGCCCAGTATATAAAAGTTCACGCTTAGCCACGACAGTGCATTTGTTCATCACATGCCAGATATCAAACATACCTAAAAGGGAAAAGACGGCGGTGTGAGAAGTGTTACGAGCGAGCATACTTGCAGAGTATTACGAGAGTGTTCGAGAGTTTAACTTTACCGAGTACATCCAAAGAGCTCTGATGATTGGCCACAATAATGCAGGCTTGATCCTTTTCTAGATGTTCTTTACCACGCAGTTCCCAGCGTAAACCGATTAGTGGCGATATACGACGACAAAACGCACTCAGCCAACTGAAGGAGAGAAATCAGTTTTTGCTAATCAAATTCTTGTACAAACTGACTGAATGTATGCAGTAAATTGTTACAGTAATGACAGCCTTGATTACTCGGAAGGAATTATACGGAGGATATATTCAACGGCTTAATTGAATTTGATTTGATTTGATTTGATTTTATTTAATACTTACAGAGTATTTCGTACATCGCAGGGTCGGCAGAGAAAGCCCGGGATCAGGATAATCGAATTGAGCGAAATTAATCCATAGTAGATGAGGAATTTTAAGTAGTAGCGAAAACTGTGACTGGACTTGTAGAGTACCGAAAATATCAGCACCACGAACAAACCCAACAGTTCGATCATCATCAGGAGCAACTGAGTCGTGGTGAAGACGGGCGAGCCTTTGAAAGCGGGAGAGCCTCTTTACTGGGTCGCTACAACTCTGTTTATATGTATGTTAAGATAATATGCCCCTTCGTGGTATTTGTTGCTGTATTTATTTCGATTTATTAAGTTGTTTTTGTTGTTTTGGAATGAATTCCAACTCGAGTAACTTCTCGAGTTATGACCACCGCAACGTGCGAACTATTCGCAATTACGATGAAAAGATTTCACAGAAACTCAAAAGACAGCAATGAATAGCAGTAGCACAAATAATGACAATAATCCATAATAATGATTATATATCTACATATAAATATATATACTATAATTTAAATATGTAATTATTTATTTATACATATATAGTTAACCATTAGAAAGGAAATTTTTTTTGACATACCTACGACTATTAGAATTATATTATTTAATTTTTTATGAAATTCGCCTTGAGCAATTTCGACTTAAGTCCAAAGTTGCAAAACAAACTCTGTCGTAAGTCGAGAAGTGAGATTATTTCCATAAATAAAATTAGAGAAGTCACTTTTTTATTAACTTCAATTCTGTTCAAATTCGTTTTAATTCTGCATTCAGTTATATGTTTAGGAAACACTGATACTGGGTGATGGAGAGAGAGAGAGAGAGGGAGAGAGAGAGAAAGAGAGAGAGAGAGGAAGAGAGAGAAATTCACAATTCGATTTCGTTTATCTAGTGCTGCTTCACGTTGCTGATAAACAAAACCGCCAGAAAATATTCAAAATCACAGTCAGAGACAAGATAGACAAACAGACACTTGGACATATGAAATTTGGTTGGAAAAGTTAGATAGAGCGCCGCCTGACAGTCAGTCACCGGCAAGAGAAAAAAATATTTGGAGCACCACAACTGAAATAATTACAACAATTGAGACAATTATTTAAGACAATTATAATCGTTGACAATTGAGTTTTTGAGCTTTGAAAAGTGGTTTTTTTTAGCGTTTTTGTTACAAATTTTTCAATTTTTCAACAAATTTTTCTGTATTTTTCTGTTTTGTTGTTTTTATTATATCCATCTGTTTTAGCCGCCTCAGTCTCATATTTGTCTTTACATTCATGTTTACTTTTACTTCTATCTTTGTATGAGTCTATATTTTAGTTCTTCTCCATCATGGCCTTCACTCTTCTCCAGCGATTCTATTTAATTTTTTATCTAACAAAAAGTCACAACAAGTGCTCTTCTTTTCATAAGGTTAAGAAATCTGCCTTCCGATCCATTCAGGGCCGTACCAAGAAATAGTTTTTGGTTGGAGGGGTGCAAAATATATTACATTGATTTTTCTATTAAGAAAATTCGACTAGTGTGATGTTGGCATAAAGCGAAATCAGCATAAGGCGATATCACAGAATCCATACTTTTCATGCAATTCCAAGACCACAGCATACTTTTAGGCTCATATTTAAAATTATTATAAAAAATTCTTATAATTAAGGTCTCTAAATATAACTAAAACGTAAATAGAAATTCTATAATCACGAGAAAATGTCTCTAGGAACAAGGGGGCATTGTTAACAAAAAAGTCGATTACTGACTCACTTGCGGGAAAGGGAAATGTGAGCAAGCTTACAAAATTAAGGTATATTATTGCTGGAACTCTCTACTTTTACGAAAAATATATCTCGTTAATTTTTTTGATATTTGAGGTTTCTGCAAGCATCTGAGTAAGAGTAAGCATATGATGCCTTCATATGATGCCTTCTCCGTCTTTATATGATTTACGTTAATGTTTCAAACGCTTTAAGCAGAATAAATTTTTTTGTTTCTTTGATTAAAAGTTAAAAAAGTTTCTTAAATTATGTATTTAAATTATGTAAATTATGTAAATGTATTCGCAATAAATACGAATACATTTAATGTAAATAAAATTCATAAATTTTGTTATGAAAGGGATAAAAATAAAAATAAGGCATTAAAAAAAGGCGAAACTGGAAAAATATAACAGTTATCTTTAAACTTTTGATTATTGATTTTTTAAACCGTATAAATAAACAAATTTTGAAATATTTTTATATCAATTTTTTTTAATGTGAAGATGTGTTACACGAGAGTAACACTCTCTGCTCTCTACAGAGATCCATCCACACGAGAATCGCTTCTGTATGTAAATGGACAGAGTAATGGTAAGTAACAGCAACGAGTATAACGAGATGTATTTATACTCGTTGATAACAGTAAGTAAAGAGACTAGGTTTTGCGTATGCATAGGTTTATTGAAATTTCAAAATTTATTCGTTGCACAATAAGTACGTGTAGTAAAACACACATAATTGCATTTTTATTGCAGCAATTTCAAAATATTATGTAAAAATTGATTGATTGACTAATTATTGAGTGCTCGCTGCTATAGCAAAGAACAGGCAATTGCTTATACCGTATTTAGATATGCTTCATTAAACTGTACGCATGTTTAATTCTAGGTATCTGCTGAATTTAAAGAAACAAGTTGACAAATTAAATTATGTATTTATATACGTAAAAATGCGAACAAACGAAATTTTAACGGAAATCATGTAATGAAATCACGTTATCTCCAAGCAATAAGAACGGAATAATACAGCGTCGTATGTTAAAATATTTAACTATTAAAATAACGAGTGTACTCGTATATTAAATATATAACATTGAATTTTTTCATACTCGTTAATTAAAGTAGAACATGAAATAGTTTGTATTTTCAAAAATGAACGTCATCGTTTGATCGTGATCAACAATGATCATCATCATATCGTTTCTATAGAAACAATTGGTCTAAAGGAATAAATACTAATAGTTTTATGTATTTTTATCGGTCGATATATTTTAAACGATTTACGTTTTATGCACGTCATTTATAAAAAACTTTGTTGCTTTATAATTTGTTCATGGTTTGTCTACTACAATGAAAAATAAACAAAATTTAGTAAATTCAGAAAGTTTACAAAATCTCTTTAATAAACTAATAAATATACAGTAAAATGTTGAAATGATTTTAAAGAGTTTTGTAAAATGAAAAGCTGCAAAAATGAAAAAAACTTTGGTTTGAGATTTTTAAAAATTTTATTTTAATGTAATAAAAAAAGAAATATTTGGTGGGAAAATATTTACAATTTTCTTGTTCCTGTGCTGAAAAACTGAAGGATATTGTAAAAACAAAAACAACTAACTAATAAATAATTTTTTTCATGAAAAGTTTTTCAAATTTTGAAGTAATTGGATCAAGAACTGTTACTTTTTATGGCAATATTTAATATGACACGGCAAAAACTAACGCAATCAACTGACGTGAAAGAAAATACTTCTCTAATTTTAAAAATTAGATAGTCTTAATGGAATGTGTGTATATGTCTTGTCTTTAAATACTCGTAGGTAAGTTAAATTTAAACAAAATACCATCATCCGTCCAATATTTTATATAAAAAAACAACACAAAAAACCATAGTGACTTTGATCCATTTCCGCTATTATTCTTTGAATAACTGATACAGCATTTTTCTGCTGTCAGTGCTGAGCTTCTAATGCGTGTTGAGCAGAGTTTGCTCTTGCGATACGCTCCTCTGGCATTCCGTGTCATGCCCCATCGCCCCGCCATCATCGGTTGACCGTCTCTGGTAAAAGCTTTCAAGTGGCGACGACGGCAGTGGAGGTGACAGCGCTAACGCTGGCGACAACAACGGTGACGACTTATTGCTCTCCGGCAATGCTCTAATCTTGTATCTCTGCAGCACCTCTGCCGATGTACGTTGATAGGTTTGCAACATTTGTTGGTGCACCGTCTCGATCAGCGAGGGCAAATTAGCCTTGGTCATGCCCACAGTCGAAATGGGCGGCATGGCCGTAATGATGATGTGCCCGGCATTCAATATTTTCTTCCTGTCGTCGAGGAAGCTGCAATAAGAGCTATACACAACGGGCAGTACCGGAATTTGCTCATCGATGGCCATATGAAAGGCGCCTTTTTTGAAAGGATGCAGTTCGCCCGTGTTGCGACGTGTGCCCTCCGGGTAAACCCACACCTTTATTTTCTTTTCCTTCAGTCGACGAATGGCTATGTTGAGAGTGTTGCGCGCTTCTTCGCCACGCACTCGATCGATGAAAACCATGCCGGCTAACCAAGAGGCCAAACCAAAAGGCCAAGCATAGAAAAGTTCACGCTTAGCCACGACAGTGCATTTGTTCATCACATGCCAGATATCAAACATACCTGAAAAGGGAAAAGACGACGGTGTGAGAAGTGTTACGAGCGAGCATACTTGCAGAGTATTACGAGAGTGTTCGAGAGTTCAACTTTACCGAGTATATCCAAAGAGCTCTGATGATTGGCCACAATAATACAGGCTTGATCCTTTTCCAGATGTTCTCTGCCACGCAGTTCCCAGCGCAAACCGATTAGTGGCGATATACGATAACAAAACGAACTCGCCCAACTGAAGGAGAGAAAACAATGTTTGTTAATTAAAATCTTGTTACAGTAATGACACCCTCGATTACACGCAAGGAATTAAACGGAAGGAAATAATGGTACGAGTACCTTCGGGAAAATCCTTTGAATCAAAATCGCGCAAATCGAATACTCTATGAATGATTAGGCATTACAAGCGTGTATTAACATTTTTCAATAAAATTATTTACTATTGAATTTATAGTTTGCAGCTTGTTTTGAATACAATTTAATCTATGCAGATTTTTTATAAATTCTTGTAAAATACTAGAATTATAATACTACTAGATGTACCCGTCCCCGCGTTGCTGTGGCTCATTCTGGTTAAATGGTTAGAAAGCGTGTGTTGCTTCCGACCACAAATGAAATATTCCTCATACAAACGTTGCAACCCGTTTTCACCCCATCAGGGGTTTAATTTTGAAAAATGCCGAAATATGTATATTCGATTAAGAACGGATATTTCGAAATTCGACCCCTAAGGTGGTGAAAAGGGGTTGCAAAGTTTGTATGAGGAATATTTTATTTGTGGTCAGATTTGCTTGAAACTTGGTCTTAATACTCTTTGGTATAATTAATCAAATACATATTTCGGCATTTTTTAATCCAAACCATTATTGTTACAATGTTAAACCATTATAATTTTATTTAATGGTTTAATATTATAATTATATTTCATTAAACTAAACCAAACTAATATTGGTTTAGTCACAATGTTAAACCATTATTATATAATCATTTAATTAAAAAGATAAAAAATTAAAATAGATAAAAAATAGGTTAACAAATTTGATTTTAATTGAATACTCATAAAAAAGTAGAGAATTGGAGGGCATGGATAGAAATGGAAAGCGTCGGGTTTTTATGAGTTTATATGTGCCCAAAGGTCAAATTTGCATGTTCGCCCTTTGCATTGAAAAGGCCCGTATAACTTCAAATATTTATTTAATGCCCTGAATTTCGACACAAGCAACAAAAACAAAGGCCCGCAAACAAACTACATTCGTTGAGAGGGGAGAATTTTCCACTCGAGTTCGGTTTGGCCGTTCAACGACTTAATTGAATTTGAATTGATTTGATTTTAATTGATTTGATACTTACAGATAGTTTCGTACATCGCAGGGTCGGCAGAGAAAGGCCGGGATCAGGATAATCCCATTGAACGATACTATTCCATAGTAGAGCAGGAATTTGATGTAGTAGCGGAAACTGTGACTGGACTCGTAGAGTAGTGGAAACATCAGTACCACGAACAAGCCCAACAGTTCGATCATCATCAGGAGCAACTGAGTCGCGGTGAAGACGGGCGAGCCTCTTTACTGGGTCGCTACAAATGTGATTATATGCTAAGATAATAATAGCTCTTTCGTTGGTTTGTTCTTTGGTTTGTGTTTAGTGGTATTTGTTGCTGTATTTATTTCGATTTATTAAGTAGTTTTTGTTGTTCGGTGCAGCTGCACTCAATCGTCCATGTACCTTGTTCAAGTACCAAGTCGTTTTTAATCCTTGTCTCAGATTTTTATACTGCAAGCATTTTGCACGTACTGCTTTTGTTTTGGCTTTTTTGGCACCGGGAGCAACCGTTTGTTTGCTCTTTACGCTCTGCTGTTCCAGTTCTCACTCGCTCTGCCGCTCGCGCTCACTCTTTTGGGCGCTGTGCTGCGTTCGAGCAACTGCCTTCAACGGCACCACTTCAATTGCAATATTTACACAACCTTAACCACAAACCACTAAAAAGGGATAGACGTTAGGCGGGTAATGACGACAACAAAAACAACAACGAGACAATAGCAGCAGCAGTGTTTAGAAGGAATTCACTTCTGGCGTTTATTAATGTCGTCGTGTTTTATTTTCTGTTTTGAATGCTACTTTTTAATTTTGAAAAACAGTTGAAAAACAGTTGAAAAACAGTCGCTGAAAATAAAAAAAAGACATGCAAAAAAATCGATGAATTGATATTTTTTTCATTGCCAAAGACCTCTCGCTCGCTCGGCTGTGATTGAATTTTGAATCTTCTCCTGTGGTTTGACGGAGACATTCAAGAGGTAATGAATTGGTAACTTGATAATCGATTACGTTGTAGAAAATGAACCGCCGAATGAACAAAACTCACTCTTTGGAAGTTTGAATTTTTTAAAGAAGTAAAAACTTTAATCTTTTTTATCTTAATCGATTGCTTATGTTAATATTTTAAATTAAAATTGTATTTTTCATCCATTAAAGTTAATGTTTAAATGATTTAATAATTCTAAATTAAATGATTTAAGCATCCAATAATGTTTATTATATTCATTTTCCCATAAACGACACAGACAAGCTGTTTTATCTCTTTAAGCTTCTTTTTTAACCCTGCTGAGAAAAAGTTTACCTTCAAAAAATTTCTCATTTTAGTCTATGATTGTTTTTACATAAATTTTGCACGTTTTCAGCAGTTTTTTTTACGTAAATAAAACGAAACGTGACTTTTTTTTAACTCATTTTAAACCTTAGTAACATTTAAATCATTTAAAAGACTCCAGTGGTGTTAGTGGACCATGATTGTAAATGACTTTGGATGAAAAGTGTTCAGTGTCTTTTTTCGTTCTACCAAATCTGTCGGAAATCTTAACGAACATTAATTATTTCAGAATACTCAGATTTTCATTAATGTCTATATATTTATTGATATTATTTTCTAGCTCTAAAACTATTTCTTTTACGAGTATATACAATGTATAGAGTAACTTCTCGAGTTACGACCACCGCAACTTACGGACCATTCGCACTTACATACGTACTTACCATTCTAACAGAAACTAAATTTTTTTTTTACATACCTACGACTATTAGAATTATATTATTTAATTTTGTATGAGATTCGATTTAAGCCATTTCGGTTTAAGTCCAAAGTTGCACAAACAAACTCCGTCGTACATCGAGAAGTGACATTATTTCTATAAATAACATTAGAAAGTGACTTCTTCATTCAATTTAATTCTGCTAAATTCGTTTTAATTCTGCATTCAGTTATGGATGTTTAGGAACCACTGATATGATACTGTGAGAGAAAGAGAGAGGGAGAGAGAGAGAGAGGGAGGGAGAGAAATTCACAATTAGGTTTCGTTTATCCAGTGCTGCTTCACGTTGCTGAAAAACTAAACCGCTAGAAAATAATCAAAATCCCGGTCAGAGACAAGATAGACAAACAGAGCCGTACAGACACTTGGATATATGAGATTTGTTTGGAAAAGATAGATAGAGCGCCGCATGACAGTCAGTCAACGGCAGGAGATAAAAAATAATATGGAGCACAAGAACTGAAATAATTACAACAATTGAGACAGTTTTCGAGCTTTGAACAGTGGTTGAAATACGTTTTTTTGGGCACACATTATTGCGGCAAAATTGAGAGAGATTTTTTATTATTTATTGTTATGCCATTGCTGTTGTTTTTATTATTTATTAATGTTATTTTCCATCCTCGGAAGCGTGATATTTGTCTTATTGGGAAATTTTAAGTCTTATTTTTTTGTGTTAAGAGTGGGAATGGTTGGGCGTTCGGACTTAGAAACTTTTCATGAATTTTCGCGATCTTATCCTGATTTACTCTTCAGCTGAATTTGTTATTGCCAACTACTGTTTGTGGGTTAAGCAAGAATTTTATCTCTTTAAACTGTTCGAAAACAATTTTTTGTGTACATCATCCTTGAAAAACTTCCGCCTGTTTTGTTTTTTCATTATATCCATCTTTTAATCCGCCTCAGTCTCATTCTTGTCTTAACCTTCTTCATGTTTACTTTTACTTCTGTCTCTGTATGAGTTTATATTTTAATCCTTTTCCATCTTTGCCTTCACTAATTCTCCACCGATTCTATTTTTTTTATTTTCTATCTAACAAAAACTCATAACAAGCGCTCTTCTTTTCATGAGGTTAAGGTTTTTTTGTTGCAGAAAATTCCCTTCCGATCCATTGTACTTCGTTACTAAAAAGGGGCGAGCGGTTACACGTCTCCAAACTTTGCTTTATATTGCACTATAGTAGGTTTTCTATTTGTATTGTTTTATTAACAAAAATGTGTAAATATAATGAATAATTTTCCTATTTTTTCTTAGTTACTAATATCAAGATAATCATAATTTTTCCTTTAATTATTCGATAACTTGATGAAATGTTCTCAATATTATTGCACATAACCGTCCGAAAGTCATTTTTCTTTTTCACTTTCACGGTTTTTATAAATCAAGACATCATTTCACTCAATTAATAAATTATTAACACTTTACTACTTCTTCCTGCGTTCGCATTTACCGGCTTAAGAGTAACGAAAAGAATGTGTGCTTATTCGCCGCTACCCACCCACTTTATGCAGTGCATAATTTTCAAAAGGGGAATTATTATGAGGGATCGTTAGCAGGGGCGGAAACACGCACCAACAACTGACCGAGAAGAACCGCCGCTTCCACGAACGCTCGCAAACAACTGAGCCGGGCATTAAAAATGAGAGTGTTTTTAAAACGCATTCACGACATTTGCGTGAAGCACGAAGGAATTCGCCCTGTCGAAGGGTGGTTTTGCGCAGGGTAGGTCGTCGCATTGATTGTATTGAATTGTTGTTGGTATTATTGTTGATGTGTACTCGTTTCTCTTATTGCCGTCATGCTGGTGGTGCTTGTTGTTGTTGGTATTGGTTCTCTTTGTGGTGTTCAAGGCGTTTTGGTTGATGTATGAAATTTAGACAATGTTGCCTACTTTTTTAGAAAATTATATCTCTGAAAAAAGGAAGTATTCAATTTTGTACACATATTATTTAGATTACAACGAACTACTATGTACCTCTATGAATCGCTAAAGACGTAAAGATTATTTAAGACTCTGGCCCATAGAGTACGTCAGACGTCGACTTTAGGCTGACCCTAAATAGACGAGTAACTCCGTAGAAAACTTGCCGAACGTTTGCATTTGTTTTGTCGTTTTTGACATATTGCCCTAAATAGTACGCAAGCTAAAAAGTAAATATTGATCAGCTGTTTTTAAAAATTACCAATTAAAAACACACAATTTTTGATCAGCTGTTCTCAAAAATTGTTCTTGAAATTGTTGTTGTGACGAGTAGCTCCGTGTGTTGTTCGAATCTTACGGAAGCCTACGTACGGATCGAATGTTTTGTTCAAATTCGAACAATTACGTATACCATTTAGGGCAGCCATAGACAATTCATACCTTACGGAGGTATTCGTTTACATTTGATACGGCGCTACTCGTCTATTTAGGGTCAGCCGTTTGAAGTTCTGAACTGTCAAAACGAGTTAAATGTTAAATGAAGTTCTGAACTGTCAAAACGAGTTAAATGTTAAATGTTAAACGAGTTAAATGTATTTATGCTTTCTTACGAGCATCGGTCCATAAGCAACGCATCCGCCAAAGTCAAGGTCGAAATCGAAAGTTTTCGAACTTTTAACTTTTCGACTATGTCAGCTCATTTGACAACTGTTTGTTGTTTACACTTTAGTAGAGTAAATTGAATGTAGACGAAGTTTTCATTGGGCCATAGCAATACGTTGACGTTGAAATCGAAGTCTGACCGACTCTGACGGACACTGTCGGTACGGAATTTTGTACACTTATTTGATCAGGGCGGAAAACAGTACTTCTCGCTAATAAGGAATCATTGTTTATGATCGGAATCATTGTTATTATGATCGGATAAGGAATCATTGTTATGATATTGTGAAGAAGTTCTCAATGAATGATTGAGAGCCATCATTTTGGTAATTTTTGGCAGATTTTATGGTATAATCATTAAAATCATTAAATGATGATGCCGTTTAGCGTTATTGGAAATCCTCCCTGATATATGATCATCACGTATGATCATCACGATTACTGAGAATATTACACGCAGGATAACGTAGAAGCAAAAAGGAGGGAATGAGTGGGACTACAAAAAGAAACGATAAGTCAGAATTACTTACAAGTTCACGAGAAATAAATAAAAACTTAAACGAGTAGTTAAGTTTTTTTTTAAGGTCAGGAAGTGATAAAAACGAAATAGAATTTTTTGAAATTTTGATATTTTTTTATTAGTTTTATTTTTATATGATGAATTTTTGACAGTTGACAATAATTACACAAAATCTAAATAGTACAGTTGCAGGAAAGTTGTCGGTTTGTTTCCTTTTTAGTTATTATGTATTTCTTAGTGGTAGTATTTTGGATGGGAAAGGAGGCAGGGGGAGGCGGAGCAAGTTAATGGCTGATGGTTGGTTCTTATGTGGGTATAATGTAGTAGTAGTTGTTGTTGTTGGTGCTGATGTTGTGAGGAATGCTTAAATTTAGCAACATGTACGGTGGAGCATAGTTGTATTACAATTATATGCATTTTTCTTTGTTTGTTTGTTTTGTTTTTTCGTAGCGTTATTTTTTCCCGAATTTTTGTTGCTGCTTTTGTTGTATTAGTTTTTAAAGAATACGTTTTTATTGTATTTGCTTATATTTTTTTTTTTTGCGAACACAATTAGTTTTGCTGTTTTTGTAATTTTATTTTCATAGAATAAAACATTTATTGTTTGTTGGTTTTTTTTTTATTTTAAATATTTTGTGTTACAATTTATTATCTTTTGCTTCTGGAGTAACTTATTTTTTTTTGTTGTGTCCTTGTTTTAGCGTATTATGCGCGTATGTGTTGGTATAATAAGCAAATGGTTTTTTTTCTAAATATTGTAAGTAATGCCTTCGTTATGGTCTTTTTCGAAAATGTGGCAATTTTTTGTGGCTTTGCTTTTTTTTTTCTGGAACTTTCTAAGTATGTATGTATTTATGTACTCGTCGTACGTAATTGTATGCACGAGTATGTATGTATATATGTATGATGCATTTTTAATGTTAATTTTTTTTTTTTTAATTTATAGTAAGTTTGAGATTATTTTATTTCCGTTGATTGTGATTTGTTGTTGTTGTTTTTTTCGAAATTAAGGGCTGTTGGACGCAATTTTTTTTTTCATCTCAAAATCTGTCTGGTTTTTGTTTATTAAGATTTTTATTTTTTCATTTTTAGAAACAAGTTATTTTTTCCGTTAAATCATTAAAACCTCTTCGAAACAATTTTTTTCGGAATTTTTTTTTTTTTTTAATTTATAAATGATAATTATTATTTTTAGCATTTGACATACGCTTATTAAATTACTATAGAAATATTATTTTGAGGTAGTTACAATTTCTGGTTTTTTCCTTCAAGTAAATGTACATACATGTATATAGTTGTAGTTGTTGGTGTAGATGTGTTGCTGCATGTGTGTGTGTGTGTGTGTACATGTGTTTGTTGTACATGTATAAATATATTGATATTTCTTATTTAAATAATTTGTATGCTCTAGTATTTTGGCTTCTCACGCATACATACATACATCTCTGCCGTATGTATGTATGAGTATGTTTTATGTTTGTTTTAATGTAGTTGTTAATTTGGCCTGTTAGTTGTTAAGATCGCTTGGTATTGGTTGTTTGTAATTAGTTTGATTTTTATTAATTTCCTTTTGCCCTCTTTTCTCATGTTTCTCTTTAGCAATGTCGTATAAACATCTTTTGTTAAAATCGTTGTTGTGTAAAAGGAACATTTATTATTTCGCAATAAAAAAAAAATTGAGATATACCTAAATTTTTCGGATAAAAAAATTTGAAATTTTTATTATGTATCGTATTTGTTTCAGACAAAACAAAGTTACAACGTTAAAAAAATTCAAAAAATACATTCAGATACATTCAGAAAAATTTTCAATTAAAAATATTTACAACAAATGTTGTATCGTATTTAAAAAATAATAAAAAAAAATAATTAATCAGATTAAAAGCAGTTCATCTTTACGGTCTGAAATAAATAATCCAATAAATTGTTTAAGAATTTCAAATGAAAAGTTAATCAAAAATTGTTAATAAAAGAAATATGAAATATTAGTTAAAAATTAAAGAAAACTTGCAATGCTTTGAAAAATTTAAATTGAAAAATTGAAATAAAAATAATAATAATAAAAATTATAATAATAAAAAAAGTTAACTGAAAAATAGTGAGACAAATAATAAAAAATTCGAAATATGGCATTTTTAAGTAGAAAGTTAAAAAAAATTTTCAATATTACATATACCAAAAATACAAACGGAGAAACACCTAAAAAGTTGAAGAGTTGTTTATGAAGAAACAATAAATAAAAATTCACTTTTAAGATCTGAAAAAATGGGAAAAATATATAATAAATTTCAAATTATAACTTACCAAAAATTTCCATCAAAAGATTTGAAAAAAAAAATATTTTTTTTTATGGAAAAATATACTGGAAATTAATGGAAAAAACTGTGTATTGCAGAAAATCATAGTGTTCAGGTTTATAATTATGAAAGACATAAATCAATAAGAGTACCTATTATGGAAAAATTTAGTACAAATAATGATCATGGAATTATGAAAAAATCATGAAATTATGAGATTATGAAAAGTATATAGAGCGATTTATAAGAAGAAATTAAATAGCTAATTATGAAAATTGATATGGAAAATTAAATTGAAAAAGACAGTATTGATAACCGCAATTTATAGGCTCCAAGATTAAAGAGATTATGGAAATATATAGAAATAAAAGTGTGTGTGTGGGCGACTACGACTACGCAAATAATTAGAACATTTGGCCAGAAAAATGTGTATAGTATCAGGCCAATAATAAAAAGAATACGAAATTATATGAATATGTTACGTTGTCTCTTTCAGGCGCTTCTCAAGAGCTTGTAGAGTATGAAGCATTCACTAAATCTTTACCTCAATGCAATTACACACAAAATTATTTGCAATTCAAAACTTTTTCAACAGAAAAAGTTCGCCCTCCTAATTATTGGCTTCAGCCGCGTCCTTGTTCCGCCGGACGTTTCCGGCAAAAGCTCTTTGCAATATGCCGCAGAACGACTTGAGTCTATCTGAGAATGCGACAAATGTCTGTGTCCTATGATCACTGTTAAGTGTAAAACAGAGAGAACAGAATGAATAAAATTAAATATAATTGAAAATATCCCCGATTTTTTCAACTTCAAAAAGTTTAAATAAAAATAAAATATAAAATTCAAATTAAGCTTTATGTCTTAAGTTCGAGAGAAAATCAAAAGCGAGAGAAAGTTTAAAAAATTACAAAACCAAAATTAAACTAATTGATGAAACCGGCTTTAAATTCTAAACGTTAAAATCTTAATAAAATCAAAAATACTTAATCTTTGAAAAACATTACATTTGCTTCTGTTGGTCTTAACTCTTCTTCCGCTTGTGCAAAGTCTGTCAAAAAATTAATTTACCTTGAAGTGAAAAACATTAAATATTTGAGCAAAATAATTTCAATTTAATATGAAAAACTCTTGGAAGAAAATAAAAAAATCTTTCAGATTTTTCGAAAATTAGTCATTTTGAAGTAAATACGAATGAGATAAAATTATCAATAATGAAATAAAAACAACTTGTTGTTCGTTTTTTTTTGGTTTATATTTTTCACAAAATATAAAAATTATACACAAACAAACAAAAAACTACTTAAAAAAGTATTAATTTCTTCTTCTTCTTTAGCTCCATTCTTTGCCGTTGTGCCGGAGTAACTCTCTGCTTTATTCAAATAAGAATTAGCATTAATTTTCTTTTTAAGAAATACACATAAGCATATATTTTTTAAGTTTTTCTTTCCTTTTAAACGGTTTTACTTTACAACTTTTCCATTGTGTAGTTAATTGTTTTTGTTTTTGTTTTTGCTTTTTGCTAATGCTACGCTTAGAAGAGTTGCTTTTTAAGTGTTAAATAATTATTAATAAACATAATAATTAAATACATAATTAGAGGACAAAAAACATATAAAAACAATTTTCGTTTTTGTTGTTTGTTTTTGTTTGTAGAACATAGCAACACGTTAACCAATGCCGACCGAACGATTTAAATTAAAAAACTTACTATCACACAGACAAACCGCTCGGCAGGACAGAAGAACGTGTTGTTGTTGTTGTAAACATGTTATGCATGCACGTGTATGTATGTATGTATATATGTATAGTTTACATACAAACAATAGCTAACAAATACAAATACCTAAAAAATATTGTAAAAATAAGCGATAAATCAATTAATCAATCATCGATACACACAAGGATAATGATCGTTTATCGAAGAAAATTATATTAGAACAAGCTATGCTGGTTTCCTTATTAGTTTACAAAAAAACGAGTTTTATGAAAAATTTTATTAAGATTACAAAAAACATTCTACACTTTTTCAAAAGAAAATTGAAAATTGAAATCCGTTAGTTAGTGCCTTTCCTTATATTTCCTCGAATTTCTCAAAAAATTTAACTTACTCGTATGTTTATAAATTTTAAATTAAAAAATTTTGGAAAGTGAAAAGTCTTTAGAAATTTCACGGTTTGGCGAAAAAAAGTAGCAAGCTTCTTAAATTTTTTTAAACATCATTTGTATAGTATGAAAACCAAAAAAGAAAACTGTTCTGATATTTGGCGAGCATGTGAAAAAATCCTTCTGGTCCTGAAAAGTTTTCTCTTGCAGTTTTGAAAAGTTTTCTTAACTGTTTGAAAATCAAGTTTAAACGATTTCTCTTTAAATGGTTCTTTACTATTCAATTGCGCTGGATTGACGACGATTTGACGATTATCAGCGAGTTTCTAACGATAGCTTCATGTGCGCAAGACTCAGCATAATAATTAACTCGATCATAATCAAGCTGAAATTGTGGCACGGACTGTTAAAATGGCAGAGATTGCCATAAATGCTTCAGTGTAAGGACAATTCGATCATAGCATGCGTGTGCTGTCGTCGGCTGCTAAATTCTTTTCAAATCTACTTCGTGATATATACTCGCACGTAGCCGATCTTTCGTAGCCGATGAAACCAATCAGTCGCTGATTAAAGTTCAAAAGAGAAGGTCGATTCTGCGCGAGGTCATTGAAAAAATATTTGCCTTCGCGGAAAATTCAAGTTATTCATAATTTTTAAAGTTTTCACAGTGAATACGTATATAAATATAAAAGTGTAAAAAGAAGAGCTGTTGTTATAACATTCTGCAACATATTTTAACTATTTGTAAGTTGAATTTGTTCTTCGCTGACTTGAAATTCGAGGAGATGGTTTTTACTTCTTTTAAAATCTCCTTTTGTGTATATAATGGACCGTCTTCGTCGCTTGAAAGCTGACCACTATTCAATCTGTTCGTCAATTATAACCGCAATTAAATAGTAACGTTACTCGGGTTAATTTCAGTGAGTTTTTCTGCAAATTGGAATTTTATAATAGCCGTATTTTTTTCAAATCAGATTAAATCAAATGTGAAAAAACAAGGTGGATTAAATATATTAAGCATCAAATAACTGACAACAGATGGCGCTGAGAAAAGTATAGTTTGGTAGCACATTTGGGTATGAAATCAGCTGTTTTTTGGAAATTTGTAAGGGCAAATGACAAAATTACTACAAAAAAACAAATACAAAAGTTAGCACAAATACAAATTACTATATAAAAAATTGAAATTTTTTTTTGACAGCAGCAAGTGATGCCAATACTTTAAGGTGCGCAGTAAGTGCTATCTAGGTTTTGGTAGCAACATTAAATTTTAGATCACAAATTTGAACCTACAAATTTCATTGCATCAATTGTTGTTTTTGTTTCACATACAAAATATTTGATCTGATCTGAAAAAATACGCCTAATATAAACTTAAGTTTTTTCGATAAATTCTTCAATCTTAAAGTATTATTTTTAACAGTAGGTTTTTTTTGAAAATCGTTAAATTTTTTAATTTCAAATTTCTCCAAAAATTGTTTAGTAAATATTTAGTAAGTTTCATTATCTGATAGGTTTTGCTATAAATAAACTTAAATTTCTTTTTGTGAGAGCTGTTTTTTATAATTTGGATTTTCCCTTCATTTTTAGCAGAAATTAATTATATTTCTTGAAGATTAATTAAGAAAGTTAATGTAAATTTGATGATTTTGAAACAAGTTCTATTCTAATTATAATTTCTCTATAGCAATAATTTTCTTTTTTGAATAATTACAATTTAATAATAATTCTTTCTGTATTATAAAATTTTCTTCCTCATTTCGATAACGCATGTTGTAAATTTAGTTCAATATCTTTTGACGCTTCTTTTCATCAGGGCGCATTATTTTTTAGCTTTAGAAAATATTGGTTTATAATTTTAAACAAGTATTAAATATTTAAACAATTTGAGTGCAGTTAAAAAATGTCCAATTCCTTTTTCTAATGGAAACGTTTTTGTAAGTAAATATCAAAACTTTTCTTAATTTTTTGCGGCTTTTTGCATGTTGCTTACTTGTTGTTGTCATTTTTTTCTTCTACATTTTTGCTTTTCATGATATTGTTCGCAAAACTATCCTGATTTACAATTTTCGAGCTTTCAACACGCTCGGCTTGCATAGTAAACTTTTCAACTAATTCTTTTAATAAGTTTTACAGCTACAAAAATGGTTGTTGTGGTTGTTGGTGGTGGTGCTGCTGTTGTTGTTGCCATTACAAAATATGTATTCGTAGGTAAATAATTTTTTTTGTGGCATTATTATTTGTTTACAAATTGGTAAAATTTCTAGAAAAAATTGTAGAAAAACGAATGTAACGTTTTTCCTTTCTTTTTTAGATATAAGCTAAAAAATTATATAGTTTTGTTTTTGCTTTTCGTTACAACAAACAAAAAACACCCTTGTTGTTGTTGTTGTATTATTGTTTATAAAAATAATTAAAGCGCAAAAATTACAATCAGAAGAAAGAAATAAAAAACAAATTTGCTTCTTTGTGTTCTTATAAACTTAACTAACGGTTACTCGCTATTGTTTGAATATATAGTATATAATTTTTAAAAAAATATTTTTTTAAATAAATTTAAAACATAATAAATTATGATGACTATCGTCATCATTATAATTTTTATTATTATTATTATTAATAATATAGAAATATAGTATATATATATATATGTATATATATATATATACGCGTATGTATGTATGTATTTTTGTATGTACGTAGGAAAAAAGTTTTTTTAACTTTAAAAAATTATATAATGTTTCTCTACGTTTTTTCTTTTTCGTCTTCTTTTCTTTCTTATTTTGTTGTTTGTTATTCTTTCGTTTTGTTTTTTTTTTTGTTGGATTTGCAAGCAGAAATCCAATGTAAAATAAAAAAACGGCAAAAAAATATGTTGTAGCTCAGTCTCCAGAAATTACCGTTTATTTTACATTGGATTCCTCTTGCAAAAAGTTTTGTTGTTGTTTGTCTAGATGTGTATATGTATATTATTAGGTGCATGTGTTGGTGTATGTGTAAGTGTGTAAGTGTGTAAGTGTGTGCGTGTGTGGGTAAAATATTTTAAGTGTAAATTCCAAAATGTAATATAAAAAAGCAAAAAAACGTCTTGATATACGTCTAAAAAAGGTTTAAACTTTCTTTAATTTTTCTTGTTTTTTTGTATTTACAATAAGGATTAATTGTTAATTGTTTTTCTTAAAAAAAAAAACAAAATGCGTTTGTATAATGTAGAGTGTGAAAAGGGTGAATAGTTGTGGCATATTTGGCTTGGTATAAATACTCGTAAAATAAAAAAATTATTGTATTAAAAGAAATGTGTATCGAAGAAATTCGAAGGGAAAAATGTGATCCAATCAAGAATGAAGCGATGACGTTGTTAGGAGAAAGCGTTTATCTGCAATTTTATATAAAAACAATTCCAAAATTATGTGTGTATGAATTTGTTTTTTTTTTTTTTTTGTAAAAGTAAATTTTGTGATAGTATAATTTTTTGCTTTAAAGACCGTTTGCCCTAAATTTAGTTCTTTAGCCATAGGAACACTTCGGCATTAGAACAGAACAGATTAAAAACAATTTACATATATTTAATGATGTCTAATAGACAAGAAAAGAAATTTTCCAGGTTTGGTAATATTTTCCGTAGTAAATTTAAAATAGTTGAGACGAGGATTGTATTTAATATACAATACACATATAAATTTTAATTAAAAAACAATTAAGGAATAATCGAATTTGGAACTTAATGAAATTAATGAAATGCTTTATAGAAAATTTAAAAATTTTTGTATAGTTTATTTCAAAATTTTTAGTGTCTGTCTGTCTTTAATCCTTTTAAAAGGAAATACTTTTCTAAAAACTCTGTTCCGTAACCACTTCGTTCCTTTGGCCTTTTCTTCATATACTTGTTGTTGTTGCTGTGTTTTCTATGGTTATAAAACAAATGTTTCTTTAGCGGCCCGTGAATGAAATTGTTTATAATTAAGTAAAATTGTTTTTTTAAATTTTTCTTTGTTTTATTTTTTTTTATTTCCTCAAACAATTTTAATTTTTTCTGATTTTTCCGAATCTTTTTTACTGTATTTTATTTTTTTTTTTTTGAATTTTTTTTTTTCTTTTTGCTGTTTTTGTTATGCCAAAAGCCATAGCACTTCTTTTATTGATTTTCCAAATTTGCCAAAATTTTAAGCCAAACAAATTACCCTTTTTCTGAAATTTTTTATATGTATTTTTTTGTCTATTGTTTATTTATTTTTTATAGTGTATACCGCATTTTTTGGTACACACTTTTTTCTGATTTGTTTAAAGTTATCAACGAATTTTTATACCATTTTATTTTTATTTTCTCATTTTCTGCTTAAGCACATTTTAGATTTAGTGTGTCAATTTATCTTCTTCTTCTGCTTCTTCTTCATTTTCTTTTTCTTCTTATTAGCTAACAAATATTTTGTGTATATAATTTTTTCGTTTGCCGAAATGCATCATGTCGTTTTTGTTCTTTCAATCCAATTATAATTTGTGTTTGTTGTTGTTGTTGTTGTTATTTTTTAGTTATTTATTTTTGTTATTTATTTTATTCTTTTATTGTAATCTGATTTTAATGTTACCGCGTTTGATATTTTCTCAATTTATGTCTTCTCAATCTAAAAATGTAAAATTGTATGACGAGCCTATTTTCTAGACTTTTCTGTCCAAAATTTACTATTTTGTCCAAAAGAAAGTTTTGTTTTGTTGTTGAATTGATGTTGTTGTTGCTGTTGTTGTTGTTTTTGTTGCCGTTTAATGTTTCTCTTTCGGTAATGGAAGCATTTGCGGGCAGTGTTTTTTTAAAAGTATTATTTTTCTTTGATTGATGAGCCTTTGATTGACAATAATGTCAAAGTACAATTTTCTCCGAATTACGTGTTGGTTTTCGTATTACTATTCCATTGATTTTTGATCTTCCATTTTATTCTCACTTTTCCGCCATTTATTTTTAAGCATTCCTTCCATATTAGTATTCTGTTTTGCGTTCGCGTTTTTGTAGATTTTTTAATTCTAGCATGCTCTGATTATATGGTCTTAAGGTCATTATATAATTTTAGTGGTCACAAGCAATAACCACCCAACTCTATAACTTTTTCATTTTATTTCATGCTAGTTTTTGGTGTAATGCCCTTGTATGGCTCTAACTTATTCCATGATAGTTTTAGGGTCTGACGGTCTGTATATCGTCTGTATTTCATCGTGTTTTCTATTTATTAGTGTTATACGTTCCTTTTTGAACTTATTTCATGAGAGTTAAGTGTGGTATGTTGTTTCTCAATTCATTCTCAATCATATTTGGCATGCATAATCGCTTCGTATGTTTCTTTTTGTTATGGTTGTTTTATGTTATGGAGTTTTCATATTGAAATTCTCGGCTTTCTTGCGTGTAGTTATGCCTTTTGCTCGACACATTCTTTGAATTTGAATAATGATCCATTCAAAGCCGTTTGAGTGACGTCGCATCGTGTAGTGGCTATGACGGTTTATTTACCAACTCATTCTAGGATTTATTATGTCCTGTCAAAACTGAGTTTGATCAATGGCTTTTGTAGACACCGCATGTTTACATCCTTGTACATACTGCTTTATCTCTCGTTTGTCTATCGGATAATTTTCTCTGTCTAAGATGTTGTCTGTTATTTTTATGGTAAGCGTAGCTGATGTTATTTATGAAAGGTTTTTAGCTTGTTTTTTACAAAACTAGGTTTTGTAACCTAATTCCCCAAAAAAAATATTTTTTCCTTTTTGTACTAATTTTTGTACACTTAACAGATTTTTTAAAAATCCTTAATCTTCTTATCGTAAATTTCTTAGGTTTTTTCGTTTCGTTTTGGGAAAGTTAAAAATTTCCAGCATTTAAGCCAAAAATAATGTTTTATTTAAAATTTTGAAAGGTTAAATTTTTTTCTTAAGTTTTGGAAACCTTCTGAAATTTTTGAACCTTCGGAATATCCATTAAGATCATCGGGCAGAGCTTCTAAAAAATGTGTAAAATTTTTTAATTGCTTTCGTGTCTGTCTAAAAGTGTTGAATTTCGAAAATGCTTTGAAAAAGAATGCTTTGTCATGGTCTCTGAAAAAAATAATTTCTTTGATGAAATTTTTATTATATAGATTTTTGACTCTTTTGACTAAAGAAATTTTAATTGAAAGAGGTTTTTTGTTTTTAAAAGTGTTTTGTTGTTGTTGTTACTATTACTACGTTGTTAATATCTTGCCTTTTTTATACACAAATTCAACGATTTACATAAAATAGCCTCTAAATACTAAATAAATTCACTCTTCAGTTTTTTACCAACATACGATTTTTGATTTCTTGTTGTTGTTGTTGTTGTTGTTGTTGTTGTTGTTGTTGTTGCTTCTAATTATTTCTTTACTCGAAGTGTCGTTGCTTGTATTGTTGTTTGTTTTCTCATGTATTTTGCTCTAGTAGTTGCTGATGTCTGTGTTTGCATAAAGATATTTTTTGATGTTCGTTAAGTTTACCGACAGGATTGGATTGTATGATGTATGTATGTATGTATGTATGTATGTATTTCTTCTTTAAATTCTGTTAGGAAAATTACCTTTTTTCCTGGCAACTGTTTTGAAGCAGTTTTAGTTGTTCTTGTTGCCTTTAATGTGGTAAACATTTTTAAATTACTTCTTAAAGTTTGTTAATTTTATTTTTACTCAGATCCTACGGTTTTACTTGGACTGTTTTCTTTCGGCTTTTTGTTGTTGTTGCTTATTTTGTTATATTTTTATATTAAGTTTAAATTTCTTCTTTAGCTGTTTTCCTCAAAAATCTTGCATCATCTTAAACAGTATTGTTTTTCGTTTCCTTAAAGATTCTCAACAAAATATAATTTATATAGCATAAAATTTGTGATATATATTTTTTCAAAATATATTATGTATGCCTTATATTTAGTTATTCTTTTTTATATACAAATTTTGCCATCGAAATTTTTGTCATATTAACTTTGAATTTTTTAAAAATATCATTTCAATCGTATTTGATACGATGATTTTCTGAAAAAAGTCTTCGTCAATTTTTTTTTGTTTTTTTGCTTCTTTGTTTAACGTTTTTTTTTTACAAAGTATAAATTTTTATTCTTTAGTATTTGGTATCATCCGGTTTTTGGGTTAGTTAACCCTTTAAAATGAAAATTTTAGAAGCGCGAGAGCAAAATGTTCTTGCATTAAATCGTAAGGAAGAAGAGATCGAGTTAAGCGGGCCAATACTATAACAACATTTTTTGTAGTCGTTTCGTAACGCGGCTTTGCTTCGGTTGGTCTTCCCGATCGAAGTTTTCTCAAAATATTTCATAGCGATCGTAATCATCTTCTTCTGCCGCCGTCATTGTCCTCAACACATTTTTGGCTTTGCCCAATAAAAGACCCATCCCTTCGTTGCATATACGTCTTTGTATGGAATCTCAAGAACAAATACTGCTCTCACTGCGCTTTTTTGATGGTTATTTCAACAAAATTTTTACAAAATTTTTTTGGTAAATTTCCGTGCTTCTCTTTTCTCTTGGTATGTAATGGTTGTAGGAGTAACATAGCGGTTGTTGTTGTTGTTGCTGTTGGTGGTATTGTTCCGTGATGCGTTGCATAAAAACGCACACTGTTGTTGTAGCTCTTGCATTAATCGCCTGCTTTACTACTTGCTGGCGCTGTTACGTACATATTTCAACAAAATCTTAGTTTTTATTTTTCTTTACGTAATAGTCCTGCTAGCGCTAGAGCGATGCTGGTGGCGGTAATAGTAGTTGTTGTTGTGGCTGCTTCTGTTTTGTTTTTGTTTTGCCTTAAACAATTCAGTTTTTCCATGTTTGTGCTTTTTCTTTTTCCCAGAAATAAAATATTCTCGTCTGTAATAGTTTTTTCTCTGCGTTCTGAGAAAATCTTGCAAATTTTTGAATTCTTTTGCTCTAGAAATGGTTCTAGATTCTATTTATTTTATTTCTTATTTCTTTTTCGTTAGTTTTTTTAGTAAACTATTTTTATTTCTTTCATTTTATTTAAATAATTTTCTTATAGTTTAGTTGATAAATTTTCTTTATGTTTACTTCATTGTTTTTAATCGTTTAGTCGTTTGTTTTTAACTTTAAACTTTAAAGTGGGCCTTTTTTGTTGTTATTGTTGTTTATTTTTATAGAAGATAATGCACTTACTTTGAGGTATTTATTTTCGCTTCTTCTTCTTCTACTTTCTTGCAGTGTTTTTTTAGTTTAAAATATTTTTAATCCTTTTAATAAAAGTTATTTGTTTTAAGAAAACTTGAAAATTATTTTAATATTATCGCATAATATTTTTCCACTGATTTTAAGGGATTTACAAATTTTGAACAATTTTTTTGTTAAAAATTTTGTGTTTTTTTTTTTTTTTTTGGTTTGCCGAAAGATGTTCAAGATGTTGTTGTTAAGACTGTTCTCATTTTGAAAATACTATATATGAATTTTCTTTTTTTTTTTTGAAACGCCAAAAATTGTGCTGTTAATTTTTTTTGTTTGCCGAAATGTTTTTGTGTGTTTTTGAAATTTAGTACATATTTTTTTTTTTTATAAAAAAAAATTGAAAAAAGGATTTTAGCATTTGTTGTTTGCTTAGAGAATTGTGTTTGCTTTTGTTTGTTGGTTTTTCGTTACTGTTTTTTTATTCAAAGAAATACTATACGCTATTATTTTGCTTAAAAATTAGTTTTTATTTAGACATTTTTATTTAGTTTAGAAAGGAAATTCTGTTCTTAAAAAACCTAGCATTTAACTATTTTATTTCATTAATTAACATGTATATTTTTATTTAAATAACAACGGAAACTACTTGGTAAAAAAATGTCACTATGTTTGAAAAACTTTATAAAAATTGCTATATTGTTGTTTGTTTGTTTGTTTGTTTGTTATTGTACAGGGCTATTGTTTTCTCGATATTGCGATAAAAGCGACAGCTTTTTTCGTGGGATTCGGTTCGTCGGCGTGAAAATAATTTTCTAATAATAGTATGACATACTTTTTTAGAGAGATGGTGATGATACTCAATACGACAGCAGCTAAGACGATCAAGAAAGAGAAAATAATCCATGATACGGTTCAAAAAATAACATGGCTTTTTTCTTCTTAAAATTGTAAACATTGTTTCGCTAAAAACACTGTCTCCAGAATTTTAGTTTCTTCTGCTTTTGGCTTATTTTCTCTTCCTTGATTCAAGATCAAGGTCTGTGATCATTTTGTTATGATAATTATCACTGATGATTTATCATTTATGTGTCATGTCTCTTATGCCTTCAACCATCTCTGACTTCACTCGACAGTCTCGAAAAACCTTTCGAAAAAAGCTTTATTTCTGTTGCTTGGGAAAAGTTTGATTGTTTGCTGCTCTTTATTTGTTTTTGTTTTTTGGGTTTGGTTTAGTTTGTTTGTTTGAATCAGTAGCAAATTTATTTAATATTACTACAAAATATTATTTACTTCTATTTGTTCTATTAGTTTTTGTTGTTGTAAATATGGAATTTGTAAAAAATATTGTGTTTGTATGTAGTTCATATTTTGTGTTTTTGCTTTTCTTATTTTCTGGGTAAAGTTTGTAAAAGTTATTTTAGTTACTTTTTTGCTGTCTCTTCTGTTTCAATTCGCTTTAACATATTCTCAACAAAGTTTGTTTGTTATTAAAAAAAATTACAGTGTTTTTTGTTTTAAATTACATCATCAGCATCATCATAATTATCATCTTGTTTACTTAATTAATCAATAAAATTACTTTACAACAAAAAAGAAACACATTTTATTAACATTTCAGCACCGTTTCAAAGGCAAACGCATTTTCAGTTTAGTTTGAAGTTATTTTTGGGTTTTTAAGTTTAAAGTTTAAAGTTTCGTTTGTTTTGTTTGTAATTGTTTTTGTTGTCTTGTATTATTTCAAATTTATATTTAAAAAAAAAAAATCTAAGTATCGTATATCAAAAGCATTTATTTCTTAGATTTTAATTTAGATGGATAGTAAGAAAGAGAGTGACAGAGAGAGAGAGAGTGATTAGGAGACCGATACAGAGTATGTGCCTTTGGAGAGTTTGTTAGTGTTTGCCGATGTTGGTTTATAACTGTTAATGTTAAAAAATAACTGACGTTGGTAGCTGGTTATTATCAATTGCTGATGTTTGTGGTCGTTAGTGTTTGTCGGTGTTTGTTGATGTTTGTCAATGTTAACAAATAACCGGGCGTTATAAGCGTTATCGACTATCGTTTTACTAATGTTTAAAGTATGTTTGTTGGAGATTGGTTGTGTTTGCTGGAGGTTGTTTAGGTTGGTTGGAGATTGTTTGTGTTTGCTGGAGATTGTTTATGTTTGTTGTTGGCTCTTGATGTTTGTTGGAGATTGTTTATGTTTGTTGGGGATTGTTTGTGTTTGTTGGAGACTGTTTAGGTTTGTTGGAGATTGTTTGTGTTTGTTGGGGATTGCTTATGTTTGTTGTTGGCTCTTGATGTTTGTTGGGGATTGTTTGTGTTTGTTAAAGATTGTTTAGGTTTGTTATAGATTGATTATGTTTTTTGGGGATTGTTTATTGCTGTTGGGGATTGTTTGTGTTTGTTGCGATTTGTTTGTGTTTGTTGGGATTTGTTTGTGTTTGTTGGGATTTGTTTGTGTTTGTTGTTAGCTCTTGATGTTTGTTGTTTATGCGAATGAATAAATTCCTTCTTGAAGTTGATCGAATATTATTATTCTATACAATTTACTATAGCGTTTTAGATGTTATCGATTTATCGATTTATTCGATGTTAATCGATTTTAGAGGGTTACGTGACACTACAAACATTTCGATCTTCTCCCTCTCCAATGCCGGCACATATCTCTAAACTTTCTCGTTGTTTATAAGTTCTTTTTATTGTTTTCGTTACGTTACTCTCTGTTACTTTACATTTTTCTCTCTTTTTTTTGTGTCTGTTTTTTTACGATTACATGTTTTTGTTGTTGTTGTGTGAAGAGGGGGGGATGGTGGGAAGTTTTTTCTTTATATTATTTTCTTAATTTTTATTTTTATTGAACAATTTCTATGAACGCTTTTAATGCAATTGTTGTTGTTTTTGTTGGTGTTAATTAAAATTGTTCAATTTTGAAATAATGAAGATTTTATTCTTGTTTTTTATTAATTTTTTGTTTGTTTGAATCTTAATTTTAAATTATTATTTTAGTTTATAAGAAAACAATTATAAGGACAAAATGTGCGACAATAATTTTTTGTTGTAATTTGAAAATTTTGCTTCTTGCTGCTTCTAGGCTTTTTTGTAAATTTGCATTAGTTGTTGTGTTTCTGTTCGAAGGACCTTAAAACACACACATTTTTGAAAATAAAAAACGCATGCTTACTGACTTGAACTCGTCGGCTGCTGCGGCTGCTGCTGCTGCGGCTGCTGCGACGAAGGTTGCTGGCTCTGGTGCTGCGGCTGCGGCTGCTGCTGCTGCGGCGAGGATTGCTGGAGCGGTTGCTGGAGCGGTTGCTGTAGCTGCAGCTGTTCCGTTCGTGGTAGTTGATGTGGCGGCTGGGCTGAAGCTGTCCCGCTGGCAGCAGACTGTTCTTTGGCAGCTTTTTGTTTTTTGGTTACTGGAGGCGGATTCGTTGACATCATCATCGCTCGAATTCTTCGCTGAGCGGACTGTTTTCGATGGTCGTGGATTAGAATCATGGAAAGTTTCAGCGAAAAGACAAGACAGTACCTGAACACTAAAGAACTGGCCGATAATGTGCACCGGTGTCTCCTCGTCTCCGCCCGGAGCCGGCGCCAGGGTATGCTCCGGCAGCTTGATGATGCTGCCCGTAACTCGTTGCAGCTCGCGCACGTTCTGGCCGCCTTTGCCGATTATTCGGCCGACCTGCAGTAGTCGTCGTTAGTGGCGTTATTTGAAAGGATGAAGAAGACTTCTTTTTGGGTACTCACCTGCGAGCTCGGCACTAGGATTTCCACCGTCAACCGGACGTCGTCTGTGCCGCACATGAAGCCCTCCTCGCGCATCTTCTCGAAAATCATGTACTGCGCCTTCCACTGGCCCTCCGGGGACCCGACGATCGTGACCTTGCGCTCCGTCTGCTGCTCGATCGGCTTGTCGGTCTCGAGCGGCGCGATCTTGAGCGAGGCGTTCGAGAAGCGCATGATGTTGCGAATGTGTGAGCCCTTGGTGCCGATGATGGCGCCCACGGCATTGTTGGGTATGTAGAGGTAGGTGATCTCCTGCATGTCGGTGGGGAAGACGGGCGGCACGACGGCGGCGGGGGTCTTGGGCAAGGGGAAGCCGGGCGTGTATGGCATGCCGGCGGTGCCGAAGATGTTGCTGCCGGGCGTGGACATCATGGCCATCGGGTGCAGGCCCGGGAACATGACACTCTGCGGGGCCATCGCCTGCAAGTCGTTCTCGTAGCTCTGACGTAGCTTCGAGCTGATCTGGCTTTCGGCGCGCGACATGTTGTCGATGTGGCCCTTGACGGTTATGATGCGCTCCAGATTGAAGCTGCTGATGTCGTTGATGGAGCTGACGGTGATTTTGGTGTCTGTCTCTTGCATAATGCGCTTTATTGTGTTGCCGCTCTTGCCGATGATGCGGCCGATCAGATTGTTGTGGGCCAGAATTTTCAAGCAGATCTCACTGGCGAAGCGGAAACGGTAACAATGTATTAAGGGTGCGTTATGGAAAGAGGACGGCCGCTGTCGCCTCACTTACCCCTTGTTTGTGGAAATTGCCTCCTGCTGCATAACCTCCAAGATGCGTTTGCACGCGTTCGTGCAGTTCTCCGGATTGCCGTAGATCGTTATCGCCTTCTCCAGCGAGCCGACGTTCTCCTTTCGATGCACGTCGACGCGTGCCCGGCTCTGTTGTGTTATCGTGCGTATGGTGCTGCCTTGGCGCCCGATGATGGCGCCCACCATCTCGCTCTGTACCAAAATGCGTAGCGGGAAGTCCGCCTGACGGCCCGGACCCGGCATACCGGCGTATTGTTGACGCTGACTACGGATGGCGCGACGTTGACTTTTGTCCAGCTGTTCGGCGTGCAATTTATTGCCCTCGAACTCGACACCGTTAAGACCAGCAGCAGCTCTAAAGAATACAAAGAAATAGTAGAAGAAAAAGAGTTGAGATTTGAAATTTCTGTTTTGAAATGTAAATTCTTTCATACGGTATGAATTATGGAAGAATTTCGGAGAAATTTCGAAAGGTTATAAGAAATTAATTCTCCGATTTATTGAAATTCTCAGAGTGTCATAAGAGTTTATGGAACTCTATGGATGTAGATTTGAGACTATTCTCGTAGAGCACTAAAGGATGCGTTTTATTTGGAGAGAAAACGAAGAATATCATATAAAATTTAAGCATATTTAAGTTCCCGAAACTTAAAATGGACAGAAAATAATACTACTTTCATGTTTAGGCAAATGTCGATTAGGGCTAGTGGTATTATTTTTTGGTGGTAGTATTTTTCGCAAAAGGTAACTGGTCTTAAAGACATTATTGACATACTCTTACTAATTTTACTAAAATGCTAAGTTTTGCCCTATCAATTATAAAAGGTGTTTTCATCAAAAGCGGTATAAAGGAACGGTTCTGTCCTGATAGTTTGATTTTTATTAGCAATTTCTATAATTTGGCTTAATATAGGTATATATCTACATACATATGCATCATACTTAACCATGTACACTAAAGAATGCTCTTAAAATGCTGACTTAGCCATAAAATAGTTGTCTGAAATACTTAATACTAACTCTTAACTATGTATATATGTATATATATTTTGTTAAATTGTTGGAATGGCAGTAGACAAAAGTGAGCCGAGACTGTGCGTTAATTCAATTTAGATTTTGAATTTTGAATTGCAATGAATTGAAGAAGAAGTAACATATAGTTAGTTAGTACCTTTGTGCCTGGTCAGGATTCTCAAACGTTATATGCACCGTCTGAGTATTGGGATCCTTACTAGAAACAGCCTCGCACTGTTTGACGATGCCGTATGGCGTCAGAAGTGGTTCGATGTCTTCGAAACGCGTTTGCAGCGGTATGCCGCTGATAAGAATTTTTGATGAAACACTAGATAAAAAGATAAAAAGAAAAAGAGTAGGAAATGAAACGAAACAAAATGATAACGATTCACTCATTCATGCATTCAGTGTTATTCGGATCGTTCGATATTCAAAAATTTCTAAAAAACTATTAATGAAATTCATAAATAAATTAAATTAAATGAAGATTAAATGAACTTTTCTATGGTAGAAACTTGTTTTTTTTTTAAAGGACTATGCTTTTTGAAAGATCAAAATTATGTGACTTGATCTACGAGTATTTTATGCAGTTATAGAAATCATAGAGCAACTCTATATGTCTATAGAGCAATATATAAAAGTACATTTAATGTTTTCATAATACACAAAATTACTAGAGAAAGTAATTTCAACCCAGAGAGAGTTAGTAAGAAATAAGAAAAAAAGTAGCAGAGACGGAGTAACAGAAACGGAGTGTAATAGAGACGAAAAAGAGAAGAGAGAGAAACAGTGAGTGATTTAGAGAGAACCAGAGCAGTGGAGAGAAACCAGTAATGAAGTAATGAAGGAAAATAATAAGTTATAAGGACAACAGCAGAAAGAAGCAGTGGAGATTAGAGATCAGTAGAGAAATACAAGGAGTAACAGAGAGAATCATTATGTAATTAACCAAAAACAGAGCTGTAAGAGAGAAATAGCGAGGAATAAGGAAATAGATAGGTAAAAAGTGAGTAAGTACCAAAGAAACATAGAAGAATACAGATAATCTAGAGTAGAGTACTGAGTAATAGAGAGCAGTGAGGGAGAGAACCAGAGTAATAGAGAGAAACGGCAAGTAATGAAGGGAAATAGTGAGTAATAAGGACAACAGCAGAAAGAAACAATGAGGAATAGAGAAATAGATCAGTAGAGAAAAACAGGGAATAGAGAAGTAGTGGTAATAGTATAGAAAAGAAGAGAGCAATAAAGAGAAAAAACGGGTAATAGAGAGATGAACAGAGAGTTATAGAGAGAATCATTATGTTAATAGCCAAAAACAGAGCTGTAGAGAGAAATAGCGAGGAATAGAGAAATAGATTGGTAAAGAGTGAGTAACTAACAGAGAAACAGAGAGGATCTAAAGTAGAGAGTAGAGAAAGAGTGTTAGGATAAGTACAGAGTAATAGAGAGAAGCAGTGAGTAATTTTGAGAGAACCAGAGCAGTTTAGAGAAACAGCAAGTAATGAAGGGAAATAGTGAGAGAGAGAGAGTACACAGAAATAGAGAAGAACACGAAACACCGTTGTTGACTTCGATGATTTCAAAAAGCATTGAATTATGGGAGAAAATTTTGAAAATTCTATCACGCGGAAACTCGATTAGATAAGTTTTGAGATCTATTTTGGTGTTGACGATTCCACCCTTTTCGCCCTCTCTCTATCTCCGTCAAGTCAACTTGCTTTTTTATGTTAAAGCACGGTTAGGAAACTAATATTGTATGTTGAAATATATTGAATATATGTATAATATATATTGAAATATATTCAAATTCTCTTATATTGTAACAGAAATAAAAGGGTTTTGACTGAGAGAATGAGAATGAGGATGAGAATATAGACTAACCGTTACTAAAGAAGAAGGATAGATATGAACGGCTTAATTGAAGGAAGTCGATAAGACCATCGAAAATATTAGAGACATAGTTATAGTCTAATAGCCTAAAAATAGTCTAAAAAACGAATAGAGCAAGAGTTCTTTTTCTCCTAAAGAATAGGAGAAATAGAGTAAGAGAGGACTATAAAGGTCGAAAGTTACGAAAGAGAGAATTCCAGAGGACTATAAAGGTAAAAAATTACGAAAGAGTTTATTTTCCCAGAAGTTATAGAATTTTTTTTTCATATTGGACAAGATGTCAACACAACTATAGCAAGGATTCTCTTTTTAGAGAATTTAGGTTTTGGTTTTACGTAAAAATCTTCTCCGGTATTCAAAAATTATGATTATATAAGTACATTTTTTTCATTTGTACTTTTTAAACCATCTTCTTTGAAAAGCCGTCCATCCGTCCGTCAAGATGAACAATTTCTTTATAGAAATGACGGTCCAAATTTATACACCAAGAAAGAGATAAGAGATAGAGGCCAAAAGCATGGTATTTGTAGAGTTTTATGTACGTACCTCAACATATTTGAATCCAGATTTCGTACAAGAATTTATTACGGGAATATCGAAGACCAACAAGAAAAACAATGACGGCTCTATTATGAATAGATGGACGCGATTTTGGTACAAATTAAAAAAAACTGAATTTTGTTTGCAAAATTATTATAACAGATGTTATTGCGTAAACGAAATTTTGAACGGCCAAAGTGAATACGAAAACTGTTTAGGAAATGCGAAACATTACTATACAAGCGATTTATCAATTTTTTGACTTAAAACTGAAACGAAAAACTTGGGTAGAATTGAATTTCCAAAAATTTCCAAATTAAGGTTTTCGAGCATTTCGGTTTATTTTTTTTTTTGAAGTTGAAAAGTGCAGAAGTGGATTCTTTTGCAACAATAATCAAGCGAACAATTAAAGATGATGATACGATGATAGAGAAGGGGGAAAGGGTGAAGTTAAGGGAAGGCTAATGATGGAGTGGGAGAGATGGTACTCTTGGTACAACCCGCTAGTGGCCATCTCTTGTAGGGCACTCTTGTAGCGACTACTGATGGTACTAAACTGCCCATCTAACGATACTATGTCCCATACCGCTACTATTGATCTTTTTCTGAGCAAAAATCTTTCTACTGTTATACGTACATATGTACATTTTTCATAGAAAGAATATACTTGTACACACTATTTCTTCAAAAAGAGAGGGAGGAAAGTTTGAGGCAGTGATATTATTTGTTGTATAAGATTGACATCTCAGATTTCGGTTAATAAGCAAAAACCAGACACACGAAAGTCAACCGCTAGACACGTTTTATCTAAATAAACTGAAAGACTGCAGGCAAAAAAACAAAAAAAAAATAAAAAAAAAACCAAAAAAGAAAAGCAAAACAAAAATCACATCGGCGGAATGAAACATGAGCAATGAATTATTTCGAATCCACCCACGAGTTTATTGCGAGCAAGTATTCGTGATATGTAGTATTTTTATTCAAATTGTGCGGACTATGTTTGCATTTTTGCTAATGCAGCATAAAGAGCTTTACTGAGATGAAGAAGAATGCGGTCTCATAAAATTAGAAATAAGAAGAAATGTCGTCGTTGTTGTTATTGTAGGGAAAAAATAATTTTATAACATTTGTACAAATTAAATTTCGAGAGAAATTAGAACAAAGCACCACCACAAGCAACATAACAATAAAAACGGGCAGTAATAATTGAAATTTACGCGGCATTATAAATTAATATTACGTATTAATTATGATTATGTCAAAAATACTGTTCAGAGGTGGATAATAATAATAGTGGCGATAAAGATCAATTAAGACATTAAATATTTTTCAAAGATTATATTATTATGCAAGTTTTAGCATTAAGAAATTCCATAAATTTGTACATGATGATACCGCATATGATGATGACGATCACTATAATAAGTTTCAAGTTGATCCTGATGATAATTAGTAACAAATAAATACAATTCTGGATTTTCATGATATTTGGAATTAATAAAACAGTGATAATTATTAAAAATAAAGCGTAAAAAAAATTAAAAGATAAAAAAGATAAAATATTAAAGATACGGATTGTTTTTACAACAAACTAAAAAGTTTATTGAAAATTATTCAAAATTTGAAAAAAACCACTTCACAATTTTTCAACATTTCTTAACACATTTATTGAAAATATTTATAAAAAAATATTAAAAAATATTTTTTAATGTCAAATATATGTATGTAATTTTTTAAATTTCTTGCCTTAAAGTGGGCGTGGATGGTTAGTTTATACTTAATACATATATCAGTGTCTAGCAGGCCCAAATTTTCTGCCTTAAAGTCGGCGTGTGTGGTTATTTTATAGTTTATGTTGCATTGTCATCTAGTTCTAAACTATTGTTAAAATTTCGAGTCTCTAGCTGATCGGAAAGTTAGTTTAAAATCAATTTAAAAATTTGTACCAAACACGAAAGAAAATGTAGATGTTTTTTCGAAATAAGGCCAAAATTTTCTACCTTAAAGTGGGCGTGGGTTGCTTAGTCATGCTTACTATTGCATTTTCATCTATTTCTGAGCTGTGGTTGAAATTTCGAGTCTCTAGCTGATCGGAAAGTTACTTTAAAATCAATTTAAAAATTTGTACCGAACACGAAAGAAAATGTATATGTTTTTTCGAAATAAGGCCCAAATTTTCTACTTTAAAGTGGGCGTGGGTTGTTTAGCTATGCTTGATTTTGTATTGTCATCTATTTCTGAGCTATGGTTGAAATTTCGAGTCTCTAGCTTATCGGAAAGTTAGTTTAAGATCAGTTTTAAAGTTTGTACCGAACACGAAAGAAAATGTTTATGTTTTTTCGAAAGCAGTCCCAAATTTTCTGCCTTAAAGTGGGCGTGGGTTGTTTAGCTATGCTTGACATTGTATTGTCATCTACTTCTGAGTTATGGTTCAAATTTCGAGTTTTTAGCTTATCGGAAAGTTAGTTTAAAATCAATTTCGAAATTTGTACCGAACACGAAAGAAAATGTATATGTTTTTTCGAAATAAGGCCAAATTTTCTACCTTAAAGTGGGCGTGGGTTGTTTAGCTATGCTTGATATTGTATTGTCATCTATTTCTGAGCTATGGTTCAAATTTCGAGTCTCTAGCTTATCGGAAAGTTATTTTAAAATCAATTTCGAAATTTGTACCGAACATCAACGAAAACGTTTTCAAATAATATTATAATGTTGCCAGAAAAGTAATCAATAGCTCTTAACTAATGATAAGCATTGATTCTTGTTAATCACAAACATGGAGATGAGAGTGATGACGACGATGATGATGATGATGAAGATGATAATTACGATACTGATATTGTTTATAACGTTGCGCGGTAAAGGAAAATAAGTATTTTAGGCTTTCTTCAAATCAAATCGTTCATAAATTGAATGCTTCATGATTGCTGCTTGTTGTTGTTGTTGTTGCTATAGTTGTTGTTATAGCTGTTGCTGCCGTTTCATCTGGCTTTAAATGCATTTATGCGACTTTATAATTCCTTTCTCTTATTTTCGAGCCATCTTAAAAATATTTTCGAGCCACATCCGCCGCCGCTTAAGCTCTTCTTTGGCTCTGACCGCATTTTTCTCAGAAGCAATTTTTTTGGGCACTTTTTAATTAAGCACTTGGACTGCCTTCGAATGTTGTGAGAGCCGTTGCGATGGCCGACCTGCCGACCGACCGACCGACCGACCTGTCGATCGACCAACAGCCAACAAAAGAAGTAGAAGGAAGGCGACGAAGAAGGAAAAGAACAGCAGCAACAGTAACAGCAACATCAGAAGCGCTTAAAAATCGCGCCAAATTCAAATGCGTCTGGGTGAGCATTCGCACTCGCAGTCGCGCCGTCCTCGTCGACGTGGCAGAGTCTGATCTTCGCAGTTTGAAGCGGCAGGCGATGCGACGATGCCGATGCCGATGCCGATGCCGATGCCTCTGCTCGCCACAAATTCCATTTAAAAGCTTTCCAGGTCAATATCCATCCATCCATTCGCCATCAAAACACCACAGGTTAAACAGGCCTCGTTGTTGCTGTTGTTGTTGTTGTTGTTGTTGTTGTTGCTGGCATTTCGGTATTTGAACCGAATTTATGTGGCAGGCTGCTGCTTGTGTGTTGGTGTTGTGGCTGCTGCGAAATTGCTGCCAAGTCCGCTGCAAAAATTATAAGCTTTTTGCTTTTATTGTTGTTTTATTGCTTCCTCCCTCCCCCCCACAGTCCCTTGCAAACGATTCATACACACACACACACACACGCATTCCTGCACTCCCGCAAACGCCTATTGATGCTCTTCACTGCCACTGTTTTTGTTGCTACTGCTTTTATTATGAAAATTGTTGTTCTCGTTGTTGTTGTTGTTGTTGTTCTCGTTGTTGTTGCTCTCGTTGTTGTTGCCGTTCTGTTATTTGTTGTTTTAGTTTCGGGTTTTATATTCTTACTCTGTCTGTTGTTTAGCTTTTGTTGTACTGTCTATGTTTTGGTCTGGGAATGCGCTGCAGTCTCTTGCGTTGCGTTGCGTAGCGTTGGACAACGTTGTGGATGCTGCGTATAACCGATTCTTGCACCAAAGATACAAATGTATCCGTATCTCATAACAGATACTTGTGCGCCGCGTCGCGTCGCACCACGCCGTGCCGTGCCTTTCTACACCCAAAACGAATACGAATGCGATTGTGGCTGTGGCTGTGGCTGTGTCTGCCAATGAAAATGCATTGTTGTTGTTGTTGTTGTTGTTGTTGTTGTTTCGGGTCTCGTTGATGGCTGGTCTCGTCGATGTTGGTGTTGTTGTTGTTGTTGGTTGTTGTGTGCAGAATGAAATTCAACGAAAACAACGAAATACCAAAAGAATTTCGCGCTGGTGGCGCGCGAACGGCGGCCTGGTTGAGTGCCCGCGACCGAGACGAAGGCAAGTGAGTGGCGCACGGTGTCCGCTTCAGGAATCTCGCGCGCAGGCCCTTCCTGCGTCCTCGCGGCGGCAGTGGCGTCGTTTTCGTTCCGTCCTCTTGGCCGCCGCGCGTCACTTCGACGCAGTTGAACTTTGCATTGGCGGCAGAGTCTGTTGAACTTCTGTTTTTCAGTTTCTACGACTGTTAGTCGTGTTGCTGCTACAGTTGTTGTTGTTGGTGTTGCTTTTGTTGTTGTTGGTGGTGACGGTGACGGTGGTGCTAGTGGTGCTACTGTTGTTGTTGTTGTTATTATTATTGGTGTTGATATTCTGTTTTCTGTTTTTAAGTTGCTGTTATTGTCGTTATTGTTATTGTTATTGTTGTTGCTGCTGTTGCTGTTGTTTTTGCTGTTATTGTATTGCAAAATATATTTTGCAGCTTATTGCATGCGATATTTTGTGGCTGTTATTTTTATTGCTGCCGCGACTGTTTTCAGTTTTAGTTGATTTCTTTTGCTGCCATCGCTGCCGTCGCTGTTGCTGTTATTGGCGCTTTTGTGGTTGTTATTGTTGTTGCTTTTCGGCTGGCCTGGCGCTGTTTTTCCAGGAATTGTTTTTATCGAAAATGAGTTGTTGCTTTTGTTGCTTGCTTTGTTCAAGTTTATTTTTCGGTTGCTGCTTGCAGTATTTGCATTTTTGTGTTGATTGCCGATGCCGACCGACAACGGCGATGATGACGACGCTGACGGCGAAGACGACGCGTTTGACGTTTGTTGCAAAACCGACGGCGGCGACAGTGGCGGATGCTATACTTTTGAAGTTTTTTGAAATTTCATTCGGCTGCATTATTTTTGTTGGCCGCTAATGACCAGCCCTGAAAGTTTATTAAGCAATTACGAAGAAGCACTTAGCGCAAAGGCGGCCTGATAAATCGCCTTGACGTTTCTCGCCTTGACGTCAGCCGCGTAAGCATTCGCCGTAAAAGGAGGTCGATTTCAGTACAGAAGTTTAGAGAATTGCAAACAGAGTGCGCTGCGATTATGGTTTCATAAGAACGTCAAAAACATAAAATTGGTATCTAAATGTTCTTCCGACTACTTGCAGCGATGCGGAAAATGCCTCGAATGTGGAGGCTGTGCGTTCCAAAGTTTGCGTATATACAATCAGTCAAGAAGAGGATACAATCCGGGTCTGAGACAAGAAACCTTTCAAGCCATTGCGAGTAGCTGTATACTCGGTATGTGCACCAAATTGTGGAAACAAGCATTCTTTTATACATTCATTCTCTGTAGCTTCATCAAGCTTCCGCTTTTTCAGCCAACCAAAGCCGAGCCAAAGAGTAGCAAAAAAAGGAGTTAAGTCAAGAAAAGTACAGGAATTCGAGTAACTTTTTTATTCAAATAGCAGTTTATTAGTTAACTATGACATTTATGACATTGAAATTGTCTAAATGCTGTCTAAAAATGCCGGCCCTAAGAGTCCGTCTTTCTCTTTGAAGTTCTGAACTGTCAAATCGAGTTCAATGTATGCTTTCTTACGAACATCGGCCCATAAGCAACGCATCCGTTAAAGTCGAAGTCCAAAGTTGTGAACTTTTAACTTTTCGACGGCGTCAGCTCATTTGACAGCTTTTTGTTGACGTTTCAGTAGAGTAAATTGAATGAATTTGAAGTTTTCTTAGGGCCATAGCAATACGTTGGCGCTGAAGTTAAAGTCAAAGTCAAAGTCTGACCTATAGAGTCCGTCGTCGAAGCCTTTGTTGAGTTTGAGGAGTCCACACATCAATTCGATTACCGTGTTATGATACTTTTACTTCTTTTTCTTTCCATGCTCACGATGCCCGATGAGCTTTTTACATTTACGATTTTTTGACATTTTGAAACTTGTGGCCGCCTGTAACTTGGACGCTAATGTAAATTTAGCTTGCGTCAAAAGTTGTAGTACATATTAGGTGCCGTTGGATTGTCAGAGTGTTTAATATTAGTTGATTGGTATTCCTGCAAAGTTGAATGGTTTGTGTCGCTGCTAAATTGATGGTTACCAATATCTATGTCTCTTTGAAAACAAAGAGTCCAACAATTGTCTTCTCTTTTAAATCATGTTGGGTTATTTTAGTCAAGCCAACAATAACGGTTCAAAACCAAAGCATTTTTTATTCAGAAGAATTACAATTTTAATCAGAATTATAATAAAAATCATTAAACAATTAAGAAATTTAAAATTAATTTATTTAAAGAATATACGCATGGATGTATTGTATTTGTTTACAATGAAACCAATTAAATTTTTAAATTTAATAAATTAATTTAATTAATTTTATAAATTAATGGATATGACTTGAAATGGTTTGATTTGTGTCAATAAAAATTAATTTTTGTAAATGGCATGACGTTATTTATTGTTATTCAAGGAAAATTTTCGCTGTTTTTTTTGTTTCTCGAGTTGTTGTTTGTTGTTGTAGTGCGGTAATGATTCATAGAATAAAATGACTTTGTGGTTTTTTTGTCGAAGTGTTTGGTCGGGATGGCCGGGAAGGCCCGGGAGGAGGTCGGAAGTGTTATTGTTGTTGTAGGTGCTTATTTTCCTGGGGATTTTGTTTGTTGTTGTTGTTGTTGTTGTTGTTGTTGTTGTTGGCCCCACTGAAGTACCAACACAACTGCAGTCTTCATTCAGAAGAATTTGCGTTTACATTTGTTTGCAAAAATCCGTGCGTGTGTGTGTGAGTAACACACTTATGTACAATACATGTATACACATGTACACGTAGTTGATTCGTTTTGCCATTCGTGTATAGCAAAATTTGCAACTTATGCGTATTCGAAGCTCAATTCAGTTTGGTCAAATCCGGCTCGAGCCGCCGTTTTCGCCCATTCTGGGCAGCCGCTCGCTCTGCCACAACAACTCGCTCGTGCGCTCGTGCGACGTGTATCCTACAAAGTCTGGCGTCGTCTACGCGTCGCTGTTTGTACCGAATGATGCGGCACCAGAGACGACTCATCGATTGCGATACGTTTGCACTAACCATTCTTTGAATTGCCTTCAAGTGCAACTAGTGGCCCGTCTTAGCGCAGCGCACCTTCGTCTCTTCCACCGTCTCTTCGGCGCCGCAAAACATCATTTCGTCGTCGCTCAGCACTCATGCCCTTCGTGTGTATTCGTGTTCGGCGGCCTCAAGCAGAAATTTAAATATTTACATGCTTTTATGCAAAACACATGCACGACGCAGGTACACAAACACTGACGCCAACCGAAACATAAGCACTGACACTGCGTTGGCATACAAGCCAATTCACACTCACACAATTACACATTACACATTTATGCACTCACGCTAACACACACTTCGCCGCACTCACATTCTAACCGAAATACATTTGCACTTATTGCAAACTGCGTTGCATTTTTTGCACTTTTAGTATCTCATTAACTGCGTTACTTCGCGTTGGGATGCGTTTGCGGTGGGGATGCGCCAGGCGGAGCTGCGTGGCACGGCGCAGCGTTGCATTGAGTTCATGAGTAGTAATTTTGTTGTTATTGTTGTTGTTGTTGTTGTTGTTGCTTTTATCTCTGTAAATTCTGGAGTTTGCGCTGATGGCGCTCTTGCGCCTCATCTAATATTGTTGTTGTTGCTATTGTTGTTGCTGTTGTTGTTGCCGATTGTACTCCATGTAGTACTATCTCCATGTAATAGTACTTGAGGTGGTTGTTGTTGTTGTTGTTCGTTGTTGTTGTTGGTTGTTTTTACTGCAATTACTCTTGCTGCAACCGACGCAGTGGCCGCTGCTACTGATGCCGTGTCCGTCTGTCTGCGTTGTGTTGTTGTTGTTGTTGTTGTTGTTGTTTTTCGTTGTTTTTTGTTGTTGTTCATTGTTTTTGTTGCAGCTGTTCTTATTAAAGAACATTTTTATGAATGAATCGTTCGCTCGCTAGCGCTCGCGCTCGTTCATTGCGTCGTCGTCATCGTCATCGTCCCCGTCCTCGTCCTCGTCCCCGTCGTCAACGTTGTTGTTGTTGTTGTTGGTGATGATGATGCACGTTTTGCTTTAGCTCTGACTGCGTTTTACGCCCTTGTTTTCTGTAATGTTTAAGGTTTTTTGTGGTCGTTTCGGTAATGCGCGTCATTGTGGTTGTTCTAGGTGTTGTTGTTATTGTTGTTGGTTGTTGGTTGCTGTTGGTTTATCAGCTCCCGATGCTGCGTTGTTGTTGTTTTTGTTGTTTGTTTTGCATTTTTGCTATTTTCTTTAAACACTCTTTGTTTGTTGCTTTGTTGCTTTTTCTTCTTATATTTTGGTTGTCGTTTTTTATTACGTGAATTCTTAGCATTCCATCGATCTTTCTGCTGCATTCAAACGAATGGCGCAAGATGGTAGAATGGTGAAGATGGGCTGCCGGGGGGAGTACTCTCTTAATGAGGTGGCCGGCCACCGGACTCTCTCTGGCTTTATACGCGGTTAATTTACTTACCTTAATGTGTTTTTCGTATTCTCTTTTGTGTGGTGCATTCTGTGGTTTTTGTGATTGCTTTTGGATTCTTTTTTTTTTGTCTATTTTTTGATTTTTGGTGTATTTTTTTGGTCTATTTTTTGGGTCTTTAATAATTTTTTTTTGTATTTACACTTTTATTTCATATTTTTTTAAAATTAATGTTATTAATTTTAATTAATAAACGGGTGTTCTCTAAACTTCTCTTAATTAGCTTCGTAGTTATTCGTAGTTATTCTCATAATTAGCGCCATTTTTTCATTATTGTTTTTTTCTCTAATTTCGTTCCTAATTTCAGGCGCCATTCTATTAATTTCTTACTTTCATTCTTTCTGTCTTTCTTTTGTTTTATTTTGGTTTACCAACAATTTTTTGTTGTTTTTGTTGTTTTACTAAATTTCTTAGTAACTTGTTGTTTTTGGTTTTTTGTTATCAATATATTTGCAGTATATTTTTTCTCTTATTTCTTACTCTCTTTTAATTTTCTCTACGTTTTTTTTATAAAAAAAATCGCATTTAGTAATAAATAATTTCTAACGACTTTGTTTACAGTAACGAAGAAAAAGAAGAAGAAGCAAAAGGAGATACAGGGTGTCTGATCATCAACAAAAAAAAAAATTGATAAATTGATTATCAGATGATATCGTTTTTATATAAAATAAAAGATAAAGATAAGTTGTACAAAAAAGTAAAGTAATGGAAATGCATTACGATAGTATTGATGAAGTAAATGCAACACTGATCCATTGCCGCTGGCTGTTATTTAACGAGTACAAGCTTATACAGCGGTCCCTCGATTAGCGCAATTAATTCAACCACAGGAAACTGCAATAAACGCGGCTGCTGCGTTAACTGAGTAGTGGCTTCGGCCCATAAAGTCCTCCAGACTTCGGCGTATTGCTATGTCCCTAACAAAACTTCGACTTCATTCAATTTACTTTACTAAAATGTAAATTTAAAAAGCTGTCAAACAACTGTCAAATGAGTTGACGCAGTCGAAAAGTTAGAAGTTTGGCAACGAGTTCGACTTCGGCTCTGCTTAAGGGCCGATGCTTGTAAGAAAGCATATATTGAACTCTATTTGACAGTTCAGAACTTCAAAGTCAAAGTCTGACGGACTTTATGGGCCGAAGCCAGGAAACGGACTGAAACGCGTGTGAAGCAAGGAACGTTTCCTGAAGGTTCTAATTACAATGGTCGGAGGCTAACAGTACTATTTAGTAATAGGAGACTAAAATTACGACCCCCTTTTTCTCGATTCTCGGGACCTTTTAACAGAGTTATCAGAATCTAGTCATGTGTCTGAAGATGAAGATTTTTGTAGGAAGAATCTTCTATTTTTTAGGATCTGCGGCTGAGGCTGAGCAGCCCCAATTATAAAAGCTATAGACGTCTGGCAAATTGCTGTTATTGATAATTACCAGACGGGGATGATGTCTGTTGTCTGCTGTGGAGTTGCTGACCTAGCGCCGGAAGGCCCTAATTTTAGGGTCGTAAAAAGACAGGAGACAGCTGGTTTTTAGCGGGCAGTCTTTCAGTTTGGATGGGCTCCTTTGTGTGGCATACAAGTTTAAGGTTTTTACTTTAAACAAAAAAACGGAGGCGCCCAGCTAAAAAATTCGGCATGTCAGTACAGTGGCGTAGTCAGGCGGTTAAAAAGGTTAAAAAGATCTCTTTTTTTCAAAGATCTTTTTGAGATTTGAGATCTTTAGAGATTATAATCTTTGATTGGTATTCTAAAATAATCGAGGGATGACTGTTTTGGCATTTCTTAAGGAGCACTGAAATTTGTGAAAATTTCAACAACCGAAATAATCGGCGCACCACTCACTGTATTGGCATTTTTGATGAGTACTAAAAAAATGAAAATTTGAAAGCAATTTTCTTTTTAAAAAGCTGATAATAAGACTTACCGATGATGATTGCGCGGCATATACTTTGCCATATTGAATTTGTTATTGTTGTTCATTGAGGAGAGAGAGAAAACTATCTAAAACCAAACCAAGAATCGGTAGGAGAGTGTAGAATTATTGTCCTCAGTTGAAAGTTTGCACAATTCGTAGTTATTTGCAATTTCAGTTTTATTTAGCTCTTTTCGACACTTTCTTGAACCCAGCAGTCAACAACGAGTACGCGCACACATACTTACATATGTATGTGTGTGGGTGTGAGTGTGTGTGTGTGTGTAAATAATATGGTACAATTTCTTCACATTGAAGGCAACCGAAAAGAGATAGAGCTAGAGCTAGAGCTGTCCGAGCATGTATTCTGTATTGTTGTTTGCTTTTGTTATTACGATTATTATAATTTATTCTTTCTTGATTATTATTGACGCCGACGGTGATGATGGCGACAATTTTGTTTGGTGAAGTATGTGCTGAGGGTAACGGTGTTTGCTATTGTTGTTGTTGTTGTTGTCGTTTAATTTGTGACGTAAGTATTTGCAGGGGAAAAGGGACAATTCTTGTTTTTGTGTTAAGATTAAGATTGACTTGAATTAATTACTTGCAGGTAATTTACACAATTACGGCGTGATTTCAAAACTTGATAATGATATCGACGCAGATATTGAAATCATTTGAAATCTCGTGAATTTCTTGAGAAAATTATGACTAGGATTATTTTCTTTGTAGCTAATTAATTTATTTTAATTAAATTTAATTTTAAACTTATATTAAATCAGTTTTAAATTTATCATCAAAGCAATTAAATTTAATTTTAAATTTATATATTAATCTAAATTTAATTTAAATAAATAAAAAGAAAATATTTTCAAATTTTAAATTTAATTTCAATTAAATTAAATAAATAAAAAGAAAATATTCCTAATTAATATTTTATTTTATTTAAATTCATATTTTATTTAATTTAAATTTAAAATTGAATTCATTTTTTTATTTCAATTTTTATTTCAGTTTTTAATTTCATTTTAATTTTTATTTTCAATTTTTATTAATTAAATTATTAATAATATTTTTCACAATTGTCAATAACAACTACAAAAGCAATAACAGCAATAATGAGCTATATAAAATTATAATTATATTCATTTATATTTTATGTATTATCGTTACACTTACTTTTTTCGCTGAAGCTGACGAATAAATACGAATAAAAACTAATACTAATTTTTTATGTTATTGTTCTAAGGTTGGAGAAGAGAGGAAGAGGGGAAGAGAGAGAGAGAGAGGGAGAGACTGAGCAGCCCGTAGTTTAGTTAGCACAACAGCAACAATATCTTCGCATTAAATTTCCTGATTTCGTCATGTCGCTATTCTGCCTCTACTTCTCTTTCTTTTTCTTCTACTTTCTCTCCGTCTTCTTCTTCTTCTTTCTCTCCGTCTTCTTCTTCTATATTCTTCTTTATTCACTTCTTCCGTCAGCAATACGAATATACGATTATACCAAAATGGTTTATTTAAACAATTTGTGAGCTTGCTGTCGTTTTTTTTACTGATTTTGCTGCACATCAACATCGTTTCGAGCTGCCACCTTTTGAAAAATATTACTCCTCTAAATTATGTTTGATGCTCCGACGCGTCGTCTCGCTCTGACAGCGTGCACGTATACCTACATACACACATGCACAGACGCCAGCCACAAGCAGTGTGCCGCCGCCCATTACTTGTTGGCTGCCCATTGCATCCACATGTCCCCCTCTCCTACCCCACCTCCTCCCCTTCCCCACAACCTCTTTCTACACATTTCTTAAACACTTCATTCCAAAAAAGAGAAGAAACAAAATGTTAGTGTAAGAAATTAAAATGATTTTTTATTTACACTTGGACTGGCCCGCGGCTGACGATGTTTTGAATAAATAAAGAATTTTTAAAAAGTGCTACATACTCGTTGACGCGCAGGTCGCTCGGGTTGGGTCGGTTAGTCGGTCGGTCGGTCGCTTGATTAGAGTCAGGAGGTGTTGTGTTGGGTGAGTTCCAAACGAGCGTACTTAGAAAGCCAGCAGGCAAGCAGCAGAGCGTCGGGCAGACAGAGAGAGAGAGAGAGAGAGAGAGAGTGGGAGAGAGCATTGCAAAAGCAATTGCAAGTGTTAATGAGAGCGCCTTGATGACGATTTTGACGACGACGACGACGACAGCGGCCCGACGACTAATAATAACTTTATGATATCGTTTATGTTGCTGTCTTTCGTTTCTAACACATTAACAATTCATGTATTTTTCACGTATTAAGCAAATATTCGTCATTGTAAAGAGAGCGAGAGCGTGCGCAAAAGTGTTGTCAACGGCTTAAACAAAGCAGAAATAAATTCCTGTTTTGGGAATTATCTCACAAGAAGAGTTAACAATTTGGAAGTTAACTTTGGAAGAAGAAGAAAGAAAGAGCGAATAAAAGAACTTAACATCTGCTCAAATTAAATGAATTTTTTCAAAAGTCTACATTACAAAATCGCCTGCCTCTCTTAACAGTTACAAGCTTTCTAAAAAAAAGAAATAAGAAGTAGTTAAAAGTCCAGGAATTTCTCCGGCTTTTTGATTTTTTTCTTATACAGTATTATGTCATTTCATTATCATTATCGCTGTGTGATCAAATGAGCCACAAACAGAGTATTTATTTCAAATGTTGCACATTTTTCCCTTCGCTCGTTCCTTCAGTAAGGTTTAAAATGTGAAGTCTTCACTAATTTTATGGCACTTTTGTTTGATTTTCTAAACTATCTTAAACGATTAACACAAATTCACTAAATGTTAATGAAAGAGTGTCAAATGATGAAGAGTCAAATGCAGTTAATGAAGAGACCTCGAAGTAATCTGAGTCGAAATGTAATAATATCTTCAAAATCTTTATGATTTTCTTTAAGCAGCATTTATTTATCTATAGAATTGTCTGATGTGATTTAAAATATAGGTATTCTTGCAAATATCTTGATTTTTTGCTTTCAAAACCAACATCTCTCGTTTATACTCATAAAATGGCCGCTGACCGCTCGAATAATGTTACTCATGCCTTTTTCTTTACTGTTTTAATGAAATTGTGGCAACTCTGTCGAACAGATTAGCAACGTTTTACAATTTTCTAAGTAGGTCGGCTGGCCCGTCCCGTCGTCGTTGGAATTGTCGCCGCCGGCTTTTAGTGCAAAACAACAACATATTTTTACCTGTCGTGGTGTGCGTGTGTGGCAATTTATTAACGTGTGTGTGTGTGTGTGTGAATTACTTGTGCGCTTAATTTTAATTTGGCATAGAAGAAAAACAACAACAACAACAACAATATCAAGCGGTCGAAGTGGCGTGAATGTAGATCGCAAACTAAAGACGTCGGCAGAAGACCGAAGAGACCAACATGAAATTTGTTTTAAAACGTACGGGGCGCCATTAATTTTGCTACAAAGTTAATTTAATTAATTTCAGTTGTTTGTGAAATTTGTGTTTGACTTTTATGCAATACAAATTTCGGAATGTTTAATAAAAAAAAAATGGTTGCTTAAAAAAGTTGTTGCTTGGCTGAAAAAACTGGCTGCTATTGCTGATGATCTTGTTGTTGCTGCTGTTGCTGCTATGGTTTTTGTAAAGAAAACATGTCACACACACACACACACACCCATACGCGCGCATATAAACTAACGGTAAATGCGGCCATGGATTTACACGTTGGTATGAGCGCGCGCGCGCGTGTGTGTGTGTGTGTGTATTTGTGACTATGTTTGTATTAGTTAAAACACATTTAAACAATCAGCTTGATCTTTTTTGATATTAGAGCTATGTTGTCGCTGTCGCTGTTGTTGTTATTGCTGTTGCTGTTGTGGTTCGTGGTTATAGCACTCGTTGTTGTTGTTTTCGTAGCTGCCGTTGCTGCCGTCGCAAAACTGTGACATACATACATACGTACATACATAAAATCACGCAATAAAAATTTCAGTTTTCAGTCGGCCGATTTCTACAAATTTCATTTCGTTTTTCAACAGTTTGTAACTAACTTTCTTCTACAATTCTTTGCAGTTTGCATTGTTTCTTTTTTTTTCTCTTTAGTTTTACTTTCGTTTCCTTTCCTTCTCGCCCTTCATACGCGTACGCCCTTCCAGTTCACTGCACGCGCAACGAACGCTCGCTCTTCCCTTTGCCGGCCTGCTCCGTTTACGCTTTGACTTTAATTAAATTCTCCTTTTTTACGCTTGTGCCAATGGAAGTCGTTGTTGCTTTGGGCGAAACTGAAAATTCTCAAGACAACCGTTCTTCCAACCGCACCAGAATTATGCAAGCAAATTTCCCGACCGCAAAACGAGACGAACTAAACTAAACTGAAGAGCATTTGGAGCAGTCGACGAGCGGCAGCCGAGCCGAGCCCGAGACCGAGACCGAGACAGGCCAGCCAACCGAGCCAGCGCCAAGTCGCAATGTGTCGTGTCGGCATTTTTAATATTTGCGTTGTTGTTGTTGTTGTGGCTGTTTTTTAGTCGCTTACTAAATATCTTCCCGCGCTGCTGCTGCTGCTGCTGCGGCCGCTAGTAGTTTGCGAAGAGAGGGCAACACTGCAAAAACACACTCAGCCATAGAGAGAGAGAGCGCGTACACCACATGCACACACACACAGCCACACACACACAGACACTCCTTTATCCCAAATCGTGCACTCTCAGGTGCCGCCTGTGGGACGATCAGAGCAGCAGCAAGGTTGGTTGGTGTTAGTGCCATGGATTGTGGGCCGACGATGACGACGACGTCGTCGTCATTGTTTACTTAAAATGCCGGCGATACAGACAGCCACAAAGGCAGAGAGACTGGCCGGCCGGCCTGTCGGCCGTACGTTTTGTCTGCTCTACGTTTGCAAATTTGTCGAACGAACGAACGAAGGCTCCAACAGTCAGTCGGGCCAGGCACGCGGTGTTGTTTGTGTGGAGCTCGCGGCGGCAACGCGCTCCGCTGTTCCCGTTTCAAGACGTCTGCAGCGAATGGTGTTGCCACTTGTTGCCACTAAAGCGCGTCAACACTTGAGATGTTGCTAACGCCAACCTCAACGTTTTTTTAAACTCTTTCAAACGGCGCTCTTTGTGTGCCTCTCTCTCTCTCTTCGTTAGAAACTTAAGAGAAATTTGTATATACTCTTTTGCATTTTTGTTCGTTGTTGTTGTTGTTGTTGTTGTTGTTGTTGTTGTTGGTATTAGTCAGACTCTCGCTCGATCGCCGGCCGGCTGGGACGGTTTCGTTCGACTCAGTGTTTAAAATTCCAAATTTTCGTGCATTTCTTTCTTCCTTCTTTCCTTCGTAGAAGCACGAATCTGGACAATGGCAAGTTTAAGAAAAGTAAATTTTTTCCACTTACTCTTAATTTATTCTAAATTTAATTATTGCTAATGGCAACACTTTGAATTAATTGCATTACGCGGCGGGCGTTTGTTGCGTTTTTTATTGCTATTTTAAAGCGCTCGCTCGCTTGCTTGCCATCATCGTCTGCTGCGCGTGTTTATATAGAAATCGGAAATTCTAAAAATGGCATTTCCGGTCGTGTTGTGTTGGTTGGTTGGCCGCTTTCTCATACAGAGCTCTAAATTACAGCCGGTTGGAGAATAACAACTGTCATCAATAAATCTAAATCCGGACATTCCGGTGTTCGAGCGCGGCCAATGTTCATAACTTCATTTTATGTGCGATAACCTCAAGAAGGGCTTAAGAAGACGCCACACAGCCGGCACTGGCTAACTAACTAACTAACACAGTCTTACACATGTAGCTCTCTCTCAGCTGAAGAACTTTTCCCCCCCACGAGAGAAAAGACGTAATATCAAGCAAACCTTATGAGAGTATATTCTCCAGAGCGCAGAAAAGAAATGCTTCAGAATGAAATAATTTTAATCGTTCGTGTAAAGTTTTGGGTACATTTTGATAAAAACCAAAAATCTACAGCACTAACTTATCAGGTCTAAATCAGTTTTGTGCAGCTGTGCAGTTTTTTGATGCGATTGCGTTCCCAAGAGAGAAAACGTTCCGGAGAGAGATTAAAAATATCATGAAAATATGTTCTCATAATAAACATTGACGGAGCTGAAAATTCTTGTTGAAAATCTTTTTCGCAAAGGTCAAAGTCTAAGTCAGTCTGCGTCTTCTTTGCAGTTTTTTTAATGCAAAGAATTTACTGATGGACTAACTGACGGTATATTAGTTTCGTTTAACAAAGCGAAAAAGCGACAAAGATAAGGATTTTCGAAATTTCCTTGATCGAGCGATAACTCAAGATCAGCGACTCTGGCCGAAATTCATTTAGCCATTTAGTCAATGATGAAATATTGATGAAATTTTGATGAAATTCTTATACACTGAAATTAAATATGATATTTAAAACATGGAAAATATTTCTTAAATTAATTAATTAGTGATTATCGTTAACAAAACGATAATCCGTGCTTCAGTGTTGCTGATTGCGTTGCGGTTCGTCACGGCGATGAATTTGAGTGATCGAAACTTTTCTCGATTCCTTAACATTGCCATCATTTAGACGTGATTTGACACTATTTCGTTAAAATATTGATATATGTACATACTTTTTTAAAAAAATAGAAAGGGTTGTTGTTGTTGTTATTTTTACGTTTTCGCTTTAAGCGCTTCCAATAAGTCCATAAATTTCGCTAAAGTAAAATAATAAAAACACATTCCCGCAAAAGAATAAGAAAATAAAATAAATTAAGAGAGCAAAACTGATAACTGTCGTAAAAAAATTCGAATAATCGCAAAAAAACAGGTTTAATTCAAATTCTGTTTGAATTTGAATGAAATTTGCGAATTTGGAATTTTTGCCAACCAACTAAGCATTGAACTGAAAACAGCAGCAACAGCAAAACAACAACAACAACAACAACAACACCAACAAAGAAAAATATCTTTAATTCCATACGTTGAAACATGGCATACAACAAACAGCGTTTGTGTGGCGACTGGAAGATCACCAAAACAACAACACTAAAAAAATTTGGAAAATCTGTGCCACATTTTGTCTTTTCCGATTAACAATCAAGTCAAGGCAGATTTGCCAGCAGTTGCCAAAAATTGTTGCAGAACCAACGCGCCTGAACTCAGCCATTTCCCTCAACCGCCACCACCCCTGCCCATGCCCCTGCACTGTCTGAGGATTAAGCTGGCAATTCCTTTTGTTGTTGGGTGAGCGAAGAAGCTTGCTGTTGTTGTTGTTGTTGTTGTTGTGGGTTTGCTAGATTGCGAAGCTATCAGCAAACAACGGGATAGAAATAATAAAAGGCAGGTAGCCCGAAAGCGGGCAGCAGCAGTAGCCGCGGCAGTGACGGCAGTGACGGCAGTGACGGCAGCCGCGACAGCGAGCGCTTTGTGGGATGCACAGGAAGCGCTTGAGCATCGCTTTTGCGAAAAATGCCAAACGGCAGAGGAATAAAACTTGACACAAAAGCACACACACACACACATAAACATACACTAATATTAACACTAATATTAAAACAGCATTTAGCCAAAAACGGACCCACCGAGAGTAACCCGGCAGAGGTACAGGTAGCGCCGTGAATCCCAGCACATTCCGCAATTCATATAAAACCAACAAACAAAGCAAGAAAGATGAAGAACAAGAAGAACAAGAAAAAGAAGAAGAAGAAGAAGACAAAGACGAAGAGGCAAAATGATTGCCAGACCATTCAAGATTTAGAATTCCATTCAAACCGCGCCGCTTGTTACCATGTTCAAATGCTTCAGACCAAGGCAGCTGCGTCTTCAAGCTGCCGAGCAAAGATTTCGCTTTGTTGCTTTTGTTTTTTTTTATTATTTTGCGGTTTTTGCAAACTTTTGTTTCTGTATGTTTTTTTTTTTTTTTTGATTGATTTGTTCAAAAATTCAGCTTAATTGAGTATCGTTGGATACAATTGCGCTCTTCGAAATGTAAGGAGAGAGAGCTTAATTATTAATGCTTAATTATTCTATGAAATTAACAGCCTAAAGGTGTTTTTGGATCAATATTTTGTGGCCTTTTCTTAAAAGTGGTTTAAAAAACAGTTTGTTGGTTGTTTTATTGTTTGATCGCTTCAGTGTTGTTGGTTCGATTGTTGTGTCATGAAATAATTTAGCTAATTGGAAATGAAAGCTTTTCGCGTGCTTAATTATTCTATGAAATTAACAGCCAGCAACAAAGTAAAAAAGCAAGACATGTTGAAAAGGTGTTCACTTCTTTGCACGATTTTTGATAAAAAACCGTTAGAATTCTTTGGAGTTTTCTATTACTCGATTTCATGCTATGTTCGCAGAAAGTATTTTCTGCTTAATTTTTCGTCTATCTTTATTCCTTCTTTATTTCCTGCCCTAAATATAGCACTTTCTTTGATCTTAATTCATTTCCTTCGGCCTTTGCCCTTCGCAACCGTTTTCAATTTAACAAATTTCAATTTAAATTGGAAAATTTTAAGTGTTGCATAAAACTGGGTAGACCAAGTGCCCAGTTGAGGTCGCGGTCGCGGTCGCGGTAGCGTAACCGCAGATCTCGTTTTGCGAACAGATGCTCAAGAAAGCATTCCTTCCTGGGCACCGTCTACTTTCGTGTAACCAGTGCCTGCCTCAGACTCTCCCTTCCACAAACGCTTCGTATGAAGAGCTGCGGCGTTTGGGCCGCGGCAGTAACTACTATAATAAAATTGCAATGTCGTCATTATCATCATCATCATCATCCCTTCTCTTTCCACGAAGAAATGGCGAAAGCATTTCGCCCGTGGAAAATGAACGAAAGTCAGCCAGGTTTGAGAAAAAGGAGCAGGCCCGTTCAGCGGCGAGATGTGCGAAGATGTCTGTTATTGAGTGCGGATATGGTCGTAATCGCCGGCTACCACCACTACTGTCGCTCCGGCTGCGGCTGCGGCTGCGGCTGTGACTGCTGCTGCTTCTGCTGCCTTTTTGGGCCCAAATGTGGCCGTTTCTGTTGTTCGTCGGTCGCTGGCTGATGCGATCGATGGTTGTTGTTGATTGTTGCGCCGGCTGTTCGTTCTTGTTCTCGGGCTTTGTTCTTGTTTTTGTGGTTGTTCTTTTTTTTTTTTTGTTTGGTTCTTCTTATACCAGTTGGTTCGAATGCAACGCTATCAAAGCCGTCAGATCGCCACTTGCATTAAGGCCAATGAACTCCCAAAAAAACAACAAAAAAACCACACCGCACTTACAACTACACTCACAGCTCACAGCAATACATGCTAGTATAAACATTTATTCCAACTTTAAGTTACAAAAAAAAAAAAAAACAAACAATTGCAATTGTATTATTTACAGTGTGCACTATATCATGATGATGATGGTGGCGGTGGTGGTGGTGGTAACTGCAGTTGTTGTTGTTGTTTTAATTTTTATTTTCATTTTGGCAAATTTCGGTGACTTTTTGGTTTGCCATTTAATTTCTCACAAACACTTTAACACTATTAGGCCAATATTTAGGCTTACTTTTGGCGCTATCGCCGAACTATCTCGCTTTGGTACTAATTTTCAATTATAATTTTTAATTATGAAAAATATCTCGTCATTAGGAATTCATAAATATAACTAGCATCTGAATATATATGCTAATTTTGAAGAATATCATGTCTTATCATGTGAAGATATCTCGGTTTTGCTTGCTTAAGTTTTTTTAAAAAAAAACTATGTCTAAGACCAATACCGAATAATGCAACTACGACTCTTCTAGCTTATGCTAAAGCCCAGCAAAGTCTTTATTTATATTTGCATGGTTTTAATATCGTGAGGCATTAATATCTGAAAGCAATTTAGACCATCATCACTCTTTTTATGCTCTAGAACACTTGTTCGAACGGTACTTGTATACCCTTCCATAAACTGCGAAAAAGGGAAGAAAGTAAGTAAGGCAGGAAGGAAGGAAGGAAGGAAGAAAGGTGCTTTCCTAAGCTTTTTTGCTAGCATTGCACCTTCTTAATGCAACAAATATGCATCGTGACAGTATGCCACGTAATAAAAATTATGCAATATAAACTTCACAGATGAAATGCACTTCTTTAGAGTTCAAAGGTGTTCAGTTCAAAGGAGCTGAAAAATGTGGTCTCTTAATGTCGTTTTTCCTACCTGGAAGGAGCGCTAAAAAGACAGGGACAGGGTGCGTGTGTGTGTGAAGAAACATACGAATAAACAAAAAAAAAAGATCCTGCTATGCCGCAACTGCTAAATACACCTAATTTTCTTAGATACGCTACATTAAGAGTATCTAAGAGTAACAATAATTTCCGGCTTTGACAGACATTTTTTGCCTGCCTGACAATAGTTGTTTTTTTCTCCCCTTTTTCAGCTTTTAAGTGAGCAGAAAATTTGAAGATCTTCAAGAACACAAAACGAGCTGTCAAAACTGAAAAGGGTGATCGTCCTCACCCTAAAGAATCAGGAAAAAGGAGCAGGCAGTGTTTGTATCTCCCTTTCCGAAAACACAATAGACCAAACAAACAAAAAATGGCAAAAATCAGATGGACTGATTTTCCTTAAGATAAATTTGCAATAGAGGAAGGAAGCTATAAAAGGTGAAGACACATCGGAGGACAGAGGACAGAGGACAGAGGAAGGTAATGGATGGTCAAGAGGTAGAGCTAGGAGCTACAGAAAGTAGAGGATGGTCCACCAGATAGTAGAGAAAGTTAGAGAAACACTAAAATCAAGTTTAAAAGGGTCTCATATCCTTTGCATACCAAAACACACGCAGCCAAACAGCATTAGATTTTACTATGGTCATAAAACCATAGAAAATATTATAAAAAAATGGAATATTTTTTATTGTAACGAACTAAAAAACAAGAAAAACTATAATTAAGTAATTGATTAAAAAAGTACTTTTTGGATTTTAACGTTTATGATGAATTTTGCAATATCTTGCAATATGAATGCAAAACAATCTTTCCAGCCGGCGTTAGCATCCAGCTTCCATGCTCGTCCATAAATATGTTGTACATTACAAATTTCAATGGTCTTGCAATTTTCCAGGACTATTCATAAAAATCTTCTAGTATGACTTTCAGTTTTTAGGAGTATTAGAAAATTGCAAAATCTTAAATTTTTCCTTTTATTTTCTTTGATTTCTAACTATGAGAAGTCTTTTGCTTCTATGTAAATACTCCAATGCTTGTTCTTCTTGCTCTGCCAGAATTGCAGAGCATTCCTCTGTATTCTTCTTCTTCTTATTCCTTTTCTTTTCCGGTATTATGGACTCCTAAGGTATAGTTTGAAGAGTTTTTAACCCTTTGTTATTTTTGCTGGGTTTTTTTTTAACCTAAAATTTTTGTGCATTTTAGTTTCCAGTTGAATGCTTAGAAAGAAATAGTTGTTGTTTTTTTTGTATCTTAGTATTGTTGTTTTTTGTTTTTTTTTTTCAAGTTGTTGGGTGTGAGCCCGCAATATTCAGTGTTACCATCATCAATTCATATGAAACGCGCTTCTCAGGCGTTGCGCATCCGTTGAAGGGTAAAGACACATGAAGGCAGAACACACATACATATATACATATACACACACTCTCACGTACACCTAAAGACGTCAGCAGACTACAATAAAATCGTGAATATAGGAACTGTTGAAGGATCTGCACTGTGGATTTTTTTTTTTGCACTTAGTTCAGCTTAGAAGAGGAAGTGTTCGTAGTTGTTCTTGCATTTGTCCTTTTCGTGGTTTTTTTTTCGCTCGAGATTTGGAAAAACTGAACTAGTTATGCTCGGGTTTTTTTTCTTTTTCACAAAAAACAGGCCTGCCATCCTTGCATCCTGCCTTTTTTTCTTTTTTTTCTTTGTGCTATTTTTTGTGTTGTTATTTTATTCTAATTATACAAAGGATACGTACATACAGACATACTCAGCTGAACCTTTACTCAAGACACTTTTTACCTTCATCAGAGACAGAGATAGAGAGAGCTCATAACAAATAAAATTAGATTAGATCTGTCGAGATCATTTTTGTGAAAATTTTTCAGATTTTCTTTATTTGGGCATATTTCTCCCCCTTGTAATTACCCATACATTATTCTCACACTATCATCATCATCATCATCATCTTCAAGCTCATTGCTTTCATATTAATTTTAATCATTATAATCATCATCTTCATCTTCATCTTCTTTCTTTATCATTACGAGTACTATCACGAGTTCTTCTGTGTCTCTAAAACTGCTTGTTTTTCCTTGTTTTAAGGTCTAGTATAATTGTTGTTGTTGTTGTTATTGTTGTTGCGCAACTATGTTAATATACATACTTCGATTTTATGCTATTCTTGTTGTTGTTGTTGTTGTTGCTTCGTGTATCAACAAAATCCAAAAACTTATTCACAAGAAACATATGCCAATTTCTGATCTCCGTTCAGGTAATAAGAACAACAACAACCACCACCACCATTACTACAACAACATTAACAGTGACAAAAAAAAATTCCATTTTTTTATACTCCTTGTCGAGTAATTTCTGGAATAGAAGAAGCAGCAGCATCAGCAGGAGTCCGTCCGTGTATCCTTGTGGCCTCCATAGTTAGTTGGCAATTTGTTGTCGCACGAGCGCTGCTGCTGTTGCTGTTGCTGTTGCTGACGCTGTTGTTGTTGTTGTTGTTGTTGTTGCTGCTGCTCTTGCTACTTGTATCGTATCTTGCTACAGTAGCAGCTTTTGCGTCATATTAACCATACTATCTGTTGTATCTCTTTGTTGCTAATTCTTGTCCATACTTAAGTTACTTTTCTAACTCGCCGCTACTACGAATATCATTATTAGTGTGGATGTGTGTGTTTCTCCCTTTAACATATTCTCTTTATACCCTTCTTTTTTCGTAGGTTTTCACCCCAAAATCTTTGCTTGTTAGCAAAAGGTCACACGCTGTATTTTCTCTTGTCATAATTTCGCTTTTTTGGTTTTTTTTTTATTGTGGTCCTACGAGTAGCAAAAAGAATCCTTTTCGTCGGTTCTTATTTCCTCCTGCGTGCTTTCTGAGACGGTTCTTCCTTCCCACCATCGATTATGTGTGCATATATTATTGTAAATTAGTTGTGTGATGCCCTTTCGATCGACATCAAGAGCAAGCCTCATCATCATCATGTGTACCTTCATGTGATGTGATTCTCATCGGAGGCGCCAACCGGGGACGGAGAAGGGTAGGCTGTGTGTCGGTTCCTCTATAAGTGATTGGTTGTTATTGTTGTTGTTGCTGATGAAAGGGTAAAATTTGCTTTGAGCTAAGAAATTTTGGAACAATTTTTCATCCTTTATCGATAGCAATCAAAAGTCTTTATGGGTTCATATAATGACGGGAAGGCAGGAGGTTGAGATAGTTTTTCTGTACAATATGAGCTGGCTTAGGCGTTAGGGATTATGGTCTCAAAGGCGTTGAAGGCTTATTAGAATCAGGGGCATTTAAAAGTTATCGCCCTAAAGGCTTCAGAGAGCTCTCGGCGGGCCATTGACATTAAATAGAGAACTGTTCATAGATGCTAAGCCGCTGTTGGGGCATAGCCTATAAAGAGTTATCGCCTACGACTCGAGTTAAAGAGTTGTAGCGCTCCATAGGCGCTAAAAAGAGACCAGGGTCCCTAACCCTAAAGACCCTTAAAGACCCTTCTTTAAAGAGTTGCGGGTGTCAAAGGCTTTTACTACAAGCTCGTAATATGCGATAAACAGTTAAATATGCGATAGAAAGTTGTTTTGTATTGTTCGCATTGAATTATTCAAGGTCTTCGGAAGCCTTTTAAATTTTAAATTTTGACGGTAATTTTATTCTTCATTCAGTATATTAGTATTTAAATATATTAGTATATTTAAATTATTTAAAGCACAAGTAGATAACATCTCTTTATGTCTACAGAAAACCTTAAAAAAATGGGTACAGAAAACCTTTAAAAAATGGGTACAGAAAACCTTAAAAAAATGGATATAGAAAAACCTGCTATTTTTGCTATTTCTTGCTTCTAATAAATACGAGTATGTCATGAAAGTAAATAGTATAGAATTTCTAAGCCATTAACACTAAAGCTAAAAGCATTTATTCTAAAGCTATTACAAGCCTCTACAGGTCCTTTAAATGTGTCTTCTCGCAATCATTTAGTGTACTCTTTTACCATAATTTATTTATTTTGCTGCTTATTATTTAATATGATATCATTTTGCGATTTTATGCTAGCGCTACTAAGGGTGAGATCTGAAGGGCAAGTTTGTAAATATGTACCTTGAGGTGCCAGCACCTTCCAGTGGCTGCCGTTCTAAGGGCGGCTCGAAAATTTGTTCGCGATCTTCTTTCGTTAGTTCCAATTCCGCAAACTGATCCAATTCTGAAGCCATTTTTCTTGGGTTTTTATTTTTGTTTTCTTGATTTAATTTTATTCAATTTTTTTTTTTTATACCAAAACAAGGATTTTAGCTTCTTTTGGTTTGAAATTTTTAATGGAATGTTTTCAATGTTTTTGTAAATTTTTTTCAAAAATCGTCAGATTTAATTTTTTTTCAAAATAGTTTTCAAAATAAGCAAACACAATTTTTTGTTAAATGCAAAATATTTGTTTTTTAAAATTTTAGGAATTAATATTTTTTAAGTAATTAATTAAAGAAAATCTTTTTCATATGTTTAAATTTTCCAAAAACGCAAAAGCTTTTATTTCTTTTTTGCTTTTCCAATGATTAATAATTTTTTTTTCTGTGATTTTTATAGTATTTCTTGAAAAAATGTTATTTAGCCAAAAAACCTATAACGAAAAGAAAAAAGTGTTGTAAACAAAAATAAGTAATAGAAAAATAGTAGTAGGTTAAGAGGCGGAAATAGTAGTGAGCGGTGGTTAATATAAGAAAAAAAAATTATTTGAAAAATAAGAAATTCTCAAAAAAATATGCAGAAACTGAAGCCATATAGACCATGTTCAATCATTTAAAAAGTTTGTTTCTTCTGTTGCTTTCTATTGCTTTCAAGAGACTTCCTCAAAGTTCTCATGAGATAAAAATGAGAATATGTACATAATTCTTCTCTCTTTGTATTCTTTCTGTTGACCCAGTTGAAAATTCAAGTCGGAGTCAGTAGTGTTTAATCGACCAGTATTTTTAATTAATTAATTTACACGGAAACAGTATTGTTAATTAATTAATTTGCACGGAACCAGTATTGTTTATTAAATGAATGAATCAATTGCAAACAATTTGCATTCTATTAGTTCAAATTTATATTAAATTTAAATTTCATTTTATTAGTTAACTACCTCAACTTTCAAAATTAATTATATGGTTTTAGTAAAACGCTATTAACAAAATTATTTTTTAGTCCTTCAGAAACTGCACTGAGGCGGTAAAATCAATTGATACCAGCCATTAAATAAGTAGAATTGAATAATTTAAAGAAGCAACAAGCTATCTAGTTTATTCGCACACATACGCTCTCTCATCTTTTCTCTCTCTTCTCTTCCTTTTCATTGCATGCCTCTCTTAAATTTAAACATTCGAAAGAAATGCTGTCTGTATGTGCTCACAGACAAGTGGACTAGTTTCAATCGATTTTAGAATTATTGCTGGGGCATTTTGAACTCACATGCCATCTCATTCACTTACCCTCGTACATATCATACACTCACTTATTTACTCTTACACTAAATTCAAAATTACTGTGTAGAGAGACACTCGGCGCTGGAATTTGTCAACTAGATAAGAATATTAAATTTTTCTAGAGGAATTTAAATGTCATTGCTTTTCTTGATTGTTTTCATTTACAATATTTCGATTTGTTGGCGCTGTCGTTGGCAACAATGTCATCAATTATTAAAGTGACCAACTGAGTTTGTTTTTAGATATTGTTACATAGATATTGTTAAAATAGCAATTCGGCTATAATTTATATGTGTGTGTTCATTCGATTTTCGTCGATTTAATTTTGATTTCTTTAGGGCACAATTTAAGGAGAGATAAAATAACTCTTCATTATAAGTATTGTATGGTAATAAAAATTTTTGTTACGCTCAAAATAACCTCAATAGTGGTCAGAAACTCTTAAAATCCATCTTAAGAAATGAAATTTAAACTTAATGAAATTTTCTCGGTAATAGGAAAGAGTTAAGCATGCCAAGAATAGTAGTTTTCCCTGAAAATCATGAAAGACCGTGAAAGCAAAATCAAAATCTTCTTCTGATTTAATGAAAAGTACTCCAATTATTGATAAAATATGTATGTATGTAGGTTCGTTTAATTAATAAGCAAAAAATATGAATTAAAACTACATTAGTTTTCATTAATGCGTTGGGAAATTTTATGTCAGCACCGATTGATGACCACCGCTGGTCACTTTAAAGCCTTAAACGTTTATGGATTCTTGCCGAATTAATTAAAATTTTGTATACGATTTCAAGGTTTTTCCCGCCGATCGAAGGCATAACTAACTAACTACTTCTTGGGAAAAATACATACGTTCGCATTCGTAAATTTCGTAATGAAAAAGTGCGTACGTATGTACATATTTACTAACGAGACTGAGGCAAAAAGAGAAAATGTTTTACTTAAAACTTGTTGAAAGGTCGTTGCTGTCGGAGCTGATTGTTGTATTTTATTGGTTGTTGTTTTTGCTTTTTATTTTTATACCTAATTGTCTTACGCATTAGTTAATCAATGCGTGAAATAGTAATAAAAACAAGCAAGACCAGAAAGAAGGGAACGACGGAAGGAAGGAATGAAAAATGCCCCACCATTTTTTGTTGTTGAAACAGAGCTAAATTCGTACAAAAAAGATTTGGTATAAAAAGATTTGGTATGAATTTAGAGTATATATGTATGTAAGTATGTACATATACATATGTAAGCAAAATGAGTATGTATGTAAATATGTTTTGGTATATGTTTCTAAGCAGTCTCATAAAAGTTTTTAATGGTTTTATGTTGTTTTTGCGCGAGAGTGTGTACAATTTTTCACCCCTACCTTACGCCCTCCCTCCTAAAAACATGGCTCAGTGCGAGTGTGTATGTGTATGTGTGTGTTTGTGAGTGGCTGTGTTTGTAAAACATTTGTGTAGCTTTTAAGAATTGACAGCAATGGAAGACAGACAGCAACAAAATCTAGTTAAAAGCGCAAAAATCTGAAAAAAACTACATAGTGCCAACCTGACGATAGCGTATTCAACGGTGAAGATAGCATCAAAGATGATATCTATTATATTATCAAAAATAAAAGAAAACTTCATGTACGAACGTCATTCTATATCCATACAAGTATCGTATATAAACAATTGAATATTGTGTGATCATATTAATTTTGTTAATATTGCTAGAAGCAAATACAAAAAATGACCTTCGACATTTGACGTTTGAATGATTTATTTGTTTGCTTGAACTAAATCTAATAAAAAAAGGTGGAGAAAAGTGGCGGTCAGTCATCCCTCAATTAAGACAGAAATTACTTTAAAATATACAAAAATAGTTAGAAGTCTTTAATAGCATTTTAACACTATTTTAGATATTTTGAAAAAAAAAATTGAAAATCGATTTCACCAAATATTGTCAAAAACTAATTGAATTTCTTGCTTGACGGATCAAATTTTGATGATATTTGTCTACTTTAGACAAAATGTCAAATAAATTGACAGAAATCGTCAAACAGAAACCGTTTTTTGTTGTTGTTTGGAATATAAAAAGACGATTTTCGAAACGATTTTAATAGTTAGTGACTCTCGGAATACCTCTGTCACTTCTTCCTCACTTTCTTGTCATTGTTGAGATGACGATATGCTCTCAACATTCTTTCGTACACTGACACTGACAGAGAAAATCTTGACAAACCTTTGTCTTCCACAAAAGGGTATTGTCCCATTTTGACAGTTGATAATTGATTTTGACAGTTTTGATTATTGTATTTATAAGGCAATAAATGTCAAATGATAATGGTATGCGTTTGGTACGTTGACATTTTTTAAATAATTTCAGTTGTAAAAACCACACAAATGCCACTTTTCTAACAAATCATGTTGTCATTGTTTGAAGCTGTCAAAATATTGACGTGATCTTGATAAGCTACTACTGTCAATTCGAAATTTCGCAGCATGTAATTTGACTTGCATTGATTACTTCTGAGACTACTTTTGACATTATCTACGGACAAACTGAAGAGCAAGATAGTCGCTCCATGACGTATGTCTTATCCAATGCCGTCGCGATCTGCCAATGCCGTAACGCAACGTAACGCAATTAACGTAACGCAAAGATTAAAAAAAGGATTTGGTTATACAGAATAAAATTAATACTGCCAAAGCGTGAAAGTCTAAGATGTCTGTGGTCTTCTTAGACTAGAAAAAGTGCCGTCAAATCAGAGCAAATCTGATGCCATTTCGTAAAACACACAAAACACTCTTCTAAACACACAACAATGGCGACAAAAATGGCTGCCCATTAGTTTTTTCTTGTCGCTTTTGATATTTCGGTTTTTTAATTCGGTTGTTGTAATTGTTGTTTTATTGGAGGGGCGCGATTTTAATACACCAAAATCCGTACAAAAAACAACAAAAAACCCGAAAAAAATGCTGCTTTAAAATTCTTAGAAAAACATCAAGTATTTGAAGGATGACGCTGACGCTGAGGCTGACGCTGATCGAGGTGAAGGCACTGGCTGCGGTGGTGCTGGCGGCGGCGGCGGTGGCGGTGGCGGTGGCAGCTGTGGCGGTGGCAGCAGCAGCACGAACAGCAACAACAACAACGCCAACGGCAGCCGCAGTAAACGAAGTCAGAGCGAGCGTGAGAAGAAGAGCCAGAAGCAAACTATAAAATAAAGCCAGAAGAAAAAAAAATAACAACAGCCTAAAATGAACACACACGCACACACAGAGACACACATTCACACAGATACTACTTAGTATCTCACACATACGTACAGACAGCGTCAAACAATGAGCTACATTTTCGGCAACGCACACCCAGAGACATACACAAACGTCTGTATGTATGTTTGAATACACGTAGGGAGGGTTGAAAGGAGGGAGGTAGGGAGATAGGGACGGAGGGAGTGATTGAGGTAGCGAGGTATAGCCGGGTAGAGTGGCAGGCAGACTAACGACATTGTCGCTGCTGAGAAGACGACGACGTCGTTGACTTTGAGCCTGAGTGAGAAGTTTTTGAAATTATTCCTCTTCTGCTGCTGCTGCTGCCTCTTCTTCCTTCTTCTTCTTCTTCTTCTTCTGCTTCTTTTTTTCTTTTCTTCTTATGGACTTAAGAGCGAACGACGAAGCTGAAGAAGTGCCGAAATCGTCAGGAAATGATAAATCAAAATATTTTACTTTAGTTTTGAAAATTTCAATTTTTTTGGTTTTGAAAATTTGCATGTTTTTTTTATGGTTTTTCTGAAATTTTAATGTTTTTTTTTTAAATGATAAATTTTACTGCCATGCTCTTACTTAATTTTTTTTTCTTTCCTTCTTTTCTTGTCATTTTCTTTTGATTTTGTCACTTCTGAAGTAAACGTGTGTGTGTGTGTTTAGCTACTGCTTAATTTAATACAGCAGCGAACGCGCTTGTGTGTGCGTGTCCTTATTTGAAGTTTTCAACAATTCGGCCCTGCTGGACTAGGTGGAGAAAGAGAGAGAGAGAGAGAGAGAGAGAGAGCAAGAGAGCGAGTCTTGATACATGCTGAAGTTGTACGTACTTTTCTGCAGAAGGTTTGAGCTCAAACGTAAATTTTGTGGCGTAGATTTCTTTTGACCGAAAGCGAAATTTGAAATTTGGAATTTTTTTCGTTTTGCTGCCAATTTTTGCACTTCAAACGTAACTGGAAATTTTCATAATTTTATCGATTTGTGGCAATGTGCTTTTTTCGATTCTCTGGATGTTGTCATCGATGCTGTTGATGATACGAGTATGATGTTATTATGGGTTGATTGATGATCGATGCCGGTGGCTGTCATTCAATCATCGATGAAAGCAAATAAACGAACAGACAAACAAAACAACTTCAAACGAAACTTATCGAAACACGATTGGCATTAAGAGCATTGGATGAACGGAGTAAAAAACTTAAAGCAAGAGGCACTGGCACTGGCACTGGGCACTGCACGGTACAGAGTTTCTCAGAGGCGCACACGGCTGTTGCTCTCGGTTTAGAACGTTTTCAGACACTGAACGCAGACGGCGAGTGCTCCGCTCAGCCAAGTGGTGACGACCGAAACGACCAAATTTCCAACTCAAAACGAATCTGGAACAAACAAACCGACAGCAACGCATGCCACTCGGCAGCGTGGACGTAGTGGTTGTCGTTGTCGTCGCCGTTGTCGTTGTCGTTGCCGTTGTCGCGGTCGTTGTTGCTGTCGTCCTCGCAATCGTCCTCTACATTGGCGTTGACGTTATATTCGCCCGACGCAGTCATCGGCTTTAGCGCCAACATCATCATGGTCTCAACGTCGTCAGCGTCGTGCTTGCCGAAAAATTTGGCAGTTTCTTGTTGTTGTTGTTGTCGTGGTGGTGAGGACAAAGAAATTCCAACAAACAAACAAAAACGGGCCAGGCCACAAACACAGCGCAAAATATTTGCACGCACACAATCTTTTGGAATAAAAATTCACTCACTCAGAACTCATTGTCTTCTCAGCACGTTCTCGTCACACACACACACACACATACACGCACAACGCGCTCAAATTTTGACCAAAAAAGAGCCAATTAAAATAAAACCACATTAAAAAAGTATAATACGATAACAAGAACAACAACGACACTGTGTTGTGTGCCTATCAAAAGCCCCAAAAGTGCACACACACACGGACACACACTCGTTAATAAATTCACCACCAAAAACAACAAAACAGCAACAACAACAATAACCAAACAAGAGCCAAACAAACAAAACGCGCGCGCAAGCACGAAGCCAGCCGCCAGCAGCAGCAACTACTCGCTACTCTTCAGTCTCATTCGGCTCATTCGCAACTCAGTCGACTGCCTGCCGTTTGTTGTTGTTGTTGTGTTGTTGTTGTCGCTTTTTCTATGATTTCATACCAACTGATCTATTGCGAAACGCTTCAAAACTTTAGCACATTTTGATACAATACAAGCTCAACTTATCTACCGCTCACTGAAGCAAACACACTCACAACAGAGTGGAGACTCACACACACATACACAAACACATACGCACGCACACACACAGCTAACACTCTTCCAATACTCTCAAACGCACCAATGTCTAAAGCTGAAGCGAGTTAAAGCAGGCCCAAAAGCAGCTTTGCCGCCAACCGCTGTCCAGCAAATCGTAAGCTAATCGCGCCTTGCATTCATCCATCCATCCAACCATTCATCCGTCTATCCATTCATGCAGTCTTCAATATATACTGATCACTAAAAACTTAGCAATATATGTATTTATTAGTCAACAAATACTTGAAGCGATTAAACAAGTTTAAATGATGAAGATTATTGCACTCTTTTTTTTTTTAACAAAATCTTAGAATTATTATTTAGTTATAGAATTATTTTTAGTCTATTCCAAGAGACTCTTTCTGCAAAAGAGTCGACACAAAACTGCAAAGACATAAATATATTGGTTATTGTTTATTGATAAAAAAAAAATATTTAACAAAAAGAATTAACAAAATTTTAAAGAAAAGAAAAGTAAGTCTCTAAAGAAACTGTGTAATTGTCTCTAACGATCGAAACTATCTCTAATTGCGGCCTCTAACCTCTTCTCTGATCTGTTTTGAGACTTTATTATTAGTTTATTAGTCTCTATTAATAGTCTCTCTATTGAGACTATTAGAGACTCTATTAGTCCATATAACAGCCTTCTGCAACTTCACTATCTTCATCATCATCACGACAATCCACAATTATACCTTCCTCCACAAGGTGAGAAAAGGCGAAGCCACCTTCGCCATTATCAGCCTGAGCATCGTGTTTATCAACGTCGCTAAACACGCTCTACACACGATAGCTCAATGTTTAGTGCTCATTATGATCAGTACATATTGCCATTTTTATTTTTAACATTATAATTATATAATTATCAATATTATCATCATTTTTCTACCATTTCTTTGAGCCCATTTTCTGTTTGTTTCATTTCAATTTGGTCTTCTTCACTGCCTTTCGGCATTATAATCACATGATATTGTGATCATACCATCATCATCATCTTCGGCATTATTATCTCCAGCTGCATGATTTTAACTTTCATGCTCAACATTACCTTTATGATTATTATCTTATTCAATGAAGAAATTACCAATCTTTAAACCAATCTTTAGCATTTTATTCAATCTTTATTCATTTCAATCGCTCGTTTTCCGCTCCACTTCTTCTTCTTCCTTCTTCTTCTTCTTCTTTATCATCTTCCTTTACTTTATGATTTGAATTATATTAGCACGCCTCCTATGGTCCAAGTGCGCTGACAATATGTCATTATTATTATTATTATGATCAGTTCATGCCGCCAACATCATTGCGACGTTTTGCTGCTCGTACGAGTATATACATACATACGTCACAATGATGCTGACGCAATGCATGATTTGGCCTGTCATTGCATTCAATACCACAATAATTGTCATTTTAATAATGTTTATCATAATCACCCTCAAGAGCATCACCCTAATAGCATTCTTCTTTAAAATTTAAAAGAACTTACAATATTTTGCCCCTAAATCGATAGGTCATGTTTACGAGCCCGCTCTTACTTATTCTTCTACCAATTTTTCAAGAATTATGTAATTTCTTAATTTCGAATGTCCTTAATAAAATCCTTCAGATATAATATTCAGAGGTTATTCGAAAGCTAAGGCGATTAGTTAAATTCGGATCTTCTTAATCTACTGTTAAATCTTTTCGAACATTCTTTCAGACTTCCATTATGACTTCGAACTAATATTCAGAGGTTATTCGAAAAGTTTTAGCGATTAGGTAAATTCGGGCCTTTTTGAACTTCTGTTAAATCTTCTCGAACATTCTTTCAGACTTCCATTATGACTTCGAACTAATATTCAGAGGTTATTCGAAACGTTTTAGCGATTAGTTAAGTTTGGGCCTTCTTAATCTTCTGTTAAATCTTCTCCACCATTCTTTTAGTCTTCTATTACTTACTTCTATTAGAACTAATATTATTAAAATTATTATTCTATTACTAATATATTAATATTATTGTTATTCGAAAGCTTTAGCGATTAGTTAATTTTGGGCGTTCTTAATCTTCTGTTAAATCTTCTCTAACTTTCTTTTAGTCTTCTATTATGACTGCTATTAGAACTAATATTCAGAGGTTATTCGAAAGCCTTAGCGATTAGTTAAATTTGGGCCTTCTTAATCTTCTGTTAAATCTTCTCTAACATTCTTTTGGACTTCTATTATGACTTCGAACTAATATTCAGAGGTTATTCGTAAAAGTTTTAGCGATCAGTTAAATTCGGGTCTTCTTAATCTTCTGTTAAATCTTCTCCAACATTCTTTTGGTCTTCTATTATGACTTCTACTAGAACAAATATTTAGAGGTTATTCGAAAAGTTTTAGCGATTAGTTCAATTTGGGCTTTCTTAAGCTTATTTTAAATCTTCTCGAACATTCTTTTAGTCTTCTATTATGACTTCTATTAGAAATAATATTCAGAGGTTATTCGAAAGCCTTAGCGATTAGTTAAATTCGGGTCTTCTTAATCTTCTGTTAAATCTTTTCGAACATTCTTTTAGTCTTCTATTATGACTTCTAACTAATATTCAGAGGTTATTCGAAAGCCTTAGCGATTAGTTAAATTTGGGCCTTCTTTATCTTCTGTTAAATCTTCTCCAACATTCTTTTAGTCTTCTATTATGACTTTAAACCTTTTAAGAAGTTATTTGGGCTATGTAAAAATTATTTAGAAGGTACATAAAGGTGCATACAAGTATCTCATTCAAGGTTATTCTGCGCAATCTATAGTGACTTCCTAAGTTTGGAAACGTTTACCGTTTTCATGCGGTATCATTTCTGTAGACTTCAGTCCTCAAAGAGATGTTTCCAAAACTATTCTTCATTGAAAACGAAGTTAAAAAGAGATGCGGTAGAGGTTTTTAAAGGCTAATTTCAACATTCCTTTGATCCTTCGAAAGCCTAACAAGCGGCTTAGAAACGATGCCAAGTGCATAAAATAAACGGAGTAGCTTCTCATCAGCAGCCGAATTTATGATAGAGTATACGAATTTTTCCACCTACCAGAAAACCATAACATTTGTACAACAACAACAAGAAAGGACAAAACAAAACAAAGTCGTTACTACCTTTATCCAGAGGGAGAGAGAGAGAGAGGGAGAGGGAGAGAGAAAGAGTGCAAGATTTGGGAGAGTACAACAAAATTAAGGACCTTTCAATAATTTTCGAAAGAGAGAAAAATTACTCAAACGAACATTTTCGCTCAACTCAATTCAACTCAACTTCACAGTGCATGTGCTGCATGTATACATGCATGGATGTATGTATGTATGCATGTAAATATGTGTTCGTGTGTTTGTGTGTGTGCGTGTGAAACGCATGCCATCGGTGCTCGTTCTTGATTGCTGCGACTGTAGTGGTTTCTCAGGATAATACGACGCTGGCGTTGCCAAAAATTCTGCCGCCTTCAAGACAGAAGGATACACAAAGAAAGAAAGCAAGAAGGAAAGAAGCAACGTAAGAAAGAAAGAAACAAAGAAGCAACGTCAGCAGCGCCACGATAAGAATTTTATGAAGCAATAACTAAAGAAAGAAAGAAACACGTTGTGTTGCGAAGTGGTTTTTTGGGCAGAGCGGTGGAGAGGGAGAGAGAGACGAGAAGAGAAGAGAAGAGAAGAAGTGAATTTTTTGGGAACAGGAGAGGTTTTAGAGGTTTCCGGGAAGGAGGATCAGGTAGGAAGGACTCTGTGTAAAGTAAAAAGAAGCGTTGCGGCTAAAGCATGGGCCAGCAACAAACTGTGCAAGCACACAACAACAACAACAACAACAACACACACACACACACACACACACAGAGGCACAAATTGAAAATCGAATGTGCAAGCCGAAGAGCCAACGCTTGGCAGCAGGCAGCAGCAGCCACCAGCGAAACCAAACTTTTTCGGGTTTAATTTTTTTTTTTTTTTTTTTGATGCTGCTGTGTTTTTTTTCTCATTTCGGTTTCGGTGGAACCCTTGGCCTTAGCCTTGTTAATTTTTTTCCTATTTTTCGCTGCTTTCTTGCTTTATTTCAGCATTATTATTATTGGTATTATAATTGGTTGTTGTTGTTGTTGTTGGTCCTCCGGTTAGTTCTTTTAAAGCGCTTTAAAGTAGTAGCAAAAATAAGAAAAAAACATTAAAAAAAATCCTCAGGAATCTGATCGCTGTTCTAACAATTAGAAGATGTTGGTTTTGTAGCTGCGGTTATTGTTGTTGTTCTTAATGTTGTTGTTGTTGGTGTTGTATTTTTCACATCCTTTCCTTTAGAAGTCTTGATGGTTTTTTCCTAATTTTTTTTTTTTTTTGGGCAACTTGCGCTAAAGCATCACGGATGGTTCCTAGTTACGTTTATCGCGCCCTACAAACAACCTACACAACAGCAACACCACCGAAATGACGAAGACCAAGAAGAAGAAGAAGAAGAAGAAAAGGGGAAAAAAGGAAGAGCAGCAATAACAACAAAAAGCGAAAAATTAAATGAAATGAATCCTTTATCATGAGTAAAAATTTCGGTGAATTGTAGCATTTTTTTTTTGTAACAGATTACTTCAACGATGTATGTATTTCCGTATAAGAAAGAATGTGTAGAGAAATTGAAACGCACACCTACATACATACATACATTTGTACCCCACATAAATACATACATACAAAAAAGGTGGTGTTAGCAGTGTTATTATTGACATTTTATTGATGTCACAACTTGACCTTTTCATGGAAAGTCGTAGTACGTTTTCGATGGCTTTCGCTCCAATTAAAAACACAAAAAGCCGAATACATTCTTGAAGAGTACCTTTTGTTTTCTTTTTTTTTTGCTACATAAGGATGCTTTTTTCTCACAGCTCTGGAAATTTTTTTGGCTATTATACACTCTAAAAATTCGTGTTATACAATTTTTATCAAAACAGAATACATACAAATTCACACCAATTTTGTTATTTTGCTAAAATTGTATAGAATTTTTCTATAAAATATCGAGTAAAATTATAAAAAATTTTCTCTACTATTTTTCTATTGATTTTATGCTATTAATATATAAAAATCTTTTATTAAATGTTGCTATAAATTTTATATGAAAATCATATAAATGTAATTTATAGCATTTATGTTTAAATTTTATATTATTCGATAGCATAAATATGCAATGGATATTATATACGATATATAGAAAAGGAAAGTAATAACAATTGAAAAAAGAAGTTTGTCTTTTATAAACATTGACAACGTCAACAAAATGTATGCGAATTATATCGTAGATCTGAAGTAAACTTGAAAGCAAAAATATCACAAAAATTCTAGCACAAAATAGTATTAAAATTATACAACTTTTGTATTACTTTGTGATATAGTAAAATATGATAAAATTTTATATTAATTCGGTATAAACCATTAACCATTAACCGAATAGGAAAATTCGTTTACAATTTATTTTTTTTTTTGAGTAAAAAAAATTTTAATATTTAGAAAAGATTATATAAAATTAATACGAAAATTTTGTATACAAATAATTTAATAACATTTTTATACCCAGAATACTTTATACCCAGAATTTTTAGAGTGTACAATTCTGTCAAAAAAAGAGCGACTTATTGTCTACACATTTTCTCTATAGAGCTAAATTTAAGCCTAAAATTTTAGGCAGCATTTTTATAACACGATCGACTATGGTATGTTTAACAAGGTTAATTCCAGAGAAGTGCTTTTCTCTAAAGCCTTTTCTAAAAATGTGACAAAGTTTTTGTTATAATTTTGATTAAAAGTGTTACTAAGTAGCCATTTCTTAGTCTTATACCTAGATTCGAGTTAAGAAGATTGAAAGGATTTTTTGGAAGGGGACCTTGAGAGGACTAAGTATTTCCCAAAAAAGAGTACGGTAAAAGGCAAGGACTCTACACGTTGCACTATTTCTCTGCGTTTATGTCAGCAAAAATCATTCAATTTTTCAGAATTAATTTAATTCGAAATTAATACCAGCCTTTTATTTAACTACGAGTACTTAAGGACGAAACATCGTGCGTCTACTTGTGTTGAGTAACGAAGAATAACGAAAAACCAGCTCACTTTCAACACTTTTGCGAAGTACTTAAAGAAGAAGAAGAACGAAAGTGTTCTTCTCATAAAGAGAAGAATACAAATACGGCAAAAAAAAACGAAAAAAAAAAACACAAGAAAAAAAGAACACAAAACACTCGCAACGTTCGGTGATTCTTCGGTTTTTTCTTCTGCTTCTTCTTCTTCTGCGTGGTACTTGTGTATCATCATAATCATCATCATCATCATCATCATCATCATCAATGGTGTGAGCGCCAATCCTTGAAATTGAACAATAAATCGCGGCTCTTAAATGTCGTCATCAAATGTCAAATGACGCGAACTTTCGAGTGTCAAGAAGACGCAGGTTACTATGATGAGGACAGCCATGGGCCAATGATTCAATGATTGAGTGGCTCAGAGGGTAAAGGGGAACAGAAGGGAAGGAAAGATGGTCTTTAAAATTTGGTTTTGAAATCGTAGCAGCAGCCAGTAGCCTTAGTGACCAATGAGGGCGGACAGATCAAACAGGATAAAAACAAACCTTGCCGATTGTGGGCCGCTTGACGCGAGGATATAAAACAACAACAACAACAACAACAACAACAGGCGTGGTCAGATTAACAATATTCTGTTGTTGTTGTTGTTTAATGCGCGCGAGGTGGCGAATGCATCAGCGTCGCCTCAACACTGCAAGCACCCTTCGAGGGTAAATGCAATGAATGCAAATTCGACGCGACGCCGCAAGGCGTGGAGAAGACGAGGAGAGGACAAAGGGTGGAAGGGAGGGAGGGAGGGGAGTGCGAGAAGAAAGATGACTGACTATAGAGGAGGCCAAAGTGATGAGTTGAGGAGGTCACCGCGGTCAACAAGAGGTGAGAAAAGGCAGCAGCATTTGACAAACAACACCAACAACACTAGCAAAAACACCCTCCTGCATCGTGTGCATCCTTGCATGCCGCACAATCAACCTTTGGTAGCATGCAAACGCAACACACTTACACACACACACACACACACACGAGTGCAATGCAACTTTTGCAACTACGATATTCTTCTGAATGCATGCGCCTCTAAATGCATTTCCACATTTCCATGTGTGTGTGTGTCTATGCACATACGTGTGTATGTGTGTGTGTGTGTGTGTATGTGTGAATGTGTGATTGTGTATGTGTGTGTGTGTGTGTGTGTGGTTGCCGTAAGGCTGGCGTAGGGTCAATCCTATCCGTATTCATTCTCCCTTTCTTCCTTCCTTCCTTCCTTTTAAATCATTGAGAGAATCATGGCCTGTTTGTCGCTGTTGTTGTTGTTGTTGTTGCTGTTGTAGTTGTTGTTGTTGTTGTTGTTGTGGCACTTGTTGTTGGTTGCATGGGAACATTTGTTGGTTGCAAAAATGCAGCGAGCACGGCGCAAGCCTGGCAACTTGTTCTATGCACCCAGAACGAATTTGTTATGGTTGTTGTTGTTGTTGTTGTTGTTGTTGTTGTTGTTGTTGTTATTGTTGTTGTTGTTGTTGTTGTTTTGTAACTTTGTCTTCGTCTTCATTACTGAGCATTCAGCGGTTCTGAATGCGCCGGTTCGTTCTCTTTGTTGCTGTCATTATTGTTGTTGTCTTGCACCTCCTTCATTGCTTTGCATTTTGCAATGCTTTGCAAAAAAAAAAAAGAAAAATTAATTGTGCTGCATTTTCATTGTTGATTCGTTGATGCTGCTGCTGACGCTACTGCCGCCGCGCGCTTCCTTTCATTGTTGCATGGTGTTGCCACCCCTTTTGACTTTTTCACACTTTAATTTTTAAGTTTTTAAGGTGCGTAAACGCATATTTTGGCCAATGGCTGCAATGAGTATTGAATACTCATGGCTTCAGGCTTCAAGAATTTTAATATATTTTTTTAATTGTTTTGAATTGTTTTTTATTTTCTTAAATTTAGTTGTATAAATTTTATGCATTTTATAGCATTTCTAGATATTTTAAAATTTTCATAATTTATTGATATATTGTTGTTGTTGTTTTTTTTTAAAAAGTGTAAAAGTTAATTTTACCGTAACGCTTTTTTGCCGCTACTGAAGCTGCACTGAAGCAGCTGCGTTCGTAGAGACAGAGACTACTCGAAATGGTTTGTGTGTGTGTGTTTGTTGTTGCATTTGTGGCATTTCTATGGTTATGCCTTAGTGTGCGTGTATGTACCCTCGTATGTAGCTGAGCGTATAATGCATTTTTATTGTGTTCAATTAGTTTTTAAGGTAATAATTTCAAGAAATTACTGCCAGCGCAATTACAGACGATAGCACTTAATCTGACCTTTTCACGATCGCTTTATCCCTATTTGGGCATGGCCTTATTTCGTCTCCCTTCGTCTCCCTTCGCTCTGTGTTCGTCTTCGGCCTTTCGGTCTTGTTTTTCTGCTTTTTTCCTCTGCTTGTAAGAGCATTGCTTTTCTCATGCTCTTACATAGCTCTCGGCTAATTGCGCTTGTAAGAAGGTGTTGATAATTACGCATTTTTGTAATGCTTCCAGAGTTGCCAGAGGGTAAGCTTAAAGGTATTCGGTAAGTGCGTTGGTTGGTTGGTTCTCCTACAGTTGTTACTCGTAGTTGCCGGCAATTTCATTTTAATTGTAACTCTTCGAACACGAGACGATACGATACGATAACTTTTCCTACAATTTAACAATTTTTTGCCACGATTAAAATGCCTTAATTGCAGTTTAACAGTCGGTTAAAAGCAGGATTATTGAAATAAACGCAAGCTACGATACTCGTAGCGTATTAAAATTGATATCATCGTCATGGTTATCATCGCCGTCATCATCAATTAAATATGAATTTTCGTTAATTCTGCCTGAAAATTACAATAAAATACGAGAACGAGAAAGTTAAAATCGGTCTCAAATAAACGGCAGAGAAAAGCGCCAGAACGCAGCAGTATTTTAGTTTTTTTTGGCAAAAATGCATAAAAAGTGGGTCATTATCGTTTTATAGATATCAAAAAAAGTAATTTCTTTTATTTTGGTACTTCATACCATCTTCTTGATATCGAACCACCATCATCAATGCGGTGGTGATACCGCATTGTGTTAAATTACCATAAAATAATAGGTTTTTAATACTCAATCATCAAATAAACAACTTAGCATTATTATTATTAATAAGTGTATAAAAGAGATTGCACAATATTATTGCAATAGTATATTATTAACTAGAGCCTTAAAACAAGCCATAATTATAACTTTCAGGGCACCTGCTTCAATAATTTCAATCAATATCCTCGATCCTTAAAAAAGACAGGAAGAAGTTAAAATAATAATAGAGTATATAGTACGATAAATTGAATAATATTAACAAAAATATTTGCATTTTTTGAAGTTAAAAAATAAAACTTTCAAATTTAGAACGTTGATTACTTTTGCAAGACTTTTTAATTTTGTAACATTTAAATATTATATAATTATAATGTAATGTACTGCCCTATAAGATTTTGAAATTTTAAAGCTACTCTTTTTTTGAAATATTTTAAATCTCGATTCTCAATCTTTAAATCTTAAAATCGATTGAGTTAATAAATTTCTGTTTTGGAATTATGTTATAAAATTTTTATTATTTGCATATTTATTAATTGAAATTAAACTAATTTGAATTTAAATTAAATTAACTTAAAAATTAATATATTGCACATAATTTAATAATGAAATTTTCAAACGGTCAACAAATTTACTCTAAAACAGAATTTACTGACTTTTATTTTGAAAATTTATTTCAATTCATTTAATTTAAAATTTATTTTATTTTGTTTTTTATTATTTTTATTTAGTGTTATTAACTAAACATTAAACAATATTACAAGCAGACTTAACCAAAGGTTATTAAAACTTGGTCTAAATTAAAATTAAAATCAACGTAATCATCCACTGAAAGAAAAACTTGCAAAACACGCAGAAAATACGATTCGCTAACGATTTGCTAACGATTTGCCAACGATCCGACATAAAACTATTGAATGATGAGGGCGAGACTATCATGACTTTAAGAAAACAATAAAATCACTGTACATACGCTTTATTTTAAAACAAGAAAATAAAATCAAAACTCAAAACTAAAGCAACAAACAATATTATCCGTACGAATTGAGGCCACTGAGTCTGCTTCCGGAGTCAATGTCTCTTCGCGTCATACGAAAAACGTCTTCAGGAACGCGGATAAGCGCCGACACATTTTCTCTCTGGCACGAATTAATGTGGCCATAAAAAGAATAAGCAAATGACAGCCACAATAAGAATAACAACAACAACAGCCGGAACAACAACAACATCTCACTTATGCTTCCTACAAATTGTTACTAAAAATACGAAAATGTTGAATGCTGTTGACGCTGATGATGCCCAAGACCACGATGACGATGGCGCTGATAATGTTGAATATTAGGTTCATGATGATGTTGTTGTAGCTGATGGCGAATAAAGCGAACCGCCTTTGCTGCTAATGATGCTGCTGCTGCTGCTGCTGCCGACTTCCCTCGAGCGAGAGAATACAGCAAAAGCATCCGCATGCACTTCCGCATTTTCTTACACTAGTTCCGCTCAAGTGGCAAAGACCTCACGTCCCGCTCTCTCTCTCTCTCTGTCTCTTCCCGTGCTGCAGACCATCAGCAGCAGCCAGCCCGTTGCGGGGTCGCCAAGATCTAATTTAAGTCTTCAACAACCGGAAAATAGAAGAAGACTTCTTTCTGATACTTCTTCGTAAGACTCTAGAATTTTGTTAAACGGAGCGATTAGGCGCGGCGAGACACGGCGCAACGCGGCGCAACGCATTCTTAAAGAAATCGAAATTTCAAATAGTTTTTTCAGTGATAATTCTTTTTCTTTCGAGGATATTCGAGAAAATTAATTGAGTTAAACACGTCTGGTTGTGTGTGTGGGGGCGCTATATTTAGCGAGACAGGCGGACGAGGCAGACAGCTCGAGACAGACGAGACGAGACGAGACGAGACAAGATACGAGCGGGCAGGACAGCCTCAGCTTTATTTTTTCTCTGACATGGAAAATGCCAAGAAGCGCTAGGAAAATGTGCAGCACCGTCACGTCATGTCTTCGAAGTCTGAAAATAGCGACGCAACTGCGAAAAAGTCAATACGACCGACTGCGTACGCAAGTATTTTGATTAGTCACAGATTATCGAAACTCTGAATGAATACAGATGAAAAATGGATAAAAAAAGAAGTTGGCTAAGAAGATTTTGGAAAGAAAACTAAAGAGATCAGACATTTTAAGCCATCTCGAAATTTTCTTGTAAAAAATTTGTATGAAAGACTTGTATGAGTCTTAAGTAGACTCAGGCCGTCTACAAAGGCTTTCAAAATTATTCAGTGTACGAATGTCCTAAGAACAAGATTTTATAACAATATAGATGTCTTTTAAAAGTCTCAATAATGAAAGATTTAATAATACGAGTAATAAAAATGTACCTAATTTTAATTATTAATACATACGCGGCCAAAAACTCCAAACCAAACCAAAAACCAGTAACAAATCTGTAAATTTTAATTCTCAGAAAGCTCTAATACTTCGTCAAAATTAATCTTTCGATCGTTTAAATATCTTCTGTTCACTACGAGAGATCGTATTTTGAAATCAATAAGTTTGCCAACAGATTCGGAGAACTCAAGAAAGGAGAACAGTCAGATTATAAACTCATACATATTTTTTCAATAAACCTGAAATTTACTAATTAGCTTAGTTTAGAAACCTGAAATATTAATTATAAAACTCAAAATGGTGTATTCAATATGACGGATCCAATACAGCGGATGAAGGTTATTATGCTTCGAAATTGGATTCGATCTCGATCGTATTCTATCGTAATGATATTTAAACGGTTCGGTATCGAATTTTTAAGAGAAAAAAAAAGAGACCATACATTACAATTTCTACTAATTCTTCAACTTTTCGGGACCCTTTGATTCGAAACCTGAAATCTTAATTATGAAATTCGAAATGATGGATTCAATATGCCGAAATTGGATTCGATCTCGATCACATTCGATCGAAATGATATTTAAACGGTTCGGTATCGAATTTTTGAAGAGAAAAAAAAGATACCATACAATACAATTTCCACTAATTCTTCAACTTTTCAGGACTCTTTGATTCGGAACCTGAAATCTCAATTACAAAATTCAAAAATTATGGATTCAATATGCCGAAATTGGATTCGATCTCGATCGTATTCTATCGTAATGATATTTAAACGGTACGGTATCGAATTTTTTAAGAGAAAAAGAGACCATACATTACAATTTCGACTAATTCTTCAACTTTTCGGGACCCTTTGATTCGGAACCTGAAATCTCAATTATTAAATTCGAAATGATGGATTCAATTTCAATTTTATTCAATTTTAGAGCGTATCGCATAAGCACGAATAAGATCTGATTATGTATGATTTTAATGACTTTCGATTTTTCGGAGAGATTTTTATGACGAGATCGATAAGAATTAATTAAATCTCAATATAATTTGATAAGTTTGAGCTCTTTATTATTTCAATAAATTGGAAAAATAGTGCATTAATTCAGAAAGTAGCAGATGAAGTAAGATTTAATAACAACCCTTAATTTTAAAAATTAAATTCTCTTTTCGATTAGACCGATCAAGCGTAAAGATTAGCAAAACAACCTGAAACCAAGAGCTGTTGCTTTATCCTTTTGTTTTTCACAAACTTGAATGATTTAATTTTCAATAGAATCAATTTCAATATATACCGCGAAAGAATCTTCATGGTACTAAAACGATAGTATACAAGTTTCGAATAATGTGCAATATATTCCTTTTTCGTTCAGTTTGAATTTCATTCAAAGATCTAAGAGATAATAGAAAAAATATTATCCTTCTTCTGCAGATTGTTTGAATCTCGTTGGATCTGATTTTGATTATCATTGAAAGAAAAATTTGTTGGGCACGGTCGAGAGACGGGCAAATTCACATTTCACATCCTCCTCTTGCTATGATCCATGGTACACATCACGGTAATGTGTCCTTTTATTGTGTTTCTCTTCGCATTACAAAGATCCTGTATTGTTCCAGCGTATAACCATCTCTCGATGCTGACTGGCTTGGCGGACGGTTTTGTCAGAAATCTACAAAAAAGATTGTGTCATTCCGGTAGCCGGTATGCCCTCGGCTTCAAGCTTCCTGTCTTCAAGGGTTCAGAAATTAGGATTCTATTCTTTTCTCATTCATCTCGAGTTTACACCACAGCAACAACAATAGTTCATAGACAATGTGCGTTTTGTGCGCAAATCTCTGGTAGAGATCTTGATTTGTATTTCTTGGGTCTTTTTTTAGATACGATCAACATTTCATTTCAGCGTAGATCAATGAGAAAAATTACCTCTAATTGCTAAAAAGTATTAGTAAAGCTAATTTTCATATTCGAATTGATTTATTAAGCACACTAAATAATAACGTACAAGATTTGTAGGTTCAATCGTTCTAAATAGTTTCAAGAGAACCTTCTTAAAGTCTATGACTATTCTGATTGATTATTTTTAAACGATATTAATAGAGTTTTAATAATTTCAAAGAAAAACTTCATAGAGTTGTTCTGAAATTAGTAATAGAAGTAGACTATAAGTAAGTAAGTAGACGTAAAAGTATGACATTTGAGTCTTACTGTGAGTCAGTTGAGAGAGAAATTGAACCCTTTACTAGATTTCTATCAGAATGTATCAAATCTTTAAAGGTTCTTGCGGTGAGCAAATGCTATAAAAGGTAGCTCTAAAAAGCTTACTTGAGAAACTTAAACTTACCTCTCTTTATCGTTTGGAGTCTTGTAACTATTAAATGATATCGTTTGACGTTTCTGTTTCTGATTTTTAATCTCTCGTTGCGCATCGAAGTTAGAGTGCATAATAAAAATTTCGCTGGTTTTCTTCACGCGTCAAACAAAGTAGTTTACATTGACGCCTTTTTAGTAAGAAACTGTAGAGTTTTGCAATGGCTTGTTTATTAATTGCTTTTGTTTATTATTTTTTTTTACGCACAAGATTTTCTTTTAATGCTAAATCTTTTGGAGATTTGTGAAAATATTCTTTACTTATATTATTTAGCACTTTTTTTTGTTGACAATTAATGGGTTGTTGTTGTTGGTATAAAAGGGGCTTAGTTTTCCTTTTTCTTAGTTTTGATTGAAGTAAATCTGGAGATTTTTTTGATAAATTGATTTTAATATCGATTTTAAAGTATAGAGAAATTAGGTACATACATATATGCAAAATAAAAAAATTGATTTTATTGAAAGGCAATAAAAATTGATTTTTTTAAGGAACAAAATCATAAATTCCATGCTAATGAAGAACTAAATTAAATCGATATTTTAATAAATTGTAAAATAATAGAAAAGATTAGAAAAAGAAAAAAAATATGAAATTTGTAAAAATTCGAAATTCTTTTAAATATTATAAATTATAAAAATATTCAAACACAATTTAGCTATTTTATTTGAAAAAATCCAGTAATATTTATTGTAATCATTATTATTCTTATAAACAATTTTTTAAATTACTAAATATCATACGTATCGTATTATCTCATCTAACAGATGAAAATAAATATTAATTGAAAACATAATTTAAGCATAAAATCCATAATAGTTTCAAAATTTTAAAAAAATTATTAAAACTTGAATTTATAATTCCATTTATATTTTTTATATGTAAATATATATGTGATATATGTAGATATTTAGCATATATATATTAACTACAGCCAACTTTTCACTCTTTTAAGGATTTTTAAACTCTTTTTTTTTAAACGTTATTTTAAACATATGTATGTATTTTAGTTTACTTTTTTCAAACGTTTCTAAGCAATTTGCAAAATTTTATTTTTTAGTACTAATTTTTTTTTTCACTTAAGATTTTAAGATATTTTTTAAGATACTTTTTAAACTGTTATTACATTATATTATAATGTATTATTATTACTGTTATTACATTATATTGTAGTTTAAATTATTATTATGAAATTCTCTTAATTTACTTCACTTTATTTAACAAAAAAAGCGTATTTAGACTAATAATTTTTCTGTATCTGTTTTTCCTGAGGCGGAGCAACCTTTTTTTACTGCTTCGATTTTTTTTAAGCTTCATAACATTTTATTATTCCAAAGCATTTTGAAGTTCTATAATTATTACAAAAACCATTTACGAAATTAAAAACTTCATTTTTTTGGTGTTAAAAAAAACTACATTTTTATTTAATACATGGTCGGTCGGTCACTTCTCTTCAATACTCGGTGCACTTTTCTAATTTCTCTTTTTTATGCTAATTTAATTAACATAACTTCGAAAAACCTCGATTTTTTCACCTTTCGCTTTTTGTTAAAATAATCTTAATTTCGTTCAACTTTTCACAATTTTGTTAAGTACAATACAATAGTATTTCGAAAAACAAAATGGCTGCCGTGCGCCGCTCGAATTCACCACGTACTCACTCGCTACAGGCAGCTCTACTTTTTTGCTTTACGTTTGCTGCGGCCTGTTTTTGTTGTTGGTTGTTGTTGTTACTTTTTGCTTCGGCCTCGGCGTTATCAACACAAGCGCAGGCACAATCGAGCGAAAAGTGCGTAAAAATGTGTCGTCGTCGCGCGTCCCGTCACCTCGTAGTTCACTGCGTACGCTACAAATACAAATTACGATAAGACTACGAGCCGAGGCCATGAACGACCGGCCGACCAGCGGCCGCAGAACAGACGCCAGCAGACGCAGCAGCCATTGCGGGAAAATCTGGAAAATGGAAAACTGCTAAGGGCCCGCTCTCTCTCTCGCTCTCGCGCTCTTCAGAGTGTATTATCAGTGGTACTATATTATGTATGCGTGTGTAACTAACTACGAATACATGTATACGTTGTGCTATACATTTGTGTGTGTGTGTGTCAGTGAAAACGATTTTCATTGTTACTGAAAAATTTTCCCTGCGTGCGTAGTAACAGCCGGCAGCAGCTGCCGCCGCATTGTTTGCTGAATAAAAAGTTGGCCGGCCGCACTTCCAGTCGGCTCCCATGCAATGTCCCTGTATTGGTGCAGTGAGTGCGTAGTGAGTAGAGATTATCAGGGTTTTTCTTTCTACTCGCTCAGACGCGTTTGCGTTTGTGTTTGTGGGCTTGTGTTCAGGGCACACAAAAATAACGTTTTTCCATTTTCTTTTCCAGTTTTTTCGATTTTCTCTTTCTCTGGTTCTCAATTCTACAGACCTCGTGGTCTGCACTAACGAGTTATCCTTTGGACTTTGGAAATTTTCTTTGCATTTCTCTCTGAATGAATGCATTTTCTCATTGTAACCACCCTTGCTTGATTTGAAAAATTTTCTCAATTTTGCTTTTTCCACTGGAAAAGGAAAATTCTTCTATTCTCTATTCTATTCCCTCTTCTATTTCTTCTATTCCATTCAACATAGTATTTTTTTTTCTTCGAATTTTCTTTACACTCGAATACTATGCGCCTTCTTTGGCTGGAAAAGAGACTGCAACTTTTTTCATGGTCACCATTGAAATTGTTGTACGTAATTTTACTATTCTTTTACTACTATTCTTTACTACTATGTATTAGCACTATATATGCGAGTACCCATCTACAGGAAAAAGCACTCTAAGTACCACTAAAAATGGTGCCAGCCCAGCCAAGCCAAGCAAGTGCTCGGAATTGTGTTTTGAATACAACTGCCAGTAATGAATAGGATTTATTTAAAGGACTATTCGATGGTCTTAAGTCAGTGAAGTATATGTACTCATAATATCTCTAAACCCAATGAAATTCTATGCCTAAAGGATGCAATGTACAATATATGCATAAATAAACTAATATCTTTAATTATGGGTTTTTTAAAATACGATATACATATTTTCAACCAACGAATATTTTTCTTTCAAAAACAATACGATACTTTTTACTACAAGCACTTTCTCTTGCAAATAATTTTCACAAGTATTAAATTTTTAATCTACTTTCTGTTGCGTAGTTAAGTTTAATCTACGTTTAGAGTTTACTACACTTTAAAAATTCCGGCTATAAAGTATAAACTTCTTTATCTGAATTTATTAATTGATATTTTCCTATTAAGTTAATGTTATATATACCGAATTAATATAAAATTTTATATCATTTCACTTTAATACTATTTTGTGATAGAATTTTTGTAATATTTTTGCTTTCAAGTTTATTTCAGATCTGCGATATAGATCTTCGTCTCTTTCTTCTCTTGCAAATAATTTTCACAAGTATTAAATTTTTAATCTACTTTCTGTTGCGTAGTTAAGTTTAATCTACGTTTAGAGTTTACTACACTCTAAAAATTCTGGGTATAAAGTATATACTGTTTTATTTGATTGTATTAATTGATAATTTATTTATTTTATTTTTGATTTTATTAATTAACATTTGATATTATTAATTTATATGTAAGTATAAATGCATATAATTTAATGAAATATGTATAAATTTTATATAATTGTCTCTATTAAGCATTTTTACTTCAAAAGAAATAAATTTTTAAACGTTTTTGCGTACTAAGTTAATTGTATACATATAGCGAATTAATATAAAATTTTATCATACTTCATTATATCATAAAGTAATACAAAAGTTGTATAATTTTAATAGTAAAATTTAAAAAAAAAATTCTATCACAAAATTTTGTAATATTTTTGCTTTTAAGTTTACTTCAAATCTACGATATACATTATTCGCATACATTTTGTTGACTTTGTCAATGTTTATAACATTGGACGATCTTTGTTTTTGAATTGTGAGTACTTTCCATCTTTATATATCGTATATAATTTACATTGCATAGTTCTGTTATCAAATAATATAAAATTTACACATAAATGGTATAAATTACATTTATATGATTTTCATTTGAAATTTATAAGAACTCTTGATGAAAGATTTTCATACATATATCAATAGTAAAAAATCATTAAAAATAGGATAGAAAATTTTGATACTTTTAAGCCATTTTTTATATAAATATTGTATAGAATTTTATGCAATGAAAAAGTATAAATTTTTTTAACAAAATTGGTGTTTATCTGTATGTATTTCATTTTGGAATAAATTTAATACCAAGAATTTTTAGAGTGTACAAATACTTTCTGCCGCGCCTTTCATTCTACTACGAATACTTTTAGCTCCGAATACTTTATAATCTTACGATTATCTTGAACTTTCTAGGTTTTATTACGAAGTCTCTGACGATTACGTCTGAATTCTACTTTTACCACATTCTAATGCTAATCTAATACGCCCCTTTTTCGACTCCTACTCCTCTTTTCATCACTACTACACACTCTCACTATATGTATGTATTTTTTCCAAGGTTTCAACAGCCTTTTTTTCCTTCCTTTATCCATGTACTATGCCTTTCGCTGCTGGCACTTTTATATTTTCCCTTTAATTTTCTTCACCCCAAACAATTTTTCGACGCAGTGCGTTAACGCATTACTGCGACTATTCGCGCGCTTATGCGTCCTTCGTTGATGCGTTGCATCCCATCCGAGACGAGAATAATGCGTAAAATCTTCCCTCAGTGGGACAATCGGTGGCTTCGGTCGGTTGGCAGGATGGTTGTTTGTTGAGATTCTTACAATGAACCATTTTTGCTGTTGTTGTTGTGTTGTATTGTGTTTACGGTTGTATTGTATCGTATTGCCGTTACGCACTTCGCGGGCATCACGCAGGGCATCAGCGCCTGGCTAGAGGCTTCAGCTAGGAAGGACCCAGAATCAACCCTCATTCAGCGGGACGTCTGCAAAGGTTAGGTACGCAGATGGGACAGTTTGCAGACGTTAACACTGATGACGCTGACGCTGACGCTGATGACAACAACTGACGATGGGATGGTCGGAGTGCCGTTTGCCGTTTGATGCGTTGGTTGTGTTTAACTTGCTTGAAGGCAACCTGAAAGATTTTCCTTGAGAGAAGTTCAAATATCTGCAAACTTGTATTCTTGTTCTGTTGTTGTCGTTGTTGTTGCAGTACACTTTTTAGTTATAGCGAATATTCTTGCTTCAGTTTGTTGAATTTTAATATTAAAGATTTTGTCAGAATGAATCTTCAGAAGGAATGTATTAATAAACACAAATTTTTCTTTTAAACAATTTTTATTTTTCAGGAAATTTTCTGGAAAGACCACCCTTTGACTTCTCGTCTGATGACTAATATTTTCTAATATTTCTAATATTTTTTTAGCCTTTATTAAAATAGAAAATGCTTGAGTGCACCTCCTTGTTGTTCCTTGACTCTATTCCTGGATGTGGTTTCTGTTGTTTGTGATGATTTAAAGTGGTTTGAGTGGATCACTTTAATGTTGAACATTTCGGGTCGGTTTTTTCATTTTTTGGGCTGTTTTTGAATTGCTGAAGTGCTTTTAAGTCTATTTCGACTTCTTGCAATTCTTCCAAACATTAGAGCTTATTGAGATCTCATCAAACCGGCAGAGAATTATTTATTCTCTCTTTGCTCTTAAGAATTTTAAGACTTTTAATGACTTTTTATTAAATTTTTATTTTTATTATTCCGAGAATATCCTTGGCATTCTCGCTCTAGCTTTGCGTAAGAGATGCTTTGCAAATTATTGTCAAGAAAACACAAGAAGAAAAGAACAAGAAGAAAAAGAAGAAGAAGAAGGATGTTAACACTACCTTTAGTTTAGTTTTAGTGACACTCGAAAGAAATTACTGGAAGAAAGTGCTGCAAATTATTGTAAAACACTCCACATTCCGGTTACTTCGTTGATGCCTTATTTAAAACAGGGACGTACCACACACACACACACACACACATACTCATCCACTCGCATGCACACGCCTGCATTTTTGTCAGTCAGTAAGTAATCAATGAATGACGCGCTTGCGCCCTTTGTTGCAAAAAAAATTTGCACATCGCGTGCCAAAGCAATAAAAGCGCACCAAATCAACAACAACAACAACCACAAAACAAATGCTATAAAACAACAAACAAGCCCCAAAAAAAGACCACACGAAAGTAAGGAATAAAAGGAATAAAGTTTAATCATTAAAACGCAAAGGAAATGCAACAGCGTGCAAAAAGCAGGGTGCAAAGCAAAGCAAAGCAATGCAAAGCATTGCAAAGAAGCGCTAAAGCCAAGTGGATGAAAAAGAAGAACAAGCTGTTGTTGTTGTTGTTGTTGTTGTTATACATTGCAGCAAATGCACCCGATGCAAGATAAGCAGTGAGTGCGCATGCGCCAGGAGGGCGACAAGGGAGCGCAAGGTCCCGCCGCGCCGATCAGTGCAAAAAACAGAAGAAGTCGAAAAAACGTCTGATCGCGAAGTTTGAATTCCAGCTAGTGATTCCTGGGCCACCGTCTAGTTGCATTTGCGGGCTTTGCTTTTACTTCTGCCACTTCCTCTTCCTCTTCTTATTCCCCTTCTTCTTCTTCTTCTTCTTCTTCTTCTTCTTCTTGTTATGGTTGTCGTTGTTGTTGTTGTTGTTGTTCACACTGCCAACATCCTAAGCCGCCGCAGCGCGCCGCTTGCGCAACAATCGTGCGGCATCGAAACAGCTTCAAGAGGTGCCATCATATCTCTCGAGTTGAAGCTGAGTTTGGTCTTCTTACCAACCTTCCCCCCCGTCCCCCTTCCCCCTGCCTTCTCCCTACACAAACCACACCGTTTACTGCTTGCGTTGTTGTTGTTCTTTCGCCCTTTTCTCAGAGTGTTTAGAAGCGTTGAAAGCGTTGCGGCACGTCAACGCTTCAAGTGCAGCAATTCAACATGATCAAAGTGCAACAAACAGCAAGCAATAAAAATAGTAGCTACAAAAACAACAACAACAACAACAACAACAAGGGCCACAGCAACACGTTGGCAATGTCAGAATTAGTAGCAACGAAAGGAACTACTTTATCAGACGAGAAAGAGCCAGAGAAAAGGATCACATTGTATAGCTGAAAAGATGTCATTGCTATTGTTGTTGTTGTAGTTGTTGTTGTTGTTGTTGTAATAGTTGTTGTTGCCATTGCAAAACGGCTGTTGCTGTTTTTGTTGCACTTCAACGTAATACTGCGTTCGTAGAAAGAAAAATCAAGTTTCTTGATGCGGACGCATGCAACGTCTCTAGCAGAAAATGCAATAACTGCGATTACTGCTGTTGTTGTTGTGCTCACAGGCAGCGGCCAATAAACAATGGCCCGCGGATCTACAGCGAGCTACACACATTCACATTCGTGCATTAAAAGTTCATCATAAAACACGTCAAACACTCTCAAGTTGGCAAAAATTCACTTTGCAAATAAATAAATAATTTTACAACAATTTATAGCAAAATTTGCTATAGCCATCTTGTCTCGTCTCGTCTCGTCTTGTCTCGTTCTATAATGTAGAGTAAAGCTCTATGTAATGAAGATAAATAATTCAATTAAAATAATAAAAAAAATTATTTATTTTTTTGCAAATTCTGGTCAAATTATTAACGAATACATACGAGTCTAAACGAGAACCGAAAACGAACCCAACCGAAATGTCCTTCCTTAAAGTTAAACTTACATTCGTTTAATTCTGTACTGGAGTGAAAAAGGTTGCCCATGCCTGGCTTAAGGCCTATTAATGGTAGCTGTTAGTTCTTCTTCTCACACTCGATAGTATGCGACTTAAAGGCCGCAAGAAAAGGAACACACACACACACACACACACATTATTATACATACATACATATATAATCAAGAAGCATCGTAGATTTCAAGCGTACAATATCATGATACTTTAAACTAATAAAAGACAATATATGAATATGTCAGCCGACAACATCGTGTCATTGCGTTGCATCGTTGCGTGACGGCGTGACGGCGTGCCGCGTGCCGCATGCCACCCGGGATTGACCATCAGCCGCAGCCGCAGCCACGGACACCACCACGATGCGCAAGATGCAATCAAACTGAGATGTTGTTAACGATTTCTGGAGCCTCGAGTCAGGCTGCCTGCCTGCCGGCTGCACAAGGACACGAGGCACAAGGCACAAGCCACAAGTCACGCTGAAATCAGCGACCGCAGCGTCAATGAAACGAAAACCGGCACCAGAAACGGAAGCAGAGTAAATTGAAGTGACTGCAATTTTGCAAAAATTGGTAGAAATTAACAGAAAGAATTCTTTACAAAAATTTTAATTTCTTCTTTCTCTGCTTGTGGTGGAAAAATGCAGTAACATGAAATTAGAAAGCAATAAAGAAAGAAGAAGAAGAAGAAGTAGCAGCAGCAGTAACATCATCGATAGTGTATATATTGTAGGTATGCATAAGTACCTATGTTGCTCTCCTTTGGCAACGCTTAAAATCGCATGCGTTAATGATGCTGGCCGCTGGCGGCTGGCGGCTGCACCTGCGCGACATCAACACGCGGCACGCAGCACGTTGCAAAATCGAATATACAAAAGTTGGTTGCAGTTGGTGAATTTGCCGAGTTTGTGTTGTTGTTGTTGTTGTTGTTGTTGTTTTTATTTAATCTCCCTTCCCGTTATCAGCAGAAAAGACGCGCGCCGCATTCGTGCGCTTGTGCAAATATATTTGCTTTAACTGCTTTTTTATAACTTATCCGTTCGTCCGTCCGGCTGGGTCTTCGCCGAAGAAGTGCCGAAAACCCGAACGAAAGCGGCTTGACCACCGTAAGAGAGGCAGCAACGGCAACAACAACAGCAAAAGCAACACCAATGCAATTCGAAGCTTATAATAAAAGCATAGTGCTTTTCTGCTTTTAGTCCTTGATACTTGGCGTGTGCCACACACACACACACACACACACGATCACTGCAAAAAATCCGCACTCGACGTACGTTTTAATGCCAGCTTCACCTGTTCTTGCTGCTGGCGTTGCACTTCTTCCGAGCGACAACAGGTGCAGCATCAGCAACGCTTAGCGGTAAGTGTTGCGGATTGCGGCGATTACGCACAGCATTCCGCCGACGACGGCGACTGCCGAGGATGATGCATCATTAACGCGGGCAAGCATCATTTCTCTTCTTATCGATTTGATTAAACTCACAATCATCAGCAAGTATGATGCTGATGAAGATCTATCTGCTAAAAATTGCAAATGTTCATGGCAAATAATTGCAAATAAATAAATTTTCCTTTGCTTTATAAGTAAAAACAAATTTTGTAGAACTTCGTAGATCGCCAGAATTATCGCGAACCTGGCAAGATGTTGCCGCAAACTGTTTTATCGAATTTCTAGATAATTTTTTATTAGCCAACCGCATGGAAGTGTGCATAACCTTAATTGCTTTTACCATAAAATTAATTGCTTTTAATTGGTTTGTCGCAGAAATAATAAAAAAATGTTGTTTAAAGTTAATGAGGTCCTGCTGGCCTCAAAAAAACAAACACAAACTTCAGGCGGACTTGTAGGCGGACTCGTCAAGCCTCATTCGAGAACATTGTTTTTGTTTTTATTGGCACGAGCGGTTCTTCTTGTCAACGATATCCAGGATATAAGCCTTAATGCATTGCATACAAATACAAAAGATGGAAGTCATTCTGAAAAAAGTCATTTCTTCTTAAAAAAAAACTGAAAGTGATTAAGTCTATCTACGCTCTTAAAATTGTTGGTATAAAATTTATTTCAAAACAGAATACATACAGATCCAGACCAATTTTTTTTTTAAATTTATACTTCTTCATTGTATAAAAGTCTATATTATTTTTCTATAAAAAATAGAGTAAAATTATAAAAATGTTCTATCTTATTTTTTTAGTAATTTTATACTCTTGATGTATAAGAATCTTTCATCAATTGTTTCTCCAAATTTTATATGAAAACCATAGAAAAATGTATTTTATGCCATTTATGTGTAAATTTTATATTATTCGATGCCATAAATATGCAATGAATATTATATGTATGCGATATAGAGAGATGGAAAGTACTAACAATTGAAAAGCAAAGATCGTCTATTATAAATATTCACAACTTCAACAAACTGAATGCGAATTATAGATCTCAAGTAAACTTGAAAGCAAAAATATTACAAAAATTGTATAACTTTAATACTACGAGTATTTTGTGATAGTATTACTTTGCGATATAATAAAATATGTTAAAATTTTTTATTAATTCTGTGTAAAGCATTAACTTAATAGGAAAATTTATTTAAAAATTAATTTCTTTGAGAGTTAAAAAGCTTAATAGGAAAACATTAAACGAACATTTCGTATGCCAATAATTTATTAATATAAAATTTTATAAACTTATATACTGGGTATACTTTACAACCAGAGTGTACTGACTGAATTGCCGATCATTTTGGGACCAAAGACCAATCAACTAATAAAGTTAATGGGCCAGGACTTAAAATTGTAGAATCTCTCGTTGTCTCTCATTCTAATAGATTGAGCCTTGACAACAGCGCCTCAGGAAATGTCTTGTTTCGCCTCAACATCCCATCTCGTCTGCAAGGTCCTGCCCCTCTTTAGACACGGCCTAGATGAAAAGTCCTGTCTTGTTTTAAAAAGCTCGTCCCGAGTTCTTCGACTGAAAAGTCCCGGACTTCAAACCGATTACTGAAGATCTGTTATTCGTAGCGTCATCCAACAATGTGGTCAACAAAATCGACCAACAACAGAATCTACCAACAGACCAACCAACCAACGGAGTATCAACTTACAAACCAACCAAGTTGGCCGATCAAGGAGCAACGATCGTGTCCGAATAAGTCTAGGGCGCTAAAGGATAAACGAAATACTGCTTTCGCCTTAGTTTAAGGACTAAGGTAGAAGAAAAAGGTAGAAAAAAAAGAAAAAGAAGAAGAAGAAGAAGAAGAAGGAGAGAAGAGAAACAATATAAAAAAAACAACGTTAACCTTATAATAACCACAAACGAAAAAGGTATTCCTCGTGAAACGGGCCCAACAGGAGTCAGGGATAAATATCAGGAGGGGAAAAGGAGAAAAATTAAACAGCACAATTACAACAACAACAACAACAGCAACTGCAACAGTGAACGGAACACACCGAAACGTTAAATCGATCAGATTAAAGAAAGAAAGAAAGGATTCAAAGGATCGTCTGGCCCGGATCGACAGCCCGCCAGCCGGAATACAATATTATTCACGGTGATATGTGTTGTTGTTGTTGCCGTTCCTGTTGCTGGCTATCCAATTATTTTTCTGGCGTCCCGAAAGCAATTCGATTCTGAGTTTGCACCTGTCCCACTTTGGTGGACCACGCACGAAACGAACCACAAAGAGTGTGCGACGAGCCAGACGAACAACAACAACTCAAAGAACCACAAAAAACTAAATAAATAAAAGTTTAATCGGCCCAAACGCCGCGGCATATGCACCACAAGCAGGATCAGCAAGGATCGCAGGAGTCCAGTGCGGCAGGCATCGATTGCGGACGCCCTGCTCTGCTCTGTCAGCACGTTTGGTACGTGCCAAGCCTCTCAATGTTTTTTTTTCGGTTTTTCTTTCGATGTCTTTTAGCTGCTGCCTCGTCTTTTCTCCTCCGACGTACCATGACTATAAATTTTTATCCTATCGTTGGCAGCAATCAAAAAGCGAAGAACTCGCATATTCCTAATTCTTTTGTTCTTAAACACGAAGGTTGATAATCCTTTGATATATCGGCGTACAACAGCAGACGAGAGAAGAAGGATATAAGTTCAAGTTTAATCTTATGTTTTATTAGAAGAGGCACCAAAGGAAACATAAACGTTTTAAACACTTCACCGTAACCATCGCAGAAACACACAAAGTGTTTTAATGATCAGTCGTCGGTTTTATTTTTGGGAATTTTGAGAAAATGAAAGCAGCTGCGGCTTTGCGTTGACTTGACTTTTCAGTTTTAGTTTAAAGCATTTTTTGGTAATTTTAAATTAATTAGACAATTCGGGCTGTTTGTGGATGGAAGGCAACAACATCAACATTCGAGAACTGTATGCAGAAGATGGTATAGCACTCGATGGCGAGAAAGAGGGCTTCCGCAATCCTTTGTCACGAATTCATTAAAATTTGAGTAGATTTCAAATTGTCGAAATCTTTTTTTGTTTAATTAAAAAAAAGAGATGTAATACACGAGTCTGATCTAGCTGAAGAACACAGCAAATCTCACGATCATGGAAAGTCACGATCTTGTATCCTCGAATGAGGCGAAGCCATGAGGCTTAAGAATGGGTTTTAAAAAGCATCTCTGAGTCGTTGAAAGCGTTACTGAAAATCTGAATGCGTCGGAAAAGCTCTTTCTTAATATTAAAATTGAAAAATTAGGCTTTTTAATGGAGTAAAAAAAAGCATTTTGAAAGATCGAAATGAGCGGCAGAAAGTATTCTCATAAAAGGGTTGATAAAAGGGTTAGATTTGAAGCATTCTGTTGCTTTAAAAAATTTTTGCCATAGCATAAAAGTATGATGATTCTATTAATAAAAAAGAGATAAAGCTACATTTTCATTTTGGAAATGATTTTTTTTTTTAATTTTCATTTGAAATTTTCTGCAATTTTCTACCTTTCGGTGTACAATTTTTAAACGTCCTTTAGACGTTCAATAATTTTATAGACTTTAACGTTCTGTTTCAAGTTTATATTAAGCTTCACTGAATACGTTCTTTTGAAATTTTGAAATCTTGCCTGAAAAATATGAAAAATGCAAACGAAAAATAGTAATTCATCCGAAAACGGTTTGTCATCGAGACTAATTTGATGAAGGATTTGTTATTTTGAAATTAAAACTTCCTTTTAGTGCTTTTTCTGAATCTTTGGCAGAAAGATCAACACTACTTTTAGGAATATAATTAATGAATAAACATTTTGTTGCAAATGTTTTGGATTTTTTTTGGAGGGGAGAAATCGAAAGCATCATTTTTAAAACCAAAGATGAAATTTAAAGAAATTTAAATTCGCAAAAAGTTTTCCGCCTTCATTATTAATTTTTTTTAAATTTAATGAATTAAAAAAAATCGTAAATTTTTTAAGAAACTTTACGAAATTAAATGAAATCTTTTTCTGGTGCATTGTTTTTTTTATGCTGGATTATCGTTTGCTCCGGATAATCTTTAATAATTCTTCTCTCACACGAATTTTCGAAAAGTGTTTTTGTTTATTTTAAACGCATTCTTTAAATTCTTCTGTTTGTCGTCGTTTTCTGGTTGTAAACTTTGTTGCTGCATCGTTGTCTTATCAAGAGACGCACGCCGGCAGCAACCATAAGAATGGTCATGCCTCGTTAAGAAAGTGCTTGAGCGACCATGTTTTTTTTTTGTTGTAATTACAAAAATTTCCACTGTTTTTCATTCATAAAATGAAACGCAAAAATTCTCTAAATTCCCGAGCCAAAATAAAAGTCAGGTAACTAATAATATGTACTTTACAATACTTTCTTAGAAAGAAGATAACTTGTTGTTGTTGTTGTTGTTGTTGTTGTTGCTGCTGCTGCTACTCAGTACAGCAGTTTTGTTTACTTAAAATTTCTGTAATTCATGCTTGCAGTCAGCATGAAGTTGTTTAAACAGTTTCCAGAATGAAGAGCAAAGAAAGCTCTTTAAGAGCAGCCGAAAAACGCACGCGTTGACACTACGTCGCTTGAGAAATGCAACAGCAACGATTATGACGACACCGACAACATCGGTAACGACCACGATTGACTGCTTTAACGGTCTCTCTCTCCTTCTCCGCGGTCATGTCTCTTGATGATTAGGAAGAAAAAAAAAATATGTACAAACAGTAAAATCAACAACTACCAATAATAATAACAACAACAACAACAACAACAACAACTCGCCCCAACTACAACAACTCTTTCGAAACTTTCCTTTTTCTTACTTTCCCAGGTTTTTCATTTTCCATATTTTTGTTGTAACGCATTGTTAGTATGCGCCTTCATTAGTTATGTTTGTTTGTTTGTTGTTGTTGTTGTTGTTATGGGTTTTATGACTTCCTATTTTGTTGTTGTGTGCAGGAATTTACGTTTACTCTGGCGACAGCAGCAGCCGCAGCCGCAGCAGCAGCAGAGTTTCCGAGAATTTCCGGGTAAAATTATGCCCTCTCGCCTGCTTTCAATGCATTTCAAAATTTTCATTCTTATCTTGAGCGTTCGCGGCAGAGTTGCCAACGTATTTCTCAAAACGAATTCGTCTAAAATATGAAAAATATTTAAAGGAATTGTAAAAAAAATATTTAAAGTTGTATAACATACAATAATATTTAAGTTTTTATGTTAAATAAGAGCGTATATTTAGAGGCCCTTATTTTGAAAAATTCCTTAACTTCACTTTTTTATTTTGAGATATTTACAGATATTTACAAGTTTTAGAAAAATTATCCGTAAAAATGCTGTCCTTTTTCGTTGATAAAGAAAGGTTTTACTCGGTTCCATTGTGCTTAAAAATAATCCCCGGATTACTCTTTGAATATTGCTTTCAAATCGACGTTTTGGGGTGCAATCTACTGTAAGTTTTCTATATTCTAGAATCTAGCTGTATGCACGTACATATATTCCTTGAAATCAAGAACATTCGGAAGTTTTAATAGTAAAATGGATTAACTGCATAAAAGCAAAGTTGAGAAAATGTACAATGTTATACAAGTACACTGCAGCAGTACAACATAAACTAATATCTATATAATGGTCAATGAAATTTCTCCCATTTCATGGTGTTAATCCTTATTATCACAGAACTTTGGTGATTACATAAAATAGTAAGGAAAGAGTTGATACCAATTCTACCAAAATCATAAAATATATTAAGCATAAATTGTTGGCTTGACCAATCTAACTATAAAATGTCATACTCGTATATCTATTTATTAAGTGTCATATGAAGTAATGACATGAATGCCTCAAAATGCTTTAAGAATTTTTTCTATAGAATCATACAATCACATTTCACGAGCATTTTCACATCAACGCCTGTCAAAACGCATGACAACTCAGTCAGTTTCAAATAGATATTTTGAAAAATTATTAATAAAAAATTGAATTAAAAATGAAATTAATTGAAAAATTGAAATTTAAGAAAATATTTAAAATATTTAAAGATAAAAAATAAAAACTATGTCTAAGTTATTGTATTTAAAAAAGGAAAAATTGACAAATAAAAAATAAGAATAGATTTTGTCCTTTCGGCATTTTGCATTTCGGCACATTGACCGTCTCTCAAAATAAGACTTTGAAAATATTTGGAATAAATGCAGATTTATTTATTGAATAATATCTAATGCTTGCTGTAATAAAATCAAATAGCAATTAAATAAAAAAGGTTTTTAAAAATAAAAGGAAAAATTTGTAAGCAATAAAAAAACGAAAAAATATAAAAAATTTTTTTTTTTAAATATTTAAAAATAAAAAACTAATTCTTAATTTTCGGGGGAGCGCAATATATTAAAATGTTTGCGAAAATTTAAGATTTTTAAAAATCTTCTTTTGGAAAAAACCTAGAGAAAAAACGTAGAGAATTTCCTGATGCGCAATAATGGCGACCGCCAGAACTTTTTTTTTCTTGCGTCGAATCGGACGAATCCAAAAACAATACAAATTTTTAACGCAAACACACAAAGCCAACTAACGCTAATGTTTATTTAATAGTATTCAATAATGTTATAAAATACAGTGATAAATATAATTAGCAGTACTAAAGCTGTGTATATGAACGAAGAGAGAGAGCGAGAGAGAGGCATACTCACACCCACACAAACAAACGGTGGCGTGTTAATACATATTTTGGCGGCGAATGGGGCCAACAACGTGTCGCTTGTGGAGCATGGCCACACACACAGTCAGTGTACATGTGCGTGTGCGTGAGAGAAAGCCACAGGGAGACAGAGATAGAGAGAGAAAGCATAAACTCGAATTAATAGAGAAAGAGCAAGATTAGAGCTTTTTTTTTGGCTAAAAATGCAAAACGATGTGATCATCAGCAAAAATGGTTCCAAAGAGTTTGACTGAGAGTGATGACTGAGAAATCAACGAAAAGAAGAAGAAGAAGATTGATGTTGTAGAAAGAGAGAAGGGGACGTCGAAAGGGGGAAGAAGGAGGTGAAGAAAGTAGGGGGCGGTTCGTTGAAGTAAAGTGCTTTCAATGCTTTTATGAGCCCAATTTTACAATTTTCTATAAAATTTGCATTTTTATAATGTACAAAAAAATGTAAAATTTATGGTACTTATTAATAATATATAGTAAATAAGTAATAATATATAAGTTTAAAAAGTTTTGTAATTTTTCAATTAATTACCTGAAGAAGAGAAATTATGCGTCTTTAGGTAATTTAATTGAAAAATTACAAAATTTTTAAACGTATTATATATTATTACTTACGAATACTGCGTTTCCTACTATCGATGTGTTTGCTACATATATTTGTTTCAATATATTTTTTTTTATAAATTTCTAAAAAAATAGTTTGGTTTTTTTTTTGGGTCCACAAAAATTGCTAAATCAAATAATGATCAAATCAAATAAATACCTAAATTTATACATACAAACATACCTACATTATTTTCATTCACAAAATAATAAAGAAAAAGAATTCCATGAAAAAAGCAACAACAACAACAACAACAACGACATTACTCTCAATGAAGTGGCAAAGTGGCATTGAACTCTTATTCAGTTCATTTCATTCAGTTTTCTCTGTTAATAGTGAGCGCGTTTAGAAGCGTCTTCGTCTGCATGAAGTACGTACGTACGTACGACGCAGCTAATTCCACACGCACACATAGTCTCCTTATACACATGCATACACTTCTATATTTATATAGAAGTGGAATAATATGCATATGAATATGGTGTGCGTGCGTTCGTTCGTTCGTTCGTTCGTTCGTTCGTTTGTCCCCCGAAATCAATATTCCGTACGACTAACAACGCGCTTCCAGCGTACAAAAATGTCGAAGTCATCTTGTCTTTTACGTTCTTTCATGCGAATGCCGTCGACGCGTCGTTGATGCCGCCGACGATGACGATGACGCCGCCGCCAACGAAATTCTATCTTGCACGCTGTTCTCTACACCAAACCATTCCAGTCCCAGACTTTCTGTCGGTTCCATTGCACTCGAAATTTGTCATTGTTCCTACTGTCTCTGTGTTCCATTTCTGCGCCGTTCTACTGACTTCATTTAATTTCTTACCATTTTCTTCTGTTTTTGTTACTTTTCGTTACTTTCTTCTTTGTTGTTGTCGCTGCTGTTGTGCTGACTGTCTGTCAGCCATTCATTTTATAAGTTAATTTTAACTTCTGTAATAAATGAAACTTATTTGGTGTCGCATTTCATTTCTCATTCTCTTTCATTCTTTTCCTGTTTAATTTCGTTACGATTCATTCATTTCCATTTTGTTGCTTTTGCTGCTGTTACAAAACATTACTCTTTCGACAACAAGAACAAACTTTTATGCTGTCGAGGGTACATCGACGCTTATGTAAACTCTCCATTAAAAACGATTTTTCGACATGATTTTTTCTTGCTTGCTTAAAAACTAGTTCTGTTTTCGAATTTACTTCTGTTTACTTCTCAAATTTTCCATTACAACAACAACACTTATCTAGTGGAAACTTTATATACATACATACATACATACTTTCATACTTTTTGGGCATTTTTGCTACTAACGTAGTTTTTGTTTGCAAAAGTAGCAGCGAAAGAGCAGTCGCAGCAGCAACACCTTCAAATTCCAAAGTGATGACGTTGAGATTGTTTTTTTACAAGATAATCTTTTATATACATACATATGTAGAGATTGTTGTTGCTGTTGCTATTGCTGTTGTTGTTAGTGCGTTCTGTTTTTTGTATTTTTCCTAAACTGATAGGCGGGCGACCACAATGTACCAACCATGGTATCATATTGGAATGTGAACTTGAAGATTTTGTTTTTATATATTCGTAGTAAATACATATTTCGTATGTATTTTAAAAAAAAAACAATTTCGAGGTCTTTAACCTCACTCAATGTTCATTATACGATACACAGAAAATAAAAACTGGAAAGAATTCAAAAGAAAATACTTTATCAGTTTAATAGATCAACAAAAATTTATTGGATTAATTTTAAAATAATTAAAACATTGAAGATCGTATCCATAGAGTCAACAAATCCATAAAAAATCCGGCATCGCGGCTTTACTGAATTTACACAGCCTTTTCGAAGAACTCATTTGATTGCCAAACGATGGAGGCTTTTTAGCCTCTTTCAAAATTGTATGTTTAGTGGTTAATACGTTCGCGCAGAAAACGAGAGAAAATGTGTACAAAACTTTGCAATTTTGCACTTTTAAAAGAGATTCATTTTCCGCCATCAAATTTGTTTGCTCAATGAGAACAAATTGTTTGAAGAATGAATGAATTGAATAAATGAATGAATCATTTGAATAAAGAATGAATAAAAATTAAAAAATCCATATATTAAAGCGTTTGAAAATGTGCACTGCTCTTTGTACTTTTGCACTTCTAAAAGTGCAAGCCAGATTCAGATTCAGATTCATTCCAGAACAGATTCATTTTCCGCCATCAAATTTGCTTACTCAGTGAGAACAAATTGTTTGAAGAATGAATGAATGAATGAATGAATAAAGGATGAATAAAAAGTAAGTAATTCATGTATTAAAATAAACTCACAAAAGGAATAAGATAAAATTTAGTGTTTGAGATTGAATTTATTTCATTTCAGTTTAAGAAATAACCAATAAAATTATTTTAGAATCCAATTAGTCTTAGAAAAAAATAAAAGATCGTTTTTATTTATTACACAGTTTTAGTATTTGCTCAGAATGAACCGAAATGAACGGCGTCAGGCATCATTTTGCCCGTTAAATGAAAATGATTAAATAAATATTCATTAGACGACAATGAATAAAATATCGGCGTTCGTTGTTTTTTTTTTGCAAATTCTTCATTTAAAATACATAATTGAATTCAAGTGAAATGTTGCAATAAACGAAAAACCAGGACCACAACAAATCACAAAATAAATCCGGCTAAAATTAAAATTTCATCCCAATCGCTTTATGTTCACTTTATGGCGTCAGAAAGGCCTGGAGTAAAACGGAATTTATTGTTTATACAATTTTTGAAGAACTCTCATCATCGAAAATCGATAAATGTAGCCTTTTTTGTAATCAAAATGCTTACATTCATTCATTCGTTATTGTCATGCTCTCGTTCAACAATCTTCATGCGACGCAAGGCTTATGCAATTGCAGCCATTTTGCACCAAAGAATTTTAGTACGATAAAAAGAACAAGCACATCACACACACACATACACATACAAACAGCAAATTAACAGTGCAGGGGGAGCAAGAACCAATCAAATCAACCAACGCAACAGAAAGAAGTTGAGCCGAAGCAAAACAGAAATGCAAAAATAACAAAAGTGCAATTTGCAAGCGCCAATGCAAGCAAGTATGTTTGTAGGTATGTATGTGTGCACATTGTTCTTGTTGTTGTTGTACGTACGCTTGTTTTATTTTTAGCACAAACGCAGTAGAACGAACACAGCACAGCACGCGATGCGAAGCGATGCGATGCGATGCGATGCGATGCGGCGCAACGAAACTGCAACAACGCCAACCGAAGGTGCCACCTCCGTCTGCCGCTCTGCCCTTCGTTTACTCTGACTCTCTGTACAATACCAAGCGCCGCATTGCAGTTGAGTGCAGTGGTGAAGAAGCTGCCGGGCCGGGCCGGGTCGCAAATGGCGGCTATGAATGGGTTTGTGTGCACGAGTGTATCCGTCCAATGCCACAAAGCGAGCAAGGAGTCTCGCACCATCATCCTCCCCGCCACCGGTCATGCTTGAAGTTTTGTACCTTTGCAGAAAAACCAACAACAACAACGACGGAGAACCACCGGCAACGCCACCAATAGGTAGAAACTTTGATGCGACAGCAGCAGCCAGCCACGATGCGCCCGGAACGCGTTGATGTGCCTGTGTACAGCCGCAGTCAACGGCGGAATGGTGTAAAATATGGGAGACAGTCAAAATCCCGAATTACAAAATCCCGAAACGACAAAATCCCGAAAAATTTTAAAATCCCGAAACGACAAAATCCCGATGCGACAAAATCCCGAAACGACAAAATCCCGAAAAATTTTTAATACCGAAATGAGAAATACCGAAAATCACGAAATAAAATTTTTAATTAATAAAGAAATGACATTTAAGTCACAATTTTTTCCAATTCGAAGTACGCGCCTACTTGCCTTTTTTTACATTGGCAGAAAAGCAAAGTTGTAATATCGAGAAAATTTTGTTGTGTGAAGGTTATAATCTACAATATGCAAAAAACTTCACATGACCGTGAGGATTCTGCTGATTGAGGGTTATGATCCCTGCTGCGGCCGAAGGCCGCCAATACGCAAAAAAACCTGTATGCAAAAAACTTCACATGACCGTGAGGATTCTGCTGATTGAGGGTTATGATCCCTGCCGCGGCCGAAGGCCGTCAATACGCGGAAAAACCTGTATGCAAAAAACTTCACATGACCGTGAGGATTCTGCTGATTGAGGGTATTGATCCCTGCCGCAGCCGAAGGCTGCCAATACGCGGAAAAACCTGTATGCAAAAAACTTCACATGACCGTGAGGATTCTGCTGATTGAGGGTTATGATCCCTGCCGCAGCCGAAGGCTGCCAATACGCGGAAAAACCTGTATGCGAAAAACCTCATATTACCGAGAGGGCTCTGCTAAAATTTTTTTAATGTTTTTTTAAAAGAAATTTAGTGGCTAAATTGAAGTTTGCTAGTGGTTTTAAAATGTTCAAGAAGATGGAGAATACCGAAAAACTAGTTTTGTAATTTCGGGATTTTATTATTTCGGGATTTTGTCGTTTCGGGATTTTGTCATTTCGGGATTTTGTCGTTCGGGATTTTGTCGTTCGGGATTTTGTCGTTCGGGATTTTGTCTTTCGGGATTTCGTTACCAACCCGTAAAATATACATATTTTTGCAAACCGAAACCAACAAACATTTCCATATCTTCTGCACTTTTTGTTCGTGTTGTTGCAGAAACTTGGGTTGGGTTGTTGTTGCTACCGTGGCTATAATTCTTTCTGTTGTTACACTTGCTTGAGGACGACGACAAGCGTGACGTCGTGGAGGTGTAGACGACACCAGCATGTTGCAAGCAACAAGCACTGTCGTGGGCCGAGCGTGTCTCGAACGACCGCATTTTGTTTTAGGTTAGACGAAAGAAAGGGTGACGGTGCGGGTGCGCGTGAGGGTGACGGTGACGGTGAGCCGAAAGATTCGTGCTACAGACAGAGAAAGAGGAAAAAACACAAAGAGAGCAATATTTAATATATATAAAGCCGAAAAAAAAACAACATTTTCCAGAAAAATAAAGCCTGAAAATCATTTTATTTCTTTGGCTTTCTTCTACGATAACAGCGTGGCCATTTTGTGTTGCTGTTGTTGTTATACAAGGTGCTCCGCTTAAGATGCAACCAAAAGTAAGGGCGTGAAGGTTGAGTCGATAAAAGGAAAATTTGGGCGGGGGGGGTACAATTTCCCACCGTTTAGACGCTAGAGGTATTTTTCAAAAAACACAACCTAAAATCGATAAAAAAGTCTCAAAAAATAACGGGGACACTTAGATCATTACTGTTTCCTATTTCCGAAAGCCAAATATCCATGCCTTACTATTTATTTAAAAATAGGCCCCTTGGTCAAACAGTTTTTGTGAAAATCAATGACAAATTTGTATGATTTTTAAAAATTTCCAAAAAAAACAATTTTTTTTAAAAATTGCTTAAATAAGTATAATTTTTTTAAGATACAAAAATTCTTTTATAAATTCTAAAAATAATGCTTGAAACTGCAAGGATCTATGTCCTATAGTTCTTGAGAAAATTCTTGAGTAAATGACCAAACATACTTTTCTCCCAAAATACACTTTTTGCACTTTTTTCCGCACTTTTGACGCAAAAAGTGCATTTTGGGAGAAAAGTATGTTTCGTAATAAATTTATTTTTCAGAAGTAATGTAGCTTTAAATTCTAAATTCAAATTCATTGATTCAACAAAAATCAAAATCTTGTATTTCGTAACTTTCGTGGCGTTGATTTTTAAAGTTGCCAAATCAACTTTTTCTTATTTTGAGATATTTACGACTGCCATTTTATTTTATTTATTTATTATTAAAATTTATTTTTAATTAATTATAAAATAAACTTAAATATAGGCGCACTAATAACGAAAGGTCTTCGGCCTAGGGCCATTTTTAATGTACCTATATGTAGGTACATTTGTCATTCTATTGACATGCAAATTTATTTTGAGAAGATCATAAAGATTTCGAAGAAATTGCTCTCTAAATTGACACAAAAACTAGAAGTTTTTGTTTCATCATTAATTCTACATTTTCTCAGTGTGGACTTGCCCGACTTTCAAAAGCAAGGGCTCACATTAAAAACAAAACCGTTTTCTTAACAATGAGAACTTCGTGTGTTGGTGCGTGTAACAGGTATTATTTTAAGTGGGTACATCGGACCCTACGATTTCTAAGGTCTTCCTTTTTTTTGGCTCGCATGCGGCATCACAAAATAAATACATGCTCGTAAATCTGGAAAACAACTCTACAGTTGAATTCATGGAAGGACACAAAATGAGTTGAGAAAAATAAATAAGAAAAAAAACAGCAACAACAATAACTACGAGTATGGAGGTACATTCAAATAGATTACTGTTGAAAGGTGTCCTTTCTGTTAATCTCTCAAATTGATACACACTCACATACACACAAACACACACACACACACATTGATACACACGCAGATAGACGGAGAGCCAAACATCGTTAACCGACAAAGGCATAAACCGATGGATGAACAGACGCACAGATGCACGGACAGACGGACGGACAAACAAAAAGCGACCGCCACCGCCGTCATCATCATCATCGCCATCGTATACGAACGCAGGGGCGTTTGAAAATGTGTGTCAATGTGTGTGTGCTAGGCGTGTATCCTGCACCAGAATGAATTTGGCAAAGTTGCTAATAAAATGCGCGTAAATAGGATCGACGATAGGATAACAGTATAACAAAACAACAGAAAGAAGGAAGCGCGGCAAAGGACGGCCGGCGTTTGCTCACGTGCTCAACGTTATGCGGCGGCTGCAGCAGCAGCTGCTCAGTACAGCAGAAACGGCATGGTCCTGCAGGCGCACGAATCCCGAATCCGAAGATCGGGAACCCTGCAAGCTGCAAGCTTGTTCCTGCCTGCATGTTAGAGAACATTCAATATACACACACACACACTCTCTATCCCTTTATTTAGTTTTTTTTTTTTTGTTCGGAAAGAATCCACCGAAGTTATCAGATTAGATACAGTCTTTTATTGAGTACTGCGAAGAAAACAAAAACAACAACTAAAATTAAGTAATTCTTTAAATTTTTGAAATTTTCGCCATCCTTAACAATGTCAAATACTTTGTGAAAAAACAGCTGCTCCAAAGAATGATTTATTTGCGGCGAGAACAAGATTTCTTTATTCTCTAAAAAAAAATTTATTCAAAAACATTGTTATGTTAATTTGCAAAATAATAGCGTTCAAATTTTCACAAATAGATTTAATTTCTATTCTCATGAAAAATACCCCAAAAAATCTCAACGCCACGAATCCTTTCTCCTCGAAGTGACCGTCAACGAAGAAACCGCAACGCACGAATGCTGCAGGACATCCTGTTGCTCGGCAAAAACAAGACCTCGACACCTTTTCGCAGCACCCTTCACAGTGCCCAAAGCAGGCAGCACCCAACCCAGTCCGGCCAACCTTCCGGTCCACTTCGACGCTTCACTGCGTTGCGGTTCGTTGCCTTTCGGTACCTGGAGGAGATCGCACTACTTAAGCGTGAAACCAAAACTGGACCAATGAACTTCATTTATTTATAATTCTTTGTGAATAAAAGATAAGAAAAATACAAGACAGCGTCTCAACGTCGTCCGTCCGTCCACGCGGCCGTCCCTCCAAGTAGATGTCAACGACTGGGGTGGTTGGTGGTGGTCCACGGCCAAACAATGGACGGACTGGACTGTCCAGTGGCCGTTGAATACCTAAACTGAGAAAAAGCATGGGAAAGTGTAGCATTAGAAACTGGTCAAATTTCATTATTTGCGTGAATTGCGTCAGCATTATCCTTGGGCGCGCTTCCCGATACGTTTGACAGCATCTGGCCTTCTTGGCCAACCAGTTGGATCGTTGAATCGGCCGCGGAGAGCAACGGATGTGTTTGGTTTAAATTCTTGAGGCCATGTCGTCAAGACTGTGGTCCACAAGGCATCACAGCAGCTGTTAGCTCTTGTTACCTTAAGAATTAACATATCAAAGACTATAAGAGCAGGCAGCATAAGTATGTAATTCCTGTTTTCAATTTCAAAGAAAATTCGCAATATTTTTGTTAGGATTTATCAATGCCTTCTTAAAAAAACATCCGCAAATAAACTGGAAATTTATATAAAGCTTAAAAAAAAAATCTTGAAGGGATTTAGTTAACGGAAATTATTGAAATGCTCGGAAAAGAATTTAAAATTCTTGTTATTTTTTTAACTCGTCATTTAAAAATTTTAACGTTACTAAACTCCTGCCTTCCTGTTGCTTACACACGCACACACACTGCTTCTACAACTTTCGATTGAAATTTGCTGTCAAAAGATAGATTTATTAATCTGGCAGTGCCATTGATCGAAAACTGCGCCTGATTGTAGGCAATGCAAACTATTTTCTGTGACTGTCAGTATTTATTTAATGCTGCAGAGTTGGTAGCACTGTTGCGGGCGAAGCGCGTGTTTTCTTCAATTCCTTTTTTGCCCTTTTTCGTGACGAATTTCTACAGCACCAAGAACTGTCATTCGCTACTGCTACTTCTTGTTCATCGTCATTATCGCGTGCTCCAACTTCTCCATCATTTGCTTGCGCCGTCATCGTCATCTATTGTCAAGAGAGCTCCAACGACGTCTGCTATTGCCGCCCAGCGAGTAGGTTTCGAACGTCCGTGCCGTGTGGATTGTTCTAAGCGCATATTTTCTGATTCTTTTGGTCGATTGATTAAGAATCCAGTTCCAGTGCTGAAGCCAGTGCAGAAACTTCTGTCTGCTTCCTAACGTCGTCTCATTGTTGTTATTTTTGTGGGGTAGTGTCGTCACAATCGAAGAGAAAACAACTCGCAAAAAAGAAGCAAGAAGTTTTCCAACAGAAAAAAAAACCAAAAAATATAAGCCTGCAAATTAAAGGATTGCAAATATTTTCAGATAATTCTGAACAGTACGAGAATACAGAAACTAAAGTGGTTGAGACACGATGGCACTTTCGCGCATTTCATCGAGTCGCTTGCTAGAGGCACAGGTTAGTAGAAAACATTGAGCACAAAGTATTTGCTAAAATTACGAAACGTACTTCACGCCTTCCTCCTAAGAAAGAAACCCAATAAAACTGGGTAACTTCTAACTGAAAAATAGGCGCTAAAAATCGTTCTGACCTGAAATTAATCCTGTTTTAGAAACCATGTGTTTGCTGGAAAGGTTTTCGGGTTGAGAACCTGGCGGATTTGTTCTCCAAAACATTTATTATATGTACGTAGTTGCAATGAAACGAATGTTGTGGCGTCCTCGCTGCCACGATGTTAACCCATTACGTAAACGCGATTAGAAGTGTGCGTACGTGCTTGTGTGTGTGTATGTTTAAGGCCGTCTGAAAATTTCGAAAGACTACGTACGCGTTTAAAAAACTGAAAATTATCGTCATGGAAATTATATAACTATGTACTATGTACATATTAAAATTAGAAAATTAGTAACTAACTATCGATTTTAGTTTTCAGTTAATGGCATAATCGAGAAATCGGTTACATAATCAGAGTCACTATGAATTTGAATGCCTTTTGAAAATGGGTTTTTTGGGACCCATGATTATTTTTTATTAGCGACAATAAATAATGCTCTTTAAATAAAGCAAAATTTATTTTTAATCGTGGCCGGATTACATATTATAACTAATTTAATTATTAATTTATTTAGATTTTTCTCTTCAAAAAAAGAAAACTTTTAAAGAAAAAAGAATAAAAGCGAGAAAAGTTTTGCAAATGATAACAACAATAACAACAACAATGCAATAAATACAAACCAGACAAATCCGCATCTCATATACCCTACACCAGTGATGGCGAACCTTTTTTTCGTGTGGGTCAATATTATATAACTTTATTTTAAAATTTTATAGCGTGGGTCAAAATTATACAAACTTTACATTTAAATTTGAGAGTAGTTCAAATACTTGGCATTTAGATTTACATTTAAATCTGACAGAAAATTTGACAGTAGGTCAAATACTTGCATTTAGATTTTTTTTCGATAAATCGTATTAAATTCGATTTTATGCAAAATAAATTGCATTGTATTTTCCAGATGTTTAAAATTATTAAACCGATCCAGAAAATAAAAATGCAGTTCTATGTTAAAAAAACTTAAAATTATTAACTTTTTTAAATAAAATGCACTAAAAAGAACTGCACTTAACTAACCTGCATAAAAAAATATGCCATTTGATAGCACTCAGCAAGAGCTTTAATTTGATATCACATCGGCCCATTTGGGCAACTCTAAAGGGGGACTAGTTACCACCCTAGCCGCAAAAGAGCCCAATCGTAGAATTTTACACCATTGGAAGTACATATATTCATTCACTCATTTTAAATCAAAAAATCTCATATAAATCCATCCACGTTTACTATCCAAAATGCCACACCGAAAATGAGCTTGAGTGCATAAAACTTATTTTAAAATATTTTGAGAAATGGTTAATATATAGCATGGGCCATATAAAAACTTGGGTCAGTCTGTATCCCGCGGGTCAAAGGTTTGCCATCACTGCCGTGCAGTGGCAGTTTCTTAAACTTTGGTCCGCGAAACAACACTGTATATTAAATATTATGTCTCAAAAATGACATAAAGGGGTCCTCGAACTACATAAGCTTAAGAACCTACACTATCGGGCGGATGTTGGCCCCAATGTCCCCCATAAACTATTTTATTGATTTTTGGGGCGAAAATGTTCAGACAAAAAATTTCGATTTCTTAACTCACACCAACGATTTTCTTGATGAAAATTCAATGGTAGTATCATAAAAGCGTATACCCATGAAAACATATGAAACAGTATGCCTTGTTCTTCTTCTTCTTTGCTATACGTCTTTATTGGCATCCTTAAAGGTCGTCTAAAAATAAACTTTAAAAGAGAATATTGAAAAGTATCGAACACAGATAACAAAAAAACGTTTCGCACTGTTACGAATGTTGAAAGAGGTACCTGCTAAAGCTGGCGTCTTCTATTGATTTTTCGCGTGACGAAAGAGTTGCGGAAGGTACTTACTTACGTACTGACAGCAACAACAGCAACAACACCAACAATCACCAGATTGCAGTGGATGCAAATTAAAATGCATTTTTTTTTAAATTCTGTACTCTTACATAAGTATTATTAATTTCTTTTTGCTGCAGCCAGAAATTGACCAGTCTTGCTCTCTCTCTTTATGGATGTTCGGTTGAAGTTATATCAGTGTTAAAGAACTCCCAATCGTTAAAATTTATTATTGCTTTTCATCAGTGTTGATTTACACGCTAATGTAAATTTTTCCTTAGGATTCTTCTCTGTTCCTTTTTTTCTCTCTTTCTTTGTACATGGAAGTAAAAATAATCATTTTATTATGAAGTTTTATAGAATTTATATTCAACTTTTTACAAAATATCAGAGAAAAATTCAAAAACAATTAAGTTATAAAATATTGCTGTTGATGGAAACGGCTAGTGTCTTATTTAGTAGCAGCTACTCTCGCCTTTACCTCAAGTATTTTTTCCTTAAATTTGTTTCAAACCGCAATTTGTTTTTCTTGAAGTCTAATTTCTTGTGATAGAAGACTCGGTGCGGCCTCATCCATCGCCGCCTGTCTTCATTCATTCATTGCGGCCACTTGCCGGAGGTTGTTACAAGTTATCGACCTAATCGACTTCTTTTCCTTCGTGTAGTATACAGCACGACTCGTGTATGGCGCATGCTAATTGTTCAAAAAACTCTGGCATCGAATTTTGCAGCCAGAAGGAATGTTGTTTTAGAACCTAAAAATAAATAAACTCAAGCTTCTCCGATGCGTTCCCGGTTAATCTGTAGTAGCGGCGAATGCAGTGTTGCTCCTTCTCACAACCTTCCCCCACTCAACTCTCCTTACTTTCCTTCCCTGTCTTTGTTTTGAAGCTTTTGCGCTTGTTTTTTTGGCACTTCTCCATTTTTATTTTTTTTTTAATTCTTTGTTTATTTTTATCGTGAAGGCTTTATTTTTCTTTGTCTTATAACTTGCAAATTTTACAAGTCACCCTGTATGTGAACACATGTAATTATTTTTTTACTACTTCTTTTATTTTCTTTTGTGTCTCGTTGGGGGCCTGGCCTGGCCTGTCCCTATCCCTCAGGATCCTATTCATGCGCAATCGCGGCAAAAAACTCGTTCGCTGTGTTTTTGTTTGTCTCTTAAAAATAAACCTGCGCAATACTTTTTATTAAAAAAGTAACAAAAAACCAATCTTAGTTTTCCTCTATTTTAATTACAAATTTTAAAAAATATTATATATATATTTTGCGCGAAAATGTTGAGAAAAGAATCTGTTTATAATTGGAAAATTAGAAAAGTGATTTATCTTTAAAAAATTTTAAGTTGTAAGACTCTTAAGTTAAGCATTATCTCACTCTCTTAAAGTTATGTAAGTAAGTTATGTTTATAGTTTAGATTTTTAGTGTTATTTTAATAGGTCAACTGAGAAACATTTGTTAGTAGCGTGAAGATGTTTTCATGTTCGATTTCTCTTAGAAACAGATGTTTGCAGCGCTCTACGAATGTGTTACATAATTTTTTCCTACCAACGCAATTTGAATAGCATTTCATTGTTTTTCTTATTTTTCTGTGTTCACTCAGAAAACGTTCGTCCTACTTTTATATTAACACTTTTTCTCTTGTGCACGTAATGAACAACTTTTTCTGCTACGAATTCTGATGACGTTTGTATTCGTACACTCGCAACAATTTTAATAAACGGTCTGTCAAGCGGTCTTCTGAAAAATGCAATATTTGTATTCATCTGCTAGTATAATATTATTCATATTTTATCAATAATTCATTTTATTAATGTAAGTATTTAAACTAGTATAAATAAACTTATATAATTTAAAATGCATCCTGGAATTAATACGTATTTTTTTATTACTTGCTTTTAGATCATCTTAATTTAGAAGGTAAATTTTGTTGTGAGTGCAAATCTTATAATGACCGGTACTAATTTTATTGCTACTACTCCGATATATTCAAGATTTTATACAATTCCGCTGTTAACAATTCTTTACAATGTCATGATATGTCTTTATCATCATCATTATCATCATTTAAAAATATTTAAAACACTCTCTCAACTTCATGTTAAATACTTGGGCTTTTAAGGAAATGATTTAAAAAGAAAAAAATACAAATACGAATTTCTTTAATTAATTTAAAAAAAGTATACAAGGTTGCTGAACTTGAGTAAAAACAAGATCAATAACTACGATACTAAGCGTGCTCGTACTAGCATTAGCGCTCAACGCTTGCGAACCGGATTTGCGGCATACAACAACAATAAAACTGCCTTTTTATAATAGTGTTTCTTTTGTTTCGATTTAATTTAATTTTATTAATCAAGTTTTTCGTAAGTGATTCCAAAGATCAATAATTTTTTTTAAAAATTACTGAACTGGAAAATTTTGAAAAGAATGAATGAGAAGTGAAATACGAGTAATAAGATTACTTAAGAAGTATGCACGTAATTTTTTTACATATAATATCAGTAGATTATCATATCAAGAGATTTTTTTTATTTTTAATAAATGATAGAGAGAATATTTTTCTTTGTATGACTTTTTTTTTACTAGAATTTTGAAAATTTCCATTCCCTACAAAGTATTACATTATGTTGTTTATTAATTCTATAGTCGAATAAAATTAGTTGTTATTGTTGTCAATTCGATTAATCGAACTTATTACCTTCTCTACTTATTGCGTACACGTTAAATTTTTATTAAAATTAAAGACATTAAGACCTACTCGTTGCTGCTCACAGACTGTAATTTATTAATAATACATACATTACGAAAAGAAGCTGTTCTACTCGTTGTTTAGGCTTCTACTCGCTTCTAAGGCTACAAACTAAGGAAACTCAAGTTAACCCTGGATAACTTGATTCAGAAATAATTCACTACCAGTATATAAAAACTGTGCAAAGTATAAATAATAATACAGTTTTAAATTGAGCTCGTTCGCCTTGAATTCTCTCAATATCTTAATAATAATTGAGCTTGCGTTTGCATCATTGATGGACATTTTCTTCTTTTGCTTTTCCAATGCTCTAACTACCAATAAAATTTGAATGCACTCTAAAATATTGATACATACCTAATAACAGCTGATATTCGTAATTAAATTTTCTTAAAAAAGATTTTGTTCATAAAGTAAAGTAAAAGTCTTGGCAAGTCATATGTACAATATGTTCAACAACAAAATGGTCATATAAAATTTGCAAATTATTTATGCCTAAGCTTATTATATCTTAAAAATGTAGATATTTCTCCAGTCTAAAAATCTTAAAAATTTCGCTCGAGAATACAGTTCTGTTTATATTCATAAATATATATAAACTTAATCGTATCGTCTGTATAAATATATATATATATTTTGATATGGTTATTTGTATTAACCGCATTTTTACAGCAGTTTTTATTTTGTCGTCGGTGCACTTCAATCAATTTTTTTGTCGTTTCCAGGGTTCAAATTTCAACAATCGGTTAAAGAATATCAGCTTCCATTTAAAAAGTTTATCTGTTCATATACATATGCACATACGTATAGCTATGGGTAGGTGGATTGGGGTGGTTGGGAGGCAATGTAATTAAATATTGTACTTACATGTGTATAATTTTTCAAGTGATTAATTACAATTACGCTTTACCTCACGAACATCGTTTTAATTGTTACCACAAATTTACACTTTTAAATACAAAAGTTTTTAATACAAAATATTTATACATACTTGTATTAAATTTTACTAATAATCAATAATAAACAATCAATCAGTATCATGCAAGTACTTGTGGCGGAAAAGTATTATCTGCTAAGCTAAATTTTCCTTTCAGTTATAGCCTTTAATAAACTTATATCATAATAAATTGCTAACAAAAATAACAACAATTTCAAAAAAGAAATTATCATATATGTATATACATATGTAGATATATATACAAGTACATACTCGTAGGTATTATCAAGTCATATGATAATGATGATAATGAATTTTGATTGTTTGTGCTATATTAACTGGGTTTTTTTATATGATTACGTTATTTTGTTAAGAAAATTTGATTAGATACCGTGAGATAATAGAGATATTATGAAATATCATTTAGTCGTATTCTTCTCGTAAGCTCGCACCAATACAGCTAACAGCTACAGCTAATCTGAAAAAGTATATACATATACTAGTACATATATACAAAACTTGATATCGTATGAATGTATCGTACCAAAAATTTTTTTATTGCTTATCTCTTACTATGTAGAACTCGAAAATCTAAGGTAAAGCCAAATTTTTTTTGTGTACTCGTATGCACAAGTTTTTTAAAAGTCATTCGAACAGCAAAATTGACGAAATTATTGCAAACTTCTGAGCTTCTGAAGATTCGAGACGTTTTTATTTACGTTGCGTATTTTATAAGATACATTAATTGTTTGTGGCTTCTCGTACAACTTCATCAAAGTAGCATAAAAACAATGAATGAATAATGGATAAGTATTCAGGGTTTTTTTTACAATTACGCAATTCAGACTTACCCTCATAAGTCGTAATTTCATAACTTATAATTTTCTATGAGAGTCACTATGAGACTTTGTTGTTGCTTTGCGCGTATTCTGTTGTTAGTACACATATAATTCTTAGAGCTATGTTTTTCAAAAATCACAATCTGTCAGTCCGTTAAAAAATTTAAAATTCAGAGTTAAAAACAATTCAAAAATTGAAATAAATAAGCCAAATTTAAATGAGCTCACGAATATTTTTGGCTTTTTAACTGTACGATTTTATCTACAAGTTTCTGTATCAAATATAATTGCCAAACAGCTGTTCATACTCAAACATCTGCCAGATTTTTACAATACGAAAACCAAAATATAAAAAAAATTTTCACAGTTAGAAGTCATAACTTAAGACCTTTTAACTTATAAGAGAAACTGTGAATACGCTTAATATTATATTAACTACACCCGAAAACCCAGAAAATTATCTGATTTGATTTATTGATAACTGAAAATGGCAGATAACAACCACTCTCGGTTTTTGTTTTTTTTTTTCTTTTGAAAAGATTCTGTTATACTCATACTAAAGGCTTTGATAATCTGTCAAAAATCACTGAAACGTCATACGAGTCGGTGTGAAATTCTCAGTACAACCCTCTCAAACGTTTGTCTGACGGCAAAATTAGCCGTATATTCTCGTTGACTTTAAATACAAGGGCACGCTTTTAAAACTACATAAACTTAACCTTACGTAAATATAGATAATAATGACGAGCCATTTTGCATATTTTAAATGCGAAACACTTCCGCTTTTAACAATTGTTGCATTCCTCTTCTCTTCGATAGAGTTTTGACATTTCAGGTTGTGAGTTTCTAAGCTAGAAAAGAAGGGAGAAAGAACGGGGAATAGGCGAAATGTAACCTCAGTAAAGACGAGCTGGCATTATCGACCAAGTACGTTACAATTTGCTGTTGTTTTCTAAAACAAAAAAAAGAGGAGTGTAATAAAAAAAAGAGAGAATAATAAAAATCGAGAGTATACTTCGGTAGCTTCTTAGGAACTATTATCTAATAATCTATTATTTAATAACATTTTTTTATATTGCTTCTGGAGATTATTAAGTTTTTATTTTTATTGTTATTATTTAAATTATAACACGCTTAAATGAACCGTTCATGAAGTTCACCTAAGCCTTTCGATTTCCTCTCCTCTCCTCTCCTCTCCTCTCCACTCCTGCTCTCTCAGCCCGGCAGTCCTCAATTAAAAGGTACAAAATTGAAACTTGAGAGAGTAGCGATATTTTTCGCCGCATTTTTTCTTGCGGTTACTTTATTTGATGCAGTCAAGTGAAGTGTCAGTAGATTTGTTTAACATGCTTAGCGCGGCATGTCCGTCGCAGTCGATAGTCAGCTACTAAATAGTCAACTGTCGTCGGTCAGTGGTTATCAATCCGTCCGTCAATGGTCGTCTGTCGGGTGATCATTAATTGAAAAATTTAAGTATCGTACATACAGTAAAAAGTCTGTAAGGCGAAAGCAACGAGTAAGCCGTTTGAGCGTGTGTAGTTCAAACTCTAGCGTGGCGCTTAATTACTTTGGTGATTATGATGAGTTTAATCATGACCAACCAACCATACTGATGTTGCAGTCGTTTGGAAATCTTAGTCATAACATACGACGATTTGCTTGATAGCACAATCTGATTGTTTAAAAACGGAAATCAATGCAATTAAGCTTTACCCAAACGAGAATAGTGTCAGGTTTCGTCATTTTCTGTCTCCACAATATGCAAAGACCATATTGTCTCAGACCATATGGCTTTAAATCACGTTTCATTCATTCGTAAGACGGTCTAAGACTAAGACTAAAACGACTAAGACACAACACAACACAGCAGTAAAAAACCATCAACTCATTTTTAGAAAAAACAGCTGCGTATTCAAACGTAATTATGTTATGCATTTAGTATAAGTTTTCATGAAACAAAGGAGACTCAATAAATAAATCAATAACTAATAGAAATTGAAGTAACAAAGAATAAAGATTGAAAATAGCAGCAGGAAGCCTTGATAAAATATGGACCTTGGGTAGTCCAAAACCTCGCTCGAAAGTATTAATCTAATAGATCTTTTCTTTTCTTTCTTTCATCTTTCTGGAGATGATAATCCTCAGTGGTTGTGATTATTATTCCCTAATTTTCAGTGACCCAGAAGAAGTGGGTAAGTTAATTAAGATGTCATTTCGCTTTTCAAAAGATAGCCTGAAGCGTTCTTTTTCATGAGACTTTTGTAGTAAGAGAGATCGAGCTGATTATTCCTTAATATCTGTTAACAGTAATTAGCGCAAGTTACTTAAGCTTCTTTAAAAGGTACATACTTTCCCGAAAACGCTTCAATATCTACGATAAGCTCTAAATATTTGTTGTCTTCTTTGAAGGACCCAGCCCTTGCTTTTCAGTAAATTTCATAATCGTTTGTTTGTTATACTCGTAGTCGTTGTTGCTATGGCCAAATAGATACTTTTAATATTATCATCATCATCAAAAGAATAATGAACGTGTTATTGCAAGTGTTAATGTAAAAAAATAACGTCTACAATGTCTTTTTTCCTACGTCAATTCTTTTCCTTCTCTTTTATGACAAGTTTTCTGCATTGTACGTACCTTCTGGAATAAATTAAAATTTATTACTATTAAAAAAAGAATCTCTTTAGCACCAACGCCTGCCTCTCTTTGAATCTAATAAAACCGATTCTTAAAAAAGACTGAAAGAGTGAAAATTGCTCAATTGAATGTTGTCGCTGTGTCACTGTTCTTGCTATCATTGTTGTCGTCGACAGGCCGCCTTTTAATATACATATTGACTCTTATGATGTCTCCAAACTCGTGTATGGTAATTGCAATTTGTTAGAAAACCCATCGGAATAGCTGACTAACTAACCGTCCCTCCATCGCCGTGGTCCATAGGCTGACCACGATTCTCGATATGAACCGTTTTCTTTGAAAGTGCTGTAAGTCCATTCTTTTTTATTTCGAGATATTTACAGGCTTGCATTTTAAATGCAATGCAATTTTTATGAATTAGATTAAATTTTGTTTTATGAAAATTGTATAGATTTTATTTTGAAAAGATTGTTTTTTAAATTTAATGAAAATATAAAGATCGTCACAGAATAAAAGTTTTCTCTTTATTGGCTCAATTTTTTCAAGAAGTGGACTTACACCACTTTCAAAAAAAACGGCTCATATCATTGCGGAATTACTTGAAGTGCATTCGAAACGGTTCGTTGGCACACTCGCCATGCAAGCCCCAAATCAATTTGTGTCAAGACAAGTCGGTGTTTCGCTCGGTTCTGTTTGAACTGGTTTGATGGGACGATTGGGTTTCTCATTGCTCAAGTTCAATGGTTAATCAAATTTGCTGACCTACTGAACGAGAAAGAGACGGAGCAAAAAAGGCGTCTTAATAATTTTGCGTTGCGCTATCAACGCAACGTGCGTAGATTGATTCGACTGACTGACTGGAGCGGTTCGATGGTAATACCGGTTGGGTGGCATGGGACGTTGGCGGCAGGCTGAACTGATTGAAGCAGGAAACCAAACAACGCGCGTCTGACAAGTTGAGCTCGGTTTTGCATTTCAATTAAATTCTTGCTGATAACGTTATCGATTGAGATTTTTTAAAATAGTATGTAAATTTAATTTCAATTGTCTGCTGTCGTTGATTTACAATTTAGAAGAATGGCGGGAAAATTAAATGGGAATTTTTGACAGTTGAGTATTATTTCATAATCGATAAAATGGAATTTAAAAGGAATCGATATTTTTAGTACGAAAATAGCTAAAATATACAGTAAAATAGCTAAAACTTGCTATAAAATAGCTAAAATACTATTTTTTTAATGAGTATTTTGTAATCAGCAAATGCCTTTCGTATAAATTAAAGCAGTATAAAAACACAACTACTTTTGTGCTACTTCTGAGACTTGAAAGGTTTGTGAAGTGTAGTGTTGTATTTCTATCGTATTGGAAGACTTGATTGGATGAAAATGTCCTTCGACGGCTAGATTGATTATTCCTCTTTTATGTTCCTTTTGCTTAGCAAAATGTATAACCTCGCCCCAGATCATCGGGGGCCTGTTTCGCATTCCATGTTTTGCTTTTATGGCTGAAAAGAAAAGAAAAGATAGAGAAATCTCCTTCATTGCTTTAATGTCTAGAATATTAAAGACGTTTCAACCGACTTTCAAGTTTTTTTTTTTCTTTTAATTACTACAAATTTAACTTCTACTAATTACTCTTTGTAATGATTTTGGCTTGAATCGTCTTATGTTAACGTGTTCATTGTTCATAGCATACAGATTAAAGAACAATTTCGGATTTAATTAAGTTCTTGGAAGCCAAGCTGACGGCTTCACATGATTCGTGGACCTATTTAGTTTTAAGTTTTTTTCCATCTGTCACCACTATTCAACTTCCACTAATCACGTTTACTCGTTACTCTTTGTAACGAACGAATGACTTGTTAACATTCAAATAGAGCGAGAAAAAACAGCCGAAAATTGTTGGGGGAAAATTTTAGCCTAAATTATTTATTCCTCTCTTCACAAACGCTATACACATTGTTCTCTTATTTTCCATCTTATCAGTTAAAGCTCTCAGCAGCAGCTCTCACAGACACAGATTATGGCGAGACTTTCGACTTCACAGACCGGTTTCTAATTCAAGTGGAAACAGCTCAATGACGAATGACGTACAGCATAGCATGGAGACATTGCTTTCATGAAGCTTCTTATCAAACATTATGACATGTGATTTTAATTTTAAGAGAGTTTATCAACTTCATTGTTGTTGTTGTTCTTCGATTGTCACTCGTCATACGTGTGATCATTACTTATTTATTTCTAATTTTTTCTCTTTTTATTTCCCAAAAAAGACACATTATTTTGTTTCACAGCAATTTAAATTAAGCATTTAATCGCATTTTGCATACCATTTTCTTTTTTGGTATTTCAGAAATTTAACGCCCTCCTCGCCGCAACCTTTGTCCGGAATGGATCATCAGACAACTTGCGCGATGTGCTTGCCGCCAAAATCCCCGCAGAGCAGGAGCGCGTAAAGAATTTCCGGAAAGAGCATGGAGCTTTCAAAATGGGTGAAACCACTATCGATATGGTGAGTGAGTGCCGCAGATAATGATGATGATGATAACGATAAGAATGTTGAAATAATGTTGTATAAAAGTATTTTGTATAAAAGTATGAAGTATGAGTATAAAAGTATAAAGTATGTATGTTGTATAAAAGTATATTGTTTTGATGCTCGAAAAACTACTTGAAGGTCATTTGATTTAGTAAATGCTCATTGTATAAAAAAACACTACTACACAGAGTGTATTCCAATCGGCAAAGATGAAAAAATTATTAGGTTTACAATGTCCGCTGTCGTGACTTTCAATTAATTCTACCGTTTTCCGTCTAAGAGGCTAAAGTTTAATTGTTATTAGTTGGCACGCACGCAACCCAAGTCAATTTTCAAAAATTATACACAATTTATAGAGTAAATGCCGTGCTTTCAGCTATTTTTAAAATTAGCAAAGCTAACTTTTACCGACTATTATTGTTAGGTATAAATGGATTCGATTCAAAGTAGACTAAAGAACATTGCCACATTTTAAGCCACAAACTTTTCTGAATAATTTTAACTGTTTTTAAAAGAGGAAAGAAGGAAGAAAGGAAGGTTCCTTAATAAAGACTTTATTCTTTATAATAAAGACTTTCCATTATAAAGAATTTCGATTGATTCCTTTATTAAAAAATTCCATTGGAAACAATGAACCAACATCGCACATATTCGAGTTGGGATGGCCCGTTATGAAGTAATTATGAATTATTAAGATTCGGATTCAGTTCGTTCAACATCTCGTTCGAAAGATTTAAAGTTTTGAAAAATTTTTAAATTTTTGTTTTACAGTGGGGTCATTAAAAGGCCCTCTTCGAGCCGTCGTCTTATACAATAGAAAGAAAAATGGTGCAAGATGACCCGTTTTAGCAAATATTCTTTCCCAAAACTAGCTACGAATATTATCCTTTCATATGTTTTTATGTTTTTATGGAACACTTTCAAAGACTTTATTTTAAAATTAGAAGTGTTAAATCACAGCGATTGTGGAGTCAATACGCGATTTTATTAAGGGCAACACAAAAAAAAATTTCGCCCCTAAACCAGAATCGAAACTATTCGTTTCTTAAAACTCATTTCTAAAAGAGTACAAATATACTCGTATGAACTTTCAGTTAAATTGTTTGTTCGTTCGATTTGTTTGCTCAGATTTAAGAAGAATAAGAAGAAGTATTTTGCTATAATTCTATATTATTTTTAGAATTTGCTGTTACCAGTTCAATGCGGTAGGAAGAACGTTGAAATTCAGGCGGGGGGTAACCTCTGAAAACTGTGCTCGTATGACTTTGTTTCACTTTTTTTCTGCTTGTGATCGGTTTAATTTTTATCAGTCCATATTCACATTTTTCATTTTCTCGCAATCTTTAGCGCGCGCTATAATCATGAGTTTATTCCAAGCCATTACTATCTGTCGCCCTCCAATCGCGTTTCTTTTCTCCGTTGCCCTCTCCTTCACACTATCAGTAGCAGTATCCGCCTCTTCACGACAGTGTCCTTGATGCAGCTGCTATGACGAAATGGCTGCACGCCAAACGATTGAATAATAATAATCTTCTGCAGGTTTTATTTTTAAAGAGCTTCTGCCAAAAAATAAAAAAGTTACACAATCCGATCATCGATTGTTCGATTTACATGGTAGATCGGCGTTCGCCTAATCTATCGGCTAAAAATGGAGACCGCAATTCACATGCCTTCTTCAGTCATGCATCGTCGCTAAGTGTATATTTATTATCTACAATACACAAAAATAATGCATAGAAAGGGTTTTTCAATAAGGACGGGTCGATGTTGACAGTTGTCAACATCTTTATCCTTTGGACGTGCTGCTCAATCGTTTAACTTGCCGTGATGATTTGGCATTACTGACTGAATCATAAGCAACAGATTTGACAGACGCCGCCGAAACAACATAGCCTCCACAGACTGTCAACATCGACCCGTCCCTATTGGAAAACCCTTTACTTACAATAATTCTCCCATTTCTCTTCCGCTTTTCACCGACCTTTTTCCTTGCTTGCAGATGTATGGCGGTATGCGTGGTATTAAGGCTCTTATCTGTGAAACCTCTGTCTTGGATGCTGATGAAGGCATACGATTCCGTGGCCTATCTATTCCCGAATGCCAGAAACTTTTGCCCAAGGCCGATGGCGGCGAAGAGCCTTTGCCCGAAGGTCTCTTTTGGTTGCTGGTGACCGGCGAAGTACCCACCAAGAAGCAGGTCGACGAATTGTCTTGCGAGTGGGCTGCGCGTTCCGCCCTGCCAAAACACGTCGTCGACATGTTGAAGAACATGCCGAACACACTGCATCCAATGTCTCAGTTGTCCTGCGCCATCACAGCCCTGAATCACGACAGCCGATTTGCAAAAGCCTACTCAGAGGTACTCAGCTCTCGTCTCTTCGAAAATGTATTAAAAGTTTTTTCTATTTTTTTTTCCAGGGTGTCCACAAGACCAAGTATTGGGAATGTGTGTACGAAGACAGCATGGATTTGATCGCCAAGCTGCCGGCGGTGGCTGCCACCATTTACTGCAACACCTACCGCGGCGGCAAGGGCTCCAAAACGGTCGACCCCAGCTTGGATTGGTCCGCCAACTTCGCCAAAATGTTAGGCTATGACGACCCCAAGTTCACCGAGCTGATGCGTCTCTACCTGACTATTCACAGCGACCACGAGGGCGGCAACGTGTCCGCACACACCGTTCATTTGGTCGGCTCTGCTCTGAGCGATCCCTATTTGTCGCTTGCTGCTGGCATGAACGGTTTGGCCGGCCCGCTGCACGGCTTGGCCAACCAGGAAGTGTTGGTGTGGCTGACGAAGCTGCAGAAGGAAGTCGGCAAGACACCGAGCGAGCAGCAGCTGAAAGATTACATCTGGAAGACACTGAAATCGGGCCAGGTACCGCCACAGCTAAGCGGTCATTATTCTCAGGCTGAAGACTAACCACCTGGTGTTCTTTTTAACCTTAGGTCGTACCCGGTTACGGTCATGCTGTGCTCCGCAAAACAGATCCACGCTACACCTGCCAACGCGAGTTTGCCCAAAAGCATTTGCCCAACGATGAACTCTTCCAACTGGTCTCCACGATCTACAAGGTGGTCCCTCCCATTCTTACCGAGACCGGCAAAGTTAAGAACCCCTGGCCCAATGTAGATGCGCATTCCGGCGTCCTGCTGCAGTACTTCGGCATGAAGGAAATGAACTACTACACCGTCTTGTTCGGCGTCTCGCGCGCTCTCGGCGTCTTGGCCTCGCTCATCTGGGATCGCGCTCTTGGGCTGCCGATAGAGCGTCCCAAATCGTTCAGCACCGACATGCTCATGAAAATGGTTAAGAAGTAAAGGCGCCCTCGACATTAGCACCAACCACCAACAACCATCGCAATAACAAACTAAACACAAAATTTTTACCAAAAATGCGAAAGAAATCAACCGGAACATAATTTTTTGTTTGCAAAAAGCAACAACAACCAACGCCTCTTAATTTAAATACGAGAATATTTTATGTTGTTACTTTTAATTTAATTTACATTTAATAGTTAGAGTTAAACAAGTAAAAGATAAGTACGGACGGACGGACGGACGGACAGCACCGTCTAAATGAGAACGAGCACCAACAACAAAAACAATCACACAAACCAACTAGCGAACTGCGTCCTAAAACTACAGTTACAACAAAGAAAACCTGAAGTATTTCAAAACGAAGTTGAGTCCTACAAATTAAAATGTTGGTGCCTCGCTAAATTGACGCTGCAATGAGCAGGATATTTTTGTTTTTCAGTTACACGATAAATAATTTATTGCCATTTAATTCTTAATATTTTTCTTTGACCTTTCACCACTATTGATTGACCTAAAACTACTATTGCTTAATTAATTAACATTGAATTTACGTATTGTCGAAGAAATTATAAAAACGAAGTGAAGGTATTTAATCGTTATATAGACTACACTTTCAATGTTAACGACGTTAAAGTTAATGAATTGTAATGTAATAAAATGAAATAGAGGAAAAAATCTTCGTTCTGTCAAGAAACAATAAATAATAAAATAGTTTAAATAAAACAAAAACCGTTTTAAGGGTTCTGATTTTAGGTTTTTATTTCAAATTCGGAGAAAATACTCTTAAGTTGTAATAGGTTTCCTTACAAAGACAGAAAATGATGGCTGAAGTTGCTCCGCAGGATATTTGTCTGCTAAAGAAAGCCTTCACATAAAACTAGGTCCCTGCACTAATTCCATAATATAAATTAGGAAGCAAATTTATCTGCCAAAACCTAAAAATTTTGCATAAGCAGGTTTCGGTAAAATGCGTTCAATTTATCTATTCAGCTATGAATCTGTTTACACATTGTAGTTCACAGAAGTACACTATAGCCAGCCTTCTACATTTTACAGAAAGTTCGTTCCGTTCATTTCTCTCAGTACATGTGCTTCAGGCTTTGAGATTTTCTCATTCGACGTACCAAGCGATCATAAATTCACAGCAGCGCACTGGAAAACATCAAATTCAAATAAAACTTTGCTCTGGCAGCACCGTTCGCCACAGAAATAAACCTTTAACCAGGGATGCTAAGTATTGGGAAATTCCTCGATTTGTGGGTAATTTTCGTATCGGTGGGAAATCGGGAATGGACTGTTTTTATTGGGGAATTTGAATTCAGAAATATACATGGAAATGGAATTCGGATGAAAATCGATTCCATTTCGATGAAATGATTCCATGAAAATTGATGAAAAACGTGCCTTTCATTTATAAATATATGAGATATTATATAAATATTTTTCTTTGAATTTTTGTTTTTAATACAGTTATACTATATACACATATTATTACTTTTTTACGTTATTTTACGTAAAATTTTACTTTTTTAATAAAACAATGGAAAAAACTAATTGGCATCCAGCAGTGTGGAATTGTATACAAAATTGGAGGATTTTTATTGAACGTTCAGGGAATTCTCAAAGAAAAACTGGCAGCCCTGCCTTTAACCCAATTTCAGCGATCATTACCCGATTTGAACGAAACTTTCCATTAATTTTGGGTTGGTAACACCGTAAGAACGTCAACAGTTCTGACAGTTCTGACATGTCATGCAATTTCTGGGTTTTCGGAGTTTTTTTCTTTCGGGAAATACATAATTTAAATTAAAAATTGTAAAGATACTAATAATAAGTCATTGAAAGAAATTATGGCTTACGACTTGAAGAAGGAGTCAGACGTCAAGGAATATATCGAAAAGCTGGGCGTGGAGTACCGTTTTGGCTGCTACTCTGAGAAAAGACCGGAGGGTAAATTATACTGGCGGAAGCAGTAGCTCGATCTTAACCTTTGTTTTGGTGTTTCGCAATTCAGCAAAAACCTTTATTTTTTCTCTCCTGCAGTTTGCCATTTGCTGGGCGACTATTTGGAAGGCATCAAGAAGGATTTCGAGAAAGCTTCAAAAGTTTATAAATCGACCTGTGATGATTATGAATATGCGAAATCTTGCTACAAATACGGCAACTACAGTTTCTTGGGCAAGGGAAAGAGTGGCAGCAAGGGGGACCCGCGCATTGCTTACAGCTATTATGAGAAGGGCTGCAAACTGAACGATTCGGATTCATGCCTGCACTCTGGACTGCTGCTGGTGTCACGTTCTATGCCCAAAGTGATTGAGCGCAATGTTCCAAAGGTAGACAAATAGTGTTTTTCTAATGATCGCACCTTATATATCGTATATAATATATTCGGTATATTATAGTGCAAAGATGGTGCACCTGGGTTAAGGTGAACAGTACATTCTTGATGAAGTTAACTTAAACAATTTGTTTTAGAGAAAGAGAAGAGAGAATTGTCCTTGCTATCAAGACTTTTTACAAATCTGTGCCAACTTGTCTCATTCTGAATGGAATTTGTTTATTGTTTGCAGGGTCTGGAATACCTGACGAAGAGCTGTGACATGAACAACGCCACTGCTTGCTTTTACCTCTCCGGCATGCACATATCCGGCGTGCAGAAGCAAGCGGAAGAACATGTATCCACTAAACCCGCGAAAGAAGGCGACTACATCGTTTTGAAGGACATGAAGAAGGCGTTCGATTTTGCCTACAAGGCTTGTGAACTGCGAAATATGTACGCTTGTGCGAATCTGAGTCAAATGTACGCACGTGGCGACGGCACTGATAAGAACGAAAAGGAGGCGGAAAAATACAAGAAGATGGCCTTAGAAATGCAAGACGAAGTAAAGAAACACCAACAAACGTTAAATTTTCAGCAGGGCTTGAAAATGTAGAGCTAGATATAGTAAGAATGGCAGTGAGAAAACAGTTACGCCGCGGCGCTCCATGGTTTAGACAAAGTTGATCGACGTTTATTTTTTTTTCCTCTTTGTAATTAAACTATATGCTAGATATTGTGTTTCTATAATTATAATAGTAAAGAGAGAAAAAAGAGCCTTCAAATATTTTTAAATCAATTCGTCCAATGATTAAACTAGGTTCTAAGCATGACTATTTAATAACTTGGTCTAATGTAATGCAATACGAAAGTGTACCACCTATGACAACAGCAAACGTTGCTCTCCTCTTGGCATGACTAAACAATCATCGTTTGGTCGTAATTACGTAATTGGTCGTACTTTTGATAATTTTAAATACTCTTAATTAATGCATGCCAAGCAAACAGGTTGTGTGGTAAAAGTCTCAAAATTAATTCAATAATTTTTCATCCTCACTGAGTTGCTATGTATGTGTACGTAGATGATTTTCATATAGGAATGTTTACAAATGCAGCTACATGAATCCTACCTCGTGATCCATGCCTTTAAGGACACATAAACGAATCAGGCATGACATTTCAGCATCGTACGTGTATCGTGCCGTCTTTCTTGTATCAATCCGTGACGACAATTTAAAATTTATTATGAACAAATTTTCTGCGATGACACAAGGACTGTTATATCGGATGATGATGATGTTGGAATTTTCTTTAAAGTTGTGTTTCAAAAGTTACATGCATCAATTTTCCTCACTGATTCATGCACGATTTGTCGTAATTGAACTTTGGTATTGTTGGGCTTAATTTCGGAATTAAATCTTTTTTTTTGTGGTAAAAGCAAAGGTTGAAATTAAGAGAACCTTTGCTTTTACCACAAAAAAAAGATTTAATTCCGAAATTATATCTTGTAAACTTGCTCAGAATAACGAAGAGCAGAATCAGCAAACTTAATTCAATCGACAAATTAAGATTTTATCACTTCAGCAACTAAACAAGCAGAGGCGGGGCTGTTTTACAAGAATTAAAAGAAAACTAAATACAAATTACTGTACAGTGGACAGAGGGAGAGAAAAAGGGAGACTCTCTTCTGAGAGCTGTGAAAAGCTTGATTTAGTGAACTTTTTACTGCAAAAAAATGCCGGTTATGGTAATCCCGTGAGCGAAACAGAAATTGCGGCTTTCTAATGGATCGTGCTTTCATTAAAAATTAACACAAAAGTTAAAAAAAAAAACTACTGAAAATAAAAAATGGAATTTTAATTTGCCAAAAATGTTTTCGTTACGAAAACGTTTTTCCAAGAAAATGTCAATTCCTTTTTTTCTCTCCATCGCAATTTATAAATGTGATCATTTATATTAGCATTTAAAATAATATGACATAATTAATTAGAAGAAATTGAATCAATTTCGGTAAACGCTGCCGCCCCCCGCCCCTCAACCTAACTACGGTTACGTGATCTTTTAATAATCCACGAAGAAACAGCAAATAATTTTCTCTAAGTACGTTTTTCGTCAAACAACGACTCACGTGAGACAAATCTTGAGGACAAGAAGTAAAAACAAAAAGGGTAAAGTAGAAACAAAAGTAGAGACATTTTAAAAAAAACACTACCGGCGAGTGGAGCAGAGTCACATTTAAATTGAAACTGGACAAATTGCTATCATTGACGTCAGTTCACAAGAATATTCATTTAATCCGGTTGAGATTCAATCGCCTCAAGGCAGTGAAGACTTTTACTTTTTTGTTTTAAAATATAGCAATTGTTTTCTTTTTTATGTTCAAAATCGGAAGGGCATACTTTAGAAACATATATATTATTTCTTTTGTTGGTGTTGTTGCTGTTTTCGTTTACTTTCAGCTCAGTTTATTGCAATGTGATTGCTTTCATTACAAATTATGATTTTATTTCGTCAAAGTCACATTTTCGTCGCTCCTTGTGCCGAAAATCAGCAGCATGCTTTTCGGCTGCTTCATTTATTGTTTTCTTTAACATCTTGGCTTTTTTAAAAATTACAAACACATTCTATTTTGAAAGGTTTAAAGGAAAAAGTGTTAATACTTGTGAAGAGTGTTAATGGAGTCCATTGTGCGGTTAAATGGGAAAATCTTTACCATAAAAAATTGGACAAATAATTACTATTTGTTTATCGCTCCTTGTGAAAATCAATAGTACGCTTTTAGGCTGGCCTAATAATTGCTTACTTTTGGGAGGAATTTTATTAAAAAGGATAAGTAAACTTTTATATGTACATACAAACATACTTTAATTGTTTTAAAGAAGAAGAAGAAAAAAAAGAGGTCCTAAGTGTGATTTTAAATTTTATTGATCGCTGCATTTGATCGCTGCTATTTGTGGCGCAACCACGACAGTTCGTCGTTAACTAAACTTAATGAAATCAAACATGGATAGACGTCACTAAAGTGACTCGCACTCTTAATAACCAGAGCAATAAGCAGAGGGTCAAACGAATAGGAGCGCTCGATGCTGCACGGGATACATAGAGGAATTCCAAAATCCCAAATCAAGTGTGACTTAAGTGTCGCCAGAAAAAAATACCACTGACGCAATGGCAGTGACGAACAGACAGACAATTTGTCGCAGAACTGATGATGATGAGTAGCCCCGAAATGGATGAAGAGGCCCGAAATCCACGATGATTGTACGAATATGTTTCATTATTTCACGATGTACATACACGTTGCGGTGATAGTGGTGTATGTATGTATGTATGTATGTAGTTCCCAATAAGTGTTTTCTTTAGTTGTTTTTTCGGACGAAATAATACGAAATAGTAAGCACAAATGACAAATGTCGCTCGCGCGACACAATAGAATTAAAATCGCTTTTCACCCCACTTAAATTGATCCGCTCAGTCTTACTATCCCTCTCTCACTCTTTCTCTCTCTCTCTCTCTCTCTCTCTCTCTCTATCTCTCTATCTCTCTCTCTCACTCACTCCCCTTTGAATTCGTCTTTCTTCGTAGCTCACAGAAGTCAGTAGTATGTAATGCTTTCTTGCTTCAGCTCACGAATGATTTCTGAATGACTTTTTATGTGGTTTTTTTCTTATTATTATTATTTTCCTGCAACAACAATAACAACATACATAAGTAACAAAACCGTATAAGCAACAACAACAACAACAACAATGATCTAATAAAATGTAACAACAATAGTAACAGCGAAAATGTCATGACAAAAGGAAAAAACTTATTCTGATTGTATTGAATGCATTTACAACGCACGTATAGAAGGCATGTGTGTGTGTGTGTATTATTGGGTGTGTAAGTTTATTTCAATTTATGTGCGCATGTGTGTGTGTCTGTATGCTTACAATTGTAAGCGTGTATGCGTCTTGCAAAACTATGAGTTTACAAAGCGATAGACCGCTTCGAGGCGGTCAGTCAAAAGCCTTGCGCCAACGCGACATTACGCGACATCAAAAGTATCGCAACGGAAACGCGTTTGACAAACACCAGCAGCAAAAAATTGCCTAAGTCGAAGCAGATGATCAAAAAATCAAGAAATATACAAGACAAAAAATTCTAATAACTTGAAATTAGTGGATCTCCTTTGAGTGGACAAGCTGCTGCCTGCCGCGCGTTACTCGATCAGCATCGCATCCGTCATCCGATCACGTCGTACCGCCGCCGCCGCCGCCGCCGCTGCGCGATCTAGCCGCAGTATCTTGAGTTGCGACCGCGCTGCTCACACTGCAACGGATAGAAAATCTTCGCTGAGGAATTCGGTGACCGCAGTTGAGTCGTGGCCGCCGCAATACAAACATGGAAGATTATTGGGGCCTCAGCAGCACTACGGGTACAACAACAATCACTACGAATAACTGCCTGCCATAACAATAGAATTAAATAAAAACTTAATTAAAACTAATTAAGTAACAATAAAAAGAAGGTTTAGACGAGAGAAAAATCCAAAGCAGATTTACGTTTAATAAAAAAAAAACGTAACAAACAAAACATTAATTGTTGATGGATGATGTTTGTATAGCTGTTGTTTGATGATCATCATGCTGCTGATGATGGTGGTGTTAATGGATGCTTCTTGCAACTGAAATTTCAAAGGAATGACTTAATTGAAGTTAACGATTTGTCGTTAGGAATAAATCAAATGAAAGAAAGTATTGAAAAAGTGTCAGCAATTTCTAAAAAAAAACAATATATGAAAAAATCGCAACGAAAACCGAAGACAAACTCGCTCGAAAACTAAATAAAATATTAACGGTGTTCCACACGTCGTTTGAGTAATCTTTAATTAATTTAACCTAAAAAATTTTAACAAGAAGTTTGGGTCTCGTCCCTTTTTTTACCTGTTTTCACCCTCCCGCTCTCACTCCCGCTCACCCTCCTCATTCTCGTGCACTTTAAAGACCAACTGAACTAAGATTTTATATGAAAAAGAAAGAATATAATCACAAAAAAAATTACCTAAAAAAATGTGACTATTAATAATTAAAGAAAAACAGACAAGAAAAATATATAATTTCCAGCAAGTCCTCAAATAAAAAATTTCAATAAATTACATGAAAAGTCTGAAATTAAGTTCTTTTTATTAAATTTACATAAATAAATTAATTAATTTGAATAAATTTTGTTGAATTTATTTACAAGTATTGTATTTTCCTAAATGATTTTAATAAGATAAATAATAAATTATTAAAAAAATAAAAATACATAAATTTTCAATTTTTCTCAAAATCAGAATAATCTTTATTTTTGGAATTAGGAAAGCCAAAAATCATTGCCAAAATTAACTTTGTATAGACTTTCTGGGCCGAACCTGCGTTTAGACCTTTACAAACCTTTACAAATGAAAATAGACTTTCCACTAAGCTGTCAGACGTTAAAAGAAGGATAATATTTTTGAATTCATTGTGAATAATGTTTAAAAAAATTTAAAAAATTAAATAAGCCTCAAGCTCAAACATAAAATCATCTGAAAAGTAATAATTTTCTTACAAAATAAACACATAACAAAATAAAGTAAAAATAAGTAAAAATAATCTGTTTCTTCGCTTCGATGAAAACCCATTTTTTTACTAACATTCTAACTTGACTTACAGAGAGACAGACAGACAGACAAACAGTAACAACATACAAGTAATATCCATGTATTGCTATTTTAATGTTTTTTGTTGCTATCAGAGACACATTTTCTCGGATCAGCCAACAAATCTGCCAACAACTTAAATAAATGTTTATGCTGAAATTTGTAATTGTTTTGAAAGAAAACAAATGAAAAGTGCAAAACATAGAAAAGCAAAACTACTACAGCGACAACAACAACAACAACAACAATAAAAACAGAACGCAAATTGAACAATCAAAACAAACACAAGCTGAGTTTCAACAAAAGCTATGAAAACATTACGGACACTAAAAAAAGACCAACGTTCTTCTTTTTTGCCTTTTGCGAAATCGAATTGACTCAAAAAAAAACCAAGCTACGGAGGAGCTACAATTAATTCTAAAATTTATTGAAATTGAAAGTAGTGCAAATATTTAAATTGTTAATTACAATAAAGAGGAAAAAAACTATATAAAACTGTATGCATTTTGACAATTACGCAAAACTAAAAATAAGAAATTATTTAATAATTAAATAAAATATTAATAAATTATTCGAAAATATTTGAATAGTCCTTAGAAAATATTATTGTAAAAGCATTGTGTGCAAATAGAAAAACTTGCAATGCATTGCAAAAATTTGTGTGCAAAAAGAAAGAAAGAAAGAAAGCAAATATTGCTTTCAAATATAAAAATATAACATAACATGAAATATATAACATTTACCTCAAGCAATACAGTTAAATACACTATACATTGACATTCCATGCTGACTTAAGAAAGATATCGGCCATTCAGCAAGAACTGACATTTTGAAAAAGAGAAAAACTGAAAATACATTTCGCGAAAAACTGGTTAAGTCTTTATTTAAAATAAAATGCCTTTCTTTCATTTGGCGACACAAAAAATTAAATACATATAACATTTTGAAAAGTGATCTCATGACTATAAAGTATACGAACTGTTTAAAATAAAATCTACATACTTTTCTATTGTGCTGATGGGAAAATTTTAGCACTTCTTTGGTGTCTTTTCCATCCTCAATAATGTTCATTAATTGTACAATCCAAGTACTTCCGAAAGGGCCAAGACAGATCAAATTTGACACTGATCAAAGGTTTTGAACAACCTAAAATTCGCGATAGAATTCAATTGTCAGACACGTTAGGTTTGTGAGATATTCCACTGTTAATATGCAAAAAGCTATGTTTGAGGTAATATTTCCTAACGAGATCATCTTCTTCTCCTTCCCCTTCTTCGTCCATCAACTCTCATGGAAAAGACAACTATTCTGAAGAGAGAGATTCTGCTAAGGAGATAGATGATTATCCTCAAAATTCGAAAGTAGAAAAAACATTTCTACACTCAAAAAATTCGGGCTATAAAGTATAAACTTATTTATAACAGTTGATATAATTTAATTATGTGCATACGCAATTTTCGTATACATTTTATACTTCTATAACTTTTTCTATTAAGTTTTTTTACACCAAAAAAAAATTTTTCAACGAAATTTCCTATTAATTTAATGGTTTATACAGAATTAATATAAAATTGTATCACATTTCATTATATCGAAAAGTAATTAAAAACTTATAGAACTTTAATACCATTTTGTGATAGAATTTTTGTAATATTTATACTCTCAAGTTAACTTCAGATCTATAATTCGTATTCAATTTGTTTACATTGGCAACGTTTATAATGAACGATCTTTGCTTTTCAAACCGTGCTTATATGTACATATATACACGTCTAATTGCATATTTGCAATTGCATAACCATAAATATGCAATACAAATGCAAACATACATATGTATATTGCATATACATACATATGCAAACGAATAATATAAAATTTACACATAAAAGGTTTAAAATATATTTAGAGGATTTTCATATAAAATTTATAGGATTACTAAATGAAAGATTTTTATATATCAAGAGTATAAAAATATGTACATATATCAAAATAGTATAGAAAATTTGTTATACTTTCACTCCATTTTTTATATAAATATTGTATAGAATTTTATACAATAAAGGAGTATAGATTTTATAAAAAAAATTGTTCTGGATCTGTATGTATTATATTTTGAAATGAATTTTATACCAAGAATTTTTAGGGTGTTAAAATTTTCAAAATCGAAATTAGAGCTCAGTTCTTTTTGAGCTGAGTCCTTTGAAGAGACTTGTAGCAAGATAAGCAAACATCGGTAGTGGCACCTTAGCGAAATCGAAAAGCCATTGGATATGCCTAAAGGTATTAATTGAGCAGCTGGAAACTATTCCTATTCGAATAGTATGCTAAACATGCTAAGCGATACTAATAAAAATCCACTGATAAGAGAAATTCGAGTAACCAACTGTTATGCAATATTATCGAGACGAATTTTTTTACAAACGTATTTATGTGCGATACACTTTTTTTATCATATCGGCATATCATTTGATATTCTTAGCAATTAGTTTCGTAACAGCTTTTATTATTTATGAGTTACTGAACATGGTTTGGCAGGATGGTTTGCTTTAATACGACGATTTAGAAGGTTTTATCAGATTTTAAGGCACACGATCTTGTGTTACACCATCTCGTAAGATATACGATAGCAAATGATATGATAAAAGCAAAAAACCGCGATATTTCTTGAGTTTAATTTAGACTGAGACTCGAATGAATTCGAATGAACTTTCTTTTCGGCACAAAACCGATCGTTTTATGTGACGTTAGATACTCTGAAATAGTGTTTCTTTTACACTTACGCAAATTTTCAGCAACAGTTTTGCGAAATTGTTATTTTTAAGTTATTAAATTGTTTACCTTGATAAATTAACATAAATCGTGCGGAATATTTCTTTATTTCTTCAAGACTATTTCGAGACTTTTGCAAGCATTTTAGCTGCTGCCTGTAATCCAGTCTTAAATACTATATAAATTATATCGTAATATGTAAAAAATGTTAGCAACATTTATTTTTTTCCTTTTTTTTTTTTGAGAGAGAGAGAGAGAGAGAAAATCTATCGTACCTACGAGACGATCTGATGCTTGCTGAATGTTGAATTAAACTCGTAGATACTTTGATCAATATACAAAAGTCGCATTAGTTGCGCTAATAGTTTGAACAATGACAGACAAGAGACAACCTGTTAAATTCAATTGAGAAAAATCTTCAAGAAAAAGGACAAAATGAGAATAATAACAATAGCAACAACAGCAACAATATTAGCGGCAAAGAAGAAACGGCAACGCGACGCGACGCGCCGCGCGGTCACGAAACGATAACTCATGAGCACACAAAAAAACAACACAAAAATACTATACAGTCGTACACTCTCATATCCGGCACTACACATAGCCGCATCTACATGTGTGTGTGTGCGTGTGTGTGTGTGTGCGTGTGCTACTATAAATGTGAAAATAAAAAGTGTGGAATGAGAGAATCGTAGGCGAGAAACGCTTAAAATAACTATAGTTAGTTTAATATAGTTAGCGAAAACACCAAACGGCAACCGAACCAAAGCAACAACATCAGCAGCATCATCAACAACAACAACAACAACAGCAACAGTACAACAAGTTGAAGAGTGTATAACAAAAAAAGAAGAAATAAAAGAAGGTTTCATTTAATTAAATTAAAGTGAACTAAATTGTGCAGTGATTGATATCTTAATATTTTACTATACACAAACAAACCTACCTACATATGTATGTATATACAGACATATATAACGATTATACTCGTGCATAAAGCTCTTCACCCATACACAACTTTTTCTTGACTTTCGTTGGTGTCTTAGAAATTATTGCGCTACATGTAACTGTTATACTCGTACATTTAGACACATTAGATAGAATAATATTGTACAATAGTATTCCGGAGGGAAGGAGCAGAGGCAGAGGCAGAAGCTGAAGCCGAAGCCAAAGCGGGCAGATTTTATCGTACTATTTTAATTCTTGAATTTGCTAAGTTATATCTGGTCAATTTAGTCATAAATTGAAATTTTTAATTTTTGCAAAACAATTTATTAATTCTTATTAATCCTTAAAACCATCTAAAGAAATACAATTTTTTTCAAATTTTCTTATAAGCTAGATAACAAAGAAATGTTTTTACTTTACCAGAGAAATGCTTTCCTTAACAAGGTCATTTCTTTCTTACCAGAAAAAGCTGTTTTTTACCAAAAAGATTTTTACTTTACCAGACAAATGCTATCTTTACCAAAGAAATAATGACTTTCTTAACACAGAAATTTTTTCCTTAACAGCGAAACTCTTTCCTTACCCGAAACAACTTTTATTTACCAGAGAAAATTTTACTTTAAAATAGAAATGCTTTCTTTACCAAAGAAATAATGCCTTCCTTAACAGAGAAATACCTTCCTTAACAGCGATTTGCCTTTTGTTTACCCTAAAAAACTGTTCTTTACCAGAGAGACTTTTACTTTAACAGAGAAATGTTTTCTTTGCCAGACAAATAAAGCCTTCCTTAACAGAGAAATTCCTTCCTTAACATTGAAATGCTTTCCTTACCAGAAAAAACTTTTCTTTACCACAGAAATTTTCACTTTACCAGAGAAATGGTATTTTCACTACAGAAATACCGACTTCTTTAACAGAGAAATGCGTTCCTTAACAGCGATTTGCTTTCTCTTTGCCCTAAAAAAACTATTCTTTACCAGAGAGTTTTTCACATTACCAGAGAAATGCTTTCTCTACCAGAGAAATAATGCCTTTCTTAACAGAGAAATTCTTTCCTTACGAGAAAGATTCTTTTATTACCAAAAAATTCTTACTTTAACAGAGAAATTCTTACTTCACCTCAAAAATTTGTTGTTTACTAGAGGAAATTCTTTCCTTAACAGAGAAATTTTTTTTCTCTGAAAAAAATAGAAGCTTTTACTTTACCAGAGAAATGCTTTCTTTACCAGAGAAATGCTTTCTTTACCAGAGAAATGCTTTCTTTACCAGAGAAATACCTTCCTTAACAGAGAAATTCTTTTCTTAACAGCGATTCGCTTTCTTTTTACTCTAAAAAACTATTCTTTGCCAGAGAGATTTTTACATTCCCAGAGAAATACTTTTTTTACCAGAGAAATGCCTTCCTAACCAGAAAAAACTGTTCTTTACCAGAGAGATTTTCACTTTACCAGAGAAATGCTATCTTCACTAGAGAAATAATGCCTTCCGTAGCAGAGAATTTTTTTTTTTCTTACGAGAAAGATTCTCTTATTACCAAAAAAAGTCTTACTTTATCAAAGAAATTCTATAATTACTAGAGCAATTCTTACCTTCACAGAGAATTTCTTTCCTTACGAGAAAGACCAATCTTCCTGTACACAATTTTTTTGGCCTTGAAGTATTTTGCCTTTTATAATTTTGCTGCTTCCAGGCCAACAAACAACCACAATAACTAGGCCTTCCTTCTCCTCCTTCCCCCCCCCCCTCGAAATTCGACTTGAGAATTCATAAAATTAGTAACAAAACAATTATAATCGTTTCGTTGGGAGAGAAGCTGATCATTGTAACAATAGTACGAGAACATTTCAATTATTGCTTTTACCCTTAACTTTAAATGCGATAATTAAAATTCGAAATTGAGAAATATGTAATTTTTCCTATTGCCACCGAAATCAGCGGCGAACAATGCGACTGCGGAGCGGAAACGCTAAATACTAGTACTTTATTTATGGCCACGAAAATATTCTCCGCCGATAATTTGCCAAACGTGCGAGCTGCTGCTGTTGTCGTCGGTCGGCTACAGATGCGCACATCGAGGCAGCTGCAAATGCAGAGTCAGCTACGGCTACTGATAGGGATCGAGATAAAAAGATGCCGTTTTTAATTGTGCAATTAGTGAATGTGTTTAGAGACTAATGGTTGCGCCGTTACTGTATCGAACAATTGAGCAATTATCGCCAAGTTATTGGCAGCGACCAACGACTCTGCGACGGTAGAGTGAAGACCGCGGGAGGCTGTTGGAGTGGAGGGTTGGTTGTATTTGAAAACTCATAACTTACTATTAGTGACAACTAAATTTGACTACAGAAAGCAACAAACAAACAAACAAACGAAATAATTAAACAGATAAAATGAAATTTATTGCACGGAAAATAAATTGAGAAGCCTCCAATGAAATTGAAACTCAAGCAACAATTGCGGTCTCCTGAGTGCGGATTATGTATTTTACTGCTGCGCATGCTTATGGTTATGCAATAACCCACGATTCTCCCCAAATTTAGAGCGGTTTACTTTTATCTTAGCCCTTTCTAAAACCATTTTCTTCGCCTTGGTTGTGTTGAAGCTGTCAAACGAGCAATATATCAGTTTTTCAGTACAAAATTTTGTAAAAAAAAAAAAAAAAAATTTTGTTGGAAAGTTCGGGCAAACATTTTTTCCTTCTACTTTATTTCTAAGAAATATGGTTAATGCTTTTTTAATAGTAGAACATTTTTATAAATTTATATATTTAACATTTATATCAATATTAACAAACATTTGTATGAAAATATTGAACAAATATTATAACAAACTGATGACATTCCTCTTATCAAAATGATGACATTCGTTGTTATGACCGTGACATCTCTTAAACACAAAAAATTAATTTCGCTAATTGAATTTAATTTGAAATTAAATTTCGGTTTTTGTTTTTATTGGTTGGTTTTTGTATTTTTGATTTGTGATCGGTTGTGCCTTTCCAGACTTAAACTGCACACTTCCCGCCATCGACGACTTCCCCAAAGATCTGTTCACGGAGGCGCAGAGACAGTCCGGAGCTGTTGTACTTCACGTGATAGCGAGTTTATATTTATTCGTAGCATTAGCCGTAGTTTGTGATGAATACTTTGTGCCCGCTGTGGAGAAAATATGCTCAGGTTAGTCTTACCGAAGCCGCAAGCGACCTTCTATCGTCGTCGTCCGTACAATCGTCTCAATTTTGCAGCGCTAAATATGTCCAATGATGTGGCGGGCGCAACCTTCATGGCCGCCGCAACCTCCGCGCCCGAATTATTCGTGAACATGATCGGCACGTTTATCACCGAGGGCGACATCGGCGTCGGCACAATCGTGGGCTCGGCGGTGTTCAACATACTGGCGGTGGCTGCCTGCTGCGGCATCGGAGCGGGCATGGTGCGTACAGGCCGAAAGCGAGCGAGCGTGCGAGCGAATGTTCGTTAGTCATGGTTTTCTTTTTCTTTTCCATTTCATTTCTTTGGCGAATAGACAATACCGCTGGATTGGTGGCCTCTGACCAGAGATAGTATAGCTTACGGCGTCACGGTGGCCATCTTGATTTGTGTGATGCACGACGAGCGTGTCGAGTGGTATGAGGCGCTGATTCTGGTCTCGCTGTATGCGGTCTACTTGGCCGTAATGTATTTCGATAAGACATTTCAGAAATGCGCCAAAGGTAGGTGTACCCAATTTGGAAAGCTCACTCAAAAATACACGCTTACACACACACTCATATACACGCATACACACTCACAGGTGGCGTCAAACAAGCTCGCTCACGCAGCCGCTCATCGAACAGCAGCTTTCAGACCAAAACCAGTCACGAAAAGGATCCAGGTTACAAATAGTTATTTATTACTTTTTCTCTCACTAACACTAACTCATAAGTGCCGAGACCTTATTCCCTAAAGTCACTAAAGTCCGCGCGATTTAGGTTGCGTCGTGAAATACGAAGAGGAGACAAAGGACAAACGGACAAACGGACAAAGCAAACGATACTTACGATGAATAAATACATTATTTTTCGTTACTTTTGACGTATTTAAATAAGTCTTAGTTATTTATGTAATCCACAGTTTTATTTTAACCCTCTTAGAACTGGTCGAAAATCGTGCCAGCGGTGGCAATAAGTGCACCATTCAATTGAACGGAGGTGTTAACAACGAGCCAATGCAACTGCAGCCAACTTCATCACCAGCAGAGAGCACGGTCAACGAATCTCAAATCCCTCTGCCCACAGTACCGCCACCTACAGAGACCTCCGATGGCGAAACCGATACACAAGAGAGCTACTCCCTTTTGCGCTATCCGAAGGAGAAGAGCTGCTTCGCCCAATTCACATGGATCATCATTTGGCCCATCCATTTGCTGTTCCGAATAGCTATACCCGATTGCAAGAAGGCCAAAAACAACAAAATCTTCCCGCTCACGTTTGTCATGTGCATTGTTTGGATCGGCTCGTTGTCGTATGTGGTGGCCTGGATGATAACCATCATCGGTAGGGCAGCATGTGGCCGAAAGGCACGAATGTGGTCGTATTTAGGCTTTACCTTCTTCTTCATTTTACAGGGGACACCCTGAAAATCCCGGACTCAGTCATGGGCATAACATTTCTGGCGGCTGGCACTAGTGTGCCCGAGGCAGTGTCCAGTGTCATTGTGGCCAAACGAGGTAAGGAGACACTACTCGAATTCATTTGCGCTGCCATTGGCGGCTAAACGTCGCGTTGCTTTCTGCTTGCTTTTCCAGGGCACGGTTCGATGGGCATCTGCAACTCCATTGGCTCCAACACCTTCGATATTCTGCTCTGCCTCGGTGTGCCGTGGCTGATCAAGGCTGTCTTCTTTCCCATACAGCCGGGCCAGAACTACGTCGGCATCAATTCGGCCGGCCTGGAGTACTCAGCCATTACGCTGCTCTCGACTCTCTTCTTGCTCTATATCGCCTTCTCCTTTAACAAATTCAAACTGGATCGGAAAGTGGGTACCGCCTGTCTGGTGATGTATCTGGTTTTTATGGTATTCGCTTCGTTGATTGAGCTGAACGTCTTCTTCCGCGTGAATTTGCCAACATGCGGGCGATCATGAGCGACACGACACGAATGCTGGAGGACGAATGAATGGAGCAAATGGAGGAAAGACGAGCACAGTTCAATCAGTTCACGAAGTTTCTTAAAACTTGTCAAACAATTGTCTATACATATACAGAGTACATAGAGAGTAATAGAAATCTATATAGGAGAAGTATATATGTGACACACACAGAAACACAAACACTTGCAATAGTCTAAGTTTTGGTACCTTCCAATGGTACCTTCTACGATGAAGTCTATGTTCTTCCTTTGTTTTTTTTTTTTTCTTTGAGGATATTTTACAATTTTTGTTAAGGTTTATTTAAATTTAAACGAAAAGGCGAAATTATAATCTTGTTGAATGCAAAACTATATCTTTTTGTATAGAAATTTCGCTTAAAAACCATTTGATTTTGAATTTTATTTATTGAAAAATTGATTTCATGAAAGCACAACAAAAATTATAAACACAACAACAACATTTTAAAAGCTGCTCTTATAAAACACAAAAATAAAACATCTTAATAATTAAACTAAGTTATGTATTAATTAAGATAAAATGCAAGACAAAAACATTGTTAACATAAATTTTTAAAAATAAATCTGTATTAAGTATTTTATTAAAAACGAGAATTGTTTTATTTTTATAATAAAGCAAAAATATTGTAATAAAAATATAAAATTACAATAAAAGTTGAAAATTCTGAAAAAATAGACTCGAATAGTAATAAAGTTCATTGAACTTCTCAATTAACACAATTTAAAAGGCACACAACTTACATAAATAGGCCAACAAAGTTTTAAGCTAGAAAAGAGACAATACTTTTTCGAAGTTTTTTGGCTAATCTGAAGCTTAGATCTCAAAATTTTTTAATCACAGCAAATTCTCAGAAAGTAACCGCTATTTTTTCCGGTTTTTACGCCACTCAATCATGTAACATTACGAGTTAATCTCTGAGTATGAATGTACTCATATTCAGTCAATACTTATACGCCATAAATGTGACGACGACGGAGAAATTTCAAAATCGGTTTCAACCCATCAAAAAAATTTAAGGCAAATAAGAGAAATGAGCTTGGAAGGTTAATAAGCCCAATTTACCGGTCTGTGTAGAACAACTTCTTGTTCTAAAGAATGATTGCCTTTTTGACAGATAAAGTGTCAATTGAACGGACTTGAACTTGTCATTGTTGTCATGCAGACAATTTCGTAGAATTGACTGGCTGAAATAGACGCCGCCGTATTCTTGTTGACGTCATAACTTTTTTTATCAAATAAGGAAATCAGAAATCTGGAATTTTTAGAAAATGTTCATTAATAGAATAAATAAATAAACTTGTATTTACTTAGACTTGTTTTGTATTTTAACAATAACTGAAATCTGCAAACATTAGAGTAATCGTAGAACTTCTTCAATGATTTTAAATTATTTCAATGATTTTATTTACGTTTTATCTTTTAGATTTTGTGGACTATTCTGGTTTTTGTAGAAACGATTTTATTTTTAACTTCTTCAACACCTTCAATTATTGAGTTATAATAATTAATGAGGCCTCGACTTTTTTAAACTATATTTTACAATGTATGTATGTATGTATGTACATTTGATAAAACGCAAAAAATCTCTTGTCTTTCTTTTATCAGCTTATTTGGTATGTCTTATCAAAATTAATTATAGAAAAATTATTGAAATCCTGAGCTGGCAATATAAAATAATTAAACAGTTTATTATAAAGCTAAATTTTGCTAAGATTATCTGATTATCTCGATTCAGGAGCGTTATTCCTACACTCGTATATGTACTGTTATTTACTCTCTGATGATACCGCTCAGTATTTCACACCGTTTTTGATATTTGCATTAAAGCTAATAAAGATTAAAATTGACAAAGCAATAATATTATTATATATAATACAATTCGTACATTAAACCCAACTTTCCACGGCCTCAGTCAGGCCTACTAAAGGGGTGAGTTCAGCTCCCCTAAAAAAATTTCAGAGGAGCTTACTTTCCTCAAGAAAAAAAAGGAAGCGGTTATCTACAGCCTAAAGCGTAGAAAACCTTTTATTAAAAAAATCCTCAAAGCTGGAAAAGTTAAACAGAAAGACAAACTTCCTTCGTCTACCCTCTTAAAAGATATTTAGAGATATGTAAGTATTAAGATAGTTATCTCTCGAAACATTTAATGTTTAATCGAGACTATTCAAAAATCTATTATCAAAATTATGGCTGCGTTTGCAGCTTTCTTAGATTAACAGAACACAAAACAGAAACAGAAACAACAAAGCAACCCTGTGCTCACTGTTAAGTTAACAGCGCTTTGATATTCATCGGTTTCTCTGTTCATAACAGCTTTTTTTATTGTTACTAGAAGAGTTTCTCTGTTAAGTCAGCAGTTGCGGTTTTTGTAGGTAATCAATGTTGATGATAATAATAAGTTTTGTGGTTCATGTAGGATTTTATTTTGTTCTTATCTAAAATATCTTTTTAAATGCGTGTACGGCTACCCTTAATTCCGCTCCTGCTGTTCTTCACTTTATTTTCCTACTTTAAAAAAGCTAGATAATAAGTCAGTTGAGTATTAAAAAAGGTATTCAATAATACGTAAAATAAAATACCAACTTGATTTTATTTATTTAAGTAACCGATTATTAAGGCACTCGATGATCCCACTTAAAAGTAGTTAAACGTTACAGTTCTAACCGTTCGGATGTTTTTTCTGCCAGTATATAGCAAACAACGAAAAAAGAGGATCAAGTGCTTGAAAATCGATGTATTAGTACGATATATTGTACTAAAAAAATCGATTAACGATCGGCTTGGAAAATTCTGGTATAACGAAAAATATTGATATTTCTATAAAAACATTTTGAAAATAAAATAGAACTGACTGAATGAAGTCTTTTGAAATGTTAATACGAATCACAATAAAATAATCAGTTCAACGAAACGGCGCAACGAATCGGTTCAAGGAAACAGAGCAACGAGTCAGTTTAAGGAAGCAGAGCAATGAATCAGTTTAACGAAGCAAATTAACGAATCAGTTTAACGAGACAGTTCAAGGAATCAGTTTAACGAATTAGCTCAACGAAACAGATCAACGAATAAGTGAAAGTAGTCATGACTTGACTTCAGCGAAAAATCCATTCAAAATAGCCAAACGGTTTAACTAATGAGGAATGAAATTAAAATCAATTTACCGAAAATTCAACGAATAACTGTAACACGTCCTTTTTAAATTATTAAGTAAAATTTTAAAGTTCTTTCATCACGATCATTACAATCGATCAGAGCTTTTCGAAGATCTAGGAAAAAAGCTCGAGAATCATGCTATACTCGTGCAAAAATCTATCAATTTTAATTTTCATCGCATTACTCGGCGTAAACAATGCAGCCGGTAAGGAGATTTCCATTTTAGTCCAAGAATATTATTAATTGTTAAATAATAATCAATTATCAATACAATTTATTCAATTGAAAGAGCTTTTAATATTATAAGTTTATGTTTATATAACACTGATATTGATTTGTTCGCTTCTGTCACATCACAGTGTAGGTATGTATGTACGTACCTTCTAACTGATACGAGTATCATGCTCAATTCAGATCAATTCTCTCTCCAGTCTCTCAATATTTTATTTCCATTTAAAAAATTCAATTTCGATAATAGTTTTAGATGTATCGATTTCAAATAATTTCCGCATTTATTAAAAAATACATAAAATACTAGTACTATTATATTGTTAACTCAGTGAAGCCAATCAAATAATCAATTAAATAATCCAATTAAATTATAAAATTCAATTTATACAAAATCGGCAGAGAAAAAAGCAGAAGGAAAACTTTGCCTGAAATCAATTAACTTCGAATCTTCGAACTTTAATGTGTTTTAATAGAGACGCGGAGAAAATGAGAAGCTCTTAGGACAAAATGAAATTTCCATTATAAATATTTATAGCCGATCACCACCCTGTCAAAAAATGATGGCAACAAAATAAAATTATTTTTATAAGTCTACAAAATTGACAAGACAGTTTATAAGTTTATAAACACAAGGAGCATGCGAATAAATCAAACTTTAAGAAAAATATTAAGTTTGATTAGGTTATAAAAGTCAAATTTAATTTAATTTTGCAAAAAAAGGTAGCATAGCGCATAACTCCTCCATTAATGCCGTTCTCTGCTATTTCCTTGAAATCTTTGAAAAAAAGAGTCTGAAGAGTGTTTTTCGAATCAAAATGCCGAATGTAGGAAAAAGTCTTATGGCCGAGACGCAATCAATGCAGCAACAGCAACGAATTAGTTGATTACGTGTAGTTCTTATGAGAGGTGCCAAACGGTTCGGTTGCTGTTGCTGCATTGATTGGGTTTGCTGCATAATGCTTTTAGAGCTTTTCATATATGTACAGCTTTTTATTATTTATAACAAAAAATATACAGAAATACTGCATTTTTAAAAAAAATTAATTTGCCATTGGAAATTAGGTTCAATCTAACCTAAATTAAAAGAGTCCCAGAAAAATAACGTTGGGCTTTCAAAAGAATGACTTCTCGTTTCTTCGATGAACTCGATTTCATTTTTCGTAAGAAATTAAATCTAGAACTTCTTTAATTTGTAAAATCTTTAACTTCAATTAACCTTTGAACATTGTTTTTAACTGTTTAGTAAAAATTATGCCAGTCCATCTAATTAAAGTATTGCCAGTTTGAAGTGTTCGTCTTCGAAAGCAACCAACGCATTCCACTAAATCCAAAAGTGCTTTTATTTTGTGTATGATCTATGAATAGTCATTCTAACGCTTATTCATGATTTCCCATTTCTACAAACTTTTTTTAATAAAAATAGTTTTAATTTTGTGAAAATAGAAAATATAATTATTTAAATTCACAAAAGGAAATTTAATTACTTTTTCATGACGAATAAAATGAGATTATGTAAAAACAAATTACACAAGTTATGGCTTTTCCAAAAAAGTCAATTACCTTAAAGAATTGTTTTTAACAAATGATATCGTTGTACGTAAATAGAAATTATTAAATGGAAAGTTCAATATCAGCAAAATATTTCCGAAAAACTATATCGCATTTTTTTCTAAATGTCTAATTAAAAGAGCGCCAATTACTTATTATCCTAACTGTAGTGCTCCTAAAAGAAAAATGTGAGGGAGCAAGAATTTCATTAACACGATGCTTATGCGCAGGTATCGTATGCTGCGTTGATACAGCATTGATTATACAACAAAAGAAAAACGCAATGTTGTTGTTGTTGTTCTTATTGTTATTCCAACAAAAACAATAACAATTAACAATTAACCAGCCTAACTTAGCTGCCGGTTAAAAGCAATTCCCGCTCTATCAATTTCGTAGCAAATCGACGGTTCTCTGCGAAATCTTTCCAGTATCTATGATTTCAAGTGTTTCTGATGATAACGATGCTGATGATGATGATGATGATTAGGTACGACGACAGCAGCGTGTAGCGAAGGAAATTCCCCTTTTCTTCACGTAAACAAAAAATAATAATAACCCACTCTGTGAGGAATACTCAGAACCGAACAATAAATGATGGGATGCACCTTTAAATTTAAAAGGAGCAAAGTGAAGATGTTTACACTTGGCTGTGAAAAAGCTCTGTGCATTATTACGATACAACCATACAATTTTTTTAAAAATATAATGAAAAAAAATTAAAAGTGGACTTAAAAAAAAGAAACTTACGCAGAGCGGAATAACGAGTCAGAGTGTTAAAGCCCGTCGGAGTACGTAAGGCCCATTTTTGTTAAGTTATTAATACGAGTAGTAGCGGTTAAGATTAATAGTAGATCTTCAGCTCAAGCTATTCCGATCTCCTGACTAATTTACGTCATAGCTATAACTAGCCCCCTTTCAAATCAAGCCCCTTTAATATATATACATAGATAATATATAAATAAATAAAATTTTACTTTCTGCTTTTCTGCTTTCTAATATTATATTCATTCATATTCATTATATTCATTAATATTTGCAATGATGTATTTTTCTTTTATTTCCTTTGGCCTTCTTTTGGATTACGAGTATGCTACTGTTATCACGAAAATCTTCAGTTCCTATTATCTTTCAGTCTCTAAAATATTTCTATTAAATATTTTAAAAATCATACGATTTTTAATACTTCTCCTTGCATTTTATTCCTCCTATTCTTCTTCACTCACAAATTGACAACCTTTTATGACAGAAAAACTGAGAAAAACTGAATGAGAGAAAATGAAGCATTGCCATTCATTTTACAATGAAAAGCTTTTCTTAAGAAGTACGTCTTAGCTGCTGTGTTGAAATTGTCCACTTTCGTAAAATGGGTGCGGAGGGCGGCAAACACAATTCACGACTCAAGTATTCTTCAGTTTAATAGATTTGAAGAAAAAAAATACTTTTAACGTTAATGTTATCACACCGAGCATTTTGTAAGGGAAGGTCTGAGAAGGCTCGTATAAAAAGCTTGGTTAAAACACTTAACAATTTTATTTGAACGCCGTCAGCTTTCAACAACGTTATTGCGGGAGGAATTTCGTGTACTGTAGAAGTAATGAAGAAAAAATAAATTCAATTAAAATCTAATTTATTTGCTTATTATTAACTGAACGTGGCCTCAAAACCGTGTGCGCATTCAACGGACTAAATACAATATAAACGAATTGCATTCGTACGTTAATTCTTGCGTGCGTTCGCTCGTTATGCTGTTTAAAACGAAGAAGGCTACAAAAAAGACGACAACAAAAACAACTATAAAAGTAATAATAATAAAAACAACAACAGAAACAAAGAAAATAATAATAACAACAGCAGAAACAAAGAAAATAATAATAACAACAACAAGAAGCGGATTACTTCAATAGAAAATGGGTAATAATAATAATAATAACAATAATGATGATAATCAATTATGATGTTATTTATTAATGCTTGTAATATGAGCACAACAACAACAAAAGTCCAAATAATGTTCTATAGTGCAAAATAGCAGATTGTTTATAGTATAAATTATTACCCAATGAATGCTATTATTATTCTATCGGAAAAAGTCGATATTAGACAATCGATAATGCGTTTGCGGTTTATTGTTTAAGCGGTGTTAACTGATCACGTTGGCAAACATTACCATAGTAAACTATTTTATATGTTAGTTAGTCGAAGATGACCTAAATCACAAAATAAATGGTTTATCATTAATACATATAATAGTTTAATAAAATACGAATACTTCAAAGTAGTAATATTTTTTTTATTTTTGCGAATAAATTAAACGCTTAAAAAAAATAAATAGTAATCAAGAGCAAGATTAAAAATGTGTTCCAAATGTGTTTCACTAAAAAAGTTTGTATGTATCAATGATTAAATAATGATTTCTGCAGATAATGCATTGTATATATAATACAAACAATGGAAAACACTTCAAATTATTGAAATTCGAAGGTCAAAAAAATGTTAAGTAAATTTTTAAATAAAGAGGATAAAAAGGAAGGTTAAGAAATTAATTTCACGTCATTTTTTAACTGTCAACATCAACTTTCATTGTGATGTGATGCGATTTGAATTCGATTTCAATTTTTTATTTGTGAATTTCATGAAAAGAAAGTCCATTTGTAAGAGTTCGGCGTCCGTAAAGTCCGGCGAGGACATTTGGCGGATATTTGTTTGGTATTCCATTAAAAATCTCAGGGTTTGTAGTTTGGATTGATATAAAAATATCACCACTTTTCACAACCTCTTGTTGTGAAATACTCTATATAGTATATCAAAGTTCATATATATAGTCATATATAAGAGTCATATATATCAAATAACTCTTATTTTAAATTTTTTTTTTCAAACATTAGTAACAAAGTACTCCAAAGGCTTACATTAATTATACTTACATTTTAAACAAATTTTTGTATTAACACAAAAACTCTTGTTGGCCTGAGTGTATTTTTAAATAAATTTTAATAATGTATTTTTAACTTTGTTACCTTCTTCCACGTTTTCTTTTATAGAGCAATTTAAATTATGATCATTTAATAAAATAAACAAAACCAAAACACATGTTGCCAAACACATTTCATTTGTTGTTTAAATAATAAAATTAGTGTATATTTGGTAACTGTGAGGTGAATGATGTTTTAATAATTGCTTGAAGAAATATATTCTGTAAATTCAACACAGCCCGTTTTGAAATGTATTCTCCTAAGTGTATGAGTATGTATGTATGTATGTTTGTATGAACACGTATTCCTATGGTGTCGTTCGTATATTTGGAAGTAGTCGCCGTCAAAGTGATCATAAAAAAGGTATTCCAAGATTCTCAAGATTATTTCATTTTAAATTTTGCATTTATATCCTGCCTGTAAAGGACTTGATGTTTCACGTGCACCGGCCATCGGTGTAATAAGTTGAAATAAGTAATTTTCAATAAGAAATTTATTTATTTCTAAGAATCAATGCAACAGCCAACGCCTCTCTTTAAAAATCGTTAATAAACGATTATGGCCGTTATGCAAATAAAACCCATTATGAATTTTTATGGCACTATTTTCCTCATAATTAATAATTTCATCATTCATATTAAATAAGGAAAATAACTGAGGCTAAAACAATTAATTTAGCCTTTCGAAATGCCTTTGCCTTTGCGAAATTAAATGAAATATTTTCGCTTAGGCGCATTCATTTCAAATGTTAATATAATAAACCGAAGGAAAATATCATAACAATTAAAAAAATTTCGAACAAATTGTCTTTTTTTTTTTGTAAAAAAAAAAATAAATACTACATAAAAATAATTATTTTTTTTACTGAAAATTTTATTGTTTCTGAAATGATAATTTAAATATTTCTTGGATTACATTGGTAATTTTTTTTCCGGTTTTTACCCCTTTAATTTACTTCTTGTTAAAAAATAAAATTCTTTATTTTTCTGAAAAAGAAAAAAAAAACTTCAACAGTAAACAAAATTAGCTCTCTTGTTTGACATAATTGAACTTCAAACAAACATACACATACACACACACGAAGATCTCAATGCATCTACGTTCCTCAATCCACCTCTGAAAACTCTGCCTTCGGCCAACACTCATTTATTTCGAAATCTTTGTGTTTTTAATTTTCACTCCGTTTTATTTTTAATTAGCTGCCAATAAAAATTTGCTCAATTTGCAATTGATAGATAAACTCATTAAAGATATGACAAAAAAGAAGAAAAAAATAAAAAACAAATATTGTACAATAACATAAACTGGGCTGGACTAAACGTACCGTAAACAGATTTTTCGGAAAGCGCGTTAAATGATGATTATGACAGTCAGTGATCTTTAAACTCAACAAAGCACAAACATTATTTTCTAAAACGAATTTTTATCACGGTTTAAGACGGTTTATGGTTGTTGAAACGCTTCAGTTTATACTAAATACATGCATTCTTTAAGACAATAATCATAATTATCAATGAAAAATGTGCTCCTTTGTTCTATTTAAGCTTTTTTATTTATTTTTTACCCAAGTATTTCCCTCGATCCTAATTTTTTTACGCAGTTATATCTTTTATACTTTCGCCATCCTAGAACTGTGTGATGATTTTTATCTGATATTTCTTTAACACGAATTCGTCTATAAATAATCACGTATACGTCAATTTTTTCACGATTATCATAAAAGAGATAGAAGACTGTTCACAATAACGCTTTTTTTGGTGTCTGCTTTCGAAGTTGTAGGGGGTTATTCCTGAACGTCCGGGCCTTGAAGGCCCAGGAGTGACTGGCGAGTCCCATCAGTCAAAACATACATATTTCGAGCGTATGGGATGATTCTACGTAAGGATTTTTGTTTATTTTTCTTTGTCTGTCATTTGTTGTATTTCACTATACCAACTCAGACGAAACATTGTTACCAAGCTTGAAGTATTTTACATATTCCTTTAAGTAATTTTTAAAAATGTAAAGATTTTGCAGCGAAAATTCGCTTTAGTGGTATCTGGTAACATCGGTTTGATGACATGTCTTATCAGCTATGTGAGCTGGTATACCTAGAAACCTAGGTGTAGAAAAGAGACTTCAATGGAACTTTGTTTCGGCTGTGTTCATGGCTATAAATAAACGCGAGGAAAAGAGATAAAGTGATCAGAGCTAATGTCGAAGATTGTATTGTTGGTGAAAAAATGGCCGCCTGTAAACAAAAACGTGCCTTGAAGTATTTTTTTTGGTGGTGCGCAATTTGGGTTAAATTCTTTTTTCATAATATTTTGTGCATATTTTGCAAAATACATTAGATAGAAATGCACGTTGAAGTAATAAAGTCAACATCTGAATGTGTTTTTATAAGTATTTAAAAAAATAGTGCACAAATATTTGGATAGTTGTATGCAGACGCATAGTTTTCCGATGGGCATTGTATGACATGTGAAAGACGAATCACATCAGGTTCTAAAAGTGGTTGAAATTCGTATGTTTTCATCTACAGACCTGAAAAGCATGTAAAAACCAACAACATACGTAAAATCGGGACTCGCTTGCTTGTTCTTCTTTTTCAGAAAGCAAAGCATCTGTTTAGCGAAAATAACAAAGCACAATTGAGAAGAATTCATGGTAGTTAAAGACCCGGGCGTTCAGGAATAGCCCCCTTAAAGAAAATGAAAATTTTCAAATATTTTTCTCATTGAGTATATATTTTTTTCCACTGTGCTAATGTTTTTTCTTTCTTTTCCCCTAAATTTAATGACATTTTTATTGTATAACTTTTATTGATTTAATGACATTCTGGTTATTAACGAACGCAGCAACAATGTTTTTTAACTTTATCGGTGATAACTAAATGATGATAAAAGCTTAGAAATTCGTCGCAAGATTGATTACTGTTGACAAGCTCCATCATGAAGACAATTAATCATAATTAAGCAAATAAAGTCGGAAAAAACTGACGATGTATAACTTAGTTACAAAAAGTTTAGACTGCTAAAATCTAATTATGGATAATAATCATTACATTATTTACGTAGGATAATAATAAAAGTAATTTATTTAAGTACAGCAAAATTTATAAATTATGAAAAAATAACGTAACTTAATGACGCAAACAGGCTTTTTTTTTAAATTTTTTTTTTTTATTGCTTTCTACTTTTAATTTTAACAACAAATTTTAGCACAGAAACGCCTTAATAACGCCTTTATAACGAAATAGTTTTTAAAGTACAGAATAGTATAATTATTGTACAACGTTATTATAACATTGTTATGCATCTGCTCGTCTATACACTTATTTAATGAAAGTTTAAGCAAACAAAAAGTTAGCCGAAAAAATAACACTTTTATTACCTTCTGAAGTGTTTTCTTAATTCATGCCTTCCATCATTTCCTTATTGTTATCATTATTTATACTCAACTTAAGGTCCAACCACAAGAACCTTGTGTCTTTTTTCAATCATCTGATAGAAATAGAATTCAGCCAATCTGGTTTTCGCGGATAACCGCAACCTTATATGTACTCGCAAAAACGCACAAATATTATAATGGATATATTATATCCATTGGCTTATAAATTTAATATTAAGCCAATGGACATATTTTGTATAGACTGCTGGACGATTACGTACGTGTAAGAAGTTGTTTTTATGGAACTTTGCGTCTTATCGTAAGGTTTTGTTTATTAATTTATTAGCATTTAGTTCTTTTCGTTAGTAACATAGTACTCACGTATAAACTCGTGCCTAATCAGTTCATCAAATCTATTTTGATTGAGCCTTTATTCCAATCGGAAACTTAAAATGGAAATGTGTCCATTTGTATTTTAAATATTTTTAAGTAAAAAAAAACAGTAACTAAAAGTATCTCAAGAAATGAAGTGGCTTCGATATTGTTTAAAGGTTTATTACAAAATTATTACAAATTATTACAAAATGGAAAATTTTAAAAATATTCATCTTAAAGTTTATTCTTGAATCTTTACAAGTCTAGGTAAGACCTGCTAGATTTGCAAAATTAATACCTTTCTATTAAAATTATTGTGAAATTGCTATTAGCTAATCGTCTGAAGAAGCTTTTCTTCTCATTTTATATTCTATTCTATTTATCATTGTCATTATCATTATCATTATCAATGCAATCACTAACAATAATTATTTTCTTGATTTAATATCAATTTTAATATTTAATTCTATGAATTTTTATATATTTATTAATGTGAAACTGAAACAATTTTAAGAATTAGTTTTAAATTAATCATTTAGTTTCTATACTTGAAAAAATAGAGAATTTAATTAATGAGTAAAATACAGTACTTTAAAGCACTAAAATAAATAAGCTAAAATAAAATAAATATAGTACTTTAGTACAATATTTATCATTTATCATTGTCATTGTCATTATCATCATCATTATTAATACATTCACTAACGATAATTAATTACTTGATTTAATATCAATTTTATTATTATATTCTATGAATTTTTATATATTTAATTAATGTGAAAATGAAACAATTTTAAGAATTTGTTTTAAATTAATCATTTAGTTTTTATAAGTACTTAAAAAAATACACAATTTAATTAATGATTAAAATATAGTATTTTAAAGCACTAAAATAAAATAAATATAGTACTTTAGTACTATAGTAGAAAGAAGTCAATATATGTAAATATAGTGAAAAATAAAAGGAAGAGGTTTCATGAAGATTTTTATGTTTCTGATAAAACGACGTAACTATTTTATAAAAGACATCTTATAATTAAACATTTTTATCACTAAATAAAAACTGAAGGATACCATCCTTCGATTTGGTAATCCTTTGGTTCTTTATAATTACATTGATCTTCGTTATTACGTTAATAAACTGAACTTATAGAATCCATACAATGTTTTTCCAGAATACAACACTTCATTATGGATAAGAACGTTGACGTTTATTGAACAAAATCTGCCCCGTCTTAATTATGATATACGTCTGGTACCAGCGGGTGAGGATGGTATATGTGAAGGCTTTGAAAATAGATCACCATTAGATGAATTTCCTGAATATTTTACAGGTAATAATTAGAATTATAAATTATTAATCGTAATTAATTTGTTTTTATTGGTCGATTACATTCCCAGAGGATCAATTACGTCAAGGTTACGTTATACTTCACGTGATCGGCGCCATTTATTTCTTCGTGCTCTTGGCCATTATTTGTAATGATTATTTCCTGCCGACGGTTGAGTGCATTTGCGAGGATCTGCATTTATCGAAAGATGTCGCGGCTGCCACTTTCATGGCCACAGCCACATCCATGCCAGAGTTCTTTACGAACACCATCAGCACTCTGTTCACCGAATCCGAACTGGGACTCGGCACGATCCTCGGTTCGCTCATGTTCAATACATTGGGTGTAGCCGGTTTGGCAGCTCTGGCCATCAATAAGGTAAATGCATACACCGCAATTCTTCTCAACGATTGCGTATACCATCTTCAACAAGCCCGTTTCTTCCACACAGCCCGTTCAGCTGGATTGGTGGCCCATAGCACGCGACTGCATAATTTACGGCTTCAATACTCTGCTCCTGATGTTTCTAGCGTGGGGTGGCAGCATCAGTTTCGTCGAATCCTGCATCATGATGATTTTCCTAGTCATATACTATACGATTACTTTCAATAATAATAAGTTTATGCCCTCAATTCGAGTCTTTATAGAAGACAAATTAAATTGTTGTCTATCGAGACGCTACGGTTCGTTTTCGGTTTCGGTTTCGAAGCTCGGTTAAAAATTATTAATCCTCTGTTATTCTAGACCTCACCGAACCGCCGGAAAACAGTGCTAAAGCTAAGCTACCTCTACGAAAAGATCCTCTGGATGGTGATGGCATGTTTGTAATAAATCTACCCGAGAATACTTCATCCACGTCATCGACCACGAATCTAACGCATTCGAAAAGCTGTGAGTAGATTTAAATATACTAAATTTCTATGGAAATCCTTTAATATTCACCCGTTCCATGTCGTCGCTCCTGAAGGGTGCGCTCAGGATGTACATTTAGTGCAGTTACCTGCTAAGCTATTCTCGTTTCCCAACGAAGAATCGAACATGATGACCTGCTGGTGGGCCTTTACTTTTCCAATTCGACTTACGCTTAAGTGTTGCATACCAAATCCTATTATCCACCGACGTCTGTATCCCTTGTCCTTCGTCATGTGCATCATTATGATTGGGCTGAATGCCTTCATGATTGTCTGGATGTTGACGGCTTTCGGTAAGTTTGATCCTTCTCTAAACACACCAACGTTATGGCAAACGATATGGTTTTCTTTTTAAATTTTAACTTTTTCAGGTGTTGCTATACAAGTACCGGAAATTGTTATGGGTTTGACCTTCCTTGCCGCTGGTTCTACCATGCCGGAAGCCGTATCAAGTCTAATAAGTTTGCGGAACGGTAAGTCGACAATCGGATAATCGACTAAATCGTAATAGCTCTTTTCGTATTCTCATAGGTGAAAACGGCATTGGCGTTTCCAATTCACTGGGCGCCAATTCGTTGGCCATTCTACTCTCTTTGGGAGTGCCCTGGTTCATCAAGAACTGCCTCAACTACGGCAGAACCGATGGCAGCCAAATGATTGTACTAGCCGCTCAGGGCATAGAGTATAATATCCTGATACTCCTGCTCTCCACTGTCGCCCTGTTTTTCATACTTAGCTTCAGTGGCTACAGACTAACGAAGCGTGCCGGTATCTCTTTGTTTTCAGTTTATGGCGTACTCATTGCACTGCAGCTGCTCATCGAGATGAATGTTTTCTTCCCCAAAAAATGCTAGACATTCATTGTTAAAAATATTTTAAACCAATTAAGACTGCTTAATTAAGTTTAGCTAAGACGTAGATATAAGGATGGTATACGACGAAAGAGCAACTACCAAAGTAGGAACTATTTGCAAATATAAACATATTAAAATACGCAAACGAAATAAAACCGCCACAGATTATGCTCAATATTTTTATGGCGAAATACATATAGATTTAAGGAAGTTACTATAAGCCGATTTTTGTCATTTTTAAACAGAGGAACAAATTTCACTGCTATGCTCAGCTGCAGTGGATAAGTTTACTCTAAGCGTTAGCTTTATGTTAATACGAGTATCAAAGTTATTGTACAAATTGTTAGTAGTATACTCAATACTTTATGATTATACCAACATAGTGAATATTGAATAAACACTAAAAAATGCTCATCCATACTAAGTTTTAAGAATTTTTATTTTTCCACGTTCAAAGTATCAGCGATTTCTAAATTAAGTACATTTCTCTCGTAAAGATTTACATTAAAGTTTCTGCGAATTTGAGTATTTTAGATGAAAGTCAATTTAATATAAGTTCGTAAATTAGACAATTCTTATATAATAATAAAATGGTTTAGTTGAATATAATGAAAAAATCGTTCCATTTCTTTGGGTTATATCTAAAGAAATTCTTTATAATGCAAGCGAATTATTTTTATTAGTTTTTAATATAATATTTCAATACAGACGCCCACACAGACCGTGACAAATTACAAAAACAAGTAATTTAATAAACTAAAAAGTTTAAAACTGATGAGTTTCAATCTTTATGGCTTTACTAAACGTTTAGTTATTGAAGGGAATATGATTAATGGAGAATTTCTCAACAATTTGTTATTCCGTTCTAATAAAGATTATATTAATAATTGCAATTATAAATAAGTTACTTAAGTTTATACCATAATTTGCCTGTTTGTATGTATGCATTTCTTCTTATAGCACAAAATGTGTACATATTTGAAATTTCACACACATGCATATGCATGGATGTATGAACAAATATTATACGTTATTTACAAATATTAATTTAAAATACTTTGCAGCCTTAATTATTACAAATTACATTATTTGCGCTTTACTTAGTTCAATTAGCCTTTGAGGCTGAATCTAATTTTAAGCCGAATTTGCTTATTGTACAGAGCATTTTACACAACCATATGACAGTTAAGAGCAGCAATGATAAGTGTGACCACCGTTTTTGAGGCTGTAGTCGTTGTGCACCAGTGGAGAACTTTTGCTATAGCTATTGCTGTGCAATTGAGTCGAATCCACAGCGTGTTGCATAGTCTTGCAGGAAAACTGTCGATGATTAGCAGCATCCTGTAAAAAGTTATTTGCTTGAGAACTGGGGAAAAGAGATGAGTAAAGAAAAATCAATTTTACCTTTGGCTGTATGGGAAAACAGCACCAGAGAATGAAGGCAATGAATGCCACTAAAGTGCCAACCAGCAGTATAAAATCCTCGATAGTCTGTCGAACGTAAAGAATAGCAATTAAAAAAAAAAAGAGGCGCAGAGGCACAACTGCACCGCCCTTACACTTACCGGCTCCTCACCCAACAGTACATGATTTATTAGATAAGCAAAGTCATCAAAGGGTGTCATTTTACCGCCCTTATGCAGTTGAAATTTGTAAGACCTTTTTAGTCTTTTCCGGTTGCTTTTATCCTTTCTTCCTGCTTCCTATTTCCTCTGTGTTCTTTGCCTTTTGATGTTATGCTCTTCTATCAACAGCAATTATTCTATTTCTTCGTTTTTTTTACCAATATCTTTGCTTTTATTTATTTAAATTTTTGTCTTACATTCACTATAAAATATAAATATATTTTAAATTAATGCTGTTTCTGTTAGAAAATTTTACTTTAAAATTTCTAATCCTGATTACTTTTCTCATTGAAGCACAAAATATCGATTTTGACATTTCATTTTACTATCAAAGGTTTCGTTTGTGCAAAAATTCAGCTGGCCCAGGGCTGCTTTCCAGTTATTAAAAATTTCAAAAAAGCTATAAAACTAAAACCTAAAACTAGTAACTATGTAGTTGTCAAAACAACTTTTAATAAAATTGAAGAAATTTAAAATCTCTTCATTCGAACATTTGTTCGTACACTTCATAGTTAATGCAATAATTAAACTAGCTCAGGATTGCTGTTCAGTGTATAACTACAGCATAAATAGTAAAAGTTGCATTTGACACTACATGTGTGACGGATCGCACTTATAATTGAAAAAAAAAATATTTTACAGTACTACGGAAGAAATTGGTTAGGTTGCAACCCTTAAGATCTTAATTTCAAATAATACGTTTTTGCTATAAGCATATATCAGCTATTTTAAATTGGTGAACTGGGCAAAATAGCAACAATAACACTTTTTCAAAATGACGTACTGGACCTTAATGTGAACATTAAGGTGATTGTTACTTGTTGTAACTTGTTGTTGTTACTTGTTGTTTCGCCAATTACTTTTGCCAGAGAAACTGCTATGCTTTCCAAACTTAAAGCTGCATTCAGACAGAGCGCGTTTATCGTTTTTTCCGCTCGGTTGTAATACACAGAAATCCCATAAGCTGTTCAGAAGGAAAAAATGCGTTGTTTACTGTCGCGGCGTATAGATTTACGCGCCGCGGTGCGTTGTGAAAATTTACAAAATGTCCTACTGGTGTTAGTGTTTTGTGAGTGTGTGAGTTGAGATCTACAATTTTTGGAGTTGGCAGAGTTCAGATTACCAGTTATCGCTAGACAGTTGAAAGTTTGAAGGAAAAACTTTCCAAAAAATTACCATTTTCTGCAAATATGGCATCTTCCTATCTATATATACTCCCAGTTGATTTGTTTACTTTCGTATCGATCCGCGTTTTGTCTGAACACCAAGATAAAAACGCCTTACAGCGCGTAGCGATAACCGCGCTCTGTCTGAATGCAGCGTAATATTTGTCCAGGGTGGTTATTAAAAATAATGCCATTATTCCACAAAAACGAAACATGAAGTTTCGTGATTAGCGTACGTGCTTTGTGATTTTACATATATGTTTGTTGTTGTTTGCCTGGAAAACAACATCCAGAAAATGAACAAAGCTGAACACACTCTACGTTTCTTTTGTGCGGAACAGTGCCATAATTCTTTGCACTTTTGAAGGCACCATTTAAGGGGGTTATTCCTGAACGCCCGGGCCTTTAACTCCCATGAATTCTTCTCGATTTTGCTTTGTTATTATCCATTGTTGTTGTTGTTTATCAGCAAACACCCGAAAATGAAAAAAGCATAATTGAGAAGAATTCATGGGAGTTAAAGGCCCGGGCGTTCAGGAATAACCCCCTAAGTTTAAAGCAGAGATCTCTGGTTTAAAGTCTGAAGGAAGTCTAAAGACGGGCTATAAAAAATTACAGCCTTTGACAATACAATTCGAAGTAATTGACTATAATTCTAAATACATTTCATTAATTCTTTGGATACTTAAAAAGTTAAATAACCTTGACTTTTCATCTTTAAAGCGAGTGAATAAATTTCAATTATTTGAACAAATATTTTGTAGTACATACATATTTATGTGTGTATGTATGCATACATATGTTACAAGAAAATCTGGCTTTGAAAATACAAAAATGCAAATTTAATACTCCAATGCACTTCACCCCTTTAAAAAACATTTGCCTCTTAAATAGATTTTTTAGAAATTTTGTATCTGTAATCTATACGTACAAACATTCGCTCTCTTGTTATATAGAATTTGCAGAAACATCAAAACTTCAAAATTACTTGAATGTGAGAAAGGAAAAAAGAATATTTCAATATAATTTATCATATTCGTGACCGACAATTAGACCCATTAATAATTATTAAAGCCTTGAGCAACTTTGTTACAGACACGCATACATCCATAAATAGACATACATATGCATACATCCATGCATACTGCATTCTAGTGCAGCTCCGCCTTTTTGCTGATAATTTTATCCTTACTCGAAGACGAACATAACGAAGAACTACGGCATCCTTTAATATTCTTCTTCGTACCCAAATAAAATTTTAAACCATTAGGAGTCTACTCGCAGAGCCAATATTCCCCCACCCCCTTCATCAATGGCATCAACGTTGGTTTCAACGTTTCGATTTTCATTCAACATTCTGTCCTGTCTGTCAGCCGACGAATCTAGATTTACATGGCGTCTGGTGCCCCCCTTCCAATTGGCCGACAGCAGGCAGCAAACACTCGCACTCCCATGCATACATACACGGAAAACGCAACAGAAACAGCAACTGAATAAAAGGATACGAGCGCAACACGGATTGCTGTCGCGTCGCTCCTTCCTCCAGTTCGCACATTGTCATCCTTTCGGCCAATTCGACTTCACCCCACCGACGCAGCCGGTCGACCGACGACCAAACATTCTCCATTTGGAATGGATTTTTGTGTTGCTATGCACGCGGTAGGTAAAATCGACAAAGTAGTTTTTCATCGTTTTTGCCCAGAATGTTTGTTAAAACGAGATGGCGATAGGCAGCACGAAGGAAAAATGTTTGAGCAAGTGAGATGGCTGTTGATGGGAGAAATCATTTGTAGCGAATGAAATGCAGAAAAAGTGTAAAGAACTGCAGGTGGCGCCATTTTTACCACACGCAATAGAAACGTTGAATTGAAAAAGGATTCTAAAGAGGTTCGGAGATTATTGTCCAAGCTAAAGGTTCTTACATAGAATATTATTTATGAAAGTTCTTATAATAGTTTTATAAAAGATGATTAGAAAATTATCCTTCAAGATTATGATAAATGTGTCGTCTGCATCTGTGGCATTTGCTCCGTGTGATTTCTACATACATAGTAATTTAATGATTTCGGAAACAGTCCACATCTAGAGATTAAAATCATAATGGGCTCTGTTTTATCTGTTCTATCTAAATCGACAAAGATAATAATAATAAATTATTATTGGCCAATAAATTTTCTATGATTACAATATCTATAATAAACATTATCGCATGGATAAACACTATCATATAGAGATAGAAAATGTGCATGGAGTTAAGAAAATTAAAATTTGAACTTTGTTAGTTTCATTGGTGATTTTTTCCTAAATCCTTTTCATCTACCAGAGCGCCAAAATTTCCTCCATTATTTGAACCATTAACTAAAATCCACCAACGCTGAGACAACTGCACTACGGACACGGGCGTTGGACAAATCAACCGTTTCATTCACACTCAAACAGTATGAACGAAAGAAAAAACAATAGCACGAGTTATCTAGTTCGCTCTCGTGCCGAAAGCCCACGGAAGAACACCTGAGTATCGCCTCGTTTCATTCGCACACATTCGATTTAACGAAACGGGAAGCAGAAACTTCTGCAAAACATACACGGGCGAAGTACAACAGCGGAGTCGAGTTCAGTTTTCGCCGAGTTCGTTGAAAGTGTATTTTTTTCATGTGTGTGACGAATTTTTATATTTTTGCAATTAAATTTCATTGTAATAATTCACTGAAAAATAGTCACAATTGTGCTAAATCACACCGGAAAGTGTTGAGCGTGTATTTGTGTATGTTTCGCGGTCACTTTTCATCGTTTTTCAACGTGAAACTTGCGTTTTCTGTACGGCGTTGAAAATTTTTCCAGTTAGCCTCGTGAAGCACTGATGGCGCTCGTTCGGGACGTTGGCGGCGCAGCGTTTTCACTAGGTATTTCTTCAGTGTTTCTTTCATACTTCTGATACGCTTTCGACGGATTGAAAATGGTCATCTCTTCGGCGAAAAATGAAAATTAAGTTAATTTTCTACATTATTTGAATTCTTTGAGTGTGTGTTCCGTGTGTGTTGGTGGGCTGAGCGACAAAAGGATCGGCAAAATTATAAGCAATCAACAAGGAAAATGTTTATTGGTCATCGTTGTCGTTGTCGTCGTCTTCGCTTTGTTGTTTGTGGAACGCAGTAGGCGGCGTTGCAGTTTTCTCTGAATACTCATTTCATCCTCAACAAAGGAAATTGAAATGTTTATTCCGCATCACAATGCAAGGCAGTGCAGAGCAAATGCTTGATAATAAAACGCAAAATGGGTCGGCAGATCTCTACGAGTGTATAAAAGTGAGTTTCTAACTTTGAAATAAATAAAAATACCTTCCAAATGCCTGGCATTCTCCACACTCAACATGCATCTCAACAAATGTATATTTCTGCAAAGTGTAGACATCGACTTTTGGATTTCATTTATGAAGCCAGGCAGAACAGAACGCCCAGCGAAGACAACGACGACGTTGTCGGCAAATAGCTGCACAAAAGCGAAAGAGTATTCTCAAAAGCAAAGATTAGAAGAGAAAAATATTTCTTATGACTCTCTCATCGCCGTAACAGAAAACTCAGGGTTGCGTACGATTAGCTCTTCACAGAATGTTTGGAAGATAGCGATTTTATTTATATTCCAAATGTGTTGTTTTTTAAAAAAACATTTTTATTATTGAAGTTAAATTACCAGCTTTTAAATTTTCAAATCAATATCAAAGTCGAATATTTTGTGGGTTTAAATAAATTCTTAAGCAAGGTTTACTCCAAATTCCAACAAAAATATGAAAGTATCAAAACAACAACAAAGCTATTTAGTGGTTCTAATAAATGTCGTTAGTTGATGATTTATTGTTGATATTTATTCTTTGATTTTGTGGATTTTTTAATTTTTCTCGTTGTCGCCTCTAAATTTCAGGAAATTGCTGTGAATTGTGAGTATTTTTTTTGTTGCATCGTAAAGAATGTTTGTGCTGCAAAGTTGCAGAATGCTTTTATTGACAGCGTCTTCACTGTAATGAAAGAGAGAGTGAGAGGAAGAACAATGTTATGGAGACACTTAGCAGTTAAAGAAAAAATTACCATGATCCTCAATCTCAGTGTTGATTAAAATTACAAAACTCCGAGGAATTTCTGATAGTTTTCTTTTAATTTTAAATAATGTTTCGTATAAATAAATAAATAAAAAAAAGCGCAATAAAAAAACGCAAAAGCGAAAAAAAGCGTGGACTTTGGAACCAATATCTGTCAAACATAGTTTACAGAAAAAAATACATTAAAGATGGCACAACGCCGCTATTAGTTTAGTCTTCTAACCAAATTTGACAAGGGATGATGGAGATTCGTTCAAAACCCATCGGTTCGAAAACTTAGAGAATGTCAAGAAGTTGGAAAAGCACTCTAACATTGCAAGTGTTTTTACACGCAAATTTTTTTGCTGGGTATTTCTATTTGCATACGCAGGTCTCCACACAAGCAGACGCACACACGTTTTTTAGTATATATGTAGTTATTTACGATATATGACATGAAAGTTGTTCACACACGGCGACGTCTTTCGAATGTTGCAAAACGCTTCAGACAGGAGACGACGTTCTTCTTTCAGGTTAGAAATTGTGTCAGGCTGTCTGTCGCCTTGGAGTTGGCGCCAATATGAGGAAGAAGAAAGAAGGAATTGTTCTATCATACGTAATTTTACATGAACATGAAGGCCTGCCTCTAAAGCCATTGCTTGCAAATATTTCCTGTTAACCTGCATCATCAAAATCGCCACGAAAAACGCATTTTCATCATATATTTCATATATAATTTCATATATAAATTATTATTTCATATATAAATTAATATACATTTTTTTTCTAATAATTTTTCTTTTAAATAATCTTATCGTACTTTTTTTATAATTTATTAATTGTTTAGAAAAAAAAAAATTAAGCTACCTCTAACCATTAGCAACAAACGCCACCAAGCAACGCATTTAGGTATTAGAAAAAGAAAAACAAGCAGCAACAATAACAATTATTAATAGAAATAATGACAATACGAAAAATAAATAGAGCGCATTAATGAACAAAAAAAAAAGAGAGAGCGGGAGAGAGCAGTTCATAATGCCTGCCTATTATGAAAATAGCTCTAAATGAGTAAAGGCAGTGTTGCCAATCTGTGCAGGACGACAGTTACAATGGTGTTTCTAACCATTCGTGTCCATAATATCAGTCAATAATAATATCAAGTCCATGTCAATAATAATAAATATTAATATTATTTTTTGGAAGAAAAGTCAACAAAATGCCTTTGGAGTTCCTGACTGTGTCAAGATTCAAGCTTTAGTACCTTTCATTGTCAGAATATATTTTCAAATACAAGCAAACAACATGCCAAGATGACTTTCTATAGCAAACGGCTTTAATGTGATCAATATGCCATTTCTCTTTATTTGTTTTCAATGTTACTTTGTTTTGTATAGAATTTTCTAAAATTTTATATAAATAAATACAAATATTCGCAAATATTTAAAATATTAAACGCATAATTGTCCTTACCCGAATTCTAATAGTGTTTTTCTTAAGCCTGTATGATTTTCATTTTTTCTGTATTGTTTTTCTTTCGTCAAGTTGCTAAAGAAGGGATCGACTATAGCAATGGACGCTGTCATGAGTACAAATTCATGCGCTATAGTAGGCAAACGATTAAAAATGTGCAAGAAAAATGTAAGCCCCGTTACATTTTTCAGATATTGTTTTTGACGTTTCTTTAATGCAAATTCTAAAGCTGGTGTGACACTTAATTTTTTCTGGGTTGTTTTTCTTTCGTCAAGCTGAAGATTTCGCTGCCAATGGAAGTAGGCATGAGTGCGAAGAATGCGCTATAGTGTACATTCGATATAAAAATGTGAGCCCCGGAAAATTTTTCAGATATTGTTTTCGACATTTTTTTATGCAAATTATAAGCAACTTTGACAACAATAATTTACAAGCATATGTCTGAAATGTTGCAGCGATTCTCTATTGATCTCTTTCTTACAATGAAACGGATTTTCTACAGCTATCTAGCTCACACGCCACTTCAAAAACAATACAGAAAAAATGAGGTATTATACAGGCTTTAGGAATATGCATTTCAAATGTCGTTTTAGTTCGAGCTTTTGTGAAACAGGTGGCAACCATAGGAAGGCAGGAGGCGGCAGTTGTTCGACCGCGCCGCGTCTGATCGATAAGATTATCTTTATGCATTACCGGCGCCATACTGCTGCCAGCAGTAAACACGTCACGGCGACAGAAGTTAACAGTTCTTTGTTGAAAAAAGAAGTCAATGTAATAATGTCAACTGAGTGACTCATGACGTGTGCACAAAACCAAAATAATGCTTTCTGACAACAGAGCTAGACTTCTGGTTGCCGCGATGTTAAACCATTCTGTGTATGTACTCTTAGGGCGATAACAGCATCCTTCAGGAACAACAGAAACACGAACAGAAAACCGGTGACGAAGCATGTTAATAAACAGTCAGTCAAAGCCTCGTAGCAACAAAAAGGAGAGAGAAATTGAAAGCGTATTTCGGTGAGAGGTAAAAGCGGCAACAATAAAAACGTCAGCGACTGATTGACTCTGAAGGCCTTTCAGAATAAAAAAAAATATAAAAAAATAAATAAAATTAAAAAAATAACGTTATTAGGAAAATAATGCATATTTATTTACGTAAATGAATTTCAAGAAAATTAGCAACGTCATTTATTTTGCGCGGAAGGCGGAAGTATAAATTAGCAGTCAACAAAAACAACAACAACAAGAATAACAAAATTGCGTTTTTGTTGCCAATCTGGCATTGCTGTTACTCATTTTTGTGATCGCTGTTGTTGCTTTTACAGTCGTTAAATGCATTGCTATTGTTTTCTTGTTGTTATTTATCTGATTGTTGTTATTGTTATTGCTTCTGAGCTTTGTGCATGCTTTGGAAATTTTTAAATTCTACGCCACAAGCAAACCGGAAACTCTTGAGAGAGAGAGAGAGAGAGAGAGAAAGAAGAAGAGGAAAAGATCAGACAAAGAGATAGACATACGGTAGAAAGAAAGAGAGTGTAGGACGATGTCGGGTCAGGAAAGACGGCATTGTTGATAATTGCTGAGGAGTTGGCATTGCGGCGTCAAGTGCACACTTTGAAGAGCTTTCGTCTCAATCACGGAAACTCTGATTGTATCAAGTTGGACAAATGACAAATCAGTAGCAGCGGACTTTTCCGATTTAATAAAGTATTCTTAAGCACAGCAAAAATATTCTTTGAATTAGAAATTTAATTAAATTTCGAAATTATGCAAATCGGACAATTAAATGAGTCATTTACTCAACATACTTTGTAATTATTTAAAAAAAAAATTTTTTTCAAATTTCGAAATTATTTAAAAATTTAAAATTTAAAAATTATTTTTTATTTAAATTAAATTGATTTAATTTTAACATATTCTTTAAAATTACTACAAATAAAAATTTTATCAAATTTCGAAAAATTTAAATAGCGAAAAATTAAAAAAAAAATTTGAATTAAATTTATTTAATTTAAAATTATTTGAATATTATATATAAATTTGAACATATTCTTTGAAATTATTAGCATTAAAAATTTTAGCAAATTTCGAAATTATGCAATTCAAAAAATTCATTGGATCCGAAGACCTTCATTACCCTTTTAATGATAGACTTGTGCGTACCCAAGACGTACATATATACATATTTTACTTAACTTGCTTTAATTTGTTTGCAAAAATCAACACTTTCCGTCAAACTCTGAGGCAACTGTCTGTTTTTTAATAAAAAAACAAAACCTAGCAAGAGTCCAAAAATCTAAAAATAGGAAATAAAATAAAATAAAAATAAAAAAGAGTGCACAAAAAAAATAAAATGTAGCCGAAAAACTATGTGAGAGTTTGCTTATTGTGTATTGAAGACGGTGACGGTAGCGACGGTGTTGCTGTTGCTGCTGCTGTGCTTCCTCTTTTTCACACCAAATGCTGCGAGTGTGCCGTCGCTGCCATCATCGTCATATGTTTAACCTAAATTGTAGAAACTTTTCTTCCTTTACTTTCGTGTGTTTTTGGTAGAAAATTTAAGATTTTGGTAAGCGTTTAGTTTCTGCGCGTGTGGATTGAAACACGTTGGTAGCTTGCGCTGTTGTGTCACTCTGCACAAACACAAATCCTTATTTTTCATGTCATAAAATATGCGGGACAGAGTGATAGACCGTTGAAGATTTAAAAAAGCAGAGACTGGTAAAGACGGAAAATGGTTTTTGAAAGGCAATCATCGATTCCTCTAATTTAATTAGACAAAATCGTTTTGAGTCTATACTCATAATTTATTTAGTCAAAATCGTTGGCCATTAACGTCGTTTTCTTTTCTCTCGAAATTGGCAGCTCTGTTTAGCTTTTGCACAGAATTCGTGCGATTCAATCGTTTCGTCAAAAAAAAAAAAAACTACAGCGTCTACAGAGAAGCGCTGGCAGAAGCGTTAACAGAATCGTTGAAGTGCTGTTGAGCCACGCGCCACAGTCGAGGTCGCTTCGGCCGCTTCGTTAACAGCGTCGCTAAACTACCGAATATCTGTACAATCATAAACGTAGATAATTAACAGCGGCGGAGTTGGACGACGTTGACGACGACTTAACGCGTTTGCTGGTCGCCTCGCAATCAACGCCAAACAAACCGCTGTCCGTCAATCGGCGCTGAACAGAGTGAGGTTAATGTTCCCTTCAATTTGACGTGAATTTCTGGTTTTGTGTCGTCAGACGATGGCGGCCTTTGTTTCATAGTAGTTTGGGTTTTTTATAAGATATAAAATGTTGTTGTTGTTGTTGTTATTATTATTATTATTCTACTGTTGCTAACTAGATGTTGCGGCGGTGTCTATAGGTAATTATTGTTATTGTTGCTAGCTCAAACTGTTATTATTATTATTGTTGTTGTTTGTGTTGTCTTTTTTCATTAGTATACACTTCAATACATGGACATAAATATATTGTATGTCCATATTGTATTTAACTTGCTTCGCTTGTCTGTATTTTTCGCCGTGTTTTGTTTCTCTTTGCCCACGTTTGATGTCCGTTGCTCACTGTCGTGGTTGCCAGCCTGGATTTTACTGCTGTGCTTTATTGACTTTTTTGGTTATTTTTTTCATTTGTGCCATTTTTTTTTACTCTAATCGCATGTATTTATTTTTTTTTTTTCCTTTTGGAGTTTTCTACACTTGATTTTTGCTTTTTATTTCGCTGTTGTTGTTGTTGTGCCCGGCCGGGCCGGTAAGCGCTCATCGAGGTCGCCGCTGCCGCTACTTTATTATTATTATTATAATGCTCGTGAGCGGTGTTGTTCCTTTTTCTTCTATTTGTTGCTCATTAAATACATAATACTTTTCTTCCTCTTTTTTTTCTGTTTTTCCTTTTTTATTCCTTTCTTCTTGCATTTGATTTTCGTTGTTGCTATTTGTGAATTTTTGGCCTTTTAGCATAATTTTTGTTGCTGTTGTTGCCATTTGTGGCCAACTTCAATATACCTTAGCATATGTGTATGCGTGCATGTGTGTTTGTGTGCATGCGTGTGGAACTTTCGGGGGTCTATTTGGCAACGGACTATTTGTTGCTGCGTTCTTGTTTGCTTCTTCTTTTTGTACTCATAAATAGTCTATTTCTTTTTTGATTGTTGTTGTTTTGTGTCGAGCAATGATACGCTATACTGATGCTCTCCGCAGGCTATATTTTTTAATTTATTTTTGTTTATTTTCGAATATTTTTCTTATATTTAAACCGCTATTGTTGCCTTAACACGATAGAAACTACGATTTGTAAAAAAACCAAGTATGTTTATGTTACTAAATTATTTTAAGATAGATTTCATGAACATTTCATTTATTTAAATTCAAATAAATGAAGATTTTTTTAAACTCGAAAATATTTCGTTTGTTTTTTTTTTTAATTTTTAACCTGCGTTTCTCTCTGTCTTCTCTTCCTTCAGCGGAATATTTAGAATTCAGGCTGCTTTTTTACCATAATTTTTCTGTACTAAAATTTGTATAATTTTTTTTTAATTGCTATAACTACAATTTTTATTCGTTGGCGGCGTTAAAGTAACTTCGCACTTTTTTCACCTTGGCAACTCTGTTTACAGATGTCATTTCATCTGATCCGATTTCCTCTCTTTGTCTCGCCGCTCTTTGATCTTCTTTTCTTCGCTTCGCCACTCTTTGATCCTTTTCTTTTGCGCCAGTTTTACAGCCAAAGCACATTGCGGCAGCGACAGCGGCAGCAACTCTCTCTCGCTGCTCAGCAAAGTACATTAGAGCAGCGACAGCAAGTCGGCTATTTGTTTTTGTATTCTGTATCCCATTCTCTCGTCTTGAAAGAGAGCTTACTGTCCGTGTATTTTTCAATACAATTTGTCGGATTTTCAGTGAAAATTGGCAACACTGAGTGAAAAAGAGAGTGGGAAAAAAGAGAGTTTTGCTTGCTGCCGTAATAGAATCTATTTTTCAGGGCAGCGGCAGCATCCATAAGCCTCTATATAATTTGCTGTTGCTGTTGCTGCCGCTGCCGCAATGTGCTTTGGCTGTTAAGTACATGCGAGTAGCCGCAACCGTACCTACGTTTATTTGGATTAATAACCTGTTTTTTCGGCTTTTCATTAGATCTTCGCGTCACATGCAACAACACCACTACCATGACGACCATCAATAGCTCGGTGAGCAGTTTGTCTCGTTCTGTTTGTTGTCATTCATTATGTTCTCGTTCGTTTCGAATGAATTTTACCAAACTTTGTTTTGGCGTGCAGCCTCGATTCTCTCTCTCTCTCTCTCTCTCTCGCTTTCTCTTCGTTGTCGTTGGAGTTGCACAGAGTTGCGTGCATTGCATCTTGTCTTGTTCTTTTCTTGCAGCAACTGCCGAAAGCAAGGTGTTCGTTGTTTCCCAAAAACAAACTTTTCTGGTGGTCATTATTGTTTTATTTAGTAAAGATAATTTCTCTTCTTTTCTCTTTCTTTCTCCATGTGAAATGTTTGTAGGTCTGTACATATGTTTGCATGTGTATCATTTTGTTTGACCGTACGTACATACGTACGTACATACTCGTAGAGCAGTTTTGCAGCTGCCTAACATACTTCTTCTCCTAAAGTTGTCTCTCTGCCCTTTCCATCGGTCCAACATAATAATTTCTTGGTTTATCGAAATAACTCTTGCTTATTTGTTGAAATAATGGCGAAATGACATATTTACGAATGACAATTCTTTTCAAATTTCGGTTATTTTTTGATATTTCTATAAATCGCATTCAATATATCGTATCTATCTCTTCATTCATTAGAATATAAGACCCTTACGTTACGTAAAATTCCGATTACGTTACGTAAACAAAACATAAATGTTAAAAATTCGTGCAACAATTTTAAAATGTTCTTTCTATCGACAGATGATTTCATTATAGAAATTTAAAAGCTTCACAGTTTCAGTATCTATTCCACTGACAAGAATTACTACAGTGGTATTACATTAAAGTGAATTAAATATTTTTCACTTTTGTATTTTACGATATTAAAAATTGATGCTTTGTTGATATGCAATTTTGAATGCTTTCGGAACAGATCAATCCATGCATACCAGGCCCATTCTATTATCATTTGTAAAAAATCTCCCTCTCCGTATGATCTCTCTAACACATCCTCTCTCTTTTCTTCTCTTGCAGACTTGAGTACTCGCAACAAATGAGCGATCAACCAACCAACAGCCGTCAAAACTAGCGAGTAATTGTAACGACTACACGGTGCGAAAAACAAACCACCTGAAATTCACACAAGACTCAAACAGAGAAAAAGATTTAATGGCGGCAAAAAAAGATGGAAATTAATGTAAATAATTAAACACTTGAAACGAATTTAGTGTAAAAAAAAGTGCAACACTTTTAAAGAGAAATACACACATGCGAAGAATATAGAACATTTCCATTCAGTATTTGAAATTGTACTTTTGCAGTGAAATCCAATCAAATCAAATCAAGTCAAATCAAACAAAGCAAAACAAAACGACGGCGTTAAAAGTTCTTAAAATGTTTTGTTGTCACTATCGCTTTGTCGCACTATTTCTAAATGTTAAGGATTTACATACTAGTAGTACTTTAGTAACCGACAGAAATCGGTTAAATATTCAATATCAATAGAGCAGTTAATATTGAAGTAAAAAGTGTGCGTTGATGTGTGCGCGTGAATGTGTGTGTGTAATTTTATAATAAATAAATAAATAAAAAATAAAAAAATAAAAAATTTAGTATGAACTTGAAATAACAGTTGGTTACTGTTTGATTTAAACCAAATTAAAACATACATTTGTACGTTTGCAAACCTTTGACTACATTAAAAAGAATGTACAAGAAAATCTATTGACTGAGAATCGCGCGAGCTACAAATCGTGAAAATCTATCTACAACAAACATAACCAGTAATATCTACTATATCACAGCAACTTAGTTAAGACTTTTATAAGTGTATTTTTTCTAAATAAATCAAATAAAACCAAATTATATAAATGTATAGAATAGATGACCAGAGTGTTGCCGCTATGGATAAAACCAAGCAAAAGTGTAAGTATTCGTCATTTAATTAATTTCATTTAAAAATGTCACTTAGAAATTTAATTTAATAATGTAACGTAAAGTTTTGCTTACGTATCTTATAAAAAAATTTTGTTTTAAGAGCAAAGTACATTTATAAACTTTTATCATTATCATTATTTTTACTCGCATTATTAGTGACAACACGAATCAATTTGTTTTAAATGATATCACATTCAAGCGTCACATGCTCTTCGGCACATGCCTGCAGTATGATTAAACAGTTTTGTTGAAGATTAATGATGGTATGCGTTAAGAATATAAACTTAATAAGAAGTAGAAAAGTGGTAAAATGTATACGAGAATGTGTTTGACCTTTTTTCACAAATTAATAGTAAAACATTTACAGTAATAAACTCTCTAGATTGTTCAGTTAGTATGTGTTTAATGTATTATTTTTCCGACTCTTTTTCTTGTCTCGACCCAACCTATTCATCCTAAGCTCCTGTCGCATCCCATGCAGAATACCTCGTATTAATTTAAATACTATTCATAAGTAAGAAGAGTTAATTCAGAGATTTTTTACCGATGAAATATATTTACAATATGAAATATAAATATATATCTGTTAAAAAGTGTTATTTTTTACATCCAATGGATGGAAAGCAAACAAATCCGAAATAAATTGATAAAAATCCAAAATTGAGAAAAAGAGGAAATAAAATTTAATAAATAAATTTAAGAATCGCGTATTTTATAGGAGCAAATTTTTTGTCTTTTACTTGGCTCCTGCATTAACAGGTGCTCAGAAAAGTTGAGACAATTTTAGGTTAGGATCCACATTCTGTATATTAATATATTGTACCTATGTTCTTTGATAATATTCAATGTCCATACATTATGGATTTAGTGGAGTTCATATATTTTTAATAGGACTTCTTTTTCAAGCAATTTTTTAAAATATAAAACTTTAGAAATAAGTTAATCAATTTGGCAGGTTAACCACCATCATCCAATGGCATTTTCTTACAGTGTAAGCGAAGACCTCTTTGAATGAATGTTATGTTGCGTTGCATTAGTCGTTACAGGTGGCCCAGAATGCAGCGTCCCAGCGTCCGCTCTCTTGCACAAATGCTCCCATAAGGTTGTACAAAGAAAAGGTGAAAGAGAGAGAGAGAGAGAGGTTAAACAGACGCTGGGAAGCTGGACGCTGAGACGCTGCATTCTGGGCCGGCTATTACTCGTCCTGTAAAGAATAACATTAATATAACATTGAATTGTACAGCTCTGTTTTAAATTCATATCAACGCTCTAAAATTTAACATTTATCTACTGTTAATGATTTTAAGCACTTTGTTAAGTCTCCCTGTTTTTTAATTTTTCTTTTTTTAATTCATTAGTAGTCATTAGATTAATGAGTATATACTCGTACTTCTCGATTTTAATATTTCTTTTATAAATCGATTACTCATGAAACCAAAGCCAAGTTATTTTCGGACAAAAAAGAAAGAAGAGACACATTCATTCCTTTTTTGGTAACAAAACGAGACAACAAAGCGCGCAGACCATTTTGAGAGCAATTCCTTGCTGTGTAATGTCTTGACGACCTACTAAAAATAGCTGTAAATGTACATAAATAAATTAAATCTGGCTAAATTCGTTTTTGTTGTCTTTTTGTACACAATTTCGAAATATCAACAAGTTCTGTGTTTACAGATTAATGAACTTGAAATGAAATTATGCCACGTTATTTTTCTAAACACGAGAATGATATTATCATATGATACGAGTAGATATATGTATTTAAGTAAAAAATAAAAGAATTCTTATCGTAACAATGCCAGAATATTTCTTTAAATTTCATTGAGTTTAAGGAAATTTCAGCTCTTACAAAAACTCAAAAGAAGCTAGAAAATGTTAAAGAAGAAAAACACTTCAGAAATGTAGTTTTAATATATAAGAATATATTAATATATACATATATGTATATATAGATATATATTAATTTTTAGTAGATATTTATTTCTAGCGTATTTTATTAGTATTTTATCTATTCGTCTACTAACACGAATGTGTGCCGAAAGTAAAAATAATCATTCTCCTCATGCTGTATGCTGCATGCTTCTTCCTGCAAGCTGGCTGATTGATTGTTCGTCCGTCCGTTCGTCTCACTTTGACTGGCAGTGACTTTTTGGTATGTGTGTGTGTGTGTGTGTGTTTTAATGCCACCACAACCGTTGAGCTAATTGGCCAATTTTTCTCTATAAAATTTCTCTAATAAAATATGTATTAATCTCGTTCCATTCTGTTTAGCATAACTATCAGAAAAAAAGGATCGAAAAGATCGAAAAACCAAGTCGTAAAAAAGCTCTGACGTTCTTTCTGTTCTATTCGTAATGCATTTTTTGTGCAAAAATAATTGAAAATTGTTGTATGTATTTTTAGATTAAAGTATAATAGGTATAAATATAAAACCAAATGACGATAAATTGATTGGTTTGACCTTGGAAAAAGCAAATATTTTTGCGCTGAGACAGGAATTTTTTTATATCTTTTTTATTCAATGCTACTACCACACAAATTCCATATTTCTTTAAAAAGCACACAATATGAAGCTTTACATCGAAGGAGTTTTAAAGCTTCAAGCATTTTTTTCATCAACGTTTCGCCTCAGATTTTAATTTAATTCAAAAAATCCTTGAATCCTTGCGCCAGCTCTGCATATTCTCTAAAATAAATAAATAATTGATGGCTGTTATTTTGAAAGTGGTATAAAATTTATACTCAATTCGCACCAGAATTTTCATCAGAATCTCGGAGAATCAAAGTGTCGCTCGCTCTTTTTTTGCTGACTTTTTTATTATAGCATTTCTTATTGTTTATCAGCGCGCTCATACTCAAACTAAGGCTTGAAATTATTCATCCCTTTGATTTATTGCCGATTTATAAATAAAAGAAATCTACAACAACAACAACGACAGCAACGCATGAACACATGCTTTGAACTATACGCTCTTGCGCTCTCCTTTCTTATTCTCGTACACTAAAGGCCCACGCTCAGTCATTGCAGCAACAGCAAAACAACCGGAACACAATGCGGCAGTGCCAGCGGCAGCTCAGAGAAATTGTACAGAAGTTGATGGGAGCTGAAGCGGCCCTGAAAAATAGATTCTATCACGGCAGCTTTGCTTTTGGTCTTTTTTTTACGAAAGAAAAGAAAAAATGTTGCCTCTTTTTAGCGAAAATACGAAAAGTTTTATGATATTTAGGCGGAGAGAAAGCTCTCTTCAAAGACGAGAGAATGGAATAAAGAATGCAAAAACAAACAGTGTCAGATTCACTTTGAAAAAGGGAGAGAGCTTAAGAGAGGCGTAGCTGCCGCTGCCGCATTCTGTTTGGGCTGAAATGTTGCAACGAATTACGAGTTGCTAGTTGATTAAGTTTAGCTCTTATGGCAACACAGCAAAGTTGAAAATTGACGACTTCGCTGGATTATCAACTTGAAACTATTGTAGTAAATCGTTGCAGCATTTTGCTGTTGCTGGATTGAATGTGCCTTAGCCTTAACTAGATATGTCCGCCTTGTCATTGTTGTTTTTGTTGTTGCTCGTGTGACGTTTACGCAATCATGAGAAATGGACGGCTGCAGCAGCAAACAAAAGTAGAAAAATAGAAATAAAAATAAGCTTTATGCATATCGACATGTTTTATATACGTGCACTCATAGCCATACATATGTATGTGTGTGTATAAGCAACGCATATTGTTGTTTTGGTTACACTCTTGGTGTTGTTGTTGTTGTTTTTGCTGAACTTCTTCATTTGTTTATTACATTTGTCGCCTTTCTATTTTTAATTTGACCAAAAGAAAAAAACAACAACAGATTGAAATCATACGCGACGCGGCGTTGGCGGCGATTTCTTTCAGTAGTTCGTGCCGCTGCTGCTGCTGCTGCTCGTTACTCGTTGCGTTTGTTACTACGAGTAGTACTCGGATAAATTGAAATTACAGTCTGCTGTGAATATTTGTGCGGTACAGAAGAAGTTTGAATTTTTATTTTTGCAATGTAAAAAATATTGAAAGAAATAAATAAAACATTAAATCTTAGTCATCGTAAAAGATAAAAACTGAAAAATGTCCAAGTTTTTTGAAACTTTTTTGTCTATGATTTTTTGCTTTTAAGAGAACAATGAGGCTAAATTGAAGTTTTAGCAATCGTTAAAAATATAAAATAAGAAGCTTAAATGAAAGAGAAGCAGCTGTTTTTCAACCCAAAAGGAAGCAAGCAAGCAATAAAGAAAATAAAGCAAAACTATGTCTACTGCTGCTTTGTGTTACCTTCAAGCAATTACATCGACCAATTCTTGCAGTCCCGCTGCGCTGCGGAATGGTTGGCTTATGGATGACGGCGGTGGCATTGTTCGTCGACATCATCTGGTCAGGAATCGTAAGTTACGGGACAAGCATCATCATGCGTTATCATCACAATGGAAAATTCATAATACGAACTCCGGAGTCGTCATTCGTTGTTCTTTTTCGAATTTAAATTCATATTTTTTCATAATTTTTTCCTACAAAAAGTTCAAAATACACAAAAGTTTGGGTGTGCGTGCATTCTTTAGATTTTTCATTTTAATGTAATACGTACCATACAACTTGTATGGTATTATGAGAGTGGGCTGAAAAGTTGTTTGTATGAAAAGTTTAAAAAAAGGTATTTTTTAAGAAGGAATTTTGATTTTTCAGAATATTACTTTCGGGAAAAATCCACGAAATTGTAACCGGACTAATCGAAAGTGGACACGAAAAAAAAAATTATTGATAGTAACTTTCGAAACAATGAGAAAAAACCTTCTCCTCTTCATTGAAAATTGTAGAATTCTTTAAAATGAGAGCTTTTCAGACGATATAAAAACAAAAAAAAAGCGTAGATGCGAAATTTAGGCACCTAAAGATAGTGGAAGAATAAATTGCTTGCAACCCAATTTTTATTTACACAAAAAACAGATATATTCCGTCGGATACAAGAAACTTTTCAGCTCAGGCTTGCTACATTTTTAGAGATTGTGAATCGTTTTCACTGATCGTTTTTCAGCTGATGAAATATCGCCTTTCCCTTAACCGCAGATTCGTATCATCTGCTATCATTCCATCTCTTTTTTCGGCTTTTTCTAATTAGATTTGATATATGTAAGTACTCGTAGATACAATATATGTATTTAATAAAACGCACCGCATCATCATCAGGCAGTTGTTATGAAATTATGTAACAATTTCTTAAACAATTTTGGTTTTTTGTTCATTTTGAGCACACGACGAGACTTGTTGATAATGTTAAGAGAAATTAAAAAATATTGAAATGTCTTTGCTCTCATTGCTGTTCTTTCATATACGATAGAAGTACTGAGTAGTACTCTCAGTATAAGAAAGAATTAAATGCACAAATGGTGGAGGTCTTCCGCATCCGATCGTTTGACACAAAAAAATTTGCTTCGTTGTAGGTATGCATGTACGTTGTAGGTGCATTGCACTTTGTGATTCCAAAAGATTTATATAGTTTTGGATTTTTCCTATTAAATCTTTTTGGCCTCTTTTTAAGGAAGGAAAAATAATACCTAACAGAAATAATTCTAACTAATATTAAAATAATTATTAATAAATTACATCGTAAATTTTGTGAATTGTTATTCTTGCAATTGAATTAATTCATTTTCGAAATCCTTGCGCGGCGGTCATCGTTATATGAGTACGAGTACTTTTTAAGATTTCTCGCAATTTCAAAGGTACATTTAATTTAATTTAATTCGTGGACTCAACAAGTTTCCTTTTGTTGTTGTAGCTGTGTATAAAACTTTTAAGTATTTACTAACTGTTAATTAACTATGGATAATTGAAGAATTTTAGTGTGACAATGATTTAAGTATGTCTGTCTGTATTTATATAAGATTATTACACTTTGAGTCAATAGCTTTTGGAGAATGGAATTTAAAATTATTCAAAATGAATAGATTTGTGCCAACCATCATTCATTTTGAAAGCAATGAAAACAATAAACAACAATCGATTTTGGGATTTACGAACTCTATTTTGGAATTTATGAACTCTATTTTGGGATTTATGAACTCTTATTTGGGATTTATGAACTGTATTTTGGGATTTATGAACTCTATTTTGGGATTCACGAATTCTATTTTGGGATTTATAAACTTTTATTTGGGATTTACGAGCTTTTTTGGGATTTAGGAACTTTATTTTGGGATTTATAAACTCTTTTTTTGGGATGTATGAACTTTTATTTGGGATTTATAAACTCTTTTTTGGGATTTACAAACTATTTATAGGCGCCGAATTTTTTCCTGATTTGGTCTATCGAATCTTTTCCCCTCGATTTTCATGACATTTAAAGATTGTAAAATCGCACAAACCGAAAACTAACTTTTTATCTACTACGAGTATAGATCAGTCTTTCCTTTTACTAGTAGAGGATACTATTGTCCTTATCAAGGCCATTTGAGGAACAATTATATTTGAATTCAATTCCCATATGCCGGAATCTTATTTCTACCATGATTATACCGAGATCTAAAAGTATATGGACATTATTTTTTAATAAGATTTATAAAAATTTTTGGGAATTTTCGGCCTAAACTTTATTCAGATTTATTTGGAACATTTTGTTCTATTTTTATTATACGAGAAAATAAAAATACGAGTATATAAAATATTTTAGTGAAATTTGATAAGAATATTTTTTGGTTTAGATCCTTTTTTTAATACCCAAAAGTTAAACCTCTAAAATGAAACCACTATAAACAAATTATATTGTTATTGTATTCTATTTTAGTTAAGTTATTAAGCTTCTACTTAGTATAAACGATATTGCCATATTCTTAAAAATCTTTCTGAATCTTTCAGTGTCCGCGGCTTATGCATCCAGTGCGGCGGCAGCTGGCGTAGAGTCCGGTCGACAGCGTCATGCGCCACTCTATGGACGTTTTGTGGTCGAAGAAGATCTTCCCGCCACCCATCGAGATGTCATGCATCATGTATGTTTGCTACAAGTGATGGTTTTTCGAAACTTCCACTTGTTTTGTTTGTTTGTTGGTTTTGCTTTAGTGAATACGCGAACACACGTAGCACGAACTAATGCTCGTTGCTGTTGTTTGTTGGTAGTTTCTTTTGCCAAACCATAATATTATTATTTATTATTAACAATAATTATTTTAATTGTTGCTCTATTTAGTTTTCTGTTGTATGATGCTGCTTTCGAAGAGTTTTCTCCTTCCTCGTCTTATAATCTCTTTTGCTTTTTATATGATTGCAGCGATCTAGTCCAACTTCGTCGTCGGAGGTGCGAGCAATGCAGGCACGAATACCAACATACTTTCGTGATCCAGCAACGGCGCCATTACGAAAGCTGAGTGTGGATTTAATAAAGACATACAAGCATATAAACGAGGTAAGTAATCCATTAGCATGAACTAAAAGAACAAATGAGCCGTTTTCTTTGAAAGTGCTGCAAGTCAATTTCATGAAAAAATGAAGTTAATGAAGAGAAAGTTTGAGAGATGAGAAAACAGCTCTAAAATGATCTTTATAAGAGTATTTTCATTCAATTTGGAGAACAATCTTTGTAAAATCTATACAATTTTCATAAAGTACAACATTTTTAGGCATAAGAATTGCATTGCATTCAAAATGGAAGGCTGTAAATATCTTAAATGTAAATGTAAATATCTGTAAATATAAAATGAAAAAGAGTGGACTTACTGCACTTTAAAAGAAAACGGCTTAAATAATGTTTTAAGAGCAAGAGGGTGGAAGGGAGAGTATGGCTGGTAGAGAGAGTTTATAACTTGAAAAAATTAGAAATTGTGGTAAAAAGAATTACTTGTTTGTGCTCATTCTTTTTGTACGTATTATTAGTAAAGCCTTACACTTGGACAATTTACAAATGGACAAAAAGAGGCCTGTTTTTTCCAGTGTAATTCGAATTACCGACACCAGAGAAAGAAAACAAAGAAAAACACTAACAAATTTGATATTTAAGAAAATTATTTAGTTGACAGGCCTATTCTTGCAGACAAATTTACAAACAGCTGTTAAGAATCGTTACTAACGAAGTTGTCAATGCTTTTCCGATTCATATTCTCGCAGTAAAGTTGACAAGTATTTCCAAAAGCTTACAAAGTAGCATATTGTGAACACTTTTCTCTGCAAAGCTTTTCAGGGTTGCCAGTTCTACGCTTTTTACGCTGTTTTCTTAAATTATTTAATTTAACGTTTTAACGTACAATCTGTATATTGTTTTCAACATTTTTTTTTTAATTAATCATAATAGAATTAATAAAACGTCGACCTATTAACAAATCATTGCCGCAAATTTATTGAGAAGCGCTAGAGCTCTTTTCGAAGTGCAAAAACAAAATTGTTTGGCAACAATGAAAGTGTATATACAATAATAAATATGCTAATCTAAGATCACTGCAGCACACTAGATGTCGCTTGACCAAGTTGTTTAGGAAAAGAGCTTTTATTCTGTGCTTGGTTTACAACGAGAATAGGAAACTTGTCAACTAAGAACTTGACAACGCGAGAATAGGCCTGTAAGAAAAATATACGGAAACGCATAAATGTATATGAATGATAAAAATATAACATAAGTGTTAAACTCATTCGCTTCGAAACTCTTTTGCTTCTTTGTTTTGGCAGGAATAGAAGGAGCGAAGATGATGTTGATAATTTCTCCTTAAGTTATAACAACAGAGACATTTTATTGCAATTCTTCAAGCGACATTTTCTGTAGCATGCAAAATGAGCGTTAAAGTGTTGAGTTCTTTGAGTGTTTGTTTTATTCGCGTCGAATCGTCCGTCCGTCCGCATTCTTAACACGTTCTTTTCTGTAGCTAAATTTAAAGCAATTTCCGAAATATGTCGTTACCAAGCCAACGACTGTTCATAAAAGAAACGCTTGTCCTTGACCGCAACTCTTGTGCCGCAAGCAGTGACGGCTTTTATCTTTTTTGTTTGTTTTTTCCCTCTTTTTTCACTTAGTGTTAGTGTTTAACAAATAATGTACGATTATTTTATACAAATTTAAATTTAGTGGTCAGCAGAATTCACAAAAACAAATGCATGTACACTTTTATGCTTTTAACATTCGATGCTTTGGCAAAGCATTTGCACAATGCTGCTGCTGCTGCTGCTGGTGTCAATGTTGTTTGTGGTTGAATAATTTTCGCAAATTCAAAAAAAAAAAAATCATCAATAATAAAAATAAAAGAAATAGTGTCACCAAGCCAAAACAACAAGAACGACACTTCTGATGACGTCAAAAGTCACGTCACTCGAAATTTGAAGTTAGTAATTGATTTTCGCTGTCGCTGAACACAAAAAAGCAGAAATGGATGGAATACAATTAATGGATGAACAAAGAAAACACCAAAAAAACCAAACCAAACAAATAACTCGGACCGATTGACTCAGTGTCATCAACTTTCTCAACAGCAGCCAGCAGCCCAACGGCACAACAACAACAACAACCATTCAATGACATTCTTTTGGTTTTGCCTGAAATGAACATTATTATCATCATTAAATGCCGAGACGACCTCTGTCCATTGATGCTGTTTTGGTGGTCGCAATAGCAAGATGCCAGAAAGCTCTTACTGTGTCTCTTTCGCTCTCTCTCCCTCTCTCTCTCTCTCTTTCTCTCTGTCATTTCTCTCTTCCTGCTTGTTGTCCTATCATTTTTGATGCTTCGGTTTGTTCGCTTGGTTGATGTTGATTACACACTATAAATAATGCGATGATGACCACGGCTGACCCAGCTGCTGCTTTGTTCTTGTTATTGTTGTTGTTCATCCGTTGCTTCCGTTGTTGCCGCGTCATCTTTGCGTTATATATCGACAGCCTCGATAGCTGCGTCATCATACGTCAACACCCAGCTCTTAACAGTTCCTTCTTATTAATGTTAAGTTGAGTGCACTGCAGCAAGGTCTGTAAATAACAGTAAAACTCAGTATACAAAAGTCTTTGCAGAAGTAAAATTCTGCAGTAAAAGTTTGTATGCAGCTGCAGCAAAATTCTGCAAATTCTGCAGACAGCAGTGCATCTGTTAATATAACAGGAAAATTATGTAAACAAAATGTATACAAAAGTAGAGCGGCAGCAAACAGCAGTTTGTGTAAACTCAGTTTACAGAAACAAAGTTTATAAACATTGCATAAACATTTTAATTGCGGTAAAGAACTTGCCTCAGCAACATTTTGCCTTTTGTGCTGATCTGAAAGGCCCCAAAGGAGAACAGAGCAAAGCAGAGCAGAGCAGAGCAATCGATTACAGACAATTTGAAGAATATGTTGAGAATTGCGACAAAACACGAGAATATTTTTGAGAACCTCACAATTTTATGGAATCTTCAAAAGAAGGCAAAGGCAGAAGCGCTTGTTTGCTCTGCTACGCCCACAAAGGCTCTTCGAAACGTTGAACTACGTTTTCTTAAAAGAATAATTTTTTAAACGATATAAAATATCGTATTATATACGATACGAACGTCAACGTCGTCAAACTTCCAACGAAAAAAAAACGATGATAATTTCTAAGAAACTCCATAAAATTTAGAAAACAAAAACGACATAAAAACGACTTCTTTCTTTCAGCAACAAATATTTGACAATTATAAATAGATATTTCAAAATTTTAGTACTTAGAATTGATAACAATTTGGTGCTTTATTAACAACGCCTTCATAGCTTCGAATTTCCGGTCTAAAAAACAATGGGTTTTACCAAAGAAATTGTAAACATTTTTATTAAATCTCCAAGAGTTCAACTCAACGCGAATTTGAACTTATTCTCTTAACGTATACTTAATTACTCTTTTTCTTTAAAAATGTTTCCAATAAAAATGTTTTGTTTTTTTCGCAGGTTTATTATGCCAAGAAGAAACGACGAGCTCAGCAAACTCAAGGCGAGGATGATTCTTCTAATAAAAAGGAACGCAAACTCTATAATGATGGCTACGACGATGATAATCATGATTACATCATTAAGAACGGAGAGAAATTTTTGGATCGCTATGAAATTGATTCGCTTATTGGTGAGTTTTCTTTTGTATTAATGATTCGGAATTTGTTTTTAATGGCTTTTTGTTGTTCTGCCTCTTGCTCTTCCTCTTTGTCCTGTCCTGTCCTGTCCTTAGGCAAAGGAAGTTTCGGACAAGTGGTCAAGGCGTACGACCATGAAGAACAATGTCATGTGGCGATCAAAATCATCAAGAATAAAAAACCGTTCCTAAATCAGGCACAGATCGAGGTTAAATTACTGGAAATGATGAATCGTGCAGATGCTGAAAATAAATATTATATAGGTCGGTATAGTTAGCTCGTGCTTTTCAATTGATTTCTATAAACTAATATTCTTCTTCGTCTTCGTCATCTTCTCGCTTTCCATTACAGTTAAACTAAAGCGTCACTTCATGTGGCGCAATCATTTGTGTTTAGTCTTCGAATTGCTCTCCTATAATTTGTACGATCTGCTGCGCAACACCAACTTCCGCGGCGTCTCGCTGAATCTGACACGAAAGTTCGCCCAACAGCTGTGCACCGCGCTGCTCTTCCTGAGCACGCCCGAACTGAATATCATACACTGTGATCTAAAGCCGGAAAACATCCTTCTCTGCAATCCGAAGCGCTCGGCCATCAAGATCGTCGACTTCGGCAGTTCTTGTCAATTGGGACAAAGGGTAAGTTTTGGCCGAGCTTCTTATCGATCGGGGAACAGCAAAAGCATGCTCTTAATGCTCTTTTGCTAACCGCACAGACTCTCACTTACTAAAGTTTCTCTCTTACCGTTTTCTTGTACTCTCCATAGATATATCAATATATTCAATCACGTTTCTATCGCTCCCCCGAAGTCCTGCTCGGCATCCCTTACGACTTGGCCATCGATATGTGGTCCCTCGGCTGCATCCTCGTCGAAATGCACACCGGCGAGCCGCTCTTCTCCGGATGCAACGAGGTCGACCAAATGAACAAGATTGTCGAGGTCTTGGGCATGCCGCCAAAATATCTGCTTGATCAGGCGCACAAAACACGCAAGTTCTTCGACAAGGTCGTGGCCGATGGCTCGTATGTCCTGAAGAAAAGTCAAAACGGTCGCAAATACAAACCACCCGGTTCGCGGAAGTTGCACGACATTCTGGGCGTCGAGAGTGGCGGTCCCGGCGGACGGCGGCTGGAGGAGCCCGGCCATTCGGTGGCCGATTATCTGAAATTCAAAGACTTAATATTGCGAATGTTGGACTTCGATCCGAAGACACGCGTCACACCGTACTATGCCTTGCAACACAACTTCTTTAAGCGCACCGCGGATGAGGCCACCAATACCGCCAGCAGCATAGCAATCTCCTCGCCATCGGTCAGCTCAACATCGTCGTCTGCACTGGGCCAGCAAATTGTGCCGGCCTCATCGGCGGCAGCGGCAGCAGCGCAACATCAGGAGCAACAGAGTCATGGTAAGTGAGTGACATTTGAAGGGACGGACACACTAACGACTACCAATGATTTTTAAGTTCTTAGAAAGTAAAACAAAAAAAAAAACAAAGGAAGGTTGTTGGAAAAAATGCCACTAATTCCACTTTATTTTATTATTTTATTTGTTGTATGTACGTATATATAAAACAGTATGATGTTTCTCAGTTTGTTGGAGCCTTTAGCTGGTTTTTTTCTTCTCTTGATTTTTTTAGTAACAATATTATTGATTTAAATGATTTAATATTTATAAATAGCTGTCTAATAGTTAAGATAATGTCTTGCGGCTAAATGGAACTTAATTCCTGCCTAAATGTCTCTCGATTCTAGTGTTATGTATTAGTTTGCAAGAAAAAGTAACATTTTTGATAATAGCTAAGTAATGGCACAACCGCATTTTCACTCACGTGGCTTTTAAGGAGGAAGGGGGGGTCTTTAAAGATTGATATATTTATTTAAAAAAGTGTCGCAAACAATACTGATGCTGATCCATTATGACTATATCATGATATTTGCATATACAAGTACAGAAAGCAGGCGAATATATCAAAAGATAAAGAAGGCGGCAGATTGCGGTAATGCCTCAAAGAGTGAGCGACCTTCTTGTTAAGAATTAATGTTAGAATTTTATTCGCCGAAACGACCACTACCATGATTCTCGATTTGTTTTCTATGATTCCTATGAACTGTTCAGAACTGTTCTCTACATTTCTTTTATATGACATTTATGTAATGTAGTCTATGCAGAAAAAAAATATATATATATATACACACTCTAGAAATTCTGGTTATAAAAGATAAACCTATTTATACCATTTGATTTTAATAAATTTTTTTATGCTAAAAAAATACAAATTTTAAATCAATTTTCCTATAAAGTCTATGATTTATACCAAAGTTAAATTTAATTTCAACAGTTGACTTCAAGTTGACTTCATAACTATAATTCGCATTAATTTTGTTGATGTTCTCAACGTGTACTTGAAATGTATAAAACTTGTATACATTTACTCGATTTTTTCTAATATAAAAATTGTATAGAATTTCATACAATGAAGAAGTATAAATTTTTTAACAAAATTGGTGTTGATTTGGTGTTGAATCTGTTTTGGAATAAATTTTATACCAAGAATTTGTAAAGTGCAGCATTAATTAAATATATGCCGAACCTCCGAAGTCGCCAAACTAGCGCAAGGGTATATTAATGTACTGCATTAGAAATTCTTGAGCCATAATCTAATCTACTCTGGGGACTACATACTATGTATGTAGAATACAAATGTAACTGCGAATTCCTGCGTTAGAAAGGGCCTTCCTTCCTATTTTCTGAAAGTATCTGTCGTATCGTGCTTGCAAATAATAACAATACATCTCTTTTCTTAACGATTATTATTTTCATAATATTTTTAAATTAGTCTTATTTTTAAAATAGAATACAGTTTATAATTTGTTATAAAATTTTTTGTACCAAAAACGAAATCTTTGCGTTTTATAATTTTTATGTAAGCAAAAGTAGCAAACAAAACCGTGCTATTGTTATTGTTTTTGTAGCGTAAATATGCCATTTTATTTTAGTTACTTTTAGTTTACTCTTAATTTGTGTATTTGAATCTGTAGCCGGTACTCGTATTCATTCCAACATGTCGTCCTCTCATGGGGATGAATCTCTTTTAATTGTATTAAATAATTGTTAAATAATTTCTTTTTTTGAATGTCAATTTTATGAACAATTTAATGAATACTTATACTCGTCGTCTCGTATTAAATAAATAGTATATATTCGATTTCATAAGGCTATAATAAATGATTCTTCTGTTTTTCGCTGTAATTTTTAAACCACGATATCTCTAAACTATATTCTGTGTATTGTTGTATTTACACCTTATCCATGTTTATCCGTTTTTCCGCCGCCGCCGCCTCCGCCTTTGTTGTATTCCTGTATCCTGCCGTTTCGCTGATGATCGCCGCTTGCTGCCAAATCAGAGGATCGACGATGACCGGTAATGCCTCGGGATCATTGCAGCATTACATCATCTTCTTCTTCATCGACGGCTTCTTCGGGCGGTTCATCGGCAACGTCGGCTTCGACATCGGGCACCGGGCCCGACGTGAAGACACACCATTTGGTCTAAGCGACAACACAAAAAATACCAAATACCCAAAATGCAAACGAAAATACAAAATACATGCATTATTCAAAAGGAACACAACAACAACAACAACCACAACAGTGCAGACAACAAATAAAATGCAGCAAGCGTTTATAAAGATGTAAGCACAGAGAAGCGAGGTAAAGCGCTGAGAGGATACAATTGAGAAAGACATCGTCGTATACTGCATAGCCGTAAACTTAAACTTAAACAAACACATTAAAGTAATGGAAAGGGGGTGAAAAAGGGGAGGGCAAACTAGTCTATTGTAGTTAATTATAAGTAAAGTGTTATAATAATAATAATAATGTCTGTCCTTTACCGTTTCGTTACTTGCTACTAAAGCGTGTAGCATTAATTAAGTGCGTTTTTTTGTGTATACAAATGTATTAATTACGCTAATATTCTTTCAAAAATAATTAATTTCTAAAATCTTTAATTTCGTCACCGAAGAGTGCAGTCGGTTTATGGAACCGAAACATAAATAAAACCAACGATCGATCGCTTCATACACTGATTTCTACTACTAAGACTACTACTACTACTATTATTATCATCTATCCACTTAATACACTTTACATACACTGTTTTATGTGAGTATGTATGTTTGTAAGAAGGAAGGAATATATTGCTATATATTTGTATTGAAAAAACTACCACGATCATGAAAAGCGATGGTTTAAGATTGTTTTTTTTTTGTGTCCGTAACAAACAGAACACAAAAATAACCAAGATTAGTTGGTTTAACATTGTCGTCATCGAAATTAAGAATAGAAAAACAAGAAGAAACGAGAAGAAGTAGACGAGAAAAAAATAAATAATGACTATTACTATAAAATGCAAAATTAAGGCACAAAATTGTAGTTTAAAATTAAGAAAAATTACTTCATAATGTTTAGGCCACAAATAGAAAAGCAGAAAACCGGAAAACCGAAACCAAATTACACACACTTTGGCAAATAATCACCGGCAAAAAAAGAAGAAGAAGCGCCGAGAAAGTAGGAGAGAAGAAAAAAAAAAAGTACATATAATATAAAAAGTTTCTAACTAACAAAAAAGGCGGGCGGGCGCGTTATAATAATATTTATAAAATAATGCAAAAATTGTTATGAAGCGAGCGAGACACAGGAAACAGGAAACTACTAAGGCGCACTGAAAAACGCCATTTTTAAAAAATTACCAAACCATTTTGAATGTAACGTACCGTACCGTACTGTACCGTGTCATTTGGCGAACTCTTATTATCTAATTTTCGTTTTCGGTTTTTGTGCGAAATAATATACCAAAAAAAAAACATTAAAGTCAAAGAAAACTATAAGAAAAATCGTATCAGCAAAATTTACACGAAAGAAAGAAAGCTTTCGGAATTTTTGGCAATTACTTATATTTATTTTCTCCCTTTAGTCAAAAATAATCAAATGCGTATTATATACTCATAAAACATAACAGCATAGAAAGAAAGAAATTTCCTAAAATTACACGAATAAACTCATGCGAGTACACTCTGTAGCTCAAATACTAAAAAAAAAAGTGAAGTAAACAATTTTGAAACAACTTTTGGACTCTTAAGGCAATGTTTATCCAATTAATCACAGTTTTTTCTTCTTCCGCGCCAGGTAAATAGATACAGACGATGACGACACGACGACGCTCTTAACACTTTTTCATTTTTTTCCATACTTTCTTCGAAAACAGTTGCTAAAATTGTTGTTTATGTTTATTAAGACCCAGAAGAATGAATGAATGAGTGCTCTTTTTGTGATTAAATAATAGATATTTTGTAGAAAGGTTAAAACAGGTTAGAGTATGGAAGGAATGAAGGAAGGACTTGGGTGTATTGGACATTGGAATAAATTGTCTACACACAAAAAGAAAGCACACGGCAAAGATGCTACCACTTACTCGTACCGTAAGAGATACTGCGAGCTGCGACGAGTACTTCGCCTACGAGTATAGTCGCGTATTCATTTGGGAATGTACGTATTTCCAGCATACTCGGCTCGTATTTGCTGTCGAGGCAATAATCTTTGCACATAGTATCGTAGTTGAATACTTGTGCTCTCAGCTTTGGTAAAATTTACTCGATTTAAAAGATTTTTTAAGCTTTTACTACAAATTTTCAACACAAAAATACCTAAATAATGTTCGAAAATGAACGGAGTGAAAGAAGATCTCATGAATTCTCTTTTGGCTGCAGACCTTTACATTATAAAGTCGTACGTTTCAAAGCATTAAAAAGCGCTCTTTGTTGACCTTTTGCTGTCTGTCTGTCGGTCTTTCTCTTCTACCTTCTTTCTCTCTTTTGACCTGCTTTAAAAAGTTATTTGAATTTTTAGTAATTCGTTTTAGTTTCAGTGTACTTTAGTGATATCGTTAGTGTTCAAATTTCCAGATTTTTATGTTCCTTTAAAATCTTTATATTGTAACATATGTACTATATATATATATATATATATATTTATGTACCTAAAATGGTTTATTTGATTGCAATTTAAAGGTCTTTATTTTTTTTTTGTTCCCGTTTTCATACCGATTCCTACACTTTAAAAAAAACATAAACTGTACAAATTTGTAAAAGCACTATAAAAAAACAGGACAAAAATTAATAACTCTTAACAATGAATGCATTTATAGGTGAAAATTTCACCATAGAATAAACCAATGGACATCCGTGGAGCTCTGACTTCGGTCTCTGCAGTAGTTCTGTTAATGAAAAAAAGAAAAAACTATAATTTTTTAAAATAGCTACTATTTTGAAGACGAGAAAGAACTACTAATGGAAGAAAGACAACCCAAGCAAACGTGCTACACAAACAAAATGAAAGGATTTTCGTTTTCCACACACACACACACACACACACACACATACACATGTAAATGCATATAAATACGAGTGCAGACATAAAGTATAGCAGCAGCAATTACAACAACTACAAAAATCCATATTACGTTTAATATTAGTTTATACGATAAAATACGATACAATATTTTTTATGTAAAACTAATAAACAACAACAACAAGTTAGTTCATAATTTAATATTTATATTATATATAAAGGTCAAAACAAAAAACATCAACAACAACAACAACATTCAACAATATTTCATCAAAAATAAATCATAGCATAGCATTTAATCAACAATCTATCAATAATTGTAAAATACATATAGTACGATATATTATTAAAATATACATATAGTTAAACATCAAATCATAAGTATCATAATTTCACCAGAAAACCGAAACTTAAGGAGAAAATATTTATTAAAAAAAAAATTGCAAATATTTAGGTAACTATAATTCATTAAATTAAAGCCTAACATTTAAGACATTAGCCCTAACATATTTAAGACTTTAAACGTAACGCATTATATATACATATATTATACATATATAGTATATAGATATATATAAAATAAAATTACATCAAATTCCAGCAAGTAATAATAGTTTAAAAAAAAAACAACACAATGTCGTCGACAATGATCGAACGCTGCATAAATTACAAAAAAACAGAATATCGTATTATTGAAGAGAAAACAACAGAATATCGTATTATTGAAGAGAAAACCACATTATTATTAAATCATTATTAAAATTAGGGGAAAAAACCATTATTGTTAAATCATTACTAAATCAGAAAACTTAATACGAAGCGTTAATTTATGTAGTGCGCGAAATTTACTACAAGAAAAAGAATTCAATTGAGAATTTATGCAAAAAACTACACTTAAAAAACCATGCGAAATTCTCAAGTTTCGTGCGAGAAAAATCGTGTGCGTTGCAAGAGGAGAAGCGGAACAAAAGGTTTTTTTGGTGCAACAAAACGAGCGAAAAAACATAAGAAACGAAACCGCTTACTCTTTCTTACTCTCTTGATTATTCTCATTGTTATCATTTTACTCTTTGGCAAACAAAATTTTATGAAAATTATATAAAATTTTAAGGAGCGAAATTACCCCCGCAAGAGGAAGAAGAAGATCAAAATTAATTTTGCAACTAACAAACTCAAACTCTCTTTCTCTCTCTTCTATTCTGTTTTTTGCATATAAATAAATTCGTTTTGTTTTTTTAAAATTCTACATACTTTAAGATTCTAATTCACACACGTTACACTTTTGCCATTGGCTTTGAATACTAAACGAATTTACAGCCAAAACACAATGCGGCAGCGACAGCTTCTCCCTCTCGCTGTTCAGCGAAGTATAATAGAGCAGTGACAGCAGCAGCAGCCAGCCGCCAGCCTACCTGGAACATCGAACCGTTTTGCTATTTCCGCTCAGACTTTAATGCATTTTGCAAATAGTATATGAGTTCGTTTCGACGGATTTGACTCGTTTTGACAGTTGTCAACTTCAAAGTCGAAGTCTGACGACGGACTCTTTGGATCGGAGCCTTAACACTTAATTTTTTAAAGAATGTTATACGTAATTTGAACAAAGAAAAACCACAGAAACTTAATTTAATCACTAAGAAGATTTAAATTTTTTATGTTAAACTTTTCTAAAAGTAAACAACGAATAGTTTTATTTAGTTTCGTGTAGCTAAATTTGAAAAAAAAGTTTTTCTGATGTCTAAAAATGAAGCTCAAGGCGATGGCTGACAATGGTTACCTGAAGTTGGTCGGTCGTTGCTGGAGCTATTTTAGTAAATTGTTCGGGAGAAATACACCAGGAAATAAATATATATTTAGCTGCTTCGAACGGTTGTTTTAAAAAATCAGTTTCTTCAAAAATCTAAATCTGTCGCACGGGGGGAGGGGGGGGGTGAAATTTTCGCATTTTTATTTCATGTAAAATAAACTATTAAAAACAGTTATTATAATAATAAATAATTATTATCCATATTCATTTAAACGTAATATAAATTATTGAACACAATAATCAAGTTAAAAATGAAAAGTGAAAAATCATGGTTAGTAATAAAATTAAAACTTTCAGCGAAATTATTTAAATAAGCAAGAAAGGAAAAAAACACTTTCAAGTGACGATGATGAACACACACACGTCACAGACAAAATGTTATTACTTATACTTTTTATCAAAGAAATTGATTGTATTTAAAAAAACATCATACAAAGGTAAGAACGACATCGTTCTCAAAGAGAAAATGGGTTTACCTTTAAGACTTCATACATATATATATCTTGTATAAAAAATGCTCTATGTAAAATCAATCAGTTGATGAGTAAAGAAAGGAATGAGAAAAAAAAAATTAAACGGAGAACGTGTTCTTAATAAATTTCCATCATAATAATTTGCTCGTATTTCCTGAATCTACACTCTTGACATTTAAGTGGGAGTGCGAGCGAGTATGTTTATATGCACATATATGTATGTATTTCTCGCAACGTATGTACATATGTATGTTTCGTCAAACCTTTGCAAAAATTTGCAGCAAGTCGTTTGATGTATGTACATATTGTACGCATTGATATTGCGTAGAGTAGCGCCAGGGACGCATTTTCGTATATGCGTTTCCATGTTGTGAGCGTCGTTCCAAAAAGTACGCACGCATACTCATTCGCTTCTCTCTTCGCAGAGTGTGGACGACAAGAACGAGTGCGATCGACACGATTGACCTTTCTGCGACGAGCCTCAAAATGCGACTCCCTGCAGATCTCTGAACCTTTAGTAATTGCGTTTTTCTCATTTTTAATATATTTTACGAAATTAAGTAAGATTTTTTATAAGATTTTACTTCCTTTCTTCCTTCGTTTTGTTTTTTTTTTTTCAGAACTTCCAAAGTATTTACTGAAAATACTTCGATTTGGAAAGCTTTGACTTTTAAAAACAAAAACTAATGAATTATATGTAATTAGCTAAATTTAATTATAATTATTTTACTTTTAATAAGTAATTTATGCTTTATAGACTGAAGCAAGCCGTAATATTTACTTTTTTCTCTAATTATTACGAATTTAATTTATAATATCTTATTAAATATACTCAAAATAATTTGTACATAATCTGAACGCTAAAAGAGTTATTTTGTAATTGCTTTCGTTAAATTTTTAAGATAATTTTATTACATATTTAGCAGCATTGGGCAAGTTATTAAATTTCTCGCTTGTTTTCAATCTGAATCTTTTTGTGCTTTAATTAATTGTTACGTTTTAATTGTTTACGTTCCAACTTCCACTGTCCACCAGACAGACAGTTCAGTTGAGTTCATTAATTTATCCTTAAGAGAAGTGTATCTACAACCTCATTATCATGTCATTACAAAACCCAACAACAACAACCACAATGCAATCATTTTCTACTTCGCTTGAGAAGGAAGAAAGCAAGCATTGATGGATGTTGCTTGAAAAAAACTGTTTCAGTTCTCCAAATAATTACATACATAAAAATTGCATTGCTTGAGAGACTTTGTATTTATTGATAACACATTTTTCTACCCGGAAATACCGAAGCGTATAGTAATAAAAACGAAAACTAAAAACGTAGTTAAACAAGAATGAAAAATGCATAAAAGAAAAACCGTACTTAAAAATGCATTGTATTATGTAAACTTATTACTTTAATAATGAGGAAGAAATTACAAATAAACATTAGTTATAACAACAATAAGAACAACTCTAAGTTGCCCGAAGAATATTTAGCAAAAAATTATAAACCACAAAAAAATTGCAAAACCTTAATAAACATTTATGATATAATCATCCAAAAGACAAAATGCATCTTCTACCTTTTTCTCTAACAATTTAATCTCTTTCTCTTTTCTCTCTCTGTCTCTTGAAAATGCCGCCGTTTTGTGTAATTCTTTCTAAATGATTTCTTTATTCGCCTTGCTTTATTTTTAAAAAATTCTCTTCTTCGCAGGACTTTTACTTCATCCCGGCACGCATTCCTCATCCTCCTCGTCGACCACCTCATCGTCCAATATCTCCGCCAGCAGCCAGCAGCCGAATAGTCTGAGCAGCATAAGCGGCGGCGGTAGCGTCGGCGGCGTGGGTGGTCTGTCGCAGTCAGCTGCGCAGCATGCAAATCTAATGCTGCACTCACGCGCCATGCGCACCTACGAGCATCCCATACTCAAATCCATGTACGAAGCACAGCAGCAGCAGCAGCAACAACAACAACAACAACCATCGACCCAGCCACCAGCTGGGCTGCAGGGTCTGCGTGCACTGCTCTCGCCATCATCATCATCATCCGCAGCGGTCAGCGCCGGCCTGGCTGCCTCATCCGTTTCCTCCGGGGCAGCGCCACTAACGCAGCAGCCAACACAGCACAACCTCAACAACTATCCGGCTGCCATGGACTGTGATCCGCCGCTGCAAATTGCGCCGCCACCACAACCTCTACGTTTCGGCAGCAGCAGCAGCAGCGCCGCCCACAACAGCTCCTCCTCCGCCGCGAATCCAACCGTTCATGCCCATCAGCTGCAGCATCCGCACAATATCGGTGGCGGTGGTGGCGGTAGCAGTCGCAGCAACACCAGTAGCCATCACATGCGCAACACCCTTCAGCAACAGCAGAAAGCACCGCCGCACTCTCTCTTCGGCCAGCATCATGCGCCGCTGCAGCATCACAGTTATGCGCCGGCGTCGCTGCCACTCGATTTGGGACATCATGCATTGTCCACAGCCGCCTCGCACCTCATGATGACTGACTCCAGTGTGATTTCGGCTTCGGCCGGCGGCAGCAGCTCCGTCAGCGCAGCGGACAGCTCCGGCCCAGCCAACTACTCCTCCTTGATGTACAGTAGTCAGCATCAATTCACGATGCCAGCACCGCCTGCGCCGCCGCACAGCAGTGACATGCTTAGCAGTCAGCACCAGCAGCAGCAGCAGCAGCTTCTCCTGCAGCAACAACAGCAGCAGCTTTTGAAGAACGCGCGCGGCGATAGTGTTTCACGCGTGGCAGTCTCGGGCGTGGCGGGCGTTGCAATGGCTGCGAGCGCCGCTGTCGGCGGCGGCGGCGGTGGCAGCGGAGACTCCTCCCCGATGGTCGGTGTTTGTGTTCAACAGAGTCCTGTAGTTATTCATTAGCGTTTATTTAGTAATTAAATTATATTTACCTAAAATTTAACAACAGCAACAATCAATTAATTAATTATAATTAAGTACGACGAACTTTCGCTTTTGCCGTTAATTTTAATACATTAATTTTACATTAAGAGTGTAATAAAATAATTCGAAATTTAAGAAAGCAAAAAAAACAAAAAAAATACATGATACGATATTAAATTGCATAATATAAATTAGGAAAATATAATTCCTATAAAAAAGTTGTGCTGGCGGTTTTTACATTTAGTGAGAGAAGAGAATGAGAGTCCTTTTTCGAAAAGTTTGTTGTTTTTGCAAAACAAAAATGGCCCCGAAAACGAGAACAAGCGAAATTTTCTGATCGAAAACAACAACAGCAACAAATTATGAGCATATGCGGCCATTTTTACATTCTCTTTATATTGCATTCTCTGCTTGAAGGCATGTTGAGAAATTCGTAATGGCAGAAATTTGTAGAGAGACATTTTGCAGGGTGATATAGAGCTCAGGATTTTGCTAAAATAACTTTCGTTTGGCGAGAAGGGCGCGACGGCTTTTTGAGTTTTAAGCAAATTTCTTTCTTCTAATTTTTTTCAAAAATACATCGCGAACCTTTCTCGCATCAGCTACAAGCAATAATGAAAAGTTCACAAGGAAATTTTTACTTAAGGTTATTTTAAAAATTCTTTAGGAATAAGCATTACAAAATATATTATAAACAAAGGGGAAATTTCTAAAAACATTAATTGATTTTTTAAGGTAGTAATAAATTCGACAATTAGTTAGAGACTTTTCTTATGAAATGATTTTATTAAATGAGCTGCCGATTTTAAAAGTGAGTCCACTGTTTCAAGTTTTCATTTCATTAAATTAAAAATTCTATTAAGAAACCTCTTTTTTATAAACACTAATAAGATTTTACAGAAATGTTTTTTAAATTGCACTAAAATAAAAAGATCAAATCCACTCACTTTTAAAATTAGCGGCTCGTTTTTGATAAATTGACGCAACAAATAGCTGTTTTTAAATAATTTTATTCATCTAAAGATTTTTTTGAATGTGAAAATTTGTAAATATTCAAAGCAATGTCATTATTTTCGACATTCACAAAAATTTTAACGCAAATTTAGCCACAAAATAACACGAAATTTTTAACAATTAAAAAAAGATTAGCTGTCTCCTTTGGAAACTTTAAATTATCACTATTAAATCTCTTATCTAGAATAATTATAATTTCTAATAACGAATAAAAGTTAGAATAAAGTAAAGTGAATTTTAAGTCTAGTGCCTGAAATTTCCAAATCGACCAACAATTTTGATACTGGATCTTTTTCGGCGATGAAAAGAATATTTCTTAATAGCAAGAGTTCTTAATTGTGTGTCCATGGGCGTAGTTATTTCACCAACTTTACAGTTTGCCTTCATGCTTGTAAGCCTTTTTTTACAATTTGTTTTTATGAGTCCGTCCGAAATGTTTTAGTTATGTTTAAATTTTTAGCCAGCTCCTTAAAGCCATTAACACAAAGAAGAACCGCCAAGCAGTAAACGATTTTAAAAACTTATTCAATTGTATTTTGAAAATTCAAATCATTGAAATACGATAGTTTATACAATACCCATTAATTAATTATTCTAAACAAAATTTTGATGTAGAAAGAAACAGAGACGCAACGTTTTTAGTCTTGCAACAACAACAAAAGATCTGAATTTTTTCAAAGTCGTCATTCGCTTTTTCACAAACGTTTAGGTCTGCTTTAATAACTAAAAATGCGACTAAACCAATAAATAATACATACATATTTTAATAACTTCAAATAATAAATTATACATTTATAAATAATTTAAAAAAGCTGCCACAAAAGCTTTCTTATTATAATATACATATATTTAAAATAATAATTTTTAGAAAATTATCTGAACAAATCTCAGTTTTTAAAAAAAATAAAAAGCATTTCTTTTAAGTGTTGATAATTTAAGTAAGTTGTTTTATAAAAAAAAAAACCAATAGTTAGCATGAAACCACAAAAGTTGTCATAAAAACAAACAAAAAATCAACAATAGCTTAATTTAAACAGAAAGAAAAGAAAGAAAAAAAATAGCCACATTTTAAATATTTATACATTATTTAAAAATTTGATTTAAACTCATAATTTATTTAACTGTACACACACAGTCAGTCAAACAGTAGCCAGCCGTCTCCCTGCCTTCTTGTTTATTGAAACTTTATTGAAATTCCATTTACATTAGTAAATTGCTACCTAAAGTAAGTACCACCACACACACACACATGCCCACACGTAAACGCATGCACACACATTCTCCGAAAGAAAACTTATTTCTCTGCTCATCATACAAACAAGTACACGCTCTTCATAATTTACTGAATAAGCTTAAATTTAGTTGTTTAATTTCTCAAATTTAGTAATCAATTGAAATCGCATTGGAATATTGCGAGCTACTAAAAATGAAATTAGTACTAAAATATAAAAAAATTTAATGACATAATCGTTAAGTCAAAAATTAATACAATACATACATACCGTGCTACCAACGTAAAAACATATGATTATTTTTATTTATGTAAATTAAAGTATTTAAGCATAATTAAAATAAAACTGTAAATTCATAACAAAAAATGTTTTTGTAAGCGTTTTAATTACAAAACAAAAATAGACAAGAATGATATAGGAAAATACATACAACGTTATCCTTTAAGCCAGCAACGTATTAAGATTAATAGGGCTATTTAATGAGCCAATATAGTCTTACCCTCACTAATTAATTTAATCGGGCAGGGAATTAAGGGTAATTTTTTCCTGAATTAAATTTATGAAGCTACGGTTAGTTGGCCATCTGTCGTCATACATTAAAATGGTAGGTATTTTTTCAATAAAGCTTCTGCAGATGTAAATTTCTTCAACAATAAACACTGCAGCTCCTCTAAAGATTTCAATTTCGGTAGGTTTTTCTGTCTTCTGATTTCTCTAACTTTTTAAATTTAATAAAGCATAGGATTTTTTAGTCTACTTTCAATATAAAATGCATTAGAATTTGTTTTGGCATCCGATTGTTTTACTAAATATGTATTTTATTAACAAGTCTATAATGTGAGCGAAAAACTGTTTAGCATAAAACCTGCGGTCGATAGTGACGTTGCAATTTGTTGGCTCGGACGCTTAGTTTTAACTGCCATTTGGCTTCTACACGTTTCATTAAGTGTATGTCGCGGGCCTTGCATACCGCAGCCTTTTGCTGCATGTTTGACCAACCCATAGCACGATACTCGTTCAACACTTTATGTAGTCGGCGATCCGATTTCTTCGGCACTAAAGCCGATCCGAACCGGTCCGAGTTCAGTCGTTGCTTATAATAACGCAGCAACGAACGGTGCCCGATAACCGCGCCCGAAGGTAACACCAATTGATACTCATCCCCATCCAATAACTCGGGCACAACTTCCTCATCAATATCCATTCCCTCTTGCTATTTGTAAATAGAAATATTTTAAAGACATATTTGTTAAATTCGTAAAAACTGATATATACATTATCTGGATAGCTGGAACTGTAATCGTAGTAGTCCGCATATTCAGCAAGAGCAACTCCTTCATGAAGCAGCTGACAATGGCCCTTATCGATCATATGCTTGCGCACAGCATCCAAGGAATAGAAAGTCTTGCCACGATCATTGCACCACAGGCAGATAAAGTGTACGGCCACCTTTTCAGCCAGATAGTATAATAAGCCTTCGAGATCGATGCAGTATTCAGTGTCGGGAATAAAGAAAGAGTGTACCACCGACATATGCTTCAGATTGTCGACCATGTCCTCGCTGGTGTGCGTGCAAAAGAGACAATGCTTTTCGGTAAGAGGATTGTCGGGAATATCTTCCCAGCCATCGGATTCATCCTAAATTGGAAACCACACTTTTTATTAACAAATAATCGAACACAATTAAAAGATCTACGCGACTAACCTCCATTTCCTCTCCAGAAATATCTTCAAAATCGTCATCATCGTCATCCTCATAGATGATGGCTTCCTTTGCAGTAGCCGCTTGAGCTAACGCCAGCGCTGGATGAGGTTTCGGTTGTATCACACTTTTTGTCGTAACCTCTTTGAGTTCACCACTCTTGGGCTCGGCATTAAACTTAACCAGATTATCCTTGTGTTTCTTACTGTTTAGATGATTGTCGTGGGCCTTCTGATTACCGAATTGTTTGTGACAAGCATTGCAATAGAAACACATTCCCTCCTCCTCCTTGGCGATGGCGTCAGCATTCCGAATCTCTAAAATGCGTTTCTGAAACTCTTCCGCAGTTACTGGAGGCAGTTCCGAAACACGTCGCTTTAGATTGTAGCGATGCCAATCAGTTTTGTAGTGCTGGCGCTGCAGGTCTGCGTTGGCAAACTTAACGCTGCAATTGATGCAAGTAAACGAAAATGTCGGCTCATCCATTCGGAGTTAGTGAAATAATAATTTTTATTGTATTTTAGGCAATTATAATTTGGAGAAAGAACAAAACACGTTTACGGGAACAGCTGTTTTGAAATCTCAGGCTGAAATTGACAGCAAATTAGTATGGCGTTACCAACATAAAGGGATTGTTATAAAAAAATTGTTTCCAACTTCTTTTAAAATATGTGTACATATATGTATGTACACATTTTAAGTAAATATCCTACATATCTAAATTTTTATAGCAAAACAAAACATCTGTATGGTGTTCAACTTTATTCATCTAATACATTATCCAACCACTGCTGGATGTCCTCTTTATTCTCGGGCGCTGTTTTCCCACCTTCCACAGCAGTAGAGCTTCTTTCTTCACTTCCTGCCGGCACCGTTACGGCTTCCTTAACCAATGCCTTATTTTCCTCTTCTTGCAAGCTCATTTTCGCTATACTCTTTCCCTCAGTCATGCTCAGCAGTTCATCCAACTCGTCGTCTTGCTCTTTTTTACTTTCCACTTTCGAACTGGCCTGAGATTTGGCTGAGCCTGCCCTCTTGCCACTGTTAATATGTATCTTGGGATTATTTTCGTGTTCTCTGAGCACATCCTGATACTGCTTTTCAACAGCCTCTGCAGCCTCATCCATAGCTATTAATTGTTCTCGATTAAACATAGATGACGCATAGTCCATACGTTTGTAAAATGGTATGGACTGCAATCCAACGTTCAGTAACTTCAAGTTCATTGTAAAATATTCGCTGGCCTGCGTGTTGAAAAGCAGTGGCTCGTCTGTGTCCCAATTCTTCTCCGAGGAGAACTGAAAGTGTCCACCCACAGAGGCAGGCATTTGGGACATAATCTTGAAATCTCCGGCATTTAGTTGTGGATGCTCTTCGATCTGCTTGTCGTTTAAATCCAATTCGTCCAAATCTCGTCGTGGCATTGGTGATATAAAGCGTGCCGTGGGTCGCACAGTAAAACGTTCATCGCTGGAATCGGCTACATCGATGACTCCACGGACATCTTCGAATTTATAACTGGCAGAAGGCTCATTTCTGGAGTGATTCACTCGTTGAGGCATCGCTAGTGGCAGGCCTTTTCGATGTTGCTTCGTTTTAATGCGCTTTCTATTAGGATGACAATGAAAATAATTGAAACTAAGTCTAAGTACCAGGCAGTACTAACTCTTTTGATCGATTATCCTTGAATTCCATTGCGTCCGCGACTATTGTGCCAAAGAAGCTAATCCATAAAATCTTTGTTTACGTTTTCAGGTTCCTGTGGAAACCATAAGACGAATACAAGAAGACAATAGACTTGAGAAATTTCAAAGTAGGTCGCAGAGTTGCAGAATGATAATAATGGTTGCCAATAGCTGGCAAAAAAAATACCTAATATCAAACTGACCGGATGAGATTAAGGGGTAGATTTCTGATCTACGAATGATTGACATATCGCTCGTTCCGCTTTGTTATTTTCCAAATTTGTTGTTGTTTACCAGCAAAAACAAGAAAATAAACAAAGCAGAACGAGCGATATGTCAATCGTTCGTAGATCAGAAATGTACCCCTAAATTTTTTATTATTCTTTTTTTCATTCTTTCTTTATGCTTATTTATTTTGTATATTCTTATTCCACATTTTTATGGGATTGGTAACAAAATCCTGGAATACAAAATCCCGAACGACAAAATCCCAAAATTACAAAATCCCGAATATACACAACGAGTCCAGGATAAAATTTTACTGAAATTTCAACATCTAATCGGTTGCCAAATTTTGCCTGTGTTTGAAATTCTCTGGATGAGCGGCCCACGGCGGCCAAAAAAATTGAAACCATCAATAGTTTTAGACTTATTACTCGGTAACTAAAGTTTGTCTGCATCTAGAGTACCTCTGCGAGGGAGACCAAGTAAGTGTTGGCAATTAGTTTGTTGCGTAGGGATTTTCTTATTTAGGGATTTACAACATTTTCGGGATTTGTCGTTTCTGGATTTTACATTTCGGGATTATGACTCACTCCCATTTATAGTTTTTTTTTTTACGCACTTTTTGTAATGTTATTAATTTATACATACATTTCTTCAGTTTCCTATTTGTAACACCCAACATGCATAAATCTTGTGTCCTTTTTGTGTAGCGTGGAAAAGAACAGGATTTTAGATCTAATCTAATTAGTTTTATGTGATATCGACTTATTGTTAATATGAAATCTTGATTATCTTAGAGACTACAGCCTCTGTTTTACGCAACTGAATTTTCTGTGGAGTCTGATATTCATTTACGAAAACGTTATAATGTCGAATTGATTGCAGATTGTACTTAAATACCTATATTGTGTTGTTATGATATTGTACATACATACGCACACACACATCTGTATACTTATATAACAATGCTACAATCTCTTAAGTTCAACTAAATCAACAAAAAGAGTAGCTCTTATAATCAATTAAGGTTAAATTAACCGTGAAATACACGAATTCGTTCGAACAAGTGCCTTTCATCAGCTTATCGAAATAAACAATCTTCCAAGCGCAGCCCTACAACAAACAATGAAGCATAAAATACACATAAAATTGTCAACAACAAATTAAATCCTTAACATCAAGCCGCACTAACGCACGAGAGGGTGACTTCTGCGATGGTGCCTTTGCGGTACCGTGGATGGAAGTTTTTGTGTCAATAAAAGACCACCCTTTTCTGATTGTTGCGCTAATTTTGAGTATTATTTTCACACTGTTTTTTTTTTTGTGGTAGCTTTTAATTTGCATCCATTTTTTATACGGCGAGATATTTCATCTTTTTGGCAGAAAAAAGCAGAATTTTAATAAATGGAGAGGATATTTTTGAAGATAATGTTATTGACAAAATATCTTATTTAAATATAAAAATATAATAGTAAAACCATAACTAGATACATACATACATAACATACAGTTAAATATTTTTGTAAAAACATTTAACAATTACCAGAATAGTTCAGAATTCCATACAATTCCGTTAATGAGAAGCATCAGATTTTCAGTAAAATATTTATAAACAAATTTCTTGAAGCATTTTTTGAACATTTGAAAAATTTAAAAGCATCTTTTTTTCAACAAAAAATTTCACCTTCAGATTTCTTGAATGCAAGTTATACAGAATGCTTTTTAATTATAGCGAACTCAATCTATCAAACTTTTTCTATGCGCATTAAGAGGCCCACAAACTGACATGTTTTAAAAGCACTTACTTTCTTACTTACTATTAAGATAATTAAATAAAATATTATATACAACTTTGCAGCTTTACAAGCACTCTAAAGATAAGATTTCAAAATGTTTTCGTCCTTTTTTGGTAGACGAAAGATATCACAAGACATGTGGAGAAGTTGAATGTTTGGTTGCTTGAACTGATAACAGCACTACTATTATCAAGATACATACATATATACAGAAATCCTGCCCCGCCCCTCGCACCGGAATTTAAGAAAACAATTTTTCTTTTCATTAAAAAGCGCAACGTATCCATTGCATGACATTTTATAGAAAAAAGCTGCCCTTGTTCAACATTACATACTTTTTGCATAATTTATCCAAGTCAACCATATACTCTGTTGGTGCCCTCTTTTCATCACGCCACCCACCGACGACACACACACGCACACACAGCCTAAGCTTACTTAAGCAAAGTATGAGTACTTTTGTTTGTCGTATCGCTAACGCGCTGCACTTACGCCTGCCTGCCTGCTCGCCATTTTATCTAGCATCTCTTACTTTCTTGCTCATTATGCATTTTCCCAATTATTTTTTATTTATTATTTTCTTTTTCTAAAAAGTATAGAATTTCTTTCTTTCTTTCTTTCTTTCTTTTTCCCAACTCCGTTCAAAGTGGTTAGCACCAACAACAACTCAGCAGATTCGATGAATATTAAGAAAAGCGCAAGGTATGGTTTTATGATGACACCAAAAAAAGGAGAAACAAATAAAAACCGTCAAGTAATTATAGTCGGTCTACTTTTAGTCCATCGTCTGTCGGTTTTTATTTACTGATTTACTAAACAGAAATCGTTTGATTTATAAAAAAGTTAGTTTACCGAAACTATTTTGTAAGATCTTTTGAATTAAAGTATGAACAACGTCATTTAAACTACTATTTTCAACAGCAATATTAACAATGCCATATCTCTTACTTAACTATACTTTTTAGTACTATGTCTTTTTATTAAAAATGTATTTTTAAGACCTTATCAAAAGTACTTATATCGTACTTACATATACAAATCATCACTAGATTTTGATTGCATTTATAAATTTTTATATTCTATATTTATTACATTTTTATCAAAATTTTTCCAGAATGTAGCATGCTCTACGCCTTGAATGTAGACTAAAGAAAAACTGTCTAACGAGAGCAATAGAAAGAAGCTGCTGCACTACGCTTGAAATGTGCAAATTTTTTTGCGTTTTTCCTTCGTTCGCATTCCGTATTTTAATTTAAATTTTAATTATGCATTCACATGAAGAATTATCAACAACACTTTAAGAGCAATCTAATGCATTCGAGGACTAAGCAAAACATACAAAAGTAAAAAAGGCAAAATAGTAATTTATGCATATAAAAATAACATCCATCGTGCTTCTTACTAATTTTTAAACCGAAATAAGCCTTATGGATTTGTTCTTTATAAAAATATTACTCCTACAAAATATTATTTTGAGATAAATTCAAGAAAAGCATTCAAATAATGCAGTCTTTTTTAAAAAAAAAAGTAAATTGTGATTTACATTCGAAAATCTAAAGCTTTTTCAACGAAATACTTTGCAATCTTTGCCATTAATTTTAAATTTTCATTTCTTCTGTATTTTTTTAAAGTTTATTAACTTGCTTTTATATCTTTTCATTTACTTTTTCCTCTTCGATCACTTTTTGTTGTTACATTTTCTTTGCCAAATAAAACTTAAATTAAAAAAGAAAAAAACAAACATACCTTTTTTCAACGCGGCGGCAAAAAATTGCAAATAAATAAAACAATTGCGTTTCTAACCGGCGGCAATTTATTTTAATGATTTTTAAACTTCTTTTTCAACAATGAAAAGTCTTGTCTAACAACGGCATAAACACAAGCAAGCAATGACAAGTTCAAAAATATGAAGAAGACGAAGAGCGATCAACAGACAAGTAAGCAGAAGAGCACACAACAACAACAGCCACGCCATTAACCGCAACGACCAACAGCAACAACAAACAACAACAACAAGCAAACCGCAGGACAATAAAAGTGACTATTATATGATCATTAGTGGTCGGCACTTGACTTCCGGCTGAAGGATTTTCCATATTGCGTAAAAATTGCGCAGACACCACCAATTTGCCGAGATTTGGAAATAATGACCAAAGGGCGAGACGAAGAAGAAAAAGAACTGAGTCTGAGAAGGGGACTTCTCAAAACGACTAGCAACAATCAACCCCTGAAAATCGAACGACATACACCTACACCCACCCATAAGCAGAGAAAGGAAAATATCTATATGTATACTCGCACTTGTAAGTACACTAAAAAAATTTACTCGTAATAAATAAGTACCTTAAAAAATAATTCTAATAAATTATAGTAAAAATTATATTGTCTTATAAACGTAAATAAATTATTTCACAGAAGAATGGAAGATATTCGAAACGTCCAACAAAAGAAAAACATAACAGAACGTACTGTCAGACTAATCATAATGATGCCCAATTAATATTATATTGACATGTCCATGTTACTATAACTGCCTTAACGGATAGATTGAAAGTGACTTAGACGAGACCCATAAATCCCATAAAAACCAAATCGAACCTTTTGCAGCCGCATTTGCCTGCCAAAGTATTTTATTTCTTTCTGTTGAACAATCAGGTTTCTTTTGTCTGCATCGGATTTTGAACAATATACATATCAAAGACTTCAACTATCTGCTTACTTTCTTGCGAGCATCGGCCCATAACCAACGCATCCGTTAAAGTCGAAGGCGAAAGTTGCTGATCTCTTAACTTTTCGACTGCGTTAGCTCATTTGACAGGTGTTTGTTTACATTTTAGTACAGGAAATTGAATGAAGTCGAAGTTTTCATTGGGCCATAGCAATAACTCACGTGATGCTGTCGACTTGGTTATTATTTACTTAATTCTATTTGCATTGCAATTTTTGCAATCTATTTCCTAATCAAGCCTTACTTTTTTTTGTTTGTTTTCTTATTTATAATTTTTTTATGTACCTAAAAATACTTATCTATTCGGCAAATCTAAAATTTAAAAAAACAAAATTTTTTACCAATTTTTGCAAAGATTTTTTGCGCAGTGCATAAACAAGAGAGTGCTAAATTGAAAGGATAAACATGTTCGTGTGCACGAATGTGCACAAATCTTCTCCATTATTGTGTGTGTGTGTTTGTCTCTCGTAATTCGTTCGTAAGGGTCGAATAAAGTATTAAAATGTCTCACTTTGTCACATTTGCTTTGTAAGTTTGCAAGGAACAAGTCAAGATGTCTGCAGGCTACAGACCAAATGGACGATAATAGTTGCAAATTGCTTTATTTGCTGTTAATAATCTTTTTGAAATTTTGATGCGGTCGTTTTAGGCAAGCATTTAATTTTTTGTTGATTGAGAAGAATCTTCTTCCTTCATTTTGAGAAATTGAAAAAAGTTCAGAATTTTGAATAAATGAAAAAATTAAATTTAATAGAAAATCCACAGAAAGAATGGACGAGACCGTGTGATATTTTTTTCAGCTGAGAAAAAAGACCACGCACTCTAAAAATTCTTGGTATAAAATTTATTCCAAAAAAGAAAGCATACAGATCCACAGCAATTTTGTTTTCCAAATTTCCAATTTTGTTATTAATAATTGCATTCTATACAATTTTTATTTAAAAAAATGGAGTAAAAGTATGACAATTTTCTATCCTATTTCTTTAGTAGGATAGTATACTATATATAATTGATATATGTACATATATAAAAAATCTTTTATCAAATGTTCTTATATATTTTATATGAAAATCATATAACTGTACGAGTATTTTATACTATTTACATATGTGTAAATTTTATATTATTCGATAACATAAATTTGCGATGGATATAATACTCGTATATATAAAGATGTAAAGTACTTCTTTGAATTATGACATAAAGAAGTAAAGTCATAATTAAAAAGTAAGGATCGTCCATTATATCGTATACATTGCCAACGGAAACAAAATTAATACGAATTATAGATCTGAAGTAAACTTGAAAGCAAAAATATTACAAAAATTCTATCACAAAATAATATTAGAGTAAAACAACCTGTGTAAAACTTTTCGATATAATGAAATATGATAAAATTTTATATTAATTCGTTATAAACCATTACCTGAATTTGGAAATTCGTTTAAATTCTCTTTTTGTTGGAGTAAAAAAGCTTAACAGAAAAAATTCTATAAAATTTATTCGAAAATGTCGTATATCGTACACATAATTCAATAATATTAAATTTTATAATTAAATTTATACTTTATACTCAGAATTTTTAGAGTGCCAATAATTGAAAGTTAATCAAAGTTTCTGAAATTTTTAGAATCTCCCTTTTCTCCATGAACATGAAAACCATTATTAATTAATATTGGCTGATAGATTGTTTTTCCTTTAGTTTTGAAATTTGCCATTAAAATAAAAAGTTTTAATTATGTACATACTTACTATTTATAAACAAAGTATACATCCCTCATAATTAAATTCCACTCAAAAGTCGGCTTTCAAATGACTTTGTTCATAAAAAAAAGGAACCCAAATTTTGAACCATTTGTATTTTCCTTCGCGAATAAATACTGAGTGCTTTCGATTCGTGTCCTTTTTCTAAAAGCTTTTATTTAAACCGCAATACAGAAATTTCATGGTACATTATTTTCCTTTTACGTGCTGAATAAAAAATAAAGTGCTAGAAAAAGAGTAGTTGAGCGACTACGACCAAGTCGATAGAAGTAAAACATTTTATTAAAATTTAACAGAGTATTTTTTATGTACGCGTACAAGTATCCATTCGCTCTCGTTGCAGTCTCGTTACGATTGAGGCTTTCGTTATAGTTGAGCTGAAGTAGGTTTTAATTAGTGTTATTCGTTCGTTTGACGCTGTAACCGTTTTCGGAAGTTTCAGCGCAGCCGGTTTAGGAGTCGTCCTCAAGCCTACCTTCCTCCTGAAAATGCTTTGAGCACTGCATTTTTTTTTTGCTCTTCCTTCGCCATGGCATCCATGTTTTTTCTCCTCTCCACGGCAGCCTCGCTCTCTCTCTCTCCGTTTGAACCATAGTCCCACGCAACTCTCACCGTGAATAAAACTGACACTGCTCCAACCAGCTCGTTGACTGCTCGGTGAAAGAGAAACCAGTGCGAATGGATCAGAAGAGCCACGGCCGCAGTGCGCCTGCTGCGGGTAAGGTGTACCAGTGCAGAAACGAAGGGTTATGTTGTATACTTGGATAATTGCGTATTTGTTGGTTGTTTTCCAGGTGGATAAATTTCTATGATTGCATCCACTCAATACTTTTTTTCATTTATTTTTAATCTTTTGCAAATAAATATTTAAAAAACATTTTTGCAGGGCACATGAAGTAGCAGCTGCTGGCTGCCGTGCTAAGAATTTATTTGTGTGTATGTGTGGGTGTGCTTTTCCGTCCATTTTTATTTCTATTTTGCTACAAAATTTTCATGGTTGAAATAACTTTCTAAACGCAAAAAACTCGAATGAAAATTGTGCTGGCTTCAGTCTTTTAGCATTTTCTACATATCGACTCCATTAAGGAAAAAACGAGTTTCGTTTGAACGACGAGAGAGAGAAAGAGCAAGAAGACATTTTTAACTTTTACAACTTTTCCTCAAAAGCTTTTTTTCAAGTTAATTAATATTAATTAGTATTTAGCGGATAAACAAAAATTGTTCATATAATTTTTCTTTTATTCTCTTTAGGAATTAAATCCAACAAAATTCTTTGCATTAAACTATGCATACGTATATACATATTGTATATATTAATATTTCATTAATTATATTATATATACGTATGTATTGTATATAATTATAATTATTATTATATTATTATTATATAATTATTATTATAATGTATGTACAAGAACAACAACTGTTTTCTGTATTTACAAGGGACAGCCGTGTACGTAGCCAACATTGCGAAAAATGGCAGCAGCTGCGGCCGTTGTTAGAAAATTGCAAGGATTCGTTGCTGAAAATGTCGACAAGCCCGGCGGGCAGCAGCTCAAGCCTGCACCAGCAGTACCATTCTCACTGGAAAATTCCTTTTCCAAATTAGCTTGATGACGCAACTGCTCCAGACGCAACTGATTCTGACGCTTCCATTTAGTTCTAGAGGGCACCAACATAAAACAGAAATTATTAAGTTCAAGAGAAATCCCCAAAAATCCTTATAATGTGTACCTTCTATTCTGATACCAGGTCTTTACTTGTGTTTCGGATAGATTCAACGTCTCTGCCACATCGCTGCGATCAGCCACCGATAGATACTTTTGACAGCGAAACTTGCGTTCCAAATACGCCAATTGCGCATGCGTAAAAGCGGTACGTCTTCGGCGTGGTTTGCGTCCCGTTTTCGCCCCAATGTTTACCCTCGGCTCACTGTAGTTGCCGATGTTGGCGTTGTTGATGTTGGTGTTGTTGTTATTGTTGATGTTAATGCCAGTGTGGTTATCACATGCGAGGTTCGGTGAAGGCAGCTGATTTGTCGTTGACGATTCCACACTGGATTCAGTGGCGACATAGAGATGATGCTGAGAGGCGGCAAAAGAGTGCAGATCATTGTGACAATTGAGCGCTTCGGAATCGGGCGACGAGCGGTCTTCAATGTCAATATCGGAATTATCATCGGAAATGTCGGAAATATCTGTCAGAGGATCAGAAAATGAGGGTTTAAGCGTTTCATAAAATTCATTAATATAAGTTCAAAATTTCCAAAAAATCCAAAAAAGTAAAGAAGGCGAATAATTATAAAGGGCTCAATTTTGCGGCTGAAAATTACTTGAGCTTAAGCTTTTTTAAATTCCTAATTTTATGTGCATAGATATAATCGGTAAGTATGTACATTTTACTGCCCTACTTTCGTATTAGTTTTATTCCTTTTTTTCACTACGAGTACATCCTCTCCAATGCTGAAATCTTAATGTTTTCCTTTGTTTTCCAAAGCGGCTTTCTTCTTAATATCTATTCATTTAAAAATTACAATTACAATTAGTTGGCCTCTAGAGGCTTCAGCCAGCCGGCTTCAGAAATCCTTGAAATAAAACACAATTTAACTAACAATTAGAAAAACTCCACAAATAAAACAACAACAACAAAAGAAAAACACAAATATTCTCTTTATCTACTATTAAAATAAAGTTCCTCTCAAAAACACACACACAAATAAACACATGCACGCCCAAACAAGGCGACTTCATTAACGCCTCTACACATAGTTCATGTCTTTAAGAAAGTATAGACGAATCACGCACGATTTTTTCTTTAACATCGTGCATGAATTGTGTGGACTGACTTTCGCACAAAAATCATCGATGATGATTTTATACAAATCGTCGTATTGTTTTTCATAATATAAAGACAGATTAGATTCTAAGCTCATAGTGACAGATCGATGAAGATCAAATTAATAATGGAAAAAAGTTAAAGCAACTAATAAACTGAGATCTAAAATCAAAAAAAATCATTCTCTTTAGAAAACCTCAGGCATTTATTTTCGTTCATTATTCCTGAACGATTTGTCATGAATGAGTTGTGTTTGATGGAAAGGGGGGGGGCACCACTTTCCCTGTCCTTCATACCATGATGAAAAAAGCTGCTGGAAGTAACCACACTAGTGCAATTCATAAGATCCTCCTCGCTGCAGAGCTGAAGAGAAGAAGGCTCATTAATTTCAGCCTTTAGGACTAATAATTTATGCTATTACTGACTGTAGGTGTTGTTGTTGTTGTTGTTGCATTTCATTGCATTTTCTTCGCTGCAGTTGCTAAATATTTGAAAGAAAACCTTTTGACTTGTAACAACGTTTGTATATTTATATGACCCTCCGGGGGCTTTTTTCGGCGTGTGTGTTTTTAAACGAAAAAGTGGGCGTACGTGCCAAATTGCAGTCAAACACTTTGTCAGTAAGATTGTCAGAATGAACGAATGAATGCACACAATCAAACAAACGGTACTCAAGAAGGCCGGAACGTGTTATGACATTATACAAGTGTGGATTACGTTATGAATCCACATGGAGGAGGATTGGGTTTATTGAAGGATTAGGTGTACCGCCGGCGGCAGGCACTTTTTATGCAGCGTCTTTAGTTTATTTGACTTTATGTTTGTCTTATTTTTCTCACTTTCAATTTTTTCCTAATGACTGTCAATTAAAAAGTATGCTAAAATGCTGACAATTTCGCCTCAAGTCAAGGAAAAAAGAATAGCAAGAAGACCTTCGTTAACGTTTCTAATTTTATTTCGTATTTTATGAAGTATGTACAATACTCGTACGTATTAAATTACATGCATTACATTACATATTACCTAAGTAATTTCGAAAAAGTGCCCAAAAAAAGTATAACAACAACAACCTACGTTTGTTTTCACGACTGACACTTTTTTCCTTTCCTTTTTTTCTTTTGATTTTTTCTCAAGTGATAAAGTTATGAGTTGGTTTTCGTTTAAAATAATAAATAGTAGCTTAAGTGGCTTTTAAATGACAAAATCTTTGGCCAAATTGATGCTACGTGACTTTTTCGAAATTCCAAAATCAAATCAAATCGAATCAAATGATAATAAAAATAAAATCAGGAGAAAAAAGCGCCAAAAAAATGGGGATTCAAGGAAACACTCCTCACATACTTATGACCATGCATGCATACTTATGTATGTATATGTATTTATATATGTATATGTGTATGTAACCCACTCTAAGCCCACTGATTCAGGATAAAAACCACCACAAAAAATTGGAAAGAAGTCGTCAAAAAAAAAAAAGAAATCAAAGATTTTTACATGCTGGGCCCGAATGTTTTGCACGAATAGAATACACGTGATACCACGCAACGTCTAAGCATCTTTCAAATGACGCCGGATGATCTGTTTACGGAAGCGGTGAAGGGTCAGGTCAACTGCTTCACAAATCCGCCCTAACCTAAATCTGGTGATGCTTTTAGGAAACAATTGAAGCCAAACCAGGCACGTGAATATAATCATCAAGTGGGTGTTTATGTGTGTGTTTATGTGTGCGTGTGTGTGTCTGTTTGTGTCTGTGTGAGCGGCACACATGTACTCGTAAGTATAGCTATATCTAGTCATTAGACGATATCTCCGCCGGATATAAATAACATATTCAATGTTCTTTTTTATCCATGAAAGGAAAGCAAAGGAAGAAATCGTGAATGAATTCGTTTTTGATTTCATTTCGTTTTTTTCCTGATTCCGTTCTCCTTCTTTTAGGGGTTTTTTACCGGAGAGTTGATCACTTGACTGGAATCTCTGCTGCAGCAATTGATGGCTTATGTAGAACGTCGTCGCCCACTTAAAAAGACATTAAAATATATGTGGTCGCAGTGTTCGTCTGCTGATGATAGTATTGAAGATTTTTCTTATTTTATTAATGAAGTGCTTTTTTGTAAAATTAAGTCTATTTTTATTTTTAGCCGCTACTGCTGTTATTGCTTTGTTCGCCGCTTAAGCGATTGCACGAGCTTCGCCGCAGGATAGCGCAATTTTAAGGATATACGATACATACGGCCAATGCTTTTCGCCTTTCAAGTGGACGAAATAATGCTTTCTATAGAGATTTATCACAAGTACGAACATTGATCAATAGTACTTTTCCTTGAAATAAAGTGTACATTCTTCGATTGATATGAGACCTTTTTTGAATAAAGCATTTCAATTTCAATTGATTCGTTTAAACTTTTCGAAAATAAATTGAAGAAATAATGATCGATAATCCTGAAAAATAATATAATAATCGCGGAAAACGAAACTTTCCTAAAAAATACTTTTTCTTTAAAGCAGAAAGCAGCTGGATGCAGTTTGGTAGTAGAAAATCGTGCTGGATGCAGTTTGGTTGTAGAAAATCCTGCTGGAATAGTGCTTCCGGACTTAGGCCTTGATTATCTAGAGTACTCTAGACCAAAAACAGCAAAACTTTGTATTGCCGTCAACTTTATGGAAACCGTCAGAAGACAAACCCGGGATTTCTTCATAGATATTAAAGCAGTACAATTGAAAACAGCTTTCAGTGACGTCAAATCAGTGCAAATCGTACAAACTTCAGAAACCTGCTAATGACTTAAAAGCCTACAAAGATTATATAGAATCTGGTTTAAATTCGAAAAACATAAAAGAAGAAGCTGTAGTCTGGGCTATAACTAACTTTTGGGCGTCATACAACCATATTCATATTCGTTAATTTTTCAGAGCTCATAATTTGAGGAGTTTTTCTTGAAAGTGGTGTAAGCCCGTACATTTCATGAAAAAATTAAGTTAATGACGAGAAAACCTTTACTCTTTAGTATGATCTTTATATTTTCGTTAAATTGAGACAATTATCTTCTCAAAAACTAAACAATTTTCATGAAACAAAACATCCTTCTTTATCAATAAGCATTGCATTGCCTTCAAATTGTAAAATTGTAAATGTCTCGAAATAAAAATAATGCACTTACTTCACTTTCAAAGAAAACGGCTCTTATGTATTAGTTATAGTTTGTTATTTTCGTATTTCGTTTATAATTATTTTTATACATTTTTTCTAGTTTCTGTTTATAAAAGCGCAACTGTTTCAAACAAAAAACAAAAAAATTCAGAACTAGGAATAACTTCAATCTTAAAAAAAAATAGAAAACTTAAGGAAGCTTGAAATGTGCTAATATAGTGTAAAACTTAACAATTCAGTCTATTTTACAGAATTTAAAAATAAAATTTTAATAAATTTAAATAATACTGCCTTGTAATTGTAAAAATAATACTGCCTTGTAAACTTGTAATTATTTCATAAATATCAGTTCATTTACATATCATTATAATAAATAAGTTTTAATATTTTTGCTTCCTTGTTTTTTTAGATAGACAATACTATTTAGTAATGATAGAGAGCTTACAGTCAATATTTTTGAGATCGAGATTCCTGCATCGGTTTGCGCATAATAAGTTTATTATATATTTAATAACATTTTAGCTTTTGAAACTAAACTAATATACTCGTAGCATATTTTTATCTTTTAAATTAGGCCCGACATTAATAAACAATGCCACTGCTTTTGGTCGAAATGTTCGTTGTTTTTCGGTCTGTCCGAACTGCCCCATTTTTGGCAGTAACATGTGAAGTATTATTAGTTTAAACCGATTACCTGCATTTAGTTTTCATCCGTCATAATACACAAAAAGTCTTGCCCTTTTTATATGATTTAAACAGAAAAACGATTTTCTAACTCTCTATATTTGTGCCCTTAATTATGACACACTTTTTGAGTTTCGAAATATTTTAGGGTCTACGTTTTACCAAATTAAAAAATATTTTTATGCTCTACCCCAAAGTATTTGAGGCAATATTTACTCTTCAGATATTAGATTTATTTATTTTATGGATATTTTGAGTGCTACTTGCCAGGAAAGGTGGTTTTTTAAGGCTGCAAATTACTTAGACTAATTTCAAAATTAATAGTAAGAGAGGACATATAGTTTTGATTTAAAAAATAACGTAAAAGACAAATATTAGAGCTTCATTAAAACAAAAATTTTAATCAAATAATTCACTTACACTTATTAATTACATATTTTTTTTAATAAATTTGAACTACGTAAAAATTGACGTAAAAACAATGTCACTTTAACGGTTCAATTTTTACAAATTCATTAAATTTTTCTCAAATTATATTAATTTAAGGTTATGTAAGGCGAAATAAGTCTTATTTTTTTGGTTTAGTGACTTTAGTAACCACGTTCCTAAATTAAGGCACATTTTAAATATATGCTCAGAGCTCAAAAATGTTTGGCACTTTGTAGTCACGTGCAAAAACGTGGCCGAATTTGTTTCGAACGGAGTAGCCTTAGTTTTTCTAAATTATGCGATTTTTTAAAAGCATTTCATAGTAAGCAGCTGCTGCTTTTAGTGAAAATTGAAAAATTTACACAAATTTCAAATTTCTCTTTAACCATAAACCATAAGCCTCCAAAAAAGTTGGCTCCATTTTTTCTTACGTACCGGTATCCGGCTGCTGCTGTTGATTTATCAAGTCTCCGAGTAGGTCTCGTATTAAAAATGATTTCGAGCTTTGATGATGCATTACGGAATAATTAGAGTTTCATCTAATTTATTTAATCGCAGGCGACTATTTATAACTGCCTTTAAGTCTTACTAATAGTAATTTCAACAAACAACACTTTCTTATTGGAAGACTTTCTTTCTTGAACGACTAAAGATTTTCCTAGAAATTAAATTAATTGTCGATTTAATTTTCTGATCCGTTCGTGTTCGTGCCGTCGGTTCTAAAAGCGGCACTACGTTTGAAAGCTTTCGCCTGGAAAAAAACTTTCAGATTTTAAACGATTTTAGACGAGAATCTTATAAGCTCAACCGTTATAAACGATGTCAAATGTGCAACTGACGACGCGTATTAATCCTTTCATGGAGTCAACTGTCAAAATCGCACAGGATTTAAATTTGAATGATGGTATGTTAAAGAACGTTGTTGTTTCTGCATTTGAATTACTGTCAATAAATGTCAGTCAGTTAGTCAGTCAGTCAACATAAACGCAACACGACGACTGCGACTCATCTGTTCTCATTTAGACAAAATCGTACGTGGGTGGGTGTGTATACGTGTGTGTGTGTGTGTGTTTGTGTGCTCATTGAATTTGTTAGAGCGCAATGTCAGTGACTTGGCAAAGTTTAATCACGTACTTAACCGTTATTTAATGAAATGCACTCCAGTCGACCTCACTCCACAATCAGTGCAGCAGATGAAACAAGCAACATATACCACCCACCACCCACCGCCACAACGAGCAGCGTTAGCCATTTTGTTGGAGTCATAAACGATGACTTTGTGCAAAACGTTTTCGCCACTGTTTCTCTCTCTTGCACTCTACACTCCTGGCAACAAGTTGGCGCATGCATTTTCTCGGAGCGCGCACTATTTCTCTCTCTGTCTCTCTCTCTCTCACACACCCTCTCTTGTCCACAACTGGTACTGTGGTCCTATTTAACCCCCAGCGACAGATCAGTCAGCGTAGGTGTGGCAAGGAAAAGCTTGTTGGAGAAAGTCCCTGCAACACGTCTTCCGATTGGTTAAACGGCTAGCAAGCAACCCTCGATAATCGTTTATAAATGTTACGCTTCTTGTAATTTATTTTTTTTCTGAAAATTACATCATGATTCCATTTAGGACTTGTAGCTTTTGCTCACAGCATGCAATGGAAATAAATCGGTGACTTCAGTAAATTAGAAATTAACCTTTTTGCTCACACTAAAGGACCATGAGCATTTCTTGCTGCTTCCGGTTTGAGAAATTAGCATTTTAAATAAAACAATCTTACAAGAAAGAGTCTCTTTGAGAAACCTATGGCATACCTCATTAAAATACTTATAACTTTAAGTAATGACATTTAAACCGTTATGTGTTTGGTTAAGTTTATTAAGCAGCTACAATGAATTATGGCATTATGGAATAAAATTTCTCTCCATAAAACCTATCCAAGAAATGTCTTTAAAAATAGTATTAAATTTAAATTAAAATAATTCAAAAAAAATTCACAAAAGTATTCGGAGTTCTTGCAATATTTATAAAGGGTTTTTCAATAGGGATGGGTCGATGTCGACAGTTGTCAACATCTTCATCATTTGGGCGTGCTGTTCAATCGTGTAACTCGCCATAGTGATTTGGCATTACCGACTGAATTATAAACAACCGATTTGACAGACGCCACCACACCACCACATGACCGCCACAGACTGTCAACATCGACCCGTCCCTATTGGAAACCCCTTTAGTATTATTTAATCCATTAATACTCAATTCGCCAAGACTTTGGTTGCGTTTTGAAAACTTCAAACTTGTACTTGCTTATTTCTATTTACTTCTGTTATCTCTAAATCTTATATTTTAATACGCTCCAGGCATCCTTTGAACTCATCCAATGCCAAAACTGTTGCTCCGATTAAATGCAGCGATCCCGTAACCAAGACGTCCACTTGCTGCCGATCACCAAAGTGCTCTCTCAAGAAGTAGAGAGCATTCAAAATACAGTCAAATACTCGACCACTATCGGCACTCGTAGAGTCCTTGTCTTGACAGAGAGTATGCCAATTGCTGCGATGCATTTTGGCACGTGTCATTTGAGTATTAATACCAAAAATTGACATATTATCGCTCTGACTTAGGTTAGCGGAAGCAATATTAGGCACAAAGCAGGCCCACATAAAATCGCTGTGCTGACGCAAGATTTCCAATAATTTCTTAGCATCACGATCGCCGGTTGTGTTAAAAATAAGGATCTTCGAACTTTTACTAAAATGAGATATAAAGGTACATATAAAAACGACAAGAACTCTTAAAATATGTTATAAAAAAAGTAGAATCAACCTGCTGGACGTGATGCTTTTGAACCAGTTACTGCACAAGGACATGCTTTCGACTGTATGCGCACCATCGAGATGAATTCTGGGCAGAGATCAAAATTGGGAAACATAGTTATACCTGCATAAATCATTCTATCATTTTTCTCTTACTTCATGTTGCCAAAGCTGACGATCTGACACCGACCCGGCCAACGGCAGTTGGTTAAACCCTTGACAACATTTGGTGTTAGTAGTCTTGTATTTGCTGCATTGCAGGAATAGTTTTTGTTGTTGTTATTTCTAAGCCAATCGTAGGCTAATTGTATCGCCAGCGAGCCATTCAGTTGCACAATATTATTCAAACTCTGCAGGACACTACGCAAGTTTTCATTTTCATCTTCCAAGTACTGAGAGAATTCGGGAACAATATAGAGCTGAGCCTGTAGAAGAGTCAGAAAAGACTGATCAATAATTAACTTAATTAATTTAAAACTAAATTATCATAAGAACTAAATTATAAATAAAAACTTATACATATCAAGATAACCGCCGATAACATGCCGATCGATTTATAGATTATGATTATACATACACATACACACATATAATATTATCAATACATCACTCACATTTTTCTCGGCCGCACGTTCTCTGATGACCGATAAACATTCCGGCTGCTTAACCGATGTGTAAACATTTGAATTGACTTTTATAATGCCCGCCTTTTGCCAGGCTATGGCTTCCAGTGTATTTCCCAGTAACTGAGTGTGCTCCAAACCAAGTGATGTAATACCAACAGTTTTCGTGTGACTGGAAAATTAATAAACAAATTAATCACTGAGAGAACGACGAGAAAAAGACACTAAAGATAGGTAGCAAGGTAGCACCACGCCGAAGCCGGTTTTTCGAGAAACAAAAAACATATTGGTTGTCAAAACATGGTCGTGAGCAGACCACCTGTACAAACGGGTTAAGAGGTAGCAACTTTAAGACACAACACTATTCCAAGTATTGTAATCGTATTCCATAAAGTCTCAAAGAAAGCAAAAAATCAACAAACGTTTCATTCGAAATTTTAGAACTAGACCGCATCTTAAGGCTCCGTCCCAAAGAGTACGTCATTGACTTTGACTTTGACTTCAACGTTAACGTTGACTATGGGCCGGGGCCTTTAGTATCGCACACATTCAAGGCTTCAGATTTCAGAACACCGAATCAGCCACGAAATCGTCAGAACACATTTTTTAAATTGTGCAGAAATTAAATCTAAATAAAATGTGAAGAAATAATAGAAGTAGGATGGTTGATTGTACAATATAAAAAAGTTTTTTCCTAGAAAATGATAGTAATAAATATTTTGCGATTTCGTAGAAAACCACAAAGGCGTCATTTAACTTTTTGCAATTATTTAGTGCTTATTAAATAGTATTTAGTGTTTTATTCTCATAAGACTATAATCAAAGAATATACAGTACATTCATTTATACAATACATTTATTATATATTCTTTGCTATAATGGTTTTATGGTGTACTTTTAGGATTTATTTTTATTTTACTAAATATGTACCAACCTTATAACATTTGTGGAATCCAATTCGCCACCAATTCCCACTTCCAGTACCGTTACATCCACTTTTTCCTCCAAAAAGATGTGAAAACTTAAAATCGTTAGAAATTGAAAATAGGCAGGCATATCGCTAGCATGTTCCCGCGACATTTGAAGACGTTTCAAGATGCGCCAAAAGGTCTGAGTAAATTTCAATTTCGTTACTGGTTGTCCATTGAGACGAATACGTTCGGTCACTGCAACCAAATGTGGTGAACTGAAGAAGCCTGTTTTCAGACCATGAGCGCGTAATATTGATTCGGTTATAGCACAAGTAGAGCCCTATAAATAATTCAAAATGCATTATATACATATGTATGAGTATGTTTTTTTCAATTTCTTAACCATTAAAGTAATCTAAAATAAAACAACGTTTTTAAATAAAACAAAGGTGCAATTCGCAAGCAGATATTCTTATTGAATTGAATTCAATTTTCTGCAATCATTTATAAGTAAAATTAATATTATATTATATATGTATATAAAGTTATTCCTATACATATAAAATACATTTTAAAAATACAAATTCTTTAGACCTATTTACATATGCACATACAAAGCAATTGTATTTTTAAAAAGCTTATCACCTAAAAATGCTCTTATAATTTAATATAAAAAAGTAGCCACTCATAATAATTATTATTGATTGCAATTTTTTGATATTGTAAAAACAAACAGCCTTAATTCGTTGATTCATTCATCAATACACAGATTTCGCAAATTCCTTCTATGCAGTTCTGTCCATATAGCAGCTTTATTATACATACATATCTCAAAATGTTATTTCAACTGACATGATATACCACAATACCATTATGGTATACCGTTTAAAAACCTACCTTTCCCTTTGATCCAGCCACGTGTATAACCGATAGTTTTTCCAGATCTTCTACGTCGAGCCCACTCCGTTGTAGGTACTTTACGGTTTCTTGTAGTTGTGATTGTTTGGCCTTGGTTTCGATGGAACGACGAATTGTTGCGGCATTCGATTGTAGAGTATTTAATGCTTTGATAGATTTCTGAAATTACGAAACAGAAAGAAAGAATTCACCAAATTGCTGTAAGAGCAAGAAAACCATCGTCCCCTCCAAATGCATTTCATACCTCGTACTCTTCATCGATGCTGGATGTTGAAGAGATGTTGGTCTTCTCCCATTGCTTTGTTGTACTGGCATAGCTGCGCTCCCGGTCGGCAATTAACACCGATTCGTCAAGTATTTGAAACATGGAACCGGCTTGATAACATGCTCGTTTGCGAACTGAACGCGCGACGCTCTGTAACAGCATTTTATACAAGAGCAACAGAAGTTTTCGCGCAAAGTTTTATTTCTCTTTGTTGTTGCAGGGAATGTGTCGAATTCCACTGAGTACATTCGAGCAGTATAAGTGTAAAAAAACAATACATTGTTTATTATGTTTTAACAAGCTAAAATTACAAACAAATTACATAAATATATAAATCTTTTTAAGCTACATAAATTTTTTTTTTAGCTTTTTAATAAAATTCATGTAGTCCACGTGAAAGTATTAAATTGAATAAAAACATTTCAAAAAAAGCTGAACATAAGTATTTAGTTTATTTAATTTAAAATATTTAAGCTTATTAGTCTTTTCGAATTATTTCCGACTTCGGAATATATTTCCGCCGGTTTTTGAAAAGTGCCTCCAAATTTCAAAGCAGCTTAGAAATAATTTAACTAAATAAACCCGTTAATAACGTTATATATTAACGGGTTTATTGTCGTTTTATGATTCCATGTTTTTTAATTCATAAAATATCATTCTATCACTGTATAAAATTTTAAAAATTGGTTATGATTCTGCATTAAATTTTTCAATTTCATAAAGGACAAGACTAGCTAATTTGCGAATATACATAAGTTTGCCTAAAAAAGAAATGAATTTTTAGGTCAATTCCGTACCACTGTAATTCTCCAATCCCACTGCTCGATTCTAAAAAATTCTCTCTCCTATTTGGTCTCTTCCAAACTCTTCCTCCATAAACAAATATTAAAAAAAAATAAAGAGAACCACAGTAATTTGACAGCTCTCCCACGTGTGTTTTTTCCAAAAAAAACAACAAATTTAGGAGCAGCCAGGAATTCATTCCGCAGCCGTCAATTCTTTCAGAATTTATATTTTTAATTTTAAATTTTATACCAAATAATAATTACACTAAACTGAGTTATGTATATTAAGTGGCAAACATAAAGCAACGCCTTTGTATCAGAGACTTGGGCTATAAGAAGCAACACACACAAGAAAGAAATTTTCTCATTCTACTCACCGCATTAAGGTACAAGCAGCATTATTTATTATCATTGTTTATTATAAACAATTAATCAAAAAAACAATTGTTAATTTTATGCTGAATTAATTGCGTGACTTTTTCAATGCGTAACAGCACGATTTGTAAATAGTTACTCGATTCTTCTTCTGTCACTGAAACTATTTTGACTTGCAACAAGAGAGAACAGATAAGAATCTCAAACCAACGAAATGATCCACGAAACAGACAGACTAAAAAATGAAATTCTATCAGCCTCAGCATCAAATGATGAAGTCTCCGTAGACATTGGAGAACAAAAAAGCAGGTAAAAACACCAGATAAAATAATATCGCCAAAAAATATCATCATTATCATTATACGAGTACTTATTATAGTAAAGTAACTCCACCATTGAGGCTTGGCTCCTGTGAAGTGTGCGCCGCTAAAGCAGCCATCTACACTTGTCCCAAATGCGAGGTGAAAACTTGCAGTCTGCCCTGTGTGCAGATACACAAAAAGGAACTGGATTGCAGTGGTATACGCGATCGCACCAAATACATTCCGCTGCGTAATATGAAAAGCACTGACTTTATGAGTGACTATTACTTTCTGGAGGAAGCCACACGTTACACGGCCGCTCGAAAAGCAGACCATATTAAGAGCCACACCCGCTACAATAAACTATTACCTCCGCGGCTGTTTAGTTTGCGCAAAGCTGCTGCTGAACGCAAGACAACGCTACGGTTTCTGCTCACGAATTTCATGCGTCACAAGAAGAATACAAGCTTTTACGATTGGGCACAGAAGCGCATATACTGGCGCGTGGAGTGGATTTTTATAAATGCTTGCAATGTTAAATACATGGACGAACGCTGTGATGAGGACCAACCGATGCACAATTTACTGGAGAAGTATGTGGGCGATAAGTGCTCAAAGGGATTGGAGTACTATCAGAGTGCGGGCACGTTTAGTCTCAAGTTGCTGCTCAAGGCGGAGGGTATTAAACGCTGCAATAGGCGTTTCTATGAGATGGATTGTAGACAGTCGTTGCGTGAGAATTTGGTCGGTAAGACATTGGTGGAATTTCCAAGTATATATGTAACCTATGAGGAGAAGCTTGACGGATTCGACATTATAGATAGTGGTGAGTGCGCTTTGTATATAATATTGGATATTTAAAACGGCTTTGCAATAAAACAACGATGGTATTATAGATGAAGATGTTGCTGAAGAAACCAAAAAACATGAGCTGGACATGCATGCATTCGGTAAAGAACAACGGCAGAAGCTGTGGAACAAGCGAAAAGCTGAAGCTGAAAACAGCAGCGATGCAAACGACACTGAGGATGCTAAAAAATTGAAGCAGATTTTACACGAGAAGAAATTGGAAGAAAGAACGCGAAAGCTCGCGGAATTTGAAGAGATGCCAAATAATTATTTATTTTCTAATGAGAAATTATTGGATATACTCTCATCATCATCAGAAGAAGAACAAAATAGCGAAACGGCTTAGGAGAAAGTTGAGCCCCATTGGTAAAAAGAATTATAGTAAAAGTTGCCTATAAACAGCCTGCTATTAATATGCATTAAAGCCACTTCTCTTACAGCAGATTGCAAATAACTTTTAATTTATTTTTTATACCAACAACTAAAACTTTATAGTTGTTAACTTTTCGCTTTTTCGTGGATAAAATATAATTTTACCTATTACTTACTTACAAAAGTGTTACATTATTAAATACACAAATTTGTCACAATGCAAAACGAGTAATAAACAATTATGCAGCTTGCCCTCTCCAAACTAATTCATGAAAACATTTATTACAAAACCCAAAAATATAATATAAATACCAGAATAACAACGCCTGCTGCTGCTGCCTTAACATACATTGATTTTCTATTTAAATAGGTTGCATCCTTTTTGTATTTCTGCGACATCATGGATAGATTCTGAGTTTTTGTATCCAATTCGGATAAAACCGTGCCGCGTTGTAACACATCGTCTATGTTTTGCACCTACGGTAACCAGTTGCACTGTCCATTATTGCGATTTCAAAATCGAATGACTAACTCACCATTATCCTTTGCACATCCTGTAATTGTGTGTTAATCGTGTTGATATTTCTTCGTCGATCCGTTAATTGCTTCTTGGCCTTTTGCACATAGAGATCGAATTCAATAAATGCATATGGGCGTGTCACAGAGTTAACGCGTCTGCCATATTTTCCATGAAATTCTTGCGCCAAATCCTCCAAGTAGTTGAACGCTAGTCGTTTGGAGTACATTTTATCACACAGCACTAAATAGCAAACATCATTCTCGATTATATAACTGGAATAAAAATTTTAGAAAGGTTTAGTTTTTATTTCTTCTACTAAGACCACAATGTACTCGTACTAACCAAAAAACTTTTTTAGGAAATTTATTTGAAAAGATGTTGTGAGCTCATTCTTAACAAAACTTCTAGAGAAGATTTTGACTTACTTAAATAATACTTTTTGTGCTGAACTTACTGGAATAGGTAGGGACCAGTTTCAATACTGCAGCGAGCTGGTGAATGCGACCCCAATTTTCTGAAGAGTAACTTCGCTTGATTTTGATAATCCAAAATGCTTCGTCCGGACTGTAATGTTTCATCATAATCATAGCAATGTATATAAAGAATATTATTATTCTGTCCATTGTTCACCTACCTGCTCATCATCGTGCACTGTTCCCACCAATGGAAGTCCATCGATGACTCGCGCTATCATCGTCAGCAACGCCATTGCTTATGGTTTCCCCGCAGCGACGACTTACAAAATTTCTTCGAATAATATTTGCAAGCGCATTACACGCTTTTTATGTCGTCATAAGCTAGTATTTGAGGTCTTAAAATCTTTTATACAAGTCCCTCAGGAAAACAGCAATTGAAATCTATAGATTCACTACAAAAGAGCGAAATTTTTTTTATACACGTCAGCTTCATTGAAGAGATGTCAAAATTACTGTAGCCAATATTGCCAGGCTCAAATATATTGTAAATAATCAGAGATTTTCACAGTAGGCTCAAGAGTAATAGATATATAGGAAAAATGTATATTGTAGAATATTACAAGTATTCCAAATTTCATTTAAACTTTTAACAACACTATTTTCTGTTTTATTTCATAAATAGGGTAACGATATATTAACTTTTTTCTGTTTAATATTGAATAAAATGAAATAAAATATTGGACACTTCCTGAGTCAATTTAGTCATACTAGTTATTCTCTGTCCCTCTATACATATACTTCGATTTCAAGGGAGCGAATAGAGATATCTTTGTGAAATCTGGTCGAAAAGCCTTGTTTAGAACTGAAGAGAAGTCTCTAGAGGAAGTGTCTGAAGGAAATAGCAAAAATCCATTTTTAGAGCTGAATTTAAGACAGAAAATTAATAGAGGTACAGTCATAAATTTTAGCATGAATATTTCTGGCCATAAAGCGCTTTTCACAATCGATTATACAGAGTGCGGAGGGAGTAGGGTATATGGATTTCGGCCAGGCTGAAGTTAATTAACACTCTGTTTATAATATACATAATATTAATTTTATACCAACCATTGTATGAGCATATATACATATATACAGAGTTGTAGTTAATAAGACACCTGATGTAGTTACCAGTTATACGAAATACATTTATTAATGAAATTAAATTAAATGTAATAATAATAACATGTATTTATTTTAATCTTGGACGAAAAAAAAACCTAAAGATTGATTATTGCATTGATTGGAATCGTCAAATGCTGCTATTAAATTTGAGAGGTCTGAATTAGATAGGTAGTCGGTTATATTATATACGGAATCATAATCCAAAAGAATTTTCTTCCTCTTAATGCTTTTAGATGGCATATCTTTCTTGACATAAATTTGTATATTAGTTAATTTATCCAATAGAGCTCCTCTTTCTAAGAATGGTTTTATATTCTGTAATATTATATCATTATATATAGGATAGTTTTCAGTAAAATCCAATGCTTATCAGCTTTAAAGATAATTTGTTATTAGTAGGTAAATGTCTGGAATGTCTGGTCCGGTTATACATATATCTAACATATTCATACAGCGCCCGGCCCCTTTTTACATAATCCGTTTTCATCTTATCAATTTCAGAAGCACAGTCATTTGAATAACTGGATAATTCACTGTACATATCCCTGTTTTTATATGGATTTAAGTTAACGTCTCTATAATTCGTTATTAATGTAAACTTAATTAGCATCTTAGCGCATGCCGGTAGGAACTGTTGTACACAAAAATCCAAACATGTACAATCATAACCTAACTTATGCAGAGGGCGATTTTTTTTATTTATATCAGGTCCGTATTCTAATAGTACTTGAATTGCTTTCAGATTGCTTTTAAAAAAATAGTGGCTTCTAATTGCTAAATGTAGTGGCGTACAGCCTGTAAAGTTCGTTGCATTGACATTAGCTCCATTCTTTAGAAGTTCTCTAATTATTTCTTCTTGTCCACTTCGTGCAGCATTATGCAGTGCAGTTTCTTGATACTTATTTATTGAATCAACGTAAATACCACGCAGCAAAAGCTCCTTAGTAATTTCGGCACTATAAGCACGGTGGAGTAAGGTATTTTTCGACTGCTGTTCTCTATGATAAATATTAGCACCTGCATTCAAAAGAGCTTTAACATTTTCAAGGCTTTTTCCACCACGTACGGCTTTTTCTAATTCTTCGTTAATACTTCTTTTTTGCATGTTTGAAAACATTTTTAAATATCGGTTATTTAGCAAAAAGTTTTTGTACTTTTGAAACTATATCAAGAATTTTTAAGTATATTTTTTCAATATTTGTTGCAGAGATAAGGATATGCGGTACTTCTGACTCCGACTGAGGGTTCAGTCCCCTTTTACATTAATTTTTGCTTTAAACTTTGAATTCGATGGACGTGATCGTCGGTGAGAGGCGGAGAGGGTGAACTTTCGTAAAGACGAAAGCAGACGAGTATAGGCAGCGTTAGTAATTTCCTATGAAAAATGGGAAACCCCCAAAACTTCACAGAAAGCCTAATAGCCTGAACACAGTCAAATTTCGTTGACTACAAATGGCGTCGCTAGTGTCAAAATTACATTGGCTCTTATGGGAAGCGAGAAAAAAATAAAATTTCGTTGCGGATCACGGATCATCGCTAATGGTGCTGCCAGGCTTAATTTGGACTCTATTCGAAAGTAGGTATTTTAAAATTTTGTGGGACATTTCTAGCGGATTTATGTATGTATGTAATTTAATTATAAAAAAAATAGAAACACATAATTTTTAAAAGTGGTTAGTAAACATTCAGGAAGAATATTTGTCCCAGGTTTTATACTTACGCGTTTACACGTCAAAATCGAGGTGTACATAACGTATATAATTTTTCATACTAAAATTAATACGAGGTTTAGGCCGAAGTTATTTACCTAATTTGTTTGAATACCTTTATAGATTTTTACAGTTCTTAGTAATTTGAAGTAATTTGAATTACTATCAAACACGACTAATAATCCTTTAGGTATACTTAGGTTTTAACGTTTCTTAATTACAAATAAAGTCAAGTTTATTTGAATGTGAAGGCAAAGTGTAGGTGTTCTCCACACATATTTAATTATCCTGGTCGAATGTATTGTATAAATGGACATAGGGCCCACCCGTTTATATAAAATTAGTATTTGTTTTCACCCTGCTGTGTGATGACAGCTCCGAAAGACAACACGAACGACCACTGACAACTTCCAAGTTGGCAATATTTTCAGTCGATTGGCCGACCGTGGATACGGAATTTTCTGAGGTCTGGGTGTAAATTTATATGTACAAATCTCAACAAAATATCAAAATATATATTGTGAATTTGTATATAAATATAAACTGATTTGAAAATTAATAATCCAACAGATTCACAGTTTTGTAAGTACAAGCAAATTTTTCGTAGTGAAGAGTGAAAGTTTCAACAGAGATAAATTATAAAAAACAAGTGATAACAGAGCAAAATGTTGCAATTGCACTTTTCGGAATGTAGAAAAAATTCTCCAAAAATTTTTCCAAGAGAAAAAGAGACAAATAGAAGGGAGTGATTTTTTACTAATGTCAAGAGTTTAGCACCTGTCAACTCTGGTATTGCCAATTTGACGCCTTTTGGCGTTTGAATAATGATTTGAGAAAAATTATTCTGAAATTTGAAAATAATATAAAAAAATATAAAAACTACAAAAATTTTATATCCTTTAGCAAAGTACAAAAAGTGTTAAAATCGAAAAAATGTGTTCGAAAACACGTTGATTAGTGAATATCAATTCAGCAGAGATAGAGCAAGTATCCACGTAAACTATTTACCTGAAAAAATGTATTAGCAGACGTATTGTCTATTATATGTTAAACGTCATTTATAAATTCTATATTTGTTAGTGCGTATCTATGCATATGAAAAATCTTATAAGCAATTTAGGATTGTATACCACAAATCAATGTCTTTGACCTGTATGCGAATATTGGAGTTAAAAAATATTTCCTGATTGCGTAAAAAATCAATACCTGTTTTCTGCTTTTCATATCTATATGAACATACATACATACATAAATTCATAAAGCCACGCCACAGCATTTATGCATAAGCTGTTGTAAAAGGCATTTACTTAAATCCAATAATTTTTTTTCTTTGCGTTTCTTGACCTTATTTGACGTTATTTGTGGCGTGGTGTAGAAAAATGTCGTGGGTGCAACAGCAGCCACCTCAAACAACCACCTCATCTGCATTGGTGACCAGCACTATGCGACAGTATGCGCCTGGTACTATCGTTCCATCTCCAACATTACCATCATCTACATTGAATTCATCATCTGAACAACAACATCCGATCATGCACAAAGAACAACATCAACCTTTAGGTCATTTTAATAACAATCTGAATCAGGTAAATGCTGCTAAAATGTTATATAAATTATAGGATATAAGAATTAGTCCTCAAATATGCATACACAATTTGGCTCTCAATTATCGGTTTCTGTGCAGGGATTTACACTTAATCAGTTTTAAATCTCATCAAAATTAGAAATAGATTCTTAAAATTACTTAAAACCCCCCAAAAAAAGTGGGCAAACAACATTCACTGTATTTTCAAGGAGAGTTGATTTTTATATTAATAACTGTTTCATGTTGTTAGCCAACTCGACAACCTTGGCAACAACAAAATCCTAGCATGATGCATACAACGCCGGCTGATAATCAGAAATGGTCACACCAACAGAACGTTGCCGCCAGCGCTAATACGTATCAACATACGGTAACAACGCCAAACAATTGGCAGCAGCCGGATCTGCAGCAAATGCAGATGCCGCAGTTGACGCAGCAGTTGCAAAAACAAGATCAGCAAGTGGTTAGCAATTTTTCCACTTATGCCCAGCCGCCATTTAATACTACCTACCCCCAACAACATCAAACACATTATCAAAGTGAGGCTGCATTTGCCAACTTTGATCCCCAACAAAAACAAGAAACGTCACAGCAGAATGTTCAAAGTTTCTTTGACAACGGCAATGGCAAAAACGACGGTTGGGGCGACTGGGATTGGAATGATAGTAACAATAATAGTAATGAACAGTCGAATGTAAAAGATACTCGCCAGCAACTTCAGCACGAGCTTCAGTTAGAGCAGTCTCAGCAACACACACAGAGCTCCGAATATAATGCTAATGTTATTGAAAATAGCTTCCGCAGTGGAGCCAGCGAGAATTGGCAGTGGAATAATGATGAGAAAGGCCAAGCCAACCAAACTGAAAAAAACCCACCCTCATTTGTAGCATCAAATAATGTTGAGCTGCCCAAAAAACTCCATCACTCACGGGCATCATTACTAACTGGTCAAATATCAGGGCAGCAGCAATTTCCAGACTTTGCAGTGTCAGCAGCTCGGCCTGTCAGCTTACCTTTAAATCCAGTAACTTCTGCCGCTTTAACTGAGCTCACTGAGCCACCAGGTACGCTTGCTTTTAATATTTACGAAAGCAATGAAGAAGCACAACAACATTCACAATAAATGCTATATCCTTTTTACAGCAAAAGCCTCACTATCACCTTCACCATGCACAGAAGCTTTCAATGAAAACAATGCCGTCGTTGCTGCAGCATCTTCATCAACTGGCGCCAACATTCCCAATTCGGTTTACTTTTCGCAGGCTAAGCCGGTTTCAAAACCATCGCGCCAATACGCCAGTCCGGCGGCCATTTCACCACCAATCGAATTGGCGAAAGCACCCATACCGCAGTCGCAAGCCTTCCACATCGATGGGAGCAGCGAACTACATCAAGCTACGCTATCTTCGCTTAAACTGCAGGCTGACGCTCAAACAACACCACCGACGATTCCCTTGCAACCACCACCACCAGCAGCAGCAGCTGTACTGCCAACACCTACGTTTCCAGCCCCAGTTGACTGCCTTGCACCGTCGACTAATCCTTTTAAGCGTACAGGAGCACCACAGCATCATCGCTCTATACTTCTGCCCTCGAACATTTCTAGCACTCAATCATTCGAACTACCGCCGCCACCTGCAGATTTCGCAAATCCCATATACCCCGAAATTTCGTCTGGTATCGTACCAGATAATTCAGAGATTTTGCATGAAAATCAGGAAGTTATTGGAAATTCTGCAGCGGCATCAGCAGCCACACAAACACTTTCCTTTGCTGCAGCAAACGCACTGACTACCCCGACTCAGCCTCCTCCAAATGATGAACGCAATCAATACCTACAGACCAGTCATTTGTCCGAGAATCAAGACGAGGAACTTAATACCGAGGCAGATCATTTTCCTCCTCCCGGTTTGTCGCGTCTGGTCTTGGGCGAGCCCGAAGTGGAGGCATCACAGCGCTTAGTAACCGGCACCGAAGAGGTGGTGCCCACCATTTCTCTGTCCAACATGAATATCGATGAACGACATGCAGACGGCGAAGATACGTCGGGAGAACAACCGCCGCTTGTAACAATGAATCCAGGTAAACAGACTTTAAATATAATAAATTAAAATTATAATGAACATTTTTACAACGTTTTACCCGTTTTTAACATTTGCGCAGCTGCCTCTGTTGCTTCCAATATAGTGCCGATGAATATAGACATCACCGCCGACCGCAATTTATATACCGTGCCTGGAGAAAGCAACGCCAGAAGTGAGCCACGCGTCGTCACCGGCGTAGAAAGGCTTTCGGAACCGGCGACTGGTGGCGGCGGCGCAATTATTAATGAACAACGCGAAATTGAATTGGACGGTGAGAACTTGGAAGATCAACAACTTGAACAACTTCAACAGCAGCAGCCCAGCTTTGTGGTCAGTCGTAATGAACCGCCGGCTGAAGGGGCCGCCTCGACCAGTGCTGTCTCACTCACAACGACTGCCGTTGCTAATCCCCTTGAAGTTACCCATAACTCAGCAAACGCAAGAGACCTCTCCAATATATCCGGCAATGACGACAGCGACCAAGCCGATAAATACCAAATGTACATGTCGTTGAAGCGTAAATACGAGAAACGCGTGGTTGAGAAGAAGCTGGAAAAGCAGCGCAAAGAGAAGCAACGCTCCGTCGATCGCTACGACTCGGAAGACTCTGAGGAAGAATATCCCAGTGATCATGACCGCGATACTCGTCGGAACTATCGGGAGGGTAGCATACGCAAAGACCCAGAGAAGGAGCGCGATTTAAGGGATAAGAAAAGCCGACGTGAAACTCGACGCGGCACTGATTTCGATAGCGGTGAACTTGCGCCAGGCGACAAACATCAGCACCATCATCAGTATGCGTACAGTGAAAGACGCTCACAACGTTACCGGTACGACGCCGATTCGAAATATGAGACCGAAGAGTCAGCGCGTCATGATGCAGTCATGATAAATCGCAAAGACCGTCGCAGTGGACGCGGCGAACGTGAACACGCACGTGATCGCGTTGAAGAGCGTAACACTCGCAGTGATCGCAGCGAACGTGAATACGAAAACTACAGACGTCATCATCATCAGCACAATACTTCCAAACGGAGCATTAAACGCGCCGATGTCGATGGCGGCAGGGGTGAGCGTCGCGCAGAGGAGTTTGCAGATGACGAAGATCGTCGTCGACGTGCCGGTGGAGGTGGCGGCGGTAGACGAGCTGCAGAAAAAGAGTATCGCGATGATTTCAATACTACGGAGCGTCGCAATCGACGGCCGGATAAGAACCGCGCTGGAAACTCAATGGAATACGAAGAGTATCGCAAACGCAGCTCACGCAATACGCGCGGAAGTGATATGGACAAGGAGCGACGCAATGCCCATCAAGCAGCCATGTATGGTGGTGGTTATCCAGCGGCCGCTTTCGGCTATGATCCTTATTCTTACTACTATGAACAAATGGCGCGTACGAATCCTCAAGCATATGCAGAGTGGTATAAGAAATATTATGGACATACCGCTGACATGGTGCAAGCGCATGATCACTCAACCGTGGGTTCAACGGCGGCGCCTACTGACGGCAGAGAATCGGTGCACTCAGGACGTAGTTCAACAAATTACGATAAAGAGCGGTAAGTCCAATAGAAGTCTTTGTTGCGCTATACAAATAACAAGAAGACAAATAGCTAAATATTTTTTGTGGATGCACTACACTACGGACTTGTTATGAAAAACAATAGTAATAATATATAAATAACTCCAACCCACTCCAGTCTGTCACTGCTTAAATTCCATTAATGTATTTATGTCGTCCACTAGAAATATCTGTTTTAACCTTTATAAAAATGTTACCTTTTCAATTATAAAGAATAATGCATTAACAGGCCTATTCTCGCAGTCAAGTTAACAAACAACTGTCAAGAATCGTTGCTAACGAACTTCTCAATGCTTTTCAATTTCTGCGTATGCTCGTAGTAAAGTTGACTAGCTCTATCAACATTCACAATAGTATACAAAGTAGTATATTGAACACTTCCCGCTGCAAAGCTTTTCAGGGTTGCCAGTTCTACGCTTTTGCTTTCCTATATTAATTAATTCAACGTTTTTGGTACAATCTGTATATAGTTTTTAACATTTTTTCTAATTAGTCATAATAGAATTAATAAAACATTTCAAAGAAGTCGTCATAACCTTCTTCTTTCGAAGAAATTTATTGATACAAAAACAGACTTGTTTGGCAACAATGAAATTGTATTTAATAATAAATATGCTACAGCACACTAGATGTCTCTTGACACAGGTGTATAGGAAAAGAGCTTTTATTTGTTCTTGGTTTACAACAAGAATAGGAAACTTGGCAAGTAGCATTGTTAACTAAGAACTTGATTACGAGCCTGTAAGTGTTTCTTGAAAATGCTTTTTCAAGAAATTTTATTATCTACTAAAATTAATAGGCTTTATCCTTTTATCTGATACTATTATACTTTTCATTTCCATTTAACTGATTATTCATTTCATTACAAACAAACAAAACTTTCTTTCTAAAGAACTTGTTGTTTTCTGAAAATCTACATATTTCGGAAAATACATTATTTTAAGCGTACGTTAATGTACGTGTATTATTACCTTTGTTAACTCTAAAAGCGGACATAACAAAACTTATTCCTTACTTTCCTTTACGTCTGCTGTGCGACGTACATATGTACAATTCCATTAGCTCTCTTGGTCCTTATACATATGTATGTGCTGACAGTTTATAAATTATAACACTGAAAATAACACAATCATAACTTTGTAAATCATCCCTTGTTGTTGTCCTTAATTCAAGTATGTAAGAATGTTTTTTAGTGTATCTAGGAATAATAATGAACAACACACAACGTCTTGAAGATGCTCCTCTTAATCGAACTTCCTTAATTTAGGTATACAAAAGCGTACATATCACATGCAAGCGAATACCATCGTCATTTCATGCATCATCAACAACAGCAACATCCATTCGCGCCCAATTTCTCCCACAACATTAGTTCTATCACGTTAGAAGGCAGTCCCGTCTTAGCGGGCGGCCCACAAAGCAATCCAAATTGTAGTTACAGTCTCAGTGGCGGACGTTCGACAGGCAATCTTTCACAAACGCAACATGCTTCAACAAGTACTGCTACTGATGCCGCTGCTGTTGCGACTACTACTGCTGTAGATTATTATGCTGGTACTTCTTCGGCGGCCAATTTGGAACACACTTACTATGCACGCTCTAATTATGCGGAATCAAGGTGCTGTGCTGCTGCTGCTTTAAAGATCATTACTTTTCAAATTCATTCCTCTCAACTCTTTTCTACTCTAATCTCTCTACTCTTCTAACTGTAGCGGTAGACGAATTATATAGAAGTACATATTTGAGAAATTGCCATTGGCTGGGAGTAGTTTCTTGAGAGTATATTTTGTTGGCATTCGTTTATAGATAGCTACACGTACATATAGTTTTTCTTCTTAGCTGGATCATTGGCAGTCCATCTAATCTGGTGTGGTTTTTCTGATTGTAGATAGTAAAAAAACTATAACAAAACACGGTTAAACAAAACAAATATATACATAAATACATACATGCTGTAGTTTTCGCATTAAACTGGCCTGAACCTGGCTTTATGTTAACTTCACGATACTAATGCATACTTTAGGCTCCGGCCCATAGAGTCCGTCAGAGTTCGACTTCAACGTCAACCTATTGCTATGGCCCAATGAAAACTTCGACTCACGCGGTCAACTCACACGGTGGTCAAATGACTGGCGAATATGCTAGTAATTTTCTCTCCCTTTCGCTCTCAGAGAAAAATGATTGAACCGGTGTCACACGTATTCGTTTGACCACGCCTGGTGAAACCAAAAAAAGCAACGAAAATGTTTTAATTTTGTAACGCCTGATTCGGGTCTTGAGCTTCATAAAAATTTTGACCAAGTGATCTCGGTGCTTGTCAATTATTTCGGCTCTCTTTAAAGCCTGCGGCCCATAGAGTCCGTCGGACTTGACTTCAGCGTCAACGTATTGCTTAAGCCCAATGAACACTTCAACTTTATTCCATTTACTTTACTAAAATGTAAACAAACAGATGTCAAATGAGCTGACGTAGTCGAAAAGTTAAAAGTTCAGCAGCTTACGGCTTTGACTTTGACGGATGCGTTGCTTATGGGCCGAAGCTCGTAAGAAAGCATGCATTTTACTCGTTTTGGGCAGTTGAAAACTTCAAAGTCGAAGTCTGACGACAGACTCTATGGCCGCAGCCGTTATAAAAATTCCTATCGTACATACAGACTCTGTTGTTGTTTTCTATATGTTTGTTAAAATTTTATTACATTTTGCGTGTAAAGGTAAATAATGAAATTTAGACCAGATCGTTTTGTACTCGTTTACGCAACAATTTTCGAAAACAGCTTTATCAAAAATATCACATACACACACACACATTCTATTGAAGTTAAATAAAATTAAATTATAGTAAATTTCTTTTAAATTCTTACATTTCCTTTCCTCGTTTTAAAACTATGTATTTTTAACAATTGTACTTTAAACTATTAATTTTATATTTAAACTTAAAATTTTATATTTTAAATTATTATTTTTTTTAATTTATAGGCTTAACCTTGGTTACATAAAGCCCATAGTAGCACTCATCAGCCTCCTAAACCAAAGGCTAAATACGCCAATAATTCATATTCATACCTTACATGATCGTATATTCTGAAACTTTAACCTTGAAATACCTTTAAAAAACCTTTAACCTAACTTTAAAATACCTTAACCTTTATGGTATTTTTCACTACTAAATTTCCTTTAGTCTTTACTTATACATTCTTCCTTTCTCATGTGGCTTTGTAACTCGTATATCATTATAGTTCTTTACTCAAGCGGTCAATATGATGTTTGTTTTTAGAGTAGATTTAAAAGAGTCGAATAAAAACCTTTCCTTTCGTTAAACAATAAACTGGCCAACATTGACCCAGGTCTATAGGATTATATATTGGACATTATTTTGTTCTTTTACCTCTTGTCCTTTTATTCTCTAAGAAACACTATTTGTTTACATAATAATTGATAAATACCGTGATAGTAAATTGTTACTTGCTTAAAAGAAGAAAAATTTGTCTGCATGATCTCTTCTTGTTTCGTTGATAAGTTACCAACAGTTGCCGAATTTTAGATTTCCAAGATTTACTTCTATGTATTTAAGTAAATTATTTATGGAAAAACTACTATGCGCTATAAGAATTATGCTTCCGTTTTGCTAGATCTGTTAATTTATCACAACATGACGTCACCGAAGGCACTGGTGAAGATCCCCAACGTTTGACACCGTGTAAATTTGTCAATGATCATGCTGTCGTCTCATTCTCTGCCGGCCTGTTGGTCACTGTCAAGCCCAAATATGGCCCAAACGGTGCCGGCAGCATGGTAAAGCTGCTGCGTCTGGGCGTCAACGATACCACGCGTCAATTGTTTCAGTCCTTTCCCGGTCCGTTGGTGCGTGGTCTGACGCATAAAAAAACCATTATTGAGTTTTGCGAGGAGCAAATTCGTCTGGGCCCGAACAATACGACAATCTATGCCAAACAAATACTGCCCGTCAATGTGAACAAGCACAAGGCCTCTTACACGCTCATGTGGAACCTGTTGATACTGCTACTTCGTCAAAATGGCGTAAGCTTCATTTTACGATACTTAGAGGAAATTCATCGCTTTTTGGCTTTTATAATTGGCAATTGCATTCCTTCTAGATGGTTATTGGCACCGATATTGCCGAACTGCTGCTGAGGAATCAAGAAGAGTTTCCTTACAACCTACAGAGTGACTCTCAAAATACTACGGCCTCCAATTCGGTAAAAACTCATTCGAAATCGGATAATGATTCGCCTAATGAGGAAGAAGTGGACAACTTAGGGGAAAGCGACGATGAGATCGAAGGCGATGAGTCTGCGAAGAGGCAGCAATCGGGCGGCAGCACCGAGGAATCCGTACAAAACGGCGAAGATTCTGTGGCATCAACATCGAAAGGCAACACCAACAACGCGTCCAGCTGCAGCAACGAAGAACAAGTTACGGCAAAGTTCCGCAGTTATTTGCTGTGCGGCAATGTGAATGAGGCCCTTGACTGGGCCACGGAAAACAATCTCTGGGGCCATGCTCTGTTCCTAGCCTCCAAGGTCGATCGTCGTCTACACGCCAACGTCATGATGAAGTTCGCCAACAAACTCTCCTTGAACGACCCCTTGCAAACTCTCTACCAACTGATGAGCGGGCGTTCGCCCTCGAGTGTAACGTGTGTGCAGGATGAAAAATGGGGCGACTGGCGCCCTCATCTCTCAATGATACTCTCGAACACCTCACCGAAACCGGAACTGGATCGTAAAGCAATCACCACTCTGGGCGATTCCTTGTTCAACCGCGGCGACTTGTTTGCGGCACACTTCTGCTACTTGATGGCGCAAGTGGGCTTCGGTCGCTATCGAGAGAGTGCCACACAGGAGACAACATTGCAGCAAAATGTTCCGAAGTAAGTAAATATCACATTACGAAAGGAAATGCGTCTATGATGATTTGCATTTGTTTCTGTATAAAGTGCAATTGACTCAAAGAATCAATTCCTTGATTCCTCTAAGAAACGGCCACACAGTCATATACCGACACAAAAGATGGCGCACTCTGTATATATAATATCCATAGCATATTTATGGTATCGAATAATTTAAAATTTATGAAACCACATTCTAAAAATTCTTGCTATAAATTTTATTCCATTTTTTCCATTTTTTATATAAAATGTGGTATAAAATTTATAACAAAATTTGTTTCGACTCTACTAAAACCCGTTATAGATTGGTTCTACTCGGCTCATCGCATTACAAAGCTTTTACGAACTTCGCCACCAACGAGTCAATAATGATGACTGAGATTTACGAATATGCTTGTTCCTTAAATGATGAGAAGTTTTCCTTAATCGAATTTCAAGTGAGTGCAAAATATCTTCAGAATGAAGCAGTGGAATAATCTTCTGCTTCCTTCTAGCCTTATAAATATTTACTGGCCACACGCATGCTGGATTATGGCTATCATCTGAAGAGCTTGATGTATATGGAGCAGATAGCAAGCCATATTGAACGAAATCCCGCTAAATTTGAGCCAACCTTTATAAATAAAGTGAGTTCCTAGCACTTCAAGGGATTTAGGCTATATCAAAACATTGTCTTCTCCGCACAGGTTTTTACTTTTGCAGATCGTCTGAAATTCTATGACCCAGCGCTAGAGAAGACTTTGGAAGATTCGCCAAAGGCGGATGGTAATTTTAACCATCCCTCCCAGTACTTTGAGGAACAAAAATGGCTGCAAACATTGCGGGAAATGAGCACCGAAAATAAGGTAGGTTTGCTGCAGCTAAATTGTAACTAAACTATTAATGCTTAAAGCTTTTATCATTTCAGTCGAATTTTGAAAACAATCATTCGCTGAGTACTGGCAGTGAAATTGTTGCTGGCCAAAGAAATTATAACGACGAATTCAACGAAATCAACAAACAGTTTAATGAGCTAAACATGCAGTATAAGAACATTGCCAGTGGTACTGGCACGATTGAAACAAGTCTCTATAATCCGGACAATTTGCCTCAGCAAATGCTTGTACCTAACGACAATATGAGTCAATACTCTGACCAGCAGCAGCAGCAGCAGCAAGCACTTGTGACAAGTCCCATGGACTATAATGTTTCGCAGCAAATTCAACAAAGCCAACAAATGTTTGCTGCTGAGACGCAGCAGGTTCAGTCTCACGAAATGGATACTTCTCAGGCGCTCTATCAAACGCAATATGGCATGACGCAGCCATCAAGCTATTACGATACCACGCAACAGCAAACGGCTTACAATAATGCTGCAGAAGTAGCCTCACAAAATAGTGCTGCATACGATTATTGGGGAGGACAGCAACAACAACAACAACAAACAGAAAACTTTTCTACAAATGAAGAGGTAAATTTTCTTAGCAAATAATAAAAAATTAAGGGCTAACCTTGTGTCAAGAATTTGCCGGTAACTCTCACGATATTCAGAGAAAAAACTCAACAACAATCTCATTGTTTCTGGATCTTATAACGATCTCGATACCATTGTCTGTATGAAAAATACGTAAATAAACAAGTTCAATCGGTAAATAAACAAGTTCGGTATCGTCGTCAATATCTAGGATTTGTATTTACGCGCTGCCTTCCGTTACGATAAAACCTTATCCTATTGCACTATAAGGATAAAAACTGCAGTTACGATAAAACCTTATCAGAAGAGATTGATCACTTATTTTTCATTTAATTTATGGTTGTTTTTTTCAATATATGTATGTGCCCATAATTATGAAAGTCAACTAAGTCAAGAAACCAAACAAAAATTTAGTTAATGTGTTATTTCGAATTGCATTCTCTTAAAGTAATATAACATGGCATACATTTTATAAATTTGTAAATTATTGACCTGTATTGATCTGTAAATTGGTGACATTGTTTTAAAGTCAGTCAACTAATTTAATTTTAAATTAATTTAAAAAATAATTAATAAGTGTAAAGAATTTTTTCATTCAAATTTTTCTTCTAATGAAACCCTAATATTTTTTGTTCAGATTATTTTCTTATCGGTTACATTAATTGTTTATTGGTCTAAGTCAGGCCTGGCTAACACGTGCCGGGGTTTTTATATTTCTATGCAACATAGAGCAGAAATATAGATTTTAAAAATGAAGTTAAAGAAAGAATAAACAAATATCTCATTAATTAAAATACTAGCGTTATTTATATTGAATCATATTAGAGAAATACAGTTAATTTTCCATTTGTATTAAATACATTTTTAAAAATCATGTTTACCTCAAATGCGGCCCACAGAAGCGTTACGTGCCAACAAAGTGGCAAGTGAAACCAATTTGGGTTGGCCAGGCCTGGTCTCAGTCATTATTCGTTTCTTTCTCTTAATTTTGAAAATGGTCTAAGCATTTGTAGCCTCAAAAAAACACATTTTTTAAAAGTTGTACAAACAAATTTCAACAGCATTCCTCAGACTTGAAGCCACGTTTATAATTATGGGCACATACATACATATATGGAGGTACGATATACATGTATCAATATATACATATATATGTGTGTGTGTGTGTATAACAAAAATTTCAAATCTTTATGCATGCGTACATTCATTTATTTCTGGAATGCAGCTTCTTCAAAGCTTAGGAGAAACCGATATTGAAAACATTTCCAATATTGCAACATCTAACGAAACAGGAATACCCTTTAGTAATTTCTCGGGTGCTGCAAAAATGGTAACTGCATCAGCATCGCAGGAATCTTATGAAACAACTACAGACACCGTGAGCAGCCCTAACAGCAACAACAACAATTCATTAAGCCATCCCAATAAATACGAAATCAATGCTGTTAATTATAGCAATCTTAATAAGATCTATAAGACTCCCAACAATCAAAAGCCTCCGCTTGAGGCAGCTGAAGTGAGCGGCGGCGCCGCATTAGCAGTGACCGCACCACCAATAAACTCATCAACTTTTGAAGTGAATGCCGATGTAAGTACATATAGCTTTCCCAACGAAATTAAAATGCGCAATGCAAAATCCAAAATATCAACAACGACGACGACAACAAAAATACTAGAACAACCGACACGGCCGGTGCCAGTCGATATGGCTAGAACGCTACCGATTGCATCGACCACGCCGCAAGCCGCTGCTTCAATATCAACATTAGCTGCCACGGCTGCTGTTGCTGCCACTGTTCCACAAAAAGCCGGCATCCTAAATAAAAATAATCTCAGCAACCACGTCGTTTATCCAGCCGCAGTCGTTGGTGCTGTTAAACGCGTTAACTTCAATTTGCCCACGCGAGATGAGAGCGCAAAAAGTAGCAATGCGGCTGCACAGCTGCTGTCCGCCTGCACAACGTTTGCCCCCGCACAAATCACCAATACCGCAACTGCTCGCGGTGCTAGTAGTAAAAATAGTGGTAGTAGTGTCAGCTTAAGTAATTGTAGTATTCATGCCAATAGTAGTCTCTTAAGCAAAATACCCAAATGCATTTACGCGTATCATAATAACACCGAACAACAGAGGCCGTCAGTTCGTCTGGAATCACCGGAAAAATGTGAATATAAAAACATTGTCTTCAATGGAACTTTTCCTATTGATTTGCCCCTCCAAAGTCGCTTCGGTAAAGTTTCCGCAAATTATGATCCTGAAGCGAACTACCATAAGCGTCAGCAAGCGCTGTATGATGATTACGATACAGACGCCTCTGAAGATGAGAATTGGGATGATGATGAGGAAGATGAAGATGATGAAAAGGAGGCTGGGACTGGTTATGGTTATGTATATTCGGAAAATTGTGAGGAACACAATAATCAGAAAATTTTCCACTCAACGCATTCGCCCTCGACAATAGCAACAACAACCACCACACCACACAATCCAACGCAAAGAGCTCACGCTGTGTGGTCAATTCAAGAATTACTTGCTGATCCATCGATTCCATTGAACTATGCGAAAATGTGCGACGATGTTGAGCAGAATTTTGAGCAGTTTGAGCAATTTTTAAACGCCAAAATGTTAACGCAAGCGAAAACTGTACGCACTTACGATATTGACGGTCCGATTGTTGACGAAGTCGCGTTCAAGAAACAGAAACAGATTGATTAATAAGTTAATTGTTTATTTTTAAGATATTCATAGTAGGTAGATTGACGTTTCCGATTTCTAATAATCTCTGGTTATTTCAATTATATTGGTTGGTTTTATTTTGTGTGCAATAAATAACCTTTAAGCTAAAAATGTGTATGTCCTTTGAATCTCTCAATAAAAAATGTAAACATTTAATAAACATTTGTGAATATATTATTTATTATAAAAATTCTTTAAAGAAGTATTCAGAAAGTATTGATTTATGGTATTTTTTAGTAACAAAAATTATTGCTTTTAATAGAAAATATTGTTATTTTTTATGTACTGTACCCTTTATGTATTATAAATATATATACAATAATAAACCATTTTGTCACAGGTACTCCTCACTTTACGACCGAGTTCCGTTCCGACGACTTGACTTGGTCGTCGTTAGGCGGAATTGGTCAATAAGCGAGGAGCTGCACTGTGAATCCGTTTGTTACAGGAAAGTTGTAAAATTATTAAAATTATGCAACAAACTTCAAATATATTGATAAAATAAACTAAAAAAAAATTCAAAGAAAGCACGCTCAATGCACTTGTTACCATTCGCCGGAATGAGACCGACCGACACTCAAGCTAAGCAGATAGGTCGTAAAATGAGGAATACCTGTAGTTATATGGCTCTTTATGTTTGAAGTTCGTTTTGAGTAATGAGTTTTCTCATTACTTTTCTATTAAGAAATTTGCAAATTAGAGATATTGGATTTTTTTTTTGCCATATAGCAAGCTTGTTTGTGTATTCGCGTTACCTTCGCATTGTATAAAAATGATAACGTGAATGCAAACTATTTAAGTTAATCACGTACATATATTTTTTAAAAAAGAAACTAAAACTGTAAAGCTACATCGGCATACATATGTAATATGAAAATTGATAATGCCAAGAATAATTTTCTTTAATAATTTGATTTCATTTATGTTGTGAAATATATAGTGTTATTCCAAAAAACAATAATAATAATAATAACATAAATGAACTGAAAATTCATTTAACGCATATCTCTCTTCTTTTTCTTGAAAAACCAACCCTAGAATACTTTTCATTTCCTTTCTTTTTCGTATTTAACAAAGTTTATCCTAATTTTTATTGTATTGATTGCTACTGAATTGATGTTAATCTTTTGAAAATAACCTTAGGCACCACGACCTACTATATCGATGCCAAATGCGAAAAAATCGTACGATTCCGACGCTGGCGCTGAACAACAGAATTCAAATCAAATCAAACAACAGCAGCAGGACGTTACCAATTCTAAAAAACACAAGAATGAAAACAAAGAAAACAACAAAAGGTAGGTGGGCGCACGAAGTAGCTAAAGGAAGTGCAATAAAGGCTCTCATCTCAGTTACTTAAGACGTTGAGTTCGAATTTCTGGGCTCTTTTCCATTGGCCGTCCTGTCCTTACTTTACTCTTTTCCTGCAGCTCTAATCTATCATCAAATCAGAATTCAGGCTGGTTCGGTGGCATTTGGAATAAACTGTCCCTTAAGCCCAAAAACCAAATGATTCTGCCAGACGACAAGAATCCAACCATTGTTTGGGATCCGGAAAAGAAGCGTTGGGTAAATACAGAAGGCGTAGATGATGCCACCGGAGATTCGCTAAAACCGCCTCCGAAGATGAGTGAAATAATAGCACCACAGCAGCAGCTGCACCCACAAGAGCCGCAAACAGCACATGCTTCACAGCATTTAACAGCGACTCCTGTGCCGCTGCAATTCGGGCAAAACCAAAATGTGGATCTCGGCCAAAACCTGCAGCAACAACAACCGCCGCAACAGGCGCAACCTCTGAGCAATATTTCGTACAATACTTCAAATGTTGCCACCACAGTTCAAACTTATAGTGCAATAGGTGCCAGCGCAGGTATGGCACCATCGCCCGGAACAACACCGGACAGTGTTACTAAGGCTGCTACTCCCAGCTTGCAGTCAAACATGTTCAAAAAGCAACGAAATCGTAGTAAGTTCAAAAAGCTGGTCTTTAGCCTGACATTTTCGTCACTGATTAATCCTTCCCTCCTTCCTGTAGCTCTTAAAAATTCATATGTGGATGTTTTCAATCCTTCGGGGGCACCGATGTCAAAGGCTGCTGAAAATGTTTTAGCGCCTGCTTTGCCACCAGCTGCTGTGCCGCCGGGTAGTTTCTTCATACCAGGAGCTCCCGCAGCAGCGGCAGCAAGCAGCCACGAGAGTGGAGCATATCAACAAGAGCATTTGCAAGAGGTAAGCTTGATTTGAATTTGTTTCAAATCATCATAAATCACTAAAAATTCGCTTAACCCAATTGTTTTGCAGGCCCCACAGTTTTACAATCCTAATCAATTTGGCAGTTCGAACTATTGAGGCGCCGCAATTACAAAATTTACACATGCGCTTAAGTCTCGTTAAAGAAGCTAGTACGTAAATCACACTTATCACCTTCTAGGATGATTTAGAAAAAAAACATACCAATTATGAATACATAGACCGTTTATGAACATACTTAACCTTCCTAACTACTAAACAATTGGTTCACTAGCAACTTTTTTAAAACTAGAATGTAAAAAACAATTGCGCGAAAGCTGAAACAAGATTAAATATTTACACAAGTGCAGAGCGTCGTCGAAGTTGCTGCTCTCAATATATTATAAATTTTATTATACTGCTAATATATATATCTATATGTAATTGTTTCAAATTGTTAAATAGTTTTAGTTCTTAAAGACAAAACAAATATAGTAAAAGCATGAAACGCAAATCATCAATCAAATTGTTTGACGAATCGGCAAATTTTATACAATTAAACAATGTAACAATTAAGAAATTAACGCAACTTGGGAGAAATAGTACCCAACCGGATTTGAAGAGTGCGCTCTGATGCTAATGTATCTTATGATTTCCATAGAATAGTTTGGATTTGTTGTATATTTTGCCTTGTATGATTGGTTAATTACAGATGGCAAGTTAAAGATGATTTTATTTTTGTATACTTGTAATACTTTCAAGTGTTTTTCTCTATATGTTGTTGGTTCTGTATTTAATATTAAAAAATCTGATGAGAGATTTCAATACCTTGATTATTTGACATTATGCTATCTATGTATATCTTATTCTTGATGAAGTTATTCGATTTAAGTTCTTTTCCTTTTGAAAATAATTGATAAAAATGGTGCGGGTTTAGATTACATTTAGAAGAATATGTATGTATGTATGTATATTACTAGATAAACGATGGTAATTGATTTAAAACAATTGTTAGCTTTTTTCCTCTACACACGTAGACGTAAATATGTATATGTACATATATGCATATGTGTGGAAGTCTAAGAAAAGTTCAATAATTTAGTGGAAATTAATTCGAAATAAAAAATACAGTAAATCTATATACGAGAATCTGTGAGAGCTGATTTTAAAAACTATGTAAATATATTTAAATACTTATACAAATAAATATATACAAAAAAAGGTATGAAGTACTATATGTGTTACTTATGAAGGTATGAAGTACTATATGTGTTACTTATTGTCCTACAAATCTCTTTCACAAGATCCTTCTAAAATTGAATGAATGAACACAAAAGAAGATTTGACGCCGTTTTTACCGTGGATCTCTCTTATTCAGGTATCTTATCATGAACAATGTTATATAATAACTTTTCCAGTTCAATACATTATATTCCGGAATATTCATAAAGCGTTTTTCATCATCGATTATATAGTTAGAGGAGGGAGTATGATATATGGACCTTGGCCAGGTCAGAAGTTAACACTCTTGTTAATAATAATCTACCAACCTCTAAAACCAGAAATATTATATAATCGTAGGTAATAAAAGATCCTTTGTAGATAGTACTGATAGGAAATGAATTTATTATTGAATTTAAATGAAGTGTAATAATAATTACATGTAGTTATTTTAATCTTGGACGTTTGGCTTCATTGCCTTCAAATATTGCATTTAAAGAGCTTAAAGATTGATTATTGCATTGATTGAAATCATCAAATGCTGCTATAAAGTTTGAGAGGTCTGAATCAGAAAGATAGTCGGTTATATTATATACGGAATCATAATCCAAAATAATTTTCTTCCTCTCAATGTTTTCAGATGGCATATCTTTCTTGATATAAATTTGTATATTAGTTAATTTATCCAATAGAGCTCCTCTTTCTAAAAATGGTTTTATATTCTGTAATATTATATCATTATATACAGGATAATTTTCAGAAAAATCCATGCTTATTAGCTTTAAAGATAATTTGTTATTAGTAGGTAAATGTCTGGAATGTCTGGTCCGGTTATACATATATGTAACATATTCATACAGAGCCAGGCCCCTTTTTACATAATCCTTTTTCATCTTATCAATTTCAGAAGCACAGTCATTTAAATAACTGGATAATTCACTGTAATTTTCCCAGTTTTTATATGGATTTAAATTAACATTTATATAATTTCTTATTAATGTAAACTTAATAAGCAACTTGCCACATTCCAGATGTTGTAAAGATAATTCCAAACATGTACTATCATAACCCCACTTATTACCCCAAGGACGATTTTTTTTATATATATCAGGTCCGTATTCTAATAGTACTTTGATTACTTCCAGATTGTATATACGATTATAAAAGACGTTTTTAAGTGCTACATGGAGTGCAGTATCGCCTTTACGGTTAGTTGCATTTATATAAGCTCCATGCTTTAAAAGTTCTCTAATTATTTCCAGTTTCTTTCTGTGTCCTACAGCCCAATACAGTGGAGTTTCAGAATACATATTTGTTGTATCAACGTGAATACCACGCTGCAAAAGCTCTTTAGTAATTTCGACACTATTAGCAGAGTGGAGTAAGGTATTTTTCCACTGCTGTTCTTTATGATGAACATTAGCACCTGCATCCAAAAGAGCTTTAACGTCTTCCAGGCTTTTTCCACCACTTACGGCTCTTTCTAATTCTTCGTTAATATTTCTTTCTTCCATGTTTCAAAACCTCTTTAAATGTCAAGTATTTAGTAATTATTTTTGGTTACTTTTACAACTATTTCAACAATTCATAACCGGACCCTTTCAATATTTATTGCAGAGTGAAAAGAAAATACGCAAATCAATTAAACAATTTTCCATGAAAAAAGGGAAACCCCTGAAACTTCACAAAAAGCATGAAGCAGAGATAATAGCCTTTCACACACGAGAACAATTATGCCTGCACAATTTTTGTTTTCCTCGTCACACACGTTCATCTCGTGTTGTGCAGAAAATGTATACGTGCCAGTGTTTGTCTGGGTTCAAGTGAAAAATTCAGAACCCACGCTAAGTAAAGTCTTGTATGGACTAGTTTTGTGCACAATTCCGAGAGTGAAGAGTTTTCAATGCACGAATTACTATGCTCTCTCTCAATGTCCCTCTCACGAAATATAAAAAAATTATTAACAGTTATTAATAAACATTGATTACCTGTTGTCTTTACTTTTCAATGTAATCCTATGTTCACACTAGGCCATTGGGCCATTTTGGACCTTCCTCAATTTCCTCATACAAAACGTCTACTGAATCTACTACGAGGTGCCAGTAGAAGTGTATATCTATCAGTTTAAAGCTTGCAACACATGCTAGTGTTTACGTTTATCCAATTTTTTTGTTATTTTACCCTCACAGCAGAGTCTTATTTAATTGGCTAGACTTTATTCAAAAAGTTTACATATTTCACATTTTTTCTATCATTACACTGTATTTATATACGATTATTTCGAAGGAGCCTCCTCCTACTCCTCCTGTAAACGAAGCCTATGCTGTGTTAGCAAAGCCACATCAAATATCGCCTCTTGATTAAGCAACTCGTGCACTCGGTATTTCATCGATTCCTCGTATGCGTAAAGAATGCTGGTGTCGTAGAGCACCATTTTGGAGTGTGCTAATGCGAGTATGCAGTTGCGTATACGCGCAATCACTTCGCGATCAGCACGCGGTATGACTTCTGCCAAATTTTGAGTAAAGCCACCATCGCCACCCTCTGCTTCGCTATTAACAGTTGGCGAAATCCAAATAAAGCCATTGTTCCCCAAAATAACCGATGCCCCACAAGGCAGATTGTGGAAATGGGTTTTGCGCCGCTTAATCAACGACGGAAATACTTTAACCAAAACGCCTTGCGATAGTTTACCATATTTTAAACTGCGTGTGTACAGGGAAAGAGTTCCTTCATCGAAAATATTTTGCACCTCGGCCGAGATGAGATCTCCTTCCTGTAAATACTTTCGCATGCTCTGTTCATCCTCAGCTGAACGTCTTCGCAACTCACCGCCCGGCAAATTGACGGATGACAAAAGCAGAACAGAATCAAGGCGCGAGTTTGTGTCGACCTTCCATCGCTTTTGTTGCACTTCGGTAATGCGCGCCACCACAACGTCACCAATTTCACCAACGTAACGTGACTTTAGCGGTTTTATGGAAATCAACTTGTTCACTTGCTCTATAACTCCGGCGACGGAGGCTTTGATCTCATCGTCTTCTACATAGGTTCCGTGTCCCTTCATGAAACCTTGTTGCGTTGTCACCACTTCTCCCGGTGTGAAGAGACGCGGCACACGATCTTGATTTTGGGCGAGTATATCCAAATTCACCCGATCGACCGCTAGGCGTATGCTCACATTCGTGGTCATTGTTTTCCAGAATTAGATTTTGTTTACGAGCACGAAAATTACATATATTCAATTCTTCTAAACGTCACAATTTAATGGCAACAATATTCTGAAGGCCAAAACCCATTCAATCCAGCAACAACTACGAATTTACTATTTTCAAGTTGGTTACATGTAGCTCATGAGAGTAGCAAAACGAAAAAAAGGGAACATATATGTATATCGTTGCACAAGCTCTCCAATTTTATTGTGGTGTTAGTTGTTGTTGTTTTTGGCACTGAACCCAACAATAACAACAATTTTCCTCGCTCTGATTTAAGAGTTATAGCCCTTTAAAGTTTGAAATTTTTCCGTTTAAATCTCATAAACAATACGAAATATTCAGATGGTATTGGTACCGCTGCAAAGATAGTAAAAAATCTTCTATTTATGTCAAAAAACATTTTACACAAAATCGTGTACTTTTGGAGAAAACTTAAATTTTAAATTTGTAGTACTTTGTTTTCTTATTAAAAAACTTTTTTTTCTGTGGAATGTATAATTCACCCATACAATTATGTCAATATTAAGAAAGCATAGCTTCTTAGCTCTCGGCATATATTGTTTTTACCAATATCGGTGTATAGAAGTTTAGGAGAAAATGCATTTTAAAACTCACACTCACGTAAGTGGTCTTTTTAAAATTTTTTTTTTGCTTACAGGGTCTTTATGCATGGCGGCCTTCGGCCGCGGCAGGGATTATAACCCTCAAACAACAAAATCTACATTCTCGGTAATGTAGTCTTTTTGCATACAGGGTCTTTCAGCATGGCGGTCTTACGCCGCGGCAGGGATTATAACCCTCAAACAACAAGGTCCTTTCGGTAATGTTGTCTTTTTGCATACAGGGTCTTATGCATACAGGGATTATAACCCTCAATCAACATAATCCTCGCGGTAATCTAAAGTCTTTTTGCATATAGGGTCTTTCCTCGTGGCGGCCTTCGAAAGCTGATGCATCTTGTCTGACGCAATCTTGTATTCTATCGTTTTTTAAAAGAGCTGTAAAGATATCTTGTTCCATTCCATAGATAGCAAGCATAAAAATCTAACGCAGCTATTTACGAAAAAAAAAATTTAAATAAAACCAAGCTAAGCAGCAGTGTTTATAAGACACTAAACCAACAACTGAATAAATCAATTAAGTGTTATTTATTATATCAAACGATTTAATGTTAATTATTATACGTACTTCTAAAATTTTAAATTTTAGATTACTATTTACTTTTTATTGTAAACATCAGAATTTAAAATAAAAAATGATGAAAATAATAAAATTCTGTTTGATTTTAAATAAAATATGCTCTTTCATTTTCTCCATAAGGACACTTAAACGTCAAATAATTGCGTTTTACAAAAATAAACTTTCGAATTAACAAATAATAGGGGTTTTCACAGTACATTGCACAATTTAAAATGAATAACGCGATGTGAAAATATGAAATTTATCAAAAATGCGCTGCGACCATAATCGTATGCCAGTATCCGTTATTTTAATGGCTTGGATTTTCGCCACTTAAAAAATGCCACTTCTCATGAAACTGATCGGGTAATCGTATGCAGTCCAGCCATTGCCGCAGACGTTCACCCTTACTGTTATGGCCGACAACTAGACTGCCGAGGAAATCATTGCTTTTACCAATATCTTTGTCCCAGACCGTAACGATCAGCGATTCCTTATTGAGATCATGAGGACTAGCTTCAAATATAAATTCCTCATTAAAAGTGGGATTAAGTGTGCGCCATTTAACGCAAGTTTTGTATTTTTTATTTTTGTGCGCATCGGGTCTGAGTTGCCTACAAGAGAAAAGGAAGGAAGAAGGAAAGAAAGAAGGTTTGATTGAGATTTTAATGTTTCTGATTCTCACTAGCCCAATTAGAATTTATACGTTGCTCCGTATGTACTTACAATTTGACAAACGGATCCGAACTGCCATTATTGTCCATCGGAATTAAATTTTGACACTCTTTTACTTTGACTACCAAGGCCCGTTTTTTGGTATTGTAACAAAGAGATATAAAAATTTTACCATTTGTCCAATTTTGTGAAGAAACAGCTTCATTACTATACTGATCCTCCACGCACAGTGGAACCGAAACGCGTTGCTGGTTGGTGTTGTGTACCTGTAACGATGTTATTGAAGGAGCATAAATTACGCATTAGGACTTCAAATAGTAGAGTGTTCAAGAGAATTCAAATAGCAAGTCTAAATATTTACCGTTAATAGACAAACTTTCGCCACGCCCAAAAAGTCATGACCATATTTATCGTCGTCAAGAACAACGATGTAAAGCAAAGAGTTTCCCAGTTCTTCAGTTTCCACTCCAACGAATTGTACAACTTCATTAAACTCGGGATTTCGTGTTTTATGCACGGTTTTGGTGCGCTGCCAACGTGTGTATTTAGTATGGCCCTCTGGCGTTATTACATTTAATTTGCAAAATGGGTCAGTTAATCCGGCAGAGTCCATTTGCGGCAAATCCCTCGCGCGGACCACGGTACAATCCAGAGTGTTGTAGCTCTCACGATAACTGATTGAAACTTCCAACCAGCCTAACAACGGATCTCTACAGATCTGTGGGTTATTGCAGTAAACGTTACCAGAATTGCCCGACGAACTGTCGCTGATGGACCATGAGGAAGAGATTGAACCGCGTCGTATGTAATTGCCATCGGGTTGTGAAATTGATACTGCCGTTCCCGCTGTCGAAGCGCTCGATATGGTATCCAGGTCTTGTTGGCTGCTCTCGGATTTGGCTGTTTGTTTGAAATTAAACGAATTGGAAGATTTGCGTTCGGTGGAAGCACCGTCAATGAAACTGCGGAATGAACTGAAGCTGCCAATGTGAAGACTTTCCTGCCGTAGGAACGGATTACCTTGCCGATCATTTCTTCTTAGCGGCTCCAGCTTTGTGTCACTCAAGCTTTGTTCCTCATCAGAGGATGAAGAACTGCTGTCATTTACCCTTATCGTTAATTTTTTGGCACGCACGTTTTTCGTCGGTGTGGTTGCACAACTCTGTGCTTTGCGTTGGATCAAATTATCAATAGGCACGGGCATACTCGTGCGTCCAGGCGTTGAGCTGGCGCTGATACTGGGCTTATCATAATTTGGAAGACCTTTAAAGAACCATGCTCCCGTTTTTTTCCACATTTCACGTGTCTCCGAGCATATACGACACAACCAGATTTCCTTGATTTTTGCTTTGGTGTGATACCGTATGTTGATGTCGACGCTGCATTTCGAACAAACCACTTTCTTGCAATCCTCACAGGGTATGCGTGTCGGGCGGAGTAGTCCGAACGAGTCGCCACACAAGTGACAACAATTTGGACCATGGTCGTTTACTGCGCGCTGTTTAATTTTCTCAACTCTATCTACTAAGCGTCCGACACGTTGACGTTCGGCTGTCTCGACCTCTTCATTTCGTTGTATAACTGATATGATAGCGGCCTGTTCCTCAGGACGTAATGGTTCAACAGACTTGGAACTGCTCCATCCAGTTCTTAATCTTAGGAACGAGGTAAATTGAGCAAATTTAATTTAAGAAACGTATTATTTAGCAGACAAATAAAAGAAAAAATTTCTATTTTAGTAGGAGTGTTAATTAAATTGTTTGTAAGGTTTCGACTTCTCATTGCAGTATATTCGGATTAATGGGTAAAACGCGTTAACAGCGTCAGTATGAACAATTGGGCCGCCGACAAAATCAATAGGCTTTAAACGATATCGCTCGGCAATTGCAATCAAGAAAGACAGTTGAACTGTTTTAACCTTTTCTTTGTTCAATGAACTTAGAATAGTAATGACAATTGATAAACTCGTATGACCTTCGTGTAGAGTTAGTTCAGTGTTTGCATTCGAAGTATAAGAATTAGCATACAACACCGACGTAAAATACCGGAAGACAAGATTACGTTTTCTCTTCACGCCTTTCATGAACTTAAATACAAAAAACTCGACAAGCTTACAACCCTGCCATAGATTGTCAATACAACAAAAATACAGGAAATGCAAAATTGAAACAAAGCGGAAGTTTATGGGTTAAGATGAGAACATTTATTCAGACGGACAGACGCTCCGCTTCTTATTTTACGCTACTGTTAAGTTTTACAGAGATATTTATTAGGCGCAGCAAGAAATTATGAATAGCTATAAACTTATACTGCTAAGTTTTGTTGTTGCTAGTAAGAACAACAAAAGAAATTATATGTAAGTTATAATTTTCTCCTACTGAGAATTACTTCTGCCAACAAACAACAAGTTTCGTAAATTTTACCCTAATCTAAACCACCCCGTTGGATTGCAGACGTTTACATTCATCAGTTGTCTGTTGCTGATACTATCTGTATATCGCAAAAAAACAAGAAAAACCAAATTTGCCATCAATAGCACCAACCATCAATGAAGATAAAAGTTATGAACAACTGTGTACGTATGTATATGAATGTGATATTTAAGATTTTTTGTGCGATAAATCTCTGGAGTGGATATACAATTTGCACGGCTTCTTTTTCCACGTAGTCTCATAAAATTATGTATGTATATCTGGTCAATTAGTGTCCTGTCTGATTCGTCTACGAGAGATTTTTCATGTGACATTTAAACAATCATGGGTGTATGTAAGTATACACAATAAGTCCTCTAAATTTAATTTTATCATTTAACAGTTTAATAAAATAATTTACTTTGCTCTTAGTGCCAATTGTCTGTCGCTGGGACAAACAAATTTATTCTCTCCATTGTTACGATTCTGAAAATCCATAACGCAGATAAATTTCGGAATCTTTTTCCAATCTGCTCTTCCTTTCGTCTGCCGTTTATTTAACCTTTTATAACATTTTCTACAAGAACAATTTCACTTCGACTAGAATATTTTCGTTTTCTTATTTTATTTTCACAGTTCTTGCAAACATTTTGGTAATTTTTTAAAATAAATTAACTTCTTGTGCTTTCGGTTTTTCCACTATACACTTGTTTTTTTACTATATCGCAGGAAGCGTTTTATTCAACTGTGTGGCTTGTTAATGTTGCGTTCTGTCTCGTCCATGATTTCATACTGAATGAAACCTTGCCTGTTGCATGACGATATTTAGCAGAGAAAACTCCAAAGATTGTTAGCATATATGTATGTATGTATGCATAACTTCAGTTTATTGCGGAATGAGTTGGTAATAGATAAGCGTGTTGGTGGTGCCACCAAACAAAGTCGCAGCCAAGCAAAAGAGGCAGGGGAATGTGCGCACTTGAATGCCCGAGGGAGAGATGACTGTATATTGTCACTCAAGTGGTACGTGAACCAATGCAACCAACACCCTTTCCCACCCATTGCTGGTGGCATAACGCTGCGTGCGCTATACTAAGGGTTGATAACGCCATGCTTAATACACACACACACAGACAACTAATGAACTTCTGTTAATGACGAAGATGATAGTGAAGGTGATGATGCATGTGGTGGAGTTTATTGCAAAACAGTAAATACTTTATAACAATAATAATTTTGCATTTTTATATTTTTTATAAGCTCAAAATTTTAAGAAAATTTTATACGCCAAAACGGACAGACGGATCTGACATATTTCCAAATTAGCCACTGCTTCCTCGATCTTTATTGACTGCGTATTCCTAATCTTGACCGTATCGATTTATAGTGCAGGTCTCTGAAAAACTCAATCTGTATTACTTTCAGACAGTTTTGTTTTATTAAGATACATCCAGCTATTAGTTTGCGCTTAAGTGCGTACTGTGAAACTGGCCCTAAGATGTTTTAAGTTTTTCCTTTATTCTTTTCATCTCTTGTAAAACTTGTCTTTTTTGGCCGCTTTCAAATCAACAATAGGTACTCAACTTTCTGTCTAAATCAGCGCAACGTGTCTGGAAATCTTCATTACTTTTTTATTTTCTATTTCGATATGAGTTTACAAAGTTATACGAACAATTCGATTCTAAAATACACTTTTTAGTATTCGTAAATGCATATATTCATTCTATTTCGCCCTTATTATTTGCCATTTTTTAATTCATCTTAGCTTAAACTTCACTTTGGACTAGTGTCTTTTTCGCTACAAAATATCGCATTTTATATCAATCGCGCCTTCAATTGATTTTCGGAATTAACAAAAACAAATTAGTGAAGTAAATAAATAAACGAAAATCAATTTTCAATTAAAATCTACTTATTTTTGCGTTTACCTTTGCACAAATTATAATAATTACCACTAAATACAACTCAACAAAACAAATTCACCGAGGAAGATGCGGTTCAAAAAGGTCCTAATATTTATATTTTATTCTTTAACTATAGGTTTCTCGGCTTTTTCTTAGTTTGTATTGCCGAAGGTGTCCTTGTTGCCGACATTTTATGAATACGCTTGTGATAGCTTTGCGCCAAAGAATTTACAATTGACACAACGAAATAGCACACCATCGCAATGACGAATTTTTCAAATATTTTCGAAAGCATGTTGCCCGACTCAGTCGGGGCGGCATTTCTTTGGCGGTGCAGCCGCAGCTTCTGATTGTTAAGAAAGCCTTTAAATGGCTCCTGGAGTTTGCTGCCAAAGACCGGTATAATAGCCAGCAAATCAACGGCCCGCTCGATTAGAGCCTCATTGAAGGCAATGATGACGAACACCTTTTGTATGTGCATCTTTACGATGGCCTTGCCAATCAGTGTGGCGCCGAAAAAAGTCCAAAATGGCACCAGGAAATGTCCACAAGTGATACCAGCCAAATCGAATAATGGGTTCGGAATCTGCGAGGATTGAAATAGCACTTATTGACATTGAATACTAAATTTTTGCTCTTATTTTACTTACGCTCGCACATGCCAGGATACCAAAAAAGCCAACACGCTCGACCACTCGCTCCATGAACAATTTGCCTCTGTCCATAAGGCTTAAGTTTTTCTGATGGCGTTTTGCTTTCAATTCCTCGAAAGCAGCTATATCCTCGGCATCATCTGGATCATAGCCGGACAGACGTGCAGCCTTCGCCATGAAATAAGGAGGCAATTCGCCCAAGGCAGTACCAGCTCCCCACAGGAATGCTTCCAGGCGTACCTTACTCATAATCGACCAGAGGTCCGGTGTTCTCTTAATATACGGCTCTTCCGGACAGATAATGCTAAATGTTAAAATATTGGCATCCAATGTGAAATCAAACTGGCATCTTTGTCTGACTCAGCAATACTCACTCATCTGGGTACGGAGGTCTTGGAAATTTTAAGGAATTGCATTCATAGGCGGCAAGGGTAACACTTGCTATATGTGGACCCAAGTACAGCAGAAACGTGTGCAGCCCCGTGCCCAGTCCCACCGACGATAGCACACCCAAGCCGATCCAATAAATAAAGAACCATGTATTCCGGCGTACAACTTCGATAATGGATTGATGTGAGCCGGGGCTATTATAAATAATACTTAAAAATATGCCTAAAACTAGTAAAGCAACCAGAAGTGCTCGCTGCTGCAATAATCTGTAATCGATAAAGGCACAATTTTAAAGCATATACGACGGCGGTTTATTTAGTCAGCATTTTGCAGGACTTACTTTTTGCTATAGATCTGTAAGAGTTCTATGATTTCCAAGGAGCAATACTTGATAGTTTGTAGGGGTCGACGCCAAATCACGAGGGCTTCTCGCTCAGCACGTTCTTTTTCTTTATTGGTTTTACTTTGTGATTTTCTCCGGGCCGTAGCTGGCGCTGTCGACTGTGGCAAAACTGCAGCGGTAAAAACTCCACCATTCGACTTTTTACTGGCATTGGATTTTTTAGCGCTATCAGCGTTGGCATTGTTTTGTTTGCGGCTGCGAGTTATTTGCGTGTTATCCTTTTTCGAATTTTGAGACATTGTAAGCGGAGTGAATGAATGTTCCAGAAGTTAGTAAAATGTAAGATAGTGCGTGCTTCTGTAAAGAATATTTCGAATTATAAATAATTATAATGTACATATATACTGAAAAATATGTAGATAACTTTAAATTCACTTACGGGCCTAATTCTTTGCAGACTTAATTTTTAACAGAGAGAAGAACTATTAGCAGAAGCAACTATTAACAGGAATTACTATTAGCAGAAGCAACTATTAACAGGAATTATTATTAACAGAGAGTAGAACTATTAGCAGAAGCAACTATTAACAGAGGAGCTATTAGCCGAAATAACTATTACCAGAACTTACTATTCCAGAGCTGAAAAATATTTTCGAAAAATGTTTCTTTAAGTGCAAAATAAGAGTTAAATATTATATTTATTTATTGTATATAATAACGTTTGCATGCCATTTATGCTGGCAATATTTTCGAGCAGTTTCCTTGCAATTGAAAATGAACAATGAGAAAAAATTAACCACGTCATCGCCAATAATTCAAAACTCTTGAGTACGAATGTAGCGATTATATCTACGACGGATTACTACTGAAATCGGTACATATTTCGTTGATTGATGATAAAATAAAATCTTCGAAAAAACACTACGATATCTTATCTTATGATGATTGCAGGCATGAGACGTTTCTGACTACTAAATTTACCCAGTTTTCGTCACTGTTTAAATAGAACTCGTGTAGCTATAAATAAACAAATGTTGCAGGAAATACTAATTTCAAGAAGCATTTCGAAAGGTTTTCTCAGCATTGCTATTTTTGAGCAGAGCGAACGAAATTTCATTAATATCGTAATTAATGATATTCAAGGTTCTTACCGACATACATACATACGATAAATGCAAAAAGTAATCAAAACATAATAAAACGAAAAAACAACTATATCTACGTGTATTTCAATTGCTTCAGCTGTTTGCAACAACCTTTAATTTGTTCTAACCATTTGCTAAGCATAACTATTATAAGATCAAGCAGAAGATAAGATCGCACACAACTCCAAACGGCTCGGATTATGGAAGTAAGTGTTAGTCGTATTACGTAAGAGTCCAGCAACCCAATACAAGGTTCTTGAGAAGATATAATTTATTTCCTTTAATACCTCTTTACGTAAACAACTTGAAGTTATCGGTTTCTGTCGACGCTGTGCTTCCATTACATTCGAAGTATGTTTCTTCTAAGTGAAGCACAAAGGCAACCAAACCGGTGAAGGTTACCTCTGCCATAATAACCAATGAAATATACAGCCCAACTGGACAAATAAAAATTAATTTAATTTGCAGAAATTACTACACTATCAAACTTTTATACAAGTTTTTAATATCTCTTCAAATTTTATAAAACAAATTTTATAAACCGAAAAGAAATGAAAGCGTTTAAAAAAGGTAACCAGCCGAGCCATTGAATAATTTTATTATAAACTATAAGTACATATGTACGTACTTATCTACATAGTATATAGTGGAAAAAAATGTGGAAAAAACACAAACGTATAGCGTTAAACCGTGAAAATACCGAGGTATTAAACTAAAAGCAAGTGATACAAATTTAATTAGATACTGTTAATGTAGTATGCTAACAACAACAACAACAACTGTGATGCTTTCGCCATGGGGTGATGCGGAAGAGAACCAATGAAAGGCGCCCACATACCTAAGGCAGCATTTGCCGAGTACATTAGGCATGGACAAGAGAACTTCCTCGTTTTGGAGGTCCACGTAATTTATACATACTCTACGTGACGATTACTTTGAAATAGTGCTAGTGGTGGAATGACCATCGAAATGGCCCATGTTTTTTTCAATCACGCCATTATGATTAAGCCCGAATCAGTTTAATTGGGTTGGTTATAGAGTAACTTCACCTCTTGCAAATTTTATACTATCCCAGAAAAACTTGCATGCAATATACAAAATTGGTATTACAAATGGGTACTTCATTAATTTCTGTATTTCAGCACCGTCACACATCCACACATACAAAGTTGTTTGCCTTTTCATGTTTTTTCTGGCAATCATTCGATTGATTTTTCCATGCGCTTTAATTACACCTTTTTTCTCATTACTGCGCACTCATTTTGCTTTATCTTTTTTCGCTGTTCTTACTTACCTTTTTAAAAGTATTAGTTAAGTTAATAAATTGAATTATCTTTGCACTACATTGATAAGAACGTTTTAAAACACAAAATTCACAAAAGGACCGTCACGACGACATCAACCCCAACTTTGGTCGATTACCCCACCGCTCCAAAATTGAAGAAAACTTTTGACTTTTCGTTTGACATTTGGTGGTTAAAAGAATAGTGTTGTTAACGTACATTTTCAATGGTACTGCCATACTTAATTTATAGTGTATAGTACATAATTCAAAGGATTACACAAATGGCCATTTTTATGTAAAAATTTGCTTTTATTTAATAAAATACCGCGTATCTATACGCGAGTATTTCGTAAACTCAACAATCGATTCCAAAAGGAACATTGCGAATAAAAAAGCCTATTTTAAAGATTTAATAAATATAGCATATGCACTTGATTCATGACTTGTAGTAATTTCCGCGCCAAAAAAAAACAAACAATATAACAAAACCTTTTTCCTAAAGATTGATATTTTACATGAATATGTTGAAGAAGAATCTACCAACTGGTAAAGATATATTATTACTTACGAAATTTAACGACTGTCACCAATAAATGTAATCAACTTTACTACATTCCAAATTTTAAATATATATATAAAAATTCATCGAGTCTTCTTTCTACCCTACACCCTAAGGGATGAGGGTATATTCACTTCGTTGTTCCGTTTGTAACACATTCAAGGAGGCGTGGTAGGTATAGAAAAGTAAAAAAATATTCTGACTCAGAATCACCTCCAAAGTAGATTTAGCCATGTACGTCTGTTCGTCATATATAAAATATACCCCCAGAAAAGGGCGTGGTGCGCACACTGGTGACAAAAACTACGATTACAGGAGAACGAGTAGAAGCATCGTCATAAAAGTTGCCACGAATATTCTCTCCCATGTAGGGCTCCATTTTGTTAGACAATGGAGAAAACCACTGCCACGCCTACTTTTTTATTTAATATTAATACGTCAGATTTGATAACTGAATTTCTCAGCTTGCAGTCCGGATCTGAAGCTCAAATTACATTGCAGTGTTTAACGTGTAAGTGAATCAGCTCACAAAAAATGGGCGTGGCACGCCCTCTGGTATACCATATAATGAGGCGTTTGTCGAGAAAAGCAGTGCTGTAAACAAGTCAATAGACCAAAATTTACTATCTGGAAGTGAAATGAAAGTGGGCCTCACTGGCCCACTCTATCATCACTTTGACAGATGTAGGGGTGACGGGTGTAGGGCATATGAGCTTCGGCCAGGCCGAAGTTAACGCCCTTACTCGAATAAAATATAAGAAAGAAAAAGGAAATCACTACATAAAAGGTGTACATGAGAATAAAATATATTTATATGATTAAAACAATTATATCTAAAGTTTATATCTATAATAGATTATATAATTTTTTTGATGTTTTCTTTCTTGAATTTTATTTTTGCAACGCTTTTATCAATTCAAAACAACTGCATTCATTGTTGCGCCCTTTTTTTTGTTTTCTTCCTTTCTAAATGCTTAGTTTTTGCCATAAACATTTTCATCTGAATAAGCGATGTATAGAAAGTAATCCTCCTCATGATGTTCCTGAAGAGGTGTTAGGATTAACAATACTTAAGTTGACAATGAGTTTATATATGTAATATTTACCTGGTACAGTGAACCCATTGTAGCCGATGTTGGTGGAATTACATTGTTCACAAAGAAGAACAGTGCATCTTCGGGACGCAAGTGAATGCGTTTACGAATCAAAAAATAAAATTGTCCCACAGTCAAATCGGACGGTACGAGATACTTCTTCTTATCCAAATCGCCGATTCGTGCCTTCGGGGCTTTCTCAACAATAACCTGAAAAAAAAATGTTTGTTTTATTTGTCAACATATTTCATATTTTTTTAAATCGTCCTCGCGATAAAAGTTTAGCTCGTATAAAATTCATTATTCAATTGAATATGAATCAATTGTAATTGAATTCATTATAATTGGATTCAACTATAATTGAATTTATTATAATTGCACTGAATTCGATGCACAATTCCATTATTTTGAATTCTTGAAATAATCAAATGATATAAAAGCACCAGATAACCTGTAATTGTAACGAGTAATCGTACACAAAAACAGCTGTGCCTTTAACAAACTTATCCAAGTATATGTTAACATTTCTGCATACATTAACATGCCCATATGCGTTTGCTACCATCGATATAGGTATATACATACACACACGCGAGCACACATCTCGCAAAAATTCTATATATATGTACTTCTCTTTTATTTCCAACACAAATTATTCCGTTTTGTAAACAATTTTGTGAAATTGTTAGTGACTAATATATACCAAACGGCGCTGTGTTTGCTGGCCGTGTCTAACAAACAACAAAATTTATTAATATAAGAGACAAGATAACAAACAATGAGTGTAGAAACTCCGGTAAAATCGTGAAAACGATTTTGCCAATCATGGAAACCATTGGATCCCCACAAAAAAGCAAAAACAACAATCGTACGCTATTGTAAAAGCATCGAAAACAAGTTGGCACTTTCTGACAAACATAGGCGATATACATACATACACATTCGCACTACCAGCCATTTATAAATATATTTTTCTTTGAAAAATTTATTTGGAATTTCAACAAATAGCTACGTTTCTGAAAATGCAAATAAGGTGTGCATTTATTTGAGTCAATTTCATAATCCTATAATTTTTCCTTAAAACAGAGTCTGTTTTTGAATATTATAAAATTTTTATATTTCGTAACAAGGCAATTTTTTCATTAGTCATAACAAATTTTCATTGAATACTTACGGGAACTCTATCAGGATATTTTCTGCGGATCTTATCGCCTTCAGCGCGTCGCTTCTCAAATGGATGTTCCTCCTTGTACTGGAATTTCATTTTTCTATCTCAGAAATCAATAGATTTTAAACAATTGGAAGAAATCTTTTTCTAGATATTCTGATGTTTTTTTATGACTTGCTCACTACGTTTTAAATAAAACCTGTGCTACTCGTTAGGAGACAATTTTGTTCTGCAGTTGTATAAATCGATTTTTTCGTTGTAATCAAAATTGATACCAACAGTGCTGCCCCTTTGCTACATTTACGCTAAACGAATCACTGAATTAGGATGTGGCCAATTGTAACAAAAACGCCTAAATGGCTAAAGCTGGTGTGATATTTCACATTTTATCTTCGTCCAATTAGTTTAGAAGGGATCGACTACTGTAAGAGTGGTAGTAACCATACGTATGAGTGCGCAAGCTATAGATGTGAAATGTTTAAAAAATCGCAAAAAATGTTCAACCTAGAGTGTGTGCCAATTGTGACTAAATCCAGGTAAATAGTTACAAATACCGTACGCTGCTGACAATAAAACAGTGACTGAATTGAAATCTTAGCGTTTTCCCAAAGATGTGAATTGGAAAGCTTAATTTAGCCATTGAGAACATTTGGCACATTATTGGACCATTTTAAAGTAGAGCAACATAAAAATGTTTGTGAAGGATGAAGTGGGTAGCAGCTTTTTTGTTTTCTTTATCTGACAGAGGATTTCATAGCTCCGATCTAAATGAGTGGAGTTGACTACACGATAAATCGGTTCGTAGGCCGGGTTTCGGGTTTCACAATTAAGTGTTAGGTTTTAAAAATTATGTGTTATGAACTAGCATGCTTCCACCGATTTTTATTTTTGAGTTGAATTTTCAGCGTAACTTAGCGATCTTTATCCCACTAATTAACTCTCTTCTGTTCTCTTTTGCACAATGGTTCATTCTTCCTCTCGTGTAGACAGGCACTTCAACTACAATCTATTACATTTTCCGAACACAACAGCCCTGGAGCACAAAAAAATATTAAATTCGAGACTCGTGCAGTAAGAAATTTTTGACAATTGTGAAATCGACTCTTTCTTTCCGTGGTGCTTGAGTTCTCAAGATGGCTCCCACTGTAAGTCTCGGTGAAATATTAATTATTTTTTAATTCCAAATAATATTATATACGGAATATGGGTGCAAAAGTGTTTCCTTGGATATGCTCAATCATATTTTCTGCCAGCTTTCTCAAAAATAATAGGATGTCTTAGAAATATAAGGATTTAAACTTGTCGAAACAAAACCTACATTCCTGAGGTATTTATCATTCAACTGTATCTCACTTTCAGGCGAAAACTACAAAAAGTGAACCGAAAACCGCGTCGAAACCTTCTGAAAAATCAAAGGCAAAGCCCGCGTCTGCCTCCGCTCCGGCCAAAGGCAAAGTTGAAAAGCCAAAAACTGAAGCAAAACCTGCTGCTGCAGCAGCAAAGAACGCAAAAAAGGCGCCGGAAGCCGCAAAAGCTGCTGCTGCTGCTGCGAAAACAACTACTAAACCAGCTGCTGCAGCATCTGCGAAACCAGCCGCTCCAGCCAAGGCTGCAGCTGCTACGCCGGCCGCAGCGAAAGCAGCACCTCCTAAGGATGCAAAGAAGGTACCCGCTGCAGCTAAAAAAGATACCAAGACAGCGCCTGCTAAGGATGTAAAGAAGCCCGGTGCCCCAGCAGCCGCTACTCCCAAACCAGCTGTCCCTGCAACGGCACCTGCTGCAGCGCCGGCAAAGAAAGCTGATGCTCCTAAAGCCGCAGAAAAACCACATCAGGCGGTCGCTGCTAAACCAGTAGCTGCCAAGCCTCAGAAGAAGAGTGTTACTGCTGCCGCCGCTGCTGCGGCAGGTAAAGGTCGTGTTGCTAAGAAGCAGGTCTTGCGTGGTAAGGGAATAAAGAAGAAACGTGTTTCTCTGCGTTTTGGTATTGATTGTACCAATATTGCTGAAGACAACATTATGGACGTAGCGGACTTCGTAAGTATTTTAGCCTATAGGATCTTAGAATTAAGATGGGTTAGGTGCGGCATTTCTGAAAACTTCTAAACGACTTGTGATATCCACAGTCAGTGCAGGTGAGATGAAATATGAACATTTCATCGTTTACCAGTAGAAGTAGGTCGTATTTCACCATGCCTGAATTTTTCCCTAAATTGCTCTGCTACAACTCTATTGATTCGAGACAAGTTCTCCACGAACAATTACAATTTCGAGGGCAGCATGCTGCACCTTTCCATGCTTGTTTTCGTTATGAAAAACGACCTGGGGCTCTGGTCGATGCGCAACGGGGTAGCCTCTGATTTGTCAGTACCGGGTCTGACCAGAGGTGCAACCGTCTGTGAACTCGACAAGTCGTGCTATGTCTACCTCCAAGTGGTGGGCCCTGGGCTGACCAGTGTGCAACCGTATGCGGTCAGGCCGAAATTCATAGTGCGCCCTGCAAACTAACCGCTATATCGGCGAATGGCAGGATCTCAAGAAGAGCAAATCATCGAAACTGTTTAGCCTTGAATACTTACCAATTGTAATAGACTGCGCCTGGCAAGATGGTTTTTCTGTTATTTGTAGTGGTTGCCGAAGGTTTTAACTGGCATTTGATTAATCAGGTAACGAATTTTTTTAATTTTCAAAGGCGATTTTGTCTATATCATAATCTGAAATTTCTTTATACTCCACTACTGATTTGTTGTCAGGGAGTGATCCCTTCGCTCTGACGACAGTGTACTCAGTGGTATAGCGAAAATTGTCACTCTTCTATTTTTGGTCATTTAGTCGGTCTCTGGATTTAATGGCTTAACAAAGTAAGAGACATTCTTTTGTATGTAGACACTCGTCGTCTTTCACCAAACTAAAATTGTCAAAATAGTTTAGTTATAACAGTCCTTCCACTATTTCTAGGAAAAGTACATTAAAGGACGTTTGAAAGTTAATGGCAAAGTCAACAATTTGGGTAACAACGTTACGTTTGAACGTGTAAAGATGAAGCTTTACGTTAACTCTGACGTACACTTCTCGAAGGCGTACTTGAAATACTTGACGAAAAAGTATTTGAAGAAGAATAGCTTGCGTGATTGGATTCGCGTTGTGGCTAATGACAAGGATTCCTACGAACTCCGTTACTTCAGGATTAGTTCTAACGATGACGAAGATGAGGATGCCGAGTAAGCCATAAAGTTTTCTGTTTGCGAGAATTCAGCCGGAAAAGATTTTGTATAAAAAATAAAATAAAACTTTTCTTAAAAAAGCTTTTTATTTGATTTGGCTGTCTCATTTTTTTAATGTAAAGGTTTTATATTACTTTGGTGGCTTTAAAGGCTTTTAATAGTGCCTTTCAAACCGCGTGGACCATTCTATCTGTAGCCTCGCAGCGCTGCCTCAAATATTTAATTTTTATAAAAAAATGCGCTACGCTATCGCCTTAAGTACTTAGAAAAACTATATCATGGAGAAGTTGACATGCATGCGGATGCCAGAATGGGAATGAGAAATACAGAAATTATTTCTGTAAGTCCAGAACGAGGAAGGAGGCTTCACAAAATTAACCTGCACTAATAAACAATAGGCCAGACAGAATTTTTTGAGCAGTTAGTTAAATTTTCATCTTTGCACAATGTATTAAATGTGCTACTCTTTGGGAAACCGAGAATTTCACGTTCCTCGTATATGCGGTAGGTGAAAGTACTCTCGTAGGTGCCGATGAAATATCGCGCATGGGCACAAATCAACTGGTCGATAATTGCCACGCCGCCGTCTTTAACTTCGAACTTTTGCGGCAATGATTCGGTGGTAAAGCGTGTTACTTTAATACGAGGTAAATAAGATTTGAGATTCTTTAGCTCAAATTGTGTAGCATCGGTGGCAAAGAAAAGCTTCTCCAAATGCAATTCCTTCATCTTCTTTCTTATCTGTGTAGCAGCTGATTTGAGAGTTGGCGTCGTTTGATCTCGTCCGTGAACGAAATCGCCCCTCCGCAAGTGGGCGCACAGATAGTCGCCGCCTTGGCTACCGCGGTATGGGCGCTCCAACTGCCAGTTGTCAGGGCGTTGTACCTTGTCGTGTGCATCGCTCGAATTGAAGTACTTTAGACGGAATTCTCTAGCTATAGTCACCAAGTGCGGTGCAAAACGCATGGATCTTCGTGCTTGCCAGAATTCACGATCACCCCAATGATCATGTAGAACGATCTCGGCATTAAGAAATGCAAGAACCTTGACATCATTCGTCTCCAATTCGTTTATTGTTTGGTTTATCACCTTCACAAGCATGCCAGCACTTCCTTGGAACTTTAAGCAAATGAAGTCGTTGTCGACAAGCATCGATTGCTGCAAAACATAGCCGCGCAAGTATTTCTGCTTTTCGCAGGATTTAAATTCATATTTTTCTCGAAATATGCCATCCTCAAACATATTCTCGAATTGCCGCAGTTGAAAAATTTGGTGAATTTGTACCAAATTCCTAGAATCCATTCCAAAAGTTTCATACTCCGCCAAAAATTCGAGGAAATCTAACACCGGTGCATAACGTCTCAAGCTGTAGACATCGAAGAACAAGCTCCACGGCAGATTTTCCTGAGCAATGTGATTGGATTTCCAGTGGTACAAACGATGAAAAGGTGGCAGGACTAGTCGCACATTTTGATAACTTCGCAGACGTCGTAGTTTACGTACAAACACGGCCAGACGTATGTAGACATCACGACGAAGATTAAATCCCTCGGAAGGGTTAACATCGTAGAGAATGTAGATCGTGTTGCGCATTGTTAAAATGGATGAAGGACATGTTTGCGGAATATGCGTGTGCTTCCAAAAGCTGAAATCATTCTCACAGGTGTCTCTGGAAGACAACGGAAGAGTTGAAGAAGCCAAAATATGCGAGGATGCTTGACAAACAAGTACATAAATAGCAACTATTTTTAGAGCTTGAGGAAACATTTTGGTGAAGGTATTTAAAATTAACTTTTCATTATAAGCAGGAACATTACTAAATTGAATACACGTGGGTATTTTTTAATTAGGAGATCTTTTTGTTTACAGAATTTAATTGTAAACAAACTAAGACAGCTGATAAGCTGTCAACAATTGTCTTAGGATTGCCATAACTTGCAGAATTATCACATTTTAACGGGATTACCCGATGCGAAATTAATATTTATATATTAAAATGAGTCCTGACTGACTCATCAACGCCCAGGCTAAACGCTTGGACCTAGAAAGCTAAAATTTTGCAAAGACGTTTCCTTTATGATGTATGTATACAAGCACTAAGAAGGGATATTTCGAAATTCGACCCCTAAGGTGGTGGAAAGGGGTTGCAAAGTTTGTATGAGGAATATTTTATTTGTGGTCAGATTTGCTTGAAACTTGGTCTTAATACTCTTTGGTATAATTATATTTCATTTGTGGTCGGAAGCAACACACGCTTTCTAACCATTTAACGAAAATGAGCCACAGCAACGCGGGGACGGGTAGATTTAGTATTATATAAAAATTTATTTCAAGTGAAATCGCTGAAAACTGTTACAGTACGTTTATACATACAATTTTGTATCATTATCGGTTGCCCCAGCTCAAAAGCTTTAATTTGTTTTCGATTATTTCCTGTCGTAAATAATTAAATTCCCATATATCTATATTCTTTGTAGAGAAATAACTATACAAATTAAATATTGGACGCTGTTTACACGTACGCCAGATAACACTGTAAAAACATCGTCTTAAAGTGTACAATGCATTATTCTTAAATGATGGTATTATCAGCACAGAAGAATCTGTTCTTACCTTTTAAAACATCGGATGTAAATTTAAAATTTTTTCATTTCCTCTCGCTACGGTAACTGTAATAAAAAAGTAGTCTGTAAAACACTAACTATAATATTAAATAGTACGCAAAAAGTATAAATTACCTGTATATTTCCGCAATTTTCCCCTATATTTTTTAATAAAATCTATTCACCATTAAATTTAAAAAATAATAAATATTTAACGACCCTGTAGTCATGCCAACAATATTATAAAGTTTTTTTACAGAAATTCCGTTTTTACTTGTAGACTGGTCCAGTCCTGCACTACATTAGACCATACATGTAACTAGTAGCATGTAACTGGTAATATTTAGACCAGCCGAACCAGAGGAAACATGTAGTAAATGAGTCTAAAAATATTTGTGGGGTTTTATTTAAATTAGATCTCTTTTATTGTACACGCATACCCCGGTCAGAAACACCTTATGATCTAAAACTATATGAATGTTATTTCTCAATTCATGGCTTAAGCAGCAATTCAACTAAATTATGATATAAATTATAATTTACTTGTACTTTAAATACAACAACCATTTGCATCAACTCTTAAACTCGGTAACTGAAAAATTCATTACTTATTTGGAAAAAATTTGCTTCATTGAATCATGAATAAATATTCCAATAAACAGCTTTACTCAAAGGCTGAGTATTCATCCCAGTAAAGAGACCTTTACTAAAGAGATACAGCCCTTTCAACAGTGTTGAAAGGCGAAAAAGCTCCTAATTGCAGCGTTATGATGGAAAATTGAAAGAAATTCCAAAACAGCGAAATGTTCGGAGTAATGACAACAAACAAGCCTTATTTTGGTATCTCGACTGATTTCCAATTTCAATTGCACTGCACTTAAACATGAGAACGTCATCTTAATTAACCTTGACTGCACTGTGCATCAATTTCGGGTATCGAAAAGAGGAACGATAAACAGCCGAATCTTATGAGGCTACCATGCGTGAGTATAGCTCCACCTTCCCAAGCACTAGTTAGCATTGGAGGCTCGTTCAAGGTTGAACATTTACATTCAAATTTCGGAGGAGGAGCCATTCTGAAATAATAAGAGAGGATGAGCAGAAAATTATTACCTTTTAGGACCTTTTTATACTAAACTCGCACTTACTTTGCGTGTTTGTCCGCTACATAGCAATAGCGTTTGATACCTCGCCGCTTGTCCAGAATTGCTTGCACACGCTTTTGAAGTTCGATGTCTTCATTTTTTAATTTCTTGGCCGGTGTAGGTCCGTGTTCCGTAAAGTCGCAAGAGTACAATTGGCCATTAACTTCCGTACCGAATTCGGAATAATTAATCAATTCGTAAGTTTTGGAGAAATCATCATAAAAGATCGTGGCATGCTTCGGCGAAATGCGGCGACAGTAGCCGACCAGCGACAGATTAACATCGATGCTGTGACCGAAACCTATCTGCAGATTGCGATAACGCATAAAGAAGCAAGTGTCCAATTCGATTGTACTAAACCAACGGTTGTCCTCTAGTATGTCTCCCAGAGGTGTGAGTACGGCCCGGGCACGTACCTTTGTTTGGCGCAGTTTCAGCTCGAGCCGTGTCGACAACTCGTAAGCCTTCTCAGCATCCGTTCTGAACTTCGGCATATACTTTTGCTCCGCTTCGTCAGCTGCCACTATAGCTGCTGCAGTCGCTAGAGCCGGATGGAGTTGCGGCATATCATCATTTTCATTGACAGCCTGATGCTGTGCCAATATCGAGGACGTTTCGCCAGTAAACATTATGGACAGACGCCGTACGTCCTCGGGAGAGAGTATTTGCGAGGGAAGCAGTTGGTTCGAGTTGTCTGCACCCTGGTTGGCTGTCAGTTCACGAATCCGCTTGGCAGCGGTCCGATTTTGATATTGGCCCACGATCTCAGGGTGCTCTTGCACTAGTTGTTGTAGTCGTTGGAAGGCAAGCTTCTTTATCAATTCCACATCCAAGTAACGTAGTTCGAAATCAATTTGTGCCTCTTCCTTCGCTTGGAAGTCACCGTCATTGTCGGATTCCGTTTCAATGCTGACATTGGCGCATTGCTGACTTCCGTCCACTTCTTGTTCTGCTTTTAGTTGGACATCATTTTGACTTGCGTTCAGCCGTTCGTTGCCGCCACTTCGTTTTGTACGCTTTGCCTTGGCGAGTCGAGCTTGCGTCGATTCCGTATCGCCGTCATTATCCTGTGGCTCGTCTTCACTGCTGCTGCTACTGCTACTAGTTAGGTCGGCTATATTCCCAGACTCTTTTTGTATTTCCCGATATTTAGCTTTTGCATTTTGGAGTGCTTCCAGGTCTTTAACCAGTGACTCGGCCACACTTTCCTTGGATATCATATCGGGGTCTGCTATGCATTTGCGACGTTTAACAATATCGTAGCGTATAGTTTCTCGCAGTGATGGCAGAAGAGGCGGTGGATTTTCATAGTGGTACTTCACAATGCCGGGTATGTCGACCACTTCTCGCAACTTTATTGGCACCTTAATGCGAAACGGAGGGTTCCGCATGTGCACGCGACGAAAGAATTCGGTCTTGACTACTTCGTGATCGAAGGGTCGAGAGAACTGATCCCAAATCTTGACGCGTTCTGTGGCTGATATACTATTCACTAAATTTGTGTCCTGAAAAGTTTAATAAAAGTGAGAAAGTTTTTTTTGCATTTTCCCTTCGCTGCTAAAATGAAAGTCTCTTATTCCGAAGTATGTAACATCACAAACACTCAAGAGAATGAGTTTGTAATGAATACTTACAATGAAGTTCTCCACATGGTTTGGGCACATCCAGAGTCCTGTTGGAAATGCAGTCATTGGTGGATTAAGACAATCCTGATGGAAGTACAGCGAACAATAATCGCACGCTACCAGTGGAGCCTTTTTGCATGATTTACGGCAATAGAAGCATGTTTTGGCTGGCAGCGGTACCAATCCCTGTGAATCTAACTCGTAAGGTTTCGAATTTCGGCGCACATTGCTCAGGCGTTTGTGCCCACTACCATTGCTATTATTCCTAATGGGTTCAACTGTACCAAAAAAATATAATAAGAACTTACCTTTAATTGGGCTAATTTTCATTTTCATTTCATACCTTTGTCATTGCCAGGAAACTGTGTATGTATTTCCAACTCTCGCGGCAACTCGAACTGTTTTGGGTTCAATATGCTGGCTGCTTTAATAAGCTCGTCGAGCGGTGTCGGCTTCTTGTTAGGATCCAGTGCTTTCTGTATACCCACTGGTAATTTCGACAGAAATCTTTCGGCACTGCCCAAATCACTCGAAAAAGAAGCTCGACTGCCACTGCGTTTTCTCAGGGTACGTATTTTCAAAGGAATGGACTCTAGTTCGGCCCCACCAATGCCCGACGGTGTATTTGGGCGAGAGTGATCTGTTTGCTCGGCAGCTAATGACGCCGCCAATTTACCAGGTGTAGAACGTTCAACCGAATTGGCCTTCGAGCATGGCGGCTTCAGAGTCATACGGCAACTATGGCACAACCATTGGCCGCTGGGTATATCTTCCTCGGTCAGCGGCGGATCACTAAAATATCGATGTTCATTCTTTTTTCCGATAAAATTAGATTGTCTTCAATACTTACTGGCACTGCAAATGAAAGCTGGATGGACATCGGTCACAACAGAGCAAATTGCCACCCTCTTCGCAAGCATCGCAGGAGTCATGATTGTGACCGCGCCCGGGGCGTTTATAATAAGGATGCTTGATGTTTGCTGGTTTCGGCGCCAATTTGTTGAATTCATCTTCGTTGGGCGGCGGTTTGATAAGATTTTGAATTTGCTGTAAACAGGAAGAAAATAGCCAATCGATATTAGAGTCTAATTGACTGTACTTCCTTCGTATATTTCTCGAGCATACAAAATTCGCCCAGCGAGAGGCTCGCCGTGTGCATCTCGTCTGTTGAAACGATTCGAATTCGTTTGGTCTTTGGCTTACCTCCATGATGGATAATGATGTCGTTGCTTCATTCTCAGTTTTCGACATTGTAATATATTTTAATCTCTGAATTTGTTTTTTAATAAGTAACCCAATTGGTTAATCAAAAGCACAGCGCTCCAGGATTCACTTTCACTCTTGGAAACTATCCGTTGTTTGACAGTACGATAAATTTAATTTTGGTAGCATTTCGATGTGTCGTTATAATTATTGTGGGCATTAATAAGGGTGGACGCACACGGTTTTCGCACGAGTAAAATAAAAACATTTGAAAAATTTACATCTGTAAAAAGTTTTGTACGATTTTTTCCTTTTTGAATATATGTACCTAAATTTTCTTTAATGCTCGATATCCTCTATATTCTCATCAAATGTAAACTTTTAATACACATTTTCACAGCAGCTGTGCACAGTTTAAATCCTTTCAAACGAGCCTGTGATCGGCGTCCCTGTTGAGAAAGATCTTCGGTTGGAAAATCGTTTTAAATTGCTTTAATAGCAATTTTTTAATATCGTACACAGATCTTAAATACGAAGAAATAAAGTTTTAAATTAAAAGGTTCTTCCTAGTGCATTATTTTTATAAATACAGAGTGTGTACACGTTAAATAATGCAATCCTGTCATGTAAATATGTGAGTACCTTAAGCTCATATTCCAATATCATAAAAGGTGAACTCACACGACGTTCAAATTAATGAGGAATGTTATCTTGCTATCCCCCATTTTTATCCCCTGACCAAAATGAGGAAACGTAAATGGTCGAACTAAACGAAACACTACAAATGATTACGGAGGCTTCTGTAAGATTCGAGCAGCCATGCGGAGCTACTTGTCACAACAACAATTTTTGGAAACAGCTGATCGCAATTGAATTATTTTCATATTCAAATGAAATCTTCTGCTTACGTACCATTTAGGGCAATATGTCAAAAAGGCTGAACCTAATGCACACGTTCTAAAGCCGCGTACAAACAGAATGCGTAAATTTTGTCGGACTCCGTTTTGGTGTACGAATAGAACACGATGCGACACAAAACGTGTTTGTTTATCTATGGAGAGCAAGGTGCCTTATTTGTCGAAAATGTTAATTTTTTTGAAAGTTTTTCCTTCAAACTTTTAACTGTCTAACAATAACTGGTAATCTGTACTCTGGCAACTCCAAAAATTGTAGAACTGAACTCACACACTCACAAAACACTAACACCAGTAGGAAATTTTGTAAATTTTCACAACGCATCCGACTCCGTATTTTTTGTCGTTCCGTATGTAAACAACGTTTTTTCTCTGTCTGTACAGCTCCATTGAATTCTGTGTAATACAACGGGTCCGTACGCATCCGACAAAATTTACGCATTCTGTTTGTACACGCCTTAAGAGTTTTTTACAAAGCTACTTGTCTTTAGGGTGGGCCTTTAGAAATACAAGTAATCAGCTGATTTTGATGCTGCTGTTGCTGTTGCAGCGTTAATTGGGCATCCGCTTTTACGGAGCTACTCATATATTAAGGCCTAATGAGTTTTGGCCTATTTGTATTAAAGCCCCATGATAGGTGCTGCTACATGGTTTTTATACAGATATATACTTTAATATCATATCGTCCTGTGTCTTCCAAAACGTTGAGCAATTGCCGAAATACTTGTTGTTGCCTGAAAAAGCTAATTAATATTTTACACCTATGTAATTTTTTTATTCTTTCTATGAAGATGGCAGCCTTTGATTATCCTACAAAAATTATATAAACTAGGTTTAGAGGTATCTCTTTAATATACTTTTAAAAGAATAACAGCGTTTATGTGTAAAGTGCGATACCAACCCACAATTTGTAAATAATATTAAATTAAATAATAGAGCCAAGGTAATTTCACGATGGCTCCCGGTCAAAGTTTGGACATGAAACGCATTTGTCGTGTATGTTTGCAAGGAAACATTGATCTCTTTTTGTTGTTCGATGAAAATCATGCATTGGATGGTGTTTCGATTTTCCAAATATTAACAGAATGTACAATATATAAGGTTAGTTCGAATCCATAACATTTTAAAAAGATGATTTGATGTTTTAATGTTAATGAATCAAAGGTTGAACGTCATGATGACCTGCCGCACCAAATCTGCAGGAGTTGCATGGAAACGGCGAAGAGTGCATATCGCTTTAAAAAGCGCACGGAACATTCTTACCGTCAGCTTGTTGGCTTGCTGGACGAGGTTTACCCGGGGCAGCTGGTAAACGGAATGAAATCGGAGCAAGCGACGCAAACCGATAAATTGTCCATTTATCCTTGCGAAATGTGCGATGCGAAATTTTTCGAAACACAAGATTTGCGAGCTCATCGCCTGCACACACACAAAGGAAACGGTTATAAGTGCAAAGTGTGCTGGCAAAAGTTTGCGCGCCTACAACGCTTAAAGGAGCATTTGGCATTGCAGCATCCCGAAAAGGGATTCACGCACGACTCGAAATGCACCGTCTGTGGGAAACAATTCTCTAGAAAAGATCACATGAGACGACATATGAAAAATATTCATGGAAAAGGGTTTCGTAGTGTGGAAAGGTAATGCCTGTTTTTTGGTGCGGAATAACCCTCGAAATTTAACGTAACCTTTGGCTATTGTATTTATAATTTTAAACAGATGTAATATAGGTCCTTTGGTAGAACCGGAAATAAGCACCACGCATGAAGTGGATTCGAAGTGGGTACAGTTACAAGATGAATTTGTAAATGACAGTGTTAGGAATGCGGCAATTTGGAGGCATTATTCAGCAAATGAAACGGATAGTGACGATGTCGGGGATGTTTTCGATGCTACGCTTTCAATTTCGAGAGAAAATCACGTCGCTGATGAGAAGCCATTGTTGCCGACTCTGCCTGGTGTCGCTTTGGAACCACAACTCAAAAGTAACTATTCTAATTGTAGTTCTTTGCCTACGAGCTGATTCCTCTTGTAATATTATTTATAGCTGAGCCTCTTGATGTTGATTTTGCAAATAAATACTTTGAAACACCGGCAATTATGTCTTCCGAGCTCATTCTTAAATGTGAAGTTGATTTCGAAGACGTTGACAAAGAGTATATGAGTAATAACGAAGGCATGGCAGAAGACACAGAGAAAACGCCAGGGCAAAATGCCTCAATTGTTCGTAAGCATTTGGAGAATAAGACTACTATACGTCGGCGGCGTGTTCCTTCGAAGGATGTTAAGTGTCCAGTATGCGATAGAGCGTTCACACGTCGTAGTCACGTCCAGCGCCACATGTTTACACACACGCTTGAGAAACCTTACGGGTGTCCACACTGCTCGAAACGTTTTACCCGGAGCGATCACTTAAAAAGTCACATCTATTGTATGCATACTTCTCGGCAGTACAAATGCGACCAGTGCGACTTTACTTTTCCTCGTAGCGATGCGTTGGCACGCCACAAAACGTCGAGGCATAGCGATGGGTCCATTTCGAAAAAGGTATGCCACAATGCATCCAGTCACAGTAATGGCCGCACTACGAACAAGGTGTGCTACAAAGCGCCCATATCTGATTTCTGCGAAAAATATTTCAGTATCAAAACTTATTTAGACAAACATCGTCTCCAAGAAACTATTCACTAAATTTGTATTGTGAAATATTATAGATAGTTATTGCATATATATCCAATAACACATTATATAATACAATATTTACTCCCGAAATAGCTCCCCTAAATTTATGTAAATAAAACGAATGTTTACAATGGAATTCTCAATGGTTAGGGCTCATCTAAGCGTAATTTATTGATCAAGACAATCCTAATGAAAATAGAACGAACCCATATCGCAAAAGATTCTGAAAGATCATTTTTCGACTAGATTTAACAACTCAGCATCCTGGTTTATAGAGGACCGGATAATAGAAGTTCAGCAGTATTAATAGGTCGGGATTTTCAAAAATATTTAGGGAATTTTTGTATCGAAACTTTTGACAGCAGCTCTTCAAACACGATGGAAGAAAATTAGTTTTTGTTTGATTTTCATACAACCAACATTCAGGGTTGCTCTTTCATCATACAATAAACCCACACATTTTACAATATTTGATGGAACATGCAGTGTTATGCAACAACGTTGAATGAGTAGCTTTACAATAAATTTTTTAATGTTTTTTCAAGCACAAAAACTTCCCTCGGAAATAGTAAAACTTCCTGATTTTGCTATATACAACAATGTGTAAAAAATCTCATGTGCCTTATAATGTAACCACATAGAAATCCGGTGCGAAACTTCGCTGAATTCGGCCGAATTTTCGAATTGTCGAAAATATAAAAAAATTTCTTTGTTTATCTTCCTATCAAGTTCTGTGCTTTTTACACATTCCAATTGTACCATGTCTACATGTTTTCACTACCTCAGAAGTAAAAGTTATAATTATCCAACGGCATTCCCGTTTTGTTTAATCGCTAAGCAGATGACAGTTCCAGTTGTTGAACGCTGTGGATGTCGATATGATTATGTCTTATTTACTACTTTTTTCGTACTTTCTATACAAAGGCAACCTTAATTTTTCCCAAAAAATAAATTAATTTAAATGGCCATTTAATACACTTCCAAGGAACCACAACAAAAGCTTTTACGTGTTAATAGTGTCATACTATTCCACAATCTAAGAAATAGTAAAATTTGTTAATATACCTTTAGTTATATTAATATGGCTCCTGGTCAAAACCTGGACATGGAACGCATTTGTCGTGTATGTTTGCAGGGAAACATCGAGCTCTTCTTGCTGTTCGATGAAAGTCATGCTCTGGATGGAGTTTCAATTTCGCAAATGTTAACTGAATGTACCATATACAAGGTCAGTTCTAATCTACAATATTGCTTAATGTGCTGACACAATTTGTATGTCGATGATTAAAAGGTGGAACGCCATGATGATTTGCCGCACCAGATCTGCAGCAGTTGCATGGAAACGGCAAAAAATGCATATATCTTCAAAAAACGAACGGAAAATTCTTACCGTCAGCTAGTGGGTTTGCTGGGCGAGGTGTGCCAGGAGCAGGTAGTTACTGGCATGAAATCAGAACAATCAACGCAGACCGATAAATTATCCATATATCCCTGCGAAATGTGCGATGCAAAATTTTTCGAACCAGAAGATCTGCGAAATCATCGCATGAACTCCCACAAAGGAAACAGTTATAAGTGCAAAGTGTGCGGACAAAAGTTTGCCAGACTTCATCGTTTGCGCGGGCATTTAGCGCTGCACCATCCCGAAGAGGGATTGACGCACGATACGAAATGCACCGTTTGCGGAAAGCAGTTTTCCCGAAGAGATCACATGAGACGACATTTGAAAAATATCCATGGAAAAGTAGTTCCTAGTGTGGAAAGGTAAGTAATCAATTCTGAGTTTATAGGACGGAATGGACCATCTGCATTTAATGTGTACTTTTGGCCATTATAATTATAATTTCGAGCAGATGTAATAAAGCTACTTTGGAAGAACCGGAGATCAATATCAAGCGTGAAATGGAGTTTTTACATTTGAAGGATGAGTGTACAAATGTTGCGAATGCAGCAATCTGGGACAATTATTCAGTCAGAGAAACGGATAGTGACGATGGTGAGGATGGCTTCAATGCTACTAATCCGATATCTAGCGATAATCACGACGATGGTGATGAGGAGAAGCCTTTGTTGGGTATCTCTGTGAAACCACAGCTCAAAAGTAACTATTCCAATCTTTTTTAGTCACTAGTGCTGTCTCCTTATATGAGTTTTTTACAGCTGAGCCTCTTGATGATGATGTTTCCAACAAACACTTGGAACCACCGGCCAGTTCGTCTTTGGAACTCATTCTTAAATCTGAAGTTGATTTTAGAGATTTTGAAAAAGAATATGTGAGTAATAATGAGGATGATGAAACAGAAGCTGAGGATAAAATACCAGCCGAGAAAACTTCAATAGTTCGTGAATATCTGGAAAACAAGTCTACTGTACGTCGGCGTACCTATTCGAAATCGAAGGATAATAAATGTCCCGAATGCCAGCGGGTTTTCTCACGACATTGCCACGTACAGCGCCACATGCTAACTCATACGTCTGAGAAACCACACGAGTGTCCGCACTGCTTGAAACGCTTTACCAGACGTGATCATTTAAAAAATCACGTCGAAAGCCTGCATGGCGCCAAGCAGCACAAATGCGATCAGTGCGAATTGGCCTTTCCACGCAACGACGCATTGTTACGCCACAAAGCATCCAAGCATAGCGATGGACCGAATGCGAATAAGGTACACAAATGCGATTTCTGCGAAAAATCGTTCGTTACCAAAACTTATTTGCGCAAGCATCGCCTCCTACACACCGACCGCGTTTTCGCTTGCAAACATTGCGATGAAACCTTCAAGGAACGTGCGCAATTCCGAGAGCATGAGAAAACGCACAATGTTGAGCGGAATTTTCTCTGCTCTATTTGTGGCGAAAGCTTTGCGCGTAATGACTACTTGCGCGTGCACATGCGCAGACACACCGGCGAGAAGCCTTATAAGTGCAAGTATTGCGACAAAGGCTTTCCACGTGCCACCGACTTGAACGTACACGTGCGGTAAGCGTTAAAATATTTCAGCTTTTTTTAAAGAAATTTCATTCGTTTTCGTTCGGTTGAAGGTACCACACTGGGCATAAACCAAATCTGTGCAATCTGTGCGGTAAAGGTTTCCATCGCGCCTACAATCTTACCATTCACATGCGCACTCACACCGGAGAACGTCCATTTCAATGCGAGCATTGCTCGAAAAGCTTTGCTCAGAGCAATGATTTAAAGGCGCATGTGCGTCGTCACACTGGCGAACGCTTTAAATGCAATAACTGCGAAGCCGGTTTTTTACAATTGTATGGTTTACGCCACCACGCGCTGATAGCGCATGGTATCCAAATGGATACTACCACGGGACGCTTGCAGAAGTTTCCGAAACTTGAGGCAGCAACTGAAGCGGCGCTTCAAAATCAGTTCCAAATGTCATTTGGAAAAGCCAGAGTTCAAGAAACTCAGCAGCAGGAACAGGAACAACAAGAACAAGAACAGCAGGGACAGCAAACATCTCAGCCGCAGCAGCAGCTACAGTCGCAGCCGCAGTCGCAGCCACAGTCGCAGCAGCCGCAGCAGCAGCCGCAGTCGCATCAGCCGCAGACACAGCAGCAGAACGAGGCACAGCAGCTTCTACAAGAACAACATCAGCAGGAGCAACTGCAACGCCAAAATCAACAACTAGAACTACACTTGCAGCAGCAACAACAACTACAGCAATTGCCATAAAATGGTAGTCAAAGATATGCTATGGCAATTCCGAAGTAAATAAATGTATTAGTGTTTTAATTAGTAGAAGCATTAAATTCTTTTTCCCGTCGCCGAAAGTAGGTCGGTGTTTAATGGTATGCAGAAGGTTTTAACATTTTTTAAAAACAATTTTTGTTTATATTGCATCTAGCGCTTTATAGTTGTGTCTATAAAGTCGCTTATATGTATATTGTATTTGTAAATATTTTTATTAGTAATTTATATAATTGACTATTCAGAAATTTTTTTATTATAAATCTTCTAGCACATTATATCTTTTTAATAAAATTATTGCAAGCTTTGGCTTTGGCCAATTTCTCGCATTTTCCAAATTGATTGACATTGACAAATCGATGGCAACGGCCCTAATAATACGAGTATAATACAAATGATCTATATAAATTGCTTACACATTTTTAATTCGAATATTTACTTATTTTACAAAATATAACATAGACGATTATTAAACAAAGGAAAACTGGTTGCAAGCTTTTATAGAAAGTGTCACGTAAGATTTTAAACGTTTGACAGCAACAACGAAAGTTACGTTGTGAAAAAAAAATGCTTCACTCTATCTGCAAATGGCTTAAGAATTCATTCGTGTAATGAAAATATGAAAATTTTAAACGCGGTCACTTGCGCAATCCATTAATTTGTTAAGTTAAATTTTTTTTAACTGAAATGCGCTAAACTGCCTTCCTTCTGCTTAATTATCGATTTGTATGCCCTCGAACATTCCTATGATTCCATTCCACAAAAGAACGTACTGTCATTTAACGTCATAGTTGTTAAACGTAATGATGCGCAATGCGTCGTGACGTAGCTGCAGCGCAGCGAAAATAACAGAATTTTGCCAAAATACTTCAATGATTTTTGTTTATTGGCGAATCGGCTGCTTGGCTTGCTTTCGGTTTTCATTTCAATTCATTTTCCACTAATAATTCGAGTGTAATAAAACAAACAACAAAGCAACAAAAATTAGCAGCAGTAATTTTAAATTTCACAAAGCAGTAAAATTCGTGAACGAAATCGAAGCAGAATAAATTGCAGGTTGTTATGTGAGTTCAGAGAGAGAGAGCAGCAGCTGTAGTGAGTGCAAGACAAATAAAATGATTCCCAGGCAATACAATCCGAACTATGTTCCCGATCTCGATTTCCGTAAGCGACAAATTGATACACTGAAGGTTTTCAATGACAAGTGAGTGTTCGTGGCAGCCTCTGGAGACCTGCCGAGAATTAATATGTCCCCCCTTGCTTTTGCCTTTCATGTGCCAGTGTGTTGGAAGTGGTCCCGAACGAGGAATACCGTTTGCACTTCGAGTCGGGCGGCAGGAAGTTTCTGTTGACGGTGGAGTTGAGTGAGGGTTTCCCACAGGAAAGACCCAGGCTGACTGTAGCGCCCTCCGTGCAGCATCACTGGGTGAATGGATCGGACGGAGAGATAGCAATGGCGCCGGGCATATTAAATGTGAGTCCAATAATTTTTGACGAGTCCTTGAGACGAATGTAGCGGCAGTTGTAGTCCTTCAGAGTGCTGAGTGTCGGGGTCGGGTTTATTGTGAGAGGAAAAACGTGTAGCATTTTCAAGGATTAAAACGAAATTAATCGGCCCACTTAGCGGAATAGCTTCAGCCTTGAAAATTTATAAAAAATACCTAACAATTTATATATTTTCCAGTATTCTCAACACTCCGATCTCGGTCGTGTGGTACAAGCAGTCATACGCGAATTCGAACGTAATCCGCCCGCAATACTTACCTGCGATGATGGTTGCAGTGCCACTTTACGCAATGATAGCATCAGTATCACCACCAGCAATACGCTCCATCCGGCAGCAACCAGTAAATCGCTCGACAGCAGTGCCGAAAACTCACCCTTGGAAGGGTCCAGAACACTTAATGATAGCCGCTTGCCCAATCTGTCTACCTTGTCGTTGGGCGAATTGAAACAACTCGATACCGATCCAGAGTTTTTTGATGATTTTATTCAGGAAATGTCTGTGGTGCAGCATTTGAATGAAGAATTAGATTCTATGATCAACCAAGTGGAAGTCATTGCCCGTACTTATCGAACGCTTTTTGCGAATGAATCGCAAAATCTTTGCTTTTTTATGGTATTCAACCAGTATCGGCTTGCCTTTCATTTCAGGTAAAAACGAATCAAAAGAGACCCATTTGGTAGAATTGAAGCGTAAACTTAGTGATGACGTTACCGCTTTAAAGCATTTGGGTGAAAAGTGCGATGAACTCAATAAGAAGTACTTAAAAAAGTCGGAGGAATTTGCGCCTCAGCATATTCGTGTAAGGTTTCGGATAATTTTCAGGTTATATCATCATTAATAAATAATCAAAATAGGAACTCTTGCAAATCGCCGCCTCAAATTCAGATACTGACTGTGATCGTCATGTGGAATTGTTTCTTAATGGAAAAATCGATGTGCAAACGTTTCTTAATAATTACACCTACTCCAAAAAAATCAGCTCCGAGCGCAAAGCTAAAGAAGAACGTTTGGGTCATCAGTTGAGTGCCCTAGAGCGAGCAACTGGCATTTGAGAGGGTATAAAATTTTAATGTTAACAAATGAGAAAATGGAGCAACCACTCTTTCCAGTGTCCGGTCATTACCATCATCAACCGGCGTGGCCGGAGCGATTTAATATTGTTAAATTTTTTGCCTTGCGCTTTTAATTTGTATTTATATTATTTTGTTTTGTGTGTAAGTATTCTGTATAACACTTAGTCGTATCAATTATTGTTTACTAGCAGAAATTGTTAAAAGTAAAATAAGTAGCAAATATAAGATTTTAGTTGCGTATTTAAAAAAAAGTAGTTCCAAAGTTTGAAAACTGCTCTGTTGTTTTCCGTATTAAAATTAAATTCAAATAATTTCAATAAAGCTCGCAGTCTTCGATTTTAGTGATAGCAGTTACAACATAACTGACCAATTATAGATCCAACAATAGCCAGCACTTCACATAATACAGAACATAAATTGAAAGTACAATACATAAACTGGCAGCCGACGGCTTATCCCTTGACCGGCCCTTGATCCGCATGCGGGAAAAGGATGAATCAAAATTAAAATTACAAGAAAATTGTAAAAACATGTATAAAATCTTTTTAATCGAAATTTCCAATTCGAATCTTGTTTAAATTTTTTTCTTTTTTTCCACCTCGTTACACTGTGCGTCGCTCCGTCCATCAAATATTGACGCGGTCTCAATCTGTAGTCTTCCTACACAATCCATCCAACCATCCAACCTCATGAAATCTTTACCTACAATATTTTTTTCGAGCTGTCCCATGTAAAATAATGCTTACTGTTTATAGTTGGTCAAGACATGTTTTACTCGCTGATAGTAAAGACAATTTTTATTCGCTGGCAGCCAAGACAATTAGTACTCGTTGAAAGAAAAGAAGTCATCACTAGTTATTTCTCATTATGAACTGCCTTACCAGTTTTACCAAAATATCACACTGCATACTTTTCGGCGCTAATTGAAATATATAAGCATGCTATAAAATGAAGAGTTAATTTATTGCATGCGACACAATTTATATCACCGAGTGTTTGATATAAATAAAGTTTATGTAATTTTAAAATCAAAAACACAATTTCTATAATTTTTAATTATGACAATAATGTTTTTTTTTTATGAACTCATTAATAATTTTAGCATATTTTTTGTACGATTAAGCAGTAGTTATTATGTTGTATTATAAGAAATGTATTATTACATTTAGATGGAACAGAGGAAAACTGAAAAAAGTTTCGTAAATTCTTTACAATACGTTACACTAATACATACATACATTACATTTTTCTTGCATAAATCTTAGAATTAGTTACAGATGGTTGTTTCTTTTTACAATACAATTAATTTAGTTGTAATTTTACAATCTTTGCTGCTAAAGACATCTTCATATTGTATATGAATTTTGTGGTCTTGGCCATTCCGCAAACTATTTTATAATCTTTGCAAAGAAAATGAAACACTGAAGAAAAATTCAAGTAGATGAAAAAATCAAAGCAGCTGATGAAATACGTCAAATCAGCTGCTGAAAGAAATCAAATAAAATCAGCTGATGAAATACATCAAATCAGCTGCTGAAAGAAATCAAATCAAAGCAGCTGATGAAATACGTCAAATTAGCTGCTGAAAGAAATCAAATCAAATCAGCTGCTGAAAGAAATCAAATGAAATCAGCTGAGGACAGTGGCAGGAATCAATTAGAAATTTGGTAATGGATTTAGTTGTGATATAGTTTTTATATATTATTTTGCTACGACTTTTCGGGGACTGTTGTTGTTGTTGCTGTTTTCCTTGTTGATTTCGTTGTTTTATGATTGTTTAAACAATTTTCTAATCTTTGATTTTACAAAGCTCTATACATACGTCTATTATATTATATAATATTTATATTTACACAGGTAATATTTGTTTATATACAAAGAAATCATATAATCATAGACATGAATAATATACTTACATCTACTTACTATACACATTTTTATTTATATTGAAGTGATTTTGGTGATATAGTATACAGAAAGCTTATTATCTGAGTTTATTTGAGAAACTGGTTTTATTCGAAACGCGCATTAATTGAGGACTGATTCAATAGCAATCTGTCTAAAGGACCTGCGAATAGGTCTATCTTTATCAATTATATTTAGATGTGGAAAGACAGTTTTAATTTGAAAAATTTAGAGAATTTCAAAAAGCTACACGAAAAATATATATAGCAGAAGCATCACGAAAATCAGTAAAGAGCATTAATACTATCGAAAAAATGGATAATGGATACTGACATAATCTTTTCGAAAACCGATGTTACAACAAAAAAAAAAAAAAAAATAAAAAAAAAATTAAATATAAAAGTTATTAAATTTGGATCAAATGTTTTAATGTTTTTTTAATGCTCCTCCGCCTATTTTTTTCTATAGATTTTCAATAATAAAAAAGCATTTTCTTGTTCCAAATTTCCGCGTTAAAAATTTATGAGCGCTTGAATAATACTTTTTCTGTTGATTTTAAAGTATTTACAATAAATGTGAGTGTAAGTATGTATGTCTACGTATTTGTAATTGTAATTATAATTAAAAAAAAAGGTAATTTTGTTTTTGTGAGCGTGTGCGTATGTATCATTTTGCGAGTTTGTATTCCTTTACTTTATTTAATATTTAACATTACACAGTTCTCCTCCTCTTCTTCTTCTTTTGCGCTTCTCTTACATCATTACATCAATGTACAAATTTCACCTCGTCGCCTCCGCTTCGTCCAACGCTTCCTCTTTCGAAGACGTGGCCCGCTTCAGGGCGCAATTCATGCTTAAGAGTTTTTCCTCATGCTGCAGCTGCAGCTGCTGCAGTTGGTGTTGTCGCTGTCGCTGCTGCTGCTGCTGCTGCTGCTGCTGCTGCTGCTCTTCCTCATCATCATCGCAAATGTCAATCTCTTCTTTATCGCCCTCATCATCATCATCCTCATCATCCTCCACCTCGATCTCTGTCATTTCCTGCGATTGCACCGCACGACGGCGCATTTCCGCATCCGTTTGCAGTAGCTGTTGTTGTTGCTGATGCTGCTGTTGGTGTAAGTGCTGTTGATGCTGCTGCTGCTGCTGCTGCTGCAGGTGTCGCCTCTGCGCCTCGGCATGCTGCTCGGCGAGTTGTTGCTGCTGCTGCTGATGCAACTGCTGCAGATGATGGACGTGCTGCAGGTGCTGCTGCTGATTGTACGGATGATGCTGCATGTGCAGGGTCGTCGTGCCGCCTTCACCGTGCGCCTGATGAGGGTGATGATGATGATGATGGTGCTGGTGCTGTTTCTTGTGCGCTGCCTGCGGCCCATCGAAGAGCAAGCGCGAGATCGAGAACGAAGAGATCGGCGAATTGTGCGTACTGCCGGCCGAATACGAGGTGTTCGTGTCATCCGACGTGGGCGTCTCGCGGTCACTGTCGTCCGATTTCAAGATGTCGGCTGCCTCCATGGATTTCTTGTGCATGCCGAGGAGCCAGGGCGCCACCGATTCGTCATCCTTGGCCGATTTGAGGATCGTCTCGGGCAGCGGCAACGAGTGGCGTACCATGGCGCCATACAGTCCATATTCAGCCATTTTGGTGCTGTGGCCCCAGCATTTTTCGGTCTTGCGCCATTTGGCGCGACGGTTTTGGAACCAAACCTGAAAGGAAGAAAGAAAATTTATTTAATATTTGGAGATCATTAAATTATCAAAAAGTAAAGACTCGATTTTTTCAGTCGAAAAAATTAAATTTAATTTAATTTAATTCCAAATTCCAATTTTTTTTGCTTGCATGAAAGCATGAAATCGAAACCTATAAATATTTTCTATCTATAATTTCGCAAATCGCAAAAAAAACTGCTGCAGAAACCAGAACAAAAAACAGCAACAACAACAATCGCACAGTAATACCAAAATGGGAACAGCAACAAAAGCCGAAACGACAACAACAACAACAACAACAACAACAACAACAACAACAACAAACAAACTATACATAATTGAGATGTTTAACGGGATAATTGCATAATTTTTCACCCTCATTTCATTTTATTTGTGCTTTGTTAACTTTTTCTAATTGTTTTGGCAAACGCAGTGCTGCCAGATTATTTAACATTAACAGGTTTTTTTTAATTTGAATAATTTTGCATAATTATTTGGTGCCTGCACAGAAATCGTGTCCTGGCAGGACTATGAAGAACAAGTAAAGGCGTTAACTTCGGCCTGGCCGAAGGTTATATACCCTACACCCGTATCTGTCGAAGTTACAATAAAAAGTAGGCGGGTGACGCCCACTTTCATTTAATTTACAGATAGTAACTTTTGATATATTAACTCATTTACAGCACCGCTTTTCTCAACAAATACCTCATTATATGGTATGGTATACCAGTGGGCGTGTCACGCCCATTTTCTGTGAGATAACTTTTTCTTTTATTATTATTTTTTAGAATATTTTTAAGAGAATATTTGTGCCAAATCTCAAGACTATATCTCCATTCGTTCTTCTCTATTCGTGATTTTCGTCGCCAGTGGGCGGACCACGCCCATTTCTGGGAATGTCTTTAAGTTTGAGACCATGGATTCAGGAATGACATTTTAGCTTTAAACTCGCTCTACAAGCTGAGAAATTGTGCTAAAAGCACGGGAAAATTCATACTTTCTATAAAAAGTAGGCGTGGCACTGGACCGATTTTCTCCATTTTCAATACCAAACAGCCTATGGTGACAAAGAATATTCGTACCAAATTTTATGGCGTTAGCTCTATTCGTTCTCCTGTAATCGTGATTTCTACAGACAGACAGACAGACAGACAGACAGACAGACAGACAGACAGACAGACAGACAGACAGACGGACGGACATGGCTAAATCGAATCAGGAGGTGATTCTGAGCCAGAATATATATACTTTTCTATACCTGCCACGCCTCCTTTAATGCGTTACAAACGGAAGAACAAAGTGAATATACCCTCATCCCTTCGGGTGTAGGGTATAAAAAAGTAAGAAAGGAAGAAAGGAAGGAAGAAAAGAAATAAGGAAATTAAAATGAGCTTTGAAATGCTTTGGCGAAAAGTTAGAAAAAAGAAAGAGTGGGCGGGCATGTCTCTTTGCCGGCAGCGCAATTATATGATTAACATACAGAATGTTATAACATTAATTATAATTGTAACATTATGTAAAGCTCACAAAATTGTAACATTGCGTAATTGTTATTATACTCGTATATTGTATATTGTAAACTTTGTAAATGTAATTGTAATTGTTAAATTTCTTTTTATAAATTTTAATTTTTTTTTTAATTGCATTCTTTGGGTTTTCATTAAAGCTGTCAAGTCTGAAGTGGGGCAACTCTTCTGGTCTTCAGGGTGGCCAGTGGGTGTGTCGGTAATGTGCCTTTAACAGTAGAGCCACAACCTGGCAGCGACAGTCGGCAGCAACGCTCTCTCACGTCTATGAGTTTTGGCTTCGGCCCATAAAATCCGTCAGACTTCGACTTTGAAGTTCTGAACTGTCCAATCGAGTTCAATGTATGCTTTCTTAAGAGCATCGATCCATAAGCAAAGCATCCGTCAAAGTCGAAGTGAAAACTTGCTGAACTTTTAACTTTTCGACTGCGTCCGGCCATTTGACAGCAGTTTGTTTACATTTTAGTACAATAAATTGAATGAAGTCGGAGTTTTTATTGGGCCATAGCAATACGTTGACGTTGAAGTCGAAGTCAAAGTCAAAGTCTGACGGACTTTTGTTTGTGTATTCTGTATGCTATTCTCTCGTTTTTGAAGAAAGAGCTTCTCAGCGTATATTTATTCATACAATTTTCTCTAAAAAAGTAGCAACATTTTAGAAGAGAAAAAGAGCGTAAGCCTTGCTGTTGAATCCGACAGCTTCGATCGCTGCCCGGCATCAACGAAGTGTCATAAGCTTCCCTTGGCCTGCGGCTGTCGCTGCGTGGTTGTGGTTCTACTCTCTGAAATCGATTTAGAGAGTGCAATTGAGAGAGTGAAGTTTTTGCTCACAGATCGTAGATTTTAATCATGTTTGATTTTTGCATAAAAATAAAAAAAAAGTTTTTGTAGTGGGACAATTTGGAGGAAAATCACCAAAAAGTATAAGAGCAAAAACTGAAAAATAAGAGACAACATTTTGTAGAAATTTAAATGAATTTTAAAATATTTCTACATAGATTTAAAAAAAACGAATTAGTTAAAATTATAAGGCTTATTTTGAAAAATAAAAATGTTGGAAACTTTTATTTTACTTGAGAGTCATTCTCTCAAATCTCTGGCAGAAGACTGATTTTCCTTGAGTTCTTTCAGTTTTTAACATTTTGATTTTGTTTTCGGCAAATCGTTTAAACGCTGTCATCATCAATCATGCCATCGTTTATAGAATGCAGCTACTTTTAAACAGCGATACAGCGAATTAATGAAGAGAAAAAATTTCGGAGACGGGAAAGTATGAAATCGAAAGACCGACCCTTTTTACCATCACGTTTTAACATGTTTACAGTAAAGTGTTTTAAATTTAATTTGGTTTTTTGTGCAAGTAGTGTTAGCCTAACAGTCCAATAGACAGACCAACAGAGTGGTGGGCTTCGCCCCTCTCCACACACCAACCAGCCATCCCTTTGCCAGCATGAAAGTAGCACCAAAAATTAGTTGTTGCTAATCGTATGAATTCATTGCTGTTTTCAACGACGTTATTGCTATTGTTGATGATGATGCTGATGTTGTTGTTGTTGTTATTGTTGTTGCTAAATCTACTGTATACTTTTGCATGTTTAGCTGTGCTGTTGTTGTTGTTCTTGTTGTCGTTTACTCATGCTGATTTAATGCGTTGTGTTTTTTCCACTTGTTTTAGGTTGCTTCCTTTTTTATCCCGGTTTTTTACCCTTGTTTTTTTTTTTTTGTAATTTTTTGGTTGATGACACAACCAAAGCACTTCAAGTGTGACAAACAAACATGCAAAATTGTATCTTTTAACACATCCAAGGCTCATTCAGCTCATCATCATCAACATCCACAAAAACTATTGAGCGACGGTCGACAGCGGCGACAACGGCGACAACGTGGTGACGACGACGGGGTGGCTTGTGTTTAACTTGTCTGAAAATGTTTTATTTTCCTTTTTATAATCCTTAGAGAATCAGGACACACGCGCCTGTTTTCCATGTAGTTATTCTTATTGTTGTTGTTTCTCATGTTAGTAGTCCTTTAGCTTTTGGTGTTGCTGTTGTTGTTGTTGTTGTTCTTCCTAATGGTGTTGCTGCCGTTGTTGGTGGTGACGGTGGCGGTGGCATAGGGCGCATGGCCGCTTCTTGTTTTGTGAGAATCGTCGACGGGAATGAAGTTAAACTTTTGGTTGTTTGTTGCAACAACAAGCAGTCGATTAAGTTGTCCCGCGGGAACGCATTACCAGCAGCAACAATCCGTGAGGTTTCGAGATTGATCGTTCCGTCTTTTTAAAGATAATCTTGCGTGCAATAAGTTACACAATGTTGTTACATAATTTAATTAGTCGCTGATGAAACGTGAGGACGGACGCACGCACGCACTTGATGCACTTTTAAGAAGACTGCGCCCAAGTGGGGCGTGGTTTTGATGGAAAATTTATGATCCTGGGAAAAAAGGTTTGTGTGTAGGTAAAAAAGGCTTGTTTTTTCACAAGAGAATCTCGATTTCTTCGAAAGTGAGTCACAAAAAGAACAATATTTCTTTAATACTTTTAACTAATATTGATTTATTTAACTTTATTTGGATGTTGTTGCTTTATTTTTTTCCGAATATTTTTGCAAGAGGCGTATTCGCTTTTTTTGTCCCGAATTATTGTGCATTGCAAGTGATTATTTTGCCCCATTTCGCTCTCACTTTTCAGTCCATTAAAACGGAGTACTCTTGAGATATACTTAAGGAAAGCCCAGAGAGAGCTCTCTTGATTGTTTAATAAGTAATTTTTGCTCTTTCTATTGTTAAAAAAAAGAAAAGAAAACCAACCAATATGATTCTCATTCAACACTCACTCTCGATTTCATACAACACTCACTGAGACTCACTGAGAGGACAAATAATGCAATTTCGTAAATCCATGAATGCAACAATAAAACTCCGGCTACTTCGGAATATTGTTAGTTTAATGGTATTTAAGAAGGTGGATGGATTTTGTTTTTGTCGATAGCTCTCGGCAGTCTGTTAACATTCGTGCCGCGCGCTAATGCTAAAACGCTTTAGACGCAGCAAAACCGCAAAAATCCCAGAAGAATTCAAAGAGAAGCGAATTAATTAAATCGGTTTTGAATTGCATGGAAGGAGGAGGATGATTTCCATTGTTTTGGGGCATTCGAAAATTGTAGTCAATAAAAAATTATCCCACAAAAGCAGCGTATAAATGATAATTGATTATTCTTTATGAAAGGAAAGGCTTTTCGAGAGGATTTTGAAAAAAAAAAACAACAAGTACTATTATGTTCATGGAGGATAATAAATAAATTAATGGAAAATAAAATAAATGTAATTAAATTTAATTTTATTTATTAAAAGAATAAATGACTTTTAAAAGCAAGAAAAAAAAATATTTTTTTATAATTTCTTGAGGGAAGGAACATTTTTGTTTTTATTGGAAATTAATGTTTTTCTAATGAAAAGCTTATTTAAATAATTATTAAATGACTAAATAACTTTTAAAAGTAAGAAAGAAGGCTTTTAAAAATAAGAAAAAAAATAATTTTGACAAATCTTCTTTAGGAAAGATTTTTCCATCTTTGTTTTCATTGAAAATTAATGTTATTTTTTATTAAAAGTTTATTTAAATAATTATTAAATCAGTAAAAGCTTTTGAAAATAAAAAAAAATGGGTTTTGACAAATGCGTTTTGAGGGAACACCTTTGTTTTCATTGGAAATTAATGTTTTTTTAATTAAAAGTTTATCTAAAATAATGCGTAAATATTTACGATAGTATAAATTGAAAAGAACAAAATAATCATTATTTATATTATAAAAATTATAGAAAGGATTTCCATTTTTTCTGCTCTTATAAAAAAAATATTTCCATAAATTTTTGAAAATAATTAAAAAAAAAATTAAATCGATGAAAAAAAAACAAATTAAAAATTAAAAAATAAAAATCGTAAATCGGTAAATTTTTTGTCGCTGCAAAGACATTAGCGATGTATTCTGTAGCAGGCAAACTTAAAGAATCACCAAATCTTGTCAGACTAAAACAACAACAACAATAAAAAACAACAGATACCTAAACAACTCAATTATTGGTAACTTGTAAAAACAAAAGTGCGAGACAGAGAAGGAGAGAGTAAATACCAATAGCGGTAGTAGCGGCAGCAAAGCAGTGAAGTGGCAGCACCAGACACACGCCAGACGAAGAAAAAACAAGCCTTCTTCGTAGACTTTGCATACACACAAGTACACAGCTATACAGATCACAATCACAACAAAAACAACAGAAGCCAAGTAAACAGAGCAAAGCAAAGCATAGTCGTTGCAGCAGAAAAAAGAAGAAGGTAAATAAAGCAAAAAAAAAAATCAAAGCCATGGCTCTGTTTTAGAGAAAACTGAAGGCTCAAGTAACGGAAGACACTGCTACTAAACGCATTCTAGTGTGAGTGCTAAGAGACGCACAAAGAGCTAACGTTGTTGTTGTTGGCTGATAGTTTTTGCCGATTTAGGCGAAATGTTAGTAAGGAAGTAAGAAAGTGATGCAATCGGAACCACTGAAGCAATTGCCAAAATTGTAGTACAATAGTAGTCGACGGAGAACATAGTTGTTGCTGTTCTGGCTAATGGCGCTGGAATGCTTTGCTTTTCGCATTAAAAACTCTCTCTTTTCTTCCCGTTTGCACTCAGCTTCACAGTTTCTCTGGTTAAGCGGCGGCCATTTTTATTTCTCTTTTCTGGCAAATATTTATAAATTGCAAAACGAAGAGCAACTAAAGCAAAAAAAGGCAAAATACAATACAAAAACCACCGAAACAACAAAAAATAAACAAGATTTTTTATTAAAACTTGCTGCGAAAAAAGTAAGGAACAGAAAATCCCTTTGAATGGATTTTTCGTTCGCTCTCTTCAGCCTTCAATTTCGTGTATATTGAATCAAGTAGAGTTTTATTCGTGTTAGTTTGTGTTTGTAGTTTCAGCCTTCGCCATGAAAAAAAAGAACTGCTTAAAATCAACAGCGCACCAACACAAACGCATGCCAATTGAAGCACTTTCAGTGAGTCTGGCTGTCATGCAATCAATCGCGCACGGTAGGGTTCAATTACGAAGGAGGTACGCAGTTTTTCTCTCCTTTTTTGCGGCCGTATCGTAAAGCGAAAATCCTTGCAAAAATCCAGACAAAGGAAATTTTAATATTAAATATTGCGGCCGCCATGCTGCAGGAGATTTGCATTTGTGTCTGTCATTCATAATGGTTGACAATTTTTTTTCGTCGACTGCGGCGATTGGTTTTGTTTGTTGCTGTTATTTTTGTTGTTGCTGCTCTTGCTATTGTAATTGCATTATTTTCAAGTGTATACACAAGTCGCAATGAAGCAATGGGAAAAAGAGAGATAGAGAGAAAGAGCAGCGGAAAAAATATCTCCTGTTGCGTTAATTCTTAATTAGTGGATTTCTTAAATGGTTTTTTCACCAAACAATTGGACGATTATACCCACTTCCATGCATTTTCCCAAAACTTTGCAAAAAGTGTATTAGAGAGAGTTTATTGAATCGACGACTACTCTCACTACGCTCACTTATTAAAGTTACAGTGAAGTCGTTATATATGATTACGAATAATGTTCTCAGTAATAATAACTGCAGTAATAATAATAGTAATAATAATAACTGCACTATTTTCCTACACTATTTTACACCATTCTCCCACGACCGCTTTTAAACACCAGACATTTTGCCATTTTGTGCATATTCAGAAGATTCGAAAAAAGTGCTGGTATTCATTGACTGAAGCCTTCCTAAAAGATTATTATCTATTTCTTTTTAATTATTTTCTTAAAAGCAGGTAGCCCTAAGACGATTAGGTATAAACTCTTCGCGGTGCAACCTGCAATAACTTTTCCGATTTCTGCAACAAAGAAAAAATGCTTCCGCTACAGAAAATACTCCTTCTACAGAGTATACTTCTTCTACAGAGAACACCTTTCCTGAGTTCTTCTACAGAGAACACTTCTGCTTTATTGTATCAAAAATTTATTCCACTATTTATTCATTTCGGCTTTTGCTGAAAAAGGCACAGCATGCCTGAACTCTTTTCGCTGTACATTTTTATAGCATTCCACAACTCAAAAAGGATCGGCCAAGGGCCAGACTAGTCTTAAATCAAAATGATTTTCTAATACGAGTATTGGATTGCATGCATAAAATAAACCAAGCAACACGTTTTACAATCTCTCCGGTTTAATGATTCTTTCCCTGCAATCCTGAAATGCTGCAAACGGGATTGCAAAAATGCAATAAACCACTTGCAGGACAATAAAACAAGGAAGGAGATAACGTATATCCTGACGGAAGCTTAAAATCAATCGCAATAAAATGGCAGTTAAAATTTCCTGACAAAAAAAAGGGCGAAAAAGAGGAAAAAGGGAGACATTAAAAACTTTAAAACGCGATGCAATGCAGTGAAAAAGGAAACAAAAACCTTTATTCCTTACCCACCTGTATTCGATCCTCGGCCAAGCCCGTCTTCATCGACAACATCTCACGTGCGCTCACGTCCGGATAATGCGCCTCCTTGAATGCTTTCTCCAACTCTTCCAGCTGGTTGCTGGTGAAGATGGTGCGCCCGTGACGGCGCTTGTTCTTTTTTTTATTGCCAGTGCCACCGAGCAGGCCGGCATCGCCCAGTAGCAGACCATTCGGATGACCAGCACCGCCGCCGGCGCCATTCAAGAAAGCCTCATGGGGATGCACTGCCGCGCCGTGCGGAAGCTGCGCATGATGGGCGGCATGCTGGGCGAGATGATGTTGGGCGAGGTGATGCTGGTGTTGAAGATGGTGTGGATGATGCTGCTGATGTTGGTGTTGGTGTTGGTGCTGCTGATGGACGACATGATGCGCCGCGGATAAGTGCGGATGGTGGGCATGAGTGTGTGCAGCGGCTGCAGCTGCAGCATGATGCGCCAAAGCAGCGGCTGCATGCTCTGCTGGACTAAGCACTGAACGTGGCGGCGGTTGTGGGGATGAGGTGCTTCTGTCATTACTGTTGTTATTGTTAGCACTGTTGCTGTTGTTGTTTTTGGTGGTGCTGCTGCCATTGTTGTTGTTGGTTGTGACATTGCAGTCGCCATTGACATTTGTTTTACTCGGCGAATGCTCATTGGTATTAGTCGTGTGCTTGCTCGTATTGCCGCTACTGTTATTGCTGCCATTGCTGGAGGCGTTGTTGTTGTTGTTGTTATTATTATTGCTGGTAAACTCTTGAGCACCACGTGATGCCTGTTCTGTGGAGCAGAGAGTAAAAGAAAGAAGGAACAAGAGTTATTGAAATGAATTTTTTACGAAAAAAAACAACAATTTTTCTGGGACGCGAGTCATTTTTCACTAAGCTAAAATCGAATAAATGCATACGTTTTTTTCAAACTCATTATCAATATCTATAACAAAAACTGTGCATATTTAATTGAAGTCAATATTTTTCTCAATATTCATTTTTTTCACAGCACAATTGAAGGATTAAGTTCTGCTAAGAAGGAATGAAGCTGGTGAAATCCGATTTCAGACCTCAACAAAGGATTTCAATAATTCAATCAATCAAGATCGACAAAAAATCTACAAAAAAATCACTGCTTAACCCTTTCCTGCCCATCATGGGTCATGTGAGTATTGAATAAACTTCCACTCGATTGCATTAAAACCCAATACAAAACGCCCACCGAGCGGAAGGAGCAAAAGGATCCGGCGTGTAGGTAACTTCTTGCACAAGCACAAAATAAAGCAGAGAAAATTGTTGAAGGCGTTCAGTTTTTCAGTGTTCAATTCAATAGAAATTCAAGGTGCTTTCATATGTCGCAGATTGCGCAGGATAACGTGCAGGACTGGCTTGTACGAGTACATACGCGTTGTTGAAAAGGTAGGAAAATGGTGAGGATGGTGATGCCTTTTGCAGTGGCCTGTCACAATAAACGCACCCATTATTTGGTTTTCTCGGTGTTGTTACAAGGTGCTGCCTTAACAATTTCTTTACAATTTGTACTAAAAAAAGGAAAGGAGAGAGGAGTAAAGGAAAAAAAAGGTAGAAGAAGTGGCAGAATAGCAAAAAAAACAACACCACATGTTTACACGAGAGTTTTGAAGGTTCTCCTCGGTCCTTTTGGCACGTTTTAACATAAGCATGTTTCAGTTTTTCACTTTTTCAGGGATCTCTGGTTGTTGTTGGTGTTAGTGGTAGTTGTTGTTGTGTAGTCAGACATACATACATAGAGGAATCCTGTTTCGTTAAACGGCAAACAATGCGAATTTCATGATAAGATTTCCGATTTCTTTCTCCGGTCGCTTTAGAAAAAACCGCACGACATGCAGAAGATGTCGAAGAAGAGGAAGTAAGGAAAGAGGGTAAGGAAGAAGAAGAGGAGGAGGAGGAAAGAGAAGCCGGTACCAGATTGACATTTTAAGATTATTTAAATGCCAAAAGCTGGAGAATTGTGACGTTGCCATGGTTAACCTGAGAGTCGTATCGTATGGCAACGTATCGGCGGTTACTGGCGTAGTTCCCTTCTGAAGGGGTAAGTAATCCTTTGCATGTCCATCATACATTTCTGCGCCTACTTTCGCTTTTGTCGAACTCATTGTTGCCAATTTTAAGAAGATTTGTGGTTCCGAGAAGGTCCTTTTGATGAAATGCGAGAAAGGTACATAAAATGAAATGTGGGGAAAGGGTAGAGGCGTTAAGAGGGAGCAGCGAGAAGGGGTTAACATGTTGACAAATGTTTCTATTGTTTGACAATTACATAGAGTGGTTTAAGTGGTTTAACAAGGTGTTATTGGAAATGGTTTGTCAGACTGAGGAAAGGTGCGTTTAACAGCTTCTTTGACTGCTACAAAGGGTTAATGAATGAATGAATGAATGCATGTATGAACAGCGCTTATCGAGATTAATGATTTTGCCCAGTTATTAGCAGTTAAATGGTCAGAACTATCAAATTAAAAGGTCCACCGCGGACCTTTCAGGCATGGCCTACCTCAATGTACCTACTTGGAATTTTAGATATTTAGATGGATTGGAATAATCTAAAGGATGAAAGGAAGAAAGGTGAGTTTTTTGTTGAAATAAATTTTGTATTAAAATTCGTCTCATCTCATAGATCTAATGATTCTTTAATGTCTTTAACGCAGGCTTAGACTTGTGAAGATATTGGTTCAAATTTGGTACCAAATGCTAGAGTAAATTAATATAAGACTACAACTTTTGAATTTTGAAATCAAACTAAAAAATTTTGAAATCAAACTAAAAAAGTTTGAAATCAAACTAAAAAATTCTGAAATTGAACTGAACAATTCTGAATTACAATTGAAAAATTCTGAAATTAAACTGAAAAGTTCTGAAATCAAACTAAAAAATTCTAAAATTGAACTGAAAAAATTCTGAAATTGAACTGAAAAATTCTGAATTCAAACTAAAAAATTTTGAAATCAAACTAAAAAATTTTGAAATCAAACTAAAAAATTCTGAAATTGAACTGAAAAATTCTGAAATTGAAGTGAAAAATTCTGAAATTGAACTGGAAAATTCTGAAATTGAACTGAAAAATTCTGAAATACATACAATTGAAAAATTCTGAGCTACAATTGAAAAAGGTCAGATTCGATTTTGATTGAGAATTGGCTAAAAGTTAGACCGAGACTTTTTCTTTTACTTTAGATTAAGACTTAAATCGAATCTTTAAATTTTGATTAAGATGCCGGTTTTAACTCGAGCTTAAGCACAGATGGGACTCCTGCAGAGACTTAAGCTTAGACATTGACCCTTGATGTGCGTTAACTTTGTCCGACAGGGGCCAGATATTAGCCCAGATTTTGTTTCATTCTATGAAATCGTAGTTAAAATTGAAGGGACTTCGAGAAGATTATTGCGATTGAAATCGAAACCTTGACCTATGAGATAAATATCTTTATAACACGATATATTAAATTATAAACTATTTATTGCAATTTTTTTAGGTTTTTCTGTACAATCTTTTTTCATTACGTTTTTGTGTCTCACTGACCTTATTTTCTTCTAAAATATTTTGAAATTATAGCAAATGTTGGAAGTACCTGCGAGTATTTTCATTTGGCCGGAAGTATTTTTTGTTAAAAAAAAACCAAGGCGCGGTGTTAATTTCATTTGTCAACAAAAATCCAAGAAAGAAAAGAATCAATGATATCAGAATTAATTGAGTAACAAAGAATGAAGAAATTGAATTAATTGAACAATTAAACTGAGGAAAAACACACGCACTAAGAAGCAGAAGCATCAAAGGAAAGTGAAATTCTAGAACGGTTAAAAGAAACTAAGAATTTCCCAAACATTTCGAATGAATTGATTTTCAATTTGCTTCAACCAAAGCGAGGCACAAACAAAGAAAACTAAAGCGAAATGAAGACCACTGAAGCAAGGCAAAGGAAACTAAAGCGAAGCGAAGAAATCGGGGTAACGTATCAGTTTACAAAATGACTGCTGGCGAGGCCTAAAAGACGCGTCGCGACGGTTAGAAGGTGAAAGCGAAAATATTGCAAATAAAATTGTGCGGCAGCAGCACAATAAGGAGCGTTGCGTATGGTATAAAAAAAAATCGTATGGTTTGGTATACCGTGTCGTATGGTATGGGAGCTAGGTTGCCTGACCGTTATGTGATACGGTACAATCGTACATCGACGGTACAATATTCGATTGATTAGTGGCGAGACCAGAATGTGGTCAATACGCGCAGTTTTCGAAACGATTTATGAAAGGAAAAGGAAAGCGACTGAATGGACCGCTCTCCAGGAAGGCAGAATAAATGAATGAATGAATGAAATGGTCAAGGCAGGTATAGATGACATGCTGTGCTGCTCCCTTTTGTGGTTGCTATTGTTGGTTGTTATTGTTGCTAATTGTGTTAATTGATGTATGATTAATTACATTTGTGATGGTAGAAATATAATCCAAAGAGAACAAAGTACCCATATCAGGTTCGTCAAGGTCCCTAACGATGGTTGGTCGGGAAATAGATAGGTTTTCTACAATATTCGAAGCATCGCAGCGATTTATTAGCTGCAGTGACGCAACGTGCGTTGGGCGGAAGCGGCTGAGAAACCCATTAAGGACTGAGTTGAGGGCAAAAAGTTTATGAGAGCTTATGGGGCTAATGGTAGGGCGTTTGTGGGGTATGGGAGACCATTTTTAAAAGATTTATTTAAAAAAAAAAAAAATTTTCTGTTTTTCTGGATCGTTTGCAGACTTCACAGTTGACAACGGATTATAACGATATTACAACATGAAAAATTACCAATAATGTCAGATGATGATGGAGACAGAGAGAGAGAGAGAAAGAGTCAGTTGGACGCCAGACAGATCTCTTAATCAATGTCACCACACCACCAAAAAGCGACTAAATCGTTCCTCAAAAACTCGTTTATTTTGGAAGACATTTTGAATTTGCTTTCGCTGAACTTCAATCATTTCGCAGCAGGCGAAACTGCGAAAATTAGTAGAAATGAAAGGCAAGCAAAAATCCGCACAAAAAGGAGAAAACAACCAACCGTAGCAGCCGACCCAGCGGAAGCAGGAACAAGTTCCTGTTTACAGGAAATACTCGCAAAATTGGCAATTTTGCATTTACGTTAATAATACTCGAGCGCAAGAAGAGCCGGTGGCAGCAGAAGAACAAGCAGCAGCAGCAGCAGGAGCGCACAGCTAAAGCTGCCACAAGAAAAAAAGCCGCAGCGAACTGCAAAAAAAAAGTGAAGATGAAAAAACTAAAGACAGGAAGGAAGGAAGGAAGAAATAAGAAAATGGTTCGAAGAAACGACGCTGGGTTTATTTGCGCAAGTTGTTGTTACTCTTACCCGCACCCTTATTTGCACTCCTAACCTTAACGCCCACCGCCCACCGCCCGCCACGGACTTGTGTGCACCAGAACGGGCCTGCTCGGGCCAATATCAGACGCAATTATTTGTAATAAAGAAAAGAAAGTGAAAAATTCCAGCGAAGTATAAAAAAAGGGCCCAACAACAACAACAACACCAATAAGAGAAATCATATTATGTATAGTATAAACGCACCAATTTGCTGTATGGAGCCTGAACCCAAGGCGGTACATCCTACCATACCTACCATCGCAGCAGTATCGTTAGTATATGTACGTATGTATGTACTCAAGTATATTTACCAACGAGTAGGTAGGATTTACAACGAGTATTTAGCTTCATGAAATAAGCTTCAGCGGGCGGCTAAGTGCAAAGAAATTCAAAGATGGCGCACAAGATGGTCTTCGCTATGAAGTTGTTTACACTACGAGACGTTGGTACAAACTTCACGTTGTGCAAAAAAAGAAAGAAGAAGTAGAAGTAGAAGAAGAAGAGCCAGAAATTGAATGGCAGCATGAGCAACGATAAAAAAACGACAAAACGACGACTCCGGTAGTAACTAATGGGTCATGAAGAATTGTAGGAATGGCGTTGGTTGCGCAAAAAAGGAATGAAACAAAACAAGAATTTAAAAGGTAGGAAAAAAATTTGAAAAAAAACAAAAATGAAAAGCATTATTGAAAAGTTTTAAGTACATATTGATAAGTATTATTCTTGTTATTGAATTTCTTGCTGAACATTTTTTATTTCACATTATTTCATTACCTTTTGTCTTAATTGCTAGGAGTATATTTGTACTCTTTTTTATAATTAAATAAATATTTATAAATAAGTAATATTTATAAGTTATATAATGTTTATATATAAAAATTCTCGATATAAAGTATAAACTTTTTTATAACATTTGTTATTAACAAATTATGTTTACGAAATTACACAAATTACGTATACACTTAATTTTTTTAATTTTAATTTATATTTTAAAATTTATTTAAATTTAATATAATTTTTTTTATTAACTACCCAAAAAAATAACAACATTTTAAACGAATTTTCCTATTTTAAGTTTAATGTTATACCAAAGTTAACGGTTTATACCAAATTAATATCTAAATTTTATCATATTTCATTATATCGAAAAGTAATACAACGGTTGCATAACTTTAATACTATTTTGTTATAAATAGTTTTGTTATATTTTTTTTCTTTCAAGTTTACTTTAGATATATAATTCGCATACATTTTGTTGACGTTGGCAACACGTTTATAATAAAAGATCTTTGCTTTTCAATTGTGAGTACTTTCCATCTTTCTATATATCTAAAATCCATTGCATTTTCATGGTATCGAATAATATAAAATTTATACATACATAAATGCTATAAAATATATTTACCTGAATTTCATATAAAATTTATAAAAACATTTGATGAAAGATTTTTATATATTATTGGTAAAAATGACTAAAAAATAAGATTGAAAATTTTTACTTTTTACTGTTTAAAAAACATTTTTTATTTTTTACTCTTACTCCATTTTTTTATAAAAATTGTATAAAATTTCATACAATAAAAACGTATAAATTTCATAATAAAATTTTATTCTAAAATTTGTGAATAAATTTTATAGCAAGAATTTCTTAGTGTAGGAGTATGTATACAAATGTATGTATTTCATATATTCATACATACATATATTTATTTAAATATTTAAATCTGTTCAAATCATCTCTTTTCCTGTTAAATATCTGTATCCGGTACACCCAGAGTTAGCCCCGTAAAAAGAAATTAAAAGGAAATTACCAGAAAATATGATTTCTTTTCATTCCCGTTGATTTTTTCCCCCGTTGAGCCTCCTCCATAAGAGCCCCCTCTCTCCCCCTCGTAACCATAAGCTAAATGCGCCACTGTAATAAACGCTTGCTAATACCGACGGCATTGTACCATCACAAAAACCAAATCTTTGCATTCCTTTCTTACCTTCAATGACTGGCCTTCCTATTATAACAGTCGTCCTTTACCCGCCCTTTCTCTCTCTACCTCTAAAAATGTTACTTTGTATTTCTTGTATACTTCTTCTTATTCTTCTTCCTCTATTCTGTCATTATTTGTTGCCAATTTGCGTTGATTGCTAACTAGCATCGCTTGCTGTTGGCTCCGAAGTGTAGAAAGAAGTCTATGTGAAGAGCCCCCCCCGCCCCCGGCGTTGTCTTACTACTGTCCTCCTCGGGAGAGTATGTATTATATATCCTTATATACTCGTAGTACTTAATTCCTCCGTTCGTTATTTTTGTTTATCTCAAGCTCGTTGAAATCATTGTTCTGTTTTGTATTGTATTTCCATTTGTTAGCCGTGAAGTTGGTTACTGTTTTGATGAATTCCTTGTTGCCAATTTTCTCTGTCTGTGTGTCTGTCTGTGGCTCTGTCTTTCTATCACAGACAGAGCATATCATTTTTCTTTTCTTCTTGGAGCTTTTTCTTTTTTTTAGTTTTGTTTTTTTTTTCTTTCTCTTTGGATCATCAGAAGCGGATTCGTTTCGAGATGATGGATGATTTTTTTTCTTTCACTAACTGGATAATAAAATAATTGGGTAATTTTATTCAATATCGTCGGTAGTTGGTATTCTTTTCTTTCTGTGTACAATACACTTTTCTTCTTCTATTTGAAGGAATGTTCAGGTAAATGGAAGAAATTAAAATTGTTTCTTTAGGTTGAAGCAGAGCGGAGAAGATGAAGAAGAAGATGAAGATGATGCAAAGATGAAGAAGAGTAGATACAAAAGGTAGTAGAGAAAATTTCAAGAATTTTCAAGTAGTTTTTGTGAGCAAAAAACTTAAGCTTTAAGAAAACTGAAACTTAGAGAGAGTAACAATTTTACAATTTTTCTGTGAAAAATTACTGAAAATTTTGCGTTTTCCGTTTTTCCAGTACTTTTTTTAGCTTTTCAGTTTTTCGGTGGCGCTTATCGGGGCGCTTTGGAATCAATTATGGCAACTGGAAAAGGTATATATCCATAATTAGACTTACAGTTTCCACTTCCACTCGCTTTCCAGTTTCCTCCCATTGCCCTAAATTATGTAAATTTTGATTCAGTTGTGAGAACTGGAAAAAGTTGAGAAAAGCAACCGCATATTTTCATTTAACCATTTCCAGTTTTTTTCAACTTTTCCAGTGTCCTTTATCGTGCAATTTTCTATACAATTGTGAAAACTAGAAGATTGACACAATTACTCAGGCAGACTTCCACTTTCCACTTCCCATAATTTCAATTTCGTCTTAACTGTGACTGCTGGAATTTGAGAAAGACAAAGCAAGATTTTCACTTTCCAGTTTTTTACTTTTCCAGTGTCCTTTATCAAGCAATTTTCTTTACAATTGTGAAAACTGGAAGATTGTCAAACACGAAGGCAGACAGACTTCCACTTTCCAGTTCTAATAATTTCAATTTCGTGTGAACAACTGTGGATGCTGGAATTTAAGAAAGACAAAGCAGACTTCCAGTTTTCGGGTTATTCAGTTTTGCACTTCCGTAAATCAGGCCAATTTCAATACAATTTTGAGGACTGGAATACGTTTATGAGAAAAACTCTGAACGCCTTCTACTTTCCTGCTTCTCAGTATGTACTAGTATTTTGGGTTTCCAGTATGTTATACCAATTTCGACATTATACCAATTTTGAGAACTGGAAACTAGGGTAAATTTAGGCTGGAAATTAAGATAGTTTAAATTTCTCTTAAATTTATGAAGGAAAACTGGAAAGTGTGAAGACTTTTCTCTTGTATGGAACTCTTCTATTGGCTTTTTCGGCTCTTTGGGAGCAAGAAATTGCAAACGGAGATTTCATTTCATTATCTTCCCCTTATTCTTCTGGAAAATTATTTCCATTACCATCGATGCGTCTTCGCATCCCGAACGGTTAATTAACCTTAATTAACTACAATTTCCTTAATAATCAATTTCAGATTTTCAATTATTTCGGAAAAGATAAAAAAAAAAATCTAAAACTTGAAAAAATAACGCGCGCCGCGGCGTGTGGAGGGGACTACTTTAATTCGAAGGGTGCCAAAGGTTGCTTAAGGTCATGCAGTAAACTGTAAATTCTTCAAATAAATTGAATATTAACCGTGTAAATTCGTTAAATTGCTTTACATAAGTTGACTTCCGCAGGACTTCAAACAACAACAACAACAACAACAGCATCAATAATGACGAGCGTGAAAAAACAGAAGAACAAGCACCCTTGATATGCCCTGCTGGCGAAAATTCGTAACGCGTGGTACATGCGTTTATATGCTGCATATATATGTATATGTACATACGTAGCACTTTACTACTGTTCATGTGTGTGTGTGTGTTTATAATCTTATTCTCAGAAGTCGTACACGTTCTGATGGGTTAATAAATATTTAAAGCTTTACACTTCGTAATGACTTCTAGAAAAAAAAAGGCCAAAGAAGAGCGACAAATCACCCCATTCGGGGGCTGGGGTGGGCGCTCATATAACACTACCTACATCCTAAGGATATACTTACCATAAGCGGCGTATAAAAAACTTTGTAGCCTATTCGATGACTCTGTAGCCTCCTTCGACGCTGACTGTTAAAGTGTTAAAGACAGCGAGCCATAAAATGGTAGAAAGGGTCGCCCCCAAAAGGGTTTTAAGAAGTAATTGTAAGTATTTTTGCGCCATTTTAGGCTCCTCGTTTTATTGTTACAGCGCGAAAAAGCGAGAGAGAGAGAAAGAAAGAGAGAGGGGGTGATAATACATTGTGGGTTTTTTCTGTTTTTATTGGATTTTCCAACGAAAAAAGGGAAGCCACCCCCAGTTAACGAAAAGGGTAGCTGTTCTTTACTCTTATTTTCTCATGCAAAGCAATGGAATTTGTGGGGTTTTCTCACTGGGGCTTACCCCCTCCACCCGCTTCAAAAAATATTTTGTTCTAAAAGTAGGTGGCTTGTTTTTTTTTTTTAAACCCTTTCAAAGTAAAATATTGCCTAATTTCCTTTTGCGAGTGTGGTGTGAAATGAAAGGGGTGGTGGGGGGGAGAGGGAGTGTAATATATGACTCTCATATACTCGTATATACATGTATATACTCGTCATGCTAAATTATGGCCATTTGATGAGGCAATAAATGCTGAATGGGCTTCTGTGAGCAGTGTAGCTCGTACCGGCTGACCCCTTTTTAAAGGCTATACCCTTTTTTTAATTGAAAAACATTTGGAGGAAATTGAAGCTGAAAGAGTTAAAGGAAAACAACAACAACAAAGCTACAAAATATACAAGTACGTACTACGTGATCGTAAGGTATTGAATAGACCTTTGGAGAGCATAGAGCTGGCAGGTAGTTTCATAGCGAGAAAGTTGCCAAAAGTATGTATATTCTATGCTTTTATTTTTATACTATATTTTTATAATATTTTCAGGGGTTAATAAATTGTAATAACTACGATTACTAAAACGTAAATTAAGAATATTCTCTCTTAATTTTTTATTATCTTATATTTTTCATAGATTATTATGTATGACAAATTGGTTTAGTGAGATGAACTAAGAAAATTCTAAGTTCTCATCAATATATAATATATTAGAAATATTAGGACTCTTATATTTATCTTCATTATCTTCATATTGAACCGCAGTCATTCCGATTTTCATCTTCATAAGTCTTTTAAACTGATTGCATTTTAAATAAAGCATCGATACCGCAAATTTTTGCACATTTTACGCCTATTCTTTTCTGGTTTTGGCAAAAAAAGGCAATAAACAAGGCACACATTTTTTGTGACAAATTTTTTCTATATTTTTGAAAAAAATTTCTTTGTAACGTGATACTTTTTTTGTTGGTAAAAAAAAAGATCAAGCTGTAATCATCAGCTGTAGACATGAATAGCTCTGTAAGGTTGAAGAAGGTAATTTTAAGAAGAAAAGACATTTCAAGGATAGAAAAAAAAGGAAATTTTAAGAAATAAAATTAAGGAAATTGAAAGCAATGATATTAACAAGATAATTAATTGGCTGTCGAATGCATTAAGATAATTACGAGTACATCCGGATAGTTTTTTGAGAATACAAATAAAAAAAAGTGACTAAATTATAAATCGATAAATAATTTTTCTCTTATAGAAATCATGTGTAGTCTATTATAGATCCTAAAGATGTAGATTAGAGATAGGTGGTAGACAAATAATTGCAGATTTTTATCATAGACAAAATAGACTAAGTAAAGAGGTTCTTATAGATAAAAAAAAAAAATTAAAGTAATTACTTACGACTTACGCATGACTTGTTAGAAGGTTGAAGAGGATAAGTATACTTTGAGATAATTTACCTTTATCACAATTTGGACACCTTTAATAAGTTTTCATATAATCGAATGTATGGTATTATAAATTTAGAATATAATTTCATCTTGTTATTGGTTATAAATGAATAAAACTCACAAAACTTAGAAGAAAGAAACCCAAAAAAACCTCTCCTGGCGGTTACAGACCTACCTTTACACACGCTCGGAACGCACTTACGAGTACCTTTATCCTTACGCACCCTCAAAGGGACAAATTTAAGGACAATTAAGGATAATTTAAAATAGAAAAAAAGGTGTGAAGAAAGTAGGCGTTTTCTGTTGACACAAGAAGTAAATGCATGGTGTTGTAAAGTGATCAGAAGAAGATCATGAGAGCCCGAAAGGAGACGCAGGGAGAAGGAAGGGACGCGAAGAGGCCAAGCGTTTGAGATGATTACAGGATCAACTCAGCTGTTGGCCAGGTAGAGAGGCTCATGCGAACGTGGGTGAAGTGAAGTGAAGGAAGAGTAAGAAAACGTACGTAGTTTTGTACAATAAAAAAAAAAACTGTATCCTTAAGAGCAAGGAAAACAAAACCGGCTGCAATGCTTCAGTTGAGTGGCGAAAAAAGGAGCAATTTCCTGCCAAACTGTCGTCCAGGATGCACAACTCATGTAATGTGTGAACCGAAAGGAGCTGCCAAGAAGAAGAAGAAGAAGAAGCTGATGTGGCGCGTCATTGAGTGGTCCATTTGGAGCATCAACTTCAGCGACAACAACAATAAAATTAAAAGTGTAACTAAAGTAATTGCGGCGCTAAGTGAAAACACCACAGTAATCACAGCAGTAAATATTACAACAACAACAACAACAACAACAACAAAATTCATTCAACACTCTCGCTCGCTGCTCTCTTTTTGTCAATTGTCACTTTTCTTCGCAAATGGTTTAAGCAGAGAGCACGCACGCACATACACAGCAACAACAATACCACCCACAAGAAATCAAGTCTATTCGTCTATTACAAATAGTAAATATCACAACAACAACAACAATTCATGCAACACTCTCGCTCGCTGCTCTCTTTTTCTCAATTGTCACTTTTCTTCGCAAATGGTTTAAGCAGAGAGCACGCACACACACAGCAACAATTATAGCACCCACAAGGAATCGTCTTCAGTTTGAAAGTGCGTTTTTTTTTTGGTTTTTCTAGGATCAATGCTTTTTGTTGTGGTCGCTCCTTTTTTTTCCCTTTCGGTCTATACGGCAGCTTTGCTGCGTACTTCTCTCATTATTTGCTTCCGTTTTGCTGTAGTTGTTGTTGTTGTCCGCTTGGTTACGGTTGCTATTAACACTGCCTGTCCTGATTATCCTTAGGTTGTTGTGTTGTTAGTCCTATTTGATGACTCTTGACTGGAAGTCTCGTTGTTATTGTTCTTGTTCTTGGTTGGTTGGTTGGTTGGTTGGTCTGTTGGTTGTCAGTCATTGTGTGGTATTGGCCAAAACATCTTGCCAGAGTTTTGTTAGGTGTAGTGACTCCACAGAAATTCAGGTGAAGAAGGAATAAAAAACCGACAGCAATTTGGGCACTGGAGAAGGAGACCCGAACCGAGGTCAGCTGCAGTCAGCCTCATTCACACACAAACGCAACTGAATAGATTAAACTTAGAATGCCAGATAGAGACAGAGAGAGAAAGTGTTGAAGAGAATGAGCGAGCCGAAGCTGGATCCTTCTTGAGCTGCAAAAAGTCAATATTTTTCTAGGATATTTCTTGAGTGTCTTCGTTCTGCCTTGTGGTTTTCCTTCGGAAAAATATCCTGTCATTGGTTTTTTCTTTTTTTTTTTTTCTTCACTATTCGTGTAGTCCCTTTTGAGAGGATGCTTTGCGTAATTCCAGTGAAAACCGTCCGTTCGCCTTTTTCTTCTTTTCTATTCGGGCCCAGTTAAGGGTACTTGACAAAAAAAACAACAACTTATTGACCAATTGACTCGATACGATAAGATCGATCCGTTACGTTGCGAAGCTGATTGTTGGTGTCAAACATCAACAAAATTAAATAACGTTTACTGCATGTTATTGATGTTGATAACACTCGTGACGTGGTGCCGTGATGTGCTGTGATGTGCTGTGGGTGACGCTTTCTTTACGACTCTTCCATTTTTTTTTTCGTGCTTCAAGAGCCTTTTCTTTTTAAGTTAGTTGGGTTCAATTTTCCATGAGTATATGTTTTGATAGAGGACTCGATGCCTTGGAATTTTGGCTCCTCGGTTTCTTGGAGTGAGAATCGTCTTATTGAGTTGGAAATTTTTCTCGTGAAAACTAAAAATGCGTTAATTGAAGTGTATTTACGTAAAGTAAACTCAGCTGAAATTTAGTTAATTTATTAATTAATCTCTTTTTTACTCAATAATTTTTCTTTCTACTCATTACTGGAATTCCTTTTTCTATGGTTATTATCATACCTAATTTAACAGCTGCTTAGTTGATGAAAATGTAAGACCTTATCGCAAAAATTTCCTACTGGGTAGCTTTTATAAGGCGGACTTCTACACGGACGGCACAGACGGCTCGATAGTGGTTTTTTTACTAAATTTTATGTAACAAAACTTTGCCAAAGTCTTGCCATCTTTTTTTCTCTTCCACTCTGCCCCTTTCGTTCTGGCCATCGTCAACTTTTTTATACTCTTTAATTTTGTATGCTTCGGTTTTTTTTTTCAAACTTTTTTTAGTTATTGTTATGTACTACTGATAGTGTTTTGTTGTTGTTGTTTTTTTGTTGGTGCTATCATTGTTAACTTGTTCTACTTTTCTGTACGTTGGCTAATTAGTAGCCGCCTTTTTTGCCCAACATCTGGTAACACTGGAATGAATTTCAATGAATTTCCAACTCTCAAAACATAAGAAAATCAGCATAGCATAAAATGAAGGAGGAGAAGAAGAAGAAGAATAACAAGCATGCCGCATGAAGCAACAAACAGACGCAACAACAACAACAACAACGACAACAATTAAAACTGAAGATGTTATAATTTTTCTTGAAGGATTTGTCACTTTTCATATTTTTTTTTTCAAAGTCAAACGCTTAAAAGAAGCAACTAATAAGCTACAAAGTTTACAAAAGATGATGATGAAGAAGAAGAAGAAGAAGAGGAGGACGAAGAAGAGGCATAATAAAAACACACTTGTCTTTTATGTTAGCAGAAAAGAAAACAAAAAACGAACGAAATGAAGAACAAAAGTAAGAGCAACGTTACTAAGTGGCATCTCTTCAACACCTTGCCAGGTGAAAACTTAACATCAAAAACAACAACAGCAATAACAACAACAACAAAAGAAACCACATCGGTTTCTTTGGAAAACGCCACAGAAATTGTTGCTGTTTTTGCAGTAACTTAGCACACTGTGCAGTCAATGTGCACGACATTTCTGCATTAGTTTTTTGCATATTTCGAAAAAAAACAAAAATTAAAAAAAAAAATATCTGAAAATGTGAATGAAATTGTTTTTAATAAAAGCAGCAGCAGCAGCAAGAAGTAGTGTCATCAACATGACTCAACTTATGATCTTTTGTCTTTCGTCAGACGGGAAAATGGTCTTGGGTGGTCGAAAGTCAAAATAGGGCAAAATGGGTAACAGGGTGGACTAATAAGAAAGAAAAGAAGAAGAAGAAGTAGAAGAAGAAGGAGACAAATAGGAGTACTTTTTATTAAGAAAAATGTCATTTCTTTATACTTTTCATAAATTTTAAACTAAGCAATAATATTTATGAGAAACGATTTGGGGCAAATTGATTTGGGACAATATGATTATAAGAATAGATTTGGGACACAAATTGGTTTTTCCTATTTTACGATAGTAGCTATTTTCAATAGCAAAATTGTTGCTATAGAAATTTTTACTATTTTATTTTTAGTAATACTTTCATAATTTTTTGTAGAAAGGTTTTGTATTGAGGCAAAATAGGATATATATTTAACAACAATATTTAATAACAATTTTTAATTATTTTATTATTATATATGTACTTAGGTACAATATAATTAAAGTTTTTTTTAAAAATTGAAAAATATTTTTCATTTAAAAAAAACAAAAAAGAACAATTGAGGCATTTCGATATATATACAATTTATGTTATTTAGATAATCTAAGATTTAGAGAAGACAAAATATTTTTTATTTAAAAATACCAAAAAAAAAAGAATAATTGAGGCATATCGGGATATAGACTTGAGGTTATTTAGAGAAGATTGAATAATATTTCTTTTGAATTTATGGTAGTATATATTTTATTGTAAAAAGGAAGGGACAATGAATGGGGCGTTTTTAAAAACTTGGATAATTGATGACTAATTTTTAAAACATTATTTTAGTTAAATATTTTAATAAGAGAAAAACATATGCTTATGATTTCTTAATAGTTTGGTAATTTTTTCCGACAGCTGCCCGATGAAAAAGGGCTTCTTGACGTAAAGTAAGTGCCATGAAGTCGGCTCTTCTTTTAAAGAGGGGGCAAATCGAGATAGCTGACCACTATTTGAACGTTTATTTTTCACTAAAACCGATCGGTAATACTCTCCGCATCTCACAGTTTTTTGCTAAAATGACAATAACGCCAGCACAAGACGGATGTCCCCGATGGCAGATTCTTTAAGAGTCTTCTTTGGTGTTGCCCCAACGCCATAATTGTGGCCCATAATTGCGCACTAACTTACCTGCAAACTGATTGCTGAAATGCTGCTGAAAGTGTCCGCGGAATTCGTGCGGCGTGCTGAAGCCCGGCGGCAGAAAGCCGCGCAGATACGCCGCTGCCGCCAGCGTCGTCATGTGATGATGATGGGCGGCATTCAGTTGGCCCGCGTGCTCGGCGTAACCGGCCGCTGCATAAAAATTCGCCGGGTTGAAGACGGGCAGCTGACAGTGAGCGGCAGCAGCAGCAGCAGCGGCGGCCGCAGCCGAGAGGCGGGTAGTGACGTCAGGTGAGAGGGAGCGCGTGTCACGCGGCCCACCACCGCCGCCGCCGCCGCCGCCGCTACTGCCGCCGCCTTGAGAAGAGGCAGGAGACATGGCGGGACCACTCGGGCAGTCATTGGGTGTGGCAGCTGTGGGCGGGGAAGCGGTAGCATTGCGTGCCTGTTGCAGCTGCTGCTGTTGCTGTTGCTGCTGCTGCTGGTGATGATGGTGTTGTGCTGTCAGCTGCGCTGCTTGCTGGTAACTGGCCGCCGCCGCAGCAGCAGAGCCCACACCGAGGCCTAATATTTCTTGTATGGCGAAAGGAGTACGCATTTTGGTCGCTTGCATTTTGCCGACGGTAAACGAGAGTCGTTCGCGCCTCTTCAAAGTGAGCGTAGCCGGGGGCGGGGGTGGGTGAGGTGGTGCTTAATGCATTTTCTCCCAGCCTCAGGAAGGAAGATTTTTTCCCGCAGGTCCGAAGGTTGTCACTTGTTCACTGATGTTCCATTTTTCACTTGAAATGTTTTCTACTTTCTTGTCATAAAGCGAGGAATTTGTGGCTTAAAGATTTTTTAAGTTTAGTTTTTTTTGAATTCTCCAGTAATTTTCGAAAAATGTTATTTTCTTACTTTTTAAAAACTTTTCCGCCGAAAATGGATTTTTTTCTCAGTTTTTTGCGGAAATTTTAAATTTCTGTAGCAATTTTTTTAAAGTTTTTTCAATTTTGGGGGTTTTGAAAATTGTTTCGAAGGTTTTATTTTCCTTTTCCCGAAACTTTAAGAGCGTTTCTGATGCTTGAGATTCTTTGGAACGATGAAGACTACAGTCTTTTGAGGCCTTTTTTTTCAATGAACTTATAAACTTCGATGAGATGATAATGACTTTCTGATGATAATATCTTTCGTAGATTTTTGTTTGCTTGAAGCGGTTTTGAGGCTCTTTCGTTAATTAAATTTTTTCTAATTATTGCACTTTTTTTAAACTTTTGCAAATATTTTTTCAACTTTAAAAAGTCATTAGTCTATTAATTATTTTTTTGTTTCGTTCGCTTTGAACAATTCCTGAAGTGGTTTCGTTGATGGTCACGTCTCGATGTTGATCAAGCGAAAAGTGGGCGGCGGACGTATGTATGTATGTAGTTGCTCATTAACCAGCAATAACAACCACTTTGTGAAAAATTTCAGTCACTCAATTTGCAGTCACTAAATTGCACACCGGTTTCCGCGATTGGGAATATAGTTACATACATATATATTTTTATGGTTCAATGAAAATGGTTAAAATAAATGGTTCTTTTGTTTTTAAATTCTTCCTTTTTTATTTTTGAGAGAGACGCGTTTAACTGCAAGGCTGTCTTTTTTCCAACCATCTACCGCGCGACTCCAAACCGCTCGCTATGTTCGCCGTGTACCGCGTACCAAACTGAACTGAACTCAATCGAACGAAACTGATTTTTGCGGCCGCACGAAAGCCCAAGCTGCTGCAGCCGCCCGCCGCTGCACAGCACAGAAGCAGCCAGTGCTGCGCTGGCTGGCTCTGGCTCCGGCTAGCTCATGTGTACACATTCATGTACGGGGTGAGTGCCATCAGTGTGTTGTTGTTGTTGTTGTGGCTGCTGCTGCGCCATCTTTTTGCCACAACTCAACTCTGCCAGCGAGTGAAGGACAACGACTGCTACGCTCCTGCCTTTTCACTTACGCCCATGTATTTTTAATGTTTCCAAAGGCAGGCTGGAGAACTTCCAATAAGTCTGTGGAACGCGAGTGCGTGCTGGTGGGAAAGGAATAGCAAGAGAGAGAGAGTTTGTTTCATTCCGATTAACTGCAGCTTGCGAAAAGAGAACTTTCCAGCGATGTCCAGCGTGTTGTTGTTGTTTTCAACGCACACAAATGCACATCGGATACGTTGTGTACGTACATGCGTTGTGTATGCATATACGCGTCCGTGTGCATAGCATTCATTTCTCCTACAAGCATGGCAGCTCTGTTCTCTCCTCTCTTCCGGGCTCACTTCATTGAAGCGATTACCATTCTACTTCTTATAGTCTGACCGTTTAGTTTGTGGTTCCTGTTCATTTATTTAGTCGTTTTTCAGTTCGTTTTCCGTCAATTTCTGCTTTGTCTCACTCTCATTAAATTAACTGCACGCAAAAATTTTAATTTCTTGAAAATTGTGCAAAATTATTTTAGTATCATCATCATCGTCGTCATCATCATTTTATGGTTATACGACAAGTATTAGCAGTTACTGCATTTAAGTAGCTGCAAAACAGCATGCTACTGTTGTTTGTTGTTGTTGTTGCTTTTGTTGGTGTGTTGCGTTATTATGTATGCTCAGCTTTCAATGGCTTTTGTTTTTGTTGGCGTTGTAGATTTTGTGTTTGTGCGGTAATGCTTTTGTTATTGTTATAATACCTATTAGTAGTTTCTGTGTTAATTGTTATTGTTGTTTCCGTCTAATTGTTGTTGTGTCTAATTTTTACCATATTTGGCTTTAATCCTCCTTCTCTTTCCAGCCTGTTTTTCTTTGTTTAGAAGAACGCTTAAAACCACTTTTCAAAATTTTTAAATTACTGCTTTTTTTTCTTTTCGAATTTTTTCTTAAAAGTTGTAAAGATTTTTAAAAAACGTATTTTCGACATACATATTTTTCCATAATATCTTTAGTTGTTTGCTTTTCTCTCTCTCTTCCCATGTTTTTTTACCGCTACAGTTTTCGTTTCAGTTTTTGTTTCAGTTTTTGTAGTATGAATTTACTCCTTCGTATTTTCTCCTTCGCTCCACCCTTTACCCACCTTTGACTTCCATAGCGAGTGGTGCGGAAGGTGTCGCAGGAGGCGGGAATATGGGTTGTAAAGGGGGTAGGGGAAGGGGTGTTGGTTCATTGTTGCTTCATTGGGGAAACTTGTTAATTACGACTTTTCCTCTACGATGCCAATTATTCAGTCAAGTTTTATCGATTAGCTCTGGCTGCTCTGGGGCGAGAATGCGGCTTTGGGTGTCGCGTTGGGGTGGTCGTTGTTGCTGCTACTGCTGTTGGTAATGATGTTTGTAGACATTATTGTAGATATAAATGACATTATAAAAGTGTGTATATTGCACGAGTTTATAAGTACGTATATGTTTATAAAATATAAATGAATTGATTTACAAGAAAATATCTTTCGTCTCGTTTCGTTAGCAAGGACACCAACTATAACGATTTTTTAATAAAAACATTTTTTGAAATAAATAAAGAATTTGAATTTATATTAATATTCGATTTGTAATTTCTTTTTAAAGGCGAAAAAAGTCTGCATTTTTCATGCAATACCTTCAAATATCTATAGAAAGTGCATAGAATTTTAGCGGAAGCACAAACCATAGTGTTTTTTAAAATACTCAAATTAAATGTATTAATGATATAATCATTTATGATATAATGATATTATAAAAACGTAGGTAAAGTGGTCAAATTTTGAATTATTATTATGAATAACATTAATTTTTTGCTGAATATGAGTAAACTTTAGTAAAGACATAAACCATATTCATCAATTCAAAATTGATTAATTTTATAAAAATAAGAATAGTTGTTTATTTCGATTTTTTTTTTCTTGTCGGTGATTTAGTGAATATAATTTGAAGCAACTTCGACATATTTATAGAATATGATTAAAACAATAATAAGTTTAAGCAGGGACTAAAACCTTTCTTGGCTTCGAAGGGCTAATAATAACAACAACACCTCTATGATGATCTTTTAGGCAAAAATGTAGGAGTATTGCGAGTATTTAATGAAGGAAAGAGCCGCTTGACTGTTTGGACTACTCGCACACACTCGTTCGTATCGGCCTCTACAGAGCAGGTCTTTGTTGGGTACATACGAGAATGCTACATATCGTAGCCTACCATAAGGATGACGTGACGTATAGTACAATTAGGTACAACTTTGATTTATGTACGCGTATTTGAATTTCAATGATTTGAACCGATTTGCTTGTTTTTTTGTGTGTGTTCCTCTTCTTTAGTGTTCGCTATAATTTTTCCATACGAAAAAAATACACTGTTTTTGAAATTATTTTTACACAAATCATTTGTGTGTGTTTCATGCGTTCCATTCAATTTTAATGAAAATTAGTCGCATAAAATACGCGACAACTAATAGCGTTTTTTTTTTTGGGCGTTTTTGTTGATTTTATTTACACTTACACTTATTCAATTAACTTGTTGGCAATTATTAAATTATGCATAATTAACGTTTTAACGAATTGTTTGCATGAAAGTTATTCGTTGTTGTTGTTGGATTCGGTTTTTGTGGTCACTTGACGTGTGATTTATATGAGTTTGTGGTAATTACAAAAAGAGTGATGAGGCGGAGTGTGCTCAGTTTGTTTGTTGCAGCGAGCGTTGTTGTTGTTGTTTTAGTTGGTAACTGTTGGTAATTTTTCTAGTTGCTTTTTGTTTGTGTTTGTGTTTATGAGAGACGTGGCAAATATAATTAAAGCATTATTTATGCAGGTACCTTTTAATTTTTTGGCCAAAATGAATTTTGGGTTTTATTTAAGTTAAAATATTTAAAAAAAAATTAAATTTAACTTTAAAAAATAACTTCATTTTAAAACAAAAAAAGGAAAAAAAAATTGCAATTAATGGTTTTATATTTTTATGTTTTAATTTATTAATTTTTTTTTGAAATTTTAATGGCATTTCCTTGTTAATTCCTTTTAAATCGCTTTGATTTTGTTAAGACTTCTTGAAAAATGCATTTAGTCGAGAGCAGGCGATAAAAACAACAACAACGCCAGCAACAACAACGCTAAATCCAACGTATTATAGAAAAATCAAAGGCACTTTCCTTGAAGTGTTTGACAAAGTAATAGAAAAAAAAATGTATAACAACCGAATACATTACATAAGAATTCAACAAAGTGGCGGCAACTCTGGTTAGTCTAAAAGTTCTAAAAGCATTTGATGATGCTTTTGACGTATCGCATGCGACGTACGTCATTTGCTTACGATACAACGACGTCGACGACGATGGTGGACAAAACTTACTTCAAAGTCTGAAGACCGAAGGAAGAAACGAAGGAAGGAACAAAGGAAGGAAGAAGGAAGGAGTGAGGCAGTTGCTAAAGAGAAAGGGGTGGGGGAGGGGCATTGGTAAAGACGACGTTGGAAGCAGTTTGCAGTTTGCTACGAGTAGCATTGAGAAAACGATTTCCGTTGGTGGCTTGACAAAACCTATAGCAACAACAACAACAATAGTAAACACTTCAAATCCATCGACAACAAGCATAACATAATCCTTCACATGCGACTAACAACAGCAACAACAATAAGAAGAAAACAAACGCAACAAACGTCAAAACAAGCGTCGCGGCGCGTCGTTCGCAAAGTTCATAAATTCACAATTTTGTTAAATAAAAACGAGACTTCCAAAAATATACGAATTTGTCATGATTTTTAGCAAAAAAAAATTCGTGTAGTTTTTACGAATATTTTTATTAATAATAATTTCGCATTATTTATTATTTAATAAATTCTGCAGCATGTTTTTGCGGCGAAAAATCGTGCATTCTTTTAAATTTGTTGTTGTTGCTGTTGTTGTTGATTGTTTTGGTGAGGCGTAAGGATTTCTTTGATCCTGTTTTTATTTATTACTCTTGTTTCTGGGGCGGCAGGAAACAGCTGCTGCTAGGAATAAATAAATAAAATGCCAAAATCTTTTGATCTTCGTTTAAAGAGTGAGAAACAAAAGGTTTCTTCACATGCCAAGTTTACATGCCAAAAAAATTAAATCACCGAGGTTTTCAAAATCCTTTGTCGGTATAAATTATACATAAATATAAATTATAAATTTCTAATTTATCAATTCGTAAAAGCAAGCAAACTACGATAAAATGAAGTGATTTCTATGGAAAAAATCCCAGTTATTCGAAGGAAGTGACTTCAGTAAGTACGAGTAGATTCAGAAGAAGATTTTAAAAGCTGGAAGTATGTACTCATAGGTCTCACGAATAGTTTGTTTCATGGGCTAGAAGTAGTTTCAGTTTTCGGGTAAGTGAAATGGAAAGAACCGCCATTGAAGGCCTGAAGGACTGGAAGTAGTTGGCGTTACTACTGGAAGCAGCTCGAGCTTGGTTGAAAGACTGCAGGCAGTTGCAGCACTCAGTAAACGACTAGTTTCAAGGACTGGAAGTCGATGCAGATTTCAATGAGTGCATTCATTCATTCATTGAAGGCTTGAAGGACTGGAATTAGTTGGTGTTGTTGGACTGAAAGCAGTTCGGGCTTGTTTGAAAGACTGGAAGCAGTTGCAGCACTCAGTAAACGACTAGTTTCAAGGACTGGAAGTCGATGCAGATTTCAATGAGTGCATTCATTCATTCATTGAAGGTTTGAAGGACTGGAATTAGTTGGTGTTGTTGGACTGGAAGCAGTTCGGGCTTGTTTGAAAGACTGGAAGCAGTTGCAGCACTCAGTAAACGGCCAATTTAAAGGACTGCAGATTCCAATAAGCGGATTCATTAATTAAAAAAGTTTGAAAGACCGAAAGTACGAGCTTAAATCCTCATAGATTGTTTTCAGATGCTGAGCTAAAAACCGAGACATCATGGCAGTTCGAAGAACTGTTTTGACTGGAAGTAGTTTGAGTTGGGCCCAGAAAAAGGTCGGTGTAAACTTAGTTTTTGCTTTAAGTAATTACTTAATTAGAAAGTAATTAATTACAAATTTAATTAATTTAATTAAATAATAATGAAAAAGTTTAATATTTTTCTTTAATATAAGAATTTCTACTTTTTTAAATTTTGTTATCTCTTTTTTTAACTTCAAATTTAAAAGATTTTTGATAAACACAAATTAAGGTGTGCGTCCCCCTCCCCCTTCCCCTTCCCATCATGTAAGGCGCGACTGACGATGCCGGCGAAACGTAACTATTGAAGGCATCAAAAGCGATCAATTATCGCGCTCAAGGAAAGCGCGCTGAATGCGGATAATTATTAATAATTATCCTGCCAGGCGCAGGGAGAGGAAAGGGGGCTTGTTTCTCTACTCCGACGTTCTGCTGCTTTCTTCCTATTCCAGCTGGTTGGCTGGAGTGCTGTTCTCCCCTCCTCCCCTCCTCCCCTCCTCCCGGCCATCGTGAAATATCTTCTTCGCCAAAGTACTGAAGTGTTTCCACTTCTACAAATTCTGCTACTTTTTCTATGCTTTGTCAGACCGAAGTAAGTGCGCAGCAGGAACGAAATGGACGCAGGGGAGGAATGAGTAAATAAAGTATGAACGGACGATTGGTCGGATGGATGGATGGATGGATGGAGCGTGGTCGGGACGGACAGCGAAGGGACAGATTGACGTCTGCATGAAACATGCAATTATGCAATTAACGATTTTCGTAGCGTGCCGATGTCGCTGCCGTGCCGCTGCTGGCGCTGATGTTGCTACGACTTCGACTCTGACTTCGAGTCATGCTCGTGGCTCGTACAACTTCTTCAAGTGGCTTATAATGATGTCGTCCCAGCGTCTTGCTTCTCAACGCCCGCAACAACCTTAGCGTTAAGCCTGTTTTGTGACAGGCAACAGCAACGACATTGGTATCGGCATCGCCATGACGCTGACGGTGACGTTGACGGTTGGTGTCGGCATCGACGCCGACGCCATCGACGACGCCGGCGTTGGCAAATTAAATAAATGAATAAATCAAATGATGAGGGTGTTGTCAAGCGTTGCGCGCCGCTGACGCTCTTCGATGGCTGACAAGTGTTTGCTGAGCATTTAATTATGGGACAAGTGGGCGTGTGTGCGCGAGAATGTGGCTATGTATGGACGAGTGTGTATGGCAGTGCGGGTGTATGTGTATGCTTTAAGTATAAATTGCGCTAAAACAAAAAAAGCGTGCTTCGGAAGTACCAACAAATAAAAGAAAGGAAACGAATCAAAAGGAATCAGAATCGGAAAATGCAAAAACGAGGTCTGAGGATGAGTCAAAACAAAATGGCTGCAAAAATGGGGACTGCATTCAAATGATTAATAAGAAATAAGAGGTACTTGCTTTTTCGAGTGTGTATTTTTGACTCTACGAAAATCGATATTAGACGTAATTATCAACGGATATATTGAGAAGTATTTTAAATTATGAAAAATGCCTTTAAATTAAATTAAATTAAAAAGATATTTTGGCTTTCTCAAAAGCGGTCTACAACGTCTACAACAATCTTTAATTCTTAGCCTTAAACACGTCTCGAGAATTCTAAATAACAGAAAGAAATTAAATTCAATTAAAATTCTAAATAAAATTAAAATTCATATTCAATAAAATGCTTTTGCAGTTGTTTTAATAAAAAATTTTACCTCTCAAAATTTGTTTTCTTATACTTATTTTCTTTATTTTAACGAAGAAAGTAGAACGAACGTAGATTTCATAAGAATCGGAAAAAAAAAATTAATAACTTCTCAAAGAGAAGAGAGGATTAAAACAAGGCTCTCATAGGCTTTCATAAAGGCTCTCAATTAGGTTTAGGAGAGCCTAAATTTTTACATTTTAAGAGAGCTAGAGAGAGTTTGGGGGAGAATATGTCAACATGATGGAATTCGAGCACGTAGTCAATTGGGTTCGAGTACTTGTTACCCGGTAACGGGCTATTTTTGTGTATTTTGAATACGAAAATGTCAATGTCATCGATCATAATCACGTTGTAAATTATTTTAATAAATACCCAAAAGTTTTTATCATAATTTTTTTAATATCGTTTTAAATACACCAAGTTTTCGGGTACTTTTTACGCGTGCTGAGTTCTGTTTTAGCTGCTTGAGTTTAGAAAAACGATCGATGTTCATAATGACGTGCTCAATATTACTATTTTTCTTAGTAGCACGTGCTGAAAACTTCTAATCTCTTTCCCACAATATTTTTGAGTACTCGTCACTCGTTATAAGCTCTTGTTCGGTTACTCCTTGCCCGAGCATTCTACATCACTAACGCTGCCTAACGCCGCCTTGGATTGATTTGCATCATAAAACAAAAAAAGCGAGAAAAGAAGTTAAAAAAAAAACACAAAAAACTTACGATTAGAAGCAAACGAATCTTTTGTTTATAAATACGAGTACCTACGTTTGCGTTTGTGCTCTCTCTCGCTGCACTTGCCGCCACTTGCTTTATGCATTTCCGCTCTTGTATTCTTTGTGCTCACTGCGAAGAAGGCCGGCCCGTGTCCGTCGACAGGTCGCCCTCCAACCCTTTTCTTTTTCGGCTTTCGGCGGCCTTGTGCACATAATTACGAGTATTTCATTAAATAGCAACGTTGCAAATAATAATTAAAAATACAAAATCCAAATTAAAATGTTCACGCCATCGTCAAGAAGTGTTTTTGAGTGACAAACGCAGGCGGCTGCGAAAGTGGCGGCCGCGGCGTCTTGGGCGGCAGTATAGCGTGGTGGAGAGTGAGAGAGAGGGGGGAAAGAGAGAGGGCGAGTAGAAAAGAGTGTGGGAGCAAAGCAGCGTCGTTGTGGCGGCGACGCTTTTGCAACTGTCAACCGCACTAATAAGGACATTTCAACTGTCATTGATTTGGGCTTATGAGTAGTTGTGAATGATTTAGCAGGGGGAAGGGGGCAGCGGGCAGTGGGCATCACACAAACAAATGCTGACGCTGAGTAGGAAAAAGATGCAACCAAACAAAAACAGCCAGAGTTTCCAGTAACGCCGTCCTTCTTGTTTCTTGGTTTCATCAATATTTTTACTGATTTGATAAATCTCGTTTGACAAACAAATTTTTAAAGACGCCTGAAAAGATCTCACCGCTTCTCGGATCTTGTTTTATTTTGAGTTAAAAAAAACCACATCGCGCTAAAAAATCGCTTTGTATGTAAAAAATCGTTGAATAAAGCATAACAGAGCACTGTTAAATTTGTCCCGTCTCGCCCGTAGTTAGTCCCTTGCGAAAGCTGACAACAATTTTGCATATTTTTAATAATAAATATTTCTGAAGGGGGCCAATTTCTTAAGGCGCGAATAGAATTGTTCACACTTCGCAGAGTGTGCGTAAACCACAAACCGAAATTCTGGTGAGTTTTGCTCCCTTTCTATGCATTTTCTCTAAACCTCTCCCTTTTTTTTCTTTTTGAAATGCCATTTGCTTAATTAACTATTTTATATTTAACCTCAAGAAAAAAAAGACAGCGTATATTAATTTCTTCTGCTTTCAAAAAACAAAAACCAAAAAACAAAAGAGCCATTTATTAATTGAGCTTTTGTCACTACATGGACCAAAAAACCGTTGACAAACTGCCTAAGGCTTCACCAGCTTTCTTTTTCCTAGTGGGTGGGTTTAACACATTTTCAAAATTAGTCAAAGCTTGGAGTTTCTCTCTCGACTTTTTAACCTTTCGAAGTGATTGTGGTTTTGTTGTTGCCAAGAACAACAACAACAACAGCGAGAATTGCTAGAGCAAGTCGAAGACGAGAGAACAATAACGACGGGGTCGGTCTCAAGGGACCCAAAAAACAAAAAACAAAAAACAAAAACAACGTCATCCATATTAGCTTCCACTCAATGCATTTTATAATTCATAAAAAGCCAACGATTTTTTTTTTTGGAAAATTACCAGCAATTTCGTCGGTGGTTTCAAGCAGCGGGGGCTATGCTAGCTATGGTTTCTGCAGCGAAGTTAATTCAAGTGAAAATTGGAGCAAATGGATTTTCCAATATAAATTCAACAGTCATGAGGTTGCAAGACCCATTTGATGGTCTACGAGTGCATGCGAGATTTGAAAATTTTGACGAAAGAAGGCGAGAGGTGTAAGGGCCACCGCTAACTGACGGCGGCCGTTATACTCGTACTTGTGAGAGTGAGAGATTTAATGAATTGAGTGAGTGCAGAGATGAGTGCAGAGATTTGGTGTAACAATCATCAGCATCGACAAAGCCTTTTTTCATGACAATTGATTAACTCCTGGTTGGAATTTTTTCTCTTTCTTCAACCTCGACGTTATCCTTTCAGAGGTTTTAAGTTTTCGAACATGTCGAGGAAGAGAGAGAGAGAGAGAGAGAGAGAGAGAGAGAGAGAGAGAGAGAGAGAGAGAGGTAGAGAGAAATTTTGATTTATTATAAAATTTTAAAGTATGGCGCTTTTTGCCGCGATTACTCAACGACATAATGTTGTATGTAAATTCGTCATTCGTCATAGATTTCGAGAGCGTGATAACAAAGGGATAATAGATATATAATAGATATTAATTATTAGAGGCTCCTCACTTTCAAAAAAGCCCTGAATATTAAAAATTCAAAGCCATTTGTTTCCTCTTGCTCTGCTGCTCATTGCTTTTTCCTACTTTTTTTTTTCTTTCATTTATATTACACTTAAGCAATAAGCAAAACAACAACAACAGCCACCACCACAATAACGTCACCACCACCATCAGCGAAAGCGAACAAAGTAACCAAATCATAATCCATCCTCATTCGCAGAAGTGCCATCATGTCATTAATGCGTCCTTAAAAAGCGTGTGCATAGCAAAAATACACACACACACACACACACACACACACACACACACACGTGAAGCAATGAAACTGTATGTAAAAATACAAAAACCTAAAATGAAATAATTGAGCTAAATCCCACAAAACGAAAAAACAACAACATATGCCGCAGCTCTTCGTTCGGCCAAGTTTACATTAGCAGCAGCAGAGGAATGCCCTCATGCTTGGCGCTTGGGTTTACATTAGCGGCGAAAAGTACGCTGTTGTTGTTTTTGTTTGTGTCTTGCAAAAACTGAAAATGGTAAGCCACAAAAAATCGTAACGCTTGAGCTTACTACAAGGCCAATGTAACTTCGTGTACGTATATTAATCAAAAGCGCAAGAGAAGCGGCAGGGTAAAGAAGAAGAAAGAGGAGAAGAAGAAGAAGAGGAAGAAAAAAAGCTAGAAAAAACTGTGCAATATAAAAATTTGCATACGTTTATTTCAGCAATTATTTGCAACGAAATTGTTGATTTGCAAAGAACATGATTTTTTGCAATGCAAAAAAAAAACGGCTTGTATGTAATACCTTTTTCTCTTCTCCTTTCCTTAAACCTGCTTTGTGTTTGTTTAAATAAAGAGCAATTCATTTCATATTTTTTCCAGCTTTTTAAATGAAATCTTATTTATTTAAATGAAATATTTTATGAAAATAAGTTATATTTTGCGCTGAAAATGAGGAAATGACTTAATTTCATTAAATGGTGGATGATGGCGCGCGGTTGGTTGAATGGTAATGATGTTGCATATAAGGAAGAAGAAGAACAAAAAGAAAAAGAAGAAACAAAGCATCAACTCTTTTAGAAATTTGCTGCTATAACATAAAAAAAAGATAGAAAAGAATATCTGAAAAATGTGCTTTCTATTAACGAATGTGTTCTGAAAATGTCGTCTGTTAGTTACCTCCTTCCCTCCTTACCCTTCCCCTTTCTCCCTTCATTACCTCTCTTTCTCTCTCCGCATCTTTTCTGCTGTTTATACATAAATCATAATCTCTTGGCATTTTATACAAAATGTTGCTCATTTAGTTTTTTATAATAAAATAATATAATAAAAAAATTAATTTTTTTTATCGTGATGTATCGTATTTGCCGCTGGAGTAATTATAACCACGTCAAGGCCACGGTGGGACAAGGACAAGAGAGAGAGAGAGTAGCTGAATTTTATACAATTTTTAGGAAAGAAAAGTTTAGAAATTTGTAATTTTTGTTATAAGAAAACCGCAAAGCAGTAAAACAAATCATATCGCGCTAAAGGCATATTTTCGGGACATTTAAATCAGATTTTTTTGCTCTGATCTTGAACCTTTTGTAATGACATGATGATATAATACGTCTGTCTCTTTTATGGAACAGAAATCTTTAATTGCATAAATCTTTTCTTTTTCTTTCAAATAAAATTTGCTTATGTAGCAAAAGAATTCACTTAAATTGTTTTTAAAATACAAAAATATTAATTTTTTTATATTGTAATTTCTTATTTTTTATTATATTATTTTTTTTATATGTGCGTACAATTAGGTGCGTTTATTTATAAAGTACAAATATTATTCAATAAATTAAAAAAAAAGATAAAAATCATCCATATATAAACCTATCAAAATACGTGTATGTGTTTGTGTGTTGATTACAAAAACAATTTGTACACACCAGGTGAAAGAAGAACAAGTATGTATTTCGGTTCTAGCGAGCGTGGTAGATTTTCCCTCTTTTTCACCACACTTGCCATAACATGGTTATGGTTGATTGGCGCAAATTCAGCTCAAGCGACTAAATTATGCATTATTTCAGTTTCTTTAATAACGATAGATGGCGCTACAAGGAAGGTATAGTTTTGGAAGGTTTAAAGTCTTTGCTAAATCAACAAAAAACAAAGAGTAAATAAACAATTTGAATTTTGATGGAAAAATTAACCCTAAAATCTGTTTTTGTGCCGTATAAAAAGAGACATTGTTGGCAAACAAATCAAAAAAATTACTTTAAAATATCTCTCGACATATCTCTCACGACATATCTTCATAAAATCATATAAAACAACAATGCTTAGTTGTCAAGAAAGCGGAATTGCTTTGTGGTGAACTAATTAAAGTATATTCTCAAATTTTTCCCAATTTCTCAAATTTTTTAATTTCAAAATTTTTATTTCTTCATTATTTATGTAATTATTGTTGTTGTTAATGAGGCTGGCTGGCATTATTATTATTAATTAAATACATAAATAAATTTATTTTTCATAGAAATTTTTTTTTTAATCCATTTTTTACTTTCAGCCATAAATCGACTTTAACAGTAGCAGCAAAAACAACCGTTCCTCAAGCACACCCACTGATCCATCGTCGTCGACGTCGGAGGCTGAAACTGGCGTCGGAAGTGTGCGTTCCGCGTTTGACGCTGCACACGTCACCAATTAAACTAATAAACACCAAAAATAAGCAGAACAAAAAGTTGCAGGCAAAAGAAAAAACAACTAGAGCAGCAACAACATCACTAACAACAACAACAAAATCATCAGCAACAACAATAATAAGAGAAGAGCAATGTATGTATGAGGCGCGTGCTTTGGCGCTGCATGACAAAATTGTGTGACACACGTGTCAAAAGTCGCAAATAGCAGTAACAACAAAAAAACAAAAAAAGGAACAACAACACGGCAACAATAACACAACGAAAAAAATTATATAATAAAAGTTGCAAAAGGACGAAATTTTGCAAAATGGTTACTTAATTTGACACACAACGCAACAGTTACGGACGGCAACAACACACGCCACTAAAACAACAACCACAATGCCCTCGCACCAACAACACATACATAATAAAATACACAACAATACAACAAAAAAATTCATTAACGACAAATTGTTCATGAATCATCCACCGGTGACTAAGGTTCATGCATGCGGCTTTCGAAAGTTTCTGAATTGCGAACAAGTTAACGCGATTCCTGCATGATGGTGAAATGTCATGCGTGATTCGTTTACATTTTCATCTCCATGGAGATTGAGCGTATGCATTGTATTAAATACATGTGTGCGTGTGTGTTTCGCAAACGTGAGAAATTGAGAACAGAAGCCTTCGCCAATGATGATAGCGCCACCTGGCGATGGAGTACGAAACAGAGATAAATTTGATGCAAGGAACGAGTTGCAAAATGAACCCAAAAATCTCGGCGTAAAACATTGACAAAAAAGTTTATGGTTCTCTTTTTTCTCTTATACTTAAAATCATGAAAAGACACAGTCAAGGAAAAATGTTCGCAAATGTTTACAATTTCGTAATTTATTTGAAACGTTTTTTTCGAAGTTTATTAAAAGGATGATGAAAAATTAATGAATAAAATAAAAGGAAAAATTATTTAGGGATATATTGTGGAAAAATATATACAAATTTAGTGAGTTTCACTAAAGTGTTGAGGAGCATCAATCAATGATAATGTAGGGTCTTTCAAAAATAGGAGTATTTTTGAACCTGCCAACATCTGTCGTTCCGATGTCATTTGACAAGTACAAAGTTGAGGTTTTTAGATATGGATGCACACGCGCACAATTAATTGAAATAGTAAAAATTTACTACAAAAATTATGAAAGCATTGCGGAAACAGTTCGTAAAATTAACACACTCGCACAATGAATTTAAATGGTAAAAATTCACTACAAAAGTTATGAAAGTGTTGCAGAAACAGTTCGTAAAATTGACCCCCTTCCCCTTTTTAAAAGACCCTATATTATACACATGAGCCGTTTTTGTTTAAAGTGGTGTAAGTCCACTTCATGAAAAAATTGAGTTCAGGAGAAAACTTTTATTCTGTTATGATCTTTATATTTTCATTCAATTTAGAGGCCAATCTTTTCATAATCTATACAATTTTCATAAAACAAAACATGCCTCTCCATAATTGCATTGCATTCAAAGTACGAACCTGTAAAACTCTCGAAATAAAAAAAATGGGCCTACCCAACTTTCAAAGAAAACTCCTCATACATTGAAAAACAAAGAAAAGCATGCAATTTACAGAAGAACTAAGAAGGAATTATCAAAACGGATTTACTTTAAAGAAATTGTCAGAAGAATATAAAACCTGAATTTAGTAAATTTAAAGAAGAAAAAAAAAAACAAAATAAACTAAAAAGATTACACTCAAGGGAAAAGGAAAAAGACAAAAATTTTTTCTTGTAAATATTAAAAAAAATATTTCTTTCTTTTTTCTTTCTTGAAATATAAAATAAAACATGAATAAATAAGTAAGCGCGTTTTTAAATATTAGCGAAAAAGTTAATTTTCTAAAAAAATAAGTAAGCTGGTTAGAATAATTAAGTAAGCATTTTTAAGTATCAAAGAAAAAGTTAATTTTCTAAAAAAAACCGTTTGAGTTACTTTAAGTAAGTCTTTTAGAAAATTTTAAATTTTAATAAAAATTGTTGTAAACTGAATTTCAAATAGATGCTGCCATAAATATTTTTAAATCAAATATTTAAATTAAATTTATAATATTTATAATACTAATTTAAATAATAATACAAATACAAATACAATACAATACTAATACAAATAATGTTTGATTTGATTTAAATCAAAACTTTACGAGTATAAGATTTTGAGAAGTTTTGCTAACTTTTTTTGTTGCGACTGCGCCAAAAATATTGGAATCGACATCAACGAATGGTAGAACGAGTGTAGGATGCAGAGTACGTATGTGAACGAACAGTTTGAGTGTGCGTATGTATGGCTGTGTGTTTGTAGCTTTAAGTAGCATAATTTTGAAATAAACTTGATTCAATAAATATCGAATGATGGCAAGCAAATAATCAACAACTGACGAAATCATATCATTTTTGAATACGCCACGTAACGCAACGTCACGTCATGACATACAACGCCACGTAATGTAACGCATATCCGTTACGCAGAGTATGCAGAGCAGGTCAATTATAAAATACTCGTATGTATAATCATTAAATCATTTCGGAATCATCACCGACAAAAATGTGTGATGATACGCTAATTTTTTTAATGAAAAACCGAATCAAAAAAAAAGCAATAAAAAACCACGGATTTTTTGGGAGGAATTTCTCGAAATGAGGCAGCGTTCAGTATCGCTTTAAAAGTATTTTTTCTGGCAGAATTTTTGTCAATTATCAGACAGTGTTACAATTTTTCTGTTAAAGTTCTCGACGACTTTTTTTGGATTTTAGCGAGAGCTGCGATGAACATTTTTCCCCTTCTTTGCCAACTTCTCTATCAGCGCTTCCGACGTCAGTGCACCTCCGCCAATATTATGACACGTTTCATGTTGCGCAACTATTATCACAATCCATTAATTCGAACACGCGTCTTCGAGGCCTGAGGCGTTTGACTCATGACCGAGAGAGTCAGAGCCAGTCCGTGCCTGCAGCGTGAAAAATACATAACAGACACCTTACGCGACCCTCTTGGGGCCAAACTGACCCCCGGCGCGTCGAAGTATCAACTTTGCTTCTTCGTTTATTAAAAGCGACATTTAATTTGTCATTAATTTTCTGCCATCCGAGAGGAGTTTATTGGGAGTTTGCTTAGTCTGAAAATCATCAAATCTTTTGGCAAAATTTGAAATTGATTAAAAACTAAATTAGAACAGACTAAAGACTCTTTAAACAGAGTCAAGACTAAGACGAAATCGAGACTTGAAGCTAGCCATAGATGGACTCTCTGGACTCTAGATCAACTCTAGAGTAAGAGTAGAGTAAAAGTAAGAGATAGACTCTAGACTATGACTAGAGACTGGTTAGCCTTGCGACTAGTACAGTCACAATTGAGACGAAAATCCGACCAGAAGCCACTTATAGAGATTCTGGACTAAGGCGTAAATTGAACTAGTCTGGAGATGAAGTCATAAAGTGCCTGAAGTCTGAGACTTTGGGGATGTATTTTGAAATAATCCTCAGCAGGAGTCAGAAGGAGGATATTGTTGATGATAAAAAGAGAAAAAAGCGGCAGAGAAATGCCTAAAAAGCTCGCAGCTAAATAATAGCTCCTTTTTTAAAAGGAAAATAATTTAATATTCTTTATTGATTCGAAAAATTTTAATTGGTTTTACGTTATTTGGAAGAACTAGAGTTTAAAAAATTATGATTAATATTAAAATACATTATTTTTAGACCAACAACTCTTAATTTAGTCAATTTCATGTAATTTTGTAGTCATACAATTTTTTTTTGGTAATTTCAAAATTTTCTTTATTTTCATCTTTCTATTGTTTGTGATTTTTTGCTAGGATTCTTGCCCTCTTCTTCTTTTTCTTTTTCTTCTTCGTCTTACACGAAAGTAATCCTTTCAATTCGAAATAATTTAGACAACTGCTGTCAAAATATTTAATGTAATTGATACGCTTCACTTCTACGCTTTTTTCTAACCTTTTATGAGTTTTGTTTGTTATGGAGACATAATTTGGAGAACAAAAGGAAGAAGAAGAAGAAGAAGGAAAATGATGCAAAAGTAAGCGGTGGAAGAAGACCAAGACCAAGCCCAAGGTAAACCCTTTTTAAGAAGAAACTCATTAATGAATCATTTGCTTTAATATCTGTCGCTTTAGCGTTGAGACTTGCTCACAATTTAACAATATTCGTTGCGTGCGTCCGTCCGTCCTGTCGCTTTATCCTTGTCTCCTTTTGTTGGTGTTTTTTTTAAAAAGGGTTTCAATTACATTTTGTCGCTCAGAGCCGCGAATAACGAAAGGTTTTAGGTTTTTTTCTGTCATCTTCCTCCACCTCGAAAAGGTCGTTGTTGTTGTTGTTGTTGTGTGTCATTCTTAATGACGCTTCAAATTTCAAATTTTTAGGTGGCAAAAAAAAACAATCTATTTTGTTTTTGTCTTTTCTTTTCTAATTACGTCAAGTGCTTGCAGGCAGTTTCTGTTGATTTCTTTTGATGCGACGACGGTAACTTGATCCACCATTTTTTCGCCTGCCAAATTTTAAAAAGCAAATCAACAACAACAACAACAAGGAAGGACAGCAACGAAATAATAATAAAAAAGGATATACCTACCAATCATTTTATTTGCCAGATTTGCTTTGAAAAGGAAATAAGACAAGCAAAAGGAAGGAAGGCTGAGGATGTGGCCCCAAAAGAGTTGGGCTTGACATTAACAAAAAAAAAACCAAAAAACAACCAACAAACACACAAAACGCCTACAACATTTTTAAAAAAAATAAACGCAATGACATTTGTTGAGATTTCTCTTAAAAATAAAAAATAAAAAACGCATTCTTTTTGCTTCTTGGCGTTTTTTTTGTGGGCTTGAGCTACCGAGAATAAACCCTTTTCTGTTTGTGGCCTTTGATATGGCTTTTTTCGTCAATTTAAAACGTCAGGATATGTACAAATTGTAGTCCTTTTATTCCTTTTTGTCGCATTTTGAAAATGGCGTTTGGTTTCAGAGCAAAAAAAAACAAATGTAGTTGCTTTAAATCTAAACAACCATCGGTGGAGGGTACCTACCGGCTCGGTTTTTAATCAAAAGAAGTCTGTCTCTCTTGAAAAATAATCGAAAAATGGCGGCCCTTCTCTTTAGTGTAGACTAAAAGGATGCTGCGTTTTCTATAGTTAGTATTTTATAATAATACAATATAATAATTTTGGGTTTTCATTGCTTGCTTTTACAGCAAAATTTCATAATTTTTCAAAAGATAATATCGTATAATTTGATTTTTTAATAATATAATAAATGTTGCTTGCTTTTGGCGACATTTGGCGTGCATGGTAGTAAAATACATGCAATTCTGCTTTTACGCGATAGAGGTTTCCAACAAAACCGCGTAAAAAAATTCGCGTTAAAAAAATCGCGTAAAAAAATCCAACAGGTTTCCAACAAAATCGCGTAAAAAAATCGCGTTAAAAAAATCGCGTAAAGAAGAAACTGTACCCATACAAAAGTAGGGGGGATTGGTTTCGACATTTCGAGTGAAATTATTTTATGAAAATGTTTTTTGCAAAAAATATATTTTGCATTTTCCTTAATTATTCTATCTTTGTAGCTTAATAACAATAAAATCTGAGTTATAAAAACATGTTTTTCTTATTGTACTAAAAATTATTTTAAATTAGACGGCGTTAAATCAAATTAAATCGCGTTAAAAAGTCGCGTAAAAAAAATTCGCGTAAAAAAAATCGCGTAAAAAAGAAAACGTATCCATACAAAAGTAGGGGGGATTGGTTTCGACATTTCCAGTGAAATTATTTTATCTTTGTAGCTTAATAACAGCAAATCTGAGTTATAAAAATGTGTTTTTCTTATTGTACTAAAAATTTGTTTAACTTAGACCGCGTTAATTCATATTACAGCGCGTAAAAAGAAAATAAAATAAAAAAAAATCGTGTTAAATCAAGTTCGTGTAAAAAAAGTAAACAGCACTAGGTGTATTCATAAATTTCCAATCTCTCTCGAGAGAGAGTTACATTTAATTATGTTAAGATTTATTTCCTTAAAACGCCAAAAAAGAAATACCTTCAATTTCATTTCTATCAAAAAAATAAAATATTGCGATATTATTTTCAGCTGCTTCGCTTCGCTTCAATCAGTTCTTTTTCATTTCTTTCATGTTCATCTTCCGGCAAAGAGAATGCAAGTAAATAATAAAATTGATGAGCAACGTCGTTGCCATTAATTTGCAGCAGCGGCAGCAGCAGCAGCAGCAGCAGCAGCAGCAGCACAAAGGACTTGTTATTCCACTTGAGTTATTCTTATGATTGCTGCACCTTACGTTCCTCTTCTTCTTGTTATTCTTCTTTTTCATACACTTTTTCCTTAAAAAATAACTGAGAAGCAAAAAAAGCGATAATATGCATTTTCTTCGTATAACAATTTTTTCAACTACGAATCAGTAGAATAAATTGAATTGATTTAATTTCGTTACAAAAAGCAATAACAACAACAACACAACGAGTAAAGAAAAACCAAAAAAAATAAAGGAAATTTCAGAAGAAGAAGAAAAAGAAATGGCAAAAGGATAAGAAAGATTTAATCAAAACGAAACTCAGTGTCCGGCAGGAAAGATAAACGAGCGAGAGATGAGACGAGACGGCAGCGGCAGCGGCAGCGGCAGGCGTTCAAGTGACGCAAGTGAAAATGACAAGAAAATTATTAGATTTGCCATTTAGAGAAGCAAGGAGCTGGTCTCTCAGACGACTCACTGACTGACCAAACCGAGCGACCAAGCGACCAAGACGCGCCTGTAAGGCTTGAGCGTACGGAGCAGGCCGAAAGAGTAGGAAGGTTGGTTAAAAAAGACGCTTTCTTCTTAGAAAAAAAGGATAAACGGCGATTATAATCTCTTTTCGGGCTGTTGGGAATCGCCTGCAGAGTATTCAGGCAGCAGTATTTATCGAGGACCGAAGCACCGAAGCAGAAAATCCAATAAGATTTGAACAAATCGTGCAAAGAGAATTCTTGAATTTGGTGCGCGTTTACGTACATTAGCATCAAAGCGTTCTAAATTGTTGTTGTTGTTGTTTTGTCAACAGAAAAGATAAAGAGAGAGAAAGAAAGACAGAGAGCGAAAGCGAGAGTGTTGTAATGACAAATTTTAACGTAACGTTTGCATACATTTTGACGCTGATGTAAACTCACTCTCTAAGCCTTTTTTTACTGGCAACTTCTTGGTTGAATTTCTTTCTATTTTTTTGTAAGGATGGTGGAGGGGGTGTGCGAGGGTGTGTGTGTCACTCATAAGCCACCCTTTTAATCTTCTTAGATCTTGTTTAATTTTGAAAAAGGCTTTATCAAGAGCTTTCTTTATGTTGATGTTGTCGCAAAAATGTCTCGCGCTGACAGCATTTTCGACGACATCTGATGATTTGTCAAATTAATCAAAAACAGTCTTCCCCCGCTCCTCTTTTTTCCGTCTTCTCCGTCTTTTTCTTTGCTGGCTTTTAATACAAACATTAATAATAATAATAATTGCATCCATTTCTTCCTTTAATTCCTTTTTTATTTCTTTAGTTTTCTTTGAAATCTTGTTATAATTTTTTTATTTTTTTTTTAATTTTTCTACATATATTTTGTTGTTGCTTTTCTTTTCTTTTCTTGTTTTTTTTCATTCATAATTCTTTGTGACCGCAGGAGTAAGCAGTCGACGGCAGGCTGACTATATGCATCAAGTGTCCTGATAGTGTCCTGAAGCTGCTGCTGTTGCTGCTCCTTTCTTTGTTATTAACGTCGTTTGGGCGTTGGGAAAAATTGTCATCATCTTTCGACGTGTGCGCGCGCTCCGCGGGGTGCTCTAGTGGCAAGAGCAACAACCACACAAAAACAACTACCAACAACAACGAAGATAAACCCAAGAACCACTCTTTACAAAAAGGATGTTCCGTTAAAGAAGGAAGGAGGGTCGTTATTCCTTTTTGTACGAGTTCTAAGAAAAAATAACAGGAAAAATCGGTTCGTTGCTTGATTTGATTGTCGGTCTCTTGGTCTGCTCCACCGACGTCTTTTCCGGCTTTGTTTGTTTGCTTTTGGCCTTGCTGTCAATTTGTCTCGGCTCAGTTCAGCTCAAGCTCTTCAAATTATATCCTTAGCCAGGATAATGGTTAAGTATTAGCGCTCGGAATGACGGGGAGAGCGGGAAGGAGAAGCTGGTTGGCTGAGCGGATGAGCGACGCTGACAAAGGATTGATTTTCCATTTTATTGGAATTAACGAAGTTTGCTGTGACACGAAAATGTTTGTGTGCCCTACACTGTCTCTCTCTCTCTCTCTCTCCCTCTCTCTTGACTGCTTATCCTTTTAAAAGGCATATCGCATTTCCGCTCATTAAAATTTCTCCTCACTTCATTGCGTTTCAAGTGCGTGTGACTTTTTGCCATTGATGCTGCTGCTGCTGCTGCTGCAGAATTTTAAACTGGCAGCAGCAGCAGCAGCAGCAGCGGCAACGTTTTGAAGTTTCCTCAATAATGAATCATTGGCAGAGGATTTAATCGTTGATTTGATACGAGTACTTTCCTAATTGCTCGAAATTTATCATTAAAATGATGCTGATGCTGACGGTGATGATGATGATGATGATGTTGAGACCAAGCGACGACGATTTCGTGTCGGTTCAGCGAAAAATTAATGGAGAATAAAGTTAACAAGTTTAAAAAAAAGGTTGAATCAATTTAAAGTCAGCCCAAAAATCAAATTATTCAGTTTTATTTTATTTAAAATTCTTTTAAGTTGCGGCAAAATTTTTATAATTTAGCTACTGGTTGTTTAATGGTTGTTCATAAAATAATTACAAAATCGTATATCAAAAAAGCGTTTATCAAGTTCCAAGAAAGATTTAAATTTTCTAGTTTCTTAAGATTTTTTAAAATTTAAAGAAATTGAACGTTAAACATTTTTAACATTTTTTACTTTTAAAAATTAAACTTCAAGCCGGAATAATGGCTACTTGATAAACGTTAATAAGAATTTAATTATCGTTAAAAATTAAATAAAAATGGTCACAAAGCCTTAAATTTGCGCTGCGCAGAAAAAGGGTTTCGAGGATACTTCAAATAAAAAAACGACAAACGCAATGAAGTTTCTAATGAAATATGGATACTTAGGAGAGAAAATGAGGTCTTTAGCAGAGCAACAACAACAACAACAACAACAACAACAACAACAACAACAACAATCACAACAAACAATAGAAGTTTTCGTTGAACAAAAATAGCTTCTAAATATAATGATAATACCAACGCAGTACAGTAACAACGATTACAAAAACAACAAAAATAACAGCAACAACAACAACAAGAACAACAATAACCGTTTCAGCAACAACAACAGCAACAATCAACATTCACAATGAAAAACAATAACATTTTTCGTTGAACAAAAATAGCTTCTAAATATAATGATAATGCCAACGCAGTACAGTAACAACGATTACAACAACAACAACAACAACAACAACAACAGTAATTGAAAAAAAATGGTGCACTTCAAGTGAGCGAATGCAATGCATGCAACAAATTAATGATGGCTGCTGTGCTGTCAAGGCTTTTGTTATTTTTTTGCTGCTGACGCCGCCGCCACTCTCACAGCGCCAAACAACAATGCGCATGATGCAAGACTGCGCTGTGTGGAGAGAAAATAGCAACAACAACAACGGAACTCGTTCTCGTTGAGGGCGCGTAATGCCGAAATGTTTGAAGAACAAGCAAAGTGTTTGTATGAAGTAAAGCGAAGTGCAGCGCAGTGACTGCCCGCCCCCCGCCCCCCGCAGGCAGCATAATTTGCAATTTGTTGTTGTTGCTGCTGCTGCATTGTTGGGTAACTTCTGTTGCTGATGGCGGTGGTGCTGTTGTTATTGTTGTTGTTGTTGTTATATTAAATTAAGACAACATCATGGTGCCGAAAAACATGGCGTTGCTCAACACGCACCCGCACACACACACACACACACACACACTCATGCCACTTGTTGCCGGCAGCTCATTGTTGCTTCTAGTATAATGACCCGCTTGTTGTTATTGGTTTTTTTGTTGTTTTGTTCTTGTTTAGTTGTGTAACTTCATGCCAGAGGCGCAAAATTATTCTGGCTTTTCTTGCTTGCTTTTTGACTTTTTTTGCGCTCGAGTGCAGTTCATTGTTTGATTTGAAAATGCCAACAACAACAACAGCAACAACAACACTAACGAAAATTAAAATATCATCCTCAAAAATTGAGGGGAGGTTAATGCCAGGAAATCATAACGAAACTGAAAAACAACAACAACAACAACAACAACGAAAGAAAGAATATTTTTATTCTTTTGATATTTAAATTGAAAGCTCTTTTCAGCCATGTTGGTTGGCAGCCTTTTGTATGGCGCGGCCCTTCCCCGTCTTGGCTTTTGATAGGTGTATGGTATTCACCCTTATTCGCCTCCGCTCTACACCCCCGTCCCCCTGCGTTGTACCTTATGTTAAATGGTCGGCAGAGGCCTCTGGTAAATCTTTCCCTTTCTCGTCATTTTCTTCTAACGCTTTTTTAATAAACGCTTTTGTGTTTTTTTTTTTTTTTTCAGTATAAAATATTCACATTTGAGAGTGGTAAAAAATGCAACAACAAACAACAACAATAACAAAATTTGAAATAAATGAATGCGTCTTAAATTTTTTAATTATTCTTTATAAAAAAAATTCTTGACGCCGCGGCGGCATTCAAAGAAGAACCAGCCGAGCATATTTTTTCCAGCCGAGTTGATAAAGCATTTAAAAACGTTTGTAAAAAAAAGGGAAAAGTGAAAAAAGCAGTCGTGGTAACTGTTTTTTGGGGCCAGGCCTTTTGAAAATGCTACACTTCAGTCGCTTTTAACAAAAAAAGACCATCCTCAAAACGGAAGAAGACGTATCGTATCGGCCCACAACGTGCCTGTATCTTTGGTGAAAATGAGGGCGAAGGTGTCCAAGAAATTAACGGTTTTCGTAGCGAGCGGTGCGGAAGACTGATTTACTGATTCTTAACATTTGAACTTTTGGCGGCAAAATCGTACGTACCTACATAATTAAAAGGGGGCGCGGTATCCGTTTTTTAACAATGTTAGTTTTGGCTTTGTTGACGGCAACTCGCTCAAAAAATGGTTTATTTCATTTATTCATTTAGTTTTTGTTCCTTTTTTCAACACAATAAGGTTCCCTTCAACATGGCTCCTCTTTTCTTCAGTAAAAATTCATTCTACAGGAAGGAGGTTCATTCTTCAACAAGATTTATTTTCTTATAAGATTCATAGTTTTTCCGTCAGGTTTATTCTTGAAAATGAACCTTGTTGAAAAATGAAACTGTTAAAAGAATGAATTTTACTGGGAATGAACCTTTTTCCAGCACAAAAGTAATTGAAAAATGAAATTCGTTATTCGTTATTTTCCGATGAAATTCATTCTATTAACAGTTTCATTTTTCAACAAGCTTAATTTTCAACAAAGCTCCTTTCTTTAAGATTCATTCTCCAATTAGATTAATTCTTCAGAAATATACGAGAAGTCTCCTATGTACTTTTCAGAAATGATATATCTCTCTTTAGCTTCATTTTTCATTAAATTTCAAATATCAATGAAAACTATTTCAAAAATTGTGTTTATTTTTCAATAAGCTTAATTTTTTCAGTAAAGTTCATCAGTAAAGCCGCATTTTCATTTTTTAGAGTGAAATTCATTGTTTAGTGAAGTTCATTCTTCAAAAATCTTTCTCCGTCAACAAGGTTCAGTCCCATTCTTTAGTTAAGTTTATTCTACAATAAAATCGATTCTATAAAATCTATTAAGAATGGCTCACAATTCAACAAAAGATTCAATCTTAAATTAGGTTCATTCTTGTGATATTTAATGTCTGATTAAGTTCTTTCTTCAATTAGGTTCATTCTGCAAATAGGTTCATCCTGCTGATATTCAATTTCAAATTAGGTTAATTCTTCAATTAGGTTCATTCTGCAAATATGTTCATTCTTCAGAAATCTTTCTTCGTCAACATGATTGCATTCTTTAGTTAAGTTTATTCTACAATAAAATCGATTCTATAAAATCGATTAAGGATGGCTCACAATTCAACAGAAGATTCAAACTTCAATTAGGTTCATTCTTGTGATATTCAATTTCAAATTAGGTTCGTTATTAATGAGGAGTCATTCTTTAAATGGGTTTATTCTTCAAATATGTTCATTTCTCAGTAAGTTTTATTTCTCAGTGAGGTTTATAAATTTATTTATAAATGAAGTTATTCAGCAAAGTTTGTTATAAAGCGAGATTCATTCTTCAATAAAGTTCATTCTTCTATAAGGTACTCGTAGATTTTCTAGTAAGGGTCATTCTTTGTACTTCTATAATGGCTTTATTTTAAGAAGTTCCATTATTATCAGTTCAGTTTAGATACTTTCGCAGTAGAATTCATTCTTCAGTGAGATTCATGAAGTGACATTCATTCTTCAGTGAAATTCTTGAAGTGACATTCATTCTTCAGCATGATTTATTTTCTTAATTTCATGAATGAAGTTTATCCATTTCTCTACGAGATTGATTCATTCTTTAATATAGTTCATTTGACAGCTAAAATCATCCTTTGGCGCATTCCTTTTTAAGTTAATTCGTCAGCAGTGAGCACAAAGGTTCATTATTTAGTTGAATTCATTCTTCGGTGACGTTAATTTTGTAGTAAGGTTCATTCTTCATGTTTTACTGAAGAAAAATATTCAATAAGATTTAGGATTTTATAGAATTGTATTTTATTTTATTTTTATAAATTTTTATTTTATATTTTTACTCTAAGCGAATTTAAATAATAATTAAAAATTAAATAAAATAAAATTGTAAATATTTTTTATAGAAGTTTCATACTTTTATTTACTTTTTTAATTAATTTGAAAAATTCAAATTTTGCTATTTGCTAATAAAAAAACTACAAATTTTGAAAGCACAAAAAAGACGAAAATTTCTTCCTATTTAAAAAAAAAACCAACATTTTCAAAAAAAAAAAAACTCGTTACTTGTAAGAAAAAGGGATGCATACTTTTGCCCTCTTTTGTATGCTTTTTTGTTGTTGATTTTTTTCCACACTTCTCTTGCTTCAGTTCTCTGAAAGTGAAATAGAAAAACTGCAAAATGAGTTCGTATCCTCGAGCGGCAACGATATCCTTCCACCTCAGCAATTTTCTTTCATTTCGAAATTTCAAATCCAAAAAAAAAAAAGAAATTTGCCCACGATTTTGCACACGTTGGCAAAGTGAATTTTAATAAATGGATAAGAAGAGATGGAAAGAGAAGCGTTGCAAAGAAGCGTGTCTGTAAGCGTTATGCTTCAAGGAGGACGCGCTCGAGCAAACAAGCGGCGTTACCGTCGCCGCCAACCGCAATCCTGCAGCCGTGATGAACGGTATATAAATCAAGGACTTGCAAACCAAATGAAGACGGCCGAGTTAGCGGGAGTCGGTGCGTTGGTTGGTTAGGTTGGTTGGTTGGTTGGTTGGTTGGTTGGTTCGTTTGTTCGTTATTCGGTTACATTACGCGATGCGTTACGTAATGCAAAGTGCAGTTAGTATTCGCTAAGGACCTGAAGCACTCGAAGGAATTCGGTTTTTTTGCTTGAGGTATCCTTGATACCTTTTGGAGCGCAGCAAAGCTTTTGATGGTTGATGATTATCCGGCGTAAAATGTTGATGATGCTGCAGGGCTATAAATCATGATATCCTTTTAGCATAATTCTAGCGCATTCTTGCCATATTCGTACCTGCATGCGCACCCTCCAGCACCACACAAGTACTCACTCTTTTTCTTCTTCTTTTGTTTCACTTTTTTTTCTGCAAAAAATTGTTAAAACAGCGTAAACAATTATTTTTTCGCGTTACTAAAATGTATTTATTTCTTTATAAACAGCGCGGCGCGGCAGCTTTCACACACGTTTGCTGAGCATTTCACCAAGAATTCAAATGAATTCAATTCTGGTGTTTTTTTTGCGCGGTTTTTTGTTTGGGCCGAATTGAAGACGTCCTCGCTGCTGCAAGGTTTTCTTTTATGGCGACACATCAGCGCATATTTAATGAGTTGCAAGCACGCCTGCCTGCTGCACGCTTTGCTTCCAACACCGAGCATCGCAAGAGTCCTTTGATGAGCGTGGGCAGCAGGACTGCGGTAGGGGTAGGGGCGGGCGGAAACACTTAAACGAGAGCGACATGATGCATTTTGTAAAAGTTTTATTGAAAATTTATGCTCATCAATACTCACCACAAACGCTTTGAAAAAAGGATGTCCTCAGCAACGAAATCAACGAGTTGCTTACACTCGTGTGTGTGTGTGTGTGTGAGTGTGTGTGAATCCTTTTCGGCGGAATCTCATGAATCTCAAGATGACTGAATGAGTAGTCATTCATTATTTCTGGTTTCGATTTGTATATATTTTATGTCATTAGTTTTTATTTCTGTACAATTTCTGAAGTCTTTGACAAAGATCCTTGAAGGAAGGCGGGGGAAGTCCTTGTTGCATGAAAAATAATTCCACAAAAATTCACACACACACACAATTCAATTGAATTCAATTCAATTTTTTTTTGTGGAATTACAAAAAAAATGTATGTAAACTCGTGTTGAAAGTAATGAAATTCTTATTTCTTTGTGAATTTTATTTATTAATTTATTTATTTTTCACCATAAATTTCAGTCTTAACGACTATTTTCAAGAGATCCGGTGAAGGAGACAAAAAGGAATCTCGTCTCTATTGAGCACGATTATCTCCTTCTCGGGTTGTTGTCTCTACTAAAGAAGTATCTCGTCTATGTCTTTCTCGTGATCACGTTTCGACGGAAAATGTCTATTATTTCGTTAGAAAAGAAAAGTCCGTCTTGCGTTCGAAATCTCATCTCTACTCTGTCCCCTTCTGAACATCACCCCTTCTCGGGGTGTTGTCTCTACTAAAGAAGTCTCTCCTATGTCTTTATCGGAATCATGTTTTGAAGAAAAATGTCTGTTATTTTGTTGAAAGAAGTCCCTTTTCGTTAGAGATATCCGCGTCTCTACTCTGTCCCCTTTTGAAGATCTCCCTTCTCGGGTTGTTGTCTCTACTAAAGAAGTCTCTCCTATGTCTTTATCGGGATCACGTTTCGAAGGAAAATGTCTGTTATTTCGTTGGAAAAAGTCCGTCTTGCGCTCGAGATTTCTTCTCCACTGTGTCCCCTTCTGAAGATCTCCCCTTCTCGGGTTGTTGTCTCTACTAAAGAAGAATGTCGTCCATGTCTTTCTCGCGATTACGTTTCGAAGGAAAGGAATTTGACACCAAAATCGTGATAAAATTTGAGATAAATATTAAGTAAAATACTCCTCTTTTATATACTTAATATATTCCTCCTCCTTTTTCTTCCTCTTCTTCTGATTCTTCATCTCGTTACGTTTTCTTTAATTTTTCTTCTAATTTCTTTATTAAATAATAACAACCCAAGGCCAATTCTTTCTCATGTTTTGAGAGTCTTTAATTTTTAATTATTTTTAATAACAGAAAAGTGGGAGAATTAATTTATTCATTTCTCTAAAAAGTTCCTTCCCTTCCCTTCCCTTCCCTTCTCTTCGCTTTCATTCTATTTTATTGGTTTCCTTTTTTTCTAAAATTTTTCCTACAAATAAAAACGAGTTCATTAAAACAATTTAATGCAATTAAAATGAGTAGAAAAAAAGTTGGCTAAAAGGATCCGTCTAATAATGAGATAAAAATTAATAAAAATGTCGAGAATTGTTAAGGATTCTTCTTCATACAAAGCACAAAACATAAGCAACAACAACAATAACGGCTCAGCGAAAGCAACGAAAAAATGCACACAAGGACAATGTCCTGCCTGCTCTAGAGCTCATTAGTTTCGTTGAAGACAATTGAGTGGGAAGCAACAGCAACAACAACAACGACAACAACAACAACAACAACAACAACAATGATCAGAAAGAAATGGTTGCAGCTGAAAGACATTAGAGAGAATGGTGAAGAGATAAAACAACAAAAATCATGGGGGAGGGGCATGCGCAAGAACAGCTTCCGGAAGGCATAAAAAACTCGGTCTCTTACCGAAGGGTCGTTTATATTGGCCGGGGGAGAGGAGGGCGGCAGGGTTGAGTTCGTGGAGAAAAAATTCAGGTGTGCTGCGAAGCATTAGATCGAGAGAGAAAAAGAGAAAGGCTGAGAGCTAGAGCTAGAGCTAGAGAGAAAGCGAGCGAGCAAGTGAAAGAAAGAGAGTGAGAGACAGCGACTAATGGCGAATAAATGCCAAGGAGTAAAAGAGTCCCAACTACCCGCGGACTCCGCTCACTGCCCGGGAAGGGTCGTTTATTTCTTGGCAAACACAGGGGTTGATGTGTTAACAAAAACAAAAACAAAAAACCAAACAAAACGCAGAGGGCTGCTTTTTTCCATCCTCGCTTCTTTTCTTTATCCTTATCCGTAATATAAAAAGTCAGAAATTATGACGAATGTTTTGATGTTGGCGTTGCGAAAATTAGGAGCGTGAGGGCAAATAATAAAAAAGTTGTGGTAGAGACAGTGGAACGCAATGATTTAGAAATGGTTAAATTGGAAAATATTTTAAATTTGAATTTTATTTAAAAATTTTAATTTCTTAAGAGAGTATAATATAAGAGAATAAGAACAACAGTCAGTGTAGAAAAATCGAATTTGATTGAAAATAGTGTCTTTGATTGTAAATAGTTTCGGAGACCGAATGCAGCTGCTCTTTGTACTCGAAGAAGGCCCACGGCCGCGCTGACTTCCTTTATCTGAGTACTCTCTAAGCGTTCAACGCTGCTTTGACCGATTTGGCCGATCCATCTAGAAGCGGCGGCCACGTCTTGGTGTTAAAATATTTTTCCACAAATTGGAAAATACTGAAGTTTTAAAAACGATTTGATTTCTATAAAATTGCCTTCTGATTTCGCCAAAACTTCTCCAGATTTCTACAATAATTGTTATATTATTTTTTTTTATAGTTTATTTTATAATATTTTGCTACGATTTTATTTTGCAATGCAGTTATTATTTCGCATAAGAACAGTTTATAAGAGTAAGAGTAAAGCCCTAAAAGAATAGTTCTCATTAATCTTAATTGACGTTATTAAATTATTGATTTTATTGATCTTATTTTTAAATTTTATCAAAAAGTATACAACAACAACTCTTTTTTTTGCACCTCTTTTAGCTCAGGATATTTGCAAAAACAAAAATTATAGCAAAAAACAAAGAAAATTATGTAAACTCTTATTGGGCCAATAAGCGCGATCAAAAGATAATCGTATTTAATTTCTTTATAGAATCATAATGTTAGGTCTTTAAGAGTAAAGAGACAACAACAGAGAAGACTACAGAGTGAACTCAGCAGACATTGTTTTACCATATAAAAATCTATTTTGTGATAGTTTCAATAGACATTTTTGAGACATTTGTTTTTACTCGTAAAATACTCGTAAAAAATTTTTTATACTTATTTTTTACATTATTTATTTTATGAACATACAATCTTTCCTTAGACTTAATTTTCTAAAATTTATTTAGAAAATTTATTTAGAGAGCAAATTTTTCGAATTTTTAGCCTGAAAAAGTAATGAAAAATCAATCAAGAAATCAAAAAAAATCTCTAGAAAATAATTTTTTCAACAGCAACAATTTTGTCCACTTCGTTCCACTGTGCGCGGAACGAAGATTGTGCAACGCGTTGTACCTTGCTCAAGGCTCATATTCAGCTTGAGTACTGTTTGCTACAAAAACAACAACAACAACAACAAATTAATTGCACACCGAGTCTCGGCTGTTATGGCGTCGAATGATTTGCCGAAGAAGAGGAAAAGAGAGAGAGAGAGAGAGCGAGAGTGAGAGATTGCTGGAGGACTGCTGCTGCGTTTACATATGCATAGCCTTTGCAGTTGTCGTTGTTGTCGTTGTTGTTGTTGTATTGTTGTTGTTGTGATTATTATTATTGCTTGAGTGGATGAAATGAAAAAATGGAAATCAGACCGCCATTAAAAAATCATCGTATCCTCTCATCAGCAACAAATTCATTCATCGTCCTCATAATTCTTCTTTTTATTCGGAAGAACGATGATGATGGTGATGAAGATAAAGATGATTATGATGATGATGATGACGGTGATATTTTCAACTTTTTCTCTTTGTTGCTTTTGTAATTTTTATGCTTTAGTTTGTGCAATCGTCAACGTAATAACGAAAGCGTATAAAACGAGTGCAGGCGAAGTGGGCGAAGGGGACGGATGAATTAAGAGAAGTTAGATCAAGAAGAAGAAGAATTAATAGAGGAAAAGAATGGAGGAAGCGAGCGAATGAGAAAAGTCGAGGAAGAGAGGCAGCAAATATGCCAGGAGCAAAATTATGCATATCCTTTGGTGCTAGGATGCCAGGGCGTGTGAAGGGCAAGGGGCAGTAAAGAAAAAGAAGAAGAAGAAGAACATGCGGATGGACGCATTCGAGATTTGTGTGAAGGAAGCAGCAGCAGAAGCAACAACATCGGCATTGGCAACGGCAAAGGCTTCAGGTTGATTATAAGTAATTTGTTGTAGTAGCAGTTGTCGTTGTTGTTGTTGTTGTTGCTGCTATTGCAGCGCTTGGAGACGGTCGCAATTTATTTACTTTAGCCTCCAGAGAAAGAGAGAAAAAAAACCTGGTTGCCGAACGCGAAAAATGCGACAAAAAATAGTCATCGTTGTTTTTTGTCATTGAATTTCTATGAATAACGAGTTATTTTCAGTAATAACTAACGAGTTGCCGCCAGTGTGTGTGGGTGACCACAAAAGTGGGTGTGGCATACCGCTAACAAACCACAGTTGCCATTCATTCAGTCATTCATTCAACGTAGTTCATTTTATCAAATTATGTACATTCCGGTTAATTCTTTTCATTTTCTTTTCATTTTAGTAGTTTTGTTTGTTGTTGTTGTTGTTTTTGTCGTCTGTTTACACAGTGCTCTTGTTGTTGTGATTTTTTTGTTTTTCTGTGACTTTATTTCTTTGAAGCCCGCCTTTTATTCCTTTTAAAATTTTGAGATTTTATGAAGCTTAATTAAATTTTTTACTATAGAAATTCATACAAAATTTATTTTATTACTATAGTATTTCAAGCAAATATTGCGTTCATATTTAATTAAGCATTGATATTCAATATCAAGAATTTCTTGAGCAAGCGAAAATGTACGGAATTCTGAACAACTTAAGCGTCTTTAAAGCGTCATCAGATGTTTAGCGACTTCGAGATGATGACATTTGAGGCTTCTGGGAATGCGATATTTCATTTAATCCATGATATAGCAAATGCTGGAAGTTTATGTTATAAAATTTCAAAAGTTTTTCTCCATTTTTTTACCCTTGTAAGCTTCATTGATAACTATCAATGGCCGCAGGCTGAGTCGATACACTCGAAATCCATTAAAAACTCTTTGTGCCGCAGAGATAATAACTTCGAGTAATTATTCTTAAGCTTTTTTCTAAAATTTTTATTCGGATTTGCGTTTCTTCAGAGACATACAATCTCTCCCCCTCACTTCTTCTACCGTAGCCCACCATTTAATGCAATTTCTTAAATTGAAGCCGAATCAAATAATGAAGCCTCATTCAGATTTCTAATGATTTCCTTGTAGCTCCTCAACCCGCGCATTTCCGCCATTTACAATAAAGATTTTTTCTCTGGGTTTTTTTTTTGATTTTTGATTTTTTGCTTCGAAAAATCATCCACTTTACGTATGTATAATTGTAGCAAGTCACTGGAGAGAAGGCCCCCCGCAGCTCTCGCCCCCGCAGTATCGTTTCGTAGCCTCTTCTGCGCTTCCTGGGTCTTCAACCAATCCCAATCTTTAAGTGTGTATTATATTTCGCGTAAAATGAAGTCCGGAATATGTTATTAAGAGCGAGTGTTTTGCAACCCCTTCAAAAAAAAAAAAACCCTTCAAACGAATACATTTTTGTTCTTGATTTTCTAGAATTTTTCTTTTTTTTGCTTTCATTGCATAATTTTTTCTTTTTTTTTGCTTTCATTGCATTTTTTTTTTGCTTTTATTGCATACTTTTCTTTTTTTTTTGCTTTCATTGCATAATTTTTTTTTTTTTGCTTTCATTGCATACTTTTTTTTTTGCTTTCGCATTGTGCGCCCAATGGTAAGGCATTACCATTGAGTGATGGAAAATTTTTTGAGCAGAGAAAAAACATAATTTTTCTTCTCTTTCTTTCTCACTCACTCACTTCACTTTTGCCCACTCCTTAAACTCGTTGATGAGTTGACGAGGTTTTCCAGGATATTAACGTAACGTTAATGAGGACGATTATGTTGAGCTGACGGTGCTGTTGTTGGTGCTCTGGCTGCTGTGTTGTTGCAAAGGACGTTACCGGAACGACGGCGGTTGGCAGCAGAGTAGATGCTGATGTTACATCCTGAGAGCAGAGGATCCTTTGGCTTCATTTCGTCCGTCAGAATGAATTCGTTTTACTTCTGCGTAATGCAAATTCCGAATTGAGTATCGCTCAAGCATTCCTTTCAAGCCTCATTGAATGTGAAATTTTTTGATTTGCGTTGGAACAATTTTCTCTCTCCATCAAAAACATTATGGACAAACATCATCATCATCATCACTTCTTCACCATAATATTGTCGTTATCCATGTCGTTGTTGTTGTTGTTGTTGTTCTGGTGAGTTGTCGTTAGTCTGGTAACTGCATATTAACGCGTATAATGAATGAGTTGCTTTAAGTATGAAAAGAGGCTTACTCCTGCCTCTGCCACGCCTGAAGCACACTAAAACTAAGTGGGCGGGTGGACGGGTAGTTCGGTCGCCTCGGACCAGCTGCAGATCCATCTGGTGCATGCGAATAATGGGTTGTAATGGATAGTAACCACAAGCACCACAAGCTGAGATCAGTGCTGTTTGTCAGCACTAATGACGCCGGCTCAATGATTGTTTACGAACTGTTGTGTAGTGGCGCTGATGCGATGGATAATGATCATAATGCAGTTTGCATGATGTCGAGAATGTAGGTTGGTTGATTGTTAAGGCCGGTTGAAAGACGAGGAGACGATGAGACGATGAGAGAGTGCTTGCAGAAGAGTTGTCTATGGCTACGTTTCGGTGCACTCTCAAAATTGTTGGTATAAAATATATTCTAAAATAGAATATATACACATGCATAACAATTTTGTTATAAAATTTAAACCACCTTTTTTATAAAAAATGAAAAAAATGGAATAAAATTTATAGCAACAATTTTTAGAATGTGAATTCATTGCACAATATTAAATTCTATACAATTTTTATACACAAAATGGAGTAAAAATAATAACATTTTCTATCCCATTTTTTATTGCTTTTATCAATAGTATATAAAAAATCGTTTGTCAAATGTATCCATAAGCTTTTTATGAAAATCATGTAAATGTATTTTATACCATTCATGTGTAAATTTTAAATTATTTGATACTATAAATATTCAATGGATGTTATATATACAGGGTGCGCCATCTTTTATGTCGGTATGTGACTGTGTGGCCGTTTTGCAAACGACGTGGACGGTCTGTCGGCAATATTCTTACTTTTCGATATACTAAATTTTATATTAAATAAAATTCGATATTAACTTAAATTTAAAATTCATTTTTTTTTGTAGTAAAAACGCTTAATAGAAAAAATTACATAAAATGTAATAATATCAAATGTTTTAAATAAGTTTATACTTTATTCGCAGAATTTTTACAGTGTTGAAGACACATGAAAGATATACTTAAATATAGAAAATCATATCGAAGTCCATCAAGAGTCCATCAAGAGTCCATCAATTCCATCAGAAAAAATTTAACATTGTATTTCATAATGACGCTCTTTATCTCTACGAATATTCAAAATATGAAAAATATTTCTGGATTGTAATCAATTTCTCAAAGGATAAAGGAACTTTTTTAAGATTTGAGGTTAGTTTGAAGGTTCTGAGTTTTCGAAATAACAACTTTTGGTGGCAAATTTGTTTTGAAAGCGTCTTTAATATGGTCTTAAACAATTAATTGATTGAATGATCCTTTGCCAGTTTCGTGTTTTCAAATGATTTTCGTAAAGAAATGGTCTTTCTAGGGTCTCTGGAAGACTCTTGAAACCCTTTTAAGGTCTCGTGATTTAGATACTTTTCCTCCAAAGAGGTTTTCAAATATATTCTCTGTGTCAAAATAGGTCTTAAGAGCCTTTAAAGCGTTTATAAAGCCGTTTATAATAAACGCTTTAAAAGGTTCAAAAGACCTCTTCATTTTTATAATGCTCTCTCTTTTAAAGTTGATTGAAAACTTTTAATATTATTGAAATGTTTGTATATTTCCTGTTTTTCTTTCTTCTTCTTTTAATTTTTATGATAGATCAATTCTCTGTTGGCCAAAATTCTTCTCAAAGCCAAGTGAAATTGATTTAAAAGGCATCTCTTTTCTGTACTCTCTTCAGAGCTGTCTTCGACCTGTCAAAGACAAACAACCATAAATCGTTCAGAAGAGAAGAACACGCCCCCAGAAATTAATCAAATAGAAACTGGATAATGTTGAAATGCAAGCAAGGATTTCTGAGAAAGAGATTTTATCGCGTTAGATACAAATTGAAAAGTAATTGTTATTGTTGTTCTCTACGTCTCCAACCTAATCCTCCGCCTCTATGCTTCTTCTATCCTAATTTCTGACTCCTCCTTTTCTTTGGACTGAATTCTATTGCCCTTAATTCCTCCTGGCGCTCCTTTCATTTTCTTGATATCTTTTTCCACAAGGTTTTTTTCTCGTTTGGGGGCAAAAAGGAACAAGATTTTTCCGAATAAATTGTGCACAATGCAGCCAAATACTAGCAAAGATTGTACTGCAAATAGAAAGTGCTGCCAAATTGTATTTAACTTTGTTTATTCGTGATCGAATAACGCTGGAAGAAAACAAGCTGCTGTCAAACAGAACAATGCAAACACAAACACACACACGAATACAAACACACCCACAAACACACACACACACACACACACACACACTCGAACACCATCACATTTTATTAAAAATCTGCTTCAAGTGAATTGAGGCTAAAAGCTTCCTCTAATGGTTTGTTGTATTTGTCCCTTTTTTGGCCCAAGCATTTCTGTAAAGTAAAGAAAAAAAAAACCCAGTTCAGGTCCTTCAGTCGCCATGATTTAGCGACTGCGTTACGTTGAAAAGAAGAAGCAACGTGTCCTCTCAGAGGCTTTCTCCGAAGTTCATTCGGTTTCTGTTTGTCTGCTTTGGGTACACTTTGGTGCAGCATAAATGCTCCAAAAAGTCCTGCGGTTGTGTGGCGTTAATTCTTTTTTTTCCTATTTGTTAACGTATATTCTCAAAATGTTGGAGTGATGATGGTTGTTTTTGGTTACAAGAAGGTTTACGAAGAGCCTGGAATGGTGCCTCTCGCTAACAGAATCGCTGAAGAATTGATTGAAATAATGAAATTGATTCATTGGTTGAGAAAATTGCTTCATTTCTGAAGTGAATTTTGGCAAAAAATCGTAGGTATTTTAACGGAGTGACCCTTATATTGCTTGAGAATGTCATAAGCAGCGTCAAGAAGCAAGGTCAAGAAGCAGCGGTAATCGTGAGCGGATGATGATGATGAGACTGTCCTAGATTAAGCTGTTAGTATTAAAGTGACCACGATGACATTATTTAAAGCGATCTGAACATGGTAATAATGATACTAATCAAGAGCAAGGATTATGATCAAGGTTAGTTAGGCGATCATAATGAGTTAGTTATGACAGAAGAACCAGGTGTGATGACACATACAATGTCATGATAGTAAATGGTTTTATAATGATGAAAATGATCGAGGTTTTGGGTTGATAAATTCGGACTAAGAGACGTTATACAGAGATTTCGACAATATTGATTAAAATATAGTCTTGGTCTTGATCAAGATGACGATATTGACTCACTTGATATGATTGATTATGATCATGATCGCGATTTTATGATAATAATGTTGAAAATGATACACTTTTTTGCGAAAATAATGATGATGTTGATTAAAGTGATGTGTTCTAACTGATCCTGCTGACGCTAATCGACATAATTTGATTTGATTGTAATGATCATTATAGAGTAATCTTGATGATGTTGTTGATCAAGAGAGATCACGATGTTAAAGCGATGTGCAGAGATAATGACGATATGGATCAACAAAGTGTGGCGATCATTATAAAAATGATCATAACAATGTTAAAATTGTGCTCATAACGATTAAAATCTTGATGGCATTGATGAAAGTAATGTGATAATGGTAATCATAATGATGGTAATACACTGAAACAGTTCCAGCGATCATGGTCCAACTATATCAGTCCTTTTGGCATGCCCAGGGTGATGCGCATGAGACGAGAAAATGCTCAGTCTCGTCTCGATAGTGTCTCGCATTCCGCAATGAAATCCAGCAACGAGCCCGAAAAAATCCTTTATATAATTATTGCCAATGATACCTACTAATTATTATCATGAGATAATGAAATTGATTATTTTCGAAACTTTTAGATCGCCATTATTTTGAAAAAAAATTGAAAAACTGAACTCTTAAACTCTTATCAACAACGAAAAAGTCATCTATTGCTTGCTGTAGAGTGTAGAAAGTTTGAATGATTTTTATGTTGTTTTTGTGGTGAAAATTTTTAATTTGTTAACAACGTTTTTTTTTTTGTAAAACTTTTGGGAAATATTACTTTTTCAATTAAAAAAAAAAAACTAAAAATCAAAGTAAAGAAATTGCGTTTAAAAAAATTGCTTCTAAGCAAAAAAATAAAAACAGCACACACACTCTCCCACACACATACACAAATACCTTATACATTTTTTTTTCCGCCCACAGGAAACGGAAGTTCTGATGCTGTCATGGCATTACAGTCGTTGGTAAATGTCGAGAATATTGCTTTAACGCTTGCAATACATATGTACATATGAAAGTCATAATGTGTATGTGTGTGTTTGTGTACGTACATGCAGCCATATGTGTCTTTGCTTTTTTTTGACGGATAATGCAATGTTTTCATGCACATTTTATGTTGACAACACGTTGTTGAAATGCAATTTGCAACTTTCCATTGTGTCGACAATACCTTTCGCTTGTTACAAATGTTGTCGAAGTTGTCGAAATTGTCGCTGCTTCGATTCGATTTGATTCGGGCAGAATCGTTTCCATTTGATGCGACTCACAATCGATTACAAACGATTTTTATTTGCAAAGAAAAAAAACTATGTTTTTCTATTATCAAAACTTAAACGGTTTAGCAGTTGATTTGATTTGATTTGGCCGAGAAAATGTTGGCAAAATTTACCCTATTCCACCCCCTCTCCCCTCCCCCCCCCCTCCTTCTCTCTATCTCTTTTTTATACAACACTCTTCACTCAACTTCATCCGTTCTGAGTTGTCAACTTTCGACATTTTCTGTCAATAGAATTTTATTCGAAATTGTTTGTTTGCTGCAGCGAACGACTCGCGAGTACACTCGTAATAGTTTTCTTTTATTGACTGTTGTTGTTGTTGTTGTTGTTGTTGTTGTTCACGAAGTTAGATATGAAATTGTTCTTTTGTAATTGTCAATAAAACCTGTCAATAACTGCAGCATAAACGATTATCGTAAGAATTTTTTCTATTTTTTTTTTTTCAAAAAGAGCACTTTTAAGGAGCTCTTAACTTTATCCTGTAAATTGACGTATCCTCTGCCGGAAAAATGGTTCAGTTTTTTTCAATTTATTGGAATTTATTTGAAATTTTTAAGTTTTAAAAATATATATAAGTGTCAAAACTGTCCAAAGTCTTTCAAATTTCAAAGTCTAACAAATTTCTTCTATTAATACAGAATAATTAGTATCGGTTTATATAGAGTCCATTGTATTACTTTGTCACTTTTCTCCACTTTTTATTTTATGAAGTTAATCGATTTGGCAAATGAATCCTTCATAAGCATTCAATAATCTATCCATTTATTTGCCACGATTCATTTTTTATTCTTTCATTTTATGCATTAATTAATTATTGCTTAATTATTGAGCTTACATTGACATTTTTCTATTTCAATACTCTTACTCTTCTTAATATTAATTTTAGAATTTTTTGTGAACCAGTTTCAATTTGTATTTTTCTTATTGATTTGGCAAATGAATCATCTATAACCATTCATAATCTATCCATTCATTTGTTACGATTAATTTTTAATTCTTTTTATGGCATAATCTTTGAGGTTAATGACATATCTCTATTTTAGTACTCTTACTTTTCTTAATATTAATTTTAGAATTTTCTCTGAACAAGTTTTTATTTGCATTTTTCTTATTGATTTGGCAAATGAATCATCCATAAGGATTCATATTCTATCCATTCATTTGTCACGATTCTTTTTTCAATCTTTCATTGCATAATCTTTGAGGTTATTAACTTTTCTCTAGTTTATTACTCTTACTCTTCTTAATATTAACTTTAGAATTTTCCCTTAAAAAATATTTATTTGCATTTTTTGTTATTATCACCAAAAATTTCATTTCATTTATAAAATTGCTGATTTAGCGATTTTATAATAATATCTGAAATATAATTTTCTATAGTCCGTGAAGAGAAAAAAGCATAAAAAAGGAAAATTAAATAAATGCAAAATCAGAGACGAAAAGCTTTGAAAGTCTGAGAAGAAAAAGGAAAAGTTGCGAATTTATTCAATTGCAAAATATTCAATAGAAAATTGATGAAGAAGCTCAGCTAAGGATTAAAAGGGCGGGCGGTCATAGGACGAAGGGACAGACGTTGCTAAAAGAAACTGAAGCTGAACTGAAGCATGAATTGATGAAGATGAATTTGAAGACGAACATAATGATTGAAGTGATAATGACGACAAAGGCAAAGGTGAAGATTAGTATAAAATGCTGCAGAGATAATGAAGAAAGGATGAGAATGATGATGTTGATGAAGAGATGATGAGAGGGTGATCACGAAGGTTTTTGTCGTGTGTCGAATAATGAAGACTATGATGAAGATGATAATGACGTTTAGACTGAAAATCACTGTCTCGTTCTTGGCTCTCGCGTCTCGGGACTGCAACATCTTGTCTCTTTCACGCAATTCGTCTGCGCTTGCCGAAAAGCCTCATCTGTCAAATCTCGACAGAGAAAAGCTCTCACTCTTGGTTTTCGGTTCTGGTCTCTACTGAAAAACACATGTTTCGTCTTCGGTTCTTGTCTAGACTGTTGCGCTCTCCTCTTGACTGTTCGCGAGTTCTCTTCTCGATTGATCAACCCTGACGCGATCTCGGTTCTCGTCTTGAGTGGAAAAGTTATGCAGCTTTGTTCTCGTATTTGGATCTCGTCTTGGTGTTATAGACAATATCGAGACTTTGATAAATTCTCGTCTCGTATTTTGAAGAATATAAATCTGTTTTTCCATCCTCAGCGACGACGTTAATGACAATTATGAATGTGATGGTGATTATGACGGTGATGATGACAATGACTGTAATGAACGCGTTGTGTATAAAGTCTTCAACAGTCTGCAACATTTATGTCCATTGGGATAAAATTTATTTTTGCTTGCTATTATTTTTTTTCCTTTCTTCCTGCTAAGCTCTTCTACTACGAATGTCCTGCGAAGACTGTGATGAAAATACCACAAAAAAAACAACATTATTAATAAACGCAAATCACGGTGAAAAATATTACGGATTATGTTGTTGTTGTTGTTGTTGTTGTTGTTGCTTTTGTGTGGTCCCGTTTTGTAAAATACCTTCAGAAAGTAAATGGAAATGACTTTTCCATTGAAATGGAAATTTTTCCATTCAGTTCCTTTGAAAAGGAAGACAGATAGATGTTGATTATTAATGAAAAAATTTTCACTCAGCAAAATAAAGCTAAAGCATGATCAAAGGCTTACCGTAACCGTAACCAGATGCTCTCCAGCTCTCCCGCCAGTCGGCAAAAAATATACACATAAATAAGTTGTGGAGCTTCCTTCTAAAAAAAAAAAAAAAAATTAGAAATAAAAATAAAAAAAAGTAAAAAAAAAAATAAATTATTTTAAAACCATTTTTATTTGACATTATTTTGTAAATTTTTAAATAATTTAGAAATTTTTTGGGCTCCAGGTCACTTAAAAAAAAAATTAAAAAAAAAAAAAAAAAAAAAAATAAAAAAAAAATATAAGCATTAGAAAAGCATGTTTTTGTTTCTTTTTTTTTAACACATAATAAAATTTGTATGCTCTTAAATAAAATATGATTAATATTATGTACTTTCCAAAAATGATTTTTTATATTGTTAAAAATTGTTTTATTGGTTTATGGTTAAAATTTATATGTGTAAAAATTTGGTTCCAAAACATTATTGGTCTTTTCCCCAAAAAAGAAGAAAATTCCTTTTCACTTTTCATTCTCAAAAAATGTTCATTTTCCTGAAAACAAAAAATATTTCCTCTTTCACCTTCAAAACTGTTTTCTATATAGTTTTGAAAAGGAATTACTTTTTATTTATTTTTTTGCCCTCGAAAATTCTGGGAAGCAAAATTGTTCACCTCAGCAATGAATAAAGACATGGCCGGTCATGTTTTCTCTTTTTGTGCTTTTGTGCGGTCGCTGTCGCTGTCAGCCGAAAACATCTGTCGCTGAAAATGTGATGATAATTTTTTTTTCAGGGCATATAAAAATTAAATAATTCATAACAACAAACAAAATAAAGCAAACAAATAAAATACGAGACGAGAAAGAGGAACATTTTCAAACGTGTTGTTATTGTTCCTTTATAACAAGCAGGCCTGCCAAAATGTGTCACTTTGACACTTATCAAAACTCATCATTCACCACTCATCATCCTCAAAATCTCCATTAACAACAACCTTATTATACTTTTTTTACACTGCGCAGTATTTTATTATTGACACTCTTGACACTCTTTTTGTTGCCATTTCGTTTATTTTATCAATGATCAGAAAAAGTATAAAGAAAGAGAGAGAGAGAGAGTGAGTGTTAATGAATGTGTGCGGTTGTGTGTGTGTGTGCGGTTGTTTGTGCTTTTTTTTGCCACGTATTGTGCTCTTTTTCATAATAGTTTGCAATTCATAAAGAGCGACCACGTTATCGGGGAAGGATCAAAATAAACAGATCTCTAACGTGGCAACAACAAAAACCTTTTTATCCCCCTGTTTTTTTTCTACTTCTTCTTCTTCTTCTTCTTCCAGTTCTTCTTCTTTTATTCGCATAAATATTGTGTGACAGATAAATAAGTTGTCAATAATCGTGTAAATTTTTTCATATGCTCACAATCAAGATCAAGAACTTTTTTTTTTGATTAATAAAATATTATTTAACGACCTCATTTTGTCGCTCATACTTCAACAAATTAGAATGTTTTTAATGACTATAAAATTCTGAAATTGACAATGACTGAAATTCCTTAACAAAGCATTCCTTTAACTCGAATCGGTTTGTGCATCGTCGGCAGCAGCAGAGAAAAGCTCCGCTGTTGACACTCGAAAGCTATAAATATTTGCAACTTTTTCGGTAGAGCCAACGAAAGCAACACGTTAGCGAAGGCATGAACCCACACGCTCGATGCAGACAAATACAACAACAACAACAACAACAACAACAACAACAACGACGACGAGAACAGCAGTAGCAAAGTCTTTGAACAAGGATGATGGTATGAGAATAATGGAAAATAAGAAGAAGAAGAAGAACAAGAAGAGAAGTGCAAAATGTTGGTGCAAAGCGTAGCACAATTCGAAACTTGGAAGTTGTGCAATGCAAGCAAAGGGTTGTGGTTGTTGTTGTTGTTGTTTGGAAAAGTTGAAGCTGTAGATGAATTAAATTCTGATTGGAAGCATTTTCGAAAATAAAATGACGGGAAAGAAAACAAAGAAATTGGTAAGAGCAAAAAGAAGAAATGTATTTTTTTTAAATAAGATAATATTTTTGGAGACTTGAAAAATTACTTGAAAAACATTTAAAAATTTTAAAACAAAAATATACATAATTATTTATGTATATTTATATAAATGACATAAAAACTGCCGAATTTTTGTTAATTGGATTTTTCTGCATAATTATCTACTTAAAAAGTCGTTTTTTTCTCCAATATAAAAAAATAAAAAGGACTGTTAAACAACATTATGCAATACTATGAAATTGGAAATGCAATTGTGAATTTTCTCAAAAAAAGTTGAAAAAACACGACATAATTGCGACGACGGTTTTTGCGGTGGAGTAATGTGGGCGGAAGAAATAGAAAAAATGTTAAAATTTATAAAAATATTTGCTAAAATTATGAAAAATTTTTGGGGCAAGAAGAAAAAACAAAAATTAGCCCTAAAAAACTGTCAAAAAGTTTAAAAAATCACCAAAAAATCAGTAAAAATTAACAAAATATTTTCGTTAAATTATGACGCACCAAAAGACACGTTAGCAAAACACACTAAAAATCCGAGAAAATGGTTTTATTATAAAATTATAAAGGCGCTACGAGTATTTTTGAAGCTCGCTTTGGAGAGAAACCGGTTTCGGCGATGTGCCATTTTCGGTATATTTTTTTTGTTCGCAAAATCATAAATTTTAAATCTAAAAAAGGCCGATATATTTGAAGAATAGTTAGAGAGAGGCGCGGAGAAGAAGAATGCAAGGAAGAAAACTGAGATTGACGCAAGTTTGAGCAGAAAGAGATGCATAAGTTTTTGCTGCAGGAATCGTTTAAGCAAAATATCGTTTCTGCATTTGCATTTTGCATTTAATATTGCACTTGTTGTTATGCAATTTCTTGTGCATAATAATTTGCAAATTTATTTATTTCATTTAAAAAATATGTATTACTTTTGGCTTAATTTATCAAAGCCAAAATCGACAGGATTGTTCAACCGCTAGAAGTGTTCTGAATACCAGGATATTTTATGTCCTGAATTAAAGAAAATATTTACAAAAACACCAGCTTTTGCTTTTTGCTTTAAAAGTTGATTTTGCTTTTAAAGTTTTTACGAGTATCATCTTAAGGCGGAAATTCTCTCTCTCTCTCTCTCTCTCCCTCTCTCCTCCACTTCATTCCCTTTTTGTCGGGATAATGAAAATTATCTTTTATGCAATGAATCCTTAATAGCGTTATCATTTCCTCACATCCGTTTTCGTGAGATCTCAGAATGAAGACTCTGGAGATTTTATAATTCTGCAATTTTTTTCTTTAAAAATTTGCATGCATGAGTGTGCTGCAACACACACACACACACCCACCCACACGCGTCCTCTAAAACAACTCGTGTTTCATTTTAATTTTGCGAAGCTGGGCATTTTTTTACCGGCGCTTTTAATTATCCTTATGCGGCGGTCCTCTCAGGTGTCCTCGCACTACAAAAAAGCACATGAACATCCTCACATTTATGTATGTATGTGTGTATATATTTTTTTTTAAAATTTCTACTTTTTAATGCGGACTTTTTTCCATATGAATGAAATTTTTAATTTACTTTTCAAAGCCTTTATGAGGTAAAAGCTTCTTTAAGCCTTTGCCAAATGGTCGAAATTTTCAAGAGTGTGGTTTTGTGTGTGTGGGTGTCGGGGGGTGTTTGTGTGTGTGCTAAAAATGTGTGCATATGCTTTGCAATTAAAATATGGGTGGCTGTGGGTGTGGCCAAGTTGCGAAAATTGCGTAACTCACTCACTTACGTATGTACAGTGGGACAAAAACATGCATAGTCGTACAAACAAATGAGAAAAATTATTATTTTTATGGCAGATTTGAAACCTTTTTGGGCAAAAAGAGTTGCGTATGACGTTGGTTTTGGTTGCTTTTATTGAAATTGAGTTGTTGTTGTTGTTGCTGTTCGTTTGATTGAAGTTGGTCCGATTGAGGTTTTGAGGTTGAGATTAATTTTTTTTTTTTAAAGTCCAAAATTCCAACAAAAAAAAAGTTAAGGTTTCATTAAGCATTGATTATGGGTTTGCTGAAGCTTGTTCATTGATGAGTTGATTTAAGTTTGATTGTGATCAAGTTTGAGGTTGAGTTGGTTGCAATTGGTTCGATTGAGTTGGGGTTGTCTTGTTTGGATTGTTTAAGGAGAGAGAGTGTAGCTGCCGCTGCCGCAATGTGTTTGAGCTGTAAAGATCGGTTGAGTGTGATTGCGTTGGTCGAGTTTGAGTTCGTTTGTTGAGATCGGTTTGATGAGTTTGAGTTCAAATGGGTTAGATTCGAGTTTGAAGTCTTTTTTTAATTGATTTTGGGTGGTTTATTTTTAAGTATAAGGTTCAGTATAAGAGTTTGATGCAATTTGGTTGGATGATTGTGTTGGAGCTCGATAATCGAATTTGTTGATGGCGATGTCTGGAGATTGAGTTGTTTGAGGTTGAGTTTGAGGCTGAGGGCTCGGCCGTTTGAGATTGTTGAGGTCGATGTGATTGATTTTGGGTTGTTTGAGGTTGGTTTGTTTAGGATAAAGCCTGTTGAGATTGGAATTGTTGGGTGGTTTAAAACTGGGTGAGTTAATGTGATAGAGGAAAGATTTCAGTTGATAAATTTGAGGAATTTAAAGCGGAAGAAAATTATGTGATGTGTAAGAAATATCACTGTATATACACAGAATTCTGTTCTGGTCCACTGTATGCACATACATAGGTCGCTCGAACACCTCCGTGCGACATGTTGGCAGCTAACTCGAACGACCGTGGCGTCACCGCAAACCCGTCACGTATCGTACGACGACAACGACGACGAGGTGGTAACATTAATCAAGTCCCAGAGTAATCAACATATTTTAATATGAATTTAGCAATTTTTCTGCGAAAAAAAGCAGGAAACACCTCCGTCACTGATTCTAAGTCTTAATCAGAAGGAGGCGCTGCCGCCTCGACGGCTTTTGCTTGCGCTCGCGTACCGTGCGGTGCGCTGCGCCTCGACCAAAGTTCGTTGAGCATGCATTTTTGAGGATTTGCAATGTTCAAATGAAATATTAAAAAATTATGCAAATGAGTTTTCAGGAGGCGGTTGATGATGTCCTTGCGTGCTTGCGGTTTTTTTCTGTGGGACGAAAAGCCCTCTCCGAGGGTACCTGCCCTGCCCTGCCCCTTTTCTCTCTTTCTCACTCTTTCTACTTAAAGACAATTACGATTTTAATTGCTCTGATTTTAAGAGAAATAAACGAGTTTCAAAAAAATCTGCATTTGCCAAAAAGGAGAGGAAGTCCTTTTTTATGCTAAAATAAAAGTGCATTAAGGGATAAAGCGCTCGCTGGGTATTTGTGATTTTTTTATTATGCTTAAAGGGGCAAAAAATGCCGGAAAAAAACGCATCGTGTCGGTCTCGTCTCGTCTCGTCACGTCTCGTCACGTCACGTCAGTCAATCATAAACACAATAAAAACCGCCAATATTCGAATTATATCCTTGGCGGGAATATAGAGCGTCCTGGTGGGCTGCGGAGGGGTGGGGCAGAGGGTGCTTAATATATACAACAACAACAACAACAACAACAACAACAGTACTAGCAGCAGCAATAACAATAAAACAATTTATGCTTGAATGATTTTTGCCAGCATTTTGATCAAAGGACGTTACAACGTTTTTTATTTAACACTTTAGTGAAAGAAAGTCCTGGAATGAATGAATGGTTGATTTAAGGATGGGCAGTATGGGATGGCCCAAGTGTGGGTGAGTCATAAAAAAAATGCACCTGAAATGAATGCTGCACAGCGACGACGCAGCGACGACGCAGCGCGTTGGAAGCAAGAATTTGAAGCGAACACTGCTTCTCTCAGTGTTTTTTTTTTGTTTTTGTAATAAATACAATAATTTGAAAATATGAAAATTGCGAAAATTACCAGAATCTCACAAAAGCGAGCATAAATAAAAAAAATATGCCAAAGGCTTGAAATTGAAAGCCTTTGAATGGCCGACTAATGCAGTCATTGATCGTAAGTGTTGTGGCGGTTGCTGGTGTTGTTGTTGTTGTTGTTGCAGGTGGATTGATGATGCATTTGTTGGAGATGGTATGCTATAGAGTATGCTATAGCATAGACCGCGATGGTTATGGTCGCGCTCGCTGTTCGGTAAGTGGTTCGTTTGCCCGATTCGGGGGCTCTTGTGACTCGATGACTTGAGGACTGGATGGCTTCGGGGAGGAGGAGACAATTCAGTGCAATTCATTTGCATTTAGCACTAATGAACATTAGGTTGTGTTTTTTAGACAATTTAAAAATTTGAAAAGATTTGCTGAAGAGAGCATAAATTTGCATGCACTTCAAGGAATTCCGGGGGCGAGGCGGAGGAAGGGCGGGGGAGGCGCAACTTCTGTGATGCTTTGGAAAAAGGGACAGGGTTTGTTTTTTTTGCTCGTGAGAGAGCGTGTAGTGTCAGAGGAAAGAAGGGAAGAAGAGAAGGAGAAGCCGTAAAGAAGGTTGTTAAAACATCTAAAGGTTTGTGCTGCTTCTTCTTTTTCCTCATTTCGAGAGGATTTTGTCGAATTTTGTAATTATTCCAAACAACACAAGAACCTTTGAAGTGGCTACTGGTAAGCACTTACCTCACTAGTGCGCAAAAAAAGCGCTTAAGGTGCATAGAATCATTGTGAAAATGGATTTTCGCGAAATTTCTTTTGTCCAAAACGTTTTTTAAAACACTAAATTTTATTAAATCTGCCTTTTTTAGAAACTCTTTCTCTAAATTTTTGCCCAAAGCTCGTTTTCGTAAAGCAATTTTTTAATTATTCTAATTAATCATTTCTTAATTAAAAAGATTACAATTTTCTTTTGACAACATAAAGCTGCATTCTTTTTACGCGCAGCATTTTTTATAGCGCAATATTATTTTTATTATTATTCTCTCGAAAGTGTCAAAAAAAATAACGTCTTTCTCGAACCATTTTCATAATTCTCGTAGGAAAAAAAACCGGCGGCTGCAAAAAAGGGATAATAATAATATTAAGAATAATAAAAATACGTAATAATAATAATGAAAAGGAAATGATGAGTTGAGGCGAGATTTTTTCTTATAATGAGTCTATATTTTAATTATTTCATATAGAAATCTTTTATGCAGAAATGCAAGTACCTCACCCTCACCCTCAGCGAGCCCCAGCTAGCTTCGCTCCAACAGTGTCCACCTTCCACCAACCCGCCGCCAACTACAATCACAACAACTTTTCATCTGGCAACAACTAGAGCAGACCGAGCTCGTTTGCATTTTGCTTGCTCTTCTGGCACTTCTTCCTCTTCTTCTATTTCCACACTTTCATATGCTTGCATGAGTTATAAACATCAACACACACGCGCAGCTGCACTAAATAGGAATTCGTGTGTGTGTGTGTGTGCATAACACAAAAAAAGCATATTTATTTAAAACTTTGCAACGAGTTTGCAAAAGAGTGAAAGAGTGAGCAAAAAAAACGTGCACAAAGCTTTTTTTCCAAATAATAATAAAAATAATAAAACAATAAAAATAAGACAAAGAAAATTGAAAATAAAAAGAAGAATTTTTGCAAACAAAAAAAAAATTAAACACAAAAAAGATTGCAAACTTAAAAATAAGTTAAAGAAAGCAGAAAGAAAACGCGGAGGAAGAAGAAGAAGAAGCAGTAAGACATAAAAAAAAATAATGAAAAAGTACTTCATTAAAAATCAACTCACTGTAATCGTGTCGCCTCGCCGCGCCTCATCCGCCGAACGGCCGTCGTATTGTCACAAAAAAAAAACAAAAAATAAAAAAAAAAATTGGAATAAAAGTATTTCCTTTTTCTTCAACACACGGCAGCGCCATCATAGTGTGAGTAAGTTACATTAACAAACACAAACGCATTATAGAATTTAACTAAAAGAAAAGTAGGCAGAGCGAAAGAAGAAGAAGAAGAAGAAGAAGAAGAAGAAAGGGTTGGGGTTGGAAAGGAGAGAATTTTAGAAGAACGAACGAAGAGAGAAGAACAGAAAAAGGCGAAAAAACCAGACGACAACACACAAAAAAGCAGCCATAAAGAGAGAAAGCAAGCAGATGAAGAAGAAGAAGAAAGAGGTGTAGAATAAGGAATAATAGTGAAAAATGGATAAAGAATGAAAAGGAAAGGAAGTGACAAGAAGAGAGACATAGAGAAGGACAATGAGGAAAAAGGGTGAATGGCAAAAAGAAAATAAAGGAAGGGAACAAATAGAGGGCGATGGAGGAAAGGTGAAAAGAGGAAAAGAGAAAGAAGAAGAAGAAGAGGAAGGTAGGAAGAAAAATAGTGGAAGAAATGAGAAACGAAGGAGGTGAAGAACGAGCAAAAAAGATGTAAAAAGAAAAAGCTGGATGGAAGGATAATCCAGAAGATATTATTAAAAAGAAGGGGGAAGAAGCTGGAGAAGAAGCTGAAGAAGAATAAGAAGAAGAAGAAGAAGAAAAGACGAAAAAAGAAGAAGAAGGAGAAGAGACGAAGTAAGACAAGAAAAGAAAAGAAAAAGGTCTTTTATATAGAAAAAAAAAGCGATTGCAAGGAAAGAAGGATTAAAGAAAGAATGTAGAAGAAGAAGAAGAAGTAAAAGAAGAAGAGAAAAAAAAAGAAGACAACGAAGAAAAAAAGACAAGGTAAAACAAGAAAAGAAGAAGGAAGATCTTTTATATAAAAAAAAGCTGATTGGAAGGAAAGTATCAAAGAAAGAATGTAGAAGAAGGAGTAAGCACAAGAAGAAGAAGAAGAAGAAAAGTCGACGTTAATTAAGAAAAGATGGAGAAAGCGGCGAATGGAATGCAAAAGAAGGGATGACGGAAGACCTTTTGTACAGAGAAAAAACGTGATTGAAAGGAAAGGATGAAAAGAAAGAATGTAGAAGAAGGAGTAAGCACAAAAAGAAGAAGAAGAAGAGTAAAAAGAAAAAGAAAAAAAAGAAAATGAAGAAGTAGAAAAAGAAGAAAAAAAAGAAGAGGAAGAAGAAGAATAACTAAAACAAGTTTCATAACCAAAAAAAACCAACACGATCCACACCCCGCCTTCTTAAAGTAAAAATGCTTTACTAATTAAATGACATACGATAAGATGTCATCTGTCATCTTAAAAGACATCTCGCTAAATACAGCCTCCTTTGCCATAGAGTCTGTCTATGTCTATGGCCAGAAGGTCCTCCGCAGTTTGTGAAAACCGTGAGACCGTTAAAGAGTTGCTCTAAGGCTATTTTGAAAACCTGCCGGAAAGATCCACAGTCTGAGAAGAGTTCTCGGTTTCGGTTAAGAAGATCAATCGAATTCGAATTCGAATTCGAATCGAATTAAGTCGAAAGGCGATGAAGTCGAAAATAATACGCGGTTCGTGTTCAAAGCAAAATTAAAGCCACGAAAAAAGAAAATTAAATGCCACGATTGTGCTTGTTTTTTGTTGTGGACTTAATTTCTTAGGGTGGAAAATCAAGGATACTCCAAAAAAAGGACAGACTTAAGTAACCAAGTTTCCACTAATATCTTAGATTATATTGCAGCATTAAAATATTAGTGTTCATGATGAGTTTTCTCATTTTTAGAAACCAAATTTTATGTTGGCGCCTTAGACAAATTCAAATTGTTTCCTTCTTGCCTCCTTTTCTCCTTCTCCTTGTTTCTCCTCCTTCTTTTGAGTTGCGCTGTGATGAATTGTGATTTTAATGGCGGCGCCTGCTATGGCGAAAAAGACCCAAGAAGGAGTCACGTCACGTGAGCTTGTTTGTAACCATTCCCATTCTTACGTTCTTACGTAATCCATGAACATAAGCCCATAAACAATTAAGGACTCGTTTTTTATTGTATATATATAGTATACACGCATGCATTATTTTTTAAAAATCCTTTGATCAAAAGCGAAGCAGAGCGAAGAAGTTTTAAATGAGAAAAAATACTTTTGCAATTATTGTTTTGTTTTGAGAAGGAACAACAACAACAACAACAACAACAACAACAACAGCAGCAGGTACCTAACAAATGCAACAAATATGGAAAATTGTACACAACACCGCTAACAGCACAGCACAGCACACGCCCCCTCATCAAACCGCCCACGCTGCATTTGAATGCAGTACAAGAATGCAGTCCGTAAAACATCTCTCTCTTTCTTTCTTTCTTGCTTTCTTTCTTTCTTTCTTTCTTGCTTTCTTTCTTTCTTGTCTTTTTTTTTTTTTAGTAGAACGAAACACTAAAAGCGCGACACTTAAGGCGTGGCACTTGATGTAAAATGAAAAATTCTTCAATCAAGTTGAGCACTTGGCATAAAAAACAACAACAACAACAACAACGACAACAGACACGACAGCAACAGAAACAGCATAATAATAATCAACAACAAAAATGTGTAGAAGAAAAGAAAGAAAACTGTACCCAACACTTTGTTTGATGTGCTGGCAACAGCAGCAACAGCAGCAACAACAACAACAACAACAAAGTATCATGTGCAGCATGTGCATTATTTTTACTTTTACAAAAACACACAAAAAACATCGTTAGCAGCAATTACTGTCGCGAGAAGAATGTACCAAACAATTGCTATAACTGCAGGGGTATAAGTGTGTGTGTGTGTGTGTGTGTGTGTGTGTGTGTGTGTGTGTGTGTTGCACCTGCTGATTCAATTTTCGTCTAAAATGGTTCGTAAAAATACTTAGTTAATTGCTCACTCAATTAACATCTTTGGCGAGCACTTGAGACGCCGCGCCGCCGCGCCGCCACGCTGCCCCACGCCAACGCAGCCGTAAATAACGCCCTCGGAAATGGCCTCTCTCTCTCTCTCTCTCTCTGTCTCTGTCTCTGTCATGCTGCCAACTTTGTCAAGTACCGCAACGCCGTCTTACTTAAGCGTGTCATTTAGCATGCAACGCACTCGAATTCGGGCTATTCTGGTGCTCTTTGTATGGCACTCTGAAGTGCATTTTCCACGCCGTCATGTGCCACGCCTCTGCGCAGCGCCAGCTTAAATGATTGTTTGAGAAAAAAAACGGAGAAAAAGGTGGTTTTTTCTAACGTCTATTGCTTTTTTGTGGTTTTTGTTGGTCATCAGTAACACACGTCACTGTTTTTTCACCGTTTATTTGACCTTTTCAGTCTCGGCTCCTTCACAGACTTTAGTACCCACAAAAAAGTGCTCACAACCACTAACGGTCAGTTTTAACAAGCTGTTAACAGAACATTTAACGAGCGGCATACGATACGAACCGAAGGATGTGGCTTAAATGGTCGCCAATGCTGTACCTAAGTGGTTCCAAAGAATAGAAATTTTTTAAAAAAACACACCAAAGGAAAGGGCTTGAAGAGCAGCACTGCGGCGGGCTCAAGCATTGAAGATGCTCTAAAACATGAATAGTGTGGCAACGTCATCTATCGAAAGCCAACAAATCTGAGAATTATTGAAGCCTTCTTCCATTTACTAAGATTGAAATTCTTCAAAAACAATTTATTTGAACATTTTGCATTAATTTTGCATTGATTTTGCATTGATTTTGCAATTTGCAATCAACTGTTCATTAATTCTTCAGCTCGAAGCAGTTCAAATCTATTTCAAAACTATTCAATCTATTTTTCTGTTAATAATCATTAGTTTCCAAACGAGTTTTTAATCAATCTATCAATTTATTAGGCTTTTTAGTCGAGCTTTTGTTGCAAGCTATTTAAAGATTTTCCTTTTAACTTTGAATTTACGCAATATTATAGACCTAAAATTTTGAAGATCTTTATGATTTTAAATAAATTGTTTGCTAAATTCCTTCAAACAAAGGAATTCCTTCTCATTTTTTAAGTGGACGTGGTTCACTTTCAATATTTTGACACTGCTTCAGTTGAATGATTAGTAGCACGTTAGCAATTAATTATGTATTAATGTAATTATGTCTTTCTCATAAATTATTTAACATTTTCTCAATAATCTTCGAAATCTTTTCAATTGATCTAATATCAGGTCAGTTTTTCAGCTCTTTCGTCAATTTTCAGTGACATTTAGTGAATCTCAGCGAACTAGTTTTTATTAATTATGTATTATGTTTGTTATTATTTAGTAATTATGTATACAATTAATTATGTATTTCTCATAAATTGTTTAGTATTTTTTTCAATAGTCTTCGAAATCTTTGCAATTAATCTTATTTCAGGTCAGTTTTTTAGTTCTTTCGTCAGTTTTCAGTCACATTTTATGAATCTGAATTTAACATTTTTTCAATATTCTTCGAAATCTTTTCAATTAATCTAATTTGAAGTAAGTTTTTAGTTCTTTTATCAGTTTTCAGTCACATTTAGTGAATCTGAGCGATCTCGTTTTCCGTTTCCGTCTCGTCGGCAAAAAAATGAAAATCTTTTTCGACAGAAGAAATCGAAAAACATCCGCATTTTCTATACATTGATGTCAATTTTCATTTTCTTAGAGTTAAAAATAAAACTTTAATTTAACTTTAAACCTTAAAATGATGGATAGAAATATTTCGACAAATTCTTTCCTAAAATCGCGCCTCTTTTAGAATTTAGACTAACTATTAGACTAATTATTAGACTTATCAACGTTTTCTAGATTTGTAGACATTAATTCTGAACGTAATAAATGAACGGCGAAATATTTTCTATTTTTGTTGTTGTTGTTTCTTTTTTGTGGCACCAATCATACTGAACTACTCAGAGAGAGTTTGAAACTGTGGAGAAGAGTATACAGTGAGTCCCAAAGAGTAAAAACTAAATGAAAATTGAAAGATCATTGCTCAGAGTTAAGAATTTTCAAGAGTTCAAAATGATTTTGCCTGAGAGTATGAGAATGCTTCATGAGAGTATGATGCATTATTAGAAGGTTCTCTACAGTATAAAGTTAAGGAAAAGCCACATACAGTACGAAAAAGCTTAATTAACTTCTTAACAGCGGATTAACTCACAAACCTATAATCTCATCAGTTCAGCTTCTTGACGAGCTTTCTGCTATTCGGCACGTCCTCTTTCCTAACCTTTAATTTTCGCAACCATTACCATCATCAGTCATCACTTTTGTCATTATCAGCTACAAATGATTTTGTCTTTCTTTCGTCTTTCTTCTTAACAGCAGATTAAATTTCTTTTTCTTCTCCGTCTTTGGAATCATCAAAGAGATCTTTGTTTTTCTGTTTATTTTAATCATTGCTTCACCTCAACGAATATGACTGGTAATAATAGGAGTATGTTATGTACTCGGTATTGATGGTTATGGTTAATGTAGTCTACGTTTTCTTCGACGTCGTAAAAGGAAGTTAGAAAAGCCACAAATTAAGTGCATAAAAAGGGCCATGATTATTATTGCAAATTGTGAAAAATGACAAAATATCATTATGGCCATCAGGCTTTTGCCCTCAAACAGATCATAATCAAAATGTGCACAGACCTTTTTCTGACAAAATTTGTATGGTATTGAAACAAATCAATTTGAATGGACGTTTTTATAAAACATCCTTCCTTTCTCTAAGAAATTTTCAATAAAAATTAAAGAATAACGACAGTATTTAAAACGGGAACCTTTTTGTCATAAAGAAGCCTAACTTGTCGGTCAATTTTTGCTTAAAAATAATGAATAATGAATATTTTAGAAATTTTGTAACTTACTTTTATTTATTTTTTTTTGAGATAATTCCGCAAACCTTTTTTGATGCTATATATTCTAAAAAATACCAAAACTATTCCAAGCATTGAGAACATTCCTTTGAGCAGAGCAACAGAGCAACCACCTCATTGTTGTCTCAGCGTCGTCTACCGTCGGTCTCACTTGAAGCCGGTTTCATATGCTTTGCATTCTCGAGTTTTTTGCCACTAATTGTCATAATATTTAGACAGTGAATATAACATACCGAGGTCATATCCTCAACCAAAAGGAATGCATCCTTTATTGTGGCTTTGAGCCTTTTCTCTACCTGCTGGAGTACAAATTCTTTTGGGAATTCTTGGCTTTCTGCTTGAGTAGAAAAAGAATTTGCCGGGTAATCTTTTTTTCTTATAATTATTTCGTTCTCTTTATCTTGTGCTACTTCTTCTTCCTCTTCCTCTACTTCTTTTTTTATGGTTGAAATGTGTGTTTATTTGTTTAGAGTCTTACAACATTTAGTAAAACTGAACAAAAGTGTGAACAAAAATCTTTAAAGTGTTTTCTTAATGGTATTAATTTTTGCGTGCCACGCCTTTCACGGATTATTATAGAGGCACCTTTTTCTCTCATTCTACTTATTGTTGGTGTTAATTTTGTCAGTTTGTGGTTTGTTTTGTGTGTCGGACAGACCATTTCTGATGGGACGTCATCAGTTCTGTTCTTCAGTACACTCGAAAATACTTGAAAAAGGCATCGATAATAATTTCACACGCTCTGCCCATCTAAATATAATACTCCTGCCTTTTAATATTTCCATTTTTCTTATGGAAAAATATTTTTGCTAGAAAAATTTTATTTTTCTTCTAAAAATTTCGTGGAAAATTATTAATTTCTTTAAATTTTTCGATATGCCTTATTTTATATAAATAATAATTCAATGAGAGTGGAGAGTAGAAAGTAGATGCTACCAAAGAGCATACAATATGCGTTTGGATTGTGCAATATATTGTATGTTCTTTGAAGCTACCTAGAGCGAGATGAGAAAGTTGCGAGATGCATGGAGGAGAGATGTCTAGAGATGTGGAGAATGAGAAATCAGTGATCAGTGATCGTTTGAAATGGTTAGAAATGAATTAGAGATGGCTTAAAGCTTCTGAAAGTATGATTAGAGCATAAATTAAAGATCTTTCTTTACATTTTGTAGACTTTTTTCGGCCGAAAATAGAATTTTGAACATTAATCAAAGAGGTTAAAAAATACACAGAGGTAGTCGAAAAAAGCGTTAAATTCAGTTTTACAAAGTGTATTTAGTATTTAGGTCTTTTTTACACAAGTTTGGAGCGGGCTGAGATAAAGGGAAATGCCAAAAGGTGGTCAATATTTGGTCACAATTGATAGCAAGGAATCAGAAATGTTTAAAAATCAATTTTAAAGGCATTGTATGCATTTCTACGCCAAAAGGACAACACATTGAGGTACTAAAGAATGGTCAGACATGAACTAAAATGACAATATTGATGATATTAATTAATTATGTTTTTATAATAAATTGCTTAACATTTTTTTCAATAGTCTTCGAAATCTTTTTAATTAATCTAATTTCAGGTCAGTTTTCCAGTTCTTTCGTCAGTTTTCGGGCACATTTAGTGAATTTGAGCAAACTCATTTTGCGTTTTCGTCTCGTCTGCAGACGAATGAAATGGTCTACAATTTCAGAAATACAGAAATCTAATCAGAAATGATTAAAGATCAATTTTAAAGGCAATGTATGCATTCCTTTGCCAAAAGGACACCACATTGAGGTACTAAAGAATGGTCAGAGGTGAACCCAAATCTAGACTAGAACTGATGAGGCGAGGAGCGCACATGATGGTCTCTCTGTCTAAATAGACCCAAATGAAAGGCATTGAATTATTTTAATTTAATGAAAAGCAGAAATTAAGGGCATAGATCAATTCTTCTGATGAGAAGATCTTACATTTTCCAGATAGCTCTGCTACCGCTTCTTTCGCGCTCTCTCTCTCTGGTCACTGATCAATATATTGTAGCAACCATGAAACATCTTGAGGCTCAGTTTAAGTTTAATCATTTAATAAAAAGTGGCCGCCTGTTGTTGTCTCTACTGAAAGCCGCGCCGCCACTTCACTTCTCGGCCACTTCAGAAGCGACTCCAATTTTCCCATTACGCACACACACACACACACACATACACACGCACACGCACAGAGGCACTTGCTGGAAACTTTGGAAATTAAGCAGCAGCAGCAGCTCTTGGTGTCTTCTGTTGAGGCGGGCGCTGTCATAAAAAGAGACACCATTCACGGCACGAATGATAAGCTAACAAAATTAACACAGCAGCGAGCGGACATTTTCGGCCACTCTAAAGAATATATATATAAAAAATATCAGTTGAACTGACAGACCGACAGATGGACGGACATTTTAATCGAGCACAGGCGCGGCCTCTCGTCTTTCGACGCAGCGCACCGAAAACGGCGGGCTCTTCAGCAAACCAAATGCAAACACTTCAGCCTCGTTTCATTCAACACAATTCGTTTCCAATTTATTTGCTCTTCTTCTTCGGCTGCGGCCGAAATGAGCTCAACTGAGTTGAAGTGTTGAGCAGCTCGTTCGAGCTTCCGGAAGGTGCTCATCCTTGAAAGGATGAGGGCATTTTTTGTGAGAGTAGATTAAGGGCAATAGCAACAACAACAACAACGACGGACTGTCGAAAATGTTAGTGTTGTTTTTTCCGCTTCTAATTCCGGCTACTCTGCTTCTGCTGCTGATGATGACTACTTTAAATGAGCGCAAAGAAGAAGGCCCCCCCCCCCCCCCCCCCTTTAGAGAAACGTACCAAAAAAAAAACAACACAATTTAACCAACATGGCGGCAACCCTTCAAAATTCAAATGCCGGCGAATGTCGGCGCGGCCGAAGAAGTGTGAAGTGGCAAAAAAATGGAAGAAAATTGAGAGTGAGGGAATAATATTATGCAAGCCAGCAACAACAACAACAACAACAACAACAACAACACGACAATTTTACATGCTGTGCTTGCTTGCTTGCTTGCTTGCTGTCGAAGCGAAGCGGCTTCAGCAAAAAATTTGATTATGATAATCACGACAACAACGGCCGGCCCGCCGGCCACCCCTTGTTAAAAAAGAAAAAACCCCTCCCGCCGGTTTGTTGTAATTTTCGTCTTCGTTGTTGTTGTTGTTGTTATTGTTGTTGTTGTTTTCGTTTAATAAATGAATCCAATCGAGCGCAACGAGTCGGTAGCGCGTAATGAGAACGCAGCCAACCAGGGCGACGCAGCCGTTCAAGTGGACCGCGGCAGGCCACCATCATGGATGGATGGCTGGATGGATGGATGAATGGAGGGAGGAAGTTATAGCAGAAGCGATGGTTGAATGGAAGGCAACGCCATCGCCGTCGAGGCAGGCGGCCGTTTCCGGTGACGCCATTCAGCAGCAACCAATTTACGATTTTAGCTGCGATGCTATTTAATTTCGTAATATTGTTACGATATTATTATTGTGCCTACTGTTTTTTGTTGTTAGTGGTGTTGTTGTTGTTGTTGTTGGCTTTGTTTACTTTGGATTGTGGCGCAGCGCAGTTTTTATTTCAGCTTTTTGCTGATTTAAATAAAAGAGTGCCACAAATTATTTGATTAAGGCGTGATGGACAGCAAGCACGTCGTCGGCGCTGTCGCTGTCGTTGTTGTTGTTGTTGTTGTTTTGGCAGAGCAGGAAAGTGAAGAGATCATGCTGTAAAGGTTGATAATGTAAGAGCAGGCGGCCTGGGAGGCGGTTAAGGCGGACATTTGTGGACTAAACGGCATACAAAAGCAATTTAAAGCCTTTGTTGTCAACGAAATTATGGTTTTTTATTAAAAATTTGCGCGATAGTGACGCCTAAAGCCCTAAAAAAAAAGACTGCTGCTTAATTTCACAGCTCTTCGGATACACTCCGAGAAGGTTTTAGTCACCGAAGTTTAAAATTAAGCATAACTACTAATAGCAAAACCATAAGTCGATTATTTTTTTTTTTATCACTTTCTCGAATTCTTCGGAAATTCGTGAAATGTATGAAAAGTTATTGTGATGAAAGCTCATTAACTCAGGATTTTTTGTTTCTTTGGAAAACACAATAGATTGAGACTCTCACGCCCACACCCACGCCTTCTTTGTTACTGTCGGTACTCTTAACGAACGACCACACACCAGGAACACCATCATCATCATCATCCTCAAAGGGTACCTGATGAAGGGCGTCGTACGTTTTTGTAGAGAGAAAGAAAGCAAGGAAAAACAATAATGCCGCGATTTTTGCATCAAACTAATTAAAAGAATGCAAAAAAGTTTGCAATTCTTTGCCATCGACATTTGAAGAGCATAAAACTTCACACTTAACGCAGACTCAAGAGCGCTAAGTGCTGCAGCAACGTGTTTGCTGCAACGAACCGACGAAGGCGAACAATTGCAAACAAGTTCTCAGAATTCTTATTAGTTTGCAACAACAACCCGTCGCCGCCGCCCACATCAAAGGCTGGTTTGTCAAATTAACTGTCAAATCCTTTTGAAGACTGCATTCATTCATTCATTCATTCTTCGCACTTCAAAAGCGTTTATTTTCAAAGAGTAATAATTTTCTTTCAGTTTTTTGTCAATTTTTTTTTTCAAAAAATGCAACGCCGCGGGTTGCACGCAACTGCAAAAAAAAAACGACAAAAATTATAATAAAATAATATTTTAAGAGGCGGCGGCGGCGGTGTCGGCTTGTGCCACCTCCTGGTGGTTAACGCCTTGTTAATTAATTAATTTCTTGTTGTTCTCAAACTTCTACAACTCTTTTCAACAAAGGTTTTTGAGCGCTGAAGTTTTCGTTGTTGTTGTTGTTGTTGTTGCCTTGAGGGCGATAATCCTGAGGTTTGTGCACCTTCTTTTTGTGCATGAAAGGGTTAAGAATGCATTTGCGTTGCATTTCGTTGGCATTTGAATGATGAAATGAAGTATGATGGATGATGCTGGGCGTTGAAGAGTAATAGAAGAAGAGGAAGAAAGAAAAGGAAGAAAGGATTCATACGTCCTACACTTGACGTGTGTTGTTTTTTTTCGCAAAGTATTGAAGATGATAATGATGATTTTTTTAGTGGTTTTTGAGTGATTTTTTTTCAATTTGATCAGCCTCAAACAATCGGTGCGTCATCATTGAAGAGTTTAGTAATGAAATTAACAAAGAAACTTTCAAATAAAAAAAACACTTAAGCGCCTTTATGCAGGATATGTTTATTTTTTGCTAAAATAATGAAGCAGGAAGTCTTATAAATCACGGTTTCTAAAATATTTTCCAAAAATTAAGACTTTCTTTCGTTATCAGAAGAAATTAAAGTCATGCTTAAATAAAATTCTGCACCTTTAATAATTCTTTGAAACACAAATTTTTAATTTTTGGTAATTTATTTATTTATTGTTTTTTTATTTACTTATTTCTAACAAAATTATGTTAGAAATTATGTTAGAAAATGTTAAAAAAAATGTTCTTTATAAATAAATGCTCTTTCACTTTTCAATTTCTTTGAAATGTTAATAATTTTATTCATAATAAATAATAATTATAATTTTTTTCTTCACATTTTTCTCGATTTAATATTTCACAAAAAATTAATGGGCTTCTTATACACGTATGTAAACACACACATACACACACACGTGCTCTTCCTGGAATCCAATCAACTTTTTAAAATTAGCCAGCGCGCAGGCAGGCAATTTTATTAGCGGAGACACAAACCCCGCCGTGAACAATTAGCTATAAACGCGGTAGGACGCCCTCTGGTGGCATTTCACGAGATCGAAGGGTTGAGGCTATGATTGCTAATTATTAAATAAATATTGCATTACAACAAAAACAAATCAGCAGACATAAATGAGAGCGTGCACGAAAACAAGAACAAGAACAACAAAAAATTAATTGAGTAAGTAACGAGCAACGAAGGCCTGACGACAACAACAACAACGACGACGACGACGAGAACGAAACAAGCTTTCTTTAGTTTGGTAAGGAAGGAATAATAATAGCCACGACCGTGCAACAACAAAAATAATAATAATAACGAGAAGATGAAAAAACACAACGAGAACAAATCAACGAAATTTTATTGGATTAAATTGTTTATGAATTAAAAAATGGATAAAATGGTAGTAAAAACCAAGAAAAAAAAATCGAAAAAATCTAAAAGAATACAAAATTTTAAATAAATAAATTACAAAGAAATTACTTCACTTCAAAATAAATAAATTTAAAAAAACTTCACAAACCATATTTAATAAATTTTAATTTAATAAAAATTTAGTTATAAATTTATAGCTTTCTAGAAATTTTTTTTTTCTAAGCAAAATTATATTTCAAATTTGTTAAAATATTTGAATGAAGCAATTAAAACTAAAAAAAAAAATTATTCTTATTAGAGAAAAATTGTCATAAATAAAGAAATTACAAAAAAAAAATGACAATACATACTTCAAAGTAAACAAGTTATAAATAAATTTAATAAAGCTTTATTAAAAGTTAAAAAATAATACTCAAACATGAAGAAATTAAAAGTTGGAAAATAAATTATATTCTTATTACAGAAAATTGAAATTATGTAATATATTTAAAAAAATTCTTAACCCTTTTTAATATTGGATGTATATTTATTTAAATATATTCTCAATTAAAATATTTTTAAATAGTAAAGTTTTTGAAGTCTTAACAAAGAACATTTAAAAAAATTTATAACTTAACTTAAACATTTTTAAAAAATAATTTCGCATGCGCTCTTAAGAAATTCAAAGGAAGGAATTTTGTAGGACAAAAAAAATTTTCAAAAAACCGTGACGTTACATTAGATTGAATTGAAAAGTAAATAAGCTGCACAAGCCATGCACAAAAAAAAATTTTTTTTTCAAAACAAAATAAATAATCAATTAATTAATGAAACATTCAGAAAAAGAATAAGAAAGAAACAAAATTTTCTTACCTGCCTCGAAACAAACGTTCCTGGCTTCAATCAAAACTCATTAAATTATCAGCGTTCACCTCTGAGATTGTTAGAATGACCAACCGACTGACAGATTGATTGACTGACACAAAGTTGAATGAATGACGAACGAATGACGACTTGCGTTTGCTGGCGGTAGCGCAATCGTGTTTGTATAGCATTCGATTCGATGGTTTTTGTTTAATTGAAAGTAATGAAGTTCAATGAAATTTGATATTTTTTTTGAAAAAGTGATCGTCATTTCATTTACCCAATTTTTTTTCTTCTTCTCACTCTCTATAAACGAACTCGCACAGTTCGTTGGAATTTTCGTTGGAAAAATATCCTTTGAGCGAAACAAACTATTTGCGAAATGAACTGAAAAATATGCGTGTCTTCGTTTGAACAATAACAACAAACAAAGCAACAAAAATGTATACGATATAATGCATTTTTAAGAAATTCCTGGGCATTAATTTTCAATTGAATGCTTGTGAAAATGTGCGTGTGTTCGTACGTCCGTCGACCGCGAGAGGTACCGCGAGGGCTAAGCCAAAAATTTCATCAAGAATGATTCAGGTTTTTTGTTTGACAGGAATAAAGTATTAGCGAGAAAAACAATAGATTTCGAACATTCTAATAATAATAGTAATCAAATCAACGATTAATTAATTTTTTAATAAAATTTTGGACAAATTTAGGGAAGAAAAATTTAGAGGCAGAAAAACACTTTTCGAAATTATGGAAAATATTGAGAAACCGCAACGAAGGAAAGGTTATTTCCTTTTTTTAATTTACTTTTTTTAAAAAATTTTTTCATTTTTTAATTTTTTTATTTTTAATTTTTTTTTTTTTAATTTTAATTTTTTAGTTTTTTTTAAAATTTTTTTTATTTGTTTTAAATTTTTTTACTTTTAATTTTTATATTTTTTTTCTGTATTTATTAATTCGTTCTGTTCATCTTCTTTTTCTTTGTCTCTTTCAAATTTTTTGTCCTTGCAAAAAATATTACCGAAAATCTTTGTCTACTACGCTTTAACGTCAAATTTCTTAAGAGGCTCCAAAGCGCCTAGAACATGACATATTCAGTCCGAAAACATGCAGTCCGTCCCGAAATCATCCCAGAATTCCCAGTTTTTTTTCATTTTTAAGTTTCTCGTAAAACAATACGAGCCCGGTTTTGTTTTGCAAATATTTTGACGCTTTGCTCTAAGAATATTAAGAAAAAGGCTTCAATCCGGCTTTGTTTTAGTACAGAAAAAAAGTAAAAACGAAGACCACAAAGAAAGAGCTGGCAAAAAAAGGGAAAGAAAGCAAAATACAAAAATTTAAAAGTTTCATAAAATCGGCAAGTACCGTTTAGAACCCTGATTAATTAACCCTGCTTAACAAAGCATTATAAAGAAATTATTAAATTTCGAAAATTATTAACAAAAAAAATTCCATAAGAGCAAAATTCACTTTTCAAATGTTTTTGATGTGATGCTTCTTTTTTCTTCTTATTTTTGTGATTTTTTTTCGAGGAGTTTCACAAAGAAGTTGGAAAGTTGTTTGTCTATTTCATTAAATACGGTCCCGTGGCCATGCACAGTGGAGTGTTTGAGGGGGTTCTTTCCTCAAACTTTCTGGTCATCTTGTGTTCAACCTCACCCTCATTCACAGCGCCTAGAAGTATACAAATCTCTCTCATTTACTATGGAAGACCTTGTCCTTTTGGTGTTTACCGCCGTGTACCCGCTAATTTTCGATTTAAAGTGAAGAGTTACGATTTTAATTAAGGAAGGAGAAGAATGGGAAAGATGGATACCAAAAAAGGGGCAAAGGGTTATCATAAAGAGGAGCAAAAGGTGTTTAAAGGCCTAATGAAGAGAGTATTCGTATGTTGTTTGTGAGGAGAAAGTAATAAAGAAATACTTTGAGTAGTAAAATGTTAGTTCACGATTTTCATATATTGCACGTATGTACGAACATATATACATATGTACATTTGGAAACATTATTTCAATTAATTAAAGAAATATAAATATGTATACATATACATAGTTCACATTGGAAATACAGTAGAAACGCATTACTGCGAATGCTCGTATGTAAAAACTAAGCACTAACGTGAACCGAAAAATGTATACCTTTATTAATCTGTGTTCACATTATAGGGTAAAAAGTTCACCTTTTTTTTTATATGTGCCTCTTTTAATGTCTGTTAAAACTTCACACTTTTGCTTCAAACTTAAAAATGTTACTCGCCCTTTAATTGGTGGCATATTTCTATAAAAAATCCACTTAAATTTAAACAATAAAATATAAACTGTGGTTCTACTCTTGTTAAAAACCTGAATGAAACTGAAATTATTTTGTTGCAAGCGAATGGTAAAAAACCGCTACTTTTTACCAGTACCGTTTTAAAATTGAATGTTTATGTACATTCAGAATATAGCGTTCATGTTTTTGAGTACCAAAAACTCTGCCCGTTCATCTTTTGGAGTACTGCAAGGTTAAAAATATTCCGTTCATCATTCTGAGTAGCTCAACTTATGGAACCGTTCATCTTTTGGAGATTCTACTGTATTTTCAAAAATTAAAAAATTCTTAGTAAAATAAGTATGAAAAATATTCAAAGGCAACATTTTTCCTCAGACGATTTTGGTATTTTTTTTTTCAGAGTCTCTATCAAGAGACACCTGTCCCTTTCTCAAGCAAATAAGACATGCTTTTGATGGATTTTTTTGTGGTGTTCAAAATCGCTTCAACGAGCAACATTTTGACGGTTCATGTTAATACATATAATTTTAACAATAAAAATCAGTTCTTCGAGAAACCGTATATAAAAAAAATATCACTAAAACCAATTTTGCCGGATTTATAAATTTCTTCTTAAAAAAAAATCCCTTTAAAATTATGTTTTCAATTCTTCACTTAAGTTTAAATTAATATTTGATAAAAGAATATAGCATTATTTTCGAGAAATACACAAAAAAGTAGTATAAAAAGGCATTATCGATAAATAGGTTACAGCTGTGGCAATCACAACAACAGCAACAACAACACACAATAGCAACTCAGAAACAACAAAAAACTCTTCAAGTGCCAATGAATACACACAAACACACAAACACACGACGCACTCACTCTCTCTCCATTGCTAAAACAACAACTACACTACCCAGCGGCGCAACAACAACAACACCGAAAAACCAGCCGTCCCAACAATAAATTGGCGTCCTCCATTAATAAAAACCTCTGCCCAACAATAACAATAACAAATAAACCGAAGAAGCCATGAATGCACACAAGAGTGAATGAAAGAAAAAATAAAAACCAATCAATGTCTTCTTAAAGCAAGAATAAAAAGGCGGCCTTTCCCCAGTTTGTGATTTGAGAGAGGCACGCCAAACCAACACCAACACCAACAAAAGCACAAACCAACACTAGTAAAAAGGTGCCACCAACACTAACAAAATGCTGCACTAACACTAAGAACTAAGCCTGCCAAGCCTGAAAATGTTCCAATTGGAAGCGCCTTGGAAGCATGGAAGGCTTGGAAAACCAACAAACGAACTAGCGAGCGAGCGACTAGACCAGTTCAAGACCAGTTCACATCAGTGCATTCTTCACTCTCGTGAATGCGCGAGGGCGGCGCATGCGTTGGCCCGTGGCAGAGAGGAGAAATATTACACAAGGTCGTGTACGGCGTAGGAGCGAAGAGCAACACTAGCTGCTGCTCTTCCGGCATGAGCAGCTACGAAAATGCAAATAATCTGCGATCAGGTCCACCAGGTGGCACGTGGAAAGGTTGACGCCCATCGCGCGGACGCATGAAAAACGAAATTTTTGCCGACGCGTCGTCGCTTCTAACAAAATTTTGCGAAAGAGTTGAGCGAAAAAAAGAAAGATTTTAGCAAAAAAATAAGTTAAAAAATGTTAGCGGCGAGGCGCCGTTAGTTTGTGCTTGGAATTTGCAAAAGAGTTAACAACGGCAGCGGCAGTCGCTTCAAGGAACGACAATAGCGACGTCGAAAAAGTCAAGCCGGTGTTAAGAGAGTTTCTGCTGCTGGCTGGCTGCGATTGCAACAGCCGCCGCGACCCCGCCAACCGCCTCGACGACCACGACGACGCCGTCAGCGGCGACTTTGGCAACTTTTGCACCCAAAACGCGGAATAGCGAAATGGACGAGCCGCAGTGTTACGTGAGAACTAATGCGAATTTGTTGAGGTGCTTCGTGACTGTGGCGGCGGCTTCGAAGCGATGCAATAACGGCGATGACGCCTACGCTTACGACGTAACTTGACGTAACCATGATCGCAGTGGTCGGGCTTGCGTAAGCTAACGTTACCAACGTGCGTATGCGTGCCAGTCGGCAGGTGCGTTTAAAACCGGTTTTAGCACTAGCGCAACAACACAAACGTCGCTGAGCAGCGTACGCTGACGGTTGGGCCGAAGACAAGAAATAAATTTAAATAATAAAAATAAATAGAAATAAATGAAAATTGATATAATTTATAGAGAGGAAAAAATAAGAAATTAAGTTAAAAAAAATTTAATTTAAAACAAAAAAAAAGTTTCTTAAAATCAATCTTCTGTGTTTTCAACCGTCTCGTAGTTCGCACAAACTAATTGCCAACTTCTTGTTGTTGTAGTTGTTGCTGTCACTCGACAAGCAGTTTCTTTATTAATTGTCAACGCAACGAATTGACGGTTGAGTAATTTAAATAAAAAGCGTTTTTTATTCCGTGCGTGTGAACATAGTTTCGGGAAAAAATCTCTGCTAATTCGTAAAATAATTGCAATAAAAACACTCTACAAGAACAATTAAACTCTAGAGGAACTACAAAAACAATAACAACAGTGACAGCAACAAAAAGGAAATAAATAAATCGAAAACGTAAAGTGAATTAATTTTTTTTAACGTGAATATTTTTTATGTAATAATTTTGGTAAATTTTGTTGTAAAATAAAGACGAACGTACGTATTTATTTTCTAAATTTTATTCAGCACCAAATTATTATTTTTTTTTTATTTGAATTTTTATTATTTTCAATAATTTATATTAAGAAATTTCATTAGACGAAAATTCGTCGGAAAGAGATAAAAATTACTCAAGAACTTTTTTATTCTAAATTCTCTGCATTCTCAGTCGATTTTGCTTCAGAAACTGTCGATTATTTTTCACTGACATTATATTTTGTCAAAAATTTTGAAAATTTTTATATTTCAACTTTTCATAATTTCAAATTTGATTTTCAGAAATTTTTCATCAATATTTCTATATTTATATTCCATAATATAATAATTTTATGTCACTTGATACAAAATAAAATAATTTTATATAAAATGAACATACATAATTGAATTTAAAAAAAAAAAATTATGATTTGTTTTTCGTCTTAATTTTTTTAATTTTCATTATTTTAATTTTTTTTCAATGATAAAAATAATTTCAATAATTTCAAATTTGTATTTACTTTTAAATTTTTGTTTTTAAATATTTGAGTTTTTCTTTTTTTATATTTTTTATTATTATTTATATCTAATTTATTCTTATTTAATTTTTTTTAAAATTTATTTATTTATTTACGACTTAAACTAAGCACGTTCTTTGCCTTATAGTTTTCCAAACAGGTGAAAAAATTTATAAAAAAATATATAAAAGAATCAGGAATTAGAGAAAAACTTTAAAATTCTTTAATTTGGTTTTTATAATTTCGTTTCTAATATATTAATTTATGAACGTTAAAAAATTCTATCTAAATTTGTATATTATTTATATAATTTTTACAGCACTTAGGTTTGCATTTTAATATAATTGTTTAAATTATATATTAGTTAGAATTATTATGTATTTTTTTTAAGAATTACCGTGATATTTTTTCACATTATTTTGAGTGAAATAATGCTCATATTATTTATTTTTTACAGTTTTTAACATTTAAAAACGGTTACAAAACAGTTTTTTTAATTTTTAATTTTAAATATTCTAAAAAAATATTATTAGAATAAACATTATCAAAACATAAATATCATAAAACTATGTTTCAATTTCTAATTTGCGTTATTTTTTATTTATTGGAATATTAAATGTGTTTTAAAATGTTCTATGCTTTTATATTATTTATATATTTTATATATTTCTTTATTTTATTTTTTTGATTTAACGATTAAAAATTAATAGAGGAAATATTTTTTAGTATAGAAAATAATTCTTTTTACGAATCACGATAATTTTGTATCACATTAATTTTTAATTTAAATTAAAATTTATTGAAATTGAATGTAGGTTTATATACATATTTTGTCAGTTTACAATTTTGTTAATTTTTTTATTTAAACATGTTTTGCATTAAAACTTCAAAAGTTAGAAAAAGCTTACACTTTTTTATGTAAAATTTTTTTGATTAGAAGCAAAATTAAAATAAAATAAACACCAGAGAAAGGAAAAAAAAAGAAAAATAAATGTAAAGAAAAACAAAGTTAATAAAAGAGAAAAACAATAAAGCGAGAAAGACCATAATCAGTTTTAATTTAACAAAAACAAAACTTAACGAAAAGTATTTCGTTACGATTGAGAAAATCAATAGACGAAAAAGGATTAACCGAAAAAGGCGACCGAAAACTTAACAACGACGTTAACCGTAGTCAAAATAAAACCAACAACGACGGAGAGGATAAAAAAAGCAACAACAACAACGGCGGAGCAGATAAAAAGCTACAACAACAACGACCATCCACAACAATACTACAATAAAAATGCCACAACGTGCTCCATTCGGCATTCAGGAGTTGCTCGGCTTGAATGAAACCGTTTCGGCGGCAGCCGCAGCAGTTGATGCTGCTATAACGCATGCAGCAACGCATGCAATAAATGTGTTGCCAGCAGCAACAACCATACTAACGACGAAAATATCACCCGCTAAAACAGCAACGGCCATAACAGCAGCAGCAGCAGCATCAACACCTTCACCGCATGACGCTCCTGCAACTTTATTATTAGCAACGCCATTAACGCCTCTTGCGGCATCAGTAGCGGCACCAGCAGCAGCACCAGCACCATTACCACCACCAACAACAACAACAACAACAACAGCGACGAAAACTAGTGCATTTGTGGCTACTTCTGATGACATTACAACAATTTATGCAGCCGCCAACGGAGCTAATGTTTCGATTGTTTCCTCCGCCTCCGCCTCTGCCTCCTCGCCCTCCCCGCAAGCCGTATCCTACGACAACGAGCAGCAGCAGCAGCAGCAGCAACAACAACAACACCATAATCAGCATCATCATCATCAGATGACGATGGCAGCTGCCTCTCGAATGGCATACTTTAATGCTCATGCCGCGGTAGCAGCAGCTTTTCTGCCACACAATTTGAGTGCTGCTGCAGCCGCTGCCGCTGCTGGCGGTGGTGGGGCAAATCATCATCATCATCATCAACCTCCACATCAACATCATCATCATCATTTGTTGCATGCTCAGGGTAAGTCGCGAAGGATTACTGAATATTTTTTAAGTTTTTTACAAGATAAGTACAATTGCATTTTAAGGGAATGTGAGAAAACTACAAGGAGTTTTGGGAAACCCTTTGGGAGGAGGGTATACCTCACTCTACACGTGGTATGGCCAAAATATGAAATCTATGGATTCTGTGGTTTTTGAGTAAACGCTAATAGAGATTTGGAAGATAAAAAAACTGGTTGAGAGCAGAAAAGGCAGGAGAGACAGCAAGAGTGGAAAGGGGAAGAGGGAGGGTGGGGGGGTTAAGGAGGCATTAATGCTACAAGTTGCAAAATCTGTTTAATTTTCTATTTTAAAGTTTTTTTCTTTTTTTTCTTATTAAATTTGTGGGCAGACTCAAGAGTCTTTCGTGGTGGAAGCATTTCATGGCGATATTTTCGGTAGAGTTGATTTTCTTGCTGTGTTCATTGATTGGATGAATTTGGTTAGATTACAAAAAAAACCCACAAAAGCCCAATTCATTGTTATTGTTGTCGTAACGTTGTTGTATTTTCGTACTTCACGTAGTAGCTTCATTACGTTGTTTATTTATGTAAGATGTTCCCGCTGCTGACGCTGAAGTGCCTCAAGGAAAATAAGTTGATTGAGATTCATACGAAAAAAACGCCAATTCTTCAAAACGGGTTAAATGCCAATCACTAGAGTTGCCAGGTTGCATTTTCTATACAACAAGCAATTTCTTATATAACAAACTTAAATATTTTCAAGCTTTGAAAGAGAAGCTTTGCAAGTTCTGCTTTTAAAGGTCTATTCTTTAATTTTAAAAAATCTGGTAATTTTGTAAAAAATATTATTGTGTTAAAAACTGTTTCACTGGAACTATACGAGTCTCGAACAGACAAGTCCTGATCTACCAAGAGCTAGTTTTTGCCTTTTTGCAACCTTCTTTTGCTACCGTTTTTTTTTTTTTGTTTTATTCTCTTTAAGCATATATTCCGAAAGCTTCATCGATTATCACGATTTTATCGAATCTTAAAGCAATCCTTTTTTTCCTTTTCATTCTTCAAAAAATTCAACTGATTCATTCACTTCCGTTCGAAGTACATAATTTTTCGTTTGGTCTTTATTTTGTGGCATAATTTTTTCATTTCATTTTGTTTCTCCTCCTGATGAGAAAAAGATAAAATTTATAATTTAATTGAAAAATTGGCCAAAACGAAACAAGTCGAGGTGAACAAAAAAATTAAGCCCATTCAACGAACGATGACCAGACAGAAATCAACGGTGTACAAAGAGATCAAGAGAAGCAACAAAAAGCAACAACATGTAGGCACACAAAAGAAGTTGAATTAAAAAGAGAAAAAATTTAAAAAAAAACCCCAAAAAAACAGAGAAAATAAATGCAAAACAACTGAAACACCTGAAATTAAAATCCAGCCCAAAAAAAACACTTCTTACAACACTTTGTACAACACTCTGCAACACTCGTCGGTACCTATCTCTCGATCCATTTCGATTAGCATTTTAAAGGATGTCTAATTCTTTTGTCTAATTTGCAAATAAAATCAACGCCAAGAGCGTGAAACGTCAGCACCGTCGAAACGACCGTCCCCGTGGCGGAGACGTCACCGCAGACAAAAGCAAGCACTCCAGCAAGAAAAACACTTCCTCTGCAGGTGCTTCCACTTCAATGCGGTAGAAAAAGGAGAGACAGTTGGTGGAGAAGGGTTCAAAAAACTCAGAAATAGACAAATAGTAAAGAAAACTAAAAATGTAATTACCACAACAACAAAAGGACAATAAAAATCAGTCGACAAGAAGTCGACCAACAAGGCCTAACTGAAAATTGTCAGAAACTTGTCTCGCAATTTCGTTTTGAGATCTCATTTTGGGTTCTCGTCGCGGAATCTCGTCTCTACCGAAAAAACCTGCCGGAAGTAGGGTAGACCAGCGGAGAGTGGTAGAAGGGAGGCGGTGGACTGTTGTGCGGTAAATGCACAAAGATTTTAAAGAAATGGAGTATTTCTTGATCTTTTTGGCAAAGATTTTTGGGAAATAAACACTCTAAACCATCTTTTCTTTTCTTCACATTCTTCGCAAGAGTTAAAAGGGTGAGAAAAGAGTAAAAATACTCTAGAATAAAGAGAAGGGATGTGTGTAGTGTTAGCTTGAATAGAACACGCTGGGTTAAGCAGAGAAAGAAAGGAAGAGGTTTTACTTTTGAAGTTCTTCTAAAATAAATCATAATTTCTTTATATTTAAAGAAATTTAGTTCCAGAAATTTGGCTAATTCTTCTCACTTCTTTTTAAGATTTTCATTTTAAGAGTCTTGGTTCTTCGATTGGTTCTTCCTTTTGCCCTTTTTCTGAGGTTCTTCTGTTATACCTTCGAGACCTTCATCAGCTATTGTTCACTCTAATTAGTCCTTAATTAAATCGTCACTTATTTTTTTAATATTATTTTATTTTTTCTATTCTTCTTAGTTCTCATGAGTACTGACTGCACTCATTTGCAGTTTTTATTTTCAGATTTTAACTAACAATCGCATTCTTTTCAACGAAAATATTTGCGCCCGGCAGAGGAAGCGTAGGGGGGTACCCCTTTTTAGCTTCTCAAGTTACAGCAATCTTCGAAAGTATCACCCTCTTTGGGGAAAAAGCTCGAAAAGAAAGAGTGTGGAGCAGGAAAAATTTATACTAAAGATCCATTCGAGTATCCATTCAAACTTAACCCAGAAAAAATATAATTTATGTATAAAAAAATTAAAAGCAAAATATTATCTTGTTTAAATTGAAAGCGCAAAAATTTCCAAGAAAAAATTTGCCCCTTTGTACGTTACTATGTTAAAAGGCAACACTTCTGACCACTAAACAAAAACACACACACTCACACACCATGACTCTTCGATTAGCCTCTGTCTGGTTTGCAGATTAATTGTTTTTGTTTTTCTCTCACTTTTTTTTAGCCTCTTTTAAACGGAAATCGAAAGCAACTCGCAGATTGTGGCGTACTCAGAAGCTAATGAAAAGCACTGATTCAGCAAATAAAGCAATATGTGTGTGTGTAAATCTCGCTCAGTATGCCGTGTGTGTGTGATTTTCGCTATGGTTGACTGATTATTACACCATGCAACAGCTAATAATAACTCGTTCTTGATTATTCGTTTTGATATTCTTTAGAAGTCTTAATTCTTCGAGTTTTTGAGATTCTAATTTAGCAAGTTTTTTGTAATTAAACTTATACAATACATACAATACATACACACAATAATAATTATTTTTCGGCTTTTTCTATTATATTATCATTAATTTTTATATTTATAATATGTATTATCAAGATTTCTTTCGCAAACATTGTAAAATTTCTGAATTTAGTGGCTTTTTACTTTGACCGCCTAAAAAATTATGGCCTCCATGAAATCAAACACTAAAAACGTCATTGTCTGAAGCTCACAAAGCAAAGAAAACACCGACAAATTGACAATCAAACAAAGAGGTTTTCTATTTTCTTATTAAACTTTGGCTAAATGATAAATTCCTCTCTCTGAAGGTATTCGAGCTCAAGAATATCAAGGTCAAGCTCTCTGAGTTGACCTAGTTTTCTCATACTTTCAGGTTACCTTTAAATTCAAACCATTCTTGGTCAAGAAAGTTATAATGGCTCCGGCCCATAGTATCTGTTCAATGTATGTTTTTATACGAATATCGGCCCATAAGCAGCGCATCCGTTAAAGTCGAAAGTTGCTGAACTATAAACTCTTTGACTTTGACTTTTTTATTTTCAACTTTTTGAAATGGGCGTCTGCCCATTTGACAGCAGTTTGTTTACATTTTAGTACAGTAAATTGAATGAAGTCGAAGTTTTCATTGGGCCATAGCAATACGTTGACGTTGAAACGAAGTCGAAGTTTGACGGACTTTATAGGCCGGAGCCATAAGAGCGGCTAGTCGAGCGAGACAACATCTGTTTGGACACTGCAGAGTGAGAATCATATCCTACCGTATATGCGCTGTTGCTCTTTAGCTGCAAATCTTAACCAAAACTAGCGAAATTCTAAAGGTTTTGTCGAGTAGTGTTAACAAAGAGTCCCTCTCTTCTTATTGTTGTTGTCGTTTTTTTTTCTCTCAGAGAACAATTGAACATTTTTTACTGAAATTTTTGCACTTCGACCAAGTAAGATAAAAAACAAAAACAACGCAAATAAAAACCTCACAAACAGCAAAAAAAATAATAAACCATAATAAAATTTTAACCCTTTTTTGTCAAGGTTTCTTTTGATGTTTAGTCTTAACAAGGACGATGACGCCTTGAAACAATGCAAAAACAAAGACAAGGCTCGACGAGAAATTAGCGCGCTTGTCTGTCAAATTCAATTTTGCTTTGATATGTCACTCTGGTGGTTGTCGTTGTTGTTGTGATTGGTATTTCGCTTTTTTTCAACTGCTTTTTAAAAGCGGTTCTTGAGTTTGTCGACGCGGGCGAATGATTGGAAAAATAAGTATGAGTAATAAACGCATAACAACAACAACAACAACATTAACACTAACTGTAGCATCAGAAACCGAGCATTGTCGCCGCCGTCGTCGCGTCGGGACTGCCCTGAATGAAGCTGTCAGCGATGAGGGCTCTCTCTTGTAGAGCTAATAAATATGCCTTTGGTACGGTTCGTACGCGGTACGGTACGCGGAACCCGCATGCCGCAAAGTATGGTTCCTTCTGGTCGGTCATATATTCGTTGAAGCCCGTCGTTGTGGCGGGAAAGGGTGGTTGGAAAGGGCAGCAGGGAGGAGGTAGTATGTTGGAGCCTGCTGAAGGCATCAATGAATTATTTGCAGAAAGTTGTTGCATGCGAGTATTCACAATTCTTGACAAATTAATGGAGAGGGCTTGCGAGCTGAAGATATATTTTTCGGTTTTGTGGCAGAAGAAACTGAAATGCGATGATGGAGAGAGATAAAATGTTGAAAGTGTCTGATGAAAATGGGAAAAAAAATGTCGATAAAGACTTTTTATTTATTAGATAAAAGCTTTTTTATCTAAACATACTTTTTATACTAAAAAATTTACCAGAAATAGGCATAATCCGCCCACTGTTTGCTTGTTTTTTCTCTGTTTCATTATTAAAATTGTTAATATTCATATAATATAACAAAAATTTTAAAGAAAATAAGTTACTTTTTTATTAAAGACTTCACTTTTCCAGTGACCAACGTACGCGATGAGATTTGAAAGAGAAAAATCGAATTAATTTTTTTTTTTTTTTAGTTGAAGTGCTCCTGCCAGTAACGCGCGATTGGAGGGAGGAGGGGGAAAATTTAAATTCATGAAAGTTGGCAGCATTGTTGGAAGGTGTGAACGTTTTCTGTAACGATTGCGTGCACTTACTTACTTTGAAGAAGCCTTCGTCGAGTGACTCGGCGACGTGTGTCGTTTTTGTTTGGCGGCACATTTTCAAGTCAATTAAAAGCAACACTTGAACGGTGTGTGCAAAAGGGTTAATTTGATTAGGAGCTTTTTTTAAGAGAAGGATTTGTTCGCACTCACGGCGCTGTCATGAATGCGTTTGGAAACAAGGTTTTTTTTCTTTTGGAAATTATTATTAAAAACGAAGGGTTCACTATTATTCATTTGACATCAACGATTAATTAAGAAAATATTTTAGTATGAGAAAGAAGAGAAAGGCATTAACTTTTTGAGTTTCTTTCAAAACAAACTTGCGCTCTCTCGTGCTCTTGTACTCTCAATTGTATTTCGCAAGTGTTCGTTACTCGTTGTTTCTCAAAAGAATTCGCCTTTTTGACAAGTGTTACGAGACGCTTGTTAAAAACCAAACGCTTGTGGTTTTTACTTAAAAAAAAAATTGAAAGTATTCTGTATTAATTTTTCTTTTAATTTTTTCAGGTTTTCCTCAAATAAAAACGTTCGGAATGCCTGGCTCGTGTCTTCCGGGTAAGTGACACTAGAAAAATGTTTTAAATTTTTATTTTTAGTAAAACACTAAGTATTAAATCAAGAAATTCCATCAAAAAAAGAATTACGGCATAAATTAATCATAAAATTTAAAATTAACTTCTTCCAATTAAAAAGGATGTTACTAATTATTTTCATAATTTTTTTTTTTTTGCTTTAACTCAAAGCAACGAGTTTAATGCTCGTGAACATTTTACGCATTTCCATTCTCCCAACTTTGCTAAAGTTCAGCTGAGAAGTGTAAAATATCCCAAAAAAAATTCCCCAAAAAAGGGGTAAACAGGATTTTTAACCCTTTTCGCAAACCGCTTTGAGATTTTTTCTGCAAACGAGCGAAGTCTGCAACGTACGAAATCGATGTACGACAAAACAAAGGAGAATTAATATCAGAGCACGTTGTAGCAAAGGTTTTGAATTAAAAAAAAAAAACAACTGCACAACAACTTTACCTTCTCTACTTGTTGTTGGACTGACAAGGACTGACAAGGAGTGAGTATGAAAAGACACGGAGAAGTCGCCAGGTAAATGTGAAAGAAAGAGAGCGTCAGCAAAACAATCAAAATGGCTGAGTATTGACGAAGAAGTTAATGATGATGATAAATGATGAATAAAGAAGACGGGAAAGGCACGAACGGTAGGTTGATTTAAGAAGAAGTTTGCAATAGGTAGAGAAAAGGAAGGGAAATGGACATGCCAATGTGTTAATGGGTTAAGACGCCGCCAAGTGACGGCAGTCTAAAAGGCTAAAAATATTCTGAAAAAAAAATAGGCGAAAATATACTGTTTGTAAATAAATGTATTTTAAATGAAGTTAAGAAATTAAAAAACTTATTAAAATTAGTATTTATTAAAATGTATTAACTTATTAATAAATTATTTATTAATGTAAGACTTATTTATTATTTGATAGTAATTAATTTGTTTTACTTTCTTTAATTTTGTTTTTTAAAATTATTATTTAGAAGTTCATTACTAATTTTTTAATGATATAAAATAAAAATAAAAACTTAAATTTACTTACGAGTATTTATTAACATTATTTAATTTATAAAAATTATTTGAATTATTTGTTATTATTTATTCATTGTTCTAATTATTATTTTATAGTAATTAATTTATTTTATTTACTTTTACTTAAATTTTTTTAGTTATTATTTAAAAGCTTATTACTAATTTTTTGATGATATAAAATCAAACTTAAAAACTAAAAAAAATATAAAAAACTATATAAAAATATATAAAACTTAAATTTACTTATTTATTAACATTGTTTAATTTATAAGAAATACTTTTGTTATTATTTATTCATTGTACTAATTATTATTTGATAGTTATTAATTTGTTTTATTTACTTTTATTTAAATTTTTTAAATTATTATTTAAAAGCTTATTACTAATCTTTTGATGATATAAAATCAAACTTTAAAACTAAAAAAAAATATAAAAAACTATAAAACTTTAATTTACTTATTTATTAACATTATTTAATTTATAAAAATTAAGTGAAAAAGAATTAATTTTTAGAACATATTAAATAATGTTCATTGGCCGCTTTTTTTCAAAGCACTTACAACAAATAAATAAATTAAATAAAAACTATTTGAAATAATAAAACTGTTTAAGGTAAACCACTATATAATAAAAATTTTCTAAAATTTAACCATACAAAATTAAATAAATATACAACTTTAAAGTTTTAATTCTATAATTGTTTAAGTAAAATAAATAAATTAAAGAAAAACTATTTAAAATAATAAAACTGCTTAAGATAAACTTTATAATAAAAATTTCCTAAAATTTAACCTTAAGAAATTAAATAAATTTGCAACTTTAAAGTTTTAATTCTATAATTGTTTAAAAATGCTTTTACATAAAAATCGTCCTCTTAGAAACCAAAAAACCCTTAAGAAAAAACAAGGCCCTTGTAAGGGCACTCTCTCTATGAAAGCTTTTATTATTTTTCCGCTTTTTCACTTCTCTTTGTCTCTACACAAATCCATGATAGTAATTAATTTGTTTTACTTTCTTTAATTTTGTTTTTTAAAATTATTATTTAGAAGTTCATTACTAATTTTTTAATGATATAAAATAAAAATAAAAACTTAAATTTACTTACGAGTATTTATTAACATTATTTAATTTATAAAAATTATTTGAATTATTTGTTATTATTTATTCATTGTTCTAATTATTATTTTATAGTAATTAATTTATTTTATTTACTTTTACTTAAATTTTTTTAGTTATTATTTAAAAGCTTATTACTAATTTTTTGATGATATAAAATCAAACTTAAAAACTAAAAAAAATATAAAAAACTATATAAAAATACATAAAACTTAAATTTACTTATTTATTAACATTGTTTAATTTATAAGAAATACTTTTGTTATTATTTATTCATTGTACTAATTATTATTTGATAGTTATTAATTTGTTTTATTTACTTTTATTTAAATTTTTTAAATTATTATTTAAAAGCTTATTACTAATCTTTTGATGATATAAAATCAAACTTTAAAACTAAAAAAAAATATAAAAAACTATAAAACTTTAATTTACTTATTTATTAACATTATTTAATTTATAAAAATTAAGTGAAAAAGAATTAATTTTTAGAACATATTAAATAATGTTCATTGGCCGCTTTTTTTCAAAGCACTTACAACAAATAAATAAATTAAATAAAAACTATTTGAAATAATAAAACTGTTTAAGGTAAACCACTATATAATAAAAATTTTCTAAAATTTAACCATACAAAATTAAATAAATATACAACTTTAAAGTTTTAATTCTATAATTGTTTAAGTAAAATAAATAAATTAAAGAAAAACTATTTAAAATAATAAAACTGCTTAAGATAAACTTTATAATAAAAATTTCCTAAAATTTAACCTTAAGAAATTAAATAAATTTGCAACTTTAAAGTTTTAATTCTATAATTGTTTAAAAATGCTTTTACATAAAAATCGTCCTCTTAGAAACCAAAAAACCCTTATGAAAAAACAAGGCCCTTGTAAGGGCACTCTCTCTATGAAAGCTTTTATTATTTTTCCGCTTTTTCACTTCTCTTTGTCTCTACACAAATCCATGCTCAGACGAAAGAAAGGAACGAGCGAAAAAAAAGCCAATTAAAATCTTAACTAAATTTTCTTCAAAGATAAAAGGTTAAGTTAAAAGAAGTCGACTTGTGTATGCAAGTCTTCTGCCAGTTAGATTGGCAGGGGCAGCAGCGGGCAGGAGAGGAGAGCATAAAAATTACCCTACTTGTCACTTGCTGCAAAGTGTTGCCACTCGACAATAAAAATGGCAACACTGCATGCTAAAGTGTTAGATAGCGACGCGACGACGCTGAAGACGCTGCCGGGCTGCTGGAGAGTGAGCGCTCTCAGGTTCTTTTGACCGTAAGCACGTTTTACGCGTACGTGAATAAGAATAACAGCAACAACAATAACAAAAGAAAATGAAAAAACAACAAGGAGAAAAAAAGGAGAATTAAAAGAGGCTCAAAAGCAATGCAAGACAAGAAAAGGAGGTAAAATTTTAGAAAAACCGCCTTTTTTGTTAGCGTACTATTGTTTAAGTTTTGAAAAGAATTTTGAGCTTCATTCAACAACTTTCGAAAAAATTCGAGAAAAATGCAGCAAAAGTGCAAAAAGTGCAAAATGCAAAAAAAAAAATTGGGCATGTGGCATCTTTCCGTGGCCCCTCCCCCCCTCCCCCCTTCGCCCTTTAATGCGACACTACTAGTCGTAGCACTAGCTCTTGCTGTCACTCTCTTTTCTGACGTATACGACTAATTGCAAGTTATTCGCTTTTATGCTCTTATCAAAAACACACACAAAAACGTTGACTCACCGTCACAACAACCCAGAGGCGGCACTGTTGTCGACTCCACTCCGGTCCGTCCCGACACACCCGCCATCCTCATCCAACGTTCTTCCATTCCGTTGCACACTACACTCGCACCGACCGTCCGTCTGGTTTGCACAAAACGTGCAAAAACACTAAAAGTAGCAAAATTGTGGGAAATTCACTTTGACATCATTGTCGCTGCTCGTAATCTGCTCACTCAATGGAAAATTGTTAATTAGATTCCTTTCGCCTGCAAAAACCTTGCTTCCTCTGTTCACCAACTCACCCTCCTCCGCCTTCTCCGCCGGAAGCTACTATAGTGGCGCGTTACTATTGTGCAAATGCTTTTCGCTGCTTGAGAACCACGCAGCCCAACCTTATGGCGCGCGGAAAAACGATGGCGTTGAATGTGAAGGCAGTTTATGCCATTTTCCAACTAGTTTTTCTCAACCGGATTTTTTTACTACCGGCTGCGTCTGTGTTGCACTCTTTTACTAAAGTTTTACTAAAGGCACTCACAAATTTGCACTTTCTTTTCAAACTGATGATCCTCGCTGGCTGCTCGCTAAAGTTCAAACTAATTTAATTCAGGCATAAAAAAAATCCTCATATGGTTTTCACAATTATTCCTTCATTCCTTTAACCCTTTCTCGGTAAGTCCGCTAGTGCTCTTTGAGACATATGGGTTTGTTTTTTTCGCCCGTGACGAATTTTATTTGCTGACTGTGACTGATGCAGTGTTGCCAATTGGCAACAATGTTTTAATTGAATTTCACGTATGTCTGTTTGTCTCTCTGGTGGTACATATGTACGTAACTCTTCCGAAAGCAACAATACGCAATAAAATCAACAAATATCTTGACATGTTGTGTGTAATGGGTTAAGAAAAAAAACTACACTGATATTTGGTATTTGTTAGCACAGAAAAGGGGAGTGATAGAGTGGGCGGAGAGAAAGACTGGAAGAGAATGAGAAAAGGAAAACTTTGTCAAAGTAACGATTAATCGGTTTCTTTTTGTATGAGTTGGTCGAGGACTGAGAGAAATGAATTTGTTGCTGCTTGCCAGCAAAAGAGAAGTTCTTTCTTTATATTCTGCTTTTGATGACAAACAACAACAACAACAACAGAAACACCCAATTCCGTTTCTTTAACTGCATTGAAAACTGCGACAAAGTGACAAAGAGAGCGTAAACTCTCTTGAAATCAGTTATCAGTTTTGTAGAAGTCAGCTAAAGTTGGGTAATCGGATTTTTTTTTTGGTCCACTCAGCTTAATTAATCGAGTTGATTAATTGGTTTATGCATGCAATTATTAAAAAATTTATAATGATTTAACAGATTTTTTGAAATGTTTTGAAAAGAGTCCTAAATAAAAGTCACAAAAGACTCATAGAATTCTGCGTTTTGTGAGTTAAAATTTTAATAAAAAATAATAATTTCTAAGTCTTTTATGATACTTTTTTAAGTCTTTTATTAATCTTTTTGGAACCTTTTATGATTGTTTTCTGAGCCTCTTGGGACTCTTTTCTGAGCCTTTTATAATTCATTTCTGAGCCTTTTATAATTCATTTCTGAGCCTTTTATAATTCATTTCTGAGCCTTTTATAATTGTTTTTTGAGCCTTTTATAATTCACTTCTGAACCTTTGCCAGTTCAGTTGCACCTTTTTCAGTTCATTTCTGAGCCTTTTATAATTGTTTTTTGAGCCTTTTATAATTCACTGCTGAACCTTTTATAATTGCTTTCTAAGCCTTTTCGGACTGTTCTCTGAACCTTTTATGATTCTTTTCTGAGTCTTTTATGATTGTTTTCTGAACGTTTTGTGATTGTTTTCTGAGTCTTTATGATTCTTTTCGGCTTAAGGTAGTCCTTTTTGGCGTATTTGGGCTCTTTCGATCAACGTGTTAAAATCGATTTTCGAGCTTCTATACCCATAACTAATAGATTTTATAAAAAAATTGAAACTTTTTTAAAGAGTAAGTAACAAGAATTCATCTCTTTGGTGTTTAAGAAAGCCGTTTGGTCTTTGGAATGTGGTTTTTGAGGCTAATCCTTTGGGTAAATTGGTTTTATGTGACCGATTATTTGCATAAAAAAAAATTTGAAAATTGTTTTATATGAAAAACAATAGAAATAATAAAAATTGAGCCATAATAAACAAGCGTACCTAATTTTTTATTGAATAACTTTGAATAGGTACTCGCGGATTACTCTCTCTACCGGATCAATCAGGCATACCCGGTTATTCAGCTATTGTCACGATTAAACACAGACACAAATATTAATATGTTCACATGATGGTAAAATTGTACCTTCTATTGGTTGGTGACAGCTTGATTGTAGAATAATTTCTTGAACTCGGAAAAATCAAAAGAAGTCAAGTCACAAGAAATTGTCTGTCTAACTCTCTGTCTACCTGCCTGTCTTCGTAAGTCTCTTGGTCTGTCTATCTGCCTGTTGGCATGTTGAATGGATTGTTTATTTGTCTGAAATTGTTGCGCATCCCTTCACACCTTCTTTTCTCACCCTCTTCCACCCTTTTCACGCAACAAACGCCTTCACACTTCGTTCAGCATCAGCTTTTTTCAGCATATAACGGTAAAGGGTTAAAACTTCGCTTCATGTATGTACATATGGCGAAGCGTGTGGTGGGTGTGATGAACGTGTGTGTGTGTGCCATGTGTACCATGTGTAACTTTGTCACCGTCACATCAGCGAAATATACGACCGTGTAAATTGCAAATAAAAACGTATGTTAGAAATATTTATTGCCATCGCAAATGAATTTTCATTATTTTTCGTAAATTTCTTTTTTCTCTCGGAATTTGTTTTTCTTTCATTCGTAGTTTTTACTGTTCGCCGTCATGACGAAAGTAAGTGCTTCCCTCTGCAAGTGCTTCATTTGGCTTTTATAGAAGAATAAATGCATTATTTGCAATTTTGCAATTTACAATTTTGCAATCCTTAAAAATCCTTAAATCCTTGCAATCTTTAAAGACAACCCAAAACACTTTAATTCCCTCAAACGGTTATTTATGGTCTTTCAACTCTTTAAACACGAAATTTTGAGCTAATTAATCTTTTTTAAATAGGATTTTGTTAGTTTTAAACATTTAGAGTATATGAAGAAGCCTTAGGATTATTATTTTTTCCAGTATCGAAATTCCCGGAAAACACGACCGAAGTTTTAAGTCCAATATTACTTTAAAGTCCAATATTTCAAGAGTTTTGCAACGAATTTCTGTCATCGCTTGTCAATTTGGGTTTGAAGACAAACCGATATCGGTACCGGTATGTGCCATCTTCAGTGTCTTTTTTCGTTCTCTTTTTTTTTAACCCAAAATTGACAAGGAATGGCAGAAATTCGTTGCAAAAGTCATCATTATCCAATCCCGACGGAAAGCTTAAAGAACATTGAGAAAAAAGCAAATATTTCAGCTTTTCGATATTATAAAATCAATCATGAAAAACGTTAAAAAAGTTAATAAATAATTCTATAACTTTGTGCCTACATTGAAAACATTGAAAGAATCCTTGTATAACTTTTTGTTTATTATTAAATCATGCGAAATAACATTTGCAATCTTATTGCAAATGCAAAACTTTTTTGGGGCGTGTTTTTAAGAAAATTTGAAATTTATAAAATTTACCTGAAGCCTTTTTATAACTGTTTTCTAAAGAAAGAGAAATGCTCTCGCTGCCACGAGTTTTTCTTTTCTTTTTCATCATAGCAAAAGTGCAAAAGAGTGAAGAGAGAGTTTCCTTTTGCGGGAAACGCCCATGGGGCATTGAAACACACACACACACGCACATCCTTCAAAACCCACACATACATATATTCACTAATTAACAATTTAAACAAAACGAGGTAATCTGCGATACTGCGTAACATGCATGAAAATATTCTGCCATCTCATCGCTCTTCACCTCTTCCTTGCCACTCTTCTTTCTCTGCATTGAATTTACTTTTATTCGGTTTTTATTTGGTTTTTTTGTCCCTTTTTTTGTTTTGTTGTAATACTTATGTAAGGAAAGTTTGTGTCGGTCCCCTTCGGCATGCCCGTCTCTCGAATTCAATAAAAAAAAAAACTTTTGAAGTGTCTGAGGGCAGGATGTAGAGAGTACTGGATGAAGCAGAAGAAGAAGAAGAAGAAGGGAGGCCACATGAGGCGTGCCGCTTGTGGTGGGCGGTTGGTAATGTCGACTGCTGCAGCAACAACAACATCCATGGAAGGACTGCGCACCAACCGACATACTATTAGCAATTAAAATTTTCCTAGTTAATTACTTTGAGTTTCTACTTGTGTCACGCAAACACACGCAAACACACACACACACACACACACACACATGCATGTTGCATATATCGTACATAAACGACATGGCGGCTGCGGATAACGTTAGAGACGGCTGGATTCTGTTGAAGCTCTTCAATACAGAAACATAACACAGTGGGTCACACACACACACACACACACACACACTTATTAACCAACAAATTGTTTTAGTAGTTGTTCTTGTTGTTGGTGGTGTTGTTGTTGTTGTTGTTGTTGTTATACTGCTACACTTTTTCATCGCTTCAGTTGTTGTGAAATGTTTGTGAGCGCGCTGATGATGTATCGCGGCGATGGCGGCGGCGGCGGTGGCGGCGACGCTGCCAGCATCAGCAGCGGCAGCCAACAACGTGCGCAGGACAACCCGAGCCCCACCGACGGATCGTACTGGAAAAAAGGGGCGAAGGAGAGGGGGGGGGGGGGGGTGGTGTTCACTCTTTTTTGTTGATATAAAAAATGACTTTAGTGCCATTTTGTTTGGTTTTTGCTATTTTTCTTGCCTTCTCTGGTCGTTATTCTTGTCGTTTTTTCTGTGAAATGAATTTTCTGCGATGCGCATTTCGGCGGAAAATTTAATTACGAAATCTAATTAGTTCAAAAGCGCATAAAATATGCGCACAAAATATGCGTTACTTACGTTCTAGACACACACACACACACATATATACTACATATATACATATATAGTATACTACATATTTTAATTTTTTTTTTTTTTTTTATTAAAATGTGCTTCGTGTGTCAGTCAGTGGTAGTCGTGTTCATTTCATTTCGTGGCCTAGCCTTTGTGTCGACGCTTTTTTTCCTCTTCAAAGTCTTTTCTTCTTCTGCTCGACAGCTTGAAAATTACTAATTGCGAGTGAAAAATTATTCGCTTCTAAATAAAATTTGCTAATTTCAAGGAGAGCAGTTGTTGTTGTTGTTGTTGTTAGCTGGGAGAGGTTGGGAAGGAAAGGTGGGGTGGAGTAAAAGGTTGTGTAAAGCCACCAAACGCTTCATACACTAAAACGTCTTCATACATTGACATTTTTAACATGTCAAATTTTCAAAACTGCGTTGAAAAACAGTAGAAAGAATGTTTCTTTATAACTTTTTGAAATTATCCCAATTTTTAGTTTTTTTTTAGACAGTTTTAATACTTTTTTAGACTTTTTGTAATACTTTTTGTATGTTTCCATTGATTTGTCATTTAGTAATTTTAACAAAGTAATTTTTTTTACCATTAAAGTATGTATTTATTTACTTGTTCATTTGGAAACCAATGAATGTATTATAAATGTGTTAATTTCTTGTTAATTTCATCTTCTCAACTTCCGCATTCAGAATTTGATACATGTTCTAAAATAGTACAAAACATGAGCTGAACTAAATTTAGAAGAAACTGTCAAGCATTCGTCAACGGACGAGACGAAATGCACGTTGCACGTTAGCAGAATAACAGAATAGGGAACATTGCACAACTACAGAAACAACAACACGAAAACATTTAAATGAATTTTCCCAGAAAAGACGACATCAAAAGAGTCCAGCAATATTTACCGATTAACTTGTTGAGGATCGCACGAGTTGGCAACGATCGGTAGAAGCAATTTATGAATAGTATACATACATAATAATCTGCGTGCAACGAAGACAAGGTTTGTTGTCGTTGTTATAACGCAAAACTGGAAAAACTTAGCCACTTGTTGCAAAGCCAAGCGAGCTTAATAAGAAACATGCTGCTTGCAACATTAGAGTCTTGTTTGTAAAAACACAACATGTATGAGGAAAGGCATGCATTTACATACACATGTTGATCATGTCGATGTTGATCTTGTCGATGTTGATGAGATGTCGATGTTGATGCGATTTCGATGTTGATGAGGTCGATGCTAGCAAAATGCGTGCTTACACAAGGGAACGCGCACCATCTGGTAACCGGAGATGCCATCAACAAAAACGCGTAAAGCGACGGGAAATTGTCGACATTTGCTGAAAGAGTCGTTACAAAATGTTTGAAAATAATAATAATAATAACAACAACAACAACAGCTAACTACTAGCCAAATAGAAAACTAATATTTTTTTTGTTCTTTTTTTTTTTGAAATATTCGAGTACTCGCGATGAGACAAAGAATAAAAGAAAATTATATTAAATTACATTCTCAAGGAAATTTAATAAAGATGACGGATGAGGCAGGAGAAGGGGAGGGGGAAGGGAAAGAGGTCGGAGACGGAGAAGAACAAGGCGATAGAGTAGAAGTATTTAGTATTAATAGTAGCATGAAGAAATTCAATCAGTCATTTATAGTAATTTGTCAGCTTCTTCAGGATATTTTAAGTACGTGTTGATGAGCTGAAGTGTTCGAATCGTCGATCAGTGGTCGACGATTTTCAGAAGAAAACCACTTCAAGAAATGCCACTCAAGAAGCGCCAGCGGCAGAGAGAAAGAGAAACCGTCGGGCGGGCGGACGGGACACACCAGCAGACACTATTTTTGAGGTCTCCAGAGAAGGCAGGTCCGTCCCGTCTGTGGGAAGGATTAATGATGCGATGCGGCTTTAATCTAAAGAATATTCTTAAGAGTTTTTTTTTCGGAAAATAATTATGCATCAAAATGATCAATCAGTACAAGTACGTCTCAGTTTACACGCTGTACAGGTTCTTTGGAAACGGTTAGTCGAATAAAATCCTGCAATTTTAATCCAACATTCGCTTACAGTAATTCATAAAAAGAAATTATTATAAATATTGGCATTTTTTTGAGCTGAGCGCCTTAAAGTTGAAATAAAAGACCGTGTAAATGGAGATTGTTTCAATATTTTCCGATCGATTTACACTAAAATTGTGCCATACGAATCAAATACCGTGTAAATCGAGTGCTCTATGCATAAGAAGTTTGCCTAATTTTCTAAAACTTCTTCTTACTTCTTTAAAAGTTCTCTAAAACTTCTTCTTCAAAGTCTTTAAATCCCAAAAAGAAAATTTTTTTACGAAATCTTACTAACATTCCGTTTTCTTCTTCTATTTTCTTCCTTTCTCTCTCTCTCTCTTTCCCTTTTTTTCTCTTTAACTTGTTCCATTTCCTTTTTTTTCTCTCCGACCAGCTGCTCTTACGACCAAAGATTTCACCATCGATGGCCTCAATGGCTTTGCCAATAAAAAGAAGAAGAAGAAACGTCGTCATAGCCGCACTATCTTCACCAGCTACCAGCTCGAGCGGTTGGAGGAAGCCTTCAAGGAAGCCCATTATCCCGATGTTTATGCCCGAGAAATGCTGTCCCTGAAGACCGAGTTACCTGAGGATCGTATACAAGTAAGTGCGGACTATGGACTATATTCGTACAAAAAAATCCAAAAACAAAACAATTAAATAAGACAGAAAAAAAATGGAAATTTAATACTTTTTTAAGCATGACAAAGAACAAAACCGAAATTAAACAACAAATGTTTAAAGAATGTTAAATAAAAAATTCTTATCCCGCAAAAATAAAAGCAGAAGGAAAGAAAGAAAGAAAGAAAGAAAGGCATAAAGGACTTTAAGGATTAATAAACTAATTATTGTTTTATTATTATATTATCTTCTTCTTTTTCTTCCTGTTTTTTTTCATAAATATTTGCGGTTTGATTGTGTTTTTTTTTGTAAATTTTTCAGTTTCGAAGCCAGAAGTTCTTTTTATCCTGTGTTATCTGTTGTTGTTGTTGTTGTTTAATATGCTATTTAAGGTGTTTTTGTTGGCAAAATATTTTCCGGCTTCTTCTTGCTCTTCCTCTCTTTTTTCTTATTATATTCTGCCCTTCTTTTGTTGAGTGTTGAGTGAAAGAGTTGATCATGTTTGGATTTCTATAAAATGATCTTCACACCTCGCTCGTGAATGCGACGACGCATTTGCCGTCGTGTCATTTTAATGAAGTCTTTAAAAAGTATTTTGTCGCTTTAAAAGGAATTTCAGTTGGTCAGAGAATTTAATGCGGTTAAGAAGAGTATACGAAACCATCGCCAGACAATCATCGCGCAATAAAGCGACAAAAAAAAAAAATTTCAAAATTGTAAATGAAAACTGTTGTAAAACAACAAAAAATGTAGCAGAAGAAAAGTTGAAAAATTTCATGAAAAAAAAATTTTTTAGTTTATAGGAAATTTTGCGAAAAATTGCGATAAAACAACAAAAATTTAGCAGAAGAAAAGTTTTAAAAATTCCAAAATTGTAACTGAAAACTGTTGTAAAACAACAAAAATGTAGCAGAAGAAAAGTTGAAAAAATTTCATGTAAAAATTGTTTTTTTTGTTTTTCTAAAATTTTGGGATTGATCAATTTATAACCTCAAAGCTTAATCATTATCGCTGTGGTGGAGTGTTAAAAGTGTCGCGTACGTATATATCCAACTCAAAATGGTTTTTTTTGTGTCAATTTATGGACAAAAAAAAACCCCTTTTTCTCCCTGAAAAACTTTGTATCATTCCTTGTGAGTTCATTAAATCTTTTCCGCATGATGTTGATAATTTTAAAGAATGATTCTTATACTTTTAAATTTGTGGCAATTTTTGTGCTTTTTAATATTTTTTTTTGTCACAACTTTTTCGACCCTCTTTTGCTAGGAGAGGTGAAAACATTAGTCGCCTGCCTGCAGTCGCCTGCTTGCTGCAACAATCACCAGCATCATCATCAGTCATCAGCCATCAGGCTTCTATTAACCATTTAAGTAGCAGCGACGACTTCAGCAACCATCATTAGCATTTTTTATGCGCCATCATAGCCACCATCATTACCGCCGCCATCACCACTCGGCGACTTAAGGGTGGCAATTTTAAACGCACTCAGCCATTAAAATGCTTAATTATGAATTCATAATTTTTGCTCGTTTTCAAGGGTTCCATTGTTTTTGGTTGCGGGGAGGGGGGGGTCTTATTTTGTCGGTTTTTGTGGTTTTTATATTCTTTAATCGTTAACGCAGCAAACACAATAACGGCGACAGCGACACCGAAAGCGACAGCGCCACCGATCAACATCAATGTAATTAAATAATATCATGGTTGGGCCTCACGACGGTACGTAGTGACGTCACGGTTGCCGTCGTTGACATGGTCTTTGTCAACGCGGTAGAGGAAATGCGTTGCTGCTGAATTTCAAGTTCTCGGCCGGCCTTCAAGTTCAATTATACATATTTTGCCACAACAAAGACATGCATTTTTCATTCAACTAAAATTGTTGCATTTTCAGCCCGCTTTCGGAAGCATTAAACGCAGCGAACACTCTAAAAGCGTTGCGGATCACAAACCTTAAGCCTAAAACTTAAACATGTCAAGACTATTCTACTATGTCGAAAGTTTTGAAAGGCTGAAGGCCTTGACAAATGCTAGATTTAAAGCCGTTTTCAAGCAGTTCGAAATATAAAATTCAAAGCCTTCTAAAATATTTCGTTAGTCTTATAATCACGCTCAAAGATATCGAAAGATTCAAATCTATCGATAGTCCTTACACATATCGCAAAAGCTTAAACACATAAAGAGCCTTAAGGACATAATGTTGAAAGGCTCAAACAATTCGACAACCTTTAACATTTCAAGAACTCCGTCTTCTTTGAACATCTTCAGACATCTTTAGGGTTCTGCTTCTGAGAATTTCTTTGCTCAACTAATTTCAAACTTCATAAAGCACGTGATAAGCATATAGTATGTACACATTCAAGCACAATCAGATCCTCAGACGTATCAAGGCCTTTAGCCGGGATTCAAACCTTCGAAAAGTAGCTAAAATCATTATAAAACAACCTTAAAACGGTATATGGTTACAGTAATCGGTAGCTTAAAGAATTCTGATGCTATATATATAAACATACCAGTCCGTATAATTAGTCTGCTTGTGAGAATTTCTTTCCTCAACTAATTTTAAACTTCATAAAGAACGTGATAAACGTCTCCTCGTAGTACATATGTACATATTTCGGTATGCCTTTAAAATATTTGCAACCATTTTATACATGAAATCTACTACATTGAAGCACATAATCCTCTACCACACTAACACATAATCCTGCTTTATCGACACTTGAAATCATTCCCTTCCAAGAGAGCTCTTCAAAAAAGGGCTTAAATTTCTTTATGTTTAAATAGGAATTTATTAATATGTGCGTTGTGGGTGTGGTTGTGTGTGTGTGTGTGTGTGTGTGTGTGCTGACAAATGCCTGAAATTACTTACAAATTTTTGCTGAGGAATACATTTCCGCTTCCGACGAAAGGTTGAATATATTCATAGGCAATGATCGAATGAGGAAGGATGGAATGGAAGTGAAGGAGTTGGCAAAGGGTTCAGATGAAGAGTAAAAGTACCGTACTCACATCAGCATATGCATATGGATGTATGGGTACATTTACATAATCGCACGCACACACACACACACACACACACACAGAGTATACATATGTATGTATGGTTTATCCATTCCTGTGTAGCCGTAATTAACCCGACGAACAACGCAACCACAAGCTGTGCCCGCAAACACGCCAGCAGACAAGCGTGCAACAACAACAACAACAACAACAACCATCCGCTTCACATAAGAACTACATAGAACAGTAGCAGCAACAACAACAACAACAACAACAACAACAACAACAACAACAACATCTCCATTTCTCTCTATGGAGTTTATAAACTTCAGGAAAATGGAAAATTAACAATTTTTCAATTAAAATCAATACGAGTCGGTTTTCGGCGAGCATGTGTGTGTGTGTGTGTGTGTGTGTGTGTGTTTGAATGTGCGTGTGTGTGTGTGTGTTTGTGTGCGTTTGTGCTGTAAGAGCCTGCCGAGACGGGAGCAACGGCGAAGGCTGGTAAACTTCAACCGAATTACAAGTAGCTGGATGCTGTCTCTAACCCTTTGGTTGTGCTCCTCGTGCGTGTGAGTGTGTTGGTGCTGGTATTTGTAAATGTATGCGCGCATTACGAAGTAAGCAAAACTATGACACTTTTCTGACAGTTCAGAGGCGTAGTAGTTCCGAAGAAGTTAAAAGTATATTTTGAAAAAAAGAATACTTTTAAAAAAAGAAAAAAAGTCTTTTGTTGTAAATAATTTAAGAAATTTTGCATAAATACGTGCATTCGTTTTATGTTAGTCAGTGTATGGTTAGCTGTTACCATTAGCGGGATAAAACGCACTGTTTTACAACGAGAGGTACCAATCGAGAGAATGTTTTGATTCTCAGTGACCTTGGATGCTTCCAAAGGCTGAAGAAGTATCAACTGTGGAAGAGACCAAAGCCGCTGAGAAATAGCGTTCGTTGAAGCTTTGAAATATGACTTTAGAACTAAAGGTGAGCAGTTTTAGGACCGGTCAGAGACAAAAGCTGGACCCATGGTGACGTTTGGGACATTTGAAGTCGATGAAAAAGGACTGCCGTTCAGAATTAAAGGTTTTTGGTTTACAATAAATGGTTCCGTTCAGAATAAAAGGTTTTTGAAATATTATATTCTTAATTATTTTTGAGTATTCGCATGAGAAAACTTAAAAAAACGCCGCACTATCTCTAATTCAGCATTTGCGGGATATTTTGAATTTCGAGGCAAATTTAAGGTTTTAAGGCAAGCCCTTGAGTGTTCTCTAAGTGGCCGGTAATAATTTATAGCTCAAAATGGTTTAATTTTGAGACATTGAGGACAAAAGAGGGCTTAAGGCCGGTTTATTCCAAACCCAAACTACGCCACTGAAATTTCTCCACATCAAAAGACAATACACAAATTGCAAATTTGGTGAAATCTTTGTTGTTGTTGTTTTTCGATACACTAAAAAAATACAGACTGTGGCGTTTCTTGTTCACGATACTAATTAGATGGTAAAAATATATCCAATTAAACCTATATAAAAAATACACCATTTTTATGAACGAAAAGTGGTTTATAAAATTTGCTTAAAATTTCAACACGAAATTTGTAACTTACGAGTATCTTATGTCCCACCCTTTCACCCTCACCCTGTATAATAATCATTGAAACGCATTCTGTTGATTTTTGTGGCGAAAATTCAGACATTTTTTTATACAATTTGGCAGCAACATTTATCGTACATGGAAGATATAGACAACGAGTGGACAACGAGACAGACAGACTGATGGACGTTGGAGGGAGGGCGGCATGAACGACTTGACGATTGGTGCTAAAATATTAGTAGAACTAGTGCTAAATGGTAGTAGCTTTAGTGGTTAAAGTGGCAATGGTTGGTTAAAATGTGGTTGAGGAAACTTCTGAATGACGCTTTTAGCGAAGGCAGAGGGCGTGGAAAGGGAAAGGAAGGGAAGGAAAGGGAAGGGTAGGGATGGAAGGGACAGGGTTAAAACTAACCCGGTTTGTTGTGGTTGTTGGGCTGTATTTAAATGTAAATTTTCTCTGTAAAAGACCAGAAAGAGCAGTAGAAAAAGCAGGCAAGAAGGAGAGAAGTGGATAAAGAAAGAGCAGGGCGGCAGGACTATTGGGGCGGCGTTGGGAAGAAGAAGGAGAATAAGAGGAGTAGCTAGCTGCCGTTGTGGGTACTTCTTTATATATACTTTTGACAGTAAAATTGCCGAATTGTTATGGTATGCCTCGGTCGGTTTTAGTGTGTGTGTGCATGTGCGTAAGTGTATGCAAATGCATTGATGTCGTAACGTGGCGTTGGTGTCGCTGGCGATGGTGACAGTGACGGTGATGGTGATGCCATTATGCAAAATTGAAGTGTTAGTCATGCTACTAATTGGACGCTCTTTTAACTCACTCGATGAGCGCTTTTCGTTGAGTTCCGATGCTTTAACACTTCCTTTTTTTATATATTTTTTTTTTTTTTTTTTTTTGGTTTTAAGGTAATTGTTCTGCTCTGTGCTATGCTGTAAAATAAAATAAAATAAAATAAAATAAAATATAAACTAAAATGAGATAAACTAAAATAAAATTGAATTAAGAAAAAACATATTAAAGTCGATATTAAAGGAAAATATACCTATTTTTAATACTATTACATATTTTTTAATGGTATTTTAAAATACTAGTTTAAACATTTTTTTAGTTAAAAATTGAATTCACTAATTTTATTTTTTGTTTTTTAATTTATTTTTTTAAATTACATTTTTTTTTTAATTAAAAAATAAAATTTTTATTTTAATTTTATTTTATTTTAATAAAATAATACATATAAATAAAATACCTCAATTAATTTTTTATTTTTTTTTATTACTCGGACTTCTTTTTTTTTTAATTATTGTTTGTTTTTGTCTCAATAGAATGAAACTCATGAGTGTTACAAGCCGTGGGTTTGTTTTTGTTTTTTATATGTATGTTGTTGTTGCTGTAACATGCTGCTGCTGCCTTCGTCAAACTAATCTGGTCTAAATCGAAACTGCATTCAATAAACCTAAAAAAACACGATCGAGTTATTGTAGAAAAGCAAAAATTAGTAAACTAGAGAGAATTTAAAAAAAATAAATCATCGGCCGGCATCAGCGACTAATTATTACCAAGAAAAGTACTTGAATTTGACGTTTTTTCTTTTCAACGAACTCAGACGTTGGCTGAAGTGGGGCTGAAGATGCCTCTGAATGTACATATATGTGCGTGTGTATGTGTTGGTGTGTTTGTTCGTGTGTGTGGAGATGATGACGTCGCAAAAGGTGCCAGCTTAAGGCCGATAATGAGCATAGACGGACGGTCACACGATGACAAGTTAATACTCGTCACTGGTACGTATTGCAGTTACAACAACAACAACAACAACAACAACAACAACATTAATATCAGCGCTAGTGAAAACAAAAAAGAAATTATGAAAGAATAATATTTTTCTAAGAATTAATATCTTTAAGAATTGGTACTTGTGAGTATTCGAATGCAAAGACGGGTTAAGGCGTTGATGGGTCGGTGCGGCTGGTTCGGTTCGTTCCCATTCTCACGCGGAGGAGAGAGTGGAGCGCTCTCGGCGCTTTAAATAGCATCACTCGTCAGGACTCGGCCGCAGACGGTAGACAGACATTTCGTCAGGTTGGGCCAAGAAATGCGATATCATTCTTCGATCGTTCGTTCGTTCGTTCTTTGAGACGCGCAGACAGCATCGCGTCAAGTGGCAGGAAAATAAAGAAGAAGAAAAAGCGGACGCTGAAAATTAAGTCAGAGAAAGACAAGAATAACAATATACGTATATTGTTACAAAAATACAAATTACTTACGATAAATAAAAAGAAACGAAGTTATGAAAATATCGCAACGACCGAGAAAAAACGCAACGACCGATGCGTTCGAGTTTTCAAAACGTTGAAGTATTGTTGATTGGCATCAAGATTTTCAAGGTTCTCAAGCCTGCTTTCTCAAGCAATTCTTGGTAATTCGCTGCAGTGAGAGCAATAACAATAATAGCAAGAAAACAAAATGTATTCAAATTAAATTAGTTTCATGGAAAGGAATCGAGAAAATATTCCGAAGAAACTTCTCTCTTCTGTCATTTAATCTCTTCGTGCAGGCTGTGCCGCGAAAAATGTTTGAGAAAAACGGTTCATCTCAAAAACTGAAAATTATTATTATTATGAATATATTCGCAGAGCATTAAATAAGCTTTATTTGCTCTCTAATTAAAACAAATCTCACCATAAGCCATGGTTTCTGAAAGCGGTATAGATTTCTAAAAATTCAATCAACCAGAAAAAACCTACCTACACGAAACCAAATACTTTTTAGCTTAACAACCTGGTTGGTACTTGCTTCCTTTCTCTACTGGGGGCACACTCATTCCGCCTCCCCCCCCCCCCCCCCTTTCCCACTGCGCTGTGTTAGTTAACCCACGGCCAACAAATTTCATGCTTAAAAAGAGAAAAACTCAAAAAAATCTCGCCACTCGCTACAAAAGCGACAAAAAGCAACACGCAAAACAGGATAATAAGCAACAAATAACGCTAACAAGGACAGCGACGCATCGCGGCATCGCGGCATCAAGATCTAATGGGCGCCGGTCACGTTTTCACGCGATGGGTGGTAACGATAACGCCCGCCTGAACACGAAGACAACAACGATCGCCAGGAAGCAAAAAAAAAAAACAACGCACACACTCCACTAGTAGCCTTCTAACTCTAGCAACAACAACAACCACAAAGTAGTAGAGCGTTACAGCGACGCATACTCGTGCCCTTTCCGAAAATTATGGAAACAAATGAAGTGAGCTTTGTGCAAACGAGACGAGATGTAACGGTTAATTGTTACTATAACGATTTGCGCAACAATATTGACGCACTTACACGTGTTGTATTTGCGGATAGTCTTGTCGTCGTCGCCTCATTTTTAAGGGACTAAGAAGGGTTGGAGAGTGTGGTGCGGGCGCTCGGTTACCACCCACGGCTGTTGTGCCGAAACGTGGCACAGCAGCAGCAGCTGCAGCGGCAGATCAGCATCAGCCACGTAGAAGACGTACGCCCGTCCTTAAACTTTTTTAATAGCCCTTAAAAAGTGTTAGTTATCCTTTTCCACAGGATTACGTGGTCAGAGTGTGTTTGTCCGTGCGCGCGGCGGCGGCTTGTCGAGTTGGATGACTTTGCCCGTAAAGTAACCGCAAGCACGTCGAAGCACAAGAAAGGAAGGGTTGCGCGTTTGACTTTCGTTCAGGCGTTTCAGGGGTCGTTTCAGGGGTCGTTTCAGGGGTCGTTTTAGGGGTCGTCTCAGGGGTCGTTTCAGGGGTCGTTTAGGGGTCGTTTCAGGGGTCGTTTCAGGTGTCGTTTCAGGTGTCGTTTCAGGGGTCATTACAGGGGTTTGACGGGGGTACATTTGAAAGTTTCTATGAGATGTTTATCATGTTGTCAATTTGTTGCAGTTGATAAATTATTTCTTTCAATCTTTACACAAATAAAAGATTAATTACAAATACATTCCACAGGGAAAAGGAACATTTTCTAGTAACAAATTAATTAATTCAAATTAATTAAAAAATTAAAAAATTAATTGAAAGTTTTTATTCAAATTAAAAATATTGCAGCAAACGTCGTGTTATAATGTTTTTTAATTTTCTTTATAAATCAAAAGTGGTCCGATTAAAAAAAACTCCTCGCGTTCATCTTCTTCTTCATCTTCATACCTCCATCTTCTTCTTCAAATTTTCTTTGCAGTCTTGAGCAGTCATTCTTGCTCTGGCTGTACCGAAGTTTTCCGCCTCTTTCCCCAACACTAGCCGACTGGCTCACGCCCACGGTGCAGCCATAAAGAAATGAGGCCTCAAAACAACACCTTCGTTTTGTGTTGACGAGCGCCCTCTACGGTGAGCAATGAGCGACATATTAATTGGTAGAGGGTTTTTTTAAAAATACTGAGAAAAAGCAATAAAAAGAATTACAACGAAAAAATAATGAACTGAGAAACAAAATGTTAAACAGCCAGAGAGGCATAAAATTAAAGAAAAAACACCAACAACAATTGCTCGGCATGAAATAAATTATCACTCATTAACTTATCAAATGTCAAAAAATGGTGTTTTGGAGTGAGCGATGAAAAGAAGAAGAAGAAGCAAATAATGAAATTATGAGTTATGATGATTTTCATGATTAATTCAAGCTGTTTGTGAAATTCTATAGAATTCGACTTTGATGAGGTTTATTAAATTGTTCCTCTAAAGATGGAAGGAGATTATTTGAAGGCTTCAAAATGAAAGGAAAAGGTACGCGTTTTAGTTGGAAGCTACTTCCAGTAACAAGAAGGGGGGAGGGAAAAACGACAAATAACAAAAAAGTCGGAAAAGAAAACCATTTAATATTTTATAAAAAAGTCTTTATTGGTCTGGTTTTAAACTTTTGGTAACTACTCTACGTAGACTTCTCTATGTAGACAGACAGGCTCTTCACTCGACAGCGACAGATTTTTAGAAATCCCAAAGAACTTTTTGGATTAGGTACACTGTTTTTCCTCTTAACCTTTCTAGCACGCCACGATTTTTGGAAATGTTTAATCGTCTCTTTTGATACTTCTTGGAACAATTTCTTTATAAACCTAACTCTTTACAAAAATAGTCATATTTTCTTTATTCTACAATCATCAGAATGCATTAACATAAAGTTAATGGATAATGATCATAATAATATTGTTGTTGCTGCTGCTGCTAACGATTGTAAGAACGATAATGTCAACTGCCGTGAAAATTATAATGATGTAGAGATCGTAATAATGAAGGCGCTCGTTCGTTGATGCCGTTCAAGTGGCACCGAATGAAGCCTCCTGGTAGTCTGGTAATTGGTCGGACTTTCAGGTTTCTTCAGCATCAACCAACCAAACCTTTAATTTGATGATTCGGCACTTTTTCTTTGCTTCTCCTCAACATTGGGTCATTCCTCGTCTTCCCCCCCCCCCCTCTCTCTCTCTCTATACCTCATTCTCTCTTGCGCTCTTCTAAAGCCGTTTACTCTCTTAACTAGTTGTTATTGTTATTGTTATTGCTGCACAATGTGGTTCAACGTTATTAAAGTATGTACGAGTATGTATGTATGTATGTATGTCAACATGACGCGGGCACTTTTGCCAACTACAACAACAACAACAAGGAGCAGTACGCGCTCCGCGCCAACAAAATAGCCCGCAGGTGTTAAAATAACAATAATACAATAATAATAATAATAATAATAATAATAATAAGAAAAAGTAAACGTTATTTTTAATTAATTATTATTGTTACTAATAAATTAACAAATTTTTGAAATTCGCCAGAACAACAACAGCTCACTTTTTTCTCACCATTTAGGGACCATTAGGGCCCGTGTGAGTTAATTACATATACCGCACTGCACAAAAAAAAAAAAAGGAACCCCGCAATATTTTATTCGACTGAAGTATTTTTATTAATTTGTTACTACAATATAAAAATAAAAATATTTAATGCATTTATATTTCTTTTCCAAACACAATCTAAATTCAATTGTACGATATATTATACAGGGTCCGCCATCTTCTCTTGTTTTATGTCGGTATGTGAATACTGAATAATTTTTTTTTTTAAACCGATTTCCATATATGAGGTATTTTTATATAATTTGGGCCTTTACAATTTATTTGGACTAGTTTTCAAATACAACATCAATGAAGTGACCGCCTCTATTGGCCAAAGCAAAATGTGCCCTTTTCGCTGCGCTTTTCAGCATTTTTTTTACTATCTCGGATGGTTTAGCAATGATTTCGGCACGAATGTTTGCCTTGAGCTCGCCAATGGTCCTAAGCTTGCTGGCGTACACTTTGCTTTTCAAAAAACTCCACAAAAATAAGTCCGGGGGGGGGGGGGGGGGATGGGTTCGTACATAGCTACATTGAATGTACGAAGCTACATTGAAAGAGTTGTCATGTGTGACAAACTTGTCAAGACAGACAGACTTGTCGTCAAATAACACCCAAAAACTATGCCGCAACTCATGATCATTTGAAAATGTCATGTCATTCAAAAAAATTGCTTGTCATTAAACAAAAAAATTGACCTTGACCTCGTGTTTTACTTACGAAATTGAGTGTGATCATAGTGATTCTGAAAAATTGATATATTCACAATATAGTATACAGGGTGCGCGATTTTATATCGGCATGTGAATATTGAATAACTTTGACATTTATCAACCGATTGACTTAAGTAAACATGTTTTTGAAACGTCAATTCAGTACAATTTTAACATATCGTCGAAAATATCGTGGCCAAGAAGCACCGTCAGACAACACTATTCGTCGTTTGGTGTCGAATTTTGTTAAGCACTGGACAGTGAGAGATCGCGAACCTGCCGTTCATCAACGCTCAAGACGTTCCACTGAACTGGTTGAAGCGGTAAGAGAGACAGTGTTGCCGAGAACCCACGAGTGTCTTATTTTGAAGGATGCTTTGAGATTCCAAGTCGCTTGGAATACGGCCAAACAGTCACATAACGACATAAAAGATGGCGCACCCTGTATATAATAACAACGAGTATATCTAAATGATCTACGCACAAACTGATGACATCAAAAAAGCTTTAATTTTTCAAATATTGTTATAAAAAACATATTGAATTTCAGTTAATTTTCTAAAATAAATGTAAAGAAGTTTGAAAAAACCTTCTATTAGATAAAATCAAAGCGTTTTTCAACAATTTTTAAGATCTGTAATTTTCTCAGAATTTCATTTGAAATACAATAATAAAAAATTGATTCACTGTGAGCTTCTTTTCTTTCTTTTGTATTTAATAATAAATCATTTGTATAAATTAATCATTTTGTCAAACTCTTAAAAGATTTAAAGCATTGCCAAATTAGCCATAGTCTAAAGACTAATTAAAACGATGATGCCTAAATCATCGCTTCGTTTGACAGCTGCTTGACAGCTTTGTTGTCCAATTAGTTGTTATTCAGAAGCGCAAGAAATTAATGATGAAAATTTAACCCTTTAGAGTCTCCGCACAACCAAACTTCGCAACGTCTACAGTCAACTTTTCAGTACGATTTGTCGAGAGCTCTGACGTTAGAAGTTAGAAGTCACGAATGCTTCAATTCAATTTTCTCTCTGACGTCGAGCTTCCACTCGTTGTTGTCGAAAAATTATTGTTTGGTTCCAAAAAAGTAATGCCTACTTTTTATGGAAAATCCTTCCAATTTCACGAAGTGGTGAAAGTATTTGCTAATTTTGCATGTGAGAAGGTTGGTGGAGGAGGATGCCAGATACAGAATTATAAAGAATGGTTGATACAAAAATGAAAAATGTGAACAAACTTCGCTAACGTCTGCGTTTTTTATTTAAGGGCGAAGTCAAGCGAGAGAGCGACGTTTGACGTTGCGAAGTTGGTTGTGCGGAAGCTCTTACTCGTACGAATGTTAGCGTATGAGAGCCTCCGCACAACCAACTTCGCAACGTCAAACGTCGCTCTCTCGCTTGACTTCGCTTCGTTTTTTATTTAAGGGCGAAGTCAAGCGAGAGAGCGACGTTTGACGTTGCGAAGTTGGTTGTGCGGAAGCTCTTACTCGTACGAATGTTAGCGTATGAGAGCCTCCGCACAACCAACTTCGCAACGTCAAACGTCGCTCTCTCGCTTGACTTCGCCCTTAAATAAAAAACGCAGACGTTAGCGAAGTTTGTTCACATTTTTCATTTATGTATCAACCATTCTTTATAATTCTGTATCTGGCATCCTCCTCCACCAACCTTCTCACATGCAAAATTAGCAAATACTTTCACCACTTCGTGAAATCGACAGGATTTTCCATAAAAAGTAGGCATTACTTTTTTGGAACCAAACAATAATTTTTCGACAACAACGAGTGGAAGTTCGACGTCAAAGAGAGAATTGAATTGAAGCATTTGTGACTTCTAACTTCTAACGTCAGAGCTCTCGTCAAATCGTACTGAAAAGTTGACTGTAGACGTTGCGAAGTTTGGTTGTGCGGAGACTCTGAAGTAAGTAAACGTTGTTTAGGCGGTTTAATTTCTTTCTTTTTCTTGGCTACTTTTAGACATTTATGTACATAATTTTTAGGATTCTCGAAAACTTGGTTGGCAACGATTTGATTTGGCAACCATTTGGTGCAAACCATTAGATCAGAGCAGTTTTTTGGCAGCTTTGATTAATTTATGGTTTTGTGGTTGTTGTTGTTGTTGTTAAACAGGGCTCAAATTGGCGTTAAAAACTTTACTGGCATGATTTTTGAGTAAACAAAAGACAAAGGAGGAGGAAGAGGAGGGTTAAGATTCTTGAGTCTTTAACATTTTTTCGAAAAAAAACTGTATTTTCTCTTCCTAAAAGTTTAAAATCCTTTTTTGCCTGCCGATTCCTTTATGCTTTTAATAGGCATCCTCAAGCCAAGCGTAAATCCCAGCAAGTAACTGCTTAACCGACACTTGAACTACTTACGCACCTGCAGCGCCGTAACTCCCAAATCAACCCTTGAAGCGAAAGCACAAAATCCTCTTCCAATGTGCCGCCGTTGCCCCATGACCCCCTCCGCCCCATGACGCCTATTTTGTTAGGGGTTGAAATGCGTTTGTTTTCGCTAAGAAAACTGTTTTCATCTGCGTCTACCGCTTCGCTTTTTCAAGGGGCGTAACCACTGCGACCTCGCGGTAGGCTAAATTTACAGAAAAATATGTATATACGTATCGCCCCTGAAAAATTGACACCCTCTTTCGAAAGCGATCTAATTTAGAAAATTAATTTTCTCAAAATCTTTTTCTAAAGCGCTTCGGCTGTCCATTCTTCATCGCCCTCTTCGTCAGGCCGTGACAAACTGTCCCCGGGGGCCTCTCCAAGCAAGCCCGTTTGCTCATCATTGTCTGTCTAGTCAGTTGCGTGGCGGTACACGCAAACAGAAGGCGGCTGAGACTGAGACGGAGGCGCGAAGAGGGCGATGAGAGGGCGCAGAGAACTAATTCGGTTTCTAATCAGCAGTTTTGATTCTTCGGTACTTGCGCTTGTTGGCGGTGGGTACATGTAATTTTAAAGTGAAGAACCACTTTGTTTGCCAGCTTAAATGTTGTCTTCTGCGACGGCTTTGTTTCCGGATTTGTTGGGAGCGGAAAAATATGTACCTACCATGGCGGCCAGTCTGTCTGTCTGTGTCGATTTAAGCTAAATGAGATTTTCAAATATCAATAAAATTGGGAGATAATGTTTGCCGTCTTTGGCAGCATTTTACTTTGATATTTTGTAGCCTCAGTGACGTAAAATTACGAGTACGTTAAATCTCTCGGAGAGATAATGATAATTGTGGGGGGAAAATTAATCATCATGAGGCAATTGTAAGGAGTTAAAGTCGCCTTTTATGTATCGAGCCTTCTGAGAAAAATTAGTTTAAACTCTAAAGAAAAAAAGTACTATTGAAATACTTTTCAACGGTTCTTGTGGGCAAAAAGTCTTAAACCACATAAGATTATGGCAAGGTGACTTATACAGGGTGCTGTAGCGTTCAGGAGGTGTGGATTTGGGCCGTCGTGGAAAGCAGCTATAACGGCAGTCATTTACTTTTTTAATGGTGCCTCCAGGTCGTCACAGTTTTTAAGAAAATTAAAGCTAAACTTAATTTAAAATTTAGAGAAAATCCGATAAAAAATTTTTTTTACTGAACGTTTTTAGCAACAAAGTGACATTTCTGTTTTCTTAACAGCATAAATTGAAGAAAAAAAATAATTTTTATGAATTTATCAAAAAAATGTTGCTGTTTTTCGAGTTAAGGTTTTCTAAAAAATGCCCAAACACTAAAAGCTATTATAATGCGTTTACTAAGTTTGAAGAGCTCTTTGTATTCCTAATTATTTTCAAATTGCGTAAATATCCACGCCCACTCCGTCCACTCCAATTCCAGTGCTTCTGCAATAGTCAGCTGCCGACAATTGCTATAATTTTTCAATTACAGCCGACGCAACAGGAGAGGCCAACGCAACAGGACTGGCCGACGACGCAAGAAACTGCTGATGAGCTCAGGATGTTAACGCATTGCGAATACATACGTTTTTTTCTCGCAGTTCGAACAAATACACACAAATATTATTTGCAAGCAATTTTAATTCGACAATTAAGCCGTCAGCGACAGGCAAAAATAAATAAACAGCAAGAAAATCGTTTGAAAGTCATTGAACGCGCATTTCTGCACGTCATACGACAACGAGCGCCGCCGTCGCAATCCGCTGCATTGCATGCGTTGGCGTAAGGCGCTTTATTAAATGTAAAGTGAACAACAACGAAAATACGCATTTAATGCAACTTTTGTGTGAGCTTCATCTTAAGCCGCCTGCCGCGCTGCCTCATTCCGACGCGCCTTTTCGAAATATGTACTCGTACATTCAGGTACGTACTGAAGGTACGCCTGAATCAGCCTACAAGCATTCATTCATTTTTCAATCAATGTCAACCTCATCATGGTCCTCGTTATGAGCCACCACCACTGCGCCGACAACCATCACCGGCGTCTTATGGTCACCCCAACGAGCCATTAGGACAATCAGGTGACGACACACTCTCGTGTGGGCGTGAGGACAAGCCATTGTTGCTGGTGGCATCGGGTGCGGCCTTTGCGACGGCGGAGACGACGACAACGACGACACCGAGCAGGTGTGAAAGAATGCAAGTGGCGTTGTGGGGCGTTATCAAGCAATGTCGCAACGGACCGCGTCGTGAGGGGACTGCTTTATTGGGTGGCATCATTGTTCTCTGTCGAACAAGCCGTCGCCCTGAAAATGTGTCGACCGCAGAGAAATTCGTTAATCAGTTTGCGCGGCAGGCGTCCATTCGAGACGCTGCCGCATCTTTTGTGTTTGCCGGAGAGCACGCAACACGCAATTATTGCTTGCTATAAAATTAATTTATTAGAGCATAAAGGCGAGAATTTCAAGGCAGCCGAAAGTGTCGTCGTGAAGGCACAGCACAAAATATAGAAGGAATATTTTATCTTAATATTTTTAACTGAATTTAAAGGCATTTAAACGGTTGACAGCCTGCCCAGAATGTGTTGACGCAACAACGAACTACCATTTTTAGTACTCGTATACTCGTATGAGGATTTTGACGTTTTGGCGTTGGAAGTTCGTTCTGACGTTGCGATTTCATTCTATTCAATTTTCTCGCTGACATTGAGCGTATTTCGTGTGACATCGACAAAGAGCGTAATTGCTTCTTTGAGAGTATTTTTTATATACTCGTACGTTATTTGAGGTTAAAGTGAATTTCTTTCCTCTCCTATTTTAACCATTGTTCAATACTTTTTCCGGTATTGAAGTAATTGACTAATTCGCATAACTAAAGACCCTTTTAGTGCTGCAAAGAGGTCTTTTGGATTTTGCTTAGTCTTTTCCGAAAGGCATTAAAACCTTTTCATAACCTAAACCTAAACGTATTTTCGGAATTTTACTGCCTCTTCGGATTCTTTTGTTCTCTCTGAGAGGTGGAAGAGACGGAGGCGGTGAAAAAGGAGGTGGAAGAGTCGCCGAAAAAGGAGTTGTGGAGTTGGCCGAGTGGTGTCATGCGTTTTTCTTTGAGCATTGAAAATTCCTTACTTATTAACTAGTCTTCAAACTGTACAGAGAAGAAGCTTTATTCATCGGATTAGTGGCCGTCGTCGCCTCGTTGGCGGATGGTCGTTTAGTTGCTTTGGCATGGTCCGGACGCAGCAGTTCGCAGGATTGAATGATGAAGGAGCGAAAATTCTTTTGCGAAAATTGCAAATAATATAATGAGTTTATTAGTTCGTGACGAACATTAAGTGCTTCAATATGCTCGGAGGATATAAATATAAAGGAAAATATAAGAAATAAAATAGTTGAGGAGAGTTTAAGAAAGGTAAGGCAGAGATGAGGAAGGTTGGCAGAGGATTTTGTGTTTAAAGTTAGAACATTAAAGGTGTCGAAAGTTGAGAAAGTGGAGATAACATACTCGTTTTATAAGGTTTCAGAGACTTTTTTAAAAGGTGGGCCTTTAAAATGGAAGTTAAGTATGTATAACTATACACCATGTATTACACTATAGCACTATAATACTAGTATACTATAACAAAACATTAAAACTGTATACATTTCTTGTGCAACGCGTTTTCCTTTTAAACCCTTGAAGAAATGATAAATGAATTTGTTTTATTTCAATTAAAGAACATAATGTACACCCTTCTAGCTCACTCTTCCAGCCTTCACCCTTCCAGCTAGCTGTACGTTTAAAACCAAAACCCAAACCATCATTAGCGTTTTGATAGTAGGTACCGACGACTATTTAAGGTGCACCTCATAAAAAATGCAGAATTAATTATACAATAATTGTTAACAAACGCCAAACAAGTGCGTTGACAAATCTCAAAAGTCCTTTTCCACTCCTTCAACGTCTTTGTGGTCTTTTTCTTCTTCGTTTCGTTTTCCGCTCGGGAAAAAAATCGGAAGAAAACATCCCACAAAAGTTTGGCCTTAAACGGGGTGGAAGTCCGCGTTAGGAATACAAGGGCGGCGGGTGGATGAAGCGCCCTGGCGGTGATGATGATGATTTATTTAATTTGATCGGTTTTAATCGGTTAAGAAGGGTTAATAATTAATCAGAAGCCGGCAAGACAGAAGACAACCCAACCACCGGACACTTTCGAGACAACAAAGACCAAATAAATAACTGCAACAACAATAGCACCCACTAACAACAACAAACAACAACAACATTTTTGCCACATTAGCATCAACTCATCAGCAATCAGCAAGTGCGACAACAAACAAGAGGCCGCGTGCGCGTCTCACCAAAGAACGGCCCGAAAGCACGGTGTGGCCAACTCTCAAGCGAATGAAATTGAAATTTGTTGCTGTTGTTGTTGTCTTTGTTTATGCTAGATATTTGACATTAACGTCTGCCGCAACGAGTTAGTTTGTTGTCGTTTTACTAATTGTTAAAAGTATGCACAATTTTGGGGTTGACTTTTGGGACCATCAGCGCCCGAGCGCAGTGCGACCGGCTGGCAGTCAGCCAACCAAATCGCTCTGGCCCTTTCAAGTCTCCAGAGAATACGGTCGGTGCGTGTGTAGGCGACGTCGCGTCGTCGTCATCAGCGTCGTCGTCATCATCATCGTCAGCCTCATTCTAATCAGCAGCGCGCGCGTGTTTTATTTATTGGATTTTGCTAAATTCTTGCAAAAACTTTCAATATTTGACATTTTCACACGAACTTCGAAGCACTCAACTACACACACACGCACACATACCCACATCTACACTCGTCCCCGAGCTATTTTTCATACTTAATCATTGAATTATTTAATCCTGGCGAAACGTGTGCGAAGCTGGTCGAAATTATTTGGACATACTCAATATCATGAAAATTTATTGGCAGAATGATTAAAGAATATCGTGCGGTTTAGGCTGCGAGTGTTGTTCATTCCTTCCTCCCCCCCGAAAATGAGCCGTTAGCGCTTTAAATAGTGTCAAAACAAAGAGTGCCTGCAGCGTCGTGGAAAGATCAGGGGAAAGGGAGGGGAGGGGAGGGGAGGGGAGAGGTTTTTGCCCTTCAAGAAACAAGTGTTTGAGATTCTGTGCATTATTTTTCCACTCGATAAAATTTCATCATATCATATTTCAACGCAGCTCAAGCAACCATCAATTTTTATTAATGATTTAGTTGGTCCGGGCCGGCGCGACGCGTCGTCTGCGTGTGGTTTAATCGATGAATTGTTAAATGAGAATCGTGAATTATGAAGATCGATTTTTTTTCGGCTATTTTTATACAAAAAAAATACCTTTCTATACTGCTAAAAATCTTTTAAACCAAATGAGGATCATCTTTAAATTAAATTTCCTTGAAAATTTCTTAACAAAACCTTTACAACCCCCGAAATTCTAAGAACTTTCCAATTTAGCAAGTAACGCCATAATATAGATAAAAAAAGGTAAAATTGGAAAATAAAATAATCGAAGTCATACCAAAATTAATCAAAGAAGTCACCAACAATTGCTTTTCTAGCCCTCGGAGTAAATTTCTGCTCAAAATTTATAATAGTTTTTCAAAAGTCTAACATAAATTTCTACCAAAAGGCCTTAAAGTCTTGGCAAAGTCTTTGGAAAAAGAAAGTAGGCGTATTTTAAGGTTCATTCTTACAACTATAGTCTCTTGCACAATATAATGTCTTAATTTTTAACAATAGTTATTTCTTAGCAAAATAAATGGAATTCTGAAGTAATTTTGAACATAAACTGAACAATTTTGAAGTCCTAATGAGGAAGGGAGGGAGGAAGGAAGAACAAAACCTATTACCTACCTATAAACCTATAAACCTGAACTTATGATTTAAGTCTGCTAATTCTTCTAACGCTTGTTGGTTTATAATCAAAAGCTGCTGCCTTTATCTCTAGACGACTTCCTTCAAGCGCAATGGCTTCATGTTCAGACTACCTTTGTCAATCCTGGATATATAGGATGTATAGACTTGATTTTGTCCTTATTATTTTCTTTACAACCTCACCCAAAATACCCAAACTATACCATCCTAAGGATGACCACAATCTATGCGGTATTTCGTTTCTAATTTCCTTCAAATTAAATCACTTTAAATGAAAATAAGGCACTGCGACATTTAGTCGCAGTTACCGATTGTTAATTTCGTAAAGAGCATCAACGTATACTTATTGTAATTTATTTTATTAAAATTCTCTCTCTTTCTCCCTCATTCTCTACAACATTATCTGCTGCCATAAATCTGAAGGCATTCCCGAACGAGGCTGGATAAACTTATCCTTAATTCGATTACATTTCGTTTGTACACACCCACTTTTGGTAAATGGGTGGGCGTGGGTGGACATGATATGGACGTCGTGATGGACTGACTGACTGATGGAGCATTCAGAGGCAAGTTAAGGTGCCTTCTGTCTTCTCCGTGAGAGAGAGAGAGAGAGGGAGTTCCTTTCAATAGCCCATGCCTGGTCCTGTTTCTCCAACCATCGTATGATTCCGTCATGCCAGGCTCCTTATCCTTGTGCCGTCTTACCCCCACTCCCTTCCCCCTCCCCCCACCTCTTTATTTCTTTAGAAAAGCGCAGTTTTTAGCGGATGCCGTTGATGGTTTCGGTTTTGGTGACTTGTATTGTGTGGAAATAAATTTTCAATCAGTAAATTGATATCGTCTCTATCGAGGACGATTGGTCACGCTGGTTGAGACCATGATGGTCTCGCCCGTAGTTGCCCGCCAAGCAATTCACTTAACAGAATGCCGGACGCTCCACTCAACCGTTTTTTTACCGCAACCTCGACCTTTCGCTTGGTCTCATGTAAATTGGTTTTTGTCGTTATTTGCAATTTAATTTTCATACCTTTTATTAGACTTATTTTTAATCCACTTAACGTCAGTCACAAAGCCTCACTCACTCACTCACTGACGTGCCTGCAGGTTTACGTAAGCCCGAATGCTGTGCCGAGCAAAGACAAAAGCGCGCATAATTAAAATATGTATGTATTATTGCTAACCAATCGGTGAAATCAAAAGAAAAACAAAATGGCAAAAATATATGCATACATTGCAAATCCAAAGCGAGCCGGCAGGTGGATGCGAGTACACACTCGATGTCAATCGTAGCCGCGTTGACGATAATCGATGACTCCACTACGTTGGTAGATAATCGACCATAATACGCGGCGCATGGTCGTATGGTCGCATGGTACGCAATGATGATGATGTACCGCAGCGACGACTTCATGCGAATCGAGTGTTGAAAATTGCATATTTTCATTGCAAAATTGCAAAATTGTAATGAGTTTTGAGTATTTACGGAATGGGCCAAGTAGTTGTTGCTGTTGATGTTGTTGTTGTTGTTGTTATTGTAAATGGTTTGCTTCAAGAGGTTCGTTCGGAAGAGGTTCGGTCGTCATTAGGTCGACTTGACTGCTGGGAATGTTGATTCTCTCAATTGATGTTTGATGATGCTGACATACATACATCGAGCGCAGTCAGTTGTTGATTGTTCGATCGGTTGATTTATTTGGTTGGTTGGTCGGTTGGTACTTTGCTTGATAGATCGCCTGATCGGCGAGTTGACCGATTTACACGGCGTTTTCTCTCTATTGGTTAAAATTTGTTGATTGGTTGGTTGGTTTTAATAACTAGTTGGTCAATTCGTATCGTCGGTTTGCTTGTTTTCTGCGTCGGTTTTCTGCGTCGGTTTTCTGCGTCCGATTGACGCATTGATCGTACATATGTGGCAACCATACTCTCGACGCCCTCAACAATTTGCAATTTGTTGTTTGTTGTTGCTATGAATGATGATTATGACGATGATACTGAATATTTTCAGCCTTTCAGACATTTCATATAAATTCAGTATGACGGCTTGTTGTGTCATATTGAGTATTTGCAGGTATTACAAAACCAACAACAACAACGAAAACAAAAACGAAAACAAAAACGACAACCAATTCTAAGCTGCTTGATGTTTTCTTCTTCTTTTTTATCTTCGATTTTGCCGCTTCAGCCTACGATTCTGCATGCCGCAGAAACCGTACCTATTGACGCACGAAGCACCGTCCTCGAATACCGACCGTGCGCCAAGCGAGAATTTTGATTAATAAAGTACTCAAAATTCTTTTGTGCCGTGTTTGGAGGCGCGGCGCACTCACTGCGTTGGTGGAGAAGTCAGCCAACCTCCCACCAATCAATCAACCAACCAATCAAAAAAACTGTGTGTTTGTCTTTTGTCAATTCGGCGACGGTATGTCGACGGTAGTGTTGGCCTTTTTTGTTTTGTGCTTCAATTTCGTTCGAATGAGAATCGTCGCATAAATTGCGTAAGCTTCGGCATCTCATGAGTACGAGTATAGCAACGAATACTGCGAATAGTTCTTGTTCAAGCGAGAAAAAGGCTTTCAGAAAGCACAGAGAGAATTTCACGATTTACGGCAGGTGCAGAAATATTCATTAAAGAAGTCTCTGTTGGTCAAAGTCAAAGGATTAGTTGAGCCGTTTTCTTTCTGGAATTTGCCGCAATGCATTCCATCCTTGGATCAGGATGGATCAGGATGTTTTCTTTGAAAGAAAATTTTTTAATTATTTTATTTTATTTATTTTATTTTATTAAAAAATTGTATAGATTTTAAAAAGATTGTGCTCTAAATTGAGTGAAAATATAAAGATCATAATAGCATACAATTTGTCTCATCATTAACCACCATTTTTTCATGGAATGGACTTACAGCACTTTCAAAGGAAGCGGCTCATTTATTTCATGATACAACACAAACACTTTTGAGTATGCGTTATTGATTCGCATTCGATTGATATGTAAAAAAAATAGCGTGCAGGACCGCAACCAGAGTACACTTACTCGTAGTTTGGTTTTTACGCAAACTTTTTTTACGCGAATTTGATTTTACACTATTTTGTAAAAACATTTCATTTCTTTCTTAAACAAATTTTTTTAACATATAGGTACCGTTTCTTTTTTACGCGGTTTTTTTAACACGATTTTTTTTACGCGAATTTTTTGGAAACGTGTATATATCGTGTAAAACCATAATTGAGTGTACTAGATGTGATGGTACCCTTTTTGAGGGTAGAAACCGAAGACACCGATGACCGCAAAGACATCGCCGAAACTGGTTTGTCTCTAGGCGTAACCGAAATTGGTCAGGAATGACGGAAACTCTCAAATTCATGTAGAAATTAGGCCTTTTCCTTAAACCAAGGCCTTAAAAAAAGTGTTTGAGGGGTTTCCAAACATCAAACCAGCTGAAAAATTAAACATTGAGTTTCCTTTACCGAAATCAGCTACTTGTTATCATCGAATATCCTTGAATATCCTCTCGAATTTCCGCAGTATCAGCGCACTTGATGCTGCCAGCAAAAACCTCAATTAGTACCGAATTCCTGGCAACACAGAGTTTGTTATTGTAGGTGGCTCTACTCACTACTTTTAGCTCTATCCATCTCTCTCTCTCTCTCTCTTTCTCTTTTTTAGTCGTACCTTAGTCATGTCAACCGAGAGCTGCTGTGGCATTTCCGTTGAAATTTTGTTCATTTCCTTTTTGGTTACAGCATTCGGAAGGCTGCTCTTCCGTTGATGAAATGTTAACCTGTGTAAGATGGTGTGTGTGTATAGGTATTGAGGGTATATTCTCTTAACCCGTTTCATTAAGCTCGAACAAAAAATTGCGAAATGAAGTAATAATAATAATAATAATAATAATTGAATGAATGTTGATTATACGATATTTATGAAGAGCTTCAGAATGTTTCGTTACTGCGTGTAGGCTCGGTCGTTATTGGCATTGGCAATGGCAATGGCGCTGATTTGCTGTTGCAGCCTTCTTCTCTTTCTTTTTCGAGTTGCTGGAAACAGCATAGACCTGCTGCTTCTGCTGTTCTTGCAGACTTGTTGGTGTTGATGATGCACCTAAATCGATTAACCATACAGCAACACCTTCGCTTTTCGATTTTGCTTCTAGACCATGCGAGTTGCATGCTACTCGTTACTCGTCACTCGTTAATGCTACAGCTAAAGGTTACTGTACTTTGTTTGCTTCATTCCAGCTCACTCAAAATAGAACTTTTGTTGTTGTCTCTCTATGATTATTTGCTTTTGTTGTAGCCTCTATAAAACAATGATGGTGATGACAATGACGATGACGATGATGATGATGATGACGATGTTAGTAGTGTTGTTAGTGTCCATGATGATGATGATGCTGATGAGGAAACAACGAACCGTTATTAATTTGATTTAAAATGTAGTGCGACATTTTGCTGTTGATGTTGTTGATTGAGTTGGCAAAATTGTTGTTGGTGGGTTTTCTGGCCATTGTCAAGGTGGTTGCATTGTCGTTTTCGTTGTTGTTGTGGTTGTTTTTGTTGTTGTTATTGCTATTGTTTTTGCAACGCTATTGTTTTTGCTTCTACTGAGTCTTGTGCTTTGTCTAAGTTTCAATATTAATTAGTTTGTAGCTTAACAATATTGAAAGAAGGATGAGCAACAACAAAAACAACAGCAACAACATCAAATACGAGCATTGTTTTAAAATTTTTTTTCTAGTTGTTCTCCTTTTTTTAATTATTTTCATGAGTTGATTTTTTGTAATTTCTGTTTTTTTAATGAAAAACATTCTTAAAATTTCTTACTTTTAAATGATTTGGTCTCCATCACTTTAAAGATTGTGAGAAGCCTTAACAAAACCAAAAACCCCAAAAAAAAAACCTTCTACTTCAGTGTAAATGAAGACTTAAGCCTTAAGAGTTTACTCAAGACAATTTGAAATACTTTTGTTAAATATTTAAAGACTGAGAGATATTATTTCATCATACTATTTCTTAACTGAAGTGTCGACTACTCGAATGCAGTTTGTTTCGTTGTAAGTTAAAGAGATTTAACTTCAACATTATTAAGACAATATTATCTGAATATATATGTATAATGACATACAAACTATTTGTATACAAAGTATAGTCCTGCATAATATTCAGTTGTTTGCGTTGCTGCCAGAGACACAATCAAAAAATCATTTTCTCAAAGTGTTTGAAGGGTTAAAGTTTTCTAAGACTTTCTTGAGGAGTTCCTGGAAGAATTATCTTGAGTAAATTTTTTTTGTAGTGAGTTGAAATTAAAGCAAAATAACATAAAATGAGCTAAAGATTTAAATTTAAATTAAAAGTAGTTTTTTTAAAAACAGGTACTGTCTTTTTTCCGCCTCTTTTTGTGGCCAGAATTTCTTTTTTCGATTTTTAATTTTTACTTTTTTTAACATTTTTTTTGTTTTCCTTTTCTGCCTCTTTGCCTACCCCGCTCCATTCCTTTACCCTTCATCTTCTTTTCTTAGTTCTAACTCTAACTCTCTTCATTAAACAATCACAATAAATTTACGTGATCTCTTGGAAAAAAATTAACTCTCAATTCCGATTTTCAACTACGAATAGTCGTAGACAAAAAAAAACAACTATTGTACAAAAACCAGTTTTAAATATTTATAAAGCGCGTCGCAGCGCAAAAGAAAAAAAAAACCGGCATCGAGCGACGACTCATTAATATTTTTCCACTTGACGCAAAATGCAAATTTATTATCATTTTGACAGTGTTTCGCCCTGCGTCGCCCAACGTTAAACGCACACAAACTCAGGGACGCACACAAACACACAAACACTCCGTATGTGTGGCACACACAGTTACTCTAATACAAAAATAAGCAGGCTGGAAGGTCTACTTTCGCGTCTCTTTATCGTGAAAAGGAATGAAATCCTTTAACAAATTATGCAAATTTCAAGCAATAGCTTAACATCGAACACTCCTTCCTCCTAGTCCTCTTCTGGTTACTTGCCTTTTCTTTCCACACCCTTCTTCGACCCCTTTTGCCCACCAGTTGCGACCGTTTTTCACTTTGACTTTTCACCGCGCGTTGACCAAAAACGAAAGCAAAAACAAAAACCCAAAAAAAAAAATTGTATACACTTTCCTTTCTCTTCCTTTCCCTTCCTTCATTCCTGTAAAGGGCTGAAATCAGTACCAGTTCGGTCTGCTCGGTCTGCTGCTGAAGCGACGCAAGGCAACGCGCCGCGACGCAGTCTTTGTCGAACGAACGAAGCTTGTGTCTGACTGCGTGACTAATGCCAGAACTAAACGATTTGATGGACCAGAAAAATGATGATTTCTTTCTTAGCTGATGTTGATAATGTTGATGCTGATGGTCGCGGTGTTAGTGTTGTTGTTGTTGTTGTTGTTGTTGTTGTACCTCTCAATGTCGCTGCTGTCTACATACTTTTATTGCTCTATTAGTTTTTTTGGGTGAAAGCTTAACTCGTTGTGTGTGCGTTGGTGGTGGTTATTGTGGTGGTTATTGTTGTTGTTGTTTTTCAAGAAGTTGCCAGTTGCTGCTGCTGCTGCTGCCGCTGCTTTGAGGGCCGAATATCGCACTCTTTGGCTTCGGTAGTTGCGTTCCAACGCGTTGCAACGCTTCAAGTGTTTTGCGACTTTCGTAGCGAGATCGTCGCGGCGCGCTGCATTGATTCTAACATTCAATAAAAATAGTTAAGGCATTTTTTTGGACTCGACCGTTTTTGTTTTGTTTTTTTTTTTTTTTTTTGATTTTTCATTGCAACAACGTCCTTCTGGTATGAATACACTGACTGGTAAAGATTTTGTTGGTGTTGTCGCCGTTATGGTGGTGGTTGGTGTTGTTGTTGTTGCTAGTCACAAGCATTTAATGTTCGAGAAATCGGTTAAATGTCGTGGAAGATAATCTAATTTGGTCACTTTTATGCGAATCTGAATATTATTCGCTATTAAGTGTCTTTCTTTTTTTATACTTCTCGCTTGTGTTTAAATAATATTGAAGAAGAGGAAGAAGAGGAAGTATAAGAAACAATAATAATAACATAATAACATAGCTTAGACGGCCACGCTTTAGTGCAAAAAGTAGACGCGTACACTGCACAAAATTTTTTGTTTAACGCAGAGACCAAAATTGTTATAAATCGCCAGAGATGAAATATTTTCAATTTATAAAAATCAATTTCTATCAACTTTATTAAAATTTAATAATTTAATAATCTTAATTTTTTTTTTCTTTAATTAATTTCTCTTTAAACCTCCTTTTTCTAACCTTCTCTCTCTCTCTCTGTTCTCTGTTCATTTTGTCCATTTTCCCTTTAGGTTTGGTTCCAAAATCGTCGTGCCAAATGGCGCAAGACGGAAAAATGCTGGGGCCGCAGCACCATCATGGCCGAATATGGCCTGTACGGAGCGATGGTGCGGCACTCGTTGCCGCTGCCGGAGACCATCATCAAATCGGCCAAGGAGAACGACTCAGTGGCACCGTGGCTACTAGGTATGGATGCCGCAAGTAAATGCAATAATTATATCACATGCTCTTACTAAATTTAAGAAAATAGTATTATTAGTTTTATTAGAAAAATAAAAAATTATCTTACGACACGACATTTTACACTTTTAAAAAGGCTTTTGTTTGTTTTAAACGCACTCGTCTCTCATTTTCGGACAAAAACTGAATGCAGAATTATTTATCAACCCTTTGGCAAGCTGACAGATCTTTCACATTTTGACGATTTTTCGAATCCTTTCCCGGAACGTTGCTTTTCCAGACAAAAAAAAAATTGAGCATATTTTCTTTGCATGCTTCAGCAATGAGGACTACGCTTATCGTCCAGCATTGAATCAATTTACTGGTAGCGGATCATGTGATGACAAAAAATATCCCTACCACCACCCCCTTCCCCCCCCCCCCCCTTCTTCATGACTCTTCTCTCGGTCTGTGCCATGATGAACAAGAAGATGCTCGTAGTATCATAAAATTGCATCATAATGAGATAAATACGATCACAATAACTCTGCTGACAATTACTGCAACCACAACAACAACAACAACATTAACAACAACAACAACCACTGCTACCATGCAATAAGCACTGACTTTATGGATTAGCACCATACTATCTCGTTTACTCGACTCCGTTTGCGTGTACCGTCCGCGCCGGGAATGATGCGGTTGAGGGTGTTGGTGGTCGCCTGATAGATGGCGAGGAAGAGGGAGAGGTAGAGTGTGAAGGGTATTTAGGGTGCTGAAGGGTGCCAGTCCTGGCATCAATAATCGAGTAATAAATGGAAAACAATTCAGAGCAGTTCAAATGTTTTTATCATCATAATAAATTGTTGTCTCTTAGCTCTCTCACAATTCGCCCCCTCCCTCACCCCTCACCCCTCATCAGCCTCTGTCTATGTCTGTTTATCGTCTGTCTATCGTTCTATCTAACTCAAGGGGCGTCATCGCCGCAGTGCCTATTATTTCCCGAAAAGGGTGCAATTTTAATAAACTCGTCTGCTCTCTCTCTCTTCTCCCTCGCTTTTTCCATAACAAAAGACGACGACTTACGGCAGCGGATTAAGTCTTTTGTATTGAAATTAACTTTAGAAACCTTTTTGTTGAATTTGTTTAAATTAATTTTCTTCGCATGCTTTGCGCCCAAAGTCTTTGCGCGAACTTAAAACCATCATAAATTAGACATTTATTACCTTTTATTGAAAAATAGGTACTCGTACATTCTCGTACGTATTTCTCGTCTGTTATATTTCAAAACAGCCGGTTTTGAAATGATTGCGCATTTTATTGATGTCTTAAAAAAAGGGGCACTCTCAAAAAACCCTTTCCCTTAAAAAAAACCATTAGTTTTTAGCGCTTTAAAATTAATTAGAAATTTATTATTAACAAACTTAAATATGTTCAAATATTGCCTGCTATTTTAGAAGACATTTTTTAACTTTTTATACACTAATTTTCTTAACATCAACAATTTTCCTAAAATTCACTGAAAATGAATTTTTTTAATTTCTGTTCTTCTCTTCTCTCCTCTCTGCCATCCTTTCAGGCATGCATCGCAAATCGCTTGAAGCTCAGGAAGCTCTCAAGGACGACTCTGGCGTTAGCGATCACGAACTGGATTCCACCGGCTCGCGGTCTAACGACGATACAACACGGCGACGCCTTTCGTCGTCCACCGAATCGCTGAATGTCGTTAGTCCATCGCCGCAGCCGCATCGCAGTTCATCGGCAGCCACTTCGTCGGCCACTTCTTCATCGCCGCCGCCGCTGACGCTAACGCTGCCAATGAATTCACAGCTTGATTTAAGCAGCAGCACCAGCGGCCTCAGCGGCGCCAGCTTGCAACAGCAACAGCAACGACAACAATCATCACCGCTGCACTTACCATCGACACATCATCATCATCATCACTACATGGCGTCATCGCATGCACAGCCGTCAACGCAGCATCTCTCCTACCATCCGTTACTGGATGCGGCCAACGCCAGTGCGGCCAGCAGCAAAGACTTGCACTTGATCATGAACACCGCAGTAGCTGCGGCGGCAGCAGCAGCAGCGGCGGTTGCTAATGGCGGCGGAGGCGTGGAAGTGGGCGCAGGCGGTGGCGTTGGTGCGGCGGCTGCTGGCTATCAGCTTCAGAATGATCCTGATACGTTCAGGTGGGTGAACAACTTGTTTAACAACAACAACAACAACACCGGACGCTCGTCTCTCACACTCGTCTCCCAGCAAGGGCAACAACAACAACAACAACAACAATAAAATTTACTTGACGACTATGCCGTAACAGTGTAAAACGAATGCGACACTTTCTCTTCCGTGCGTTGAAGTTCTTTTGCATTTTTTTTTTAAGAAATACGCAAAAAAAAATACAAAAAATTCGAAAAAATCAAAAAAAAGGATTTTCAGCAAAGGATTCGAAATTCATTTTCTACTTAACTCAAAAAGAAGTTCGATGAAGTGAAATTTCTGAAGGAAGAAAATCTAAGAAATAACAAAAAAAAATATAATGAAAATATGCAATTTTTTCTCTTTTCTTCTTCTTCTTCTTTTTCTTCTTCTTCTTTTCGTTTGCAGAAACAATTCCATCGCTTGCCTTCGAGCCAAAGCGCAAGAGCATCAGGCGCGTCTTCTCAACAGCGGCCTGTTGCTGCAAGTGCGCTCCTTGGCGGGGCTGCAGGGCGGCCATAAAACAACAAAAACAACAACAACAACAACAACAAGAGCGACCAACAACTACAGCCAAAATGCTGTGAATGCTATATACCAACAAACAAACAATACAATCAACAACTACCACCACAACAACAACAACAACAAAAACAATTGTGATATAAAAACACTTGCTCAGCAAACGGCAGATTTCGGCAAGACGCGAACGTTGTCGTCGACAGCAAACACAGCGACGGATATGACGTTAGGCAGCAACATTTGCTCTGACAACGGGGACATCAGCAGCAACAACAACAACAACAACAACAACAACAACAACAACAACAACAACAACAATATCAACATTACTGATATCTTCCATCAATCATCGCAACAACAACAACAACAACAACAACAGCAATTTAAAATGGAGCCTTTACCGAGTGTGCTTTGCGACATGTGATATTAGGAGCGCTGCTAGAAGAAGCGCTTCAGAAGCACTGCTGAAAGAAATTCAATTTCAAAGATGGAATTATCATCATGGATCCATTGTCATAAAATTTTTAACAATTTTTAATGTAGGAAAAAATTTCAATATTTTTAAAATTAAGGCTAAGTTAAAAATTAAAAATTAAAAAAAAATTAAAATTAAAAATATGGCAATCAAAAGGGCACACTTATTTTAAAGGCACCACTGATTGAAGTCTTCATTTAATCAGGACATCAATATATAAAAATCATTAATAAATTGATTTCATATACAAATATTGCATAAAATAGTTTACTTTAAAAAAATACTTTTAAAAAGTTCTCTGTAAATATTATAAGTGAAATTTTTTTGTGTACATAGCAAATCATTCATTAAATTACATATGTCTAAATTTAGTTTTTGAATAAACGCAAAGATTGAAATTAAGAAAAATTTGTAGAAGCAAAAAAGGCTTCTTCTATTACTTTTTTTTAATTTAGAAAGGAAAAACTACTTAGCAAAAATAAAAAAAAAAATTCAAGCTGAACTTAATTCATGATATAAATATGTATATCCCTTTTAGAGGTAAGAGACTGCATGAGAGATTATTTTCAGCGCAGCCTAAAAGTATGCTATACTACAAAATCTCCATTAAGTCGATAAAGTGATTGAAACCAACTACAAAGAGTATAAAATATAAAGAATTCTCATTCGGCACCGAGTATCTGCTCGTTGAAAGATGGTGATGCAACGATTGCGCAGCCCTGTAAATATACATACACCGATAGATGGCAGTCGAAAATTATGTTTTAGACCGGAATGAGCTGTCTGCTTTTGCATTGGGCAATTTTTCCAATGTTTGTTTGAAATTAACGCTCTTATTTATTTCCAATTAATGTTTTTATATTTCAATTATATTTTCAATGAAAACAACGGACAATTTCGAGTCCGTTATATAAGCAGGTTGTCGTGCATGAAACCAAAAATTCAAAATTAAGCATAGCAACGAATTATTATTATTATTTCAAAGACAAAATTGTTGAAACTGTCGCTTTTGTTGTCGTCAATGACTGAAACGACAATCATATCAAAATGTCTACGATGACCAAGATGAGCTGGGCTGGCAAATGTCCTCAACGACGAGCTTATGTCATGCATGATTCTTCGAAGATGGCCGGGAAACATGACCGTTGACTATGCTCGTTGCATGAACTACTGGGATTCGATGCGACACTCGTTACTTAGTACCACATACGCATCTCACAATCGTCCAAAATTATTCACAATTGGGTACACTTCTCCCGGAAAAATGTACCAGCGTTTTTTGCATGGTCACACTGAATATATATTTACAAATATAAAGAGTGCTTTATTAAACATTTTATAACATTTGTTTAATAGTTTCGAAATTCTCTTCTAATATTAATTTTGTTTAATTTTTTCTAACTTTTAACTACTAAAAAGTAATTTAAAAAAAGTACAACGACACTAGTGTCGTTTGTATCTACTTGGCTGCATCAATATGGCAGATTTCTCCCTTTTTTGCACCTACTATTATCTACTGACAAAAAAATTGACAGTAAACAAAAGCTACAATGTGCAGAAAATCTCACGTGCAGTGACTGCACTTGATTTCACGGAGCATAAAAAATAGGCGTCAAGCCGATTTTTATTAGCCGTTTTAACGAGTGTCGCATTCATAATCTCTGCTGTGCAGTAAACAAAATTCTTGGTGCAACTCATAGAGCAGGTTAGTCATGGAAGTGGAAACGGAAACTCCAAATAAATCGCCGGCGGTAGAAATGGGCATAAAAGAGGAGCTTAAACCTAATAAAACTTCTAATTCTGCAGCAGATACAACAACAGCAACTTCATGCAATGAATCTCAACAAAAAGTGGCCATAAAACGGGAACCACGCACAGAGGAGAGCCTCATTACGGAAGATTGTAATCCTTGTTCAACGAAAAATTCATCCAATGCGGAAAATGTGACGAAAGCTGCAATGAATTCGCAAGCTCAGCCAATGGTGAAGGTAAAGCAAGAGCCTTCAGATTCAGCAGTTCAGCAGAAAGGCTTGGTGGAAAAAACGACAAATGTTCCTACTGCTGAGAGTCGTTCCACTCTTTCTGAAAGCAAGACTAAAAGTGCACAAAACACTGTGATGTCTTTGGAAACTCACTCAAAAATCCAGCTAAAGCAGGAGCCGCGAGCTGTGGTTGACAAAATTAAAAACTCGGATGCAAGTAAGAACTCGTCCGCTGCAGAAAGTACTCCTAACGCTGCAAGTTCCACTCTTACGGAAGATGCAAGCACTTCCGCAACACCTTCGGAAACGGCTGCCACGATACGCGTTAAGAAGGAACCGGGGTCAGCAGGAGAAACCATTAATGCAGAATCAATGAAAAGCTCTTCAGTGGCAGAAAGTAAAACAATGCGCTGCAAAGCTGAAGCACCTTCTGGCAATCAAGAAATTATAAATAAGTCTTCGCAAAGTAAACCTGCCAATTCCGATGCCGGTAACGAGACAGCAGACAAAACCGACAAGTCTTCTTTAACCGCAGATGCCAGGATGCCAAAGAAGAAGAAACACAAGCATGTTCCCATGGTGTATATAAAACCGGAACCAATCGAACCAACCGAAGAAACAACCGAACAACAATCTTCAACAGAAGAGCTGTCAAAAGCACCTTCGGCCAGTATTCGACCAAATGCCGAATCAACGAAATTAGCTGGAATCAATGAAGTTAGAAAGGTACCTGCCCGAACTCTTCCTAAACCAATAATAGAAGTCAAACAAGAACCAGGTGAGGAGAGGTCTGCGGAACAGGAAAAAATAAAGGCGGTTCAAAAAGAAACTGCAGGGCGTATACCCAGAGATGCAGAAAGTGCAACAAATCCAACGCTAGAAGCGGAGACAGCCGAACCGATGATAGTTCATGTGAAAAAAGAGCCGTGTACGTCGGAAGAAGTTGCAGAGCCGAACTCAAATAAAAGTAAAACGGAGCAAGCGGTAAGTAACACTTTAGCCATCACTGCTGAGAGCAACAGCGAGAACGTCGTAAATCCAAATTTGGAAGTACAGCCTTCAAATAATGAATTTACCAAGAGTTCGGAGAAACCACCTGCGACTACAGCGAACGGCGGAAACGATAAACCACAGAATCTGCAAATCATGGAGAAAGCAGTCGGTAATGATAACATGACATCAACAGTTTTTGAAACCGAACGCAATTGCGCAATACCCGAAGCAATACCCGATGATTTCTTTGACGATTTGATTCACAATGCTGAATTATTGCCAAAAGAATTGTCTGCAGCACCGGCTCCGCCGACACAATCAATCACAGAGACTGACCAGGATGATGCCGTACGAGGAGAAGAATCGAAAACAATGCCCTCATCTAATTTCGCTGGCGGCACACAGCCTCGTGTTAAGCACGAACCCAGTAATCAGGTGGAATCGGATGAATATATGGACGACGACGCAGCGGACTTGTTGCCCAATAACTTTTTTGATGATCTTCTTGTCGACCATGTGGCAGAGCGTTCAGCGCGCATAGCCAACGAAGCACAAGAAATAAAGTATTCCGAGCAGTTAAGAAGTTTGAAAGAACGTCTACGAAAAATGGATGAGGAGAAAGATGCTCAAGCTGAGAGCGGTGGCGAAGAATATAATAAAAATCAAAGTCACAAACATAAACATAAAAAGTCCAAGTCCAAAAAGAAATCAAATAAACGAGAAAAAAGGCACGAGCACGAGGAGCCTGAGCCCTCCAGCACAGTTGAGCCAAATACGGGCGACGAAAGTCACGGAGATCGCAAGAGAAAACGAAACCATAGCAAAATGGAACCAAACGAAAGTTTCCAGCTCAATATGAACTATGGCAACCTTGCAAATATGCCAGCACTACCCACCGGTCAAATGAATTATGGTAGCCTGCCTAAGATACCAAAACTGTCCATTAGCAAGCAAGCAACAGCTGCGGGCACAGCAGTGGAGATACACGACTATAATCACACTTCAAAGCAACTGCGCGAGCCGATGGTAGTCAAGGTCGAGGAACAGTGGGCGGTTGTGGAGAAGATGGAGGCGGATTTGGAATGTTTGCCGGTACAATCGTTTGATCAGAGCAGTAGCACAGATGATTTCTCCGGTTTTAAGAGGATAAAATGTACGCAATTAAGTTTTTTATACATATTTCTAACTGCTCAAATTCTTTTATCATTTGAAGAGATCCTTTATAATGGTATTTCCACTCTTTCTACACTTTATAAATGGTCTTTATGAACTCATAAAAGACTTAGGAATTGCTAAAAGGACATACATAGAGATTTATAAATTAATGTGAAATATTTTCATGGGTTTTGTGAAACCAAAGCATCATAAAAGTCATTTTTGGAAACTCTTGTTGAATGATTCTTTTCTAAGAAAAATATGTATGTCAAAGAAAACTCTGAAAAGATTCTACTTTTGCAAAAGTTCTTTTTGGGCGCTTAAATGATTAAGAAGTTCGCTTATTTAGTGTACTATTAGGGACGTTTTCTGTGCGTTTTGTGAATATACTTGGAAATTTAATTAAATTTAAATTTAAGAAATTTAATCTTTTCTCTTGTTTAACTCTTTAGTGGAGAAGCCCGCCACCGGCAGTGTAACATCCGCCGAACCCTTAATAGTTACTCCCGCCATGAAAAGACAAAAAGGTAAGTAACGCTTTCAATTATTATGTATTTTATGTAATAAAGTCTTTAATTTATTAGCTTTACAGCTAGCCGCCGATACTGTTCGACAATTTCAGCTGGCACAACAAGAAGCTGTGGCCGCTTCGTTTCATTTTGTTTCGTCTGTACGTAAACTGCCTTCCAGCCACTCGGTTGTAGCTCAACGGAGTTACGAGAACCGTTCGCCCTTGCATACAGTCAATAATGTTCGTTACGCCTTCAATTCAAATTCGACTCGTATCAACCTGAATGAGTGGGGCTTGGAAGCGTTGCCCAAGGCTGCCGCGAAAGTTGTGCGCACAATCGGCTACGATGCAAACTCCTTGCTCACAAGAATCCAAGCTGCTAATATGAAAAGCAAATACACTAAAGTAAAGTTGGAGCCCACTGAAAATAGCGAAACTGTCGATGAAACCAAATCGTCATTCTTCACTAATGCCATGACGCAAACTGAGGACGTGTACGAGCATTTGTTGAGTATGAGGCGACGCAATGCGCACTCCATTGGTGTTCAGGCAATACCGATGTGCGGCTCGAAAGGTACCCAGACCATTGCCTCGGGCACAGGCACTGGATCGCCGAATGATGATTTACCACTCATGCAACTGATAAATGTACTCAACGAGAATCAGCTGTTAGCACTTAATGATTTTGCCGAACTGATCAATGAGCCGGCTTCCTCTGCCATGGATATGTACCGCTTGCGTGCGCGTATGTTAGAAATATATAAATGTTCTCAATTGCCGTCGGCAATGCCGATGCCAAGTGCAACACCAAGGCCTGTTCCAACACCCACAGCACCGCCAACATCCATCTATAGTCACTCATACCAACAGCTCAATTCAGTGGAATATGGAAACCAACATAATCAATTTGGCACACGGGGTCAGCATTCTGCAGCCGTAAATCATTCTTCTTCTCAATTCAATCTACATCAGCTGCACCAGCAGCATCAGCAGCGCCTTCAACAGCAGGAGCACCCTCCCATTCCAGTTATGGCTAGCCGGGACCCACGTTCCGGGTTGCGTGGTCGTCCTGATCCCCGTTTGAGCGCTGCGCCTCTCGGTTCACAGCATCATCCGGCAGCAACACTTTCGGATTTACACGGACTTCCTTCCGCTGCCGGGCCACCCAAGAAAAGTTATGGGCGCGGCAGTGCAAGACGCTAAACAAGTTCAACTATACATACATATTTCGTCTCCCCGTATTAGAGTTACCGAATTCTCATCCTTCTATCGCTTTTATAGTCATGACTATATAATGGAATATTTAAATAAATTCATTTCTTAAAGTATAAATTCAATTTAAAAAACTTAAAAAAAACAAATTATTTAACTTATTATTATTTAACTTACCTTGGATTATTTAACTAATTAGACCCAATTTTGCAGAAGGCAACCAACCCACGTTGCAAAAAAATCTGAGCTAACGTAATTTTTCGACTGTTTTTAGCCTATTGTTCAATTTTAAATGTAGTTCTTACGAGAGCCGCCACACGGACAAAAAAATTCGTTTAGCGATTCTCATAAAAACTATACGAAATCAACTTGAAACTGCTAAATTCGTTGCTGTTGCTGGATTGAATGGGTTTTGGCCTTAAAGCTGCATTGAAGTCATTAAGTTCAGAGTTGATAAAGTCAAGGATTGTGCTGAGGGTTCATATCGGATTCTGCTGCGATCCGGACTCCTAGTCACGCTAATATTGCGGGCAACGAAAAAACGGATATGATGGCACGATTGGGTTCTTTCCTAGATACTGAGAAAGTGGACTCTTTGGTACCTCCGCCGATTACATAGTCACTATAGTGATCGAGAAATATTTGAACTGATATCTCCTTTCCAGTGCTGATTTTTTCCAATACTTTATAGATTAAAAAGAGGTGCGGAAGCAGTGAACAAATCGCTTCCTAACGATCAATGGAGCCACCCACCGCCTGCGTCAATTCATCCGCCTTTCGTTCCCTGGTTTTAAGACTAAATGACATCTAGCGGCCCTCAATGGCTTTGTAGAGTAGGTGCTCGTCTAGTAAGCCTAAAGATGGATGTGAACTTCTACTTGTGTTGTGTTCTACCAAAGACCACTACACTATACACTATTACACTATAGACTATAGTCTATACACTATAGACTATTGTATGTTGTATGTTCTTTGGTTCTACTTTCTGTGTAATTAAGACATAGCCTAGCGCATTTATGTGTAGAATTGTATAATAAATTGAAAGAATCTCGGGCTCGAGCGAATGTTGACCCGGCGATATTGAAGTGTCGGTAGTGATGCTCCCTTTCCTCTTCCATTCTATATATCTTTACAATTATCACTGCTGCTGGCTCGTAAGCATCAATAAGAGTTGTCCTCTGTACAGCTTCTGGTGAAATCTGTTATTACCCAAAAGTTCCTGCGATTTGCATGCATAATGGTCTCCATTTATATGTCATCTACAGAATGACTATATATAGAATATATAGAATTTATAGAATTGCTAAATAAATACACAATTCTAATCTTTTTAGGAATATGAATTATATGTATTTTTTGTGATATAAAAGATTAAAAAAAAATATAATTTAAAATTGCTTAACTTAACTTCTTAAATTTTTAAGCTTTGTAGTTAATAATCATCGCATAAGGTTGGTCAATCGTCGTATTTTGCATAAAATAAAGAATCGTTTTATATTCAGAAATTTTGCAAAATTCTTAAAACTATTTATAAAAGGAAAAATTAAAAAAAAAATGTTGATATCAATCAACTCCCTTTTTATTCTCTTTAAACGGAGAAATACATTATCTCTTTGAGGCTATAAAATGAATTATGAATAATGAATGAATTATGTTGAAGAAATATTTTTCATTAATTAAAATTCAGCAGATCTTTCAGCAATGCTTTGCTTTTATAGCCTTTCAATTTTATACTCGTAGAGAAACCTGTTTTATATAACATTATTTAATTATTAATGGCTTTTTAATAATTTAAAATAAGAATTTCTCATTGGAAAAAGGTAGGATACAAACGTTCTGGATATTAATACTGAATAGATCTTCCGAAAATCTTAATGTAAATGGAAAATTAATCGGCGCAGCTGCGAAAACGGAAGATGTGGCTAACTTTGAGATTCCGCTGGATTTACGTTTTCTTGTTTGCATTTCGTTAAAAATATAATAGACGTTTTTAGATTTCGCTTAATTTTCATTACAGTATTTAAAATGTTCGAACTTTCGCAATTTAATTTAATTTTATTTCTTTCAACTTTTGTTTTTTGTTTAAGGATTTTCTTTTTTGTTTTGTTTTGTTTTTTTTTTTCCAATTCCGCTCTTTCTATTTTATACTCTTTATATAATAATTGTCGTTTATTAATTATAAGAAGAATCGTTTTTACCCTTCTAACATCAATTATCTTTTAATTCGTCTCTGGCGATTCTTTTTAAAAATGAAACTGAATCTTTTTTAACATGGATTTTTTTATGCGATCCTCATAGTAAACGTTCGTTATGCATCTCTACAGTTTATTGATCCATCGCCTCTTGACTGGTGTCATCTACCTCCATGCCGGCTGGTTCGTCTTTTGTTGGCTCGATGGCGTCAGTTGCCATGGCAGAAGCACCGCCGCAATTTACCTCAGACATAATGACCTCTTCCACAGCCGCTGCGTTGGCGGAAGACGAAGAAGAAACGGCTGCTACATCAGTTTGCTGATCATCCATTGGTTGATCATTGAGCGCGAGTGTTGGTGTTGGCGTTGGCGTTGGCGTTGGTGGTATAATAATAGGTGATGCGGCTGTGGCTGCTGCTGCTACTGCTGAGAATGATATTGGTGATGACGTTGGCGTTGTTGTTGTTACTGATGTTGCTTCGTTTGTTTCGGCGGCGGCGGTTGCCAGTTCAGTGTCTGCAACAAACGAAACAACAGAAGCAGCTTGACCGTCACTACTTGGAATAGTGGTGGTGGTTTCTCCAATGGCGGCCTTACATGCGTTACTAATTATTTCCTCTTTTTCCTTTCCAATATTTGTAGTAACGATTGTTTTGCTAACGGTTAAGCCTTCTTCAACTGCAGTATTTTTATCAGATTTGTTCGCTGACTCAACAACAACAGCAACCACTTTACCCTCAGCGCAGGGCGCTATGTTAATTGCTTCCGAATGAACGATCTTATCTTCAGAAAGATCGTTAACACTATCCTCATCCTTGGCGTTAGATGGTGACTCCCGAGGCGTTGACGCAGTTTGTTTTTCAACATCATCTTGTCTAATCTCCTTTGAAGGCTGCACATTGTCATCCATTTTCTTAACGATTTCTTCAGTGTCGCCGCCAGCTTTCTCATGCTTCTTGTCAGCCACTGGTAACTGCGTCTCCAAATTTTCGGCCATATTGATTTTTTCATTGCTTGCGTGCTTTGTTGGACTTTGCATAGGTACCTGCTTTTCCTGTGGAACCTCCTTTGCAGTTTCTTTTTTTGGGGTCGTCGGAAGCTTTTGCTGTTTTTCTCCTTTTTCAATTTCTTGTTTCTCAACGATCCTCTCTTCTCTTTCGGCTGCATCTTTGGAAGAAATTTCAACAGCTTTCTGCTTTGCTTCCACTTTAATGGCTGCATCCACTTCAGTCTCCTCCTGCTCAATCGCTGATAGCTTCTCATTGTTGGTGGAGGTTTTATTTATTTCTTTCCTATCGCTTTCCTCAATTTCTTTTTCTTTAGTGTGCGATTTCTTGAGAACAGATGTGTTTTCCGCTTCTTCATCGTCCGCTTTGGGTTCGTCCTCCACAGACGAATTATTTTGCATTTTCCTTTTTAGCTTTTCAGAGACATTCATATTTTCCTTATTCTCCCCCTCTTCCTTCTCTTCTTCAACTGCTTTTTCTTGTGTATCCGCCTCAGACGCTTCACCACATCGCTCATCCTTTTTAGCAACGACCGAACTTGTTTGTGACTCTTTGTCGGAAGCAGAGACAGCAGCAACAGTAGCAGTAACAATAGTAGCAGAATCCACGCTCTCAACGTTTTCCATTCCTAAATCTAATTTCGCCTTTTTGGGATTCGGCAAGATATCATCGTCAGCCATGTGTGGCACATTCGGGGACTCAGTCAGTGATCGCTCTTTAACTTCAACGCTGGCCGTGGCACTGGCAGCAACGCTAACGCCAGTAGTTTGGGATTCCGGCGCTTCAGCCGCAGCGGCTGCTGCAATCGCAGCATCAGCAACAGCGTTACCACCATTCTGTGCCTCTACATGGAAGAGCGCTTCACTCTCCATGTCAATGTCAACATTAACATCAAGTGAAAGATCGCCATTTACAACTGAGTCGAGCGAGTCTCCATTTTCACTTTCAGTACGTTTACGTCCAGGTTCGATGGTGCTCACTACTAAAATAGAAGTAAAAGTTTACGTCCGAAAACGAGTTTAAGTAAGAGAAACAACACAAGAACCGCTCCACTCCATCCGTAATGACTAGAAGAAAGTCACTGCCACTTACCTAAAATATTCTTCTCTAGAGCGCGCATGAACTTATCGATGCGACTGTATTGTTTTCGCGGATCAATTAGTAGCTCACACAAGCGTTGAATGGTGAATGGTGCTGCATTGAATAGTTCTAAACGTTCCAACAGTGAAGACTTCATGCTTTCATAATTAAAAGGATCGACATTTGGATATTGTGGTATTTCTAAAATAAAAAATATAAATTTATTTTAGAATATAAATATATTTCTATATAAAAAATTCATTTATTAACATTAATTTTATCGAAAATAGAAACGAAATAAGAAATATGTAGTATTTCTTATGGGAAAATCTCATTTCCAATTGATCCATTCTCATTTTCAATTGGTCCATTTTCATTTTAATATGGAAGATCTCATTTTAAAATTATCTATTCTCCTTTCCATTAGTTTTATTCTCATTTTCATATGGAGGAAAATCTAATTTTCAATTACCGAATTCTAATTTTCATATGTAAAGTCTCAATTTCGATTGATCTATTCTAATTTTCATAGGGATAATCTCATTTTCAATCCACAAATTCTCATTTTCTTATGTAAAATCTCATTTTTAATTGACCTATTGTAATTTTCATTTATAAAATCTTTTTTGCAATTCATCCATTCTCATTTTCATATGGAAGATCTCATTTCCAATTGATCAATGCTAATGCTAATGTAGAATCTCATTTTCAATTGATCTATTTTCATTTGCATTTGTTCTAACATAATTTTCAACTAACCTATTCTCATTTTTATATGTATGATCTCATTTTCAATTGATCTATTCTCATTTTCATATGTTAAATGTCATTTTCAATTGATCTAAAATCAATTGAAAAAAAAAAAAATCTATTTTGAAAGAAAGCTCTATATTCTTTCATATGTAAAATCTCATTTTCAATTTATATATTCTCATTTTATATGAAGATCTGATTTTTAATTGATCTATTCTCATTTACATTTGATCTAATCTTATTTTCATATGTTAAATCTAATTTTCAATTGATCTATTCTTATTTGCATTTGTTGTATTCTTATTTTCATTTGTTTCATTCTCATTTGCATTTGTTTTATTCTCATTTTCATATGGAAAATCTCATTTTCAATTGACCTATTCTCATTTCAGACATAAAACTATTGCTTTATTGTTCCTCATATTTATTCATCAATTATTTATAGTACATAAGTTGTAATAAGCCTTAAGACTTTCGTATTTTTATGTGAATTTTATTTATTTTTATTTAATTATCTTCATAATTTATGTAAAAGATAACGAAGTCTTCATTGATAAATCTCTCCGCGGTGACGAAATAGTAGATTATTTCTTTAGAAACGAAGGAAAATAAAGGAAGAAGAAATAGTAAGAAGATTTTAACGTACGGTTAAGTTTTCAAACAAGACCTTAGCAGCCTAAGATATGTATATAGAGAAATAAGCTCCGGCGCTATTATTGATTGCTTTTAAATTTTGAGAAAATATTGCAAGGCTGTTAATTTCGTAATTTTAATTTCTACGCGTAGTCTTTACGAGTTTTTCTCTGTGACATAAAGAGAAGATTTAGCTGTATTATTTTTTAATAGAAACGTTACCAGATTTTTTTCAAAAATTCAACTCTTTAATAAGCAAAAATGTCCACATTTTGCAAAATACTGTGTGATTTTAATACAGATTGATACATAAAAAATTGATTGACAAAAATTATATATAGAACACTGACTGCTATATACAGCCAAATATAAAAAATCCCTCTTCAGCAATAAAAAAAAGAAAAGCAATGATTTTGAAAATAAAAACGAAGAACAAAAATAACACGAAACAAAATCATATAAATTATTTAATAATTCGAGTACATAATAATGAAAGAGATACAACAGACGGGAAGCCAGACTGTGGAACTGACATGCATACAAATGCACGAGCAGAGGCAGACATACTATATATGTACATACAGCTGAAGGAACGAGGAGATCGCCACAGTCACCACTAGCCACCAGCCACCACCGAGAGCAATGGGAAAAGGGTTATTGTACTGGTCGATGTGATGTGTGCAGGCGCATGTATGCCACTTACAGCTACTCTTAAGTGGCGCACAAGAGAACTCGTTTTTGTGCCGCCGTCGCTGTTTCGCTGTCTTGGCCGTCGTGTTCGTTGGCGTAGCCGTTGTTAATGTGGCGGTTTTATTATGCTTGTCTAGAGGCAATGGGAGAGTTTTATGGGAGTCGATGAGGTTCACTGCTGCCGCTACTGCTTGCCGCACGCTTCAGCTACGTTCGGCTTTAATGATATTTCCTTTTGCAATTTTTCTATGTTTTTACTCTTTTATGTACGATATATATATATACAAGTAGTATGTATACAGAGAATTGAAGAATGTACGATCAGGAATATACTCGAAAGAGTACAACAGCTTTGAAATGTAAACCGTCATGGCTTTCTTTTCGCTTGCAATTAGTATTAACTCTGATGAGGCAATGCAAATTAATACAAATTGAAATGTACAGAGGACATGCATATTTCATGGCCGAAACTGAAGTGGTTTGCATGCATGCTGGGCATAATATACATACATATAGTAAGTATATAAAAAGCCGGTAATGAAACTTATATCAAAGTTATATACAACAGTACGAGGTAGACTTTATATACTTCGAGGGTACACCACGAAAAACTATCTCGTTGTCCGGAGAGTATCAAGAAGTAAACGCTTGCAATTTCTGGATTATGAAAACTTTCAAACCAAAAATCTTGTTTGGTAGGTTCTTTAGTTGGTTGTTTAAAAACGATTACAAAACCGGCCGGCAACATTTCAAACAAAGCTAAATACAAACCGCAACGAAAACATTATCCACAATTCAGCGCAGAAGCAAGCCGAATGCAAGAAAAAAGGAAAGAAAAAAGGTACTGCTTTAAAACAGGCTTCAGATAATAATAATACGAGACACAAAGAGAAGCTTGAGAAGTTAAAATTGGTAACAAGTAAATGGTATAGGAGTACATAAGTATGTAAGTATGTACGATATATAAAGGGCTCTCACAATATTGTTTGTGTATATTATTCACGAGAAGCAGAAAGTAATACTAAAAATAGCATTTTGTAAAACTGTAAAAAATTGAAAAACAACAAAAACGAGGCATATACGACTTTATAATTTAAATAAGTTGTGTGCAATTTTAAGACGTTAATGAATAATTTAGAGATTAAAAAAAAAAGGAATAGCAAATAACTTAACTTTTTATTGCAGAAACAAAGCTTTTAAAAAACTACAAGCAAATATTCTTTAAACCACTCGAAAAAAGAGTCCTCGAGAGACTCTATTATTTGATCATATTTTGTTAGTTTAAATACTAAAAGTTACAGTATTTTCTCGTTTCTAAATCTGAACGCATTTATGCGTTATTATAAACGCATATTATCTCTTATTTTTACCGGCAACAGCTTTATATAAAATGGCAAAATATCAGGGAAAATTGTATGCCTATTTCGTTTCGACACCTTTGTAAAAATTTCCTTAATAATCTTTAACTATTTAATAACTGATAATATTATTGTTACTAATATTACTAGTAACCAAATAACAAAGTTCTGAGCAGTTATAAGATCGGTTAAATATCGTTTTTCTTAGAACTCAAAGTTAATTAAGAGTTTTAAAACAAAAATAATGTATTCTTAATCCTTAAAAAAATAATCATATTTCATGAGAAAAGCAATAAAACTTGCTCTGTCTAATACTTAAGCCAGTAGCTTGATTTTCGGTCAATGAAATGTGATGATACGGCAGCTGTATATACAATAGTATATTCATACGGACACGAACAGCTGCTCAAAGTTCTTCTCTATCCGTACATACCCAGGTAGTTTTCACCTAGCCGGTTTCGTTTGACATTACGTACATATATTTGAGTAAAATAGTTGTTAATTTTACAAATTTAAACCACCAACAACTATCACTTAAAAGGCAAAAATCGAAACTGTTGTTCAAATATTTAACTCTAATAATTTTGAATTTTATAGATGAATTAGGATTATGTTGTGTGATGAGATTGCTTTGTTTTGAATTTTGAAGTAGATTATTTGATTGTGCATTGGACCAGCCTGTATATCTGTATGTAACTACTCTTGCTTAGAAGTTTAATATTCCGAAAGCAAGTGAAAGGTTTAAGTCCTCCAGTAGCCGATTAAGCCGAATAAAATCCTTATATATCGTTTATGAGCTAAGCCTTTCTATGTATGCACATATTAATAAACCGGCAGAGAATTCAATATCCTTTACATTTTTGAGTGCGTGGCACTCTTTCCTTTACTGGAAGACAAAGAATTACACGCTCTTTCCTCTCACCAACGCCCCATTTTAAAAACCATCTCTCTCCCACCTTAAGCTTGGCTTTTAACGGGTTGAAAAATATGTATGTACGTACTATACGCACGTACTACGTACTATATACATACGTTGTATATAGTATGTAAATACATATATTTAATATTATATTCCTCTAAATATATCGTTGCATAAAGAACTCTTGGGAAATGGGTATTTTTTTTTGGATCGCGGAATAGAAATAATTACCTTCAAAGAGAAAGTTTGCAAAAAATAGAAATGTATATACATACTTGACTGCATTTGCAGCTTCTACTATACTTACCAACTACGTGCGGCGTTGTGTCGTGAAAATGCTTCATCACATTAAGCAGTTTCTCACGGAACAAGTATTTGAGGCTGGACCACTTGAACACGGTGTCACCGGTCTTGGCCACATATTGTAAATACTCATCCAATTCCTTGGGAATCTCTTTTTGTTTTAGGCGTGTGAAGCGCTCCAGTATTTGCATCACTTCCTCAGCGTTTTCCATGTTAACCATTTTTCAATCAGGATTTCAGACAACGTCGGCTCACAAAATTCAATCTAAACTGGACGAATGAAAATTTTCACAAGATGTCTTCCTGTGATGTAGAGACACTAAAACTGATACCAAGATGCACGCACAAACAAACAGGTTCGTTGGTTGGTCGGTAGCTTGGTTAGTTCAATTGCTCTGAGATTGCAATGGGGCGCTGCTCTCAGCTGCAGACTCAGTTCAAACCTTCGAATACTGTGGCGGTGGCGGTGCCGTCGTTGTTGTTTCTGTTGCTGCTCCTTCTTCGTTGTTGTCTCTCTTGCTTCGATACGTATGTATGGAATAGCAAGTTCGCAAGTTCTTGTTGTCAAGCGCAAAAGAGCCAAGTCGAATTCAGCAAACGCTTTTTGAAAAATCCGTTGGATAAGTCGTTTTCGTCCAGACGAAAACTAGAAAACCATGCAACAGCGCCCACAAAAACAATGTTAGTAATAACAAAGCAGCTCCAGCGGCAGAGTTCCTCCAATTTTTTACACCCAAGTCAACAACTGGAAACTGAACTGCTTTTTCTATTTTTTTTTTTTTTCTTCTCTTTCACAAGAATTATCCTCGTCTCCGTTTATTCACTTTAATCCACTTTTCGTGTGCCTCCCGCAACTGATGAAACTACAATGATTCCAATTTTCACACGAATCGGCCGTGCAAGTTCTTCAATGGCGACTCCTTGTAATTTTTTCTTCTTTTGATTTTCGCAATTTTGCAAATTCTCAGATGCTTCTCTCTGTTTGTCACACACCGGCGCCCATTCAATTTGTAAAAGTAAAAGCAAACGAACTAGTGGAAGATGCGACAGCAGTGAGAAAATCAGGGATAAATTTTTCTTTGGTGAAAATGCTGATTATAATTCGTCTACTGATCAGCTGTCAGCTTGCAGAGAAAGGCTTTTTAAGGTTCACACGATTCAATTAGTAAATGTTGAATTTTACAAACTTTCTAGAACAAACCGTGGTATAATGCTGTAAACACAATCACAGCAGCGAGAAGCAACTTCAAGTTAGGGCTGCAAGAAATAGCGTATCGTTAAACCAAATGGCAGAGCAGCATCTTCTGGCAGCAAAAAATTGCATATGAGAAAATCAAATGTAAAAATTTCGTTTGTTTACAAACAGCTGCGTAAAAGAACAAAAAAGCGTTTTGCTGCTGTCAAAATTCGAATTAGCTCGACAGCAAATTGAAGATCAAGCAGCAAGTAAGGGCAGCAAAATGGAAATCAAACTTTTTTCTCGATCTCCATAAGAGCCCATGTAATTTTGACAGTTGAGAAATGAAGTTGCATCTCGCTGCTGTGATTGTGTTTAATGCTTAAAAACGTAGGTCACCCATTTTCATGGGTGAAGAAAACTTGACAATAAAAAATTGAAACTAATTTCGAGTTAGGCCTAAAGTAGGTTTTTATCTTTTTTTAAGAAAGGATCCCCTTTATTTATAGGAAAGGATACTTTTATTTTGAAACTAACACTTTTTCGCGTTATTTCAAGATCGATTTCGAATTGAAAAGATATGTATTTTTAAAATCAGAAATTTATTATCCGGCATATTGCGTGTTTTATTTGTCGTAGTTGCTCTAAGAAGTCTTTTTTGGTGACGTTTTAGACTAAAAACAATTATATAACAAATATTTGGAAAAAGACTACGCCGTCATTTACAAATTATAGGATTTATTTAATACTTTATACAATACTTTATAAGTAGCGGATAATAATACATTAGGGGAATACATAATAACATGTAAAAGCCGTATAAACTGTATAAATTGTATAATTTTAGCTCTGCATAAATGAACTGTCAAATTTTGAATGGAAATTTTCTTACAATAGACATATAAATTTACGCTACGATTTTGGTGTGTAAATTGTGGAAAACAGCTGAATTATGAAACGGCGCGTATTCAAAATTTTTGTTTTCTCACTAATTTTCGGGATCTTTGGTGCTTTTAAGCCACAACATCTGGTCATAATGCAGGGCTGCACATCTTTTACACAATAGAGGGCTGGCTGCACAAAATATTTTGACAGACCTATAACTTACATACCATTTTTGCGTTGATGCAGTGCTTCCATTTGATTTCGAATCAAGGCGTAACTGTCGGAAGCAGATGTGGTAATGTTTTCAGCAGCGTCTCTCATAGTCACCGCTTGTTTCAGGCTTTTAAAACATTTTGTCCAGCCCTCTATCACACAAACTACTTGCAGGCGCGTTCACGATAAGCAGCAAGTAAAGTGGACTTTAGACAGAACGCGATTTACGCGCCGCGAAATTTACGCCCGGTTGTATTACACAAAAATCCCATAAGCACGTCAGACAGAGAAAAAACGTTGTTTAATTCTCAGTTTCTTAAGGCTCAGTTTCATAGACTCCGTTTGCGTGCGTATCTGTCAGAAATCTCACGCAAAAGAAGTTGAAATATATGTAAACAATGGGATGAGTTTCATAGGCTCCGTGCGTTCACATGCGTAAACGGATAGAAAGTGAAAAATTTTCTACTTTTTCATCCGTCGATCCGTTTATTCTATTACAATCGTTGTCTTGAGAAAGAATAACAACTGCGAATTATCAGTGATGAAAAAGAAACGTAATTATTTGAGGTAAAAAATTTTCGGCTTACAAATCTTAGTAATTTCGCTCTAAAAGGCTAGTTTATGAGTTAAATATCTCAAACCCATTAAAAATAACTTTAGTTTTCTATTTAAGCAGATAACTATAAAGGATTTTAGCTTTAAATATGAAATAAAATTCCTATAGAATTATGAGAACAGTTGTATCCCTGTGTTTGCGCAGCTCATGAACGGATTCTATGAAACTTGAAAATTGTTACCAAATATTGCCTTCGCCGAGTCGTTCTCGCCTCGTACTACGTTGCATGGTCCCCTGCATGGTCCCCCGCCAGCTCAGTTACCTCAGGGGTGTGGTTCCAACCCACCATGCAGGGAACGGACGAGCAAGATCAGTAACAAAAAAAAATTATAAAAAAAAACGATTTCTTACACTTTCGATTTCCTGTTCCGGCCAGCCCACGCCATCCTCACTCCCAAACCCCACAACACAATATGTTTAGCAGATCATTTCTTTTATTGAAAATGCTTAATGTCTAAATAACCAACAATACATACAGGCACGTTCTACCCCAAAGGTCCGGAATGTCGTTGCGCTTAACAGCCTTTCTTTTAACCGCCTTTTTTTAAACTTTGGGCTCTAGGCCCTTTTCCTGAGAGAGCTCTCCACGGAAATTTCAATCCTTCAAAATAAAACAAAAATAAACTAACCGCAAAAAAAAACCAATCCGACCAATGGGTCACATTAAGCACTAACTCGCTTTTAAAAAAAAAACAAGAAAATACAAAAAAAAACGAATAAAAAAAAACATTAAGAAAAATAAACAAAGGTAATAAATTAAACTAAACTACAACAAAATAAAACACTACCACTAAGTAAATATAAAATATATACCAAATAAATAAATACAAAATAAAATCAAATCTAATTCCTAACAGAGTAACATATGCCGCGCGTGTTTGCAATGAAACCAAAATCCTCTGCTCGCACTTCTGTCGATTATCTCGCCAAGTAATTCTGCTGCAGTTACTCTGCCGCCGATCAAGTTTTGGCTGCTCTGCCGGCAATTCTGTTGTGTTTTGTTACTCTGCCTAGTTAACAGTTGGCTACTCTGTTAAGTTGCGTGGTTCAGCAGGCTGTTACCACTGTTACGCTTGGATTGCTCTGCCGGCAAATATATTATTTTATGGTTCTTAACAGGTGTGGTCAAGTGGTGAAAACGAGTTCTACCTCGGAGTAGTTTCTCATCCACCCCAAAACTCTGTGCCGCCCGTGGTCCAGTTCCGTGCGCTCATTAAGCGCCCGAGTGCCCAATCTTTCAAAAAAAAACATAACTAATAAAAACTTCCTACCTTTTAACTTCCTTTCTCACCCTTAATCGCCTACTCGGCTGCAAATTCTCCAGCACCTCTAGGGATTTTTATCACCTTATTTCCGGGAATTATTTATATCTCGACTCATTCGTCTATTTCGGAATCATTCGGAAGTCTTCACTTCTTTGAATTTAACTATAATACTATAAAGTATTAACTCAAAATTTTCAACATAAAAAACTCGGAACTTTTAAATACCACCGCGGCACGACCTGCTTACTCCACACACAAGATTTGAAATAAAGTTCGCGCTCGACGACTTTTAGCAAAGCCCGACCCGCTTGTCGGCCTTGAATACCTATTTATCCGTATATGTGCGAAATTCTATTTATTATCAAATTTGCACATATACCATAAATATTTTGGCGCGAAACCTATCTTCCTATTTAAATTCCTTCCCTACTCTTCTCCCTCTCATTCGACGCATAAAACCCCAAGGTCACTCTTTCCTACCTGGTCTGCACTAGGCGCACAGCAACTTCACAGCAAATTTTCTTTTGCTCCCACTTTTCTCCCTTTATCATGCCTTCACATTTCCTCTAAATTTTCTACCCTTCCTATGAATGGGAATTTCCAGCTGGCAACCTTTCTCGTAACAACAAATACTACCAGCACTTGACGTAGATTACGCCCGCTCTTCCATCCTACGCTGAATAGCTCTGTTGAATTCGCTCAACACTCATAGGATACTCTTCACCATAGAAAAAAATTCACAATTACTTGACATTTCCTGGCATACACACGCCAGAAATTTATTCAAACTGCAAACATCAATTTGACCAAATACTTATTCTTTTTCTTTACAGGTCTGGCGAAGCACGCATGCAACACAACTCTGGACTTGGACATCGCTGAACAAGGACAGTGTGCATGCGGTTTGGGGAATCAAGATTTGCAGGCGCCCAGCGTAAGCCACCGCCCACACCCTGGGATACACTCAAAGCAGCTAGCCGGGCATAATATTTCCCATCTTCCGGCGAGAACACTAACTACTCTGGATACGGGAAGTTACTATTCTTTGCGCAAATAAACAAATAAATCTCTTTGTGTAAAATTGCATCAGGTTTTTTCAGGTACGTCGTGCCAACACAATTACAACCAAAACATCAATTTAACATCAAGACGTGGACTACCAAGGACCGTAAAACTATTGGAAGTGGACTTGCATCGATTTCACACAGAACTGTAGCACAACATAAATCACCACAAAAGAAAAGGTACAACACAACATACACCTAAGGTAAAACCATATTGCACGTATACATTGCACGTAAGTCTTTCGTGTTGATCATATTGCACTTAAAATGTGTTACCGCAATTTAACATTGCTCTTTTTACCGAAATGAAACTATTGCTTAATGTCTTTAACGTGGAAAACTCCTAGTGCTTTCCCATTCAAAGTTTCCAGTTCGTACAGGTTACTTCCAATAGCTTTAACCACCCTACATTTTATCCACTTTCTGCAAAATTTAGCGTTAATATTTTTCTTAAAGTCACTTTGTACGAAATTTCTTTTATAAACTTCCTGGCCCGGACTAAAAGTTACAGTACGTTTTCGGCGGTTGTAATAACTCGCGCTCTTTAAATAAGCAGCGTGCAAATTATTCTTGATTTTATCTCTTATAACCGCAAGCCTATCTTCCCTATTCAGGACACTCAACTCGTGGTCACCTAAAGATTTCAATTTACGCGCTAACTCATAGTCTACTCCGCTCAAAAACATATTTTGCCCGAATAACGCAAAGAACGGTGTCACTCCAATTGCTGAGTGCACTGATGTCCGTAATGCACACTCTATCTCCGGGAGATACAAATCCCAATTTCTGTGGTCTTGGTCTAAATAGGCTCGAATGGCTGTCAGCACCGACTGATTAACTCGCTCAGCTGCGTTAGATTGCGGAGCATACACAGCGGTACGCATATGCTTGATTTTAAACGCATTCAGAACATCTGAAAATTCTTTTGACACGAATTGTTTCCCGTTATCGCTGTGTATGACTTCCGGGACTCCGAATTTATAAAAAACCTCATTAACCAAGAACTCGATGACATTGGCAGCTGTAGCTTCTCTCATCGCTTTCAACAGAGTGAACTTTGAAAAGTGATCTAACACCACAAATATGTACGTGTTCCCCTTTTTCGACCGCGGATATTTTCCTAAAAAATCGATGTAAATTTTCTGAAACGGCCGCTCGGTCACCATTTCGGTTCCGATAGTAGGTCTTAATTCCACGTTTGTCGATTTACACTCTTTGCAGGTTACACACTTGTCAATAAACTGTTTTACTTGCTTACCCATTTGCGGCCAATAATAGAATCGCCGCAATCGATGCAAAGTTTTTGCAATACCTGCATGACTGGAAGTCTTAGACGTATGCGCTTTATCAATCAACGAAGTTGTCAGCGATTCTGGAATCCACAGTTTCCAGCTGAACTCTTCTGATTCCAAGTTTCTTGAAAATACCGTTCGCTTAAAAATCATTCCATCTCTTATTTCTAGATCAGGCAATTTATCTTTATTATCTTTAATATTTTTTATTATTTCAGTGTATTCCGGCGACTCAAACTCAACCGTTTCGAAGTCTAACAGATCGCTTTCTACTGCCTCAACTTCTTCAACGGAGCGCGACAACGTATCAGCGACTACGTTTTCCGAGCCTTTACGGTGCTCTATTTCAAAGTCGAACGATTGCAGCTGTAATGACCATCTAGCTAGCCTGCCAGTTAAATCTCTTAAAGACATTAGCCACTTTAAACTGGCATGATCGGTTACAACTGTAAATGGCATTAACTCGACGTAAGGTCTAAATCTTTTAACAGCTAAGACGGCCGCTAAACACTCCTTCTCGGTTACGCTGTAATTTTTCTGGTGGGTATTCAACTTTTGCGAATAAAAGGCCACCGGATATTCGTTTTTCTGGTCGTCAATCTGGTATAACACAGCACCAACCCCTATGTTCGATGCATCGCATTGAATATAAAATCTTCTGCTAAACTCAGGATGTCTAAGCACTGGCGCAGTAACCAAGGCCTGTTTTAGCTTATTGAAAGCTGTGATCGCCTCTGATGTCATACTGAACTTCGTAGTTTTCTTCAATGTGTCACTCAAAGGAGCCGCCAAGGACGCAAAATTACTTATGAATCGACGATACCAGCCTGCGGTCCCTAGAAAACTCCGGACCTCTCTGGGAGACCGAGGAACACGAATCTTTTGGATCGCCGATACTTTTTCAGGGTCCGTTTTTAGCATCCCGCCACCGATGATAAATCCCAGGTATTTCAGTTCTTTATAACAAAAGAATGACTTTTTTAACCCAATTGTCACATTCGCCTCTTTCAAACACGCTGCTACTTCCACGAGGGTATTAATGTGAGTCTCGAAATCAGGAGCAATGATTAACAAATCGTCGAGATATACCAAGACGTTGGCTCTCAGATGCGCTGGAATAATTTTGTCCATCAACCGGCAAAGACGCTGCGCCGCGTTGCACAGCCCGAATGGCATAACCTTAAATTGGTACAACGGACGCCCCGGCACTGTAAAAGCTGTACACGCTTTTGAATCCTCTTCCAACTCTATTTGCCAAAAGGCCGACTTTAAGTCCACACTACTAATATAGTGAGTACAATCTATCCTACTTAGAATTCCTTCCATGTTCTGTAACGGGTAAGCATCCTTTACCGTCCGCTCATTCAGTTTCCGCGCGTCCAAACAAAATCTGTTCTTCCCGGGCTTCCTAACCACCGTAAACCTATTGCTCCATGGGCTTTGACTCAATTCTATCACGTCTAATTCTAGCATCTTATCTATTTCAGCGAACACAATTTCTTGAACCGCCGGGGATATCGGAAAATGTCGTTCTTTTACCGGCTCAGTCTTATCCATCAATTCAATTCTGTGCTTCTCCAAACGCGTTCTGCCCAAACCATGTTGTTCAAAGGTAAGAAATTGTTTTATTGTCGTTTCTAATTGCTCTTGCTGCTCTTTAGTGAGTTCATGAACTTCAGAATTCTGATTTTCCTCTTTGCCAACACACATGCTTTCTTGATTCTCAACCTCACCTACCGAACCAATCACATCCTCAGCTAGGCCAAAAGCTCTCCAGAAGTCTATTCCCAGGTAAATATTCTGTTCCATATATGGACATACATAAAATGTCATAACAATTTCTTTTTCTTTATAGCATACTGGAAGCTCTACACGACCTATCACATTGAATGGATGGCCAGACGCCGTTTTCACCAATGAATGATACCGTTTCAGCTCGACATCTAACTCTTCTAAAAATTCACGGCTACCTTTCCCGAGTATGCTCACTGACGCGCCAGAATCAAGCAATCCTACAGCTTTCTTTCCCTTCATAGTGACTTCGGCATACGGCCTCGGATCCTTACTACTAAGTGATCGGATTGACTCGACGACTTGCTTTCTGACGAACTTCCTCGATGCGTACCTCTCACGGGCTTTTTGGACTTTTCGCGATACCTTATTCTCCCCAAATATTCTCTGGCGGACCTTAAAATAATTTGCCACCCTCTCATCAATGGACTTAAATCGATTATTACTAAGCGCTATATTAACTTCTTTAATCTTATTCATACTAAACACTTTGTTTCTTGCAGTGTTCTGGATTTCATCGGGACTATGCTGCAACTGTTTTTCGGACAAATTCATTGCTCCGCGGGATTGCTCTGAGAGCGCGGCCGCCCCGCTGTGGCCACGTTCCTCTTCCAGTTTTCCGGCGCACACTTAGGACACTTGGGAGTCACTACATTGGCCGTTCCACACTTGTAGCAGAATATGTTTCGCTGGCTGGACTCGCACTCCATGTATACATGACCGGCTTGCTTACAGTTCCAGCATATAATTGTTTTAGCTGTTTGAGTCTTTGGTAAGTTTGACGTTTTATCACTTTGCAGCGCCACTGCCTCCACATCATTACTGTCAAACTCTCTTGCGTCTCCATACGCTCCTGCTTCTTGCATAGCAATTTCATTAACCTGTCGGGGATATCTTGCTCCAGGCTGCGGCCAAACTTTCACTTCCCGCTTTGAAAAATTCCGTTCAATCTCGTTGCACTCTTCGCGCAGTTGCTCTACTGAGATCACATACATCGAGTAGACTACTTTTGCTATACTCTCTTTCAGGTTTCTTTTAATAATCCTGACCGTTTCGAACTCTGGTAATGGGCTAAGCAAACGAGACTTGATTTTACAAATATCGTGGAAGAACGCATCAACCGTCTCTCCTGGTTGCTGCTTCCTTTCCACAAGATCCCGCATGATCTCAAAGTCGCTCCGATACGTTTGAAACCTGCGCATAATAGCATACTTTAAAGTTGGCCAATTCGGTGCAACATTCGACCTTATAAAGTCCCAATACCACTCTTTGGCTTCTCCCGACAAGAGTAGGTGAAAGTCGCGCAACACTTCCATCCAGTTGCAATTATATACCATTTGGAGGTGTTCTACCCGGAAAATAAAATCTTCTACAGGAATTACGCCTTTTTTCCCTTCAAACAGTAAACCCCATTTGTCTATTTTAACACCATTCTGGACCACATACTGTACACTAGAATTAGGCACGTTCCTCGTGTTAGTATCACCATGGCCATAGCCATGCGTGTTAGGTCTAGCTTGGTTAGCTGGAGCCTGCGCTTGAAAACCATTCGGCACTTGTAAATGATTACCACTTGCTACACCTGCATTAAAATTAAAATTCCTCGCGTTCCCTATTGCGTTGCCAACTCTTGCCTCAGTTCCAAAACCAACAATGCCTTCTCCCGGTGACATGTAAGACACAGTGGGCTGAACATTGGCACTAGTCGGATCCCAACCTGTATTAAACATACTAGGAATCTCAGCGCCTCGTGACCTATTACTCGCGTTTCGCGTATCTACCAGCGGCTTTATCATTTCGCCCACATGCACCATTACTTCGGCCATACCAGCCCTTATCCCTTCCTGGACCTTTTTCGCAATTGTTGCCTCCAAAGATGCCATTACCTCTGCAGGTACTGCGCTAACTCGAGTACTACCACCTTTGCTTGAACTGCCACTTTTCGCTTGTGAGCTCTTGGAACCTGCCGCAGTGTCTTCCCCAGCATTTCCCGACCGTCCGCTATGAGCCACATTGCCTACGGCCTTCTCTTTGCTTTGCCCTGCCTGTGGAGCTACCTGGCCCTCCGGCTCGACTGTCCCCCTGTTCCTAATTATGGATTCTGACAGGTCATGGAAATTGCTTTCCGTGATCCCTCCTGTACCTGCCGGCAAATCCGCTCTATCCAAAGACATCGTCGCCTTAGACCACTCGTTTAAATACACTTGCAAAGCTAGTTCAATATACCCGAGTTCTATTTGAATTTGTATGAACTCTCTAAAACTCAATCGTAGGGCCTCCACTCAGTAGGAAAAGGTTAACACAACAAATTATGTCGTATACGCCACACACTAAATAAATAAATAAACCGATGAAATCTGCAAATCCACAAACACTACAAAAAATATAGAACTACTACAATCAAATGACAAACAAAATAAAGTAAAATAAAATAAAAAAAAATAAAGTAAAAATGATTCTGTATAAAATGTAATAATTGACTTCAACCAAATATTTCTGCGCAACACTAATTTAACTAACAAAGAAAACCAATAATATGCACTACTAATTTAAATATCTTTCTCTTACTTTCAGGTTTCAACTGGTTTGGGAGTGGGGTTCGCTCTCCAAGGATGACTTTTCCGGGCGGCCGAAACTTAGAAATTCCCTCAAATTCCCGTTAGCCGTGAGCATCTAATATAATTAACACTACTACTAATTCCTTTTTATCTCTCTCTCTATTTTCCCGGCCGTTATCGTTGCAACACACATCCCGAGAACATGCCATCAAAACCGCTGATTCAATTTTTAATCACTTAAGTCACTGTTCAAAGGTGCTAACTGCAACGACTCACGCCAGCTATGCAGCATCTTAAATTGTTCCTCGACTTTCTGCGCATCCATCAACTCTCGTGTCACGATGCTGGTAATCTTAATAATTCGCAACATTTTATTACGCCACCATAACACTAAATCGATGGACCGCGATGCCAATTTCTAACTGCTGGAAAAAGAGATAAGCAGGTTCATACCAGCAAAAAAAACAAATAAAAACAAACTGAAATGAAACTGAACTTCTTGAAATGCATTGACTAACCCACGAATTCTCTCTCGCCGGTGCAACTTGTTTTTGGGAGTTTAACCCGCACCAGGCCACCGACGTGCGAAAATCCGTCGTATCATCAACACTCTTCATAAACTCATACTTTTATGTTTCTAAATTTTCGACCATCCAATTCTCAACGCATCGCAGGCCGCCGTGCAATCAATCTACTAGCCCGCTCAGCTACTACTGAGTCATCGGTTACTACGACACCTCGAGAAGATATGGTCGGAATGTTCACCGTCAGGACACCGTTTTGCAACGCCGCCCCTACCAGTAATCATTCACTCTACTTCGCGATAGTTTCTGCCGGCGGTTACTCATTCGCAGCGCTTCCCCGTCTTGTGCAATTGGACTTCGGGCAATTCGCCCTTCCAAGCCACCGATCTTGAGAAACGGTGCGGAGGAACACCGCCGGGCCTAACATTTGTTTGGGCGCCATTTTTGTTACCAAATATTGCCTTCGCCGAGTCGTTCTCGCCTCGTACTACGTTGCATGGTCCCCTGCATGGTCCCCCGCCAGCTCAGTTACCTCAGGGGTGTGGTTCCAACCCACCATGCAGGGAACGGACGAGCAAGATCAGTAACAAAAAAAAATTATAAAAAAAACGATTTCTTACACTTTCGATTTCCTGTTCCGGCCAGCCCACGCCATCCTCACTCCCAAACCCCACAACACAATATGTTTAGCAGATCATTTCTTTTATTGAAAATGCTTAATGTCTAAATAACCAACAATACATACAGGCACGTTCTACCCCAAAGGTCCGGAATGTCGTTGCGCTTAACAGCCTTTCTTTTAACCGCCTTTTTTTAAACTTTGGGCTCTAGGCCCTTTTCCTGAGAGAGCTCTCCACGGAAATTTCAATCCTTCAAAATAAAACAAAAATAAACTAACCGCAAAAAAAAACCAATCCGACCAATGGGTCACATTAAGCACTAACTCGCTTTTAAAAAAAAAACAAGAAAATACAAAAAAAAACGAATAAAAAAAAACATTAAGAAAAATAAACAAAGGTAATAAATTAAACTAAACTACAACAAAATAAAACACTACCACTAAGTAAATATAAAATATATACCAAATAAATAAATACAAAATAAAATCAAATCTAATTCCTAACAGAGTAACATATGCCGCGCGTGTTTGCAATGAAACCAAAATCCTCTGCTCGCACTTCTGTCGATTATCTCGCCAAGTAATTCTGCTGCAGTTACTCTGCCGCCGATCAAGTTTTGGCTGCTCTGCCGGCAATTCTGTTGTGTTTTGTTACTCTGCCTAGTTAACAGTTGGCTACTCTGTTAAGTTGCGTGGTTCAGCAGGCTGTTACCACTGTTACGCTTGGATTGCTCTGCCGGCAAATATATTATTTTATGGTTCTTAACAGGTGTGGTCAAGTGGTGAAAACGAGTTCTACCTCGGAGTAGTTTCTCATCCACCCCAAAACTCTGTGCCGCCCGTGGTCCAGTTCCGTGCGCTCATTAAGCGCCCGAGTGCCCAATCTTTCAAAAAAAAACATAACTAATAAAAACTTCCTACCTTTTAACTTCCTTTCTCACCCTTAATCGCCTACTCGGCTGCAAATTCTCCAGCACCTCTAGGGATTTTTATCACCTTATTTCCGGGAATTATTTATATCTCGACTCATTCGTCTATTTCGGAATCATTCGGAAGTCTTCACTTCTTTGAATTTAACTATAATACTATAAAGTATTAACTCAAAATTTTCAACATAAAAAACTCGGAACTTTTAAATACCACCGCGGCACGACCTGCTTACTCCACACACAAGATTTGAAATAAAGTTCGCGCTCGACGACTTTTAGCAAAGCCCGACCCGCTTGTCGGCCTTGAATACCTATTTATCCGTATATGTGCGAAATTCTATTTATTATCAAATTTGCACATATACCATAAATATTTTGGCGCGAAACCTATCTTCCTATTTAAATTCCTTCCCTACTCTTCTCCCTCTCATTCGACGCATAAAACCCCAAGGTCACTCTTTCCTACCTGGTCTGCACTAGGCGCACAGCAACTTCACAGCAAATTTTCTTTTGCTCCCACTTTTCTCCCTTTATCATGCCTTCACATTTCCTCTAAATTTTCTACCCTTCCTATGAATGGGAATTTCCAGCTGGCAACCTTTCTCGTAACAACAAATACTACCAGCACTTGACGTAGATTACGCCCGCTCTTCCATCCTACGCTGAATAGCTCTGTTGAATTCGCTCAACACTCATAGGATACTCTTCACCATAGAAAAAAATTCACAATTACTTGACATTTCCTGGCATACACACGCCAGAAATTTATTCAAACTGCAAACATCAATTTGACCAAATACTTATTCTTTTTCTTTACAGGTCTGGCGAAGCACGCATGCAACAAAATTTTCTGCTCCGTCGCTATCCGTAAGTTGTAATAGATTGCTGACGGATACGCACGCAAACGGAGTCTATGAAACCGAGCCTTTAAACTCCGTTTGCGTGCGTATCCGTCAGAAATCTATTACAACTATAACAATTGTTGTTGTAAACGCACGGACTCTATGATCTTATGAACTTATCCCATATGGTTACATATATTTCAACTTTTCTTGCGTGAGATTTCTGACGGATACGCACGCAAACGGAGTCTATGAAACTGAGCCTTTACCTTCGCGGCGTATAGATTTACGCGTCACGGTGCGTTGTGAAAGTTTAAAAAATGTCCTACTTGGGTTAGTGTTCTGTGAGTGTGTGAGTACAGTACTAAAATTTTCGGTGATGCCAGAGAGTTGTGATTATCAGTTATCGTAAGCCAATTGAAACTCTAAAGAAAAAATTTGTAAAAAATTGGCATTTTCTACAAATATGGGATCTTGCTATCTATATATACACGCGGTTGATTTGTATATATAGTAGCCATTTGACTTAGTAGCTATTCGCGCTCTATTTGACCACTAATTCGCAGCGCGATAATTACGCCCCGTATCGCGCAGCGTATATCACGTTCCGTCACGTTCACGTTCTGTCTGACGTCGGCTTAAACTTATAGGCTTAAACAAAGTATAAATTTACATTATTTTATGAATCCCTAAAAACTGCTATTCTTGATTTATTGACATAGCAGTGCTATGTACTAAAGATAGTGTTGGGAAGTGAATTCTTTCTCTATCACTTATAATTTTGACATATCGGAGCTGATTGCAAATTAAAATCTACATTCGTATCTGGTTTGTAAGATTTTGCAATATTTTGGCCATGGCAGCGTTAATTGGTGGATTAAAATTGGCTCAAAAGTTAAGCAATACACAACCGCGGAGCATTTATCTGGTGGCAAGAAATCGTGAGTTCAGGCAAAGTGAAAATTTTAGGCGTATTGCAGTGTTGTTGTTATTGTTTACGTAACATTTCACCATTCCAAATTACAGCTGAACTAATGGACAAATAATTGATTTTCTTTTTAGTTGCTGCCTGGAATAAGGATTGGAAGCCGGGTAAATACCCAAAATCGCAAAAAGAGAGAGAGGAAGCTGCAAAGAAATACAACCTGCTGCCGGAGGAATATCGCCCATATGCAGATGATGGCTGCGGTCACGGTGATTATCCGGAACTGGAGGCCGGTCTAGGTGTCGAAGCGAAAGATAATTATTATCCCTATGATTATCCTGAGTTTAAGCATAACTTCAATGAACCGGTTTGTATATGTATGTTTCTTATTGTTTGCGCTGATGGTAATGATTGTTCTTACTTTCAGCTACATGCCGATTTTGATTTGTACGGCGAAGATCGCTATTCGCAACCGTATACTCCACCTTTTTCAACCACTTTTGCTTGGCTATCCTTTTTGGGAGTGATGGCAGCCTTTGCTGTGTCATACCTGGTTTTGGAAAATATTAAAACCTTTCGACCTGTAGCCGTCAAACAATATCCGGGCGATGGCCGAGAGCATTATACATTCGAAAATGACTGCGACTGAATAAATGCGTCCACGTAGATTATTTGAGAACGATTTAATATTCTGGAAATAGTTACTTTTAAGTGCAAATAAAACCCAAGGCTTTAATCTGGTTCTTGGTATGTGTTTATTAAATGGGTGGAGAGGCATTGACAAATACCAACTGTATGTCAGTTGGTCAACATATTAGCATTTTGTGATATGGTTCAGTTCGTGCGACAACACAGTCGAGTGTTATTTTCATCCTGTCCGAGCGCTGTAAAAAAGCTGACTAAGCTAGCACCTTCTAAGATCGAAGAAATTAAATCGGCGTCTTTCTTCATAGTTTTAATACAAGCAGCATATGCTGAAAATTAAAGTATTCTAACGCAACATCTCTAACATTACGGCCCAAGGTGGTTATGAATTAGCATCATCGCTGGAAATTTAGTTCCGCGAGAGACTCGAAAAAATTTCTTGTTTCTGTCTAATGCATTCAGAAGCGCAGAAAACATTAAGAGCAGAAAACATAAACACCTCTTATGAGTCTGCTTATATAGTAGTATGTCTATAGGCTCGACTGGCTTGCCAAAAGCTTTCTTGCGGTGTTTCATGGGCGGCTGATGGTTATGATGAAGTTGATAAGCTGTGCCTTTTATAGAAATCTGATTTAATGTTGTTCTAAGTAGCTCAATTTGCTTGCAACATTTATTTTTATAAATCTCCTTAGGCAGAAACGGGAAAAAATGCAAAACAATTTAATAAAACAATCAAATTTATATTTTCGATAGCAAGTTTTTAATGCAGAGAACTGAAATTAAATATATTTGATAACATTAATACAATTATGAAATCTTATTGTAGTTTTTCTATAAAATTAAATGTCACATTTAATTTAGGAATTTATAAAAAAGATGGATAAATGTAATTAAAATTAATATTAGCTGCAATGTTATTTGCGTAAAAAAGTATGTATCGTATTACAATTGAATTAATAAACTAAGCATCTACATTATAAATTAGGGATTGATTTATGGTAAAAAAAAACAAAAACTAGGTATTTTTAGGAGCTCTTTGTTAATTTACTAAGTTGCGGGCAGTTGTTGCAACTGCTCTTACTACTTTCTTTACATTACATACAAACTATATCGTGAACAAAAAACTTTTATATAAATATCAATCGAATTCAGTAATTGTTTGAATATTTTAATAAAATATTTATTTCTACATTAATTGTTTTTAGATCTCTTTATATACACCATAGAATGATTTAAATAGAAAATATGAATATGCATTAAATACGTACATTAAATTGAGGGAAAACGGAACGACATGATTCCCTCCACAACAACAAAAGCATAAAAGAATCACTAACTGTAATTAAAGGTAGTGGAATTTTTTTATTTGACATTTGAAGATGAAGAAAGCAACAATAAAATTCTTTCTTCATTACATTTTGCAAACGCTTTTTGAAAAAGAATTTAAAATTTTTATTTCACTTCACTTCAGAGTCATTGAAGCAATAGCTCTCATTTTACATTATTTTTTATTTGTTGGAAAAACGTGAATGAATAAATTGTGCACAACAAACAAAACTCAAATCAGAATTTATACCATTCTTATGCGAATTGTTTGAAAGGAAGCAGTTCAAAAGTGTTAAGTTGTAAAAGGAGAAAAACTTAAAACATCACATCATTTTAAAAATTTTAAGTTTTTCAAACTTGCAAAGTTTTTAACGGGCTTTTTCATGCTTCAACATTTTTCGAAAAAACCCTCAACATTTATAGACCCATACAAGTACAATACATAAATACTACACACTCTTAAAAGATTTTAGTTGGTAAAAACTTGTAGATTTTTGTGTGGAAATTGTATGGAAAATCTTGGAATACACAATAATGTATAAGATATAACAAAAATTTATAGTGCTGAAGAAATTCTAAAGGATTCAAATTCAGGGCATGAACAACCTGGCTTTTGGTGAGAGTAAAATTGTGTGATCCTCTGTGTAATTTTATAATTAAACTGGATTTGTGAAAGCAACATGTATTCTGTATTGTAAGCGAAGAATTTCTTGCAAGTTCAAATTATTACTACATAACCATTATGGTGATGGTAAATGATGTTACATAAATCCTTGCTCATACACAAAATCTTCTTTCATTCATCATATTTTTTTTAGAATTAATTCATAAGCCAGATATCTTTTGCTTTGATAAATACCGTGTATATTGAGTATGTATATATTCTTTCGATGCATAGATATTTAGCTATATTTTATAGATAAAGTCATACAAATATCTATTTAATTATTGTTTTTATATTTTTTTTATTTCTTTTCTTTTAAACTCCAAAAAATTTACACTGTAAATTTACAAAGTGCCTTTCGGTGATTATGGTTATTACGGAGTGAAATGAAATTATGTATGTATGTATGTTTTTGTATATGTATCTATGGCTGGATGTATGTATGTATGTATGCTTTATGTTCTCTGTATAGAAATGTATATACATATATGTATGTATATTTATGTATTGTATAGGTATTGTATGCGGATGTATGTTGTGGTTGTTAATTATGTAAAACGTACTGTGTACCATAATAAGTACGTATTTATTTTATTTTTATTATTGGGCTAGCATAGAGCATAGCCAAAAAAAGCCTTTAAAACTCATCATCATCACATTCAAATAATTTATAATTTCTTATTTTATAATTTTATACGATTACTTACAATAGCGGGGCGTGTATATTCGGCATGTTGTTGTATATTGCGTTGTATTATCCAGACTATAACGCTTCCAAATTCAATTCATTTAAGTTTTCTGTTTGCACAATTATGTAGTAAGTAGGTATGTATGTATGTATGTTTTAGGTTTAAATGGGCATAACAATTATTTATTGAAAAATAACACTAATTATCGTACATACTTCTAAGTTAAAATGTTTTTTAAGCTTCATACAAAAATTTGTTTTTATATTATACTTTTGGATTTCCGTACTTAATTGGTTAACAATTTTTAAAATTTTTCGTTTTCATTCTTGTTGTTTTTCTACAGCGTTTTATTTACCAAAATAAATAATATGTAATATTTTTGTCAATGCTATGTTTATTATAATATTTAACATATACTCTTATGCTTTTATATGTTGTGTATGTGTGTGTGTGTTTTATAAATCTTTAGGTACCATTATTTTTTCTTTAAGTTATTAATTTTATAAATCGTATTGACGACAGTCTCTCCTGGTTTTTTTTGTTGGTTTTCCATAATAATAGTTGTTATAATAATAATGTTAATATTAATTTTCAATTGTTTTTTATTTTCACAGTTATCACGAAATTCTTTGTTGTTGTTGTTGTTAAAGTTAAGTTATTTCTTTACTTAATCTGCTTAATCTTTATAAATTTAACTTTTAGAAATTGTTTTTGTTTTCATTTAAATATTTTCAGCTGTTTCTTGATGCTTTTATTTATTCTACATCGTTATACAATATTATATAAAGTAAAAAAAATCTTCTATCATTATCGGTTTTGTTTTTTTTTTAGTGAATTTAATTTTATTCGCTCACAGTTTATACTTATTGTTGTTGTTACTGTTGTTTCTGGACTGCAGTTCCATTGTTGTTGTTGTTATTATCAAATATTATTCTAATGCCTATTAACGCTCTAATTTTATGCGCAAAAATTGCTTAATGATGATGACAATGATCACTTATTTCTATTATTTATGACGTTAACGGAGACATTCCAATTTGACGCGGATCTGTCGGTGCCACCGCACCCAATTCCAAATTTTTAATCAATAATTGCAGCCAGTGCTTGGTGGACTTGTCATCTTGTAGACAAACTGAGAAGGTCGCATCGCGCAACTGATCAGGAAGACATTGACGTAAAGCCTCTCGTGCTCTGGAAAAGAAATTAATTAAAATTAAAGCAAGAATAATTGCAGAGTTTATTGTCTCTTGTTCTCTTTATCGATTTGTGGTACTATTCGAAATAAAAGTCGTACCACTTTTTAGTTTGAATGAGTTTGTTTTATTAAACTATTTTTTAAATATGTACAAGGATTATTGTTACAGGGGAATATCGATAATTCAGGCGATTGTAATTTTAATGCATGTCGATTGATAACGCAAACTAAAGTCGAAGAGGAACTTCACCGTACGAGACGAAATGCTTGATTTCACTGACTGTTATTGACCGATGTCGCGACAGCAAAGTCTTATTTAAAAGAGTTCTGCTAGCTACAAAAACATATCTCACAGGAAATGCCAAAAAGCCGGCACAGCAAATACTTCAACGCGAAATAAAGCGATTAGTACTGCCACAGTAGTGTAGATCGTTGGTGACATTGTTACAATGTCGTTTTATTACTTTTCCCGAGATTAATAAGGTCCGGTTTTATGCAGCTGGGTAGCTAAGCGGACTCACTGGCAGCGCAATAGCGCACAGCTTAGCTTAAGTGTACTGAAACACAGCAATTGCTGAAAAATAAATTGGGAGCCCGAAATGTGGGCGCGATTACTACGCGAGTGGGCGTAATTACTACGCGAGTGTCGAACGACGTTAGCATCGTGTCGCCTATAGATTTACTTAGAAATGTTAACAGAAAAATAATTGTTTACAAAATAATGTTGCCAACCGCTGTCGATTCATTAAAACATTAAAGAATACACTTAGCGAAGGAATCACTAGCAATGGGCAAATGTTTTGAACAAACCTTGGATTGTCCGATAATCTTAGATAACAGCGTACGACATGTTTTAGTAGACGCGCTGAAGGTTCTTTAGCCAGCTGTATAACCATTTTACCCTGCAAATTGAACGAAATTTTATTAAATTAACGAATTCAAATTTGAGTGCCATCGAATGTAAAACGGTGACGGCTGCAATTACCAGAATGATAGCAACATGTGAAAAGCGCTCGTAGGTCTGGCAAATATAGGACAAGCCACTTTCGTCCAACAGAATCTTCTGCAAAATAAATGTTGCAACAGTTTTGCTCAATTCAGAACCCGATTCCATTATTCTCAAGCACAGTGGAATGATTTCGGTTGTTAACAGAAAAGTGATAACTTCTTGTTCATCAGTCTGAGAAAACAAACGAAAGGAAGGAAGGAAGGAAGGAAGGAATGTACTTTGTTTTAAGATTTATATTATCGTACTTTTAAAATTTACCTTAACGAGAGCTCCAATGACACCCAAACTGGTTAGTCTGAGATATTCGAATGGTCGCGTTTTCGAAGTTGTATGCAAAAACGGATAGAGGAACAAAGGTATCTGAGCTTGTAGGAAAACGGTTCTTGTCTCCGGATGCGAGGCGACACATTGCAGCAATGCCAGCGCATTGCACACACGATTCGATTGATGCGCAGTCAAAGTGGCAGGATTAATTGAGGGATAAATATTGATAATCTCTTGCAGTAATGCGGCAGTGGTGCCGAAACTATTCCACAACATCGGCGCTAGATCGGTCACGGCCTCACGTTTTTTACTTAATTCTAATAGAGCCGTTTCCCGCGTTTCCGGATGAGCAAGTTCATTTATCCACTGAAAAACCTAAGAAAAAAGAACAATAATTAGTCGAAAAAGTGAAGCAGTGAAGAAATAAATGAAAAAGAAATCTTCTCGGGTGTTTTGCTTTTGTTAAAATTTAATAAATACGATAGCATTCACATCAGTTATAAGGTCTCTTAAAAACAAGGTACAAAAACAAGGTAAAACAACATACGAATATACAATATGCCAGTATGCTTATACTATATGTATATGCAGCCAGTATAGATATTTTTAAAAACTCTTCTACAGTTTTTAAGTTTACAATGAAACATTGTCCAAGGCACCACAACCACATGGAAAGTCGATAAACGCATTGAAGCACCACCAGCACCAACAATCAACCAAACAACCGACCACCAGCTAAGGTTTAAATATACATATTGCAAATAAATATTCTCATGAAAGTTAATGTCAGCCAAGGTCGGACATTGCTCGCCATCGCCATCAGCGACAACAACAACAAAACAGACATACAGAAAATGCTTGCATAAAATTAAAAGTAAAAAATCAAAATCAAAAATAAAAGATAGATTTTTTTACACAACATAAATAAAGTTAAAAAAATAAAATTGAAATATTGGAATTTTTGCTGTAGTAATTTATCTACTTTCATAAAAACTAACAACCAACGACATATGATATAACAAATTGTTCATCAAATTTGTTCAACTATAACAAAAAGAGATTTCTCAAATTTCTCTTCTGATTCTAATGTGATTTTGTGGAATGCTTTATTTAAATATTATGGTTTTACCCCTGGGTTAAGGCGTATTATGTTTTTTCCATAAAGTATACACTTTAATTATACTGTTTGTAAATACAAATTAAATCCATTCAAAACTTTTGTAGTACATAGAGTTGTTGTGCATACACAGATCGATAGTTACGCGTCCCTGCCACAAATAACCGCAAACGGCAGGCCATGATGGGTTGATTGTACTCGGTATACTTAAGTTTCTCTACTAATAATTCTAAACTCTTTTAATGATCTATGAATTGGAAAACTTTTGATGATCTAGGAATTGTTTAGGGTCAGTAACCTTGCTTTTATGTGTAGATAAACACGTTATATATAGCGGCGTATTTGGTGTGTCGTTACCTGCATACTTTAATTATACTTTTGGCAACAATAAATTGAACAAATTCACAACTTTTGTTCTTTTTTGCTCCTTTTTCGAGATATTTACAAATTTGCATTTTGAATGCAATGCTTTCATTCTTATGGATCACGATGTTCTGTTTTTTTAAAATTGTATAGAATTTTAAAAGATTGTTCTCTAAATTGAATGAAAATATAAAGACCATACCAGAATAAAAGTTTACTCAGCATTAACTCCATTTTTTCATAAAGTGGCCTGACACCATTTTCAAAGGAAACGTCTCATACATATGTATAATACGTCTTGTAATCATAATAATAATATGTTATTTTTGTTATGTCTGTTCATTCAATTAAATTGAATAACATTCAATACAATACGAAATATGTCTAAATAAATTATTTTGCTCGTTCTTGAAATCTGTATGTACTCGTATTTACCTTGTTTTCATTTTAATAGAAAACAAATTTTATTGAAAAGAGTTACTATTTTTAATAGTATATAATTTATTCAGCGACGTATCTATGTCTGAACACACAAATATCATCTGAAACTTTTTTAATAAAGAGTTCATAACAACAGAGTAAATATCAATATTCTTATCAGGTTTTACGATGTTACGAAGAAAGAAAAAACAAGAATGAATTAATTTTTTTTTTGTTGATACATATGTACAATTTCACACAGACTGTTAATAATAATGAATTGTGGAAGATCAAGAAGCATCGAGCAATATTCGATTTTCTTAGAATTTCTTTGCCCGTGTAAAAACAGGATAAGTTTATTTTGGTCGACTGTGTTATTTCAAAATCGTGTAAAAAATTCCGTGTAAAACAGTATTAGGTGTATATAGATGTGTTACAAATAATCCGATAATTTCCGATAATATACGGAAACTATAAATGAGCCGCTGCTCATTTGCTAAAGTTAACCATTTTGAGACTAAAATGTTTTTAAAATCAGCAAGTGAAGTTAAGCACTTGGGCAACTAAGCGGCTAAAATAATACATACTCATATTTATTGTACATATATTATATTAATTAGAAAATTTGGCTTATATTTACTTTACGCAAGTGGCTCCAATTTTTTTTTTTTTGTTTTTTTTTTGTTAGTGCTCTTGGTCCTGACCCCAACAAGCAAAAAAAAAAATGTCGCTCTCTCTTGGGGGCGGGGCTGGAGCCCCTTGAAATTTGAAATAAAATCGTCTGTATCTCCGAAACTATGTAAGCTGTTTGGGTGATATTGGTACCGTTATAAAGCTAATTAAAATGTCATTCATTTATGTAAAATAACTTTTTATCGAAATATTTCTAGTTTTATAAATAAACGCAACCTTAGGTTTTTAGTACTATTTTTTTTGATAAAATAATTTTTTCCAAAGAAAAATGTGTAATTAACCCAAGGAAATATACTAAAAATAAGATAACATATATTTTAAGCTTTCTGAAGAAATTTATTTCGTTAAAATCGGTGCAGTATTTATAAAGAAAATTCGTTTTTGAATTGATAAGAAACTACTTTCTGAAATTAACTTATTATACCTTTTTACAATAATGCGTCTCTGGTACTATGCATTATGTTTGCCGTAATGGTTGTGGTGGTGTTAGTAACAAAGTGACAATAGACGGCGCTATTTCTTTAGATTTTCATATGAATTAAAAATGAAAAATTTTGAAGAAAAATCGCGCGATTTTTCTTCAAAATTTTTCGCCTGCGGCGCTAATATGAAATTGAAAAATTTTTAAGAAAAATCGCGCGATTTTTCTTCAAAATTTTTCGCCTGCGGCGCTTAATTTACATTGCAAAATTTTAAATATTTCATTTATATTTGTTTCATACATAATGCTTAATAACCATACAAACAAATCGCAAATTGAATATTGTTTCCAGTTTACATCAACAATACCAAGAAAAACGATAACTGGCGTCATAGCTTAAAAGACCCAACGGTGCAAACTCAGTACGTTCGCATTATTAAAAATATGTATAGTAGTAAAATTCTAAATTGGTAGTTTATAATTACGTTTAAAAATGCGTTTTCTCCGTAATTACTGCACCGATTTGTATGAAATAAATTTCCTCAGAAAGCTTAAAATATATGTTATCTTATTTTTAGTATACTTCCTTGGGTTAATTACACATTTTTCTTTGGAAAAAATTATTTTATCAAAAAAAATAGTATTAAAAACCTTAAGTTGCGTTTATTGATAAAACTAAAAATATGTCGATAAAAAGTTATTTTACATAAATTAACGACATTTTTATTAGCTTTCTAACGGTACTAATAACATCTAAATATCTTCTACAGTTTTAGAGATATTAAGCGTTTTTTTTCAAATTTCAAAGGGCTCTAGCCCCGCCCCCAAGGGAGAGCGACATTTTTTTTTTGGCTTGTTGGGGTCAGGAAAAGGAGCACTAACAACAAAAAATTAAAAAAAAAAAATTGGAGTCACTTGTCTAAAGTAAATATGTTCCGAAAATTTACAAAAAGCTGTAATAAATATCAGGCGCAAACAGCGGTCGGTACCAGGCGAACAGAATGGCAAAGAGCTACTGCGGCCGCATTTATAAACCGTCTATGGAGAAGCATGCAACATTTTTAACCAGGTCAACAGCTGAAAACAGCACAAAACAACACTGGTACAAAACGGCAACAGCTGTGTGTATGCCAATACGAATTAAACTTTCTGCTGTATTTTATAAAATAAACCGAACCGAGTCGGCCAAAAAATAAAGGTTTTCTGTTTTATATAATTCGCGTTAAGATTTAAGATTTAACCCCACTAGGGACAGATTTAATAACGAACCCAAATATATTTATGCAACTCACTTTTTCCTGTTCGGCTTGAGGATTTAAACAGGCTGGGCTGGGCTGCGCACTCATTATCCACTGTTCTTGATTGCTAAAATATTATACAATTTAGTCGATTTTATTACAGTAAATTGTACGGAATCGAGTTATATATGAGGATTCCAAAGATTTGCGAGAAAATGGCGTAGCATTTATCTTTAAAACACTTTTTCTCCTTCCTAAATGGACGCCATTATTTGCAAATAAATCTGTAAAAATGAGTGTGCAATTTTTGATTTGCCGACTGAAAACTTACTTTCTATATTGAATTTAATTCGCTAATTTCGCCACTTTTATTCTCTTCTTCGAATATATTATATTAACTTGAATATTTATAAATTAATTTGCACTGCTTTCTAATCACAATAATTAATTATTACGGATAAATTTCCTTTACGAACGACAGACACTCAGGAAAAAATTCGCTTCTGCAACCAGTCACAACGGCTCGCAACGAGTATAAATAAAATAATACTCGACATTCAGGAACCATTTTCTTTTTCGCCGCAGACACTATTCGATTTTAGTACACGACCGGCAAATTGATGTGCCCAAATTCAGGGTTACCCCTGTGAACAAATCAAAATTACACTTTTCCCCATCAATTTTTTTCGTGTTCCAAAGTTGGAAAACCCTTAAAATCTTAATATTTCAAGTTATAAACGAGCAATTCTTATATGTATGCCTTTGTGTGTTAGAATAACACAATAACTTCATTGGTTATACTGTTCATACCACGCCATTTAACAATAAGCAATAAATTCTTATAGTATTAATATAAATGCACAACCCTTTTTTAAATTTTCATAGTTTTTTAAAATGTAGCGATATCAATAAGAGTTATTTGTTTAAGAGTTCCATATCAAGTTCAATAAGACTTCTAATCTCAAACCTATCGACTTGTATATCTTTAAATAGTAAATAAATTTTAATAGTTGTTGGGGTATAGGGTATTAGGTATATTATACATTTTTTAAAATTTTAAATAAAGCCTACTACTATCTGACCAACAAAAATTTACACAAAACAAAAACTTAACGGTAACATTAGGCTTCACATCAAGTGGCAACGCCGTAGCAGGTTATTTTGTATCGTAAATAAAAATCGATTTGCGAAAAACTTGGTTGGAAGTTATTAGTGCGAATATTTTAATATTAAAATTTTATTTTATTTCTTAGGAAATACTACTTGGTATATCGGTAAATAATTATGTCTGCTACAAAGAAAATTGAAGAAGGAAAAGAGTTAATGCGCCAGGCAGAGAAGAGTCTGAAAACTGGATTACTGAAATGGAGACCTGATTACGATGTTGCAGCTGATGAGTACTCGAAGGCAGCTACAGCTTTTCGAATAGCTAAATCTTTTGAACAGAGTAAGGATTGTCTACTGAAGGCAATCGAATGCCACAAAAACAATCGTTCCTGGTTCCATGCAGCGAAATGTTACGAACAGATTATTGTTATTCTTAAGGAAACTAACAACTTGTTGGAAGTAGAACAGAATGCGAACAAGGCTTGCAATCTGTATCAGCAGCATGGGTCGCCAGAAGCAGCAGCCAGCGCCTTGGATAAAGCAGCAAAAATAGTCGAACAACAGCATCCCGAGATTGCTCTGCGGTGCTATCAGCATGCTTTGGAAGTTATCTCAATCGAAGATTCTACACGGCACGCTGCCGAGTATGCAACCAAAGTGTCAAGGCTCTTGATAAAACTTCGAATGTACGATCAAGCGGCCGATGCCATACGGCGCGAAATCGGTCTCAATCAGCAGACAGAGTCATACGGACAAATAGGGCGGTTGGCTGTGGGTTTGGTGCTGGTGCAGTTGGGGCGTGGTGACTATGTGGCTGCCGAAAAAGCATTCAAAGAATGGGGCAACTGTTGCGAAGCACAAGAGGTAGAGACGCTTGAAATGTTATTGCAAGCGTTCGACGATGAAGACCCGGAAGGAGCAGCACGAGCGTTAGCTTCACCTTTTATCCGTCATATGGATGTAGAGTATGCCATACTAGCGAGGGATTTGCCATTGCCGAAAGGAATGGCTGCCCCTAAAGCGGCTATAATTGAGAATGCAGCAGCGAGTTACAAATCACCCAACGTAGCTGGTGACGGCGACAAAGCCGATCAAGGACCAAGCAAGAGCGACATTACAGATGTAGCAGCCAACGAAGAAGAAGAGGAAGAAGACGGTTTGTGTTAAGCCGATATGTAAATGTAATCATTAACTTATTCCTCAACTCTGCTTTTATGAAATCAACAAAAATTTATTCGAGCCTTTACCTAGTGAAGCATTAAAGGGGCAGTTATGTACTTCTCTAAAATTTCAAACTTAACATAATTGTAATGGAAATATTGAATTCATGCTTCCTAACGCCAGCAGCACTCAGCATTCCTTTGATCAAACGACTTAACATAGACGCCGTAAATAGTTCAAGGCTTTTGAAATGGAAGGTACCTAAGAGGTGAGCTTTAATGGCTCACGTGATAAACCTAAAAATATATGTATTTATTTCATTTATTATTACGTGTGACTTATTTAAGGCAAAACTAATTTAAGCTGTTTTTCAAAATTAATCTGGAACCGATGTTAAGAATATCGAGAGTGTATAAATTGTTAATACTTCTTAATAAGCTTTCAATTTAAGTTAAAACTTACTATAAACACATACACACATATACATACATATATAAAATGTATGTACTATATTAAAATGTTATAAATAATAATAAAAAAGAATTGCAATCGTTTTCTGACTTAATGCACCAGTTAAAAGTCCAATAAAAATCATTAAGTCCAAAGAACATGCAAATAAGAAAATAAAAACGAAAATTCAATTATAGAAAAGAATTTTAATTGCTATCTAAATTGAAATAGAATAGGAATGTTTTATGATTGATTATATACCAAGTGTTTAATCAATAAAATAAAAAAAAAAGTGGATAATCAATTTTTCTTTTTACTCTTTTAATTACAAAATTATGAATTCGTTAAAAGACAAATTTGATTTACCAATCTCTATAATTGGCGCTTGTTGCTCACAAGCTTCGTTTTATGACAGCCGAAACATCTTTTAACTTATATTTTTACACATATTTATAAGTAATTATGATATGACAAGCTTACATTTTGTTTCAATTGATAGCAGTCGTAAAGAAATTTTCAATTGATAACGAATTACAATCGACAAAATTCAGAATTCACAATCGACATCGATGAAAAGTCGATTATTATCGATTGACAACAGTAATAGGGCCCTATGCGTACTAAATTTATCATTGTGAATGGGTCGAGTCACAAGTGCGGTTGCAGTTTCGAAAAAAGCTGATGTTATAAAGTTGGTTGTGTTTGGTGGTTTTATGACGGTTAGCAAAACAAACTCTGGAGTCACGGCAGATGCAAAATTAGGACAGAAATACATAAAATTACAAAATTATTCAGTGAAAACACAAGTCAGAAATTTGGAATGTGATTAGAAAGAGTTGTGAAGAGTATTGGTGCATGCAAAAAAAGGCAAGGGCAAAAAAAGTACAAAACAAAGATAAGCAAAAAAAAAAAACGACGGTGGTAAGAGCTCGAACAACGAACCAAATAATCAGCCTCCTTCTCTTTGTCGTCATCTTTAACACTCATTGCAAATATTTGAGAATTCTTAAATTTCGTATGGAATACTCTAACAATTAAAAAAAAAATAAAAACATTGAGCAAACTGCACTTATAAGCGGTGCAGTGTATGCGGTAGCTAGCATTTATTCAATAAATCTGTAACAGCTCGAACGACGACGGGCGTTTGCGGCCGCCAGCTAAGCAAAATAATAAATTCCTTTTCTTGATCGAGAGTGGCTTTTTCAGCAAAATGAAAATAACTGTCACCACGTTAGACGACAAAATCTTCTTCCTGGATGTGTCCGAAGATTTGGAATTGGAGAATTTCAAGGCCTTCTGTGAGGTTGAGTCTGGCGTTCCGCGTCCGGAGATGATGGTTGTTTACAATGGACGACCACTGCTGGACGACCAGAAACCGCTTCGCCACTTTGGAATAAAGGACGGCGACTGTGTTATATTACAGCATATGCGGCATGGTCAAGCAGCATCTTCAGCGTCGGGAAGAGGATTAGGTGAGTTTAGCGACGGCGTCAGCAGTGCAGAGAGCAGCTCTTGTTTTTTAGCAGTACAGTCGCTTTGTGCTAAAGCTGCCCACATTTAAATTGCTAAAATTTAGTTTCTAAGTGGGTCAGGTATGTATGTACACACGTACATACAATAGGATCGCTTTCGGTCTTCAGTGTTAATATTTATTTGTTGTTTTCGAAGAGGTGAACAATGGATGATTCGCCAGCGACAAGGTGCGCGCGTTTGTGTGTGTGGATAATTATAAGTTTCACACAATTTATTTTTTATCAAATGCTGATATACTATATATAAAAGTAATGGAAGTCTGCCGCTGCTGCCACTTCCAGAGATTTATGACTTTAATGAACCTCTTAAAAAAAAAATAAATGCGCTATTAAAAGAATATAAAGATATATATTATATTCGTCTTTGCAATCTCAAAAGGCCACGATTTGTTTCAGTTATTAAGAGATTATTCTATGCCATATTTTTTAGCAATTGAAAATCTTGGATTTATTTTCAGTTTTACATTAAATTGGCATTTTACATTTACATTTTATATTTTCCAAAAACTGAAATCTCATGATTTGAATGCATTTTGTTTCTGAAAATTAGTTTATCAATAAATTTTTTACCATTAATATAATATAGAATTTCCAAATATATGCATATATATTCCACACTTCTTTAGAGACCATATTTTCTTTTTTTTATTTAAAAATATATGGTTATTTTGGTAACGCGTGCATTTACGATAATAGAAGTGCTTTGTTTAGCAGCAAGCGGTTTGCTCCACAACTCTTGCAAAAATTACCGTCGTTCTTTTAAGCTTTTTAATTTAAGCATTAAGCAAAAAAATCTTAAAAATAAATATTTATGGATGTGTTGCTTTTCGGCTGCGCTGGACTGCATAAACGTAGCAAAACAGAAGCACAATAAAAAATTGTTTTTCACTTCTTTGTGCTGATTTGCGCGCGTGTATGTCGATTATTAAATAAAATTAACATGCATATATGTATATATATGCACGACAATGTATCCGTTTATATATATATATATATATTATTATTTTAACGTACATCGTAGACGCACCAGCATTGAGCAGCCTTGACTTCAGCGGCATTCCAGTGCCCAGCGGCGGCACAGGTTACCGCCTGGGTGGCTCTTCCAATGCAACGCACATGATGGATTATTCGGACTCCGATGAGTTCAATGTGAACTACGACGACGACCCGGCCGCTGTGCGCGATATGTTTCTAGCGCAGCCCGAGTCGTTGGCTTTGCTGAAGCAGAACAATCCCCGGCTTGCGGACGCCTTACTTTCCGGCAATATGGAACTGTTCACCAAGGTGCTGCGCGAGCAGGTGGAGGTGCGCAAACAGCGGAACTTGCAGCGCTTGCGCATGCTGAACGCAGACCCTTTCGACGCGGAGGCGCAACGTTTGATAGCCGAAGAGATAAAGCAGAAAAACATTCAGGACAATATGGCCGCCGCTATAGAGTTCAATCCGGAAATATTCGGCACAGTCATTATGCTGTAAGCGAGAGTTCTTTTGGAGGGCATAACCCAGGTGTCGACAACGTTAAGGGCCTGCCATTACCTATGGTTTGTCGAGGCCTGTGATTACATTTTCTTCACAAATTACATAAATAATTATATTCTGACCGTCGTTTCTTTCTTCCTTCTTTCCTTCCTTGTCAGCTACATCAATTGCAAAGTAAACGGAGTGCCGGTGAAGGCTTTCGTGGACTCTGGAGCCCAGACTACGATCATGAGTGCAACGTGTGCAGAACGCTGCAATGTGACACGCCTAATCGACACAAGGTGAAATGAAAATATGGATATTCTTCTTAAGAATGTTCATCACTTAAAGGTGCAACAAGCCTTTAAGTAATGAAAATTCACGCAAATGCCCGCAAACTCAACTCTCTCGCTCTTTGCAGATGGAATGGCGTCGCCAAAGGAGTTGGCACTCAACGCATTATCGGCCGCATACACATGGTGCAATTGCAGATTGAAAAGGATCACTTAACGTCCAGTTTTTCGGTGCTGGAGAGGCAACCGATGGATATGCTTCTGGGACTGGACATGCTGAAGCGGCATCAGGTAAGAGAAATCCTTAATACTCAATACCTCAATACAATAGACGATAATGTGCTTAACCATCAACACGTAGTGCAACATAGACTTGCAGCGCAATGTTTTGCGCATTGGCACTACAGGTAGCGAAACTCCATTCTTACCGGAAAACGAATTGCCAGATTGCGCTCGTCTCTCCGGCAACTCCGAAGACGAGTTAAAAGTACTCGGCGAAGCGGGTAGCGATGTCGAGGCGAAAGCAATACAGAAAGCGATCGAGCAAAGTAAACAAGACCAAGGTACAATACATAATCGAAAGAGAAATTCTTTTTTTGGCATTATGGCTTCAATAACCTCATGACATTCCGATACTGCCTCTAGCCTCCAGCTCGAATAGAACGAACACCACCACGCCGTCTGGACTTTTGCCGAATGACAAATTCACTGAAGCCGATGTCGCTGATTTGGTTAAACTTGGCTATAAGCGCGACGACGTCGTCGCTGAACTGCGCAAACACCAGGGCAACAAAACTCAGGCCACCGCTGCACTCATTGCAAAGTCGCTGAAATTCTGAGCGCAATTTTGTGGGCCTAAATTTAAGTAAAAAATTAGAAATTAGAACAATGGAAAATGTTAGCGAAAGACGGTGGTATGGACGGTATATAGCATTGATTTTAATTAGAAGAAGCAGAAGAAGATGAAGCAAAAAGCCTACAATTTACGAACTACCTCAGGCTGGAGCATTTTTATACAATTATAAAAAAAAAGGAATAACTTAAAAGAAACAAAAAAATGAACACGCAAAAAATAGCAACGAAATGATTCCGACCTGAATCAAACAGAAAACGAAAATTATGGAGTTTACTTTTACTTAGTAAAAATGCTGAAATTGGACAAGAGTTTTTTTTTGATTATCCTAAAATGAAAATTTTAGGGGAAGGGAAACTGGTTTTAATTTGATTTTTGTAATTAAAGGTACGAGTACATAACAAAACATTTTCGAATAATTTAAATAAAAATTATACAAAATTGCGAAAATTATTCTGCTTTCATTTTGAATTACGATTTATTTATGGTTAATGAAGGTAATCGTAATGCATCCATCCACCACATTCATGTGTTCTCTGTTGGACGAGTTCTGAGAACGCTAAATTCTATTAATAATCAAAATTAGCTTCAAGAAAATAAGAACCTTTAACACTTTACAAAGTTCCATAAAAATTTGGAAGCGAGTATATATAGCACTGCATACATTATTTAGAGCGATATTTTATTGAAACTTGGATACAAAAGAGTTTATTTAATCGTTAATGGTTATATTCCCTTTGAATTCTCCGAAAATCTGGCTTACTTCTTGCTCACTCTTCATTTTTCTCATCATCGTCGTCGTTGACCGTCACGTTCTCCCCATGCACTTCTTTATGATTGAATTCCTTTTCTGGATCGAATTGCATACCTTCTTGATCACCCTCCTCTTCGTTGTCGTCGCCGCCAACTTCGGCATTCTCGGCCTCGGCTCGTTCCAGACGACGCGCCAGATCAGCTTCGTCAATAGCGGTGACCAATTTGGGTGCCATAATTACTTTAAATTCGCCTTCATATTCCGCGATTTTAGCTTGTATTTTCTCTATGGCTGTCTCCAGCGCCTTTAAGCCATCAGCCTTCTTCGTTGTGGACGTTGTCATGACATAGCTAAATAGAATATAACTCATTAAATTAAACTGCTTATTAAAGTGCTAAAGGACAACGTACAGTGGCGGTGCTATCAAGTTGATGCGTATGGGAAGCTCTACATCGCTCACATCAAGACCTTCTTTGAGCGAGGCCTTAACTGCATCAATGCCCTCGTAACCATAGCACGAGCACTCTATATCGGCACGTATTTTGACCGTGGGCGACACCAGTTTTCGTTTAATGTTATTCAGCAGCACTTCCTTGGTCTTATCGTCAAGACCACATTCGTCAAACAGTGACGGATCCGTTACAGATTGCTTGAAGATGTCATAGGCCGCTGTTTTGCTGTTGTATTTCTTCTCGAAATACCAAGCCGTTTTCAAGTACAGCTCTTCCAGCATATCACTGGAGTCATACTCTAGTATATCAGCGACATGTCGCAGCAAGGAGTTGACGGCTTTTGCCTTAGCAAATCGTTCTGTGCATTTTTCCACATCTTCCGGCGACACACGACGTTTCGACAGATCGATGTAGCCCTTCTCCTTGTCCACACGTATGACCACCACGGGCTCGGTTTTACCTACCCGGATAAGTTTATTAATGGAACGTATGCGCCGTCTTGAGAGCTCCGACAGCAATATCATTCCTTCGATATTGTTGTACTCCAACAAATGCACGTACGCGCCCATTTCAGCTATCGACAGAACGTTGACCATAACCACATCCTCCACTTCTGGATATTTCTCACTGTAGAAACGCGATGTGAGCGCCATATTTTCAAAATATCGTATATAAATTTCTTAAATTTATCTTTGATGAAATTTCTGTATTAATGGAAGTTACAGAGAAAACGTGTGCAATTTTCGTGTGCACCTATTAACAAAAGAAATCTCTCAGAAACTTGTAATGTCAATCTCACTTCCTTTTCTCTTTGACATTTTGAAAATTCCGGATTCCCAACAGATCAAAGGGAAAAAAGTAGTGTTGAATTTGTTAAGCATTGCCAAGCAAAGGGGTGTAAATGCGGTTTAATATAAAATACAACTAATTTCTTAAAAACTAATTGATAGCGTTTGGTTTCTTATTTGATTGAATCACATTTATATAGTTTATTCTGGAAAATATATTAATTTATTTACGGATTAAGTCACATTTATATAGTTTATTCTGCAAAATATATTAATTAATTCAACATAACTTATGGAACTTCTTGCAAAGTTTTCGATGTTGGTTATATTTTTTATAAAAATAAGAACATCCACATCGATTTAATATTAATAATACCTTATACATTGTCGATATTTATTTATTATATCCCCGTGGTATTAGACAGTTAACAATACGCCAACAAATTCGTATTAACACAATTTAGTTAAGAATCTGTTTTTGCTTCGCTTTGCTTTGCTTTGCTTTGTTTCCAGCTTATATTATTCTAATGTGATGAATGTTCACTGGAATATTTCATATTTAGCTAATTTACATCTCTGCATCATCTAAACAGTTACGTATTTATTTTATAGTGTGCTTTAATTAATAATATTTAATTTCAATTAATTTTAGTCTTAAGAAATTTAATATTATGCTTTAATATTAATACTGCTTTAATACTGCTTTAATATTAATGCCTATAAGTGTACACTTTTGTACTTTATTTTTTAAAATAGGTAGCCCTGTTTTGTGTACATTTTTCGACCAGTTTTTCAGAAAAGTTTTCCACTTTTGACAACCGAGAAAATACTGAAATCATATCGTCTTATCGCTCTTTATGTGTGAAAAAGTACAACGTCTAAATAGCAAGAGAAATTATTTCAAAAAATCGCGCGTGCTGAAAAAAAATTAATAGCATCTAAATTATAATTTTGTGAAAACTTAAAAAAAAAAACAAAATTAAATATTTAAAAAAGATTCGGCCTAGCTGCGCTGAAATTCATTTCCTTTCGGCAAATGAAGGCATCAAAAGGGATTTCAAATTAGTAGAGTCAAAATCGAGACAAAACACCCAAATTATTGAATGAATGCAACCAGCCGGCTGTGCAAAGGCACGAAATTAAACGCGTAGCGCACCCGCTCAAGTGTAAAAGAGAGCGAGTGTGTGTTACTGTTTTGTTTTGACAGAATATTTTCGACAACGTTTCCAGTCGTTAGTACAAGACAAGTATATCAAAGCAAAAAACTTGAGCAAAAGGAATATTTGCTGAAAATCCAAACGAAAAAGAAACGTCGAAAGCAAAGAGAATCGCAAAAAGTAGTTTCGTGGGACGGACGTCGTTTTATACCATTTTGAAAAATAAAACATGGCTGGAAGAGGTGGTTTTGATCACGTTAGGTAAATATTTAAATTTTTTTGCAACAAATGATGTATTTTTATTGCAATTCAGTAATTAAAATACGCCACAGAACGGGATGCACTTGTGGGCATAGAAATCCTGGACAATAAATAGAGAATACAGGCAGAATTTGGTTTTTTGTTTCCGCAGTGACGTATGAAAATATTAGCAAAAAATCAAGAATACTGAAAAAAGTTTGAGGGAATAAAAAGGTTATATATACCAAGTGGTGCTAAGGAAAACACCAAACTGAAATATTAAAAAAAGCAGTAAATGAATTGAGTGAATATTAATGAAACGTGTGGAGAAAATAAATCCACTTCAGACCTACTTCCTTCTCCGCGTGGAGAATGCTTGGCATTGTGGAAGCATTTGGGAAGCATCCGGGCGCAATGCAGTTGCGCTCCAAAAATTATGTAAACACCGAGCGATCCAAAAGTGCTGAAGGCGCTGATGATACGCGTCTTAAACGTTTTTCACTATTGTTGAGATTGGATTGGATGGGAATTAGTTAGGCCACATCCGTGCAGTACACGATGACGGACACGTTTTAATTTTCTATGCTTTCTGCCATTCTTGAATTAAAATATTACAGAGAGTATTAGAATTTGTAAAAGACGAAAATAATACAATGCAATTTTCGATAAGTTTTAACTACTGGGTAATTAACCATGTAATTATATATGTATTCATATCGTATGTCCAGGGCTTCATTCAAGCTGAAAACATCTTTCTCTAAAAGGCATAATTTCCTTAGAATTATTTATTTCCGTTTGCTTTCATTAATTCAGCGATGGTAACTATTTTTAGAAATAATTTAAAATGAATTTAAAAGGCGACATTCGTTGTTTATGTTCTAATATATAGAAGTGCCTTTAGTCTTTGCTGCTTATGCGACCTTAACACAGTCGGCGAGCATGACAATTTGCATTTTCAACAACAAATTCTTATAATCGTAGAGTGTGAAGGTCTTAGCGATTATGAAAAAATTTAAGCTGAAAACAAAGTTTTGGAAAACATTGATATTGAAGGAATGGGATGGCACTTTGATAAATAACTGACAAAGCCAGGCTGGACGACTGTGTGGTCGTCCTACTCTTCTCTCAGCACCTTTCTAAGGTTAAAGATTAAAAAAAGAGCACAATAAGTGAAGCAAACTATAATGCAAACTTCTTTGAGGTCTCTTCTACTAATTTCTCTTAAGTCCTTCATAATTTCTGTTACTTTTCTGGATTTTTTAAAATTTTAATAAAATGTTCACAATGCCATCATATTTAATTCTCTTTAATTTTACCAAACTTGTAGAAACTTTGGCGGAGACCGCCCTACTAAGCAGCTACCAACGGAGCCTCCGTTTCTTGCTTATGTCGGTAATTTGCCGCAAGGTCTTGTCCAGGGTGATGTTACCAAGATATTTAACCAGTTCGAGGTGAAAAATGTGCGTTTGGTTATGGATCGATTGACTGATCAGTTCAAGGGATTTTGTTATGTTGAGTTTGAGACACTGGAGAACTTGGAGCGCGCCCTGGAATTAGATGGTCGCATAAAACTGGATGATTTGTCGGCACCGTTGAGAATTGACATAGCTGCTGATCGCAAAAAGAATGATCGGTAGGTGTTTAGTCGACGAGTATATACATGTAGTGCTTGGTTTCTACAGAAGAATGTGTGGTTTTTAATTGCGTAGTGGCGGATTTCAAAAACGAGGCCCACCGCGGCAGGGTGGCAGCAGCGGTGGCAGCGGCGGTGGCGGTAGTAGCAGCGGCGGAGGCAATCATCAACAATACAGTCGTGGCGGTGGCGGCGGTAGTCGCGGAGACAATAGAGGTGTGTACAATGATAATTATGGCCACAACGATAGGAATCGGGGCGGCGGCGGTGGCGGTGGAAATGGTGGTGGTGGCATGAATAGAGGATACAGTAATGGTAAATGTTCACAAAGTTTCACTTGATTAATCTTGCTTCTCCGTTTTTTGTTCTTCTATTTTTTACACATGTTCACGAACACGCTCCTCACACTCCACGTATACCTTGCTACTCTTGACAAACCGCCTTCTGTACTCCCTCACCTGACACGCACGCCAACACTTTCCTGCAAATAAAAAAAACATTGTGTTTTTTCAATTGTTGCGCTTGTATACAACCAAAAACCAAACCAGGAGAATCCTTTTCAGATCGACCGGCGAATCGTGGACGCTACGGCAACTTCAACAACGATGATCGCAACTACGATCGCAATCATCAGGACCGCAACAATCGTGAGGGCAGCTATGGTGGCGGCAGCCGCGACGGCGGCAACAATGAGCGCTACAATAGCTTTAGCAGAAATCGCGGCGGCGATCGCGGCGAGCGAGGCCACTACAATCCCAATAATCAAAACGATCGACCACCGGCTTCGGGCTCTGCACTCGGTAGCATAGGTAAGTGTGCAGATTAAGGCACTGCAGCGTATGGTAAAAGGTGTAGATTCTAACCTTAATGTCTTTTAATCTCTCTCTCTCTCTCTCTCTTTCTAAGATGATAGCGAAAGACCACGTCTTAATTTGAAACCTCGTACCATACAAGCGCCGATCAATGCACTCGCGGAAACGAAGCAGGCGGCTTTAATCTTCGGCGCCGCCAAACCACGCGAAGAAAAACTCAAGGACGTGCACCATGATGATGCCGACGAGCATGATGATGTCGACAATTGAATGAACAACAACAGCATCGACATCAACATCATACATAATTCAAACAAAATAACAACAACAATTATAACAAACAAACAAACAACCACAGAGAATATATTTTGTTTTTTTCTTCTACAGCGTGAAATATTGAGAAAAAAAAAAGAGCAAAGAAGGCAAATAAAAGCGATTTCCAAACAAATAAATAATTAACCAGCGAAATAAAACGGGTTTGAATATAAACACAAAAGCGAAAAAAAATTGAGTGACAACAAAGAAAAAAAAACATCTTAAATAGCTCCAGAGTGGTCGGTCGCACCGCAGCGCTCTGGTGAAATTACGGAAGCACGAATAGTAAGAAAAGAATTAGCGAAAAGGACTTCAATAAAAGAAAAGAAAACAAAACAACAAAAAACAAAAGAAAGCATAGAGAAAAATTATTTAACACATAATAAAAATTCGAGAGAAATCTATAAAGTTATATACATATAGAGAATATAGAGAGAAGGCAAATAATAACAAAAACAAAAGAAAAAAAAACAACAAAAATAGTTACTGCACGTTTAGAACAAAGCGTTGCAGCAGCGAAGCGAGGTGTAGCCAAATAAAAGGCAATTTTTTTAAACGCAAAGGATTTTAAGGCAAAGATATTTGTATTTAAAATTAAATTATAGACAACATTACAACATTAAGAAAATATTGCTAACCCATCTTCAACAACAACAACACGGAATATTCAATATTCATTACAATAGTAAACACAATAACAATAACAATAAAAACAACAACAACAACAAACAAAAACAACCGCTATACAAATTATAAATATTAAATTAAAATTAATCACTTTTTATGAAATCCTACAAATAATTTACCTTAATTTGTGACAACAAAATAGTTCTTCTCGGAAAAGGAAAGAGATTAACAAAACAAAAACAGAAACTAAGCCCTTCTCAGTAATACAAACACTTTGCGTTAAAAGTAAAATAATTACAAACGAAAAACTTATTTCTATAAAATATTAAACAAAAAAAAAAAAAAAAATTTGTAAACAAAAAACCCAAAAACTAAGCTGACGATTTTATTACTAAACTTTATCATTATTAAAATAATTAAGCTCATACTTGCAGAGAAAAGTCGCGAAAATACTATACATAGATCAAATTTAATTGCATTAACGCTCTTGCGCCCACGACATCCGCTTAAGAACGAAACACTCACTCCTCTAGAAATTGTTCCTGCTCGCATACCGCCCACCCCAGCCCTCTTCCCTGCACTCTTTGTCTCTCTCTATATCTCCGTCTCTCTGCATCTCCCATCCTTATCAACCTTATCAAATTTTTGCTCTTGCTCTTGCTAGTAATATTTTTTTCCGATTTTATAATAATTCGTTTTGTTAATTTTTAATATCTTTTATTTTGGCAATTAAATAATGTTATTAAATTCATAAATTAATTAATTAATAAAGGAAGAACACAACTTCGTTAAAACTTAAAGAGACGTATTTGATATTTTGTACACAAAAACAGCAAAATTAATGAAAGGACATAAAAGTAAAGCAACTACATACGATTAAAGGATAACATAATAATTAATTAGACCTTAACTATGGATAATTACTTTTATATAAGTATATATTATATACAGATTCATACAGTTATTAATTTTATGATTACTAAAGTAATAATAAATAATATAATTGAAATTACTATAAAAACAAAAACTTCAGAAAACTCTATTTTATGCAATATCAACAAAGGGCTGCTTTCTTTACTTTTCGAACAAGAGCCCGGCCTCACATTGAAACGAAACTTGAGTTGAAACTTCTTGAATTGATCGATGTAAGCAGTGTCGGTTTTATGGCGGAAAGAAAGGGGAGGCATGCTTTCTGTATGTAGCTTCGATTATCTTCTATGGAGAGATGCTTTTACGGCCCTATTCTAGTGGTTAAGTTAACAACGCTTTGTTAAGGAGTTCTTGTTAATGACGTTGTTAACTTTAGTTAATTTTGGTAGTTAATCAGCGATTATCTCTGCAGAATACGGCTATTAGCCTATAAAGCAGTTCTTTGATAACCCCGAGGTACCTAATATTAATGGAATAATGGAGTATTTCTTTTGAAATCTGGCTCTGGTAACATCCGTTTTCTACTACACATGACCCGCCTATGTCGATAAGGAGGACGAGCAGAAATTCTCTACTTGTTGGCACTACCCAGGATGAAAAGCGGTATATGTACTTACTTTGGTTTTGGATTTTATCGATTAGAAGAAGAAGACTTGACTAGAAGTAGATTAGCTAGCTAAGAATTCTAGCAATACCGAATTCTGGTATTGCTTTTTTGTATATGAAAAAACCACACATAATTTTCAATATTTATTACACAATGAATTTTATTTAAATTTTCTCCTCCATTTCTTTTTAATTATGTAAAATTCATGAATATATTTGTATGTATGTATATTTAATTAATTAGAATGCCAGAGGTTCTTGTTTTTTTAATTTAGTTTTAATTTGACATTAGAAAAAATACAGTTTGGTTCCTTTTTTAAATATACGATATATTTACGATACATATATAATTTTCTTATATATAATTTTGTTGCACATTTACTTTTTTTTGTTTGCTTTTGTATAATTAGTAATATCAATTTTTTTTTATTTAAAGAAAGGTAGTATTATATATTTCAATGAAAGCATAAACTATATTTTAGTATTAATGTTTGAACAAATTGTAATAAATTCTTGAGCGTAACAATAAATAATAAAGTATTTTAACAAAATTCAAATTGATAAATAATAGAATAATAAAATTGAACAATTTACTATTATTCATAGGAGGACATCCGGAGTAATCATAATAACTAAGGTGTTTTGTTTTTTTTTGTTTATTGAATTTTTTCCAAATTACTTGTAACAGACGTTTAGAAGAAGATTTCGAGAGGTTTCGTTCGTAGTTATATTATGCAACTACAAAGTTGCAAAATTCTTATTTAGAAATTTTTACATTGCAGAATTGAAGAATTTTATGCAAAACGCTATCAAATCCTTCACACATAACCTAAAAATGCAGAATTCTGATTTCCAGGGCTTCATCATTAAACGCCAAAATCTCACATGATTAACAGGCGATCATAATTTTGCAGCAGCACGCTGCCACCAAAAGCAGTGACGTCAGCGTTTTGTAAATCGTTGTTCTGGGCGCTTGATACAATATTTCTAGGCAACGAGTAGAAGCAACCTCGTGAAAATATCTCATACTCGTTATTAGCTGTTCATAAGAAAAGAGCTTGTTCAAGGAAGCGTTGCGTACTTTTAGGCATTTTCAAAAAAAATTAATGCACACATTCTTGGCTAAATATTTATTTATTTTATAAAATTTTGAACATTTATTTATGTTAGTTAATAATAGTAAACTAAATAATGCGAGTAGTTTGGCGGGATAATTTTTGTTTTTTAATATAAATGCTAGAGTCATTTGTTTTAAAAAAACTTTATAAAGTATATAACATCGGAGAAATTGAAAAGAATAAAAATGTTGAAGGATGAGAAAAAGTGTAAACCGGGTCAACCCTGCTTTTAGTTAATGTTTTAGGTGTACATACATACATTTCATACATCCATATGTACATATACACATAAATGTCAGGGTGCACGCATTGAAGTAAATATTTAAAAATATTTTATGCTGATTTTTCTTTTATTTAGAGCTAATGGCAGATTAAGTTTGTGTTTTGTATACTTTCGTTATTTATATTTTTGCACTGAATTTAATTTTTAACAGAAGCGAAATAAAAAAAAAATGTCGCTTTTTTTCTGAGTTTTCTGGAAAATGTAAGTTTTTCACAAATTTATGGTTTTTATGGGATTCACAATTGTTTTGAAAACTTTTTGGTACAACGAAAGATGTTGTTTTTTGTGTATTTTGGGCTAATTTAGAATTTTTAATAAAAGTAATTATAATGGAGGAAGATAAAAAGATTTTATCATAAATATATATTTATAAACGTATATATAAAGAGGAAGCATGAGCCTTACAACCGGCAATGGAGGCTGGTATGTTTTTTATATGACTTGAAAATATTTCGTTAATATTAATTGTATTTATAAGATTAAGAAATTTATAAACTTATGATTTGGAAAAGGGCAGAATTATTTCATATTTAGACATTTGTACGAATGACATTTAGTGACTTATTTCAGAGACAAAAGTAAAGATTTTATTACGGAAAACATTACATTACTTTCATGTTTACTTTCAAGCTCTTTTAAGTTTTGAAGAAATTTAATAATTTCCTTTGCAAAACTTGTAGCTAAAAACCTTAAATTTTTAGGTTTTAGAATTTCCTTGTTGTGGATTTGTTAACGTTTGCAGTTTTAAGGCCCGACCGAAAATAGACATAACGGAATGCTAAAAACTTGCGGAGAGGTTTACGCTTATTTAAATTTTTGCTCGTACATACCCTCGTATTGCCCGAAATCCGGTTCGATCAGTTGGTCGATATAAAATAGAGCAAAGAAATGAGAAATTTTAAATAAGAAATAAATGAGAAAGCGAAGGAAATGGATCAGTCCCCGCAAACTCATTTCGGTCGGTAACAAACGCATGCGCTGAACCTACTCGCTTCCAACACATTGCGTCTATTTTGTACGGGCCTCTAATTTGTTGCTGAGTATTAGTTGTTGTTGTTGTTGTTGCTTTTGTTAATTTTGTTGTGCTCAGGTCATATTCATTAGCAATACACCATGCTCCTCGAATGGTTCGGCCAAACTTCACGCTTTTGCTCCGGGCAGTTTCGACAGCACCTTTGACAGATCGACGCCGGTTAGAGCATTTATGGCTGGCGGCAGTTGGCCCACCAGACGGGACACATCTTGAGTGAGATTGTCGTTGCCGCCAATGAGTACGATCTCTTCCGTTTTGGCCAAAGGAGCCGCGATCTCGGCTGCAATCTGAAAAGAGATGGATTTGGTTAGTGTGGGCGGCGGGGGCGGTAGGTTTTCGTAGTTGCATGCACAAGCAAGTACCTTCGGCAGTGATTCCAGAACAAGACTCATAATGGCGGCATCGCCATATTGTTTGTAGACCTGCGCCTTCAAGCGCATGCGCTCCGCTTCCGCTTTGCCAACCAGTTCGATGGCGTGGGCTTCGGCGGCGCCAATTTTGCGTATTTTTTCCGCTTCGGCGCGTGCCAAAGCGATCGTTTGACATCTACATTTGAAAAAACAAAAAGCAAAGGAAAGGAAAGAGGAAAGGCGTTTTAAAATGGTTCCGTGTTTGCTCCCTTTGTTACTTACTGCTTGCCCACCGCAATGGTTTGCACACGGTAACTTTCGGCCTCGGCCGGCAGCTTCACAGTGCCCGTCAGCTCGCGTTCCTTACGCTGGACCTCTTGCGATTCAATCTCGATTTGTTTGCGCCGTTCCACGACCTCGATTTGAATCTCTTCGTTGCGTATTTTTTGACGTATTTTGGCCGCCTGCAGCTCATAGGCCAATTGAGCTTCGGCTTTCTACAGAGACGAATGGAGGGCGTATGGGGCGTGATAAAACTGCTAAACAAATAATGTTCTCCTTCTTCTTCTTCTTCTTTAAACACTTACCGCTGTGTTGATTTCTTGATCGAAGTTAGCTTTTTGCAGCTTGAACATTCTGGTATTATCTTCGATTTTCGTGTCGGTGGAGTACTTGACATCCATGGCACTCTTCTCGCATTCGGCCTCGCGTATTCCGGCATCCCGATTTGCCTCTGCCACACCGGCATCAGCATCACGTTTGACCATGGCCGTTTGGGCCTTACCCAACGAGGCCAAATACTGTACATCATCGTAGACGTCCTTGATCGTGAACGATAGAATCTCGATGCCCATTCGGCCGACATCGGGAGCAGCAACTTCGCGTACAAGTGCCGCAAATTGATCCCGATCCTTGTATACTTCTTCGACGGTAAGAGTTCCTAGAAGTGGATGAAATATGAAAAATGGAAAAAATGCGAAAGAGTATTTATAAAAAATTCTGGTAATCACTATCGTTAGTTCTAGTTCTTCCTTCTTCCTTTTTTTCTTATACTATTTCCGGCTATACGATATATGGCCGTGTTCTTTGAAAGTGGGTAAGTCCATTTCATGAAAAATGGGGGTAAGAAAACTTTTATACTGATACGATCTTTATATGTTACTTTAATTTAAACAATGTAAATATCTTGAATAAAAAAAAATGGACTTACATCACTTTCAAAGAAAACGGCTCATATATTTTCTATCGTTTGGAATTCTGAAAGTTGCGGTTTTAGCTCTCCAAAAATGTAAAATTTCATTTCTGCCTTAGAAGGTAAGTTCAAAGTTCATAAAATTCTAAATACATTACTTTAGCCATCATAACCTGGCTGAATGTGTTCTGCTAAATTGAATTTAGTGACTCTTTCACGCTTTCAAAAACCATACAAGCCATAATTCAATCAAAATACGACATATTTATATAAGAGAACTTTTTTTATTATAATTTGAGTATTTTAAATTATAATAAAAATGTGTTTTTTTCCTCATGTTAAAACCTATAACTGCGGCACTTTTGAATGTAATTTTGTTATTTAAAAAGGATTATTTAGCTTTAAATAGTAGCTTCGAAAAGCAAGAAAGATATTGGAAATTCGTGTAAGTTACGTAAATTAGAGTGATGTAAGTTACGAAAATTTCCAACCAATTTTCATTCGTAAGACAAAAACAAAATTGTAAAAGATTTAAAAAATATATGCAAATGCTCTTAATTAGTTACTACACAGTGATCAATAGATTAATTGAATGGTACAAGATGGTAATGTTTGCTGAAATTTTGCTGTAATTGTTTGCATTGTCAAGATTCAACAAGTTCTTGATAACTCTTCAAATTGTCCATATCTCGAAATAGCACGATTAGCACGTAGTAAAAATTACCTGGTTATCATGCCATAAGTGAGGCCCAAAATCAAAGAAACTTGCATTAATCCTATCCATACATACGCCATTTAAACAGTTTTTCGATTTATATTTTAATTGATGGATTTATTCATTTCTTTACAATAAATTGTATTAGACTTCTTCTTTTTTATTTATGGCTACACTTTAATTAACTGAGTTCAATTTCTTTTAATTTAGTTTTTAATTTTTCAAAAGTTTCTGACAAACTTCGTTATTCTTAAGTTCTGATAATTGGGCCCTTTTTTGCTGTTGTTTAAGCAATTAACGCAACACTTCCTAAAGTTGACTTTATTGCTCTTTATTTACTTTATGTTCTTTAGTGACGTCATTTGCTTTTCTATGCCACAATTTTTTTAATTGCAGAGACCATATTCTTTGCTCACTTGACAACGATGATGGTAACGTTAAGAGATTGAGTGAATGTGACGGAAGATCTGTGATAAGGTCGATGATAATGGAAAATGATAATGAAAAGAATAAGTTTATGATAAGCTCAAAAAGTAATCATAATCGAAACGAAAATACTGAGCTAACCTTCGACTTACACGGTCCTTAATTTTTACTATTTCGGCCTAACAAGGTTAAAAAAAATTTGCTCTTTTAAAGTCTTAATATTTTTTCTTTATATATTTTTTCTATATATCTTAATATTTTTTCTTTATATGTATTTACTTTTATATTACGTTGAAATATTAATATAGGAATAATATTTATAGAGAAGAATTGTGTGGATGGTTTTCGATTTAGATTTTTCACTTCAAGAAACCGAAAAAGTGATGAATTTTGGGAGTTTTGTATTTTCAGATAACTAAAAGATTCGTACTCAAAAATTTCACCCTTGAACAATTTTAATGTTTTTATTTTATTTCGAAGTAAAAACTTCATTACTAGCAATAAAATACAATTGCGCAAAACAGCTTCAAAAAGTGTCCCAAAATAGTGTGCTTCCAAAATAGTGTCCAAAAACAGCTACCAAAAAAAGAAAGAAACTTAAAAAGCGTTTAAAAACAGTTTCCAAAAACAGACGAGATACCATTCTCCAAACAATAAATACAGACTACATTGTACTATACGATACCATACTATACGCCCATAAAAGGCATTTTTATTTTTCATGCAGTTTCGGCGTCTGGAGTTAATAGAAATTAAGTCTTTAGAGACAAAATCTCCAAGAATAAAGTTGCCAGGAATGGAGTATCCAGAGACCAAATCTCCTAAATAGAAAAATCTCAAAATAACAGGATTTCCGTATTTCTTAGTGTCCTGATTTTGAGACCAATGGCTTAACAATTTAAGTTTAAACAATGTTAGATTAAAAAGTTTTAATTCTTAAACATCAAAAACACTAAAAGTTGCCAAAATGTGACATTAAATTTTGTTTTTTAAGGACCTTTTCAAGTTGAAAGGTCAACTTCAAGGTCAAGTAACAATTCATGATTTAAAGTTACGGTATAAATGTTGCATACAATTACTTTTTTACTTTGTTTTCTATTTTGCACACTGTTTGTAAAATGCTTGCACAATGTTTGCAAAGTTTGATTACATTGAAATAATGTGTTAGTTGTCGTTAAAGAATTAAAAGCCGTAAATTATTAATTGTACGATATTATTAAAGTTGTTGTAATGCAGACAATCGAAACGAGTTCATATTTGTAAATGTATACATTTTCTAAGCTCTTGTTCTGCAAAAAATGAATTAATTACTTTGAATACTTTAATTGAAGGTCAAAGTAATCTAAGAAATTTGTTCGTTTAGTGGTTACGAAACTTTTTCAGCAATTTTTTAAGATAGATTGAAAACAAACATTATTACTTTGTAAGACAAGTTTGAAAACTTTAAAAAGTTGTCGAAAATAAAGCTTACGTTGTTATTGGTACAATGTACGTATTCTATTTAATTAAAAATTTTAGAGTAAAAAGAAGAAGAAGAAGAAGAAGAAGAGGAAGAAGGAGAAGATGAACGTTTTAAGAATAATTGTTCTCGCAATAAAGTGTAAAAGTGATACGTTTGAAGCCTGAAAAATGGCTAAGAAGCTGTGATAAAAATGGCCAAATTCATGAGAGGATTGCAAAAATTGCAAAAAACATTGTAAAAATGCACTTAACAAAAAAGTAGTAAACGATAAAGTTGTGCATGTTTTATATTGTTATTGGTAGAATTTGGAACAACATGATAGAATTAGCATAACGCAGTAATCATGCCATTGTATTTTTTCTTTCATGCTGCATGAAAAGTTGATGTTGGTCAGTTTTGAATAATCGCAATGTAACGGACTTAAATGATTCCATTATTTTAATTTTTTTTTTTATTATGCATTCAATTATGCTCAGTTGATGTTAACGAAATGTAATGATTACGACGAGATGATGGCAGCGAAACTGAAGTTATGCGATTTAATGAATTAATTTTTTTTTTTAATTGATGGATTTTTGAGTGACTGATTATTTTTTTATTGATTCTCTTTTCTATTATACAATAAATATAATGTTATTCGTTTGTATTTTATAACGTTTATAATAATTTTTATTTCTAAGCACACAATTAAAAATAAAATTCTCGCATTTGAATTAAATTTCAAAACAACTGACAACCGCCGTATCACGCTTCCTTCGAAAATTTCGTTAAATGGCGCACACAGAAACAAAAATGGTTGTTAACCGAACGGTTGCTCGTAGAGAACTGAGAAAGAATCGAAGCATTCGTTGCTTCAACGCGAATGAGAGCGATTCATTTGAAAGTGGTGAAAATGAACGAATGTAAATGAACGAGTATGGAACGCGTATAACAAACTGAAAGAAAGGCTGAATGAATGAATGAATGATATATGGCTTTTATGAATTGTTTGATCCAATAATAAGACTGAAATATGTATATATGTATGTACATATGTATATACACACGTACTCATACACACACGTTTTTGTGAACATTTGACAAAAAAGATTGACCTAAGAAGCGAGAAATCATGGGTGAAAACACCGATCTGAAATCAGCAACGCCAGAAGCATTTCAACACCCCCCGTACAACAGCATTTACATTACATTCCAACACAAACCGTCACCACCCACACGCAAACCTCCCTCTCTCTCTCTTTTTATTTCCCCCCCCTAACCACCTCCACCCCGTTGAACTAAACCATTTAAATCGACCTTACCAACAGACAACGAGTAACACGATTTAATAGTGCCAAATTCCTGAACCAAATACAAAAACAGCAACAGAAACAACAACAACAACAACAACAATACAAATATAAAATCTTTATTACTGCCAAGAATGCCATCAACTGAAATGGTTTTGTGTAAGGATAAATGGTTTTGGATGACGTCGAGGGGTGAAGTGATAACGGAAGAATGGTTGGCTAATTTAAAAAAAAAATTTGGCTGCAGATGGACGAGGTTGCACAGTTAAACAGATGCTTTCTCTCATTAGAAGTCGACAAAAAAGAACGCGTTGTAAATGTTGTATACGTATTTGCACTCGGTTTTATGAAATACATACTCGTATTTATTTATAATTTTGTAAACAAACACCAAAAAGAAAATATTCGTAAATATTGTCGATTGTTATATTTCAAACCGCTATTTCAAACCGCTAGAATTTGAAAAAGTCAGAAATCATGGTGAAAACTACGTAAAAGGTTGTAAGGGCTGGTGTTAAGGTTTGTTGTTCTTGTTGTTGGTTTTTAACATAACATCACAAAATTTGCATAATTCATTTTAGGCCAGAGTGAAAAAGAGAACGAATGAAAACGTTCATGTTTTATTAAGCGTACGATTATTATGAAAGTCAATTTTGTAAATTTTATTCAATTTTGCGGTCGATTTTAAAATAGGGCTTCTTCAATAATTTTTTAATATTACAAAAATAATTTTATTGAAATTGTACATTTCACGGAGAAGGTTTGTCTTAAAAAATTCATAAACTTTGGGAAAGTTAGTAGAAAAAGATACAGTGAAGCTTCTGTAAAAAATAATATAAAAATATGTGGTTATATATTTTAAATAATAATTAATTGTAGGACGTTATAAAGAGTTAAAAAATAATATAATAAAAATAAAAAATAGTTAAAAAATAATTAACTCTTTTACTTCAGTGTGCGCTTTGTAAACTGTGACAGTGTTTCATTCAATACAATCATTATCAATTTCTCATGCTGTTTCAATGTTGTGAATATATTATAACCGAAGTAAAATCTAATAATGATGATAACGATGACAGTTCTAATCAACACGTTTCGGTAGTGAAAATTAATTTTACGAAATTATTTTTATTAAATTGTTTGCGTGTCAATATCGTTGCATTTTATCATCAAAAGAGATAAATCATCTAAATTAGAAATTAAAATAATATCGCCTGCATTATTTCAATGAAGTCTTTCAGGTGAAGTCTTTAAATATTGCTTTAAACTTTATGAAACTTTTGTTGAAATTGTTGTACCTCTCATTATAATTCAAAATTATTGACATTGCCTTGTAACAAATATTTCTGCTACAACAACACTAAAGACGACTTGCCTACATTCGCTTTACATGGTATTCTTCCGCTTACAGAGATTTACTTTTATGTTTTCTTTTTTTTCTGTACATGCCGGCTATTATTTTTCGGTTCCTCCCGGTTTATTCTGTTGTATCACCTCAAAGACCTACTATTGGAATGTTCTCATTTCTAAGCTTTAGTCATTCATTGCCTTTTTCGTTCCCTCAATAATTCATTCCGGTATATAAAAAGCTATTGAGATTTTATGATTGTCGAGTGTATAGAAAAAGTATTGAGGCACAAATTGAAAATATTGAGATACGAGTGTATAACAGACGTAATACCGAAAAGGAGAGGAGGAGAAGGAAGAAGTTTTTCATTTCAAACTGGCAGGGAGCCCTGGCCGGCTCACTGTTGGAGGGTGGGCTCTTGCTGGAGGGTGGTTTGCTCTTGCACGAGTAACATTGTGCAGCATACTCAGCAGCTAAAGCAACTTCAAAAAGAATTTAAGCCTGACTGAACAAGTACAGATAAGTTTTTATAGTAAATATTTTCAAAGAAGATTTATAAAATTTAGTAAAGAATGAATGGAACGCATTTTTTTTTTTGTAAATGTTTTCATTAAAACAAAAAAAACAGTAAATTTTTCGCAAGCGAGCAAGCCTCTCGTAAGTAAAAGCTGCGAGTCTTTGGTGTAATCAGAGAAACGAGTACTGTAAAACGAAAGGAAGACATGCTTGTAGCGAGTTTACATTAGCGACGAAGTAGCCTCAAGCATCAAAATTGAGTTGTTACTCGTCACAACGAAGGCGTACACTGCGACGTTAATGTAAACTACTTGCGCCCTTAGGAGATCATTAATTTTTTGTTTTTGTTTAATTTTAAAGTTTGGTAACGCCTTTTAAGTATGCTACGGAAAGATTACACAGCCAAACAAGAAGCAGAAAAATGAAAACTATAATCGGATTTTCATGCATACAATTTAAAATTTTAAATGATGGAAAAAAGCTTCATATATGTACGAGTATGTATAATTAAAAATAATTGTGACTTGTTAAGTATGTACATACATACATATCGTATATAAGTGACCTTATATCAAACGTACTTACGAGCAAGTATATTTGTTGTATTGTATTTGTATCCTCTGTATTGTAGCTTATTGACGAATTAATTTTATATCATTACTCTACTTTTTGTTCTTTGCTGTGCCCATTAATTTTCCAGCAGTTTAGGAATTTTTTTTTTGGATTTGACCCCAATAAATTAATATATAATTACACCAGCTAATTGTGTAGTATACAATAATATCAGTATATCATATACAACATGGCCTCAAAATCACTGCTAAGGATAACATTGAACTCATACCGCGAGTAGCACACAAACAAGGTCCTTCACGAAAATAAAAATAAACAATGAAAGAAGAACCCGCATTTCGACGTTTTCATTGAACCAATTTTTTATTATGTTAGCACTCTACTTAATTTCCTTCGCTCTCTTCCATTACGGTTACTTTAATGCATGACAAACATGCAAAGAGGTCAAAGAAGTGCTTTCTTTTTGTTGTGGAAAATTCTCATTGAAATATCATAGCAATCGCACAAGCTGATACAGTCCATATTATTAAAAAACTGATTGCACAATAAATGATGATGCATGATTTAAATGATTAAAATGATTATAAGGTCCAGCAAAATAGACGTAACGAGAAGAAACAAGTTGGTTCGACCTATGATGATGACAAGTGGCCAAAATGAGCACAAAATGAGCTTACAGTAGGATCGAAAATAAAAGACACACCCCAAGATATGATTCGTTACCTAAGAACCTAATCTTCTGTTTGCGTTTTCATCATTCTCTCATTTATTTACCGTATTTTATATCTACGTTTGGCAGTGTCTTATTTTGGGGAATACATATATCAAAAGTTACATAAAGGCTTTCATTAGTTATAATGAAAGGAACAGGCCAGAGGCTAATGTCACTTTAATTTGACGATACAGAGACAAGCTGACACTGATTATAATGGCGATATCTTGCCGTAAAACGTTACGAAACTTTGGCAATTGTTATATGATTTGCTTATAATCATACGAATAAAGTATAATTACTTTACTCCATTTTTTTCAAAGTTGGATGATTGCTTTCTCGTATTTTGTATAGACGGCCACAAATTTAGCTTTGCCGTAACTTCTCTGTGACTTGTTCTTATTGAGTGCTCTTTGATGCTCTTTGATGCTCTTTCTTCTTTTTTAGTATGAGAATATCCATTGTAAAAGAACAGATGGATGGATTGATTGATTGATAGATCAATTGACCAATTTTTTGTATGTATTATGCACACGTAGATGGTACGAGAAAAGGAAAACCAAAGAAGAAAAAATAAAAACTTGTCATTTATTCTTGTTTTTTCTGTCTACTTTTTTCCATAAGTGGCAAAGTCAGAACCAATGAATGACGATGTAAAACATTGAACTATTTACACAAACTTACATGTTAAATAACAATTGTGTTACTTGATATCGTGTGTTAGTTGAGACGTATGTATGTATTGTACTCGTATATGACACTTAGATCAATACTTAAGCATACGTACGTCATATACGAGTATACGTACGTCATAAAGTAAGTCAAGGTAAATTTAATTTATAGTTTATTAAATTAAAACGATTTTTTTTTTAAATTACAGTATTCGTATTATCTGCTATATTACTTTATTTGACAGTTAACAGCTGATTTGATACGAAAAAATATGTTCTTATATGGCAGCTATGCCTGTGTATGTATAACTATCAAATTATAGTTACGAGTATATACATATATTCCTAATATAACTGGCTAAAGTGAATAAAAAAACTGTTGAGAAATTAAATAAGTTTAATGCTGACAATGGCAAAAGCAGAAGGTATAAACACGATTGTCATTTGTTGAGGTAACCATTTAGTAAAATGTCAGAAAAGGCGCTTTAAATAGTTCGCCCTATTAATTGAGAATCAAAAGGAAAATTATGTATGTATGATTGACGCTTATACTTGGAGTACTTTTTTAATGATTATTATGGAATGTAGACGAGGTTAAAAGTTATCCAATTTTTCAAACCTCAAAACCTTTCCTCAACCTAAACCTTAAACCTTTCGTTTTATCCTCATAACGAGAAGCTGCGAAAAATCAAAAAAAAAAATCTTCATCCATATTAATATTATTTGATTTTCATTTTATTTGTTAAATAAAATTTGTAACATGAAAATGGCGTCACGTTTCCTCTTTCGAAACGTTACGTTACGTTACGTTTCACTACGCCTGTTTGGTTGGGCCTTAGTTTTACGTTTTGCTCTACTTTTGCTCTACATATTAAAGTATGCACATATTCTCTTTCTTTGTCCTTTCAAGGTTTGTTTATTTATTGATTTTTAAAAAGTCTGCAATTGTTCGTTTTTTCTTTTCAGTGATTTTGCTTTTCAATTAAACTCAAAGAAAGCACTATTGGAAGTAACGAATAAAATTAAAGTAATTATTTAGAGTGACAACTTCAATCGAAAAATGAGGAGTTTTACATCATAATCTGTGTCTTACCAAACGACATTATATTGTAAAACATGCCGAACGTTTTAGAATGTATAAAAAATTCACCTAAAACGCAGTTTAAAGTGCAACACTATATTCCAAAAAAAATTTTAGCTTCTCATTAAAGACTAAATCTCTCTTCAATCTCTCACGTAAAACATAAAATTACTAAATCGCTCTTCAATCTCTCACGTAAAACATCACAGTCACGTGATAATTTTGAAGAGAGATTTAGTGATTTATGTACTAAATGCACCGAATTTATTAACTAAAAGATGTCACGGAAACCTCTAAACGATTACCGACGACACCTTTACGAAATTTCTCATTTTAGAATTGGAATAGAAAAACTTCGTTAATACCTAAAACGTACGTAGTACATTTTTGTTGTTCTTCTTTTCCTTTTCGCACTTACCCAATATGGCACGTAGATGACCCTCGAGAGTCTGCAGTATCGTTTGCTTAATCTCCTTGACACTTTTGCCCAAGAATTGTTCGCTGGCGGTACCGAGTAGTTCGTCAGCCTGATGATGAAAATAATACACGTTCATCATCTGTAAAAAGCGCGAAAAGAGGAAGAGAAAAAAGAACGGAAAAACCGCAAGTGGGGCATCAGAAATCAGCATCCTTTGGATTGGCATTGACATTAGTTATTTCGACATTCGTTATTCGTTATAATTTTTTTTTGATATTAATGGATTTATGTTTTTGAATTGAAGATCGGCGCAAATGTCACAGATAATAAGTGTGAAGAATGTCAGAATGAGGAATGTCAGAAAGTAATTGTTTGAATTGTTGAACAATGTCAGACATTAGCATATAATAGTATAAAAATATTATGATATATTTTACGAGTTTTTTTACGAGTTTATATAAAAGGTATGTACGAGTATGTAAGTTATGAAGCATGATACTTTGTATACGAAAATAATATTTTTAAATTAGGCATACCTTTTTATACAAATTAAAATTGAAATGAAGACGTCTACGGACAGGTACAAAATCTTCCACAGTTTATAAGATTCATATAAAAAATATTAAGAGTATTATAATAAATGTATAAAACGATTCTAACTAAAAAAAGTATCAAAAATTATAGTACTTACAAAATAAATAACAAAAATCCTGTGATTATAAGCAATAACCGCCTAAGTCTTAGCATTTAGCAGAAAGTTAAGCTGTTATTGTTTATAGACAAAAGAATATTCAAGGAATATTCATTTCAAGTATAGCCTACAAAAATAAATACGTTATAATATCAGATTTGATATTATTTGATCAGATTTAGATAAAAAAATTGTTTCAATTGTAAAAAAAAACAAAATTAACTTAATTGTAAAAGTAAAAGTTTAACGAGAAAAAAGTTTGAGAGGAATGAGAGGAAAGAGTTATAGAATGAGAAATGTTTAAAAACTAAGAAGGTGGTTATAAGAAAAGATTGGAAATTTAATTCCTCTTTGGAAAATCGGCTAAAACCTATGGCTAGTAAATTTTTTGAAAGAGAAAAATTTAACCCTTTATTTCGAAAACGCTCTTTTCTACTTTTTTAGGTAAAACTATGCAATAATTGTGTTATCAATATTATAAAAAATTAATAAGTAGAAATTTTTTATACGAAAATATTGAATAATTGATTTCTTATTTTGAAAAGTTCTATTTAGTTTCACTTTCACAGATTTACTGCAAGCGTACTGAAAATCAGGACAAAATCAGTTTTTTCTCCTCTCAGTTTTTCTCATACTTGTAAATTTTGTTTAATAGTTTTCTCTATTATATTGCGTTCTTTTTCTTTGTTGAAATTATGTGAGTACCTCGCGTTAAATTTGTGGAAATTGCACAGTGGAAATTGATCTAACTTCTTTTCTCATAAGAATTGTGTAAATACCACCAATATTTGCTTTGCACAGTGGCACAGTGGTATAAGTTAATTAAAATTCTCGAAAAATAATCAACACGATTATTATTGTACAATATTTTAAAAATTGTTATTTTCAAAATGTTTAAATTTTTAAACAAAGTATACCAAATTTTGTAGAAACTTCAGTTTTATGCTTGAATACGATTTTTCTCTTTTTGAATTTGAATTTCCAAAAAATAATTGCGTTTGTGAATGATGGTGTTGAAATCATATTGAATGAATAAAGGATGGGTTTTTAAATGAGATTACTGAAAATCATTTAATTTATTTTCTGATATATATTTATATAATTTAATTTTTGGAAACTTTTTTGTACAGGATGGTAATTTCAGAATTTTTATTGTTTTATATTGACAATATAGTATTATAATATCAATACAAAAATCTATATGAATTTTACAGCCCAAACTTTGTTTTTCTGTTATTTTTTGTGGCAATCCTAACCCATAAACTTAATAAACATACAGTATGTAACATGTGTATACTTAAACAATCATTCAACAAAGTGTTAGAAGGGAAGAGCTTTAAAATGATTTATGTGCTTACAAAATTTAGTAAGAAAGCATTTTGGAATTAATTTTTTTTAACATTCAAAATTATATAATTTTTTAAAACTTTGAAATAATTGCAAAGGCAAAACTGTAACTGATTCGAAGCATATCATAAACATTTTGAAGCATTCAAAGAAGTTTAAGCGAAATTTTCACAAAGGAAAAAACTGAAATATTAATAATAATAACATCTCATACATTTAAAAAATTACACAAATAGTATTTTAATATGAAATGTTTAATGTATTCTCTTATACTATTCCTTAACATAAAACCCTTTCAAGTATGAATTTGAAGAATTTATCTAAATAGTTTATTTAGATTTATTTAAATTTATTTTTATGGATTTATTTGAATTTGTCTAAATAAATTAAGTGCTCTAAAAAGAATATTTTAAAAATTCATTAAGTGAAGTGAATTAATTGATTTGCAAATATAACCATTTTTTTATGGAAAATGATTCAAAGTTTTTTGTATATTTAAAAAATAACCAAGTTTAAAAAATTTGTATAAAACAATAACCGATAAGGTTCCACTGTTCTTCATTGTGAAGACAATGTAATAAAAGAATTTTAAACCCAGGTTTTTTTGTGTTTTATATTCAAAAGAGATAACGAAATTTGACGATGATGTACAAAAAAAAGTATTGTCATAAAATATTAACAAAAATACTATTAATTAAAAATCAATTAAACTTACTTCGCTGTTACGATTTTTATTGGGTTCTTTGGTCTAAAAATGAAAATAAAAATTCAATAAATATAAAAGATAAAAGAAAATTATTATTAATAGATAAACAATGGAGAAATACGATTATCATATGAAAATTTTAATTTGCCAATATTTGCTTTTAAGTGGCACAGTGGTATAAGTTAATTAAAATTCTCGAAAAAAAAATGAACACGATTATTGAAATTGTTATTTTCAAATTTTTAAACTTTAAAACAAAGTATACCAGCTTTTTTAGATTAATTCAGTTTTATGCTTGAATACGATTTTTTTCATTTTGAATTTGAATTTTGAATAAAATATAATTGCGTTTGTGAATGATGGTGTTGAACTCATTATGAATGAATGAATGGTTTTTAAATGAGATTACTGAAAATCATTTAATTTATTTATTTTGATCTATAAATTTATATAATTTAATTTCTGGATTTAATTTCAAAATTTAGTAAGAAAGCATTTCGGAATTTATTTTTTGTTAACATTAAAAATTATATAATTTTAAAACTTTGAAATAATTGCAAAGGCAAAACTGAAGCTGATCCGAAGCTCTAAAAAGAATATTTTAAAAATTCATTAAGTGAAGTGAATTGATTTGCAACTATGTATAACCATTTTTTTGATGGCAAATTATTCAACGATTTTTGGTCTACTTGAAAAAAACCAAGTTTCAAAAAATTTGTATAAAACAATAACCGATAAGGTTCCACTGTTCTTCATTGTGAAGACAATGCAATAAAAGGATTTTAAACCACGGTTTTTTGTGTTTTATATTCAAAAGAGACAACAAAATTTGACGATTTGACGATGATGTACAAAAAGAAGTTTGTGTTCGGTGATGACAACAAAATTCCACTGTGCAGGGTTGAAAAGAAAAAGTAGTACTGTCACAACGAATGTTACAAAATTATCAAAAGTACTATTAATTAAAAATCGATTAAACTTACTTCGATGTTACGATTTTTATTGGGTTCTTTGGTCTAAAAATGAAAATAAAAATTCAATAAATATAAAAGATAAAAGAATATTATTAATAGATAAACAATGGAGAAATACGAGTATTATATGGAAAATTTAAAATTACAGACATGTTTTTAATTTTTATATAAAATCTATATAAATATTAAAAATATGTATACAATTTTTCTAAATAAAAAGCGTCTAAAAAAAAATTAATATTCCTTTGGCGCAACTAGAAAAATTTTTAAAAATTCCATACAATAATTGATTTTTTAATAAATGTAAGCAATTAATTCGCTATATTTAAAGGAAAAAAATTAAATTTAATTTAAATTAACTTTAATTCTAATTTCACATTAAAAACAGAATTTTATGAAAAAAAGAAATTTATATTGTATAATTGAAAGCAGAGAAAAAGTTCTATTTTTGTATGTTAACATGCCGCTAAAACTATGTTTTTAAACAACGAGAAAGCTAGTAATAACAATAATAATGACAACAACAACAGCTACATACATACTACTAAAGAATGCATGCATTTTACCTTCATGATTTTACATTGTGCCACGCCTGTTACAGTTAGTGGTACGCCCTGTGCCGTTTCTACATTCTCGCACATTGGATTCAAGGTCATCACTTGAAGTGACAGCCGCTGCACATCGGTGACCAGCCACCACGCCCATGCCCAACCGCCCACAATCGTACGCTTCTTTGTTGAGCCGCAGCAGCCACCTGAAAATGAAGAAGAGATGAGAAAATGGTTAGAGGGCAAAATAAAGTAGCGGAGAAAAATGAATGAAGGCGAAAAAAAATGGTAGGTGGCAACATCAACAAACGCTCGTAGACAATTCAAGGAAGTGAGAATAAGAATAAAATTTTTATTAATTAACTTATGAACAATTTAATTCTTTTTACACTTTTTTACTTTTAAAGAATTATTTTTAATGCTTCGATTTATAAAATGCACAAATTGGATGTATACAACACTATAGATATTATAACACTATTATAACACTATAGATAACACTATATAATAGCTATTTATTTTTGAGCTGTTATTTCCAAAGAAAAATGCGATGACTTTGCAACAAGAGCTCACATTTCTAGAGCCGTCAATAACTGATATTTTTAATAACAGATATGACATTACAAGAAGTGATATTAAATAAGAACAAGAAAAAGATATAAAAAAATTCAACTAGAATTGACTTTTCCAAAACGAAAGGTTGGACTGAACTTTTATTTATTCTGGGTGTAATAAAAAATTAAGAGATCTTCTCCAAAGAAAATTTGTTAGAAAAAATAACAAGAGCTCTTTTAGCTAAGTTTTTCTTAACATTTTAAGAGAGTGATCGCGAGTAGCTTAGAGAGAGTGAGATAAAAAACGGTATAAAAGGCCGTTTTGAGAGAAATAAAGCAACGAAGAGCGCGGGTTAGAGACACACACAGAGGCAGAGAGACAGCGAGAGAGTGGATTGAGACAGAATAAAGGAAGGAGATAAAGGAAATTCAAGCTTACTGAAAAGTTTATAATTTTTTGCGACTTGTGTGATAATGAAGCAAGTATGACATATCTCGTACATATGTATTCTCACAAAAATATTTTCCATAAAGAGAAATCAATAAAAATTTCAGTTAGAAAATTTAAACATTTCACATGAATAAGATTACGTGATGCATTACACGTTCGCACAAAAGAAAGTAAGCAAGTGTGATGTAATTACGAAGAATAAGGTTGATCGATATGAAGAAATGGTCGAATGACTAATAAACAAAAATTAGACAAAATTGATTTTTCGATCGATTTTTTAATAATTTCAATTTTACATTAAAGTATAAATAATATATTAATAATAGGAGTATCAATAATTTTACAACAAATATTCGTAATTTTTTAATAAATTTAATTATCAGTTTATGTTGGATAATTTCATATCTGCTTATTTGAACCGTGAATTCTTAAGGTTTATTCTATTAAAATATAAAATTTTAATATTTATTTTATTAATTTATTCTTTCGGAAGTTTTTCACAAAACTAAAAATATTGCAAATATTATATAAAGTTTAATATTTAATATTTAAAAATTATTTGTGTCATTTTCTTCATTTCAAGCCTGTATGAATCTTTAAATTTTAAACTATTATCTTAACAACGACAATAACAATAAGTTGTGTTTAATTTAAATATTTTAATAATTATGTGTTTTAAAAATTTCATTGTATAAAATTCTAATTTATTGAATAACAGATATATTCGTGTGTTTGACTTAAGTGACATTTTTAATATATTAAATACTTTCAGCGCAAGACGCTGACTTCTCACAACAATCTGTAAAGAGCCGAAGAGAACGACAAAAAAAAAACTTTAAGAGAACAGACTTTTACCATCTTACGGAAAGAAATGGTTTTTCTTATTTCACTTTGTGCACCTTTCTTGATTCTGCACAACCTGAAGCCTAAACTAAATCAAGTCCGAGCTCAGAGAAACCAACGCACTAACCAACGCGTTACCAACCGATCAACGCCGATACCAACCGATTCGACCAACTATTGATCAACAGCATGCAAGAAGCTACCAACAGTCGAAACTCGAGCGCCGATCGCGAAAGAAGTGGCAACAAGTGTCGGAAGAAATTAGAAAGTTGCGGCACAAACTAAAAATTTAGTCAGGAAAAAAAGAAAAAACAACAAAAAAACAAGCAGTTTAGGTAGAAAAAGTTGAGAATAAAATTGAGAAAAATAGTTTTTAAAGTTTTGAAAACTTTTTAATTAGAGCCCAAAGCAAAAACGGCCCTAGTTATTAAAATTAAAAAGAGTTAAAATATAAAAAATTGTGAAGCTTTCTGTCAAGGAATGGAATAAGCAGCTAAAGAACGGACGTGACCGATTTCCAATTTATTTAAAGGAAAAGTGAGTACTTGTCAGTAAATTCCATGTAATTAAGTAAAACCGATACTATCCCCGCGAGAGAGAACTAACTCTGGTTTTCAAATATACTCGTATACATATTTTTTTATTTAGGTATTTATTTTTATTGATACATAAAAGTCGTCTTAGAGTTGAAAAGAACTTGAATGTACAGTGATTGCTCGAGTGTTAACTCTTCTGGCTACACAAATTAAAAAGTGTTCTCGTCCGGTTAAAATGGCTTTATATGATTTTTAAAATGCATATAATTTTCAAAAAATTACGTAAGATATTCCCTCCTAGTAAAACTATATAAAAATTTATTTAAAAAAATTCTAAATCGTTTTCAAAGATTTCTCAAAACAACGAAAAGTGTCAGAAAAATACCAAAAGTGTCTAAAACTATTTCAATGTTAAGACCAACTTAAAAAATTGTGAAAACTATTTCAAACTGCTTAAAAATGCCCAAAGTTATGTCCAAACCGCCGCAATGTCTACAAAATGATTTCAAAATATAAAAAATTATGTAAAGTGGCGCTAATGAATTTGGCAATCATTATCAATCATTTGGTTATCTTATTACAAAATATAATATTACAAAATGTAAAAACATACTACCTAAAAAGTTTAAGAGCCATTTCAATTTTGAAAACCATATTAAAACTACTTTAAAATGCAGAAAATTATTTTAAAATGCGTCTAAAAGTATATGAAATTGTTAAAATTAAAAAAAAATAACAGCAATTACGTCAGCAGGTGATTATTACACATATAAATAAATTCAATGAATTTTCAAAACTACTAAAAGTTGTTCAAAACTTTGTTAAAATTATGATAAACTACGAAAATTGCCAAAAAATGTCAAAAAAACGACTTCAAAAAACCGAAAACTAATGTAAAAATGCCAAAACAACTTTCAAATCTAAAAAAAAATCTGTCAAAACTACGTGAAAGTGACAAAATATTTTGAAGGACTTTGAAAAATATGATAGACGAGAGACCACTGTAGTTGTGAAGCCAGATTACATGCAAAAGGAATTAGCAGTCAGTAGAAGTGTATAAGAAGAAGTCTTCGAGAGTTATAAGAAGAAGAGGAAAAGGAAAAAAACATGAAGAAGAACGAGAAGTGAAGAAGAAAGAAGTAAGAAGTAAGAGAACAAAAATACTTAAGAAACTCATTTCATTCTGAAGAAAAAATAAACTGGACAATAAAAAAAAATTCCAATGCAAAAATCCTAAGAATCTTCTTTGCAAGCAGCGAAAAAGAAGAAAAAAGAAGCATACAAAACGACGGCGGTTGGTGCTGTCGAAAAATTCAGAAAAAATGCTTTTAAGGCTTTTGCTTGTGGACTCAATGGCGCTGCATGATCCATTTCCTTTGAAATATGGAAATGAAAAACATGTTAGCATTTTTGGCATGTCGTCGGAATAAAGTATGACAAATAACGGTTTGTCATAAACGTGGTAATGAAAGTGATAAAAGCCACAAACTACATTAGGGTTAAAAGAGTTGTGGTGAAGACTAAAGAGAGACGTAATAAAGAGAAAGCCGAGAAAAACGAGAGGCATTTCCTCAAAGACCGTAAAAGTTGCCGAAGAGAGGAGAAGGAGGTGGGAAGAGATTAATGAAGAGCGACAGAAAGAATACTCAAGCTTAAAATATGACAGTCTTCGATTATCAATGGACAATCGTTTTTCAACCATTTACTTTTGTTACTGAAATGTTTACTATAAAGAAAAAAAAATAAGTGCTAATTAAGCTTTATTTACGCTTCTCATGATTTCAAATTTACGTTTACACTAGTTTAGATAACTTTAAATTTTTTTAGACTTGTGTGAGATTGTAAATAATTACGAAATTTGCGACTAGTAACACTTATTCGAAAGATATGAATCGGAAAACTTTTTCTATTAAATTTCTTGCAGGTTTTTAACTCTAAGAAGAGGAAAAATACTGAAAAAGAAATACTTTAAAAGGTTATTATTTTTCAAGTATTTTTCTGTAGATTTAACAGTTTGCCAAGAATTTTAATAGAAATTTGAAGAAGCTTACGTAGACGTTTATTACTTTGTCGAATATTTTCCTAATATTTGTCGACTTTAAAATACTGAACTGATTTAAAATTCAATTTAATCATCTTCTATTAATTTTCCAAACATCTTTAGTGCCTTTCCTCTTCTTTTTGTTCTAATTTTTCCCAAAAAACGTTTTAGCATCAAAGAAATTTAACAGAGTTTTCAAAAAAGCCACAATAACAAAAAGCACAGCTGGCTGCAAAGCAGCAGCTGTTTAACATTGAACTTGATTTTGACATTGCAACAAGTTATGTACAACCAAGTAAGCACCGACACGTGGAACGATAAAAAAAAAGTAGTACACAACAAAATCACGTAAAAACCTGAAACTGTTCATTCAACATCCACAACCAAAGTTTCCAAACGATCAGTTTAACATCGAAGAAATATAACAGAGAAATACTATAACAGAGAAGTAATATAATGCAGAAGAACTGTATCAGATATGTAAGTACTGTAACAGAGAAGTGTTTAACATACAAGTTAACAGCTGTAAAAAAGGCGCACTAAAATAGAGTGTTTAACAGAAAAGAACGACAAATATATCGTAGTTAAGTACAAAATAAAAATCAGTGACCATCCCACTGAGCAACGATAGCAAAAGTTTTCAAACTATCAGCTTAACAGAAAAAGACAAGGAAGAGAAAAATAAGTTACAGAGTAGTAATTTTCTTAAATTAACAGAAAAAGTGAAAATGGTTATTTATTCTTGAAATTTAAAACTTTCTGGAAAACCGAAAAAAGAGCTTCCAAAATGACTGAATATTTAATGTCATTAAAGAACATTTGCTGATCAACAACGAAAATAAGAATTTTCAAACTGGTAGTTAACCGATAGTTAAACTTAACGATAGTTGAACAGAGAAAAATTTTACATAGAGAAATGCTTAACACATCAGTGCTATAACAGACACATGTTTAGCAGAGCAGAGCGAGAAAAAAGTACTTCATAAAAAAAAATTTTTTCTGCTTAACAGCAACAATATAAACCAATACAAAAGCTTCCAACGGATCATCTTAAGAGAGAGGAACTATAATAGATAAGTAGTATAACAGAGAAGTAGTATAACAGAAAGAATTATAACAGAGAATAACTATAACAGAGAATTACAATAACAGAGAAGTGCTCAAGAAAGGTACACAAACAGTGAAATACTGAACATATTTGAAGAATATAGTTAAAATCATCTCTGGTCAATGGAAGAAAACAAACATTTTAAGACAATAACAATTACAGGAACATGCACTAATAGCGACAGTAAGTCGCGTTTTTCAACAATCAGCTTAACAGAAAACTGCTGTCACAGTGAAGTACTTAACGCAGAAGTTCTGCAAATGTTTCAAAAAGTACTTTTCGAAGAGTAAACTTTTCTTCGTTCAAAAGAAAAAAGATAGAGCTGTAAAAAGCTCTACAACTAGCCATTAATTAGCCAAAAAGAGTTTCTAAAAGAGACAGTATAATAGAGAACGGCTTAACGGAAAGCCCTTTTACATCTTTCAAGAAGTACCTTTTGAAATGTGAAAACTTCTGCCTTCACCTCTTAACCAATGCCAACAGCAATAGTAAAAGCGACTACTAATCACATAATGGTAATCATACTCGTAATATGAAATTTCACTTTAAGCCAAATACACAAATAGTTGCTTTTTTATATTGTTGATTTCTACCAATTTCAATTTAAACTGAAACGTAAGCTAAGTAAGTGCACCAACGAGTCTATTGAACCAGTCGGGCGTAGGTACATTTGCTTTTAAAAGTATTTACAAAACGTACGAGTACAATGCATTTATTCGGTCTATTTCTCCGTCTCAATAATTTTGCCAGTTACTCTTGGAGTACATAATTTGATTAAACGGATAATGCATATACATATAGTCTGTTTGTAAATACCAAAAAAAGCCTGAGATTGTTTTTGTTTTTGTAAGCATCGGAAAGATTTTGGGTTTAGGCACTAGCGTGCCTAAAAGAAACAAAATTTAATTAAAATAGTTTCTTTTTAGTTTCTGATGCTTTGAAATTTTCCAATCTTTTGCCTTTTTTAATGAATACTTAGTTAATTGAATAATGAGAAAACTAATTAAAAAGGCTTGTGTAATAATTCACTTTACGACTATATTTATTGAATATTTGGTATTTAAGAAAGTCTGAGAAAAGAATTACTATAAATATTTTTTATTTTAATTGAATTTTAAGTTAACATTTTTGTTTTGGCTTTTCACCAAAGCGAAAGGAGCTGAGCTTACTGAAAGCAATGAAAAGTCATCACTACTTTGGTCCCTTTCATGAGTACTGAAGAAGTCCACCTTCAGACAAGCCAAGATCTCGACAATGCGATTGACTTTTCAACTGAAACGAGGCCACCAAATCCCGAGTTAAAATACCTTTTCCTCTAAGATTGATATGAAGCAGGAGAATTATTGAAAAAGAATTTGTTTTAGAGGAATCATCAATGATAACCTTATAATGGCCGGAAGTGTTGACAATTTTTTTACCCAGAAGAGTTTTAATTCGACAGAATTGAAAAGGGTCCTCATTTTTATTTTAAGACCTTTTAAATCGCTTTTTCGTTTTAGGATTTTAAGTATTTTTGTAAAAATCTTTTTTCTATGCCCCTCATTTTTTTAACCTGTATTCTTTTTGATATTTGAACAATAAAATTTGAACAAATAAAAATGTGTGCACTGAATTAAATTTCATGCACTGAATGGTAATGAAATCGCGCGGCTGCATACTCTTCTTTTCACGCAATGTCACCGGTTTGAATGATTTGATTCAAAGGAAGAGAAATTTTATAGAAATTTAAGCAACTCTGATTGCGTAGATATAAAAACACTCACAAATTAAGTGTGTAACTACAAGAGTTGACTGCTTAAAGCTCTTGGAGCCGTTGATTTCGATAGAGCAGTAATTCCAATATTTCTTTTTACGTATATTTATTGTATTAGCATTTTAATTCAATCGCTTCCAATGCAATTTTATTGCAAAAAACGAATTTGTTTTGAGAAAATTTGGACACAAGCCGGTTACGGCGTTGTGTCTTCTTCAGTATCTTTTTTCGTTCTCAAAACGTTTCATTTTGAAATCGATTTAATCATTATTCAGGGAAAAATAACCAGATCATGCTGCAATAACAATTTTTATTACAGTTACATTATTATATCATCAACTTTTCCTAAAATGGACTTGCCCCGCTTTCAAAATCGGCTCATTGCGGCTTATTTAAACATTATTCGGCTAAAGAAAATAAACTTCAATTAGAAAGAAAATCCTAACCATTACGTGATTAAAAAGAAGAAATTGTAACTCTTCAAGCGACCAAAAAAAAATCAATTACAAAAATATATATGTATTTGTAAGTGTAGCAGCATAAGGGTTAACCACATGCCGGAAACTGTTGACAAAAACACCGACGCATTAACGTGCAGAGAATTTTTAAATGAACGACACAAGAAATTGCGAAATTTTTGAAAATACGACAATTACAAATAGTTAACGAAATAAAAAAGTAAATAAAAATATATTTGTTTCTCTTGAGAGCAATGAAAGTTTTTTTTACGTCTACGACTTCTTCTCTTCGTCTTTTCTTAAAAATTAAAGTTTTAACTGAAATGAACTTTTAACTGAAATGAACTTTTAACTGAAATGAACTTTTAACTGTAAAGAAATGAAAATAGTACGAATATTAATAACATAATTAATCTTTTTATTTTTTCCATGTTTTCAGTCACTTTTCTTTACAATATCGTGCAAATTGATCGCCGTTTTAAATGCTTCTCTTTCGAGTTTCATTTCTCTTTGATTGAAACGTTAAACTGTTCGCATTAGCTCAATACTCAGACTACAACGCAATATGAGCGCTATAGTGGGCGCGGCGAGCGCCATCGGCGGTGCCGTCACTGCTGCCACCAGTAACAGCTGGTTTGTACCGATGCTGGTCGCAGCGATTGCCTATTTTCAGTATGAAGAAATCATGGACCCGGAATCGAGGGCGAACGATGTGCCCAGCGATGAGATACTCGACCACTACGATTTCATAGTGATAGGCGCCGGTTCGGCGGGCGCGGTGGTGGCTAATCGGCTGACGGAGGTGGAGAATTGGAACGTGTTGTTGCTGGAGGCGGGCGGCGATGAGACCGAGATCTCAGATGTGCCCCTGATGGCTGGCTACTTGCAGTTAAGTAAAATGGACTGGAAGTACAAGACCGAACCGAGTGGTAAAGCGTGCTTAGGTGAGTCTTTGAGCCCGCGGTCAGTGTGTGTTGTGATTGTGCTTGTTTTCAATTATCGCAGTTTTTCTCTGCAGCTATGAATAACGGTCGCTGCAATTGGCCGCGTGGCAAAGTCCTGGGCGGTTCCAGTGTGCTTAACTACATGCTGTACCTGCGTGGCAGCAAGATCGACTACGACAACTGGGAAGCTCTGGGCAACCCGGGCTGGGGCTACCGCGACGCATTGTACTACTTCAAGAAGTCCGAGGATAATACGAACCCATATCTGGCCAGCACTCCGTACCATTCGACGGGCGGCTACTTGACAGTGGGCGAGGCACCGTATCACACACCGCTCGCTGCAAGCTTCGTGGAGGCCGGTGTGGAAATGGGCTACGATAATCGGGACTTAAATGGCGAGAAACAGGCCGGTTTCATGATCGCTCAGGGTACCACGCGACGCGGTAGTCGTTGTAGCACAGCCAAGGCCTTTTTGCGGCCGGCCCGCCTGCGTCCGAATCTGCACATTTCGATGCATTCGCATGCCACACGCATTATGATTGATCCGGTGACAAAGCTGGCATTCGGCGTCGAGTTTGTCAAGGACCAAAAGCTGTACCATGTGCGCGCCACAAAAGAGGTTATACTTTCGGGTGGATCGGTCAACTCGCCGCAGTTGCTGATGTTGTCGGGCATTGGGCCACGCAAGGAGCTGGCCAAGCATCGCATCCCCGTCATTAAGGAGCTAAATGTGGGCGAGAATATGCAAGACCATATCGGGCTGGGCGGTCTCACCTTCATGGTCAATCAGCCCGTATCGATTGTGGAGTCGCGCTTTCATTCAATGTCCACAGTGCTGCAGTACGCCGTCTTTGGCCAAGGGCCTCTTACTATTCTCGGCGGTGTGGAAGGTCTGGCATTCGTCAACACCAAGTACGCCAACAAATCGATCGATTGGCCCGATATTGAGTTCCATTTTGTATCGGGCTCCACCAGTTCGGATGGCGGTAGCCAGTTGCGCAAGGCGCACGGCCTCTCCGATGCCTTCTACCGTACGGTCTTCGAGAAAATCAACAATCGCGATGCTTGGAGTATTATACCGATGTTATTGCGTCCCCGCAGTGTGGGCTCCATTAAGCTGCGCAGTGGTAATCCCTTCGATTATCCTTATATAATACCGAACTATTTGGACGATGATTTCGATACGAAGACTCTCGTAGAGGGCGTTAAGATTGCGGTGGCCTTGTCGCGCACCAAGGCGATGCAACGTTTCGGCTCAAGGCTTTCTGCCATCAAATGGCCCGGTTGCCAACACCTGCAGATGTTTGCCGATCCTTACTGGGAATGTATGATACGTCAGTACACGGTAACCATCTACCATCCGGTGGGTACTTGCAAGATGGGTCCTTACTGGGATCCGGAGGCGGTGGTGGATCCACAGCTGCGCGTCTACGGCATACGAGGACTGCGCGTGATCGATGCGAGTATCATGCCGAAGGTGGTGAGTGCGAATACAAATGCGCCAGTTATTATGATAGCGGAGAAAGGATCGGATATGATTAAGGAGTTTTGGATTAAGAATACCATCGTTTAGAGGTTTCAAATGCGCCAGGTCTTCGGGGGTTTATATATATATTCGGGGGGTCTTCGTGGTCGATGAAGGAGTTGAGGCGAGTTAGGTGTAAGAAATAGTGAAACTAATACGATTGAGATTGTGACAAATCGTATGTTGTTGTTGTGTTTTCCTATAAGAGCCTGTGACGTTCGTAAAGTGGTAAAGTTATTTTTTATATAGATATAAATTAATTACTTCGTTCATTGTAAGTACTCGTAGATTATGTTGATAGTTATAGAATTTTTTGTTCTCAACGTAATTAAAATAAAAGTAATTAATTTAAGAATTTTGACAACTGTAATAAACTGTAAACGTAACTCGTAACAGAATAAATAAACGTAACAGTATAAATTAAAAACAGTAAACAAAAGTATTTTTAAAAAAAAAACAATAAAAAAGTTTTCGGTTTTTAAGAAATGTATGCAAATTCTCGTCACTAATTGCGAAAGTGTTCTCGTTCCTTTTTTAACTCTCGCTGACAACTTTAACCAGAATTTGACAGCACTGTTGATAAGAGAAAATGTTATCAATACGATAAGAAACAATTTGTAATTGGAGACCAATGACGGTAAATTGAGGGGAAATTCGCCATTTATTAAAAGAGATGCCAAAAATTACTAAAAAGTGTTTGCGTAATTTTTTTTACAATTTTCTAATTATATTTTGATAATATATGATATTAATAATATAGAATATATTGATGATCATATAATATACTCCTAAAATATGTATGTCTAATAATGATCGTAAAATATATTTAACACTAGTAATTTATCATCAAAGGGTAAGCTAATATTTCATTTCAATTCATTTAATATATTGTATATTACTCAATTATTAGCACAGCAAGAATATAATACAAAGTTCGACATTACAATACAATACACAATACACAATACAATACAATACAATACAATACACAATAGAAATTAAAAAAATATCTGATAAATACGTTAAATGCTCCGACTGAATTCTGAACCAGTTTCTCTTTGATAAACACAATTTAATACTTGTTATATTTCAACAAAAGTTCATCGGACAACAATGAAAAAGTGCTGTTATTCGGAGACGATCTCAAGTGATTAAGCTATCGTATGTATAAAGAAACCTGCCAAAAAAGCGCTCCACTTGAGCAAGTAATAATCATAAAATGTTTATCGGTTACTATCCTAAAAGCAAAAGTCGTATGATTTTTAACCCCAAAAAACAGCGCAATCAAATTAGCAGATGATAAGCAGTATCGTGCTGCGATCATACAAAAACCAGACGTCCGGCAGCAGATGCGATCAGAAGAATTAGCAGGCTGAGAATAAACGGAAATGCAGTCAATACGCTTACGTGTGGCAGGCAAGAGTCGTCTTTTGCTCTATGGTAAGTCGAAGTCTAAGTCTAAGTCGTAAGAATAAAGTATACTGCGTTGGTACCAAGGCGACTAATTTTGCCCATTCGATTTCGATTTCAGTGACTGTGTTGTGTTGGCTGGTCTTGCTGGTGGCCGCTGAGCCGGAATACTCTCGTGTGCAGGACTGCCCGGCGCCCGGCATCGGCTTGGCAAATGGCATGGTCGACAGAGTGACGGAAGCATTGCATGCGGCAAAGTGCAGTCTTTATAAGCCGCAGCTGTGGCCAGAAGACTATGGCCAGCAAGTGTTGCGCGATGGCGGATTTCTGGACAATTTCGATTACGTGGTGGTTGGTGCAGGCTCGGCCGGTTCCGTGGTAGCCAGTCGGCTGAGCGAGGATCCGCAGGTGAAGGTGTTGGTATTGGAAATAGGCGACAATCCACCGATGGAGTCTGAGGTGGGTTTTGCTTGTTCTTCCTCCGTCTGCTGAGCTAATTCTCTTCCTTGCCGGGAATTCTTTGCAGATGTTTACCCAATCGAACGCCTTGTTGTTCTCACAGTACGCCTTCCGGGACTATGGCGAAGTGAATCGTAATTGTTGCCAAGCCCTGCTCCTGGGTCGTTGTTTCTGGGGGCGCGGTAAAATGATCGGTGGTACTGGCTCCATTAACGGCAATCTTTTCCTGCCCGGCAATCGCGAAAACTTCGACAGTTGGCAACAGGCCGGCAACACCGATTGGTCCTGGGATGAGGCTGTCTATTTCTACAACAAAGCCTTGGCGGCGCAGGGTAATGCAAGTCACCCGAAGGGTGGCTTAACGCTGAATCATTTCGAGATGCTGCCGCAATTTGAACCGCTCAATAATTTGTTATTCAACGCCGCTCAAGAGCTGGGCTTGCCACGTCTTAACGGCTTTCGTGAGGGCCAGCAAATCGGTTACACATTCCATATAAACGCCACGGTAGCGCAGGGACGTCGCATGAGCACCGGAAAGACGTATTTGGGGAAAGTGGCGCGTGTGCGACCGAATCTGAAGGTGATCAAGAATGCAGAGGTCTGGAATATACGATTAGATTCGAATCTACGTGCCGTGGGCGTCGATTTCACACTGCAAGGTCAGCAGAATTTTAATGTTCGGATACGCAATGAGGTAATCCTGGCCGCAGGCGCTTTCGGTTCTCCAAAACTGCTAATGCTCTCCGGCATTGGGCCCCGAGAGCATTTACAGGCGTTGGGTATACCCGTGCGTCAGCACCTACAGGTCGGCGAGAATCTTCAGGATCACGGGCTGATGCCACTGTTCCTGAAAATCACGCGCGGTAGCCTCAATGCTGCAGAGAGCGACGAGAACCAGAACATTCTGGATTATTTCTTATACTCGCTAGGACCATTGGCTACATACAACAGCATTATGGGTTTCATAAACTCGGACCCGAAGAGCAGGAGCCCGTATCCAGATTTGCAGTTGGTGTCGCACCGGCTTGTGCCCGCTGGCGATCATACAGTCTTTCAGGCAATCGGCTTGAAGCCCGCAGTCGCCGAAAGCATTCAGAAGGAAGCCGAACGTAAGGAATTGTTGGTCATTTTCGCATCGTTGCTCAAGCCGAAGTCTCGCGGCAGCGTGCGTTTGCGCTCCTCCACCTGCAACGATACACTCAGGATCTTTAATAGCTACGGTGACCATGTGGCCGACAAAATGGCGATGGTGCGTTTTGTGCGCTACGTTCAACATCTGCAAAGTACTCGTGCTTTCCGGGAATACGGCGTTCAATTACTGCATGTGCCTTTGGATGATTGCAATATGTTTCCTGGGGACTCCGATGCTTACTGGAATTGCTACTTTCGCTACTTCACCTTCAGTTGCTGGCATCCGGTGGGCACTTGTAAGATGGGACCACGGCAAGATCCGGACGCGGTGGTGGATCAACGTCTGCGAGTACATGGTGTACGCGGTTTGCGCGTTATCGACGCTAGTATTATGCCAACAATAACCAGCGGCAATACAAATGCGCCGACTATAATGGTTGCCGAGAAGGGTGCGGACATGGTAAAGAAGGATAGTCTCGATAAATATGCATATAGAACGTGAGACAAGTCTAAAGAGTGTTTAAAAGAAGTTCCTAAAATAACAAAATACAGATAACTTTCAATTTGCACGGTTAGTGAGTTACATTCCGGGAAAATACCGTGTAAACTGAAATCAGACCAAACGGGTCCATAGTTTCCGTGGGATAAAAATTTATTTCATGTTTGTATTATGCATAACCGGAAAGTGTTACAGAGAAATTTAGTCAAATAAATATCAAATGTATTCTGTGTAAATAAATTTTCACTTAAACGTTTAAATCCTATTTTATTTGCCGTTACTGTCTATACAATCAAGAGAAAGAGAGAAGACAGGCATTCTCTGTGATACTGTGAGAACGGGAGAGTTGTTATCCTAAGAATGGCATTTTTATCTTCTGCTCTTTATATGTTAAAGCCTAAACACATTGGCGAGCGGCTGGCGATGACTTCTCTCTCATCTTCCCTGCGATGTCTCACAGTTTGTTAATATTTTTAGGGTTAGTTTATTTCTTAAATCTTATGGAGACAGTGTGTTATGGAGACACACACACACAATAAACAGCTGGCGGCGATTTTAATCGATTGTCCAACAATTAATACCTGACCATTAAATAAAAAAAATTATGCTGATGCATGTTAAATCAAAATAACTAGTTCACTTGGGCTACTCTATCTATCTGCGAAATGGCACAATTAGCAAAATATTCAGGCCGTCGAAAAGTGGCTCCTCACAATTCATTGAATTATGAATAATTGAATTTTAGTATTCGCTGAATTTTCGCAAACGTCGCAGCAAAATTGTCAAGTACTTGCAATCGTATTGCAAAGTTATAAATAAATTACTCAAAATGATGACCTTCGAGGGCATGGTCACCATGTGGCGCTTCCTTTTAACCGGTGCACCCAGCCTCGTCATCATTCTGATGTTGCGCGAGGGTATCTATCAGTATCGTCCGGATATTGTGGATGCGCCAAATCGGGTGCGTCCGATACGCATCGAAGACTTGCGCGACACGTACGACTTTATAATTGTCGGCGGCGGCTCGGCCGGTTGCGTGTTGGCGTCTCGCCTCTCGGAGGTGCCTAACTGGCGAATTTTGTTACTGGAAGCGGGAGGCGATGAGCCATTACTCGTTGATTTGCCGCAATTATTTCCCGCGTTTCAACGCAGTCCCTGGGATTGGAATTATCGCACGGAGCCGTCGGATCGTTATTGTCTGGCGATGCAGGATGAACGCTGCTACTGGCCGCGTGGTCGCCTGCTCGGCGGCTGCAGCAGCATCAATGCGATGATTTACATACGCGGCAATAGGCGTGACTATGACCACTGGGCGGAATTGGGCAATCCGGGCTGGAATTATGATAATATTTTGCATTACTTTCGCAAAATGGAGGATATGCGTATGCCAGAGTATCAGCAAACGGGCTACCACGGCGTGGGTGGGCCGTTGACGGTGGAGCGTTACCGTTTTACATCACCGCTGCAGGATATTTTTATGCAAGCGGCAAACGAATTGCAGTTGGTAAGTGGAAGTGTGGGGAAGGAGGGAGGCCCGTCTCTCTACGCAGTCCCAAATCGCATTATAACCTTATTCTTTATGGCTCAGTTGAATCCTTATGGTGATTTTAATGGTCGCAGCCAAACCGGTTTTGGCATTACGCACGCCACTCTACGTGATGGTCTTAGGTGCAGCGCTAACAAGGCCTACATACGACCCGTATGGCGACGTCCCAATCTCGATATTGTGCTGCAGGCCTTCGTAGATCGTGTTTACATTAATCCACATACTCAGACAGCGGAAGGTGTAAGCTTCAGCTTTAACGGCGACCGCTATCAGGTACGTGCCAACCGCGAGGTAATACTCTCTGCTGGAGCCATAGCTAGTCCTCAGCTGTTGATGTTGTCCGGCGTCGGGCCCGCCCAGCAGCTGCTGAGGTTCGACATACCCGTGATTCGCAACCTGTCCGGGGTGGGCGGTAACTTACAGGATCATATCTCCACCACGGGTGCTCAATACCTCATTGACAATCAGGCCACTGGTCATCGATTGTCTTTCATTGTGCCCGAGATGATGAATGCCCATTCGGTGAAATCATTTCTACACGAGGCAAATGGTTTCTTCTACGCTATGCCGATGGTCGAGGTGATGGGTTTCATCAGTACCAAGTATCAGAATCCTCAACTCGACTGGCCTGATGTGCAAATATTCATGGGCAGCTTAGGATACGGTTCCGACGGTGGCATGTCGGGGCGCCGTGGAGCCGGCATCAGCTTCTCCAATTATGCCGAGGTCTTTGAACCGAATGTTTATCGCGATTCATTCGTGATAGCGCCACTACTGATGCGTCCTAGAAGTCGCGGCTGGCTGGAGCTGCAGTCCAGCCGCGCAGCTGATTATCCGCTGATCTACGCAAATTATTACGATCATCCTTTGGATATGGCTATTATGGTTGCAGCCTTGAAATTTGGACATCTTTTCTCGCAGACGAGCATCATGACGCACTTAAATGCTACCCTGAATATTTTTCAATGGCGCAATTGTCCGCATGTGGAGTATTTAAGTGATGCATTCTGGGAATGTATGGCGCGCTTTTATTCCCAGACCATTTACCATCCGGTGGGCACTTGCAAAATGGGGCCGTCGCAAGATCCCGACGCTGTGGTGGATCCTCGTCTACGGGTGCACGGTACACGAGGGTTGCGAGTGGTCGATGCCAGCATCATGCCGACCATAACAACAGGTAACACGAACGTGCCGGTATTAATGATCGCCGAACGGGCAGCGGATCTTATCAAAGAAGATTGGGCGCATTATGAAAGGGGCGGCTTTTAGTTAAAGAAATTTTATTTTAAGTGAATATGATAAATATATTATTATTAATATATGATAAATACTAATAATAAAAAAAATTGTATTTTTAAATTGTAATTATTATAATTAAAATTATTTTTAAATTATTTATAAACTTTGTAAATTAGAAATTTTAAAGAATTTCGAATCAATCGAAAATTTCAGGCAATAAATTTGTGTGGATCAATTATTGTTAATTATATTGATTATTATTACTAACAGTAAAAAAGTATGCATGAGTTCAATTGAAGTACAGTACAGTCTCGTAAAGATGAACCATTCGTAGAATATGTTGAACCGCTTGGAAAGATGAACGCCTTATTTTGAAGATTGCAATGTTTCAAAAAATTAATAGTGATAATTATGGGTACTCGAAAAAAATAAATGAAGCATTTTCTAAAATGTTTTATAGAAATGTTATAAATGTTGATTAGCTGATAGATTAACTAGAAGAAGAAACTACAACAAGAAAGAAGAAACTTCCTTTATATGGCCGAAGTTATAGTTCGGAATATGCTTTTCAAGGAGGAAAGCAGTCGAGGAGGAAAGATTAACGGGGATCAACTTTGCTTCTGGGTTTGGGCACAAAGGTATTTAATTAAAGAGTATGAGTTCATTCCATGAAAATAAATTCAGGCAAATCTTCCTCAATTTTTGTAAAAATAAACTTGCTGGTCCCCAGTTTTTTTGAAATCAGTTTGGAGATCACTTTAAAGCTGTGGAAAGTGAAGATACTTTGAGGGATCATAATACCTTAGAGAAAATGTAATTCACAACAGCTTTTGGTGTCTTCAGAATCTTAAGGTGAGGAAACGTAACATAAAAAATTATGAAAAATATAAAATTAAAAAAAAACCATGATATTTTTTGATATCTTACATAATTAATTATCTCTGAAAAAGGCTTGACAGAGTTTATATTCATAATTTACAGTAAGGAGTTTGCTTGCTAAATTTGTAAATGGATGAAAACTTAACTCTTCTTTCATTGATTAATTGAATACAGAGTATGCATATGTATGTATGTATAGGATTATATTATATATATTCCTATTGTAAACTTAATATTTCTTTAAAGTTGATGAGTTAACAAAAAGTGAGTTTGGTTTGGTTTCTTATGATTTTCTTTATGTTCATCTTTTGAGGATTATACTGTACTTTAAGTAACTGAAGTACTCGCCTAAAATTATACTATCAAATCTTAAGAAAAAAAAGACGACGAAGTAATTTTGTCGGTGATTACTGATTTCAAAGCGTTGCTTTCCAAAGTAAAAATTGTTGCATGTTCTAAGCGAGAATATTGATTACGCGTATATTTATATGTACTTCATGAAGTGATTGATCAGAATTAAATGAAGTTTGAAAAATCTTTTGTTTTGCTTTTCTTTTTGTTTATACTCGTGTGTACTTCAAAAGTTGTATGAACTTATTAAAAATAATTGCTTTGTAACTTTGAAATGCTTTTTTAGTTGCTTTCGGAAACCGCTATTGATAAAGTGTTGTGACAGAATTTCAAATTGGCTCCAACAAGCGTTGACCATGTATGTACGTTATAATAAAGTAACGTATATTAACCATGATTTATTGTGTAAGTAATAAAAAAGCAGGCGAATAAAACAGCTACACGTTTGACCAGTTTATTACTGACGGCGAGACGGCCTCGTCTAAACGGCCATGTCGCGCTGCGCTGAACGGGCTTCGCGTGAGGACCAAAATTAGAAATCAGAAAATAACTGACTCACAGTAAGTCAGTGAACGCGAGAACGCAACGACCGCTACCACCAACATGTTGACTGAATTGAATTTCGGAAATATATTATTTTTAATAGTGATTTTGATGCACGGAATGCGCTTCACGCAGCAGTCCATTTTCGCGGCGAAAGCAGAAGGGACAAATCTACTGCAATTGGATAAAGCTATTTCGGTGAAGGATGAAGTTGCAGAGCAGTTGAAACAGCCGTTAGTTGAATCCTCGCAGTCAGTTGGCAGGCAACGACGCCAAGCACGTTTTCCGTTTGAAGATTTCTTTTTGGATAATCTCGGTCTCGAAGGCAAGTGCTTCCAAGGAGTCCAAAGGCTTAGCTCGGATCATGGAATTACTTTTAAGCATTTACAACATGTTTTTGCAGATAACGGCATCACACAGACACAAATTCTGACGCCATCGAGACTGGGCAGTGGGCTTTTTCGTCCGCCTAATGCTTTGGGTGATACCGATTTACCGGCGCCGATATTTTTCATGAGAGCTACTATGAACAGTGGTCTTAGGCGCTAAGAAATGTATAAGAAAGATGAAAAGGAATGATGCATACAGGATTAGGAAGGCTGAGTCACAGGAAGAGGAAGACACAGACAGAGACAGAGACAGAGAGAGAAAGAAAGAGGTATTAAAGATTTGCTTAACAGAGATCAGTCATAACAACCCACCACAACAGCTGACTGTTGGCCGATTTTAATACATAATCATTCCTTTACGTTAACAAGGTTTTATATAGTAATTAAAAGATCATGCGACTTTATAATTAGAGATAAAATTCCTCTAAATTAACTCTAACTCTGAAAACTCTCTCGTTAATTCAACAAATTAATTCTTACTTATGAATTATGTATACTTTAGTTTTTAGAAAGGAAAAAAATAAAGCACAAACAACGAACTTCCGTAGTCTCGGAATTTAATTTGGACTTTAAACCTCTGTAGTCTCAGAATTTAATCCGGGCTTCAAAGTTTTCAAAGGGGGCCGAATCAGCCGCAGTTTAAGCCTTGTAGTCGGTTTTGCTGAGGTTATAGCGCAGGCTTCCTGACTTGACAGAATGGTGGTGGCTTCTTTCAATATTTATGTAGGATCCTGATGGACAAATGACAACACTGACTGAACGAACGAACAAACGAAAAGTGGACGAACGGACTGAACGAACAGACTGGACGAGACGCGACAAAAACAGAGTAAAACGGAAATTCAGAGAGAGAGGACGTAATTGAGCCGCTTTTAACATTTTATTAAATTTAACCAATAAATGAACCTACATTTATTATTTTAAATAAATAAAACATTTTAAGATGCAGTAATATCAAAAGAAAAGTGTTATAAAAGTGTCTTTTGTATGTATTGTTTTTTCTTCAAAAAAGGTGAAACATTTTCGTAAGTTTCTTTAAATTTTCTTTAAGTTTGAGTCAATGACAATGGATTTTGTTTGTTCACAAAGAACAATAAAAACAATATACATATATCTGTAGAATCCGGTTATTGATCCATTGTTTAAATTTTTAACGGCTGAGACTATTTTAAGCGCGTCCCATACAATTTTGTGGCCATATGGTTAATTGTGGTGCCTCTGATTGTTTCGAGAGCGTATGATTTCTCTACTAAACTTTTGAACAGAGTAAGTCTGACAATTCAACTCTAAAAATTGTGCTTTATGTGATCCATTTCTGAAAGCTTTTAATTGTTCAAATTTTTTGCAAATTGCAGCTAAGAAAATAACATTCTACAGAAAATCTCTCGTCTGCCATGTCGGTGGCTGTTCCTGTCGCTGTCGCTCCTGGACAATGTCCGATACCCAGCACTGGCATGCTGGACACTATGGTATCTTCTTTGATCCAAGCGCTACTCGTGGCTCAATGTGCCCTTTCGGATCCTGATCAATGGCCACCAGACTATGCCAAAGAGGCACTGAAGCCGGGTGGTCTCGACGGTTTTGATTTTGTGGTGATTGGTGCCGGTTCGGCCGGTTCTGTGGTGGCCAGTCGTTTAAGTGAGAATCCGAAATGGAAAGTATTGGTCTTAGAAGCAGGTGGCGATCCACCTCAAGAGTCAGAGGTGCCACCATTATTCTTTGGCCTGCAACTTACGAATTATACATGGAACTATTGGACTGAGCCGACGGGACGGTCTGGTCTGGCTTTGTATAATCAATCCTGTTATTGGCCGCGTGGTAAAGTTGTGGGCGGTACAGACGCCATTAACGGCATGATTTACGTACGTGGCAATCGCCAGGATTACGATGGTTGGCAGCAGCAAGGAAATCCCGGTTGGGGCTACGATGAGGTTTTGCCTTATTTTGAGAAGTCTCTACGACCCTCGGCTAATACCAACATGCCGCAGGGTTACCTGACGGTCAACCAATTCGGCCGTTTCGATCAGGATCAACAAGAATTGTTCCGCTCAGCTACTAAGGACCTAAACATACCGTGGGTCTCCCGGTTTGAGGAGGGCAGTGAAACCGGTTATGGAAATTTACCGGGCACCATAAAAGATGGTGTGCGTATGACTACCGCAAAAGGTTATTTGGGCAGAGTGGCCGATCGGCCCAATCTAAAGGTCATCAAGTATGCTCAGGCAACACGCATTAATTTTGACTCTTCAGGCGAACGCGTGAAGTCGGTGAATTTCTTACTACGCGAGCGCCTAAAGCTGCAAGTCCGTGTCAAGAAAGAGCTAGTGCTCTCAGCGGGAACTATTGATTCACCCAAACTCTTAATGCTTTCGGGCATAGGTCCAAAGGCAGACTTACAGAAGCTGCAGATTCGGTTGCGGCATAATCTGCCAGTGGGCGACAATCTGCAAGATCACCTCATTGTGCCGCTATTTTTTAAACTGGACGAAGGCACAGCGCTGCCCATCTCACCACTCGAGTCGGCGGACGCTCTTTATAGTTATCTGATGCACAGAAGCGGCCCTCTTACCGCTCATGGGACCTTCTCGTTAAATGGATTTCTCAACACCGCTGAGTCTTCCGACAGTCCGTACCCAAATAATCAATTCATTCATGCTTTCAAGCGCCGCGGCGATACCGCCAGTTTGGGCATGTGGCTCAAAACTGGCTCCGTAGACGAGCAGTATGCTAAACCCATACTAGAGATAGTCAGAACCGCCGACCTGCTGATTGCTCACGTAACGCTCGCACATCCGAAATCAAGCGGCAGAATTAAGCTCGACAGCTCCGACTATAAGGACAAGCCGCGAATATTTGCCAACTACTTTCATGAGGCGGAGGACGCCCAAACGGTGTTGGGTGGCATACACCATTTGATGAGACTGGAGAAAACGCAGGCGTTTATAAGAAAGAACGCCAGTATCTTTCAGGTGCCCATCGCTGAGTGCGATGAGCATATTTTCAAGAGTGATGCATATTGGCTCTGTTACATGAAATACTTTTCCATGACGGTTTACCATCTGACCGGCACGGTCAAAATGGGTCCCGCCAATGATCCATCGGCATGCGTAGATGCGCATCTGAGGTTGCATGGTGTGGAAAATCTGCGTGTGATTGATGCTAGCATCATGCCCAATGTAACCAGCGGCAATACGAATGCGCCGACAATTATGATAGCCGAAAAAGGGGCGGATTTCATAAGAATGGAGTGGAGTAAAGGAGAGATTTGAGCTGCTGGGGCTAATAATACGATAAGAATACTAAAAGTAGTAGAATATTGTACACCTCTGGTGATGTTGATATTTCTAAAATATGTCAATTAATCATTTAAACATGGTTGTCCTTTTTTGTTTTAGTTTAATTTAATAAATAACGATGTTCTTCTAAAATAATATTTGTTTATGAATCGAAATATCTTTATCTGGGTAAAGTCATAGGAATAGTATTCAGATGTACTCGTCAAAGAGCTACATTTTTGTTAATTCAACAAAATTTTACAGAGTTTATGTTAAAATTCCCTTTGACATAAACATATGCAACACTTATTTTATACGTATTGAATTACTCGTTATTGAATACTCGTTATATTTTTTCCTCTTTTGTTCCTTCTTCTGATTACAAACTACTAAAATCAAATAGAAGCATGGTTTTTCTTCTGAGCTAAACTATCGGTTTTTATCTAATAAATCCAACAGTTTAACTAAAAAGTTTTATACTTTTCGGAAGATTTCGATCATTTCAAAAGAAGTTATCGTAACGAAAATAAGAATTTCCTAAACGGGGTGAGATGGGCATCCATCCAAACGGTTAATTTGCGACACTAAGGCGTTAACCACATCAATATTTAGTGTTAGTTTCTTATAAAGATGCTACTTTGGATGGAGAAAAACCGACTACAGTTTCGCAATTGCCAACCCAATTATTCAGTAACCGTCCCAGGTTCAACACTGATATTTTGGTTGACGTATTGTATACAAGTTTCCGAATTATTGATTTTTAATTTATTGAAAATGTGTTGTAGGTATGAAAAGGAATCAATTCATATTTCGGTAATAATGAAAATGGCCATATGGTATTTATTCCTTAGTATGTATCATTAAATAAAGACTCGGCTTTCTCACGATTCATATCGAGTGTGTTGCTTCTCTTGTTCAGGGCATGAAAAGAAAAATTGGAGCAGTTGGATTTTTTTTTAAGGAGAACACTTAAATAGCACCACAATCAGCACCACAGTCCGTTAAATCTGTTGTCAAAGTCGGTTTCCAAACAGCCGCTCTCCAACCTTAACAAAAATTAATAATACGCATTATAAAGAACAATAGAATACGCGCCTGCCAGCGGTTACCTACAAATATTTAACGTTGTCATGTCGTTGGTTGGTCCTCTCCCTCTGGCGCAGTGTCCCATACCGAGTACTGGCATGCTTGACGCGATGGTGTCTTCTTTGGTGCAAACATTGCTTGTAGCTCAGTGCGCCATTTCGGATCCTGATCAATGGCCACCGGACTATGCTAATGAGGCACTAATACCAGGAGGACTCGACGGTTTCGATTTTGTGGTGATTGGTGCTGGTTCGGCTGGTTCTGTGGTGGCCAGCCGTTTGAGTGAAAATCCCAAATGGAAAGTGTTGGTTTTAGAGGCAGGTGGCGATCCGCCCCAAGAGTCAGAGGTACCGCCTCTTTGGGATAGCATTCAGCATTCTAATTTTACTTGGAATTATTGGACCGAACCGAGTGATAGAGCGAATTTGGCATTAGAAAACCGCACGTGCTATTGGCCGCGTGGTAAATGCATTGGTGGCTCTGGTGCTGTTAACGGTCTGCTTTACGTGCGTGGCAATCGCCAGGATTACGATGGCTGGTTGCGGCAAGGAAATCCCGGTTGGGGTTACGATGATGTTTTACCTTATTTCGAAAAGTCAATACGACCTGCTGGTAATTCGTCCATGCCGCAAGGTTATCTGATGGTCAATGAATTCCCTCCTTTCGATCAGGACACACGAAATATGATGCGGTCAGCTGGCAAAGAGCTGGGCATACCATGGGTAACCCGTTTTGAGGAGGGCAGTGAAACCGGTTACGGAAATTTACTGGGAACAATCAAAAATGGAGTGAGAATGAGTAGCGGTAAAACCTACTTGGGCAGGGTGGCCCATCGCCCCAATCTGAAGGTAATAAAGTATGCTCGGGCAACGCGAATTAATTTTGACTCTTCAGGCAAACGCGTGAAATCGGTGAATTTCATATTTAGAGGTAGAAAAAAGTTGCAAGCGCCTGTTAAGAAAGAGCTGGTGCTCTCAGCAGGGACCATTGATACGGCGAAGCTACTTTTACTTTCCGGGATTGGTCCCGAAAGACATTTGAATCAAATGAAGATACCGGTGTTGCATGATTTGTCTGTTGGTGAAAATCTACAGGATCATTTATTTGTCCCGTTATTCTTGAAATTGAGGCCAAAGATTACAAACCAACATGAGGAACTAGATAATCTTTACAATTACTTGATCCATCGGAAAGGTCCGCTCACCGGCGAAGGTGCACTCTCTTTAGTCGGTTTCTTTAATACTCGTGAGGACTCAGTCAGTCCATATCCTGATATCCAGATGCAGCATTTTCGTTGGCAGAGCAGCGATTCCGGCGGCTTACACTTGTGGCTCAAAAGTATGGCTATAAAGGATCAGTATAGTCAACATGTACTCGAAATTCTTAAAACTGGCGATCTTTTTAATGCCTACATAGTGCTCGCTCATCCCAAATCAATCGGTAAACTTAATTTGCGCAGTACCGATTACAGGGATGCGCCGAGAATATTTCCCAACTATTTGAAAGAACCGGAAGATGTGGACACCGTATTGCGTGGCATCCGACATATAATGAGAATGGAAAGGACACAGGCCTTTCTTACCGAGAAAGCGCATCTGCAGCAGATACCCATCGAAGAGTGCGATCGCTATACGTTCAAGAGCGATGAGTATTGGCGCTGTTACATAAAGTATTTCAGCAGTACCTTTTACCATCATACAGGCACGGTTAAGATGGGCCCGACGGGCGATCACACTGCTTGTGTAGATTCAAATCTAAGGCTGCATGGTGTAAAGAATTTGCGCGTGATTGATGCCAGTATAATGCCCGATGTGCCCAGTTGTAATACAAATGCTGCTACCATTATGATTGCTGAGAAAGGGGCGGACTTAATAAAGGAAGAGAGTGAAGCTCGGATAAATTTTTAATAAAATTATTCAATATATTTATTACGACGACCATATACTAATTTTTAACAAACTTTAGGTGCATCTCATGTTAGTAAAAGCTAGGGAGAAGTCATAGATAATAAAAAACCAGGGTAGAGATTACTGAGTCACCTCATGCGTCAATTTAGCCCCGTTCGAGCATTTGTGTCACTGTGAAAATCACGATTACAGCAGCACGAATAAGGTCTCGTCACGGAATTTGAAAATAGTCCTGTGTCATGCCTACTTTTCGTCAACATCCTAAGTGGTAGCCGCTACTCTCCTTTCGGTCTCCTTTGTCCCAACATTTTCTACAGAATTTATAGACTCCAAAGGAGCTCGAAAGAGTTTGCTAGTGCCTTGTGGCAGGCGCTCTTACTAAAGAGACCGGGAGCAAAAGTAGTAATACTTTGGGGGGGACTTACATGGCCAAAGAAACCGGAAGAAAAGGTCGTTCGCTACTGCCTACCGATAGCCTACTATGGGTATAAGGTCCGAAAGAAAAATGGTTAGATGTGAATAAGTTGAAGGAAGTAGGATACTTTCCTAAAGTTGGATTTCAATCGAGTTTGAATGAAGAAAAAGTCACTGAATTGTTAGTAAAGCCAGCTAAAATGCCTTTAATACAAAAGAAATTTATTATAATCATAATGTATAATAGTACTCGTATTAACCATTATTTTATTTTTCATTTGTTAGCTATATTTATTTTTCCTTTATAGAAATTTTTGCATACATTCGAAAAATGGAATTAACACTCCAATTGTTACCGAACTAAAAAATGCTATTTTTAGCCGCCAGAGTTCTGTAGATAATAGCGCAGCTGCTGTTTATATCGTTATTGTTGTTCCTTTTGTTGATGACTTGAGAAAAACGGTGTAAACGTACTTTTTAAGCACGTAGTAAAAAGGTCCACAACCAGACCAGAGACCAGTTCATTTTGGTTTTCGAGACAATTTATAACTCGCAGAAACCACAAGTTTACACGTGACGCCAAAAACATTTATTGCAAAACTAAGTCTTCTTTACGATGTCGCTTGTTGGTCCTCTCCCTCTTGCACAGTGTCCCATACCGAGTACTGGCATGCTTGACACGATGGTGTCTTCTTTGTTGCAAGCCTTACTTGTAGCTCAATGCGCCATTTCGGATCCTGATCAATGGCCACCGGATTATGCTAATACGGCACTACTAACAGGAGGACTCGACGGTTTTGATTTTGTTGTGATTGGTGCTGGTTCGTCCGGTTCTGTGGTGGCCAGTCGTTTAAGTGAAAATCCCAAATGGAAAGTGTTGGTCTTAGAGGCTGGTGGCGATCCGCCTCAAGAATCAGAGGTACCCTCTCTGGCGCAAGGTATGCAAAATACAAACTTCACATGGAACTACTGGACGGAACCGAATGTTAGAACCAGTTTCGCATTTAGTGATCGTAGGTGTTACTGGCCGCGTGGTAAATGTATTGGTGGTACTGGCGCTATTAACGGTATGCTTTACGTACGTGGTAATCGGAAAGATTACGATGGTTGGCTGCGGCAAGGAAATCCCGGCTGGGGCTACGATGACGTTTTACCGTATTTTGAAAAGTCAGTGCGACCCGCTGGCAATTCATCCATGGCTCAAGGTTACTTGACGGTCAATGAAATTTCCCGTTCCAATCACCATATACAAAATATGATTCGATCAGGTGCCAAGGAGCTGGGGATACCTTGGGTAGCGCGTTTTGAGGAGGGCAGTGAAACGGGTTATGCCAATTTACCAGCTACCATAAAAAATGGAGTCCGAATGAGTACCGGTAAAACCTATTTGGGTAGAGTAAGCGATCGGCGCAATCTGAAGGTCATCAAGTATGCTCGAGCAACGCGCATTAATTTTGATGCAGCAGGCGGGCATGTGAAATCGGTGAATTTCATCCTTCGCGATCGTCAAACAGTACAGGTCCGTGTCGGTAAAGAATTGGTGCTCTCAGCAGGGTCTACTGATTCGGCCAAGCTGCTTTTACTTTCCGGGATCGGTCCCAAACAACATTTGGATGAAATGAAGATACCGGTGTTGCATGATTTGTCTGTTGGTGAAAATCTACAGGATCATTTAAGTTTCCCGTTATTTTTGAAAATGAGGCAAGGAATTGCAAACCAGTTGGAATCACTAGACAACCTTTACAGTTATTTGATACATCGGAAGGGTCCACTCGCCGGAGATAGCACACATTCTATAGTCGGCTTTCTTAACACCCTTCACGATTCAATGAGTCCCTATCCTGATATTGAGTTTCAGCATATATACTGGAAACGTAAAGATTTCGACAGTGCACGCTTGTGGCTCAAAAATATCGGTATAAAGGATCGGTATATCCAATATATTCTACAAATACTTAACACCGGTGACATTCTTACTGTCCATATTGTACTTGCTCATCCCAAATCAGTCGGTAAAGTAAGATTGCGCAGCACTCACTACAAGGATGCTCCGAAAATATTTCCCAACTATTTGAAAGATCAAGAAGATGAGAATACAGTGTTGCGTGGCATTCAGCATATAATGAAAATGGAAAGGACACAGGCCTTTCTTTCCGAGAAAGCGCATCTGCAGCAGATACCCATCGAAGAGTGCGATCGCTATACGTTCAAGAGCGATGAGTATTGGCGCTGTTACATAAAGTACTTCAGCAGTTCACATTACCATCATACGGGTACTGTTAAGATGGGCCCGAAGGGCGATCACAGCGCTTGTGTAGATTCAAGTCTAAGGCTGCATGGTGTGCAGAATTTGCGGGTGATTGATGCCAGTATAATGCCCAATGTACCCAGTTGTAATACTAATGCTCCGACCATTATGATTGCTGAGAAAGGGGCGGACTTAATAAAGGAAGCAAGTGAAGTTCGAATATTATTATAATAAATATCGTATCGAATGATCTCAAGAACCGCCGAACCGATTTGGATGCGGTTTTCGAAATTGTATTTTGATTATTAGTCATCGTGATAAAGGGTTAATAAAGTTTTGAAAACTGTCCTCTAGAGGGCTGTGTATCTTTTTATAGGAGCAGAATTAATCAAAGATGATTGTCTCAGCATCGGAGCGACGGATTTTAATGTGGTTTTCGGCTTTATGTGGCAAATTTTATGCAGATAGTTTTCAACATTTCCGCTGGAGGGCATTGTGCACCTTTTAATAGGATAACACAACAATGCATATCTCAGAGACGGAGCGACTAATTTTGTAACCTTCGCTTTATGAACGCACTTTTTTATAAGAGCAAAGTTTTGTATGAAGGTGCATATCTCACTTGTGAAGCGACCAATTTTAATGCATAATCCACCGTGATATCCTATAAAACCTGCCGCTGGAGAGCGCTGTTCACATTTTGGTAGAGGTAGAAATCATTTTTATTGGGAGTAAGATCCGAGTGTATCTAACTTTTCGGTTTTTCCTTTTTTCGTAAAATTCGTAAGTTCAGAAATGGAGACAACGGCGGGTACTCTGCTAGTAATATATTTCACCGACACGTGACATGGTAGTAAAAGCTAGGGAGAAGTCGTATGATAGATAACAAAAAAAGCCAGGGCAGAGATTACTGAATCTTCGAAAAATAAACCTCTTTTACATCTGAAGGAATCAGACCGTGTATTCATTCTGTTCTTCCGTTTGTAACGCATTAAAAGAGGCCTGGTAAATACAGAGAAGAATAAATGTTCTTGTTCGGAATCACCTCCTTGGTTACTTTAGCCCTGTTCGTCCGTGTGATTTTCTGTGGAAATCACGATTACAGGAGAACGAATTAAGATATTGTCATGAATAGCTTCTGCCAGCCAGTACTTTTCTTCCGGCCTTCTCTGTCCCAACATTTGGCACAGAAACTATAGACCCCAAAAGATTTTACTGTCTTGTGGCCGGCTCTCTGCCTAAAGAAACCGAGAGAAAAAGGAGCAATATTTTGTAGAAGACTACTACTATGGCTAACTATGGTTACTATGGCCTACTACTGAATCCTAATATTGGTAGTATGCCCGAAAGAAAAACTGGTTGATGTAAGATGTGAGTTTTTGGACTTTCTTACGGTAAAAAATCTGTAGCTTTTAATCGGATTAAGATATTTTGATGAGGTTTTTTGCGTGTAAAAGTAAAAGCACGCATTCTAATGTAGACCTGAGTTTCGGAGACCTAACAATTTTTTTTATATTTTTAAAAACTTCCAAACTTAAGTTTTCATACAAAAGTCGCGTCAAAGAAAAAACGCTATTTTAACGTATTTTTATGCCCAGTAGTGACAAAAAGACACAATTATAGGAGAACGAGTGGAAGCATCGTCATGAAATTCGGCACGAACATTCTCTCCCATATAGGGCTCTATGACATCGAAAATGTACAAAATCGAACGGCAGCCTACTTTTTTAATTAACTTGCAGTTCGGATCGGAAGCTTATATTTTATAGCCGTGTTTACTGTATTGGTAAAAGTATTTTTAAAAAAAAATGTAATTCATATTGCACGCTTTGGGAATTAGTACTTGCTACTTAAATTCGAGGTTCTATATAGAAGTTGATGGCAAAGATCTGAAGGATACTTTCTTAAAGTTGTTTTTCATTCTAGTTTAAACGAAATGAGCATCTGAAATGACTTTAATATAAGAATTGTTAAATTGCCTGGGAGTCCTCTTTTGGGGGGGTACGTATCAACCTCGTGCTAAAATAATAATACATTCATAGTACTAGTATTAACCATTATTGCATAATTCATTTGTTCGCTATATTTATTTTTCTTTTATAGAAAATTTTCTATACAGGCGAAAAATGGAATTAATACTCCAATTGTTACCGAAATAAAAAATGCTATTTTTAGCCGGCAGAGTGCAGTAGATAAAAGTGCAGCTTCTGTTTATTGTTGTTTCTTTTGTTGATGACTTGAAAAAAAACGGTGTAAACGTACTTTTTAAGCACATAGTCAAAAGGTTCACCAGACGAGAAACCAGTTAATTTTGGTTCTTGAGGCAGTTTCAAAAAAGTTCCAACCTTAATAAAAAATTTATAACTTGCAGCAAACGGCTGCTTACACGTGTCGAATAAATATATTAATTTAAAAACTAAGTCTTTTTTACAATGTCGCTTGTTGGTCCTCTCCCTCTCGCACAGTGTCCAATACCGAGTACTGGCATGCTTGACGCGATGGTGTCTTCTTTGGTGCAAACATTGCTTGTAGCTCAGTGTGCCATTTCGGATCCTGATCAATGGCCACCGGACTATGCTAATGAGGCACTACTACCAGGAAGACTCGACGGCTTTGATTTTGTGGTGATTGGTGCCGGTTCGGCTGGTTCTGTGGTGGCCAGTCGTTTAAGTGAAAATCCCAAATGGAAAGTGTTGGTTTTAGAGGCTGGTGGCGATCCGCCTCAAGAGTCAGAGGTAACCTCTCTGGCGCATGGCATACAACATACGAACTTTACATGGAACTATTGGACCGAGTCGAGTGAGAGAGTTAATTTGGCATTAGATAACCATAGGTGTTACTGGCCGCGTGGTAAATGTATTGGTGGTACTGGCGCTATTAATGGTATGATTTATGTGCGTGGTAATCGCAGGGATTACGATGGTTGGCTGCGACAAGGAAATCCCGGTTGGGGCTACGATAATGTTTTGTCTTATTTTGAGAAGTCAGTACGACCTGCTGGTAATTCGTCCATGCCGCAAGGTTACCTGATGGTAAATGAATTCCCTTTTTTCGATCACGACATACAAAATATGATGCGGAGAGCTGCCAAAGAGCTGGGTATACCGTGGGTAACTCGTTTTGAGGAGGGCAGTGAAACTGGTTATGGAAATTTACCTGGAACAATAAAAAATGGCGAGCGGATGAGTAGCGGAAAAAGTTATCTGGGCAGAGTGGCCGATAGGCCTAATCTGAAAGTAATAAAGTATGCTCAGGCAACGCGCATTAATTTTGATAGTTCAGGGAAACGCGTGAAATCGGTGAATTTCATACTAAGAGGTAGAAAAAAGTTGCAAGTGCATGTTAAGAAAGAGCTGGTGCTCTCAGCAGGGACCATTGACACGGCGAAGCTGCTTTTACTTTCCCGGATTGGTCCCAAACAACATTTGGATGAAATGAAGATCCCAGTGTTGCATGATTTGTCTGTTGGTGAAAATCTGCAGGACCATTTATTTGTCCCGTTATTCTTGAAAATTAGCGCAAGGATTGCAAGCGAGCAGGATCAACAAGACAACCTTTACAATTATTTAATGCATCGGCATGGTCCACTCACAAGCAAAGGTATAAATTCGATACTAGGTTTCATCAATACCGATGAGGATTCGGCCAGCCCCTATCCCGATATCAAATTTCAGCATATGTACTGGCAACGTAGCAATGTCGCTGGCTTACTCTTGTGGATCAAAAATATCGGCATAAAGGATCAGTATAGTCAACATATACTCGAAATGCTTAACACCGGTGATCTTTTTATGGCTTATACTGTACTGGCCCATCCCAAATCAAGCGGCAAAATTAAATTGCGCTCCACCGACTACAGGGATGCACCGAAAATCTTTCCCGACTACTTACAGAAGTCGGAGGATGGAGAGACGTTGGTACGTGGATTACGCCACGTGATGAGAATGGAGAAGACCCGTGCTTTTATGACGAAAGAGGCGCAATTAGTGCGGATACCGATCGAGGAGTGTGACCGCTTTACGTTTAAAAGTGATGATTACTGGCGTTGCTACATAAAGTACTTTAGCGCAACGATGTATCACCTGACGGGCACCGTCAAGATGGGTCCGAGCTCAGATGGCTCAGCATGTGTAGATGCCCGTCTCAGGCTGTATGGCGTTAAGAACTTGCGTGTGATTGATGCCAGTATAATGCCCAACGTAACCAGTTGTAATACGAATGCTCCGACCATTATGATTGCAGAGAAAGGGGCGGACTTGATAAAGGAAGATCATTTCAAATAAAATTATAATAAATAATATGACATATTTTTACTACTATATACATCGTTCTCTGATGTACACTTTAATCATTTGTGAAAAGGAAAATAAAAGGTTCCGCATAGGTTTCACACGCCAGCCTTAAGAGACTCCCAAGCAAACTAAACAAATAAACAGCGCAAAAAATGGGGAATTTTTAGTATTTTAAGGGATGTCAGCCGAACAGAAAAATTAACAGTACAAAAACGTTCACTGAGTAATTTTGAAGCAGTAATGAAAAAAATGGTGTGCTTTTAAGCCCGATAGAACTTGAAATTGTAAATAATAACACAAAAACTTTAATTCTAAAGGAATTGTATTTTTCATTTGAAAGATCAATACATGGCATTAACATTTGAAAATGATTTCCGGAATATAGCCAACGCACCTGTTAGTGACGAAGCGCATTTTAGACGTCCCATTTTGGGTCACTTTTTCGGGCACTGTTGGCCGTGTATCACACAGAACACGAATAATGTTGGCCTGCAAGGCATCAATTGTTGCTGGATTATCAGCATAAACCAGTGACTTCACGTGGCCCCACAGGAAATAATCAGGAGCTGACAAATCACAAGACTTTGAAGGCCAATTGAAAGGTCTACTCGAAATCAACTTATTTTGATTTCAATAAGTCGATGGTTGCCGTCGCCGTATGGCGATCGACGACCAATTAATCAAGTTACAGCGGCAACATTTTCTCTTCAGGGCCCATATTCGTTTGGTGCGTTGAAGTTATTGCATCATTTAGAAAGTATGTGGCCCGGAATTTATTCACAGTTGGACTCGTTTACAGTTAACCCTTCAGTAAGTTCTATCTAAGCAAAAACAGAGTGTTTTTTGCCATGCTTTCCCAGAAAATTCGGGCCACACAGATTCCTCCAACACCGATTGTAGATTTTACGCTTAGTAAAAAATTATAAAAAATTTGCCATCTTCAAAAAGATTGTATAGGGTTGACGCCGCCACTTCCTCGCTGTGTGCCCCTATACTAGCTACGTCACTGCTTTAGGGTCACTGTGAATACTTTCATGAGACATTTTTTTAGTCCATTTAGAAGAAGATATTCGCCGCACACGCTTATAACAAACGAAAAGGAATCAATATTCAAGCTTCGTTGATTATTCTTATTTTTTAGTATCAGTAAACAAAAGGTTTTATTTATATCGATATTGTTATTCCTTTTGTTCATGGTATGAAAAGAGAAGTTGAAAGAAAGCAGTTGGATCTTTTTAAGCACACGCTTAAAGAGCAACACGCCCAGACGATAAGTTAATTTCGGTACATGAGGCGATTTTTAATTAGTTCCAAACCTACTTAAATTATTAATACGCAGTATAAGGAACAATAGAACACGCGCCTGCAATCGGTGACCTACAACTATTTAACTTTGCGATGTCGCTTGTTGGTCCTCTCCCTCTCGCACAGTGTCCAATACCGAGTACTGGCATGCTTGACGCGATGGTGTCTTCTTTGGTGCAAACATTGCTTGTAGCTCAGTGCGCCATTTCGTATCCTGATCAATGGCCACCGGATTATGCTAATGCGGCTTTACTAACAGGAGGACTCGACGGTTTTGATTTTGTGGTGATTGGTGCCGGCTCGGCTGGTTCTGTGGTGGCCAGTCGTTTAAGTGAAAATCCCAAATGGAAAGTGCTGGTCTTAGAGGCTGGTGGCGATCCGCCTCAAGAATCAGAGGTACCTTCTCTATGGCCTAGCATTCAACATTCAAACTTCACATGGAACTACTGGACGGAACCGAATGATAGAACCAGTTTCGCAATCAATAATCGTAGGAGTTACTGGCCGCGTGGTAAATGTATTGGTGGTACTGGCGCTATTAATAGTATGCTTTACGTACGTGGTAATCGGAAGAATTACGATGGTTGGCTGCGGCAAGGAAATCCCGGCTGGGGCTACGATGACGTTTTACCGTATTTTGAAAAGTCAGTGCGACCCGCTGGCAATTCATCAATGGCTCAAGGTTACTTGATGGTCAATCAAATGAGTCGTTCCGATCACCATATACAAAATATGATTCGTTCAGGTGCCAAGGAGCTGGGGATCCCTTGGGTAGCGCGGTTTGAGGAGGGTAGTGAAACGGGTTATGCAAATTTACCAGTTACAATAAAAAATGGAGTCCGAATGAGTACCGGTAAAACCTTTTTGGGTAGAGTAAGCGATCGGCGCAATCTGAAGGTCATCAAGTTTGCTCAAGCAACGCGCATTAATTTTGATGCAGCAGGCAGGCGTGTAAAATCGGTAAATTTCATCCTTCGCGATCGTCAAACAGTACAGGTCCGTGTCGGTAAAGAATTGGTGCTCTCAGCAGGGACCATTGATTCGGCAAAGCTGCTTTTACTTTCCGGGATTGGTCCCAAACAACATTTGGATGAAATGAAGGTACCAGTGTTGCGTGATCTGCCAGTGGGTGAAAATCTACAGGATCATTTAGGTTTACCGTTATTTTTGAAAATGAGGCCAGGAATTGCAAACCGGTTGGAATCACTAGACAACCTTTACAGTTACTTGATACATCGGAAGGGTCCACTCGCCGGAGATAGCACACATTCTATAGCCGGCTTTCTTAACACCCTTCAGGATTCAGTTAGTCCCTATCCTGATATTGAGTTTCACTATATGTACTGGAAACGTAACTATTTGGACAGTACACGCTTGTGGCTAAAAAATGTCGGTATAAAGGATCAGTATATCCAATATGTTTTAGAAATCCTTGGCACCGGTGACCTTGTTATTGTCTATGTTTGTCGTCTTGCTGGTCTTGCTCGTCCCAAATCAGTCGGTAAAATTAGATTGCGGAGCACTGACTACAAGGATGCTCCGAGAATATTTCCCAACTATTTGAAAGAACAAGAGGATGAGGATACATTGTTGCGTGGCATTCAGCATATAATGAAAATGGAAAGGACACAGGCTTTTCTTTCCGAGAAAGTTCATCTGCAGCAGATACCTGTCGAAGAGTGCGATCGCTATACGTTCAAGAGCGATGAGTATTGGCGCTGCTACATAAAATATTTTAGCAGTACCTTGTTCCATCAAACGGGTACAGTTAAGATGGGCCCGAAGGCCGATCACAGCGCTTGTGTAGACTCAAATCTAAGGCTGCATGGTGTGAAGAATTTGCGTGTGATTGATGCCAGTATAATGCCCAATGTACCCAGTTGTAATACAAATGCTCCGACCATTATGATTGCTGAGAAAGGGGCGGACTTAATAAAGGAAGACAACTGAGCAGTTGAAGTGAAGTGTGGATAAGATTATAATACAATAATACACATTAAACATACATACATTGGCTTTTATTATTATATATTTTTGTTTTTAATTAACTTTGGAAATATGTATAAGATTTGTGAACGTGAGTGTTTAGTGGTGCGGAAGAGCGAGATTTTCCAAAATTTTAGCGATCTCGTTCTCGGTTCTCGTATCATCTTAACAAACTGGTCTCAAAATATAATAATATAAACAAATTGCGAACTTCTCAAATAAATTAGAAACTATATTTATTATCTATTTATCTATTTATTATCTATCTATTTATTAAATAAACTATTTACACAAAATTTATACTATTAAATTTTGTTCTATCGTACATATGGAGTATATTATTTTTCTTATAAAACACGAATTTCAATTTTGGCATTATAAAAGAAAAAGGTCTACCTATAAGAGAATAAACGCTTATAAATAAATGTTAAAACATTGTCGTAGAAATCACCCTCATTAAAAATACAGCTGACAGTAAGACCTCAATGACAGAAAGGTACTTCCGCTTATAATAGGAGCACTACATCCCTGAATATATTAATACTCGTATACTCGTATAGATTAATACTCGTAACTTGTATTTCGTTATTCATTCGGAAATAAACTACCAACTGAATCAGGAGTCGTCGTCGTTTCTTCTTTCTCTCATTTATCGCAACAGGTTATGGGCCCAGGTGTCGTGTTTAAAATTCGGCTAACTGCGATAACAATGATCTAACAATTTAATTAGTCGTGTGCTCGGAAAGACAAAAAAAGTTATGAATCTTTATCAAATAGGGAAACTGGACGACCATAATTATAACACTTGGTGTGTACAAAAGCGTGGAGTGCTGATTCACGCAGAATTATGGGAAGTGGTTTTGCTCTCAAAAAAGTTGAGAGCATGAAGCCACAGGAGTTGGCTGCATGGGAGATGCTCGATCAGAAAGCACTGGCGTCTCTAACGCTGAGCATCAAGGCGTCCCAAATTGGACATATTAAGCATTGCCAAACATCCTCTGCAGTATAGGAGAAATTTCGAGAAATTTACCAACCTCGAGGACCGGTAAGAAAGGTGTCACTATACAAAAACCTCCTAAGCCTCAGTATGTCTGAAGCAGATAGCGTATCTAAATACTTAAGTCTTTTCACCGAAACCACTGAAAAATTGTCGGAGGTTGGTATTGAGCTAAGTGAGGAGCTGTTGGTAATAATTTTATTGTCCAGATTGCCAAGTCAATACGAAAATTTCGTTACCGCCATTGAAACCCGTGACACGTTACCCACGTTTAGCACGCTGAAGGTGAAGCTTTTGCAAGAGGGAGACAGGCAATGCCAACGGTATAGTTCCGTTAACGAAGGTTCAAGTTCCCAGGTTCAAGCTCAACCGAAACAACAAAAACAACCGTAAAACGAGTGGCAAGTGTTATAACTGTGGAAAGGCAGGGCATTTCGCTGCAAAGTGCAGAGCGCCAAAAAAGAAACAAGAAGAACATCAATATGGCTATTCCATTCTAGCAGCTACAGATGCTGCAGTTTTGAATAAGTCGTCATGGTGTATTGACAGTGGTGCCACATCACATATGTGTTGTGAGCGAAATATGTTTGACACGTACCAGAACTGCAAGCAGAGAATAATGCTCGCTGGAGAAAATTAGATTGAATCTATAGGCAGCGGTGATATAATTATAAAAGGTGATGCATGTACAGTAGGGTGGTCCTTAGCTATATGGGTAAAAAAATTTTGTGAGATTTTTTTTTTCTTACCCCCCCAAATTTTTACATATGATAAGAAAACTATATATCCAAACTTTCAGCAAGATCAGATATCGGCAAGTCGTGCCGCAGAAAACTGCGTACACCTGATTGCAGTTTTTGCACTTTGCGGGCAAAAAGTGTTTTTTGGGAGGGAAGTATATGTCGTAATTTTCAATTTTCTCAAGAACTATAAGACATAGATCTGTTCTGTTTGAAACATTTTTTGTAGAATTTATCACAAAACTACGGAATCAGAAAAAAAATTATACTTATTCATGTAATTTTTTTAAAAAAATTGCAACCAACAATTTTTTTTCGAAATTTGTTTTGAAAATTTTAAATTTGAGATTAATTTTCTCAAAAACTATTTGACCTAGAAGTCTAACTTTAAAAGTATTTTAAAGGTTGGATATTTGTTTTTTAAAAACAGGAAACAGAAATGATATAAGTGTTACCGTTATTTTTTGAAATTTTTTTTTATGGTTTGAAGTCGCGTTTTTAGAAAAACCCCTCCCGCGCCTGAATTGGGAAAATTGCTCCTCCCCCTAATATGACTTTTTCCTTGTCTCGACTCAACCCACACGTCCTAAACTTTTGATACATCTTATACGGAACGCCCTGGATATATTTCAATACATGCCGACTTTTATTAAGGTTGATTTTAGTCGAATCAGGATAACACCGCCGATAATCTTCTAGTACTTGCAAAATGAAACGTTTATTATTTTTTTGAGCTCTCAGCAAGAGCTAAAGTAAAACCACTTGTTGTTGTCAATGGCAGTGAGTGTAATAACAGTTACGGTACACTTATGCCGTGGTTAAATTTTTAAACTTTGCCTTAAATGCGGCACGGGTTCCCGTTATCCGATTTCGCTAAAAATTGGTATTTATCATTCTTTCATTACGTGTCATAATTTAGAAGGGTAAGACAAAAAAAAATCGGAAGTTGAAAAATAAGGACCAGTCTAATGTACAGTAACTCTTAAAAATATACTACATGTTCCGAGCCTACAGGCAAATTTCATTTCGCTCAGTAAGGCAGTGAACACCGGTCTAGTGGTGAAATTTGATAGTCACCATGCCTACGTTAAGGATAAATCTGGCAATACCATAATAAAAGCTGCAAAAAGCAATAACTTGTTTGTTTATGAATACAAAACGCAAAATTCGTGTTTCTATTCTGCATTAAAATACCGCTGAATTATGGCACAATAGGTTTGGCCATTTAAATTATGCAAGTTTAAATAAGTTATTTAGAAAGAATATGGTGGTTGGTACAAAGATTTTAAAATATCCAAAGTTTATTAATTGCAAAACGTGCATTAAATGTAAATTATGTGTGCTATCGTTTCCATTCCGAAAGTCGTGCAATAAAGTTACTGCAGTTAATACATACAGATGTATGCGGACCAATTAATGTCCAGTCAATCGGTGGGTCACGCTATTTCCTTACTTCTATTGACGATATGTCGAAAAAGACATTCGTCTATTTTATTAAATCGAAGGATGAAGTTCTTGAAAAATTTAAAATATCCAAAAACATGGTGGAATGCCAAACTGGTAAAAAATTAAATGTATTAGAAGTGACAATGGGCGTGAGTACCTAAATAAAAGTTTCGATATATTCCTACGTGACAATGGAATAACACGACAGCTAATAGTAGCATACACACCACAGCAAAACGGAGTGGCAGAACGCATCAACAGAACCTTGACCTAATTGGCACGGTGTATGTTATCACATGCAGGACTCAATGAGTCGTTATGGGCAGAAGCAGTTGCTACATCTGCGTATTTACGCAACAGATCACCCACAAAATCACTAGTTAATTTCACGCCAGAAGAAATATGGAGCGGTAAAAAACCCTCAATAAAGCATTTAAGGGTATTTGGATCGAATGTCATCGCATTAGACAAAACAAGAGAACATAAGTTTTCTCCCAAAGGTAAAGAATATGTTTTTGTCGGCTATTCGACAAGTGCAAAGGCATATCTCCTTTTCGACAAAAATTGCCGAAAAATCACAGAAAGTCGAGATGTTATATGAAGTACGAGACGAAGTCTATATGAAGCAACCGGAAGGCTTTAAAAATAAACAATTTCCTGAGCGTGTGTTACGTCTTAATAAGGCCTTATACGGACTCAAACAATCTTAGCTTGTTGGGAGTGGAACTCCAAAATAGGTTCATTTTTTAAGAGCATCGGATACATTCAATGAAGCAACGAGCCATGTTTATATAGAATGCAGAATAAAGATAAGTTAAATTTATTTGCCATTATGTTGACGATTTAATTATAGCCTGTAGCTGCAAAGAAGATTTAATACGGGTAAAAAAGCAAATTTGAGACAAATTTGCCTTGGTTGACAAGGGTCCTGCCCTTTCATCATTCATCATTTCTTAGGAATGGAAATCGAGCGTGATGGAGAAGTAGGCTCAATACAAGTTGGCCATAAACAATACATCAAAAAATTATTAGAGCAATATGATGTGGAAAGATGCCGGCCAGTTTCAACTCCTCTAGACCCAGGTTATCAAATTTTTTGTTCAAATGAAAACTGCAAAAGTGTAGATGCCACAGGCTATCAGTCATTAATTGGAACTTTGATGTATCTAGCGTTGACAACTAGGCCTGACATTTTGCATTCCGTATGCAAATTGGCCCAATACAACAAGAATCCTCATATAGAGCATGAGACCGGAGCTAAACACATATTACGATACTTATCGAATACCATGAATTATAAGTTGAAATACGAAAGATGTGGAAAGCAGGTTGAAGGTTACTCCGATGCAGATTGAGGAGGAAACCAAATTGATAGGAAGTCATACACCGGTTATGCGTTTATTCTGTCCGGTTCACTCATATCATGGGAATCAAGGAAACAGACAACTGTGGCTTTAAGTAGCACTGAAGCCGAATATATGGCTCTCTCCACAGCAGCCAAAGAAGCTATATATTTAAGAAGATTACTAAAGGAAATCGAATGCTATGATACCCCCTATAACTATCAATGCAGATAATTTGAGTGCACAGCAATTAGCTTCCAATCCTGCTTATCCAGCGCGCACGAAACATATTGATATTAGATATCACCATATACGTGAAGTTTTAAAAAACAAGGACATAAATTTGAAGTATGTACGTTTCCACCAATGATATGGTGGCCGATATACATATTTACAAAAAATCTAAAACGAAACACTTAAAATTTGTTGAATTAATGGGCTTAAAGCTGTAATTAATATTGTAAATGCAGTACTCATATTAAGGTGCGGTATTGGAAAGTAAAAAGGTATAATATTCCGCTTATAATAGGAGCACTGCATCCCTGAATATATTAATACTCGTATATCTCATTTTATTGTAAACTTGATTCGTAACTTGTACTTCGTTATTCATTGGGAAATAAACTACCAACTGAATCAGTAGCCGTCGTCGTTTCTTCTTTCTCTCATTTATCGCAACAAATGTAACTATGAGACAATATATTAAACAGGTTTATTTGCTTAAAAACAAATGACCATCTAGGAGACAACAGATTTAAGCTCCTTTCAATTAATTACGCTGGCATTAAATTCTGTCCACTACTAATCCTCTACAGCACAAATGTGAAATTACTCACTGAGGGATTAAAGGCAGAAGCACCGATTTAAGGTTATGTATGTATGTTAATAAATCTAAATGTAAACTTTTTGTTAACGATCATAAGGCTCATTCCGAACTTATGGAAGTTCTAAAATATAGTGACGATGTTGAAGTGCATACATTCACAACGATAGAAAATAGAACTCACTCCTTAGTCCTTCGAGGTCTCACGGCCGATTATGAGGGTGATGATATAAGGCAGGAGATGGACGTAATTGTTCCTAACCTGGTTTTCAAGGTTTTCCTGTTTTTAACGCTCTAAGACGAGAAAAGAAAACGTAGAAACGTAGAAAAGAGCGAAGAAAGCTCAGGACTCTAAAATTTTAAACCCAGTGACTTTTCGTTCGCGGATGTTATTAAATGTAAGAAACCTTCACCGTACATTAACGTAACTTCCTCCTATGATACTGGTACGTCAAAGGGATTATTCAGTAAATTCCTTGAGTTCTCCAATGCACTATTTGGCCCAGATGTACATATCTTTTTTGGTGGCACGTCAGCATTAAAATTGGCAATTCTATTGAAATAAAAAGGTTAGCCTATTTGGTACTTTTGGACCAAGCAATTCTCGCAGATTCTTCCACAACCGATTGTAGATTAGGCTGGGCACAAAAAATATTAAAATTTCCATTGTCAAAACTTCCTCCCAGGGTGTCACCCATATTAGCTACGTCACTGCTTTAGGATCCCTGTGAATGCTTTCATGAGTAATTTTTTGGTCCATTTCAAGAAGATATTCGCCGCAAACGCTTATAACAAGCGAAAAGGAATCAATATTCAAGCTTCGTTGATTATTCTTATTTTTTAGTATCAGTAAACAAAAGGTTTTATTTATATCGATATTGTTATTCCTTTTGTTCATGGTATGAAAAGAAAAGTTGAAAGAAAGCAGTTGGATCTTTTTAAGCACACGCTTAAAGAGCAACACGCCCAGACGATAAGTTAATTTCGGTACATGAGGCGATTTTTAAATAGTTCCCAACCTACTTAAATTATTAATACGCAGTATAAGGAACAATAGAACACGCGCCTGCCAGCGGTGACCTACAACTATTTAACTTTGCGATGTCGCTTGTTGGTCCTCTCCCTCTCGCACAGTGTCCAATACCGAGTACTGGCATGCTTGACGCGATGGTGTCTTCTTTGGTGCAAACATTGCTTGTAGCTCAGTGCGCCATTTCGTATCCTGATCAATGGCCACCGGATTATGCTAATGCGGCTTTACTAAAAGGAGGACTCGACGGTTTTGATTTTGTGGTGATTGGTGCCGGCTCGGCTGGTTCTGTGGTGGCCAGTCGATTAAGTGAAAATCCCAAATGGAAAGTGCTGGTCTTAGAGGCAGGTGGCGATCCGCCCCAAGAGTCAGAGGTACCTTCTCTAGTGCCTAGCATTCAACATTCAAACTTCACATGGAACTACTGGACGGAACCGAATGATAGAACCAGCTTCGCATTTAGTCATCGTAGGTGTTACTGGCCGCGTGGTAAATGTATTGGTGGTACGGGCGCTAATAACGGTATGCTTTACGTACGTGGTAATCGGAAGAATTACGATGGTTGGCTGCGGCAAGGAAATCCCGGCTGGGGCTACGATGACGTTTTACCGTATTTTGAAAAGTCAGTGCGACCCGCTGGCAATTCATCAATGGCTCAAGGTTACTTGATGGTCAATCAAATGAGTCGTTCCGATCACCATATACAAAATATGATTCGTTCAGGTGCCAAGGAGCTGGGGATCCCTTGGGTAGCGCGGTTTGAGGAGGGTAGTGAAACGGGTTATGCAAATTTACCAGTTACAATAAAAAATGGAGTCCGAATGAGTACCGGTAAAACCTTTTTGGGTAGAGTAAGCGATCGGCGCAATCTGAAGGTCATCAAGTTTGCTCAAGCAACGCGCATTAATTTTGATGCAGCAGGCAGGCGTGTAAAATCGGTAAATTTCATCCTTCGCGATCGTCAAACAGTACAGGTCCGTGTCGGTAAAGAATTGGTGCTCTCAGCAGGGACCATTGATTCGGCAAAGCTGCTTTTACTTTCCGGGATTGGTCCCAAACAACATTTGGATGAAATGAAGGTACCAGTGTTGCGTGATCTGCCAGTGGGTGAAAATCTACAGGATCATTTAGGTTTACCGTTATTTTTGAAAATGAGGCCAGGAATTGCAAACCGGTTGGAATCACTAGACAACCTTTACAGTTACTTGATACATCGGAAGGGTCCACTCGCCGGAGATAGCACACATTCTATAGCCGGCTTTCTTAACACCCTTCAGGATTCAGTTAGTCCCTATCCTGATATTGAGTTTCACTATATGTACTGGAAACGTAACTATTTGGACAGTACACGCTTGTGGCTAAAAAATGTCGGTATAAAGGATCAGTATATCCAATATGTTTTAGAAATCCTTGGCACCGGTGACCTTGTTATTGTCTATGTTTTACTTGCTCATCCCAAGTCAGTCGGTAAAATTAGATTGCGCAGCAATGATTACAAGGATGCTCCGAGAATATTTCCCAACTATTTGAAAGAACAAGAGGATGAGGATACATTGTTGCGTGGCATTCAGCATATAATGAAAATGGAAAAGACACAGGCTTTGCTTTCCGAGAAAGCGCATCTGCAGCAGATACCCATCGAAGAGTGCGATCGCTATACGTTCAAGAGCGATGAGTATTGGCGCTGTTACATTAAGTACTTCAGCAGTTCACATTACCATCATACGGGTACTGTTAAGATGGGCCCGAGGGGCGATCACAGCGCTTGTGTAGATTCAAATCTAAGGCTGCATGGAGTGCAGAATTTGCGGGTGATTGATGCCAGTATAATGCCCAATGTACCCAGTTGTAATACTAATGCTGCGACCATTATGATTGCTGAGAAAGGGGCGGACTTAATAAAGGAAGACAACTGAGCAGTTGAAGTGAAGTGTGGATAAGATTATAATACAATAATACACATTAAACATAAATTTGTACTTATTATGTACTTATTATTATATATTTTTGTTTTTAATTAACTTTGGAAATATAAGGTTTGTGAATGTGGGTGTTGCGGAAGAGCGAGATTTTCCAAAATTTTGGCGATCTCGTTCTCGTATCGTGTTAAAGAACTGGCATCAAAATATTGAGAATTTAAATTTAAATTTTGGAATTATAAAAGAATAAGGTCTACCTATAAGAAAATTAACGCTTATAAGTAAATGGTAAAACATTGTCGTATAAACCATCCCAATTAAAAATACAGCTGACAGTAAGACCTCATGACAGAAACAGCTGACGACAAAAAGCTTCAAAATAAAAGTTTGGATTGGCAACTTTTACGACGTGCACGTGTTTTTTCAAGTAGAAACAAGAAAACGGAATATAAAATTATTGAAATATTGCAAAGATCTAATGCAATGACCAAACACGTCAAATGCGATCCGAAGAAAAATCCCGGAAAGCAATCTTCCGCTGAAGAGCAAATAAAAGGCAACGATGTCTTTCGATGTCTCTGAAGATGAAAATGAAAGCGGCGAAATGGACTCAGAACTGAACCGGAAAAGGAATGTAACTACGACCATCTAGGAGACAACAGATTTAAACTCCTTTCCACTCTTCTGTGCTCGCGAATTAAGTCAGCTCCAACCCAGCTTCACAGCTGAAATCAAATTTTAACTACGCTGGCGTTAAATTCTCCACCAATAATCTTCTACAGGACAAACGTGAAATTACTCACTGAGGTATTAAAGGCAAAAGCTCCCGATTTGATATTTAAGGTTATGTATGTTAATAAATCGAAATGTAAACTTTTTGTTGACGATCATAAGGCTTATGATCGAACTTATGGAAGTTCTAAAATATAGTTATGATGTTGAAGCGCATACATTCACAACGATAGAAAATAGAACTTACTCTTTAGTCCTTCGTGCTCTAACGGCTGACTATGAGGGGGATGAGATAAGACAGGAGCTCGACGTCTTATTCCTAACCTGGTTTTTAATGTTTTCCCGTTTTTAACCGAAAAAGCAAAAAAAAAAAAACAGTGAGACTACCGATCTCTTTGTCGTGCAAGTTCTTCCCCGCAAGACTTCTAACGATATTGTTAAAATTAAATATTTATTTCACTCCCGTGAACCTTGGGGGAAAGCAAAGAGATCTAATAACCCCATTCAATCTAAGCGATGCCAAAGTTGGGCTCTTGGCACAAAATTGTGCCAGAGGTTATAATTGTGTCAAGTGCAGTCAAAAACACGACCCTGGTTAGTGCCTTAATGGAAAGAAAGAGGGATCCATCGCCTTTTGTGTTAATTGCAAGGAGAACGGGCATCCCGCTAATTATCGCGGTTGCCCTGAGTACAAAGTGAGCGAATACCATTAGCAGACGTTATTAAATGTAAGAAACCTTCATCGCACATTAACGTAACTCCCTCCTTTGATATTGGTACGTCAAAGGGATTATTCAGTAAATTCCTTGAGCTATCCAATTCACTCTATGGCACAGATTTATTTTCTCAGGTGGCATGTGTTAAAGAGTTCATTGTCAGCATAAAAAGTGGCAATTCTATTGAAATGAAAAGGTTACCATACTTAAAACGTTTGGACCAAGTAATTCTCAACGCGAATAATAATTATGATGCGTAAACATCTTATTACTTTAAATACCGCTTTTTTGGTAGACAATAGTATTTTCATCCACCATAACACTAAGTGCCTTAAAAGCTAATAAACGTATTCTAAATAATACTCAACTAAATTATCTATAATCACACCAACACAAGTGTTCCGAATCTATGTCACCTCATGTATATATTTTTACACAAGCCTTATGCTTCTATAAGTTTCGCGAATGATTTCGACGAGTGATTTTCAAAGTAAATTAGAGGCGCCACCACTTCCTCCCCGGGTGTCACCCATATTAGCTACGTCACTGCTTTAGGATCACTGTGAATGCTTTCATGAGACATTTTTTAGTCCATTTCGAAGAAGATATTCGCCGCACACGCTTATTACAAACGAAAAGGAATCAATATTCAAGCTTTGTTGATTATTCTTATTTTTTAGTATCAGTAAACAAAAGTTTTTATTTATATCGATATTGTTATTTCTTTTGTTCATGGTATGAAAAGAAAAGTTGGCAGAAAGCAGTTGGACCTTTATTAAGCACACGCTTAAACAGCAACACGCCCAGACGATTACTTGATTTCGGTCTATGAGGCGATTTTTAAATAGTTCCAAACCTACTTAAATTATTAATACGCAGTATAAGGAACAATAAAACACGCGCCTGCAATCGGTGACCTACAACTATTTAACTTTGCGATGTCGCTTGTTGGTCCTCTCCCTCTCGCACAGTGTGCAATACCGAGTACTGGCATGCTTGACGCGATGGTGTCTTCTTTGGTGCAAACATTGCTTGTAGCTCAGTGCGCCATTTCGTATCCTGATCAATGGCCACCGGATTATGCTAATGCGGCTCTACTAACAGGAGGACTCGACGGCTTTGATTTTGTGGTGATTGGTGCCGGCTCGGCTGGTTCTGTGGTGGCCAGTCGTTTAAGTGAAAATCCCAAATGGAAAGTGCTGGTCTTAGAGGCTGGTGGCAATCCGCCTCAAGAATCAGAGGTACCTTGTCTATGGCCTAGCATTCAACATTCAAACTTCACATGGAACTACTGGACGGAACCGAATGATAGAACCAGTTTCGCAATCAATAATCGTAGGAATTACTGGCCGCGTGGTAAATGTATTGGTGGTACTGGCGCTATTAACGGTATGCTTTACGTACGTGGTAATCGAAAGGATTACGATGGTTGGCTGCGGCAAGGAAATCCTGGCTGGGGCTACGATGACGTTTTATCGTATTTTGAAAAGTCAGTGCGGCCCGCTGGCAATTCATCCATGGCTCAAGGTTACTTGATGGTCAATGAAATGGCACGTTTCGATCACCATATACAAAATATGATTCGATCAGGTGCCAAGGAGCTCGAGATACCTTGGGTAGCGCGGTTTGAGGAGGGCACTGAAACGGGTTATGCAAATTTACCAGCTACAATAAAAAATGGAGTCCGAATGAGTACCGGTAAAACCTATTTGGGTAGAGTAAGCGATCGGCGCAATCTGAAGGTCATCAAGTATGCTCGAGCAACGCGCATTAATTTTGATGCAGCAGGCGGGCGTGTAAAATCGGTGAATTTCATCCTTCGCGATCGTCAAACAGTACAGGTCCGTGTCGGTAAAGAATTGGTGCTCTCAGCAGGGTCTACTGATTCGGCCAAGCTGCTTTTACTTTCCGGGATCGGTCCCGAACAACATTTGGATGAAATGAAGGTACCAGTGTTGCGTGATTTGCCAGTGGGTGAAAATCTACAGGATCATTTAGGTTTCCCGTTATTTTTGAAAATGAGGCAAGGAAGTGCAAACCAGTTGGAATCACTAGACAACCTTTACAGTTACTTGATACATCGAAAAGGACCGCTCACGAAAGGTCCACTTTCTTTAGCCGGCTTTGTTAATACCGTTCAGGATTCAATCAGTCCCTATCCCGATATTGAGTTTCACCATATGTACTGGCAACATAAGGATTTCGACGGTGCACGCTTGTGGCTCAAAAATATCGGTATAAAGGATCGGTATATCCAATATGTCCTAGAAATACTGAACACCGGTGACCTTCTTATTGTCTATGTTTTACTTGCTCATCCCAAATCAGTCGGTAAAATTAGATTGCGCAGCACTGACTACAGGGATGCTCCGAGAATATTTCCCAACTATTTGAAAGAACAAGAGGATGAGGATACATTGTTGCGTGGTATTCAGCATATAATGAAAATGGAAAGGACACAGGCTTTTCTTTCCGAGAAAGCGCACCTGCAGCAGATACCCGTCGAAGAGTGCGATCGCTATACGTTCAAGAGCGATGAGTATTGGCGCTGTTACATAAAATATTTTAGCAGTACCTTGTACCATCATACGGGTACTGTTAAGATGGGTCCGAAGGGCGATCACACCGCTTGTGTAGATTCAAATCTAAGGCTGCATGGTGTGAAGAATTTGCGTGTGATTGATGCCAGTATAATGCCCAATGTACCCAGTTGTAATACTAATGCTCCGACCATTATGATTGCTGAGAAAGGGGCGGACTTAATAAAGGAAGACAACTGAGCAGTGTTGAGTGAAGTGTGGATAAGGTTATAATACAATAATACCCAATAAACATAGTACATTTGTACTTATTATGTACTTATTATTATATATTTTTGTTTTTCATTAACTTTGGTTTATAATAAGGTTTGTGAACGTGAGAGGAAAAGTGAGATTTTCCACAATGTTGGCCATCTTGTTCTCGGTTCTCGTTTCGTTTTAACAAACTGGGCTCAAAATATAATAATATAAAACAGATTGCAAACTTCTAAAATAAATTAGAAATATTATTTAACTATATTATTTTTCTTATAAAACACGAAATTAAATTTTGGTTATATAAAAGAAAACGGTTTACCTATAAGAAAATGAACACTTATAAGTAATTGCAAGATTTTCAATACAAGTACAACATACATATCAACGAAGTGATTCTTGTCGATTCTACTTTGTTATTTTCGTTCGATCCATATTTTTGCGTTTTCAGTAAACGAACGAAGTGATCGAATGAGAGAGATGAGAGCGATTTAAAAGCATTTTCCTTCGAGGGAATAAGCGATATCGTTCGCTACTCAACGACAGGGTCGAAGTTATCGTTTCTAAGCACTTTCACAGTTTAGAAATTGCTTTTTAGGATCGAGGTGATAAAAAACACTTTAATCGCTTTTAATCTCTTCGTCTATTGAGAATCTTACAATAAATCTTAAAACATTGTCGTAGAAACCGCCCTAATTAAACATAAATATAGTTGATAATAAGACATCACTAATAGAAACAGCTGACGACAAACTGGAAAACTTTAAACAGCTTTAAGCCGAAGCCGCAATGGCGCGTTGGGCAGTGCGTGCATAAAATAGAGGTTTTTAAATGGTAACATTTAAAATTTATTTTGCGTTAAAATATATTTTAAATGTTAGCCTTATCTTTTAAATTTCAAATCTTGGCTTTACCAAGAGCAGAATATGTTTTATTTCAGAAAATCCGTTTAAAATATATTACATATAAGAGGTTGGAGTTGTTCTAAAGGAATCTGCCGCCATTTTAGGTTGAGACTATGGAGCACAATAATATTATGTCTGTTTATGTGGCTCCTCACCGGATCCTAATCGAAGGATTTTTGTTTTCCCGAGGAGATATTTCTCTACATTCTTTAAATATAATGCTGGAACGCTTTTGTTATTAAACACTTTTAAGCGAGACCGTAATACTTTTGCGTGATGGACACTTTGAAATAGTCAAACATTTCCACCCAAAATGTTTGCAGCAGTCCAACTTTGGAATGACTTTTTCTTAGTCTACACCGCTTTTCCGGTGTAATCGGAGGAGGGATGATCATTTAATAACCACAAAAGTCTCATATTCGGGCTGTATCTATTTCTTTAACAGAGAATCAAAACTTTTAGTGATGTTCGCCATGAAACTTGCTCCAGGTCATCTTTTGGTAACAAGCAAATACCATTAATTGATGATCTTAACGATTAAAATAAAACGTTTAGTATGAGATTGCTTTGAAGCAATAGCAATCCTTACTTAGGATAAAACTGGTTCTTAGTTTCTTCATGATTTCGGCAATGGCAGCACACACTGGTTAGCACATGAACATGTTTTGTAATTTTCGACTGTCCATATTTTCACAGCAATTTATTTATGTTTGTTTTTTATGGTTTTCAAAACAAAAAAGTGTTGTTGCAATAAGCCATAGGTTGCGGTGGAATGCACCAGTGGATACCAACGGGCGTTTTGAAATGCTTGCATAAGAAAAAATAGAGGTGACATAATACTGATTTCAGGGCAATGGTGTTAAATGGGTAAAAATGGGGGGAGGATATAATTTTGGGTGAGAATGTGGTTACATGGTACTTCAGCAAGTGTTCGTATTTTTTGACTGTACGACAAAACGTTACCAGTAAAAGGGTTAAGCGAGCCGTTCAACATGAAAAAAGAGACCATTCATGGTGAGAATAAGGTTAACTGGGTCTACGGTAAGTGTTCGTATGAATAAATTTAAGGATCGTTCAAGGGCCGTGTAAACAAAAAAGGGGTACATCTTAGTCAGGCTAAGGTTCAATTCCATACTGCTTCGATCTCTCTCTCTCTCTCTCTCTCTTTTTCTCTACTCGTATTTGATCGAAATTTATAGTGTAGAACTCCTCTCATAACATTTAACGAAATTACGAAAATCTAAGTATGATTAAAACGAGTAAACGCCGGCTGCTCAGTGCTGTTACGTGTGACGCATACACACACACACACAAACAAGAAGCTACGCATCCACCCATACACAATCTGTAACCTATTGGATGGAATGAAAATAGCGTTGACGAGACTGACCAGCGAAGTGCTGAAAAAGTGCTGCAACTTGTTAGTTTCAATCCAACCCTTGAGCATGTCGGCTTCGATTCCATTCAGTGCGGCTGAGTGTGCGGCACAAAGTGTCGGCGCAGTGAACAGTTTGGTGAATGCATTGATTCAAGGATTGCTTATCGCTCAGTGTTCTCTCACGCAAACCAATCGCTGGCCCCGTGACTTCGCGGACGAAGCCTTGCTGCCGGGTGGCCTGGATGGGTTTGATTTTGTGGTGATTGGTGCCGGTACGGCTGGTTCTGTGGTGGCCAGTCGTCTAAGCGAGAATCCGCGCTGGCGGGTTCTGCTATTAGAGGCAGGCGATGATCCGCCGCAAGAGTCCGAAGTGCCCGCTTTTCCCTTCACTGTGCAGCATTCTGACTTCACTTGGAACTATTGGTCGGAACCGAGTGACAAGGCCGGTTTGGCATTGAAAAATCAGTCGGTATATCTTCCACGCGGTAAAGGTATTGGCGGTTCTGGCGGCATCAATGGCATGCTCTACGTGCGCGGCAATCGCCAGGACTACGATGGCTGGTTGCAGCGCGGCAATCCCGGCTGGGGTTGGGATGATGTTCTGCCCTATTTCGAGAAGTCGGTGGTGGAGGCCTCAAGTAAACGTAACTCACCGCCGCAGGGGCACTTGACCGTGAGTGAGTTCGACAACTTTTATGACGACATTACGGAAATGGTTTTTGCTGCAGCGAAGGAACTGAATTTCCCTGTAGTGAGAAGTTTTGCGGAGGGCAGCGAGACGGGTTACTCCAATTTGCCGGGTAATCTGGCAAAGGGGCAACGTATGAGCAGCGGCAAGGGATATTTGGCTAAAGTTTCGGAGCGACCCAATCTGAGGGTGATTAAGAATGCTCAGGTAACACGTATAAACTTCGATGCCGCGGGAAAAAGAGTGCAGTCGGTGAACTTCGTGCTGCGTGGTCAGCAACGGCTGCAGGTCACAATGAGAAAGGAATTGGTGCTTGCGGCCGGGACGATCGATTCGCCCAAATTGCTAATGCTTTCCGGCATTGGTCCTAAAGAGCATTTAGCGCAAATACAAATTCCACTTTTACACGATCTTCGTGTTGGCGACAACTTGCAGGATCATGTGACTGTGCCAGCGTTTATCAAACTCGATGCTGGCACAGCGCAGCCCATAACACAGCAGGAGGTCTTTGATAGTCTTTACAATTACTTGATGCATCGACGTGGTCCCTTCTCCAGTCCCAGCACACTTTTCTTAACTGCTTTCATCAATAGCTTGAAGGGTTCCCTGAGTCCGTATCCGGATATAGAATATCATCATATTTTCGTAAGACGAGCCGATGTCAATTTTTTTAAAACTTGGTGCAAATGCCTCGCCATTCAGGATTCTTACGTCGCACATCTTACGGACGTTTTGGACACAGCCAATATGCTTATCGTTTACGTGGCGCTCGCTCATCCGAAATCAGCAGGCAAGATTCGATTGCGCAGCAACAACTACAGCGAGGCGCCGAAAATCTTTGCCAACTATTTGCAGGAGCCGGAAGATGGGGAGACCCTGCTGCGTGGATTCCAACACTTGATGAGAATGGAGAAGACGCATGCTTTTGTGGCGAAAGAGGCGCAGCTGGTGCAGGTGCCGATCGAGGAGTGTGATCGTTTCGCCTTCAGGAGTGATGATTACTGGCGCTGCTACATCAAGTACTTTAGCACAACGATGTATCACCAAACGGGCACCGTCAAAATGGGTCCGAAGACAGACCAAAAGGCTTGTGTGGATCCGCAACTGAGACTTCATGGCGTTGAGAACTTGCGTGTGGTTGATGCTAGCATCATGCCGAACGTACCGAGTTGTAATACGAACGCACCAACTGTTATGATTGCTGAGAAGGCAGCAGATTTGATAAAGCAAGGCTGGGAGGAGACGTTGCCACAACATGCCGAATTGTAATTCAATGAGAAGGATAAAAGGATTTTGGATAGAGATGGTTTCACGGTGCCATAACTTGCATATACAAGATGCAGACTCATCTATATCATTCCAAAGAATTTATTCAAAGCGCATTGAATTTTTTTAAAAGACATCGTTCGTAACTTTTATCGCTCTAGCGTTCAAACCTTTTAAACGAGTTTTGATATTCTCTTTTCCTTTTCGAAGCGGAAATTTGAGGCCAAATAAACCCTTTTTAAACAATGAAAATCTGATAAGTGGGAGCAGTTACCGTTGGTTATTCTGCTCGTTTCAGTGTTAATATGTATGTACTATTATTTTTGAAGTACCGAAGGTTATTAACCTCATCGCTGTTATCTACTACATCAACAATTCGTGTTTATTGTCATTCATTATACTTTACCATAAAATTCATTTCGCGTTATCACTGCTTGCAAAACAATTTTGATTAAAATTTTAGTAAAATTTATTTAATTCTGGTGTACGATAACTATAATTAAAAAAGAGCTCTTATGATTTTATGGAATATTTTTTTCACACTTATTTGATATTTAAACAAGTTTCTCGTAAGAATGAGGAGTCATTATTAAATTATTCTCTTAAACGACATTAAATTATTCTCTTTAATTACTATTAAATTATTCTCTTAAACGGCATCTAGCTTTACTGATGACAATCAGATTAATTTTGAAATTGTTTGAAGAGTAAAGTCCAAAAGCTGTTTAACTGTTTATAAATATTAACATACGTACTTTGTACCATAAAGTAAAGTTTAAAAAAATTTCAATCAAGTTTTGGAATCGAACTACACCTTTTTCAATTGTAGTTTTAAATTTTCAATTAATATTCAGAAATCTTCAATTGATGTTCAGAAAATTTCATTTAATATTCAGAACTTTTAAATTGATAATCAGAAAATTTCATTTGATATTCAGAATTTTCAATTCATATTTAGAATATTTCATTTGATATTTAGAAGCTTTCAATAAATAATCAGATAATATCATTTGATATTCAGAAATTTTGATTTGATAATCAGAAAATTTCTATTGAAATTCAGAAAATTTTAAACTGTACAGGGTTAAATGACTTTTGAATTTTATATATAGTTTTTTAGGCGGACCAATAACCTTTATTTTAAAAGTGGTAAAGATTCAAAGGCGTTCATATTTTTTAAAGATTTCCGTTTATTGAAAAAATTAACAACGTGATTGATTATACATTCATTGGTAGCATTTATTTAAATATTAATATACATACGTTTTGCGTGGTATTAATAATTTAACAAGCATAACATAACAAGTTGTTAATCACGTTGTTAATTTTTTCAATAAACGTGATTTTCTCTATTTCTGTATATCAAATGAAATTTATTGAATTTAAATAAAAAATTCTGAATATAAAATGAAATTTTCTGATTATTAAATGAACAGTTTTGAATATCAATTGAAAATTTCTGAATATCATATAAAATTTCTCAAATACAATTAAAAAAGGTGCAGCAGCGTTACTTTATCTATGAAATATTTATAGTCATAGTCGAGTTAACTTTTAATCCGAGGTTAACATTTATTTTCACAGTTGAAGTTTTAACTAAAGTTTAATTACGCCGATTTTCTCTGATTAACTCATAGTCAGCAAGCAGCTGTGTGTTTTGTCTAGTTACTAGACTTGTGTGTTTGTTAGCGAACAAAAAATTTAATATTGTTTGTATGAGGTTGTTGTATTAGCTAACAGATGCACTGTGAAATGAAAACAAAGTCAAATTAGGCTCAATTCAAAGTAATTGGTTTATTAACCAATGCATACTCTAACTAAAGTGTACTTTATCTTGAGACTATAAATATGCGCCAATGTTGTTGATTCTGTAATTATTCACAAACACCGGCCGTAATTAATTACAGACCTTTTGCTGATTGTATTTTTTTAAATTAATTTGATAACAAACAACGAGATTAACAATTGCAATTGAGTTTTTTTCAATTCAATGTTATTTGTTGTGCATTGATTTTTTTTTTTTTTAATTCTGCGTGTATTCAATATTATAAATTATAAATTTTGTTGTTTTTATCGTTGTTTTGAATGACAATTCCGGGTAATAATCGGTAGCAAACAAAACATTATGACTTATAGCAGAAAAAATTACTATTATTATCATAATTATTCAATTATTAATTATTATTGGCATTTACTTTTTATTCCATACTGAAGACAATCGAGAAGCTCGAAAAGTCATATGATTATAACTGTTTCTGTTTGTAAATAACAGAGAGAAACCTACAATATTTTTAAAAAACATTAAGATTGTTCAATGAAAAAATTAATGTTTCCATAAAAAGGACTTTTCGGTACATTCCCAAATTATGGTAGAGGTTATATACATATGTACAATAATAATTATAGTACATATTATGAAGTTAGGTATATAAATACAAGTATTAAGTTTGATTTCGATATTTGCCTTTTTTGACTTTAAAGAGAAAGGTGTACATTCACCTTAAAAAAGTACATTTTTTCCAGACTTAACAGTTCTTTCGTTTATAGTTTCTATTAATATGCTGTATACAAATATCAGAAGCCATTGAAAATAAGTCCCTTTTTATCAATATTTTTTTCTTACATGAAATTTGAAATACAAACTAAATCTATGCAAACAAATGTTAATTTATTATTTTTACACAAATTTTCTATCTTTTTCAGTTGCCCAAAGGAAGTGTATTTGACATGACTTTCTCAATAAAATAATAAAGAAAATATAATTTGTTCTTAATTGAAGAGTTTAAGTTAATTTATTGTTGGGTTCGAAAGTTGGGGTTATCGGACAGTGGTAACCCTGACTGTGAGTGTCGATTACGCATACTCGTGAGAGACTCTACTCGTTGCTATTCATTCTGCGGAGAGTGCAACAATTGCAAGTGCTGCCTTTTGCTTTTGCACTCACACACTTCTAGATTAAAAACAAATTACAAGCTCTGAGAGATTACATGCTGCTTTTTTTGTTCAACATTGAACGTTAAATAAATAGCAAAAGAGTTTATTTGCAAAAATACTCGTATTTAAATAGTCTCTGTTGAGCTCGTGCTCGTAAGATTAGATAATGTAGAAATTTTTTACAGTGTTCAAATAATTTGAATGAGGTGCATTTCAAGTAAGCAAATAATAAAATGCATAGCTACCGCTAGCACAGGTAGGAAAGAAAGAGAGAAAAAACACGGAATAAATTACATTTTTAATTGTTTCAAAGGTTTTCAAAGTAGATTCATCAGCAGACGCTGATTGAAGGCGAGACAGTTGACAACTCGTCGTTAAGTGCGGCGCTTATTCGTAGAGTGAGTATCGCGCCATCACGGAATCATGGAATTTCTAAGCAGCGAATGTGCCTTGAAATCTGCGGGACCAGCCCAAACGTTGCTCACGCTCCTGCTGCAGACGCTGGTCAGCAAGTATTGCCAGCTAAGCGAACAGAGTAAGTGGCCTGAGGATTATGGCGACAAGCTGCAGCAGCAAAGAGGTACGGTACGATCAATGCGAGAATGCAGACCTCCAAAAAAGAACTAAAGAATAACCACATTTTTAGGTCTGGACGAGTATGATTTTGTTGTAGTAGGTTCAGGATCTGCCGGGTCTGTCGTTGCTGGACGCTTGAGCGAGAATCCCAACTGGAAGGTGTTGCTGTTGGAGGCAGGCAGCGATCCGCCAGTGGAGACGGAGGTAAAGCGACTCTGGATAGAATTGGATTGAATTTAATTCTAGTCTTTCCGACCTGTCGTCAGTTTGTTGGTTGGCACATGAGCACTCAGTTCTCTAAATGGGACTGGCAGTACCATACGGAGCCGAATGGTGGGGCTTGTATGGCTATGCGTCAACAGCGATGCCACTGGCCGCGTGGCAAAATGTTAGGTGGCACTAATGCCATGAATGCCATGATTTATGCACGCGGTACCCGAAACGACTTCGATGATTGGGAACAGCGAGGTAATCCCTCTTGGGGTTATGATGACGTTCTGCCCTACTTTCGCAAGGCGGAAGATTTGCGCTCGACACGAGATGGCTTCCGGCCGGGCGATCACGGCAACGGTGGGCCAATGGGTATCAATAATTACGTCTCGGACAACGAGTTCAAGCAAACCATAAGGCTGGCTATGCAAGAGATGGGTTACGGTGCAGCGGTTGATTTCACCGAAGGCTCATGGATCGGTCAAATTGATATATTGGGCACTCAAGATGGTGGTCGACGCATAACGACGGCTCATTCGCATTTGAAAAGGGACCGCAGGAACCTGCATGTGATACGTGAGGCTCATGTGAAACGCATAGACTTCGATGAGAGTGGTAAGAGGGCGAAAGGTGTAACGTTTGTGCATCGCGGAGATGAGAGGAAGGAATACACCGTCAAGGTGCGCAAGGAGGTGGTGCTATCGGCGGGGGCTGTTGGGACACCGCAGCTGTTGATGTTACCGGGTAAAATACAATAGAAATATAAAGGGGTCTTCCCCTTGGAACTACACGCAATTTGTAAAAATCATATCTCCTTTTATGTCACTGCTAGGTATTGGACCCAAACAGCATTTGCAGTCACTCGGCATTCCGGTACTTCATGATCTCTCTGTAGGTCGCAACCTCAAAGATCATGCCAGCCTGCCCGTCGTTTTTCGCAGAGTCCTGAATTGCGAGGTTATGTGGAGGCTACTGGCTTCAATGAGCGCGTCGCTCATTCGATTCTGCAGGCCAATGAATACACAAACACTTACATCACTTACCTGCTGCACCTGAAGCCCTATTCCGTCGGCCACATTGAGCTGCGCAGCAACAACTTTCTGCAAAAACCCAAGATATATGCTAACTATATGTCGGACGACCGCGATGTCGAGACTTATATACGCGCTCTGCGCATCTATACGCGCTTACCGCAAACCAAAGCATTTGCTGAGCGTGAAGCTGCTCTGCACAAAATTGATTTGGAACCTTGCGATGGTCTGCTCTACCAGACGGACGACTACTGGCGCTGTTATATCAAACAGATGACCACCACGGTATACCATCCGGTGGGCACAGCCAAAATGGGTCCAACTAACGATCCGACAGCTGTTGTTGACTGGCGCTTGCGCGTCCATGGCGTTCAAGGTTTACGTGTCATTGATGCCAGCATCATGCCTGATATTGTGGGCGCCAACACTAATGCAGCCATTATAATGATCGGTGAGAAGGGATCAGATATGATTAAAGAGGATTGGGACGATCAGACACAGAAGGATACGGATAGCGGTCGTTGGTATAATGAATTGTAAAAATGACTTTATACATAAAGTTTGTTTGTTTTTGTAAATAATATTCCTAATTTTAATCAAGAAGTAGTAAATAAGTCATAATTATCATTAAATTGTAAAAATCCGGAGCACCCTGTGTCCGCTTAAAATATCTATTTCTGTTTACCAAAGCTTAAAATGTTTTAAAAGCATAGTAAAAAAATATGGAAGTAGCAAAAGCTTGCAGCTGCTAACACTTCAGTGCATTCTAAACAGTCGTACTATGCTACAGTTTGAGTGTAACTGCTTGTTCTGTGTTGAGCTGTCAATTTGCCAAAATGTGATTTTAAAAATGTTTAGAATGTAAATAAAACATTTAAACAATTTAAAAAAAAACTGATACAAATTTATTTTTATGTGAAATAATAATTTAACTATAGTAATATAATAATTAAACTAACTATAAACTAAAACAACAAGAAATTTAAAAAAAATTTGTGCTTAAGTGGATTCAAATAAATAAATCTTCGATTTATTATCTCATATTTTTGTTTGCGTATAAAATAATCGTGAATATTTCTGCGCTGTAAACATTTCTATCTTAAAAAATATCTATTTTATTTCGTGTACTTTCTGAAAACTAAATATCAGCGAATAATAATCAATAAGTAAGTGGAATATTTCTTTTAAGTCCTTTGAACAATTTGTAGTCGACGTCATAATTAATATATGAAAAAATCATATTTTTGTTGGTGCATTCTTTTTTGATTAATTATAAATTATTTAGCTAATTAATAATGCTTGTACTATATATGAATTTTGTTAAGGTTTTTGTATCCATAAATATATATAAAACTGATAAACAATATAGGTAATTTATCAGTTATGGTATTTCCTTGTGTTGTCTCAATTAACCCACTTCAACTTTCTCCTTTAATTCAATATCTTTTACTTGTCAAAATTTACTTGTACATTTTTATTTGCTGCGGATATAATTTAATTGTCTACAAGCAATGTACAAAGAAGATGCAAATCGAATGAAATCGAAAAGACGAAAAGAAATGGAGAGAAACAAGCAAATTGTCATGAAGTGTGTTAAACATAGTTTAGGAAAAGTTTATTATCGAATTTGAACATTTTTGTTGTTGTCAAATTTTGGCTATAAATTAAGCATTAAACGTAGAAACGTGATGTTATGTTACTCGTATTATAATTAATGAAATTTAGCAGACAGATGATGATGTGTGACGAGGTGTAGAGTCTTAAATGTTTGCTGGCGGGGAATAAAAAATTTAAGCTGTGGCTGTAGAGTGTTTACCTTTTTATTGCCTTGCGTGATGGCAAAGCTCTAGTGTTTGTAACACATTAACAACTCTTAATTTTCGTTACCAATTCATCGAGCTCCATAGAGTTCTTGTTTGAAGATAGTTCGTAGTATCTTAAGTTAGTGTGGAGTAGAAAATACGTGCTGAAAATTTACCTGAAAAGAGAAATTAATTAGAAATTATTTCACACTCGGTATTAAATTTTCGACTAAAACAGCCTTAGAATATTTATTTATATGTTTGTATAAAGTTATGAAAATTATTAAATTTGTATTGTAAAAATATCTGAATTTATTTTAAATGTTTTAAATGAAGTTTAAAATACTTTTCTTAAAACGGAATAACAAAATTAGCATAATTTAAATTCTGTTCACAATTGGCCAAAAATATTTACATTAACTTAACTCGATAACGGTTTTGATTGAAACCAATTTAAATTTTCCAATTTTGGATTTGTCAATTGAAACTAAATTTTATGTTAAATTGCTTTTATTATGTCTTTTAATAACTGAATTTATTAATTTTAAGTAGAAAATAAATAAAAGTGTATTTATAGAAGAAAAAATAGGTCAGCATTTTTTCAGAATGTTTTTTTTTAAATTAAAAATTTTGAAAAAATATCTTAAATTCGACGGGTAAAAATTCTGTAAACAAATTGTAGGCAACTCTAAGAATGCTTTAAAAAAAAGAGGACCTAGGAAAAATTATTAAGCTTCAGTGCTTCACAAACAGTCCGACGAAGAGAAAGCAGTTCAAACTTTTTTTTCTTTCTTTTTGAAGCATTTCAAGTAGTTTTGATATCCTTCTCACCATTTTAAATTAAAAATTTTTTTCTTTGAAAATCTAAAATAAATATTTCATTAAATGTTAAATGAGAGTTACGTAAATTTCTATTATTCCCATGATAAGAGAAAAAAAAAAACAATGTAAGAAGGTACATATGGTTTGACGTGAGAAATTTCACGTACGCTTATGGTAAAGATAAACGGTTAAAGTTAAATATTTGTTTATCATTTGAGAAAAAAAGGCCTTGATAGAGACCAAAAAAAGCAAACTGAAAGTAAAAATTAAATGCCATTTAAGAAAGCGCTTATTTCAGTGTGCTTAAGCATTTGATAATTCGTTTCGTTTTACACTTTAGCAATTACAAACATTTAGTGATTGAAATAGAAAACAAAATAAAGCAGAGGCCAATTAGAGCATAATATAATAAAATATACAACAAGAAAAAGATTAAGATTATGAAAGTGTAAGCACAAGCCTAACCTACAAGCTAATTATGTTACTATTAATTACGAATTTCAAATTTTGGTAGATGTTGTATCAACGGAAATATTAAACTATGTTTTTTTTCGACAACACTTTTCTGTTAATTATAAATTTAGCCAGCGCCGTACATCTTGTTCTTCTTCCTATTCTTCTTCTTTTTTTAACATTTTCATTTCTTCGAAGTTGATAAATAATAATTTCAAGTTAAGTGTGGGTACAAATTCGTAATGACTCTAATACCTTTACTTTTAGTTGTACGCGCCTTTAAAGTAAATGATAACAAAATTGTCACAAATTTGTTTGATAGTTAGTTAGTCAGTTGTTAGTTAGGCAGAAAGTTAGTTTTTTCTCTTTTCTCTTTTGAGTTTCTATTTATTTTTAACTTGGCATGATGTAAAATTTGTTGGCCTTCAGATTTCCCCCCCCATCCCCCCTTCATTTTATGCTTTAAATGAACCTGAAAGCCTACGGTTTGCATAACTTAAAGTGAACTTAACCTACATTTTGTAAGCGATGATTATCATAAGCATTTTACCAATCATTTAATGTCATTTTTGAAATATTATTCAAATTAATATTGAATAATCAGCCGAAATGATTAGGATTGTCAGGGTGGGTTTAGGTCCAGGATAAATCTCTAAAAAAATTTAGGAAATTTAAAAATTTCATTTTTAAATCCACCTTTAGTCAGTTACGGCCCATCAATATTCAATCAACCCTATTCGATAATCAGCTCATTTGAGTCTGAAATAAATCTTTACACAATTTCGAAGGTTATCGCTTAAAAGATGTTCAACGTTTTGACAATAGCTCCCATTGAATGATTAATAAGAGCAAAGAGATTATCAATGGGTTTGGGTCCGTGATAAATTTACACGAACGGCGACAGCAGTTTTGACTTTAATTGTTGGAATTTTATTATCAATTGAGGACTATTTTTAAATAATTTTTGATTAGAAAATTTTGTGTATAATAATCGTGTTCATCAGATCATTCGAATTACGATATTAAAATCCTATAAAAGGGTTTAGGTTTAGGTCCTGACTATATTTTGAGTTCTTGTTTTTGAAAAAATTTTCTTACAATTCAGTTTTTTAATTGAGTTAACCAAATTTTTTAGTATGTAATTAACTGTTTTTTAAGCAGGTGACAAAAAGTGGTTAGGTTTTTGATGCTCGGGAATGTGCTTAAGCGCCCTCTTACTCTCTCTCTTTCTTTCTCTCTCTCTCTCTCGATCTATCTCTCTGCGGTGGAGTTATTGCAAAAGGAGAAGTAGAGCAAAAGAAATACAGAAAGAAAAAGCAGACAAAAAGTAGTATCAGTCTATCTTGAAACTCGCTTAGAGATCACTTCAGATGCCGGCGCCAACGTTTTGAGCTTCAGTGCACAGCGTTGTGCGCATGAGCAGCGCGTCGAAAAAAGCATGAGTGTAAAAATTTCATTTCAGAAACGATGCGACCACGAACCGAAGCGGTAACGAGAGCGGCATGTGATTTTTGAAATAACCGTAAAAACTTGGAAAATAACTTGTTTCAATTTTCGTCAGCATTTTTTCGGAATTGAAGCGAGACCAGACGAGATGAAACCTCCCTAAAAATGTAAAAAGAATTTCGGTTACAAAACAAAGCACGTCGCGTTACGGAAACATTTGATATGCGTTTGGAATTTTTATTTGAATTTAATTTAGAAGAAAAAGAGAAAAAAATTTGGACAAAATTTGCATTTCTATTTCTTGGTGCTGCGCGCGCAATGACAAGCGAAAGTGAATAGTGCTGAAGAAATTCAAGAAAGACACTAGAGAGAGCGAGGAAGAGAGAGAGAGAAAAAGAGAGAGAGAAAAGGAAGATTTTCTTAGATACGTATTTTTAAAAAATAACTGGTCAAAGTCAATCGGCCGGACGGTAACGGTGACCAAACAATTAAAAGAAAGCTCTGAAGAAGCAACAATGGTTATTGGCCAAAGTGTGTCAGTGTGTTGTAGTGATGTCTGGTAGTAGCAAGTGGCGAAATCGATCACTGAAAAATGTATGTTATCAACTGAATTGTAAACAGCAGAAATTTCGTGGAAAAATTACGATAAATAAAAATGTTAAATAAGTTTAGAAAAAAATTAAAATGTGCATTTTAAGAAAACAGAAATGTGGTCTTTAAAAAAAAATTAAAAAGTGAAAACTAAGCCTGAGAAAAACAAAAATAATAAGTAACCAAAGAGAAAATATAAATCTAATATTTTCGAATATAAAATATTTACCATTAAAAAAATCATTTATTGTTCTGACGAATTAATAAATTAATTAATAAAATTAATAATAAAATCCTTTTCAAATAATGGCTGTTATACCAGTTTTGGGTGCTGCTGCTACCACGTTTGGTGGTCTCATCTTCAAGGCTAGCGCCGCTTCGAAGGCAGCTGGCACCGCTCTCACTGCCGGCGTTGCTGCTGTCGGCTTCTCGAAGCTGGCGCTGGCCATAGCCGGTGCCATTAAATTGGCCGCCACCATCATTGGCGTTGGCAAATTGGCCATACTACCCTTCCTCATTGCGGCTATAGCTTACTACAACTACGATCTTTTCGATCCTGAAAATCGTCCCTTCAATGAAAAGACGATCGATCGTGTTTATGATTTTATTATTATTGGCGGCGGCTCAGCCGGCACCATACTTGCATCACGGCTCTCCGAAATCGCTCATTGGAAGGTTTTGTTACTCGAAGCCGGCGGGCACGAAACAGAAGTATCTGATGTGCCCTTATTATCGTTGTATTTGCATAAAAGTAAAATGGATTGGAAATATCGGTGAGTGGCAAATGATGGGTATTTTTCAGCAAGAGGTGTCATCTTAAATACGAAGAAAAATGCAATGTTTTCAAGAAATGCGGTGATGTTTTTATTATAATGCGAAGTTTAAACACGGAGATTAGTAATCCTCTTCCTCTTTTGATGAAATTTATCATCACTTTTTTGCATAATTGCGGCTGTATTTCGCGTCTAACAGCGCTTATTGTTTTTGAGTGCTTAAATCGTTGCTCGGTAGTTAAAGTAGCGGCAGTATACAGTATATACAACAACAACAACGACAATAATAATAATAGAAGTAGCCACTTAAAACAACCACAGCTTTCAAGTAAAGTTGCATACCTTTTTTTAGCCATCAACGAACGAACCGATTGACTCATTTGAAGCTTGCATAATATAGTGTTTTTCACTCATAGCGCTTGAGTGACTTTTCCCCCAAAAACAACAACAACAACATAATGTTGGTAGTCTGAAGAAAAAGTGTACCCAAAAAAAAACCGGACTTTTATAATCATTTACTACGTACGAGTATAATGAATGAATGCTGAAAAACTAGTGCGAAAATAAGCCGGTGTTTTTTGATACTTTATTTCACCAGCTGTGAAGGTTTTTTGCTTTGCTTTTTGTGTTTCTTTTTCTGGATAGAAAACAGTAAGTAACTGTTGCAAAATAATCAACGAACGAATTGTACGAATAAAATAAAGAGAGCGCGAAATAAAAGTATCTGGGTCTTATAGCATTTAAAATGAAAGACTTAAGAAAGAAACTTGCTCAGGCGTTCCTATGGAAATTAACCAAAGTAAAACTGATCTTTTAAATTATTGAAAAAGAAGGAATATTTTTGCAATATTTTAGAGATATTTATTACAAGCGAAAGGAGAAACATAAATTTTTCTAAATTGTATTTTTGTTTTCATTTTTAATTAATACCAGTTTCATTTTTAGTTTCGTGAAAAAAATCTGGAAATTAACTAAAGTAAGACTGATTTTTTAAATTATTTAAAAAGGAAGCATATTTTTGTAATCTTTTAGAGATTTCTGTTGAAAACAAAAGGCGAAGCTTAAATTTTTCTAAATTGTATTTTTGTTTTCATTTTTAATTGATACTAGCTTCATTTTTAGTTTCGTGAAAAAAATATGTGCTTTTTAAATTTCAATTAACTAATTTGCCGCATCATCTGGCAATTATTGTTTAAAAATTTCTTCTGCTCTACGAGACGAGTCTTTTAATTTCACAGTTTAATGGTTTCCTAACTGGTTTCCTTTAATTTTTTTATTATCATCTTTCATTTATTCCATCAATCATTCATCGCTAGACGGAGAGTGAATGTTATTGACAATTTCTTTGTGATAAAAATATTTCTCATAATTGGTTTACCCATCATTTGAAAAGTTGTCAAGAGTAAGGAAGAAAATTATTAGTAATTTTTTTTTATTAGATTTCATGAAAAGAAATTTAATACAAGTAAAATATTGTACTACTAATTATCGACATCATCGTTATCAGCCTTGCATTAGTCACTCTCATTAATTCAGTATCAAACGATTGACCTACTTCAGCCAAAAGAACCGGTTACTCCGCTGCAGAAATATTTGTTATCATTCCGAACGTGGTTTTTCCCGATTTTGTATAACAACAAAACAATTGCTAATAAAATTTTGCACTACAGCAGCAGCATCTTTGTCTGCTTGGCATCTTATTACTAAGCCTTGGTCTACTTCTTCCGGCCAGGGCTCAGGAATCCATATTATTATTACGTAATATGAATGGCATTCATTGAACTAGTTTTTTAAAGGTTTTGAATTCTTCAAATTTATTTACTGTTTAGATTGTTGTTTTTTGGATTTTAGATTTTTCACTGTTTTTGTTTGGATTGAGTGAAGCGTGTTATGAAATTTGTTTTTGTAGTTTCGTTTTGGGTGGTATTTTTTTGGTTTTTTGTTTTAAATCTTGTTTTGGTTGACTGCTTCTTTCGTCATTGAACCAAACAAATCAACAGATAATTTAAATACAATCACTAAGCACTATATAAATTATCTATAATTACTATATCATGACGATTTTTGCAATCTTTGTTAAAAGCTGTGTCCATTAGAAAGTGCTCTTAAGTTAAAAAAGTCTATTACGTTGATAAATTGGCTAAAAAATATGCATACACTTTTTTACCTAAATCAAATATTATGCACGATGTAATGTTTTTTGAAGTTAGAAATAACAATTTCAAAGAATAAAATTATTATTACTTTTAATTAAAAAGTGATTACAATGTCTTGCATTGTAAAAAAAATTTGGGATAAAACTTTTTTCTTTTCTTTTCTTAAAAGATAATTCGAAAACTTTTACTTTGAAGTTTTAAAAAGTCAGAGCAGATTAACTGTCTCTTGTAATTGTACAAATCGTTTAATTATAAAATTAACTTAAATACTAAAGTGAAAAAATATTATGTCTCATGCTACATACGATGATTTTATTTCCGTCTTCAAACAAACGGAAATGCTTTTTTATACAATATATAAGTATAATGTACCATTTGATATACTTAGTGTACGAGTATGTATGTATATTATTTTTGTATTGTATAATTTTAGTGAAGCGTAAGTGAAAAATGTTACGCATAATAAACGCAAATAGAAAGTGAATCCAAAAAGGTTCCTATACTTCAGAAAAACACAGAGAAGCGAATGTAAAAATATGTTATAGCTTTCTATATAAAATTTTATATAGTGTTTTTAAATGGTATAAAAATAATTTCGTATTAAAACAATTTGTTAAAAGTATCCATATTTTGTATTTAAAAGACTTTAAGTTTTATGGAATTTCGTTTATATTAGTTTAATTTATGAAATTAGATGATTTCCGAATACTTTGCATTTCTCCAGCGATAACAACTTTGCTTCTTTTAAATGGATTTGTATAACCTTTCCTGTTCTTCAAAGCCATAAAGGGCTAAGTAATATTTTGTTTAATAATAAAGAATCATAAAAAAGCTTTTCAGTAAAGAAAAAAGCCTTTTAACAAACTTTTCATCGCTAATTTCTTAAAAAAACTGAAATCTAAAAATATAATTTCCACCAAAACTTTTACTATAAAAGTAATGCAGCTTTCCAGAGCTATATTAATCACGAAAATCGTATAAGATTTAAAATATTAGTGGACGATAACACCAAGGACAAAATGAATATGTTGCAATGCAGCCTTTAAGTCGTATAACATTTAGGTTTTTCACTGGATTTTTATTATTTAAAAAGAGATACTTAACTTAAAATTTCAACTTCAATGGACCAAAGTTAAAATAAAATATAAAAATCCATTACGAAGAAGCAAAGTTATGATCACGAAAGTAAGGCAGGCTTCTGGGAGCACTAATAACTTATTCATTTCTGTACCAAATTCAATGATTTATGTACGTCTAGAAAACTCAAACAATAACCTTTAAAGAAAAATGTGTGCAGATGTATAATTACGACACTTTTAGATGGATTTTTGTTATTGAAAAACCTTTTTTAACCACAAATTTTGTATTAAAAAAATAAAAGTAGTAATAAAAATGCATTTAGAAGACTCTGTTTCTTCTGATATAAATTTGATCTCTTGTATATTTTTGCTTCAAGTATACTGTAATATAATATTTAATTTATAAAGTGATAATAATTTTTATTCTAAAGGTAAAAATTTCGTATAAAATCAAAGAAAAAAGCAATTAAAGAAAATTCAAATACTTACTTTTTTATTTATAGTTTTCAATATTTTTCATTTATTTTTTTAAAAATATTATTTCCATAATTTTTGTGATTTTTTATTGAAAATTATTTCGACATGCAGTCGTTTAAAAACATAGTCATAGTCATTAATCAATTTTAAGTCATTGCAATTTTTTCTCATCAGGAAAAGTCTTTGGAAAAAACTCTTAATGTTGCCGCAATTTAAAATACATTTCATCTCAAATTTTTATTGTTTATTGCCAACACATGTTGTCGCTTTTGACAACATGCCGATCACAACAATGACTGCAACTGTCAGCTGCCGCTTTTGCTTCTGCTTCTGCGGCACCTTGCGGTCAGGCAAATGCCTTCAAAGCGTTCCTTTTTTTTTCTTAAGTATTTCTTCGGTGAACTTTCGTTTTGTCATTGTGTTTATGGCTGACTTGGCTTCTTCTCGCTTTTTCTTTTCTTTCTTTCTGCCGCGTCTGTTTTTCATCTTTCGTTGTTCATTCCTTATGTCTTTCTATTATTTGTTTTCCGTTTTCAAATGAAGCTTTTTCTTATGCCGCATGACATTGTTTCTCGACGTCGTTGTTGTTCATGGCCGTAAGTTGTTGATGATTGGTTTGATTTTTTATGACAAATCATTTGAATACATTGAGCGATGGTGCAATCAATAAAAAAATACCAGAATAAGTGGCATTTTTTCTGTAACATCAAATACTTTTATGAATTATGCATCAAAAGTCGAAAATCGGAAGGTTTTATTTTGATTAACTTTTCAAGATAATAGAAAATATTCGAGTTTTGTTATCAAACATTTTTCGACATTTTTTAATTTTTTCAATAATTTTTCAACCAATTCTGGACTCATGGTTTGGACTCAACCATTTGTCTCATGGTTTTTGGCAAGACAACTCTCTTCGCTTTGATTTAGTGACTTGAAGTGTTCATATTTCAGTTAATAATGATATTCCAGCTAATGCATAATTTCATAATTAATAAGTTTTATAGTATGACATCCTTAAAACAATTGTTTATTAGTCTAACTAATATTTTTTCCATAAAATGTTTCCCACATAAATATTTATAATTAATGTAATATTTATATCGATTGTGTTTTAGTCTCATACATAACTAAATTTTTAACGTACTGAAGTTTATATTATTTTCTATATAAATAATTCTCCTAATATAATATAATTCTCCACAAAATCTTAGATTTCTTAAGCTTTATTATTTTTACTGCTACGAGTATAATCGTTTGTTGAGTACATACTCGATTGCCCTCGTATTTTATCACCCTGCCATCTTTGCTTGTTACTTCATGATAGTTTTATTGCATCATGCATGATTAGCATTATTTCGTATTCGTAGTGTCTGAGAGACTCTGCGAGAGATGAAAGAAATCAAAATATACAATACAATACAAAAAGCATAGCTAGTATTGTACTATCTAGCATAGATAGTATTTGTATTCATAATTAAGTGCATGATACTTTGAACTTAAAGTTCAATGAAAAGCAAGATATTTGGCAGTATTATTTTCAATATTGCGTTGAATAATACGAAATAATATGTAGGGCGATCAGTGATAACCATTCGAAGAGGAAGGTTTCCATACTTAGAAAAGTTTATGCTTTGTAACGAGTTTTGATTTCTAGCTATAGTCTTGTTTGACCCTATAGTCTTTTCATAGTCTTCGCCAATGCCGCAAAGTCGTCCTTTTAAAAGTAAATCGTAGAAGGACTAACTAACGAGTCCCGAAGCGCTCCTTAAGTAAACTTTTTGCATAAACCGCTCATGAATTGTAAGCAAGTAGCTTTTGGCAACAAAAAAATCAGCTCACGTGCTTTGTTTTTCGAAGCTTGTTGTCGATGCGTCGTTGTTCATTTCTAAAGTTCCGTTTCTAAATTTTTAAAGCTACATACTAAAGGGTCATTTACTGCGTGGCTCATTAACACTTCTAAGTAGCTCAAGTCGTATTTGTTTATTTCTTTCATATCAATTAAGTATGATTTCACCCAGTCTTTATAAATTGAGCAATTAAAAGGTCGTCAATGCCAGACAACAAGACGCCATTCAGTCTTTATTATGGTTTCTGTTATTGCTGTTGTTGTGATGGTTATTATTGCCATTATCGCAAACACCAACAGCGCGTTTAATAACCTTAAAGCAAAAGTTCAAGGTCTTGTCTCGAATGAATCGTTGAACGCCTCGATAGTGTTCAGCTGTACGAAAAATTATATTTCTTCAAGTTTCAAAAGAATTAATTAATTTGTGAAAATTTGCTTTCTGCAATTTTGGTATCGTTTGCATTTACTTTTGCTTCTATTCGTTTTTTAGAACGCAACCGCAGAAAACCGCCTGCCAAGCAATGAAGGACAAACGCTGCTGTTGGACGCGCGGCAAAGTGCTTGGCGGTAGCTCGGTGTTGAACACGATGCTGTATATTCGCGGCAATCGTCGCGACTTCGATCAATGGGCTTCCTTTGGCAATCCGGGCTGGAGTTACGAAGAGATACTGCCTTATTTTCGCAAATCGGAGGATCAACGGAATCCGTATTTGGCACGTGATAAACGGCATCATGGCACAGGTGGGTCGAGGGGGACCGTTCCCCAGGTACTCGAAACATTTGCGAAACTGAACCACAATCTTTTTTTATTCACTCCTCAGATGGACTATTGACCGTACAGGACGCCCCCTACAACACCCCGCTAGGCCCTGCTTTTCTGCAAGCCGGCGAGGAGATGGGCTACGATATAGTCGATGTAAATGGCGCCCAGCAAACTGGCTTCGGTTTCTATCAGTTCAACATGCGTCGCGGCTCACGCTGCTCCACTGCGAAAGCGTTCTTGCGTCCGGCGCGCTTGCGTAAGAACCTCCATGTGGCGCTCTTCTCACACGTCACCAAAGTGCTCACGGATCCGCAGACCAAGCGCGCCATTGGCGTCGAGCTCATACGTGACGGCGTGCTGCAAAATGTGTTCGCCATGCGTGAGGTCATTTTAGCAGCCGGCGCCATCGGCTCACCGCATCTGCTGATGTTGTCCGGCATTGGACCGGCCGACGAGCTGCACCGCGTTGGCATACCGTTGGTGCATCACCTACCCGGAGTGGGGCAGAATCTGCAAGATCACATCGCAGTTGGTGGCCTCACTTTCCTTATCGATTACCCGATTTCGATTGTAATGAAACGTATGGTCAACATCAATACCGCTCTGCGTTACGCCATAACGCAAGACGGGCCGCTCACGTCGAGCGTCGGCCTCGAGGCCGTAGCTTTCATCAACACCAAATACGCGAACGCCAGCGACGATTGGCCGGACATGAACTTTATGATGACTTCGGCGTCGGTGGTGTCCGATGGCGGGACTCAGGTGAAGACAGCACACGGCCTCAGCGATGACTTCTATGAGGAGGTCTTCAGTGAGATCAATAACCGTGACGTCTTCGGTGTCTTTCCGATGATGTTGCGGCCCAAGAGTCGTGGCCATCTCAAACTCGCTTCGAAGAATCCTCTGCGTTATCCGCTGCTGTACCACAACTACTTGACCCATCCGGATGACGTGAATGTATTGCGCGAGGGTGTCAAGGCGGCCGTTGCCTTGGGCGAGACACAGGCGATGAAACGTTTCGGGGCTCGTTTCTGGAGCAAGCAGTTGCCGAACTGTAAGCATCTGCCACATTTTACCGACACTTATTGGGACTGTGTCATACGGCAGTACACCATGACCATTTATCACATGTCCGGGACGGCCAAAATGGGTCCCGTCACCGACCCCTGGGCGGTGGTGGATCCGCAGTTGCGGGTTTACGGTGTGCCGGGCTTGCGTGTGATCGATGCGAGCATTATGCCCACCATCACCAACGGGAACATACATGCTCCAGTGGTCATGATCGGCGAGAAAGGGGCTGATCTTATCAAGGAGCTATGGCTGAGCGGGGGCGACCGGTGGCGATCGAAGCGTGGCTTAGAGGCGAACGAATGGTGCAATGGCACAAAAAACTTAACGGAGGCAACCAAGGAAAGTGGCAGTGGCAACAGCAGTAGCACCAACAACAGCGGTAGCACCAGCAGCAGCGATAGCGTTAATAGAAGCAAGATCAGCACTTCTGGGCGTGAAGAAAACGAACGAAGAACGACCACGTAGCGAAACGCTATTTGACATTTTAGTGCTTCTTCAGGCTTTGTTCGTTGGTTATTGTTTTTCTATTTTATTAAGTTAAGTTTTTAGTTTAAATAAAATGTTTCCTCTGTCATTAGTTAAATTAGAAAGTTTAATTATGAAAAATAGATACAAAATAATTTATTTGTATTAAAAAGCTCTAGTTTTAAGTTATGTTTATTAAGTTTATTGCAATAATATTTTAATCATTCATTCACATTAACAGAAGAATTTTTTCCTTAATTGAAGCTTTTAATCCTTTTAGAATATTTTGTTCTTATTTTTATTTAATTATATTTTATTTCTGTACATATTGAGTCAGTTTTATTTCATTAACAATAATATAGTAATTATTATTTTTAAGTGAAGACCATTGTAAACCCACAAATATATAGAAAAATTTAAAAATAAATAAATGATGCAAAAAAAATGTAAGGAAAATAAAAATAATTAAAATCTATATTATTATAAACATAAGAGAATCTATTCCTTTTTTGTTCAAATTAATAAAAATATCTGTCAAGTAGTTCTTAATCACTGAACATTGGGATAAAACATTTTCCTAAATTAATTGAAGATTAAATAAATTAATCAAATACTTTAAAAAATAAGGATTGCAAAATAGTAGTGAAAACAAAGAATACAAAAAATACAAGAAATTTTAATTTATGTTACCCTTCACCCGGAGGTAATTTTTTTGATGATTCACATGAATTTAAATTTTATTTTTGAGTCCAGTCGATAATGATTTTTTTTTATTCATTGCTTTCTTTGAAATTAATTAATTGCCTTATTGCCTTATTTGTTGTATTGAATTTTATTCAAAGTGCTGAGTTTTTTTGATCGTCAGATTGAGAACAAATTGATGCAATCATGTTCACCCTGTAAAATTAACGCTACAACCCACATTTTTCGGTGCACAATGCTGCAAAATTTGACAGAAAAATGCTGCCTTTGTGCTGTTGTTTTGTGCAGCAGCTGCCACCTGATTCGAGCGCCACTGCCGCTTGTTGCCACCATCATTTTAAATTTTAAATTCAGAAGTTATTTTCTGTTGTAATGCTACCTGCCGCTGTAAGTAAGCAGCGCTGCCAAGAGTGAATATTAGCAAAGACTTATACCTCTGTTCGCTTATATTACAGACAACAACTTAAGGCAGCTTCTATACAAATCGCTGCTTGTGTCTCGAGTCTCAATATTCTAGCCACAAGAATAAAAGAGACAAACAGATGATGATGAGTGATGAAAAACAGAAAAAGTGTGGTTAACAGGAAAAGCTTATTATGCCAAATAAAAATAAAAAAAGGTAAGAAAATGTGAGTTTTAATAGATACTGCTTAAGAGCGAGTAAAAAATTGCTGACGTTAATTGAAATTGAAAAATTTCATTTTGATTTAAAAACAGACACATATAAACGCTTATAGTCTTTTGTAAATATATGTATATGTATATTTACAGTATTATAAATAAAAATAATTAAATGCTTTAGGAATTGTTGCATTTTATAAAAAAAGAAAAAAAAAACTTTTTATTTATCAAAGTCAAAAAGTTTGAAAGGAAACGAAGTAGTAAAAAGCAAGTTCAAAAACTAAATTTGCATGAGAAGAGTTAATGACCCAAATGGATGCAAAAACAGTCAATATTCAAAGGCGCCTTGATTTTGATTTTGCGGGAAAAGAGCGTAGAGCGTACAGCTCAAAGCCATTTGAAAATTGAAAGATTTTTATATAATGAAAAGATATTGAAAATTTCTTTAAAGTTTCATAAATTTTTTTAAAAATATGAGTACATCATAATATTTTAAAAGAAGAAAGGAACTCCTTTTGGGAAACATAGAATTGTTCCGCTTTTTTCGTTTTTATAAGAGAACCCAGCTCCGGTAGGCCTGCCAAATACCACACTGCTTAAAAGCCATCACGCATATGTAAAAACATACAATAACAGGAACAACAATAACACTTACAGGCTTGTTGAATTTTTTTCTCTTCTCTCCTACGTGTTGACTGCTCGCAATTTTTGCAGCCGTTTTAATTACTCTTTTATAGCACAACAATAATTTATAGCAACCATAATCCCAAAACCAATAAAACACGGTACTCATAAAAAATGAAATTGAGTTTATTTTACTTAAAAGCAAAAGTTAATTGAAAATCATTCATTAGTTGGCGAATTAAATCGGCGAGATATAGAAAAAGGTAATTAAATACGAGTAGTAATCTCCATTATCACTGCCGCGGCTGATTTCTATCGGCTCTTCATCTCTTCATCTCTTTGAAAATTTAAAAAAAATTCCTTAATAACGTGTAGAAGTTAATTGAAGAAGAAATAATAATATAAAATGTTTAATAAATAAACGATTGATCCATTAGATTTTTTTTATGACGTTGGTTTGTTGGCGCTCAACGTTTTTTGAGCGCCTGATTTTAATTGGATGCGCCTGAATGCGGCCGCAAGTGTCATTAAAATAAAAATAAAGTCATAATTTTTAAATGTTTTTTTTAAATGCATTGTTTTTAGGCGCAACTAAATTAAAAAAGAGAGAAATATGTTTTATGAATAAGAGAAATATTATTAAATTGTTAATAAAAGCAATAAATGTTTGTTGTTAATTGAAGTTTTTTTACAGAGCTGAAATAATTTCCATAAATGAATCAATTTTTAATGAATTTATGATGCCAAAACGTATAACGCTCAACACAAGGAAAAATTATCGCTTCACTTTGTGATCACTGAAATGTCTTCGAACGATTAAACTCAACTTAGTATAATTATAACACAAGATCTTGATCGATACAACCAATAATTTTCAATACAATAACAATAGCAACACAACAGTAGCTTTTGAAAACGATAACAAAATGAAAAAAGTAAAAAACGGCAACACTGACTGCAATACGGAGAAAATAAATTTATTTGAATGTGTCAACAATCGTTCAATGGCAGTGTCGCCTGTTGGTTATACAGACGCCTAAAATGAAATGTAAAATAACGCCATGAATACGAATCCGTATGAAAGCGAAAGTCAGGTCAACTTCGGTTATTTTTGCGGCTTGGTCGAAACACTACATACCCTACATTAGAGCTAAATAGACTAAAGGCAAAGGTTAAATTAGCCTTACAATATATGTATATCGTATATACGTATACAAATAACTTACAATTTAACAGATCATGACAGTTGTTACTGCAGAATTGAGAAATTGTCTCTACAGTTTAGATACATCTCATCTAAAAGGCTCATTACTTCAATATAATCGTATGTAAATATTAAAAATTTGGACGGACATCCTTTTTACGGAGTTGAAAGCTTTCACGGTGTTGAAGATTATGACACAAATAGTCTTTAAAATTTATTTAGATACTAATTAAAACCTTTCCTAAAATATGACGATTAAATTTGTCATCTCACTCACTTCCAAACCATAAAAAAGATGGTAATCGCCTCACTTTTTCATTAATTACACACGATTATTTAAGGTCTATAATGATCGTGTGCAAGTAAAGGAAAAGTGGGCCCATAACGACGTTTTTATGCTATAAAAGTAAGTGAGATGGCAAATATAATAGTTATCTTTGCTTAACATTAAACTAGTCCATCCTAACAGCAGGGAAAATGCGCAATATTTAACAAAATTGAGGTCCATATAGCTTGTATTTAGGACACGTAGAGAAATTGAGATTGAGAAGTGATACTATGTATTTACATTACAGAAAAGACAAATGGAAACATTCGCACAGAGAGGCGGGGATGCAAGAACATACACCCCTTAGATACAGATAAGTATTACAAACGGAAGCGCCGTTGCATACTTACCCCTCAAGTGTAGGGTACAAGGATAGAGGAGAAAAAGAGGAGAAAAAGAGCCAAAGATTGTGTCGTAGACGTGCCAAAGACAGATCAGATGAGAAATTGCTAGACCAGCATGGGACTAAAGAAAGGTATGCAACGACCGAGGGCGGGATTAAGGCCCGTTACGAGCCGATTACGCCAGGAGGAGGTGATAGGAGAAGGGGAAGGTTAGTGCACAAGAGAGAAAATACAATAGTGAGGGACTGTGTGTATGTATGTTTGTGTCATAGTTTGATGAAGCTGTTCCCAAAACTTGTTTAAGTTAAACTTTGGACTTACTGCATTCGTGTAATGGCTCAAAACTGCAAACGTGTGTGTGTGTGTGTGTGTGTGTGTGAATTTGTGATGCCTGGTTCTGCATGCTGCAATTCCTGGCAATGTCAATGTCGAATATTGCGCTTGCACTCACTGCCAATGTCTGATAAAGGACCGGAAATGAAGCAAATTTAAACTGGTCGTTAAAGCAGAAAAATAGTACTCCTAGTTTTCACTGTTGTCATGTTACGTGAAAATTGAAAATGCTTTGTGTGTAAGCAGGTACTATGCACGAGGATGTACATATATTTGGAGAGTTTAATGGACTTCAAAATGGTATTTTAAGGTAGCTTTAAGGTTCAGTTTTAAATTTGCAGTTTTGTAAGAAGAGTTTTTAAACTTTTACATATTGGAAGATTTTAAATCTAAAGTTTTATAGGAAAATCCTTAAGGTATCAGGTAGCGAGATAAATAAGCTTGAAATAAAGAAGTCCTCCGAAATCCATTTTCCAGACATTGTTGAAATACTGGAAAAAAAGATGGAATGCTTCCTTTACATTTTTAAAGGTTTTGCATTTTTTAAGGCTTAAAAAAATGATTAACAGGGCTGTTAAAAAAGTCTGTAACATTCTTAAAACAAGCATAAGAGTTAAAGAGACTTCTTCGACTTCTTAAAAAACTCTTATAAAGAGTATACAATTTTTTGTTAATGCTTTTAAAATAATTGAAAAGGCTCTTACAACTCTTATAATAGATTTAAAAAAAAGAATTAAGATCTTAAAATATTTGACAAGATTTAGACAAATTTCGGGTTTTTTTAAGGTTCTCAAAAACGATTAGAAGATTTTTAAAAGTTTTAAAATGAGTTTTAAGAAAAAACCCTTTCGGAATAAAGAGTGTACAATTTTTTGTTAATGCTTATAAAATAATTGAAAAGGTTCTTAAAAATCTTGAAATAGATTTTGAGGATAAGAATTAAATTCTTAAAATGATCGACAAGATTTAGACAAATTTCGGGTTCTTTGAAGGTTCTCTATTTCAAGATGAAACATGTCTAAAGAAAAAAAAGAGATCGGTAAAAGATCTCGCTTGTTATTAAATAACTTAAGAAAATAAAAAAAAAGTATATACGAATGAGTACAATATTTATTATTTTTCTCTTAGAGTAATGGTAAAATTTATTCGCTCGAAGCGAAATTTAATTTAATTAATACATGATCAACGCAAACGCTTGACCCAAAAAAGGGGATTAACAAAAAAGAGAGAAGGGAAGGAGGAGAAAAGAGAGGGACGTAGTTTGAGATCGTGTTTGAGGCCTCTGGGATTACATTAAAAGCGCCGGCTGTATTCATTAGTAAAGTCTCGATTACGATTACAATGTTCGTTAGTGATTGCGATGTACGCGTTGAGGATCAATCATCGATGAGGCTAATGACGTTGATGATGATGATGGCAAACGAAATGGAGGCGAAAGCGTTGAGTGGGTGTAACGGTAGCGGATCGTGGCGGAGAGTTTATGTGCATTTTTTGCACTGCAACATTGTAAAGATAATAATGACAATAGTATTTTTTAATGCAAAAGATCCAATTTTGGATTGGAGAAAATAGCAAACAAAAAACAGCAACAAAACTAGTTTCTGGTTAGTCTTTCGGTTTGTTCGTTTTTTTCCTGCCTTTTCTTTTATTGAGTATTTCTTAATATACTCGTATTTTTGTCCGTTCCGTACATTGCACACGAAGCTTTCGCAAGACCAACAACAACAACAAAGACAACCTAAGCTTTTGCCATCAGCAACTCGTTCCAACCAAACCATCGAGGATCGGACCGCCTCAGAAATGCTAAGCGTTCATTGCGAACGTGCGTCTCGTAGCGAACGCAACGCAATGCAACGAAGTGAAAACAGCAAAGACGTTGCTTTGGAATGTCTCTTAAGACAGAAGAAAACAATGAAAACAGCAGAAAGTGTTAAAAACAATAAACGGAAACCGTGAAGAAAGTGATAAAGTTATAGATATTGTAAATTTTTATGATTACGGAACTGAATACTGATTATAATTTCTTTGAAAATATTTTTTCGCAAGAGATTCCACAGACGTTTTCAGTGAAAATTAAGGAATATTTTAATAAATTCCGGAAGTGAAAGCTTTTGCACAAATTCAGGTGTTTAAAAAAATATTTGTAAACTTCTAAAATTATTATAGCGATATTATTTAGATTTAAAAAATTAAACTAAATTTAAATAAATTAAAAAACCAAAAAAAAATTTTAACTAAAAAAAAGTGAATAATTTTCCTTCATCAAGTGCAAAAACTAAAAGAAAAAACTTTTAAAATAATAAATTATTCACAAAAGTAAATCAAATAACTAAATAACAAAAATAACAAAAATAATAAAATTAAATGTAGAGTTATTTATTGAATTTATGTATGTATATACGACATTAAACATTAACATAAAAGAATATATTTATATTATGATATATAAAAAAAATAAATAAATAATATCTTTCTTACTTTTGCAATAATTATAAAAAATTGCATTTAAGAAACAATAGACAAAAAATTAAAAATTGACTTTTTTTAAATTTTACAATTTTAGTGTAAAAATTAAAAATTAATAAATCATACAATTTAAGTAAATTAAATTAAATAAATAGTTTTTTTTTGGAAATCTATATATATATGTGCAATAAGAAAAAAATTGAATGTAACTAAGAAAAAAAACGAAAGAAATTAACGAAAATAAGATGGACAAAATACATGAACGTGTACAAACAAATTACTAAAATTTAAAAGATATTAACAAAATACAATACATAAAATAAATAAATCATTAAATCACAACGAGTACATTTTAAACATCAGTAAAAATAAAAGAAAAATTATATATCTAATTGCGATAATTCGATAAATATATGATTTATTATATCAAGATAAAAATTAAAAAATTTAAACTTTATTATGAAACTTTACCAATAGCATTTAATTCATACCAAAAACCAAAAAAAAAAACTAAAATAAAAACAATGTGTTAAAAATCGCGATTTTGTGAAGCTCGTTTTTTATGGAGCTCGTTGGTAACTCGTTTTCAAAGCTCGTAACGAGAGACAAAGACGACGGCGGCGACGAACTTCAAATATTCGTATTCTTACGTAATTTTTTCAAACGATTTTGCTCGAAGGCGTTGTTGTTGCTGTTATAGTTTTTGTGATAATGATGCAGCGGTAATTGTTGTAGTGTAAACACACGCGTTTTTGCGTATGCACAAAGCAGAGAAAAGCACATACGAGTAAAAAAGAAGAGGAAGTAGACAAAGAAGAACAAGTACAGGCCAAAGTATAAGAGGTAGAAGTAGAAAGAGACGAATAACCAGTAAAATAAAAAATATCAGAAGTGGGAGAAGAGAAGATAGGTCAGGAAGTTGAGAAAAAGAAGTAGAAAGAAAAACTCAAAGGAGAAGAAGAGAAGAAGCTGAACAAAAATACGAAGAGCACCGGCTTTTTTCAAAGAAACCAACAAAAGTTGAAGAAAAACCATCAAGACTAAATCAAAACCTGAAAAAGAAGAAAAAAAGAAAGAGAAAAAAGGAAAAGAAGAAGAAAATCACTCTTGGATAACATTACCGTTACCATCATTTGTGCTTTATTGCTCCACAGCGTTGTTGTTGTAGCGCTCCGTCCTCTACGAAAGCGACAATGTCGAATACGGCCAACGGATAGTCGGTTCCACGAATAACAATGCAAAATTTTGTTGCTTTATGCAATAATATTCAATACATTCAGGTAACAACAACAACAACAAACACAATACGCTCAAAATTGTCAAATAAAATTAATAAACTTGTATATATACTATCATAAATCCTCTAAGCGAGAATTTTGCAAGCGTTCTCAGGTTAGAAATCCCACAAAAACGACATTAAACATATTTTTTAAATTTTTTAATTGCATTTTTGTTGGATTTTCGAATAATATTATCAAATAATATCAATAAATTTTAAAATATTCTATCCTTTATATAAGCTTAAAGTTATCTTATATTTTTATTAATTTTTAATAAATAATTATTGAAAATTTTAATCCTCGAAACTAGCATTTTTTGGGCCTTCTCAGGTTAGGAATCCGACAATAATTACAATTATACAATTATCACTTTTGTGCTTTTCAATCTGTTTTATTTAATTTCCTTTAAGCTTAATTCTCATTTTAAATGACATTTTCGTTGGCCCATTCTTATTCATCTTATCAGTATTTCTCTATGTCTGACTTTCTCAATGACAGTGATAATATCGATATTATTCTCGCAACTTTATATACATATGTATTATTAATGCTTTCCGTTCGATGACAATTTTCATTAGCTTTGTCAATGTATAACTATCACGTTGTTGGAAAAAACCTTTGGGTTGAATGAATTGTATAATTAGAGGAAATACTGATTGATTTTACATTATTATTGTTTCCGTTAGCGACTGGAAAAAATCGCTAACTCGAACACACATTATAATAACTATAATTTGTAATGTTTTATGAGCACCTTGCACCAACGTCATCATCGTCACCATTCATTTAAAAATCTCATACAAACTCTATTTTGCACCATGATTTGCACCTCTATTTTGAAAGAGTTAGAATCGTTTAAAAAGGTAGTTTAAGGTTTCAACCCGCTTTCAAATATTACACTTTGTGAACTGTTAACAAATATAAAACCAAAGCGTGATATGCCAATTTCACAAAAAACGTTAACGCGCTGTTAGAGAAGTTTTTTCTTAATTTACAAAAAAAATTTCACAAAAAACGTTAACGCGCTGTTAGAGAAGTTTTTTCTTAATTTACAAAAAAAATTAGTTTAAGCAACGTAATAAAAATTAGCGAAAAAGTATTTAAGTCATTACGTCGTTATTTGTACTGCGTTATTTTTTATTGCACAAAATTTTGATGAAGGTGCAGAATTTGAAATTCGAAAATTCAGTTTCATAATCTTAGCAGGGACACAAACCACTAGCAAGGTGAACTTGTATTGGATAGATTTTAGGAAGATCGTAAAGATGATGTGATAAAAGACGAATCGTCGAAATGTCCAAGCGTTATTAATATTTTAAGTTAGAAGCAACTTTCTTTAAAAGAAACTATTAAAATTGACCTAAAAAACAGTCGTTTTGGTTAAAATTAATTGGGTAATTTTTAACTCGTTTATATAGATAAAATCAGTTTATAAAATGGTATCTTTTTTATTAAAGTGATTACAAAAGCATTCTAGAAATACTTTAATGGGAAATGAATGAAAACGCAAAAAGAAACTAAAACTTAAACCAAAAGATTAACAAACATCACTAACTGTCGTAAGAGCTCAAAATGTTCGACATGACAACATTCCGACAAATGTTTTCAAAAAGCAATTGGCAAAATCTTTAAATGGTAAGATTGCCAATTGTCAGCAACCAGTTCTGTCTCAGCAACGCCTCTTTGATGATGTATTTGGCCTGATCTGATTTCGAGGAATGTTTGTGAGTTTGTTTCTTTACATAGTGTTTTATTCATTCACTTCAAGTGAACATAATGAAAACGTTTAGTTTTAATTTGAACGTTTGACGGATTGGTTGACAGCTTGTGAAGATATCATTAAAAAAAGAAGCCATCGAAGTTTCTTTTTCGAAATTTTATTTCCATCGAAGGTAATAAGGATTAATTTGAGTAGCCATATTTGAACAGTAGTCAGAGTTATCATGAAAGTGAGATCATACAAAAAAAGGTTGACATCTCAGTTAAATTAAAAAAGGCTTTTAACAAAAATGAGAAAACAGAAAAAAATTGTGTATTAAATAGCAAAGATGTGAGAATTATTTACTGATGAAAAATATCGTCTTTCTTACGAGAATATGAGGATCAATAAACTAACTTAACTCTCATGCGACACTTTTATCTATGTGGATTATCATTATTTAAAGGGCGTAAAATTGCTCCAAATTTGGCCTTTAAAGAACAAATAAAGGTAATCACAATCCGTTTTGGAAAACGAAACACTAGAATACTAAGAGGTACAAAAACTTATAGTGGATACTCTCGAGGCTCTAAAAAAAATCGAAGTGACATAAGATAATGAAAAGCGGAAAAACGATATTAAGCGGCTATAATTAATCATATTCCTAACATTTTTCAAAGTGCGTTTCGGTTAAGCTGTAAAATAGCAAATGTATACCATTTTAATGAGAAACTAATTATACTCGCACTAAAGGAAATAAAATCAAAACTATACCATCCGAATTATGCTCTATTGAGCAATACTTTCATTTGGTTTAACGATTAGTATCCATAACCTACCAGAAACGAGTATAATGCCACGCAAATACCAAGTGTTGAGGAAGTATGTTATTTGCAATAAAACATTAACGAACATTTATACAAAAATAGTCTAATAATTGCCATAAATTAAAAATCGCTAGAAAAACTAATCACTAATAAAAACGAGGAAAAGAAATGCATTGGTTGGTTTCTGGGTCTTCTTATTCGCTAAGAGGAAAAAAATAAAGGACATTAAAAAGGAACCAAGGATTTCTTAAAATTTAATACACTTAAATGCAAACTACAAAAACAACTGTTACTTATTTCACCTTAATTTTAACAATAAAACTAAATATGCTTAAAGTTTAATAAGCTTAAAAAATGAAAAAAAATTCAAAAGACAAAAAAATATTAAAAATTAAGGTCAAGTTTAAAAACTTTTAAAATTAGAAAATAGAAAATTATAACAATATTATGAAAATAGTTTTTCCCTTAATAATAATTAACAGTTTTTCTATTAATAATGGTCAATTATGGTCAATTTAGTCATGTTAATTGTTTACAAGAAAACCTAAAGACTGATTATTGGAGCATTAAATTCGATCCTTGAACTATTTAAGTTGTTTAAAAGGCTCGAATTGCTTGTGATTTCTGTAAAGTCCGGAGATTTGCTTTTTCACATAAAAACGCTCTTAGCGTTGACAGTGAATATGTTAAAGCGAAGCTAAAGACTTAAGCAACAAACTCGTTTCTTCAACGTCTTAAATTGAACCAACCTTGCCATAAATATGTTAAAAATCATGAGATGTTGTTTTTTTGTGTGAAATTAAAGCTTTTTTATAAACCAAAGCTTAATATAGATTAAATAAATTATAGATTAAATAAATTATAAATAAAAATTTATAAATTATAAATTATTCGAATTATATTTTAATCTGAGAAATGCAAAAAAATGGCAAATTTTATTGAAATCTATTGTCTTTGTTTTAATGGTATTGTCTTTATTTTAGTTCTACTTTAAATCCAGCTAAGAAACCATCCAAGAAAAGGATGGCAAGATAGAAGTAAGTGAGGAAAGAGAAAAAAGGAAAGTAGACAAAAGCAAAATAAACCGAATTTAAATGCACAGCAATCAAACTATTTTCATTTTATTTCAAGTTCATTGACTGAGAAAATAGTAATTTGTCATTAGTTGTTTTCGAAATAACTCACAATAAAAGCGGGAGAAAATCATACAGTCGTAAGGAATATACATATGTACATACATACACACAGGCATGCAAGTACAGGCATATGTACTTACAAGTATCATGTATGTAAATTTGTGCGCTGGAAAACTCACGTTTTTTTTGTAGTTTTTGTTGTTCAAACGTGACTTATGTTTTGGTAACCACTTTCAAGTTGGAAGCGGCAAACGTAATGATAGAAATGTTCGGTATTATTAATGTCGTTGTTGTTGTTGTTGTTGTTGCCTTGTTACTATCTTTCTTTGTAACTATGTATACTGTTATTTTTTTTGTTGTTTTATGCTACAATTGTTTTAATTCGCAAAGTAATTTATTTTAATATGATTTTTACGATTTTACAAATTTGTTTATTTCTATTGTTTTTGTTCAGTTTGTTTGTTTTAACATTTTTCGTAATGATCATTAAGTTAATTTAGCGAATGTTAGCGAACATTTTAAAAACAAAGTTCAAATTTTATTGCATTCTTCAATTTTAACAAATGGCATAAAGGTTAAAAGGTAAAAATCTTTACTGACGATTCTAACCTTTTAACCTTTATGTTATCTAATGTCTCTTTTAGTTAACAATATATGAAAAAAAAATTTAAATATAAAAATAATATTTAAAATCTATATAAAAATATGCTTACTTTAGAAAAAAGAAGAAGAAAATCTTTTGCCTCTACTTTTTTGGTCAATTTGAAAAAAATTTAATTATCTTAGACAATTCTTTACGAAAATCTTTTGACACTTACTTTCGAGTCTTTATACGCATTATTATTTATATGATTTATATGCATTTTTGCTTTAAATTTAGCATTAAAAACCATTTAAAGACATAATTTTTATCTATTATTATATTACTAAATATATGTATGTATAATATTTGGTTTTAATTTTTTTAGGTCAATTGATGGAAATTGGATGAAATATGGGACAAGAGATATCACAACCAAATAAACATTATAATATTGGACGAAGACAACAAAAACTTAATGAAAAACAAGAATCAAATTTGTCATCAATAACAAATGATGTCACTTCTGTTTGTAATAAAAGTTCTTATCGCAAAAATGAATTAAAGCCACGGGAAAAACAGCAAAAATCACAAGGAGACAATAAAGCAAATTGCCATCATCATCATCATCATCATCAAAGATTGAGTCTTGGCAGCAACAACTTTTCAAATACGTCTGACTATCAAAATATCGCATTACCAACAACCAACAAAAGTTCTGCAAACAAACGTATCGAAGTCGATACCAACAACAACAACAACCACCTCTTCAATCCTTTAACCGAATCATTCTTCTTCCACAACAAATTATACAAAAACAATTCGGCAACATCTTCGAATTTCACCGAACTACGTCAGCATCAACGAAGACATTCGCAAAGTATCGATAGTGGTATTTACTGCAGTGCTTCCTCGACAGCCTCCTCAACAGCTTGTCGCTGCTCTTCATCTTCCGCAGCATCGGCTGAGTCCGCTGTATCGCTCTGTAGATCCACCAGCGATTCCACCGACTCAGGTGCATTATCTCGCAAGTCCTTCGACAAACAAAAATCCTATCTCAGTCATCATTTGTACATCAAGTCCTATCTGGACATTTTGGAAGAAGACGAACGAGCACGAGCCCGCTTTAAGCCTGCTCCGCCCGGCATACGCAACTATACACCAAAAATCCTTTCCGAAGCTGCGAAATCGGAGGATTCTTTGGCGGCCGACGTGTCGTCCGAGGGTGCTGCAAAAGCAGCTTTCGTTCGAAGTAGCTCTCATGCGCAGCTCTCAAAGGATTCTTGGATTTGACAATTACTGAATAATGGCTTTCAATGTGGTGACATCTTTGATTGGTGTAATACCGTTACTGGCGATCGGCATGAATTACTATCGCTATCAAAATTACGATCCGGAGACAAGATTAGAGGAAGCCTCATTGGTAAGTATGTTGTGAGGGTCCGTTAAATATTCCAATGATCCTCTCAGTTTTTTCCTTCAAACTTCAACAAACTTCAACACCTCTCTCGTTACCTCGAATGATTTAATTTACCCCAGTGGATATCTTTGAAAACTCTCAAAAACGCTCATTCTTTCTCCTGGGGCTCCCTTACAAACTTCAATATCTCTTTCGTTCTCTCGAAAGGGACTCCCTTACAATCTTCAATACCTCTCCCGTTTCCTGGAGAGATTTCATTTCCCGCGTAGATATCTTTGAAAACTCTCAAAAACGCTCATTCCTTCTTCCGGGACTCCCTTACAAACTTCAACACCTCTCTCGTTACCTCGAATGATTTAATTTACCCCAGTGGATATCTTTGAAAACTCTCAAAAACGCTCATTCCTTCTCCTGGGGCTCCCTTACAAACTTCAATATCTCTTTCGTTCTCTCGAAAGGGACTCCCTTACAATCTTCAATACCTCTCCCGTTTCCTGGAGAGATTTCATTTCCCGCGTAGATATCTTTGAAAACTCTCAAAAACGCTCATTCCTTCTTCCGGGACTCCCTTACAAACTTCAACACCTCTCTCGTTACCTCGAATGATTTAATTTACCCCAGTGGATATCTTTGAAAACTCTCAAAAACGCTCATTCCTTCTCCTGGGGCTCCCTTACAAACTTCAATATCTCTTTCGTTCTCTCGAAAGGGACTCCCTTACAATCTTCAATACCTCTCCCGTTTCCTGGAGAGATTTCATTTCCCGCGTAGATATCTTTGAAAACTCTCAAAAACGCTCATTCCTTCTTCCGGGACTCCCTTACAAACTTCAACACCTCTCTCGTTACCTCGAATAATTTAATTTACCCCAGTGGATATCTTTGAAAACTCTCAAAAACGCTCATTCCTTCTCCTGGGGCTCCCTTACAAACTTCAATATCTCTTTCGTTCTCTCGAAAGGGACTCCCTTACAATCTTCAATACCTCTCCCGTTTCCTGGAGAGATTTCATTTCCCGCGTAGATATCTTTGAAAACTCTCAAAAACGCTCATTCCTTCTTCCGGGACTCCCTTACAAACTTCAACACCTCTCTCGTTACCTCGAATGATTTAATTTACCCCAGTGGATATCTTTGAAAACTCTCAAAAACGCTCATTCCTTCTCCTGGGGCTCCCTTACAAACTTCAATATCTCTCTCGTTCTCTCGAATGGGACTCCCTTACAATCTTCAATACCTCTCCCGTTTCCTGGAGAGATTTTATTTCCCGCGTAGATATCTTTGAAAACTCTCAAAAACGCTCATTCCTTTTTTCGGGACTCATTTACAATCTAGAACACCTCTCCCGTTACAAGACTCCCGTTTCTGACTGAAAGGATTTGATTGCTCTCTGCAACCGTCATTATCTCACAGAAAGACGTCACAAAAATTACACTATAACTTTACAAAGATTATTTCTTACTAAATTTTCAAAATTTCAGGTGCGGCGCGAATATGATTTCATTGTAATTGGCGGTGGTTCGGCAGGTGCTGTCGTTGCCAGTCGTCTTTCCGAGGTCCGTAACTGGACGGTGTTGTTATTGGAAGCCGGTGGCGATGAAACAGAAATTTCCGATGTCCCGGCCCTGGCAGGCTATTTGCAACTCACCGATTTGGATTGGAAGTACCAGACATCGCCTTCGGCAACACGACAGTACTGTCAGGCGATGAAGGGAGACCGTTGTTTCTGGCCACGTGGGAAGGTTTTGGGTGGCTCTAGTGTCCTGAATGCTATGGTTTATGTGCGCGGCTCGAAGAACGACTACAATCATTGGGAATCCTTAGGCAATACTGGTTGGGGCTACGAGGACGTGTTGAAATACTTTCTGAAATCGGAAGATGTACGCAATCCATATTTGGCAAAGACGCCTTATCATGAAACCGGAGGGTACCTGACCGTTCAAGAGTCACCCTGGCATACACCGCTATCGATAGCCTTCCTGCAGGCAGGGCTCGAAATGGGTTATGATGTGCGCGACATAAACGGCGAGAAGCAGACAGGTTTCATGTTGACCCAGAGCACCGTTCGACGCGGTTCTCGTTGCAGTACCGGCAAAGCTTTCATACGCCCCGTCCGTCGACGCAAGAACCTCGACGTTCTACTACGCTCCCAAGCAACGAAAATACTTATTGACAAAAATAAACGGGCCATCGGTGTTGAGTTCGTGCGGAAGGGTCAGAGTAATGTGGTTTTTGTGAAGCGTGAGGTGATCTCGTCGGCGGGCGCGCTAAATACTCCTCAGCTGTTGATGCTGTCCGGCATCGGTCCCGCCGAGCATTTACAAGAACTCGGCGTGCCGGTCATTTCCGATCTTCCGGTCGGGGATAACTTGCAGGATCATGTCGGCTTGGGCGGTCTCACCTTCATCGTCGACGCTCCTCTAACTGTGACCCGTCAGCGTTTTCAGACCATACCCGTGGCCATGGAGTACATAATGCGTGAACGCGGTCCCATGACCTTCACCGGTGTGGAAGCAGTTGCCTTTATCAACAGCAAATTCCAGGATCCCAAGGTCGACTGGCCCGACATACAATTCCATTTCCTGCCCAGCTCTATAAATTCTGATGGTGGCGACCAGATACGCAAAATTCTTAATTTGCGCGATGGTTTCTACAACACTGTTTACAAGCCGCTGCAAAACTCTGAGACCTGGTCCATTTTGCCCCTACTGTTGCGTCCCAAGAGCACCGGATGGATTAGGCTCAATTCTCGCAATCCCTTGCAACAGCCGAAGATCATGCCGAATTACTTTGCCCATCAGCAGGACATCGATGTTTTGGTCGAGGGCATCAAGTTGGCGTTGAACGTATCGGATACGGAGGCCTTTCAACGTTTCGGCTCGAGGCTGCACAATATACCGCTTCCCGGTTGCCGGCACATCCAGTTCATGTCCGATGCTTATTGGGCTTGCTGCCTCAAACAATTCACTTTTACCATTTATCATCCTGCGGGGACGGCCAAAATGGGACCCACCTGGGATACGAGTGCTGTAGTCGACCCACGTTTACGCGTGTACGGCGTTTCTGGTATACGAGTGGTCGATGCTAGCATAATGCCGACTATAGTGAATGGAAATCCAAATGCAGCGGTGATAATGATCGGAGAAAAGGCATCGGATATGATTAAGGAAGACTGGGGTGCACGCCGGGTACACCGAGACAAATGATCGGAGAGTACCCAGCTCCAAATATTACGAAATATTCAAAATTTTAATTTATTATTATCTATTATTATTATCTTTTAGAGGTAGTATATGTATGTAATAATACGAGTATTTAATTATTTATTATTTTTTTCTTCAAAGTCTTAACTAGTCAAGTATTTTCGTTGTGGCCCAAGACCTAATTTATCGTATGTGAAGAATGATCATTCATAAAACTCTTTACTTCATGTAAATAAATAAACTCATAATTTTATAATGAATAAACGGAAATACAATTTTTCTTTGTAGACTTCATTAAAAATGAGAAAATTTATTACTGAAAAATTCTCTTACCTCTTAAATAATACCTGTTTTCACTAAAAAAAAATCGCGGAAAACCTACTGTCATTCCTCCTGTCATCATTTTTGGATATTATTAGCCCGAATGCCATCTTGTGGTGGTGCCCACGACGGCTGCAGATCTTTTATGAAGACTGAAATACTGAAGCCTAAAAGCAAGCAACCGCTTTTTTACGGCAGTGTTCCAAAGTGCAAGAAGTTCAGTTGGCGACAGTCTTGTTAAAACATTTATTGTATACACCAGAGCTTCGCAGCCTTTTACCGGTCACAGCACAGTAATTGGTTTTCGATAATTTCGTGGAACATTACAAGTTAAAGCTTGCTAAAAGCAGACAAAGATTTAAGCTGAGTCTATGCTGTAATATGGATTTTAGCTTAAATGTAAGAGTCAAGTGGTATTACAGTGGGAGAAACGGCAATTACAGTGGCAGCAAGCAGTGCACTTTTAAAATGCTCACAGTCAATATCATTTGGCTCTTGATTCTGACTATTGTTAATATTATGTTGTTGAAACTAAATAAAAGAATAATTAAATGCATTAGGATAAAAAACTGGATGGTGTGTCTTTTAAATAAGACTGTCAAAGGGCTTTTACTTTATCGTGCAATCTGCCGTTAGAGGATGATCGTATACCAACTGGTTTCTAGTGACTTTTTTAGATAAATTCTAAATCCTGTTAATAACATTACAACTTAACATAACATTCCAAAACCTGAACTGAAACCTTATTCTAACATGTACATACTATATTAATCTATATATATTCTGTTAAACAATTTTAATAGAATTTTTACGTGTTCTCAACAAAGTGAACCTAAATAAATCTAAATACACCTAATTTACGTTGATATAACCAAGAAACACAGAACACAGAAGTGTATCAGCCTTAAATGAAACCTGGTAAAACCTTAAAACTTGATCTTTAATCAATTTAATTATTGAAAAATTATTAATATAAGAGAAAAATTATTAATATAAAAAAGACCAAAAATTTCATACTCTTTACTTTCTGCTAAACAATTCTGTTTCTACTAAGCAACTTTAATGTTCTCTAAAGAATTTTCAATAAAAATTACTTTATATTAAACAAATTTAATGCTCTGTGAACAAATTCAATTCCAATTATTTTCTGGTTACCAATTCTGTTAACCATTTTGAATCCTCTGTAAACAGAATTTAAAAGCAATTATTTTCTCTTAGACAATTTTAAGGTTCTGTAAACAAAATACAATACAATTGACATAGGAATTAGTATATTATAGTATACCTTAACTGAGTATAACTTTATATAACCGGACATAATCTAACATATCATTTACATAAAATATATTTTTCGCGAAAATAATTCCTTATTTTTTAATAAAGTAATCAAAAATCAACGAAATCCGAATTATATAACTTCACAACTGTCCCAATTCCGTGTCACTCTATTTTGTCTTTTACAAATATTACACAATTACACACGCGAAACCGTATGGTTACCGACTTTAACCCAATAACCGTAAATCTGGACATGAAGTGATAGTGTCCGGCTGTCAATAACCTTGAAGCCCGTGAAATGATTGACATTTGTAATCGTTTGACACATTTGAATATCAGTCGTCTCTAACCGCACCAATTACAGCAACAACAAAAACAACGGCGAGCACTTTTACGCATTTGCAAATCAAGGCGCTTCTGGAATTTTAATGAGAATTCATGCCTTTCGTTGCTCTCAGAGTGATTTTGTAATATGTTAACGTGTTTTTTCCTCTGTTAAAGTTTAAAAGTAGTCGCCATAAAATTTTAATGATTTTAAATTAGGGTTTTTCAGATTTTCCAGCAAACATTTCCATCGAGATTTTCCATAAATTTTCTTATAAAAACAAAATTCATTCATTTCCTCAATTAAAATTACTTCAGTAAGGAAGAGAAAATCAATGCAACGCCTTCAAAATGTCAAAAGTCAATTTAGGACTGCTTGAGAGCGTCATAACAACAATAGCAAAAACAACAACAAAAACATAATACACCACCATCAAGCAGCTACCAACAACAACACCACTACCGTTGTTCATTTGTCTTTGCCATTTACAAGATCAATCTGGATGATGAAGATAATGATGGTGATGAAGTGCAATCAAGCGAAGTGTTGAAGGAATGACTGAGACCGAGTTGAAAGAATAATTGACTGCGCGGCAGAAATCCAAGCTCAATTCAATGCAGCCTGAAAATTATGATTGTTGGAATCACGTTTTCGATGGATGCATTTTGAAGGAAATTATACTGTATTGCTTTTCTGAATCTTGAATCAAAAACAACAATAACATTTCAACAAACGTAACTCTATTGAATTATATTTTGATTATTCCGTTCGTCACAAACCAAATCGCATTTCAAAAGATGCGATTTTTTCATCGTTTTTACTGTCTTCATTAAAAATCAAGCTTATTTTATTTTTAACCAAAATTACTGACACGAAGTAAAATTATGCAGTCACGAATTGAATTTTTACTGCCCTTAGAGAAGTCTATCATCTTTCTCTACCAAAAAGACTACCATCACAAATGTGTAAAAAAATATGAAAATATTAAATACTTCTTCAAATGCTTAGCAAACTTTTTAACAGAGGTTATAAAAGTGAGGGAATAAATGCATTAACAGAATGAATAATTTAACAGAACTCATAAAAACCTTATACAAATTCGATGAACTCATCAACAGAGGTTAGAAAAATTTCCAAAGAGTTAATGACAACATTAAGAAGAGTGGTTTTGAATAACAGTTAGACCCAGAAATAAGACCCATGACCTTAAAATAACGGTTAAAAGAGATAACAGCAATGACACTGAAGATAATACACCTCTTTATACAACAATCCCAGCCTATCAACTTATCAACAGAGTCATTAACAGAGTTTGAAAATTAACTGAGCTGCAATCAATACTTTACGCTTTTAGGCTTAAAAACAAACAATTTGTTTCCTTAAAAGAAAAAAAATTGGTGTTTGTTTATTTACATTTTATATAAGAAAACAGAGAGACATGTTAAAACGAATTGTCCAAATAAATCTACGTGACTTTGTGCATGTTTGTCGTTAAAATCGCGGACAAATGCCGATCGCATTTAAATACTTTTCCTTTCTTCACTTTAACAAAGATCCAAAGTAAACACAAACATCAAAAACTCTTTGGTCACAATATTTGGGTTTTTTCTTATTCAGTATGAGATGATATTACACAATAAAAGGTTCAGGTATAATTTTTCAAGATAGTCAATGATGCATTCTTAATTAAAAATACGATAATCATGAATTTGAAATGCTGAGGCTGGAGAAAATTGGATTTTAATTTGGATAAAATTAGAAAATTTCATTAATTTTCTCTTTTTAATTGGAAAAAAGCAATAAAAGTGTACAAAATTATTATGTAAAAAGAGATTACTAAATTTGTTATTACAAATTTTGTAAGGTAAAAATGATAATAAACTTAAAATCTGTTAGCCTCTTATAATAAATTTTAATGAAAAAAGTACGCAAAATGTTATTAAAATTCATTAATCTAACAAGTTATTACAATGTAACAAATTTCAATGTTACAAATTTAAATAAAGTGTAACATGAAATATTGCAACAGAAATAAAACAGATTTTATAATTTGAGTGCTAAAAACGTTTCTATAAATAAAAACGTGTGCGTATTTTCTTCCACTTCAGAAAACTCGCGACTTAATTTTTGTTTTTTTTTTTTGCGAAAATACATAATTGTTAACATATTTCTTTCAGCTTCTATGAAATAATAACCTAGAATCAATTTTGGTTCATCGAACAACTTTGTTAAAGGGCTTAAGATTTAAAGATTTTGTGACATAAGCATCTTAACCAGAAAGATATACATTGGCACATGTGTTAAGGTAACAACTAAAACTGTTAACAAGTTAAAATAATAGACAAAGGGTTATTGTTTGCAATTTCTTAAAATTTTGATAATTATTACCATAATCTATAAGTGAACAAATATATTTGTTGAACATTCAGGAAATTTACTTTTGTAGAGTAATAACAGAGAGTAGAGGTACATACATATATCACATTTATTGTTCGGTTTATAACGTTAGAAAAGGAAGCTTTGTCCCCACAGGTTCTTTAGTTAATCTGTGTGCTCTTTAGTGTTTGCTTGGTTTTGTGATAAATAAAGAACTTTTGTCGTTCAGAACTATTGATGTTAAAGTCGTTTGCAAATATAGTATCTCTGTAAAGTAGCGATGGTGGGCAGCTCATATAATAATCATAACGTTTAGGGAGTAATAATCTCTAAAACTCCTTTTAGAAGATTTAGGATTTAGGATTTAGAGGCAGAGGAAATAACATTTGCAGCCGATTACGTTTAAGCAATCATAATATGAACAAAAATAATGCGTTCGTTGTCTCTGTTAACCCTAAACGCCGTCTCTGTTATGTTTATATTTGACATATCTTCTGGCCAAGCTTGCTGAAGGTGTTGAGTAATTGAAAGAATAAGTTTTCGCCTAGAAATTTTACAACACCGAATTAAAAGGTTAAAAAACTTTTAAGAAATGTTTTTATATCTATCTTTTTTATATCTATTATGTTAACTTCAGCTGAGTAAACTTCAAAAAAGGATAAAAAATAAAGATAATTTCTGTGACTACTTTAAGAATTACATAATTTATTGTTGAGGTAATAAAATCTATCAACACCTAGCGAGATAAATAGGGCATGGTACTCCACTTTTCATACCGCAATCACCTCTAAAGAGTTTCGTTTTTAACAGAATTGAAGCACTGTAAAGATTTTTCGACATTAAAAAGATGCAAAAAAAAAAATTCACATGCAATTCCATGGTTATGACTCTCTTAAGAGAGAGAGAGAGAGAGTTAAGTTAAGAGAGAGAACTTTAATCATAGGTTAATATCGCACTTCACACTCCCACTTAGCCAAATGTATTTGCAGTTTTTCTTTTCTATTTTATTTTACACGTTTTCCAATGTTAGCCAAAATTTATAACGCTGTTGATTTTACAGTTTTCTGTTTTTTTCGCTTAGTTAACATTTATATGCGTTTGGCTTTCAGGAGGTTAAAATCGTTTCAGCTGCACCTTATGATTTCCTTACCATTAAATCATGTCATTCAGTCTCAAAACGCGTCGTTTTGAGTTAATTCGTTTTGTGTTATGACCATTATGTTACTCTATCGATACTGTTAATTTAAAAAAAAATTTATTACTCTAAAAAGAAAAATATTTAATTTCCATTGTAGCTGGCTGCTTTCCTTAACGTTTATCACTAACGTTTTTTTTATTTTAATTAAATGGGCAATAAATTTAATAAAGCATTTCAACTGGCTTAATAAAATGTTTGCTAATCGTTCGTTTGTGTGATTTCGTAATGTAACGAATTAATAGACTTTAACACTCAAGCACTTTTTACGTAAAGAAATTCATTGATGGTGGCCGATGAACTTCACTTTTCCAAGCGGCATTGCCAACTTAAATAACACTGCAGGTAGTTTTATTTCGATTGCTGCTGTTGTTTTGAGCTGCTGTTGTTGCATTTATTTGTGTTGTTGTGATGTCATTTGTTGTTGTTCTTTTTGGTAATTTCCAGCGCGGCAGTTTGTCTTGTCTTTGTTTTAATTTGTTGCTGTTGTACATATTAAGAGTTTTTTGCTGAGATTTTTTTAAAAATTTCCTTTCTTTTGCCTTCCTCTGTAAGTTTTTTAAGCCTTAACAAAGACTTACTCTAACGATGTATGAACCGAAGCGTGCGCTTGTGGGTAATAAATTTGAAAAGGATAATGTTGCCAACAACCTATTAATGACATTTTGTGTGATGTTGAATTCGAATGTCGGTAACAGCATGTTAACACACTGTTTACTCACACTGTTTTACACACTGTTTGCTATTGTCGCTTTCCTCATTGTTATTGCGTTTGTTGCAGTTTTCGTCATTTTCTTATTGCCGTTAATACTCTCATGGTGATTGTTGTTGTTTTTACTGCTGTTGCCGTGAGAAGGTAAACACTTTCTTTGAATGCGGTTCGTGCTTTTATTGTCCCTGTAGGAAAATTCGTTACACATGTCTTTTTGAATTACGTTATTGCCTTTGCTTTCCGAAAAAATACTTAAAATTCGTTTATAAAGAACACTGCGAAGCTTAGCATACAACTTAAAATCATTTAAATTTTTCATATATTCTTCCCCAACAACGAATGTTCCTCGAACTATGTATAAAAATCGTCTAAAAAGGAGGAAATTCTAAGGAGGAATAATATAAAACTATAAGTCATCAGAAAACCTAACTAAATGGCGACCGACTTTGAGAGGCAAATTAAAAAAAAAATGAACTGTCTCAGTCTGGGTAAGAATTTTTGGTAAACTTAGGACTTTTAGAATCCATACAAATGGTCCTCTCTTAAACATGAACTTTAAAGGAGCGACAGTAGAGTTAGAATGAAAACCAAAGAATAAAAGTAATAAGAATTTGAATCATAGGTGATTTTCTTTGATAAATTTCAGAACGAATTCCAGTCAACCTTTGCCAATTTTAGTGTGGAGACAAACTGATTTCGGCGATGTGCCATATTCAGTGTCTTTTTTTCGTCCTTGTTTCTTTTTTTTTTTATTCATTTCTTTCTTTCAACATTCACTTCGAGATTCCCGCAAAAAATGTTTACAGTGCTGCAATTTAATTAAAGAAATAATGCTGCTAAAGTTAAACGTTGTACTCGTAGATGAAAATGTGTTTTACATACATACATATATCAATAGTTATTGATTTTCTTACAATCAAGCAATGACGTTAGTAATACTCAAATCAGTCACAGAAATAATATTCAATCTTTAAGCTTTTGTTAAAATCTACTTGACTGAAATTAACATAATATAACAGAGTCGTGATTACATCCAGTTGTTGAAGTTTATTCTAATTTGGTTTTATGTATTTACATGACCAAAATTCATTATATCAAATACTTGAACCCTTCAGCAAGCTTCAAAATAATGTATGTCAAATATAAACGTAATAGAAACGGCGTGCATTATTACGAAGCCATTAACAGTTATTTTCATATTATAACCGCATAATTGAAATTAAACATGACTATGTTAAATTTCGTTGATCTAGTCGCGGATCAAAAAAATACTAATTTAATACTAAATTAATCATTTGCCATCGTTGTCAAGCCATGCACTGCACTTTTCCTACAGGGGCTTTGCGCGTGCTTGTACTCGTGTGGGAGTCGGTGCATGTGTAGGGTGTGTGTGCGTGCGAGAAAAATATCGTAATTTTGTCGGAGTGTAGGCGAGTATGTGACTGAACTTTTTAGAGTAACTCTTTCTCTAACTCTTTTTACTTACCTTTTGTCGTTGTTACTGCATTGATCACATTGCTATGTGCCAATGTTTGCATTGTTGTCATGTTATTGTCAAATTTGCATTTCCCTCGCTTTTGTAACCTTACTTTTTCCACCCCTTCCCCCCCGCCCCCACACCCTTCCGCGCCCTCTTTTCCACAACATTGAAAATATTGCACATTTTCTCAGCCGTTTTTGGTGGCATCAGTAACTGTTACCGTAACCATCAACTATCATCAACAAAGCTTTAGTGGTTTTTTTTCTATTTGAACTATTTGCAATTTTCCTTACTCGTTACTCGTTATGTTTAAAAGTTTTTATTCGTGTCTTTTTATAACAAAATTTATTACAAATGAAATCAATGTTGAAATGTTTCAACTACGTACACTTTGCCAATTTATTGTGGTTTTATGCTTTGCGGTACACGAAAAAAAAATGCAATTGAGAAAAAGTCTTATTGCTTCGAAACTGAAGAGAGAGAGAGAGAGAGAGAGAGAGTTATAAAAATACTAGAAGAAATCACTAACAAAAATGCTAAATTATTAACTCTTGATTATAAAAATTAGGTTTCTGATCACATCTTCTTCCAAAATCACTTCTCTCTCTTTCTTGTTCCTTTTTGTGTCACTGCATATATTTATATATGTATACCTATATTGTAACCTGGTCGGTTACATACTGGACAAATCACGCTACTTTAAAATCAACGATTATAAAATTACTTTAATCTTCTAAAAATTTCCTTTCATTACTTTTTCGGTTGTAATATGTTTTTTGGGTATTATTGTTGTTGTTGTTTGTTTTATTTAATTTTCTTAACGGCTTTCATTTACTTTGCTACGTTTCACGTCGCTGGCGTAGCGTGAGTAAGAGCAAGAGTAACGTAAGAGTGAGTTAAGAGCTTACGTCATCTTAAGAGCTTATCGTTGTTGCTATTGTATAAATTAACGCTACGCCGCTTATGCATGAGCTATGCCTATTGTTGTTATTGGTGGTTTGTTCTGTTGTGTTTGATGATCGTTGTTAAGAAAGTCTTCATTTAATTAGAGCCGGTTGTTACAAAATAATAGATATTATATCCTCCAACAACATTTTATCCTTCGGCTACTTCTTATCAAAGAAATAACATAAATCGGTAATAATTTGTGATTTTTTTTATTCCATTATTACCATTGTCGCTTTTATAACTATTAGTCTTGCTATGATACTAATCAGTGTGAATATTGTCGATTTTGGCATTCTTATTATCATTATTATCGCTCTTATTATTAGTAAAATCAGTGCCATTTTGCTTTTCTTTCTTTTCTTAATCATTATCACTAATGTCATCATTAGAAGTGGATTCTCATTGATATTTATTTTGCAGTTATTGCCAACCATTTATTTTTAATTACACCTACAGTAAACAACACTGTTACTGTTATTGTCACTGTTAATATAATCATTAATAACATTCTTATTTACCATTCATCGTTATGCCGCGATTGTTATACATAATTATCATTAGCAGCTTTTCTAGTTTAATATTATCACTAATACCACTATAGGCCATATAACAGTTCTTCTCATTATTATTCCTATTGCCATTAATGTCATTAACATTGTCGTTTCTGATGAATGTTAACAACTTATATTATTATTAGTATAATTTTTATTACTTCTGTTATCTCCATTATTTATTCTATTAGCATGATACTATCATTCTATTATAATTATTATTACCATCATTACTGTCACAATCGAGATTGTTGTCATTATATTGTCAATAATTGCTCAAAGTTATTATAATGATTACTATCAGTGTCATAAACATAATATTGTCACTAACATAATATTGTCATACATTATTTTTATTATTGCTATCGTTATTGTCAACATTATTATTTTTATAATTATTATTATAATCATGAATTATTATTATAATCCATGATATCAGCGTATTGCAAGAAGGTATCTATATATTTCGATATATTTTTATAAATTTTTCTGGCCCCAAAAAACTCCGTTTTCTGTTAAGATGCCACGCATTTTAGCAAAATAGTCGTCATAATTATAATAGTAATCATGGAAAATATTCCGAGAATGTTGTTCAACGAGTCAAGTAAAATGTGGCAATATGGCGAACAACAACAACAGCAACAACATTAACATCAGTTACGGCTACAATCCTCATCATCAGCAGTAGGCCATATTAACAGCGGCGATAACAGCAATAAAAACCACAGCGAATTTTACAAAATCATGCATTTCACATCAACCAATAATAACAAACAAAAAAAATACTCGTATATACTATATAAAAACTAACAACAATCACTATTACTAATAATTCTGTGACGTCGTCATTGTCTGCATCTGCCCGGTTTTTAACCATTTGTAGAAGTCGTGTCTTTATAAAGCGAATATTTTGTTTTTCTTTGCTTAGAAAATATTTCTACAGCACGCTTTTCCTTCCAACCATTTCGTCAGCGACAAGTTGTTCGATTGATGATGGTTGGTTGGTGGTTGGTGGTTGTTTGTTTGAGTTTAATCATTAACAGTGACTGCTGCTTGCTTACGATTCGGTTTAAAGACAACCACAACGTGGTTAAAGTCAACTCTTAGCGTTGCTAACAAATCAGTTGCTGACAAACACTGCCATCGCGTAGTACGAGAAGTGAGAAAAATGTGAGAAAAGTGATGAAAAAAGATTTTTAAAAAAGTTTGGCGCGTTTTGAGTGATTGATTGATTGATTTGGTGATTAACAGAGAATAATGAAAAGAAGTGGTGAGCTATTTCGCCATAGTTCAGTTTATGCAATGCGATTAAAAGTTTATTAAAATTAAAAGTTTCTGAACGAATTGTGTTAATGTTGAATTTATCAGAGTTAACAGTTAACTTTAAAAGAAGTATTCTTCAAGTCAGCAAAAGGTAATTAAGTGAAGTTTTTTAGGAGTGTTAAGTGTCATTATTAAGAGAACGCTGTAAAAAATTTGCTGCTCATTTTACTTACTTTTAAAATTTATAAGCCACAAAAAAATTGCATTGGAAACAAAAGAAAAAAAGTGCAAAACAAAATATATATAAAGACTTGTTAAACACCAAAAAGAGTACACTCGTCAAGAAAAATATTTATAAAATGTTTATATATAAAATTAAAAATTGACCTACTTCAAATTCCGAAAAAACTTGCTTCAGTCCAGTTTGTCTAGCAGCCATAAAAACATAATCAACTACTAGCGAACAACGCCAACAGAGATCTTGACCAGTGCAGCTTCTTCATTTAATTGTTTTTTTTTTGTTTATAGGTTAACATAAAGAAGTAATTCAGGAAAAGTGTTTTTAATGCAGCAGAAATATTATGATAAACACGATAAAGACTAACAGTAGCATCAGCAATAGCATTAACAGTGATAGCTCAAACACTGTTAGACATTAATAACAGAAGCAGCAACAGCAACATTTAATTGAACTTTACTAGCAGCTATAGCGAAATCAGCGCCATTCTCAATTATTATTATAATCATCATTAACATTGTCTTCATTAGCGTTATCATCATTAGCAACAAACAACTGCTTGTTTGCAGACATTCCAACAAGCAAAGGCTTATGCGCACAGAGTTAACAGTAAAATAGTTTACTGCATAGTAAGTTACGCCCACCAGCAGCATTTTGTTGAAGGGAAAAATTGTTCAACATCAATTTTTTAGACACCTGAGTTTTCAAAAAAATCGTAGCAATTTCGCGGCTTGAGTCTTTCGTTTTCTTTGCCTCTGATTGCCAGAAAAAAGATAATATTTCTGGTTTTTATGGAAGAAAACTTGCGAAATTGTGCTGCTTTTATGCAAGTATTATTCGCGACAACGTGTGAGAAATAGTAAGACTTTGTATTGTTGTTTTTTCTCACAACATCTAATATTTTTCTCAAGGCTTATTTGTTTTCGTTGCTGTGCTTACTTTTTTATGTTATTACTCTTGTTTTTGTTGCATTATTTAAATATTTAAATAAAAAAAAGATCAGTGAATGAGTTTGCAAAAAAATTATAGCGAGTTCGTGGCTTAAGTCTTCTGTTTTCTTTGCTTCTGATTGCACTCTGGCAATCTACGAAACTGTTAGCTTAAGCGCAAACAGAGCCGTATGCGGAATATGGAAAAGTGCAAATAAAATCCGAAATTATTATTAATAGCAGAAATTTAGTAAGAAATCAGGAGAAAAAGCTACGCAAACTGCCGGAAAATTATGGAAATCAAAAGAGAAGACAAACAGTCGAAGGCAAAACGTCAACAATCAACAACAACAACAACAACAACAACAAGAACAACAGAAATATGAAAACAACAACAGAAACCCAAACACGCCCATCCATGTTGCCTTGATCCTGGTCAACTATCATGATTGTCACGTATCACAATCAAAATCAAGGTGGTTGCCACCAGTTTGGGGCAATTTTTTCTCTCCTTCTCTTTTTCTTTCTATTTTTCTCTTTATCTCTTTCTCTGACATTAGACTTTACTAAGTTAATTACTCCAATTATATTTTTTTATCAACAAGAAAAAAAGCAATAGTAAGCAGAATGCGAAGTCAAAAACAACAACAACAACTTAACAGCACCCAGAAATAATATAAAACTATGGCGAAATCTCATGCTTGGAAGAGTTTTCCTGATTCATTAAAGAATGAAGTGAAAAAGCAACAAATTGCGTTTGATTTTAGCACATACACAAACCTCTAAAAATAAACCCGTCAATGATCATCGATATTGGTATACAGAATGTACCAGATTTTGAGCTCTCTTTGAGCAATTTTGATTTTAATCTCTGATAATTTTTTTTTTATTTTGGGAAACTCGACTCGTCAATTTTGCGTAGTCATGATTTGGATTTTGGATTTGATGTTATTTTCATTTCGATGTCTCGTCATAGTTCGAAAGCTATTTTTTCCACAAAAATAAAACCAAAAATTAGAAAGACAATTTTTTTACACTTTCACACGATTACTTAATGACAAAAAAGTTTGAAAAGTAGGTCGAACGTTGTGCGAAAAAATGAAGAAACCGGGTCAAACGACAATTTAAAATGATAAACAACAACAACAACAATAAATATAACAACAGTTATACAAACTGATACAATAACAACGCCAATAGCAACAACATGTTTTTATCTCTCTTTTAAACTGGTCTCACAAGTTATTGTAAATATGCCAAGAGTAAAATTTTTGTGATCCAATCACTTGCAGCAACAACGTTGACGACGACGACGACCTTGAAAGACGCAATGATTACAAAATAATATTTTAAAAAACGTGTGAAGAAATTTCTTTTCTTATGTAAAATAATGAGGCGGAAAAAAATTCCAAAAGAGTTAAGAGTTAAACAAGTGAAAGAGTTCAATATAATACTGATTTTTCTCTCCATTTCTTTTTCTATTGTTGATTATATAATGTACCGGTATTTGTATCCATGGAATTAGCATAATATTCAGACAGTTTAGATTGAAGATTTGATCAGGTTCCTGTTCTTAATTTTAGACGAAATGGAGTTATTCGATAATCGTTTAAATAAATCAACGAATAAAATAAGAAACTTATTATTTTTATTTACCAGTATCGTTCTTATTAATTTATGAAAAAAAAAACTTTTTTTGAGATAATCGAGCGTTTGTGACTTCATAATATTTAGCCTGAAGGCAGGCAATACTTTACATCTTTATATCAGCTGAACTCGACCATATAAATCGCCAGGCCGTGGCATACTTTCAGGCAGACCATTTATTTACAATATTTACCTGAAGTAGTTTTTATGAAAATATAAACGAATCAAGCATGACATTTCACCATCGTGAATGATTCGTGTTGACTTAAGTACACAAATCAATCGTCAATGACAATTTAAAAAAAAACCAAATTGCTTTCGACAAACATAAAGAAAGACCGACAGAGAGTCCTAGATCCCTCAAGGTTGACCGTTGAGGGAATTGTCATTGTCAAATGTAACTGAATACGGTTTAAATTTTAAAAAGATTAAAAATTAGAAACTAAGATATTGAGGGTGGAATCAGAGGAAGATCATCGTCTTTCGAAAGCCACATGCATGAGTTTTTATTAAGGATTTTCAATACCCATTGATCTTATGCTTAAAAAATAATAGTAAAGTAATAAAATGATCTGTCAAACAATAGAAAAATGATCTAATCGAACCATTTGACGAACCTGTTTGGCGACTACGTGATCCATATAACGTTTGCAAAAAAAAAAAAAATGCATGCAGAGTTCAGATAAAGCAAACTTGAAAATTCGGCACAAAAAGCCGAAACTTGAAATAAGAAAAATAAACAAACAAATTGATTCATTTGCAAAAATTCCAATAAATCGAAACTGGAATCATTAAAGAGGAATAAATTAATAACAGAAGATAAATTACTCGTGTTTATGGGAATATATTTTTAACAAATCTTAATACACTTCAAATAAAAAAGTCTAAAATGTTGGTTGTTTCAAGGAAATTTCAAGGACAAATTCTTGAAGTAAAAACTCAAAACGATTTCCTTGTAGTCGAAACAAATAAATGAATTAATTATATTGATTTTATAAATAATTTTCTCTTCTCAGAATGATTTAAAAGTTCAAAACATATTCAAAAGCAAACAAACACATTTTATACAAACACATAAATATTCGAAGCTTACCACCGTCTTTTGATTGTTTTAAATCACGAGTAATAGAGCTTTTTACCTGCAAGAAAATAAGAAAAAATTAATAATTTCATATTATTTAAAAAAATTTGTTCTTTAAACTCGAAGCTAAAAATCTCTAAAATCACTTTAAAATCTCTTAATCGCTAAAAAGCTCTAAAAATCTAAATTTAAAATCGAATCTAATTTTATTTTTCAGATTTCATCGGAATACAAATTATTATTGTACTGCTGAAAACGATGAAGAAACGAGCAAAAAGAGCGTTAATTCAACAGTTTAGAACTAGTTAATCCACAACAACAACGAGTACGAACTCGATGTGAATTGAATTCAACGAGAAATCTTAAATCAACGAAAGTTCTGTAAACAAAGAGAGAAAGTTCTTACGAGAGAATTTTTGAAATAACGAGAACAATTAAATCAGCGTATATTTTCCAACCAACGAGTACTTTGAAATCAACGAGTAGTTACGTACAAACGACCTAATCTCAGAAGAGATAATGGTTTTAAATCTGTTCTTCATAACAACTGTGATAAAATCCACATTCGGCGTAGTAACTACCGGCTTGTGGCTTATTCCTCTACTCCTCGCCGCCATTACATACTACCGCTATGACAATGTTGACCCTGAGTCGCGACCATTCGATCAGCTCGATCTACATCCGGAATATGACTTCATAGTTATTGGCGGTGGGTCCGCCGGTGCCGTGGTGGCCAATCGTCTCAGCGAGATCAAACACTGGAAGGTACTATTAGTCGAGGCCGGGCCCGATGAGAACGAAATCACCGATGTGCCCTCACTGGCGGCATACCTCCAGCTCAGCAAACTAGACTGGCAGTACAAGACGGAGCCAACGAACAAGGCCTGCCTGGGCATGAAGAATAACCGCTGCAATTGGCCGCGCGGTAAAGTGCTCGGCGGTTCCAGTGTACTCAATTACATGCTGTACGTGCGCGGCAATCGTCACGATTACGACCATTGGGAGTCGCTGGGAAATACGGGCTGGGGCTATGACAACGTTTTGCGCTACTTCAAGAAGTCCGAGGATAACCGGAATCCGTATTTGGCTCAAAGCGAGTACCATGGTCACGGCGGTTACCTCACTATTCAGGAATCGCCGTGGCATTCGCCGCTGGTAGCGGCCTTCGTCGAGGCAGGCACTGAATTGGGTTATGAGAATCGGGACATCAATGGAGCCCAGCAGACAGGCTTCATGATCGCCCAGGGCACCATCAGACGCGGGTCACGCTGCAGCACAGCAAAAGCCTTTTTGCGGCCCATACGCCTGCGCAAAAACTTCCATCTCTCGATGAATGCGCACGTGACGAAAGTCCTCATTGAGCCGAGAAGCCTGCGGGCCCGTGCAGTGGAATTCATGAAGAACGGTAAACTGCATCGTATCGCCGCGCGACGCGAGATCGTGCTGTCGGCGGGCGCCATCAATTCGCCACAAATACTGATGCTGTCGGGCGTGGGACCGCGCGCTCAACTGGAGAAGCTGGGCATAGAAGTGCTGCGGGACCTGCCGGTGGGCGAGAATTTGCAGGATCACGTCGGCATGGGCGGTCTGACGTTTTTGGTGGACAAGCCGGTGGCAATTATCCAGGACCGCTTCAATCCGACAGCGATGACCATGCAGTACGTGCTGCGTGAACGTGGGCCCATGACAACGCTGGGCGGCGTCGAGGGCTTGGCTTTCGTGCATACGCCCTATTCGAACAGCTCCGTCGACTGGCCCGACATTCAGTTTCACATGGCACCAGCCTCCATCAATTCGGACAACGGCGCTCGAGTGAAGAAGGTTTTGGGTTTGAAGGAGTCTGTTTACCAGGAAGTCTACAAACCGATCGCCAACAAGGACTCCTGGACCATTATGCCACTGCTGTTGCGTCCACGCTCACGCGGTTGGGTGCGTTTGCGCTCCGCGAATCCCTTTCATTACCCGCTCATCAACGCCAACTACTTCGACGATGCGCTGGATGTGAGAACCTTGGTGGAGGGCGCTAAGATAGCGTTGCGCGTGGCCGAGGCCAAGGTCTTTCGTCAGTTCGGCTCGCGCATTTACCGCAAGCCCTTGCCGAATTGCAAGCAGCACAGCTTCCTGTCGGATGCTTACCTCGAGTGCCAGATGCGTACTATTTCGATGACCATCTACCATCCGTGTGGGACGGCCAAAATGGGTCCCGCGTGGGATGCTGGCGCGGTGGTGGATGCACGTTTGCGCGTGCACGGAGTGCGTGGACTGCGCGTGGTCGATGCCAGCATTATGCCCACCATAAGTAGCGGCAATACGAATGCGCCGGTCATTATGATCGCAGAGAAAGGGGCCGATTTGATTAAAGAAGACTGGCTGAAAAGGCCGGAAGGTCAGAAGGCGGCGGCGGTAGGTGCAGCAGCAGTGAATAGCTAGCGCCACGTAACGCCGGGTCGGCACAGGAAAAAGGGTAGTTTATTAGCTTTACGAGATGCAGAAGGTGCCATTAAGAGTATTTCAATACGTTACTTTTTTAAAAGTTAGCTCAACTTAATGACTGATGACTGACTGCTATTTTCGAAAGGAAGAGTCATGACTTTTAACTGTTTTATTTCTCTATTTAATGTTGTTGGTTGTGCGAAATAGCTCGAAATATGTTAGGCGTTAGGGTCAGCTAATGTTAAACGCTTCAAAACTTAGACTATTTTATTTTAGTTGTAAGAATTTGATGACAATAATAAAAAAGTTAATAAAAAATGGTGCCTTAGAGTGATATTTTTGTAGAAGATTCAAGTTTACTGTTAATAATAGTAAAAGTTTAAGAAAAAATGTATCTTTAATAAAGTATAACATGAAATCTGAGGTCAAAGTCTTGTTCTATAATCGAAGCTTCTAGAATCGAACCATCAAAATGAAGGAATAAAAAAATTTTAAAGTGCTTTTAATGTAAGTTCAAAATGTATAGCCAGATATCATTAATATGACATCACGTCATATAATAGCACTTCTGTATAGCAAGGAATAAAACTGAACATTTTACGCAACATTAATCTTCTCTATAGAATAGAATAAATAGTCGTGATAATGGAACACGAGAAATCTCTAAGATTCTTAAAGTATACAAATTATATTTCCATCTAAATACCTCGGAGATTATTATAAAAATAATAATAATAAAATAAATTATAATAATAAAAATACTGCATCATCTTGACATGACAAAGGCGACTGGCTACCTTCACAGTTGCCTTTACAAAAAAAAAAAACTCAATTCAGGCTTAACGACGTGGAACGTGAAAAACTGGTAGCGCAAAATTAATTTGCAACCGGTGATTTTTCTCTACTAATGTAATTATTACGCATATGATAATAGCGCACTTCGTTTGTCATTACATACATCATGATTTCGCAAAATAATAACACAATTACACAAATCGGCAAAATATGACTGACCTTCTAAATCACAAAGCAAACTATAGTTTTCTGAAGCTATTTGTTGTAAAATGTATTAGAATTTGAACTTATTTCTCCAGCTTCACTTTAGGTTTTCGAGATATTTCAAACTTTCGCTGATTGAGGTTATTCTTAAGTCACGTAAAAATGTGTCTCCATGTTGTATAAAGGTCTATCAATAAGAGGTGTCATTTCAACACTCGCTATGTGTGACAAAAAATAAATTAAATAAAAAAAAATTAAATAAAAAATAAAAATATGTGTAAAAACAAAATATTTTTAAGAAAAGTAAGAATATATATTTTAATTTCAAACGAAAATAAAAACTTTAAAAAATTTTTAACACGTTTTCATCAATAATTATGCAAAGTTTGTTGATGACAGCTCTTGTAGAAAGGCTGTATGTATTGTACGATATATGTATAAAGAATAATTCTGAATCATATAGACGATAAGTACATATATTTTAAATTGATTTAGCAGATTACAATACAAATCTGTAATATTTTAAATATTTAAAAAAAAAGGCATTTGCCACTTTTTAGGGGTTTTGCCATAATTCCGTGCATTACATAACTTTGAGCTTCAAGTATTTCCTTATTAGCCTCAACATTGTTAGTTCTTTCTTTAATTTAATACCAGATCGACAGAGGGAAAATTGCGCAACATTCGCGCAATAACACATTTGCTAAACAAATAGTGATTGTTTTATGGCTGAATTCAAATTATATGACAGCTCTTAACTGTACAGAAAAGAGACAACATTCTATAAAAAACCAAAATGTACAGAGCAATAAATGATATTATAAATTTAATTGATAACTTTAGAAGTTTCCTCGCTTTTCTTACAATGTTATAAATCTGTTTACATTGCTGAATTTCTCTTTTTCAGAAAAGAGACAACATTCTATAAAAAACCAAAATGTACAGAGCAATAAATGATATTATAAATTTAATTGATAACTTTAGAAGTTTCCTCGCTTTTCTCACAATGTTCTAAATCTGTTTACTTTGCTGAATTTCTCTTTTGTGCGGTGTCATAAAAGCATGACGATTTCAAAAAAAAATAAGTTACAATTTAACAATATTTTGTTAACAGCAATATTATGCCGGAAGGTTAAATAGACAAAAGGATTTGTTTGAATATCATGCATACTTCAATCAGTCTTCGACTCTTATGTCTTGTCTTTTTTATTTTTTATATAAAATAATAAAAGATTATAGCATAAAACAAATTAATTTTGAAGGTCATTTTCGTTTTGAAGCGAACATAATAAAGTTTGTAGTCGGCGCTTTCAAGTACTATCAGGTCGATCATTCTCAAGTCAGCGAACTTCTCTTCGCACAAGCATGACTTGATGATGGCGGATCATTATTTTCCTGCTTCTGAAATGACGTTGAGATGATGATATTGTAGGAAATGCTGATTTTTCTGATTCCTCAAATCGCTATGTATTTGATTTTTGAAAAGTTTTCCAATAACATTCATTGAACATTGCGTGGATGAAGAGAAGTGTTAAAGAAGTGGTGAGGATGCTCAGGTGATCTTTCTCTTATGAAACTTTTGAACAATGTTAGGATTTTAATAAAAATGTAATTTTTTCTTTATTTCTGCGCTTCTAAGAAAAAATTTCTTGTTTTTCAAATTCAATAAATCGAATAAATTAAATCATTATTCTCATCAGTAGAAAGAATAATTTAAGAATAAATAATAATATATATTCTACTGCAAAATATTATTATTATTATCCTTTGCTGTATTAAGTATTCTCACTTTAATTACTGAAATTAATAATTTTTTATTATAATTTATTAAAAATAAAAAGATAAAATGAAAAGATAATAGATAAAATAAAAAGATAAATAGAGGTACAAAAAGAAAGAAAAAAAGGGGTGGGAGGGGAGAGGGAAATGGGGAAAAGTTAAAGAAAGAGGAATAGAAAGGGATTAAATTAACACTGAGACTTTAAAATTACTATGAGATTATTAAAGCATAACATTTGCTAAAAGCATGGACACCCGTAAATCAGCCGTTGTTTTAGAAAATGCGCAGCCCAGTTTTTTTATTTCCAGATACATACATATATGCAAATTTGCATGTTTTAGGTGAAAATTATAAAGATCTTGCTTTGCGAATTGCATAAAAATAACAAAATACTAGCATTTTCTCGTCATTAAATCAATTTTTGCTTAAAGTAAAATTGCTACACTTTCAAAATCGAAGGTGCTTAACGTTCATTGTTCAGTGTCATTGCGTGGTAAACAATAACTTTTTATTTTTTAGGAATAAAATTAGGATTAAGAAAATCCTCTAATCATAATTCTATAATTTCTCTAGTTTCAAGAATTAATTCTCTACAAAATCTCTCTACTTTTAGTTGACTTTGTTGTTATTTCCCGACGTCTAAATAACATCTCAATAATAAAATTAATCACATCAACACATTAAGTAATTAAGTTAAATATTAATTAATTGTTCAAAACCAATTTAACGCGAAGAGAAACCTTGCTTACTAAAAAAAGCTCAATCTCACACATTTTCGATACATATAGAAATCCATTGATGAAAACCAAACAGAAACAAAACAGAAAAAAATATTGTAAAATAATGAAATAAAAAAAAATTTCAAATAAAATAAATCAAGAGCAGAATAAAAACAAAGGCAACAACAAAAACTCCTAACATTACGAAATCTAATCAAGAAACTTATTCTGAAACTTCTGAAAAAAATCAAAAAGCAATAAAAAGAAAAAGAAAAATAATAAACACAAACGAAATGTGGGTCAAAGCCAACCGGTGTAATCAAGATATTGTTCGATAAGAACGGACAAAGGTTAATAAACTTGAGCTGTAAAGAAAATTCGATTCAAGTTTCCTTTACTTGACTTGTAAAGGAAATTCGATTCGAGAATTTGAAAAAGCAAAAAATTTGAGAAAAAAATTATGCAGCTACAAATACTCAACGCGTGGTCAAGAAATTTGTTAATTTTTTTTTGATTTCGAGTAAAAGTTTTAGAATACAAAAGAAATAAAACGAGCACACGCATGCGTTTCGCTCGACACTTACTTCGAAGTATTTAAAAGGTATACCGAAGTACCTTTTTTACAACAGATTAATTTCAAATACTCTGCACCAAACAAAAACTAACCGATTATTGCACAATCTTTTTTGTCTTAAACGTCGCCTTGAATAATCAGAAAATGGTTAGTTGTTTATGCAACACTGGTTTTACAAGACGCAGTCAAGCTGCCAAAAGTACGCTGCAAAATGAACACACTGCATAAAAGGAGTACTAGCTGCAGTAAAAACAACAACAACCAACCACCGCCACAAGAACTCCAGCAAGAATAAAACCACTATAAAGCACTATAATGAAACCTTGCGAATGTGCTGAAGCCTGTACCGATTGCACATACACAACGACAACGGCAACGACGCCATCATCAACATCATAAAAAAGTCATGAAATCAATATAAAATCATTGACACTAACTTGCAAATACCAACCACAACAACAACAACAAAACGAAAAACAACAACAACAACAACAAAACGAACGACAACAACAACTTAAAAATACCACAAATTCCCAAAATGAAACATCATGAAGGGTAACATAAAATAAAAACAACAACAACGAAACAATAATGATAACAGCACAAACTAAAACCAGTCTTATAGGTACATATTTGCATGACCAGAAAAAATGAATTGACATTAACAACAACAACAACAACAACGGTGAATTTAAAAAAACAAATGCTTTCTCGTTGTCGTAGTATAAAATTTCGTTGCAGTACTCGTCGTGATAGTACTCGTCGTGATAGAATTTGTGGTGCTGGAACTCGTCGAAGTAGAACTCGTTGTGGTCGCACTCGCGTTTTAGAACTCTACTCTACTCGTCGTGATAGTACTCGTCGTGATAGTACTCGTCGTGATATTACTCTTCGTGATAGTAATTCCCATAATTGATACTCATCGTGTTAGTACTAATTGTTGTTGTCCTCGTAGTGGTTGTCATCATCGTTGCAGTCAGTAATCGTTGGCATTGATGTCAACGTTGACGTTGACGTTGACGACGGTATCGGCATTATTGTCGGCTTGTTGATCTTGTTACTATTAAAACCCGTTTAATTCTTCATGCATCTTAAAGACCAGCGGCGTATTTAGTTTTTGGGTTCGGTGGAGACGCTCGATTTCTTGGGAGGTCAACAGTAACTTTTGTTAAGAAATTCCTGAGTAATTTTATATGTACAGGTAACCCCATATAGTAATTACGTTCCGAAAAATAATCGTCCACATAAAAGTTTCTAGCGATTAAAATACTTCTTGAATTTTGACAACTTTGGGTGACCACCTTAGCCTCTCCTAAACCTAAGAACCTAAAGCTAAGAACCTAAAGCAAAATTGTTAGGGCTTCATACTGATGAAGGTCAATATAGGTTAGGGCTTCATAATGACAATATTGTTGTACGAGTGAGGGCCGGATTTCGAGTCAGTTGTTTACTGTAACGCAAAAGATTGAAAATATGGTACATATGGTGAAAAATAAAAAATTAGCCTTTATGTAGTAAATACTCAAAAGTATGATAACTTTTTTGCGTTTTCGAGCTTGAGTTGACCGATCATTATGCATAAGAGGATAATGAAATACGAGTAAAAGTGAAATGACTTGACGAATTCTAGAATGAATATACATATATAAAAACTGATATTATAATGCAAAAAAAAAAAAAACTACGACAAGTATTTTTCCAATTAAACCCAAAAAAAAAAACGGTTAAGAGACGGTTAAGTTCAAAAGAGCTCCATTAACAACAAAAAATCACTTCCGTCAACCTTCCGTCAACCTTCCGCACAAGATAAGAAATCTTGGCAGAAGATTACAGTTTAAAAGATATATCTAAAAACCAGTATAACAAACAAACAAAAACAACAACAACAACACATTCCCAATTAAGCGAAATGATGAAGCAAAGTATTTATCAAACCGGAAGTAAAAAAAGCGATCTGATCTGATTTCGATGTTATGGTAAACAAAAGATGGTTATTTGCCAAATCGATGACCGTTATTTATATAATATCATTAGATCACTATCTATAGTATTCACGGTATAGTGCGTTGATCTTAGAGAAACTGATGGTTCCATTTTCATTATAAATGTTGTGCGTAGTGTTGGCGAGTTAGATTAAGCTGAAAAGAGCATATTTCTTCGTTCGTTGATGCAAAGATTGTTAATCCGAGAAAAACCCCGAGTTCCCAGAATTTAAGAATATTTTTTTAACTGAATTGAACTGATATTGCATTGTTTTAACTGGATTGAACTGTATTTTCGTTATCATTAAAATTTTAATGATCGTCATAATCGTAAAAGCGGTTTTTAAAAAGGTAAACTTTTGCAATTTCAACTTTCCATACAATTTTCTTGTTTCTCTTTTCGAATATTAACCACAAAAAGAACGTACGTACGTGCGCAGCGACCGTAAAAAGGACCTTAGCACTGAAGATATCAAGTAACGGTATGAAAAGAGAGAGGATCGTTCGATCGGTCGGTCAACTGGAAAAATGCAGGCCGAGATTCATCCCAATAATGGATTTTTTGTAATAACTGCATTTTAAAATCCTTTTCTTGTTACCATACAAAGCAGCATCATAAGCACAACAACAACAAACAACTAAAGCAAAAGCTGAAAATAATCATAATGGAAAAAGCGAAAATCACAACAACAACTGGAAACACCAACAGTAACAGTAACACTAACTGTTGCTAATTATTTACCCTGGTTCAAGGCCTTTCACTCGATTGCGCACCGAATAAGAAGAAGAAGAAGCAGAAAACACACACTGTTTAGCATTGACTTTGAAAATAGTTTTCAAGGTCGTTTGATGGTCGCTGGACGATGCTCGATTTTAGCACGTCGCTCGAATGTTTTTTGGTACCCTTTTTTTTTGCATGCACACATAAAATAACAATAACAACAACAACATTAGCACCGCTCTATCAGTCGAATTGTTTGCCGATCAAACAAATCGAGCTTCTTCTGTTTCTTCTTCTTCTTCTAGGTTTACTTAAATAATCTTTATGCTAATCAAATATTAAACATTCAAAGTTGTTGAGCTTGATGGAGCGAAAGATTCTTGATAATTTCAAGTTGTTGTTGTTGAACGAACCACTAAAATTCAAAATTTAAATTATCATAAATATTCAAAATCGTAAAGTTAATTCGAAAGCATTTTAGCAGATTTAATGTCACCAAAAAAAACCGACATTAAAACCAACTAAACGCCATTTTCTTCAATGATCTTCTCTCTATCATTCTCTTGTCATTCCTTAAAAAAAGCTAAACATAAAAAAAAGTCCTTTTTATGTTCTTTTTATCGTATTATCTTAGGCATAAAATTTATTGACTCTTAGACACAAAAGATTAAGTATTTAAATTTCAGTACAGTTTTAACTTAAGACACGAGCAATCATTATGTTGACATCACAAAAGATCGGCGTTATAAACTAACCTTGAAAACATTTAGTATTAGAAGGATTATTTTTGTATTATGCTTATTTCTTTCCTAACTTCTTTTGATCGTCATTTATTCTAGGTACGCGCTTATTTCTTTGATCAAACTTAACTTAACAGTTCTCTAAATCAGACAGTTTGGCATCACTTTACTACCATTCTCGTTTTCTGGTCCTCTGCGGAACGGAGTTTATGTATACTGAGATTTTGCACTTCGGGTCTCTATTTTAAATAACCATGATCTTGCTTGATCATATCGGCCGCTTTCTCGGCAATCATAAATACCGGTCCATTCGGATGCCCCGCTATTATCTCTGGCATGATGCTGGCATCCGCTACGCGTAGCTTTCGTACGCCATAAACGCGCAAGCGCGGATCCACCACCGCCGCACGGTCCGTCGTCGGACCCATTTTAGCCGTACCCGAATAATGATAAACGGTGAAGGTGAAATGCTTCACGTAGCATTCCCAGTAGGCGCGTGACGGGTATGGATATTTCCTACAAGTGGGCACTTTGCGGTCCCAAACCTTGGCATTGATCTTTCTGAAGGCCGCCTGTTGCGTGAGGCCCACCGCTTTTAGCAAGCCACGTACCGATATATCCATATCATAGCGATCGGCGAAATAGTTGGCATAGATGAGCGGATATTTGAGCGGATCGCTGCTCTTCAGCATGATGCGGCCGCGACTCTTCGGACGCAGAATCATGGGGAAAATCATAAAAGCATTCAAAGAGTTCCGCTCAATTTCGGCAAACATAGCATCGTATATGCTCTTCTTCAGCCCAAAAGCACGTGAAATGGCCGGATTTGCGGACATGGAACCGCCCACTAGGAACAGCTCAATATCGGGCCAACTATCCTCGTCCTCTTCGTGCTCCAGGTCCCAGAAAGCGATGGCTTCGCAGCCGCCCGGTGAACTGTAGGGCCCTTCGTGCTGATTAAATCGACTGACAAGCGTAGGATCAGCAAAGTCCTCGAATTGTATTGAGGTGACGTTGGTGGTGAAGGTGATGGCGGGAGCGGTATGATCCTGTAGATTGTAGCCGACAGCCAGATCAGCCAGCGGTTTGATGCCGACATCACGCAAATGTTGGGCCGGCCCGATGCCCGAGAGCATCAACAGTTGCGGAGTGTTGATGGCACCAGCCGTCAAAATCACCTCGCGCTTAGCCTGTATTTTCGTTGTCTTGCCGTCGGCCTGCATCTGAATGCCGTAGGCGGCCTTGGTGAGCGGGTCAATTAGCAATTTGGTCACCAAAGCGTTCTTCTTGACGTGCAGATTCAAGCGCTTTCCCTTTAGGGGATACAAGTAGGCACGGTTCGAGCTCCAACGTGTTGAGTTTCTGGTGGTGGTGTGCAGATAGGAGACACCTGTTTGGACGCGGCCATTGTAGTCGCGATACCGCAGGCCATCCTGTTGGGCAGCCGCCACAAAAGCATCGGCGATTTGCGAGCGCCAGTTCACATACGACACTTTGACGGGTCCGTCGCGACCTACATACTCCTGTTCGGCGTCGGGCACATTGGAGCCTTCGTATTTTTTGAAGTAGGGCAACACATCGTTGTAGCTCCAGCCCTCATTACCCAGCTCAGCCCAACGATCATAGTCGCGCCGATTACCCCGTGTATACATCATGTAGTTAAGCACCGAGGAACCGCCCATCACTTTGCCGCGCGGCCAATTGCAGCGATTGTTGTTCATGGCCAGGCAGGCATGGTCTGAGGGCTGAGTACGGTATTTCCAGTTCATCTCACCCAACTGCAGGAAATGGGCTACGATCGGCACATCCATGATGAGACTCTCGGGGCCACCGGCCTCGAGCAAGAGAACACGCCATTTGGGATTCTCCGACAGACGGGCGGCCAAAGTGCAGCCGGCGGTACCAGCGCCCACCACAATGAAGTCGTATTCGCCCTGCAGCTGAATGCCATTGTCATAATTCTCCAGATCATTGTCGAGATTGCCGCGACGGAGGAAGTTGAGAGCTTCCAGGAGCACGCTGCCATTCTGCGAACGCGTGCCGCGGAGGTAACAAATCACGGCAATAAAAAGGCAAAAGACTTTTCGTAGTTGGTGCATTTTTTCGTCGAATTGGATTTACTTTTTTAATGCAAACATAGTTCCTTGAATGAGACTTTTTACTGAAAACTTATTTTAACATTCAGTTCTTCGAACAATTTGAGTACGATTATTCCGAGATTATTTCGCTTTTCGTAACATTTTCAACGCGTTGGAAAAACTTCACCCGCTTTGAGTTCACACGATCACATTCGCACACTCTTGGAAATAGTAAGACTTTTCAATTTCGGGCTAATTATTCATAAAATCTAAATGTCGCTAAATTCTGTTTTTTTTAAAAACCACGCTGCTGCGACAATACTCGACGCCAGCCCGTATCTTTCAATCCGTCCGCGTTAACCGAATTCGTAACTCTAAATGCGCGACGTTCTCCAAGTCAAGTTCATTTAATATCGAGAAAATATAGGCACGCGATCGGCGATTGTCTATAGCTTTATAGTTCGATGCGAAAGAGCGCACACCATCTCGGCCCAACAACAATACAATCACACCGAAGTTGGCCAAAAACCAAGCAACTTCGTTTAAGTGTTCTGCTGCTGCTGCTGCTGCTGCTGCTTCTGCTTCTGCATGATCAGTAACCGAGCAAGCTTCTCTTAGTTGAACTTGTTTGTTGGACTTGATTTGAACGGGTTGGTTCTCTTTTTATGTAGAAGCTCTCGCAGTTCTCGTCTCGACTTATTACACTAAGAATGTTCTGAGGTGAGTTTCATGCGCTGCGGTGCGTCGCTGCGACCCGAGGGGTGAAACTGTGATCTTGTTTAATCATATCGGCTGCCTTCTCCGCGATCATGTAGACCGGACCGTTCGGGTGCCCCGCTATCAGGTGCGGCATTATACTGGCATCGGCCACGCGCAGGTTTTTCACGCCATGGACTCGCAGACGTGCATCCACCACGGCTGCACGATCACTGGCCGGTCCCATTTTAGCGGTGCCTGAGTAATGATAGATGGTCAGAGTGAAGTGGCGCACGTAACACTCCCAGTAGGCGCGAGATTTGTAAGGATGCTGACGGCAAGTCGGCGGCATTTTATCCAACAGCTGCGCATTGATCCTCCTGAAGGCCGGCTGCTCGACGAGATCAACTGTTTTCAGCGCGCCGCGCACTGCAATGTCCAGATCGTATGGATGGGCGAAATAGTTGGCGTAGATCAGCGGGTACTTGAAAGGATCGGACCTTTTAAGCATAATACGCCCCCGGCTCTTCGGACGCAAAATCATGGGAAAGATTATGAAACCCTGGAGTCGCTCTCTCTCCATATCCGAAAACATTGCAGTGTATACGGATTCCCTGAAGCCAAATGCCCGAGGCAGCGCCGGATTAGCATACATGGGACCCGATAATAAAAACAACTCCACATCGGGCCAGCCATCCTCCAACTCGGGATGGTCCAGATCGTAAAAGGAGATCGCTTCGCAGCCCCCCGGCGATCCGTAGGGACCTGTGGCGTGTACAAAGTCCGCGAAGAGATTTGTATCTAACAACGTTCCCACCTGCAAGGATGTAACATTCGTTGTAAACGATACAGCCGGGGCGATGTGATCCTGCAGATTGAAACCGACCGCCAGATCGGCAATCGGCTTAATGCCCATATCACGTAAGTGCTGCGCTGGGCCTATACCCGAGAGCATCAAAAGCTGCGGAGTATTGATGGCGCCCGCCGAAACAATGACTTCGCGCTTGGCGAGTACCTTGAAGGAACGACCGCCGCTACTGAAGATAACGCCGTACGCCGCTTTGGTTACCGCATCGATCAAGACCTGTGTGACCATGGCGAACTTTTTAATGTGCAAATTTGGACGGCGCTTGCTTTTAAATGGGTATAAATACGCTCGATTCGCGCTCCAACGGATCGACTGGTATGTGTTGGTCTGCAAGTAGGAAACACCAGTTTGTATGCGACCATTATAGTCCCGTTGCTTGAGGCCATCCTGCCGACTAGCGGTCACAAAAGCGTCTGCGATCTCCGAGTGCCAATCAACGTACGACACCTTGACAGGTCCATCCCGACCCACATACCCCGCTTCCGCATCGGGCACCGTAGAACCTTCGTATTTCTTGAAGTAGGGCAACACATCTTTGTAGCTCCAGCCCTCATTACCCAGCTCAGCCCAACGATCATAGTCGCGCCGATTACCGCGTGTATACATCATGTAGTTAAGCACCGAGGAACCGCCCATCACTTTGCCGCGCGGCCAATTGCAGCGATTGTTGTTCATGGCCAGGCAGGCATGGTCTGAGGGTTGAGTACGGTATTTCCAGTTCATTTCACCCAAATGCAGGAAATGGACTATGATCGGTACATCCATGATGAGGCTTTCCGGGCCACCGGCCTCGAGCAATAGAACACGCCAATTGGGATTCTCCGATAGACGCGCGGCCAAGGTACAGCCGGCGGTACCAGCGCCCACCACAATGAAATCATACTCCTTAAGTAACTTTATACGATTGTCCTGGTTCTCGAGATCAGAATCGATTTGACCACGTTGCAAAAATTCTAAGAATGTTGTTAAAATGCTATGCACTTGCTGGGCATTACCGATCGGTCGGAAGAGATATAAGAGAAAAACGAGTACAAGACGGAAACTAGTCATTTTTCCGGAAATTTAAATTAATTTAATTAATTTTAATTTTTTTTTCTGTGTTTGTTTAATTTTTTTAATAATTAGTATATTATTATGTTATAAGATTCTTTGTGAGGAAAAATTCAGGACTCAGTATATATTTTTTTAATAATCCTTAAAAGGATTCTAGAAGTAAAATTATTTTGCTATTGTCGAGACTTTTTCTAGAATACTTTTATTCAATCCGCGTTACTTAGAATAGTTCTTTACAGCTAAACGTTTCTGAATTAACTGAATCGATTAGAGCTTGTCAAGTACTTAAGATAACTATTGTCTCAATTAACAACACATGATATTAATTATAAACATTGCTAGCAGCGAAAGCAATCAAAGGCTGCTGCACCGGTAGTTATTACACCGGTCTATATTTGAACGTACTCGTAGCACTGCTGAGAGTATTTTATACGCAAAACAAAAACAACTAGCAGCTAGTATTCGCGCCTCTCAATCACTCCTGCCGACCTATTCTACTTACCCCGAGAGTCTTAGTGAGATTTTATAGCTCAATCCAGAAATCTTCAAGGAAACGTCTTCACTAATAAATTCTCTGACAACATACATACATACTCGTACACACATTCTTCGACTGAACTTTAGTGACACAGCGTACGTGTGTAGCATTTTAATTGTATGATCATCACAGTTCTGTGCTGCAATAAAACTCTCTCTCTCTGTCAATTTGCTCACGTCAACATTGATGATTAATTGGCACTCGCTCGTGAAACACTGTGATCTGTGCGAGTTCGGCTTAATCGGTTGAAACGAAAGTGAATTTTCTCCCTGCCGCTCTCTTTCATTTGCTATCTTATGCACACAATACTCAGTCTCATCATATGTATGCATATACGTTATGGTGTCAATGTCAATGTCAGTGCCAGTATTTCTCTTTCATTATTAGTGCCTTTTAAACTGTCTGAGTACAGGTAAGCCCCGTATAACAAAATATCAACAAGCCACTAATGCAAAAAGAGAGAAAAGTTACATAAACAGGTTTCACCAAAAGTATAAATATATTTTCAGTAATATATTCAACAATAATATTTGCATTAGCAAATGTTTATAAACACTAAAGGCCTGCCTCATTACTTATCCACGAACGAAGCGATTGTCGTCGCTGTTTTGTTATTTTCGGTTCGTTGACATTTTCGTATTTCTGTAAACTATGTATGTTCGCTAACATTCGGAGCGCAGCTGCGTCCGTTGAACTTTACGGTCATAATGAGGAAATAAAGAATTTTATTAAAACCTTTTAATAGGTTTTGCTTTTAAGTAATGCAATGAGAATTTTTTAATCAATACTTTAAAAACTTTGTTGTTTTTTCTATACGATTTTTCCCGTATGTTTTTCCTGTACCATTTCTTACTCTTTCCATAACTTGTCAATTTATTTAATTAATCATACTATCAAATAAATTGTACTTAACCAAAGCTAAAGTATTGATCTCTTAGTTACAATTTTTATGAAGTTTGTAAATTTCTATATTTGACTTAAGAAGCTTCAAATCGATTGACAATTTCATAAAAAAAAAACTTTGATAAAAAACAAATAAATTTAAGGCAAAAAAGAGTCTTTTAATACTGTACATGTATTATGTATACAAAATTTACTGTATATTATTATTTGCCCATTTACATATACATATCTATCTACATACATATACATATAAATGTTTATGTTTGTATGTCACATGTGACCAAAAAATCTGTCTGAAATATCTTGCTGGGGCTGCACAAGACAGCAGCAAAATGTTTGCGTCAAATTTTTGCCAATTTTGTCCATTTTTTGTCCGAATTGCTCGATTCCTGAGCATCGCATTCAAATTCAGTCTGACTTCATTTAATCGCCGCCAAAAAGTATGCAACACTCTTTGATCCACTATTCCTTGATCCACTGCTGTGACTCTCAAAATCAGACTCTTCGTCATAAATCTCTTCTTAGCAAGAAAAAATATTTACGCTTCTTGGTTTTTTAAAAATCATACCGCAAAACAGACTCTTCAAAATAATTACCTCTACCTGTACTTAAGATTCAAACCGGCCTATGATTTACGAATGTAAAAAAAGCAAAGAAAAATATAATGCAGAACAATAAGCACACTTTAAGAGCTGCCGCGTTTTGGTTGATAACTCTTTTTTCTTGTAATTATTAAGCGTCTAACGTCCTCTCATTTTCGAGACAAAAGCTCTACTTAGAGAAAATTAAACAAGAAAAAATGTTTGCTTAAAAAAAAATCAAATTCACAAAGCGCGCTCACCGCTTAATGCAGCCACAATGTCGAGCTCGAATAAAGTCTTCCGACCGGGTTCATAGAATCCGGTGGCATTAGAGTCAGAGGGCACTGCACTGCATATTTCAAGAGCTAAGTATATAAATATCAGTGTTTGCGGAAGAATGAAAAGGCAAGGGTGGGTTGATGGTGGGAAAGGTTACGCGCAAACCAGAGTAAAAAGTAAACGAAAAATTAAATAAAATACATATAATGGTAATGGTGAGAAGTGGTAGGAGAGATAAATGCGCATGGTACAAAAGAGTCATTATAATGCGACGCTTAACGTAATCAGTTTCCTTTAAACCCAGAAGAAAATGGTGACAGAATGGCGAAATTGAAGGAAATAAACTAAAGTAATCTATTTTATAAACAGACTTTTGATAACTGAGAAGTTCCTAAACGTAATATCAAATAACTATATACACTTGTATACACAAATCCATAGCCATTAAGAGAGTCTATAGTATTTTACGTTACACGATATGTATATACATATGTATATCAAAATCCATGCAAACGGTATAAAAACTGAAATAGAAAACTGAAATAGAAAACAGAATAGTCTTATCACAGTAAGAATGAAAAGGGAGAAGCCAGCTAAGCACAGAAAATCACTCGAAAATTTTTAGAAGCTATAACAAAATTTGTTCTTACAATTGTTCTTTAAATTTAAGATAAAATTTATGGTATAATGCCATAACAACAACAACAACCGGAATTGGAAAACTTCCAGTCTAGGGCGGAAACGTACTCGACATCAAAATGCAAATGCGACATGCAGACATACATATGTACATACATAGTTGATATACGCCTAGCAGTTCAAAATTTCATTAATGACAAATCATTCATAAATCATTGACGAAAATTCATGCGTATAGACCTTCCCATGGTCATGATTTTATCCCGTTTTTGTCCTCATTACATTCGTTGCTAGTTTTTATATCGAGCTGCAGTTGCTACACACACTGTGGTGAAATGTCATGCGTGATTCGTTTATGTTTTCTTAAAGACATAAGCTGCAGAGACTATAAACAACGGCAACAACACAACCGCAAACACAAGCAACCCTCTTCGACTTCACAAGCCGCTTACCGAAGCAGTAAAAGAGTGAGAGAAGATGAAAACCAAAGCTCGAGGGCAATGGTCAAAAAGTGATAGAGTTTTGAGCAAATATTAATATACAAAACCAAATATAAATAGGTATACAATTCATACAGTGTTTTATTACGTATTTTATCCAACGGCCACATTATTGGATGGTACATTGTGTCAAAATCTTATTCAAAAAATAATGCAGCACATATTTCTAAGAATGAAAATTGTATGAAATACGAAAATTTCTTCCAAAAGTTGTTATTCTGTATAAAGTACGTCCCGGTTTGTATCGGTTTAACATCAGTACTCTGTACGGAAGTGATAAATTTTAAAAATATTATTTATTTTAGCATGCTTTTGCTGATAAAATGGAAATTTCTTTCAGTGTTAAAGAGCATCGTAAGTAGTTAATTTAGTTTTTAACATAAACATCATGCTGTCATAGGCATTTGAAAATAAAACATTAAATTTTGATAATGTTTCTCATGTTTTTTGACCTCTGTGTATCAATGAAAATTCGTTACAATTTTACCCTTAACCAAAGGCAGTTTTTTAGCTTTTCGAACAGACCGCAGAACAGACCGAACTGTTCTAAACTTTGCCACAAACCGAATTGATTGAAGAGTTTTTGCTTTCAAAAGAGAAGAAAAGTTGATGATAAAAAATTGATCGAATTATAAAATTATTATAATTATTTTTAAATTATATAAACAATATAAAAAAATACTTTTTTATTCCATGAGAATCCATCATAATTTCCATGATTTACTATAGTAATTTTAAATGAATGATTGAAAAATGAATTGAACTGCATAAATCAAGAGTTATGACTGCTTTTTCTTCCTTTTGGGATGCGTTTGACTTTGTAAATTACCTGTAACGACGATGTCTCGTAAATGAGTACTTATTTATAAAAAAACTTACTTATTTACTCCTCTAATTGGGTACACCTTTTTCTACTTATCGTATAACTAATAAAAATGCTAGACAACTCAGCGCCATTTATTTATTAAAAATATACTGCCAGGTTTCTGACACTGCGTAATACTCGTTCACTAAGACATACATATGTAGGTGCATACATACATTATTACGAATTTAAATGAATAAAAATGAAATAAGTAATAGTAACAATAATAATTCGGCTAGGCCTGGCCGAAGCTTAAATGCGCTACACTCACAGCGGTCAAATTGTTGATGAAGCCTAATTTCGATAAGTTTCATTGTAGAAGATTCATTGTAGATGTTTCCGATTATAAATCGATTATAAATCTTCAAACTCATTTAAATCATCTCAAAAGAAATACTGTTTTTATGATATTTAGACAGGGTTAGTCCACTGGTCGTGTTTATTAGATAATAAATCAATCAAAAGATATAAAATAATGGAAAAATTAATACATCAAAAAATAAATCAATAAAAGTTGCTGTTTTATTAAATATCAGGGTACATATGTATTTGTTAGGTGGTTATTTGTGACAAATGATAAGAAAAACTGAAAGAGTAAATGAAAGGGAAAAAGGTGTTTCTAGAAAATGTATCTTTTAATTTTTTCTATAATATATAATGCCGATATATGTATATGTATGTTATATTGCTGTACCTTGCATTTACCTGCTTTCTCGTGACCTGAGAGGCCTGGTGGTAGGGTAAAAAATTCCTTTATCGGCATAATTTAAATTCAGCATAAAATTAAAAAAAAAAACAACATTGTATCATCACAAAAATGGTATGATATCTATAAATATGTATATTTGCGTTTATAGTGAAAACTGGTTGTTGGTATACTGGTAACTGGTTATACGTAGCTAACGAGAGCTAACTACTCTTCCTCCACATTCTAAAGAGCAGCCTGTCTTATTTTTTCCAAGAGAATGTTTTTTTTTTGTTTTGGTTTTTAAACTAAAGGATAGTGAAGGTCGCCAGCAAAAACCGGTGATAAAATAATTACTTTACAAGTGTGTCGCAAAAATGATTAATAATAACGAGTACACGGAGAGTAATTAAGGTACAAAATAAGGGCTACACTGTCTGAGCCTTGATCTCATTATATGGCCAAAGAAAAAACTCATTGCGCGTAGAAAATAAATTCTAAATTTCCAGTGAATCATGTTTTGAATCGTACATACGAGTACAGACGCATTTATATTTTCTTAGTTCCACAAATCATGATAATCGTATATGCCTAGATCTTTATTTGACCAATTTCAAAGCCTCGAAAAAACCGATGAAAATATTCAAGGGCAAAAACTTATTTCAAAGTAAAAACTAGAAGCAGTCAATGCAGTTAATATATTAGTCAACTTTTGAGAAGTAATGAGAACAGCTCTCCAGAAGTTTTGGGGTAACGAGTCGAAAACTGTTCTCATTACCGGCTTAAGTGAGAGAGAGTATCGTATCCATTCTTTCCCGTAAGTATTTCAACAGGTTGTTGTTTTTACTTTTGTACGCGTACAGTTCAATCACCGCACTCGAGAAACACGTACGAAGACCTGCCAAGAAATAATCGTATGCAATGGCATTTTTTTCTTTGAGAGGCAAGACCAGTTAACGATGCCAAAATATTACGTCAATTTGATGTCGTAAAACGTTTTTCTAAAAGTAAAACCATTACTTTTAAAGGAAAAACAAAGTTTTGGGTGAGGGCAGACAGGTCGTCTTTGAAGATGATTGAAATCAATATATTTTTATTGTTCATCTATATTATTTTTAAATTGATTCATTGATCCACGATTTCGTGCCTTCTTTATGGAGACTTTTGCCTTTTCCTTTTTTGATTGTTACTTAATAGATAACCATAATGACTTTTAGACTATACTCGTTAGTCATTAAAATTAAAGAAATTATCGGAATGAGAGAAATCATCACAATGATTGATGCCAAAATAATTATTATAAAAAAAAAATCATGGTAATGACAGAACTTATCAGAATGCGAGAAGTCGTCCCTTCTAAATGAGGAAAACATCAGAGTCTTAGCAGTAAAAAACGAAATTAAAACAGATTCAGAGTAAGAAATGTCATCGGAATCAGAAATTATGAAAAAAATCAACGAAAAATTCATCAAAATGGGTTAAATGATCAGAACTTCATCACCAAAATGATAAAAGTCTTCAAAATGAGAGAAAATATCAGTATGGAGGACATCAGCAAAGCGAGAGAACTGTTTTAAATGACAGAAGACAGTAGAGTCTTTTCTAATGAGAAGAGTAATCGAAATGAGCACGTTGACATTTTAAGACTTCGTCGTCCAGTTTAATTAGTTTGCGTTAATGAACTCGGACGTTTTCTTTTTGGCTGTTTTTCACTGCCGAATATTAGGTCAACGAATTGTTAAACAACCAAATAAAAGTTTATAATAAAAGCAAGGTCGCATGGACATGCTAAATTAGAAAACAGGTTTCTGTTTCTTTCGGAAGAAGCGTTAAGTATAATATATTAGCATAAACCAAAAACGTATTTGTTTAAAACGAATAAGAGCATATAAAGAAAACGTTAACTGAGCGCACTGTGTATTCGTGAATATCGTAACCTGAAAATAACGAATGTGCTTCTTCGGATTGTGTCCTTTTTTAGAACGAGTATAATCAGAAAATACGGAAAAAAGATGGGAACGCGCTTAACGTCGCCGTGTGTCGTTAAGAGAACAAAGTCAAAAATTAAAGCAGAAAAATTATATACTCTTACGTATAAGAAAACTGCGCACATTTGACAGGCGAGAGCCAAGCTGTTCGGACGGGTCAGTCTGGGCCAAAGAATATTTTGCTATTTCTCGGAACTGTACAACAATACGTTTGTACGTTTTTGTAACGTATAGATAATAAAAATTTAACTTTCAACACTTAAAACAGTTTAATGGCAAAATACGAGAACTAGCATACTTTTTATGCTTCAATATTTCGCTATCGGTTTCGGTTGTGGTACATGTTATGCCGACTGGCGCACAGCAAACCTTAACCTGCGTTTGGAACAAAGGCTATTAGTCTGGAACTCCAAAAAAAAAGGGGAAAAACACCGGCACAATCATGGTTAGTAGGTAATAAAGTTAAATCTCTCAGTTTAAATTACTGAACAGTTTAAGTTGTTCTTACAGCACACCAGCTGAATGAGACCTAATGGTTTCGTTGTTGGTGCCCGTTGTGATCTGTCCAATCGCCGTTCCGACAATGCCACCAACGAGTCGATTTATCTCACTGAGGGTGGCACAGTAAACTTCCACCATCACAACCTCCGTGACTTCTCTTTTCGCAACTAACTATCTTTTTGCAAACAAATCATTCTCTTAGTCCTTCCTCTGCCAGGAATTCGACAGAGAGACAAGCTGCCAAAATAAGTTCAGTGACCCAAACCTTCAAAATCAAGAGCCCAAGACTTCTTTATGTTCGGCTGAAAAGAGAGTTCTCTTCCGCGACAAAGAGACTCATATTTTCGCGACCACGAATAGAAAACGCACTAATTTTGCATAACATCTCAAATAATTTGGCGAATATCTCGAAATCGATTCTGGCCTTCGCACACACACGGTTTTTAATCGAGCCGGAAGAATAATTAATCGAGCACTAAATGATTAATTAAATGATTAATAACGTTTAAGAATGCCTAAAGAATAACGTAAAAAACTAAAACAAAACCGAACAAAAACACAACAATTATTTCTAAATCGACATTGTCGAGATGAACGACTAACTTAACAGCGAAGCAACCTGTTAACAGCGCACGCTACAGACTGTTATTCGACAGAGTGTCAAATACTAAAGCAATGCGAGGAGTTGATTCTCACAGTGCCGCGGCTTAGCGATACACGCGATCCTATAATCATAACCAGCCGCCGCGCGCCGGCCAGAGGCGCGAGTAAGCGCTTTCCTTTTTGCCTGCATAAATAAAGCGGAAATCGGAAGAACGTTCTCATTACTCGAGCGAATGCGCTGCGACTTGTTTATTTAAACGTTTCACTCGGGCGACTAATTGTGTTGCATTTACTTTGAAGTCGCTTCCAAGGAATGCCAGCTCTGAAGGTGGCCTTTTTTGGGCTGCTGGCATGTGCCTGCCTGCCGCCGGTCTGGCCCACAGCGAATTTCTACGAGAACCTTCTACGGTACGGACTCACTAACTCTATCGTGCTACAGCTACAAACTGCAGGTACATACATATTGTTTTTCCGACCGTTTTGTCAGTCGAGTACGTGCGTTCCTCAATCGACACATACTTGCAGCTCCTGTTAATAACAGCATCTACGACTTCATCATTGTGGGTGGCGGTGCCGCGGGTTGTGTGCTGGCCAATCGCCTCTCGGAGAATCCTAACTGGTCGGTGTATCTAATCGAGGCAGGCGGCTTGGAGAACGTGGGTCATTTGATACCCGTCATGGCTCCGTATATGTCGGTCACCGATTCCAATTGGGGCTACATGTCGGTGCCGCAAAAGAAGGCCTGCTTCGGCATGCGCAACAATGAATGCGCCTTGCCGCGCGGCAAAGTGCTCGGCGGCACCAGTTCGATAAATTTCATGATTTACAATCGCGGCAATCGGCTCGATTTCGATCGTTGGGCTGAGGCTGGCAATTACGGCTGGTCCTACCGTGAGGTCTTGCCCTATTTCCTGAAGTCGGAGCACGCCAATCTGGCCGGTCTGGAGCACTCACCATACCACAACCGCACGGGCCCTTTAAGCGTCGAAGATGTACAATTCAGAACGGATATGGTGCATGCGTTCATTCGAGGCGCCCAAGAAGCGGGCCATCGTAGCACAGACTACAATGGTGAGACACAAATGGGCGTGTCGTATGTGCAGGCCACCACGCGCAACGGCCGGCGTGACAGTGCATTCCGCTCGTACATTGAGCCCGTTTTCAAGCATCGCAAAAACTTGCACATACTGACGTTTGCACGCGTGACGCGCATTCTAATCGATCCCGCTACAAAAGCCGCTACTGGCCTTGAACTGATACACAAGCGCGTCAAGTATACGCTGAGGGCGCGCAAGGAAGTGATACTCTCGGCGGGAACTTTCAATTCACCGCAGCTGCTGATGCTTTCGGGCATAGGACCAATCGCACATCTGCAAGCCATTGGCGTGCCCGTGATACAGGCTTTGCCGGTGGGCAAGCTCATGTATGACCACATGTGCCATTTCGGGCCTACCTTCGTTACGAATACCACCGGACAGTCCACATTTAGCAGTCGTTTCGGCCTGGCAGACTTTGCTAGTTATGTTCTTCTGAAGAGTCCCAGTACACGTCTCTCCTCCATCGGTGGTGTCGAATCGTTGACCTTTTTGAAGGTGCCGCGCTCACAGGAACCGCCCGACATGCCCGATATAGAGCTGATCATGGTGTCGGGCAGTCTGGCCTCGGACGAAGGGACAGCACTTAAAGAGGCTGCCAATTTTAAAGACGAAATCTACAATACGGTCTATCGACCGTTGGCCTTGGCTCAACAGGACCATTTCAGCTTTCTAGTGATGCAGTTTCATCCGAAATCGGTGGGAGCGCTTTGGCTGCGGAGCAGTAATCCTCTGCATTGGCCCATAATCGAGCCGAACTTTTTCGACCACGATGAAGATGTCGAATTCATATTGGACGGCATTAAAGAGGCGATACGTATAACCCAAATGCCGGCTATGCAACGAATTGGTGCCCGCATACACGACATACCGGTACCCGGTTGTGAACATTTGGCCTTTGGCAGCGATGATTACTGGCGCTGCTCCATACGTACGCTGTCCTATACGTTGCATCATCAGGTAGCCACATGCCGTATGGGTCCCCAGACAGACCCAACGACTGTGGTCAATCCGCAGCTCAAGGTGCACGGTGTACGAAAGCTGCGCGTGGTGGACAGCAGTGTCATACCATTTCCGCCGACGGCACACACAAATGCGGCGGCCTTTATGATTGGTGAGAAGGCGGCTGATATGATAAAAGCCGAATGGCAGGGACAGGCGGACAACTAGCGATTGAGCGAGTTATAAAAAGTCCAGTGAAAATTTTACCAAAGAGGTTTAAGAGATGTTACGAGTACTTACAGAGAAGTCATTACTATAAGTTTATAAATTTTTGTGGGGCGAGACAATAAAATGAAAGAGTTAATATATGTATAATATTTATGATTATTTATTTATTATTTCGGTCAGTGGCGAAAATTGGCAAGGTTTGCTATGCACCTTTTCGATTTTTTTAATATGAATAAATTTGAAGTTTGCAGAATAATTTTTATAATTTTACTCCCAGCACAGAATCCTTCTTATCCTTATCGATCAGTTCGCTTAACGAACGTCGTCTTCGGCACGGAACTCGGTCGTAAAGAGAATATTTGTTAAGCTTTAACGTGAGCCGTGAACTCAAGACTGGCAAGGCCTACAATGAGGCTAACGATGGTTATGCCTGGTTATGCCATGATGAATCTAGAAAAGGGCGCTTGCATGACAGTAGAAAGCTTATTTTAAAAATCAAGCTTTTCAAAACCATAGTTTTAGTTTTCAAAACCAAAAACTATTGAAGCTATATAGTAGCAGAGGAGTTATTTTTTTGTCAGATAAATGATCAGATAAATTTCTTTTAAAATAAAAATATAAAAAATTTCACTTCTTAGAATGTGATTCGGCCGAATATAATGACTTTATATTATGCTTTAAGCAATGATTTTTTAAAGCATAATAATATTTATCATATATTATAACATATTTGAAGTACCTACTTGTACAAGATATATGTATGTTGGTCGTGTTTATGTATGTATTTATTGGTTTTTTATATTATTCGTATTTATACAATTTTTGCTTATTTATTTTGACATTATATAGAATATTTTTACTTCATGTAGAGAATGTTTTTAAAAACAAAAATTTATAATTTCAAAATTAAATAAGAATAATTAACGCCTTTTTGGTCTTGAATATTATGGCTGTAATGAATATTAATTAAATTGAATATTTTGTTTGCGGTTGCTTCAAAAGAAATCCGTATTTACGTCTCTTAATTTTCAGAATAATTATTTGTTTGTTTATTTGTTAATTTTACAAGGTACTTAATTTTTAAACATTTTTGCATACACAAAAATACTCAGGAGCTATTTTTCAATAACTAGTCGCCAATAGTAAGCTTTCCTAATTATACATTTTTAAGATTACTCAAATTTTAATGATCTTGAAGTTTTAGTATCTTCATAATACTTATAATATAATAATTCATATTATTATATAATTATTATAATAATTCATAATAATAATATGAGGAAGCAGCTTTTTACCAACCTAAAAATTTGCAACGAAAGTAATAATTTGTTGAGTTATGAATGAATTCTAATGACTGATAGCACTATAAACAAAATAGATGACGAGTATACAAAAAAAACCCGAAACGACAAAATCCCGATGCGACAAAATCCCGAAAAATGGCCGCGAATCCGCGCAAAAACCTGTATGCAAAAAACCTCACATTACCGAGAGGGCTCTGCTAAAATTTTTTTAATAATGTTTTTTTTTAATTTTCTAATAATAATTTTAGAGAAGTAAAATAAGAGTAATTTTTTATTATTTTCTTGGAATTTTTTGCTAGTGGTTTTAAAATGTTCTAGAAGATGGAGAGTACCGAAAAACTAGTTTTGTAATTTCGGGATTTTGTTATTTCGGGATTTTGTCATTTCGGGACTTTGTCGTTCGGGATTTTGTCGTTCGTGATTTTGTCTTTCGGGATTTCGTTACCAACCCATTCATTTCAGCACGAATTTTTGTGATTTATGTACGTCTTTAAAGCTAAAACAAATTGACTGAGCCAATATTCAATTACTGTAAGTACAATATTTCTAAAAATATTAAAGTCTCATCCTGTCTACAGATTCATATACAATATACATACATATATTAAAGATATTCACATGGTCGTGTCGTAAACGAAAAGCGCTATCAATTTTATAATCGTACATACGTCTGTATATAGTATACGTATATTATTAAAATTGTACGTGGTTCAACCTTATCCGAATCGAAATCGAAGCTTCCACAAGGTAAAGCAAAAATTATTTAAAAGAGAATTTATGGAAAATATTTTTCCGCTGATTAGTTATAGAGTGTTGAAAAACTCTATCTACGGATAATAAAAACTTGATTAATTTAGGTTTTTTCTTTAAATATAATTGTTAAATAGTTATAGATAGTTTTGTATATTGTCTGTTTTCTTTATAATTAATATAATTGTTCGAATATTGTACAAAAAACGGACCAATAAAACTATAGCCTATAATCGAATTAAGTATCGTAGTCAAATGACCTAAACAACAAAGTACAACATATAAAAATTATATATGAATTTTGCCCTCTAAATTAATTATATTTAAATAAAAGCATTGAAAAAAATTATACCAATTTTTTATTATACCAATTAATTATTCATACCAATATTTTTTGTTTTTTTTTGCAAATACGCGAGTAATTAAAAAAATAATGCTTGCACTAAGCACGCAATTAATTATCGAAAATTTATTTAGGTATAAAATCCATCAATACTAGGTGTGTCGGTCGGTATATGAATAAAGCTTACGCTAATTTTTTTCTGTTTTTTGATTCTTGAATTCATCAACATGATAAACTTTAAAATTAGTGGAAACTTTATTACGACGAGTATGTGTCGGATGGTATACTACAAAGACAATATCTGTAGGTTCTAAGTTTTTTTCATAACCGTAAACGCTGTTGTTTTGTCCCTGCGTTGGCAACACTTTGCCGCATAAATGGCGAAAAATTCAAATTCTGTGTGAATTTTTGAATTTGGGGTGAATTTTTAGTCTTGCGTGCATTTTGGAACACCTCCTGTTTCTTTTATTCCTTTAAGCTTTCTGTTTATTAATTGTGGCGATAAAACCATAAGTATCATTACATATTTTAGAAAACCTATAAAAATATGGGAAGGCTTCTTCAAAAGCTTGATAAAGCAACTTTTCTAATATTAAAACTTTACTTAACTTAAAAGGCAGGCTTAAAAAGAAGGCTGTCATTTCAAAAGTGCTTAAGAAGAAACAAAGGCTTCGAATTTAATTACTTAAGTATTAGATTTCAAAAACAGTTAACAAAACTTATAGACAAGCATTACTAAAAAAACTTTCTAGAGCCCCTTTGAATACAAAATTCAAAACTTATTTCGAAATTTTATATAAAAGAAGTATGTATAGTATGTAAAAGAAAATCCTCGCGAAAAAGCAAAAGATATGTTCAAAGAGGAATCTTCTTTAATCTTTCCCGGAAGCAAAACGTATATTTTTATTAGATTTATGAAAGTGCATTCACCCAAGCTAGATGCACCCACCCTTCAGGCAGCGAAGAAAACCCAACGCACAATCTTTCGTACGCTTTTCTCCTCTACACCCACCAGGAAAAATGAGTTTCTGTCAACAATGAAGAGCCATTTCGGTCTTACGAACGGAAGGTTTTTCTTCCCAGAAAATCAATTTACAATTTCCATTATTGAATCGTTTGTTGCGTTTGATTTCTTTCACGCAAAAGTGGCATAACCTGAAAAAGGAGAATAACTCGCAGAATATTGGCGCTGGCTCGTTGAAGGCAAGAGTCATATGTGTCAAGTTGTACGCATATTAATGACCATTTTTCCTACTGGGTTTTTATTACACCGCGTGTATAACGAACGAACGAGCGAACGCATCATCTTACATAAGGGTTGAACTCTTATGAAGTATGTATTGAAGCCGCAAGGGCTCACATCTTCACCCTACACGATTTGTTATTTTGTAAACAAAAAGTCTAAATAATGAAATACGGTACAAGCAAAAGCTGAAATTATGAAAGCGGATGCGGATAAGGTACGTCTTGCTTATGATGACGGAAGCTAAAGACAAACGAGATGAATGGAAAATCGTATGGTTGGATGTAGGTCGAAGAGTACAACGAGAAATGGGGACGACGGTCTGTTGTGATGGTGGTGGTGGTGCTGGTTGGTGGTGGTGGTTACTCATACTTGCGTATAAGCTTGAAAATTTAACCCTCGATGTAGCGTTTGTTAACACTTCGAAACACGTCATCATTGGATTCTGGCTGTAACTTTGCCTCCAGTCGTCTGTTGTCGTGGTTTCTGAGTTCTGTTCAGGCCGGAAGACTGAAATGAATGGCCTGAGTGCTGGTTTTCTGGCCAATTTTGAGCACAGGGTGAGTGATACAACCCTCAATAACCCCCTTTTATTTCAAATTATTGGCCATGGTTGGCTCTGTATGCTTTCAATATGTTACCCATCAATTTGACTGCACTTATTCAGACTTTTTCAAGGGGAAAAGTTTTGGCTGCGCTAGAAGGATTTAACACAAGGAAATGCACAGTAATAATGGACACAAGCCAAAAATTTTATGTAGATTGACTGTCATTATCATAAATTTATTGAAGTAAAATATACAACTCAATGGTATTATTACCATCAAACTTGGTGATAATTCATATGATTTTCTAGAGTAAAAGTAACCCTTAGAAACTACTGAAGTATTCTCGAATTTGAATGATCCTCAAATTTAATTTCGAATTTCATTTTGTATAAAAATATATCAAAAATTGATAAAATAATTTAATATTTATATAATTTGATATTTTCAAATTGTTGTTATTGATTTCTTTACTTTAGCCGGCTACCCGAGCGGCATCAATCAAATCCTTTTCATACTCCTTTTTTGCATTGTCGGCTTTCAGGGTAGTTTCCTTTTAACCAGACGAAAAGGAAGCGACAATCGGCGCCGAAAGCTATTTCAAATTCTAACTGTTTGTCTTTTGCCCAGCTTTTTTCATCCCGCCTACTGACAGAAGTTAGCCCCTTTTCCCAAATTAACCAACGTTTACATGTCTGCTGCACTCCATCAGTATTTGCGTGTAATACTCGTATGTGTGCATGTAAAAGTATGTGTAGCAACAACAAAAATCAATAATCTTTTCAAAGAAACGAACAAAACAAATTGCCATGTCTGAGTTTAATTTTTTTCGGTAATTTCGGCTTAACATTTTCTATTTAGATTTAATAATAATTGGAAAAGGATGATATCTATCAAATTAAGTTGTCATGGAATAATACGATATTAATAAATAAAGTGCATAATAATTTTTCACAAAAATTATGCAGATTGTATGTAGCAAATGTTTGCAATTAATTTAATTTTTCCGACAAATACAACTTAGTATAACTAACCTTTAATTAAATGCCATAAATCAAAAAAGTTTAAAAACGTGAAACTAAAATTTTAGCACGTTTGAAGGTAATAAATTATTGAGTAATAATTGCTTATAAAGTGTCTTTAATTTCTTAAAAGAGTCATTATTTATGTGCTTTTCCCCGGCACTACAATTGCCCATACACGGTACTATATTACAAAAGTATTAGTTTATAAATTGATAATAATGTTAAAAAAATAAATTTATTAATAATAATTTATAAAATTGCGAAAATCATTTTACCTACCTGAAACTATAAGAGCCTCATTGGGTCCTGTAGTGTAGATATTTCCCATTGTATTGCTATATCTGAGTATTCTCAATTATCCTTGTTGGCTTTTCTTACTTCGGTTAGTTAAATTTTTTTATCCTTTCTGTTTTTTTTTAAATTTTTATTTTTATCTAATACTTGTTAAATTTTAATTTTTGTAGCACTTTTTTGTTAAATTATAAAAAATTATCGTACTTAATAATTTTTCGTTTCCTTTATATATTATTTATTAATTATTGCACTTATTTAAATTTTTTTCCCTACTTATTTTTATACTACTTTGTACATAAAGCAGCAATTAAATTAAATGCTACACGGAAACACTGTTAGGGAAAAAAGGTTTCATTAAAAATAACAAAAAACACAATATTAATTAACTTTTTCTAATTAATTTTTAGGTTATATTTAAACTTTAATTTGAGTTTATACTTTTCAAAAACAATTTTTAATTTTTTATTTTATTTCATTTAATTTTTTTTTTAAATATGTATTGTATTGATAGAAATAAAAAATAAATATTTGTTTATATAAATTAATAAATTTAATGTTTTAATCTAAAAAATTAAATTGTTATTGAGATTTAGCGGCATCTTAAGGTATAGTACAGTTTATTAAAATAATTTTAGCATCTTCAGGATGAAGGAAGAGAAAAATAACAGTTTTTCCTTCTGGAAGGAAGATTTTAGTAATATGTACTTAAACATTAATTTTTTTTGCAAGCAGCTTGTATAAAGTAAATGATTAAAATAAGCCTAAAACTTAGGCTTAAGGGTTTATATTTTTTTATTTTACTATTTAATTTTAAATTACACCAAAAATTTCTCAAAAACAAATGACAAAAGAGAAGAAATAAACCTCAATTATATGTTGTTGTTGTTGTTACTGAAGTTTTTCAAATTCTTTTTTATTCACTTTCTGTAATGACGACATCAACAACAACAACAACAACAAATATAGCGACTACTCAAACGAAGGCGCCAGCTTCGGATGCTCCACAAGTAAATGCTTTATTTTTATTGGAACTATGTATTTGCTTTGACATAGCAAAATCTCCACGTTTGTATCTAGATTTTTTTTGTAAATTTGTAAACATATAAACGCACAAATGCACATACACACCACACTGTATTTGAGAACGTTATATTAATCGAAAGCCATGTACATACGCTGTACATTCTGTATGTATGTTTCACATTCAAGCAACAATTGCGTAAATTTAGTTATTCCGACTGCAATAGATAATTTTATTGTATTCCATTTACATTAAGACATTTTATATTTTAGAAACGTCAGCTTCTTAGTTCCGACTAAGAGAATTTTATAAAGCTTTTTCTTTAATTTTTTCTTTTTTATTGTCTACACTAGTTTTAAAGAACTTCAACTCCCACCGCGGCCACCCACCTTAGAGTTGTGCTCATCACAACAATAATAAGAACCGAATCTGCTGCCAAATAAGACCGGTTTTCACCAAACAGATTCTTACTATAAGTTTTGGATTTGTTATAAATTTTTACAATTATTCATACTCTATCCGAAATCTTCATTTAAATTAATAATAACAAAAACGATAGTAATGCTAATGATGACAATAATAATAAAAATAGCCGACCGCACCTTCTACGACACTCTACAACTAATGTTTGATTCTGAGTCCAGAAAAATCATACTGACTGGCTCTCCTTGAATGGCGGCGGTTTGATTAGATCTCACCGAGAAGGGTGATTGTGTTATGACGTCATCCTTTATATGCTAAAAGGTTAGAACTTTACTAGAGAAAATTAATGTAAGAGGGAATTTACATTAGCATCGAAGTTCCCACAAGGATCAACATTTTTTGTTGCTTGCAAGAACGAAAGAAAAGGAAAGAGAACTGTTTATTTTCAGCGTTTACAGGTAAACACCATGAAAATTATGTTGCTTGAGTGTAGTTAAAGGCACATGTAAACAAGAAGTTTCAGAATCAGAAGGAGGGTTGATAGCAAATGTTATTTCAGCTATAGAGTTGTCAACGTTAAAGAGAATGAAATATTTTTTACGATCGCTTGAACGCAAAATGCAATTTGGTTCTGAACGTTTTTTCATGCATATTTACAACAATTTTGTATGCGAAACACAGTGCGATGGTTCTTTTCCTAACTAAGTAATAATTTACGCCATTATTAAAAAAATCGTATAAGCTATTCCATTGTTTTTGATTCTGCTATATTTTTGAAATTTTTTTATTGTTTACCAGCAAAACAATAATGAAATTCACAATCGGAGTACGTTCTCTGTGGTTACAATAGCATTATATGTATCTCAGACCACATATATATTTGCTTATATTATATTATTTGACTGTAATTATATATTATTAAATTCTTTTAACTGGAATTATTGAACTATTTTGAATTAACGTCAACTTAAAAAAGTAGCATAAACGAAAGATATTTTGCGCATGATAAAACCACCCATAACAAGGTAAAACGACGACAAACGTGTCAGCGAGTATATTCGTATAACGCTGTTTACACGTTGCACTTTTATCTGAAAGAGGAAGCAATATTTTACAGTAGTATGCAAGAAATGACTAATAGCCGAAACACAGTCAAGTTTCGTTGACTAAAAATGGCGTCGCTAGTGTCAAAATTACATTGGCTCTTATCGGAAACGGAAAAAATTTCCCCTCCATCGTCTACGAAAGCATCGAAGGTGGTCGCCCAATTTCTAATTCCTTAGCCGCTCTTTAGCCGTCTTAGTACGTCTTGTTCTTCTTTTTTTGTTTGTTTGACAACTATCATCGCTTATCGCTCATCGTCAACGAAATGACTGTGTTCAGGCAGTTCAGGCTATAAGAGTTGCAAAATCTCAATTTGAAATAATAAGATTTTGCGACGAAACGATAATGTGAACATGAAAGAGTAATTCGTAACATGGGATTCGTCGCACGTGTAAACATCTTTAAAGAATTGTAAATCTACTCGTTAAACGCATTGTGAATGATGCCCCTATGTCAAGAAGAAGAAGAAAAGAAGAAATCGCAACAAAATGAAGAAATGGAATAAAGAAATCAGGTAGAAGAGGAACCACTACTAGTAGAGCCAGAAAGAAGCCAATTATAAGCAGAGAAAACGTTTCTAATAATTTACTGTGTTTTAGTTACAGCGTTTGTTAATAAATTTTATTTATTTGAGAGAAAATAAAAACCAAGCTTTAGAATCTGAAGTACGGTAAAGCAGTGAAGCTCAAAGTTTTTTGGCTTTACTGCATCGCCTGTGCGGGTGTTTGTAGTTGTGGAGGCAAAGGATTTTGCCTTTGCTTTAAAAGCAGAACGAAAAACGAGGTAAGTTTGATAATGGAAATAATTCCGAAAGAGGTGCTCTTAGGGATATATACAACAAGTGAAACTTGCGAGGAGTAACCACAACCAACGTGTTCGATTCTATGCCGAATTTTGGATGCAACCAGGTCACTATTAGAGTTGTTTTATTGTTAACAATAAATCCATAACAGTTTATTCGCTTAAAAATACGACCTTGTTAATCATTAGTGCTATCCTTAAGTACTAAAGGGTACAAAGTTACAATAGTCGGGTGTTCCAACGAAGGCCTAAACTGATTGGCGTTGATATAGGCAGGTGCAATTTTACCACGTTCATAGCACTTTCCATGTTTTATATAGCGCCCTGTTTACCCCTTGACACCAAGTAAACTGGTTGAATGGCTTAGATTCCTCACAAGCAACCCTCGCTTCGTAATCAGGTCACATTTCAAAGTAGGCTTAATTTTTTTTTTTGGGTCGCACTTTGCTGTCTGCATTGTAACCCTTCATTATTATCATCTGCTCATAAGTTAAAGTTGTATATTTATAAGTTTTATCCAAAGATATTATGACGAGTAGTCTGTCGACGAACCACATTTTCTTAAAGTAATCATTTTTCATTTCCATCAATCTTTGCAGAAAGTCATCTGGCAGTTACGTTTTCCTTTACCAATGCTAAGCTCTGCGTTTTGCTCTAAAAACTAGGCGGGATATTTTATATTTTAGAGCAGCACTTCCCAAAAGTCCCCCACATACACGCACATTCAGTCAATCACACGCAAAATGACCGATTATAGCGATTTAGACCGCCAAATCGAACAGCTCAAACGATGTGAAATTATCAAAGAGAATGAAGTGAAGGCTCTGTGTGCCAAAGCCCGTGAAATACTGGTCGAAGAAGGCAATGTGCAACGCGTCGACTCGCCAGTAACGGTTTGCGGAGATATACATGGCCAATTCTATGACCTGAAGGAACTCTTTAAAGTGGGCGGTGATGTGCCCGAAAAGAATTATCTATTTATGGGCGATTTTGTTGACCGCGGCTATTACAGTGTGGAGACCTTTTTATTGCTACTTGCACTGAAAGTGCGCTATCCCGATCGTATTACTCTGATACGCGGAAACCACGAATCTCGCCAAATCACCCAGGTCTATGGCTTTTACGACGAATGTCTGCGTAAATATGGTTCCACTGCTGTTTGGCGTTACTGCACAGAAATCTTCGACTATCTCAGTTTATCCGCAATTATTGATGGGAAGATTTTCTGTGTGCACGGTGGATTGTCGCCTTCCATACAGTATTTAGATCAGATTCGTACGATTGATCGTAAGCAGGAGGTGCCGCATGATGGACCCATGTGCGATTTACTTTGGAGCGATCCTGAAGATCAGACCGGATGGGGAGTATCGCCTCGTGGTGCGGGCTATCTTTTTGGTTCGGATGTGGTTTCACAATTTAATCGGACCAACGATATTGATATGATTTGTCGTGCTCATCAGTTGGTGATGGAAGGCTTTAAGTGGCACTTCAATGAGACTGTGCTGACGGTTTGGTCGGCACCAAACTATTGCTATAGGTATGTTAAAAGCTTTACTTACGTACTCAATCACTTTAATTTGATGCATTTTTCCATGTACCCGCAGGTGCGGCAACGTGGCAGCTATTTTAGAATTGAACGAGTACCTGCACCGAGACTTTGTTATATTCGAAGCTGCGCCACAAGAAAGTCGAGGCATTCCTTCGAAGAAACCGCAAGCAGATTATTTCCTTTAAATAGATATAGAAACGAATAGAAAACAAAATGTAAGATGTACGAGTAATTTGTTATTAACATTTGCCAGCGAAACTTTAACCATTCAACAACTTTTCCCAACTCAAAACAGCTTCAAGGTTCCTCAAGTTCCAACATTAAAGAAACTACTTTAATTTTGATTTGTCCTAAGTTAAAACAGAAACACATATACTACAATGACCATATTCAAACAAAAACCATTTTCCTTATATAAACAAAACACGGACAGAACAAAACCACGTTTTGATAACCATCTAAAAGAAAGTAAACAAAAACAAAATTAATTTAGAGTTATATATACAGCTATATACATAGATACACTATATAAGGAAGATACTATCTTAGGCTCACCAAGAAATCTCTACACAAATAAAATAAAATAACAGCGAAGAATTGTATAACTGCCGCATACTTGGCGCCTATGAAACCTTAACACGTTGAAGCCAAAAGTTTATGTTTCGTCTGCTGTCGGAGTCTTTGTAAGATTTAGAAACTTAACAATTGTTCAATTACGACAACTAAAATTACAACATTATACAGCAAATTCTTTAAAAACAATGAGGACGATAAAACTAGAAAGTAAAACTCTACTGGTTTTTTGTTTAGAAATCATCATCACAAAACAAAACTTAACAAAATAAAATTGTATAACCATGAGGAAAACATGATTTTTGTATTTAACTTTTAAGCATAAATAAATTTACGTATAGATGATTGATAAAAACAAACAAAAAAAAAGAAATATTAACTATTAGAAATAATATTGATTTATATTTACAATTAAATTACAGATCATAGAATAGAAAAATCATTAAACATAATAAAACTATCCGAAATCTCTTTCATAAAAAACCAATTTGTCCAGGTACATGTATGTGACAAGATTAGTAATCACTTAGAGATGATTTTAGTACCGCTTTCGTACTGGTCTGTTTGGTGGTCATAAATGCATTCCCATATCTTCAAGAAGAAAGTATTACGTTGTTGTAGCGAGCGCCACTAAATCCCACATTAACAAGTACAAAATCCACCAATTTTAACAATCCTTGAACGCAGGAAAACTGTATAAAAAAGTAGATAGTTCTTAAGGCAGCAAAAGAAGTTAATTTAATTTTTATACCGGCGGATTTTGTACAGATGGATTTTCAAAAGTGACAGTAGTTATTCAATCGTACTTACCAATTATCTATTTTACATCGATCAGCTGTTCAAAAATGACGTCACAATCGTCAAAAAATCGCAACTAAAAAACACAATCGTTAATCACAATCGTTAAAAAATACCGTTTCTTTAAATGATCTTTTAGAAGTAGGTACTTGAAATGTGTTTTAGTTTTTTAAGTGAAACGTTGTATAAAAATTGTGTAAAGATTTAATACAACATTGGTTTCACTTAAAAAATTCAAGCAGGTATTTAATTACTAAAAACTTTTAAAAAATAGTTCGTAATAAAGCAGAAAGTCCTAATTTTTAATTTGTAAAGAAATTAAACGATATCGTTTGATAAATGAATGTATTATATAGCCTTTTAAAATAGGTAAATTATATAAAGAAATTTGCGGAAATATGCTTATTTCATATTCATATTTCAGAAATCAATAGCATTGTGGCCTTTTATAAAACTCCATTGTGTTTATTTATTAAACGTAGACCCCAAAAATTTTAAAAACCTTTAACATTTCATCAAATGTTCATAATTTTTGTTGAAAATCGTTTACTTTTAGTATTTTACGAGTACATACTGACGATATATGTAATGCTTATATGTATTTATGACTATCTACTAGAGGACTGCAAGAGACGTCTCAAAGGCTTGTTTAAGACGTCTTGAAAGTTTCAGGGGTTGTCTGAAATGCTTTAATTTTCTTTCAAATCAAGCCGTGACTTTTGGAAGCACTGCTGATTTCCACATATGCTTCCGATAGTCACAGCTTGATTCAAAATCAAATGGAAGTACTACATCAACGTAAAAATGTTGCTATGTCAGTTTCGAATCTTACGAGATGTCTCTTGCAGACCTCAACTATCTACTACATATGACTATATCGTATTTAGTTGGTGTGTTTTCAGCACAATGCTCGTAAGTTATGACGTCCTGTGTCGCTCGTTTCAAACTTTGTCAGAAATAAAACTCATTTGACAAGGAGTTCCATCGCTCTTGAATTGCATTTTATTTCTTTTTGCTTTCTAATTTTTGGTTAACTTCCTAAAATAAATATGCAGCGTACAAGACGGAAAACAGACCAAGAACGTTTAAGCAACTTAAGGCGAAGAAGTCGCAGAATCTGGATGAAGAAGCAGTCAAATGCTGGAACTGTGGAAACGTTTAAGGTAAGTAAACTTGTTGTTTTCGATGGATTTTGTTTTTCAAAAGCGCCCGAGTAAACACCGCAAAGCAGTTAACAATGCAGTTAAAAGATCTTAAGAAAGCATGGGAACAAATTGAGCACAGTACAAACTCTCCAAGTTTGTTGTTGTTTTTGGCGCTGGTACCAACAACAACAAAATTTTTGGATGCTCCGGTCTAGTTTATGAGTTATAGCCCTTTAAAGTCTAAACTGTGTAAGTGTGTGCAAGATTTTAAGAAAAAATGCATGTTAAAGCTCCCAAGCACACAGGTACAAAGCCCTTTTTTTAATTTTACTTCTGTAATGATGTCTTTTTGCATTCAAGGTCTTCCTGCGTGGCGGACTTCAACCGCGGCAAGTATTATAACCCTCAATCAACAAAATCCTCTCGGTAATGAAGTCTTTTTGCATACAGGGTCTTTCTGTGTGACCAAAAACAACAAAAAATTTGGGGAGCACAAAAATTGCTGTGCTCAATTTAAGTCAAAGCATAAAGGAATCATTTCACCATAGCGCTTAAATTTCGTGTATAAAGTTTATGAAACAAGTTAAAACCAAAAATTTTGTTTTCTTTTCTAGAAAGTAGTTTTGGTCCCAATTTATTTGTTTAATACATATAAGGAGTATATAATTTAATTTACAATTGTTTTCTGATTAAGAGATGTTTTTGAAGAAGTTAAGAATATTTCTACTACTTATGAATGAAATCTTTGATTTATTTCCAACTAAACTCCTTTGAATGTTTCAAGACCTTTTATTTATTGAATTTCTATTTAATAAATAAATATCGTTTTTTCTATTTTGCAGGCTAAAGTAAGAAAGTACAAAACTAAGGCAAAGAAGACGCAAAGTAGGAAAAAGAAGAAGAATTTTTTAGAGATTATTGACAAACGCCAGATCGGAAGTAGTGCTATTGGCGGTTAGTAAAGTGTTCAATAGAAAAATAGAGGCGAAAATAACTTGAAATAATGCAATTAATTTTTCTATGAATTTCACACAGTGAATGTCACACAAAAATTAAACCTTTTACCTTCCTCTGGTACGCCTTTAAAATGTTTACGTAATGGCACGATGAAGAAATTAAAAAGGGTATATAAATATTGCTAGAAATTTTCTCACTGAGCAACTGAATTGAAATTTTACGGCTTTTTCAGACTAATGCTCGTGATAAACTTTTGAAAGAACCTACTGTTGTTATGGTCAAGATTGACCACAATCGGGATGCTGCCAAAGACGGTATGGCTGAAGATATCGCCCACACTAAACTACCAGCTGATGCGTAAGCTCTAACATACTCGTTTACTCCTTGTTTATTGCGCATTTTAATATCTTCTTTCTTAATAGTTGTGAAGTCGCTGCTCAAGATAATTATTTATGCTTAACTAATGAGGCTAGAATTAGAGGTTTTAAGCCGATGAAACTAAATCTAAATGATTTAATATGATGGAATTTTTTTAAGGTATATTGATACAATTTTAAAATGTATGATGTTATAATTTACTTTACAAAGGTCTTACCTTTGCCTCACTTCACTACGTTTCGGCGGCCGTAGGGAGTACCCGGGTACGAAATTTTTATTTTTAGACCACTTTTACATTTTTTTCATCACAAAATTCGAAATGTATAGATTTTACTTAGAAAATGTAATAATTTTAGGTCGAAGGCAAGTAGAAAACTAACATCTTATGAAACAGTTTCAAAAGCGTAGCAGCGGTGGAGAGCTCTTTAAAAGTTGCAGTTTACCGACATAAAGCGACTCGTATTATAAACGTATTTCCAAAAGTCTACCAAACAGAAAATCACCAAAACCAGGTATAAGCAATTTTTGCAACGTAAAAAAGGAAATGGATCTGGAATGCAAATTTGTGACACTGCTTGTGGAAAGATTCTATAGAAGTAAAGGCTAAAGCTTTTGGTTTATTGCATACATATATCAAATTTTATCAAATCCATACTTCTGTATGGTGTCTGATATAACATCTGAATTTGTAAATCTCTTACCGTATAATTGTTAGTGTATACTTACAATAAAAATTGTAACTTAAATCCTCCTATGATACATTTACAGTGTTGAATGCTATTTTTTTCGATTAGTGTAATTTTAGTTAAATACATATGTACGTATATGTATTTCTTTGTGTGCATGAAACATTTATTAAGGAGACTTATGGTATTAATCAATTCAGGAGTTTAGTTTAAATTCTATTTTCCATACGAAATATTAAGAGAAAAAAGGAATTAAAATTATTTGATTTATTTCATTGAAATAAAATAAAATATCATAAAAAATAAACTTTGTGTAGCTTTTATAATAGAGCCGTTTTCTGTATGAATAAATGGAGTTAATGATGAGAAAACTTTTATTCTGGCATGATCATTATACTTTCATTCAATTTTCATAAAACAGAAAAAACATCCTTATCCATAAGAATTGCATTGCATTCAATATGCAAACCTGTAAATATCTTGAAATAAAAAAAAATGGACTTCACCTCGCTTTCAAAGGAAACGGTTCAATTGATTAATCAGCGAGATAGTTCTTCGAATTCTAACTGGATTCTTACTATATAATAGGTAATTAAAAATGTATTTTTCTCCATCCCTGGACATTTTTCTTTGGTTCGGCACAAAGTACAATACAATGTTGTTTTTTTTGTTTAAACAAATAAATTTCAGTTCTCCAATATCTATTCTAAAACATAGGAGTTTGTGTTGTTATGGGGTCTAGAGTCATCAGACTCAAAACGAAATAATAATAATTGGCATGTTAATTGACGCGTACTTTTAATACATTTATAACCAGATTATTTTAAAATGGAGTGGATTATTTTAAAATAATCTGGTTATAAATGTATTAAAAGTACGCGTCAATTAACATGCCAATTCTTTCTTCTTTCTCTCTACGATTATTTTAATTACCATTTTAATAACATTTTATTAAATGATACTCGTCTTACTACGTTACTTACAAATTTATTAATACGTATCTAATCTTCCCAGCGGTTTGACTACAACTCCTGGACTATGACACCAATTAAAAAATAGATGCTCTAATTCAATAATTGTTATAATCGTTATGTATGATGATCTACTTAGACTATAAGCTTATGATTATTTAATAAATAACTTCTTTCTTTGATGATTTCAAATGTTAACGAAATGACAAATGATTTCATACGATAATTTTTGAAATGTTTTATTTTTAAAAATAATTTTTTTAAATTTTAATGTAATCACATAGCATTAATTTTGTAAAAATTTATTTGGTTTTGTTTCCTTCATAAATTCTATACAATACAATAATTGTAAACTATTTATTATCGACAAGTAATTAATTATTTTCTTTTTAATACTTGCTATTGCAATCTTAATATATTCTTTGCAGGTATAAGTAATTGTTTAATTAACATTTCAGTAGCATGAATTTAAAACAACAAAATCAATATACTTTAATCTATAAAGTTCAGGACAAAGTCAAGCAAGAAGAGACAAGTTTTGCTTGACGGTCAGTTTGTTTGTTTGTTTGTTTTTTTTTTTGTAGTTGTTGTTCTTGTCGTAGTTGCTGCTGTTGCTTCCGCTGCTGAAACTGTTAGTTAATATTATCTATTCTTATATGTTCATCTCTATTTCTTGTGCTTGTATTTTAATTGAGTACAATTTTTCTCAGGTAATTTTAGTATAAAATAATGGTGCCCTGCCTTGTGTTGCCGCAGTCTAGAGCTGAACACTTGTAAAGCGTTTCCCCAGGTGTAATTTACAATAACAACAGAGCTTAAGTTTAAAAATAAAAATTTACTATGAAAGTATTTGCTGTAGTTTTGTTGTGCGCTTGCGCTGTTTTCGCAAAGGTAAAGTTAAAAAATAAGTGTATTTAACTACTTTTAAAAGTAAATTAATTTAAAAAATTGTTAAAAAGTGAAAAAGGATATATGTAGTGTTATTCAGAAATTAACTTTTTAATGTTCATTGTTTTCTTTCAAATACAGTTTACTATATTGTTTTGATCGGTTTAAGTGAACATATTTTGTTTTATATATTTTATTTTATATAAACTTTGAATTTCGTTTTACTCGGTTTTGTTTTCCGCCATTTTCCGAGGAACGTATGTATCTATCGTGTTAATCGAGTGATGACTTTTTGTGGAATTTTGTTATAGTACTTTAAAGACCTAGTTCTTGTCTTAAGTCTTTTGGTTTTCACCAAAACTGAGTCTTTTAGATCGATATATGGATTGATTTAACATAGTTTTTTTTTTAATTTTTTTCTTTGAAAAAGTTTGAAAAAATTGAAATGTATACAATTTCGTTTAAATTATTTTAATATATTTTTTTTGCTTCACAGGCTGATGTTGAGATAAAGAAGGAAAGATTCGCAGAGATTGTTGAGAAATGTCAGACCGAAAGCGGTGCTACCGATGGTAAGTGAGAAGTTGAAGAGGAAGATAGAGGTGGACGTGGATATAATTTGAAATAGTGCAATTAATTATCTTTTACAATTTTCAGAGGATGTCGCAGCAATGTTAAATCATTTACCTTCCTCTGGTACTCCTGCAAAATGCTTACGTAATTGCATCATGAAGAAATTTGAAATGGTAAATAATGCAAATAATTTACCAACTGAGTACAACCATTCTTAGCCGTCTTTAGACTAATGCCGATGGTCAACTTTTGAAAGAACCTACTGTTGCTATACTCAAGTTCGCTGCCGATCATGACGCGGCCAAAGAAGCTATGGCTGAAGAGATCGCCCACACTTGCATCGATACCAATACGAAACTACCAGCTGATGCGTAAGTTCTAACATACTCGCTTATTCCTGGCTTATTCAGGATTTTAATATTTTTTATATTCTGTTAGTTGTGAAGCTGCTGAGGAGAATTATTTATGCTTGGTTAAGGAAGCCATAGGTAAAGGTTTCAAACCGATTAAACTCTAAATGGTTTGTGATGGATATATTTTTGTTTAGCATATTAATTAAATTTTAAATTGTATTACAATCTATTGTACTTGACCGAACCTTTCCCTTAAAAGATGAAATTAAATATATGTATTTACAGCAAAAGAATTTCAAGTTTTTCTTTAATGGTTAAATCTGCTCGGAGTTATTTTAAAATTAAATATTATTATCTTTTTGTTTGTGTGTTAAGTTTTCGTTAAGTAAATATTAGTGAAGAAGAAAAAAGAACAATCGAGAAAAAGTCTCTGTTTACATCTAGAAATTAGAAGTGTGGGAGTTTCTAATTTTTTAGAAATTGAAAATGTTCTGATGAAGGTTCTTAAAGATTTCAAGTTTTACATTTCAAACAGAGTTCTTTAACTTTATAAATTGAAAAAATAATGTCAGAGGAAGGTCATACTAATGATATATTGACCTTGAAGATTGTAACCAAGGGCTCAGAAGAAGCAAAATTGATCTGGTTTTAGCACTTTTGTAATTTCTTCGGAGTTCTCCAATGCATGCTTAGAAATTGGAAGAATTCTGATGAAGGAAGATAGTAACAGCGTAACTAAAAAGTACTCTAAGCCCAGCCAAATGAATACTGATTACTATTTAATTTTTGTAGAGTTTTTAATACAATACTTTACTTTCTGCCTTGAAATATTTATAGATTTCAATATGTATATATCTATTTACGACAATTATAGAAGACTATTTTACCATCAATGCCCTTGATTTTTAACATAATCATACGCAAATAGAATATATTTTCTTAATAACAAGAAGAATAGGAAATGACAAACAATAAACCGTTGAATGGTACTCCCTTTTTTAGTCTGAGAGACTTAAGTATGTATAACACTGAAGGTATTATTTTTTTATAAAAATGTTCCGGGCATTATACGTAATATAATATTGTTGTATTGAACAAATAAAAAAAGCATTTCAGGAGTATGATATTTTTTTACTCTAACTATGAGAATTTCATTTCAGCTGGACAGTTTTATTATTATTTATACGCGTGATTATGAGTAATTGTAACCACCCATATTTCACAACCACGGATATAAATAATAATGAGAACATATTAGTAATATCAGCGTAGGGAAAATGCACTAAAAATAATAAAAAAAAGAAAGATTGAGAAAGTCAGTGTCCTTCCTTACCTCAATTACAATTCAATTTCAAAGTATAGCAATGATTTGCTGAAATATTGTATTATAGAAGTAATATTTTTCATATTTTAACAGAAATTTTCAGAGTATGTATAGTAATAACCTAAGGTTCCAAAAGGTTACCGTGGATTGTTAAGTAAAACTATAGAGCGTTCAAAAGCGATGATGGAATTTTAGGATAATTTTCCAAAAATATACAAGAGTACAGCGCTCGAAGCACACTTTTTCGCATTCTGTATTTTCAAGTTTTATTGATAGATAAAATAAAACGCATTGAAAACCTATAAATGAATTGTTCATAAATGAAAATGAAATCTACAATACATTAATTAAGTTTATGGAATTCTCAAATTTTCCATTTAGCTCCCGATAAAAGTTAAAAGCTGACACAAAATATTAAAAAAATAACCAGTGAGTGGTCCATTAACATCACAAATAATTAGATCAGGACTTGATCAAATCCGTTGGGAATAAAAACAAACCGAAAAAAGTTTATTAAATTAATAATATAATTACTTGTAATCAATATGAAAGGCTAAAACAATTATTTAATTATATTAAAATCCATGGCATGCCATTCAATTATTTAGTTATTTATTCCGTCTCAATCAAATGCTTGCATCACACTGACAAGACAAATGTAATTCTTAAAGCTTTGCAGGTTTATGTGTAACTTTATTAATCTATTATCAAAAAATATTTTTTTTCATAATTAATAATAGCGAAATGGTGGCTGTACAGCATTTCTCCGTCGATGACTTTTTGTTCTAAGGAGTTCACGGCCGAAAACAAAACTCATACATTTTTTGAACTGGATCGAAATCTAAAAAGTTTTTGACTATATACGATTATTATAACAATAGCTAGAGACAGACGTAGTATTTTTTTTTTTTTTTCAAGTTTTATTGATAGATAAAATAAAACGCATTGAAAACCTATAAATGAATTGTTCATAAATGAAAATGAAATCTACAATACATTAATTAAGTTTATGGAATTCTCAAATTTTCCATTTAGCTCCCGATAAAAGTTAAAAGCTGATACAAAATATTAAAAAAATAACCAGTGAGTGGTCCATTAACATCACAAATAATTAGATCAGGACTTGATCAAATCCGTTGGGAATAAAAACAAACCGAAAAAAGTTTATTAAATTAATAATATAATTACTTGTAATCAATATGAAAGGCTAAAACAATTATTTAATTATATTAAAATCCATGGCATGCCATTCAATTATTTAGTTATTTATTCCGCCTCAATCAAATGCTTGCATCACACTGACAAGACAAATGTAATTCTTAAAGCTTTGCAGGTTTATGTGTATGTGTCTATTTCTATGTATTAATTTATATACATACGTATGTGTGCTATTCTGCCTTTTGTTATAATAAGTTGATTTTCGCAAAATTAATTTGTATTCATTATTGTTACAATTTTTTTCCAAGCATCAAACGAAAATTGACTATTAGCATCAATTTTATAAAAAGAACTAATCTAAAAAACAAATTAAGCTTGTTTATATAAGCTTGGTACACTCAACACGCTAAGGAAAAATTTAAACAATAATAAATTTATCTAAAATATCTTTGTTTTAAACTTTGAATGAAACTGAAGAAAGCTTGAAGAAAAATCGCACAATTAAATAGAAATGCCCGTGTATGCAAAAGAACATACATACACGTATAAAGACATACATATATGTATATATATATATATATATATTCTAATGATTTGCCAAGTTAATAAAATATTTATACAATTTACTCATCACTTCTCATTTCTTTTATGAGTTGAGTATATTATTATAGTATAACTATAAAAATAATTAATTCGAAAATTTTCCTTACAATCAAGGTAATCAGTGGGTGTGTGTGTGTGTGTGTGTGTGTGTCTGTCTGTTTGTTTTTGTAATTAATTACTTTTGGCTAGAAATTCTCATGGAATTTAGTATAAAATCAAGTTTGCCAACTTCAATTCATTGCAGTTGTCTTCAACTCCTTCGTTCGACTCGATTACATATTTCTAATTTTCAAATTCTTGTTTGCAATGAATATATTTGTTACTTTAGTAATGGGCTCCTTAGCCTGTCTGGTTATGGTAAAATAAAAAAAAAATATTTTATTTTTATACGGTCTGGTATGGAAAAGAAAACCAAAAACTTAGACGAATAGAAAAAATATTAATTTAAATTCCAGATGATGGAAAATAAAATATAATTTATAAAAATAAATTGAAATTAAATTATATTAAAGTGACAAAATATTATATTAGAAGAAAAAAATATTTTATTTTTCTGCTATCGCTAAAAGAAAAAAAAATTTGACGACGGTTTAATAAAAATAATTTTGATTTTAAATAAAAATGATATTGAAAAAAAATTGTAATGTAATAAATTAAATAAACATAACGCGAAAATATAAAAAAAAATTGTTTTAAATAAAATTAAAACAGCAGCAAAAATTTATATAAAATAAATGCTGGAAAAAATAATATTAAAATAAAGAAAATTAAAGAAATTAACAGGGAAAAAAATAAATAAAAAAGAAAATAAATAAATAAAGAAATGTTTATTTACAAATTTTAGTTAGTTTAGTTTAGTTTTTAGTTTATTTTAGAAATTTTTCTGCTTCTCGTTTAATAATAAATATTCCCAATTGCTTTTATTGAATCTTGTTAACATTTTAAGTACCAGTTTGTTTCTTAAGTCTTTTGGTTTTCTCTGCTAAAACAAGACTAAAAGGACCTTTTACGCAGTCCACTACCTTTTCACGCGGTTTTCAAAGAAAAGCAAACACATATTTTGCGTTTTATATTGATTGTTTTGCATTATGCCATTTATAAATTAAAGAAATAGCATATTAATGAACGCACCCTTAGAATCTCGCTTAAAGAGGACCTAAAGTAATTTGTTCAAAATCATAATTAATGAACGCACGCACACTTTTTAAAATATCCTTTTCAAAATCAAATTCAAAACCCGAATTCGGGCTTGATTAATGTTTCTGTATTTCAAATTTCATTAATTGAAATAGTATAAGCATTAAATTGTCTCTTAAAATTAATGAATCAATCCTCCTTTTTTCCTTTAAGCCTTAACTCATTTTACACAATGTATGATGTTAGATGATTCAAGTTTTATCTCATTTTACAGTAAAAAATAAAAATTTAGATGCAATTTTTTTAATATATAAATAATTTTTTAATTTACAGGCTGATGTTGAGGTAACCAAGGAAAGATTTGTAGAGGTTGTTGACAAATGTCAGACCGAAAGCGGTGCTACTGATGGTAAGTGAGAAGTTGAAGAGGAAGATAGAGGTGGACGTGGATATAATTTCAAATAGTGCAATTAATTATCTTTTACAATTTTCAGAGGATGTCGCAGCAATGTTAAATCAGTTACCTTCCTCTGGTACTCCTGCGAAATGCTTACGTAATTGCATCATGCAGAAATTTGAAATGGTAAATATTGCAAATAACGATTTAACAACTGAGTACAACCATTACGCCTATTTTAGACTAATGCCGATGGTAAACTTTTGAAAGAACCTACTGTTGCTATGCTCAAGTTCGCTGCCGATAATGATGCAGCCAAAGAAGCTATGGCTGAAGAGATCGCCCACACTTGCATCGATACCGATACTAAACTACCAGCTGATGCGTAAGTTCTGACATACATGTTTTTTACTGGTTTATTCGGGATTTTAATATTGTTTATATTTTATTAGTTGTGAAGCTGCGGAGGAGAATTGTTTATGCTTGATTAAGGAAGTCAAAGCTAAAGGCTTCAAACCAATTAAACTCTAAATGGTTTATAATGGATATGTTTTCGTTCAACATCTTAATTACATTTTAAAGTTTATTACAATCTATTCTACTTGGCTAAACCTTTCCCTTAAAAGATGAAATTAAATATAATACAACAAAAAAAATTTGAAGTTTTTCTTTAAACGTTAAATGTGTTCGAAGTTATCTTAAAATAAAAATATCATCTTAAGGGGCTCGGCCAACTTAGAGCAAAAATAGCCCTATTACAGAAATATTTTTCAGCGCAATAAAGGGATCAATCGAAATTCTCTATAATTGACTTTATTAATCTATTATTGACCTACAAAAAATATTTTTTTTCATAATTAATAATAGCGAAATGGTGGCTGTACAGCATTTCTCCGTCGATGACTTTTTGTCCTAAGGAGTTCACGGCCGAAAACAAAACTCATACATTTTTTGAACTGGATCGAAAACTAAAAAGTTTTTGACTATATACGATTATTATAACAATAGCTAGAGACAGACGTAGTATTTTTTTTTTTATATAGTAATTTTTTTCATTAACTGTTCCAATAAATTCAATTTATGAATTGAAGCAATTCTGATGAAGTAATATCGATCTTAAGGTTTCTTTGAACAAACTTCAGCAGAATAATAATAATCAGTATTTTATCTCTGCAGAGTTTTTGAATACAATACTTTACTTTCTGCATTGATATACATATTTATAAATTATATACATATGTACATCATTTCATGACATTTTTTGTATTCACCAAATGAAAAACCAATTCAATATTCTGACATTTTCGACTCTATGAGAATTTAATAAGGATGACATTTTAACTGAACAATTTTGATGTGCTCTTTCGGAGGGTTGAAGTCAATTAGCTTAATTTTAAGGCATAAATGATTGCAGATATATTATTTTATTTTTCATTTCTTATTTAAAAGATATTCTTCTACAGTATATTAATTAATTAAGGCTCCAAAACGGTACCATGGACTGTAAAATTAAGTAAAACTAGAGACTGCTTAAAAGCGATATTGGATTTTTAGGAAAATTTTCTAAATATATACAATAGTAGCGGTCGAAGCATACTGAAATGACCATTCTGTCTATTATAGTTCAATACTACTATAATAGGTAAGGTATTACTATCAATAGGTAAGATAAAACAGCTTGAAAACCTATTAACGAATAGTTCATAAATGAAATTTATAAAATTCTGAAATTTTCCATTGAGCATTGAAAAAATGAATTATTATTATTATTGAATTATTGAAAAATTAAATTTTTCAGATAAAAATTACAAAAAAAATATTTAAAAAAAGCAATGACTGATCAATTAAAATCACAAATAATTAGATCAGAACTTGATCAGATCAGATGTGAATAAAATAAAACCGAAAAAAATTTAATAAAATTAATTATATAATTATTTTTAATTAATATAAAAGGTTTTAATAATTAAATTCATGGCATGTTATTCAGTTATTTATTCAGTCTCAATCAAATGCTTGCATGACACTGACACAGGCAAATGTAATTCTTGAAGGTGTGTGTTGTGTGTTTGTACGTTTATATGTATGTGTGTGTGTGTTATTCTGCCGATTTTTGTAAAATCAATTTTTATTCATTATTGTTGCAATCTTTTCCCAAGCATCCAACGAAAATTGATGTTAATAGACATTTTATAAAAAAAATTAATCAAATAAAAACAGAAAAGCATTTGTACACTCAACACATTAAAGAAAAAATTAAAAGCCATGGATAACGAGAATTAGCTGCAGTTTTATTGCTTTGATTCTTACACCAAAAAATTGCACAATCAAATTGAAATTAAAAATTTAATAATCTGTATATTAAATTTTTTGTATTTCTATTTCGGCATCAGATGCGACAAAAGCTCAGGATAAATAGGTTGGGTCCAGATAAGAAAAAATATTGTACATATTCTATTTCTCTTGAATGCTCTAAAACTATCGAGCTTCATTAAATTCAAGTGAATTAAAGTCTTCTTAAAGGAAAATTGCGCAATTAAATTGAAATGTAAGGAGAACATACACTTGTAAAGACTTATATATACATAGATTATAAGGGAACATACACTTATATATACATATATTCTATTAATTGGCCAAGTTAATAAAATATTTATACGTTTTAATCAACACTTCTCATTTCTTTCGTGAGTTGAGGTTTTTTATAAAAATAATTAATTGGAAAATTTTCCTTTCTGTCAGGGTAATCAGTGTGTGTGTGACTTTGTGTGGGTGTCAGTCTGTTTGTTTTTATAATTAATTACCTTTGTCCAGAAGATTCTCATGGAATTTAGTATAAAATCAAGTTTGCCAACTTCGAGTCAGGCAGTTTTCTATTGTATCGTTGCCTTCGTTCGACTCGACAGCATATTATTAATTTTCAAATTCTTGTTTGCAATGAAAATTATTGTTATTTTATTAATGTGCTCCTTGGCCTGCCTGGTCATGGTAAAATAAAACATTATATTTTATTTTTATACGGTCTGGAAAAGAAGACAAAAAAAAACTAGACAAAAAGAGAAAATATGAATGAAAATGTCAGATGATGGAAAAAATCAAATATGTAGAATTTAATAAAATTAAATAATTTCAAAGTAATAAAATAAAAAAACCTAAAGTAAAATAAGAAAATATATTTTATTAGTCTCAAAAGAAGAAATAATATTTTTTTTTAATTTTTAATTTAGTTCTAAAAAAAAATAAACAAAAAAATTTATATATATGAAAGTGAAATAAATCAAAAATAAAAAATAAAAATATGAAAATAATGAAAATAAAAACAAATGAATTTAGAATATAGAAAAAAAATCATTTTAAATAGAATTTAAATAAAATACAATCAAATTGAAAAGAAATAAAACATCAAAAAATTTAAATAAATAAATACCCAAAATAAAGTAGAAAAAGATAATAAAATATACTCAAAGAAATTAATACATAGATAGAAAAAAAATTAAAAGTAAACTAAAATTAATAATTTAATTAGTTAGTTAAGTTAAATTAGAATTAAAATTCAAACAAAAGAAAAAAATAAATTAAATTTTAATTAAATGAAATGAACGCTTAAAGGAAAATAATATTGAATTAATAAAATAAAAAGACTACGAAAACATAACAACTATTTATTTATTTTTTTTTTAATAAAAAATTTCAAATTATTTAAAATAAAATAATCCAAATTTTCAACACAAACCATTTTCAGAGTGATTCGGAAGCAATAACCGAGGAACAGGTCCGTGAAATCACTAACAAATGTAAAGAAGAAAGTAAAGCTACCGATGGTTAGTGTTAAAAGAGAATTTAAAACTAATAATAATACTACTATTATTATACATATAAGAAATATATACAGATAAAGGAAAATAAATTATTATTTGAACATTACAGAGGATGTTGCTGCTATGATGAAGAAGGAACCAGCGACTGGACCAGCGGCAAAATGCATGAAAGCTTGTGTTATGAAAAAATTGGAGATAGTAAATAAGGATAAAATTACAAAACTCATTTATCATAATAATTCGCTGTCTTTTTAGCTAAATGAAGAGGGTAAATTGGTAAAAGAAGCCGCGCTTACATTGGGCAAATTAATGGCAGAGGGCGATGAAGAGAAGGAAGCTTTAATCGCTGAAGCTATCGATGCTTGTTTGAGCATTGAAGTGCCGGAAGATCAGTGAGTTATCTTTGCTTGAGGCAATTCTATATACGAGTACACTCATACCTCGCTATACGGCCGCTCTTTATATGGCATTTCACTATAACGGCCTTTTCTAATTATGGTAATTTTTCGATTTACGGCCCATAATGCTGTATTATACGGCCAAAAAATGCTGGACTGTTACCGATCTTCTATTTATAAATAATTAATTCGTTATACGGCTCTTCGCTTTACGGCCAACTTTTCCGAAACGTATCTAGGCCGTACAGCGAGGTATGAGTGTATTAAATTTATTTTAATTTTTCCTAAATTTCTGTGTTTCCTGCTTTGTGTTTTTTCCATGAAGCTGTGAAGCTGCTGAAGATTATTCAGCTTGTTTGATGAAAGCGGGCCATGAAAAAGCCAGCAAGGAATAAATCAATCCAGAGACAGGATATTTTGTATGAAACTATGGAAAACTTACATATATAAATTAATCTCACTTAATGGAAATCACAACAACAATGAAAGCTTTACCTTCTCTAGGACTTATTAAAATTCCTTAACTATTGTATGTCCTTAAAACTTACCTATACATGTATTATTATATTTTATAAAAACTCAAGAAATGGAAATCATTGTATAATAAAATTATTAAAATTTTACGTCTTTTCATATTATTACAATTGTTTTTAGGTTAAAATATCATATATCATCAAATTCTATCTATAATTCCGAGAATTTGTACATAAAAACATTTTGTTCATCATCATAACAAAAGAAGCTTTTATGGTCAGAGAAAAAATTTAAACTCTGCAAAACGCATAATTTACCAGAGAATAAGTACAAACACGTTTACTTTTAAGTTAACTAAATAAAGTAACGGCCTTTTACTTTAGATCTTTGTTATGCTTCCTTTGATTTTTCTTGAAGGTTGCATGGAGCTGCCATTAAAAAATTTTGTAAAAACTTGAAAAATTAAAAAAATTGTAAAAACTTGAAAAATTTTAAATTAAAAAATATAAACAGGAAGCCGTCTAGACAGACTCCAAAGAGACGCTTAAAAATCCATCTCCAGCAGAAAATAATTTTTCTGACAGCTCAATAACTTTTCATTTAATCATTTTATTTCATGAACCTCCTCTGTAGAATTTGATTGGCATTCAAATGAAAGTGGCAGATCGTATACCACAAATTATTTTAATTTAATTGCAACCACCTTGTCAGCAACGCATCAGCATCAATTCGTTGCTTGGAATAATTTTTGAATTGCCTCATTCGATCGTCGATGAGCAACCAACCGATTGTTCATTTCCCATCAATCCATCCGTTTTTCTCATGAAATTTAATTAGCGTAAAATTAACCATTTCCTTTCGTGTATAAAGCTGTTATAATCTTGATAATATTTTAGTGAATTTCAGACAGTTGCAAGGCGTGAACGATTCGAGGAGTGCATGAAAATGTTTTCTTTACCGACTGTAGCAGCAGCGATTGCTTTCGAAATTTTGATTGTCATTGGTGTAAAGTGTAAAATATGCCATTTTTAGAATGTTAATAAGAAAATGATGCTAAATCGTTTCGTTTAATCAATTTCTTTTAATAGTTTGCGGCTTCCGCTGACGCTGCTCGGCCAGCGCATTACGACGCATTGCTGCAGCTGACGCAGGAATCATTGTATGACTGCTACGAGGATGAGGCTAATACAAAGAAAATTGAATTTACGGAAGGTATATTTAATTTTTTTTTTTTTGTTTTTCTAAACAAAAGATTCGTTAAATTAAAAAAAAATGCCTCTTGATTTCAGCTGGATTCGAGGGTCTTTTGCTGGGTCTTCATGATGTACCACGGAATACCAAGTGCTTACGTTATTGTATAATGCGTAAAAATAAGCTGGTACGTACTCGTATTAAAAAAAAACCAGAAATTCTTAATAAAATAAAATAAAATTAAGTCTATCTCAGAAGAAACAAAGAATCATCGAAGGACGGTTAAAAAACATTTTTTAAGAAGAATTTTAAAAAGAATTTTATTTTTTTATATTTGTTTATCTTTATTTAGGTTTCATTTCTCTTTTTTTTCCTTAGTTTAACGATGAAAATCAACTCAGTGCCGACGAAATGTTAGATTTCTTTGAAAAGCTCTTCAATGACTTCGAAAAAAAGCTCGCATTGAGAGATCAGGTACTGCGTTGCAAAGAAGAAGCAACCAAGCAGATCGATCGGTAAGCACTTTACAAAATTTGTAAATAAATCTGAATTTTGTCCATTTTATTTTGACAGCTGCGAACGTGCGCACACAGCCGCTATGTGTATTTTAGGCGACCCATTTTAAGAGAAAGATGCCAAGAAAAAGAATTTAAGATTTTGTTTTTTGTATCGTATTGAGATTTTGCGATTTTTAATAATAAATACAACTCAATGATGTAATTTATTCTTCAGTGAAATGAGTTGATTCTTCAGCTGTTTAAATTTATGTGATTTTAGTCTTTAGTGAGTTCAATTAATTTGATAATTGAAGAATCAAATCAATTCGGTTGACTTTCATTGAAAATATTTGATTCCTCACAAGAAAGGAAGTAATTTGATATGTCTTGATTTCTCAGTTTCTTCAGTAAAATTAATTAAACTGAAATTTAATTTACTTTAATAGATATGACTTGATTCAGCAGTTATTTCCATTGAACTTAAATGATTCGATTCCTCAGTTTCAGTCAGTTTTTTGTATATAATTTTAATTTTAATTCATCAGTTTGAGTAATATCTACTGATTCTTTAGTTTCTGGATTTGATATCTTTTCTCTTCAATTTTCTTTTTAATTTTTAAAATCTTCTTTCTTACAATTTTCCAATTAAATTTTTCGGCCTTCGGCCGCGGAAGGGATCATAACCCTCAATCAGCAGAATCCTCATGGTCATGTGAATGTTTTTTGTATACAGGCTTTTCCGCATATTGGCGGCCTTCGGCCGCAGAAAGGATTATAATCATCAATCAGCAAAATCCTTTTGGTAATGTGAAGTTTTTTGCATACAGGTATTTTCGAGCATTGGCCGCCTTCGGCCGCGGCAATAATCATAACCCTCAATCAGCAGAAGAATCCTTACGGTCATGTGAGGTTTTTTGCATAAAGCTTTTTTCGCTTGGTCTTATTTTAATATTTCACGGAATTTGTAGATATTATCAATAATTTGCTCAAAAACAAGAGAAATACCGAAACATATTATATACTGTTAGAAAGGTCATATTATGGGCTATAAAAAAGTGTCTATTCTATCTATTTTATACCTTAATTGTCATTTAAGGGAGAAAAAAAATTATTTTCTAAAACGAAATGCGCAATTAGTTTTTAAAGTTGAACTATCGCCATAACTATGCCCTTAAGATAACCTTGCAAACAACGCTAATGCTACGTTGATATCTGAACTGGTTTTAAAGATAAAGATATAGCTCTTCAAAGTATTACACTTAAAGCCCTATATCTCCTAATCGGAGCCACTCACCTATTCTTTACTTATACAAAATTTTTAATTAATTTTTTTTATTAATTTTTTTCGTTTTCCTAATTAACTTTCACGATAAATCTTTAAAGTTCAAGAACCTCTCCCAACATTTTTCTTTGTTATACAATGTAATCTACTAGCATTGCCAGATGAAAACTATATAGTTGATATTTATAAAATAGTACGGGTATACAACTCCGTTTAAAAACAATTCCTTGCGATCAACATGTTTTATATTCATTTTCAGTACATTTTGTATACATATTCATATGTATCTACTTACATATATGTAAGTACGTATATACATATATGTACGTAAGAAAATATATACGTAGATATACACCAATACCGTTGTCTCTATAGGTTTTAATAATCACACTTGATTGGTATTTAAATTAATCTCTTAACGAGTGAAATAAGCGAAATGTAATTTAATTGCGGTTGTAAGAATCACAAGTAAATACAATGCAATAAAAAGTCGACGCTAGAACATGATGAGACGAGATGAGCGGAGGAGAGTGTTACCTAATTAAAATGACTAACTTAAAAAATGTGTATATATAGAGAAAGAGTAACTCTCTGAAATAGTGAATCATTTAAAAAAATAGTACGCGGAAATTGTAAGAGCTAAGGAAGGATTAAACAAATGTTTCAAATTTTTAAATTTATGCGATACGAATATCGAAAATCTGTCTTTCTTATATAAGTAAATATTTTGAAATTTATTTCAGAAATTCATTGTAGCCAAATTCGAATGAACATAGAGCTTCAGTACTCAAAATTCGTTTGATACTTATGTACGTATCGTAGATTATAAAATATACTGGATAAGCAAAAAGATTCTTTTATTTCTGCTCAAGTTTCAATTTATAATTTTTGTTAATTTTTTTCAGATTTAAGGCTGGAAGTAGCTAAAAATGTAACATTGAGCTTTGAAGTCATCCGTCCCTGCCTCTTTTATTCTAACTACAACGATACAACGATATGAGACATTTGATAATTGTACCCTACAAACAAAAAGAGAAAATACTAGGGCAAATTATGACGAAAGAAAGAAGTTTGTAATGAATAAAGACTGCTTCACAACATAATCATATTAAATCGACAGCTGATGGCAAAATAAAACCATTGCTGATATTCCTTGTTATTTGCCAAACTATACTACCCCTAAACTCTTCCCATTGATCACTAAATCTTAAACTTTTTAAATTTTAATTTTATCTTAGATAGATACAGGAAAGTTTTCGTAGGTCATGCGTGATAACCTCATCACCGTCTCGAAATATTCATTTCGAACAGAATCATATAAAACGAGAACATAAGCTACGCGCTCAGCTCAGTTACTCGAATCTTGCACAATTGGACGGACGCACTTCAAGTGGAAATCATGAAGCTACTCATTATATTCTCTTTGGCAGTGACAATGAGCTGCATTCTGCAGTGCAGCGGTGAGTCAGCGTAGGCGTGAAGTATCTGTTACTTAATCATTAGTAACAGTTAACACGTTTGTTTGTCCTTCGTTTCATTTGCACTTTGTCATTGGTTTTTTGTTATTGTTTGGCAGCGCAAGGTGGCGCACCGGGTGGTAGCGGCTATGGTGGTGGCTATCGTGGAACACAAGGTGCTCCCGGAGCACCTGGTGGTTCAGGTGCACCTGGAGCTCCAGGCGCCCCCGGTGATTATGATGATTACAACAGCGGCCATGGACGACACGATCACATGGCCAGTTCGACGACCAGTTTAAGTCTGGCTAAGTCATCGATTTGTTTAATTTTATCGAGCATATGTCTTTATAAGTTATACGTGTAAAAAGTGTGACCATTAAACTGCTATTAGTTAGTTGCTGTTATTATGTTAAATTTTTTTCAATTCATTATTAATTTAACGCAATAAACAGAACAAATTTAGTCTGTTAATTTATCGTAAATAAATCAAAATCGCAGTTATATTAAGTACATAATAATTCATGAAAATTCATTAAACACAATTAGAAGTTGTTAAACTTAAGTCACTGAAACGTTTACGAAAAATTAAATTGGAAAATTGTGAGAAATAAAATTTTAAAAATGTAAAAGAAAATTGGAGAGACAAGATATCAAATCTAGAAACTTAACAATTAGTTATATTATCAAACTGAAAAATTAGTTTCAGTTTCAGCAATCAAATTATATGGAAAGAATTGACTGAAACTGAGCATTTAAGTTCAAAGGAAATAACTGCTGAATCAAGTCATATCTATTAAAGTAAATGAAAATTCAAATCATTTCTATTGAAGAAAATGAGAAATCAAAACATATTAAATTAATTTCTTTTGCGGAAAAATTTGTATGCCAAAAACTTTACATTATCGAGAGATTGAGGGTTATGATTCCTACCGCGGCCGAAGCCCGCCAGTACACGAAAAAACTTTTTGCAAAAAACTTCACATTATTGATAGAATTCTGCTAACTTTTTCAAATAAGCTAAAGCTACATGAACTAAAGTAGTTCGTGTTTCATATTACAGTAGAAATCGGTTATAACAACATTGAACGGACCAGAAAATTCCGTCGTTATATCCGGATGTCGCTGTATCAAGTAGTAAGTATCAAAAATACTTAAAATGAATTTAAACACAAAAAAGAACAACAATTATTTATATTTATCATATATGTATCTTTATTAACTCGGCAATGATATAAAAAATATGATGCAAAAAAATATTATTGCAAATTCCTTGGCCTTTAGCTGAAGAAGGGGTCCATTTATTAGAATACTAAAACTGCGTTGATGATTAAACCATTTAAGCAAAGCATTCTCTATTTGGCCATATTTAAAGGATCGAACGCGTTTAACACTCAATGAATTTTCTTCAAAAATGCTTTTTATTTGATCGCGATTATTCCAAATTGTAGAAATTGTGGAGTGGCTAACACCGAACTCCTTTGCAAGGTCTGCGTTGCACTCACCGCTTTCAAGTCTTCAGATGATATGCGTTTGTGTTCAATATTCATACATGCTCTCTTTTTCTGAGACATTGTTAAGTTATTGCGATTTTTAAATGAAAACACCGCAAAAATGCTGGGCAACTATTTCTCAATGCACTAAAAATTTGACTGCTCACCCCAAAATATTTTCTTATTATGATAAGCATGCAAAACGTAAAAATATGTAACAGGAGTTCTTAACGGTATTATCAACTGACAAAAGCAACTGAAAAAAATGGACGCAATATCCGATATATAAACCAAATATTTGGAAAAACAGGACGCAATAAACAATATTTCGTTATACGCGATTGTTGTTATAAGCGGTTGTTGAAAGCATGCATTTATATGGAAGCTGAAACGGGACCTTGAAATCTGGACGCAATAAACGATATGTCGCTTCAAGCGGTGTCGTTATAATCGATTTCTACTGTATATACCGTATTGAAGGTTAAAGAACAGGCTTTTTAGAAATAGAATTTTTTTATCTTGAAGCATTCGTTTAGGAGAAAAAAAGGGTTGGTAACGAAATCCCGAAAGACAAAATACCGAACGACAAAATCCCGAACGACAAAATCCCGAAATGACAAAATCCCGAAACGACAAAATCCCGAAATAACAAAATCCCGAAATTACAAAACTAGTTTTTCGGTATTCTCCATCTTCTTGAACATTTTAAAAGCACTAGCAAACTTCAATTTAGCCACTAAATTTATTTTAAAAAAACATTGAAAAAATTTTAGCAGAGCCCTCTCGGTAATATGAGGTTTTTCGCATACAGGTTTTTCCGCGTATTGGCAGCCTTCGGCTGCGGCAGGGATCATAACCCTCAATCAGCAGAATCCTCACGGTCATGTGAAGTTTTTTGCATACAGGTTTTTTCGTGTATTGACGGCCTTTGGCCGCGGCAGAGATCGTAACCCTCAATGAGCAGAATCATCACGGTCATGTGAAGTTTTCTGCATACAGGTTTTTTTGCGTATTGGCGGCCTTCGGCCGCAGCAGGGATCATAACCCTCAATCAGCAGAATCCTCACGGTCATGTGAAGTTTTTTGCATATTGTAGATTATAACCTTCACACAACAAAATTTTCTCGATATTACAACTTTGCTTTTCTGCCATTGTAAAAAAAAGGCAAGTAGGCGCGTACTTCGAATTGGAAAAAATTGTGACTTAAATGTCATTTCTTTATTAATTAAAAATTTTATTTCGTGATTTTCGGGATTTCTCATTTCGGTATTAAAAGTTTTTCGGGATTTTGTCGTTTCGGGATTTTATAATTCGGGATTTTGACTGTCTCCCGAAAAAAATTATTGTTTCAAGGAAAAATTTACATATTTTTACAAATATTGGTAACATAAATGGTAGGCAGTAAAAATACCTTTTAAACTGTATATTACCCGATAACTCACTTATTTACAGAGATATTAAGCTTTTGCTAGTTGCATTTATTTGACATTTAAAAGCTTCTAAATCCAGGATAGCTGACTTCCAACGAAAACAACATGGCTATTGCCGGTCACAACGGTCAATTATAACGGTAAAAAAATAAACAAAATCGGAGCTACTTCTTAACTTAACCAAAAGTTTTAAAAATTGCCTCTAATTAAATACACAGGATGTGTTTAAAATACAAATAATTATTATATTAATTGTTGACCTTAGGTCTAGTGATATCGACTCAAAGAATATTTACCCTCGGTCTAAGTTCACTGACCTTAGGTTAAAGGGTCTTTAAGTTCAACGGCATTGGTCTTACTTGAAAAGACTAACCTTGTATGAAGGACCACCTACTCAACTGCCTTAGGACCTCAACCTCCTCGACAGATAGACAGGACTAAATCCGTTCAGGCGATGATTCTTTGCATGCCATGGCATCGCTTTGTTAATATCTCTTCGGGATCCAAGTCGAAGAGATATGGATCTCAGATTTCGTAATTGACTTTAGACTTTTTGCAAACGATGGCAAATCAAGAGCGCACCAAATCAAACATGCCGATTAATATGCTTCGAGTGTTATGAATCTCGAGAGCATAGATTTCAATACTTGAAAACACGTTTTTTAAACGAAAATAGAAATAGAAAATGTGAACGCAGTATTATAAAAAATTTAAAATTCAGTCGTTCTATTACCGGCGGTTCTATTACTAATCTCTTACCTTAGATTTCAGAGTTGTAAATAAGCGCTATCTCAAAATAAAAACATCAAACTTGGCATTTAACAAGTCATAGAGATGAAGATAGCGATAAAAGTAGATAGCAATAAAAATATAATTCTTTGAATATACTCGTATCATAAAATTTCATGATACTTTTTTAGGAATGCATTAGAAGGTTTTAGTGTTATCTACCACAAGCCAAGATTATTAAGCAATATTTTATAGAGTTCTATTAATAAATTTTATGAGATTTAAATTTATTAAGTGTTTTTTCTAAATTTTATTTTATAAAGCCAATAGTTATAAAGCAAATAAAGCAAAGCACTAGAAGAAAAGTCTTAGTTTTCCCTTGTAAGTATTTATTAACGGCCTTCACCCTAAATTCAGGATTAGGCACTGAAGCACCTAAGAATTAAAAAGGATGGTGAAATATTTTGAAACTAATTCTCGTTTTGTAGTCCTACACCAACTGCAATGATTTCTTACACGCGTTTTTGTTTCATTCTAAAAATGTTTACAGAAAATGTACAAACCATTGTCAACTAATGAGCTATGTACATGCATATATTCAATTACTACACAAATAATTGTGTAATATGTACATCTGTTTAAACTAATAAACTATGTACATATTCAATTACTGCACAAATAATTGTGTAATATGTTTACCCATCTGTTTATACATTTTGTGTACACTGGCTAATGGCAGTCTCTTATCTTCTGGGGTTTTTTAAATTTTATTCCACAAATATTAGACACTTTTTTATTGGTAACAAATCAAACAATCGCATCGGGGGAATTTTCTATAGCAAAGAATATGGATTTCATAATTAAAAATTTTTTTTATTTTTTAACCGCTTTTCCCATTATTCTAAAAAAACAAGTCCCACGATCCGGTTGATTGACTTTTTATAAATAAAATATATCAAATATATTTATTTTCAAATGAATCCCAAGAAATAAGAATTAATCAGGTCAGTCGTCTTCAGTTTTTTATAGAGCTAAGATTTGGCTAAGTTCTATATATAATGAAGAGTTGAAAATTTAATAACCCAGTAATTAATAATACAGTTAAGTAAAAGGAAGCTCATTCGATAATGAAAATAATTGCATTGTTGGGATTCTTAATCGTTTCGGTTGTGCTGGTGGCCGGTTAGTCAGTTTTCTTTAGAGGATAATTTAGTAAAAAAAATTCGTGCAATTTTTGAAAAAATATATGAAGAATGAAACAAGGATTTAAGAAAGAATTAAATTTTTCAGGCAATCCAGTGCCTAATCCTGAACCCGTGCCGGGTGGAGGTGGTGGTGGAGGAGGCGGTGGTGGCGGTCGTTGTGGTGGTGGCGGTGGCGGCGGAGGCGGGGGTGGTGGAGGAGGAGGCGGTGGTGGTGGCGGCGGAGGTGGTGGTGGTGGATGTGGATAATAAGGACCTCAACAAGCCAAAAATAGAAAAATAAGATGACTTATAATGAATAATAATGATGTTATTAAAACAGTGGTAGTAAATTATAACACAAACTGCGAGAAATAGCTGGGACTAACTAAACCTAAATGAAATGAATCTGTTTTTAAAAGCGGATATTTTTATTGACAACAAATCGAGCAACCGCGAGACTTTGTAAGGGACTATCGATTTGATAATACGATTTTATGATTTTTTATGATTGTTATGATATTTTATGATTTTTGTATAACCGGTTACCCATTTAAAAAACAGTTTCCACGACGCGTTTGATATTCTTATTACAAATAAAAAATAACAAATATATATATATATATATATTGTTATATGTATATTGTATATGCACTGTTATTATTATATTGTTTTCAAATTTTAAAAATCTCAAGAGATAAAAATTAATCGAGACGCATTGATTTCAGTTTGATGGATAGCCCAGGTTTAGTTAACTTTTATACACGAAGAAGTATTGATAATTCGATAATAATAGCACAGTTAAATAAAAACGATGCTCAGTCATTAATAAAAAGAATTGCAGTGACTGGATTCTGTATGATTTGTGCTTTGGCCGGTTAATAAATTCTATTTTTAAAAAATTCTGAAAGAATGAGAAATTTTCTTTTGAGAAAATGTTAGAAATATAATTCGTGAAATTTCTATAAACATGTACAAAGTATAAGACAAAATACCTTTAATTGTTAGAGTTAAGAAGGAATTAAATTTTTAGGTAATACAGTGCCTAATCTTAAACCATTCACGAATGGTGGAGGTGCTTGCAGTTGCGGTAATGTTGGCGCCGGTGATCGTCGTGGATCAAGAAAATAAGGACCACAACAAGTTAAAATTGAAATATTTCATGATTGAAGAATGAGGAACAAAAATCGCTTGGCACTTTTATATTATGATTTATTTTACGATGAAAATTGTAGAATTGCTCGAAGGAAATATATTTCCTACATATATTTTTTGCATACATCCCCAAAATTTAATAAGAAATGAATGGTCCTAATTTTTCAACTTCCGATTTTTTTTTTCTTACCCTTTATGACGTAATTATGACGTAATGAAAAAATGATACGTACCAATTTTTAGCGAAATCGGACAACGGAAACCCGTGCCGCATTTAAGGCATAGTTTAAAAATTTAAGCGCGGCATAAGTGTACCGTAACTGTAACTACACTCACTGCCATTGACAACAGCAAGTGTTTCTGCTTAAGTTCTTGTTGAGAGTTCAGAAAAATAATAAACATTTCATTTTGCAAGTACTAGAAGATTATCGGCGGTGTTATCCCGATGCGACTAAAATCAACCTTAATAAAAGTCGGCATGTATTGACATACATATATCCAGGGCGTTCCGTATAAGTTTAAGTTTATAAGTCAAAAGTTTAGGACGCGTAGGTTGAGTCGAGACAAGAAAAATTCGTATTTGGGGGGAGGGACAATTTTCCCCAATTCAGGCGCAGGAGGGGTTTTTCTAATAACGCGACTTCAAACCATGAAAAAAATCTCAAAAAATAAGGGGAACACTTATATCATTCCTGTTTCCTTATTTTAAAAACTAAATCTCCAACCTTTAAAATACTTTTAAAATTAGACTTCTAGGTCAAATAGTTTTTGAGAAAATTAATGTCAAATTTGAAATTTTTAAAACAAATTTCGAAAAAAAAATTTGTTTTGTCGCAATTTTTTACAAAATGCGACAAATTTTACAAATGTAATTAAATGAATAAGTATACTTTTTTCTGATTCCGTTGTTCTCTGATAAATTCTACACAAAATGTTTCAAACGGATATATGTATGTATGTCTTATAGTTCTTGAGAAAATTGAAAATTACGACATATACTTCCCTCCGAAAAAACACTTTTTGCCTCCAAAGTGCAAAAACTGCAATCAGGTGTACGTAGTTTTCTGCGGCACGACTTGCCGATATCCGATCTCGCTGAAAGCTTGGATATATGTATAGTTTTCTTATAGCTTAGTTTCCTTTAGCTAAGGATTTTTGCTTAACAATTCCAAACAATAAAAGACATCCTATGTATAATAATGTCAAAACGTAAAAGCATTTGTAGCCAAACTTCGTAGATCTCATATGGGAATTTCTATTTATAATTTTCTAAAGATCAGATTTTAAAATACATCATTTTTTATTAAGGCAACAACATACTTTGAGGGTGTTATGTTTTCGAAAACATTGAATTTAATAGGTTTTTAAATTTTTTAGGAGTACGTAATTGTGTTCTCCCTTTAATCAAAAGGCTGCCGACACAATTTTTGCCACTCGTTGAAGTTTATTTACCTCCACCACCGCCGCCGCCGCCACCGTCACCACCGCCGCCACCACCACCACCACCATCTGGTTGGGGTGCAGGATCGCCTGAAATGTAAAGAATTTTTTAAACGATATTATTTCATTTACGAAAAATTGCTTCAAAAAATTTTTACTTACCGGCCGCCAAAGCGACTAAGACCAAAATAAATCCTAACGTTGCGAAAAGTTTCATCGCTAGTTCTGAATTCAACTGAGTTCAAGCTGCCTTTTATATACCCGAAATGTTGCAAATATTCCCGGCATTCAATAATTACTTCCTCTAATAATTTAATAATCAGAATAAGAAAATAGTAATAATTAATATAAATCAATAGCAATCAACAGCAATCATAACGGCAAGCTTTTCTTTATTAACAAATGCAAATAATTACAATAAATACTAAGAGTCAGATAAGAGACCGATTAGATTCAGTATCAGTTTCAATAGTTGCGACATACACAGTACATTTTTTTTCAATGAATCAATTTCCAAGTAAATGTTTAACTTCATTGAAATTATACAGGATGTTGCGCATGAATTTTATGGCAAAATGATAAGAATGGGACAAAGGTCTAGGACGGTGGAGGCAAGAAAAATTCCATGAAAAACGCCTATCGTCGATTAGAAACGCTTTTCGTAATAAAAATATGAAAATGTGAAATATGAAATAGGAAAAAGTTTAAAAAAAACAACCTGCGCGCCAACGACTGCCAAATTAACTTTCAGAGCAAAAATAGTAAAAATGTTGTCTTCGCAAAAAGTTATTTTGAAATTAAATCAAGAGATCAAATAGTTTCTAAAAAAATTAATCTAATTAAGTGAGAGTAATATTCAAGACAAAGTTGAAAACAGAACAAAATTGCTGTAGACAATTATACAACATTTATAACTATAATTTTAATTAAATAACAATCTACTACTGCTACTATCTGAATAATATTCACATTCATCTCTTTGCATCATATAAAAATGGACTAAATTTTTAATAAGTTCGAGTGAGTTGACCTGAACGGAATGTTCAATAATTCATTTTATTCATTTAATTGTCACGAGTTTATGTAAATTATTTTACTAGAATTGATTGATTGATTTGTTTGTTTGTGGTTTTACTGGTTTTCAGTTTTTTAATTCGAACAACGCAATAACTGTATTGCGAGTAAAAAGTTGTAGACGTTATACCGAGGTGTTTGTTTGACATACGTACATATATCGTACTATACATACTCGTACGTATATTGTATTTCCATAATTCTCAGAAATGCCGCACTTCAATGAATTTCTCCTGTAAAAATGTAGACAATTTTTACAATAAAACAGTTGCAAATTGAGGGAGTATAGTTTTTAATTAGTTAATATTAAAATATTAATCTTTTAAATAGTATTAACTTAAAGAAATTTTGTTTAATTTATTGAATAATTTATGAAACTGACAAGAGAATAAATCAATTAAAAATATATAAGAAAATAAAATACAAATTCTATTATTGTTAAATCAAAAAATGTGGTTTTATTATATTTTAATAATTTCTTTAGTATTAACTTAAGGAAACTTGTTTAATTTATGAAATAATTTTGAAAACTGACAAGAGAATCAATTTCTAAATAGTATTAACTTAAGGAAACTTGTTTAATTTATGAAATAATTTTGAAAACTGACAAGAGAATCAATTAATAAATAATAGGCAAGAAAATAAAATTCACAATAAATACAAAAATAAAATTCACAAACTTCATTATTGTTAAATCAAAAAAATGTGGTTTTATTATTTTATAAAATATATTGTAATAACTTTTTAGAGAACGGTTTGATTAATAGAACTTCTGAATTAAGTAATTAAACTTTTTATTTAATATCACTTGAGTGTCATTTAATAGTACATATTGTATACAATATGATACATATTGTATCAGAATGAAAACCAATTTTGTTAAATTTTAGGAACATCATTGTTTCCGATAAATTGCCCGCGCTGAATTGCTTGCGATGAATATCAGTTTTAATTCATTATCCCAGTTTTAAACACAATCTCACAACAATTTTGGCACGCAACTTTATTTTTTCCTTTCTCGATAATAATAATTCATAAATGAAGAATTAAATTTTTCTCAGAAAGAAAAATTCATGCAAAAAATTTTCAATCCGTTTTCTTATTATATGACTTTATACAAATTGTATTATCATAAAGTATTATCATGTATTATCATAAAATTTCTTTACATTCCGGTTTACAAATTTTTATATCGTTAAATTATTAATTTATAACTTAAAACTACAATAGTAATATATACTTATTTCCTCAATTCATTTTAATATTTTTTATTACATATTTAGTAGAAAAAATATTAGTGGTGTTTTTGTCATATTTCGTAGCATAAAAAAAAAGCATAAAATTAAAAGCATAAATTACAAATGCTAGTATGCACTCGCCGATCAAATATTCATTAAAATTAATATTTTACCAAAAAATCCTCATTTTAATCCTCTACTTATTTCTTTATTAATTTCTATTTCAGGCAACCCGATGCCTAATCCTGCACCGCAACCAGCAGGTGGTACTGGCGATGGTGATAATGGTAGGGGTAATGCTGGCGGTGGCGGTGGAAAGTAAATCCCTTCGAAAGCACCGATCCACCCACCCAAAATTAAATCCTCTGACAAATTTTTAATACTGAAATTCTTCGCTGTTTTTAATCAATGCGATTAAATGAAATTTATTTAATAAACGATTAAATATCTTTAAAGTCTACAACACAATTTTGTTTATTGAAATATTTTAAAAGATTTAAAGGCTAAAAAGGTAACAAATTTAAAATAAATTGTTGGTTGAAATCCTGGAATTGTTTTAAGTTGGGAAAACTGTAAAAATTATAACTGTAAACTTGGTTGTAACTACACTCAGAAAAAAACGTCCCATTAAATCGTAAATAGTATGCTTATTGATTTTATAGTACAAGAATTAATAGGATTTTCCCATTTAAAAAAAAATTTTCTATTTAAATTAATAGTTTTTGAAAATTGAGGTATTATTATTCCAATGAGACGCATACTTTTATTTGTTCAATATAACGAAGATTTATTTTTACCAGAAATACTTTAACCTTAATAGAAAAAAGGCAGTCCGTAGCCTAGAGGATGTGTGCTTGCTTTGGAATACAAAGAGTAGAGGAGCAGAGGTTCGAATCCCGACGACGCCATGGAAAAATTATAGGTAAAATTTTGAAATACGAACTAAATTAAAAATCATAGATAATTAAATTTCAATTATAGTGTGTGTGGATCAGTAATGATGATGAAATCAACATTAATAATATAAATTAAATTAAATAAAAAAAAACATCTTTTTACCAAACCGGGAATTGAACCTGCGATTGTGAAGCCCGCAAGTCGCCACTCTATACTCCTGCCTATGCCCTCTACATTTTGTGTATGAAATGTTACTTACATATAACATACGTTAGGCATTTTGAGAGCTATTATGTGACATACTTTCATTTTAAAATGAGAGACTATTAATTTAATGGTACAAAACCAGTATTAATACAATAGTTCGAAAACTATACTCTCAATGTTGCTAAGCACATTGACAAAAAACAAAAGTAAATACTATAAAAAACTATTGATTTAATAGTACTTTTTTTCTGAGCGTACGATTTTGTTAAGAAAACGCTCCTTGACAATCCACAAAAAACGTCCCAACTATTATTAAATAAATTGGTTATTATTGAATCCATTCATTAATAATTACGGATTTACGGATTATTAGATAATACTGGCAATAAATACATAATAAATATGTCTTATATGGTGTTTCCATAAAATAGTTTTGATTTTGGTTCAGGCTTTCGAATATCGAGAACGTCAAGTGTTTCCATACAAAACCGGTTTTATTTTTTGGTTTTGCTGGGTTTCGCTCCCTGCTGTTGTTGTTATAGGCAAAACCAATGTTTTGTTTTGTTTGTTAATTTTAATAAAATATTTTTGTGTACAATATTAATCTCTTTCTACCATATTAACTATAGAAAGAGAGAAGTCTGTGGCGTCTAGTTTGCGAACTTCGAAACTGCTTCAACTTTTTTGGTTAAAAACTACTAAAACCAGAAATCTTCTTGGTTTTGCGCTGAACTTACAACAATGGAGATTTATTGGTTTTATAATTGTTTTCGCTGCGAAAACCAGTTTTGCGCTAAACCGAAGCAAACCCGCTTTATGGAAACATTATATTAGAGTACAAAGTACAAAAATTTCCTAAAAAAGTCACTTTCTTGCGCTGTTTTTACTATATTTTTTTATATGTATATTAAATTAGTTTTTTGCACTTATGTATTTCTCTTAGTTATACAAACATCCAAAATCTTATCAAATGAAATCATTTTTAAGCCCCCAAAGAGCCCCACTGGTTTTGTCATATTGACGAAAACAGTTTCCGGCTCTGTGTATAATTTTTTCGGAGTTGTAACATGTGAAATGTCATGCATGACGAACCTATTCGTTGAATTTTAACACTTCTATTTCGGTTGGACATTAAAACATATAACTGCTATTAAAAGTAGAACTGTCTGAACTCTTTCAGAGAACAGCTGAAAAAGCAAAATTAATAAATATTTTTAGTATTTTTAATAAAAGTACTAACAACAAAAAAGTATTTAAAAATACTTAGTAAATATACGGTTATATTATTGAATCAAAATGTTAATGCTTTAAGTAGCCCGTCTCCGAATTATCAGAGTCCTAACAATCAGATAAAAAGCGCCCTAAAACTCTATGTCGAACAGAATCACTGGAATCTTTTATACTTTATCATTAACAGCATCTGGTTGTAAAATTATGACAAAAAAGAAAAACTTAATATTTTATGTTTAAAAAATCAATTTAATTCAATTCAATAAGTTTTGTACAGCTTTGAATTTTACTAAAGAAAGTCTGGTACAGCATTAAATTTCGGTGAGTGGATGAGTTCATCTTTTTCAGTGGACTTACTTTCTACCGCCACCCTCACAGCCGCCGCCATTACCACAATTGGGACCACCACAATCACCACAACCGCCGCCACCGCCAAGGGCAACAAGACCACTACCACCGTCAGGCGGAGGCGGAACCCTAGGATTAGGATTAGGGTTGGCTGAAAACGAGAAATTGATTAGCAAAGTGTTAGAGTATACTCGTACATATCTTCGCTAAGGCTTTCATGGGAAAGAGAAATTGATTGATTTTCATAGAACATTGTCAGAGAAATTTTGTTTCAATATCCATTCCCACAAGCTTTATTTTTTTTTTCTTTTCAATAAGGATATTATTATTGTATTTAATATACGAGTATAGTATTATCCTTATTTTTATTAAAGCTAGGATTCTTACCAACTGCCAGAGCCACCAAAGCCAGGACAAAAGCTACGTAAGCGAAAACCTTCATTGTTAAACGAACAGACAATGTTTGATGAAGCCCAAATACCCGCCTTTTAATACTTAATCACAAGCTATTGTCTCGATGAATTGAGTGGACAACAACCAATCAACCTACCGACCTGGAGAACAAGCTATGGATAGACCGGTACCTAGTAAACCTAATCTCTTGAGCCTAATCTCTTCATCAAAACAGACATCGGTCATTGATCAATTAATTATAAACAAATATTGAAACTAATTGAGGAAAAGTATTCTATAATTTTCTAATAATATTATTTCGAAGAAATATGCAAATTTACAAACATACTGCTTGTATGTAAATATCTCTAGCTTCTTCCTATTAAAGGTGAAATTCTGATTAAAAACACGCAAACTATTATAATTGAAGGCTTGATTATTGAAGTTCCAGACCATTTCAATTGTAATGCGTTACAATATTATTTGTAACATGTTTGTAGAAAGATGCTGATATTATATATTCTCCAATCATGAAGTGCCGCCAGCGCGTTTTGAGACGTCTAGAAAATAATTGCACACAGTAAAAGTATATTGAAACCAATAAAAATAAAAAGCTTATTAATTTTCCTCATCAGAATGACCTGCGGAAATACTAAACAGATCGTTTTGCATACAAAATGAGTTCACGCTAAATTTCTAATGAATACTTTCAAACAAAAAAACAGAAATGCGTTTTAGAATAATAGAAAATAAGTATGTTTTTTTCTCCGACTGTGAAAATATAATTTCTATACATATTTATTTATTTATTTATTTATTTGCAACCAGTATGCAAAATATTGTAAACCATAGAGTATGCAACGCAATAATATTGTGCAATAACGAGTTTTTACACTGCGAGACCGTTTCATCTGACCGGGCCAGTAGACGATACAGTACAAACAACCATCCAGACAAATCATCAAACATTGTTTTCTCGTTCGACAATGAAGATTTTCGCTTATTTAGCTTTTAATCCTCGCTTTTAATTTTCGCTTATTTAGCTTTTAATCCTCTACTTATTTCTTTATTAATTTCTATTTCAGGCAACCCGATGCCTAATCCTGCACCGCAACCGGTAGGTGGTACTGGCGATGGTGATAATGGTCAAATAATAATAATAATGGTGATAAATGGTAAATCCTCTGAAAAATTTTTAATACTGAAATTCTTCGCTGTTTTTAATCAATTCGATTAAATGAAATTTATTTAATAAACGACTAAATATTTTTAAAGTCTGCAACAGAATTTTGTTTATTTAAATATTTTAAAAGATTTAAAGGCCAAAAAGGTAGAAGCTGCATATCTGCTATAACTTTAATGGTTGAAGAGCTAAGGAAAGCTGTTGATAAATCTTATATATCTTTTTTGACTCTGTCGGACTTCTCAAAAGCCTTTGATACACTGAATCACCATATCCTATGCGAAAAATTGGTTAACAATTTTAACTTCTCGTTTTATTCAAGCAATTTAATTAGATCATACCTGACAGATAGATATCTAAGTGTGGTAGTTGGCAATAAAATGTCCTCTTTTCTCTCGGTTCGTTCAGGCATGCCCCAAGGTTCTATCTTGGGACCACTTCTTTTCCTACTTTATGTGAACGATATATCGCAAGTCATCAAGAATTGCTTTTTTCATAGGTATACTGATGACGTTCAATTGATTCTTAGCTGTCCTATTAATGATATCACTAACAGTGCAAATTTAATTAATGAGGACCTCGCATCGATAGTTAACTGGGCGGATTATAATAAGCTAAGCCTTAACTCGGCAAAGTCTATTTTTTTTATTAAAAGAGAGGATAATATGCTCGTATATAAAATGTTAATATCCTCCTAAAAAAAACCTTGTGGGAATTGATGTTTTATGAAAATCAATCAATTTCTCCTTCCCATGAACGCCTTTAGCGAAGATATGTACTAATATACTCTAACACTTTGTTGATCTATTTCTCGTTTTCAGCCAACCCTAATCCTAATCCTGGGGTTCCGCCTCCTCCTGACGGTGGAGGTAGTGGTCTTGTTGCCCTTGGCGGTGGCGGCGGTTTTCGGTCATCTGTGCTAGACGCCCAATCTGCATTCACGTATCCAGAGAGAATGATATCTTCTTCATCTTTCTTCTGTTCAATTTCGTACTTCAATTTAAGGTGTTTTAGTTCCTTTTAGGTATCTTAGAACTCTTTTGAGAGCTGTCCAGTGAGCTTCATTAAAATGTTCTTGATACCGGCCCATGTATCCAACGGCATAACAAATATCTGGCCGAACACATAACATTAGATACATCAAGCTTCCTAATAGCTCTCCAAGATAATATTTAAGTTCTCCACAATCAGACATTTCAAACTTGCTGATAACTTTGATTTTACCATTTTGATGTCGTTAGCATTATCTCCAGCAATTAATACATCACCAACTTATGTATATCGCTAGCATCATTACATGCTCTCTAAAACGTTTTGTGTATAAACTATAGTCATGTTGGGATCTTATAAAACCCATATCTCTGAGGAGATTATTGAATTTCTGATTCCAACATCTAGGATTTTTGTAATTTTAAAGCCATTGGTTCTACTTTCATACCATCAGGAATCTCCATAAAGATTTCTTCCTTAAGTTCACCATGCAAAAACGCCGTATGTATTTCTTTTTAACGCCCACAGCTAAAACTGTTCTTAGAGTACCGAGCTTAGCAATTGGAGAGTATGTTTCCTCATAGTCTTTTCCATATTTTTGTTGAAAACCTTTTGCAACTAATCTTGCTAAAGCTACAAGGTATAAAGCTTTTCCATTAGCATCAGTTTTTATTGTAAAAACCCATCTTGATTAAATAAGTCTTTTATCAGTTGGCTTCTCTATTATAATCCAAACTTTATTTTGATCCATGGACATTCAATTCCCTCTCTATTGCCTGAGTCCAATTTTTGTGATATGGCATATTCTCAATAGCACTACACGAGTTTGGAATTTCGTTACTATTTATTGTTTCGAATGAAGAATTATATTAATCTGAAAATCTAGCAGGAGGTTTTCGTACTCGTTTACTTCTCCTCATTTCAGTCTCCAAATTTGGTTTATCGAGATTAGCCTCAGTATTGGGTATCTCATTTACTATTACATCTATGTTTTCCTCTTCTTGAGTTACGTTAATATTCGATGCCTCATTTGAAATGACACCACTATCACATTATTAAATATTACACACAGTGAAATCAGTTTACAATATGTTTGTAGTTATATGTTTTTTTTTTTTATTCTTCTGCTAGCAACCGTTGCTTGGCTATAGACACCGTAAGTTCTTCCGTGGACAAGTTTTCCATGCAGTTACTACAGCATCGTACGATTCAGGAAGTGTCAAGAATAATTGAGATACCAAATCAGCTTCCTGATGATCCATCAGGAACAATCAGGTTTTGCTCCAGTTGATTTTAATTGACGGACTAGGGAGTCATATTTCAATAAATGCGGCTGCATTTCTTCACCTTCACGAAGTTTAAGTTTTGCCAATTCTTTCAAATGATGCACTTAAGGATACCCACATATCTTTGGCTGTTTCCTTGTCTCGAACATATTCCAGATAGTCATAATGAATAAAGGATATTATAACATCCTGTGCTGTTGCATCCAACTTCACAAATGGTGCTCTTTCCGCCGACTCAATAGGTGCTGTCTCCAGTACAGCTTTGATACAACCTATTGACGAAAGATGCCTTTCCACCCTGAATTTCCCTCAATTCCACTCAGTTGGTTGTATCCCCGTGGTTTTCTCCGTTAAGCCCATAACCTTTTAATTATTTATTAAATATTACATGCGGTGAAATCAGTTTACAATATGTTCGTATATGTTTTTCGATAAGAAAATTTAATTAATCTCTATATATAAAAATGAAAGTCCTGACAGACTCATCAACGCCCAGGCTAAACGCTTGGACCAAGAAAGCTGAAATTTTGGAAAGACGTTTCCTTTATGATGTATACAAGCACTAAGAACGGATATTTCGAAATTCGAACCCTAAGGTGGTGAAAAGGGGTTGCGAAATTTGTATGAGGAATATTTTATTTGTGGTCAGATTTGCTTGAAACTTGGTCTTAATGGTCTTTGGTATAATTAATCAAATACATATTTCGGCATTTTTCAAAATCCAACCCCTGATGGGGTGAAAACGGGTTGCAACGTTTGTATGAGGAATATTTCATTTGTGGTCGGAAGCAACACACGCTTTCTAACCATTTAACCAGAATGAGCCACAGCAACGCGGGGACGGGCACATCTAGTTTTTATATATTTATATGTATATTTATTAAGTATTTTTATTAAAAATATTCAAAATATTTATTAATTTTGCCTTTTTTAGCTGTTCTCTGAAAGAGCTCAGATAGTTCTACTTTTAATAGCCTTTATGTGTTAATGTCCAACCGAAATAGAAGTGTTAAAATTCAACGAATAGGTTAGTCATGCATGACTTTTCACATGTTACAACTCCAAAATAATCATACACATCAACAATGATTATAATGTTTTCATAAGAGCTCATAGAAAGCCTTCATTGTCTGTAAACAATGATAAATCTTATAAAGCTAACTATAATGTGCTTAAGATTCAGTTGTATTATCCTTTCAAATAGTTCCATTTCTCAGAGAGAATTTGTTGGTTAAGGAGTTACAGCTAGATTCCCTAATTTTCAGTCTTTTAGTAATTATTCTTCCCAAAAAGGGTATTTTTAAGGTATTTTCTGGTATTTCTGAATAACGTATTCGACTGTTAGAAAAAAGCACTACTATATTCAACTTTAGTAGTTTAAGAGCAACAGAGCAGGGTTAATACACTTAAATAAAAACATCTTTGCACGAAATTAAGTTTAAGAAATCAATTTAATTCGATCAAATAAATTCATTAAAGCAACGAATTATACTATTGTTTCAAAGTTTTGGTACAGCATTCTTGTCGGTGAGTGTCTGGGTACAATTGGTCTGCTACAAGTGTCTGGTGCAATTAAAGGAAATTACTTTCCACCGCCACCACCACCGCCGCCACCTCCCAGGGCAAGACCACCACCTCCTCCGCCGCCGCCGCCCCCAAGGTTGAAGGCAAGTTTACCGCCTCCACCGCCGCCACCACCTCCGCCAAGAGGTTGCGGATTAGGATTGGGATTGGCTGAAAATGGGAAAGTAAGAAGTAGCAAAGTACATATTAGAATATATCTTGATATGTATATGATTAATTATGAATGTGTATATCCTTCTGGGATATTTACTATTTTTAATTTATAATTTTCTCAATAATAAGAGGATACTTACCAACAGCCAGTGCCACCAGAGCCAGGACGAAAGCTAAATAAGCCAAAACCTTCATTGTTGAACGAGAAAACAATGTTTGATGATTTGTCTGGATGTTACGTGGTTATTTATACTGTATCGTCTACTGGCCCGGTCGAATGAAACGATCTGGCAGTGTAAAAGCCCGTTATTGCACAATATTATTGCGGTGCATACTCTATGGTTTACAATATTTTGCATACTGGTTGTAAATAAATGTATAAATATGTATAGACATTATATTTTCACAGTCGGAGAAAAAAACATACTTATTTTTTATTATTCTAAAACGCATTTCTGTTTTTTTGTTTGAAAGTATTTATTTGAAATTTAGCGTGAACTCATTTTGTATGCAAAACGATCTGGTTAGTATTTCCGCAGGTCATTATGATGAGGAAAATTAATGAGCTTTTTATTTTTATTGGTTTTAATATATTTTTACTCTTTGCAATTATTTTCTAGACGTCTCAAAACGCGCTGGCAGCACTTCATGTTCGGAGAATATACATATAATATCAGCATCTTCCTACAAACATGTTATAAATAATATTGTAACGCATTACAATTGAAATGGTCTGGAACTTCAGTAATCAAGCCTTCAATTATATTAGTTTGCGTGTTTTTTAATCACAATTTTACTTTTAATAGGAAGAAGCTAGAGATATTTACATACAAGCAGTATGTTTGTAAATTTGCATATTTCTTCAGAATAATATTATTAGAAAATTATAGTATACTATTTCCTCAATTAGTTTCAATATTTGTGTATAATTTATTGATCAATGATCGAGTTTTATATTAACAAAAATGTCAAGTCTGCATTCTTGGCTGACATTGAATACTTAAAAGTAAATACTTTTGGAATAACATTGAGCAATGAATGAATGAAGTTGAAGTAAAAAGTCTTTCGGTGATACAGCTATGATAAATTATTAATACATTTTAATAAAATGTCTTCACTCTTCCGGACTTATAAAATTATTGAAAGGTATATACTTTGGGAAAAAAAGGAATGTTTTTATTTTAATTCGTAGTATTGTATATAATCATGAAATTTGAGATTGTGGAATGATTAATTTTAACAATAATTTTAAAGAAAAGTAATTTAAAGTGTTTTTACATAAAGTGCATATATGTATATATACATATGTAGAAGGTCACTACATATACTCCCCCTCCAGTGAAACGAATGTATTGTTTGAAAAAGATTTCTTTTGTGTAGTGTGAGCTGGTTTCAATAAGTCAATTGAAACTGATTTAATGGTATTTCTGTGTTGTATATCAAATGTATTTTTGTGTTTTGCAATAACTTTAAAGGGACCTTCATAAGATGGTTGTAAATTGGATTTTCGATTAATTTTGATAAATACGAAATTGAAAGTTCTTTTGGAAAGTAGCTTTTATCTTTGTTATGATAAAATATTTTTGAGCGTACATGTGAAAAATGTTTTCTCAGGAAGTGTAATGTTTCGTTCATGTCATCAGTGTTATTGTTATTTGGAGTTATTAGTTCTCCCGGTAATCTAAGTGTTTGACTGTAAGGCTATTCTGCGGCCGAACATTTCATGTCTTCTTTGATTATAGTTCGTAAGCCTTCGTAATTTCACTTAATAATTTTGAAGTGAATTGTGCCTTGATCTACAGTAATTTTGAGTGGAACTCCGAAACGCGGGATGTAATTTTGTATAAAGTGTTTGTTATTGTTTCGCTTGCAATATCTTTAAGTGGATAGGCTTCGGGTCAACGAGTGTGTCTGCCTATGATAGTGAGTAAGTATCTGTAGTCGTTTGATACTGGTACAGGTCCCACCAGATCCATATGTATATGTTCGTCAGGTAGATTGACGGTATTTCAATTTTCTGGATGGCAGTTTTCGTGTAAACGTTAATTTTGGATTTTTGGTAGTTAATGCAATTGGTTGCCCAATCATTAATTTCTTTTCGCATGTTTAGCCAAAAGTATTTTGTTTGTATCAAACGTCTAATTGCGCGAACTCCAGGATGTGAAAGTGATGTATTCTTTCGAAAATTACTTTTCTCATGGAAGTAGGAACGTAGGGTCTAGACTATTGACTAAAGGTATCGCACCAAATTTTAATATTCCAGATCAGGATTTGTTTAAGGTTGTGTTTAGCATTTGGAAGCCTTATGAGTGTTTTGAGTGTTTCGTCTGCTTGTTGTTCTTTATATAATGTTGAAAAGTTAATATCTTGCGTGGAAATTATGTTGAATTCTGGGAGTCTTGAAAGAGTGTCGGCTACTGTGTTGTCTTTTCCGGAGATAAATTGAATGTTGTTTGTGAATTGCGCTATGTATTCTAAGTGTCGTGTTTGCTTTGGTGATCTGCCCGTTTTGGAATTTATGGCAAATGTTAAGGGTTTGTGGTCAGTAAATACGACACAATTTCTTCCTTCAAGAAAATGTTTGAAATGCTTTACGGCGTTATATATTGCTAACAATTCTCTGTCGAAAGTTGAATACTTAATTTCACTAGGACTTAGTTTTCTTGAGAAAAATGCTAATGGTCCCCAATGTTTTTCTGTGGATTGTTGTAAGACGGCTCCGACTGCGACGTTCGATGCATGAACAATTACGGCTAGGGATAATTGTTCACTGTTGTTAAAATGTGTGAGTAGAGTGCTTTTTGCGAAAAGTGATCGGACGTTATTAAATGCGTTTGTGCTTTCGTCTGTCCAATTTATTAATTTGTTGTTATTTTTGTTTTTAGTTGTAGATGTTAACAAGCTGTGCAGAGGACTTAGTTCTGCAGCTAACATCGGAATGTATCTGTGATAGTAGTTGATTATGCCTAGAAATTTTTGAAGTTTGGTAATAGTAGTTGGTTTTTCAAAGTTTACAATTAAATCGATTCGTTCTTTGGAAGGTTGTATTCCATTTGACGAGATTTCATAACTGAGAAAGGCATGCAGTTGCTAATGGCGTTCAAGTCCTCGTTAACCCGGGCACAAAGATCCTCAGCGAGTCTAAGTGGCCTTGAGAGGTACACCTGCAAGTCGGCATAAGCATGTATACTAACATATTTCACTATGGTAAATATGTCATATAAAAACATTACAAATAACAGCGGTCCAAGGACAGAGCCCTGAGGCACACCTCTGAAAACTGGCTTGTAACTCGAGTACTTGCATTCAATTTTTACTCTCTGAGACCTGCCACTCAAATAGCTGTTCAGAAGCCCAACTGAAGAATTAGAAAATTTAAAACAGAATTTAAGTTTCTTAGATACTATATCATGATCCACACTATCAAAAGCTTTAAAAAAGTCTAAAAGTGTAAGTAGAGTCAGGTGACCACAGTCGAATGGGATTCTAATATCATCCAAAATTTTTAGCAAAGCTGTCGTACAGCTATGGCCACGACAAAAGCCTGACTGGTACGGAGATAAAGGATTAAACTCACTCAAGCATCGAGTGATCTGCGCAGCTAAGAGAGCCTTAAAAACTTTAGAGATGGAGGACAGGATACTAATTGGCCGGAAGTCACTAAACTCAGAGGCATTAACCTTCTTTGCAATAGGAATAACTGTGGCTAACTTCCACATTTCTGGAAATTTAGAGGTTGTAATGCAATGGTTGAAAATGTGTAGCAGAGGTTGAATAACAAAAGGAAGCACTAGTTTAATAAATTTCAATGAGATCCCATCCTCACCGATGGCGTTGGACTTGACATTAGAATGCACCTTACGATATCGCATGCGTCGACTGGGACAAAGTTAAACGTGGATAGCAGATTCGGAGTAATCAAATTTGGTACGGAATTGTTCTCGCTCACAGAAGAGCTAACATAGTAATTATTTAGTTCGTCAGGATCAATATTACACTCACAATTAATCTGACCGCATATCCCCAGATTTCGTAAATTGCGCGATAACTTCTGAGCCGGTAGCGTGGTGTTTAATTTTGTCTTAAAGAAGTTTTTTTTGAAAGTCTTAAAGCTGCAGTTGCGCGATTTCTAACTGATTTGTACTCGTCCCAGTTTTGTATAGTAGGATTCCGTTTCCATTTTATGAACATTTTTTGGCGTGCACGAAGAGCAAGCTGAACAGGTGGAGTAAACCATGGACAAGAACTTTTCTTTACCGTCACCGTACGTACCGGTACATGCGCATTTTAAATACTGGTAATAATATCATTAAAAATTCTTAGCTTATCATCAACAGATGCGGAATGCCAGCATTCAAGCCAGTCAGTAGATGATAAATCGGAAAACAGAGAACAATAGTCTAATGCATTGTAGTCCCGGTAATCAAAGGAGATAGTTGCTTGTTCTAAAGGCTGGATATCAATATTAAGCGTGCATAATATAAGATCATGATCTGACAAGAACGTAATCTGTTCGAAGAGCAAGAGAGACGAGATGTCAGAGACTGCAAAAATATCTAGCAAACTAGGGCGTGCATTTTTAAGAAATCGAGTAGGAAGCTCCGTATTTACTATGGACACTCCAACCTCAGCAAATTTATCACAGAGATTCATTGAGATGTGATCACATGACAACAGATTAATATTAAAATCACCACAGGAGAGCAATATTTTCACATTTCCGTTAAAAATTTCAATATTTAAAAATTCAACTTCAGAGCCACAACTTTTGCTTACTGTCTTAACATTCAGGTGTGATTTGCAATAAATTGCAACGCCACCACCCCTTCCTTCCATTCTATCGTTACGGATTAATTTATAGTTTCTCATTTGCAAATGTGTGTCAGGTGTATCACTTCGAAACCAGGTTTCAGAGATGCATATTACGTCTATTAGGGATGCTTCAAAAATGTACTTGATACAGTCAACTTTGAAGTCACTTAGACTCCTGGCATTGAAATGAGCCACTCTTAGACCACAATGTTGTTTAGAAATTATATCAACCATCGTCTTAAAGTTCTCACTAGCACTTAAGGACGAACAATTAAAATCCGCCATGTTAATGTTAGGCTTTAATTAATTTTCAAGCAACTGACAAAGCCAACAAGAGAAAGAAAACGTAGATAAGATATTATTAGTAGGAACTAGGAGGAATGAAAGATGAAGGATAATAGAACTTAACACAGGAAGATAATAGATGGGTAATATAAATAATATACAAAAATTAGATAAGATAAGTAGAATTTATGAATAAAAAGTATGTGAAAAAGCGTATATTAAAAAGATATCCTTTTGACGAACTGGACTACTCGTTTGTGTTAGGCGCACGCACCGTGCAGTTAAGTTCCTCAATTGTTCTGGCTTTGAGACATTTGTTCTGACATCATAATTTTCTATCTTTAGAGCGCAGAGAGATTTACGAAGAGAATCAATTTCATTGCACTTGCGCTCAAGAATTATAATGCTGCCAGTTATATTCTTCATTGTTCGATAGCTCTCCCGCTAATTCACCAAACTTTTGCATAACAGTGTTGTTGGATGCAGAAAGCAATTCTTTAAACTCTGCAAGCAAGTCAGCTTTCTGATTTTCAATTTTACTAATTAAGCTTTTCTCCAATTTCTTTAACAGATTTTCGCAGGAGACAGTATCAGTACCAATTTTGACATTACTCTCAGATAGTGGAAGAGGAGAGCCAAATTTTTGGCGCGAATTTTGCCTTGTTGTCGCCATGAGAGTTACAGAGTTAACACCAAACGAAGACCTTTGTTGTTGAAAGAGGAATGAAGACAATTTTTTCACAAATAGATCCGCAAAGTGTGAATAAATTTATTCAATAATGGTGGAAATTACTTAGTGTAATTATTAAATTCTCTTGATTTATGAATGAACAAGATTGATGATTTTAACTTATTCTCACTTCAACCGATACTCATTAAACGACCGAAAAATAATTATTAATTATTGTGTTTCCATCATCTGCCACCGTGTTGATGGTACTATTTAGTTTAAAGATTGTGATTTTGGTTGGTCGTTATTAATGTTATCAAAATTGCACGCTTTGATACATTTTTTGCCTAATTTTTTAATTTTCTGTGATACCAGCATGTTATGTTGTTTTCATTGCGTGTTGGTGTTGGTTGTCTGTATTTGGAAAAGTTCCGTTCGTTGTGGAAAAATCTGTTCCTGGATCTGGATCTTGATCTAATTTGGAGTTCATTTATGTCGGCTGTGATTTTGTTGAGGTTTTGGTAGATGGCGGCAGTCATTTGTGTGAGGTTTTGTATGCATTGTTTTAAGACATTTTTGTATGCATTGTTTTTTGTATTGAAACAGTTCTGACAGTGAACGATCGCCGAGTTCTGTTGTTGAGAATAGTTTTTCTAGTTTTTTTTTCTTGGCTGAGAGAAAATCGTTCGCATATCGTTCTTTTTATGATTGCGTATTTATTGGTAATGGGTGGTGGGTTGATTACATCTAAGATTTTGTTTATTAGATGTTTATTCTTATGTTCTCGCGTTGAAGGGCAATTAGGACATTTTGAAACTTGACGTTGTCGTCAATTATATTGTTAATGTCGAATTGTCCTTCTATGAGAAGGAATCATGCTTCTGGGCATTGTTCCCAAAATTGTGGTAGTTTTATTGATTTTTGTGTAAGTGTGGTATGTGAATGTATGAAGTTTTGTTGTGGTAGGTTTATTATGTTTGTGTCGTCTGTTTGATTGGGATTGAGTAATGTGTTGTCATCATTTATGATGTCTGTGTTTGAACGTGTGCGGGTGCGAGATCGTGAGACTGGCATTGTGAAATGTTAATAATTATATCACTGAAGGTATTTTATAAGGTATATGTAGCGTAAATATAGGGATTATTTCAAAATCGCTACTAGTTAATAGTAATAAAAGCCAATAATAATATTGAATTAAGAGTGTTAAAAAGATTTAAGTTAAAATGTTGAATTATATTCTGTTTTTCTTCAGGTTCCGTTGTTAGGATCGCCAATTTATGGTTAATAATTATTGTCTCGAGCTTATATGTACATATATGTACATATTTTATTTCTTTAAACAAAACATTGATTTTATTTTATTACTACTTCGATTCTTTAATATCACATTTGATATCACAATTGAAAAATTTTTATAAGCAAAATATTTTCTACAAATTCGAAACTCAAAGAATAATTAATTTAAACAATAATTTTAAAGTAAAGTAATTTAAAGTGTTTTTACATAAAGTGCATATATATATACTATGTAGAAGGTCACTACAATCACTAACAGTATCTGCTTGTAAAATTATTACAAAAAAGAAAAACGAATATTTTATGTTTAAAAAATTAATTTAATTCAATTCAATAAATTTTGTATATCTTTAAATTTTACTGAAGAAAGTCCTGGTACAACATTAAGTTTCGGTGAGTGGATGAGTTCATATATTTTAGTGGACTTACTTTCTACCTCCACCACCACAACCGCTACAACCGCCACCCCTACCACAACCGCAGCCTAAACCACAACCGCCACCACCACAATTGTCGTCATTGCCAAGGGCAACAAGACCACTTCCTCCACCGTCAGGCGAAGGCGGAATCCCAGGATTAGGATTAGGGTTGGCTGAAAACGAGAAATTGATTAGCAAAGTGTTAGAGTATACTAGTACATATCTTCGCTAAGGCTTTCATGGGAAAGAGAAATTGATTGATTTTCATAGAACATTGTCAGAGAAATTTTGTTTCAATATCCATTCCCACAAGCTTTATTTTTTTTTTCTTAGGAGGATATTAATATTTAATATACGAGTATATTATCCTCTTTTTTATTAAAGGTAGGATTCTTACCAACTGTCAGAGCCAACAAAGCCAGGACAAAAGCTACGTAAGCGAAAACCTTCATTGTTAAACGAACAGACACTGTTTGATGACTCGATACGAAATACCCGACTTTTTATACTAAATCACAATCTAATGTCTCTATGCATTGTGTGTATGTGTGGACAACAACCAACTAGCCTAACGACCTGGAGAACAAGCTATGGATAGACCGGTACCTAGTAGTGCCACCAGCACGTTTTGAGACATCTAGAAAATAATTGCACACAGTAAAAATATATTAAAACCAATGAAATATAAAGCTCATTAATTTTCCTCATCAGAATGACCTGCAGAAACACTAAACGGATCGTTTTGCATTCAAAATTAGGTCACGCTAAATTTCTAATACAAAAAAACAGAAACGCGTTTTAGAATAATAGAAAATAAGTTTTCTATTTTGTTGTTATTGCTGTTAATCCTCCGACTCTGAAAATATAATTTCTATACATATTTATTAATTTATTTATGTATTTATTTATTTACAACCAGTATGCAAAATATTGTAAACCATAGAGTATGCAACGCAATAATATTGTGCAATAACGAGCTTTTACACTGCGAGATCGTTTCATCTGACCGGGCCAGTATCGATCTGACCGATACAGTATAAATAACCGTCCAGACAAATCATCAAACATTGTTAAATACTGAAATTCTCCGCTGTTTTTAATTAATTCATTTAAATGAAATTTATTTAATAAACGACTAAATATTTTTAAAGTCTACAACAGAATTTTGTTTATTTAAATATTTTAAAAGATTTAAAGGCCAAAAAGGTAACAAATTTAAAATAATTTGTCGGTTGAAATCCTGGGATTTTTTTAAGTTGGGAAAACTGAAAAAATTTTAAATGTAAACTGGTTGTAACTACGAATTTTCGAAGAAGTGAATTATATATTATAGAGCTTTAAAGTTATTATAGAGCTTTATAGTTATTATATAGCTTTCGCTTTTGGTTCAAAGTCAATTCAGTTGAGAAAGTCTGGATGTTTACGATACCACATACAGGAAAGGAAAAGAAGCATAGGAAAATATAGTAAAAAATGCAATAAAGTGAAACAAATGTTTTAGGAAACCTTTAATTTTTTCCCTTCATTTCTTTCCTTGTTCTTGCCTTCAATCCGTCCGGACCCGTGGACCACTTTTCTAAGTACGATTTGTTTTGGTAACACTCATTGGTACGATTTAACGCTTCGAGACTTTTTGATTTCGGATTTTGTTAAGAAACAAGCTATTATTAAATAAATTGGTTATTATTGAATCCACTCTTTATAGAAACTTTTTTGAAAAAATACTATCATTGATAAGAAAGTTCAATCAAGCTCAAATATTCTGGGTGACCTACGTTTGTTTATGTCCTCCATATGTAGAAGTTCGAAAACTGCCTCTTTTATTAATATTAGAAAATACTTTTTAGTGTTATTAATAGTTTACGGGTTATCAGATAAATTCTGGTATATATATAGAAAGAGACAAGTCTGTGGCGTCTAGTTATCGAACTTTGAAACTGCCTTAACTTTTTTGGTTGAAAACTGCTAAAACCAGAAATCTTCTTGGTTTTGCGCTGAACTTACAACAACAATTTCAATGGAGATTTATTGCTTTTATAATTGTTTTCGCTGCGAAAACCAGTTTTGCGCTAAACCGAAGCGACCCGCTTTATGGAAACATTATATTAGAGTACAAAGTACAAAAATTTCCTAAAAAAGTTGTCACTTTCTTGCGCTTTTTTTACTATATTTTTTTATGTGTATAGTAAATTAGCCCTTTGAACTTATTCCTCTTAATTATACAAACATCCAAAATTTTCTCAGTTGAGAGAAAATATGAGACTTATATGAGACTGGTTTGCTCATATTGGAAAAAACATTTTCTGACTCTGTTTTGTAATCTTTAGTTCTATCATTGTTGATGTGTATAATTTTTTCGGAGTTGTAACATGTGAAATGTCATGCATGACGAAACTATTCCTTGAATTTTAACACTTCTATTTCGGTTGGACATTAAAACATATAACTGCTATTAAATGTAGAACTGTCTGAACTCTTTCAGAGAACAGCTAAAAAAGCAAAATTAATAAATATTTTTAGTATTTTTAATAAAAGTACTAACAACAAAATAGTATTTAAAAATACTTAGTAAATATACGGTTATATTATTGAATCAAAATGTTAATGCTTTAAGTAGCCCGTCTCCGAATTATCAGAGTCCTAACAATCAGATAAAAAGCGCCCTAAAACTCTATGTCGAACAGAATCACTGGAATCTTTTATACTTTATCATTAACAGCATCTGGTTGTAAAATTATGACAAAAAAGAAAAACTTAATATTTTATGTTTAAAAAATCAATTTAATTCAATTCAATAAGTTTTGTACAGCTTTGAATTTTACTAAAGAAAGTCTGGTACAGCATTACAGCCAAAACACAACCTCGCAGCGACAGCAGCAGCGAGCAGAATTTTATACACAAGCTTATGGGGACAGCCACTGCGCCAGCCACTGCAGAGAACATAGATTCTATTCCAGCATCAGTCATTTTGTTTTGTCTAAAGTCCCGAAACATTTGTATAGAAAAAGTGAAGGAAAACCATATAATTTTGACTTAAAAAAATAAATTTAAATAAAATAAAAAAATTGTTACAATTCAAATTCATTGAGTTTTGAAGAAAATTTAATTGAAGAAGAAAACCTTTTGCAACTATTGTAAAAACCCATCTTGATTTAATAAGTCTTTTATCAGTTGGTTTCTCTATTATAATCCAAACTTTATTTATTGATCCATGGACTTCAATTCCCTCTCTATTGCCTGAGTCCAATTTTTGTGACATGGCATATTCTCAATAGCACTACACGAGTTTGGAATTTCGTTACTATTTATTGTTTCGAATGAAGAATTATATTAATCTGAAAATCTAGCAGGAGGTTTTCGTACTCGTTTACTTCTCCTCATTTCAGTCTCCAAATTTGGTTTATCGAGATAAGCCTCAGTATTGGGTATCTCATTTACTATACACATCTATTATTTCCTCTTCTTGAATTACGTTAATATTCGATGCCTCATTTGAAATGACACCACTATCACATTATTAAATATTACACACGGTGAAATCAGTTTACAACATATTCGTAGTTATATGTTTTTTTTTATTCTTCTGCTAGCAATTGAGATACCAAATCAGCTTCCTGATGGCAAAACCATCAGGTTTTGCTCCAGTTGATTTTAATTGACGGACTAGCATATTTCAATAAATGCGGCTGCATTTCTTCACCTTCACGAAGTGTAAGTTTTGCCAATTCTTTCCGTACTAGCGTTTGATTAAGTGCAGATTTTCTTTCAAATGATGCACTTAAGGATACCCACATATCTTTGGCTGTTTCCTTGTCTCGAACATATTCCAGATAGTCATCATGAATAAAGGATAACATCCTGTGCTGTTGCATCCAACTTTAAAAATGGCGCTCTTTCCGCCGACTCAAAAGGTGCTGTCTCCAGTACAGCTTTGATACAACCTATTGACGAAAGATGCCTTTCCAACCTGAGTTTCCCTGAATTCCAGCCAGTTGGTGAAATTGGAGCCCGCAAACTGTTGTATCCCCGTGGTTTTCTCCGTTAAGCCCATAACCTTTTAATTATTTATTAAATATTACACGCGGTGAAATCAGTTTACAATATGTTCGTATATGTTTTTTGATAAGAATGAGAAAATATAATTAATTTATTTTTCTTCTCAAACTTAAAAAGCAAATCAATCTATTTGAGTTATTCCAAGTACATACAATGTAGGGTATATAACAACAATATTTATTATGATGAGTATAATATACATATGAGTATATTAGTACTATATGAGTAATATATATATGTATATGAGTAATATATGAGTATATAGTATATGCATATTTTTATATATATTTTTTATATATTTAAAATATTTTTATATATATATATATATATTTTTATGTATGTATATTAAAAATAATAAATTTTTATATATTTACATATATGTATATTTATTAAGTATTTTTATTAAAAATGGCTCCGGGAAATAACGCCCAAATGAAATAAAGCCCACTTTTTTTTTTATATGGGCTTTTTTTTTGGGCTTTATTTCATTTTCAATAAAATTTGATAAATGAATAAAAATTGAAAATAAAATAAGGGCCGCTGTGGGCTTTATTTTATTTTGTCGTGGGCTTTATTTCATTTTATTTCATTCTAAAATTTCTGAAAATGAAATAACGCCCAAAATTACGGCGTCGACTGAACTTTAATGTGGATATGCAGAAGTTTAATGCATGCAGAAGGACCCTGGATAGAGGAAGACTTTTCAACAAGGAGATGGTTTTGTTGGCTGAGAGTTTTAATCCCTGCCACGGCCGAAGGCCGGCATGCAGAACGACACTTTGCCTGCGCAGAAGGACACTGGATAGAGGAAGACTTTTCTGCAAAGAAGATGGTTTTGTTGGCTGAGGGTTTTAATCCCTGCCACGGCCGAAGGCCGGCATGCAGAAGGAAGGAAGCAAGGAAGGAAGGAAGGAAGGAAGGAAGGAAGGAAGGAAGGCAGGGATTCAAACCGTCGGCCAACAAAACCATCTCCTTGTTAAAAAGTCTTCCTCTATCCAGGTTCCTTCTGCGCAGGCAAAGTGTCCTTCTGCATGCCGGCCTTCGGCCGTGGCACGGATTAAAACCCTCAGCCAGAAAAACCATCCCCTTGCTAAATAGTATTTGTATATTAACCCGTCCAATAAGTCCAACAGCTGCTTCGTAGCTAACGCATTTCAGCATTTATCGCAAAATTGGGCCTTATTTCATTTTTTTTTGGGCTTTATTGGGCTTTATTTCATTTGGGCGATATTTCCCGGAGCCATTAAAAATATTCAAAATATTTATTAACTTTGCCTTTTTTAGCTGTTCTCTGAAAGAGCTCAGATAGTTCTACTTTCAATAGCCTTTATGTGTTAATGTCCAACCGAAATAGAAATGTTAAAATTCAACGAATAGGTTCGTCATGCATGACTTTTCACATGTTACAACTACAAAATAATTATACACATCAACAATGATTATAAGGTTATCATAAGAGCTCATAGAAACCCTTCATTGTCTGTAAACAATGATAAATCTTATAAAGCTAACTATAATGTGCTTAAGATTCAGTTGTACTATCCTTTCAAATAGTTCCATTTCTCAGAGAGAATTTGTTGGTTAAGGAGTTACAGCTAGATTCCCTAATTTTCAGTCTTTTAGTAGTTTAAGAGCAACCGAGCAGGGTTAATACACTTAAATAAAAACATCTTTGCACGAAATTAAGTTTAAGAAATCAATTTAATTCGATCAAATAAATTCATTAAAGCAACGAATTATACTATTGTTTCAAAGTTTTGGTACAGCATTCTTGTCGGTGAGTGTCTGGGTACAATTGGTCTGCTACAAGTGTCTGGTGCAATTAAAGGAAATTACTTTCCACCGCCACCACCACCGCCGCCACCTCCCAGGGCAAGACCACCACCTCCTCCGCCGCCGCCGCCACCAAGGTTGAAGGCAAGTTTACCGCCTCCACCGCCGCCACCACCTCCGCCAAGAGGTTGCGGATTAGGATTGGGATTGGCTGAAAATGGGAAAGTAAGAAGTAGCAAAGTACATATTAGAATATATCTTGATATGTATATGATATGATTAATTATGAATGTGTATATCCTTCTGGGATATTTACTATTTTTAATTTATCATTTTCTCAATAATAAGAGGATACTTACCAACAGCCAGTGCCACCAGAGCCAGGACGAAAGCTAAATAAGCGAAAACCTTCATTGTTGAATGAGAAAACAATGTTTGATGATTTGTCTGGATGTTACATGGTTATTTATACTGGATCATACTGGTCAACTGGCCCGGTCGAATGAAACGATCTGGCAGTGTAAAAGCCCGTTATTGCACAATATTATTGCGTTGCATACTCTATGGTTTACAATATTTTGCATACTGGTTGCAAATAAATAAATAAATAAATAAATAAATATGTATAGAAATTATATTTTCAGTCGGAGAAAAAAACATACTTCCTTATTTTCTATTATTCTAAAACGCATTTCTGTTTTTTTGTTTGAAAGTATTCATTAAAAATTTAGCGTGAACTCATTTTGTATGCAAAACGATCTGTTTAGTATTATATCCGCAGGTCATTATGATGAGGAAAATTAATGAGCTTTTTATTTTTATTGGTTTTAATATATTTTTATGGGTTGGTAACGAAATCCCGAAAGACAAAATTCCGAACGATAAAATCCCGGAATGACAAAATTACAAAACTAGTTTTCCGTTATTCTCCAGCCTCTTAAACATTTTAAAACCTTTAGCAAAGTTAAATTTAGCCACAATTCGCTCTCAGAAAAAAAAATTTTCTCGATAATGCAAAGTATTTTCGCATTGAGAGTCTTGACGCTTTGGGGCCGTGGCAAATTATATGAACTTCAGACAACAAAATTCTCTCTATAATGCAGAGTATTTTCGCATTAAAAGTTTTGCTGCGTGGCGGCCTTCAGCCGTGGCAAGGATTATAACCCCCAGACAAAAAAATTCTCTCCATAATGCAAAGAATTTTCGCATTAAAAGTCTTGAAGCGTGGCGGCTTTCGGTCGTGCCAAAGATTATAACCCCCAGACAACAAAATTGTCCCGATAATGCAAAGTATTCCGCTAATTGTTTTCGCCTACTACGAATTTTCCTTTTTTTCCAAAAGTATACACCTCTCAATAATTAAGTCCGGAACAATAAGTCCGGAAGGTTAAGACTTAATCTAAAATACTCATAAAAATGTATTAATAATTTGTCATAGCTGTATCACCGAGAGACTTTGTACTTCAACTTCATTCATTCATCGCTCAATGTTATTCCAAAAGTATTTACTTTTAAGTATTCAATGTCAGCCAAGAGTGCAGGCTTGACATTTTTGTTAATATAAAACTCGGTCATTGATCAATAAATTATAAACAAGTATTGAAACTAATTGAGGAAAAGTATTCTATAATTTTCTAAATATAATTATTCTGAAGAAATATGCAAATTTACAAACATACTGCTTGTATGTAAATATCTCTAGCTTCTTCCTATTAAAAGCAAAACTGTTCAAAACAACAAAAAAACACGCAAACTATTATAATTAAAAGCTTGATTACTGAAGTTCCAGACCATTTCAATTGTAATGCGTTACAATATTATTTGTAACATGTTTGTAGAAAGATGCTGATATTATATATTCTCTGATCATGAAGTGCCGTCAGCGCGTTTTGAGACGTCTAGAAAATAATTGCAAACAGTAAAAATATATTAAAACCAATAAAAATAAAAAGCTCATTAATTTTCCTCATCATAATGACCTGCGGAAATACTAAACAGATCGTTTTGCATACAAAATGAGTTCACGCTAAATTTCTAATGAATACTTTCAAACAAAAAAACAGAAATGCGTTTTAGAATAATAGAAAATATGTAAGTTTGTTTTTTTCTCCGACTGAAAATATAATTTCTATACATATTTATTTATTTATTTGCAACCAGTATGCAAAATATTGTAAACCATAGAGTATGCAACGCAATAATATTGTGCAATAACGGGCTTTTACACTGCCAGATCGTTTCATTCGACCGGGCCAGTTGACGATCCAGTATAAATAACCATGTAACATCCAGACAAATCATCAAACATTGTTTTCTCGTTCAACAATGAAGGTTTTCGCTTATTTAGCTTTCGTCCTGGCTCTGGTGGCACTGGCTGTTGGTAAGTATCCTCTTATTATTGAGAAAATGATAAATTAAAAATAGTAAATATCCCAGAAGGATATACACATTCATAATTAATCATATCATATACATATCAAGATATATTCTAATATGTACTTTGCTACTTCTTACTTTCCCATTTTCAGCCAATCCCAATCCTAATCCTCAACCTCTTGGCGGAGGTGGTGGCGGCGGTGGAGGCGGTAAACTTGCCTTCAACCTTGGTGGCGGCGGCGGCGGAGGAGGTGGTGGTCTTGCCCTGGGAGGTGGCGGCGGTGGTGGTGGCGGTGGAAAGTAATTTCCTTTAATTGCACCAGACACTTGTAGCAGACCAATTGTACCCAGACACTCACCGACAAGAATGCTGTACCGAAACTTTTAAACAATAGCATAAATCATTCTTTAGTGAATTTATTTGATCGGATTAAATTGATTTCTTAAACTTAACTTCGTGTAAAGGTGTTTTTATTTAAGTGTATTAATGAAGCGAATATTTTGACAGCTTCGAAATCATGGTGAGAGATAAGTCCTTAAAACAAACATTTCACAAGGAACAATAATCCTTCACAGTGAATTCAGGAAATAAAAAACTATTCTACATATTCCCCGATAATTGCATCAAAAAAGGCCAATCCTTTACGAGTATAGTGCAACTCTGCTCTGTTGCTTTTAAGCTACCGGCCGATTTGACAGAAGAATTTGCCAGCTTTTTTGTTCAGAACTCCACTTTTCTGACATTAATCTTGAAGAAGCTAACTTGAATATAGTAGTTTTTTTTCTAACAGTCGAATACGTTATTCAGAAATACCAGAAAATACTTTAAAAATACCCTTTTTGGGAAGAATAATTACTAAAAGACTGAAAATTAGGGAATCTAGCTGTAACTTCTTAACCAACAAATTCTCTCTGAGAAATGGAACTATTTGAGAAGATAGTACAACTTCAGCTTAAACACATTATAGTTAGCTTTATAAGATTTATCATTGTTTACAGACAATGAAGGCTTTCTATGAGCTCTTATGATAACCTGAAAATTCCATAATTTGAAGTTATTTTATAGATTTTTCAATTGCTGAGTTCTAAAATCATTTTGAATGTATCCGATTCACAAGTACTGATAACACTTTAGTTTGGAGACATTCAAATTTATTATTAAAACTGAAATATTGACCAGCAAAAGGCCGAACCAATATACAGTAGTAGTTGCAACGAAACGTTAGCAAGCAGACGAACGATAACCATTCTTAAGTACACTTGTTGTCGTAAGAGTATACCCAAAAATGAGACGCTGGCAGACAAATTTGGAAAACGATGAGTTGGTACAAAGAAAATACAACAAATTAATAGAGAATACACTAAATTAATCGCTTCGTCTGGTTACAATATGGGTCGGCCTAAGTCTTTGAGGACTGCACACTCTGTTTATGGTTTTGCTGATTATGCTGATTATACTGAGTTAAAGTTCGAAGTAATACTTATCATGTTATATTCCACAATTTCAAATTTCATGATTATATACAATACCATGGCATGCAATGATACCTAAAATTGGTGGAATTATTGACATTTCTGAATACGAGGGAAAATTATCTTTCTCCGCTAATTGTTTTCGTCTACTACGATTTGAAATAAAAACATTTCTTTTTTCCCAAAGTATATACTATTAATAATTTTATAAGTCCGAAAAGTAAAGACATTTTATTAAAATGTATTAATAATTTTTCATAGCTGTATTACCGAGAGACTTTGTACTTCAACTTCATTCATTCATCGCTCAATGTTATTCCAAAAATACTTACTTTGAAGTATTCAATGTCAGCCAAGAATGCAGACTTGACATTTTTGTTAATATAAAACTCGTGACATTCACCGAACTCATCAGCAGTTGGGAAACTGTGACGTAACTCTCCAACCAGTTTTCAAACCGCCACCGAAACATTATAAAAATCGAAAAGCATGATATTCTTAAGATTTCTACTGTTAGTAATATTTTGGAGTTGTTGCGTTTTAGGCAACAGCAGCAGCAGAAAGGTAAAATTTATTAAATTAATTTCGTATAAAAAGAAAAAATTATAATAATTTTTCTTCCTGTCATTTTAGTTAAATACCTCAACACAGTCATTATTTGTGCAAAAACCCTTCCTCAGTCTGGAGCCTTCGGTGGCCAGGTTGCAGACATATAAACGCTTTAAACGTCAACCGACTTTTTTAACAACAGCAGCAGCGGCAGCAAAAACAATTAAAAACCCAATAATGAAAAGGACAGCAACAACAACAACAGCAACGACACCAGCAATACAAAAATTCCAAATATATGTTACTAATGCCAAAAAGAGCTGCGGCGCCGAGCTCGGTTTTTCTCAAAAGGAATTACAAAAATCCTTCATACATGCTCAAAATTTAACACAAAAGGAAAAATGTTTATTATTGTGCATTTTGAAAAGGACTAAAATAGTTAGTTATTGCCTTTTAGTTCAGTAGGAAAGCTTTTCCTTATCATAATTTTTGGGTATCTTTCTCTTCTTAGATGGACAAGAACAACAAGTTATCGGTCAACACCCTTGGGCGCATTGCCAACATTGTTTCGCACAATAATGCTCTGGTCGTTTCGTTGGCTGTTGCCTCGGGCGAAAAGTGCAATCGAAATTTGATGAATATTCAGGAACCTTGCGAGATCGCTTATCAGATCAGTCGGTGCATCGCCAATGAATTGAAAACACAGGCATTGAAAATGTTCTACTGATAAAGAAACGACACTGGAACAATCTGAAAGCGGCAGCAGTAATTAATTAAGTAATGGCCTACTTCGTATGGAATTTTTAGTGGGCAGCGATAAAGACTCCTTCGATAAAGACTCAAACAAACTGAAGTATTAAGGAATATCCTAAAGTGTTTCTTTAATGAAATCTTGAGAAATAATAAAGAATTAAAATGTTTAAAAAGTTAAGGACTTAAAATTGTATTAAGTAAATAGTTTTTTTAAATTTTTACATTTAGTTTTTACATCTGTTTACTTTGTCAGGTTTTTGTTTAATGAAAATATAAATTGTTTAATAAATAAATATAATTTGTTTTATAAACTACATCTTAAATAATTTTTTTTACATATTTCACATACATATTGCATTATAAAATAAATATATATATCTTAAAATATATACATACATAATTATGTAGAAGTAATTAAATAAGCTATACCAAATATAGCTCCCATTAAAATCGTTCGACAACTGAGCGGCTCAGAAACAAATGCGGTTAAGTTTAGAAAACAAAAGTTCAGAAAACTATGAAATAAAATAGCATTCTAATCAGTTCCTCGTATTTTCATCTAATTTCTATGTTTTTTTTTTTACTTAGTTCAAATCGTTTTCTTATAATCTTTTGTGTTTATTTTCTGAGAATCGTAGACGCAAAGTTCAATGCAACAATGTTCATTTTCGAATATTTCAATTATTGCCAATAATTCTCTACGAACTTTTTATAAATTTCTTAGTATCACAATTTACGTAAGTAAATTTTATATTTTTTAGGAATTTTTGAAAAGGTTCGTCTACCATAAAGGATGTTATAGCGGCCAAGAGGAAGAAATTTCCATTTCATTAAATTCTATATCTCAGAGCAGTTAAAGTATTCAGATTTGAGACCAAAAATTAGACGCCAGCTAAATTAGACAAAGCTCATTTTGTGCCGATTCGTTTCGATTCATCATATCTATTTTGTTGGGACCTTACACTCTAGTAGGAGTAATTATTTGTGGGTTCGAAGTTGATCAACCTTGAGAATGATTGATAGAAAAATAAGTGCTTGTACAGTGCATACATATCGTATGTATGTCTGTTTGTACCTCGCATTTAAATCGTTGATCGTGATGAAGCTTTGCTGCAGCTCAACCCACCACCTCATTTGAGAATTGTTTTGTCTCAAGGTTAAGAGCGGCTTCAATAATAATTTGCAAGCACGTGACTTTGCTCACTGTAACGAGGTTATAAATTTTTTGTTTATTTCTCAGAATATAAGCAATCTTTTAAATAATAGTTACGGACTTTATATACTCGTACATATATATGTCCGCATATTGTAATTAGATAGGAGTGTTATTCACCGTATAATATTAAAAGATTAGTATTATCTGTATTTTCTTCACGATTTGATTTGTTGATTTGCGCCGCACTGGGGCCGTCAATCAACTTGTATATAGTAATTGTTTCGTATAATCGAATTATTACTATGCCATTATCTCAACAATTCTCAGTAAAAAGATTCTTTGGAATATATTATCACGCCATAGAAAACCGTTCGCGGCGTTAACAAAATCTGCCACAATAACTTTATACAGATATTTTGATCACTATAATCATAAACCATGAATATACATAATATAATAGTTAAAAAGTATTGAGCTCTTTCCCATCATGAAATATCTAGAAAAATCTTGACAAAAATAGAGAAAATTTGTTATATAAGCTCTGATAATATAAGTATATAGCCATCATTACCACCAGTTTTCTAGTCCTTATGGAGAGACTGAATAAAGAAAGAAACTGACTGAAAAAGAAAAACTGCAGAAAAATAAATGGGTCACAGAAAGAAGTGAGCTATATAAAAAAAGTGCTGCGGAAAGAAAAGAGCAACAGGAAGAAGCTGTTCGCATAAAAAGCTAGCTACAGAAAGAAGCAGACCTTAAAAGGAAACGCGCTACGGAAAGAAAAGAGCCACAGAAAAAAAAAACGTTGTTAATTAGATGTCAGATAATTATTGTCGCAATAAATTTTCTCCATTATTGTTCGATCGAAAGGTAACCAAATCGAGCCATGAAATAGAACCAATTAAAATGATTTGATTGATTATTCAATAATTCAAACTGAATATTGTAATTTCATATAGCAATTATATGTGGATGTTTGTTATTTTTTTTATATATTTATAATAAATATAGTTCTAGAAATACAAAAAAATATTTAACAACTTTTCTAATGCTATTTAATTTTCTCAGGGAGTCTTAAACTTAATGTAGCTAATCCCGCAAAAAGGTCAATATTTTTTTTTCCACTGGTCCTATTGAATTATTTTCCCTTGAGCTCGATCCGATCTCTCTCATTTTGAACTAGTTCTGTCTGTTCTTGCCCATTGAAAACTCTGTGAGCTATTGAAGAAGGATTTACTACTGACGTTATCTGAAATGAATTTTCATCATCGTTCATCAAATTTGTTTTTCAGATTTTGTCTGTCTAAAAAGCAAATTTGAAAAACGGATAACCCTCGCAGAAACACTAATAGCGAATATTACGCTTTACTGTAACTTTTAGTATAACAAAAGTATTACGGTATAACAAAAGAATTATAATATGGAATCACTGCTCGTTTAATTGCAAAATCTATTCGAAGCTTTGTCCATCATGATATAAAAGGCCCTTCATTCTGGCGACCTTTGTAGAAGGTTTTCATAGAAGCAATCATGAAGTTTGTTGTCATTTTCCTATTTTTCTTAGTGTCAATATTGATTTGTCAGGGTAAATGCAAAAAAGTTGTCAATGAAAATACACCATTATCCATAAAATTATATTATAAAATGGACTATTATTTATGAATATCGTATACACATTTTAAAATATTTCAATTTTACAGCTCAAGTGAGTGAAAGTCATGGAAGTGATGGAAGAAGTGGTGGCAGCGGTGGCGGTAATGGAACGAATGATGGAGCCAGCGGTGGCGGATCACATGATCATCATGAACATGATCATGATCATCATCATCATGACCATCCGCTAGAGACTAGTACTTCCCGTGGAGCCAGTCGTTAATGTCTTTTAATTGCACAAATTTTTCTGTCAAAAATAAAAATATTATTAAAATTTGGAATTTATGATTGTCAAATTAAATATGTATCTTTATGCCCTTTTTAATAAAATTTAATTTATTTGGTAGCAGCAATTTTTGTATTATTATTTCATACATAACATACATAGCTATCTATATGTAAAGATACAGCTCTAGCTATATCTTTCAATAGCTGCTGAATTTAACTTTAACTAACTTTAACTTTAACTTTTAAAGAATTATTTTCGCGTAAATTTCGTAAATTGTATTTCTAAATAATAATCAAAAAGGAATGTATTCGAAAGTAAGCATGCATTTGTGTTCAGTTTTTCGAATCGTGCAATCATTAAGGTCCGTTATCTTCACTCTCAATTAAATTGCTTAATTTTTAGTTCACTTTAATTCCGTAATTTTCTTCAATTTGCAATTAGAGAACTGTAATTTTTTTATTAAAAATCTTAATTGAGAGTGAAGAAAACGAATTTTGCTAATTGACCTTTTTTAATACGTAGTTAAATTTAATTGAGAGGGAAGAGAACGGACCTTAGCAATTTAACAACTTCTTGTTCTTGATATTCTTTAAGTTAAAAAACAGGGTTGAATGATTATGGGTTTCATAAGGAATTTCTGTGATCCCTTAAAAATAAATCTTCCAAATCTCACGTGACGTAACGTTTCTCAGCGTTTCAAATTCACTTCAAAATTCCTAGATTAGTCTAACAATCACATTTTGGTCCATGGAAAGTATTGGGGAAAAAATATTTCGTTAAAGAATTCAGTTAAATCCGCATATTGATTAATAATTAGGGACATGTTATCAGAAAAAGGAAACTATGGGCATGTGACCGTCTAAAGCCAAATTGAACCCTTTCTTCTATAAGTTATACCACGTTCTACACTACTTGCCTCACACAAATGCGTTTCAAGGAATTGATGAAGATGCAGTCAAGAGAAAGCTTTTAACTATTTGTAATTAATTCATTTCAAGTTATTGCAAAATACGATTTAGCAATTATCTTTATTTGAAGCAATCCACTTTCATGAATAAAGTTCGCTGTAAAGATTATGCAAATTACTTAATAAAACTACGAGTATCATCCACAACCAACCCAGTGTGAAATATTTAAAGCTGTTTAATAAGTGATGACACTTCAAGTATTGTATGCAGTATTTTAAGTCCTATTAAAAAACGCATATTTAAGAAGATTTAATATATCTAAGAAGATTTTATATAAGTATAGTTTTAAAAAAAGTGTATGTAGGTACGAATTACAAAATACAACCAAAGCTAGATCATTTCAAGCCATTGTTTTCAAATCTATAGCAGCAGAACTCTCTGCGATAAGTTCTCAGACGTCAAGATTACAACAAATAAACATAGAGAACCAAATAGGTATGTACTTAGGTAATGCCCACTAAGGAAGCGGTAATGCTTCACTGAAAACGCTTCGTTCAGTAAAAAAGATCATACCTTGTCTCGTAAAGAGATTAGCGCTTACTTTAAGCCTTACAAGATGCTACAGAGAACCGGCCGTCTCTATTCCTTCACCCAGTCCTCAACACAGTTACACGCTGTATTATTATTAGCATTTAAAAACTATTCAGAATGTATAACACATAAGCATTTTTTACGTCACTTATAGCGTTTCTACGAGTACGCGTAAATTGTAAAACATATCGTATACGCCATGACTATATAAGCCCCGAAACTGAGCAGATACTGACCATAAAGCAGTCGTAGTAGGCGCAATGAGATTCTATATTCTTTTCATGTTACTGCTGGCATTCGCCTTAGTGTGCCAAGGTAAGAGAATTGATCCTGGAAGGATGAAGGAAGACATTCTCGATGCTATTATAATTTCGCTTTTTTATTCAAAAGGTTAATAAAAATTCGTCTTGTTTAATTTAGCTCAATACGGTGGTGGACGTGGTGGACGTGGCGGTGATGATGACGATGATGGCGAGGACGGTGGTGGACGAGGTGGTGGTCGTGGAGGTAGTGGCGGTAGAGGAGGTAGTGGTGGCAGACGTGGCGGCGGCGGTGGAGGCCGTTATGGTGGCGGCGGCGGCGGCGGTGACTATGACGACTAAAAGCTCGAAACGACAACAGATTTAGAAAAACCTATATATGTATGTACAAATTTTGAAATTCTGTGAAAATGGAAATAAAACCGATGAATAAGAAATTTAATTATAAAACTGTTTTAATACAGAAACAAAGTTATTAAAGAAATCAACAACAACATATCTTTTAGCAATATACGTATGTACCTAGGTAGTTAATAATTGAGCCGTTTATTTTGAAAGTCAGCTAACTGTATTTATGTTTAAATCGAGATATTTACAGATTTCCATTTAAAAGAAATGAAATTGTACTGATAAACACCCTTTTTTAAAAAAAAAGATATTGAAGAAATTGCATTAAAATGAGAACTGTATAAAAAAGCTTCATACATATCATTAAACCCATCGGAAAGTGTGGTAACATTTTAAAAGTTTAGGAAAAAAATAATATAATGCCTATTTATTAAAATATATCGTACAAAAACCAAACAAGTGCCTTTTATATAATTAAAAAATATTATCAAAATAGGACAGAAGAAATTTGGCTATATGTAAACCACGTTAAAATTTTTGAAAAATTCCGGAAATTACTCTTGAACGTGCCAGAAACAGTGAACTCTTCGAAACTCTCCGAAAAAAGAAAGGAAAAGATTGAACAATTTTCGGCAATTGATGGTTTTTGTGAGACTTAAGACGAATTTCTAAAAAATCCATTGAATAACTGCTCACTTGACAGTTAAGTACATACTGCGCTAAGTCGAATCCATTTAAAATTAATCCTTACATTACTATTTTGATCACTATTCATAAGTTGGCTCCTCTGTAACACAATACAACAGTTATTTACATTGACATTGTTGAACGACTTTATAATTAATACGAGCACGGAGTCGCATTTATTAAGCTAATGTAAAGATTATTCCAACTGATCACTTAAAAATTCCTGGTCGTTGCTATAAAAGAGCTGTAGCCACTCGAGTGTTTATCAGAGCGATATAATTCTAATTCCAAAACAGTCACTATGGCTGCACTGAAAGGAATGAATCTCTTCTGGTTGCTTATTATCGCATCTATTTGTCTCTGTCAAGGTACTTAAAATGTAAATATGTATAATAAAAACATTTTATTAACTTTTTAAATTTCTGCTTCGGACAAAAGCTCAATATGGAGGAGCTGGTGGAGGCTCATCGGGGGGTGGCGGTGGACCAAATGGGGGTGGGGGTGGTGGGCCAAATGGCGGTGGGGGTGGACCAAACGGTGGAGGCGGTGGTGGACCAAATGGTGGTGGCGGTGGACCAAATGGTGGAGGCGGCGGTGGACCAAATGGTGGAGGCGGTGGTGGACCAAATGGTGGCGGAGGCGGTGGACCAAATGGTGGAGGCGGTGGTGGGCCCTATGGAGGACGCGGTTTATAAAAACGACTTTCCCGACTAAAAATGTAAATAAAGATCACCGAATAAATACAATGTAGAAAGGTTTTTGATAAATTGTGATTGCATATTTCTAGGCTGCTTTAAATTTTAACTTCTCCCAAACGAATAAGTGCAATGTTAAGTATAAAGCAAATGTTTCGTAATTTGCTCTTTTGTGTAAAATGTAAGGACCTTATGGTTTTCAGCATTTTATCGAAAATTTATAGGGAAATTTTACTTTAAAAAAATTTTTTTTCTTACGTGAGTTTAAAACGAAAAAATTATATCAAACTTTTTTTTACATTTTTTTCACAAAATTTAAAGGGAAAAATAAAAGTCGCTTTTCAGAGTCAACAATTCGACATAATACACAGATCAGACATACTTACCCAAGTGAAGTTGGAAGCTCAGATTTACTTAACTTTGAGGAGAAAAGCTAAAATCGAAACCTGTAAAGAAAGAAAGCCGAACAATTTTCGAATTTATCAAATATACTCACAAAAATTTGTCTCTTAACCTATTCACGATATCTGTAAGCCATGAGACCTGACATGTAGTGAAGCCTGACATTTTCACGAATGTATATACCTCCAGATAAACAGGTTTTTTCTATATTGGTAAAAAAATTATAATGACAGAGTAAAAAACATCGGAAAATGTAATCGGGCAAGCAAGGTTTCTGGTTGGTCGACTCTCAAACCTTAACCTAGACGTAATTGCCTATAATTGACTCTGTGGAAGTAGATACTCGCTAAAATCCGATGCATATGTATAGAATTCACCGTCTGCGGTAACTTGAATATTCAATAGCTTCTACATATAAGACTATTTCGAAGTAGCTACCGCTTTGACACAAGATAATTGTTTAATTATGTCAATTTGCGGCCCAGATCTACAACAGAAATGCCATTATTCATGAAGATGCTCATTTAACTTAATTATTCAAAAAAACCTCTGTATTAATGATCTTAATACATTAATAAATAAACACAAACGGATCTCAATCGTGTCTAATTTTTTTAGCGTGTTAAGAAAGAAATATAAAATAAAGAGAATGTGAAAGGTGCAGAGGTTAATCCGATCCGTGAAACTTGGTTTTTTCTCTGGAAAATACAAATTAATCAAAAATCTCACGATTTTTATTTTAAACTGCCACCCGCGCAACCTATCATGCGCTTAAATCACGATTTGTAGGATGGATATAATGGATTTATAATCTTCGCTTTTCAATAAATAATAAATTTAAAATCATTTTGTAGTTCACAAAAAAAAATGCATTCGTTATCTCTTATTATTTGGCTTAAGGTACTATATATAAATATACATATATTGGTGTACATACATATATTGTATAAGTATGCATACGATTATATTATGTATAAATATGGGTCAAAAGGGTCATTTTATTAAATCTAAGTATAGAGTTCTTAGATTTCTGCTGTTTAACAGCGGTAAGGAAAAAGTAAGAGCTCGCGGTTACATAATCGAAAGTTCCCATTACAGAGGTAACTGTAGGTGCTGGCACACATAGATAGAGAGAGAGAGAGCAGGAGAGCGATGACCCTTCACGACATTTACCTTCATCGGAACAGATTATACTCTTGCTATCATTTCTAATCTACATTTTCTAATCTTTTATAGAACCGAGTTAAATATGATTTTTCCGCAAAAATCTTTAAAATTAATTAAAAAACTACTAAATCTAAATTATGAAATTGCGGACAATAATCGTATGATTTATTCAAAACAAGCCAATAAATATTTGTCGGGAGGAAAGTGCAAATTTTATTATTTTAATTTCTATGCATACTTGTTAGGAACATTTTTCAAGCTCTTACTTTGTCGAAGAGAGTAAGAAGAGATTTCTTAACAATAATTTTGCAATATGTAAGCCACCACAAATCTCTAGCTCATGTAAATACAGATTGACCGAGCCACACTGTAACGAATTACTTCTCGACAATAGCTCAGTTCATAATAATATTTTCTATGAGAATAAAACTAACTATTACTTCATACGAGTATATTACTAGTAATCATTAATATTCATAGGTTGTCTTCATTACAAACCAATACAACACTGGTTGTGTTTTTTTTTTATTGTTTTTATGTGATAATAATGATTTTAAAATGACCATAAGTCATACGAGTACTGTACTGTCGTTGTCGTCATTATCGTAACAAAAAAATTAAGTGTTGGGGTGATTAACTAATTGCTGATCGTTGCTATAAAAGAGCTGTAACCACGCGAGTGTTCATCAGACCGATATAGACCAAATTCGAATACAGTCAATATGGCTGCACTCAAGGCAATGAATCTCTTCTGGTTGCTTCTTCTCGCGTGCATTTGCCTCTGTCAAGGTATGAAAAATATGAGTATAACAAAAACATTTACTAATTTTCGAATAACTTTTGGAAAATAAGCTCAATACGGAGGAGGACGTGGTGGAGGCGGAGGTGGTGGTGGACCATACGGTGGCGGTGGAGGCAATGGTGGTCCATTAGGTGGAGGTGGTGGTGGTGGAGGGCCCTATGGGGGTGGTAGTGGAGGCCCATTTGGCGGAGGAGGAGGTGGCGGCTATGGAAAGTGATTTTACAAAGCTATTAAGAATGCTGCTTTGGAAATGAAACGAGCTTAAAAACGTCCACGAGTTTAAAAACGCGCGCCACCTACAAAATCTTATGCGGATGTAAACAACTTTTAAAAACTCAATAAATTGTACATACTTCACTAAAAAAGGGCTAACGTTGTTGTTTTTTAAAAAGCAAACTGCCATATTAACCTATAATTTCTCTAAAGGCAAATTCTTAAACGTCACGTTTTGAAATAATTCATTGCATAGTTTTAGCATGCAAAGTTACTCCTCACTTTACGACCTGCTTAGCGACCGCACTCGCACTTACGTCCAATCGAGTTTCAATCGGCGTTTCAGGGAATCTGCTTGTGCAGCTTGAGTGTCGGAACTGGATCACAAAGTAATCATAACTATAAACTAACCAGCCACGCCCACTTCGAGGCAAGAAATTTGGGCCCTCTCAAAATGTTCGCTTCCGAGCAAATTTTGAAAATTATTTTAAACTAGCTTCCCGATGAGCTAGAGACTCGAAATTTTAACCCTAGTAGACAATACAATACAATTTAAACTAGTAGACAATACAATATTTAGCCTAAACTTACACCCACTAACTCCCACTTTAAGGCATAATATTAAAAAATTTACATATGTATGTTTGACATAAAAAAATATTAGAAGTACGAGTATTAGAAAAATATCAGAAAATGTGAAGAAATTTCAAAACAAAAATATGTAATATATATTTGTATTTGTATTTATATTTATATACAATATATACATATATACAATATGTATACAATACAATATATACAATATATAATATACAATATATTTTCGTTAAACTTTTCAGTTTAAGTTCAATTTTCGTTTTATGAATGTCCGTTTAACGCCCGTTGCAACCCTTCGCTTATCGAACAATTCGCTTAACGACGTCGTCGCCGGAACGGAGCTCGGTGTCGTAAAGTGATGAGTTTCTGAATTTAATGCCTGAATCGAGTACAATTAAACATGGTTTCACGTTTGGACTCACTAATAAATATGCTCTACTACGAAAAATGTTGTAAATGTATGTAATAATGTTAATAAATAAATTCGAATAGCCTGACTTTTTTTACAGAAGGCATCCCACAATCCAACCTTCAAAAACTCAATGTAGTGGTAAAAAAATTTTATAAAAAGGTATGTTTTTAAAACCTTTGGTCTAAAGTTTATACATTATTTAAATTTCAGCAGAAAAAAATTATTGTTTATAAAAGAAGTATTTTTAAATATTGTGAAGAATACGCCTACCGTCGATTAAATGCTTTCTGCAGCACCGGGACCAATTATCATTACAGTGGGAATGGATTTTTTACTGAATTTGGTGACTATGACAACAATGAAAATGTCTAGTACTAAATCTTTAAAAAAAAGAGTGTGCTCTAGAATGTGCGGTAGAATGATTTTAATTTCTTTAAGGAATGGAGGTCGCCATTTGATTAAAGAGTATGAAAGGCTTATGAAGGACTCTTTCTTCCCTCCTCTCCCAGAAGACTCTTTTTAGCTCTAGCCCAAAATAGAAAATGCGTGCTTGACTGACTAAACAACAAGTGTATACTCATATGTACATACGAGTATATCTCTAACAAAAACTAACATGTATGCAGACACGATTTGCAAATAAATGTTTTGTTGTCCCGCATTCACGGGTATCAGAATATGTAGATTACTCTGATGCTATCATTTTTCATTTCCCCGTGTTTTATAGAACCCAGTTGCCGGACTTTTCTAAGAAAAGCTTTAAAGTTAATTCGAAAACCACTAAATGTGAATTATATAGTATTGAACAATAAACACGACAGGATGCTTCATTCAAAATAATTTAATATATATTAGAAGAGACAACACCTGTCACATGCAATTTTTATTATTTAAATATTAAACTATGACTACTTTGTAGGAACTTTTTCAAGCTATTACTTAGTGGAAGTAAGAAGAGAGTTTTCAACAATAATTTTGCAATGTGTAAACCACCACAAATCGATAGTTTATGTAATTAACTCTTGACTGTGCGGCTCATAAATCTTTGATTATAAAGTTGGCAAAATTATTGCAAAGTTCGTTATAATATTTTCTCTAAGAATAAAACTATATGCAGTAAGACATATATTACACTGCTAAAAATTATTAATATTCATACGTTGGTATCAATGCAAACCAATGCAACGCCTGGGTTGATTCGCTTTCACTTTATTGTTTTTATGGGAAAATATTTACTTAAAATTACTTCATAAATAACACGAGTACTGTCGTTGTCGTAGTCATTGACGTAACATGAAAACTGAGCGTCAAACTGTTCAAATAAATGCTGATAGTTGCTATAAAAGTGCTGCAACCAGACGAATTTTGATCAGAACGACACAACTAAAATTCAAGAACAGTCACTATGACCGCACTAAAGGCAATGCATCTTTTCTGGTTGCTTATGACTGCATCCATCTGTCTCTGTCAAGGTATTAGAAATATGAGTATAATAAAAATATTTACTAATTTTTAACTAACTTTTGGAAAATAAGCTCAATATGGTGGACGTGGCGGTGGAGGGGGCGGGCGCTATGGCGGTGGTGGTGGCAGTGGTGGGCCCTACGGTAGCGGCGGAGGTGGTGGTGGACCTTATGGAGGTGGTGGAGGTGACGGTGGGCCATTTGGTGGAGGCGGCGGCGGGGGGGGGCCATATGGTGGAGGCGGTGGTGGAGGTGACGGTGGGCCATTTGGTGGAGGCGGTGGCGGTCCATATGGTGGCGGCGGCGGGGGTGGGCCATATGGTGGAGGCGGTGGTGGGCCATATGGCGGCGGCGGTGGGCCATTTGGTGGAGGCGGTGGTGGACCATATGGTGGAGGAGGTGGTGGTGGTGGAGGCTACAGAAAGTAGTTTTAAACTGTCCTATAAAATGCTGTCTTGGAGATGCGAGGTACTCGTAAACTCAAACTGTTATACGACCTACAACATCTAATGCGGATGTAAACATTATTTGAGAAAATTAAAAATTATTAATAAATACTTCACCAAAAGAAATTGTAAACCTTTGTTTTTTAATTAATTAGCAGACTGTAGTATTTATTTGTTTATTAATATTGTTTTTCCAAACAACCATCGCCCTTTTTAAGTGTTTATTGCATAGTTTTAGGATTTCGTTCAAATTTACAAAGTAATCTCTTAAACTTAGGCAGTTTACACTCTTGAAGAGCTTCTTTTCTTACGGACGGACCCCCAAGGCTCGATCTAATTATTATAATTATTATATTTCCTTTAAAGAATGAAATCCTAATGAAGGTAATCCTAGCGGCTAAACAAATGAAAGCGCCGTTGTTTTAAGAAGTTTACTCTTGTCATAAATTAGTCCGTCAAAGAAAACTACGGGAAGAATACCTCTTTAATTTATCAGTTTAGCCCAAATGAAGTTCAATGCATTTAACTAATAGCAAATACATCAACAGTCAAATACGTATTGACTGTACGTTGACTGTCCAAAGCTAACACATGCTTGCAGAAGGGTACAAGCAAAGAATATATATTGTATATTGTATATTCTTTGGTACAAGACTTTCAAAGAAATTTTCTGTTGTCTGACAATCAAATTAGATTACGCTGTAATTACGGTTTTACATTTCCTCAAATTTTATAGAACTGAATACAATTTTTCATAAAAAGGTTTATAGATAACTTACTTTTATAGTAAACGCTAAATTTGAATTCTATAATAGAGTAAAGTAATCCACTATATATTATTCATTATTTAACATTAATTACTTACTTATTATTCTTGTTACCTCAAATTTAAATATCAAATACTTTGTAGGAATATTTTTAATTATCTATCATCTATCTATCAATCTATTATTTAAAAAGTAAAAGAAAGAAATAAAAAGATATTTTGAATATGCATTTTGCAATACATAAACCACAACGAATTATAGAGTTAATGTATCGTAATTAACTCTTGAGCAAGTCACCCTGTGACGGATACCGCTAAAAAAATAAAAACAAGCTAAACCCTGAAAAAGGTTCTTTTAACAGTTTATTATTCCTGATTGACATAATTGTAAACTTGATATTGGTTTTGGTTCACCCCGGTTTTGCATATGTTTTATTATTTTTATTGTATGTAATAACATTGTCTTTTTAAATATTGAAATAATATTGACTTCAGAAATAATACCAGTACTGTCGTCGTCTTCATTGAAGTAACACAAAAACTTAGCGCCAAACTGATCAAATAATTGCCAATCAATCATCGCTATATAAGACCTGCTACTACGAGAGTGTTTGTCAGAGCGATATAATCTAAACTCGAAAACAGTCACTATGGCTGCGCTAAAGGCAATGAAGCTCTTCTGGTTGCTTATTATCGCATCCATCTGCCTCTGTCAAGGTAATAAATATATGAGTATAATAGAAATGCTCACTAATTTTCGATTATTCACTGAAAAATTAGCTCTATTCGAAGGACGTGGTGGACGCTACGCTGGTTGGCCCTACGGCGGTGGCAGACCTGCAGGTTTTGTTGATGTCCTTGTTGATGACCCATATGGTTGGGGTTATGATGGACGATTTGATGGTATACCATATGGTGGAGGCGGTCCATATGCAGAAATTGAATTAATTTTTTAAAAGTTTTAATTCGGGTCTTATTATTGACATACAAAATCTTGATACGTTTTCACGAATATACAAACTTTTTATTTAGAAAATCAATGAATTGATGAAATGCTGCAGTAAAGAAGAGTTACTGTTACTAAACTTTTGATTTGTAGCAGACTGTAGAATTTATTATGTCTTAATTAAAAATACAAAATCTTCAAACAAGTGACCGTTTTCAAAAATTTGTTGCATAGATTTAGGATGTATTTAAACTTGCGAAGAGATCTAGGTTATAACTCTGTGACTCTAACGGGAGAGGAATGCACGATGTTCAGCAGATTATTAACGACATCTACGATCATAATTGCACCATATCGTATCGTTTACAATCACGGTCAAATTCACCATTTTTAACAACAACAACAACAACAATCATAGTCATGAGAGTCACAACATTGATTACAGTTCAAATCCAGCCTACCATGGCCTCTACTTTTACTGCTAGTTCTCATGCCAATGTCTTATTGCTAAAAGTCAGGTCTGTACTTGGAGAACAGCTTGAGTGAAGGTGTTTTATATTTACTCGGAATATGCATTGTCATATCAGATCGTCTATAAGGTCAACATCACTATAATGCCAAATAAAAAACTTGGCTGAGTTAGAAATTGTAAAGAGGTCTTTGTGTGTAGGATTTGTAAAGGATTTTATTGCTTTTTATTTTAATTTTTTATTTTAATTAAATTTTATTTTGCTTTCCATTTATTTTTAGACATATAATTATCAGTGGTACATATCCTATATATTGTAATTATTAGGTATATATATTTTTTTATAGACAATACATTATATTACATAATAATATCACTTTTTATAGCCCCCCCTATATCCTCCGCCGCCACCACCTGATGCGCCACCACCATATCCTCCACCGCCACTACCTTCCCCGTATCGCCCGCCGCCACCGCTTGTTTTACCACTGCCTCTATATGCGACTTCACCACCTCCGCCGTATCCACCACTGCCTCCATCACCTCCGCCATTTCCTCCACCGCCACCGTATCCACCACCACCTCCGCTACCTCCGCCGAATCCACCACCGCCTCCATCACCTCCGCCATATTCTCCACCACCACCACCTCCGCCGTATCTACCACCACCTCTGCTACCTCCGCCGTATCCAGCACTACCTCCACCACCTCCGCCGTATCCACCACTGCCCCCATCACCTCCGCCATTTCCTCCACCGCCACCGTATCCACCACCACCTCCGCTACCTCCGCCGAATCCACCACCGCCTCCATCACCTCCGCCATATTCTCCACCACCACCACCTCCGCCGTATCTACCACCACCTCTGCTACCTCCGCCGTATCCAGCACTACCTCCACCACCTCCGCCGTATCCACCACCGCCTCCATCACCACCACCACCACCTCCGCCGTATCCACCACCACCTCCGCTACCTCCGCCGAATCCACCACCGCCTCCATCACCTCCGCCATATTCTCCACCACCACCACCTCCGCCGTATCCACCACCACCTCCGCTACCTCCGCCGTATCCAGCACTACCTCCATCACCTCCGCCGTATCCACCACTACCTCCATCATCTCCGCCATATCCTCCGCCCTCACCACCTCCACCGTATCCACCACCGCCACTATCACCCCCGCCATATCCTCCACCGCCACCATCACCCCCGCCATATCCTCGACCACCACCTCCGCCTCCATACGAGGCTCCACTACCGCCATATCCCCCACCGTTACTACCTCCGCCGTAGCCGCCACCGCCTACACCACTTCCGCCATATTCTCCACCGCCATTACCTCCGTCATATCCACCACCGCCCGCACTTGATTTACCACCGCCTCTATATGTGGCTCCACCACTTCCGCTATACCCGCCACCACCACTACCTCCGCCTCCGCCGTATCCACCACCGCTGCCTCCTCCTCCGTATTTAGCTTTGTTTCGATGAGTTGAGTAGATAAAAAGTAAGAAGTTAGTAAAATATTTTTGTTGTACATACTCTTATTTTGAATACGTACCTTGACAGACGCAAATCGACGCAATCAAAAACATCCAGGATAATGCTCTTAGTGCAGTCATAGTGAATTTCTTCTTGGGAATTTGGATTATGTCGCTATGAAATACAATCGCGTAATTACATCGCTTTTATAGGAACGATCAGCAAAACCATTTGGTCGAGAAGTCGGAGCGTACCGGAAGAAAATACCAAAAAAAGACCTCTGCTCATCAAAAATATCTACATAAAATTTCGTTTATCATTATGTGACATTTCGTGCATTACAAAAATTTTATAAAAGCTTCCGCAATTGTGTTTGTGTTTTATCGGAATTTATGATAAAATGCATTGCTTCTTTGCCATCAGTTGGCCATCAATATTTGCAGATATCGACGACACAGTAACTCGCTTTAATCTTTTAAATATTTTCATTGCGGAAAATAATTGCTCGCAAACAAATGGAAATAAACGAACGGAAATTGTTCTAAATTCATGTAATTTTAATAGAAATTGAAAGAGAAAGAGCACTTTTCACGTATTTTCTATTTTTTATTGAAATATTATAATACACTTCTTTTAAGTTACGTTAAATTCTTTCCAATAAATAAAAGAAATATACAAAAATGTCATTTCAATTTGTGGGTAAAAGTGACGGAGTAAAACTGATTTAACTAAACAAAATATTTTAACTTTTGATCTTATTAGTATTGGTTAAATTAGTTAATTGGTTAAATTAAATAGTTAATTTAAATGTATGCCCTTATTTTCGTTAATTTGTATGTCATTGTTTAATATAAGCCTAAATAACTAAATTTTAGGCCTTAATAAATATGTACATATATAGATTCCATTCGAAGTATTCCATTCTGTTTCAAAAGACATAACAGTTTCGTGGTTTTTTCTCCAGATACCTTTTTTAAAATATCGAATTTAATGAAACGTGATAAAGTTTTATAATCGTTTATCAGAAGAATTGCGGAAACTGATGAAATATCACATACTATATGATATAGTGAAGGTGGAGGTGGTGGTGGGAAGTGAGTTATGGGAAGTGACTTTTATAGAAATTTAACATAAAATATTCAGCGAAATACGTTAAACATCTACATAAGAAATGTAATATATCGTACTGAACTTTACTTTTTGTATCAATATCAATAAATTGTGATTACTTCAGTTAAAAAAACTAAAAAATTGGTATCACTAAATTTTCCTTTATTAATTAATTGCCTTTTACTGGTCAATTAATTTAAATTGATCCGTTATCAATTGATAACTACTGATTACATAGAATTAATAACCTTGTAATTAGAGCTCACCAATAATTTTTTGTTTAGTTAGTTTGTAACAATATTCCCAATTTCCAATATTCCCAATATTCCCAAAAAAGTCCCCTTCACCATTTTTACTGAAAATAGTTTCAAAGGTTTCCATTATATGCAGTTGTTTTTTTACCTGTAATAATGAGCTATTACTTAAATGATTATTCGAGGTAATTGCATTTTTATAAACGAATGAATAAAAAATTCAGCGACACAGCTTTAAATATAATAATAGCAAAAAACCATTGTAAATAGTCTTTAAAATTGTTTAGCACTAAAATCTATTCTATATTGAATATATTCTATATATCTACATATATTGAAAGCTATTAATAATATATTCCTTTACGTAATTCTCAAATTTTATTTGTACTTTATGGATTAGACAAACAAATAACTCGGCAAACAAAGCAGGCAATGGATTAGGCCAACAAACAAATTCATAATTCAAACAAACAAATTCGAGAGCAAACAAACAAGTCCTATGGTCAAACAAACAAACAAAAGAACACAAATATACTTACAAACAAATAAGCAGTAATACACAGAAACAAACCAATTACAAGGATAAACGGAGCAAGTGGTCAAAGAATAAAACCAACAAAAAAATCCCAATTCAAACAAACAATTACAAATTAAATCAACAATCAAACCAATGAAGCAACAAACATTTGTTTATTTCTTCATTTGCTTTATCCTTTTCATTTGCCTTCAAGTAATCGAATCGTTTCTCATAAACTTGAACAAACCTTCCATTTAAAAAAAAAAACTATTCATAATTATTATTATTATTATTAATTATTATAATGCATTACTAAATAATAGTGTTTTATTAATCATGGCGTTTAATTAAAAGGTATCTGACTGAGGCGTTGACAACCGAATCTGTTTTGCTCTTTAAGATCTGTTTTGTTTGCAGATTACATTCATTTCTGAAGTATTCACAAGATAATTTGTTAACAGCTTCATAAAAGATAAAAGCAAAAAAATTGCCCGAGGTGCCAAATCGAAAGCTGTCGGAACTATATAAAAGCAGCATCGAGGCGAATGTTACACAGAGTAGTAGCGACTTAGCAAGTGTCATAATGGCAACGTTAAAATCTTTGATTCTCGTAATGTTTCTGATTGGTTGCATTTTGGGTTGTCAAGGTGAATTTGTTAAACTGTTGGAGAAGAATAAGGAATTTTTTAAAAACCTTTGTTTTATTGCTTACAGCTCAATTCGGCGGAGGAGGTGGTGGTGGCGGTCGTGTTGGGGGTGGCGCTGGAGGAGGACCATTTGGTGGTGGAGGTATTGGCGATCCATTCAGTGGTGTTGGAGCGAGACGATTAGGTACTGTAGGTGGCGGCTTTGGCGGTAGAGGCGGCAGAGGTGGTGGTGGCCGAGGCGGCTCTGGACGATAGAGAAAAAATGGAATATAAAAAAAATTAAAAGTTTTAACTTTATGTCGCATGCATATTATTTTTTTGAATAGTTAACATTTTTAATTAAATGCATGTAAACGTAACTAAATTCGATAAGCTGCAAAATAACAATTAAATTTATTCGCTCAATTCGATTTTTTTTACTTTAACTTTCAAGAGGTATCAGTTATTACAATTAAATTACTGATAAATTATCATACTCGATGTCAATATTGCAGATTTTATAAAAATTATTTTTAATCGAAGTACCCATTAATAAACTCATGATCATATAAAATTACCATTTCTTTAAATCTGATATAAAACCGCAAAATGAATTCAACATCATTTCAAAAAAGCTAAGTGAAAATTGCAAGATTTGTAGAAATTGCAATTTTATGCTACTCAACAAAACACAACACAACACAACACAACACAACACAACACAACACAACACAACACAACACAACACAACACAACACAACACAACACAACACAACACAACACAACACAACACAACACAACACAACACAACACAACACAACACAACACAACACAACACAACACAACACAACACAACACAACACAACACAACACAACACAACACAACACAACACAACACAACACAACACAACACAACACAACACAACACAACACAACCGTCTAAGTCATATTAGTCGTAAATGGCTATTTTAGGTACCTCCCTTCTGACTTTCTTACTCCAAGACGCAGCAAATAAATCAATTTTAAAATAATTTTTTAGGGGAAAATTAACGTACTTTTTACAGCATTGCTATCTGTAGCATACTATCTGTAAATTCTTGAAATTCACAAGTTCCCTTCAGCCGCCCTTAGACGTCAGTCTAAGCCTGCCTTTAAAGTGCATATTATTTAATAAAAAACCGAAATGCTGTAATCAGCATTTTTCTACACAAATGGAGCAAAAAAGTATATAATAAATAATAAAATAGTAAATAATACTACTAAATTATACTAAATTAAATAATAAGTAAATAATAAGTAAATAATACTACACTTTTTTTAGTTTTATTAACTGTGTACTCTATTTACAAAAGTTGTTGGTTTTTATTTAACATTAACATCAATTTTATCGAGGAATCGTACGAATATAAATGCTATAATCAACAGAAAAATTAACAAAACAAAAAACACGAAAACAAAAGCGAAAAAAATACATTTGTTTTCATTATACTTAAACACGAACATATTGTTGGTATCGGTGATGTAAGTACTCGTATTACCGTCATCAGATTATCTGGTGGCTTATAGTTTTTCCGTCTTTATTGCTTTACCTCGGGCATGTCAATACCACGTTCTTTACATTCATCCAAAATGCACATGGCATGAGCATGTGCTGCTTCACAACTAAAAAAACAAAGCCCAACATCATAAAACTGATAACAAAAGTTCTTTTCTCCAGATGCGAGAATGGTATTGTGGTTGTTATGATAGCTGCCTGTGCTTCGTACTTCCCAACTTACTTATCTGTGATGGCAGCATTTTTATCATTACATGCATCAATTATTTCGGCAACGGCCTCGGCATCATCGGGCGCAGCCATCATCATCATCTCTACGGTTTTGTCCTTATCCATTTGGGTGCTACCTTCCGCTACCTGGTGGTACAATATATTCAATTTGTTTGCGATTAAGCGCCATGTAATTAATTCAAAAATTTTTAGGAAATAATTTTGTTCAAGATCAAAGTGTTTTACCAACTCGAACTGTTGCATCAGGCAGTAACGGAAACATTTTGTCTCTCTCTGAGCATCCTTTTTGCTTAAGACCAGTTCCTCAATATGTTCTTTGCGGTGGGCAAGAAAAAGGAAAAGAAACAGAAACACAAAAAGAAAATAAAAATTACCATAAAACTTTGGGTACACTTAAATTGTTGTACATACCTCTTTCTGGCTCCGGATCGCAGCTTGAAGCGAAGGATTGTAATGTCTCGACCAAGTCGTCTAATGACATGCCCTCATCATCGCCGTCGGCCTTTGGTATAAAACAATTATATTCTCTAACACTTTAACTGCTGCTAGCCAATTAACTCACTTTGATGACAGTCATTAACACAAGCAGCAACAATGAACTGAGTTTAAACCACATTTTTGAAATAAGAAAAAACCAGCTGGAATGTTTAATGATCTAGTAAAAAGCTGACTCAACTGTTTAATAGAGCAGCAAACTCCAAGTATTTATAACTCAAAAAATTATTCATATTTCCGTTTTCTTTGCAGGTTTCGTGTTAGCTGAATAATTAAATTTTAAAAAACATTTTTTGAGCATGTACCAGCAAATTTGATTACGATCAAGTGAGACAAGTTACGTTCAATTAAATAATCCATATTAATTAAAATATTATTTTAATTATTTTAATTATTATGATATTATCATATTATTCTACTTAATTATTCTAATTTATTATTCAAACAAAAGTTCGAAAAGTTTTGAGCTTTTGATGGGTTTTAGAACGAATTTTCGTCAGCCCTTGTCAAGTTTGGTTTGGAAACAAACTGGTTTCGGTGATGTGCCATCTGCAGTGTCTTTTTTTGTGCTTTTCTCTTCCTTTGCAGCTTCTCTTTGAATTCCGAGACGATAACGCGACAAACTTTTTCAGCCTAAATATAGTCCTTCTGGCTACCACTTGTTTCGTGACCACTGACTCATGCGTGCGCTTATAGTAAGTACCATACAATACCCATCTTTCTTAATCCCTTTTCTCCCCGTTGCTAGCCAACTAAAGACAGCTTCAGGAAGTTAAAGTTGACACAATTTTTGAAAAACACATTAAAAATGTTATTAATTCATAATCCATTGCATGCATCAATTAGAAGTTTATTGCATTGTAACTTATATTATCCTAATTAAAAATAAAACCGAGTACATTCTCGACTATCAAACTTTAACATCTGACATGCTATTTTCGCTTACGTGTCCATGGAACGAACGAATGGTTTATTAAGTAAAAAATATTTAAAAATAATTAATTTTAATTGATTTGACATTTATAATATATGTTGTGGACTACATTGTACGGTTTAGTTATGCATTAATACACAGAGAAAAATAGTACCACATAAAAATAATAAGATCTCCTTATTGAGCGATTTTACTATGAAATCTTATTAAAACATACAAATAATATGTTTTTTTCATAGAGAAATCTTATTAATTTTGTAAAGAAAATCTTATTGTTTTGAAACAAAAAGTTAATTTTATAAATTCGTGATTTTAATAAGAAATTCATATTTTTCAAAACTTCAAAACTTCAAAAACCTATGTAATTAACAAGTCTGTATGAAAGTATGAAGAATTCTTATTATTTACTTCTTTTAATAAGAAACACTTCTTATATATAATATCGTCGGTGTGGCCAGAATTTGATAGTAATATTTTTGCTGTCAGGTTCACTTCAGATCTATAATTCGTATTATTTTTTTTTACATTAGCGTTGTTTATAATGGACGATCTTTGCTTCGTTTGACGGTCTTTGCAGTTGTGAGTACTTTTCGTCTTTATAAACACAATATACTTTGCAAACCAATAACAAATAATAGCATATTACTTTGAAATGAAATTTGAAACATGAAAAATTATTTTTATTTTTATATAACTGGAAAAGAATACGATTTTCTTATTGAATATGTATTTTAATAAAATCGTCTTTATAAAAACAATTCGATTTTCTTATTGAATATGTATTTTAATAAGATCGTCTCTATGAAAACAATAACATATTCTTATCGAATATGTATTTTATTAAGATCGTCTTTATGAAAACAATACGATTTTCTTATTGAATATGTATTTTAATAAGATCGTCTGTATGAAAAACAATAAGATCTTATTGTTTTAGTACTAATCTTATTGAATTAGTATTTTAATATGACTGTCTTTTTAAATTTTAAATTAATCAGATTATCTCTATAGTTTTAATAAGGCTTCCTTCTTGGATGAAAAGCATAGAGAAATCTGATTGTTTTTGTTCTATTTTATATGTTGTTTTGTCTCTGTGTATAACGTATGTATAAACTCATACAGTTCGTAGGATACATATTAGCACAGAATTGAAAATTTATACTCGTAATATAAAAAAAATAGAAAAAATATATGACTATAAAAAATAAATAAATAAATAGAATAAATAAATTAAATATTATGAGTCTCTAGGTCATGAAAGAAAGCGACCCCAAATTGCCTCCCTTTATGTGGGCGTGGGTGGTTAATTTAGGCATAATATTGCATTGTCATCCAGTTCTGAACTATGCTCAAAATTTTGGGTCTCTAGATCATCAAGAAGCTCATCCAAAATCTCTATCGAACATTTTGCAACGAAAAAAGCAACCTAATAAAAACGTTTTCAAAATTTAAAAAGTAAGTATGAGAGCAAGTTAGTCGATACGAATATGTAACTGATCAATCCATTCTTAGCTGAATACAATTAATTAAACAACAATAAAAAAAATTAGATTAGATTAGATTAGATTAGATTAAATTTAGCAGAGTCTGTATTGGATCACGCTTATTGCGAAAAATTAGTGAAGAAAGTGTATAAAAAAGATATAATTTTTATTTATGTAAGTATACCTTATCGTGTACATAACTCATATAATTATTAACTTATGTTTGACGTTATTTTATTTCACATTACATTTTACTATAAACTAGTTATATCAGGCGAACTTTTACATTTTTATTGATCTAGAAGATTACATTAAAGTGGTTATATTATATTATATTACATTACATTATATTACATTAAAGATTATATTACATGAATACATTACATTACATACATTTTATTTGCATTATAGTGGTGTAATATAATGCTGTTATCCTTAGAGTTTATACTTTGTATTTGAAATGGGATTATAACCATCTCTTGAAAAATCCTCAATTTCTTAATGAATGAAAATATTAGTTTCAGTTGAAAAGTTTGAAGCTATTACTACATTTCACTATCTACCATGTTTTCGTCATGGTACATTTACTACACGTCGTTTTACCCACAACCCTACCTTAAGGAAAATTCACCCCTTTCATAAGTAGAGTAGAGTTCTGCGTTCAATAAATAGAAGGAAATAAACTACTCAATTGAGTTCAAGACCACAAATGATGCAAATTGAAAACATATGAAATTACAGTACGACCTCGATAACAACAATCTATTTTCTAAATTTACAGAAATGGGTCAAAAACTCAAAAAAATATTATATTTTATTAGCAGTACAGCATTTACAGCATTTCCTAAATATAAATTATTAAATTTTATTTCAATTTATTTTATACTTTCATTGTTCATTGCTCTGTATCCCAAGTTAGCCACACTTCCGTAAGCGGTAGTGTGCATACTGTAGTATATTAGTGACAGCTTCCTTTGAAATCTGTGTCTCTCCCTACGACCGTGAATTTAAATACGAAATTTACTTAAAAGCATATGTTTTCAATATCTTATGTAATCTAAAAGATTTTATATTGCAAGTAACGAGGATAACATTAACTGAGGCTGCACTGTTGATTATTTAATTATACGATACATTATCAATATTATTGAAAACATTTTTTAAAAAAGAATTATCAAAACAACACTACCCCACAGCAACAAATAAACGGTAGAAAAATACACAATTTCCAATTGTAAATGAGAATTAGTCAAATGAAATTATGAAAAGAACAAATGAAATCGAGAAAAGAACAACTGAAATTAACAAGAAAATAATTGTAGTTTAGAAAAGAACAAATTGAGAAAAAGAATTTCTATTCTAAGAAACTTGCCGCTATGTATATAGTCGACAGGTAGAGATTTTTGCAAGTTTTCCGTGGTTTCGATTTACCAGAACGCATTTAACAAACATATTTTTATTTATAAATCGTACACCAAAATAAATTTCATGCCAGTTACTACAAAAGTTTTTTAGTAAAATGTAGAAATATAATAACTTCAGACTATATTCCTGAAAATTCATCTTATTTTGTTATACAGTGTAACTAATTTTTAAAAGTTTTACCAATCAATTCAGTCAATCAATTCATGTTCAGTTTTACTTAACATATTCACATATTTTTCATATACATATTTTTTAATGCATGCATATACATATACATATGTACATATGTACATGTACATATGTGTATGTGCTTTATATATATATATATATATATATGCATATATAGGAATATGTAAGTTTATAATTATTTTACAATAAATAACATATTTTCTTATTTAAATTAGACTTACAAAAATCAGATTAGTTTAGTCCACTCTGTCAGCTCAGTTCTCCTAGATAACCCAACGAAATAGCATGGAACCAATATGGAATGTAAATAACCCGGAGACTTTAAGATTCCTGGTTCTTACAGCTATTGTCATCAGTTTGTGGCTCTATTGGCTATGGACACGTCGCGATCTATATCGGTTTGCACTGAAGTTTCCTGGCGGATGAGGTTTACCAATTTTTGGTAATTTTCACAGAATAAAAGCAATAGAAAGTAAGTAATATTTTTTTTCGAAGCCTGCACTGAGACATCGACAGGAATTTTTTCTATTTTGTGTTTTCGCAGACATTTTACCAGAAATGGGCAAAGGATTTGAAGAATGTGATTGTTACACAATTTCTATTTGGATGGGCTTGTATCCGACCTTGCTGACGGCCGATCCAGAAATGGTGCAGCAGATTTTATCTTCCACCGATTTACTAAACAAGTCAGTGATTTATCAACCTCTCCAAAATATGTTCGGAGGAGGTCTCGTTGGTAGTAAAGCGGAGAAATGGCAACATAATCGAAAATTAATAAATCCATCGTTTAGTCACAGTGTGCTGCTTAGTTTCCTGCCCATTTTCCAAAAGGGTAAAAACAAAGCTTTGTCTAAGTTTGAATCATTAGTCGATGGTAGCGAACACAAGATATATAAAATACTGCAGCGTATATCGTTAGAAGGCGCCGTTGGTAAGTGATCCTCTACACTTATCACGTAATAATATAACCGATGAAATGAGAAGCATTCGAAGGATATCTTCGTTAACAATTTGTCGTGAGGACCAAAAAAGAGAAAATGTTTTTTCGACGACCCTGTTTTCAGTGAAATTATTATAATAGAGACTCAAATTTTTGTCTCTCTTGGTTCTTAAGTATCTACTTTCATGTACGCTGACCAATTTTCAAATCGGCGATAGTGGGAAAAATTATTTTTGGCTGTTTTCTAAAAAAATCAACCCAAAGTGCGACGTACCATATATGTACAGTATGATATGTATAGTGTGTGTATATTTCATCGGGAGTCACAAGACCATGTTAAAAGGCGCCAAGCAGATTAAAATAATAGAACAAAAAACTTAATTCTCATTAAAGTAAATTAATTCTAATATTTAATAATTTTTTTTTAATTGTTGTAATAATTGTGCAGTTTTTATATCCTACAATCGAAGGAATAAGGGTGTATTTTATTTGTACTCCCGTTTGTAGTTTATTAAATGAGGCGTGGCATATATAGACATTTATATATATAAATTCTTACTAAGAATCACCTCTTGAGTTGATTTAGTCCTGTCCGTCCGTCTGTTTGTCTGTGGAATTAACGCTTACAGGAGAATGAATATAGGTGTCGCCATGAAATTTGGCACGAACGTGCCACGCCTACTTTTGGCTTGTATTCCAGGGGCAACTACCGACCAGTATTGAGTAATCAGTACAGAACAACATTTGTAACGAATACTTTTCTTAGTAATCACTGCTAACTTTTATAATGAGAAATTTCCCAATTATGTAAATTCTGTACTAATCGTTTAAAGGTAAAAACTGGTATATGTAAATGACTTATTTATCAACTTCTGTGCGATATATAAATAACGCACTAAGACGAAATTGACATACAATCATCTCTCGCATTCCAGATCTTCCAAATACGAAAGACACAGCATGGAACCTACATGGAGTAAAAGTAACACCGAAGCATTAATATTCCTGATAGTGTTTTTAATCAGTTTGTGGCTCCATTGGCTATGGACACGTCGCGATCTATATCGGTTTGCACTGAAGTTTCCTGGCGGATGGGGTTTACCAATTTTTGGTAATTTTCACAGAATAAAAGCAATAGAAAGTAAGTAATATTTTTTTTCGAAGCCTGCACTGAGACATCGACAGGAATTTTTTCTATTTTGTGTTTTCGCAGACATTTTACCAGAAATAGGCAAAGGATTTGAAGAATGTGATTGTTACACAATTTCTATTTGGATGGGCTTGTATCCGACCTTGCTGACGGCCGATCCAGAAATGGTGCAGCAGATTTTATCTTCCCCCGATTTACTAAACAAGTCAGTGATTTATCAACCTCTCCAAAATATGTTCGGAGGAGGTCTCGTTGGTAGTAAAGCGGAGAAATGGCAACATAATCGAAAATTAATAAATCCATCGTTTAGTCACAGTGTGCTGCTTAGTTTCCTGCCCATTTTCCAAAAGGGTAAAAACAAAGCTTTGTCTAAGTTTGAATCATTAGTCGATGGTAGCGAACACAAGATATATAAAATACTGCAGCGTATATCGTTAGAAGGCGCCGTTGGTAAGTGATCCTCTACACTTATCACGTAATAATATAATATGATTATTAGATATATTAGATATATAAATTATATAAATCATTTTTTATTGGAATTAGAAATATAATTTTTGCATTACTTTCTTTTATTTCTTATTTCATTTATTTATTTAATTTTCTTTTATTTCCTATTTTCTCACAGAAACAACAATGGGTAAAATTATGACAGATGATATTATCGATGATGACTTATGTACAAAATATACATTGTAAGAGAATATTTAATAACTAAGATACGCGTAAATAGCTTTCTTTATACTGATAATTAAAAATTGCTTTCCCTTTTTCACCCAGCGTGCTTGAGAAATTATCCATAGAAACTTTACTGACATGTCTACATCTCGAAAAATGTTTTCTGATCTATCGTCGTTTCGCCAAAGCGAAAAAGTCTTTGCAAATCTTCGTAGACCAGGTTTGTTATGGATACTTCACGAGAATGCTTTAAAAATTTTAAAGTTTTGCAACATATAAAATTATCTGTAGCTAATCAAAAAGAAATTGGCATTAAAATATAATACGGAGTGTCCAACCGAGTATAAAACCAAAGACTACAACAAAACCCTCGACAAAACGACTGAAGAACTGAATGCTGCTTCCCAAGAATCTGTCATGACAATGAAAAAAAATCCCAACATTTTCATTGATCAAGTCATAGAACTCTATCAGAAACAAAAAATAAGTTGGCGCGATATCATAGCAGAATCCAATGCGCTCGTAGGTGCGGTGAGTACAAAACAATGAAAAAGTATAAGGATTAGGAAAGTTATGTGCATTGATTCATTCAGGCCTTTGACACCACTGCCACCACTGTGTTCTCTGTGATTGTCATGTTGGCCATGCATTCCGATATACAGGAGAGACTCTTTGCTGAAATAGTAGATATTTTTCCGGATAAGGATTTTGAGATTTCATACGAACATTTGAAACAGTTGCCATATCTTGATAGAGTCATTAACGAGACATTACGCCTTGTGCCATCGGTTGCATTCATCGGCCGCCAAGCATTTAAAGATATCCAACTGACCAAGGACCTGAAGTTACCAAAAGGTTTTCAAATTTTGATATCAATTTTTCATCTTCATCGGCGAATCGATATTTGGGGCCCGAAGGCGCTCAAATTTGACCCCGATCATTTTCTACCCGAAAGTTTGAGTGGCAAACATTCTCATGCTTTCATCCCTTTCTCAAAAGGATCCCGGAACTGCATAGGTATGTAAGAAAAAAATAATGTTGGCTAAAAATATTTAATGGAATATTTTCCTTCGCAAGGTTGGCGTTATGCTCTTATAGCTATGAAGACTCAATTGTGTGGTCTGGTACGTAACTTTCGATTTACCACCAACGTCAAATTTGAAGATTTGAGGTATGTGCAGAACGTTACGGTGAAGTTTTTGCAGGAACCAGATATTCAAATCCACCGACGTTAATAGTAAATTTGTTGTATTAAAAATACTTACGTTGTTGTTGTATCGTATATGTTATAAAGGTGTTGTTAATGAAGTGAAATTCAATGTATAAACAGCACCAGCGGAGCCGCGAGCGGTTGCATAGAATCTATTCACGCTGTCTGATAGCGCCGAACAGCGGAGATAAGATCCCATAAGATTTTACAAAAAAAGCCGCCGCTCGACGCTCCGCCGCTGGGGCTGTGTTTATACATTTATGCTTCGTGGTAACCTGAAGTTTCCATAACACGTCATTTATGGAAACTTCAGGTTACCACGAGTGTTGTGCGGGATGATGACGAAAAAGCCGAGATAACAGTGTCTATTACAAGTTTACGTCAGTTTCGTCGTCGCCCGGTGAGAGAAAATGGTCGTTTTTGACTATGCGACGGTAAAAAATTCTGAAACGTCTGACCGGATTCAAATATTTTGATGAGTTTTTTGCAAATGAAAGTAGAAAGACTGTCATTCTTTATTATTTTTGAAGAATTGCCAAACTGTTTAGAAAAAGGAAGTTAAAAAAAAAATTATAAAGTGTTTATATATTTCTTCATGTTCGTTATATTCTAAATATTAGGTTGTATTTATGTAATACGACAAGATTATTAAAATAATAGAAAAATTTCGAAATGTTTTTAAACCAAAATCACTGTATGTAGTTAGAATAGTTTGCTTTTATTTTTTAAAAGTGACATTAACCCTTTGTAAACATTACGAAAATAAAAACACGTGATAATTTTAAATGTTTTTAGTTAATTACAAAATTAAGATTCAAGAAAAATTGTAAATATTGTACATATTGCATAATACTATTTATTTTCAAAAAAATGTCCATATAAAAATTTCGGGTTCGTAACAAAATCACGAACGACAAAATACCGAAATTCTTGCATCGAAAATTAACTTGTGCAAATTCGTGAACAAGTGCAAAGAATAAAACCTTCGTGCAACGAAATTATTTTGAAATTAATTTTAATATTAAAGGGCTACTTGAAGTATTTGCCTGATTAATAAAGGAAAACAAATTGACGCTCAATGGTCAGCCAGAAATCAATGACTTTTAAGGGTCGAATGATAAATGTCGTCGGCCGCAGCAGGAATTATAACCCTCAATCAACAAAATCCTCTCTGTGATGTAAACTATTTTCAGAGCCTTCCTGCGTGGGGGCCTTTGGCCGCGGCATGGATTAGAACCCTCAATCAACGAAATCCTCTCGGTAATGTAAAGTATTTTTGCATACAGTGTCTTCCTGTGTGGCTGCCTTCGGTCGCGGCAAGGATTATAACCCTCAATCAACAAAATCCTCTCGGTAATGTAAAGTATTTCTGCATACAGTGTCTTCCTGCGTGGAGGCCTTCGGCCGCGGCAAGGATTATAACCCTCAATCAACAAAATCCTCTCGGTAATGTGAAGTATTTTCAGAGACTTCCTGGGTGGCGACGATTGGCCGCGGCAAGGATTATAACCCTCAATCAACAAAATCCTTTCGGTAATGTGAAGTATTTTCAAAGCCTTCCTCCGTGGCGGCCTTTTGCCCCGGCAAGGATTAGAACCCTCAATCAAAAAAATCCTCTCGGTAATGTAAAGTATTTTTGCATACAGTGTCTTCCTGTGTGGAGGCCTTCGGCCGCGGCAAGGATTATAACCCTCAATCAACAAAATCCTCTCGGTAATGTGAAGTATTTTCAGAGACTTCCTGGGTGGCGACGATTGGCCGCGGCAAGGATTATAACCCTCAATCAACAAAATCCTCTCGGTAATGTGAAGTATTTTCAGAGCCTTCCTCCGTGGCGGCCTTTTGCCCCGGCAAGGATTAGAACCCTCAATCAAAAAAATCCTCTCGGTAATGTAAAGTATTTTTGCATACAGTGTCTTCCTGTGTGGCTGCCTACGGTCGCGGCAAGGATTATAACCCTCAATCAACAAAATCCTCTCGGTAATGTAAAGTATTTTTGCATACAGAGTCTTCCTGCGTGGCGGCCTTCGGCCGCGGCAAGGACTATAACCGCTTATATATATATATATATATAAGCTTATTTATAACGGGATTATAACCGCTAGGATTCGCAAATAATAACTCTAAAAATAATACTTATTTTTATATTACAGAGATTAAGGACGTGGAATGGTGACGTTGATGCTGTGATACAATATGTACAACACGTACTTGTTAAATATCTTTCACGGAAACCCAACACAAACCGCTACACAATATTATTAATTCGGGATTTTGTCGTTCGCGATTTTGTCTGTCTCCCAGAGATGTCATTAGTAGCTCTTCGCCTTCTTAGTCAAGGTGTGTTGAAGTTTTTTTAATTTTTTTTTTTTTTTTCGACGAAATGTAGGCATCCGATGAAATGAGAAGCATTCGAAGGATATCTTCGTTAACAATTTGTCGTGAGGACCAAAAAAGAGAAAATGTTTTTTCGACGACCCTGTTTTCAGTGAAATTATTATAATAGAGACTCAAATTTTTGTCTCTCTTGGTTCTTAAGTATCTACTTTCATGTACGCTGACCAATTTTTAAATAGTGGGAAAAATTATTTTTGGCTGTTTTCTGAAAAAATCAACCCACAGTGCGACGTACCATATATGTACAGTATGATATGTATAGTGTGTGTATATTTCATCGGGAGTCACAAGAACATGTTAAAAGGTTACAAGCAGATTAAAATAATAGAACAAAAAACTGAATTCTCATTAAAGTAAATTAATTCTAATATTTAATAATTTTTTTTTAATTGTTGTAATAATTGTGCAGTTTTTATATCCTACAATCAAAGGAATAAGGGTGTATTTTATTTGTACTCCCGTTTGTAGTTTATTAAATGAGGCGTGGCATATATAGACATTTATATATATAAATTCTTACTAAGAATCACCTCTTGAGTTGATTTAGTCCTGTCCGTCCGTCTGTTTGTCTGTGGAATTAACGCTTACAGGAGAATGAATAGAGGTGTCGCCATGAAATTTGGCACGAACGTGCCACGCCTACTTTTGGCTTGTATTCCAGGGGCAACTACCGACCAGTATTGAGTAATCAGTACAGAACAACATTTGTAACGAATACTTTTCTTAGTAATCACTGCTAACTTTTATAATGAGAAATTTCCCAATTATGTAAATTCTGTACTAATCGTTTAAAGGTAAAAACTGGTATATGTAAATGACTTATTTATCAACTTCTGTGCGATATATAAATAACGCACTAAGACGAAATTGACATACAATCATCTCTCGCATTCCAGATCTTCCAAATACGAAAGACACAGCATGGAACCTACATGGAGTAAAAGTAACACCGAAGCATTAATATTCCTGATAGTGTTTTTAATCAGTTTGTGGCTCCATTGGCTATGGACACGTCGCGATCTATATCGGTTTGCACTGAAGTTTCCTGGCGGATGGGGTTTACCAATTTTTGGTAATTTTCACAGAATAAAAGCAATAGAAAGTAAGTAATATTTTTTTCGAAGCTTGCACTGAGACATCGACAGGAATTTTTTCTATTTTGTGTTTTCGCAGACATTTTACCAGAAATAGGCAAAGGATTTGAAGAATGTGATTGTTACACAATTTCTATTTGGATGGGCTTGTATCCGACCTTGCTGACGGCCGATCCAGAAATGGTGCAGCAGATTTTATCTTCCCCCGATTTACTAAACAAGTCAGTGATTTATCAACCTCTCCAAAATATGTTCGGAGGAGGTCTCGTTGGTAGTAAAGCGGAGAAATGGCAACAACATCGAAAATTAATAAATCCATCGTTTAGTCACAGTGTGCTGCTTAGTTTCCTGCCCATTTTCCAAAAGGGTAAAAACAAAGCTTTGTCTAAGTTTGAATCATTAGTCGATGGTAGCGAACACAAGATATATAAAATACTGCAGCGTATATCGTTAGAAGGCGCCGTTGGTAAGTGATCCTCTACACTTATCACGTAATAATATAATATGATTATTAGATATATTAGATATATAAATTATATAAATCATTTTTTATTGGAATTAGAAATATAATTTTTGCATTACTTTCTTTTATTTCTTATTTCATTTATTTATTTAATTTTCTTTTATTTCCTATTTTCTCACAGAAACAACAATGGGTAAAATTATGACAGATGATATTATCGATGATGACTTATGTACAAAATATACATTGTAAGATATACTGAATATTTAATAACTAAGATATGCGTAATTAGCTTTCTTTATACTGATAATTAAAAATTGCTTTCCCTTTTTCACCCAGCGTGCTTGAGAAATTATCCATAGAAGCTTTACTGACATGTCTACATCTCGAAAAATGTTTTCTGATCTATCGTCGTTTCGCCAAAGCGATAAAGACTTTGCATATCTTCGTAGACCAGGTTTGTTATGGATACTTCACGAGAATGCTTTAAAAATTTTAAAGTTTTGCAACATATAAAATTATCTGTAGCTAATCAAAAAGAAATTGGCATTAAAATATAATACGGAGTGTCCAACCGAGTATAAAACCAAAGACTACAACAAAACCCTCGACGAAACGACTGAAGAACTGAATGCTGCTTCCCAAGAATCTGTCATGACAATGAAAAAAAATCCCAACATTTTCATTGATCAAGCCATAGAACTCTATCAGAAACAAAAAATAACTTGGCGCGATATTATAGCAGAATCCAATACGCTCGTAGGTGCGGTGAGTACAAAACAATGAAAAAGTATAAAGATTAGGAAAGTTATGTGCATTGATTCATTCAGGCCTTTGACACTACTGCCACCGCTATGTGCTCTGTGATTGTCATGTTGGCCATGCATTCCGATATACAGGAGAGACTCTTTGCTGAAATAGTAGATATTTTTCCGGATAAGGATTTTGAGATTTCATACGAACATTTGAAACAGTTGCCATATCTCGATAGAGTCATTAACGAGACATTACGCCTTGTGCCATCGGTTGCATTCATCGGCCGCCAAGCATTTAAAGATATCCAACTGACCAAGGACCTAAAGTTACCAAAAGGTTTTCAAATTTTGATATCAATTTTTCATCTTCATCGGCGAATCGATATTTGGGGCCCGAAGGCGCTCAAATTTGACCCCGATCATTTTCTACCCGAAAGTTTGAGTGGCAAACATTCTCATGCTTTCATCCCTTTCTCAAAAGGATCCCGGAACTGCATAGGTATGTAAGAAAAAAATAATGTTGGCTAAAAATATTTAATGGAATATTTTCCTTCGCAAGGTTGGCGTTATGCTCTTATAGCTATGAAGACTCAATTGTGTGGTCTGGTACGTAACTTCCGATTTACAACCAACGTCAAATTTGAAGATTTGAGGTATGTGCAGAACGTTACGATAAATTTTTTGAAGGAACCAGATATTAGAATCCACCGACGTTAATAGCAGATTTGTTGTAAAAAATACAACAACAGTAAAAATACTTACTTTGTTGTTGTATCGTATAAAAAGGTGTTGGTAATGAAGTGAAATTTAATGTATAAACACAGCAGCAGCGGCGAGCGGCGCGATTGCATAGAATCTATTCACCCGTTGTCTAGCGAGCGAAGATGAAGATATGATCCCGTAAGATTATACGCAAAGAGAGCCGCCGCTGGTAATTTTGAATATTTAAGAGCTTTTAGTTCATTAAAAAATTAAGATATAAGGAAAATTGTAAATACATACTACATAATACACTTCATGTTAAATAAAATGTCCATATGGAGATTTTGGGTTGGTAACAAAATCCCGAACGACAAAATCCTGAAATTCTTGCATCGAAAATTAACAGTCGGTCAGAAATCAATAACTTTTAAGGGTCGAATGATAAATGTCATCGGACGCGGCCAAAGATTATAGCCCTCAATCAATAGAATCCTCTCGGTAATGTAAAGTGGCGGCCTTTGCATACAGTGTCTTCCTGCGTGGCGGCCTTCGGTCGCGGCAAGGATTAACCCTTAATCAACAAAAGCCTCTCGGTAAATTTCACACCAATATTTTTTAAACATTATAATAAAAAAATATCTCTAGCTAATCAAAAAAAAATTAAAAAATGGGATGGAAAACAACTAAAGGCAAAAATCTGAAGAAGTAAATAACCTTTCAGAGGAGGCTGTACTGACAAGGAAGAATGATAAGAAGAAGCCTATTGCATTTAATTGCATTTCAAATGTCTATTGCATTTGAATCAACAAATAACATGGCACAATATCAGAGCAGAATCCAATACCATGTTAGCAGCAGTAAGTAAAAAACTAAATAGACAAAAAATAGAAAATAAAGTTTCAGCATAAATCCAGGTCTTTGAGACTACTGTTACTACCATTTTCTCAGCTATTATTATGTTAAATTTTTATATTATTATTAAAATTTGAGTATCTGAGATATCTGAGATATCCGAGGTACAAGCAGTTACCGTGGAGTATCAGAAAGAGCCAGGAATTCAAATTCACCGGCGTTGAAAATTAAACTGTTGTATACTTATTATTGAAACAATATATGGTTGCTTGATTGATGCATGCAGTGATGTTAGGATATTAAAAATTCGCAACGAAACGTTGAAAATTACTCCCTGTGTTTGGGGATAATCGAAACAGCGATCAAACGGGGACCATCGGAATACAATTGTCTGAGTAGAATTGTCGCTCCACTGCCGTGGTCCAGGTTCAAAGGTTGTAAGTAGAACAAAAAAAGGCACAACAAATTTAATTAATTTAAAAATATTCATATACTTTGAATTCATATTATAATGTGAAGTTTTTTGTTACAATATTTTTTCATCAGCGATTCGATAATTATTGGGGTATATGGGCTTTGACAAGGCCGAAGTTAACACTTTTGTTAGTTCTTTTTTATTGTCGTTTTTGCGCATGCATACTCATTTTATATTCATACAATACCAGCGTCTACTCCTTCCTCATTATAACCATTATTTTTGAAAATTACAAATATAACCAACTGAAACCAACAGTCTAATTAACTTGTCCAATTGTTACTTGGACTTTATTAAATCTATGGTAACAATTAAACTCTAACCTCACTAAATTCGCTAAAATACATAAAGAGGCGCTATAGTAAAAGAAAGGAGGTTTCTTCATTTATTAATTTTACTGCAATCGAAGGGTCAATGAAAATTTAGGAGTGAATATAAAAGCCTATATATATATTACAGATAATCCTCATAAGATGCTATTATACTCGTAGATGAAGGTAGACTGATGGATGAGAATGTTGAGTAAGAATAAAGTATACAGTTCAATACAAATTAAAAAGACTACACATATAGACGCCCAAAAGTCTAAAATCTACTAAAATCTAGCGAAAATTTTTCCTCATAACATAGTTCAGAAGTGGTTGGGAATCACTGGTGCAAAGTATAAAAAGAGGTAGAATTCCAAAGTGTAGTAACTATGACTGGACATGTTTATATAAAAAAAAATTTAATGATGGATTTTATTTAGTTTTAATATAGTCACGTTAAATCTTTTCAGTAATTATTGTTATTATTATAACACTATAACACTGTACAACAATAATATGTATACAGAAGCTTATCTAAAGTTAGCTTCTTTAGGGAATAGAGAAAGGAAGTGAAATATTCTTCTTATAAAACACTCAGGTATAACCGATGCTCTGTGATCTGCTGACCTCTCTTGAAGTTTTAATTGACTTTAATTTTGTGAGACAGTGTAATTCATTTATTAAATTAAAGGCATTCTGACACTTAACATACATTAATATGTACAGGCATGTACTTGCTGAAATATAGTATATGATCATAATATTTTAAATGGTTTATTTAAAATACTTAAATAGTTTATATAGATAAATTAGTTCCACCGAAAAGTGGTTGCTTCAGTCTATTTTAACATTTCAACCTTGGCGCATACTTTAAAGATACGAGGACATAATGAATCTAATATTGCATTTGTGGAACGTTGCAAATGAGTACGTGAGACAGACAGGAACTTTGAAAACCTTTTTTCTGGTGATGCTCGTTAGTTTGTGGCTCTATTGGCTGTGGACACGTCGAAATCTTTACCATTTTGCATTTAAGTTTCCCGGCATTTTAGGAGTTCCCATTTTGGGATCCTTCAATCGAATAAAAGGAATAAAATGTGAGTTTTTTGCCTGAAAGTGATACTGCACCTTAATGTGATACCAATTTGATAGATATGATACCGGAATTTGGTAAAATGTTCACAGAACGTGGAAATTATACTATTTGCATTTGGTTGGGTTTGTATCCATTCCTACTTACCGCCGACCCGGAAATTGCTGACAAGATTTTGTCTTCTCCTGAATTACTAAATAAAGCGAGGACTTTGTACCAACCTCTGCAGAATTTTTTCGACGGAGGTCTCGTTGGTAGTCCGTCTAAAACTTGGCATCGTAATCGAAAGTTAATCAATCCATCATTTAATCATAATGTACTTGTTAGTTTTTTCCCAATTTTTCATAAAGCTAAAAACATAGCATTATCAAAACTGGGTGCATTGGTCGATGGGAATGAACATAATATTGCTGAAATACTGGCGCGTGTATCCTTAGGAATCAGTGTTGGTAAGTTCAAGACGGTAGACTGATTTATATAAAATAACTGGTCTATATATGTATACCTATTAATTCATCTAACTAATTCTAATTAATTAGAGGCATTTGTTTTTAAAATTCAAACGATTGTTTAAGTTTTATAATGTTGTAAATTGACGTAAAAACAGTGTATTATACAGTATTTGCCAAATTTTGTGTATAGCTTTAATTTAGTTTAATGCCACTTAATCTAGATCCTAAGATCTAAAATATGTAGTTTCCGCAGTAGCAATACTGTAATCAATATTAACAAAATATTATTTCAGTTACTAAAGAAAATATTGAAGATTCACGTAATTTTGAAAATATTTTTTGTAAAAATTGACGCCTTTCACAATCGATTTTACAAATGCTGGTGTAGGATATATGAGTTTCGGGCAGGCCGAAGTTACTGCTCTTACTTGTTTAAATTTTATTTAAGTCTATACTTTTTTACAGAAACAACAATGGGCAAAATTATGAGAAAGGATGATATGATCGATGAAGACTTATGTTCGAAATATACCTTGTAAGAATAATAAATCTTATTTTTGAAATGAATGAGTCTTATAATTTTCGCCGCGTTCTAAAATTAGCATGATGGAAAAAATAACCCTACAATTTTCACTATCATGTTTGAATCTACAGCAATTATTTCCAGTGTATGGTCGCTTTATAAAAACGAAAAGATCTTTGCATAATTTCGTTAATGAGGTTTGTGAAAGACATTTTGTATGTACCTACATAAAATGACACTCTCCAAGAGTATCTTGTATTTTTACGGTTTTACTACAATATATTTAAAATTATCTGTAGCTAATCAAAAACAAATTGAAAGGTACGAGTACTGTCGAATGCAACAACAATGACTTCGGAAAAACTCCTGAAAAACTAAAGGCTATTTCACAAGAGGATGTACCTGCTATGAAAAAAACGCCCAACATTTTCATCGATCAAGCTATACAGCTCTATCAGAAAAAGCTAATAACTTGGGACGATATTATTGCAGAATCCAATACGATGGTGTCTGCTGTGAGTAGTAAAAAAAATAATTGTAGAAGAGAAAAGTAAAAATGTCAGAAAAAAATTATATATATAGGCCTTTGAAACCACTGCCACCACCATTTTCTCGGTGATTGTTATGTTAGCGATGCATCCCGAAATACAAGAGAGACTTTTTGATGAAATTATAGATATTTTTCCGGATAAAGATTTTGAAATGACATACGAACATTTTAAACGGTTACCATACCTTGACAGAGTCATTAACGAAACACTGAGGCTCGTGCCATCAATACCGATCATAGGTCGTCAGGCCATTAAGGATACTCCATTGACGAAGGAGTTAAACTTACCCAAGGATTTACAAATTTTAATATCAATTTTCCATTTGCATCGACGTACCGACATTTGGGGCCCTGATGCGCTCAAATTTCAACCGGATAATTTTCTACCTGAAAATTTGAGAGATAAACATTCCCATGCTTTCATTCCTTTCTCGAAAGGAGTTCGAAATTGTATTGGTAAACATGGAGATAATTCCTTATCATATTTTGAATTAATTACACTTGATTGTACCTTTTCTTTTTTAGGTTGGCGTTACGCACTTATGGCTGTGAAGACCATGTTGACTGGTTTGGTGCGTAATTTCCGTTTTACCACCAGCTTCAAATTTGAAGATCTTAGGTATTTGGAAACCATTACATTAAGATATATTGATGAACCAGGGATTCAAATGCAACGGCGTTAAAATAATTATTTATAAAAATCTACATAATGTATAGAAAAAATTTGTATAAAAAGAAATCACGATTTATAATAAGAAACAATTTGTTGCTTAACTATTTTTATAATATAGACGAAGGCACGTATTGAGGGTTCAAGTGAATTTGAAATATTTCTTTGTCTTTTCTGCAAAACCGTCAACAAATTAGAGGCAATCCATGAACCGACACATTCCTCGCAAGAACGGAAGTGCTGCTCTGGCAGGCTATGAGTGACCGAAACAAGTGGTAGTTGCAAGGAGTAATGTTTGAAGAATACAGCGGGTGAGGTAGGATCTCCCACTCGAGTGCATCCAAGTAGTTTTTGTCGTGCTGCAAAATCACTTTGTGTGATTCCTCATTCTGTGGCCATTTGTCATTCAATGCTCGGCTCAAACTCATGAATTGCAGTCGGTAGCGATTCTTTAAAGACGGTTTTATTCAGTTTTCGTAGCTGATTCTGCATCTTCAAACGTTTGTTGCCTTCTTTCAGGTTACTTATCCTCTGTGTCAAAAGCATCACTTTGAACTGTCTAAACCAGTATTCAATAGTTGAAATAGATCAAGCATGATGACTATTAGACTTAAGGCGCAGGCTCAATGTGGCTTGAAGCGCTTCAGAGAAACCAAAAGGATCAGATTACGTATGTATATTTCTTGTGGAGAGATTGAGAGGGAGCTATGCTGCTTCAAAGCTCGGAAGAACACGAAAGAAAGAAAAAACAGATGAAAGTATTTCAACTTCGCTGCTTCGGCGCGTCTAAACAATGTTGTGTTTTTCGTAAAATGAAGAAAGATAGCAGCAGTGTTGCGTTTTTTCTCTTGAACTTATTTCTACTTACATAATCAATGTAAAATAAATATTGTAAAAAACTTGCAGAGTTAATATGTATGTGTTTTTAATTAAACATGTCTTTCTTTGCTTTTACTGTCATATAAAATTATAAAATAAATGAAATTTAATAAAAATTAAATAAATGAATTTTTCTCATATCTTTGTGTTGCATATGCAAAGTTGTTCAAAATGAAAGTGTTAAAAAAATTTGTGATTAAAAAATTAAATTAACTATAAGTTCACTTTATTAATAATAACGCAATCCAAGACCACTTAAAAAATAAACCTCAAACCGAGTGGCCGAAATGACGAATTTGCGTCTTTATTTTTTACGTAAGTGTGGCAACATCGGACATAAACCATAGTGTTTAAAACCGTTGTCTTGTGGCCGTCGTTGATGCCGTCGTAATTTTTCATTTCGCGGCAAAAAAACATCGGTACCGCGGCTTAAAAATAATGGTCGCATCCAGAAATTTCGGTTTTTTCCGATTCTTTTTAGTGACTCGAAAAGCTTATATTTTTAATAATAAAACAAAAACTACTATGCGAATTTGGATCTAATGCAATTTTGTTTCAGAATGGCAGATCCTAAAAAATCCTTTTTAATTTTAGTTCAGAGAAAGCAGATACGATATAACAGGATTTATTTCTTACGGAAAGTGCGATCCAGAGCGCACATTTTTATGCAAGCTATGCATGGAAAGAGAGCACGAACTTGACGAAACCATGAATGTGCACTGTATGGGTGCGTACATTAAAACCTGTGTATTCGTAGTTTTGCTCTTCACCACTTTTCTATTCCTATGCATAGCTTGGTTCTGCCTTTAATGCCCAACTCTGGAAATCCCGAACGACAAAATCCCGAACGACAAAATCCCGAAATGACAAAATCCAGAAACGACAAAATCCCAAAATAACAAAATCCCGAATTTACAAAACTAGTTTTTCGGTATTCTCCATCTTCTTAAACATTTTAAAACCACTAGCAAACAATTCCAAGAAAATAATAAAAAATTACTCTTATTTCACTTCTTTAAAATTATTATTAAAAAATTAAAAAAAACATTATTAAAAAACTTTTAGCAGAGCCCTCTCGGTCATGTGAAGTTTTTTGTATACAGGTTTTTCCGCGTATTGGCGGCCTTCGGCCGCGGCAGATATCATAACCCTCAATCAGCAGAATCCTCACGGTCATGTGAAGTTTTTTGCATATTGTAGATTATAACCTTCAGACAACAAAATTCTCTCGATATTACAACTTTGCTTTTCTGCCATTGTAAAAAAGGCAAGTAGGCGCGTACTTCGCGTCAAAAAAATTGTGACTTAAATGTCATTTCTTCATTAATTTCAAATTTTGATTGATTTTTCGTTATTTTCGGGATTTCTCATTTCGGTATTAACAATTTTTCGGGATTTTGTCGCATCGGGATACTGTCGTGTCGGGATTTTAAAATTTTTCGGGATTTTGTAATTCGGGATTTTGACTGTCTCCCACTGACAACCATAGCCAAGTTATGTTCCTTTAACATGAAAGTAGTTAGGTTATGGTCCGATGGGATTTAATACGATAATTGCAATGCCCTCTCTTTAAAACTACTTGCAACCCTAATATATATGCTCAGCAGTCACCACTTGAGTTCATCTTAAGCTTAAATTCCTAAGTTTACTCCTCTTAGAGTACTCTTCTTAAACAAAATAGGCGCAATGTACTACGGGTGCACATCAGTGCTATTATCCTATACATACATACATATATTATCAGAGATGCATATATTATCAAATTGAATAACTTACCAAAAAAGGGCGCCATGTGATCACTTGATTGACAGCAATGGGTGTTTGCGCCAGGCTAAAGTTAGCACTCTCACTTGTTTTATTTTAAACTTCCCATAGGATAACACTTTAAAAAATCGCATTACGATATTTTTTTTAAATACGTAAGTCTATTTGCGTAATAGTAAGTCTGTTTCAAATGAATTCCATGATTATCACAGATATTTAAATTGTATAGTACGATCAACAAGAAAGTACGAAAAGTTCATTGAAGTTGCATACTAGTATATATTGTACAATACAATGTATTGAAAATAAAACTTCCGCTAGAAATGCACCTCCTACATTTAATTAATATTTAGAAACTGTTTTTAACTAGTTTCTACTGTGATAGAAACTGAAAGTGCTATCTTTTCAGAGAAGAGCTCTGTGTGCAGTGATGTGAGAATATGTATTGTGGTTGCTTAGAAGCTGTTACCAAAGAATATGTAATATTATATATGTACTGTATATTCTTTGCTGTTACATCGTGCGTTCTTATGGCAACATATTCGCAACATTGCTATTGGGATATTATTTTGTGTTTACATATTTACATTACATGTTACATGTTTACATTACACTTACACACATATTACACACTTACACACACATATTGGACTTTTTAATAGCTTTACTTTTATATGCCAGTGTTGTTATTAACTGGGCCATTAGTATATGAATTGAGTTTTTTACTTTTGACATATGTAGAAAAACTATTATGCGATAAATCGGAGAGAATAAATGGGCTGTAATTGGAATTAATTATTACTTTATTATACTTTATTATACTTTTTATTATACCTTAAAATACGTTCATATTTATCTCTTAATTTTAATGAAACATTGTTTAAAATTATTGAAACTGAATGAAACATTGTAAATTATAGTAACGACAGGTTCTGATACTATCTTTAAAATTTCAGTTCCTATTCCAGCTACCTCTTTTCATTTCAAAAATATTACAACCTTCTTTGCTTTAGGCATTGTTTTGTTTATAATGCTTTTAAAAACTTATATTAATATTTCTGTATAGAAATTCTTTATCCAATCTAATTCTGTATCTTATTTTTATCTAATGTTAATGTTATACGGGCGTTAGCTCTATGTATGTAAAATACTGTGTTATATGGAAAATATTGAAAGGTTTGACTTTATTTGACTTTAATTTTGTGACACAGTGTTATTAATATATACATTAAAGGCAATAAATTGAAGGCAAGCTGACTCTTACCATACACATGTATATGTAGGCAGGGCCGTACCCAGAAATATTTTTTGGGGGTCTATTCATTTTTTTATTACGAAAATTTGTCCAATTAATTTTCTTGTGGAGTTATAATAAAATAAAATCAAAAATAAAAATAAAAAGGTTAAAATAATAAAAACATCCTCTAAAATTATGTGATTAAAATATTATAATTACTTATAATAAAATTATTAGCCTTTCAGCCTTCTCGGTAGCGAAATGTTTATATTGCAATTGCATCCGCTAAGTTTCGTCTTGTTAGGCTCCTGTTGAAACATGTAACGGTTATTGAGATTCTGGCGACCTGTACGGGCATGCTGAGTCTGTTTGTAGTTGTCGTTGTAAAATTGTAACGTCTGAAGACAAGCACAATTCTTTAGTTTCAGTTTTGAGAGCGTTGTATTTACAATAGCAACCAGAAAGCATCGTACGAAAAGTGTGATACCAACCGATCTGTTTATAATAGCGTTTATATTTTAAAACTAATAAATTTCTTGTTAAATATATTGTATAAATTTTAAAAGTCCTTCATCTTTGGGATGAAGAGGGTCTAGCAGACCCCGCATATGTAAGCTCGAAGAAAATATTTCTTAAGCATCCAAGGGTTAAGCGTTGAAAATTACCGCTTCGCTGTACAGGTTGCTGCTGGTTGCTTGCTGTCTGTTTCGGGGTCGTTGATATTTACATTCGCTTTATGTTTTTGACTGCAGGCAATGCGAGGAACTCTCACTTCTTCATTCGCAGATGTTAAAAGTGTAATAACTGATTTAAACAGGTCTGCGAACCCATCATTCGCCCCTATGGGTACGGCCCTGTATGTGGGCATGTAATATTCTACATGGTTTATATGTATTCGAATAGTTTACATATGTATATATATTCGTTTCACCAGAAAGTGGTTGCTTCAGTCTATTTTACCATTTCAACCTTGGCGCATACTTCAAAGATACGAGGACATAATGAACGAATCAGTTCTTAATCCAATATGGCATTTGTGGAACGTTGTAAATGAGTGCGTGCGACAGACAGGAGCTTTGAAATCCTTTTTGCTGGTGATGCTCGTCAGTTTGTGGCTCTATTGGCTGTGGACACGTCGAAATCTATACCATTTTGCTTTTAAGTTTCCCGGCTTTTTAGGAGTTCCCATTTTGGGTTCCTTCAATCGAATAAAAGGAATAACATGTGAGTTTTGTGACTGGAAGTGATACTGCACCTTAATGTGATACCAATTTCATAGATGCTATACCGGAAATTGGTAAAATGTTCACAGAACGTGGAAGCTATACTATTTGCGTTTGGTTGGGTTTGTATCCGTTCTTACTTACCGCCGACCCGGAAATTGCTGAAAAGATTTTGTCTTCTCCTGAATTACTAAATAAAGCGAGGACTTTGTACCAACCTCTGCATAATGCTTTCAAAGGAGGTCTCGTTAGTAGTCCGTCTAAAGATTGGCATCGTAATCGAAAGTTAATCAATCCATCATTTAATCATAATGTACTTGTTAGTTTTTTCCCAATCTTTCATAAAGCTAAAAACATAGCATTATCAAAACTGGGTGCATTGGTCGATGGGAATGAACATAATATTGCTGAAATACTGGCGGGTATATTCTTAGGAATCAGTGTTGGTAAGTTCAAGACGGTAGACTGATTTATATAAAATAACAGGTCTATATATGTATACCTGGTAATTCATCTAAATAATTCTAATTAATTAGAGGCATTTGTTTTTAAAATTCAAACGATTGTTTAAATTTTATAATGTTTTAAATTGACGTAAAAACAGTGTATTATACAGTATTTGCCAAATTTTGTGTATAACTTTAATTTAGTTTATTGCTATTAAATCTAGATCCTAAGATCTGAAATATGTAGTTTCCTCAATAGCAATACTGTAATCAATATTAACAAAATATTATTTCAGTTACTAAAGTAAATATTGAAGATTCACGTAATTTTTCAAATATTTTTTGTAAAAATTTACTCCTTTCATCATCGATTTTACAAATGCTGGTGTAGGATATATGATTTTCGGGCAGGCCGAAGTTACCGCTCTTACTTGTTTAAATTTTATTTATTCTATACTTTTTTACAGAAACAACAATGGGCAAAATTATGAGAAAGGATGATATGATCGATGAAGACTTATGTTCGAAATATACCTTGTAAGAATAATAAATCTTATTTTTGAAATTAATGAGTCAAAAATAAAAAAATAATTTTCGCCGCGTTCTAAAATTAGCATGATGGACAAAATAACCGCACAAATTTCACTATCATGCTTGAATCTACAGCAATTATTTGCAGTGTATGGACGTTTCGTAACAACGAAAAGATCTTTGCATAATTTCGTTAATGAGGTTTGTGAAAGACATTTTGTATGTACCTACATAAAATGACACTCTCCAAGAGTATCTTGTATTTTTACGGTTTTACTACAATATATTTAAAATTATCTGTAGCTAATCAAAAACAAATTGAAAGGTACGACTACTGTCGAATGCAACAACAATGACTTCGGAAAAACTCCTGAAAAACTAAAGGCTATTTCACAAGAGGATGTACCTGCTATGAAAAAAACGCCCAACATTTTCATCGATCAAGCTATACAGCTCTATCAGAAAAAGCTAATAACTTGGGACGATATTATTGCAGAATCCAATACGATGGTGTCTGCTGTGAGTAGTAAAAAAAATAATTGTAGAAGAGAAAAGTAAAAATGTCAGAAAAAAATTATATATATAGGCCTTTGAAACCACTGCCACCACCATTTTCTCGGTGATTGTTATGTTAGCGATGCATCCCGAAATACAAGAGAGACTTTTTGATGAAATTATAGATATTTTTCCGGATAAAGATTTTGAAATGACATACGAACATTTTAAACGGTTACCATACCTTGACAGAGTCATTAACGAAACACTGAGGCTCGTGCCATCAATACCGATCATAGGTCGTCAGGCCATTAAGGATACTCAATTGACGAAGGAGTTGAAATTACCCAAGGATTTACAAATTTTAATATCAATTTTCCATTTGCATCGACGTACCGACATTTGGGGCCCTGATGCGCTCAAATTTCAACCGGATAATTTTCTACCTGAAAATTTGAGAGATAAACATTCCCATGCTTTCATTCCTTTCTCGAAAGGAGTTCGAAATTGTATTGGTAAACATGGAGATAATTCCTTATCATACTTTGAATTAATTACACTCGATTGTACCTTTTCTTTTTTAGGTTGGCGTTACGCACTTATGGCTGTGAAGACCATGTTGACTGGTTTGGTGCGTAATTTCCGTTTTACCACCAGCTTCAAATTTGAAAATCTTAGGTATTTGGAAACCATTACATTAAGATATATTGATGAACCAGGGATTCAAATGCAACGGCGTTAAAATAATTATTTATAAAAATCTACATAATGTATAGAAAAAATTTGTATAAAAAGAAATCACGATTTATAATAAGAAACAATTTGTTGCTTAACTATTTTTAAAATATAGACGAAGGCACGTATTGAGGGTTCAAGTGAATTTGAAATATTTCTTTGTCTTTTCTGCAAAACCGTCAACAAATTAGAGGCAATCCATGAACCGACACATTCCTCGCAAGAACGGAAGTGCTGCTCTGGCAGGCTATGAGTGACCGAAACAAGTGGTAGTCGCAAGGAGTAATGTTTGAAGAATACAGCGGGTGAGGTAGGATCTCCCACTCGAGTGCATCCAAGTAGTTTTTGTCGTGCTGCAAAATCACTTTGTGTGATTCCTCATTCTGTGGCCATTTGTCATTCAATGCTCGGCTCAAACTCATGAATTGCAGTCGGTAGCGATTCTTTAAAGACGGTTTTATTCAGTTTTCGTAGCTGATTCTGCATCTTCAAACGTTTGTTGCCTTCTTTCAGGTTACTTATCCTCTGTGTCAAAAGCATCACTTTGAACTGTCTAAACCAGTATTCAATAGTTGAAATAGATGCAGCATGATGACTATTAGACTTAAGGCGCAGGCTCAATGTGGCATTGAAGCGCTTCAGAGAAACCAAAAGGAGCAGATTACGTATATTTCTTGTGTAGAGATTTAGAGGAAGCTTTGCTGCTTCAAAGCTCGGAAGAACACGAGCAGCAAGGTTGTGTTTTTCGAAAAATAAAGAAAGATAGCAGCAGTGTTGCGTTTTTTCTCTTGAACTTATTTCTACTTACATAATCAATGTAAAATAAATATTGTAAAAAATTTGCAGAGTTAATATGTACATATGTGTTTTTAATTAAACATGTCTTTCTTTGCTTTTACTGTTATATAAAATTATAAAATAAATGAAATTTAATAAAAATTAAATAAATGAATTTTTCTCATATCTTTGTGTTGCATATGCAAAGTTGTTCAAAATGAAAATGTTAAAAAAATTTGTGATTAAAAAATTAAATTAACTATAAGTTCACTTTATTAATAATAACGCAATCCAAGACCACTTAAAAAATAACCCTCAAACCGAGTGGCCGAAATGACGAATTCGCGTCTTTATTTTTTACGTAAGTGTGGCAACATCGGTCTATAGCAGTGATGCGCAAAGCCTGCTCGCGAGTACGAAGTTGATATACGTATATGCTTCGGCTCTTGCTTCATTCGGCAAAAAAACGATTTCAGTCTTCATCAGAGATAACGAGATAGGAAACTGCTGAAAAATGCTAAGAAATGCAACTCTGGCATAAAGTAGTGTTTGTGAAAAACCTAAAAATGCTTCTTAGAAAATCAAACATCAGACCCCGTATGAAGAGTGTCAAGGAAAGGGAACGAGGTTTTTCGTATAGGAAAATCATAGTCACCACCCCTGTTGTCGATGGCACGTTCACGGGAGAGGGGTTAACATCAGACCCCTGATGAAGTGTGTTCGGGATTGAGAGGGGTAACATCAGACCCCCGATGAAGAGTGATCGGGACGGAGAGGGTTCTGCTTTGAGACCCCAATGACAATTCAGATTTTTAAGTCAAATCGTTTGTATTGAGATAGCAACTTAGTTAATTTTTCATATAAGTAATGAATTCGAAGACATCAATTTGTAATTATTTATTTATGCCAATATTTAGTCTATTTAATATCCATTTTAGTTTTTAATAGTTTATTTCTTAATTATAACCTATTTGGGAAAAGTATTTTAAGTTTAAAAATCATTGCAAGTGCAGATTAACAACAAAAAATCTAATGTAAATTATTTCATACGATCAAATCCGCCACTATTTTATACCAGAAACTGTATGACCTATTCTATGAACAATTCAAGCAAAATAAAACATTGTAAAATTAAATTGATTATCCAATTAAAATAAAAGAGCAGACATGAAATGGCGTTGGTATACCCTCATATTTTAGTTCACCTCGCCATTGAATTTGCCGATACTAGTGTTGCCCGTTCGTATAGAACGCATCTATTTTTGCGCCTCTTATGAATTCTGGTACCAAAGCAGTGTTGTCGGTATGCTACAATATCAAATAAATTTGATTTTTTTCTTAATAAGCAAATACATTAGTGCATAAATGTGCTTGAACTGTTAACAAAACGTTTATTCTTGCTTCGCGGAGTACAAATTACTTCCTAGAACAGAAAATTATTGTGTTCTTTACACCGAGTACTACAAAAAGTACTTTTACCTTTTTTGTACTTTCTGAATTTTCTTTTGTTAACGTAAAATGTAACGCTGCTTTATAATATCATTGATTTTTTCACCACAATTGACGAAATGAATAAATTTTAGATGAAATCTTCTATTTTATTCATGGATATCGTATTTAACGATACAAATAATGTTAACTAAATGTACAGAATTCTGCCATTTGTTTGTTTAGGTGTATTCTTTATTTTCAGTAGTTATGAGTAACTTTCTTTCCTTTTATCTTTGCTGCAATAGCTAAACATTCTAGCGAAATTTCAAAAGTTCAATAACGAACATGGTTTTGAAGTTATAAATCTTCTGGACGCAAGATTGCATATGTGTTCCAAACAACCATGTTGGTATTGTATTTAATACCAAACAGCCTATTATGACCAAGTATATTCGTCCCAAATTTCACAGCTCTATTAGTTCTCCCTTAATCGTGATTTCTACAGACGGACGGACTGACAGACTTACAGGCAGACGCCTCCTTTAATGCGATACAAACGGAAGCACAAAGTGAATCTATCCCTCATCCTTTCGGGTGTAGGGTAAAAAAGAATTTCTTTTAAATAATAAGAATTTAAGTTCTTTCATGTATTTATTTATTTATGCATACAGCCACATTAAGTGTTTATCCGATACATAACATTTAAGTTATTAGATGAATAATTTTTCCTACAATATTATGTAGTAACATTTAAATATACAGTCTGAATTATAAAAATAATATGTTACATATTATTATATACATTATATAATACATATATATAATACATTTCATTGTTCTTTTGATTTAAAGCTAAAGTAAATCCGGCGGATTTGTGCGTGAGTAAATCGAGCAACCGTGTGGCCAAGTACAGCAACGCCCGTACTAGAAAAAAATACAAAAACCTCACATAAAACACTTAAATAATAATTTAATTCATTAGTCAAAGTACTTTTTCTGAATTTCTCCTTTTGCGTTGCGATTCCAAATGTTTCCAAGTTGATTTCCATTCCACTTCCATTCAAATCGATTGACTGAGCCCCGAGCAATTGCATTAAGACCGTGGCTCCCGACGATAGTATCACATAGTGTTCATGATTGTGCGACAAGGTGGTGCCTTGATATGCTGATATCGGATCCGATGCGGTACCACTCAAAACATGACCCATCAACTCCGATTGGCCGGAGAAAAATACCAGAGCTCGCAACAAAATTCCCTGCACTGAAATGTCCATGCCTGCCGTTGCAGGCCAATCATCCTGCTCCAAAATGGCAAGCCGTTCGTATACAGCCCCGGCAAGTGCTACTTCCGAGGTCCAGTGCATGATTTAACTTCATTTAAATTCACTAAAAACACTAATTTCTTTGCGAAATAGCTAAACAATTTTCACAAGCTAAACATTTTTCATCTGTTAAAATAATAAACAAAAGAAATGTCATATAAACGTGACGTCTTGTGGTGAACTACATATACACGACACATACACTATACGTGTTTCACCTAACTACCAAATTTCGTTTTTTTTTGACATATACGATGGGTCTCTAAGCAGTTTCCTATCTCGTTATCTCTGGTCTTCATGCTAGCGTTGAACGGAGAGGTTGATGACGGAATCTTTCTTGCTTACAGTCAGAAAAATTTTGCTTCACTTTTACGAGATTTACTTTTGCGATTTGACTAATGCTTCTATGCCCTTTTACCTTTTATTTTTTAACAAATAAAAATACTAATACATTAGTTAAAATATTTTTGGTAGTTTTCTTCAATTTTTCATTTATAGGACGGTGAGCATGGGTGATTTCGAAAAATATTTATTTGCTTTTAATAGCCCAAAAAAAGTCCAATGTATGGTTTGCTTTAAAATAAGTGACAGCAACAGAGAATTTAATTTAAAAAGACATTACAATACTTGCCATAGCGAGTATCATAATTATCAAGGGGAAGAGCGAGAAAGAATTGTTAATGACTTAAAAAAAGAATATTTTGAAAAGGTTTCTATTCGTCCTTTAATCGAACAACCTGCTATCGACGTTGCTGCTCCACCTTTAGTTATTACAGATATGGAAAAACGAATTTTATCCACTGCGCAATTAAAAGCTTCATATGTAGTAAGTTTGGCTTTAGCAAAGCATTGTAGGCCTTTTGTAGATGGGATATTTTTTAAAGAACTTAGTAAGTTGGTACTGGATTGTTTCGGACAGAAAGGGAAAAAGCTCGTTGACACATTTGATGGTATTCCACTGTCGAGAGATACAATAACTCGTCGAACTGAAAGTATTAGTGCATTAATTTATGCTAACACTAAAAAAAAAATTGAACAATGCAAATATTTTTCCATAGCCCTAGATGAAAGCACAGACATTAATGACTGTTGCCAGCTCGTTATTTGCGTTAAAACTGTAGATGTAGACCTCAATACTTCCGAAGAGGTTCTATCAGTAGTAGCGATACATGAACATGCTAAGGGCAAAACAATTTATGACATCGTGGATTCCATTTTATTTTCTTTTTGTGACAAAAATAAATTATCGGCAGTATGCACGGACGGCGCCAAAGTAATGGTGGGAAAGCAAAATGGCTTTGTAGGTTTTTTGTTAAAAAATAATATAAAAATTCCAGCTTTTCATTGCATAATACACCAACAGGTACTATTTTCAAAAAGTCTTAATATGCAAGATGTAATGAGGATTTCTATTAAAATAATTAATAAAATTAGAGGGGGACACAACGCGTTGAAACATAGAAAATTCAAGGCGTTTTTGCAAGAATTAGAAGCCGAGTATGGTGATTTATTGTTATATACTGAAATTAGGTGGTTGAGTCGTGGGAAATGTTTGAAGAGATTATTTAGTTTGCGGTTAGAAACTCTAAAATTTTTGGAGGCGGATCCGTCTTCTGAAGCGCAGGAGCTTGCTAGGTATTTACAAAACAGTGAATATTTAATTATCTTAGCTTTTTTGTCCGACATTACTGATTATTTAAATCAGTTAAATCTTAGCTTTTTTGTCCGACATTACTGATTATTTAAATCAGTTAAATCTTTGTCTACAGGGAAAAGATAAACACTTTATTCAGTTAGTTTCATCAGTCTGTAAATTCAAACAAAAGTTATCAAATCTAAAAACACAGATATCAGGAAAAAATTTGTTAAATTTTCAAAATACAACGGATATTTGTTTTGAGTTGTGCACTATTCCGAATTGGGGAAATTTTAATGAAATTTTGGAGGGTCTTATTATTAATTTCGACGAAAGATTTTCTGATTTTGATGAAATAAGTAGTATTATTGAATTACACAATAATCCATTTGATTCCGATTTAAATAGCTATAGCGAAGAGATTCGCTGTGAACTTTTGTTGATGAGAGCAGATTTAGGTTTGTCTCTTGAAGCAGGGATAGAGTTTTGGAAGACAATTGACAATTGGAAGACAATTGATTCAATTTCAAAATGGTATTCTTATTTTGGTTCAACTTATTTATGTGAATCTGCATTTTCAACATTGAAGTTAGTACTTAATAAACATCGCAATAGGTTGACTGACAATCATATAGAAAACTTGATACGCATTAAATATTGCAATTATGAAATTAATGTCGACAGTTTACTAAATCCTAACAATTAAATTTACCGAGTAAAACGCTTAAATATTTTGTGTACCAGTTTCATTACCAAAAAATTTTCAAGTGTATTTACTCTCTAACACATACGCAATAATTGATTTGTTATTGTAGTAGTTTGCGCATCACTGGTCTATAGACATAAACCACCATAGCAAAGAATATACAATATATCCTTATTAAAAGCTTAAATATTAAAAATTTGTAAGCTTACTTTCTTAAATTTGAACTATTTCTGTATGTATGGACATGAATTAGTTTATCGTTATCCCAAATGTCCACTAATTTAAAAAAAAAAAATGAATAACTAGTATTAAATTCGGTTACGTTTAACAAAAAAATATATTAATTCATTGTACCGGATAAAATGCACCGAACATACCGACATTTTGTCCTAATATTTCAATAATAAAAAACCCAGTTGCGCTACGTTCTTCTTATTGCTAAAAAGGCATTCTTCTCTGTCGTTTTCATTTATTTTCGACGTCTAGCGTCGTCAACTCTGAGAACTCAAGAATAGCCACGCAAAGCTTATTCTACATGCGATGACACACAGACGCTAAATGATACGAACACATGTATTCCAAATTATTGTACACATCGTTACCCAAAAAAAGAACACCTGGCATGGAGACGAGAATAACAAGAAAAATGTAAAAAATTAAAAATCCCTTAAATTGAAAAAATAAATATTACAAAGACATTTTTAAAAACATTCCCGCATCCAGGTTCGAACTCAGGCCTTTCTACTCGTCAGTAACCTACTCTATCCACTAGACCACCAAGCCTTATAAACGATTGCTGGTTTTTCAGTTAGAAGTTCACTGCGGCCATCGTTTGCCGAAAAACGAGAAAATACGATAGCAATGGAAAGTTAACATGACCACAAGAAATTGAGTAAAAAATTGAGCGAAAAAGACAATGTGTAGAAACAATGTTTATAAACTTGGGTCGTACGACCTTGGTACGACCCACAGAACAAAATTTTTCGTTCGAAAATTTGTATGAGATGCGCCTTCTATACAATACATATTCTTTGGTGGAAGTTTCTGTGAGTTTGAGCGTTTCTGTATGGTGTGTGCTTCTTGATGTGTTTGTGAGAGTGTTATTGGTGTTCTAGGTGACTGCGTGTGTGCCTGGGAATAAATGGTTGTATGAATGTTATGGTTGCTGTTTTTGGTGAATGCGTGTATTGGAATAAATGGTTGTATGGATGTTGCTGTCGTATGCGTGCTGTGTGTGTTTGTGTATTCGTCGGCTGTAGCTAGGTTGCGCTAAGTATACCTCACCTTGCTGCACTGCCGGTGATACCTGGGGTCACCAGTCCTCGAGTACATGGACTCACTGGTAGTAACTTTGGTTACGAAGTCTGACCGGAGGCTTTCCGGTACCACGGGTGCCGAGGAGAACTGGAGTTGGTCTCAACGCTCCACCTCGGCATTATAGACCTTTCGGTTTTTGTTGGGGGTACGATTGGGGTTTTGCCTTGAACCTTGGGTGCCGCTCCCCGATTGAGCGGAAGAGGTTGGGATTGGCCTCGCTCCCTGCAGTGAGGAATTTCGCAACCATGTGCGCGAACTTCAGACTGCCTCCTTCACGTGTAAAAAGGGCTGCCCCTACTAGGCCCTGCTTACACGTTTGTTCCAATCTCCTATCGTACTTTTTTCGTAACGGGAACCAGTCCGGAGCTATAAAGGAGCTCAACTGGTAGTAGTTTTGACTACGAGGTCTGACCAGAGGCTTCTTTTCTGGTACCACGGGATGCCAGTAGCCCCCGGATTATATCCGAGCTGACATGAGGTAGGCCCCCTTGTGGGAGTGTCGTGGTTAAAACCCAAACCACGATGTGGAGTTGCATTGAAACCGGGTGCCGTGACCCATAGAACGGCAGAGGTATTAGATAGGCCTCGACCCTCAACCAAAGGGCAAGTCATGCCCTTTATGTATTACTTCAAATTAACACCTGTTGGTTGAATGGATGGGATATGGGTGCATGGAGTGCATATGTTCTGCATGTGCACTCTGTGTATCTTGATTCCCATTTGTTTTGCTGATTGGGGCCGACCACCGCGCTTAATCCGACTCCAGTGTGATGGCACACCGTGGGTTTAAGCCTTTTTAAGGCAGGCACCCACGTTAAGCACCAGAGACATCTGTCTTTTGGCCGTCGTTGTTGCCGTCGTAATTTTTCATTTCGCGGAAAAAAAAAATTTGTACCGCGGCTTAAAAATAATGGTCGCATCCAGAAATTGCGGTTTTTTCCGATTCTTTCTAATGACTCGAAAAGCTTATATTTTTAATAATAAAACAAAGACTACTTATGCGAATTTGGATCTAATGCAATTTTGTTTCAGAATTCCAGATCCTAAAAAAAAATCCTTTTTAATTTTAGTTCAGAGAAAGCAGATACGATATAACAGGATTTATAATTATTTAATAAAAAACTAATAAATTTCAGAATAATTATTTAATGATTCAACGGATAACAGATATAAACTCCCAATGAATTAACTCCCAAATCAAAAAATGAATTAACTCCCTAAAAAATGAATTAGCTCCCAAAAAAAAATAAATTTACTCCCAATGAAAATATGAATTAACTCCCAACTTTTTCCAAGTATGAATTAACTCCCAAAAAAAAAATGAATTAGCTCCCAATGAAAATTAATATGAATTAAGTCCCAACTTTTTTTGATTATGAATTAAATCCCAACTGAAATGAATTAACTCCCAAAAAATATGAATTATTTTTTCAATTCATATTTTATGAAAAATATGAATTAACTCTCAATTAAAATGAATTAACTCCCAAAAAATATGAATTAACTCCCAATGAAAATATGAATTAACTCCCAACTTTTTCCAAGTATGAATTAACTCCCAATTAAAATGAATTAAGTCCCAAAAAATATGAATTAACTCCCAATGAAAATATGAATTAACTCATAACTTTTTCCAAGTATGAATTAACTCCCAAAAAAATGAATTAACTCCCAATGAAAACATGAATTAACTCCCAATGAAAATATGAGTTAACTCATAACTTTTTCCAAGTATGAATTAACTCCCAAAAAAATGAATTAACTCCCAATGAAAACATGAATTAACTCCCAACTTTTTTCAAGTACATATGTATTACCTCCCAATTAAAATGAATTAAGTCCCAAAAAAAATGAATTAACTCCCAATGAAAATATGAATTAACTCCCAACTTTTTCCAAATATGAATTAACTCCCAAAAAAATATGAATTAAGTCCCAACTTTTTTCGATTATGAATTAACTCCCAATGAAAATGAATTAACTCCAAAAAAAATGAATTAACTCCCAAATTTTAACTCCCAAATTTGTATGGAAGAATTTTGGGACTTAATTTATTTTTGGTTTGGGAGTTAATTCATTGGGAGTTAATTTATAGCGCCGCTTTTTTCTTAAAAGAATTGATATTTTTCAAGTTTTTGTTTTAAACTTCTACTTTTGAACTTCTACTTCAAAACTTCTACTTCACTCACGTCCCTATAGTTACTTTTTTCGCCCTTATAGCTACACAAATTTACAACCGTGTATCTCTGTTTCCAGTAGACAAACAAAGTAATTTGCGGCGCTTCGCGATGCCGGTATTGGGCGTCCAGCTTTACACAGCAGTTTATGACCTTCAGCTGTTTTTTCCACAAAAATTAAGGTATTTGGTAGTTAAAAAATACGATCTTTACAATTCAACAAAATAAGATGTACTGACAACGGGTTGTACTGACAACGGGTAACGAAATCCCGAAAGACAAAATCCCGAACGACAAAATCCCGAAATTACAAAACTAGTTTTTCGGTATTCTCCATCTTCTTAAACATTTTAAAACCACTAGCAAACAATTCCAAGAAAATAATAAAAAATTACTCTTATTTCACTTCTCTAAAATTATTATTAAAAACTTAAAAAAAACATTATTAAAAAATTTTAGCAGAGCCCTCTCGGTAATGTGAGGTTTTTTGCATACAGGTTTTTCCGCGTATTGGCAGCCTTCGGCTGCGGCAGGGATCATAACCCTCAATCAGCAGAATCCTCACGGTCATGTGAAGTTTTTTGCATACAGGTTTTTTCGTGTATTTGCGGCCTTCGGCCGCGGCAGGGATCATAACTCTCAATCAGCAGAATCCTCACGGTCATGTGAAGTTTTTTGTATACAGGTTTTTCCGCGTATTGGCGGCCTTCGGCCGCGGCAGATATCATAACCCTTAATCAGCAGAATCCTCACGGTCATGTGAAGTTTTTTGCATATTGTAGATTATAACCTTCAGACAACAAAATTCTCTCGATATTACAACTTTGCTTTTCTGCCATTGTAAAAAAGGCAAGTAGGCGCGTACTTCGCGTCAAAAAAATTGTGACTTAAATGTCATTTCTTCATTAATTTCAAATTTTGATTGATTTTTCGTTATTTTCGGGATTTCTCATTTCGGTATTAAAAATTTTTCGGGATTTTGTCGCATCGGGATACTGTCGTGTCGGGATTTTAAAATTTTTCGGGATTTTGTAATTCGGGATTTTGACTGTCTCCAACTGACAACCATAGCCAAGTTATGTTCCTTTAACATGAAAGTAGTTAGGTTATGGTCCGATGGGATTTAATACGATAATTGCAATGCCCTCTCTTTAAAACTACTTGCAACCCTAATATATATGCTCAGCAGTCACCACTTGAGTTCATCTTAAGCTTAAATTCCTAAGTTTACTCCTCTTAGAGTACTCTTCTTAGACAAAATAGGCGCAATGTACTACGGGTGCACATCAGTGCTATTATCCTATACATACATACATATATTATCAGAGATGCATATATTATCAAATTGAATAACTTACCAAAAAAGGGCGCCATGTGATCACTTGATTGACAGCAATGGGTGTTTGCGCCAGGCTAAAGTTAGCACTCTCACTTGTTTTATTTTAAACTTCCCATAGGATAACACTTTAAAAAATCGCATTACGATATTTTTTTTAAATACGTAAGTCTATTTGCGTAATAGTAAGTCTGTTTCAAATGAATTCCATGATTATCACAGATATTTAAATTGTATAGTACGATCAACAAGAAAGTACGAAAAGTTCATTGAATTTGCATACTAGTATATATTGTACAATACAATGTATTGAAAATAAAACTTCCACTAGAAATGATATTAATCCTATATTTAATTAGTATTTAGAAACTGTTATTAACTAGTTTCTACTGTGATAGAAACTATCTTACCCTCTGCTGTCTTAGGAAGGAACGTGAGAGGAACTCTGTAAGCAGTAATGTGAGAATATGTGTTGTGGTTGCTTAGAAGCTGTTACATTGTGCGTTTTATGGCAACGTATTCGCAACATTGCTATTGGGATATTATTTTGTGTTTACATATTACGCTTCCACACATATTACACACTTACACACACATATTGGACTTTTTAATAGCTTTACTTTTATATGCCAGTGTTGTTATTAACCGGCCCATTAGTATATGAATTGAATTTTTTACTTTTCACATATGTAGAAAAACTATTATGCGATAAATCGGAGAGAATAAATGGGCTGTAATTGGAATTAATTTTTACTTTATTATACTTTATTATACTTTTTATTATACTTTGAAATACGTTCATATTTACCTCTTAATTTTAATGAAACCTTGTTTAAAATTAATGCACGCGCAAGACTTGCTGTTAGGTACTGACAGGTTCTGATACTATCTTTAAAATTTCAGTTCCTATTCCAGCTACCTCTTTTCATTTCAAAAATATTACAACCTTCTTTGTTTTAGGCATTGTTTTGTTTATAATACTTTTAAAAACTTATATTAATATTTCTGTATAGAAATTTTTTATCTAATCTAATTCTGTATCTTATTTTTATCTAATGTTTATATTATACGGGCGTTACCTGTATGCCTATAAAATACTGTGCTATTTGGAAAATATTGTAAGGTTTTTATTTAAATTTAATTTTGTGACACAGTGTAAATAATTTTTTAATTGAAGGCATTCTGACGCTTACCATACATATGTATATGTAGGTCAGGGCCGAACCCAGAAATGTTTTTCGGGGGTCTATTAATTTTTTATTACGAAAATTAGTGTTACGAAAATAAAGTTTCTTGTAGAGTTATAATAAAATAAGCTCTAAAATAAAAATAAAATATGTAATAAAATCAAACTCTGAAATTATGTGATTAAATATAAACATTATATAAACATTATAAACATTAAAATTGCAAATTGCGTTGATATTTACATTCGCTTTATGTTTTTGACTGCAGGCAATGCGAGGAACTCTCACTTCTTCATTCGCAGATGTTAAAATTGTAATAACTGATTTAAACAGGTCTGCGAACCCATCATCCCCCCCTATGGGTACGGCCCTGTATGTGGGCATGTAATATTCTACATGGTTTATATGTATTTGAATAGTATACATATATATATTCGTTTCACCAGAAAGTGGTTGCTTCAGTCTATTTTACCATTTCAACCTTGGCGCATACTTCAAAGATACGAGGACATAATGAACGAATCAGTTCTTAATCCAATATGGCATTTGTGGAACGTTGTAAATGAGTGCGTGCGACAGACAGGAGCTTTGAAATCCTTTCTGCTGGTGATGCTCGTCAGTTTGTGGCTCTATTGGCTGTGGACACGTCGAAATCTATACCATTTTGCATTTAAGTTTCCCGGCATTTTAGGAGTTCCCATTTTGGGTTCCTTCAATCGAATAAGAGGAATAAAATGTGAGTTTTGTGACTGGAAGTGATACTGCACCTTAATGTGATACCAATTTGATAGATGTGATACCGGAAATTGGTAAAATGTTCACAGAACGTGGAAGCTATACTATTTGCGTTTGGTTGGGTTTGTATCCGTTCTTACTTACCGCCGACCCGGACATTGCTGACAAGATTTTGTCTTCTCCTGAATTACTAAATAAAGCGAGGACTTTGTACCAACCTCTGCAGAATTTTTTCGAAGGAGGTCTCATTGGTAGTCCGTCTAAAACTTGGCATCGTAATCGAAAGTTAATCAATCCATCATTTAATCATAATGTACTTGTTAGTTTTTTCCCAATCTTTCATAAAGCTAAAAACATAGCATTATCAAAACTGGGCGCACTGGTCGATGGGAATGAACATAATATTGCTGAAATACTGGCGCGTGTATCCTTAGGAATCAGTGTTGGTAAGTTCAAGACTTTAGACTGATTTATATAAAATAACAGGTCTATATATGTATACCTGGTAATTCATCTAAATAATTCTAATTAATTAGAGGCATTTGTTTTAAAAATTCAAACGATTGTTTCAATTTTGTATTGTTGTAAATGCTATAAAATGACGTAAAAACAGTGTATTATACAGTATTTGCCAAATTTTGTGTATAACTTTAATTTAGTTTAATGCTATTAAATCTAGATCCCAAGATCTAAAATATGTAGTTTCCGCAATAGCAATACTGTAATCAATATTAGCAATATATTATTTCAGTTACTAAAGTAAATATTGAAGATTCACGTAATTTTGAAAATATTTTTTGTAAAAATTGACGCCTTTTACAATCGATTTTACAAATGCTGGTGTAGGATATATGAGTTTCGGGCAGGCCGAAGTTACCGCTCTTACTTGTTTAAGTTTTATTAATTGTATACTTTTTTACAGAAACAACAATGGGCAAAATTATGAGAAAAGATGATATGATCGATGAAGACTTATGTTCGAAATATACCTTGTAAGAATAATAAATCTTATTTTTGAAATTAATGAGCCAAAAATAAAAAAATAATTTTCGCCGCGTTTTAAAATTAGCATTATGGACAAAATAACCGCACAAATTTTACTATCATGCTGGAATCTGCAGCAATTATGTGCAGTGTATGGACGTTTCATAACAACGAAAAGATCTTTGCATAATTTCGTTAACGAGGTTTGTTAAAAACTTTTTATGTGCATACATTTAATACTTTCTAAGAGTATCTTGTATTTTTACGGTTTTACTACAATATATTTAAAATTTTCCCCCAAAATTTTTTTTTTCTGTAGCTAATCAAAAACAAATTGAAAGGTACGACTACTGTCGAAAGCAACAACAATGACGTCGGAAAAACCCCTGAAAAAGTAAAGGCTATTTCACAAGAGGATGTACCTGCTATGAAAAAAACGCCCAGCATTTTCATAGATCAAGCTATACAGCTCTATCAGAAAAATGTAATAACTTGGGACGATATTATTGCAGAATCCAATACGATCGTAGCTGCTGTGAGTAGTAAAAAAAATAATTATACAAGAAAAAAGTAAAAATGTCAGAAAAAAACTATATATATAGGCCTTTGAAACCACTGCCACCACCATTTTCTCTGTGATTGTTATGTTAGCGATGCATCCCGAAATACAAGAGAGACTTTTTGATGAAATTATAGATATTTTTCCGGATAAAGATTTTGAAATGACATACGAACATTTTAAACGGTTACCATACCTTGACAGAGTCATTAACGAAACACTGAGGCTCGTGCCATCAATACCGATCATAGGTCGTCAGGCCATTAAGGATACTCAATTGACGAAGGAGTTGAAATTACCCAAGGATTTACAAATTTTAATATCAATTTTCCATTTGCATCGACGTACCGACATTTGGGGCCCTGATGCGCTCAAATTTCAACCGGATAATTTTCTACCTGAAAATTTGAGAGATAAACATTCCCATGCTTTCATTCCTTTCTCGAAAGGAGTTCGAAATTGTATTGGTAAACATGGAGATAATTCCTTATCATATTTTGAATTAATTACACTTGATTGTACCTTTTCTTTTTTAGGTTGGCGTTACGCACTTATGGCTATGAAGACCATGTTGACTGGTTTGGTGCGTAATTTCCGTTTTACCACCAGCTTCAAATATGAAGATCTTAGGTATTTGGAAACCATTACATTAAGATATATTGATGAACCAGGGATTCAAATCCAACGGCGTTAAAATAATCTCTATACATAAAAATGAAAGTCCTGACTGACTCATCAACGCCCAGGCTAAACGCTTTGACCTAGAAAGCTGAAATTTTGCACAGACGTTTCCTTTATAATGTATACAAGCACGAACGGATAAGAACGGATATTTCGAAATTCGACCCCTAAGGTGGTGAAAAGGGGTTGCAAAGTTTGTATGAGTAATATTTTATTTGTGGTCAGATTTTCTTAAAATTTGGTCTTAATGCTCTTTGGTATAATTAATCGAATACATATTTCGGCATGGGTACATCTAGTTATTTATAAAAATCTATATAATGTATCGAAAAAATTTGTATATTTGTGTATTTGTAACGATTTGTTGTTTAACTATTTTTAAGATATATATAAAGGCACGTATTAAGGTAGTATATTGGGTAGTGAGGGTGAATTTTAAATATATTTTTGGCTTTTTTTGCAAAACCGTCAACAAATAGATTTCTGAAAGTACTGTCCATCGCTACACTGAGCCAAAAAAAGCTGTTTAGTGGTCGATTCAAGCATAAACACTCTTGATTTGGCATCAATATGGTAAATGCTTGTTTTGAACATTATATGTTTAATATTGTTATTTTTTATATCGGATTAGACCAAACTCAGGGTCTATTCTTTATTGCTTTAAAGAATAAATTTGTTAGCATAAATTTGGTGAAATTAACAGCCGCTTTTATATGAACATTTTCCGCTTATATTTAAGCAACCTTTTGATGAATGTAAACACACATTCGTTGAAATTATAGCTTTCTTCATAAAAAAGTCATCAGGAAGAAATGGAAGAAATGGAACATGGAAAAATTAACAATTATGATGTTTAATCCATTCAAACGCATGAATTGCAGTCGGTAGCGATCCCTCAAAGACGGTTTTATTCAGTTTTCGTAGCTTATTCTGCATCTTCAAACGTTTGTTACCTTCTTTCAGGTTACTTATCCTCCGTGTCAGAATTCAATAGTTGAAATTGATGAGGCATAGTCCTGCTTACACAGCAGTTGGTCTTAAGTTCATTTTCATGCTGAAAAGTAGAGCTTCCCGCAAATTACGTTTCGTTGGCACCAAAATTCAAGTATTTGGAGTTGAAAAGTAAGGTTATAGTCCGATGCGATTGAATACTATACTTGTAATGGCCTCTGTTTAAAACCACTTCTAACCCCAATATACTCGTATATGCTCACCAATTACCACTTGAGTTTATCTAAAGCTAAAAATCCCACGTTTACAGTCAATTTTAAAGTGAGAGCTCTTCTTAGAGAAAACAGGGGCGCGATGCACTACAGGTGCACTATACATCAGTGCTGATAGTAATACATGATCTAATATACTATCGAATATACATACATATATTATTAAGTTCAATAACTTACCAAAAAAGGGCGCCATCACTTGATCCACAGCTACGGGTGTTTGGGCCAGGCTGAAGTTAGAACACTCTTATTTGTTTTATCTTAAACTTCCCATAGGGTAAAACTTTAAAAAACCGCATTACGACATGATTGTCACTTACAGATATTTAAATTGTATGATACGATTAACAAAAAAGCACGATAAGCTCATTAAATTTGCATACTCGTATATATTGTACAATACAAAGTATTGAAAATAAAATATGAAATTAAACTTCCGTTAGAAATGCACCTTCTATATATCATTAATATTTAGAAATTGTGTTTCTTTGATTGTTGGTTTCACACTAACGACTGATTGTGAGTTTGATGATTGATAGAAATTAAATATTACTTTGCGTTTACTTTGCTCTTCTTAATAGCTTTACTTTTATATGCGAGTATTGTTATTAACCGGCCGATTAGTATATGAATTGAGTTTTTGACTTTTGACATAGAAAAACTATTAAGCGATAAATCGGAGAGAATTAATGAGCTGTAATTTAAATTAATTATTAATTAAATATTAATTATAACACTTTTCGAATTAACACTTTCTAAGGGAAACAGAAGGGGGCTTCCTTTTATTTTATCTCTTAATTTGAATGAAACATTGTTCAAAATTATTGCACGCGCATGCCTTGCTTTCAGGTAACGATAGATTCTTATACTATGATAAAAATTTCAGTTTTTTTTTTGCTGTCTTTTCAATGCTTAGCTTACGCCTGATTCTCACTTGATTTTGCTACAAGCCACTCGCGCCGATTTCATTACAATTGCATTTCTATTTTTTTTTTTTATGAGTATAATAATACGTTTACGCCTTCCATTTATTCGTATGCAATTTCACTCGAAAAAAGTATAAAAGTCAAAATGCACATAAAACGCTTATCCAGTATTCTTGATGTAGTTCAATTTTGAAGTTCACAAGTCTCTAACGGTTTATATCTACAAAGGAAATGACGAAAATTATTAATAAAATTATTTTTTATTTTATTTTTTTTGTTGTAGTTGTTGCAGTGATATTAAACATTCATGGAACGTATGGATCTGTAAGTTTTATAGAACAATAGAAATGGAAAATCAAATTAAATTATTCATGAACTTTAGTAATTATTTTAAATAAAACAGAAAGATGATAAATTTGAAACAAAATACAATACAAAACAAGTTAAACAATTATATCGTATATACCTGCTTAAATATTTTCATTAAAACTTTATTTTCATTTACTATTTAAACGTTTTGTAAGGTTACCGAAGAACAAATGTACGCTGCCGGAAATATGATGCGTGACGTTTGTGCTAAAAAATTCCCAAAAGTTACTAAAGGTATATTTCGAAAACTTTTCAGAAAATTGTTCACCCCAAAAATTTACATCTCCGATACATTCGTTAAGGGATTAGTTCGAATTAACTTCTGCCTTGAAGTACCCTCAAACGTAAAAACATTTTAATGCTTTCCAAAACGAAAGAAATGTGTTAAGTAACTAGTTGCAGCCTTTGTTGGTAAAAAACAAAACATGTTTTAACGTTCCAGGATATTTCCAGGAAAATTTTTTGAGGTTTCAGTTACCTTTTTTGTTAATTTTTGGTAGAGTTAAAGAAACTGTAGAGTAAAAAAAGCATCTTATAATAATCTTTTGATCTCTATTAGCAATGGCTGATGGTATTCGTATTGGCAATATTCCTGATGACAAAGATGCAAAATGTTATATAAATTGTATACTGGAAATGATGCAGACTGTAAGTTTTTTATATTTTTTAAACCTATAGTTTTTATTAGGTCGCTTTCACAATGTTCGCTACAAATTTTAAAACTAATTTTAAACTAGCTTCCCGATGAGCTAGATACTTGAACCTTTTGGAGTTTTAGCCTTTTAACCACAGATCTGGATGACAATGCAACATTTAGCATAAACTATCCACTCACGCCCACTTTAAAGCACGATATTTGGGTCTTCTCAAGATGTTGGTACACATTTTGAAATTGATTTTAAACTAACTTCCCAAAAGTCTAGAGATTTAAAATTTTAACTATAGCTTAAAAATAAATGACAATGTGTTCAATAAGTATAACTGAACACCCACGTTCACTGGAGGGCAGAAAATTTGGGCCCGCTTTCGAAAAAACATTGAAAGGCTCTTTCGTGTTTGGTACAAATTTTGAAATTGCTTTTAAACTAATTTTCCGATAAGCTAGAGGTTTGAAGATTTAACCAATTTTAACCATAGCTCAGAACTAGATTAAATTCAATAATGAACCTTAACTAACCACCCACGCCACTTAGATGCAGGAAATATGGTTTCTTTCATTCATTTCGCTACAAATTTTGAAATTAATTTTTTACTAGCTTCCCGGCGAGCTAGGGACTCGAAATTTTAACCATAGATTAGAACTAGATGACAATGCAACCTAAACCATAAAATAAACCACGCCCACTTTAAGGAGAGAATAGGGACCCTCTAAAAATGTTCGCTACAAACTTTAAAATTTATTTTAAACGACCTTCACAATGACCTGGAAATTTTAACATAGAAGTAATAGACAATGATATATTAAATATAAACCATTCACCATTCACGCCCACTTTGAGGCAATAAATTGAAAAAATCAAAAATTTTACGTTAAGAAATGTAACTTTTAACTTTTTAGTTCGTTGTAAAAACGTTTTATATAAACATTTTTTTATCCGATACCATGTTATATATTTTCATTCAGAAATTATTTTTTTTACACAATTTCTTTCCTCCATTTCCTCAAATTTTCTTAAAACATTGTTAGACACATTGTCTATACTTCAATTAGTATACTAATTTATAGTTTAATATTTTTTCAGATTAAAAAAGGCAAGTTTAATTATGAAGCCTCACTGAAGCAGGTCGATATATTATTACCCGACGAATACAAGCCAGAGTATCGCGCGGGTCTTGCAAAATGTAAGGATGCAGCTGTGGGTATTAAAAATAATTGCGATGCTGCTTTCACTCTACTGAATTGCTTACGTAATCAAATTACCAAATTTATTTTTCCTTAAAAACAAAAATTGTTTGAAGTTTACATAATAAAATTCATATAACTTTAGTAAAATAATAAAGCAAGCAATGTTTATTATTTCAAAAGCATATTGAAATGTTAAGTTATATTTCTTAAAAAATTTATAAAGATACGTATTAGGGGAATTCGAACATTGACGTAACTCTGTGTAAATAAAGCGCAAAATGCAAGAATATTAACCCTGGGACTAATATTTAATGTCCTGTCCGTTGTTTTCGTTTTGTTCAAAACTTAGTTATTTCTGAAATGTCTTTACGTTTAACATCGGTGTTTTTCGGCGGCGTATTCCTACATCATTGCTCGAATACCATTAAAATGTAAATATGTATAAAAGTCGCATTGGCAACTCGAGCTTAAATGTCAAAAGTACACTTTGACATTTCGAAGAATATCTTGTTTACTACGATCCATATAGAACAAATTCTTCACTGGCTTTGTCAAAAAAAGGAAAAATTTAACCCATCCTGTAAAAAAAGAATTATTATCATATTATTTTGTAAGAATTGTCACAGAATCCAGTAAAACTTCCGCCCGCGAGGAAGGAAATGAAAATGCCATTGAAAAATGATGGAGAGTCAGATGGTGAGGGCGACGTTTCTGGTGCAGAATCGGAACATACAAACTCCAGCCAGGGTCATGAGTCAAGTGATGAAGAAGCAAATGAGATTGATTCGGACGACTCTTCCGAGATGGATGCCAACGAAATCGAGCGAAGGCGTGCAGAGTGCATTGAAAACATGTGTAAGTGTGTATGAACGTGCCACTGTGTGCCATCAATTAAAATCTGGTGAGGCATTCTACATTTCTATAGCTCATCTGGAACGTCAGTTCAGCCAATTACGCGAACAATACTACTGCGAACGCATCAATCAGATCGACAGACAGTTGGCTGAAGTGAGAAACGGCCGCTCTGATGAATATTTGCAGCCCCTAAAAGAACTGGATAAAGTGTATCGCAATCGCATTGAAGTGGCGGAAGTTCTCAGAAGATACAGACTGGAAAATATAGAGCACAAATTCCAATCGGAAGAACAGGCCGCATTGCAGCACTTTGAGGTAAAAACACGGTTCATAAAAACCAAATTTTAAATGCTTTAATTGTTAATTTAATACAGAGTGAAAAGCTTCTTGCACTTGATCAAATCTATGATGATCTGATGGACAAAATAAGACGCCTGGAAGAAGATCGCCATAACGTTGACATCTCATGGGCCGACTGGGGCACAGACAAACGAACAAGCAAAGTACGCGGTCCAGGTCGCAAGAAAGCTGTAACCGTTACTGGACCATATATTGTATATATGCTGCACGAAGAAGACATACTTGAGGACTGGACGACGATACGAAAGGCTCTGAAGAGATCAGCAGCAACAGCTGCAGCGGCAGTTACAGCGACAACATGATAATTGTCAAAAGCGAGCTATGCCAAGTCGATTACTTACGCAGTAACTCTCTTCCCAATTTAAGCTCAAGTATTGAACTTTTCTTTTGTCCTAGATTCTCTGAAGGTTTATTAATTTATATGTTAAGCCACTGAATTCGAGCGCTTAGGTGATGAAATGATTCATTGATTCACTCATTAATTGCAAATGATGCAATTGACAATTGCTTTATAAATTTCATACATTTTTATTACTTCATGGTTGAAAACTGTTAATTTGAATCTTCGGCTTTGAGTAAGCATTCATTTTTAATAACTTGTTCCTTTGAGCAACTAAGCACTTGTTTTCAGAATGACTCAATATGAGAAATAACTCTTTTAACCCATACTGAAACTTCTGCTGTTTGAATTTTATCATATTTTTAAAGCACATTTGAAGGCAGATATGTACTTTCGGAAACAACACAATACTCTATACCGAACCTTAATGTCATATACCATTGCAATAAAATTATAATAGGAATACGATTTCAAGATAGTAATAATTTTTTGTGTTATTTTAGAGTACGGTTGATGTTATGCAAATAACATTTTATCCTCCAGAATGTTTATTTAAAAAATAGTTTAGTTTTGTACTTTTAAAATCCCACTAGATGAAATTAATAAGTGTAAACTGAAGTCAATAAATACTGATATATACAAATAGTTCAAGAGTAATTTGGCTTCCACTTTCGTTGAAGAATTCAAATGGGGATTAGAAAAAAAGTAAATTCACTGTCAAAACATCTCGAGATCATCTTACTTTTGTGGAGACATACTTCATTAGTAGCTTTGCTATAGATTTTAATTATTTCCGAATTTATTTTATTTCAAAAAGTTAGAACCCTTTTTCTTTTAAATACTCCCGCACCTCATCAACGTAATCGCCGTGAAACTGTATTTGGCCGCTCAGTTCATTAACACGACTGGCACACAGTTTCCCGCCGCGTGCCTTTTCGACAACAACACGAAGATCTTTTTCCAGCGCCCAGATATCGCCCTCAATCTTACGTACCAAAGTGATGCGACGCAATCCACGAAATGTTGTTTTCAAATAAACCGGCACCATGTGATTTTTTGTACGTGCTACAAAATATTTTACTTTTTCAACATCTAATTGCGCTGCTGGTGGCTTCCAACCAGAAGGATATTCGGGTTTGGGAATTGGCTTCGGCACAGTTAGCGGTGGTAGAAGACGCTCCACGAACTTCCACTCCGGTGGATTCTGCATCACTTCGACCTCAGGATACTCGTTGAGATCTGCAACTTTTGGTGATGACAAGTAACTGGAATTTCGCAGGGTAATGACAGCAGCCATCTGAGGATAGTTTAAGAGTATAATGTTTGGGTATAAAAGAAAAAAAATATTCCTACCTGTGGCATTTTCTTTAAAATTTGAATAGTTGTGAAATTTCGTAATATTGGGGAAGTTATAAATCTTGGAAACATGTTTACTTGGGCCTTTTATCAATTTAATCGGCGAATTATATACATCCAGTTAGCAAGAGTTATCGAAAACAAGTTCATGACAGTTATGTGAAGTGCACATTCATATTTGGGTGGTTTATACAGTTTAGGACTTGATAATTTATTCAAGAAATTTATATGAATGTAACTACTACTACTTTTAAATAAAATTTGAAAACAAAGAAGAAACTTAAGAGTTTTATCTATCTATCTAACTAATCTTATTAAACGAGCTAAAATTGTATATACAATATTTGTAGCTTTTTTGAGATCGAAAACGGCTCTAAGGATTTCTATGATATTCACATATTAGAGAGATTGAGAGATTGCAAATCGATCTGTCGAGGTGTTTTTTCTAAAAAATTTATTTTGGTGGTTTTTTCTCTATTAAAGGGTTTGATCAACAAGTGTGTAAATAATTTATTGAATTTATTGACATCGATTTGTTTATGTTTTTAAATTTTTTTCTGTTCTGAAATAAAATGTCAGTATATATTCAAATATTTTTGTTTTGTTTTGTAAAACTTAAAGAAATTTATCAACAGATGTCAATGTTTTCAAGGCAAAAATGTTTATAAAAATTAAAAAAATTTTTAAAGTATACAGGCATAGAACGTCCTTTTTTTACTATTCACACTGCAAAAAAATCAAACATCTTTTATTTTTAAATATTTTCGCCCCATTAAACCTAATTCATAAAACTTGGCCTAATTCAATATTCATAAAACTCACTTCATAGAACTTGGCAACGTTCGGAAAAAAATTCCGAGCAACTGCTTGGGGTCCCAGGTTTTTTTTTCTTAAGGCGAAACTATAATGAACGTAGCCAGAATTAACAAAAAATTAAGAACGAAGCGAATACATGCAAATAATATGGTACAAACTATAATAAATTAAAAGAAATTTCGTTAAAATTTCGTTAACATTAACATTAAGCGTTAACATTAAGGAACATAAAGTGACATTATGTTAAGGTCACATAAAATTAACGTACCTGCATATTTTTCAACTGCCAAAACTGCCATTCAGTTGTAATATTTACTCAAGCAAGGATTGCGCTTATAAATATATTCCCATTTTCTCGAAATATGTTTCACATTTTTCCTCACGGATTTAGCGAGTATTTTGTACAGTGTAGGAAGTTAATATGTACTAAGAAAACTTCCTATAATACGAATAGATGCTATAATAAAAATTATAATTAAACTTTCTACACTGTAAAGAACATAAGAGAATATAATACATATTCTCTAATATGTAAAGAACATAAGAGAACATAATACATATTCGTTAAGTTTATCTGTATGTTTACATTTACATGTATTTTTCAGTTTCGAACATATGTACATATTCGTTAAGTTTTCAGACAATGTTGGATGATGATGATAGTTTTGAAAACGTTCTTCGAACGAAAAAACGAATCGCCAAAACCGTTTTGTTTTTCTGCCAAATTTGAAAAGGGATGACGGAAATTTGTTTCAAAAACCATCAATAAAACGCTTTTAAAGAAAAGATTTTGTAGTATTGTAGTTTTATTGTCGTCGCATAAAATTGAAGTGTTTGAACGCGCAGTCAGAGAAACTGCGGCGGCGAATTAAAAGCACAATCTAATTGACATGCGATGTGCGAGAATAACTCTTACGCTTTGTATATGTACAATATATGCGCAAATGTAAATTTAACTAAATCTACCTAAGGCAACAACAACAAATAAAACACTAACAATAATAAATATTAATTAAAATAAACATTGCAGGCGCAGTTATTGTCGCCGCCGCAGCATATGAGTCCGGCGTTAGGCCGTTCCTTCGTTTGTTTACAAAATAGTCGCGAAACCGCTGCTAAATTGTTATTGAAACAACAATAAACGAAAGGTAAAGCAATCACTTCGAGGGCTAATGAACAGTTAGCTGGATAACAGCTACAAACCTGTCAGACAAAAACCTAGCAGACGAATAACCGAGCCTTTTTTACGTGGACTTGTTTTTTGCATAAACATACGTACATATGTACTACATATAGACGTACATACATATACATATATTCGCTGCAGCGAAATTGAAAGCAATTGTAGCCATTTTTTGGCGGCGAAAACGACTGACGACAACTGCATCGCAGCAAGTGTTGCAGTTGCATACGCTGCACTCGAAAAATGTTGTTGTACTCTGTGACGTCAGCTCAACGTCAACTTTGTAGTCGTCAGTATCCATCCAGTGGCAACATGGGACACGCATGCACCCCCGCACCGGCTCTTGACACAATAAACCTGTAGCAACGGTTCGCCCACCCGAACCACAGCGCACTCCTCATTTATTCCAACGACAACAACAAATGCAACCAAACCAACCAGCCAGCCAGCCAGCCAACAATTCAATCAGTCCCTCGGTCGCATTGAGAAATGCATTCTCGGCGCTCACCTCGTTTCAGTTCGTTCGGAATTCGCGCGGTTTTTACTGTATGGTTTTCTGGTCGGGCTTTTTATTCATAGCTTTTTTTGCGCAGTGTTCACTTAACGTTCGTTGAGTCAGGTTGAGTGTTTGGCACGTGTGCTGTGTGTGGCTTTGTGGTGCATCTGAAGCGGAGGACTCCCAGAAGCAGCAACAATTACTTGATTCAATCGTCGGACTGTGCATCATGAGCCGCAAGGACGATCCTGTGTTCAATGTAAAGTTCGTGCAACTCGTTGAATCTCATCCGTGCCTGTGGAACTCCACGCTGCCAGCGTACAGCAAGAAAGATGAAGTGCAGAAAGCTTGGCAAGAAGTTGCCAACGAGACGAAAGACACGCGTAAGTCCGAGTAAATGTGGAAAAGAGCTTTTTCGCCGCGTACTGAAGCAGTGCTATAAAAAAAGTGCATGCGATGAAGTGCGGGCGAAGTTTAGTTTAGGTTAGCTCGCTAAGTACGGCTGTGTGTGAGTGTGTGTGTGTGTGTGTTTGTTTATGAATAAGAATGCATTTTCATGCGTTGTATGTATGTAGTTGCATGCATGCAAACATTGTAAAATTGTTGCAAAGCTTTCGTTCGACTGCATTTTGCGTTTCAATCGTTAGCTTTATTTGTTTTATAGGCTGACCGCACACTGCTGCTGCTGCTGCTACTGCCGTTGTTATTATTTTGTCTTGTTTTGTTGTTGTTGTTGTAGCAGCTGTTGTCGCTCTTGATACTTTTGCCGCAGCCATATTTCGTTTAGGTTTCAATGTTTGAATTGTGATTGCCATTGCGTTTTTGTGCGTTTTGCAAATTGTATAAATTTGCCATTCGCGCTATTTTCTGCCCGCTTTTGATGACGGCGCCCGTTTCGTGCATCTCGTTGTGGTTACTTGCTTGCAATGTTTTACGAAAAAGCTTCAGAAGTTAATACCTGTTCGTCATTTTTGCTATTGTTGTTGTCGTTGCAATTAACAATAAGTCATGCAATTTGTTAAGTGGCTAAAGGCCAATGTTTGGTGCCAATAGCATTCGTGGCCATGCCTGCCTGACATGATTATGCACATTGGAGCCATATTTTAGGGTGGTTAGCGCCGATCGACTTAAGGTGTCGCATCACAGCATCACAACACTCACACACACTTATAATGAAGATAACAAAAGAGTCAAGAAATAATAGAGAGACCAAACCTTTACTGCCCATAATCAAATCCTTCTAATAATCAGATTTTACTGTTCCGATGACCGAATAATAACCTAAGTCGAGTATGATTATATATCACAGAATCTATTGAATTTGTTTGCGTCTTCGGTATAAACTATCCCTCAAGCTGCTTCTTAAGGACTAATTGTTACTCGGAATCCTTTTGCACCCTTCCTCATCCTCATGATGACGATCAGCCTGTTGCTCTATCTGCCTAACGAGCTCCAGGCAATATATTAAGGCTCAGCATATTTTAATGCTGCCTAACAAACAGATCCTATTCTAATTGTGTTGATGTCGGTGGGTTTATTACAACCGTGTCGGCAACCACACATTTCACAACCCAACGACTATTATTATTCATTTCACTAATTTTTTAGTCTCTAGTCCTCTTTTCTACATCGACGAAATTGACGTCTCGACATTCATCCAAACCGAAATTAAATCAAATTCCAAACTAGCTACGATTTTTAACTGTCTCTTTACTTATCAGTTACGATACATAAGTATTCGTACTTTAAGCTGTAAAATTTATCAAAACAGATAAAAAATCAGCTATCGGAGCTTGTAAACCAGAGAGTGATAACTTCTAAATGTAATTTTGAAGTTACAATAAAATAAAATAAAGCAGAGCGTACAACGCGTACAGTTGAAGTTAAAACCTAGTACAGTTAACATCAAAAGTTGGTACGAGTATTTTTCATGGATAAACGGTTCGTTTGCCAGTGTTTATAGCGATGGGGAAGAAAGCAAATATTATTGTATATACAATACATAAATACATATTATTGTTAACAATACAATTTAATTTATTGTAAATTGTAATTGTAATTTAATCCTAGAACTTTTATAGTCAGCAAGCAATTATAGGAATTATTTAAACAATGATCTTGTCTGCTGACATCACTAACAATATCGTGATATAAATGGTTATTTTAAGACTTCTAGAATGACAATTTCGAAATGAAATCCATATAAACTGAAGCAAAAGATTGATAACAGTTTACTTATGCTCAATCCTTGCTAATATTTATTTAAAAAGATAGTTTAGAGATCGTTAAGATTGCGAATTAAAATGTGATATATTTGTTTAGTAAGTTTTGAGAATTTACCTCAATATATGTACATACATACCTATCTTTTAGTGCAATAACAAAAATCTCTTTTATCTATCTTCTTTTTTCTCTTTTCCTGCATAGTGCGCAACTGTCGTGAGCGATGGCGTACCATACGCAGCAGTTTTCTACGATCCCTCAAACTGGCCCGCACGAATACGGGGCGTGGCAAACGCAAGTATTATCTTTCCAAGTATCTTCAATTTCTGATACCGTACACAAAAACGCGTCTTAAAAACGGTGGCGGCCTCACAACACTGCGCAAATGCCCGCCGCCGCCCATGACCCGCGTCAATCACATGCCATTGCCTGCCATTAACAGCGAGGACACCAAAGACTCCAATACCTCCGAAGTTGCCATCGCTGAGGAAGATGTTGTCGTAACATTGCACGAAGAGGCGCAACTGCAACGCTTTCCTGCAATCAAAACTGAAAGGGATGTCGTTAGTCCTTTGGATGTGCGCTGTAGAAGTCACTACCCTGCAACGGCACCAACTACAATAACAACCACGGCGTTAAGTTCCATACACCATCTCAATACCACGCACAATATACACAGCAGCAGCAGCAATAGCGCTCACAATAACATTAACAACCACAACAACAGCAGCAGCAGCAACAACAACCACAATAACCACAGCACAAACGGTCCACTGAACGAGCCGCCGCCGCCGCCGCTGCCGCCGGTCCCCCAACGATCACCACCACAACCACCGCCACGCAGTGCGTCCGCGGTCGATCTGACGGAATTTGCCGAATGGATAAAAAGTAAAAATGATCACCAACGCCATTGTTTAATGTCCCAACCTGATGCTGATCAATCATTTCTCAACAGCTTGCATCCATTTTTAAAGGAAATGTCCGGAAAGCAGAATCGTCGCTTCCGCCAGCAGGTCATTGGTTTGATCGATACCATTCTAGAAAATGCAGATTGAGATCATCAGATCAGTAGATCTGATCCGGTGGTAGATCCGCAGCCAAAGCCCGCCAGAGACGCATAATAATTATATTCTTTATATGAACTATTGTGTATTTGTATATTTTCGATTGATACGACGATACGAAGTCTCGTGTAAGAATGAAGAATGTTTCCAATAAAAGCTTTAATGAAAAAGTGGTATTTAGTAAAGAACATGCATGTGGTAATTATTTTTGGCGGTGAACTTTTTTGGAGAACTTTTTTAAAAATGTTGAAATAAAAAGTAATTTCCGAAGTTCGTTAACGTATGTTTAAAAATAATTTATATGAATTAACTGAAATGTTATATATTTTAAGTATATGTATGTATGTATATAGTATTTAACAAGTAGATATGTATTTATACTATATTTGGTATCAGGTTTATTATACAAGTGGTGTATAATAATGATGATGATGATAATGTAAGGGGAAAATTGTAAAGGGAAACACTCTCTAAAGCGAAAATTGTCGTAAAGGGCAAGTATACCCGTTTTTATCAACATTTCATTATATTAATACTCTTTAAAATGCCACGATCGTCACGTTTTTTCAGAATTTTTAAATTTTTGTAAAATTCTTTGCGAAATTTCTTAAGTTTTATGTATAAATGTACTTCCCAGAGGCCTTTTGTTTCCCCGTAGTGTTAATAGAGTAGGTCATAAATGCTATATTAAAAACCTTGCGCTTTAAACTATCACTTCCGGTGTGATTTTTACAAGAAAAAGTATACATATACGAATGAGAAAGGAATATGTGTTTGGTGGAGAGATGGCTTAAAAACATACTAAATATTTTCTTTCATTCATGTTAAAGATTAAAAAAAACATATCCGAAAGGTCGAACCAATTTTGGGAGGTCTTTTTCCAACTATTGAACACCATGAACCATGAATATTTGAGTGCGATTACTGAGACGACAGGATCCAACATAAAAGAGATCCCGGAAACTGAAATATTTTCAGTTCCATTTATTCGCTACTACCATTTGGAAGATTATATTTACGTTTGTGTACACCTCATGCAAGGAACATCATCACAAAAACTACATTATGGCTACCAACATTGTCACCTGATCCCTGACGACCCAACGACCAGCCCCTCAAGAGACGTCGTCGCGATTGTTTGGCAAACAAACTTGTTAATGTGGCAAATTTAATTTCGGTTTTCGTGTACGTGTACACGACACGTACACGTGTCATACTCGCTTGCTCTTGTCATCATTCGAAATATTCACTACGGCAAAATGTCCATTACGGACAGCATCTGCAGCAAGCAATGTGGTCGTTTGTCAACTCATCACCCAGCGGAGTGCAAATCCCCTCAACGCCCTCAGATCTGGCAACCAGCAGTGAGAGGAAAACAGACAGATCCAGAACTTTTAGTACAGGAAAAGTAAGAATTAGTGGAAGAGCGGAAAAAAGCACAAAGGAAGTATGTATTCGTACATATAAAAATAAAATTCAAATTAATATAGAAACAATAAAATAAAAGAAGAAGGGAAGGAGTATGAGTTAAAAGGGAGGTGGATGTGTGAAGGTTTGAAAATAGCTAAAACCCATTTAAACAATTCAACATTCTTTAGCACACAACCATGTGCATGCATATACTACATACAAGAATACTGCTGCATGCAACATCAGCATCATTGTGATACAGTCTGGCACCACCATCATTGTCATCATTATTTCTATCAACATCTTCAACAGCAATACAATAAACTTCTCCGTAATCTTACTTTGTTACGAACTTATATTGTACAAATCGCGTAAATAAAGGTGTTGGAACAGAAAGCATAATTGTAAATTTTCTATTAAAAGTAGGTGCAAGTAAATTTAAGCATTACGCAATTGCAAAAATTCAACAGTGTCTTTATTACAATGACTACAAAGAGAAAGCTCAAGGTTTTTCGATGCTCTTACGAGTCAACGATGCAAAAAACTGCTCTTACTTGATTTCTCTTTCTCGACCCATTTACGAATTTCTACAGAAGCGTAACGAAATCAAGTCATTTCTCCATGAATTTATCACAAGCGATAAATAATTTATGCCCTACACGATAGTATTAACCGCCAAAAAAAGCGTGATTGAAGAGCTTTCGGAAATAGTGGTAAAGACGCTGTCATTTACGTTGGTTAAGTCAAAAAATATATTAACATTTATATCTACCCGGCACTCCTCGTACCACTGGAGCTAGGAAATTGCACCTTCTTCAACTTGATATACTCGTATCCAGTGCCAACTTCATTAATTAAGAATAATATTTATTCCTCGACAATCCCTGCAGGGTTTCCTGAATGTCAATGAAGTCAATTCGATATTTCGCAATTTTTCCCATTTAAATGCCGTTTTATTCAATTAAAAGTGATAAATCTGGAATGAAGAGCGGCTGAACTAAGAAGTTTGTACTCTTTGGGATGCGTTTCACGTTTCCTTAAACTGCAAAAATAGTCTCGCTTATCATACCATCATCCTAAAATCCTTGATATCGTCTTGGTGTAACTTGTCTCTTTGCTCGTCGCTCGCAACAGTCGCAAGTTTTCAGGGGGGAAAACAAGATGGCGATGCTGAAAATCAATCTTAATAGAGTGTAGGAACAGAATGCGGCGATCTGGCGACGGCGACTGAAGGTTTTCTCTTCTTAAGTGTCACGTCTCAGTGGCGTCAGTCAAAGTTTGGTTACATTTTTATTTCTATGTGTTGTGTAGAATTATGCAAATTGCACAAATACTGCCGATTATTTGCTTCATTTGCAAATAATTGTCGATTATTCGCTTAACATACGGTAATTTGCGGTTACCAAACTGAACTTATTAACTTAAGTATTAACCTATTTATGGCTTAAATAGGTTTCAATTCGAAGTTTTATTAGTAATGTTTCTGTGGCGGTATCACTTTATCGGTAATTACCTCAATAAATATGTACATATAGTACAAATATATGTATGTATGTTTTGATTATCGCTTGGTCTTAGCCTTGCATCAATATCTTCAATATTCTTTTCTTTGTGAGGCTTTTTAAAATAATTCCTGGATACTAAAGAGAATATGATTAACCAGAATTAGTTACCTCAATTTTTTGTTACAATCGGTTGTGCCGAAGGGGCACTTTTCTATAACGGTTGTGAAGAATTTTACATATAACTCAATTTCATAGTCGTAGAATGAAGTCATGTGTTGCACGCATCAAATTCAGCAGAAAAATAACGAGAATATTTTAACTGATAATTTCTAAATTCCTTCAGAATATTTGATTACTGAAATTAATCATAAGCATTATGTTTTGAAAATAACAAGTTAACAGGTAGAAACGCAAATTGAAATAACACCAAATTTCACTAAAAATCATTTATTTTACACTATAAAATTTGAAAGAAATATATACTAATTTTAAGAAATTTTTAAATAATTAAAAACGCTTAAAATAATAATCTTAAAGAATTTTGTTATATTATGTATACATACAAATGTATGTATATAGATTTTTTAAGATTTTTAAATAACAATTTTAAAAGTCTCAATTGCTGAATGAAAAAGCAAATAAATCGTTTATTTTGAAAATTGTGCAAGTCTACTTTTGTCTAATTTCGAGATATTTTTGTGAATTTTAACATATTTTAACGCAACTCAAACACAAAACCAGAATAAAATAGTATGTATTTTTTTTTTTTTTAATTTTGAAAAATTCTTGAAAATCTTAGGATAAATTTCTTAATAATTTGGAGAAGATTGAACATTATCTGGAATATATTAACTTGGATAAGAAAATAATGAATGAGTAATGATTCCTCAATGCGCAATAATTCGATTAGACTGAATCGATTGCGCAAGTGTTTGGAAAAAATTACAATATTTTGATTGTTAACTAATTATAGTCGTACTATACACAATATAATCAAGTCTCGAAAAGGACTTGTTGTTGTAGTATTTATGCTCTTACAAATATTTTTAAGCTTCATTCTTCTTCTGCATATTATAAGCAAACTAGAATTTAAAACTTAAAAAAGATAATTGGTAACGAAATACAAAGTAAACGCTATTGAGCGGAGATTGTAGACCTACACGAAAGAAATACAATTGCCAGACTATACCTATAAATATATGTATGTACTATATCCCAAAATCGGGATATTTGCTGTTGCAAACTACTGGATTTGGATATTACAATGAGTCTCCATTATTTTCTGTCTGATTTCTTAATTTTGGAATTGCTTAAAAAGCCGAAGAATATAGTATGTTTAATATACATACATTTCCAATACGGTATAACTTTTTATACTAGACAAGACCATAGTGACAATTGTATGTATGTATGTAAATATATGCTTTCAAAAATATTGAGATGAATTCAACAAACGCTTAATACAATATTATAAGTTGGTCATTTTTTTAAAAGGTTTTATAAGTTTAAAAAAAGTAAATCTACTAAATCGAAAAAAAACAAAGAAATGTGTCTTAATTTATAGTAGTTTTCAGCATACATGGCTTTGTTGTTGTTGTTGTTGTGGGTTTTGTTGTTTAATCTAGAACAAACGTTTGTTCAATATTTAGAGAGTTATATACTATGTATATTGTTCAGCTTTAGAAAGAATCAGCATTTATAAAAATTTAACTAAAAATAATGGATTTAATTGTCATGGATCTGGCTGGTTCTTCATTTTCTCTTCATATTTGAACTAATTTTAAAGTCTTTTAAAAATTATATATGTAACAAAAGCAAAAAGGCAAAGGCCTTATTATTGAGAGAAGCCTTTAGTTTATATCCTAAATGTGCATATATTTAAGAAGATATCCCCGAGATCGATTTAGTTACCACCAAACTCATTATGATAGACTTTTAAATAGAAAAGAGATAGATAAGAATTTGATAAAAAGGAGTAGATGTTATAAATTCTTTCAGCGTAGGCTATAGTTTTAGAGTTATAAGGCAGAAACTTAACGACGTTAACGATTTTGTCAAAGTTTAGCCCTATTTAACCCTTTCTTATCCATACCCTTATAAGAGATTAAGCTAGCAACTTTATAAACTTTAATAAGAGCTTAAAAATAGTGATTAGGATTTCCTGTATGCCTTTAAATGAAGGGTTGGCCTTTTTATAAATATAGGAAATACGTACATATGCACAAATACGTACATATGCACAAATACGTACATATGCATATATATCCCGATTGGAGGTGATGGATTTTCTTTTAAAAAACCAGAGAAAATGGATTGGCTTTTTGTAAAATATTATTATCAAAGTAGTCTAAAGACTCATAACTACTGATATTTTATCGCGTATTAGTGTATCCATAGTGTATCCATTAGTCTATCCATGTAATTACTTTTTGCATAAACTATTTCTAGGCATTTTCAGAAAGTTCTTTTTCTCTGTGTACCTAGAGTGTACCTTTTTTACTAAAACCAATAATTTCACAGCTGACAGATTTCCAATTATGAGATGAAAAATGGCATTTGACAAGTTCATACGTATCACGAGTAAATAAACTTAATTGAGTAGTTGATATAAAAACTTGCAACGAATGCAAATCACTAACAGTAAGAAATAAGTGTTACGATTAAGCAAGAAGCATCTTCCAAAATTTAAAAAAAAAAAAAAACTGTGAAGTGTAACGAAAAGTTCGGAAGAAATGTTCAAATTTTGTGGAATTTACATCCTGTATATCCTTTGGATAGCTTTTAGTGGCGTCGACGGTGGCTCGGATGAAATGATGCAGATGTTTATGAATGCCGCAGAAGCGTGTGTACCCGAAGTTGGTGCATCAAGTGCGGATGTGAATAATTTGATGAATGGCGAAGCAGTGACCACCAAAGAAGGAAAATGCTTGCACGCCTGCATTATGAAGACTTTTAATTTGGTAGATCGATTCAGTCCTCTATAAAGGGTTTTCCAATAAGAACGGGTCGATGTTGACAGTTGTCAGCATCTTTATTATTTGCACGTGCTGGATCGTGTAACTTGCCAAGGCGATTAGGCATTACTGACTGAATTATAAACAACAGATTTGACAGACGCCGCCAAAACAACATGACTACTACAGACTGTCAATATCGGCCTTTCTATTGGAAAGGTCGACTATCGGCCGTCCCTTTTGAAAAACCCTTTATTATACAGTTATCCAAAAGTACCTTTAGGATATCTGCCATATCTGTCAAACGACATGTTTCTTGTCGCTTTCTTTTAAAGGTTTTTTGTAGGTTATTTCTAACCTACAATGATGGACGAATTTAGCCAATGGAGTCATATACTAATGCAGAACGTCTTAAAATTATTAAAATTTATTTTGAAAATTATTGTTGAATAAAAAATACCCATCGTAAATTATGTGATTTTTTTTATATCATCGTCCATCGGAGCAAACAATTTGATTTATACTATTTGAGCAAAAACTTATGGTCTACTAGACTTTGCTTAAAGCTCGTTCGATTGAAAACACGTCGTTCTCAAAAATTGAAGCATTGCAAAATCTGACTTTCGAATTGATGTCTGTAAACGTAAGGTCGTTATCGTGGTCATTTGGCAGATATCGTCTTCCCCACACAATTGTCGTACTATCTATGATAATTATCTATGATAATAATTAATTAATTAACTAATTAATTAGATTAATTAATTAATCTATTGATAATTAAGCCCCAAAAAACTAGTAAATAGTATGTTTCTATGTTCTTAATTAAAAAAAAACACCCTGTACTCTATTTTGGATAAGTCGTTATAAGCATTTTTAATAGAACATTTTTAGCGACAGCTTTTTATTCATCTATGACCATCATATTTCCAGATGGATAATGATGGTAAATTTGTTAAAGCTGTTGCCTTGGAACATGCCAAAGTCATGACGAATGGAGATGCCGAGATGATGAAAATGGTAGCTGAAATTATTGATATCTGCAGCGCTCTCAATGTTTCGAATGATCATTGTGAAGCTTCTGATGAGTATACAACATGCTTCAAGGAAACTGCGGCTTCGCGTGGTATACAGAATTTTACTATATAAATTCAATCGTTCTTACAATCTCAAGAATCTCGGAATGTCAAAGCTTACAATGCGTACAATGGGTCATGAAGTACTATAAAAAGTAGATAATATGAGTAGAAAATTTTAAATTGTTGAGTTATTGTTGTTGGTTGTTCTAGAAGGTGTGCGCGTAATAAAAATTATAAAAAATTATATAACTGTAAGATAATGCTTTCGACAATTATGTACTATACTAACAATATAATTAGGACCATGCTCAATCGTTGATTGGACTGATAATGAAAAAGACACTGAGGTCATGCAGAGAATAAAAGAAAGATGAGTTGATTTTGGAAGGAAGCAATTGAATGTCGATAAAAGAGATTTGTGAGACGAAAAAATCGCCCCACATCGCCCCAATGAACAGCTAATCTAACCTAACTTATTAGTTTATATTAGCGTTGAATAACCAGCGAGTGTCATAGTTTTTTGCTGCATGCCAGGAATAACGAGGGGCATTAATTTCTATTTTTTGCTAGTAGACAAAATCGATGCTTGCGGATGCTTCGACGCTTATGTGAACGCGCTATAATAAAACCTTGCAAAAATTGAGCCTTTCTATCCAGGATAATCAGGAGTAAATACCATAAGAATCACAAGAAAACATCGGCAGAAACGAGAAGAAGCAGGAAAAAGTGTGTACACCAAACAACGATTTCCTGTTGGCGACGTTGTACAACTTGTTTTGCTCCATCCAGGCGGCAGCTGCAAGAGCAACAGCTGCCGGTGAGACTCAATTTCAAATTAATCCATATAGTATATATTATACACACATCTATATAGTATAAACACGTAAACATTTACGTATGGGTGTATGCTTGTTCATGAAACAAAACGATTCCAGGGAAAAAAGGAAAAGTTAGCAACCGAAGTAAATCGCCTCGCAGTGGAAGCTATCTTCGGCACCACTACCAGCAACGCCAGTACCGCGCACTCGCTGCACCCGCTTTGACAAAAACAAAAAGAAACAACGACAGACACAACAACAACAACAACAACCACAATCCAGTGAACCCAGCCGACGGCGGCCACGACTACCATCCATCGATCGATCTCGGTCGTTTCATCCACTCAAGCACAACCGACAACGCCATCCATCGAGCAACGATAGAGACACGAACGTACGCACAAACGCACGAACATAACGAACGAACCCAAACAGCCAATTTTTCAGTAGGTTCTGGCTAACGAAAGACACTATAAAGCACAATGAACGATAATGATAAATATGCGAGGAAAGAAGAATGGGGCAGAGAAATGCGAAAGAAGAAGTAACGGCAAAAAGAAAGAGTTTTCATAATTATTTATCATTTCAATCCTCTTCCATTTTTCCTTTTTCTGTTGTACCATCATCACTCGTTCGTTTACTCTCTTGCGTTCGTTTCGTTTGCTCGGTGAAAACCCAAGCAAAAACAACACGTATGCACGAACAATGAAGAAGACGATGACGATGACGACCACACCGACGCCGACGCCGACTACGGCCGTATGGCGTTGGCGATGACGTTGCAGCTTCGTATGCGACTGCGAATAATAGCAAATGCCAGCTTGTGTCGGCTGACTGAAGCTGCGCTGCTGCAGCTGCGTCACCTTTTTGGGGCCAGCCGCAACGCGTTTACATATATAAACACGGAAGCAACATTAAAAACGATTGAAACTTTGCCGGAGTGTCGCCAAATTGCTTGCCAGCATGACATGACGCAACGCAATGCCACAAAATGAGTTTTTGCTGTGTTTAACGTTTTATTTGGGGATGTGCAGACCTGGTTGTTGTTGTTATTGTTATTGTTAATGAACTGTAGTGCGCTTTCCTTTTTCTGCTGATCAGAGCAGCAGCAGCCAGCCAGCGCTACACCACATTCTTGGCAGCCATTTTTGCTGCACTTGCAGTACGTCGTTCAGCGTTCGGCGTCAGTTGTGCATGTGTGTTGTTTTTGTAAATTCATTCTTTTCCCTTTTTTCCTTTTGTACATGCACTCTTTCTCTTTGGCATTTACATTTTGCTTAAGTATTTATTACTTTTCGACGTGCAGCAGCACAAAAGTTTCCATCCATTTATGATTAAGAGCTGAATTGATGTTTAACTGTTTTTGTTGTTTTTTTGGGTCAGCCACAGTCAGTCTTCTCTTTGCATGTTTGTATGTACATACATATGTATGTAGTTATTCTTGTTGCTCTACTAGCTTTAATTTTTATTTCTATCGTGCACGGCGGCCATGACGTCATCGCAGCGCTTCCTCTCATTTAATTAAAAGCATCCAAATTATGCTGTCGTTTTTGTAGTTGTAGATTCTGTAATTCATTGCACAGTTTCTCTGAAATCGAAACTTTAGAAAAGTTTATAGATACTAATACATACACATATGGTTACAGAAACCCTTCGAAAGAAATGGTTTATCGATAATTTAATTTAATTTTATTAATTTAAAATTTTATTTTATGAATTTAATCATATTTATTCATCGTCATCAGTTACGTCAAAGCTGTTTATAGTCGTTCTTTGACTTAACGACGATAATATTAACGCTTAGAGCATCCGCAGTGCTAATCATTTAAATAAATAAATAATTTAACATAAAAGCACTTGCTTATTTAATGAATTTACAATATTAAATTTCATAGAAAGCTACTTTCAATATCATTAAAAATTAGATAATACCTACAAAAATGAACAAAAGAGTAACACAGAATTATTAACAGTGTTGTTTTTATTAAATAGCATGAATAGGTACATATATCTATTCAACAAGTTAATAAATATTTTTAGTTTATTATAAATATATATACCTGCATCAATTTCTGATATCAACTATCGCTGCCAACCTGTACTCTTTTAATCGTATTTTTTACAGTCCAAAATTTCAACTTAAAAAAAGAAGAAAAATTTTAAAAAACTCTTTTTTTTCTTAAAAGTGAAAAATTTATTAACAGTCAATTACGAAAACTCGCTATTAAATGTACCTCTCCGACTGTCCCTTAATTAAAGCCAGCAGTGTTGTTGAAGAATTTGTTACATTTTTGTTGTTAATTTGCTTTTTCAGGCTTAAACTCATCAACTTCACATATCCTTAACGATGGCTTCGATCTTCCTGCAGTGTTTAAATATTTTAAATATTTAACACTGTTTACAGTCTATTAAAAGTCCTTGTGGATTGTCTGTTAACCAGTAAAGTCGATTAACTGTTAACCATCACTGTTGATAGTCTATTAACCATCACTGTTCATGGCCTGATTAGCGCATCGCTGGCGCTGATCTGTTAACCATCACTGTCGATGGCCTGTTAACCATCAATGCCGATGGTCTGTTAACCATCAATACCGATGGTCTGTTAACCATCAATGCCGATGGTCTGTTAACCATAATTTTCGATGGTCTGTTAAATTAGATTTATTGATCTGGTTAACATCATTATTGGTATGTTAATGGCACTGTTAATTTGTTGATTTGTTAATCATCACTTTTAATTTCTTGACTTGATAACTGTCGCTGTTAATGCGATGGTATTAACCAACGCTGCTGATTGCCTGTTAACGATCTCTGTTGACGCTCTATTCACCATCACCGCTGGTGGTTTCTTAGCGAACATTGTTGATGATTAAGAAAACGCAATCTCTATTGACCATAACCGGAATTTCGATTCAATTTCTTATTATATTCTTCTTGTGTATTTTTGGTATTTTTTAAATTCTAAAATAATTTTTTTAGAGATATTTTCTTTTTATATTTTTTTTTTCTAGATGATCACAGTTTCAGATATTCGCTTTTTTATTAATAAAGAAAATGTCCTTGTATTATGTGCAGAAGCTTTAAGAACCATTTTGTAGAGCTCTAGCAATAATTTTCTTCTTAACATAGTGAACTTAACTTAACTTAACATAGAAATTTGAGAGCTATTAAAATGTGGGATGAAGGTTGCAAAAAATGTTCCCACAACAAAAATTTCGCCGAACTTTTGTCGCAAAACATTTTGACTCATGGCAAATAAAAGCTATTCTCTCTCGTCCATTACCTTTCTTCCTACACGTTGCGGCCTACTGTCGCAAGCGAAACATTTTGTATTTTATTGACCATTTTTAGAAAATATTTAATATTTTATTTGGTTTCTTTTTTCGTTGTTGTTGAAAGTTTCAATAACTTCTTTCGATTTCATACGATTTAATTTAAGCAAATGTGGAAGCACTTTGAATTTGGTTTTTATAATGACGTTTCAATTTAAAACTTAAAGCGATCAAATAATAAACCGGTTTTCCATGTATGGAGAAACTAACAGCGATGCCTAGAAGCTTTTTACGTACCTACGTATGTATATTTTTATATGTATTTTTCTTCGCCGGTAAACACGAAAGTGTGAGGAGGGACAACGCCTTCCTATCTCAAATTACAACGCATATTTTCATATTCTATGAAACGCAATTTATACATTTTTAGATGTAGACAAGTTATAGATGATCGAGTTCACGATCACATGAAGACAAGTCCTACAAGTCTTTAATAGGGCGCTGTCCCGGTAATTTTTATTGTTTTGAAACCATTTTTTAATTCATATGGATGTTATCAAATACCTAACTTATGTTATACAGTAAATAAAATGGGTCTAATTAATTTTATTTTATTTATTTCTATATTTATTTTATTTAATCCGGTTCTTTTACAGAAATTTAATCCCTTCGATTTAAAATGTTTTCCCAAAAAATTGGAAATATAGTTTTTATCTCTGGAAATGAAAGATAAAAAGAAAATACTTAATTTAACGCCATCGAAAACAGACGAACGATTACCGGAGAAAGATGATTATTATGCTATTGGCGATGATTATTCAAGCTTCTACCACGAACCCAGAAAGAAGTTGAATATTCAGGAATATCAATAATACAGAACCGTACGGAGCTTGTGTTTAAAACTTCTTGTTTCGGTCTCTACAAAACTCCTTGGGACTGTCCAATTTACACCTTTTTCTGCTTTTCGCTGATAAATATAGTGACAGTTGTCCTTTTCTAACGACTAATTATTCAGCTCACTGAAAATTGGCGAACAATGAATAGTTTGTTCGTTATACAGGGCGATTGAATTTTTATTTCAATGGGACGCTTGGACTTTGCCGTTATGCATGAAAAACAATATGTCCTTACGGGACCTTTTGCAGGCTTCAATCGTTTTGAGGTAATTTTCGATGACTTTTTGACAGAAGTCGGGCTATAATTCGGCCATAACTTGACGTATGTCATTCGTTAAATACTCCAAAGTTGAGGAATTGTTCGCATAAATACGGTCTTTCGCGTAGCCCCACAAGAAGAATTCTGAAGCCGTCAGATCGCACGATCTTGGTGGCCAATTAACATCGTAAGATCGCGAAACAACGAAAGCGTCTTGGAAAATTCTCTCGCAGTAAAGCCAAAACCGGTCGTGTTGTTTGGCTTGTGGCGCCATCCTGCTAAAAGCACATATCGTCCAGATCCACAACTTCAAGTGCAGACCACAAGAAGTCCTTTATCATTGCGCTATAGCGGAATAGACAGTGGAATCGATAAATTTGGGTCGTCCTCAACCAGTCCTTATCCAGTTTCTTCGAATTTCCTCACTACGTTGGAAATTGTACGCTTGGGAGAACGATTACGACGACCATAATATTGTCGTAAAGCTCGAAATGCGGCCACAGCAGAACCACCAATTATTTGTGTAGAATGCTTTAACAAAGTTAACGCGTTGTTCGATGGTAAAACGATCCATATTGTAAAATGGCAAACCTTCAGTTAAACAAATGCTAGTTCGGTTGACACTGACATTTGACAACTACCAAACGTCAGGGCTTTACTTTCCGTTACTCGAAATGGATAGTAGTCTCTTTAGTAGTCTCCAGTTATTGAATGAACTATAATTGATACGCATAACCATTTTAACCCTCCTTTTAACATCTCGCACAACATTTACAAAGACGCCTCTACACACTCTTCTCCGCTTTTACGTGATTAAACTAACGTTTCTTGACTATAATTAATATTCGTTAAGCATCGTTTGATAAACTGACACATGCCAAGCGAGATTTCAGCAATGATCAAAATAAAATCTCATGCTCTGTGACAAAAAAGCGTGATAAATCCATTTTAAAAAAACTTCATATTCTTTAAGGTCATCGAATTAAGTAAAACGAATGGTGACTTTTCTTGCTTTCTGGCTTTCTTTCTTATCTTTTTTGTTAATAATTGTTTTTAATGCAAATTATTGTACAGAATCAACCACTCTTATCTGCAGCAACGTTGAAACAACTGATAAGACTGAAAATTTTCATAATTATTATATTGTATGTATCTAGAGTTTATTTTTAAATGGAATTTCTTTGCAAGATTTGATTAAATTTGTATTCCTTTTTTATTACAAGCTTAATGCAGTTTAACTGTTGTTTTGTTTTAAGAGAGAAAGAATTTAAAATTGAATAATTTTTTCCGAGTGGATAAAATGTGTTTTTCTTTGTTAATAGGACTTAGAATAAGGATAACTGTCTCACAGTGAGTGTAATGTGACAAATTATCGTGGTTAAATTATGCTTTTTGTAATGTCACCAAATCTTTAGAATTCTTTTTAAAGGTTTTAAGAACCCGCATTATTGTAAGATCACTAAAAAAAATTTTCTTAATATCGTTCCAGGGTTCCAAATTTATCTATGCCTATTTTCTATGCCTGGACCTTGAAAGCATCAGACAAGATTTGCTGTTATTTATAATGTTATCAAATTATCGTAAAATCATTCCAAAAGAGGGTAAATTCTCTCTTTCTAGGGTCCCAGTTCAGTGCAGGCCGATTTCCAATGGACCTCGGCATCATCAAATTAGATTCAATTATTTTTTTTAAACTTAATAAGCCTTAGTAGTCCTATCAAAAGAAGTCACTCCAAAAGAGACACCATTATCTCAGTTTAGGGCTGCAAATATGTACAGGATAATTTTATCCACGTCGGTATCAACAGATTAGGTTTGCTGTGATTTACGATTATCTAACATTATCAACTTATCAGAATTACTTCCTTTTAAAGAGCTTTATAAGAATAATATGAAGAATTACGCCCACGTAAGATGAGACTACTTGTAGAGTCTCAAATCTGTGTCTGCCGATTTCCAATGGACCTTCACATCATCATCAGACAAGACTTGCTGTGATTTAGGATGGCGCAAAGTTATCAAATCGACAGAACTAAATACCTTTAAAAGGCTTAATAAGCAACATTATCGTAAGCTCACTTCAAAACTGATTCAGCCTTCTCCGTAAACACCAAATAATCAATAACAAAAAACAACAAAACAAAACAATAACGAAAACGGTATTCATTCATCAAATAAAGATACCAAGAAAATCTAAGCTAAACTCTCATAAAAACAGTTTCAGGGGAAAATCGAATTCTTCGATCACGATTTCAGGATTGATTGATCAAATAGGTTTTCGAGATATCTTGCTTTTAAAGTGCGAAAACATAATCTTTTTCAGGGTTCAAGGTTTGGTTACATCATGAGGTAATCTTCGGTTAACATCTTAAATATTTCTTCGTTTTCTAGAGGTTTCAGTTAAAATGAAATCCTCTCGCTTTGTTTAATTTAGTATATAAACTTATTCTTTCGACAGTTTTATACGACTTGATATTTCGCCTTTATTCCGGAAAAACAACTGCCCTAAAAACTAGTCGATTGTTTCAGATTCTGCTTTGTTATTTTCCAAATTTGTTGTTATTAAATAACGAAAATAACTCAACAGAATCGGGAAGAATTAAGTAGTTTTTTCCAAATAATGGCGTAAAGTGTTGTTTCTTAACGCCATTTGCAATTTTATTGCATCATACTTTCCATATATGTATATTTGAAATTCTCAAAATAGGACTTAAGTCAATTTCAAAATAAACATTTTTACCACTTCATTAATCAGCAAATTTTGGTTTTACAAAATCTGATTGATGTAAGATATAGTATACAGGGTGTTCTGCATAAGATGCGACAAAAGGTTAGGGCGTGTAGGTGGGAGGAAAAGGGAACACTTTTTAAAAACACGACTTAAAATCGGGAAAAAATCTTAAAAAAATTATTTTTAGAAGCCAAATATTCATTTCTTAATATGGTTTTTAAATTGGGCTCCTACGTCAAACAGTTTTTGAGGAAATTAATTAAATTAATTATTAAAGAAAAGAAAAGAGGAAATTAATTAATGAAAGTTTTAAAAAAATTTACACAAAAAACTTTCGCAATTTAAAAAAAAAATGCGTACATAAGTATAATCCCAAAGTTCTCTTATACAGTCTAAAAACAGTGCTTCAAACAGAAAGGAACTATGTCCTATAGTCCCTAAAAAAAATTGAAAATTGTTCCGTAATTTTCAATTTTCGTAGTTTTCAATGGTTTTCTTTAAAAATACACTTTTTGCGTTAAAAGTGCAGAAATTGCAATAAGAGCGTACTGAGGTTTAGGCAAAAAATGTTTTTTTGGAGAAAAGTAAATTTCGCAATTTTCAATTTTCTCAGGAACTATAGGACATAGATCCTTTCTGTTTGAAGCATTTTTTTTCACCAATTTATTAGAAAATCTTGTCCTATTTTAAAATTCCTAATTTTTACAGTTCCTAAGGACTTTTCAAAAGTCCTAATTTTAAAACAAAATTCCGACCAAAAATGTTTTTGAGAAATTTTTTTAAAACTTTCAATTTTTTATATACTTATAAAAGTATATATATTCTGGCTCAGAATCACCTCCTGATTCGATTTAGCCATGTCCGTCCGTCTGTCTGTCTGTCCGTCCGTCCGTCCGTATGTGGAAATCACGATTACAGGAGAACGAATAGAGGTATCGTCATAAAATTTGGCATGAATATTATCTGTTATCCTACGCTGTTTGGTATTGAAAATGGAGAAAATCGGACCAGTGACACGCCTACTTTTTATAGAAAATATGCACTCATCCGTGGTTTTAGCTCAATTTATTTGCTTGTAGACCGAATTTTCAGGTAAAATTTTATTTCCGAGTCCACCATCTTAGACTAAAATATATTCTAAAAAATGCGCGTGACACGCCCACTTATATACTGTACCATATAATAAGGTGTTTGGTAGAAAAAACGGGTTTGTAGATGAGTTAATATATCAAAATTTGCTCCCCGTAAATTAAAAAAGTAGGTGTCACCCGCCCACTTTTTATCACTTCGGCAGATGCGGGTGTAGGGTATATGAGCTTCGGCCAGGCCGAAGATAACGCTCTTACTTGTTTTTTTTAATTTTTTACGATTTTAAGTAGTGTTTTAAGAAAATTTTAATAGTGTTTTAAGAAAATTGCCTCTACCGCCTAAACGGGATGAAGTTGACCTTCCCCTCCCCACCGTTTTACACGTTTTTTATGGTGTCGACTCAACCTACACGCTCTAACCTTTTATCGCATCTTATACGGAACACCCTGTATATTATATTATTTATATTATTTGAAACTTTTTCAAAATGAAAAGATAACGTAGAAAAGTAAAAATATTACAATTGTTGTTTTTTTAAGCACTTAGCGCTTAAAAAATTAACAGCTTATACAGATATTTCTTCTTGATGTTCGTTGAGTTTTTCGACAGGGTTGAATGATTATATGTAGGTTTTAAAACGATTAGACGTCATCCCTTGCCAAGTTTTTGGTTTGGCAACAAACCGGTTTCGGCGATCTGCCGTCTTTTGACTGGCTTTTCTCGTTCTTTCATTACAAAAACCTACTTTCTTTCGTTCGTCCGAACGATTTTTAATGAATGATAATTGTTTGAAACTCAAAACATTTATCAAACAACTTTGTTGGTAACTATAATCGCGCTTTTGTTGACCTTCGGAAGTTATCGATATCAGTAGATGCGAGAAGTTTCTCATGCTACCGTATCAATAATAATAATCTATCCGAAACAAGAGCAACAACAACAACAACAACAACAACATGCGAGTATGAATGCTTTCGATATGATAACACAACACAACAAACACACTTCAGGAACTTTACAACAAACAGGAAATCCGTACAATCTTGAACAGTCTGGAGACTGTTGCTGTTGCTGGCAACAAGGCTAAAGTTGTTGTTGTTGTTGCTGCTGTGGTGGCTATTGTTGTTTGTTTCAGTTTCGTTTTGGTTGTTGTTGTTTCTTCACTTTGTCTTACGGCAGTTTGTTTTAATTTTGTCCTCTCTGCAAAGAAGCCAAAAAAACAAAAGCAGCAAATTCAAACTAAAATCCGAAGTCTTTCTGTAGGCGAAGACGACGTACGTTGAGGCATGGCCGCGACGGTGATAGTCGACAGCGACAGCGACAGCGACAGCGACCGCAGAAAACCACGACTTCAATCAGTTCTAGTACTTTGACTGCGCTCACCGTGAGATATCCGTGCCCCACACTTCCCAGACGCTCTTTTTTGCTCGCGAACCAACAACAAAACTGCATGCAACGATCCACACACACACACACACCCAAACCCACAGGCAGACACCACGGTCCACAGTCCACGGCCGACCCCAACGCCAGCCTCGCCGTTCTCCTGCTCCACAAGCCCATGCGTTGCGATACAAACGATGGAAATGGCCTTCGGCGTGGCAACGAAGATTCTAGTTCGACTACGAGGTTCGGATTTGTTCGGCTCGTTGAGGCTCGTTTCGTTCACCAGCCAGCGTACAAGCAGCAGCGACAGCAGATTGTTTGGCGATCAAAGAAGAAATCAACGTTAATTCCACATTCCACTTCATCATCCTCATCAGCACAATTTATAGCGCTTACGTTTTCGCCAACGCCAGCGCCATCACTGTCGTCTTCTTTTTCGTCTTCGTCTTCGTCGTCGTCGTCGTCATTATCAGTGTTGTTGTTGTGTTCGTTGATTTTGTAGTGCAGAAAATTGTTCGTTGAATTTTTGATGATGACGACGTTTCTTCTTTGCTGATGTATATAGTATATGTTAAAAGTTTTTCTCTAGCTATAGCTGAAATTGTTGTTACTTTGTGTGTTTTGTTTCAATTTTCTTTTCTTTGAAATAACCTCGCTTTTAAACACACTTTTTATGGTTTTTACTGTCTTCGATTTATTTTCTTATAAATTTGCTAACGCTTTCATTTCATTTTGTTTCCTTGATTTGATGTTTAAGTATTTCTTGGCTTGTACAAAGTACAAAATTATTGCTATTTTCTAAACAAATTAGCATTGTCGCCTACGAATGAAGGAAGGCTAGAAAATTCTGTTGACGTGCATTCCGTCGTCAGTTGTTCGGGTTCGGGTTCGGGTTCGGGTTCGGGCCTGGTCGTCGTTGTCGACGGCATTGGCATGGTCATCGTCATCGTCTTCGTCTTCGTCATGTTGACTGTCACCGTCATTCATTGCTTCCAGTTCAGCTACTTTGGGATTGTACGGTGTATTGTATTTGCAGCGAGCGACATACTCGAGGTCAACATTTTTTGCTTCCTGGCTTTTTTTTGCTCACTGTGACTTCTCTGTCACTTTGTGTTGGTTTTGTAGTTGTTGCAGTTGTTTATTTTTTCTGCTCATTTTCACAAACAACTAAGCTTTGCGTGTGTGTCCTTAGCTTATTTTTTGAGCACAACACAATAAAACCGAACAACAACAACAACGATTCCTTATACATATACAACATACTCACGCATACATACCTACATGCTTACATACACACACTTTCATTCATTCATTCATTGCTATTTGAATGCCTGAAAGATTGGCACAGCTAAATACATATGTTTGTTGTTTTTGGTTTTGTTGTTATTTTTATTATTCTACTGTCGCTTTTGTGGCTTGCATTTCATGTCTCGAATGCCAAAGGTTTCGCTTGGCTAATGACTGACTACAAGTTGTAGGTTGTTGTTGCGTTGGGTGTAGGCCATACACGCTCTCGTTATGGCAAAAACCAAAAAAAACGTTAGTCTTTCGGGATTAAGAGAAGAATGGTAGGTGTACCCCTGTGAAGGGGCTGAAGGTAGATGTACCCTCTTTTTAAAAACAACAAAGTAAGCTTCAAAACTTTGGGCGCTATATACATACGCTTATAAAAAATCCGAGCACTTGCCGTTTTCCAACGCTTATCACTTCGCATTTCAACGTGGCGACGACGACCGACCCTCCATCGAGTCTCTGCTAATTAATTTCGTTCGATACGTTGTCGTTTTTTTCATTCGAGTCTGAAGCGAACCAATCGATTTAGTCAAGGTGACCTTGGCGAGCCAACGGGCCAGCCAGCCTTGTACATACATACCTACATACATTCAATCATTCATTCATTCATTATTAAACTTAATCACTTGCTCACTCACTCACTCACTCACTCACTCACTCACTCACTCGCTCGCTCTTTCATTCAAGTCGTCTGACTCAGCAGGTGTTGTCGCTGCTGAGCTGCAAAAGTTGTTGACCAAAATGATTTAATAATTTTCTTTTAAATTTTTTGTGAGTACTAGATTTTCAATGAATTTTTAAATTTTAACTTAAAACTGTAGAATTTGTAGAAGAATTATTTATATAAGAATTATATTGCAGCCGATTAATTGGTTGTCACCATTCATTGGTAAAGAGAGCAGAGACAAGTTAAGGAAGTGGCGCGAAAAATTATTTTGTTGTTAGTAAAACAACTGAAAGTGTTAAAAACTACTTCAAATATAAAAAAATTATGTCTCTGATTTAAAATTGCCTGCACCTGGTAATGCGGTACGAGCGAGATTCTTCGAGATTTTGGACTGAAAAAGCTTGTGTCCTTCTCGTATCAACCGGAAACCTCTGTCTTGCAATGTCATGGCCGTGCCCAAGGTAGAGTAATCCCCATTGGGTACGATTTTCCCAAAGGATTGGCTTTGCCCTTCTGCAGCGAGATGCAAAGTGTTTTATCCATTTCGAGTTACGGAACGTAAAGCCCTGCCGTTTGGCAGTTGTCAAATGTAAGTGTCAACCGACCTAGCATTTGTTTAACTGAAAGATGGCCATTTTACAATATGGATCGATTTACCATCGAACAGCACGTTAATTTTGTTAAAGCATTTTACAAGAATCATTGTCGATTCTGCGTGGCCGCATTTCCAGCTTATGGTCGTCGTAATCGTCCTACTGAGCGACCAATTTTCAACATAGCGAAGAAATTCGAAGAAACTGGATCGGTTACAGACATTGTAAGGCCTGTGCATCATCGCTTCGCAAGCTCGATCGAAAAAATTGCCGTAGCCGTTTGTTGAGAGCATTGCTGTGAGCCGTAGTGTTGAGGACGACCCGAATTTATCGGGTTTGCGTCTGGACGATATGTGCTTCCAGCAGGATGGCGCCACAGGCCACAAGCCACACAACACGATTCGCTTTGACTTTACTGCGGGAGAATTTTCCAGGACGCTTTCGTTATTTCGCGATTTGGCGATGTTAATTGGCCACCAAGATCGTGCGATCTGACAGCTTTGGATCTATTTTTGTAAGGCTACGCAAAAGACCGTATTTATGCGAACAATTTCTCAACTTTGGAGCATTTAGAGAATGACATACGTCAAGTTATGGCCGAATTATTGCCCGACTTGCGTCAAAAAGTCATCGAAAATTACCTCAAAACGATTGAAGCCTGCAAAAGGTCCCGTGGAGGACATATTGTTTTCCACGCATAACGGCAAAGTCCAAGCATCACATTGAAATAAAAATTCAATCAAAATCTGAATATTTAGTGTTCCTTTTTTTACTTCACTTTTCGAAAGAGAAAATGGATCACCCTGTAGAATTGGGTTTTTTATTATTTTAAGAGCATGGAAATACACCCATGACCAATATTTGACCTGTCATAACCAGTTACCGGAACTCATTAGTCAAGTTACATACGCTCTACCGGCCTCGCTTCTCATGAGAGCATCCTCGCCTGTCAACAAGTAGTCAGCTCCTTACAACTACGTTACTGTTCGGCCCTAACCTTTTCGTTTCTCAGAAAAAGTCTGGGTTCAAACTTGTAAAATTGATAAGAGCTCCAAAGTTTACAAAGGTACCAGTTGTATAAAATCGGTTTTTAGTCCATAACATAAAGTTATTTTTTTGTTATGAATATGCACCGACTGAAAAGATCGTTATACATACTATATCTACAATTGACAAGAGATGAAGGAAGATCGTTCGAAAATTCTTCATCATCTAAACCTGTTGGAAGACACAACGTATAGTTACATATATAGAGATTGTTTAATTACTTTAAAATTAATTTAATTTACACCACAAAAACTTCAAGGGAAAGAACCGTAGAGTTGAATTTAGTATACAAAGATAAGATAAGAGGCCTAGATAATAAATTAACGACAATGAATTTATACATTAAAATACTCGTACTTACCTTTAGTTCTATCCACTTGACTTAACTTTTATGACTTGACTTTTATGTATCGTACAATAGACGGCCTCTTATATTCAGCAGTTAAAAAATTCCCAATTATCGTTATTTTGGAATAAATAAACCTTTTGGAGCAATAGCGTACCAAGTACCTCAGATCCGCTACTTACGTTAAACATGGGTTAATATTGCTACAGATATTAACCCATGCTTGACGCTTGTAACACAAATTTGGAATTTAAAACAAAATTGAAACCAATTATGAAATCAACTCTTGGTTTTCAACATTTAAAAAATTTATAATTCATATTGTATTAGAGAAATTAAAAATGTTCACATTTTCCTTATAATGGTTTTCGGAGAATATCATAACATTTTTTTCTCCTCAATACGTAGTTAAGGAAAAATAAATTTATTATTACATATTTTTATAATATTTATAATATTTATTATAATTCTTTATAATTCTAGTGGTACTCGTATACACTAAAAAATACCGTATAAAAATGTGTTTTTAATGTTCTTACATTATCTTACATAATTCCTTAAAACTTCGGTGATCGTGTTAAATCAACCAAGTCCTTTACACGATTAAATAGAAAATTGTTAAATAAAATTTTAAAAAAATAAAATTATTGTTTTATAGGTTTTTCATGCCTAATTCAATTATTTTCATTTCAATTTCATTTTTCTTCATTTCAAATTCAGGTTTTTTCTATTGAAATTCAATATTTTTCATTTCAAATTCAATATTTTTTATTTCAAGTTTAATTAATAACAATTATTATTAATTATTGAAAGAAATTAAATAAAAATTTTGAATTTAAATTGAAAAAAATTTAAAACTTTAGGTCAGCAACGACACAAGTTGTCGCAAAAAAAACTTGCTTCGAATTTCTAATTGCAACGCTTTGGCCAAATGGAACGAAGTCGACCATTTCAGAAACAAATGGTGACGGGACACACTCAATACAAGAAAAGGTGCGGAAACGAAAAATCGCGGAACAAAGCGCGGAGAAATCGCTCAAATGGTGGCCAAAGTAGGAATAACAGTCTGGAAGGTGTTCGGTGGGGCTGCAAAGTCAGTCATGCAGTCATCAGTCATCCAAAAAAACATCTCCTTTTATGAATCGGCTAATAAGTAAATAGTTCATATTCTAACATTTTAATTTCAGTTGAAGATCAAGAAAATGTTTTGTAAGATGTTTTGAAAATGTTTGTAAGTGTCGTACTTTTATTTTAAATTTACATACTTTCATTTTGCATTATTATATTAATAAGGATCACTATTAGCTACTGAGAAATCTTAATTGGATGAAATAAAAGAACATTATTTACTGAGAACGATTTCGTCTTAATTTTGGTATATATTTATTGTGCTGGGCTCAATTTATCGCATAAAATAAGCTGCTGTAAGGTTGTTAATACCTTGGGTCAAGCTTTTGGTTTAGACCTACTTAGACACCGCTAAACTTAAACACCACTAAACAGTTTCTAAATCAGGTAAAAGTATAGTTAAATTTTGTGACTTGTAGCGTCATTTTGCTGAAAATTAAGATAACACAGGCCGACAAAAATTTATCTAATCCTCTAAATCGGAAACCAAACTAAATTTGCCGGAAGGATTTAAAAGAAGCAGAGACCGACTGATAATGGCTCCATATGGTCAGGTTTGTGAGTTAAGCCTCAATTGATATTATGTAACATCGAGAGATAATTTCTGTCGATCTCAAAAATCTCTATATGGTTTCAGAAAGAACTATTTTGTATTTTAAAATCGATTTCTATTAAAAAATCGTTTTCTCTTTAAGAAACTGGTCGTTGACATGAAAATTTAGCATACGCTGCTGAAGATGCTGCTTCACAAGAAGATTTCGCATAGAAGAAGACTTCGTCTACAAACATCTAAATTTTGATATTTCTGATTTAATATCTCTAATTTATGCTAATTTTAAAATATGCTTTCAATGAATTGTCTGCGTTGACATTAACGAGTATTTTTCGCAATTATTAGTTTTCTGCAAAATCTTCCAGTTGTCAGTATTTTAGCAAAACTACAGAATAGAATTTAGTGTTAAGGAAAAAGTGATAGACCTTATTTTTTTAAAAAAACCTTTATAGAAGAAATTTTTCCTAAAATTTCTCTTCACTTTTCACTTTTTTTATACATTTTTTACCAAATTCATTCGACCAAGGACGTAACTAAATGTTTTAAAGTAAAATCAGGGAGGAAGGAAGTTTTTTATCCTTCCATTTTTTTAGCCTTAGAAAAATGTGTCAAAATGTTGCAGACGTTGCCATCATGATCTTTTTAGTATACATACTTATTTTCCTAATTGAAGTAATAATTTCTTAAAATTATGCGTTGGGCCAAAAGGGAGAATAATATCTGTCCTCATATGAATTATTCGGTTGTCGTAACGTCTATAAAGGACACAAAGTAGTGCCAAGACAAACATCTGAATACATTTTGTACATTCTTTTTCTCAGAAAATTTGTATTAGAAAAGTTATATAAAATACATTTTGTACATTGTTTTTCTCGGAAAATTGAATTCTTTTTATTCTTCTTTCTTTTTTCTTCTATTCTTTTAATTATTTTTTATGAAGACAATTTTTTCGGAACTTACTCTAAATACTTTTATCAACCTTTTTTCTATTCGAAAAGTTTAAAAAAAGCTCTACTACACAAAAGCAAACAAAAGGGTTGACGGAGGGGAAGGGGCATAAAATCTTCAGTAATATTTGATTAACAAATAGAAATTATTATTTTTGGTGTGTTCGACATTTATCCTCGATCCTTAAAATGTTAGCCTCGATTTTCGCAAGATCACAGCGCATTATGAATTCTGGATAATCTTGACACAAAATTACAAAACTATCTATACAAAATTACAAATTCAAAATATTTTTGATATTTTAGACCTTTTACACTCGAGAGGTGTCTCTCGGTTATGGAGATATTGCCCCATGAGGATATTTTTTATATTTTTGTGTAGTCTTATACTTGTGTATAATGAATAAGTATACTTTCACAAGATTTTCAAATGGTCACAAAAAGGGTACCTATCAGACTGCACTACTGATGATTGGAAACATATCCTTCCTAATTTAAGGAACATTCGCATACTTCGCGCTACCACAAACGACTGTTTTTTAACGACATGTATGTATGTATGTATATTATATAAAATAGGTTAAGGTTCAAGTAAGTCCTTACAATCTTGGAGGTCATACGCATTCTGAATATTATTCCTTTATCTAAGACTTTAGCAGTTACGTTATCACTTCAGTGAAAGGTTCTTCCCGTCTCCTCAGGCACCAAAGGGCAACGCTGCCGAACAAAGTTCAACAATTAGTCATGGTCATAGTTTCCGTTCGCCATATTGCCTATTGTTATGCCGAGAAAAACATATATACATACGTACATACATGCCTAATATACATAAAAAATTTTAGAATAGATACTCAACGAATGCAACAAAAGCAAAAAAGAAATACATAGTATAATATTGAAACAACAATATACATATATAAAACTCTTATAAACTTATAAATAAAAAATCGCATGGAAACAGAAGTAAAAACCAGCGCTACCGCCATCATGCATTTCTTGCTTGCTATTTTTCTCATCATTTTTCTCATCATTTTTCTTTCAACCATCTTCTATAGTTTCTTCTGTAAATCTATGCATAAAAAAATTTATGTATGTACATCGTTTTTAGTTCTTGGTTTTATCAACCATATCGTCCAACGTTGAATTAACAAACACTAATCATACTTTTTACAGTATCTTGCAATAAAACCAAAACAACAACAATTGCGACAGCAACAACGATAGCAGGCTTATATACCACGTCGTCATTCAACCCGACGGCGACTGCGCCGGCGACGCTGATGCCGTCAACGTCAGCCATTAAAAAACCTACAACGCGCTGACGACGTTGAGGCAGAAACAAACACGTTTCCACTTTTTTCCTCTGCATTTGACTTGAAAAGTCTGACGGACAACGAATAGAGAGAGAATTTATGAAACAAAGTAAGTAGCAAGAAGAAGGAGTGGAAGAAGAATTAGAAATTTCTATGGCTAAGAAAAATGTTCCGTATTTTCAAAAGCTTTTTTCAGCCCCAAATTAACAATTTATCAGTCAGTTTTTTAACTCAAATTGAAAGGCGAGCATTAGCAAATGTTTTAATGATTAACTTCTTCTTAAACTGCGGCGGTAAGTGTTGTAAAAACCTTTCGAAAATCAGCGAAAATTCAATAAATACAACATGGCCGGCTACGTTAATAGTAGCAGCAGCAGCCGACAACCCAAGCAGCAGCTAACCCGAGCAGCGCTGTAGCAGCGTTGCGCTAGCAAACAAAACAATAAAATCATAAACGAAGAACAGGCACAACTTCGTGTTCTTTCGTACGAACGTATATACTTACGTAGTCCGTACGTATGTATGTGCGTACAATCGAGCAGCGCTCGTTTACGAAACGTAATCAACAGTCAGCAGTTTTTTTACTGCTGTTTGCTCTGCTCGGTTGCGAGGTGATGCTTTGGCTCGCTGTCAGCGTCATTGTAAGTTGCCGAGTAAACCGCATGTCTTTTTACTGATTGATCTGTTGCTGCTGACGAATATCGCACTACTTTTTTCCTTCCTTCTTTATAAATTTGTAGTCGTGTTTATTCGCTTTTCATTCCTTTAATAGCTAAATGCAAATGATTTTGACCAAAGTCTACAGGAAAATCGTTTGCAAAACGAAATGTCAAAAATGTATTACAAACGATCACGTTGTGACGTTTCTGCTTTGCTTTGCTCTTCTCGGCTTGAGTGGAGAGAGGCAAGCATGCCACTACCGCGCTCTCTCACTCTCTCTCGCTTTGTGCATGCATTCGTGTAAGCGAATTCTCTGGAACATTTCTCATCGATTTGTATGCTCGGAGCAGAGCTTCATTCTGCTCTTTACATACACCGGAAGTGAAATGTTTTCCATTGACTGTTTTTCTTAGTTTTTTGTGTGAATATTAATTAACTGTACTGCATTTTTTTTAAAATGTCTTTTTATGTTGTCCTCTTACCCCTTTAAAACATCACGAAAGAGTGGCAGCAGCTGCTACGTTTCGAATTTGCACGGTGGCTGCCTCGGTTGCTGCATCTGTTTTTCTGAGTTTTCGTTTTATTCAGGCTTTGGTTTGTGGGCTTTTTGTGGGCAACAATGTCGATTCGTTATTGTTGTTGTTGCCTCACCATTAATACCAAAAAGATTTGCGCACGTTTGTGGCGCGGTGGTGGTGGCACCACAAGCAATTGCTTTTCGAAGGGATGAGTAACAAAATGGCCGAAATTTTAACTGCATACATAGATGGTAACAATTTGTCTTTATATACTCTATATATACAAACATACATATTTAGACAGGCGAAGTTAGTCAGGCGTAGCCCAGAAAAGTCTCAGCGCCTGAAAATGTTTATGTATAAGGATGCCTAAATTTTTATATAATAAAGGGCGCATAACAGTTATAGAAATTGTTAGTTAAGCGTATTAAAGTAATCCCAAAAATTAACTGTTTTCAATATAAAATTTTGGCGGTTTAAAGATCTCATTATCGCCAAGATCTGTGGATGTTATGGCAAAATTTTGACCAAAATTTACATTTTGAAGCAATTGATTTAATGACCTTTTAAAATAAAACGTGCCCGATTTTATCTTGTTCTTGTAAATGATTCGTTTCGCGTCACAAATTTTTGCAAAGCTTCAAAAAAGGATGGTTTTCTTTACGTTTCATAAACAAGTCGCAAATGATAATGACATCATCTGCCGTCAATTAGAATTTATTTAGAAAGGACTATTTTATATGCATATAGGTCCACTTCATGAAAACTTTTGTATGAAAATTTATCCTTCTTATATCCATTTAATTATTATTAAGAGACTAATTCTTTCAAAATTTATACAAAATCAAAATCTACACAACAAAATTTTCTTATCCATTGCATTTCATTCAATTCAATTCATTCAATATAAATTGCATTGCATTCAAAATTATTATTTGTAAATAGTATCTCAAAATTGTAAATAGTGCCTTCGCAGAGAAATCAATCTAAATTTTTGTATGCTTTCTAAGACCAAAGTTATTACGGTTTGATATGGAAAAAATCTATTCAATGGGAGTAATAATATAACAGTTAATATACATATATATACTATTATATATTACTTCAATGGGAGTAATAATAGTAAATAATAGTAAATATCTGAATCAACTTGGTTCCCACAAATCGACATATAACATACTTTCGGTTTTATCTGTAACCCTTTTCCTGAATAATATAACTACCTAAACCATAACTACCTCCTGAATAATATATTCTACCTAACGAACAAATTACTTCTGAATAAAAGTGTTAATATTTTTATTCAAAATCATTGATATATTTTAAAAAGAGGAAAGGTCTCGCATACAAGACCTTTCAAGACCATAGCCTGGATTGGTAGCTATGTCGAACTGACTTGCACCGCAGGAGAAATGAAAAAACTTGTTTTAAACATTTTTACGATTTTTTTACTACGTATTCTTAAAAAAATATTTCACATTTTACATGCCAAAGTTTCTGCAAGAAATAAAATACAGCTTTTCTTCAACGACAAAGAGAGTCTGATCGCCTTCAGGGTCTGGGAAATACTATACATACATACGTGTATATGCGTATATATTACGACCTAGAAAACTTGGAAAAAAGAGCCAAAGTAGGGAAGGGCAAGATTAAAAATATGCCCACAATATTATCAGTATTTTCAAGGTTTAATAATTGTTGAGGGAGAACAAAGTTTTCTCAATAGAAAAATAAATTGGTAATTTGTCATTTAATTAATACAAATAAGCTTGTAAAAACAATGAAATATAAACTATTAATTTTTCAAGGGCTAAAAATCATGCTTTGATTTCATAATAGAGTAACTTTTGGCAGCAAATTTCAAATTTTATTCACGACCGCATGAGTTTAAATTATTTCAGAGGCTAATATTTCATAACCGCGGCTTATGTCATTAAAGAAAGGCAAGTTTTTTCATGTTAAACTCCATTAGAGCCCATTATTGTGACTTTAATGTCAACTCGGCAATGGGCGGTTGCGTTAAAAGTTGTTTAACTTTCTATAATAAGGTCTACTAATGAACATAAATATACATATGTATAATTATGTATGTATAATTATTTGTATGAATATAGAAATTAATACATATATATGTATGTACATACATAATAAAAAGATTTTTTATTATTTTAATTCGTAATGTTTAAATTGTTTTTATTTCTATAACTTTTAATAACAACATACTAGATTATAAAATTGTTTAAATTAATTTTTAGTATTTGGAAATTTTTATAGATTTAAATTTAATTATTCAATTTATTTGTTTTAATTTCAAAGTTTTGGAACAGAAATTTTATTCCATTTTTTATTCCAACTAAAAGGAATGATGTCACCATTAAACCGTGTTTTATTAGTGGCCATGCTTTAAATAACCCATGATTTAACTAAACAATGATTTCATTAACATTTCAATTAACTATTTTGTTAACTTTTAAAAATTTCTCAGCAAGAATAAGAAAACTTCTCGTTGCAAATACGATATTTTATAAATGTGTACATTCTAACAAATTTTTTGTTAAGGTTTTGCTCTAGTACGATACTATGAAGTTGGGAGAGTTAAAAATTGAATCAGGTAGAGAAACTCGAGCATTTAACTAACGCACTCTTACGTACTTCGTATATAGTATATGTTATACATACATATGTACATGTGTGTGTATTCATGTTGGACCATAGAGTGGCGGGCAACTGGACGGCGAACACCTGGCCATGGAAGTCATGCCTGTAATGATTCTAAGTAATTTTTTGCGATCTTTTTCGATTTTTACAACTTCTTCATTCTTCACAATTTCTTTCCCCCTTTTTTCGTTTCACTAAAAGAAACTTATATGACTAAACTAAGCGAGAGACAAATGATGGAACCTGTTTCGTATGCTTCTGCATAGATTTTTTTTTCAAATCAGTACCATAACTTCTTAGATGGTAATAAAACATTTACGGACATACATACGTCTGTAGTATCGTAGGCTTATGAAACTTTGGTTTTGCGCATTATATTTTGGTATGATCTGAATCTAAATTTTTAAAATTTCTTAAAAAAAACTTGGGTTAAAATTGCACTAACTAAAGAAAATAATAACCATAAAAACTTAAAGTTAATTGTAGAAAGAGTTGAGGTGAAATGTTCATTGTGTAATTTTTATTGTTTTATTGCAATGAAAATTTTACCTTAACTTTTTCTTCGATTTCTACAGTTTTCATGATCATTTTTACTATTATGCCAGTTAACTGACAGTTGTTATTTTTACAATTTTTACACTGCATTTACACCGCTCATAGAGTATTTTTTATCAATTTTACAGTTAACTTCCACTTTTCCATTAATTGACAATTTTGATATTATTTTATTTTATTTTTACATTTTACTAACAGCATTGGTACTTAGTTTTTATCATTTTCACTGTTATTTTGCAGTGTCAACAGTTATTTTTGACTATTTTTTGTAGTTAGAGTTACAGTTTTGATAGTTATATTAACAATTTTTGTGGTTAACTTATGATTTTGATAGTTTTCTCTATGTTTTCACGTTTAAGTTTATTACTAAGGGCTATATTTTACCATTTTTATAGTTAACTTACACTTTTGATAGTTATTTTGCTATCTTTAGAGTTAACTTACGAAATTAATAAATCTTTTCGACCATGTCTATAGTCAACTTACAGTGTTAATAGTTATATTAACTAATTTTGTGGTTAACTTACACGATTTTTTTGTTTTTCTCTATCTTTTTACGTTTAAGTTATAGTATTAATGGCTATATTATACCGTTTTTATTGTTAACTTACACTTTTGATAGTTATTTTTACTATCTTTAGAGTTCACTTACAATCTACATGGTCTTTTCGACCATGTTCATAGTCAACTAACAGTTTTGATAGTTATATCAACAATTTTTGCGGTTAACTTACGCGAATTTTATAGTTTTTTCTATCTTTTTACGTTTAAGTTATAGTAATAAGGGCTATATTTCACCGTTTTTATAGTTGACTCGCAGTTTTGATAGTTATCTTTACTATCTTTAAAGTTGACTTACGAAGTTAATAAATCTTTTCAACCATGTCTATAGTCAACTTACAGTTTTTACAGTTAATCTGTACTTTATTCTTGGGGTAATGCAATTTTTTTAACAGGTTTTATTTAACTGGTTTTAAAATTAAATCCCAAAGGATACCAAAAAATTAGTACCTACATATATTTTGTTGGGACATCTTATCAGAGGGATTGTCATGATATGTAAGGATATATTGTATCCCTTCATCAGTTTTATGGATACCTGCGAACCATTGGGTTTTCGTAAACGTTTTATGCAAACGAGCCCAATTGTAACGTATTTAAAGGCTAAAATTAAAAGATTGATGATGATGAAGGTCGTAGATTAGGTTAAAATAATATTATTTTATTAAGATAATGTGATTTGAAGAAGTTTATTTATTCATAATATTAAGCTCTTTCTTCCATCCTTTTATTCATTGTTATTATCAAACATTATTCAAGAGGTCGGAGAGAAGAAGAGTGTGTAAGAGATCACTTACAAACAAACTCGATCGTACTTTAAGAAGACACTAAGAGGTACATGCCAATTAATTGCGCTGACCCACAAAATCTGATCGACCTTTCAAATTAAACTATATTTTCCCGAAGGAATCTTAATTCGATCGTTCAGAAGCGTTCATTTTTAGGTAATTTTACGAAATATACTAACCTTAAGGTTTAAATCATATTTTTTAGTCTGATATGAATACGCCAAACTATTTAATTTTTAACAATTCAAAATTAATTTTGGACAAACTTCCAAAGCTTTTTAAAAAAGCTTTCAAAAGAAAATGCATTAGATTTCGATCTCAAGAGAACTGGACAAGATTTTCATCCTTTTCTAATTGACTGATGCAATAAAAAATGGATGAAATGTGGTATAGGCTGCAGTGCTCTATTTAGTTGTTGATTTTGGTGTTGGGCTAAGTTCTCTGGGGCGCACGGTGGCAAATTATGCTATTATGCTAATCGAAATTCCAAAAACTCAGCTTCTTAGAATTAAATTTTATTTTAATTTTACTAAATAGATTACTAATTTTCTAATGGAAAATGTACCTGAAGGTACGAGTATGTATGTTTTATTTTAAATTTTACTTTTCTATACACCAAAAAATGTTCTTTATGGCAACCTATTATGTAACCTAAAAACTGTAAAATTTACTATGTTTTTATAAAAATGAAAAATGCATTTTTGCGAAAATAGACTTAAAAAAATTCGAAAAATAATCAAAATTCAATTTAATTCGGTCCGAAGTAATATCAGTCGACAAAATTTAAGTACTTAATTTAATAAGTAGAAAGAACTGTAAAAATGAATATACTCTTTTCCTTATAATTTGAAATTAAAGAAAAATGAAGAGAATTATGTATTTTTGTCTCTTTGGAAAGAATTTTCGTCTTCCTCTAATATAAAATATATAAATAATATGTATATAAATAAATGTAAAACATATATTTCCCTAACATGGAAATTTTCCCATTTCTAGGTCTCGTGATCTGCGTCACCCGCTAAAAATATGCTTAATAATGCTGCCCCTTGACCGCTGAGAGGTTTAACTGCTTTAATTATAAGTTAACTGGAGGTTTAACTGAGGGTTTAATAATGGTTTAAAGAAAAATTATGGTCGAAATATGTTTGTTATTGACACTTATTCCTATTTTAAGTGAAGTATCTCAACGATTTTTGGGGTTATACTGATAAAAACTCAATATAAGGTTTATTAGCTGTTGTATGGTTCCGCTAAAAAAACCTTATATTTAGGTTTTATCAATATAACCCTAAAAATCGTTCATATATTTCACTTAAAATATTTCACTTAGAAAATGTATTACTATAAAAATACATATATCCATTAATATATGTATGTATGTACGTAGGTACTTTATGTATATCTAATATATCCTTGCTTACTTAACAGTGACGTTCTTAAAATGCTAGGAGTTGTTTCGGTGTTGATTCGTTGGAAGTTAAAACTATTTTGGAGGTTAAAGTTGAGAAATTTTAAAATATTTGGATATACATATAATGAAAGAAAATAAATTAAAAAATATTAATAAATATACATATGTATGTATGTTATATACCTATGTACATAACCAAAAATTATATTAAATCATATCATATTAAAAAAAATTAAAAAAGTTAGAAAAATAATAGTCTTCGGGAAGCTGTGAAGAATAAGTTAAAGAAAGGGGTTAAAAGTCGTTCAAAGGGGTCAAAAACTCAAAAGACAAGTAAAAAGTCAGTCAAAAAGAGTCCATCGCTGACTCGCATACCTTTAAGAAATCTGATTAAAACTTATAGAGTAATTGTTTTTATTTTATGTGCTTTATTCGTTATTCTGAAGCCTACCTCTACCTGTCGTTGTTTTAACCATGGCGGCGTCTTACAGAAAATTACAGCAAGTGATCCTCGAATTTTCACCCACCGACGATCACGTACACAAACAAAACTATCGCATCGGAAAATACAAGCGCCGGTGATTGCACTGTATTGCAGCATACATATGTATGTATGTACGAAAATGCTATTGTGACCCACTTCACGGCGGCCGTGAAGCGTGATCTCAAAGAAGTTAATTGTAAAGCCAGCCCTCTTTTCTTTTATAAAAGTTAAATGTTCCGCCCACGGATATCCTGGCCATGTGAATCCAAGTATTCATCCGACAGGACTTCGCCATTTTTATTGCTGGCTTAAGCGACGGTTTGTGGAAAAACTCAGTTGAACCGAACCCCAAATAACAATAATCAAAAGCTATTTTATTTCCATTCCTTTTGAACACACTTTCTTACATACACGTATGCAAGCGCATGTACAACAATTAAAACAGATGGTCTTGCGAAGTGTGTGTTTATACATACGTATGTTCTTATGTCAATTTCATTGACTGTACGGTCTGCACTGCTCCTCCGCACGCCCCTAGCAAGTGTTCACTTTTGTTTCAAATTGAATTACGATATCTTTAGAAAAGCAACAACACACGTACTGAATTATATGCATTGTGCTTTCTCTCGTTTATATGTATGCATGGAGGTAAGTATGGTTGGTAGTATGCAAACAGCATTGAAAGCAACACCAACATCATCATCGAAAAATTGTGAACAAAGCACAGTAAATGACGAAAATGTCCTTGAAATCAAGGATAACACAAACAAGCCAACAACAAAGTTGTTATAAACGTGAGCCATGCAAAAGAGCACAACTTCAACAGCATGGAAAAAGAAAAACCAAAAGGAAAATTCAAATCGCCGTAGTAAGAGTAGAGCGGAGAGTGTGTAGGCTTCGCGCCAGCTGACATTATTTTGAGAATATTAAGTGCTTCGTCCGCTTTGTGCTGCTCTTTCGCAACAGCCATTTTGCGGCCACAGTCACCAACCCATGCACAATGCAAACGTCAAAACCTGACCGTATACGAACGAAGAGAGCGCCGCTCGTTAGTGTGCGCTACTGACGTGCCGAGAGATGATGGGTGTTGTTGGCACATCGTATCGACCGAGTCGTGAGGCCAGTCGCTGCTGCTTGCTAGCAACACGAAAGCAAAACAACGATTTAGTTTTATTTTCTACCCCCGATGAAGCGGGTCCTTCGGCAAGTGTTTAGTCGTTGTAATCTGTGAAGAACAGGAAAAACATTCATTCGTGAGTCGTGCTGCTTACATGCAGAAAAGGCAAGGAGACAAAACAACTACAAGAAGAGAAATACGAATACATTTTACCAAACGAAGCAGCCAGGCAGGCAACCGTGGCCGAGCCAAATGTAAGCAGCAGAAGCGGCGGCGTCGGCTACGACAACGAACAAGACGACTGCCGTGGCAGCGGCGCTGGCAGCAGCAGTTAACGACAGTTGTTGCTTTTCAATGAGTTGTTTGCTGCTGCTGTTTCGCTCTTTTTTGTTCTTTGTTTTTCTTATTTTTTCTTCCACTTTGTGTGGAAGAGATACACGAATGACAACGATGAAGTTTTCGGATTTTTGGTTTCTGCTTTTGCGTTCGTTCGTTGTTGTGTCCGCACGTCGCTTCTAATTTTTTGGGTGAAAATATTGTAAATTTTCCTTTATTGCAATGCAAGAATTTAATAGTTTCGAAGGAGAGATCTAACACATAAGGTTAGAAGGATAGTGAAAAACACGAGCTTATAACATTTCAGGGTGAAGAAATTCCAATGAAATCTTGTGAGAAAAATAAATATATTTTCATTTTTTGCAAGTTTTCGTTGTGACTGTCGCTGCACAGCGAGGGTTCGGTGCACTTCGGGTTTGCATTTATAGAGCGGTTTGCGCTTCGGCTACGATATGCCTCAGTGTTCAGTTGTTGTTTTGTCCGTATGCGGTTGAATGTGTTGCACAGTATGTCTGTCGTGCGGTCGCTCAGTCGGTCGGTCGGTCGTATGGTCGGTTGCTCTGTTATTCATGCCACTGCTCTCGTTTGCCAAAGTGTCATCCGATTGAATGAGTGAAGTACAAAAACAAGTATGCATAAAACTGCATAATTTTTTTCTCTTTTATTTGGTTGCGTTTCATTTGTTGTGAGGAGTTGTGTGGAAAAGATTTTCTTGAACGGTTTCCGTTTCTGTGTGTCTGTGCTTCCTTGGCGTTTTCTTTACCTTTTTGCCGTCTCCCTTTTGTTGCCGCCCGCCCTTCAGCAATCGTTCTCGGCAAATTGCATTTATTTCGGCTACTTTCGGCTCCGGGTTACCTACGTTCGACCGAAGGCTCGGCTAAGTTTAAACAAAATCGCAACAGCAATGAAACGACTAAGCAAAATTTCAGTTCCATTTTGTTGTAGTGCAAGGATAATTGCAGTTTTTCTTATCTCTTAAGTTTGTGTCTCTGTGTTTTTATTTACTTTGATTTTATTACTTTCTCTGCGACTATCTCGCGCACTTCATTTCTCTGCTGACAGCTGACCTATTGTTCTGCCGAGTTTCGGTGAGAACGCTGAGACAACTCGAGACTTTGCCATAATTTTTATCGTTGGGTTGGTTCTAGTTTCGCAATACGTTAGAAATTACCTTCTTTCTCAGTGCGGCGAAAATCTAGTCCAGGAATCAATAACGAAATTTTGCCATCGTAGTTCAGGCGAATTGGTAAGACACTTAAGTGTGCAATAGTAGGCAGACTCAATTGTTAATATTAAGAATATAGCATTTAACATATATCGTATATATGTATGCCATAAGAGACTAATTCTTTGCAAATATTTCCACCATTATATATATTACATACAAATATTTGATCCCTTGGGCTTCCAGAGCAGTCGATTGTTGTCCTAAAGTAAACATTCGGCGGAGGAGTCACGTCTATTTTCGCGTGAAGGCAATGATAGTGGATGTTTAGATAATAAATAGCGACCTCCTCTAACCTCTCACATCATCGCTTTTTTGAGAAAAACCTTCATATATGTACCGCACACTGCACATACTAAGGGGGTAGTAGAGGGAGGCAGTTTGCCAATTTTTTGCCGGATGACCATCAGTAAAGTCGAAAAATCGCATTTTTATATTTGTGAAGTGGAGCTACAAAAACAGGTAACATTATATTTACGTAATAGAAAAGTAGGCGTGGCACTTGTCAGATTATGTCTACTTACAATCTCTAAACAGATAGACGGTTAGAGCTAAATCGACTCAAGAGCTGATGCTGTGCCGGAATATACATATGTACATACATCTGTACACACATTCCTCGATTTGCATGCTACTCAATTTACACAGTTTCATTTTTATACGGTTTTCATTTAAGTATTAAATTGTCTCTAAAAATGAATGGACCAATCATCTTTTTTCCCCCTTTAACTTTTATATAATTTAGCACGATTATAATCAATATTTATTCGACTTTTCTTTAACTTATTAAGTTTTATTTGCCCTCTTTACGTTTTAATGGAACATATCCTTCTATATTATGTACACCTAATACTGGTTTTACACGGTACATACGTTCCAGAGAATATCGTGTAAAAAAATTGTGTAAAAAAAGACAGTATGTAATGGCAAAATATTAAATATCTCGATTTTTACATGAACGGTTCATATAAAAAAAAGAAAAAAAAAGCTTACAATTAATTTATTAGCTTAAAATTAAATAATTAATCAATTAAATTTGATTGAAAATAATTCAAATTAGAATTTTTTGGTCCGCGTGAAAAAAAAACGTGTAAAAAGGGTATACGTTTATATTCGTTGACCGTTTTATTTCAAGATCGTGTATAAATACAACTAACCCTGTTTTTACACGGTCTTTTTTTACACGATTTTGAAAAAACACGGTCGACAAAAATAAACTTGTTCTGTTTTTTCACGTCTTATTTTTTTTTTACACTAAAAAAATTCTGAGTTTGTTTTTTTTTTCTTTGATATGTCCGTTCATGTTAAAATCGAGTTATCTAATATTTTTTTATTACATATGTACTGTGTTTTTTTTACACGATTTTTTCCCCACGATATGCTCTGGAACATATGTACCGTTCAAAAACAGTATTAGGTGTACCGTGTAAAAACAGAACTAGGTGTATATGAGTTCTGTGTCTCGTTCCAACGATTTCGTTTTGCACGATTTTTTCGGGAACGTATCCCTCGAAGGATGAGCGTATAGAAATCCAGTGTTCAGAATTCAGTTCAAAGGCAATAAATTATTTTTTTTATTGCAGACACAAAATCTCAATCAGATTAAATATTAATGTTAAATATTAATATTAACCTATGGCACCAATGAACCGATTCATAAGTTTACTTACGTCTCTGTGTATTCTATTTCGAATTTCATTGATAGATGTGGACAAAGGAAGATACTCAAGAAGACTGAACGAGTAATTTATTCCTGTTTTTTTGTTTTAATTTCCAGCTTGTAAGGCTACGTTAGAATTAATCTGCAAGGACAAGTCCCTGCAGATCGAAATATGTAAATAAATAGTAAAAGCGGATGCCCGCCAATTAACTTTGGTGATAGAAGACAAAAAGTCAACTTTGGGGTAAATACAAATAGACGGAAGATCCCCTTTACCTTCAAATACACCGTTTACCTTCTACATATACATGTTTTGTATGTCCTTAAAAAGGATCTCTTTATTTAATCAGTGTAGAAAATGTACACTCCATTTTAATGCACCAGTTCACTTCGCACAGGCTTCTTGCACGGTATAGGATAAAAGAGTTGGACTTGAATGCACTCAAATATTTACATACATGGTGAATGAGGGCCATAAGGGTTGCAGCTATTACTTTAATCCTTGTACCCTCAAGTGTGTTTATACTACTTCATCCACCTTTCCAAAAGGTCGGTGGTTAAGCCGGAAATGGAAGCGGTATTTTCAGTATTGTCAATTTGAGGAACAGAGAGCTTTAGATTAAATCGCGACAATGTTATTTAACTCGTCGGTTCCGGCACGCGGAAGAGAGATCATACCTGATAAGGCATGACATGGAGGTACGTTATTAGTGCACTTGTTGCCAATTAAGCGCTAATTTTGTTCCATTAGCCACCACAAATTTGCCGAAGCCAGAGAAGATATTCCTGCAAGAAGGCTAATTAATAATTCTGAGTATGAACTTGGATGGATGGGCTTAGGTTTTAGAGACTAAGCATCCTCATTCCGGCAATGAATCGTTTTCCCAAAAGCTAATATTTTTTTTATTCTTATATAAATCTTTATGAAAAGCCACCTTTCCGACACCCCAAACAGTTCCTCATCATCTTATTTCGATGGTAATTGTTGGCGAAGTGGTTCTTCCAACACTTTGGGGCTGAATAAGCGGGCAGGAAAATTACAGATTTGATTCGAACACTTCCGCTGTTTGTGTTTCCATCGTTCCAACAGCGCAGGGCGCCCTGTGGGAGGTTGAGCAGTAGGCAGTAAACGAGAGAGAGAGAGAGAATGAAAGTTAGTCAACAGGGCGGCAAAAGAGAACGAGGTGAGAGCGGCCAATTTGTTCACTCAAAGTGATATAATACCGTGTAAAAACAATGCAAAATCTGGAGGAAATGGCAGGCAAAGCGTCTTAAAAATTTGTGGTTAGAATGCGCATTTGATCGGCAACAATAACAATTATCTCACCTCACACGGCAACAGTAATACTCGTAAGAAGAGAAATAATAACAATAACATGAGAATGGCGATGACGATGACAACAAGACTGAAGTTGTTACTGCCGTGAGAAGAACTAACGCAGAATGCCGGCAGCTGCCGGCTGAAATATTTCACTTAAGTACAAACACACACATATACTCTCTGTTTGTTTGGAAAAGTCGAAAGGGAAAAATAGTATCGCAAGTAAGAATAATTGGCTTTGCCCTTTCCGGCCCAGCATCAGCTTTTCCGGACTCAGACAAGAGGGATTGCCTTGTGATGATACTAATACGTGCTTCCTTTGTGAACGTGGCTGTGGGTGCGTGGGTTGATTGCTTGCTGGAATTCTTTCTATTTCCTACATTAAATATTTAAACATTATCCTTATTGACACAATTTAAACATAAAACTGTTAAGAAGCTTACGTAAAATCCAGGGCATTATGTGATACCTTTTACGAACAGCTTCAGAAAGGGTTAGAAAAGGTATCATTTTGCATATTGTGTAATTTTTAAACTGTCAACATTCAACTGTCATTGTGATGTCATTTGACAAGTCAAAATGAAGGTTCGATCGGCATAGCTTCCCACAACAAATTTCAATAGTGAAAATCCACTAAACACCTAATCCTGTTTTTACACGGTACATACATATGTATGTACGTTTCAGAGAATATCGTGTGAATAAAATCGTTTAAAAAAAGGACGCACAGTATGTAATGGGAAAATATTACACATTTTGATTTTAATATGCACAGACTTAGGTCACTTTTAAAATAAACGGTTTGGAAAAACAAAACAAGAAACTGTTAAATTCAAAATAATTCAAATTAAAATTTTTTTTTGTCCGTGTAAAAGAATAAAAAACGTTTAAAAACCGGAAAAGTTTATTATTGTCGACCGTGTTGTTTCAAAATCGTGTAAACAAAGCATATCAATAGTACAAAATCAATTAAAAAATAAAATAGAATATAAACATTTTCTCTCACTCCATTTTTTATATAAAATATGTATATATTTTTATGCAATTTTATGCAATGAAGGCGTATAAATTTTATAACAAAATTGGTTTGTGTCTGTATGTATTCTGTTTTGGAATAAATTTTATAACCCGAATTTTTTAGAGTGTAAAAAAATATTGCGGAAAATACATGGTTCGCAAAGTTCGTGACGGCTTTTGGACATCCTGAAGCGCCGTCTCGCACAGCTTTAAGAAATATGTAATCAATTAATATGCTTTATAAGAGCAGAAGACCTGATGTTGAGGCTTTGATTTTGAGAGAATTCCTTTAATGTAATGTTGTAGTCTTCCCATTGGTGGGGGCAGGAATATATGAGCCGTTTTCTCTGAAAGTGCATAAGTCCATTCTTCTTTATTTCGAGATATATGTATACAGGTTTGCATTTTAAAGGCAATTGTTCGATGTTAAGATGGAATTTTTATCATTCAGTATTAATTTTTTACCTCGGAAAGGTTTAAAGTTTAAAAAATATTTCTTCAGAGGGCTTTACTTTCTCATGCGGTGGAGACTAAATGCAAAGACAATAAAAAAATACAGAAAATACAGATAAATGCAAATACAAATACTAAAAATCTTTGCAATAAAAAGGCCGGTATTCTTCTGATATGGAAAAAATTAAATTTTCTTTGCACATAGAGCTTTTCAAAGTTTCAAATATGCTATGCATCACCGTCCAAGGAAGCCAGCATGCAAATTAACCACTTTCATTATATGTACTCGTAAATCCTTTTTGTCTGATTTCATAGATATCTTATTAAGGCCTGGAAGTAGATCCGTCCATCATTCATTCATTCATTGAAAACATTTTCATTGAGTCGCCGCAAATTTTAATTGAAATTATGTAGATGCTATTTAGTAATGTTTCCTCCGTACCTTTGGCGTTAAGAAGGGTTGGTTGGTCTGGCCAATTTGTTTTGTTTGTGTTTAGAAATTTTTGGCAAACAAATTTATATCGAAATTTCTCTATACTTTATATATGTACGAACATGTGTCATGTCTGAAAAGTTGGCAGCTCTTTTATTATTTCTCGTGGCCCTTCGAGATTAGACGCAAGTGTCGTGCTGCTGTTCAGACGGCTGTTTAGACGGCGTCTAGTGCTTACTGTTTGCTGGCTGCTTATTCTGGATGCTTGATCATTTCGCTCCACACCGGTTGCTTTTATTTGATTTTATTTGTTTTTGTTTTGTTTTTAGTGATGTTGCTTTCTTTCCCTTCTTCTTATTTGTAGCTTATTTTAATTTTTACCATTCTTGATAGCTACAAATATCAGTATTTTTTGTGCTTGGTTTTGTTGTTGCTGCTCTGTTTACAAGCTTACTCACTTTAGCTTCTGACGGGCGTCGAAACCGGTTACCAGGAGGTGTCTCGAGTGCGTGTATAGATTTTAGGTGTTGTTGTTTTTGTTGTTGTTAACATTGCCAACCGTCATTGCTGTTGTGACGTTGGCGTTGTGCTGGTTTTGTTGGCAGGACTTGTTGCTGCTGTGCCGCGTCCGTGGAATTAATGTATGCAGTATATAAACACACACACACACACACACACTGACACATGCATTGCTTTCGTGTACAGCCCTGTAGCTCATGTCTTCAAGGAGATATAAACGAATCATCAGTAGGTTTCGTCTAAGATATGAACGAATCATCAACGATTTGTCAGCAATGAATTTTCAAACTGCTGAGAGGGAGTGTCTTTTGTTGCTTTTCTTCCTACTGATGTATTGAGCACGGTGCTCACGGTCATCTCAATGGATGTCACGCCATGTAAAAAAAGCCTTATTTGATTTCCAAATAGGCTCACTTTTTTCTTGATCCTGAGTTTTTTCCTTTCGTATGATGATAATGATGATGATGGAGCTGTTCGGCCGTTGTTGGTTTTTAATTAAACTCTAATGCCGTTTGAGAAAGAGAATAAAACGCAAGCTCTCTTTTCTTGTTGTTCGAAATTGTTTGTAATTCTATGATGTTTTACTTTGTCTTTCTTTTTAAGCAAAAAAAATGTATTCTTCTCTCCATTTTAGTTCCCAAAAGTTATCACGGAAAATTAAAGCTACTGAACGGTGATTATTCAGGACGCTCGGACCACAGTCAAACAGTCAAGAATCTATGAATTTTTATCACTACGCGACTTCGGAATCCATACTGCCATTATCGCTCTCTGTGACCGGCCTGAGATCGGCCTGAGACCGGCCGTTTGTCGTCTCCTACAAAATGTCGACACGTAAATCAGCGGTCACAGCGACAACAACAACAACAACAACCACAACGACAGCAGTAGCAAAGTTACCGATGACTATAGACACCAGTGCAACAGAGAGCGAGTCAGCAACAACAACAAATACAGCAACAACTGCAAACGTGATTTCTTCATTAGCTGAAAACGCCCTCAGCGCATCGATAACAGTGGCGGCCACAGAACAACCAACAAATACAACGCAACTTTTACCAAATATAAACCGAACAACAACAACAACAACAATCACAGCTGCAACAACACCAACTCCTCCAACACCAACCCTCACAACAACAGCACCAACACCATCAACATCATCAACATCATCAACACCAACAGTGGTGTCCACCGAAACGGAATCGGCCTCACGCGATGAACTAGTTGAGGACATCGTCACCGAAATGGGCGCACACACATCGAGTGTAGCAGAGGAAGTCACTGAACCGGAATCCACTCCTGGAACCGGATGCACGCCCACGAAAAAGGACTTGCTGACCCCCAAAGCAGAAGCCACCAAAGCTGGCGAACTCAAACGCATTACTAGAAATTCGCCGCTGCCGCGCTCCTCGCCGAGTGCCAGCGACAAGAAAGCCACCGACTCGGAACCGGCAAACAGTGAAAGCGAGGAGAGTGCCGTGAGTGGCGGAGCAACCACAGCGTTCGGTGGTGCTGTTTTCGCCGCAAAAAGGAGTTACATTCGTGGACGGAAGCCGCTGAAGGAGGTCACAAAAGAGGCAGGCGACAACAGTGCAGCAGCGTTGTCCAAAGAAAAGTCCTCCGAATCACTCGACAAAGACATTAAAGACAACAAGGACAAAGACGACAGCTTAGCTACTGCTGCGGCTGCCGCGGCTGGTAATGAGTCTAAAGACTCCAAAGAGTTGAAAGAGTCCAAGGATCATCCCAAAGATGTAGTAAAAGAGACGAAAGCAGGCGGCTCGAAAGAAACACCGAGTACTGCTGCTGCTGCTGCTTCATCTACCGCCAGCTTCACCAATTCCAATTCCACCTCATTAGTCAGCAATACCTTCAGCAACCGCTGTACACGCAAATCAGCGGCCCAGGACTTGATTGCCACCACGCGGGTCACGCGCAATCGTCAAGCCAGTGGCAGCCGCTCCGATACGCCACCGGTACCGGTGGTCGCTGCAGCCGGGCGCGGTCGTCGACCCGCGCGCAAAATGGCCGCACCCACGCCGGAACCGGCGACGAAACGCAAGCGCTCGGATGAAGAGAGTGGCGCTGCGCACGCAGAGCCCTCCGTCAAATATATAAAAGTTGAGGTTAAAGGAGGAGGAGAAGAAGAAGAAGACACAGTTTCCAATGATAGCGTCAAAATAAAGCAAGAAATTATAGAAAGTGATGATACCACCGCAAACGAAAATGCCACCACTTCAAGCGCTTTGACAACAGCGACAGCCACAGCCACAGCGACAACAACAACCACCCACTCGGGGCGTGGCAGAGGGCGTTGGGGCTCGCGTAAGCAAGCGGCGGCGGCTGCAAATCTGCAGAATTCGCCGACAACACGTTCCACGCGACAAAGCAAAATGAATTCGCCTTCACCCTCGCCCTCGGTGTCATCCACCGGCAGCGATGTGAAGCGGCGGCGCATGATGCCAGCAGCGGCCGGCGCCACCGTAACGCGCAGTCACTCGGCCGCGAGTTTGTTGAAAGCGAGCCACACGCATCTCGATGAGGACAGCAAGGACAGCATGGCTTCCTCAATGGATGAAGTACTAGCCGATTTGAAGCTGGAGAAGCTCACGCCTGAGATGGAAGATGAAGACTTTCATGTGGGCGCTAAGCAAGATCATTCGGAGAAAGTGCCGCCGCCATCGGCTACTCCATCACCGCCGGTAGGCCGCGGTGAGACACTAAAAAAGAGCAAAGACAATTTAGAGAGCGAAAAGGCGGCCGGAAAAGCTGAAACGAAATCAGCAAATTGCTCGGCTGAGTCTTTGGGGATCAAGATAATGGAGCCGGACACAAATGCGGCCACCAAAACAGTGGACTCGAACGTTGCCAATGAGAAAACCGCCTACCCTGCTTCAGAGGCATCAACGGACAAGGCAGTGTCGTTGAGCCCGGAGCTGGTCAGCGAAGGCGTCTGCGAAATCAGCGTCAAACAGTTCTACAAGAAACCCGAGTTCCTGGAGAATAATTTGGGAATCGAAGAGGATCCGAAGTTGGGTGAAATAGTCCAACAAGTGAGCACTGAAGCAAAAACGGGGGCGTCTTCGGCGGAGCGAACGGAGGAGGAGGAGGAGTTGGAAGGCGAGGACAACCAGGACGATGTGGTTAGCATCAGTTCGTTAAAGGAGAGTTTCGAGGAGAGAAGCTTGCTCCCCGGCGGCGGTGACGGCAACGGCAGCGGCAGCGGCGATGGTGATGGAAATGGGAAGAAGTTGGGAGCGACAAATGATGATGATAACTCCAATCTGAATACAGAACACTTTTCAACCTTTATTGTGGACGAGGATGACGACGACGAAGACGAAGAACATCCATTAGTTGTCGACGAGACGCATTGTGAGGATCACGATATGGACAGCATGGCAGAAAGTGAGATTATTTTGATCGAGAATAATGCCAGCGCTGATGAAATGACCGAAGAGGCCACCGTTATCGAAGCAATGAAGCTGGTGGTTAGTGAGGAGAGAGAAGAGGAAGAGGAAGAGCTGGCAGAGAAAGGTGTGGGCAATACGCAGGTTTCTGCTGACGCAAGCTGTAACAAAGAAGGATTAAAGAGCGAAGAGAAAGTTATAAAATTGCTTAAAGAAAGCGCCGCAAGGAAAGAAGCTGATGAGGGCGAGGGCAAGGAGAAATCCGTAACCACGATTGCACTGAAAAGGTTCAGCGTGGAATCGGATTCTAAGCCTTGTTTGCTAAATACTAATTCTGGTGCCACAAAAGGTAATCAGGAGAAAGGCTCGACATTGGTCAAAAATGAAAAGGGAAGGAAAGAGGAAAAGGTCGCGGCTGAAGGTAAAGAAGTCGAGGCAAAAGAGTGCACAAAACTCAAAGAAAAACGAGAAAAAGAGGCATTAGTAGTCGCATCAGGCAAACAAAAAGATGAAGTAACAATGCCCGAAGGAGAAGGTGGACACAAACTCGAAGCCGTAACGGAAGTGTTGGCAACAGAAGAGACTGTGAATCCGAAGTCTGTGGCAGAGGCAGAGGCAGAGGTGAAGCATCTTGTTTATATATTATATTGGATTTTATTTTATCTCATCTCATTAACACTTTCAGTTAACAATAAAATTAGAAGCGGAGGACGAGCCGAAGGCGGCAGACAAGACAGTGTCGGTGAAATTCAGCAAACTGACGTCTCCGCTTAAGTTAATTCCCAGCATAAACGTCCGCGAGGAAGACACAACACACTCCACTAAATCAGGCCAATCGACGGACACCGCAAACTCATGGGCCACTCTCGATTTGGAATATGATGAAGAGACACTGCGCCAGAAGGAGCAACATCTACAAAATCTCGGTTTGCTGACGCACAAGGCAGCCGAGCAGCGCCGCCAGGAGTTCATACAGAGCTCAGCGGCCGCTGTGGAGGCCTCACAACGGCACACAGGCACGGGCAGCGGTGCCGCTACCAGTACCGGCCCCGGCGCCAGCAGCAGCGGCACCAGCACTAAGCGCAACGGTAAGGCTACGACGGCGCATGAGTATACGGGCACCCTGAAAACGGTTATCAAACTTAATCGCTCAGGCGGCGGCGCAGGTGGTGGCACCGGTGGCTCCGGTTCCAGCAACGGCGTTAGTCGCAAGAATACCAGTGTGGCTAAGGAAGCTGCTGTCGTCTCACGGCGTCAATCACTGAAAATGACATTCCAAAAGGGACGCGGACGTGGCCAAGCCGCAGACCGTGCCGCTGATAATCTGACACATATGGAGGATTCATATTATACCATACAAAATGAGGTAGGTGCTGCTAAACATATGCAACGAAGAAGCTGTGGGCAGCAACATGTTTTATTTGTTTTTTCTTTTTCTTCTCTTACAGAATGAAGGTGCGCTTAAAACAACTGCTCTTACGGAGCCATCACATTACTCTACGCACTGTAGAAAGTCACACAATCGCTCTAACCATACTAGTTCGAATTTCACTACTTCTATTGCTTCTACTTCTTCTACTACTAGTACTGCAAATTCTACTACTCTTGGTGTGTTGGTTTTGGACTTAACAAAGTCGTAGTTATTACTTTTTAAAATTAGTTAGTTGTGGCAACGGTCAGCATTCTGCATGAACGATTTAAGCGTATGGTTATCTCTCACGGAGGTGACGCCAATTGGCCACCAAGATCGGGCGGTGGACTTTTTCTTTCAACCGATGTTTTCAACCGATGCCTTCAAAGTCAACATAACCCAAGCCATCGCTCAAATTCGGCCGGATCTTTGAAAATTGGACCCCTCCGATGCGTGGCACCGTGCGAAGCCGCGGCGGACATTGGAACGATCATTTTCCATATATAATGGCATACCTGCGCCTTCACAGAGCTTGTTTTATTCCATTTCAACATCGACCCGCCCTTATTGGAAAACCCTTTATTTCAGTTATAATTTGATATGGTTATATTGCATTTTGCATGCTATAGAATTAACCAACACTAACAAACACTAAACCTTTACTAAAAAAACTATGCAAATGTTTGTTTAATTGAACAACTGCCTCATTTTTATTGCCGCAGATTCCTCACACTCCGAAGGGCAAGAGATTGCTAATACTGCTGCTATTGCTGCGGCTGCGGCTGCTGCTGCTGCTGCTGCCAACAACAAGACTACGGAGAAAGAGGAAATTCTCATACCAGAAAAAGCGTCTTCTTTTAAGTTTCATCCTGGTCGTTTGTGTCAGGATCAATGCTTCTATTGCAGCGGCAAATTCGGTCTCTACGATACACCGTGTCACGTCGGGCAAATCAAATCAACGGAGCGTCAGCAGAAGATACTAGCTAGTAAGTTGAAATTGAGTAATAGTATAATGTACTTGTGAAGGGTTTTCCTAACAAGGACGGGTCGATGTTGAAAGGTCTGTGGCGGCCATGTTATTCGGGCGGCGTCTGTCCAATTGGTTGTTTATAATTCAGTCAGTAATGCCAAATCACCATGGCAAGTGACACGACGGAGCAGCACGTCCAAATGATAATATCGAGGTTGACAATCGACCCGTCCTTATTGGAAAACCCTTTAGATATTCATAAGAAACCCAACAACCTCACTCATGCGCTACGCTGTTGTGTTGAATTGTTTGTTATTAATTTTGGTTTTGCAGACGAGGAGAAACTGACCGTCGACAATTGTCTATGCGATGCCTGCTTCCGGCATGTCGATCGACGCGCCAATGTGCCCTCTTACAAGAAGCGCCTTTCAGCGTCCGGCCATCCTGAGTCGGCGGCCTCTTCCTCTTGCTCTTCTTCGGTTGTCTGCGGCGGCGGCGGCGGCCATACCGCTGACGATCTGTCCGACGGTCAGCAGTCGACCATCTCGGCGGCATTGGAAGAGGTCCGCTTGCGCAAGTGCCTGGTGCCGGAGTGCGTGCATCCAGCTCTGCATTCGCTGCGTCGCAAATGCATACGCAGGAGTGTGAAGAAGTTTCTGCTCAACTTCGACATGCCAACGACCGGAACGTATGTGTCGCTCTGCCAAGCGCACTACGATGCCGTCATACAATGCTCCGGTTGCGTGCTCTGCAAGCGACGCCTGGGGAAGAATCACATGTACCATATAACGTCGGTAAGCCTTTAAGTCAGACAGTGAGTGAGAGGGAGGGAGGGAGGGAGGGAGAGAAGGGGAGGAAAAGCATTAGTTTTGGTGAGCAGTGATAAATGTTGTTTGTTTGTTGGTTGCAGGACACCGATCGTTTGGAGAAGGCTTTGTCGGAAATGGGTATACCTGTGCAGCTCGGTATCGGCACTGCCGTCTGCAAGCTGTGCCGCTACTTCGCCAATTTACTGATGAAGCCGCCCGACAGCAGCAAGTCGCAGAAAGCGGAGTTCGTGAAGAACTATCGCAAACGGTAAGACGATATTCGTGGCAGAAACAATACAGAAATAATCCTCCTTTACTTTCTAAAGGCTCCTGCAGTTCCACAATATTCACGAAGGCAGCAATGATGTCTCCGAAGCGGACGATGAGGAAAATAAATTCGTCCGGAAAACAAGCGCAGCAAATCAGTCAGCAGCAGGTCTAGTAACGCCGCAGAAAAACGCGGCAAAACAGCTGGCAAAAGGTGCAGAGCGCGAGTTCAGTGGCCTTCCGACGCCGATTGAACTGGCCTCACCAACCGGCTCCACCGGATCCTCAGTGGAGCTCATTGATGACGAAACGCCGGCTCTGGCTACGGCCGCTGCCAATGTTGCGGTTACTCCAGCAGTAGCAGCAGTAGCGCCGCCAACCTCATCATCGACTCCGCTCACCAACAACAAGGGCGGCGGCGGCAACCCTGAAATGTTGTTGGATAATAATGTAATGGTCGATTATGATGTGCCCATGATTTCTTCGGACTCCAATGCTTCATCGCCCTTGCCACCAGCCAACAATAGTCGCCACAACAACAGCGTCGGAAACGAAACGACCAACAACGACAACAACAATCAGATGTCCAAGTTGAAAGCGATCCTACAGAGCTCAACTACAGCGTCAGCCTCTTACGACGAACGAGCGGACATTTCCACGGTACTGCGCTCGAATCCGAACATTTCGATGCGCGAATTGTTTCCCGGCGAGGAGGATCTCGGACTGCAGGTGAGCGTACAGACATGTTTTTCGCATTCACTTTTCTCTCGAGTGCTCACTTTGACAATATCTTGCACAGTTCAAGGCGCCCTTCGGCAGCAGTAACTCGCAGCGCACGCCCGAAGGCTGGACACGCGTACAGACTTTCCTGCAGTACGACGAGCCCACACGCCGTCTCTGGGAGGAGCTACAGAAGCCTTACGGCAATCAGTCTTCATTTCTGCGCCACCTCATTCTGCTGGAAAAGTATTTCCGCAATGGCGATCTTGTGCTGACGCCGAACGCCTCTTCCAATGCCAGCGTCTACACGCAAACAGTGCGTCAACGCTTGACCTCTTACGACAAAGGACACTGCGGTGGTCTCGAGAGTGTTGCACAGACGACGACAAAGACGACAAAGACGACGATGGCGACGCCCAAAGTGAATGCTAAGGCCGCAGCACAGCCGCAGCTTAACGTCGCCGATGAAGTTATTGCCGTTGACGAATCGAATGGCGAAGAGGAGGAGGAAGAAGAAGAAGCGCGCAGTGAAATACTAAGCAAGCAGTTGCGAACTCGCAGTATCTCCGTGGATAAACTTGCCAAGCAGCTGAACACCAATGCGGTCACCATCACTGCGCGACCTAAGGATACAAAAGACGCCACCGCCTCAGCCTCGCCCCAAAAGTCCTTGCTTCTGGGCAGCAGCAGCAGCAGCAGCAGCAGCAATGCGGCCAAGGAAAAGGAAGCCGCCATAACGACCACTATTTCCACACTGACATCAAATGCGCCCAATCTAGCTGCTGCAGCTGCAGCCGCTGCGGCCGCCGTGGCTTCCACCAGCGCCGGCTCTGCTGGTTCCAGCAACAGCCGCAGCATTCTCAAATCCAATCTTCTGGGTCTTAATAACAAATCGGTCGAAATCGTGCCCATCTCGTCTTCCTCTTCGAAAGCACCGCCGGCATCGAGCTCGGAAAGCAAACATCAGAAAATACTCGAAGTCGCCAACAAATTGTTGGGTAATCAACTGGAGGCGGCGGCCACTTGTAGCACCAGCGCCAACAGCGCTGCGGCCAATGCTGTGAGCAGCAACAAAAGTGGCTCAATTGTCTCGCTGCTCACTTCGCCGCCCGAGCTGGTGAGTCTCCAGCGGCGCACCTCAAGCTCCGGCAGCAGTCTTAGCGCTGTTCTTTCCAGCACTGCCCCTGCTCCCGCTGCTGCCGCAGCCCCAATCGCAACATCAGCCACTGCAACTAGCAGTAGCTCCACTACCGCCAGTCTAATCAACGCCAAGCGTCCGCATCTGCTGCCGAAGGCTGGTACAACAAACAGTCGCTCCGCGCCGCCGAATGTCGTCATACTTCCGGACACGCTGACGCCGCAGGAGCGACTGCAAAGCAAGAGCTGGCGGCCCACGCTCATGCCGGTGGAGGAGAATCAGCACTTGGTGAATAAATCGGGGCCGCTCTATCAGACCGCAGATGGCCGTCGGTTGCCCGCACTGGTGCAAGTGCAGTCCGGCGGCAAGCCCTTCCTCATCTCCATATTCGATTACAATCGTATGTGCATCCTGCGGCGCGAGAAGCTGTTGCGCGACCAAATGCTCAAAGCCACCAAGAACCGTCGCGAGCAGCAGCAACAGCATCAGCAGCAACGCAATGCCGCGAACGCAGCGGCCGTCGCCGCAGCTGCCGCCCAAGCCAATCTGCAAAATGCTTACAACAGCGCCGTGAATAAGCAACAGCAGACCGCGCAACAGCAGCTCATACATTTGCAGCTCATGCAAATGCAGAAGCACCAGCAGAAGCAACAGCAACAGGCAGCCCTAAAGTCGATAGGACGTTACCAAGCCATTGCACCGAAACCGTCGTCGGCGACGGCAACCAACAGTGGCGCTGGCTCTACAAGTACCACAACAACAGCGGCAAACATCGCTGTTGGCGGCGGCAACAGTAACAGCAACATGAATAATAACAACAACAACAACAATAGCATTAATCTGCAACAACCAACAAATTTCAACACGCCCATGATGCCTTTATTGGCCAATGCTATCAATAATGCAGCTGTGGGCAATGCCAACAATGCTGCCGCCGCTGCCGCTGCAGCCAATGCATCTTGGTTGTGGAATAATTTTCCCGATGCCAATCAATTGCTAATGAATGGAGCAGCAGCAGCAGCTGCAGCGGCGGCCGCCTCTAGCGGTAAACAATTGCCGCATCTTCTGCCCAAGCCTTCAAACCACAATTTCAATAACGCGACGACTAAGCAGCACAATCAGCACAATCAGCAACAACAGAATCAGCTGCTCTTGGATAACACGCTCATGTCAAAGATACCGAAGAGCTTGACGGTTATACCGCAGCACAAATTGATGGCCGGAGCAAATGCTGGAGTGGCAATGAGCGGCGGTATCCACAAGGATTGATGATTAAATTGTTATTGGATTGTGAAGCGAAGACGAGGACGCTGACGATGACGACCATGACGACGACGACAATCGCGGCGACGACCAAGCGGCCAACAGGAGAAACAAATACAACAGGCGCCACAGCAGCAGTTGGCGCGAGAGCAGCGTAGGAAGTCGTTGGTGGTAACAGCGTTCAGGGCAAGACAGCGAAGTAATTAGTTGGAAGGAGTGAAGAGACAAGCCAGAGCAAAAAGGAGAAGAATAAGACATATAATGACCAGAAGAGAGTATACGTGTTTTTGCATCATTTTAATTCTACTCAAAGTTGCTACGTGTACATAATCCTTTTTCCATGTGTTTGCTCTCTTATGTCTTCAAATCGTCTCTTTTATCAGCACAGTTTTTGGCAATGAAAAGTGAAGAAGCACCAACACGGAATAATAACTAAAATGTTCCCTTCTGTTGTCCTCCACACATCCTTAAGCTTACTTACTCTAACTTTTGTGTGAAAATTATTTTGATTTTAAAAAAATATGTAAAAAAAAGTTGCCTTAAAAATTTGAATCCCTTTGATCTGAACTCGGACAAAAGTAGTGTAAAAAAGTGCTCGCAGAAGACTTGTAGCAAACGATACCATATTAATTAACAAACAAACAAACAAACAAACAAATACAACAGCTAACATTTAGAATTTTTTATAGAAATTGAAATTGACATAGTTACATAAAAAATGTTTAATTTAAGTAATAGTGCCTAAAAGTTCAAGTTATACACAATACAGACATAAAATGAAAAGCAACACGAAAAGTTAAAGCGGAATTGTAATCGCAATTAGCAGCAGCCGTAAACGTGACATCCATAGACATTTAGACGTGCTCAGAGAGAGAGAGTGATAGTGTGCTGCTGTAGAACAAACTAATTTATAACCCAACCACCCTCAGATTGAACCATTAGCAAAGTAAGTCCATAAATAATTAGCTCGTATTGAGACAGCATTAACTGCGTATTGCATATAAGCATACATGTATATGCTATATAGAAACGTAGTATATATCATATATACATATATGTAAGCCTCCTAGATTTAAATATATATATATACAGCAACAACAACAACAAGTACACACCATTAAACACACGTACATACATTAAACATACAACGTGCATACATATGTTGTACACTGAATAATTTAATTATGCTTTGTATCATTTGAACAAATTCAATACTAGTTTACTAAATGAAAAATATATTTGAAAATATCATACTTACATTTTAAAAACAAAAATTATATTGTTGTTTATAAGTCATAATTTCTACTTATTGGTTTGTTTTTCGTCAGCTTAATATTTTTTACTTCAACTCCTTTTTAACCTTCCGAAGAATTTATTATTCTACAAAGGCGTTTAATTTCATTTTCACCCTTTAAAGAAAGAAAGTTAATGTGCTTTAAAGAACATATTTATGCTTTTCTAAGCAAGTGATAACTCTTTAAAGGTTGCTATTATTCTCTGAAGAAATTCTTTTCTAATTCTTCTACTTCTACTTCTACAGAAAATAATTATTACTCTCTAAAAGAAGTTCTTATTCTTTAAAGGAGTTATTCACTATATTCACAGGATTTCTATGAATAACTATTTCGTAATAATTAATATTTAAGACTTACTATCGCTTTTTTATACAAATATAAGCTCTTTAAGAAATTAATTAGCCTTAAGTACACATACTTTTATTTGCTTCTCTCACCCCAACATAATAATATCGAGGCAATATTAAGTAAGGTCTTTGATTGATTGACGATCCTCCGAAATCGTGGCCGTGCGTAAGGAAGGGCGCAGCTGGTTTGGGGAACGTTTTGGGCCCAAACGATTGGCCCTGCTTTATATACCGAGATGCTGAAATGAGTTTCTTGTGCTGGTAAAATCCACCCATGCCAAAATTTAGTGCACGATACTGAGGCGAAGACAAACTTTAATGATTAGCTCAAAGAAGTTACTTGATCCATCATCATCATACTCTTCTACATCTGTGCTCAAAGAAAACAAAAATGTTAAACTATTTGCATATCGCTTAAAGCAGTAAACAAGAATGTTTCAGCCAACCTTCTTACATTTAAAATTGGCTTTGTTAGAGCTCAGACTTTTGCACACACACACACACATTTTCTATATTTGTCAATATTTTTAAAATTTATGAATTTCTGTTGATTAAGAAAATATAAAATACAATTTAACAGCAAAAACCAATATTTTTTATGTGTTAAGAAATCAAATCAATTGAAATGTATGCTGAATTATTTGGCGACTTAAGCTGTTTATCTTTTAAAACATAAAATAAAATACTTGGAAGTACAAATTCCAAGGAAATTTTGAAAAAATATGATATTCTTTAAACGGTTAAGAATAATTAAATCATTGAATTTATGTCAATCCATCTATATAGTAATGCATTGTGGTTTTTCTTGAATAAAATTTGTTTCGAAGGAAAAGAAAAATATGTCAATACATATTTACATAAATATTTATCTAAAATTGTTATATTTATATTTCTCTAAAAAGTTTGTTAAAAGAAAAAGTTATCAAAACAAGGATATTTTTTTATTCTTCAATTGTCAAACATATTTTAAATTGTTTTTTCTTTATGATATTTAGCTTTAATTAAAAAAAAAAATATAACGCTAAATATTTAGAAATTATTGGCATTAAAAATTTAAAAGAAATCATTTCAAGGTAAGGAAAAATTTGATCTGAAAATATCTCTGCATTGGAATTTTTGGGATTAAACAGATAAGCGCATATTAATTGTTATCAATTAAGACGAAATTGATTTTATTTTATTTGTTATCTAAAGTAAAATATGTAACAAAAAAAAGAAACAAATGACATATTTTTATATTAACTTTTAGTATATAAATTATATTATATTATCTTATGAAAAATTACAATTTTATGAAATTGAAAAGCAAATCATCATCAATCAACACGTAAGCAATTCTTTTCAAAATTGCTTTAAAAGTATACTATATACATACATACAATATATTCTTCTATAATTTATAAACCATTTTTCTCTAAAGTGTTTTAGGTCTATTAAAAAAATCCCAAAATTAGTTACTTTTAATTTGGCGTATTACTACGACGAGTATACAACAATATAAACACATAATCATTAGCCTAAGTTGAATTTAATTAAAACACATTTTATGAATATTTTCAGCAATTAATAAAATAAACTTTTAACATTTAAGTTCAATATAAATTGTACATTAGTTCAATACTTTAAATTATGTTATTATTATAATTAAAACTTGCTATCAATTATTGTAATCGTAAAAATTAAAACTTATACAAAAAAAATCAATAAAATTTAAAAATTGTATACTAAAGAAAAATTTAAGCAATGTATTTTTTGATATTATTGATATTTTCGCTATTATTAATGATGAGTACTAAAGCGAAGAAAATGGGCTTACTAAGAGTGCTAGTTTTCCTTCGACTACCTGGTAGGCGAGGCGCGGCCCTTCCTTCTAAGGCCTAGCTAGTCGTACAAATTAGCATTTTCAAAAATCTGCGTAATTGATAGTCTCTAATAGAGTACTAAATTTATTTTTGTATGGAAAATTTTTTAATTATTTAGTTTTAAGAAACATTTTAATTTTGAAGCTTTTGTTTGCGACACGACAAAATCACTGATGTTTGTGTGACCATTTCTTTAGAAGCTTCGAAATTGCGATTTTCTGCTTGCGTCGAAGCTAAGACTATGGCCTGGCCATAAAAGACCTCTAATGCTGCGTACTCACCAACAGTGACTCTACAGAGAATCGACACATAGTCCACTCCGCTGATGTGCTATAACTACTGAAGGATGGATCTCCTGAAATTTACTCTGATGGTGCTCTGCAGCCTTCCCATCGTATTGGGTCAGACGCAACTCTCTCCGAAGGACAAGGAGAGACAGGAGATATTTAAAGTAGAGTTCATGCGGTGCAATCAAGATCTCGGCATAACATTACGTAAGTTGGATAGAATCATATTATATATATTTTTGTGTTACATTATTTCGACGGTCTTTGCTAATGCTGTTGTTCCCCCTTTTCAGCCCCGCTCGAAAACCTTACGGAATTGATTAATCAGGCGCGCGAATACAATGCCAAGTGCTGGGTCAAGTGCTATTTGGAGGGCACAGGAATGGTAAGTGTGCGGCCGGAGTTCTGCATTCTGGGCTTTTCTGCGAAAATAATTCGTGTTTTCGGTGGTGTATAGGTCGATACGCAAGGAAAGTTAAAAACGCAGGGCCCCGTTGACCATATCACTAATTTGGCTAATCAACAAAATGATACAAGGACCGCTAGCAGGGCTGGAGAGATAGTCTCAGTCTGTCAGACCATGACGCCCATTGGCAATCCTTGCTTAGATGCTCCGAAGAACATGCGTTGCCTTTTCTCGAACATGGATCGAGTCATACTTTCGAATTTCTTTGAGGATGTCGCTGTAAGTGAAATAAGAAGACGTTACGGCAGCGAAATATTAAAACGTTTCCCATCCATACGAGCACAAATGATGGCCGAATCCCAAGACCAAGGCCAATCAAATTGATATGTCTAATTATTTAAGTATGACGACATTTGTGGTGAAATGTCTACAACTGATATGCCAAATTTAATTTAATTCTATATAAACTATTTGGGCAACAGTGAGAGCGTAGTTATATTATACCATGGTTTTGTTTAGTCTACAATAAATTAAAAGCCAGGCATTAAAAGAAAGTTGATGCCAAACTAACTACAATTTCTATAATAAATAAATAATTTCTCTCACAAATAAACAACAAATAAATTTGTTCTATATTTAAACGCTAAGCGCCATGGACGCTTTTTCAAGCCCGTTTTGATGCCTTTAAATACAAATCTAATTTTTACGGAAAATAAATAACGCATTTTTATAGAAAAAAATCAATTCAAAATTCGGTTTTCATACAGAAAGTATTACAATTAAAGTACTTTGCAATTTTTTTTATATTCGATTGTACTAAACACAATTCGTACATTGTATTACTATGGGTAGATATATTATATATATGTACATGTTTATATATATGTATGTCCCAGAAGATCCAAACAACTTCACTATTTTCTTGGTTTCTAGTGAAGTTTTAGTTTAATTTTAGTATAGAATTCTAGGAATTAGTTTACAATTTGGGAAGAAATATTCGATATAAGACATAAGATTCTATAATATTATACAAGGTGTTCCGCATAAGATGCGCCAAAATGTTTGGGCGCGTAGTTTACGTCAAGACAAGCCAGAAATCGGGGACAATTTCCCCCCGTTTAGGCGCTAGAGGCATTTTTCTAGAAACACGACTTAAAATCGCAAAAAAAAATCTGAAAAAATTAGGGGGACATATACGTCATTACTGCTTCCTGTTTTTGATAGCCAAATATACATTCCTCAATATCCTTTTCAAATTAGGCTGCTAAGTCAAACTGTTTTTGAGAAAATTAATGTCAAAGTTAAAAGTTTTAAAAAAACTTTTCTTCTAAAGTGCACTTTTGACTTTTGAACGTATTTGTTTCGCTTTGAAGAGAGTTAGTCCGGCTAAAATCTTTAATTTAATGCAAATTTGCAACACTAAACTGCTTTTTCTATGGCTAACTTTTAAATTATTTGTGTGAAATAATCTCACTTGTCACAGAAATCAAATGAAGTGCGTTTGTCCGTTCTAGAAAAACATCGAAATTGAAATTTTCCACTTGCGTGGCCATAAAAGGCCTCCCACACTCAACCGCCTTCAACACAGTGACTACAGACACTGACACTGGCGGTTTGTTATATCCATATGCGTAACCATGGACCATTGGAAACTGGCTCTGTTAGGTCTTTGCTGCCTTCCCGCGCTCTTGTGTCAGGCGCAACTCTCTGAGAAGGACAAGAAGATTGCAGAGCAATTTAGAGTTGATTTCATGCAGTGTAGTGAATATACCGGAGTGCCTCTACGTAAGATAAAGACAACATTATGAGTGTGTACATTTGTGCTATTTCGACAAGTTATTATCGGGCTCTTTTCACTTTCCAGCTGCACTCGAAAACCTCACGGAATTGCTAAAAAAGGCCAGCGAACTCAATAGAAAGTGTTGGCGCAAGTGTTACTTGCAGTCCACCGGAATGGTAGGTAAGCGCGATTCTTATTCGAGTCCTTTCCTCGTCAGTAACTCGCCATTATTGCGGTGTTTAGGTCGATATTCAGGGGAAGCTAATACTGAAGAATGTCGCAAGCCATGTCGCTAATTTAGCGAAAAAAGCCAATGATGAGTTTACTGTCAGCAAGGCCGAAGCTATAGTCGAAACCTGTCAGACCATGAAAGTCAAGGACGATCCGTGCTTGGCTGCGCCGGCGTACTTCCGCTGCATTGCCGTGAATATGGATAAAGTCGCACTTTATGGATTTGTAAGAATTGTTGTTGTGAATGAAATGAGAAACCTTCACGGTCCCGAATTGCAAAAACCGATGCAAACTGAATCTGCTAAGAAAATAGTCGACACACCACCCGCTCCCGGTGGTTATAAGCTCCCACCTCCGCCAGTACAACCATCGCCACCAGACCAATACATCAGTTATAACGAGGATCCTTTGATGTTGAAGAGTTAAAGCTGCAAGGAAGGCCAAGCTGGCACAGAAAGCGAGAAGAGATCGCATGGTGCAAAGAATTTGTGGTAACAATGTCTCATAAAAGGGTGGTTGACCGTAGAAACGGAAGCAATTTGCCAAAATTTCCTCTGATCTATTTCTGAATTGTTATTTCGTCGGTACATTTGCATTATTCATGTAGGTTGTCCCGAGTCAACCGTTTCTTTTTAATTTCATAATAATTTAAACATGACGATTATGCACCAATATCTACAATTGGTTTATTGTACATTTAATTAACATTAATACATTAATACATTTAATTAACCAATTATAAGCTATTTGTGCGACAGTATGTACAGTAATTATAGGTACATACATTAATTTTGTATTTTGTTTAAATTTACCCTAACAATAGTATTTATTGTATATTAAAAATAGACCTTAAAAAAAACTAATACCAAATCAACTACAATGCATCACTTCATTCCTTAGATCAAACATCAACGAGAAGTGTATGTTTTAAATTGTTTATTGCGTACTTAAGTTGCTCCTAAAAAGGCTTGTTTCCGCACGAGCTCCTTGAAGACGCCAGCATTGCTGGTGATGAGACGGTCATATGGGCCTTCCTCGCACACTCGTCCCTTCTCGATAACAACAATTTTATCAGCATTACGTATAGTACTCAAGCGATGGGCTATGGTCAGCACTGTTCGACCCTTGGCCAGATGTTCCAAAGCGTTTTGTACCAATTCTTCTGAAACGGAATCCAAAGCGCTCGTGGCCTCGTCCAGTATAAGGATGGTGGGATTCTAAGGTAGCGAGAAATTGAAGTGAGATTAGGCAATGTTTCATGGTGACACCACATTATTGTTAGAGATCTGCATGACTTGATCTGATCAACTAAAACTTGATTTGTGCAGATTTCTATTGATATATTTTAGGCATATTTTGCATGAAAACTTCCGAGTAGTCTCCTTCGAATTAGACTAACCTTAATTAAAGCTCTGGCAATGGCAACTCGCTGCTTTTGGCCGCCACTCAGCATCATGCCACGCTGTCCAACAATCGTATCAAGCCCTTGCGGCAGTTGTGACACAAAAGCATCTACGTGCGCTTTGCGTAGTACTTCTTGGAACGCTTGCTCACTGACTGGCGCATCGGGCTTGGCACCGTACAATATATTGTCTCGTATGCTGCCGGAAAACAGCACCGGTTCCTGTAAAATCCCGTCAGAAGCAAACACCAAGCTGTGAATATACTTTGTAATTTTTTTAAGAGAAGCTCGTAAGAACCTGTTGAACGGCGCCAATATGACTACGTAGCCATAGCGGATTGAGCTCTCGCAAGTCTACGCTATCCAGCACAACGCGTCCTTGCTGCGGATCGTACAACCGCAATAGCAACGAGGCTATCGTCGTTTTACCCGAACCACTGCGTCCCACCACTGCCGTGGTCTGTCCCGGCGTTAGTGTCAGGTTGAAATCGTTAAGTATCACAGCTTCGGGCCGCGCAGGAAACTTAAAGTGCACGTGTTCGAATATAATCTCACCCTTGGGCCTGGTTTCTGGCATAAGGCCGACATTTGGAGAAATTTCATACTTGCGGTCTAGTATTTCCCAAATGCGTTGCCCTGATCCTATGCCTTTGTTTAGCTCCGTATAGAAATTACTTAGTCCGTTGATGGAGATGGCTGAATAGGCTGCATAGAGTATGAACGAGGTGAGGGCTCCCACAGTCAGAGCGTCGTTAATGACAAGACTGCCACCATAGTAGAGCACCGAGATAATGATGACATTTCCCGCTAGACCACTCTGAAACAAAGTTTAGTTAGTGCCTTAAGTGTATACACCGGCCAATAACAAGCGCAAGAGATTGAGATTTAACGTACCGAACCAAAGAATAGCGAACGTGCCATCACTTCCTTGTAACCGAGTTGCAGAGCATCGTTCAGAAGGCCATCGTAGCTCTTGCATTCATGGTGCTCTCGGCAGAAGGCCTTCACCGTTTTCACATTGGCCAAACGTTCCTCTGCTGCTTTTGAGATGTCGGCGAATTTGTCTAGCAGACTGCGCGTTATGGTACGAACGTAACGACCGTAAAGTACGGCAATGCCCGCAACACAAGGCACCACGCAGGAACTGATCAGAGCTAATTGAGGTGAAGTGTATATCTGTGAGGGTAAATAAAGAAATGAATGAATGAATTAAAATAAAGAAATAATTTGCAAACAATTTAGAAAAAAGAAGGTATGTAGGTATGAAGGTAATTACATAGAACGCAGTCTTTGCGTTATAAAAGTCTAAAACTCAATCCTTCAATCCATACTAACTAATCTCCATACTAACCATCATGGTAGTACCGGCTAAAATCATGACCGTAGAACGCAGACCATCGGATAAGTTTTGACTCAATGAATTCCCCACGAAGTAAGTGTCTGTGGATAAGCGATTGACCAGCTCACCCGTACCCTTGGTATCGAACCAGCCGATTTCTTGGTTAAGTATGCAGCGGTAAAGCTTCGAACGTAGATCCCTAACAATTCGCAGCGCTGGAAACGGATGATTTTATATCAGTCTGCAGAGCTATTATCTTCCTGCTTACATGCACTGTTGAAGAGGTACACGCGGCCGAAATTCGCCAAGCCTCCGACAAGGAATATTCCGCATAAAATAAGAGAAAAATGTTTCAGCGTCTCCATAGTACCCAGAGAACTATCACTTTTCGCAAAGATTATGTCCAGAATCTTGCCTAAGGCAAAAGGCACACTCATGGTAATGGCACTGGACACAATCAGACAACCGATAGCCGCTGGAAGTTAAACAGACAATATCAATCGCAATCGCGGAACCAATGGGATGGAAAATCATTGTATATCAGACCTGTCAACACCAATTTTTCGGACTTGGCCAATTTAATGAGTCGTAACACATCTCCTTTTTTCAATTTTACTTTCTTTACATTTTGTGGCAACTGTCGAGACGAATTGCTGGCGTAACGAAGCAATGGCAGATGCGGTCGTCCCAGAGTCGTTGCTATCCAGATACTGCATCGCTGAGTTGGACTACACTTCTTTGTTGGGTTAACGTTTCTAAGAACGCCGGTATGCAGATTGCATTTGTTTGGCAGGTCGTTGTCGATGTTCCGCAGACTTCGCAGGCTTTGAAGGCCATTGCAAGTAGGTTTTAGGCGTAAACTCAAGCGAGGACAGTTCATTAAACAATGCAATAACATTATGAGTTCTTCATGAACTTTTTTAATTTGTAAATATCCGAAATTTCTGCAGATTATGCGGAAAGAAGAAGGAACGTTAGTATAAAATCGTCGTCCGACGATAGAAAATGAACTTACAGTGAACAGCTGTTTTTCAAATCAAGAGTTTTGGTAAACTTATCTCTCAAATGGTTTCGCTTTCATTCGACAAAGGCGATTCTCTCTGTCAAAATCCACTTTTGGTTTGAATCTACCCACTGGTGAATCTTGCCAAGGCCTTTGAAAATCTTCGATGATTACCTACTAATTTTTCCGAAGGATTTCAAACTAATTCGGCACGAAAGTAAGCGAGAAAAAAAATATTTACCACTTATTCTGTATTGAATTTTTGATTCCCGAAATTATTAGGTAATAACAAAGAATATGTAATATAATTGTATATTCTTTGTAGTACACAGACTCCATCCGTTACTCGCTTACACCTTAAGCAAAGTTACGTAGTACTCCGAGTCTTACGAGACGAATGGGTTAATGTACTGTAAAAACTGGATGGAGCATCGAGTCGATACCCACAAAATCATGAGGATGTCGGCGGTGACGTCGTTATAATCTTTACCACTGGGTAGCTAGGCATAAATTGAGGAGAGATTGTTGTTCTAAGATTGATTTTGATTTGGCAGCTGGTAACACTTCATTTTTCTAGTTCTCTGCTTCTGGAATATGTGAAGGGAAGAAAAATTTCGTTTGCTTGCTATAAATTTATGATAACCTGTTACCATCTATTGCACCAAACTACAAATTGAATTGAAAAATTTGTGCTGCAATTTCGGTTTTTTAAGCATGAGTATGTTTGTGTGTGTTTGTGTGTTTATTGTATGGATATTTAAAATTTGTGAGGGAAATTTTAGTATATTACAAATTTGTAGAAAATTAGGTTACTCTTTTACAACTTTGTGAAATATGCTGCTTCACAAAAACTAGATTGAGTTTGTGAAGTGAAGCATTTTTCCACAAATTTGAATATTTTATTCATGGTAACGGCGATGAAAAGCAGAAAACTTTTATGATGCGCCTCTAATAATTGGAATAGAATTTTCACCAATATAAAATCTTCAATTTAAAGAAAACTCTTTGTTTGTTTGGTTATATGTGTTTTTTCTTTTATTTTTATTAATGAAATTATTTTAATGTTGCGTAAATGCGTAAAGATTTACATAAATATGCTTAATTATGGGTTATAATAAAAAAATGAAATTGATTGATTATATATTATAAAATTCGATTATATAATGGAACTTGACTGATTATACAATGAATTAATGCGTATAAATACATATGTATTTGTTAAATATTCAAAATTATTAATTACGCAAGATTTTTATAAACAAATTTTATTAAGTATGAAGATGCTATGCAGCGCTTTCCTCCATGATTGATGCTGATGCTGATGAATAGCTAAAATTACGTAATTCGAAATTTTTATAATAAAGGTAACAATTTAGAAGAAATACTTAACACGTAAGTCCTTAGAGGAAAGTGATAATAGAAATTGCAATGTTTTTATTTACAGTTTTTTGTATACATCGGTTTCATGCGATATATTGGAGATATAATTAAATTATTAAGCGTTTAAAATGCTATTGGTTTTTTATACTAAAGAATATACATATGGGTACACAGAAAATGTTTATTGCAAAGGTTTAGAAAATAATGTAAGAAGAAATAAAAAAATTAAATAAAAGCTGTATTTTTTTGGGAGAAAAATGTATGAAAACTGTTTTGAACACATTTTCAGTAGCGTTATGTAAACTTACGGGGTGAAGAAATGGAGGGAAATAAATGAAAGAAAGTATTTACAATGGCTTTGATTTTAAATTTATATTTTTGAAAATAATTCATTATAAAGTGTTTAAGCAATAAAGAAGAAGTCTATACCTGGCCTGAAATTCAAAAGTTTAAAAAGGTATTGAAAAGACTTCAAAAGAAAGGAAACATATTGATTAAATTATATTGAATTTGTATAAGATATACAAATTTTTTAATATTAACGAAACATGTATATACAAATTATGAAATTGTATTAAAAAAAATTACAAAATTAAAAAAGGGTGGGAAAAACAATGAGGATGAAAATTAATGTTTTAAGATCAGCAAAATAATGGAAAATTATAAAATTTTATTTAAAAATTTGCTAGGATTTTGAAAAGAAAATACATAATATGAAGACCAACAAAGATAACATAACAAAGACGCAGAGACATAGAAAATAAAAATACATAAAAATTTTATACATACAAAATTAGTTTTTAAATGAGAAATTAAAATAAATAATTATTCGATGTCTTTTTTTTTTTAAATCGGAAAAATTATCGATTCTCTTTGCAATAAATAAGCGTTGGTCGATGGTTGCCAGCTCAGATTTTATAATTTTGGTTAACAGTAATAATTACGTATATTAATTCATAATTACGATAAATATTTTCTAGAAAAAATTAGATAATTATTGCCTTTTTATAATTAATTATTGGATATAAAAGTATAAACTAAATTCTAGATTTTTATGAAAACAATTTAATTAAATTAAATGTTATTTAAAATTATTATTTTATTTATTTTTATTAAGTAAAAACTTTCGTTTGGATGATAATGGTGACGATTACGATGAAGAATTGTAACACATTATTTAAAATGAAGAGTAAAACGTAAATGAATTTAGAATAAAATAATCCAAGATAATATTTCCTGTTTCCTTCTTTTAATGGCAGAAAAATTATATTTGACACTGTCCAAAAAAGATTCGTGGTTATTTTATATATTATCCAATCTTTAATTTAATTTTTTTCTAAAACGGGAAGAAAGGAATTGCAAAGGCTTATCCTTTAATTTTTTAGTTTTGAGTTGATGAAACCGTTATACTGATTATTAAATACTTATTTTTCTTTAAATGATGAAGGAAATAATAAGTGTTGAATGAATACGACGAGTATGAACTTAAAAGATTATAAGGTTTAATCTTTAGATTATAAGGAAACACATTATAAGGTTTCATTAGCCATAAGTAATCGCTTCCAGGGCAATCGCATTCGAGACTATTTATTGATTTTTGTAAATTCTAAACTTCTTCCTGGATTCTCACGTTTAGTAAACATTTTACTAAAAAATTATTTTTACTGGCTTGAAATTATCGTTTATAAAACTATAATTTTGTTGTTGGATTTGATCGGTTACATGAATGTTCAAGTTTATGAGTTCCGGGATTGACATGAGAAGCCTGTTGTGGTGCTTAAATAATTAAAATTTTCCGACCTTAAATTTAATAGAAATTTATTGTGTTAATTTTTTAAAAGTAAAACATTTCTTTCTACTAAAACATAAAATTAAAAAAAAATATGTTTTTATAATTGAAAATTACAAGTTAATTTTATTACCATTAATATTTGTTTTTTTATAATATATACTTTTATGATATATTGCGTATATGTAAATAATTTTATCATAATCACTACAAGTGTTATATAGACATTTTTCTTCTTTAAATTTAAAACTTATTGTAATTGTTGAAGTTGACTTTTAAAAGATATTCATAAAATAGTATTTTATGGTATTCTTTGTATACTCTCTAAATAACTTTAATTATAAATACTGTTTAGTTTAGCTTTGTTCAAAAAGCGTTTTTTTTTCATTATTACATTTTTATTATTCTTATTGTGTATTCTGTCGTCCCTTCGAAAAATTATGTCATTGAGCAAAAGTCAAAAATTGTCAAAATCACATCACAAGATCTTGTCATGACCGCTTTGTTTGTTTGTGTAAAACTTTTGTGGTATTTAATTACTTTAAATAAAATAATTTAGTTGTAGTTCTTTAGTGTAGAGTACGTTGTTAAACACTTACTTAATATAACTTAAATTTCTACTTACTTACGATCTATTTTTTAACATTTAATCGTATTTTTTATAAAAAAATTAATAATAAATTGCCATCGCTTAATACTTAATTATATTAATTAATCTTTTATTAATCAATTGTAAATGGGCTGTGTTGTTGTTGGCCAGGCGATTTTCGCGTCAATGCGCTTGTACGCCAGCATGCAGTGCTTTCCCTTGGCCGCTAGCCGTATGTCCTGCGGGCACTCGGTCTCGTTCAGCGGCGTCTCTTCGCCGTCGATGAGCTTGAAGAGAGCATAGTCCTGTGGGTTGGTGATGCGTGCCTTATGCGCTATGATGCGGCATACCTCGCGTGTTGTCGTATGCGGACGCACCGGCAACGTGCGCGTTTGCAAGGAGCCGTTGCACTCATCGGGAATGATGACACGCAGCACCGACGAACAGGCTGGCAACGAAGAAGCGCGCCACTGTGATTACAGGCAGCAGGGGGTGGACCACAAATCATTATAAGTATTCTATTTTAACGTACATAATTCGCGGGTATACTTACATCCAATGAACCGGTGCCGTTTTCATTCTCCGAAGCCATGAAACTTTTCAGCACGTGCACTGCGCTGCACAGAGCCGTCAAGTAGTATCCGGGCTCACCGTTCAGCAGCGTCGGCTGCAGTAGGCCCCACATAAACTCAGCCTCGATCTCGGCGCCCACGAAGCCGGTCTTGGCCACCACGTACACGAGTATCGGGAGGAAGTCATCGGCGCCCAGTTGCTGACCGCGTGGGCAGCCGGTCGCATCGAAGACGGTCGAGATCACGCACAGAAACAAATCCAGCTTCTCCAGAGGCAGCTCAGCCTCCTGCAAACGCAGCAACAGATTCGAAATGACGTGCAACGAGCCCGAAGCAGGCGGCGTCACTGCATTGCGTATGCCGAAATCGGCTGCATTGCGACCGCAGGCGTATTTCACATTCTGCGCCAGCAGCTGAATGTCTTCGGAGCGCGTGTAGTAGTCCACGAACATTCCGTAGAGATGTTCGCGCAACGGCAGCACCACCAGCTGATGCATCACCGTCTCCAGAATAGCATCCAGATTAAGGAACTCATCTGCCTTCAGGCGCGAACGAGCCGCCTCGACTTCCTGCTGAAATTTGCCCTCGCCATGTTTCACCAGATAGTTTTTCATGCCGTTCATGAATTGGCGCATGTTACGCATGACCACTTGCGGTGCGGCCTCACGCGACTCCTTGGTACACGAGATGAAATTCTCGATGTTGCGTGCAAATGTGGAGCTTTGATCGAGCGCCAACTGTAGAGTGTAGGCGCGCACAGAATCACCGGGGCCGGAGCCGACGCCATACGGATTGATCTTGTTGCGCGGATGACCTGAGAAGAGAAAGCAAAGGCGAAGAAGAGTTAGAATAGAATGTAACAAAAAAGGGGTGGCAAAATAATGTGAATAGTCTAACTATAGAAATTTGGGGGGATATGCCCCCCAACGGAAATGAATGTGGGGTCCCTCTAGAAGACTTTGTACCCCCGTCAAGATCAGTATCGACTCTTATCGAAAGGGTGTAACTAAGAATAAATATACGCTATGTGCTCCAAGGTCTGATCCTTCAATCCTAACAACTCCCTTTTATCCTAATAAAAGGGGTACTTATTAAAAGGCTTTAGAAAGCAGTTGTTTATTGCTTTCGAAAGAGTTAAATCTTTTTCATCTCGTTCCCCTTTTCGTAATTCTTTTCTTTTTTCAGCTTCGCTTCTGGAACGTCTTGTTCTCTTCTCATCCGGTCTCCTGATTTAAGTCCGGTGCCAATGATTTAAGTTCTCCCGTTATCACCTCACACTCACCAGTTAAGAGTTGCCACAACAGCCTCAATAAACGCTTGAGCAACTCCATGCAACCGTGACGTCGACAATAACTCCGTTCCTCGGCTCTCTGGCCATCCTTCAGGAACTTTCGGTAGAGCCGATCATTGTGCATGACATCGAAGCCGGACACCTTTTTCTCCTCGATGTGGTTCATGCTCAACAAGATGTTTCCATTGTCGTCGAGTCGAAAGGATTGCCTAATGTCGTAATGATCGCAGCCACTCCAAGGCGCCGGATGGCAACTGTCGCCGGTTTGCTCGATGAGCTCGGCCAGTGAGGAGCCGAGACTGATGTCGCGATTGGGACACTTGCCAATGGCACCCATAATCGAGCTGGCCAACGCTTCAGTCTTCAGTTGTTCCCGATCAATGGCGCAGTCTTTGAGCACGCGCTTAGGACAGACCTTTCGAAAGGGTAGCTTCGTTGCTTCATAATCGCTTGAGTCTGGCGTTTCCGCTGGTGCGTTTTTCAATTTGTGTGGCTTGTAGATGCGTTGACGTTTGGGCAAAGCGATACCGTTTTGTACAGCATCGCCGAAAAGCAAATCGCAAAGTCGGCGTTTACAAAGGAAACGTCTCTGTTGTTGCTGTTGCTGCTGCTGCTGCTGTTGTTTCTGCTGCTGCTGCAGTGACTGCTTTTGCATCATTAGCACTGATATGGACGGCAGCTGCTGCTGCTGCAGAGTCGCTTCCGAGTAGTCCAAGCTGCCGCCACTATCAACGCTTGTGTGGCTTGATAGACACCTCGCATCGCTTTGATCCGCCGGCGACAGAGCTTGTGTCTTTCTCTGCAGCAATTCTTCCTCGAAGTCGGCGGAGAAATAGTTATCGCTGTTCATGCGCGCCGGATGCTCCACGATCACCCAATCGGCCATGATGCTCAAGAAGAGCGCTTCATCCTTGTAGTTGCGTACGTGCTCAGGGTCGTGAAAGAAATCCTCTGGGTCGACCAACTCGACCCGCAGGGCACTAAGCGATTTACTCATGTCGCTCTGGTTGCCGCCAGGGGCAGCGGTGGCGGCGCTGGGGCGGTTGTTTTTGTTGCAACGCCGCATTGGTCGAGGTTGCGACTGCGTTTGCTCGCGACTTGGCCCCCGGCTGAGACTACTTTGGCTCGCGGCTTTTGCGCTGCACGACTTTCTGAACCAGCTCATGACTGATACGGTAACGATTTTTACCAGCTAATACGAATTGACGGAAACGAAAGTTTCTCATGGACACCGAGAGCGCACCGCCGTCGAACAACTGCCGAGTCGCTGTGAGTGTTTCGCGCACTGTTTTGGATAGTTTCTGTTCGTCGCCACGGCACTGAAACACTGAAAGAAACACTGAGTATGTGGCGGCGACGTTACCGATTTGCTTTCAAGCTGCTGAGCGCAGAACCGACAGAGAACGCCTTTATAAACGGAATAAAAAAAAAATTCGCGTGGTACGCACGAGTTTAATCGAAGCTCAATTGATTGCAGCCTGTTGGTTTTTGTGTTTCGTCTTCGTCGTTGTTGTCGCCGTCGTGGTGGTAGCTCGTTATTAGTTGCTTTTGCTATGAGTGTTTGATACCTTCTGAAGTCTTCTCTCAACTCGTGAGAGGTTTTATAAACAAGCAAGCAAGATCTTTACCAGCCAGCACTAACAAAATCCAAAACGAAGAAGCATGAGCGGAAGAGACGTTACTGAGTTAGTTAATCTCGGCCTTATATATATATACACACACACACACACACGCCCACACAAAGCACAGTATCTACTTCTCTCTTGCTCTCCTTGGAAATTCCTTAAAATTTGTCATTTCAAATTCGTTTCATTTTATTTTCGTTAGTTTTTGATTACGTTTTAGTGTTGTTGTTTTTCGCTTCTTTTGCAGACTGGAAGGTCGTTGTCTGTTGATAAGTAGTGCTGTATAGCCTCAGTGCTCAACTCGTTGTCATGTTTTGAAAACTGGTACCTGGACCCGGTTACTTAGACACAGTCTGCGGCAGACGCTTTCAACATGCTTTCCTACCTTTAAACAGGTACAAACATCATGAATTATACTAATTTGTTTACTTCGATGCTTGGATTTGGGTACAGTTAGTACTTTTTGCAGATTGGTCTTCGAAGAAGAGCGTATGAATTATTTTTCGCTTCCGGAGAGTTGATGAAAAAATATGTGGAGCGCATAATGTTATCTTTACAATAGTTCCAATTAATTCACTTTCACTTTTTACCAAATCACTTCTTCACAAAATCAGTTTTTAAAGAATAATTTTTTTAAGATTATTTTTTATAGCTTGAAAAACAATCACTCTTTAAGAAATATCAGTTTTAATACTGCGTCCTTTATTGCGTCGCAGATAAAACAAAAGCTTTCTTAATTTCAAGTCTGGTTTTTTTTCATTCTTTTAGAGAGGCTTCGTTACTATCCGGTAAGAACGTGGTTTTTTCTACTGCAAAAATAGGTTTAAGTCCGTAATTTCATGATTTTCTCTTTAATCTGAATTAGGTAGAAGCTACAGTGACTTTTTGAATACGTTTTCTATTCCTGAAAGCTTTTTTCGGAAGCATTAAAAATGGTTTTTTTTGTTTTTGAAAATTGTTTTTAATTGATTGAGATTGATTAGTGGGTTGAAGGTAGAATCCTCTGACGCATCCACGATTTCTATGTCCATTTAAATTTGATAAAACGCCACACTTGTATGTTCTCTATTTATTCCTCCGAAAGCATCATGAGAAGGCATGCCAATTTTTTAATATTATTTCCATTAGTTCCCATGGTTTTTGTAAGTGTAAGTAAAATCAACAACTGAATTGCGACTTTGCACTGAAAAATTGAATCCGTATTTTACAAAATCAGATGATGTAGCTTTATATAAGAGATGCGAAACCATCTGTAGCAAACCTTTCTCTCTCTCTTCTCTTTCTCCTTTTTAATGTTTTCATGATTCTTTAGATTTATTAATGTTTTATATGGTTACTTTTTTGTTCACGCAACGGAACACTTGTCAAATGTTCTTAACATTTAACAGGTTCCATCTGGTGTTGATTGCCACCAAAACCATCCAACAGGGTCGAAAATTTTAGCAGGTTGTCATATACATACATCTCAACCAAAGAGTTGATATTTTCAGTTCACGCCTTTCTGTTCACGATTTAAACTTAATAGTTAACAAGAAAACTAAGAAAAATTCCAACCCAAAGAAGGTTGAAAAAATTGAAAAATGAAACTGTCATTTTCAAACGTAAATATGTCGAACAATGTCAAGCTTCAAAAAGTCAACAACAAATACAATAAACAAACCAATATGTGGCATTTAAAAACTTCATAAAAGCCTTTGAAAATTATACATCCTAATTAATTTTTGATTTCTATTATTTGGAAATAATTTCCGTGAATTTTTGAGAATTCTTTAAATAGAGTGAATCATTATTTCGATTACTTTCTCAGTTTTTTGATTACTTTGTTAATACTGAGTTCTGCGTTAGAATCCATAATTTCAGTCAATTAATCAATCAATACAATCAATCTGCATACAACGCAAGGTTTCCTGATGCTCAACAAATCTAACGACAGCACACAAAACACAGAACGCACAGCGCACAAACTCTAGGTCTGCGTTTATCTGTTCTGCCGTCCAATGTCCAATTTCTTCCTTGCATCGTCCATATATGTATGCGTCTTTGGTCATCGACTGAATTAAATAAGGAAAGCAGAAAACAACAACAACAACAAAGGCTGTATAAAATAAATCAATCACGAGTCTCGGCGGCAAGCTACTCAGCTTGTGAACGAGTGTGTGCAAAAAGAATTAGGTTAAGAGGAAATCGCAATGTCGTACGTCGCGCGTTACAAGTAACAAATGACATACGAGTATGATGAAATCAAAACGGAACAGAACGTGAGACAAGTATTCGTCAGAAATAAATAAGGACCTTATCATTTTGGAAGTGTTGGTGGTTTTTATTGAAAAACTGATATCGCAACTTTTATAAACAAACTTTTAGTTAGCAGACAGTTTTGTGGGTGAAAGACTAATCCTTTAAATACTGAAAAGATTGTCGGTGATAGGAAAAAGGGCTTTAAAAGGCGGACTCCTAAAATGAGATTTACACGGTCGAAAAATTTGGTTTAATTTACCAACTCAGCAGGTTGACATATCGATATTACACCAACTATAACTAGTTCTTCAAACCTAAGGAAAATAAACCCTCCAAAGAAAACCCTTATTTTACAAGTAGAAAAAAAAAATAACCGTAACTTATTTCTCAGATTAAATCTACTGCTAAAATGAAAAAAAAATATTCTTAAGTAAACATTTCATATTTACTTAACGATCAGTTGAAATTATTACATTGTTAAGGAATACACTCTACATCATAATCGTACTGATTTTGTTATCTAAAATCTTATGAATATTAGTTTAGCAGAAAGATTTTAAGAAGTAGGTCGTGTATAAAGGTTTGTCATTTCGTAAACAATGACGTTGGGAACAAAAATAACTCTTCAGCGTCAAGAGTTATACTACGTCTGTTAATGATAGTACGAGTATGTATAACAGCGAACGCTGAAAATGGTGTTATTGTCCGCAACGTCATTGTTTTGTGAAATAACAAACTTTCATACTCTGCCATAATTTATTCAATAAAAGAACGCCGATTATATTCTTTCGCTGCTACAATCATTTGTAAAGTAGTGTCTCTTTAAGACTTTCTTCTCAAAGAATAAATAATTTAAGGGTTGCATTAATTGCATGATCGATCGATAGAGGTTTTCTTCAACATGATTTGATACTTAAAAAATGGTTCCGGCTTTGCCAAATTTAAAAAAATCACTATTAATAGTCTCTATGCTAACATCAGAATACAGACTATAAATATGTACTATACTCGTATATGCAGGTACGTACATATTCTCCGTACGTATTCTCTTCTTCATTATTATCTTTAGTAAATACTCATAAAACAGATAATTAGCTAATGATTAGCAACTTTTTTATTTATCTGTATTTTTATTTATCTGCTTTTTTTAATAAAATCCGAAGGACATTTCCATAAACTCTTAGAGTGGAGGTTAATTGAAATAATTTATGATTGTTTAAAGAATAAATATAAATTAGATTAAATACGAAATAAAGGTACTTCAAGTTAACGCCGCTCTAGAATGAAGAACTTTTTTCTGGGCTTCACTCTCTTCTAAGTCTTACCAAGTTTTCATAATGTAATTAGGATTTAGTGGGAGGGGTTTGTTCAGACCGGGTTTGTATAACTCTCCCATTACACATACTCTCTCATATGTTAGGTATGTACATATGTATACACATTCATAATACGGATTCGTATAACACGTCGAGAAGATTGTGATTGTGGCGATTTTTTGGCATTTCCCAAAAGAGACTCGTACAAGACGATAAAGGAATGAGTTAGATGGTTGTTTGATTGTATAAGTTCAGGTAATATTTTCTACCTCTATACTCTATACGGACTCTTCAGATACCTGCACTCTGTCGTACCTTATACTTGAAAGGTTTTATTGTACGACTATTTGAAAAGGATGATCCTGGATAAAGGTTAAATAAATATTAAACATAATTAAGGCTGAAAGAATATTGTAAAAAAAGGGGAAGGAACATCATAAATATCTTTATTTCGCACTTTGAGTATCTTTAATAAACTTCATTAGTGTTTTATATTATGTTTTTGTTATGAATTTTATTAGTTTTCTGAGGCAACGAGCACGCGTGCAGTTTTGGTTATTTTATATTTATAGAATTCAATAGAATTATAATAATAGCAAACAAAAACCTTCCTTTTCACTGAAGGTACGCACAGAAATGCCTCTACCGGAAGTTACTTTGAATTAAACGAAACTATAAATCGCCTGCAAAGTCATCTAAAAGTAGAACAATTATTTCCGAACCTTATCTCATAAATATTGACGAATACAAAGCCAAAATGCTGATAATTGAGGCTAACAAAAACGACTCTTAATGATTTATTTCTTGCCCGAGTTCGTGGTTGGTTAGTCATGAAAAACAAATTTAGTCGCCAACGCCGTGCCATCGTTTATGCCTTCACATAATTCGACAATAAAGCATTTAGCGACATTCAAGCAGCCATTATCCAACATCGAGTGATCAATCGATTGATTTTAATGTTTACTTAAAATAGTACACATTTTTGTGGTGACAAATTGTTCAGAAAAATACTACTCTATTCAACATTGAAAATTGTTTGAATGTTGAAATAACCATTTTGTAGATTAGAAACGGAGACACTGCCGCTTCATAAAACAATTATTTACATACTGATAAGAAGTCTGAAGGATAGAGAGTAGAAGAAAAATAGTTGAAAAACAACAACAACAACAACAACAACATTAACTAGTAAACCAAAAACGAAAAGGAAAAATAACAAACAAAACTCAACGACGAAAAGGCAGCTGTTTAGTTTGTTTTAAAAGTGTGTCAAATTAAAAGCGTATTTAAATCAATTACGGAGAAGATTTTTTCAACTTTAGCTAAATACTCGCATTAAATGTAATGTATGTTTAATTAAATGTAAATAAATGAATCATAATAATAAAAATGAGCACATGCAAATAATTTGAAAAATCTTTGAAGAGTAAAGTATATGAAGGTTGTTTTAAAATACGAGTATAATATAGTAATACTCTATTATTATTATAATACAAAATTAAAGGTCATATAAAGAAATTGCTAATTAAAAAAAGTATATAGTGACGGTATATAGAGTTATAGAAAAAATATTGTATGTTTTCTAAAGGTATTGACAACTCAGCGACAAAATGATCCACTCTAATGGTCACACTATGTCAGAACTCACTACATAGACCGTCAGGATTTTATCGCTCTTCTATATCAGAAACCAAACGAAATCCAAACGGATTCTTGAGACGTTGTCGCAATTAATTTCAACAGAAAATTCGTGCCAAAGGAAAAAAAGCTATTTAAGGGACTCCCGAATTCTGAAGTGTGGAAGGGTGAGTGCTCAGGGATGTTAGAAAAAGTTTTGTAAAGAAAAATTCCTTTGTAATTTACATAACACGCCCTAAAATATACATATAGTCGAGAATGACACGCTTCGGTCAGAATATCTCGAAAACCTTACGTTCTACAAATCAAATACAAATCTTTTTAGGCTCTGTATGTTATGTGACGACGAATTAAATGAGGTGATGGTCGGTCGTATGTACATACGTAATTACATTCCTTGCTGAAGGGCCAAAAAGAACATAACAGGCAGGTCCAAACAGGACTAATTTTTTAGGTTTATTTAGGGCTTGTTTTAGCTATCTTTCATTACCTAACTTCAATTAATACTAAAGGCTTCCTTAATCTCTTCAACTACATTAAAAAAATTGCGAAATATATAATCCTCTAAAGGTTAACACTGCAAAAGGGTGGGTTCGCTAAGGCGAAGGTTAACGGAAACCTTGTTCAGAGGAAACGACAAAGATAAGAATGGACGACTAAATAAGAAAAATCCTAAAAGTCTCATCGGAAAGATAAGAAAGAAACCGCAAAAAAGAACTACATAGTTATAAGATCAAGATGAAAAGTTAATTTAAAAAAATCAACCCAAAGGTCGTTTAAAGTATAAGGTTTATTACTTAAAAGTTTTCGAATTCTGTCTAAAAAAACAAGATTTAAATAGAAAAATAAATTTCTCGGCAGTTCTGACTTTAAAATAAAGCGAATATACTCGTTCTTAAATGTAAATAAAGAAGTGAGACCAGTCCATCCGAGCTCACGCGCTTAGTATAAAAGTATTTAAAATTATACACTTCAATGAACTCATGCACAGAGGCGCCTTTTATTCCTTCTTCCCTCTTAACCCCTGCCCCCGTCAAGCACCCTTTCTCGTATCAATTTCATTGCATCAGCACCCTCGCGGAACTATGCACAATAGTATTTGTCTGGTACTGATTAATTCCTGAATGGATGAACCACGAGTTTCTCTGTTCGATTTTTATTACATGCGTATGATTTTATTGCTCTTCATGACGAATACGAATATACGTGGGCATGGAGAATGGGGGCGAGGGCCGAGAGACACAAAATGTTCACTATCAAAAGCTCAGTGACATCGGCGTAAGCGTGCGTTTAATACGCGCATTGAAAAATCGTCTTCGTCTGAATTCTAATCAAACTCGACTTTTATCAATGTAGTTTATTGCGACGCAGAATTTCTCGAGATCATCGTATTCCTTCCTGAGAATCCCTCCCTCTTTCAGCCCTCGGGGTAATTTCTTTTTCCGCTTTCTTGTGTATACGTACTTTTTTAGAACGACCGAACCATGAAGGAGGAAGATGAACGCTTTTTTGCATAAAAAGAGAAGAGATTAAGCTGGTTTCGTACTGGTTGTAACCGGTTAATGGAGATGGATGGATGGATGGATGGATGGTACAATGAACTATTACGCATGACTCAGCCAGATTCTCTAATGGACAATGACAGTTTACACGATCCAGAATGAGCCATTTTGATAAAACTGTTAGGATGAAGGATTGTACTAGGATGAAGCATGAAGGATTGTACTTATATGCTAGTACTTTCGGATCACCGAAGAAAATGGAAGGGCCTTGCTCTTTAGAAGTCCTTATCTTTACGCACATCTTATGATCCATTCATTCCCATCGTTTTTCCCATCAGTTTTTTACATCTAATCTCGTTTACTTTTCTACAAACTTGTACTTACATAAGACTTCTCGATCCCTTATACTGGGATTACGTATAATCGTAGCCACCTTCTGGCGTCCATGTGATTTTCTAGCCTTGAGAGTGTCCAGATTGCTTTCTTTGGTGCTTAGCTCCTCGATGATTGTATCGTCCTCTGACACAACAGCTCGACACTTTGACAGGTGTATGGACTCTGAGGTTAGGGTCGTATCTGTCAAATCGAAAGCATTATTTTAGTACTCTAAGGGATGAATGGACGGGATTCTGTGTTCGAATGTTGGACGATAGACTCTTACCGTCTTGTGGCAGAAAAGAGTCCCATTGTGAGGAGTCCCACGGTTCAGAGAAAACCGTGCCATCGTCCGACTGTGATGAGTCGATGCCATTGAAAAAGGATAGATTACGTTCCACATTATCGTATGACGACAGACGGCAACCGGTTTGACTGTCTATAGACTTTTGACTACCGTTTTTATGCGGTTGTTGTTGCTGCAGGTGCTGCTGTTGCTGCTGCTGCTGAGGAGGCGTGGAGCAACGCACTAGCTCTGGCAAGTTCAAATCGGGCAAACGTTTGGCAATGATTTGATGTATCGTGATCGGTTTTTCTTTCTGCTCCTTGTGGCCGTCGTGCCGGCCCATTGGGTTCCCATTTTCATGACTAGTTTGCGTTTGCGGATTCCAGTGGTCGGCCGAGTCGTAGTCGCCGTCGCCGTCAGCGTCTTCGTCATCGTCGTCGTCCAAGTCTCCTTGCTTACCCATAAACTCCCAGCTACTGTCCAGTTGCCATTGTTCGAAGCGACCGCGGGCCCGTTTCGGCGGCTGCTGTTGCTGTTGCTGTTGTTGTTGATGGGACTGATGATATTGTTGTTGTTGCTGCTGATGTTGTTGTTGATTCTGCACTGGTTTCTTTTTGAGCTCGTCCAGACTGCCGGCTACTTTCTCAGTTTCTCCAGGCAACAACACCGCGCACAACGGAGTACGCATGACTCCGCCCTTCGGCGGCTCCGAGTGTCGATGGTTGGCTGGCAGCAGACCGCCTCGATGCGAACGGCGCAGAATACTGGCAGTGATGCCCACTTGACGCAGCGCATCGGCGGGCTCGGCATAGAAAGGGCTGCCCTGTTTGCTGCGCGACACAGGTGTTAGGGCAGTGGGCGTGGTATCGCCCTCGGAGGTGGACTTCAGTTGTTCTTCGTTCAGGGACTGGCTCATGAGGTTCGGGAAGAGAATGGCGGCGCGTGAGCGAGGCTGTTGGGTTTGTTCGGGGCCGAGCTGCAGGAGTGGTGGAGTATCGGCTGTTAGGTCGGCAGTGGGTGTGGCAGTGGCGTCACTAGAATTCGGTGGGCTGGCTGATGATGCGCTGCAACTAGCGGGAGGCAGGACGTTGGAATTGAGCGAGGTAATGGAAGCTATAAAAGACAGATTCGAAAAGGTTAATGGAGTCAAAGGGTTCCCAGTGTCTTTCCAGTGTCTTACGTGTTTCTGCCAGCAAGTCCGGCCGCTTGCCCTGCACGCCCTCAAGGTTCGGCTTAAAACTGGTCAGCAGTCCGGCCCTTTCGCTGGGGTCGTGTGTCCACAAATCCTCATAGTCGCTGAACTTGTCCACCAGGTTGCTGTGACAATAGATTTGCGGGCTCTCCAAGATGTCGGATTCCTGGTAGTGCTTCGACTCTTTTCGCGCCTTCGCCTTGCGTGACTTGTTGGCCGTTACGGCAGGGGGCGTGCCCGCCGAAAGTGGCGAAAGTATGTGGCGCTGACTGTTGTTCGAATCCTTGCTGCTCTGGGAGTGCCAACGGCTGCCGGAGGAGCCTTGCGAGGAGAGAGTGTCCTTGCACTCGCCTTCGGGGGAGAGTCGCTTGGAGAAGGTTTGGAACGTGGCAGTGTTTGGGTTCGTTATGGCGGAGTTCATGGCATTGCTGGAGGGTGTGGTGACCTCCACGAATTGCGGCGAGTTCTTGTTGTCCACCGAGAAAGTGACCGTGGTGGTTACGGTGAAGTTGTTGCCCCCATTAAGCGGGTGCGTGCCCTCAGGGGTACTCAGGGGACTGTTGGGGGTCAGTGGCTTGGACCAGCGAACAGGCGGTGCCGGTGGTTTGCGTAGGTCCAGATTTAGCGTGTTCGGTGGGGTAGGTCGCTGAGGTCGAATGCCGTTTTCGGTCGCCGCTTTATTAGGTTTGAAAGGAGCAATCTGTGTGTTTGTGCCGGACTTGAAGGTGGAGAGCAAGCCGGGCATGTTGCCATTGGTCAAGTCTTTGCCGGGAGGTACCACACCATTTATGGCATTGCGTTGATTGTTCAGGTGATCCACTGGGGACATGGTTAGTATGACCGAATCCACCGATTCGGGGCTCATAACTTGTTGCTGCTGCTGCTGTGGGCCGCCGCTGGTGGTGAACGAGCTCGCGCTGGAAGTGGTATCCGAAGGAGTGCCAGCCTGACTGAACATGCCCATTAAATTGTTGGTAGGACTGAATACTTTCGCGGCGGTGGTTTGTTGTAGCTGCTGCGGTTGCTGTGGCTGTGTGTGTTGCTGCGGTCCATTCGAGCTTGTTGAGTTACTGAAGATGGTTGTACCGATACCGCTCGTTTCGGTTAAGGAGTTCGGGGACTTGGCATCCAAGAAGTTAGCCTCTGTCTCTTCCTGCTTGGGGCACGACATAGGGTAGCGCCAGAACTCCTGGCCCAGCAAAGCCAGCGAGGAGAGCTGCTGACGGTTCTTAGCTTCGCGCAAAGCTCGAGGAAGCACCAGTTGGACCGGCAGCTCGTCGCAACACTGCGCATAGTGAGCAATAAGGGCAGGAATCGAATTGAACTTAAACCGTGAGCTCTCCAAGCTAATGATGCCCTCGTGCGATTGAATCAAGTAGTGCTCGATGTAGGGGCCAGTGTCGGGGGGCAAACGCACCGAGACAGCCATGGTATTGTGCTGGCTGGAGCCGCGTACAATGAAGTTCTGCAAGAAACGAGAAGAAAGAAGTTAATAAGTTTTGTGTAGCTCGAAAAAGAAAGGACGATTTAAATCTGAAATCCGTTTAAGGGTCATTAGTGAGAGGCATTTCGCAGTGCGGGCCTGCTTCTTGGCGAAAATCAACGCATAAATAATTTTCCCAACAATGATAAATCATGTCTTTTTCAACAGAGTTTAAGGACTTGTTGACGGAGGTTTTGTCTCCGCTTGGTTGGTCGGTAACGCAAAACGGAACGGTTCGCTAAAGCGTGTCTGGAACCGACTCGAATGAATTATTAAGAATAATTTGGGGTAAGAGCAAGGGGCCAAAAGACAAATAGCAGCAAGAACAAGGAGTGTTAAAAGGAAGATGTACAGGAAGTAGATGTAGAGGAAGTAGGTACTGCTGAGCGGGGTAAATCTCTGCGAAGAGCATGTTCTTCGTTTTCTGGCGCAATGTATTGAAAGTTGAAGAGAAACAAAAATAGATGATCCTTCTGCCTCGCAAAACTTTCGCCTTCAGACCTCCTCCTCCTCCTCCTCCTCCTCTCCTACCAGTTGCTCCTTCCCGTTGTCACAGCTCGCGCAGCCATTGAAAGTCACTGAAAGAACTTAAAGAAAGTCCAAACTTTGCAGACTCTGCAGGTTGATAATAACGATTTCTTTTCGGCGTTGTTAACATCATACTCGCGGACAATGAGAGTCCGGGACTCTCCTCGAGACTTATCGTTATGGTTGTTGTCGTTATCATTGTTTTCGCTTTCTAACTTTTCGTTATTGTTGTTTTTGTTGTTGGTGTTGCCTTCTTAACTTGCGTGCCGTTAATCGTTTTCGTGTTCTGACAATTGGTCATCGAGATGGTCATTGAGTTATTTCAAGTGGAGCGATGGAAAAGGCATTATTTTTTCCTTCCTAATTTTATTGCTTTTCTTAGAGACGAAGAACGTTGGACGAAGACGCGTAAAGTAAGGAGTAAGAGCGATATAATAAACGATTTGTTCTAACGCTATGCATCAGAGAATATCGTCACGTACTACCAGAGATAATGATAGTGGCGATAATGACTTCTGTACTTCATTTAAAGAAAATTATAAAGCCGCTTGAATAAATTATTATAAACTTTTGATAAAGAAAGAAAGCAAGAACAAGTTTATGATGATGATAAATTAATTGTAAGGACTATTAAAGTATTTAGAGAAAGAGAGAGAAAGGGTCCCTTAAAGGGGACACAGTATAAGGACCATATAAAGTTCTGTAATGCATTCCATTAGATGCTGAGTATAGCTCACCGTCCTTGAGACCAATAAATAGTTACTAAAAGTGTCGCTTGACTACACCGAGTGACTGCTCTTTGAGTGACCCTTTGAGAATTTCTCGAAATATTTATTTAAATCGCATGCCATGAACAGAAGTGAAAAGGGGGAAAGAGGGGGAATCTGTATATTTGAAATTTAGATTATTATTGCGAAGGAAAAGCGTCACGGTCCCACAAGTAAGAAAGCACTAAAGGAATGCAGCAAGTTCACGGGTAAAATCCAATATTGAACATATTTTAAAGTATATACTGTCTCATCAGGAACGAAAGGTGAGGAAGAAGCATTGTGAACGTTGGAGTGTGGCCAACTTAAGAGTGGAGAAAACGGAGAGACACTTCCACAGTCTTACAAGCCAGAGAGTCTTACACTGAGAGATAAAAAAGGTAAATGTTCGAACTTCTTTTCAGTATGAATATTTTTCCGTCTTAAAATTAGCTAATACTAGAAATATATCTAATAATGATGGCATTAAAAAAAAACTGGAACGTATTATTGACCTTATCGACAGTGTTATGGGAACTTCTCCTCACTCTCATGTTGTCACCGTAAGAAGCAGTAAATTTCTCTCGCTCTCTTAAGCAGTTTGGAACCGTCTACTCGTATAAGAACTTTGATCATTTCAGAAGCAAGAGCTTAGACTTTCTCTTTGTAATAGAATAGACTTTCTCTTTAGAGAAAATGCTATTTACCAGAGTTAAATAACTCAGTTAAGACTTGAAGTGACAAATATCTTGATCTAATTAGTAGATCATGATAATTAGATTATGTACATAACAATTTTTCTTTGTACTTTATTAAGAGAAATGCTTAAAAATTTCATAAGCATGCGATAGTTTGTAAAAGCTATACCTTTATTAATCATGCTCGTTGTAGTTTGAACTGAAAAAACAAATTTTTAACAGTCTAAATTGTTAGTTCTTTTTGGCTAAATCTTATTTATCAGTGTAGATATTCTTCGTCAAGAGATTCTTCGGTCAGGTCTCTTGAAAATATGCATACGTCGATTTTTTTCCATTCTCTCTTTGAAGTTCTTCTGAGGCTCATACATAAGCTTTCATAATGAAGGCAGGAATGGCAACCATGAAAGACGATTATTATTATGGTTCAATGACGTGCGATAATATTAAATCCTCATCGCGTGTCCTTTGAACCACTTGCTGCTGTGGCAACTGTTGCTGTTGTTGTTGTTGTTGTTGGTATGATAACCTAATAAAATCGATACTCAACCAACATGAAATGGAACCTTTTGGCAAACAACTTCATTATCAGTAGTTGTGACGACGGAAGTCATGAAATTTTCAGAATTTTGATTCACTTTCGGCAACGTACGAAGATTCTGGGAGTTACCGAGGATAAGAGACAACTTGGTTTCGTAGCCGTAACCGGCGCACACAAAGCCATTGATTTAATTTAGAATTTAAGCAGCACCGTCAGTGGGTGTGTATGTATAGTATGTATGCGTGTATGTGTAAAGGTATAGCTTAAGTCCACAGATGATTTGATTGTTAACAAGAAAGAAAGAAAACAAGAAGGACACAAAACAAGTCCAAAGTTGAAAACTTTAAATTGAAAACGGAAACGGAAATGCAATTTGTGATTCTTAAAGAAAACGACCGGAAAATGCCATAACGAGGAACATTTTCTATTGTCCATAAAGCGAAGAAAAGTAATAAAGATTGACACCAGAAAATGGAGAAGCAGAAGGCTGTACCAAAAGAACGTCAGTTTGTGACAACAAGAAAGAAAGAGGAAGAGTAACAAAAGGAAAACCAAAAAAAAAAAAAGAAAATGAGATAAAGACATCAGCGGGCATGCTCCGAAAATTGAGAAAGGACAATGAGCGCAATGCCAACAATCTAAAGTCATTTTCTAAGGACAATCAAAGCCAAGCTAGGTTCCATTAAGTATGAACAAAGTTCCTGCAAGCTATTAAAATTTGACAAATTAAATTAATTGACGTTTACGCTAATGACAATAAAAACTCTTCACCGAATGTTGTTTGTGGAAGAATTTTAATGTTCAAAGTCAGCGATCAAACTTTAATAATAATAATAATACTCTTCTCTTCGGCACTTTTTTATTAAATTAGTATTTTCGGAATTATCTCTTACCATGAACAGAACGTTTAGCAAATTTCAGTCAGTTTAATTTCAGTAACATTTAGACAATCAGAAATTTGAAAGGGCACGACTTTCGTCTGTTAAGAGCGTCTAAGAGTAAAATTACCAAAGAGCAAAGATGAGAACTGCAATAACTTTTTGAGTTTGATGCTTATGGCAAAGTTAATTTGACTTTTAAGTAGAAGTAAGGGCTTACATAAACAAAGATTTTCACAGATTATTGGAATTATTTGCTCTTAGCTATTATCAGCACGATTGCTATTAGTTATTACAGCAAATTTTGTGTGCTGTAGCATTCATTATGCTTGCATTGTTTCAGCCGTTGATAGCACAAGCCATATCGGCCGGTCATAATGGTTTCAATTTCACACTGAACAACCTTATCTTTGTCCTTTTCCGCCCTCCCTCCACCACAATTCAGCACTTCCAAACAATATGTTTGCCCAGAGAAGTATGCTACACTCTAACAAAGTCAAGTTTCGACTGTCGCTTTTTGTCCTTCTTGTGATTTGTCTGGTTTGCTTTGTGTTGCGATGTGTTATGATGTGATCTGATCTGGGCGCTTATACTGCATTCATAGCAATTGCCAACATTGCACTTTGTTGGCCATAAAATATGCAACATATTGTTAAAACACTACAACAACAGTAAGGGCTTGTTTGTGGTGCAGCAATTTGATACGTCACACCCACAAAATCTACGAGTTTATGCATACATTGTTTCATCATAGTATTTATTTACTAAGCGAGTATAAAAGAGCTTTTGAGCAAGTTTCATTGTTTACGATTTTTAATTAAATGCGAGTTATTTTATTTACTAGCATGCTCTTGATTGCATGTATTCATACACAATTTGTCTTTCAGTGTATTATGATACGTAGTATTAATGCGTTTAATGCATTTCTTGGCTTTAAAGAGTTTGCGGAATTAACGAGTTTTGTACCACAAACTCTACATATACACGCTCATTATAAATCAAAGAAAATTGCCGTTTTCATTGCTTTGCGTCGTTTGCTACATTACGATTATGTTAATTGCTATTGTCTGCTGTCGTAGTGTAACAATATTGTACAGAGCAATAAATTCAAAGACACGAATGCGTAACAACAACAGCAACAACAACAACAACTCGCAATAACGACAATTGGTGAATTATGTCGTTGTGGCAGCAACAATGCAAATTTGCAATGAAGGCCCGAATGTATGCAACGTGTTTGGAGTGCAGAATTGCACGCTTACGCATTAAGTACTCACACACATATGTACACATACATATATATATGATGCTTCTGTGTGTGTGTGCGTGTGTGTGTGTGTAACTCCTACAATAAAGAAGTTCTTCTTCAGACGGCGGCTGCTACGGTAATTGCAGATAAGGCCGGAAATTGTGCAGAGCAGCTCGTGCATTTGAATTTATATTTTCATAATAAAATCATACTAATTTTTTCTCGCAGGGCATAGACAAGCACACACACATTTGTTATTATTCTTTTTGTTGTCCTTGTGTCGTCCTAATGCGTGCCAAGCAAAGGACGATAATAACGATTGTCAGACTCTGACTCTTGCGGGAAGCACATTAACGACTAATGGCCGTTGAGAATGAACAGTAAAAACGAAAAATTAGCGAAAAGTATGAACATCTTTTAACAGAGAAGGAATGAAATTCCTCTTAAAAAATAACTTCAGTATTTTGTAGCCAGCAAAAGCCGGGTTTATTACAATAACAACAACAAACAAATATTTTAATAAGAAATTCTTTTCTTAAAATTTTTGATTTTCTTCCATTTTTTAAGATTTAACCTCAATTTTTTCCGTGTACTCTTGATGTACTTTTAAAAAGGCACTTTTGTACATTTTTATTTGTTACTTAAACATTTTTTTCTGTGTGATTAGTTTGTGACTATTGGAGAGAGAGAGCAGCAATGGTCCTCTTAATTTGATTGATAAAAACATACATTAAGTGTATGTAAAGCCTCGAGGTTCTCTGCTTGAATGATGCAAAGCAATTCAAATTCAAGGAGGCGTACATACATACGTACATATGTGTTAGAATGATCAGTCGCAAAAGCCATAGCAGTAACGACTGTCAATGGTAATGCATGCAACATCAATAACTACTAACCTTGTTGTCAGCAATAAAAGTCGACACACCTTTATGGCAATCCGTTACTGCTGCGGTATGAGTACCACCAGTTACCGGAATCAACACCTCTTCCGATTCAGAGCATCCCACTTAAAAATATGGCAATGAATTTGGCCAACAGAATGATTTGCTAAGGCAGTTTATTTCAGTCCTATGGCCGGAAGGCAGCAGGTACGTTAAATACTTCAGTCATGACAGTATTCGTTCACGAATCGGTGATGAAAATTCTTGTATACTGATTTCGAAAGACCCTTAAGAAAAGAGATTATTTGACATTTGACTGAAATTGTCAAAACCATTCAAACACGATGGTGAAATGTCATGGATGATTCGTTTATGTTTTGTTAGAAGTACAAACGTGAAATAAGCTGAAGTGGAATTGGAAAGCTGTTGCATACATTCAGGCGCAGCAATTTAATCGACCGATTTAAACAACTTTTCTGGCTTCAAAATGATCTTTTGAGCTATGTACATACATATGTCATAATAAATTAAAGAAAAAATAACTGACTTATTAGCAACAAATACTTTATTGCACTTTAAAAATAAATATTTTAGAAATGTCGTACCATTAAACAAAATTTTGCTGAAAAGGAAACATGGATTTAATCAGCTTTTTCTCCATTTTTAATTTATATTATTTTTTATGGAATAATTTTCGCTGATGTAACCACACATTTAATGCGACAATTAAAAAACATTGCAGCAACAAAATGTGAGCAGTCATTATTGACAGAAAACAGCTGGTTGGCAATGACATTAGTGTTAAATATGCAAAGTGATTGTGTGTTTATGTGGTTGCATGAGTCGCTTGGTTTCGGTTAAGGGCGTTGAAAAAAATCTGTACTCTAGTCGTTAATTCATGCCTTCCATCCTGCCTTTCTATCTCGTATTTCTCGTATTATCGTCTGCTACACTGAGTCTGCTGCAATTATTAAATTTCTGCTTAATTTAACGCGTGTGTGCAGTAACGCACTCTTAAGTTTTTCATGTTAAATGCTTATGACTAAGTTTTCTCATACAAGAAGCTGTTTCTTTCTTTGGTAGTTTTATTTTCATTTTGGTATATTATACTTTTTAGTTAAGCACTGTGTCTATAGAGAAAAACGATTTACGAGTATCATCATCGCCAGCATCATCACCAGCATGTCACTCAACTCATCATCATCATCATCATCAATATCATTCTCACCAAGATCATCACTATCTATACCATAATCATTCTTTCTCACCTCATCATCATCATCCTTACCTTCTGTTGCTCTGTTTGGGCTTCTTTTTTTTTTAACTCGTCTAAAGTGTGCGCAATGCATGCATAAATAAATTTTCAAACTCTGAAAAAATTCGAATTTTGGAATTTGAAATTCAGTGGTAACCTCTGGCGATATCAAAATCAACAACACAACAACATCATCATACGTCATGACAAGCGAAAACTGAGTTTTGCAGCAACGCATTTTGATAACTACAAAAAATGAAGCCAAGTGTACCGACCAACCAACCAATCGACCGACCGACCAACTGTTTAAACCTCACAGAGCATTCTTGCTCGTATGTGAAATTTATTCATGCATCATTTTGCAGTTGCCGCATGATGTGTCAGGAAAGCCGGGTTTTGAATGTACCGAAAACGTAACGAACGTAACGAGAATGAAATGGAATGATTTTAAACGAGAAACAGTGAAGTTTACAAACTTCTGATGTGTGGAATAATTCGATAACGAGCAAGGGAAGAGGGGGTGGGAGGAGGAGACATAGGGATAGGTGAAGGGTTAAGTACACTTTAATCTGTCTTCATTATGCAAATTAAGAAGTTTATCATTCATTTCAATGAGCATTGAATGAGCGCACAATTACAATTTTGAGTTGAATTTTGACATTTTGTTGAGGCTTTAAATACGGTATTTTAAAACGTTTTTTTATTGGAATTTGAATTATCAAGAATCAAGAAAATCAATTCAAGAAAATGAATAATCAAGAAATTACGTACGATCAAGAATCCAAAGACATCCAACTATGGGCTCCTTTTTATAACATATTTAGATAATGGCGCTTGAAATTTTTGTACCTTGACTTTAGCTATTACATAACTTTGCTTCCTCTAAATGGATTTTTAATATCTTTTCAGCTTTTTAAAGCCGAAACTTAAAGCTCAACAACACTTTTTATATAATGACAATCTATAAAAAAATTTCGAAGTTATATGCCTAACAAGAATAAAAAAAATTTTACGAAATTTATGATTTGTTATTGTAGCGCTATTTTATAATAATTAATCATAAATTAATTATAAATTATCATAAATTTCGATATAATGTTTTCTAATTGTTTTCTGGCATTTTTACAAAACAGAACTATTTCCAATTTATTACACAGAAGTCTTTAACCTACGCCTACAAACTGAGGAGAGACTAATGACCTGCTGTGCCGATTTCTATGCTTGTAGCAGCTTTTGTTAGAGAGGAGGGCGCTGATGAATAAACTATATATCTATAGAAGTGGTATACTATAGAAATGGTACTACTTACCATGCAAGAATGTATGTACGAGCAATATCATGCAATTTTAATGCATTTTTGTGCGGCTGACTGAACGCGCAAATGGAAAAAAATATTGTGCTTACAAGCGTACATACCGAGCATACACACGAGGATGCCAGAGACAAAAAATGCCAAGAGGCATTACTAACTGTAACCCATTTCAGACGCCATTCATTTGTTTTTCTCCTGTTCCTCTGCTATCTATCCTCTTCTAACTGTTATACAAACTTCTATCTGATGGCACGACGATACTCATTCTCTGCTAACATTTTCTCTTTTTTTCTGTCTCTTTTTGCTTTGAAGCAAGCCAACATCAATCGCTGCAGGCAATCATTTTGAATGGTGACGATGGCAACCCAACACAACAGCCAACCAACGCCTTCCCTCTACCGGTTGACGGTTGTCGGTTGGCGCTTGCAATTCACCAACATAACATTACACAAAATCAGTCATTACTTTGCAATATGATTGCGGGAAAACGTCGTAATATTGACAATAAAAGGGTGATAAAACTTTAATGTTATCCACACACGAGAATTTAATATGAATTCAGTTTTTCGGTGGGTGCAAATTATAACAAAAATTCGTAGACTTTAGGCGTAAATGCAGATACTGATAGACTTCTCTGGATGCGGTTATGGTTTAAATATGATCAGCCAAATCGGATCAAAAGCCAGACAATTCTTTTTTAATGAATCTGATTTCTTTTTTGGAAAACTGGGCTTAAAGTACGAGTATACAAAGGAGCATTCCCTCTCCTTGAAAGGATATACCCACAAATGTACACACCTCAACACACCTCCTTGCATAACGTTCCACAAAGCGTTGCCAGAGCTTTTATAAGAGGCTTATCACCTGAGCCACAGCCAGTCGGGAGCTACTAACAGCCGCCGTTCATGATGACGGTGGCTGTTGGGCTTTCATGATGAAACGACCATAAGAAACAAAGGACCATGTGCCAGTCTGTCAATCAGTCGGCTAGTCCATTATGCAGTGAAAAAGCTTTAATGGTAAGAAAAAGAGAAAGGGAGGGGTCAACAGAGGCCAAAAAATATATAAAAAAATCCTTTTCAATTTGATGAAGTCTCGTCATACTTGTCAAGTATGAAGCCTAATCACCATAGAACGATGATGATGATGATGATGATGTTGAACTCTCTTCTTTATAAATACACTTGGGGTCATTTTGGCTTAATCCGACAGAACAGAATTCGACAGCAGCTAATTGAATAGATAAGACCATGGTACAGTGAAAAGCCGCATAACGCACAGGTAGAAGTCCTTAAAGTCTAAAAAAAACACTAAACATTCTTCTTGGTATCAATATTGTAGGTTCTTTGTAGGTAGAGAAGACGCGTAAAAAGCCTTGAACTCAACGAATGTTTGTTCGAATGACCGTGACATTTGACAGCTGCCAAACGACAGGGCTTTACGACTTTACGTAAACTCAAACTCAAAATGGATAACCCTTTATTTAAGTCAGACATGATTTTGTTTAAAGTGTGCTAAGCGCATACTCGCTCCCTTGAGTCTTCAAAATGGTTAATTATTTTGCTTTAACTTGTTTTTCTTAGAATTTTTCAAAACTCTGAATATTTAAGTCCATAACGTGCTCTGTCTTAAAGCTATTTATCAAAGCCATTAACGAATCTCTGAAATAAACCTTTTTTATCATTCTTCTTTTGCCAACAATTTCAAATGAAAATTGCTGCAGAAATCAGAAGCTTTTTTATTGCAGATTTATGCATAATATCATGTTGGTGACTAACGTTATGGGTACGTTTTTTCCAAACGATTGAATGTCATTATTAAAATAATAAAAGACCATCCAGCAAGCAGCAGCAGCTGGAGAGTAGAGACGTGCACTGCCCATTCCGGCGACCATCACCAACAAGGTCTGGCTCATTCATTTCTGATTTTTGGGGTTGACAGGACTGACCCAGCCCAGGCCATCAATGAAAATGGTGATAATGGGAGATGGGCGTGCGTTTTGGGCGTCCAACCGCACAAAAGAGAAATATTTTATTAAAAATTGGCAAAAATGACCGCAGCACAAAAATAAGCACAATAATAAGCGCAAAATGAAATACAATATCAAAGAGGCTGCAATATGAACATAAAAACCGCAACAATAACAACAACGTCAACAACAAACGGTATTATAACTATATATAGCTATTTATCACTCCATCAGCAGAATTCTGTTATGATGCCGACGCCGACATTTGATAAGCTACTCTTACTCGAGCTGCCAGAAACAGACCCGCATAAATTGTGACATCTGAGTCCAAAAAGAGAGAGAGACGTCTCGCCTCTTGTCAGTGGGCTATGGTTGGAGAATGTGCCAAAGGGATGCTGCTTTCTATGCCATGGTGGAGCGCACACCGAAAGTGTTCGAAAGTGTTCGCAGGAAGGGCGGGGAGCAGTTGCTTGAACTGTCGTTATTACTTCGTTATGAAGTCTATCTAATCGTGTTGATGTCATTTTAAACGCTTCGAGGCGACATTCAATGTGCCTTTTTGTTTTTGTATTTCCTATTGAAGACACCCACGTCAATATTTTTAACCAGAGCTTCTCAAAAAATTGTAATTGAAAACTCTCAATTAAACTAATGGACTTCCAGAGCTAAACAGGACGGGCGGACGGACGGATTGATGTGATAATCTGCTGAAATGTTCAAAACGACATAACCACAAAAGTAAAAATAAAATGTTGTTGATAAACCGTGTTGTCAGTCTCTGACAAAGAGTTTATACATTGTTATGACAAGTTCAAATTGAAGTCTGGAATTTCTAAAAGCAGCGCAACAAAAACAATGCACCGCGTCTTAGTATGTCGAGTTAAAAGATATCAAATTACCATGAAAAAATACATTTTAGAGAAAAGATATCAAACAGTAACTGCTGAAAAACTAAATTAAAAGATGGTAAAAAATATTTATCTGTTTAAATAAGTAAATATTTAAATAATACAACTCTAAATTATTGTGATTAAATGCGGTTATTCTTTCCGAAAGCCTTTAATTATAAAACTTTTACAAAAATCACATTTTTCTTATCCTCCAAAAATTTACTTTGGACCATAAATTGCTTTCTTTGCTAATATAATTTCGTTTTGAAAAAGTTTTACCAGCATTAACTTACTCTGTTCGCAAATATCATAGTTTAAAATTTTGAAAAGTGCAAAAAATGTGTTTTCAAATTTTCGCTGAACGATTTTGCGGAAATTTATGAATTAAATTTGTTAAAATTTTGTAGTTCTGTCTTACGAAAGTAATGCTAATCTAAACAGTGGAATTTTATTATTTTTCTCAGGTTTCTGAATTATTCGATCTGATGCTTTGATTTTTTTGCTGGATGTTCTTTAAGTAATTTTTCTCAAATTAATTTAAAAAATTAATTGAAAACTTCTTGTGAAAGTAAAAGTTGCTTTTTAACCTTATATTTTACTTTTTCAATTTAACAAACGCATAAAAATAGCTGCTTGGTCTCAGATAGCGATGATGAAAAATCTGAAATTTTATGCAAATTGGAAATAAGAGCTTCATTATTTTTGAGGCTGGCATCGCTGCAGCCTGCAGCTCATTCACACAAAGATATGAGTTTGGGAATTAGTATGGGCCCGACACTGAGTCTGTGCTTGTCAGACCCCCGAGATCAACCCGAATGGTAAAGGACAACGCAACGGGACACTTTTTTTCAACGGGTACCATTTTTATTTCCTTCTTTCGCTTCTGTTTGTGCTTTCATTTTGTTTCTTCATTTTGGTCCCTTTTGTATTTTCTTTTTATTGGCATCATTGGATTTTGTGGCGAACGTGCTGTGGTTAATGCTACTTGCAGTTTTTGTCTTCAGGTATTTTAAATAAGACAGTCGTCATTTCACTTGGTTGAACTTCTCGGTATCTTCACTTAGCGATGGTCCTTTTGTATATCTCTCTGTCTGTCTGTCTGTCGGTCTTTGTGCTTGTCCGCGCTGCATACCAGTCGGCGATTGAATCCTTGAAGTCTCCCCAGCGACCAATTCAACCGCATGGTGTTGCAATACATTCTTGAAAGCTGGCTCCAAACTGAATGTGATTGTGCGCGTTTTGAAGTAACCGAGAGGGTACAGTAAAACTTCTTTGCTTGCTTATTTAATTTTATTTATGTTAAGCGGATTTCCGGAAAGTTTTTCACAATATTAAAATTCGTCTGATTCGTCCTCTTAAATCCGTAAGGATTTAATAATAACCCACTAGCAGCCATTTTATTTAGCCCCAACCAATTTGTGTGACCATTCTCGGCTGATGGCGATGTTGCCCATCAAAATATGCAATGCAGGCTATGAAACAGCATAAGCTTGCATACTTTCGAGAGTACGCTACCATCATTTCGGTGGCAAAAAGCAGTAACCGCTTAAGTCTAAATTTGCCATTTCGAGAAAATAAGCTTTTAAAGTGTCTCAAACGTGATTACTTGAACAAAGGCGAATATGTTTTTTTAAATAACTTTTGTTTTAGAATCAATTTTTTAAATTTTTTGTCATTTCTTTCTAGGGTCGACTTAAACGGTTCCTGCTTTTTGACACAGATTTGTGCAAATTTCAAGAAATTCATTACCATTCCTTCAATAATCGTGCATTCTTGTGATGTTTTGGTGGCTTTAAAATATGTACAATTGATGATTGATGATGGAAAGTACAAGTAATGATGATGGAATACTCTCCAAAGTATGCAACATTTTATTTCACTGCACTGACCTTTAATTGTTTACATACTTTGATGCTGAGTTGTGAGGTGTTTAGTGTTAAGAACCTCACAGTACATACATATGTATATTCATCAATCTCAATCGTCCATCAGTCGTCATATAGATCCATAAATTCTACTTAATTAGCATTTTCATTCCGTATTTTAATTTTAATCATCATAATAATATTTTATGGAAAGTAACACAAAATCTTTACTTTTTTAACTTTTTAGTAAAAATTTATTATTCTCATGATAGTCGGAGTATCATGAGTCGCCACAATTTCGCGTATTTATGTTCTCCTTGTTAAGGTTTGTGTTGTAACAAGTCCTTTGGATGCCACATTTGACCACATCATCAACAATTACAAGGATATTAATGATAAAACCAACAACAACAACAACAACAACAGTAAAAAAGTCATGTATCAATGACTCTCTAATGATCAGCCATACAGCCAGCAACTGGCGCTAATTGCCATTATGCAACGCATGTCAAAACAAAGCGCCAGATTGTGGAATAGTAACATCCACTCTTTCACTCCTCCCCCTACCACCTAAGCCTACGCCCTCACAATTTAATTTAAAGCTTAAATAATACTGAGGTTCCGTAAAAAAGGTATGAAAAACAAGGAGAAACTTTTTACGAACATGACTGATGACAAGCTGGTTCGTTGGTGGCTGGACGGTTGGTTCGTGGATGGGTTTTTTGGTTCATGGATTGGGAGAGGGGATGGTTCGTTGGCGGACTAAGTGACGTAGAATAGCACTATAGCGTAGAATAGAGTTGCTTACGTGTGTTCTTCCTGCTGTATATGCAAAATTATTCACTCATTCAATTCATCCATTCCTTCATTCATTCATTCATTCACTCGCACTTTGTAAAAAAAGAGAATTTAATTGTTCCGGACTGGCATTGATTATAGCACGGCCGAAGTTGTTGCGATGTCGGTTTTGAAGGGACAGAAATAAAGAGAGAGAGCGATAGAGAGAGCCACGGAATGCGAACATGGAGTGAGATAAATCAGAAGTTTTTCAGTGTTACCAACCGAAAACAATGATTGATTTTTAATTATCCACATTCCGTAGTTAAGTTAAATGCTTTCGGAGGGCCATCGATGGGGGCAAAAACACAACCCATATTTCATTAAATTGTACTCATCGATGCTTTTGTGAATGTTGCTCTTGTTGTTGCTGTTGCTGTTGCTGCTGCCGTTGCTGATAAATACCAAACAGATTTGTTTCAGCATTTCCTATTTCTCGTTCTCTGTGCCTCTGCCTCTGTTGGTTGGGAAAAAATTACAAAACGGTCATTAGTGCAGCAATCAAGTGGAAAGCATTCGTTTGGCAGTCATCGCGATGAAGAAGGGGCGTCATGGGTGGGGGTGAGAGCGGATGCCGGAGGACCCTCCAACAGAAACAATGGGGCTATCATTAAATGGTTGTGTGCATTGGGAAAAACTTGTGCGAGGAAAAAGTATGCAACAAAAGTTGAAAAACTCCACTTTTTGGTTTAAGTCGTGGGAAGTGTTTGAGGGCGGTAAAAGGGGGTTGAAGGGGCTAAACAGTCCATAGGCGGATTTCAGAATAATGCCTGGCACATCGGCATGCCTGGTGCCATAAAAGGACTTGGTTATTGTACTAATATTTGTTCGATTTGTTCTATTCGTGGTTGTATGGAGCATATTGTTGTTGTAGTTTCTATACAAACTTTCGTATAATGTAAACTTTCTAATGTAAGTTTTTGAAGTTAATTCTCTAAAGTTTCTACTGTTATGAGTATGTATTTTTGTTAATTAAAAACTGTAATCATTGTTGTGTAAAACTTTTTCTCTTAGAAGAACCTTGAAATGGTCTTTCAATAAAGTTTCCTTTTTCTGGAAATCAGAAAAAACTTTTTGGCAAAAGTTTTAAGCCACTTTTTGAGACCGATTATCCTTCGCATAATTAAAAAAAACGTATAATATTTTTAAAATATTGTCTTAAATTGAATTCAAAGAGAAAAATGAAATCTCTATGCTGAAATTTTCACTTTTAACCAATATTCATGACAACAGTGTTACCATACCCAAAAAAAAACACGGCCTTCCTCCTGCGTTCAATTAATTAAATTCAATAATAAATAAATAAATAAAATTAAAGAAGAAGCTTAAGGTTTATTTGTCAGACGGTATTGTATTGCGTTGGTTTAATTGAATCTGCCTACAAAAGCACAAACACACACACTCCCATACGCATTCCTATACATCCATTGTCTGTTGCCAGCTGTTGTCCCAGTGTCGCTTTTCCCAAATTTCAGTGGGCAGGAAAAGGGATTTTTTTGTTATTGTTGTCTGCATTGCGTCTCATACGAACGGCGTTATGTTTTCAAGCGAAGCGAAACGAAGCGAAACCGAAAGCTTTACTGTTAAATGATTTTACTTTAAATAACAAATTGTGGATTGTTTGTGGCTTTTTGTAGAATAAATGTTTGCTTGTTGTTGTACGATAATAAATAATTAAATGACACTTTCCGGGCAAGGAAAGGCCTACGATCGAACAATGGCAAAGACTGTTGAAGGAAAAATAAAATGAATTTATGGCATGGAGAACATTTTTTGCTATATACATTATACAGGGTGTTCGTATTCTATGGAGGAAACGTCATATAAAGTGATCTGTGATGTTATTCTGGAAAACTGAATGCATAAGTATTTTGAAATTTTCTTATTTCATCGTTTTTTATTACTTTTTATATACTCGTATATTAAATGTCAGCTGATTCAGTGTTGTTAAGCTCTAGTTATACCTTCTTGTCAGAGAAAAATGTTATCCTTTGATGAAGCGCAACAATAAAATCCTTTAATGGGCTTGACTGGCAATTTTCGAAAAAGCATTTTTTCCTGTACCCAGAAATTTTTACTGCAGCTTATTTTACTCAGACACATCTCACACACACCAACAGCTACGCATTTACACCCACCCACACATACACATTCTTATACACGCACAAAAATTTTTACCCAAAATTAAAAATAATTTCTCTTTCATCTTGCTGGAATTTGAGTTTGATGGTTGTGAACATTGATTGCTCTCTGTCAAAACTCGCACTTACCCCTTCCTCTTTACTTTGCAGAAAATGCACGGCGCCGGAACGTTGTATGCCGGGCAAAAACCATACTGGGTGTGTCAGCATTAAGCGCTCGACTAAGCCTAAATCACAGGGTGGACACTCATCTGAGCCTCGTGAAGTTTCACTCGACGTTTCGCCTTCAGCCAAAATGCCGCCATCCGAACTAGAGACAAGAGATGTGCGTGACTGAAAGAGGAGAGAGATGGTGGAAAGAAAAGTAAGAAAAATGTAAGAGGAGTTCAGTATAATCTCATAGCAATTTGAGAATGTTTTAATATACTCGTATATTCGTATTTTATTAATGTATACAACACTTTGACAGCGAATGTGCGCACGTGAGCCATGTCACTGGTATCGTGCACATACATATGTTGTGCCTTTACATACTTTACATACGAAAAGAGTAAAAACTTCATAAGCACATTTTGTACTTCTAAAAGCATTTAAAAGATCTTTAACTTGGCTTAAAAAATATCATACATATTTGAAAAAGCATTTAAAAGATCTGTTAAACCTTTAAGAGAAATCGAAAAACATAGAAAAGATATGTTTTTATTTTTAAAGGCTGTTAAAAGAATTTAAAAGATCTGTTGATGATTTAAAAGTCAACTAAACGCATTTAATAGATCTGTTGATATTTTAAGAGGCTTCTAAAAGCACTTAATAGATCTGTTGATATTTTAAAAGTCATCTAAAAGCATTTAAAAGATCTGTTGATAATTTAAAAGTCAACTAAAAGCATTTAATAGATCTGTTTATATTTTAAAAGTGATCTAAAAACATTTAAAAGATCTAATGATATTTTAAGAGGCACTTAAAAGTTCTGTTAAAATCTTAAGATAAATCTAAAAGCATTTAAAGATGTGTTGATAAAAGGCCTCCAAAGCGTTTAATAGATCTGTTAATATTTTAAAAGTCTTCTTTAAACGCATTTAAAAGATGTGTTGATATTTTAAGAGAAATCTGAAAGCATTTAATAAGCCTGTTTATATTTTAAAAGTCACCTAAAAGCATTTTAAAGATTTCTAAACATTTTAAGAGGCTTCTAAAAGCTTTTAAATAATCTGTTGATATTTTAAAAGTCAGCTGAAAGCATTTAAAAGATCTAAAGATATTTTAAAAGTCACCTGAAAGCGTTTAAAACATCTGTTGATATTTCACAAGTCCTGTAAACGCTTTTAAGAGTTCAACTTCTGTTGGAAAAACTTAAAAACCCAAAACAATCGAGCTCAACTCGTAGGTTTGTCGTTGTTTTTTTTTCTTTAATCAAAAACCAAAAACAGAAATCATTCTAACAACCAAATTACCAGCAACATCTCTCTGGAAATGCTCTTTATAAAGACATTGACATTGAGATGTTACTTTTCAACAGTTTCAGTGTCGAAATATTAGCAAAAAGCATAAATAAATGCGAAATATTAGCAAATATCCATAAAGCAACCATCATCAAAAGCAAATTGAGACATTATCGAAATACCATAAACAAGAAAGAACAAATTTTTCTGAGTGTTTTTTTTTCTCTTTTCTTTTAACTTCGTCGAGAAGTGACATTATTTGGCCGAAGAGATCAAAAAAGGCGACAGTGCTATAGAAAAAGAAAAGGCGAAAACGACAATACGAGCGAAAGAAAACGTCTTCTGAGAGACTGTAAATATCACTTTATTTTGAAGAAAAGAAAACTTACAGTGAAGAAGATGATGAGCACACTGAAGATGATGACTATTGAAGGTTAAGGATACGAGCGAAATGATTGGTTTGTGCGTGTAAAAGGTTTCTTACTTTAACAAAGAACTTCTAGAGTAATTGAAAAAAAGCTTTTTTAATTACTTTTTAGGTATTGAATGGAATGTTCTTTTTGAAGAAATAGAAGAGAAGCAGTAACAGAAAACAATAACAGCAAAAGTTTCAATATTGACAAAATTTTTAATGAAAGGAAGAAGAAGATTGCATCTCTGAGTACATTGAAGTCGTTTCGTTAGATTTAACAATTTCATTTTAAAAGAGTACTTAAAACGGTACGGGCGGTTTGTGACGGTTTTTTAACCTTTCATAGTATAAATTGGTTAATTTTAATTAGATAAAAAGTTACAAATTTGTACTTTAGTTAAACAGAGTTAGACATTGGATTATTTTAATTATTAATTGGAAAAACCAAATTAAAATGTTGTAAATGTTGGTAACATTGCGATTTTAAAGCCGTGGCGTCGAGATTCTAAAGCCTTCATTGTGTTTATGCTGATAAGAATAACAGAAATTAAATTTTCAAGCGCAAAGCGAGATTGCTTTAGAAAGCTTTGACTCTTTAGTACTTGTTTTTGAAGATCTAGTAGAAGACAGGACAGATAATATATTATTTCTATACATTTTCAACGATTTATGTTTTGGTATTTATGAAAATTGTTTACTGTAATTTTCTACTTATATTTAAAGAGAAAAAAATGGTTGCGGAAAGCGGAAGAGAAGGAGAAAAAGAATAAGGTAATGCAACATAATAAGAAGTATGAAGACGTTGCGTAGAGAGGATGATGTACGAGCATCTAAATACAGCGTAGAAAACATTATCCTTTATGCAGTTTTACGTACTTTTCATCGAGTCACCGGGTGTTTTTGAAGTACCGGCGGAGCCTGAACCAACACAGAAGCCAACACAATCCAACCGAGCCAGAGATAAGCCCAGAAGCGGCGGAGAAGCCTGGCATGTGACTGGCTACCTGCTGCTCCCGTTACTTTGTTACCTCGAGGAATAAACGTAGATGGTTGTGTTGTTGTACTTCCAAAATTTTATTTATGTTTATGAAATTTTTCTGCTTTTGCTGGGTTTGTTTTTCATACCACATACTGCGATTTTTTCAGTTGTTGCTGTAATATACGCATGTTCAGACAAAAAATATACCCTTAGAACAGACGGTCTGTGACAGACAGACTGACAAACAGAAAGAGAGAGAGATGGAGAGAGGGAAGGCCTCATGTTGCTTTGTTGATTTATGTATGAATTATGGATAATCTGCTTCTTGGTTCTGTTTCTCTCTCTCTCTCTGTCTCTCTATGCTAAATTTTTGTGGGTATCTTAAAAATGGCTAAAAGGATCTCTGTTAATAACTGTTCCAAGAGCACCACAGTAAGAGATGGCAACTCTGAAGCGTAAAACGGAAATTAGGATGATAGATGTAGTCTGGGTGGAAGAGAAACAACAAAGTTCAGGCTGAAGAAGAGCATTGCAAATAAGTTTTTATGAAATTTTTTATTTCATTCTAAAATAAAATAAAACTTTTTAATTTAGGAAAAATTTTTTCTCTTGGTTGAAGAATTTTTTTTCTTGTGAATTTTTTCGTTCATAACAAAGTTTCTTAAGAAACAACTGAGACCACAGAGACATCCTTTGTTGCAGCCTGCAGCCGGTTCTTCAATAGAGAGCTTTCAATGCTGTTTTTGGTATAATTGAATCATCAACACCATCAGCATCGCGGTCATTATTTTCATCATCTTCATCATTGTCCTCATTTCCATCGTCATCGTTGCCGTCATCACCACCGCACCGTCATTTTCATCACAACCGTCGCCTACATCATCATCACTATCACCATCATCATCATCACCACCCTCATTTTCCGCGCGCTATCATCGGCCGCCAAAATTCGTCGAATTTATCGTGCGTGAACGAAAGAGGCGGAGAAGAAAACGTTTTCTTTTCAATTAAACACACACTAAAGTGATTTACTGCTGCTGGCAATTGTTGTTGTTTCGCTTTCGATTGCAAAGAAAGAAAGAGAAAAAACTCGCCTACTCTTCATAAAATTTCGAATTTCTTCTTGGTACAATTTCGACAAACGAAGGCCCACGAAGGAGATGCCGCTTTTCAACAGAAAAATAGAACAGAACAGAAGAAAGAGAAAAACAAGGCCAAAAGCGCGACCGAAAGGGACAGTGGCACGAATAAGAAAAACACCAATAACCATAGAAGCAGCAGCAGTAATAACAGCAGTAAAAACCACAACAACAACAACACGCCGGTAACGACAATGTAGTCAGTTCTCAGCTAAAAAATTGTTACGAAAAGCGCTTCTTGGTAGCCGCAGGATATCCATTTTTGCGCTACATTATTCCGTAAATGTACAGCATACTCATATACACACACACAACAGACTCATGTTCCACACTCATAGCCCCTATCACCAACACATAGTGTGCATACAGTGCTCTCGCGATACTGGGAACATACCATAGGATATGACCATCCAATAAGCTGAACAACTTTTTTCCATTGACTCTTCTAAAAGGTGAACAAAGCATGAAAGCGCGATAACGTGAATAAAATTGCTGGATTCATGGTTAAAATTATACTGAATTGACGTTCCAAAAACTTATTAACTGAAGTCAATCGGTTGATAAATGTTGCAGTTATTTAATGTTTTTACATGCCGATATAAAAGATGGCGCACCCGTCTTCCTCTGTCCTATGATTTATTATACGCTGTTATGTTCATTTTTAAATGCCATTATAAAAGAAAAGGAAAAATTAGTTTCTCTTCAACAATAAAACTGTTTTTTTTACTAAACAATAAAATTAATGCCATTTAAACAAAATCAAATTAATGAAATGAACGGATATGATTTTTATATTAAAAAGGTTTTTTTTTCTGAGGTAAGATAATAATGTTTCCATAAAAATTTTCCACAATCTCAAGCGTGAACAATTTCTTAACCGTGAACACTCTCGTGTTATTTAGTTCACCGTATCGTGAGTGCACTGTATACTATATCACAGAATCCATTCATTTCATGCCATTGCAAGCTCAGAGCATACTTTTAGGCTCATATTTAAAATTATTTCTTTTAAATCTCTAGTTAAATGGTTTTCATTTTAAACTCATTCATTACTACATTTATATAATGTACGCAGGCAAAAATAGACAGGCCTTAACATTAGGACATGAGCTAAGTTAAAGTTAACATCTAAAGACATAACTTCGTGAAAATCGATAAAGAAATTAAAACGCTATGGGCGATAATAACGTCGACACAACAACGTTTGAACTGCTCTCATCTTAAAATATCCTATAAAATGTGAATTAGTTCATTGTCTCTTAAAAAAGTGAATATTTGCACTAATTAAACTTTATTGAATAAGAAACATGTCCCAAGGCTTTTTTATTTAAATTTATTTATTTATTGAAATAAAATATAACACAATTTAATTAGAAAAAAAACCATTTACAGAGCTTTAGGTATATGTACTAAAATTAGATATCTTCTCGTGTATCCAATCTTTGTAGGCACTAACTCTAACATAAATCGTCGGGGCATCTCTTTGGGTGCACGGCACCACGCCCGAAGATGCGACACCGACCAATTCAGGTCCATCGAAGGAGTGTCGTACTAATGGACCACCAGAGTCTGCGGAGCATGCGCCATCGTCAGTTCCAGGAGTAAATGAACAAATATAAAAGCGTTTCTTCGTGAAGAAAGGACTAAACGGCTCACATTCATCATAGCTAAGGATATCTACTGCCAATCTTTGTAGGACCCGGGACATTCTTCCCGAATTCATTACACCCCAACCGTAAAACATGCCGCGACCGGTTTCCTCATACCGACCGCTAGGTAAAGAGATCCCTGATACTGGAGCTGCATCACCTTTACCATCTTGTGTGCCTTGGTTCAGCTCAAAAGGTTCAGAAATGTAGATAAGACCAATGTCGTGCGGAGCGCGGCTGCCACGGTATTTCTCATGCCGGATGAAATATTTGGTGTTCTTAATTTTTCGTACCTGCGTGCCGGTTCGGTTGCGTCTATAATGCAAACCGGCTACAATCTTAATATTTGACTGTGAGAGACAGTGACCCGCAGTCAGCACCCAATTCGAATGAATAATGGAACCAGCGCAGAAGTGGCCATGGTTGCCGTTTTTCTGAAGCGACACGATGTAAGGTGCTTCGCCAGGTGCTGCGTCGTGGCCGTTAATAACTCGGCCCTTGCGTGAGCTGTTGGCGCAACAGCAGAATGTCAGCACCGCAGATAGCACCAAAGGGGTTCTCATTTCGATCTCAGGTCTGAAAAATACTGAGCTCTTGCTAGCCAGTAGCAATCCGTTATAGCCGTAGACCAACTTAGGTTATTATTCGTTAGTGAGGAAGTATTAGTTATCGCTTTGGGCATAGCTCTTTTGAGTAATTTTTTATATTTTCAAAAGGTTTAAAGTAGTTTTATAATTTCAAATCTTTCTTATCAGTCTATCAACACAATCACAATGATTATCTTTATGGAAATGTCACGACATTTAGATATAAAGGAAAGATTTGAGAAATATGTACCGAAGAAGTTATCTCTTATCTATTGTTTTACATTGAAACATAACGATCTTCAGCAACAATTTTCAACAAAATTTAAAAAACTTAAAAAAACATTTCTAAATATTCCAAAAATTCTTTTAGTGCATACTAACAATTTAGGAAGATTTTAAAAAGAAAAAGAATTTATGAAACGTATACAAAACAGACAAACAAACTTTCCGGCTGGCGACGCCACCCATGGTTTCTTTTGAAATCTCTTTAATTTGTAAAGATTTAAAAAAATTTATTTTCTCCTTTTTTCAGAATTTTTTAAAATTTTACAGCATTTTTAAAATTTATAAGGATTTTATTTTATTTTTGTCGGATTTTCAAATTTGGAGTTTTTACATTTTTTTTTTTTTGTAATTTTTTTTCCGCATTTTTGTTTTTAATTCTTTTTATTTTTTGAGCATTTTTTATTTTTCCAGCATTTTTTTATTGATTAAGATTTTTTGGTTTAGTTGAATTTTAAAATTTTTTTAAGTTTTGAGAATTTTTTTCTTTATTAGCTTTTTTGTTAATTTTTATGGATTTTTATTTTATGCTAACTCGTATTTTTTTATTTTGAAGTTGGATTTTTTTCTACACGAATTTTTTGCTTTTATTATATCTATTTTCGGTTTTTAAAAGTAGGGTCAAGGAAAAGGAAAAAAATAACAAAAGAGACAATGAAAATAGAAATATTTTTTCATTTTCCTTTTATTTTTCCTTCTCGTGTTTCACACAAATTTACAGTGTCTCGACTTCCAAAATCCTGAAAATCCTTAACAGCAACAAGAGCAAAAACTTCGTTATATCGTACTATGAAGGTTTTTTCGATTATTGCCCTTTCAATTTTCTACTCCATTTTTTCTTCCGCTTTCCTGCGGTGTTTTTATTTCTGTTGTTTTCCTTTTTGTGGATTTAGAAATTTGTGAACAATTTAATGGGATTTAGTAATTATTTTATGAATGCAGCATGCGCAACAAATAATATTTTTAATCCTAGTACTTCAGGCTTTAGAAATGAGAACTCTAGAGTTGTTAATTTGTTTTTTCTATAAAGAAAGAAGAATGCCGTGAGCAGCGAAGGGTTGATCCGGAAAACGGCTAAGAGTCTTCTGAAGAAGGGATTAATTTGGCTTTTGCAGGGAAGATTCAGAGAGCTTAAAGATCTTATGAAAGCTTGAGCTGAAATTATCTTTTCAATGATGAATAAGTATGTGTCTATAAAGATTGCAAAGTATGCATGTTTTAAGACTTTAAAAGGGTGTGACTTTATAAAGAAGCTGGAAACGATCAATTTCAAAGTAATATAGCTTTAAAGAACCTAAAAACTTTAATTAAAAAGAAAACGAAAGCTTGTTGGTTGAATAATCAACATAAAACCTAAGAAAACATTGTTGTGTAAAGAGAAAGGATTTATCAAAATGTAAAAACGATGTCATGGTTGGACACTGCGAACAAACATAATGATGATACTTAATAAAAGTTGAGTAGCGGTAACCAAATCCTAGACGTACGTAGACAAACAGAGCTTCAAAGGAAATGAAAAAGTAGGAAGCAAGAACTCGAAAGTGTCGCCAAAAGCTAACAAAAACGGAAAGTATGAACGATATTAAGGATGAGATGGTCAAGCAACACGAAGCAGGACGTTCACACCTACACACACACACGAAACGAAGAAAAAGCTGTCAAAAAGTCACACCTACGAAATGTTATGCAGGACTAAACCAACCAAAAAACACCACAAAGAAGAACATAAAAAGGTTATTAAAAAGGGCGGTGTACGATATCAGGAAGATACGAGAGGCAGGACTTACTTGCAAGCCAACCGAAAGGAGGGTCGAAGGAGAAGAAATAATCTATTATAGTCAGAGAGTGAGTGTATGCACCGACGAATAGTTACCGAACTATGATGGAAGAAGAGGCATAGACAACATGGACCTAAGATGAAAGGATGTGCGACAAAAGAGCAGCCGGTGAATAACACGCCACACCGAGTTGCATAAAAACTGATTACAAGAGTTCCAAAGCTGTGGTCACCATAAAACGGAACCCTTAACTAAAAGGAGGACACCCCCATCATCACAATAACTCCTATGCAGTATGAGAGACTGAAAATGAAAGCGAAAATATGTCAAGGAGGAATGAATAACTCTTATCATCAAACAGAAAAATAAAGCAAGCAAAAAATGTTGAAAGAATTCTTTGAGAACCCAAAAGAGGGGATTAAGGAAGACCCGATTGAAGGAAGACCCGCAAAAGAAAGCTAAAAATGCAGCAAGAAGGCAACATCTACCGTAGACCACCGGAGAACTCTCTGAGAGCGATGATGATGAGCTGGCAGATTTTAATAAAATGTAATGGTACGCCAAAGCTCTTGAACAAAAATGAATTCAAAGATCTTTGAAGCAACCATGTACCAAGCAAAAAAAAAATGAAAGTTGTAGAAGTATGGTAGAACCTTTTTGAGAAATCCGCTTTGAAAGATATAAAATAATGAGCAATTACGAAGTTGTTAATAATAATAATAGTGCGAAAAAAATCAGAATGATGACAATATTTTCAAAATGATGATTATAAAGGTAACTGGTAGATGTTTTCTGTATGAAAGAAGACACTGAAAAAGGTACATTTTCAGCCCGAAACCTCGGCGGATGACACAGATTACTTTCAAAGAAAGGCTTCTTATAAAACTCGACAATGGGCTAAATGTACTCTAATGATTGAATGAACAAGAAGTCTCAATAACAGCGAATGTAAGGCGTGCTGAGTGGTGGTCTTGTGGCTGCAATCCTTGTGTGAACTGCACCCTGTAAGAGGCTTCCTAAGATCGTCTCGATATGGACTAATCGGGTTTCTGAGCCACACTTTTAGGCGCAGCAGCGGTATTTTCAGCTGGCATATATTGATTATATATGGAATAGGGAGGGAAGGGTGGGGCCGTTTGCGTGAAGGCGGCATGAGTTTTGTTTTTTTTTTCCAAAAATCAATACAATTTGCCAACAGTTGCTTTCGCAACATGACAGCAAAGCCTGAAAAGGCAACGAAAAATTAATGAATTTGCGAATTGTTGAATTTATTTATTTATTTAAATGCATAAGAGTTGGCTGGTGTCGTCTGTCTTCTTCTTTTACCGACTAAGGCGTGGTTTTCTCTCTCTCCTGTTCTTCTCTATACGCTTCGTCTGTTATGGCAAACACTTTATTTTGAAGTTGATGCCAACCTAAGTTTATTAAACAAACGCAAGGAGAAAAATAAAATAAAAAACCTAAACTTCAACAAGTTTGAAATAACAGCGACAGCCACAACAACAACGCACACGTAACAACTGCAAAAGAACGAGAGGAAAAAGCCAAACAACTGCCAAGCAATTTTGTCTGGCAGCAGCAACAACAACAGCAACACTAACAATTTGTTGCAGGTGTTTTCGCTAATGCGCAAGTTGATGCTTTTAACCTCTAGTCGCGCCGCAAGTGGGCCGGCCACTCCCACTCTACCACTCCACCACGGTACCACTTTTCATCTTCTTTTCATGCGCGGTTTTTCTCTGCAGTAGCCGTAAAGATAAAATAACTGCAACAGGATTAATGGTGGCGCGCTTTCGACGAGGGAGCAACAACAACAACAACAACAACACGGTTGACAAAAAAAATTTAGTTACTCTGACTGCATGTTTAGTCGCAAGATTTGAGGTCCACAATCCTCAGGAATAAATGAAAAGATGAAAAGAAAAACGTTCTCTAACGAAATAATGTTGCACCAACAACAGCAGCAGCAGCAGCAGCAGCAACATGGCAGGATTTTTTTAGAAAAGCTTGTTTACCAAAAGCAAATTTCTTTCCTTTTATTTATACCGTCCGACCGCTAAAAATTCAAAATTTTAATCCTTAGCTTACAAAAATGTCGCTTTTTTCAGTAAAAGACTTCATAAAAATATGATGCTACTACTACTAAATTTCATTTCCGCCAGTTGTTGTTGTTTTTGTTGTGTACTTCGGTGCCCAAATTTATTCATTTAAAATTTATTGATGCTAGTGTTGGTAACGTTGGTAATTCTCTCCGAAAACCAAATCTCTCTGTTACCAACAAAACAGTAACAGACAAAAATTGTTGTCTGAAAAAGCGTTTTTTTTTTGTTGGAAAAAACAGTTTCATTAGAAATCACAAACCGCAAAACGCGACATTTTTGCCGCCTGTTACCAGACCGCAGACGCAACAACAGCACGCGACGATACAATATTCTAAATTCCTAAAACAACAACGATATTCATAAAAACGCAACAATGTCCGGAAAATACACAAAACTTTCAAAATTCGTTAAAGTATTCAATGGTACAACAATTTTTCACTGCGAGTAATATTTACGATTTTATTTCAGTTGTTGCTGCTGCTGCTGTTGAAAACGATGATAACGACGATGATGATGATGATAATTATAAACAGTAGCGACAGAGATAAGCAGTGTTACGCGTCCCGAACAGCACTCCGGGGATGAAATAAACTACAAACTCAGAATGTTCGATTGTCAGGATAAACCGCCGCATGAAACACAAACATTGAAAACCGTATTGGCAACACTGAACTGCAGTAAAGCAGCATGTAGCATGTGAATTATTTAGCAGCATCAGAAAGAACCGTAGAAACGACCAGAGGTGAAGGCTACACAGGACGAACAGCACGGAGCGGCACGCAAGCCGACAGATACCAACTCATTTCAACTAAGAATATTTACGACCATATCACAGTAGTCGGTGGTAAAATTGGAGTGGGCGGTAAAAAGGTTGTGAAAAAAAGTGTGATAGTTGATAAAAGTGATGATAGTAATGGCGACGATGTTAAAAATTAGAAATGGGATTTTTATGGGCTACGCGGGCAGCGTAATGGTAATGGTAAATGGTAATGGTAATGGTAATGGTAATGGTAATGGTAATGGTAATGGTAATGGTAATGGTAAATGGTAATGGTAATGGTAATGGTAATGGTAATGGTAATGGTAATGGTAATGGTAATGGTGATGGTAATGGCAATGGTAATGGTAATGGTAATGGTAATGGTAATGGTAATGGTAATGGTAATGGTAATGGTAATAGTAATGGTGATGGTAAATGGTAATGGTAATGGTAATGGTAATGGTAATGGTAATGGTAATGGTAATCGTAATGGTAATGGTAATGGTAATGGTAATGGTAATGGTAATGGTAATGGTAATGGTAATGGTAATGGTAATGGTAATGGTAATGGTAATGGTAATGGTAATGGTAATGGTAATGGTAATAGTAATGGTGATGGTAAATGGTAATGGTAATGGTAATGGTAATGGTAATGGCAATGGTAATGGTAATGGTAATGGTAATGGTAATCGTAATGGTAATTGATGGTAATGGTGATGGTAATGGCAATGGTAATGGTAATGGTAATGGTAATGGTAATGGTAATGGTAATGGTAATGGTAATGGTAATGGTATCGGTTATGGTAATGACAATGGTATTGATACTGGTATTTGTGTTGCTATGGTAATGGTAATGTGATCGTAGGTCGATCGGGTTTTTCGAGGAACGGTTTTTCAGCCGTAGCGAGATCCGAAAACAAGATGGCTCAAGTCACGGAAAATCTCTCTCGAGCTGGTCACTAATTAATTATTACTCGTGTTATGTTATTGTAATATCAAAGACCGTCGTCGACGTGTGATGTATTTTCCGTCGTTTAATTTTATGTACTTGTAATGTAGATAATATTATGAAGAATAGATAATTATGCTTATGATCTAATAATAAAGAATATGACTGCTCGCAAAAGGTGTTTCTGGTGTGTTTCGCCTTTAGAGGGACTATTTGTGGTGAAAATGTCATTGTCTCTATCGTTCTGACAAAACAGTTCTACTGTTTTAGTTTTATTGTGAAAGTTAACTTCTTCTCTCTTATATCTTAAGTTAATTGGCATTTTTATTACTACATTTTGGAATTTATTTGGAGCTATACAGGATTTATCACGGCTTTGTCGTACCCAAAGCGTTTTCTTATAGACTCCGTAAAAGTGCAGTTGGTTACACGGTTTTGCTTTTAAGATTTAATTTGGCAAAATAGTATTATAGTTTCTATGATATTACATAGTATATATAAGTACAGTTCTTATTTTGAGGGACAATGCATTTTTAAGGAGTTTATAATGTCAGCTCTTGTCGGATACATGAATATGTATATAGCCGATAAAACTTTTGGCCTTTTCAACACTTTCGCGGGCTGTTGTACAGCATGTTCTTTATAATTAAGTGGCAACCTCAGCCACTTTTTATAACGAACCCAAACGACCACGAGTATGAAAAAAGTATAATAAAAATTAAAAAACAGAAAGTTGGCAACTCTTCATAATAAAATAAATTAATATCTATTTGTTAAACGAACTCGCAACCTGGTGCTTTCGTTTCCGCTTCCGTTTTCGCCTCCGCATGCTCCTTCCCCTAACTTTGGCCTATCCCTTTTATTCCAGCTGACTTTAACAGAGAAAATTGTTTTTCCTTTGCCATCCTCTACTTCTTCTTCCATCTTTTTTTACGGTTTTTATCCACATCGAGTACACGATGGCAAAGGTTTAACCCGCTAAACCGACACCACCAGAGCAACCAGAGCCAGCTCCACTAATTGAGTTATTTGTAACTCGGTAACCGACACCTTGCCGTCTTTGGTTTTCGGTTCGCTGAGCATCATATTCGTTATATTCCTTTATTCGGTAAATAAAAGGTTATGATTTTCTATTAAATATTTTTTCATCGCCATAACTCTTATCCTGTCATTCTTTCTCTCTCTCCCTGTAGCTCGTTCTAAAGATGGTTTTATGACTCAAGTATTTTAGAGTGTTTTGGTGACATTTTTAAAAATATTAGCAGATTATTTCAAACTCTAGCTGCTTCTTCTTTTTTCCACCCTTCGGGTGAGGCTAGCATTTTTTGTCTGTCTTTAGAATAAATGACAAGGCTCGGGCTCGTTTTTAATCCAATTAGAGCAATTTTCACAAGAAAAACTCACTAAAGAACAGCAACGTTTTGGAAAAGTTAATCACATGATTTTCTTTACAGGCTTCAGAATATTCCAGTTTTTGAGAGGGGGCGAGTAAAGGAGGACCCCCTACGAATACGAACACATTTTTCATTAATTTAAAAAATAACTTGTATTTGGATAAGTTTACAGATTTAAGCGTAAAATTTGCTTGATGAAAAGTAAATAAAATCAATGAGTTTACAGACATCATCACTGAGTAAATATATCACAAGAAATGGGTAAATACAAGTAACGTAGATTTAAAAAAAGCGATTTAGAAGAAAGAAAATCAGAGAAAATCCTTGATCCTCTTCCAGCTTTGAAATGTAGTGGTGAAGGATTTCTGTTGGGCCAACGCTCGAAAAAATTCATCCTCTTAAAAACATTTCTTTCTTCCAACATAAACGATTTTTTTAACGAAAAGGAAAAAAACTAAAGATAATGGTACAGACAAATGACGAATAGAAGAGCAGTGTCGAGAAAAGAAGAATTTTTCTTTGAAAAAAGGTAAAAATAAAAATAAAACCAGAAGAGGCAGAGAAGAAGAATAAGTCAGAAGAAGTAGGTATGTAGGTGAAGTGATGGCAAGAGAAGAATTTCCGGAACATATCTGCGTGTATAAGTCGAGTCTTCAGGGCACAATCATTGCTGTCCTTATGCGCTTATAATGAATGATAATAATGATAGGATTCTTTGTGATACCAGAATATTTTTGGGATACATTACGATATTTGAGAATATAAGTTTAGAAGCAGAAAAAAAAAGAAACAGCGAAGATAAAGGAAAAGAAGAAGGAAAAAATTCATATTTTTGTAGTTGAAAAGAATTAAAATACTAAAACAAGCTCAATCAGAGAAAGAGAAAGATGTTCTCACTGCTGTTTAGACGTATTAAGGGCGTGGTTCCAGTTGAGGCCAGACTACCCTTCACCCCGCAAAAAAAATTTAAAGGAAAAATTCAGGGTTTCCTTAAAAATGTATCACTTTATTCATTAATTTTGGCATTTCTTTCTTTTAATTATAAAAAATCAATAATTTTCTCAATTGAAATGACTTTAACTTTGATATGACCAGGCCCTCTCGTCCCCCCAAAGGCACTATATACGCCACTGCTGCCTTTCATGACACTTTGCAATTTTTCTCTTACAAAACATTGTTTTTTGTCTTCTGCTCTTGCTGTTGAGGCACCTTAGTGGAGTCTTTCTTCTTCTTCTTCCACGAAGTGACTAAGACTAAAGAATGAGTAGAACCGAAAAATTGTCGAACTGACAGAAGGTGGAAAGAAAATCTCAGCATTTTCATTTCATTCTACATTCAACATGATGAAATAAGCAATATCACTCACAAGAAGTATTGTCGTGTTGGCGTTCTGGTAACGGACGGGGAGGGGGGCGGGGGGTACGGTTTGGAAGCGAAGGCGTTTTGTCTGTTTAGTAAAAATATTGTGCAGTCAGTAACATTGTTGCGACATCTGCTGGTGGCAATTTCTACATTTCTGTCTCGAAAGGGATAATCAAGCGAAGCAAAGAAAGAAAAATGACAGCAAAGTGACGGTTAATGTGGAAAAATTAACAGATCAACTGAAAATACAGAAGATTACTGAAATTGTTGTTGTTCTCTATATCAGTGGCGTACGTAAAGAGGCGTAGAGAGAGTAAGTGCATTAATTTCTTATTTTTTCTCTTATTTTTTTATTATGCAAAAGGGACCGAAGATTTATTTTTGTCTGTTTTTTTTCTGCATTTTTTTTGGTGGAACATTATTTTCGATTCTTTTTAAGCGATCTCTTCCGAATATGTATGTCCTTTCATGTGACAGAATATGAATAAAAAGTAATTTCTTCATGGCATTTTCTTCCACTAAATTGAAAGTAACTTTCTTTGCTAAAGCTTCATCCTGCTGGTGTCTAATGAATGTGGTTTTCACATTTTACAAGATCCGTTTTAAAGTAGAATTTAACCCCTTTTTGCCTTCATGTTTCCCTTTTTCATCCACTCGCATTTCGGTATCCACAAAATCGCTTGATTACTTCATTTATTTCTTGTCATCTCTAATCAGCTCAACAGATGCAAGAATGCCATCCCCCCCCTCCCCTTCCCCTTCTACACAGCCAACCAATGCCTTTGGTCACTTGAAATCATGGTCACAGTCTGCTGCTGTTCCGGCGCCAAAGGAATGAGTCGAAGTGGATCAACTCAAGCAAAGTGTTTGACAATTCAATTTGCTAAATAATTAAATATTCAAATAGCACAATGTTGCAAATTGTTGTAGAACAAGTGGCCGCCACCCAGAGTAACAATCGGTCTGTATACAAGACGGGGTGAGGGGCTTGCAGCCAGTACCGTGTGTGCACCATATGTACCTACATTCAATTTAATTTAAATAAGTCTGTAACGAGTTCGAAAACCAAGCACAAAAGAGCATTACACATTATTTGGAATGAAGTCATGTTTTAGAAGCTGTGCGGGTAAGTGGCATGCGGAGAGAGGGGCGGCTGAATGAAGAGACACACACGATCTCTATGCCTTACGAAGGGCAGTGAAGAGAACTGCACGGAAGGTGTTGTTTTATTAGCAATGGCTTTGAAAATTACAATTTTGAGTGTATTCTTTAAGAATAATGACCATGATCATAATGATAGCGTTGATGATTCTGCTAATGTTAAAGACAATATTGTTGACTGATGCTTATAGTAATGATGATGTGAAGAATATAATGATTTAAGTGGCAAATCTCATGATTGTAATGCTACTACTTGTTACCGACTGTACCCCCAAATCCTTCCATTTTGTTGTTGGTGTCTATCATGCTACTCTTGTGGTTACAGAAAATTATCTTCTTCATACTTTGCCAACAACATTCCAAAAACCACATAGACCGATCTTGGTCGATGCTCTCCGGGGAAACTAGCATGGGAATGAAGTTGAGAAACTAAATACTCGAATAAATTATTTCTTAGTGGAATAATTCGGGAACAGAAGAAGAATCTTCTACAATTATTGTAAATTTTTTTTGTTTTTCAGTCTTTATTGTCGTCGTATAGAAGTACACCCTTCAATTTGCACTATTTCAATTTATGGTTTCGCCTAAAAGTATGTGAAACTTTTCGATCTTCATGTTGTTACATGCAAGAGTACACTGTAAAATATATCTGCTTGTAAAACCTTAAACTTTTTTTCGATACATAAAGTCAAAGTAATAAATTTAAATATGTATATGTATTACAGTAATTCCAATCCCATTAAACTGCAATCTTTTAATTAACTGAAATTATGTAATTTTAATCACGAAAACTAAGGAAAAATTCCCTCATTATATTTTTCGGTTTACTACATAAAAATAACAGTCATTGGCTGCCTGAAATTGAACTTTTTTAAATGTTTTCGGGAAGAAATAAGCAATAAATCACTTATATAAAATAAATTAATGAAAAAGGGTGCAGCCTACAATAATATCTGTTCAATATAATAAGTTAATATATTAGCTTAAGAATATACCTGGTTATATGTAAAGACATCTAAACACAGTGAAGTGAAAATCCATATTCTACTTCTTATAAAAGAAGGGGTTTTTTTTGGAATAGAAAACAAAGAAAGGCAAACGGCAAAGATTAATTTATTAAAAGGTGTCTCCAAACCATTTGAACGGTATATGAATTTAATAATTTAATAACTTTATGATCTACCTACTAAAAATTTTTTTTAAATGATCTGAAAACATTTACAATATTTATTACTCACTTAAAAATAATTAATAATAAATGCAAAAAAATGTAAGAAAATGTAAATTTATATGATTAGTATGATTTATATAATATATATTGTACAATACTATAACAACATTATTCAAAATAAATATAAAAGTGAAGAACTCGAACACCTCTGTGAGTTCCTCCCATATAAAATACCCGTATTATTATACCATGCTATTTTTATAAAACAATAAAACAATTGAATTGGCTTTTAACCCATCTACAAAGTGAATTCAAACTACAAAATACTATATGTACGTACATACAGAGGTAGCTGCTTTCTTTTACCCTGATTGTAAAACATTTTCTCAAGTCAAATGCAGAAAAGCAACCCTAGAGAAAGTATGAAACCGTAGGGATTTTCATTTTACGTACGAAAATTACCTCATTGAAAGCCAAGCATAAAATCTATTGAAGTCAGTCAAACGCAAAAAATCCCCCTCATCAAATAAAAAGAAATTGAAATAAAACAATATAAAAAAACCAAAAATGAATAAGAAAAAAATAAAAGCGTCTGAGAATGAAAAATAAATGGAATCTAATAGATGGTTGGAATGTGCCAGGACAGAAATAAAAATTTTATCGATGAAAATTGTGTATTGTCTTGTATTGTAATACAATAAACGACATTTGAGATGGAAAATCCTGGACCAGTTCCTCGTTTAATTTTTGTAAGAGATTTGACTTTATAATATAAAAATTTGTGCACCCGCTTCCTCTCTCTAAAACGATTAAACAACTACCGGTGTATGGGGGTAAAGGGCATACATTCGACGAAATATCTACAGATCCAGGAAAAAAAATATTAGTTATTAGGTTATTGTCTAAAGCTTACTTTCTCAAATTCCTTTTGCAGTGTAAGTACAATAACTTTCATTTATCCTAAATGTATGCCTTGCGAAAAAGTAGTCTTGGTTTTCTCCTTAATTTTTTTTTTCTTTCCTCTGTTTCTGCTGTTAATTTGGTTCTATTGCAACGCTTTGAATACACAACATAGTACGTACTACGTACGCAATACACAACAGCGAAGCATTGCATTTCCAGGAATTTGAGCGACAACCACACTGTCATTGAGGGCGAGCTTGCTTCAGTAGCGGCTTCGTTTATTGCTACATAAATTTTATTTGCCAGTGGATGATTTGGATGCGTTGCGTTGGCTGCGTTACATACGAAGGCAACGCCAGTGTGCGCAGCAGACGACAAGCGTTGACGTACGCAGTGATGTATGGGACTCATTGGAGAAAGCAAAGACGTTTTTTGTCGCTGTTGCATACTTTTAGGCAACACTGGAATTTCTAGTAAAATTTAAAACAATTTAAAACAATGTAAGGCCGCTTTTTTAGTCAAATTGTTATGTGTTTTACAAGTCTTTACGAAAAGCAGATGCTTTTGGCAACCAAGTATTTTTAAATTTATTATTCTACTTTTAGTTAATTTCTCTCTCTGGAGTTTAAGTTTATTATTTGAATATACTCGTACTTTTCTGATTTTTTTGCTGTTTTTACATACGCCAAGTAATTCGTTTTACATAACTGTTAACCTTTTGGAACCCTAAAATCGTTTTATTTTGTTTTATTGATTGAAGTTATAGGTTTGGGGGCGATTCAGTTGCTGAATTCCGTGGATGTCGATGCCTTTGAAGCTTTGTAACATCTCATGCCAATCACCGCAAATCGAGGTCTCAGAGGAAATTGATACAAGATACAGGAGATTTTTACTCAAACATTGTCAATAAGATTTTATTTGCTTTAATTTATCTGTTTATTTATTTATTTAGACTCTGTTAAGTCGGCATGCAGTAACTTTGTTGGTTTTTTATATTTTTTTTATTGGGAATGAATTAAAACTAAAAAGAGAAATGATGTTTAGAGAACTGAGTTAGTTTAAAACAAGTAATTTTCTTTGTGAAGGATTGTTGTTACTTCTTGTCTAAATCCATTGACAACAACAAAAAAATAATAATTATAAAAATAATACCAAAAACGAAAACTAGAAAAAATCAAACTATTTTCAAACTTTTAAAAAATTCACTCAATTGCGAACGGAAGTCCTTTCCTTTCCTTTCCTTTATGTAATGAAAAATCAAAGTTTTTATGTTTGTTATCGTTGCTGTTGTTCTTGTTGCCGCCGTCACCATATTCCTCAAGGACATTTAGAAAATAGTCGTACAGTTCATTTCAAATGCATGTATGTAAATTGAAAACGACAATTTTTTTTCAGCTCTTATAGACACCGAGGTCTTTTTATCAAATAACATTCGTACAGTGTAAAAAGGACTTGCTGCAGTGTCCTGTGAAGTATGTTATAAGTAACTAATTTAAAATGCAAATATAATACATTTTTGCAAAATTCTGCAGACGAAACGTTGAACAAACTTTAGGGATTTTTCATGTTACAACAACAAACAGACAAGGGTTGACGACGACAAGAATTGACTCGGAAGGATAGATAGTGTGTAAAGCGAAGAAGAGAAGAAGAATGCATTAATGCATTTGAAGGCAAGTGATAATTTATTATGCATTTTCTCTAGTATTGCGTTGTACCGGCTGCATAACAGAAAAGACTCTCTTAAGGACACTTGAGGGTACTTTACGAAATATGAGAAATATTTTGAGCTCTTGAAATATAATATTACACTTGTCATAATAGAATCATAATAGAATTATTGTGAAAAGAGATGAAAAAGCAGTTTCGTTACGTCATTTCAATGGAAAAGAGGGCAAATGTTGACCTTTTAGCTTTTGTGATGATACTTTTTATGGTTTTTAGAAGTATTTTTTTCAAGAAGAGATCTTTCTGGCATTGGTTCAAATTTATCTTTTCGATTTATTACAGCTTTTTTTCATTACATAACAGAAAACTTTTCAGCTGGACCATATCTGCAGAGATCTTATTTCTTACCCAAGAAATACTTTTTCCTCAAAGAAAGCCTTTTTTTTCTTCTTCTCAAGAACTCTTATTACTTTTTTAATCAAATAATCAAAGCTTCTTCTCTCTCTCTCTCTTTCTCTTTCTTTCTTTCAAACTTACCGGGCTGAGTTCATCTCTCGAGAGTCGACATTTCGGCAGTAATGCTTGCATGTCATCCTCGAATGGTCCATCGCCGCAGCAGCTGCCTTCATTGGCATCCAAGGAATGAAATTGCTCTGACTGTGCGTCCAGCTGTGGTGCATTTCCGTTGTTGTTGCTGTTACAGTTGTTGTTGTTGTTCTTGCAGCCACCAACCAAACCCACTGAATTCAAATCGAAACAAAGATTGGTATTACCTCCGCCACCATCATCCGAACAGACTTGCTGTTGTTGTTGTTGTTGTTGTTTTAGATGTTGTTGCTGTAGTCCACCATTATTGTCACTTCCTTTAATGGAATCTAAACCACAAAATGGTAGACGGCGACTATTGTTGTTGTTGCTGTTGTTGCTATTGTTAGCAACCACTGCACTGCCACCAATTATTGATGAAGATGTTGTCGCTGACGTTGTCGATGTTGTTGTCGTCGTCGTTGTTGTTATGGCTGTCGCTGTCGCCGTCGCTGTTGTTGTTGTTGTTGCTATTGATGATTTTAATTGATTCTGCTGTGTCTGTATGGTTTTCTGAAGGTGTTGGTGCTGCTGCTGTTGTTGTTGTTGTTGTGAATGATATTGATGTTGTTGCTGGTTTGCTGATATTGTTGCCGACGATGATAATAAAGTTGTTGTTGCTGCGTTTGACTGAGAGTCGTTTGATGACCTGAAAGAGAGAGAGAGATAACGAGAATGAGTCTAAGTAAAAGAAGAAAGGAAGAAATTTAATGGATTTTAAAAATTTAAAGGATACTTTCTTGATGAGACTTGTTTTTGAAATCCTTTTAAGAAATTCTTGTTTTCTATTTCGCAAGCGAAAGTTATCCTAAAAGTTTTTTCAGGATTTTTCATTGAATGGACGTACATATTTTATCAAAACAAATATAGTATATTTATTTTATATAGTATTTTATAAATATATAGTAGAGTATATATCGTAGTATACTATTGTATATATTTATATTATATTGTACAAATAGTATAGTATAAATATAAATTATGTTCAGCAAATTCGTAATGAAATATTTAATCTTTTTTAAATTGTACAGTTTTTATACATTCCTCTCCTACCGTTTCATCACTCCACTTAATTTCAACCCCATGAAACAAATTTATCAATTGTAGAGTATTCTTGAGTAAGGTTTGAAAGGGTAAGGAGGTCCTTAAGAGCTTCAAAGGAATATTAAAATCATTTGCATTGTAATTAAAAATTAAGCAGCTCTTAATCAAATTCTTTGAAATTATATTTCTACCATTTTGAAAAAGATTTTTTTATTCCTTCTGCAGCAAAACTTCTTTAGAAAAGCCCTCTCTCTTGCGCCCACGAAGAACCTTAATCAACCAACCAAAAACACTTCAATATCTTTCAGGTGACCGATTTTAAGTGGGTTTGTCGGTTGGTCGGCGTTGGTTGTTCTGAGGTGTATTATTAATTTCTTGATTTATGTGTTGTTTCCTTTACCCGTTACTTGAATTTGTTATTGCTAGCTTAATTTATTGGATATCTTATTCGTTAAATGCTTTGTTTATTCGTTTCTTAGTTAATTCGTTACTTGGCCTATTCGTCGCTTCGTCAACTCGTTGCTTCCGACGATTATTAATTGTATTTTGTTTATTCATTGTTTAATTTATTCGTTACTTACTTCATTTGGTTTTTAGTTTGTTAATTGCTTGAAATATTCGTTCCCTGATTTATTCGTTGCTTATTTTATTCGCTATTTTATTTATTTTTTTAAAGGTTTATTCGCCGTATTTTTTCGTTGCTGGCTGTTTGTTCTTTTGTTGGTTTATTCGTTGCTTCATTTATTCGTTGCTTGAGTTATTCGTTGCTTACTTTATTCGGTTTTTTCTTTATTCATTGCTTGATTTATTCATTATTTGATTTATTCGTTCCTCACTTCATTTCGTTCATTTTACTCGTTGCTTGATCTATTCATTGCTTATTTTATTTAATATTTCATTGATAATTGCTTGGTTTATTTATTGTATTTTCTCGTTTTATTCTTGGGTTAATTTTTTATTTGGTTGTTTATTTTCTTCTTGTTTAGCCGCCTCTTTTGCTTAATCCTCACAGTTCAAAGGATACTGTTTGCAGAATAATTATGAATGTATGAGATTTTTCGTCAATCCTGGAGAAAATGTCCATATTTTTATACCCTACACCCGAAGGGATGAGGGTATATTCACTTTGTTCTTCCGTTTGTAACGCATTAAAGGAGGCGTGGCAGGTATAGAAAAGTATATATATTCTGGCTCAGAATCACCTCCTGATTCGATTTAGCCATGTCCGTCCGTCTGTCTGTCTGTCTGTCTGTCTGTCTGTCTGTAGAAATCACGATTACGGGAGAACGAATAAAGCTATCGCCATGAAATTTGGCACGAATATACTTTGTCATCATAGGCTGTTTGGTATTGAAAATGAGGAAAATCGGATTAGTGCCACGCCTACTTTTAATAGCAAATGTGAATTTTCCCATGCTTATAGCTCAATTTCTCAACTTGTAGAGCGAATTTAAAGCTAAAATTTTTTCCCCGAGTCCACCTTCTTAGACTAAAATATATTCTGAAAAATGGGCGTGACACGCCCACTTATATACTATACCATATAATGAGATGTTTGGTAGGAAAAGCGGTGTTGTAGACGAGTTAATAGATCAAAATTTTCTCACTGTAAATTAAAAAAAAGTAGGTGTCACCCGCCCACTTTTTATCACCTCGACAGATGCGGGTGTAGGGTATATGAGCTTCGGCCAGGCCGAAGATAACGCTCTTACTTGTTCTATTTTTTTTTATTGCGGTTGACTTGGTTTTCTTTATACATTCACTTCACCTGAAATCTTTCTTTCTATTCAATTTTTCTTTCTTCCATTTCCTTTTCATTTGCGGTTCTTTTTGTTTTTCATTCTCATTTTTCGGTTATCTTAACTTTTTAATATTTTCTCTGTTTTTTCAAATACCTTCGTTTTTTTCCCCTTCGCCGAATTAACCGTTATCTCCGATTCTTATCTACTTTTCTGTGGATATCTTTTTGTTAGATCTTTGTTTATTTTCAGAGAAGTAACCGTTTTTTCTCTTCTCTCTTAAAATTGGGACAATTAATTTGGGTTAATGGTTATATAAAAGTAAATAAAAATGTTAGTGTGCAGAACTTTGGAAAAGTTTTCCTTGTTGTTTGTTTGTGGTTTTTCCTCTTCTGGTAAACAACCACAGAGAGAGAGAGAGAGAGAGGAATCTTTGCTTTTTTCGGAATTAATTATACGGAAAAATCCATTAAGATACTTCAAATGCCTTTAGGCATTATCATTATGAGCAATTTTTCGGCTGATTTTGTACAGTATACAGCAATGGAAAGGATGAGGGAGGAAAAAGAGCGTCCCGTCCCTCAAAGTCTCTAGGAACGCTAAACAATTGACCCCCTTCGATTTGCTTTTAAAACGCTAAAAATTTAATATACTCGTATATAAAATATATATACAAAATATTAGTTTAAAAACTGTAAGGAAATTACCCTACGCCTCAGATCACCGAGATTATAAGCTCCTTTTAATTATCGGAAAAATCTATTCTGAATTACACACAAGTCATGCTAAATAAAGCTAAATTAAGAGCTCAAAAACTGATTTAACAGAAGTCATGCCTAACTTTTGACTTAAAAGAATTTAGTACTTTATAAGTCATTATATGTACTTATGTATGTATGTATGTTATGTACGAGTATAAATTCTAATCCTCAGACAGACAGCTAGACAGCCAGCAAGCCAAATTAAGTTAGACAAGTCAGTCTAGAGCTGACCAATTGAGCTGATATTGTCATGTTAACATGCATGAAAGCTGCTAAAGTCACGAAGTTATCGGACTAGAGAGGCTACCCTTCAAGAGAGAGGTTACGTGTCATTTATAAAAACCATACTTAGAAATTCTTTATGTTTATACTTTGTTATAAAAAGTTTTTTTAATTTTTCATTTTTTCCTTGCCTTTCTCATTCTTTCTTCTATACTTAAATCTTGTAGCATAATCCAGACAATCCTTAATTTGAAGATTTTGCATAGAAATTAATCATATTAGAGGAAGTGGAAAAGGGGGAAAGGGGAAAGCCACATAAAAAAGGTTTTTTGACATTTGCTCTAAGACTATTATGAATGCGACAGACTTTCTGCAATCGGCCTGGCATCTCTCTGACTCATAACAGATTGAATTTTTCAAATTGAGCTCTTCTCTTCGTTCTCTCTCTCTCTCTCTCTCACTCAATGGCCTGTGCAACTGTTCAAATTAACTTCTTGCCATCTTTGTCTCACTCTGATTGATTCAATTTTTTTTTATTGTATTCTTTCTGTACTTCCGTTACGTTGCGACAGCTTGTGATGATTAATGACAGCTCTTCAAATTTTTTTGCCATTTTCACTTTATTTCTTTTAAGATTTTTTTTGTGCGTTTTCTTTTTTATCTTTTTCCGTCAGCATTTGAGCATTTTTCTGGTATTTAATTTGTTGTATTTTAAGCTGTCATTGTTCTGATTTTTTTGTGATGTTTCGTGATTTATCCTTTAAGCTACTAACTACTGAACACACTCCATTATGACATTTGCGGAAAGTCAATTTTGACAATTTCCACAATTCAATTTTGACAATTTCTAGCAATTTTGTTGCTAGAGTCGTTTAGTATCAACTCAAGACTGGAATTATGCTAGCAAAAATTGAGGTTAGCAACTGTTTGAATTGAGAAGATTGATAACTGAGATGTGTTCAAATAATTGGCAGTGTTTACTGCACTATTTTTGGTACAGCAGAAGAAATTATGGTAAAGTGTGTTTACCCAAAAAAAAGAACTACGATTTCATGCTCAAAGTCGCATCATGGAGCCGTGAGCACGATTTTCTTGTTCTGATTCGATCTGATTGCTTTGTTGATTCAACTAAAAAATTGTTAAACCGCTTCTATTAATACAAAATTAAGAGGGTCACTGTTACTCTCATTACAGCAAGGGTTAACATGAGAGTGTTAATTTCTCTTCCTCTGTCTCGCTCTCTCATCAATGTACATATGTTACGGATCAGTAGGTTAATAATACCGTAAGTGTTCATTGAAGAAATTACTTTGCTACTGACATGATAAGAATTGACTGATAACGAATGTAGAACATAGCTTGTAATTCGCGTTTCATTAACTTCGTGACATCCCGCTTTCATGCCCTTTCCTTTCTAGCCACTCTGCCGTCTTTTTTTCATCATTGCTCATAGAAATTAACTCCAGCGCTGGATTAAAGTTAATCGCATCGTCGTAAATGAACTTGATGCGCTTCGTTTACTGCATAAAATCTGATTAAATTTACTTCATTTTGACTTTGCTCAGCGTCAATGTGACTTTGAAAGTACACAAGAAAAAAGAGAACAAAGTCTTTTAGTGTTCCAAAAACCTCAGCTTCCCATTTTTTCTTCTTTCTCTTCAGAGATACGAGCATTGTCATTGCCTTTAAAACCAGCAAAACTTTTTAATCTACTGTTAAAATGTAAACTTTCGACCCAGCGCTCGTAGTTTTTCATGACAGTCAGACAGACTAAGGTCCAGAAAATCGATGAGGATGCATCACGTAATGGAATATACATTAAAAGGAATGTACAAGAAAGCAAAAAATATGGAAATAAACACGTCTTAGTTTGATAACGTACAAGTATAGTGAGTACGTGTTCTCATCTTAGATGATGATGATGAGGTACGAGATGAGAATTTGAAGGTCTAGAGATGGTTTCAGGGTTAACAATTGCGCGGCAGACGTTATCATCTCTAGAGATAAGGGTAAAGGCTACCCATTTTCTACAGAAAAGGGAAGATTCGTACGTGGACAGATAAATACACGTATTTACATAGTATTGTGGTATACTACGAGTATACAGCAGTTAATGAGATAGTAGAGGTCGAGGTAAAAATATAACGCTATGTGGTATTTGTAGAACTGCAGGAATTAAAGGTCATGAAAGGAAAGGTCATACGGAAGTAGAGGTCATGGAATTCGTATAGATAGAGGTAGAGGTAAAGGTAAATGGTCGTAGTAAATTGTGTTTAGGAAATGATAATAAGGATAAAAATGTGATTGTGTCAAGAAAGGTATTCTCCAAATTCTGAGATAATTAACGTGATATAAAATATCGAAATATACAAAATATATGCGGGTATATAGTAAAATAATCATTAATGGTATACTTAAAGAAAAAGTGAAGAAATATACTTCTATAGACTCAAATTTACTTAAGAGAGAGACAGAGGGAGACTGTACTGAAACTCTGAAATTTTGTGGTATCGTTAACAATTCAATAATTTCTGCTAGACATATTCTCTCTCTCTCTCTTTCTCTCTCTCTCTCTCTGGTCCTCTTTTAGGGAATAGGAATAAGCATATAAAATAAGAATGAGCTAACTTTTGCATGAGCACGATTCTATAGCAAAACTTTTTCGAGGTTCGATAAAAACATCTCAAAATCTGAGAGCTTATAAAAAACCGTTGAGAAAATGCATAAAAATTTTAAAGTTCAAAGGTCGAAAGTTCGAAATTGCAAATGCATAAGTTTGGAACAAGCGTTGGCGTGAGAAGTGAGGAGAAAATAAAAGCTAGAGAAGACGAGAAGACGAGAAGAGAAGTAGCGAAGAGGAATGATTTCTGCATGTTAGGATAGTCAAGGGTTAAGGGAACATTAAGGTACTTTCATAAAAGTTTTCCTTTTAGCGAGTAGTATGAAACTCAATAAAAATTCGATTTCTCCGGGCGACAACAATAAAAGTAAGAAGTCGATAAGAAGACGGTAATAAAATCGGTGAAAAATTGAAAATAATGAAAAAAAGAATTACCGTGGAGGTATTTTGCGGTTTTTTCTTTCAAATTGAACTCATGTCTGAAAGAGAAATTTATAATTAGAAATATTTTTAGAGATTGAAGTGAGTATTGGGCAATATTATAACAACAGCAAGAAGTCATCTTCAAATTCGCTTAATTCTCCGGCACGGTGTGATGATTGAGGATGAGGATGGTTTTAGGATAAATTTGTGTCAACCGTCAGTTTCTAGAACGAAGAAAGACACAGAAGATGGCCTAAACCGGTTTGACCTAAAACAAACTTGACAAGGAATGACGAAAATTTGTTCCAAAACGCATCTTAGAAGCTGCCTATATATACCATTTTGCCCCCATTTGTTGCCTTTAGCATCTTCTTGAAAAAGAAATGCAAAATAATCCATGAAAATATTCCGGGAAGGCATAAAGTCGTGGATACCGGAAAGCTCTTTCTATGTTCTCCACTGCTAACAATGATTTAATTGAATATAAAAATTCCGCTCTTAAAAAAAAACTCTTAACATCAAACTGCATTCATTTAGTCCCGATAGAGAGACAGCATTATAAAAAGTCGTACAAGAGAAAAGAACAACCGTGGAGGAAATAACAGAGCAAAGACTCACAACAGTGCAAGTACCGACACAGAAGGAGACGACAGCATCAGGATCCTTCTGCCATGCAGTCGGCCCGGAGGAGAGTAATCAAAAGTTTGATGTTAATCGAATTTAATTATTAATTGATTGCTTTGCTGGCAAAACTGAATGCTCCAACAAGGGTGAGGCCTCATGAATGGAGGAGGCGGGGATTAAGGGAGGTAGTAAGGAAAGGGATGGGCTGAAGAGAGGAATAGAAGACTTCAGGCTGGCAGAAATCTGCATCGCTTTTCTAGGTTACTTGAGGTCAGTTATCAAAGTCCAAGCAAGCTTTCGGACTTTAATGTAATAAGATTTGGTAATATTTAATAATAATTTGGATAACCTTACACGAAAGGTTATTAACTTAAAAATCTCAGTTTTAAAACCTTGTGAAAGCGAAGTAGAATTTTAAAAGGGCTGAAAGGTTTTTATTTTTTTTGTGTGCTTAGAACGGGGGTGGGGAGGGGAGGGGGAGGGATAAGAAAAAGTTTTCATTGAATTTTCGTTTGTTGAAAATTTTATTATGAAATTTTCTGCCCTTAAGCCTGAAAGCGTCTGTTTGCCAAAACCCAAAACGACATCACAAGGACCAAGGATGGTTGCTGCTTCTACTCCGTGAAAGAATGAAAGCATAAAGCAATTTGTTGTTGTTTATGGTACAATATTTTTTGTATATTTTTACAAAACTTTTGTATGAAACTTTTTTTTTGCTATTCATACGATAATAAAAAGGAACAATAATAATTTCCTTGAAAGTTTTTTGTGTGTTGTTTCGAATCTACGAGTTTCGAAAGCGTTTATTTAATAAACAAGAGTAAGAAAAAAAAAGCAAGGTTGGTAACTCGAAAATAATATGAAAGGTGTTGCCTTCATTTTTTTTTTTTTTTTGAGGATGAGTTTGGTTTTTTTTTTTATTAAGGGCTTCTTGCTTCTTTTAAAATTCTGCCTTAAAATCGTCGAGTACCTTATGACCATATGTTTATATACCACGTAATTATTGCTTGTAATTTTTTTAAATTTTTTTTTGCTTCTATAAATAGATTTTGCCTTGTGACATACAACAAGCGTTATAAAATGCCATATGACACACTTTTCCCCACGTTTTTTTTAAATTGATTTACCCTCTGATTAAAAGACTTGTGCTTTTTCGTTTTTTTCTATATAACTTTTTCATACTAAGCAAAATGAGAATACATCTTTTTCGTTTTCGTATAATAAGGTACAATAAGGTACATCCATAGTAATCCATATGTTGTTAATGATGTCTTGTTGTCTCGCTGACTTTACTTATTTTTATGCTTAACAGCTTTTTGAGGGGAGAAATAATGTGGTTATGAACATAATCACTAAATGAAATTTAATTAAGGAAAATGGTTGTGGCTTAAAAGTTATGATTAATTTCATTATTGGGAAAGAGCATGTTTAAAAATCATTGAATTTCAAAAAAAAGTTAACAAAAATATGCCAAATTGGCTAATGTCAGTTCGACTTATAAAAAAGTTATATGCTACTGATAAAATGCTATTAATTTTTTGTAGTTTTTACATATAAAAATAACATTACCGCAAGTATTTAAAGTAAAGAAAACAACCTTGTAGCGCTCAAAATTTAAAACTTTATGACTTTAAAAGCTTAATTAAAAAAGGATAACATATATGTATTTGTTTGTGCTGAAACCATAGCAAAATATTTAATTTTTAATACTAATAAAGACTGAAACTTAAGCAAGCTTAAGCAAGTACCACGTTATATGGTATAACTTGAAGGTTATTTATCTAGTTTAATTATGAAATGTTCATCAGACGTAGTTTAAATTAATAATGAAATGAATCTTCCTCTGAGACTGTAAAATATCGACCTTCATTCTAGATAAATAAAAATACCCGCGGAAATATACAAACTCGTAACAACTCTCTGCAAAAACTTGTTGCTGTGAGTTTCAAAAGTAGCAACAACTACGATTTTAGATCGCCTAATTGACTTAATTTGTTTTTAGTCTTACAACAACGAACAGTTTATATTGTTACAACTTCGACTATTGCTGTGGTCTTTAACTTTATCAAAATGTGAGTTGTCCAGAAATGGGATAAACGCCATCATGTTTCAGCGGACAATTTTTGAAGATAGATAAAAAAAATCACAGTGCTTATGATACATTTCATATACAAGCGGTCCTTCATCCATTTCTCACCGATTTTGTCTTTATGTACCCCGAATTAAAAGCGAATACTGCTACCTTTAAAGAAATTACGAAAAAGCTTATATCTTTAGCTGGTAATATATAGATATTTTTCAACCGTTTAGTATTTGAAAGTTTTTTAAACTGGATTTTGTTTCCTTCTCCATTTTAAGGTTTATAACTCCTTAACTTTGGAACGTAACTGCGAAAGGTTATTAGTTTCTTGAAATAAGTTATTGCCGCTTTAAGGAGCTCAAAAATTATAAAAATCTGTTTAGAAGTATTGAAGTTATGAGTTGAACTCTTATATAAATCTATATACTACAAAAAGGGTCTAGAGATTTCATCTCTCCTTTTTTTTTCTTTCTTTCTTGTCTTATAGAACTCGCTTACCTTTTGCTGGTCTTAAATTGCGACACTTCGCCGTATCGTCTGCCCATCGGTACCTCTTGTGGACTCAGTAGAGTGTCACAGTACGGCAAACTTCGTGGTTCTGCATCCAAATCATTATCATCAACGCTATTTTTCTTTATCATGCGATTTTTTATACAATCCTTTATATTTTTTAAGAGATTTTCGCTTTGGTCGCCTTCTCCTTCGTGACGGTCTTCCTCTTCACATCCATCTTCTCCATCCAGGCCACTGCTGCTGCTGCTCTCTCCACTCTTCACCAACGCATCATTCACGAAATTCTCTAGTTTTTCGCGCAAGGAATAATCATCGATGCACGATGACGAATTTGAGATGCAGTTTTTGCGATCATCACCATCGGTATCTAAATCGTCCAGGATGTTGCCATTCTCCAGATCATGATAATCTTCGCCAATGGCAACGTCGTCCCCGGAGCTGCTGGTGGTCGCTGTGCTGCAGCGACTCGAATGCAACGAGACACAACTGTCGACACTTGCCAACGAGCGGCGTGTGCTTTTGGTGTCGTTGTCGTTGTCGTTATCAGTGCCGATGTTGGTGTTGGTGTTGGTGTTGATGTCACCAACCAGCTTGATGTTTTTGCTTGCTTTTCGCAAGTCGTCATCTTCATCGGTGCCCGAAGAGCAAGCAGCAGATGGTGACGACGAGTTGCTACAGGTGCTGCAGCGTATATTTTTCGGTTGTTGTTGTTGTTGTTGTTGTTGTTGCTTCGATAAAGCCAAAGTCTGTGATTTATCGATAAAATAGACACTGTTGCGCTTTGCTTGATTATCATTGGCTCCTGCGTGCGTTGCTTGCTGCTGCTGCTGCTGCTGCTGCTGATGTTTCGGCTGTTGTTGAATTTCGTGTTTTTGTTGTTGTGGCTGTTGCTGTTGCTGTGGTACTATAATCAATGATGTACGTTTGCGTACAGTTTCTTCTCTCGAGTCCAAGGAATTTTTCAATCCTTTTTCCGATTTCGCCAAAACGATAACCTCGACTTTCGAGTTATCGTAGTTGTTGTTGTTGTTGTTGTTGTTGTTGTTGTTGCCAACATTAATGACAGGTTTGCTGGTTGTCTGCGCCGCCATGTTGCGCTTTTATTGCAGGCAGTTATTTTGAGCACTTTTTAATGTTTGGCACTTCTTTTATTTAAGTACATTTTTTTTAAGTGATTTTAAGTGATGGACATAATTTTTAATTATGCACTAATTTATCGATATTTTAAGTTATATCGAGGATTTAATTCAGAAAACTGTGAAGAAAGCTAATTTTTAAGTTCTCAGTATGGATATATTCCTTTTTATGATGAAGCAAGAAGAAATATTATTAATTAAAAATTAAAAAATTCAATTTTTTTCGATTTTTTCAGACCACACGAATCACTCTTATTTGCGTGAATTTCATCGTTGTGCTTTTATTTTATTCAAGTTTATTGTTATTAATTTCCGTGTTGATTATTTATTAATTTTTTAATTTCATTCAACAAACAATTACACATTTTTCGTAGAAGAAAGAAGAACTCTTTAAAGTTTCTATTCTTTAACGTAAGCCTCATGGTACTTGGAAGTCACTTTTGTTGAGCCACTTACAAGCAGCGCTCATCAATATTTCATATTCCCTTCAAAACATTTCTTTCTATGACGTGAAAGTGATATCAAAACTCAATTTTAGCCTTGGCATAAACGTGATATTTTTACAATCATACTATCATAAACTTGCTTTTATTGCGACACGTGATATTAAAATTAATAAAAAAAAATTGCCCTGGAATTGATATTTTCCGAAAGTGACAGCTGTCGTTGTTAAGACCATAATGATTTTTCTTTGTAATCTGTTTACGTCGTATGCGTTTGTGCAAAAGTTATGACATTAAAAGCGATGAGTATCGATTTCAGTTTTTAGTAACAACAACAATAAGAAGGAGATTTGTGTGCTTGGTCTTTTGATCATAATTTATCACATAAAACCTCAAATTTCATATTTCACAAAAAGCACTTAAAACCTCGTTTGCTATGGACACATTTTTTTATAATAATGTAAAGTTTCTTGGTTTGATGAAATTGAAATTTGAAATTGAAAGTCAGAAAGGAGGTTGTAAAGGACTTCTCAAGGTTCAACAAGATTATAAAAATCTCATATCGTTAATAGCGCATTGTTCTATGAAAATTAGCTTTAATTCTATAAAAGAAAAGATTATGCAACTTTTTTAACATAATTTCAATGCTAATGGTTGAGCATTTTCACCATAGTAGAAAAAGAAAGTGAAGCATAGAAGAAGAAAAAATTGTTAACAGCGGAAAATTAGCAAACGCGCAAGAACAACAACAACAAGCGGGAGCGCAGGGTCTTGGACTTAATCCAACCGAGCGACAATTGGCAGAACAGCAAAGGAATAAACACACAAAGGGATAAATAAAGGCATTAAAATAAAGACCGACATATAAACTGAGCCGCATTTCAGCGAGTATTGTATGAGTATTAAAGTAACCCTTAAGCTTCTTTGTTGGTCGTCAAGTAGCATCAGAGAGGCAAACGCCAAAGCCAAAGCGAAAGTAAAAAAATGTATATACTAAACAAAAGTATGTAAATATATACATGGGTAAAAGTATCGTATAATCATGATATATACGAGTAGATATATATGTTTGCAAACACTTGTACCCTTGGGAGTTCCGTCGGAGAAAATCCTTTCGGATTATAGAAATACTAGGGGTGAAATTCTGCACATGCACAAACGCACTCACCGTGAGTTTAGAAAAAAGTAAAAATTTAAATACTCTGCACATTAAAGATAAGAAAAATGAAATGGATATGATGCGTACAGTCAAACCTTTAAAATATATACACAGAGAGAACATATTTAAGTGCATTGCAAAGTTTCTTGTATTGTTGCAAACACAAAATTTCTTGCACAAACCAAGCGTTGGACTCATTAAAGGGGATGCTCAAACTGACCATTTACTGAGCACCGTTTCATCAGCATTTTCGGAACTCAGCATGTTTAATAGATTGTACATTTTTGGTTAGAATTTTGGAAATTCATCTAAAGTATTTCACTATAATATATCCTTTACAAGAAATCATGCCTACTACAAAGGAATATACCATATATCCACTATTAGGGTAGATAACCTCCACCTCCCTTCGCTCAAGCCATATGTTCCAGAAACTATAGTGCTACGAATATTGTAGGATATAAAATACTCGCTTGGATTTCTTACTTCAACTTTTTACTTTGTTTGTTTCTTTCTTCCATTCATAAAATATTGAAAGACTATAAAAGATTGACCAAAGAATGAAAAAACTGTTACGAGAATTTAATAACCGGATGTCCTGTCGTTCAGTATGACGTTCTTGTCTTGAACACGAATGTACATATATAAAACTCATATAGTATTTTTATAACTACGTAAAAGTAACGATAAAGTAATCTGTAATCTTAAGCATGAAAGAGTGAACATAATGTTAATATAGCAAAAACAACATTTTACTTAGTCATGAAAAAACAACAAAAGCCAACATCCTGAAGGTCGCGCGCCACCCAAAAAGGGTCATAAAAATTGGTTAAAGTTCAATAAAGTGATTTCTTTAAGCCACCCCCACATTATTTTTCCCCCAACGATTACCATTGTTGATTTTTTGTTGTTGCTGTTTCTGTGATTGAGCCTGCTTTACCGTATGTCATGCCAAACGTTGACCACGTGCCATCGTAATTCGGTGACATTTTAACCAATTGATTTAATTTGCTTGTAATAAAGGCACTCTCTCTCTCTCTCTCTTTTTCTCCATCGTCATCTCTCCTTTGGGAGAAAATTGGTGCCTCATGTTGCTCCTTTTTTTTATAGAGCGCCAATTCAGTCTCCCTAAAATTTTTTCTTACAACTCCATTAACGTACTCTTAAGAGCAATATTAAATACTCTCTTTTTCTCTCCCTCTCTGTGACTCACCCCGCTTCTTCTAGTCTTACATAGTTCTGTATTCTTTTGATTTAAGATAATCGGTTTTATGATCCACCAAAATTGTCTTTTTCGGTTACGCCTTTAAAATGGCTTTTACTAGCTTCTCTTGTTATTGCTTATGTTTTTATTGTTGTGTTGTTGTTACTCTTTCTCTTTCAAAAGTAAGTGCTAAAACCTCTGACATGCTCTGATTTCTTTTTTCTTGTTGTAGCTGGTCCATAACACCCGCCGTCGCCACCCTTTGATTGTATTGATTTTTTTTTCATATTATAAAAGGTTGTTTTTTAGGCTTATTTTTTTCTGATCTCAAGAGTGGTTGTTTTCTTATATTCGAAGCTCGTGTCAGGGGTTGAAGTGCGGTTGACCCGGTTGATTTGTATTGTTTTGCTCTTTTATGGCTTTCTTTGTTGGTTATTGTAAGATAGTCATGCATTTCAGGCATGAAAATGGTGTGGCATGACTTTAGAAAGAAGTTGAAAATTTAATCGTATTGCGTGAAGGAAGAGTGCAGAGGGCTGGCTGTTGTTATATTTGCGTTTGAATGCATTGTCTATACCCACAGTAATTTTCTACACTCTATACTTTCACAATATATGTACATATACATCCATACTTGACAAATGGAAAAATTACGCAAACATTAATTTTATTTTTAAAATAAATTTTATAACAAATACTCAATTTTTGAAATATTGAGGTAGCTTTAAACGTTCTTCAAGTAATTTTAATTCGAGTAATTTTGACATTATTGTTTAATTGACTGACTCTCAGATACCAAACAAAGGTATAGCCAAAGCAGCACAACAGTTAAACGCTTTCTTATAACTCAAAATGAGCCTTTAGACAGTACAATGACTATTTAGCTTGCTCGCCAAAAAGAAAAATTAACATTTATACCTCAAAATCAACTTTTACTCTTTAGAAGCTACTCTGACTATTTTCGAAGCATCATCTGACATACACATTTGACAAAGTAATCGGTATTCATGAGAGATATTTGCGTTTCCGTAGAAAATATTAGTCTTGAGAGAGTAGATTAAAGGTAAACATGAACACTGTTAGGATTCAAAAGTTCCTGCAGTTTATCTATATATTATAATCTTTAGAAAATATATAAAGAAAAGGCAATTACTTTGATATTGTTTGAAAATGCAATTTTAAATTAAAAAATCCAATCATAAAACTACAATTAATTGGGATAAATTGAATACTTTCAGTTTAGATAAACTCCGAGTGGGTAAGTGACCCCTTTTAAAATCATTTCTAAATAAAGCAATCGGCATAAAAGCAAACAATAAAGAATGCCATCATAAAATTCTATTTCTCGAACACATGCTGCATTTTAAAGTCGTGCAAGCTTGTGGACAGAGTTAAAACGGAGCAACCAAGAGCAACTATTTTACCATTTACCAGCTTATCTTAAGCACCGAAAGCAATCAAGGTTTCATTAAATTTATTATAATAGTTTTAAATCAAAAAAGAGCAATGATTATCTGCTCTTCATTCTCCCTGCTATTCTAAAACCTATTTAAAATTTGCTAGATATTATTTAAAATTGCATTGCGAATCAACCAACAACCAACAGACAAACCGATCGACCTGTAGAAAGTCAAAAGTAATAGAGTGTTGTCTGTTTATGGTCTCCGAGAGTGAGAGAGAACTGGCAAGGGCTTAACCCATCACGTGCCAAAGTAATAATTTATACTTAAATTGGAAAATTGAAAAAATAAAGCGCAGCATGAGAGAGAAGGCAGTCCGTCTGGTGTGTTGAGAATATCATAAAATGTTCATAACAATGCAAAAGCACCTTTTGTTATTGTTTTATGCCGGCATTTTATTCAGTCTTGTTGACAAATTTGTCAGGCCGAAGCAGGCCGAAGAAAGGGGTTACTTTTGACAACAAGAAATGAGTTTTCCCCTACACTGAGACTGGTAGCATCGGAAAGGTGTGCAGAAGAAGGGTGAAATGATGGGTTAGGGGTTGCTGACGCAAAGGTTGGGTTGTTGTATTTGCTTTGCTTTCTCTTACAAGGTAAATAAATTCAAATGTGTCACAATAAAGCATGTTCAAGTCGTCGTCGTCGTCATCGGGCCCTGTCGAGTGGAATCTCGTCTTGTGCATCGACCGTCTGGTCGGCGGAGTCTATAGATCCTGTTTCCTGGATACGATAATCTTCACTGCTACATCATAAATTATTTTGCGTGTCTTCGTGCACTGAGATTTCGGTTAAAGAACATTGTAGAAGGCTTCACGGTTGGTTGGTTGGTGGCTCGGTCTGGCGTAAAGCAGTTACGGAGATGCTTAATTAAGACTTTGAAAAGTTGTATAGATAAAATATGAATTTGTGAGCTCGAAGATAATGACTTGTGGAGGATTATAGAGGAAAGACCAAAACAAAATTGGTTAAAACGAGAAAAGGAGAAGTGTGGGCAGGCAGTAGAAAAGTTAAGTAAATAGTATTTATCGAAAAATCAATTGAAGAAACAATTAAATTGATATCCGGTGTTGTTTCAGCTAAAAGTTTATTTTTGATGGTTTGTTCAATTGATGTTTGTCGATTCATCAATAAATATATTGTATTTATGTATACATTTTTTAATTATATTTACTAATTTGAGGTTTTTCTTTTTTGTTTAATAGAGTTGCTATTATTCATTTCAGCCAAATGAATCGAATTTTTGTCATTATGGCAGTTCATTTTGATTAAAGTGCATTTTAGTTGCTTTATTTGTACATTTTGCTTCACCTTCCGTTAGTTTATTTTCTCTTATCTTTGCTAGTTCAAATGAGTTTACTTTTCCTTCACTTTTCGACAGTCCATTCAGTCCAATTCAGTAAGTTCATTCGTAGTGGGTTCATTTATTTTATTCGTTGCGCGCTTATCTAATAATTCATTATTCTCATATCCTTTTACTTCTTTTTTGCTAGTTTATTGAGTTCATTTTCTGATATTTTTGATTATTTTTTCTTATTTTTGCTAGTTCATTTCATTTATTTAATTTCTCGGCAGTCCATTCAATTTATTAAATTAATTTTTAGTGTGTTCATTTATTCATTTTTTGCTCGTTCATCTCGTTTTGCGAGCTTTTATTGCTGTTTTTTTTGTTAATTTTCTGATAGTTCATTTACTCTAATCCTTGCTAGTTCAATTATAGTTCATTACTTTATTTGGTCCGTCCATTTACTTCACTACTTACTGGACTACTACGGTGGTCCATTCATTAAGTTCATTTTTAGTGGATTTATTTATTTTATTCTTTGCTCATTTATCCATTTCATTATTGTCTTATTAATTTATTTCTTTTATTGCTAGTTTATTTAGTTAATTTTCTCGTAGTTCATTTACTCTAATCCTTGCTAGTTCATTTTCAGTTCATTACTTAATTTCATCGTGGTCCATTAAATTACTTCATTCTTCATGTTAATTCATTTACTTGATTTTTCGGTAGTTTATTTTCTTCGTTCTTTACTAGTTTATTTAGTTCATTGCCTGCTTCTATTCATTTACTCTAATCCTTGCCAGTTTATTCCGACCATTTACTCAATTCACCACATAATAGTTTCATTTTACACGAATTTTTTGAAACAATATAGATAATTCTTTAAAATTAATTTAACCTTTTACAGTTAATTTATTTTTCATTTTAAATGAATTTATTTTTTCACTTGATTTTGATGCGTTCAAATTCAAATTTTCTCATTTTCTAGGTTCAGTTTATTAAAGTCTTCATTAATTTTACACCAATTTATTGAAACTTAATAAATTCACTTTATTAAGTTATTGTATTCGATTCATTCACTGACCTTAAGTGTGTTTTCTTTTTCAGAGAACTCTTTTACAGAGTTCATTTTGAAACTGCATTTATTGAATTTACTTTGTTGGTTTTAGAGTAAATTTATTAAAATCTTTAAATTAAAATAAATAAATAAATAAATTTAAATAAATGCATTCATTGGGATTCATTCTTTTATTAATTCTTTTATTATTAATTAATCTTTTATTAATTGGGATTCATCAATGAATAAAATATTCGTTAAAACAGTTCAGTTGTAAACTTGATAATATAAATCATTAAACCTAGAATTATTGTAAAAATGTTTGAAGCTATTAAAAAAATTATTTTCAAAAATATAATGATGCAGATTCGGTTCAAAGAAACTTAATGAAGCTTGACCATATTCAGATAAGACTTTACATGGCGCAATAGCATCACACAAACAAACACACAATAAAAATGACAATAAATTTGGCTCGTTAGCAATTCATTCAAGAATTCTTAGAATTACCGTATTTACACTGAAAGAATTCGGGTGAGTGGGTACATTTAAGGAAATGCGGGTTCTTTTAATAACTCAATTTCGACTGGTCGGTGAAATTCAATTTGAGTTAGCAGTTTTTTAAAATGATATATGTACGTCCGTACTCGTAAATTCATTTCATTTTGAATACAAAACAAAAGAAAGCAAAGAATATAAGCAGAAGTCATAAAAAAGAGCAAAAAAAAGAAAAGATGTTGCATAGCAAAATCGTTGTTGGCATTCGTTGCTGGTTTTCGATTATAATCATGAATATTCATTGTATTAATGTCATTAATTTGCCATGAATTGAATTAATTGAAATGAAGTGTTGCAGAAGACTGAGGCGCCTTTTGCGTCAACGTTTTGTTTATTATTATTCTTCTATTCTATTCTATTCTATTCTATTCCATTGTACCGTAATTTGGCAAGTTTGTCGAAGAAGAAATTCCGCTTCCGTGACAGCGCTTCACCGCTTTTCGGTTTCTTGTTTTAAATTTAATTGTAAACGTTTTAATAGCTTTTTAAAGGAAGGTGCAGCGACGAAATCGTACAGCGTAACGATTGACTTACTTTTTTTTTTGGTTTTTTATTTTTCTCTCCTTCTTTTTTGCCTTATTCAAGAGATTATGAAAGTCACGCTTGTGCAAATAATTAAAATATTTGCGAAAAAATATTATTTTGCAAAAAAATTGCAAAACAGGAAGCTCTTTAGAAGTTAATGAATCGACTGAGTTTTGTGCCGTTCGAATGTCTCTCCATCTTTTAACTCGTGAGATAAAATAACCTCAAGAATAGTAAAAACAGCACAATATCTCGTAAACCTCATACTATGAAAAAATTCTGAAATTTACTTCGGTTGACTTATGATTAAGAAGAGCAGGCCAATTTTGCTGGACTGTGTTATCATCATCATCATCATTACTAGAGAAGATAAAGAGACATTTACTAGAAAATATTCGCGAGAATGAAGAATTTATTATTTATACTTTTTAACGCTTCGCAACAAGCCATAAAATTAAGTTTAATTTTTTTTATTCTCATAAAACCAAAATCAAAATCTCTTTTTTCTATGAGATTTAGCTTTCTCTATTATTTAGTTTCTTCTTCTAAATAATAAATTTTTAATTATTTTATTAAAATTACGATTACATTACACACATACAACGACCTCGTAATATTTTATCACTTTTTTATGACCTCGAGGTAGAACAATCTTGCAATCATTCTCAAGAGATCAACATGCAGCGAATTTATACAATTTATTGATGACAATATTTTCATTTCATTTCAAATACATACTATTGTCATATAATTCCGATGCAATAAATAAAGTAACGTATTTTCAACGTGATTGTAACAATTTTGCCAAATGATCGTGACTGGTCGCCACAAAAAATAATTTTAACATGTGAGAATTATAAATTGCGGCGGAAAAATGATCCCCGTCAGGTTTTTCTTGTGAATTTTATTTGCTTTTTTAAATTTTTCGATTTCAAGTTTTAACAACCAAAAATCATCGCTAGCTTCAATACGCGACTGACTGACTAACTACCTTTACAATACTCGGTCTTCTTGTTCTTCTTGCCGAACAAGTGCAACCACAAAAAATAATACTCACCGGCTTTGATAAAAAAAGAAATAAAAATATATGACAATCGTATACAACCGCAGATTTAGTCCGATTACAATAAACAAGTTTTTTGGTCTGTATCGCTGTAACACTTAAATTGAAGTCAAGAACGTGAGGAAGAAGAAGAAGAAAAAAAAGTATGCCTTTTTCAGTCAAATAACTTCTTTTTCAGAAGTCTAAGAAAATCTTTAAAATATTAAAGAATAAATACAATAAAATGTCAAAAAAGAATTCGAGTAATAACAGAGCATTTATTGTCCTATTCAACTGTAACTGACAATTATAAGCTTTTGAAAGATCTTTTTTGTATTTTAAAACGTGATAATTTTTTAGCTTTATCCAATGGAAAACCGTTGAATAATTGGTTCACTTCACGAAGGTTTCTCGAGCTATTTGTGGTAATTGCTCTGCGTCCTATTTTCGCTTATTTAAAATGTCATTTCTTTCTGGATAAAAATGCAGTAGACAGTAAAAATTGTCGTGGTTGTACCGGCAGCAGCCAACCATTGTCGTTGTGGTAAACACTACTAGAAGCTGATAACACAAATTGCTATTGTCGTCGCAGTTGTTGTATTGTTGTCGTAAATTATTCACTCCGTACCAGCATCATTAAATAAAATGAAACATTTAACAAAAAAAGAAGAGAAGAAAACAGTAAAACCGGTTTTGCTGGGGAAAAAAACCATACATTTTTTCACTGGAAAACAGCTTGAACAGTTTTTTGTTAAGCCATGGTTTGTGTACGTACTAAAATCTTTACAGCGTCTAGCAGTCCGTCCATTAAAAAACAAGTTTTTGTTGATGTTCTTTTTTTTATTGTTAAACCATACCCATGATGTTGTTTTTGTTGTGGTTGCTGTGGTTTTTTTTTTGAGATTGCAATGTTGGTACGTATTGCCTACACAGCCTTATGTACATACATACATATGTACATACATTGTGCTGGTGGTAGTTTTTATTATTGTTATCGATATCGAATTTTAATTTTATGGCTTTAAGCGGATAAAGAAAATGACAAAAATAAATAAATAAATCGAAAAGAACAACCTCCAACAACAACGTCTTGATATTTAAAACCGATCTACCTCAAAAAATGTAAAAAACTAAAAATATCTGAAATGAAGTAAGTACAATTACAAAAAAAATAATCGGAATGAATAAAAAAATCTGCAAACTATTTATAGATTTTTAATTTAAAATTCAGTTTGATCACAGAAAGATTGTTAAGACTTATGCATTCAAATTTTTTTGCTATTTTAATTTCTTTAAATAACTTCTCGGGACTTGGATTTCCTTGAATAAGTATCAGTCTGTATTCTTTGATTTTTTTAAAGTATTAAGAGTAAGTATCGGTCTATAATCAGAAAAATCGGGAGTTGCACTTCTTTGAGTTAGTATCCGCTTTTAATAAAAATGATTGGGATTTAGATCTCTTCCAGTAAACTTTAGTCTAAAATCAGTATATGTGTCATCATCATACATCAGTATGGGTGTTTGCGTTTGGTACACTCTCATAATATATATATGAAGATATAGACAAATATAGAAAGTATCAGTACAAGAACATTGACAAACCGTTAGACAATCTTCGATGAAATTTTGACACAAGTCGGGCAATAATTCAACCATAACTCCACGTATGTCACGTAGCATTCTTTAAATGCTCCCAAGTTGAGGCATTTTTCTCATAAATACGGTCTTTCGCGTAGTCCCACAAGACGAAAACCAAAGCTCGTCAGATCGCACGCTTTTGGTGGCCAATTAAGATCGCCAAATCGGGAAATAACGCGTGCTGGAAATTTCACCCGCAGTAAAGCCAAAACCGGCCCTATCGCGTGACAACCGGCCCTAAAGCGTGAATGGCTTTTGGTGCCATTCTGCTGGAAGCAAATATCGTCCAGATCCATACCTTCAAGTGTAAGCCACAAGAAGTCCTTTATCATTGCCTAAATGCCGAGCGCGCCGAGGAATCGATAAATTTGGGTCGTCCTCAACACTACGGCAATACCAAAACAGCGGCAATTAAATCGATAAACTTTAGAATAGCTTTGGGAGAAACAGTATCGGGAGCGCATCGAAACACAGAACTTCTAAAGTTACTTTGAATAGTCCGAACATACTCGTACTATATAAAACTACGATACCAGTAACCAGCCTTTAACCCGAAGGCTTCCTGTACTCGTCTCTTTTTATTTGAAAAAATTATTACTGCATTTTTAATTCGATTGATCTTGAAAATCGGCTTAAAGCAGGTACAATTTAAACTATTCATACAAAGTTTTTAGTGTTAGTCCAAAATACATTTTAAAATTTTCTGCTAATCTCCGTTTAGTTACTGAATTATTCATCTTGTCAATAAATAAATTAAAGCAATTATAATAAATATGAAGGTACATGGAGGTGGAATATATAATATACTATATGAAGGATATGTACGAGTATATTCAATCATTCGGATACTGGCATACACCTCCAAGAATCGCCGGCACTCTATAAAATCAATGGAATCTCGGAGCTAGCGAGATAGTTGTTCAGCGAATTTACTCCAAGCACCATCACTGAGTTCGAATTTGCACTTTAACACGATGGCTACCGTTTCGCAATTTAATGCCACTGGCTACTGCCCGGTACCGACTACTGGGATGACCAATTTGCTGGTAAACTCTTTAGTACAAACACTATTGCTCGCTCAGTGTAGCATTTCGCGTCCCGAAATCTGGCCTGCGGACTATGCCGAATCAGCCCTGAAGCCGGGCGGCCTGGATGGCTTTCATTTCGTAGTGATCGGAGCGGGCTCGGCGGGTTCCGTTGTGGCCAGTCGTCTCAGTGAGAACCCCGAGTGGAAAGTGTTGGTGCTCGAGGCGGGCGGTGATCCACCACAAGAGTCGGAAGTGCCTGGCTTGTTCTTATTTCTGCAGCACACGGATTTCATGTGGAACTATTGGACGGAGCCGACAGGCCTCGCCAGTCTTGCGTATGGAAATTCAAATTCTTACTGGCCTCGCGGTAAATTGCTTGGCGGTACTGGAGGCGTCAATGCAATGTTTCACATACGTGGCAACCGTCGCGATTTCGACACTTGGCTGCAGCAGGGCAATCCCGGTTGGGGCTGGAAGGATGTAAAGCCTTACTTCGAAAAATCTGTACGTCCTCAAGCGAGCGAAGGCACTGCCGAGCCGCGAGGTTACCTGGTCGTTAGTGAGGCCGACAGCCCTACGTCGACAATTGAGGTAAAACTTCAAGATATGATCTACTCCGGCGCCAAACAGTTGGGTATCCCGCGAGTGGCTCACTTTGACGAAAGGCACGCCACAGGCTACAGTGCTTTGCCGGGAACTGTAAGGGATGGCCTACGCACAAGTTCCGCCAAAACGTATCTGGGTGGTAAGTTGGCCGAGAGGCCTAATCTGCATGTGATCAAGAATGCGCAAGTGACACGCATCAACTTCGACGCCACTGGTAACCAAGTGACGTCGGTAAGTTTCACACTACGCGGCAAACACGAGCTGGAAGTAACTCCGCGGAAGGAGCTGGTGCTTTCGGCGGGCAGCATCGACTCAGCAAAGCTTTTACTGCTCTCTGGCGTTGGACCGCGAGAGCATTTGGGAAGTCTGCAGATACCGGTGCGACACGAATTGCCCGTGGGCCACCATCTACAGGACCATGCAGTAGTAATAGCGGTTTTCAAAATACCTTCCGGAACTGACAAGGACTACACGAAAGTCGATGAACTGGATACAATCTATGGGTACTTCGTAAATAAAAGCGGAACACTGTCCAGTCACAGGTCAAACGCTTTTGCCGGCTTTGTGAATACTGTAGACGGCTCCAGAAGTCCTTACCCAGACATTATGTACCATCATAAGTTCATTCAGTGTAACCATACTTCTAAGCTCGTTTTATGGGCGCAAGTAATAGAGCTTAAGGACGTGTACCTGCAGCATCTGCGGCAAAAGCTGCAATCTAACCATTTGATTATCTTCTACACCGCTCTCATGCAACCTAAGTCTCGAGGCCAAGTAAAATTACGCAGCGCCAACTACAAGGACTCGCCGCAGATTTACGCAAACTACTTGCAGGAGCCGGAAGATGCCAAGACATTGCTGCGTGGCCTGAGACATTTGGTACGGTTGCAGAAGACAAGAGCCTTCGCGGCCATGCACGCTCAAATCCTGCACATTCCGAACGAAGAGTGTGATGGATATAAGTTCAAGGCACGCGATTATTGGCGTTGTTACTTGAAATACTTTACCACTACGATGTATAATCCTACGGGAACGGTGAAGATGGGTCCCCTTGCCAACGGTAGCTCATGCGTGGATGACCGTCTGCGATTGCACGGTGTGAGGAATATGCGTGTGATCGATGCCAGCATTATGCCGAATATAATTAGTGCCAATGCAAATGCCGCAACGGTGATGATTGGCGAAAAGGGCGCGGATCTTATAAAGGATGATTCTCTGGGAGGGCAGAAGTAGGGCGAAATAAAGGGGAGGGAAGAGAGTGAGGAGAAGGAGACGGAGGCATAATTTGTGGCAAGAATTTTTGTTTTAGTCTTTTTTGAATTTCAGAAGGTCTACATATTTTAAAAAGATATGTTTTACTATATACATATATTCTCTGGTGAATGCAAATGTTGATGTTTTTTTATAAAATACAAAGTTCAGGTCGGCAGAGCCAACGTTGCCAGGCCAACGGAAAGTTGCTTACAAATTTATTTTTCAAATTTATAAAAAAAAAATATAAAATTCAGGTTGGCAGAGCGCCTGACAACGGAAGGTCACTTAAAATAAATTGAAGTTTTGTTTTAGGATTTTTATACCAGAGAACTTCTAGGTCGCTAAGAAAAATAGTAAAGAAAACCACTAGGTGGTCACAAAAAAAAAAATTAGAAAGAAAAACCACTAAGTGGTTACAAAAAAAAAAATAGAAATGAATAAAGAAAACCACCAAGTGGTTACAAAAAAAAAATTATTTATAAAACCTACTACAAGTCTAGATGGTGAACCGTACCTCAAGCGGGACGAGTTGCTTAGCTTGAGCTCAGTTTGCTTTTGGAGCGTCGAAATTCTCATTAAGAGGATTGTTCATATTAAACCTGTCAAGAATTATATGTAAGTATGCAAATGAAAACAAAAAGTTGAATAATCCATCTGTTTTTTAATTTTGATACACATGTGTTCTGGTTCGTGAATGTACTAGGTTTGTGTACTTGGTACGTGTGATGACAGTAATAGTTGTTTGTTTTGTAGGCAGCATAAATGCTCACGGAAGAGACTAATTTGTATTGTTATTTTGTAGATATTAAAGAAAAAGAACATTTCTTTAATATCCACAATATCCACAATAACGATTTCATAATAACGATTTGTGATCGTTACAAAGTTAACGCGTTGGTCAATAGTAAAACGATCCATATTTGCCAAACGGCGGGGCCAAAAAGAGCCTAGAAGTATTTAGATATTTCAATTCAGGGATAATCAGTAATATATTCCTTCGCGAATGACCAAACCGTAGTTTCTCGAATAGATAGTGTGGATATTTAGAATAAATAAGCCGGTGTAGAAATACGCAATTCTTAATATCTAAATATCGAAGTAAGCCACATCCAAGTATAGCACACCTGAATTGCCCAAGATGGTCGAAACGGCGAAGTCCATAAACATATCTCGTAGCGTGATTAAAAGCAGTAGTTAATTTCAGCTGAGAACGAGAATCCAATTTACTGTAAACTGTAGCTGAGTAGGTAATAATTGGGAGAATAATCTGGATTACAAGCTTACGACGAACGCACACAGGAGTAAATGACGCTGTAGGACGGAGATTTCTTAGGGCAAAATAAATCTTAGAGATGACGTTATTAATATGTTCAGTGCAAGAAAGAGTAGTATTAATATGAAAACCTAATAAAAAACTAACTACCGAGTTAATTATCCTTAATTTATCGTTACATAAATAGATGTCTGGCAGATCACAACAAAGAACATTTTCTTTTGAAATTGGCAAGACGACAGTTTTGCGCGGATTTTATTGAAGGCCGTTCGTGGCAGCCCAATGCGCAATGCAAAACAAATCTTCATTTAACCTACAGACTAAGTCATCCTTAAGATTCATCTTATTAGAGAGATAAATCTGAATATCGTCGGCAAAACCATGAATAGAAGCATGATTACAAACTTGAAATAAGTCATTAATAAACATCGAAAATAAAAGAGGACCTAAAACAGAACCTTGTGGAACTCCACCAGGAACTAACATATACTGTGAAAAAGTGTCATTACTCTTAACTTTTTGCATTCTACCGGATAAATAACTCCGTATTAGACGAATTGCTCCCACATCAAATCCAAAGAAATACTGCAATTTATTGCACAATAAGCTATGACTAACCATATGAAATGCTTTAGAGAAATCAAGAAGGCAAAGGAGAGTTAGCATGTTATTATCGTAATTAGGACAAATGTCATCAAGTACTTTTAGGACAGCAGTGGTACAACTATGTTTAGATCGGAAGCCAGACTGAAAAACACTCAAAAGGTTATTACTATCCAAGTATGTGGAGATTTGATTCATCATAAGTATTTCTAAGGTTTTTGATAAAGGGGACAGGATACTAATAGGTCTAAAATCGGATGGAGAAGAGGCAGATGAATTTTTAGGTAGTGGAGTAACTATGGCAAACTTCCATAGGTTTGGAAATGACGAGGTAGTGATTCTGACCAAATTCTCACAAATTCCCACAATTCTCACTTGTGGGATACTTTTTCCACTGATTACGTAACCTGTTGCGCACGCGTAGGGCTTTCTGTACTTTAGCATTGAACCATGGACAATCAGAATTTAATTTATTGATGCACTTAAGATGCATTGATGCTTATCAAAAAGTTCATTTACATAAATTAGAAAAAGGGCAAGTTTTTCGTCTGTAGTGCAGCAGAACCAAATATCGTTCCAAGGTGTTAATGAGAGGTCATGAAAGAGATCATTATAATTGATACATAGCTTTAAAATCACGATAGACAATGGAAATATTGGAGGTATTACGACTAATGGTTATATCAAAAGTGCAAAAAAGCAGATGATGATCAGAAATAAAATAAATTTGATCGAACAAACGGATGAGTGAATTGTCAGAGACAATAAAATAATCTAAAAGGCTTGGAGAATCACCAGGAGAAAAACGAGTGGGCTGAGTATTATTGACTATACTCATACCTACAGAATCAACAAGATCATGTAACGAATCCGAAAAGGAATCATTGGAAAGTAAATTTACATTGAAATCCCCACACAATATAAGCTGATTATAGTCTGTTAGGACACTACGAATTACAGCGAAATAAGAATGTAGACAGAAGGATCTAGAAGGATTGTAGACGCAAGAAATGAATACTTTCCGACAATTGTCGGAGATGCAAATATTAATATATTCCACACAATCGGAAGACGTACCAACTATTTTAGCTTTTAAATTATTGCGAACGTATATTGCAACACCTCCTCCACGTCTGGAAGATCTATCATTTCTAAAAATATTAAAATTCTTTACAGAATATAGAGAGCTAGGGACCTCGTCACGAAACCAAGTTTTAGAAATACAGATGACATCCACAGAGGAATCCTCGAACACATATTTGAAATAATCAAGTTTATCATTATTTAAGCTTCTTGCGTTAAAATGGACTACTTTAAGTCCAGAATGACGATTATAAAAAATGTTAATTAAACTCTTATTATCAATACCACTATTAGAATTATTAAAATTAAAAGTCATAAATAAATTAAAAAGCAAAGAAAATTCAAGCATGCAGTACACAACAAAAAGTAGCATAGTCCCATTGCAAGATATGCACAGTAGAAGAAGTAACAAGAGTGGCAGAGAATAAAAGAAGAGAGCAACAAAGAAGAGGAAGAGAGGTAGATTAACAGAAAAAAGAAGTCAATAGAAATGATTACAATGAAATAACTAACCAACATAATCGTATTAAATAAGATAGAGATACCTAAATCTAACATATGAAGATTTGTAACAAGTTACAATAATAACAATAACAATGACAACAATAGCAACAACAAATACATAACAACCAGAACAGCAAAACCATAAACGTTCACTGTCAGTTTGTCAATAAATCTTCTGCGGTAGTTGTTGATATCTCGCTTGTTTAAAGACAAAAGAAAAGTGTGGTGTTTGTCTCGTTGCCAAACAAATTGTGAGGTTTTACAACGATCTTTTTCTCTCTCTCTCTCTTTGTCTCTCTCTTTTCACACACGCGTATGGCACACGCATACTCATGGCAACAGAGGCGGATTCAGGCACAAACACAATTGCGTTGGAGCATGTTGCCGATAATTATTGCAACACAACGGCAACAGCCAGAGAAGGAGCAACAACAACAGAAAACCGAACAACAACAGCAGAAACAACAACAAATAAACCTACTTTCCGTTTATTGTTGTGGAAAAAAAAGAGCGAAATTGAAGGGAGTGAGTGACAAACGACCGACAGCCGGCCAAAGTTTTGATCGTTTATATTTCAAAAAAAATGTTGTTTTTTTTTAAATAAAAGATTTGCCCCGGCCCTTTTGTTTTTGTTTTTATCTTGCGGAAGCGTGGGTGGTGATGTGAGTCATATGTCAGTTTGGCCGTCATACGAGTTGAGACAAAAAATTAACAATAAAAAATTCATTAAAAAAAAAAATATATTCTTAATGCAATTTCGGTTTCTGGGTTTTTAACGCATTTAATGGAGATCAAATTAATTAATTTTGAGCACTAAAAAATGCTTTTTCAATAAATTTTTGAGTTTATGAAAAGAAAAAGGAAAATAGTTTTCAATTTCGATGATTGATAAAGGTGGACTGATAAATGAACTTTAGTTGATCATCATCATCATCCTTATCCGCATCATAACCGTCATCATGAGATGAAGATTTTGAAAAAATAAGCTATGTCGACAGAAAACGAATATAACTAACGTTTAAGAAATATACAGGATACATCTACAACAACAACAACAACTAACGCAACAACAACAACAATAACAACGAGTTCGAATAAATGGAAGCGAACGACTCTTTAGCAACGAGTAAAGCTTCCGGCAGGTGCAGCGAATTGTCTTGACCAAATGAAAAGAGATGGACGACAACAACAACGTGCACAACAAAAGATGCCGAAAGGAGAAACTAATATTGAAAACAACAGCAACAACAACAACCCCAACAACTATTACAGCAGCAACTTCAAAGAGAGCGGCTTCAAAAATGAACTTGGGTCAAATGAATCCCGACCAGAATGGAAATTAAAGCAACAACATTTATTTGAAGGAGACTAGAAAAGAATAACAACTGGATTTACAACAACAATTGTTTGGGAAGACAACAATAACAACAACAACAACAACAACAACAACAACAACAACAACAACAGGAAATGATCAATCAAAAACGGATAAACCACACAAAAAATAATAAGAGAGCCCTCAACAATACTCTCCTTTGTTTGACTGTAAATAACAACAACAACAGCAATAACAACTACAACAGCAACAGCAGGAGAAAAACAGTGCCGCAAAAACACCAACAACAACAACAATAATGCACATTTAATTCGATTTAAGCTTAATTAAAAGATTTTGTATCTACGAGTTAGGTCTTTTTTTTAAATAAATGTCGGTTTGAAAACGGTTCTGCGGTTGGTTGCTTCATTGAATAGAAAGAATAATGAATGGGAACAATAATCATAGCAACAACAGCAACAACAATATTAGCGTAATAGTAGAACTAAACAGCAGCAAAAGCAGCAGCAGCGACAACAAAAGCAGCCAAAGGCATGACACAACAATGCTTTCCATTGTTAATAAATGTGATCTGCTGTACTTAGAAAAAACGGAAAAAAACCTCTATTCGCAATCATGCGAGTGTAATTTAGCATGCAATAAAGCATTAGTTTCGCCTTAAAAGAACATAATATTTTTTTAAAATGTTTCTACAATAGCTCTTAATGTTGAAAATTATGGTTTCGATTAAAACTATTTATATTTCAGTCACTTCAAGCAATTCAAAGGACAATGAAAATTATACCGAAGAGACGTAGCGAAAAGTACATATATATATATATATATATATTTCAACAACATTTATAAAGCCTGCGCCTGATGGCTAATGGTATTCGGGAGAACACTGTAGTCAATGCCAAGATCCATAGATTCGAAAGTTGGTTATGACAAATTTAAATAATCGAAAGGTCAATAGCAATAATGGCAAAAACCAATAAAAAACAACAACAACAACAACAATATAACAACAACAATCACGATCGAAAGAAGTAGGAGTAAAGCGACTCTTTGAATGAGAACCAATAAAAATGTTCTTGCTTTTCTCAAAAGCGTATAAAATACGTAACATTTTGTAGATAGGATTGTTGTTGTTGTTGCTATTATTATTATTATTATAGCCTTAGTTGTTGTTGTTGTTTTTTTTTTCGTTTATCTTAAGCTAAACTGGTAGCCAGATCGAAAGCTAAGACTAAATAATTCCGGTATTTCTGACATATTTACAACAACAACAACATCCGCAGCAAAATGCGGTATGTACATATAAAGTTATCACAACAACAACAACAACACGTATCACGAGCAGTCACAGAAGCAAGAAATGCAAAATAAACAACAAGAGAACGGCTGAAAGCACGATTAATAAATAATGTTTACAAGAATAACAAATCAACCAACAACAACGTGAACAACCACAACAACAAATCCATCAACAACTGCCTCAATAACAGCATATTTAACAACATTAACAATAAACACACGCCAAAACAAAACAAAACAAGCAACAACTACAACATTAAACAACAAAGAAACCGTTAATACTCGTATGATTTTATTGAATGCATGATGCATGACTTGCATGAGATAGATACTCAGCGCATCTTAGATTCTCGAGACCGACGCGAAGACCGCGATGAACTGAGTGTTCATGTTCAACGAATCAATGAAGAAGAAAAAGTGAAGAATGGCTATAATGGCTTGAACTGAACGGAACTATTCTGAACTAAAACGGTTTCTAAAGTAAATGAAAGAAACTTCTTTTCTTTTGCGCTCAGTAATTTCGATTCTTTTTGAGACTGAAATGCCGAGATTTATTCGTTTCTTTCAAGTGTTCGAGTATGGAGATTGTTTGAAAAGTATTTAAGTCTCTTAGAATATACATATACAGAAATGTACATCTAAGTACATTGCTTGAGAGTAATCGAGTTAAGCACCTTGCAATTTAAGCACCTTGTTTAAGTGTATTCGAGTATCTAAATTCATTTCTTGAGAGCAATCGAATATCTAAGTAAAATTTTTGCCAACATTCCAGTATCTAAGTACTTTTTTTGAGAATATTTGGGCATCGAAGTACCTTGTTTGAATGTAATCGCAAATATCCAAATAGTTTCTTCGGGATTATTCGAGTATCTGAGTACAATTTCTGTCAGCATTGCGGTGTCTAAGTACAATGCTTGAGAATACTTGAGTATTTAAGTATCTTTTTTGAAAGTATTTGAGTATTTAAATAGAATCTTTAAGAGTACTTCGGGTATATAAGAATATCTAAGTACATTGCTTGAGAGTGTTCGAATATCTAAATACAATTTTTGCCACCGTGCCATGGTGTCAGAATATTTTTGTTCCAGACGTTTAAGTACTTAAGTACTTTGCTTGAAAGTGTCCGAGTATCTGAAAAGGCATTTTGGGAGTATGTATTCGGTTATCTAAGTAAGTATATTTAAGTACTTCACTTAAAAGCATTATTTGAGAACCTTTGAAAATTAAAGTACCTTCTTTGAAAATATTCGAAAATTGAAAATATTCGAGTATCTAAAACAGACGTATTCGGGTATTCGCGTATCTAAGTACATTATTGAATAGTATTAGACTGCAAATCGTTTGAGAGTATTTGAGTACTCACTCTCCGAGACTTGAGTAAATTTCTTGCGAGTTATTTATCGGTTAAAAGTATCCAAAATAATCTCTATTATATTTTTAGATATTCGAATACTTTTTGCCTGAATAAGAGAGTACATTTCGAATACTACTTGGTTGGCACTATAAACTTCTGAGTCCACTTATAGTTCAGGTAGTGGGTGGGTGTCTTTTTCGTCTCTCTCTATCTTTCATTAATCTTAATTTATCCCTCATTAATTTATCCATTTCTCTTTTCTACCAAAGATTTTCCTATATTTTGAAAAATTGCACCGACTGTGAAGATGTTGAAAGAAGTCCATTGACTTCAATGATTTGTGTAGAATTTCATCTCAGTCGCTGCTGCTAGACGGACAAGCGCGTAAAGAAGTTTTGGATAGAGCGTTTATTTATTTATTTTTCTTCTTTGTTTTATTTTGTTTATTTCTGTTTCTTTTTTGTATTGTCTCGCCAAGATTTTTTCTAAATTTATTCAATTGCTTGCATTGCGTGTATCTTACAGATATGTACATATATAAATAAGAGACGTCTACAAATCGTGCTGATACTACTCGTATTATAGTAAAACTTTTTGGCTGCAGATACAACATATTTTTTAAGATACGAGTATTCAGTAAAAAGCAAGAAAAAAAACAGGCGAAAACAAAAGAATCTTCGGAAGATCAAAAAAGAAGAAAAATACAAAATTTGTTGGCTCTAAACCATCAAATACTTTACAATTCCAAAATATCTCACACTCGTATTAAGCAGATTGTGTTACTCGTTTAGTAGGCCTATTTTTATCTACCAAATACGGATACCATGGTGTCAATCCTTACGAATGCTGCTGGGCTTCGCATCAGACAGAATTAATTCTAACAAAAATAAAATAAGAAAGAAATTGATCGACATCTTGAATGCAAATGTTGTGAGCTGTGTCTCATTAAATGAGTACAAGTATACTCATTTTGTACTCTTATTTATTGATTATTTGTTGCAAGTGTCTATAATTAATTTTAATTTCAGTTCTATTCATTTTGTAGTCCCTTTTTTTGGTCATTTGTGTAAGAAATTCTGTCTTTTTGATAGGGTTTAAGAGGTTAAGGTGGGGGGGGGGCTGTTAGAGGGGGATGGAAGAACATTTTTAATGCAACTTCTTGTCAGCAAATGAGAAGTGATTAATTTGCTCCAAGCACGAGAACATTGAAGTGCTGTCTATTGCTCTTTATTTCATTACTTTATGAAGACTCTATGATTGCTTCATAGCGCCCTAGATCTCCCCTGCCTTCCAACTCCCCCCCCCCCCCCCTTTTTTTTAGCTTCTCCACTTAGATTTTTCTTGAATGAAATTTTTCTGCTCTCTTGTAGTTTATTTTTATATTTTTTATCAATAATACATTAATCTTTATTTAAAATCTTCTTTATTTTCAGTCCCATTTTCCCTTTTTTTTCCGGTTTTTGGAACCATATGATGCAACGAATTGGACGATATTAAAGTGAAAAAGACAATGTTTCGAAAAAATTTTGATATTAGAAGAATTCTTAAACCGACAAAATCTTGACGTATGGAAATAGTAAAAGAACTTTAGATTTATATTAAGATTTTCCTCAAAGGTGCACTTTTCGAAGATAATATTGTGGAAATTTAACGAAATTGAAGCGTTTTATTATAAAGTTTTTGTGAAATGTAAGCTTTTTTGAATTTTTTAACCGATATTTGCGATATAATCATATTCCATTTAAGTTCAATTTACTTATACGAGTATCCCTGTGAGTAACTCTGTGGGTATCCATCTCAGGGAGCTGCACTTGCAACACTTCCTCTTTTCTCTCATTCTATCTATAATCATTCGATTCTGTGGCAATTCGTTCCATGGAAAGTTTAATCAAAGATTTCGTAATTTTCTCATTATCTAATCTTTTCCAAGCAGAACAATTTCTATTAACTCTAATACGATATAATATAAAATGAAATTAAATTGAATTGCGAGTATTTTCTCGCAAGCAAATAAGACAAAATTATTCTATTATAGTAAAAAAATTTCACCTCTAATCAGTTCATAGAGAAAATACACTATTTTTCCATTTACCACGTATATACGTAGGTATATATATAAACACTACACACTCCTTTTAAGGCCGATACTGACAGATACTTCATTGCGATACAGAGCATGAAAAATGAATACGAACAGATGAAGGAAAGAAAATAGAAGAAAAGTGAAGAAGGAAAAAAATTAAAATCGAAGCAAAGAAAATCGTTGGACACTGAGAAAGTTTTCAATTAATAAAAATAATTGAAAAAATTTTTCTATTATAATTTCAAAGAAATGTGACTAAATTTCACCGATAAATAGCTCTCTGCGCCTCGATTTTTCTATTATCGTATCGTATCGAATGTTATTCATAAGTGTTCATTAGTGGAATTATTTGCGGAATATCGGCAGAGACATTATTCGTTTGTGGATCAGCGGCATGGTCATTATTCGTTTGAGGAACATCGGCTAGACATTATTCTTAACAGGCTAGGCTCTAGGTTACTTTCTAGATAGATAGGTGTAGGCACCACTTAATCATCTACTGTCGAAAAAGTAGCCCAGATTGAAACCTTGGAAAGGCTTTTAAAATACTGTTTGAAGTTTATCTAAAGCCAGTCTAAAGCAGCCTGTCTAAATGTTATGCAGCCTATAGACCATGGAGTAATGGCTAACGGCTATGAGCTGCCTTAAGATTGCTTTATGTCTGACTAAAGACAGCTTGCAGCTTGTCTAAGTTTTAGACATCCTGTATATGGTCTTGTAGTAGCCAAAGGCTGTCTAAAATCTGCTTAGAGTCTGCCTCAATAAAGTACAATATTTCCATTTTTTATTGATCATATAAATTATATATTTCTGCTCATAATTTGTATTCACCTGATTTTTAAAAAATAGTTAACAAATTTACGAAAAAACAAAACCAAAAACAGTCAAATACGAATATTAAAATTGTATATTATTTCATAATAATGAGTTTTTTCAACTTTTAACTAAGTATGTATTGCTTTTTGCACATTTTTCAAATATACCCACACACTTTCACGCCCACTGTGCGCATTAAAGACGTTCAGTTTCAAAGCAATCTTTGTTGTTTTTCTTTTTTTGTTGTTATGAGCAGCTGCCTTTGAAAAATAATTAAAGTAAATAAAATTAAGAAGAGTTCTTAAAAGTTACGACAACAATAGCTGCAACAATAACAACAACAACAACAACAACAATAAAGAAAGATGAAACCAATAAAGAAATATCTATTCCTGTTTGGTTGGACTCGTCTCTTTAATGAAATGAGTTGTCTATTTTTAGTTAACCTGAAGCTCGAGTATTTGTATTTAAACAACGATAAAGAGAGAAAATTTGAAAATAAACAACTTAGGTAGAAATAAAAATAACAACAATAAAGCGATATATTGCAGGTATTTGGGCGTAAGTATTTAATGCCGGCTTTTCTGGTGCGTGTAGGCGTCGATGTTTAAAATTTTTAAGATACTTATAAACACTTTTCGATCGTATGCAAACAGGTCAGACGGCGACAAAACCAATAATACCAACAGCAAAAACAACAACAACAAAGGTCGGTTGCCCGGCTGACCATCATTAATTAATTCGTTAGAAAAGGGTAAAAAAGGGTTAAAACGTAAGAAGAAGAAAGAGGTAAAAGGTAAAACTTAAGGAAGAAAAAAAAGAAGAAAGCCGGTTTCATTAGGTTCTTCTTTCTTAAGATAAGTACTATACTCTCTATTTGTTTTATAATATATTGGACCAAAATTAAAGAGTTCTAAAAACAGAGGAAAAGATTTGTTTAAAATTTGATAACTCATAATTTATCTATGACTATTTATAGATAAAATTAATATATTTATTATAAGCAATGAATTGAAATTAAGTTCATTTATAATTATTCATAGAATAAAGAAGGTTCATAACATTTACTAAACTGAATTAACAGTGCACCGTCTGTTATGAAACTTGTGCATTCATCTTAAGAATTTCTCAGTGATCAAATCAATGTACTAAATTCGTGGATGGAATGAATCTTGTTTCATTCGTGTAATGAAAGTTTCGTGTAATGAGTTTTTCTGATGAATTTTAAACTTTTTGTTCATTAAGCTTAGAGAATCTTCATAGGCCCTGGCAGTGTACTAAATTCGTGATTTAGGAAGATTTTGGAAGAATAAAAGGATTACAAAATAAAAGAAGGATATGACTTACGTCAGTGAGAAGAGAATCTCAATACGACTTTTATAAATAAATACTAAAAAGGAAAATGATTTAATTGTGAAAATTAAATAATTTATTTTGTTTCGAATATGAAAATTTATTAAATGATTAATTTATTAAATGATTAATAAAAGTTATTTGTGTCAAGAGAATTCTTTGAAAATTCATTTAATGAATAATAATTGATTTATTTCTTCAAATTATTTATATTATTGGTTCTTAAAAGCTCATTAGTCTATATAAATTCATTCATTCTTTCATTCATTGCTTCATAAAAGCTCTTTGAGCCTACAAAACTCATTCATACATTGATTTATTAAGATTAATTCATTTATTCATTTATTCATTCATTATTATTTTTAACAGTAGCGTATTTAGCTTTTGGAAACTTCATAAAACTTTCCAAAAAAATTTTTTCAAATGCAAATAAATATGTGTTTATAGTTAAAATATTGCTGAAATTCATCAACTTCTCAAACAGAAACTTGCAGCGTTGAGCTTGATAATTTTTTAATGTTTCCTAATCGAATAATGACAAAAAAATTATTACAGATGAAATTCATGAAATTCATCAGCAGCATTTATCAACAATAATTAAGTAATGAAACTTTATCTTAAAGTTAAACCTTTGGTATAAATTTAGAATTTCGGAATAACTTTTGAGCAAAAAGAAAGGAAAAAGTAAAAATAAAATTAATCGAAACCCGAACATTTTGCAATACACTTTTCCATACACTTTTCCACATTCGATTAACAGGTTTTTCTTCACCTTCGTTTTGATTTCTTATTTTTTTCTGTTTTTTGCTGTTATAACTTTTTTCGATTTTTCTTGCTTTTCGTTATCAGTTGACTTCAGAATTAAACGTCTTCTGCTTTTCAATTAACATCATTTCAATACAATTTATTGCAATTTGTTGTTGTTGTTCTTGTTGATCGTTTAGGAAACGCGCGTTTCTTCGCCTTCGTGACATTTCATACGTTTTTCATTTACTTAAATTTTGTTAGTATGTACGAGTACACTCGTATTTTTTTCAGTGTATATATTTTTTTTGAAAGAATTATCCAAGCGTTTCGAGAGCGTTTAAATTTGTTGCTATTGTTTTTGTTTTTTTTTTTTGTTGTTGTTGCAGCTTTGCATGCAATTCATGCGCTGAAGGTGAAACGTTAGCCGCACGTTGCCACTGAAGGGTTACGTTATCGTCTTACGTTACTTGTGCGCTTTGTGGTGACTTAAGAAGAAGCAGCAAAAACAAAAAAAAATTGCAACAGCCATTACTAACACTTCAAGTTCACGCTTAGTAACGTCTTAAAGGTTCAATGCACCGAAGTTTTTCCACAAAACACAAAACTAAATAGTTTAAAGTGTTCTTAAAGCGTTTCATTGCAAGAGAAAATACTTTTGGCAACAAAAAATACCATATTAATTTCAATTTTTATCGTTTTTAATTTCTTTCAATAAATTTTTCAATTTTAATCGTTTTAAATTTCTGTAAACAAACTTCTGCGGCGCGAATTATTTTTGTCCAATTTCTTTCATTAAAATTTTTTAACTCAAATCATTTAAAACAGTAAATTAGAACCGGAAATATTTGCAAATTCTTCAGAAAAAAATAAAAAAATTAAAATAATTTGCAATTTTAAGTTTTAAATAAACTTCTTCAATTTAATTCAAATTCTTTAACAAAAAATCTTCTATCTAATTTTTTTTTTTAAATTAAAGATTTCACTGAACTTCAGTGAAAAACTTTCTTTGGTTTTTTTCCAATCACCAATAATTTCAATTACATTAAAAATTGAAAACATTTTTCAAATTTAAAAACCAATTTTTTAAAAAACCAAAATTTTATATTAAAAAAAATATTTATAATAAAAGTGTTATTGAAAAGTTACGGTGCAAAAAATTTACAAAATTTGTTGAAAGACACTGGAAAACATTTGTATTAGTTTTTAACGTTAAAAAACGTTTAACAGCTGGATGCTTTTAACTGTTTTATCATCACTACCAGCAACAACATAACAGAAAGTCCAAAAAATTCAATGTACTAAAAAAAAATTATTTCAACAGCGCATAAAAAATTTTCGTATTCGATTCGTATGAAAAAAGCCACCATCAAAAACACAAAAAAAAAAACAAATATAAAACAAAAACAGGAGCTAACAAAACTCTTAAAATGCAACATTTAACCCATTCAGTGCACTTTCACTTTTATAATTTATAATAAAGAAAAAGGAACAAAACGCATAAGCCTCGTACCGACCAAGCAACATTTGTTCAATTACAAAACAAAGACAACAAAAACAAAAACACAAACAAAAAACGGAAAACGGAAAACGCAGAGCATAAAAACAAGCGTCCGTCCGTCCGTCGACAAGCGATCGATACGTAGCGGCAAAGGAATATCCACAGCATACTCAAAGTGATCGTCTGATAACAACAATAACAACAACAACAACAAGCGCATATTGATGCCCACTTTTTTCTCAATTAAAGAAAGCACCGAACAAAAAATATCAAAAAAAAATATCCGTCGACAGCAAGCGGCATATTGGGTTGTTTTTAGTGTTGCTTTTGTTTTTAATATATTTTTTTTCCATTTAAGTCTTTTAAAGGCGGTGGTTGTTTTTGTAGTTTTTTGAATGCTCACTTTTTTTCTTTTAGTCTTTTCTTGCTTCACAATAAAAAGGGATTATCTTGTGGATTTCGTTGTAGTTTTGTTGTAGTAATTTTTTTCTCTTTGTACTTTATATCCATTGCGGTAATTGTTAAGATTATTGCTGCTGTTGTTATTGTTGTTGTTGTTGTTGTTGCTTTAAAGGCGTATTGCCAGCAAGTACTTTCGTACTTTTCGGCACAATCGAATACTTTTCGCACAGACACAACAAACACTACCAAAACAACAACAACAACAATAACAATAACTATATAGAAATAAAGCTCAACAAAAACTATGCGGTTTTTATATATGTACTCTTTTATTCGGTTTCAATGTTTTTTATTTTGATGAATAAAGACACTTTAAAATAAGTCAGTATTTGAAATACTTCGCTCGACATCATAGCTTTTAGCTTCTTTTTTCATTTATCATTAAACAATTCTATATTCTTTTCATATCTAACAGTTACACATATGTATGTAGACACAATCGACGATTGATGTTATCTAAACCGTATCCGAGAAATACAACCATCCGATGTGGAATCTAAAACGTAACTGAACAGAACTTGATGATTCAGTGATTAAACTTGCGAAAGGCTGCCGCTGCTGCTGCCGACTCTCCTTCTCACTCTCTCTCTCTCAAACGACGTCGCTTTTCATCGAAGGTGAAGCCTCTGTATTTTTGCCATTATGCTCAGGGCGGGAGTGAACAGGGGCATGTACTGAGTTTTGTGGTTCATACCTCGTTGTTCATATCTCTGTTGTCAAGGAAAATAAAGAAAGATCAAAAACAAAATAATGAGAGCGCTGAGAGTTGTGTGCTCTGCTTTTGTTGTAGAACAAGTGGAAGGGATGGTATTGTATCGAGTGGAAGATATAAAAATGATGTGGAATTCATGCTGTTGTTGGAACAAAAGCCACACACTTTTTCTTCTTCTTCATCGAGTTTAAAGCAAAAGCCTCATGGTCAGACCTTGGCAAACTATGACTCGTGGGTCACCCCGTAAACCACTAGGATAGTTTCATTAAGGTGGCTCATTAAGGTTTCGCTAATAGTCATTGGAAATAAATTAAAAACTATAAACATTCGAACTTCTACACTTCTTCATTCTAAATTGTCACTTTGCGTAACATGCGAGAAATGCATGTCTATCGAATCTATCACAGGCAAGCACGTAGGTAGGTAGGTAGGGCGCGGGAGATTCCTCTCCCGTCCACTTAGGTCACTTTGGTCCATTGTGACTGCCCTCTAAAACAATTCTTTCCGAATGGGACCCTAGTCACTTTCCTGTCCGGCATTCACACCCTTCATCAGTGATCGCAAACAGGTTTTGATGAACGCCGTCCTCGCGCTTATGATGAGATTAAGTATACTTGCCACAGCAAACTCTGCCACGTCCGCAAAACCACGTCGGAAACCAGCTCGGAGCAAAACCACGTTTCCAGAGGTTGGAAACGGCGGCTTGCAAGAGCCAGACAACGGCAGGGTAGATGATAAATAGTCTCCTCTTTATCTATATCATTACAAGATCTGCAGTGGTCCAAATTCGTACTCGCCTTTCACCTTGCCATCATGTAGCCTCTAAGCGTGTACTCCACTATGCCACTGAAAACCGAAAAAAAGGTTTGGTTTGGAGACAAACCGTATTATATGTGCATTCATATGCTGTAAATATATCTTGTTCTTCACTAAAACATTTTTTTTTACTGAAAATTCCACTGACCTAAATTGTTCCGTCGAACCGAACCCAAACCGTTTGCTTAATTTTCACGCTCCGTTTTAATTTCGATCCGGAGATTAAAAAGTTTGACGACGTCTGCTCCGTTTAGAGTCTTGAGAAACATGCTTCAATTAACATGGAGTTAAACACAGTGAGAGAGAAAAATTGTAATTTGCTCTCATTGCATATTTTCACAAAGGGAAAATATCGCATGCTACTTTTTCGGAAGAAAGAAGTATCAGCAAGTCGCTAAAAGTAATCCAGTGTGTTCCACACAATCCAGACTCCATGTTCCACACAAATGCTCTATTATGGTCTACACAAGAATCTATGGTCCACACCAGACTCTACATTCCACAAGAGGCACAACTTGTAGTCCACAAACTGTAGTGAACACCGCCGGAACCCATTTTTTACTGCCGGCGTTTATTTTTCAAAAAGTTACATAAAATAAAACGAATAAAATAAAAACAGAAAATGCTAAAAAAGTATAAAAATTAAGCCATTGAACAAGCGCATAATTACGACGCCAAGAATATGTTCGAATATATTTACATTTTTTTGTTGAATGGATGTGTGTGTCGTATTTGTTTTGGTTTCGTGTTTTGTGGTTTTTTCCGTTTGACCAACGAAAGACGTAAGAAAAATAAACACATTTTTAATGACTAACATGATGAAGCAAGAGGTCAGTTTAAAGGTTAATGAGATCTCAGGCTGAAATTTCTTAAATGATCATCGAAGTTTTTTAATGATTGAGTGTAGGCGACTAATGGGAGGAGAAGGAAGAAAGGCCGTTGCTTAGATGATGAGAATTATTTTGCATACGCGGTTTCTTTAAATTGCTTTGATAAGAAACCTTTGAATTTATTGGTTGTCATTTCGTTAAAAAGAAAAGCAAATACTTTATGGAACAATAAGCAAATTTTTATTGTGCAGGTCAAGAATGATTTTGTGAGGAGATTAATAAAATTTTTATTACAAACAGTTCAACAAATAAAAGGCTTAGAAAGGTATTTTTGAGAAACGGTGCGAGGTCAAGGATCGGCTATATTCATAGACCGACAGGCTGTCAATAAAATGCCTATAGGCACCATATTAGAAGGAATTATGTCTAAAATTTTATAAGAAATCAATTCCAACACTTCCGGGACTTTAAAAATGTTCCGGAAAAAAATGCTTTACTCTTAATAACTCTTAACAATTCTCTGATTAGAAAGACTTTTTTGCTTTTGAAAGACCTTACAAGAAATAACCATGGAAATAATATTAAATTCTTTCAAATAAATCTCATTAGTTTGTCCAAAAAGACTTCTGCTGTTAAGATCTCAAGATATAAAAATTCCAAGCTTCACAAAACTATTTATTTTTAATAAAACAACAAAATATCTAAGGAAATATTCAATAATTTTTTTCCATTCTTTTTCTTATTTTTTGTAACATAAGGTTTTTGTTTTGTATCTGTCGAATACAAGAAAAATAAACAAAACAAATAAACCTACCAGACCGACATTCATACAACAAACATTCCGTTGAAACTGCGAGCATGACGCATCGGAATGTAATGAATGCGGATTTGCTGCACTGAACGAAAATATTGGAGAAAAAAACACAAACGAAAAAAATTAAGAAAAAAGATCAAGTAGAAAGATCAGAAAAAAAAGTTCACACAGTCTTCACCGAAATCAGTCTTCACAGTCTTCAATCAAAGTCTGTTTTTACACGAATTTGATTTAACACGAATATGAAAGCAATAATTTAATTTTACAACATTTGGTTTGATTGAAAACGATGATCCTCGATAGATTTTACGTCACGTTCAGATAAAAACCAATTTTCGAAACGAATTTCGGTTATTTCTCCTCAATTTGGTTTGTAGACAAACTGGATTCGGGCAGACATCATCTTCTCTCATACTAATTCTACTCAAAATTCAATATCTCGCATAAAAAAATCATGGAACTGAATTAAAAATGAAAAGTCGGGGAAATAAAAGTGTCCATACAATATTTTACAGCATTGCAAGAAGAGAATGAATAATAAAAGACTACATTCTCTTCCTCCCTTTACAGAAACCAACCCTTACTACTTCATGTCTCACTTCACATTCCACAATCCAAGTAAACGTGCCCCGTACGTTCGTTTGTGGATCGTAAGGCTGTCTATCCGGTGTGTCCAATCTGTCTGCAGATTACAATCTATTTTTTTCGGTTTTTTGCTGCTGTTACGCTCTTTTATCGTACAACAGAAACCACCTTCCACAATCCACACACACAAAGCCCAAACAAAAAAGAGAAACTTTTGTATTTTGAGAGTTTGGTTCGCTCTCAAAGCTTTTTATTTTTTCAAATGCGTTTTCTCTCTGCTGAAAGCATTAGATTAAGAGCTGTTTATAGATTTTTTAATGGCGCAAGTCTAGTTTTTCTTTCAACCCTGAACTTTTTATAATAGCAAATATTATAGAATTAGAAAAAATTCAATTTAATAAAAATTTAAATTTGCAAAAACTTAATTTTATTAAAATCATTTGTACTTGCCTGGTAAAAGAAAAAAACTATAATAAAGTGTAGACTGGTTGCTTACCTGCAAAAAAAGAAAATAAAATATTGTTAAAAATCAATTTAAATAAAGGTAAAGGTGTAAATAAATAAAGTTTGATGATTACAAAATTTTGAAATAATAAATTAAACATATAAAAAAATTTTATATAACGTACGAGAATAAAAACTCAGTTCTCTGTGTACCTCACTTAACCTTAACAAGATTTTATACCGTGGTTAGTATTACCTAATTATGAACAGTTTAATCTTATCAATTATAAAATTTCTAAACATATGTCCCAATTCTCGAGACTGCCTTCCTGTAACCAATTTTTTACGAAAATCTATTATTTAAAATTAAGGGATTCAGGAATTAAGGAGAGAATATTTAACAACCAAATAAAGAGAAATTGCTTTTTATCGTGTTATAATGAAAATAAAATTGGTAATAAATTACCTTATTATTATTATTATTGCTTACTATGCTCGTAACTTAACTTGATTTATTAATAAGAGTAATTAAAAAAGTTGGCCAACATTATGAAAAACGTTTCAAAACGAAAAGCCCAATAGAAGGCACTCGACAAAAAGTCCCCAACATATGTATCAGCCGTTTGTTTTGAAAGTGAAAATTCCATTTCTTATATATAGATCCTTATTTTTATTATTTCGAAATAATTAGAAGTTTTTAGGAGATATACGTTTTTTTAGTATTACCTCAAATGTTTGACTCAAATGGACTTGCTTGACTTTCAAAATCACCGGCTCAAATAGTCCAACATTTTAAAGTTATTAGTAATTAATTATCGTATCGTAATTAATTAATCGCAGTAATTAATTATTATGATAACATCGTACAGGATTTGAAGATATTGACCTCTAAATATAATAAAATTAAGGATCGAAGCGCTTTCATAATTAAAACGATTTTTTATGAAGTAGACTTAACCACTTTTAAAGTCAGTACCTAAAATTATTTCCCCAAATATGTTACATAGTTAAATGGTAGGAAAAGGTTTTGGTTGATCCCAAATTAATGGCACCTAATAAATTTACCACAATTCTCTCAAATACCTAAATTCAATTGACGACATAACCATAAATAATTACCTACTATTTGTGGTTTAATATTATTTTGAGAGGCAGAAACAAAGCTTCCCTTTCTTGCCCCACTTTCTCCTTTCTTTCCGTACCTTCCGTTTCTTTTGCTTTCGGGTCAAAATCGGTGCAAATATTTGAAAAGCTTTAAAAACAAGTAGCTCGACTCTTTTCTCTCATTTTATTCCTTCACCTTATTCATCACCTCCCCAACTTCTCCTTTGTAGTCATCATCGTTATGGCTTTTAGAACAATAAAACTGCCCCAAGTATTTAAATCGCGCATTAACCAAAAACTATTTCATTGCTATTACAGAACCTTTAGTATACCAACACGGACAAACGACTCACGCTCTCATCTACACGCACACACAGGCGCACACACGCACCCACAATTAAGGAGGCGCTATAATTACAGTTACAAATGCGTAATGTCACCCACACCAATGCCATTCCTTACCCTCAGAGAGAATAAAGCGGCCACCATGCGAAAATCCTGTAAATTCTGTGTTAATGTGTTTGTGTTTCACCGACGGATGTGGTGACAGCGGAAGTAATTAATTTATACGATTGTAATGTTTGTTATAATAATTATTATTGTAAAAGTAGTAGTAGTCAACGTCAGTGGCGTACTTAGGAGAGGTTTTAAGGGATCATAGTGCCTTCCTGGAGGTAAAAATGAAACGGAAGAAGTCAGTATTTATTTTTTCTCAGAGAATAACAGTCAATTCGGTATTTATTTGTGATTTTTTTATTTTTATGCAGTTTGTTATGCGCGTCTTCTATACGATTTTTGTGCTGATTTATGTTTATATTTTTTAGAAGTTATGCGATTTTCTCCGCTTATTGTAGATATTTTGCATGAGCATTACTTTTGTAAGTCATGTTTTTCCGCAATTTTTTGTTTTATGCGCTTTTGGAAAAGTATGAAGCGTATCCATAGTTATACAACGCTGGTCGTTCATTTTTTATCCGACTTTTTTTGGTTTTGTTCGCTTTTTGAAAAATGTGAAAAAATGTATCTCTATTTATACAATATATTGTAAGTCGTGTCCTCTTTATGCGATTAAAACCATCTAACGAATAAAAAAGAGTTTGAGTGTATTCTTTTTTACTCTTCTTTTTTTATATTATTTTTCTCCATATTACGTATGCTGATTAGTTTTTATTTCGTTATAGAAAAATCTAAAAATTTCGCAACTGAAATAAATTTCTTCCCAAAGAAATCTTCTCAAAGAGATGTTCTCAAAGGAAAAGGCATACAGACTGCCCCTTAAAAACAAAAGTTAAATACGCCACTGATGGTAGTTATGGTTGTTTTTTATTATTACGAGTATTACAAATTTTTTTGCTGTTTTTGTTAGTGTTTTAATGCCATTTATTTCACAAAATGTTGCATTGGCAACTCTAGAAAGGAAGCTTAACACTAAGAAGGGAAGTACAGTCAACCCTCCTATAACGCGATTATTCGTACCGCACTATGTGGAAACCGCGCTAAAAGAAACGATAGAGCGAGAAGTAACTCTATGAAGAATTAACCAGGTCGAAACGAATGACATTTTTGAACTGCACTAGTAGCCAAACCATTGAAAGTTATTGAACGGAAACCGCGTTAAAAGATTACCGCGTCATAAGATTGGTGTCTGTACATGCCTTTGTACGCTTCAGACGAACAGTATGATTATAAGACAATATTTTAATTAATTAATTGAACGTAATACGACTCATTAAATTAGATTAAATCATTATTGTTGTTGTTGTTGTTTTTGCTGCTCTTGTCACATTATGCAGTATTGATTGCTTGATTTGTGATAGTATTTTTGTAAGGATTATCTTGTAGGAATCAATAGTCGACCCGGTTGACCCCCAGAAACCGTCTATGCCTTAGAAAAATGCCCTAAAAGGGTTTTTGCTCTATAATAATGACATATTCATAGTAATTTAATGCAATAAAGAAATAAATTTACAAAGAGAAAGTAAAGAGACCAAATAAAAACCGTCATCAAACAATTGCAAAGTGTTATTAAAAATAAAATTAATTTATACTCAGTCCACGTTCCATACGGTACGTACATATACATTTCGCGATACGTACTCGTACTTACGTACATATGTATGTACGGTCGGTCATACGTAAGTATATGTATATGTCGGTCGGTCACATACGGATTCGTTCAGAATTCAAATCATTGCGATATATCGTAAACAATTTTAATCACGCCGCAAAATATAAACAAATAAATATCGTAACGTATCGTATCGTATCGTATGTTGTCATGTTTAAGGGAAAGGTTAGAAGGCCCGGCGCGGCAAAGGGGCGAAGGCTAGGAAGTTATTCCGTTGAAGGCGAACGAACAGATTGAAGCCATGACCAACAGCAGCTACAAGTAATGAAGAACCGTTGATATACGAGTAAACAGTGATTTCCGCAGAAGCCATTTGGAAGCTGTAACATTTCCCGATAGAAAATGTAACAATTAATAGAAAAAAATTATAATTTATCGCCCGCACGATAACAAAACAAGCAAACATTTTGAAAGAGTACGAAAGAGTTGTGTTGAAAAGAGAAACAGATGTTTTTGTAATAAAATCATTTATTTCGAAAGAGGAAAATACATATATTATAAACACGTAATGGTAATAAGTTTGCAAAAGTGAGGTTAGGTAGAAGTAAAGTTAAGGTAAAGTTAGTTTAGGTAAGAAAATGAGGTAGTGCTGGAAGAGAGAGAAGGCAAAGCTAAGAAAGGTAGATGCGAGTAGATAACCTAAAAAAGCACGGTAAGAATGACAAGGTAAGAATGACAAAGAAAGTTAGAAGAAGCAGTAAAAGTAAAGAACTTAAGGCATAGAAGGCTTTCGAGTCCCTCAGACTTCGGACTTTGAAGTTCTAAACTGTCAAACTGAGTTAAACTCGTCTATTTCAGCTCATTTGACAGCAGTTTGTTTACATTTTAGCTTAGTTTTTTATTGAAATATACTTAATTTTTCAAAAATGCAAGTTTAACTTTTATTTAAAACTCTTTTCTTTACACACAAACAAACGTGAAAATATTTGAAATTTAATTTGTTCACTAAACAAAAAACGGCAACTTATCCGTCAGTCAAAGTCAAAGCTTTCATTGGACCATAGCAATACGTTGACGTTGAAGTCCAAGTCTGACGGACACGATGGGCCGGAGCTTTTAGTTTACAAATTCTTTACCAAAGGAGAAGGCTAAGTGCGTTTGACGACAAAGTCGCTGAGTGAGTTCTGGTAAAACAGGAGGTTAACGGGTGAGGTAAATTGTCAGTTGACGGTTAGTTGTTGTTTAAGTTGAACGAAGTCGGCACGCTTAAATATGGCAGGTCATAAACCTATTTCACACTAAACGTGTTTCTTTGACAAGCGCGGTCCTCTCACGAGTTTAAACGCGCTTCTGAAGTTAACTTTTATTATGAACCGTGTGTGAATCATATTGCGCAACAAACTGCACATAATTATAAAAACACGTGATTGCTTGTGACTAACTCGTATCATAAAAATAAATTTGAAAAATGTACGGAATATGGGATAAAAAAATTTAAAACAAAAAGTTCCCGAATAAAGCCATTCCAAAAATTGTCTGCCGTAAAGATAAAATTAATTAGCCGGAACCGTTTTTTTTTTGCAGGCAAATAAAAACGTCGTCACCATCGTTTTCGCCTACGGCAGACGGCAGACGGCAGACGGCGGTGCTTCCACTGAAGCATTAAAATGAACGTATTTATCCTTTGGGAGCGATAAAGTCATAAACAAAATGATAGCAAACAACAACAAAAACCAAAAGTCAAACATCAAAACTGTAATAACAACAATCAACTAAAATAACAATAACAATAATACGAAGTACGAAGAGAAGTAACCGAGAAAGTAGGAGTAAGTGAAACAATTAAGATGTTGAAAATAAATGATGGACCATTTCATCAGTGGTGTCAGTCTGTCGAGAGAATGGTGGCAGAGGGTGGTGTGGGCGAGTTCCAATGATAATGGGTTATAGAGTCAGTGTAAGGTTGAGAATTTTCGTAATAAAATATTTAATTAGAGAAAATGTTGCTGCTGCTTTAAAAACAACCAACAAATCAAAAAGCCGGGACTAGGCGTCCACCAACCAAAGCCAACCAGCAGACAACCATGAAAACGACAAACAGACAAACAGACAAACAAACAAACAAACAAACAAACAAACAAACAAACAAACAAACAAACAAACAAACAAACAAACAAACAAACAAACAAACAAACAAACAAACAACCACGAACAATAAAGTTTAAATAAACCAAAATACAAACTGCAACAATAACACAACAACAACAAACGACAAAAACAACAAAATAATAACCATAATAATTTTCCACGTATTTTATTATTACCCACCAGAGCAACAGAGCAACAAAAACTTCAACGGCTTAAGCTTTTCATTGTAAAATTAGCCGGCTACAAAGAGTTACCCAGTAGGAAATTATGCCTCCAATGACTTGTCGCGGAAGACTTCTTTGACGACCTCTTGTCTCCAACTTAACCCTTAAGTCTACAAACGTGTCAGACTACATTGTTCTACGCACTAGCTGCTGTGCAGACTTATGTTGAAAGCTACTGTGAAAATTTTGTTCTATTGAGATGCCAATTATTTTCACAGCCATCATTTCTTTGGCTGTTGTAATTGAAATTCAGCAACCTTTGACACGCATTGCTGACACAAAATATTTGGGCAAACAAATACGACAGTGTGGAGTACTTTTGGCTCTATCGCGAGCTAAAATGGAATTCCTTTCTCTTTTTGTTAACATATTTTGCACTGGCCATACAAAGTGCACTGCTTTCAAATAAAATAGAAATTAGTCAGACAATATGTTAGATAGATAGCTAGAGAGACCGCAGAGAACAAGAAACACTGCATTTTCTAAAACGAACTTAATACGAACTTTTTACCAGCGAGATTTTTATTGCATCATTTATTTTGTTAAGCAAAATTTTTTAAATGAAAGGCAAATCCTGAAAATTATGGAGGACAGACGCATGAAGAACCGGTTTTTGCGTAAAATTGTTTATAGGTCAACGTAGAACAACGTGGTATAAATGGAAAACGTCAATAACATCAAAAATTATACATTTTTGATTATAAATTATTAATTTACAATGTAAATTTTCTAATTTAAATTACTTAAGAATAAATTGCCTATCTCGAAATTCATGGCCCTCAGTAATATATTTCTATGTGAAAATGCAATTTAAATGTATATAAAGACCTATTTCTAGACGCAAGGGTTAAACCAGAACATAGACACTGTCTCAGTTACTCAAACCTTCCAGTGTAACTGAGACACTCGATAACCTGCTGTAAAATTGTCATGAGGTTATTTGGTATACTTAAGGCTAATTCTAGAACCCATTACCAAAAACTAAAAAGCAATCTTTTCTCTAGTGAGTCTAAAAGAGATTTCTGCCTGCTGAGAATCACAAGAGAAGTCAGGCAGATAATCGTCCTGCCTGGTAAGGCGGACAATAGTAAAAAAGGGTCGAGAGAGACCCAATGTCGACAAAAGGCCAAAGATATCTGTTGAAAAGCCTGTGAGCGGTCAGCCATGTAACTCGATATCACTGACGATCCTCTAGAATTGTTCCTACTGGGTATAATGTAGAACAAAAAAATAAGTGCGAGAGTAACAGAGCGAGAGATGGAAAGATTTATAAACAATGTTGCCAGATCGATGACGCCCGCCGTAATTTTAATGATTTTTCGGTTCAGCTGACAATTGATTGATTTTGCAGGGAAAATATGACGAGTTATAAAATTGATTAATTTAAAAAAAACGGCACGAACACTTCACAGCACTTTTAAGCAATTATTAGTCTATACGTAAAATTATTACAAACAAATAAGCTCGAAATACGTATCAATAACATATTAATAATCGACTATGAATGAATTTATAAATGCAGAAAAGATTCCTATAAATTGGTGAAGTCGTAATAACAACCTAAGAAGACTATTTAGCATAATCTGAGTCTGCTGGAAATCTCTTTAAATCTTTACAATATCTTAGAAACTTTAGGTTTTCTCAGTGTCCTAGAGAGGAAGGCAATTAAAATCTGCTGCGAATGTTGTCAAAGCATTTTAACACAATACAATTTGTTTTATGTTAAAAGGAAAAACAATTAAAAACTTCTGAATTTACACTGAAATGACTTGTTTCTTGCTTGAAAATGATGGTTTTGTTAAAGACCTTTGTACAATTTACTCTTTATTTGATGGCAACCCTGTTCATATAGCGTACGACTGAGTGATAAAGAGCACAATTTGACGAATAGACAGAAACCCAGACGTACCTGCACTCGTTGAACATTTCGTCAACGCTGAAATTTTTTTGCTGCTGTTGTTGTTGTTTCTTCATTGCTAGTAAAATTCAACTTTACCACTTTACCACTTTTCATCTTTTTTGTGTTGCTTTAATCTTTTTTTATGCGTACCATTAGCTTAGCTTTCGTCTAAATGTGATGCCATTAACCGGACGACTTCCTGCTTATTTGTCTTCTTTTTTTTTGCTTTTTTCGACCAAGTGAGTTTCCAAAAAAATATACAAAATTTTTCATTTTATTAAAATAAACACATTTCCGAGAGACTCTTTGGGAATTGCGGCGTAAGACAACAGACGGCGGCGATGAAAATAAGGAAAGACGGACGGAAGGAAGGTAGTTAATAAATTTATGGGCTCCATTCATTCGCCAAGTTGCTTGACTCTTAACTGACAATTTAATAAATAAAAGAGAAGCTAGTGACAAAACATCTCTATTCCTCCTCTTTTTAGTTACAATTAATTTAGTAAATATCGACTTATAAAAATTTGTAAAATAGTAAGAATCCATTATAATTCAATGTGCTTCGTATTTGATCAATAAACACTTCCATAACTTTTTCTAGTGGTTTTTCAAGAAAGAAAAATTCGCAATTTCTCGTTCTTCTTCTTAGTTATCTTTCTAAATGTTTTTTTTTTCCGTGACATATTTTGGCACATTTTCAAAACTTTTTAAAATCATGCAACATGTTGTACGAACGCGCTGTTAAGTCACAAGTGTTTGCCAGACGTCATAATATTATCCGTAGTTATTCTTTTTCATTTTTACTCTTTTCTCTCAAACTCATTCAACTGAGTAGCGGCAACTTTATAAAAATAAAGAAACAACAACAACAACTAAGAAGTAAAAAAAGATAAACCGAAGCCATAAAAATATTTCATATTACTTTCACGCAAAGTGGCAACACTTGCTGCTGTTTCTACTCTAGCTTTGTCGTAGGTAACAGCCACAATAAAACTGTTTATCAACTTCAATAAAAAATTGTTAATGAAAAGTAATGTGGCAAAAATTGCAAAATTATTAGCAGAGTATCTTGTTTTTTGTTTAAAATGTTATGTATAATAAATTACAAATGCGTCAAAAATTATATATAAAATTTATTTTGATTTTTTTCATTTTTGAAAATAATTTACATCATTTTTTTCCATGGAACTAAAGTTTTAAACAATGTAAACTTATAGTAATACTCGTTAAGAACTGATAAGTTTTATTATTTATATTTTCTCTAAAATTTGTCTAATATGTATTTATATTTTCTCTTAAATCTAAGGCTTTTCATGTTCAAAATGTTCCTACCATTTAATACCTCAATAAAAATAAAGTAGTCTGCTTTAAAACACAGTTAAAAGGTAAAGCTAAGATACGAGTATGTATTTAAAATAAAATACGTTCATGGGTTTTCAATATTAGTTTAAAAAATTTAATATATTTTCATATAAAACTGCAGAGTTTATAATTCTTTAATTTATTTATCAAAATTTGTAAATACATACCTATTAAATTTTATAAAAATACATAGTCCATATCATAGTCCAAAAATTAATCAAATTTCATTTTCCCGATTCAATTTAAACTTTAAAGACAATTATTTCTATTAATCGTAGTTTATGCATACGCGTTTGTGTTCGAAAAAGATTAGAAAACAAAAACCATTCGATTTTTTATGTTCTGATTTAATAAAATATATTTGCTCTTATTTTTTTGCACGATAACCATTGTTTTACACGGCTCTTCCTGCAATGGCTCTACCATGGAAAAGCAAATTAGATACTTATTATAATTAATGTATATTATGAAATATAATATATAACGTATAGATTTATATAATGTATAGATAATGTATAGATTTCTATACTTCGCAATACAAGACTAAAAAATTAAAATATCTTGTGAAACTATACTAATAACTTTTTTTATTGGGTGTGTGTTTAGTTGTGTCTGTGCATATGTTGTCTATTTATGTGATAATGGTGTTGTCGTTGTTGCTGCTAAGTTTGTTGTGGCTGCACTCCACCGACGGCTAGCAGCGGTGGAATTCCACGCAAGTTGCCCGCGCAAGTAGGAAGTGTTAGTTGCGGCGAAGTGATCGCGTATCGCTTAGACATGTCTTGCCTGGACGCTTTTAGAAATTCTTGTTGGGTTTCGTTGCCAACGTGACAGGCCAGCCAGCGTTGGCTGCCGGGCTTGACTGCCTGCCATGAGGACGATTCTTTGTGGGCTAGTTATCAGCCGACAGACATCGCACTTTCCTGCCCTATGTCGCACTCTATGCAATCTCTTCTATGAATTCTATGGAATTAATCAATGTCAGCCACCGTTTTTTTGACAGTTCAGTTCATTTCAGTTCAGTTGAGTGCAGTTACTGAGTTCCCGTAGAGACGATAATTAGTATTTATGAGAGCGGAGACACTTAAAGAATGCGGAAAATCGAACAGATTTATTTTTAATTATATTTTCGTATGAATATTTAAATTTATACGAGTATATGTAGACGTTAAAGGTTATATTTATTACTTAAATTTTTGTCTAGAGCGTCCACTAGAAATGCGGCCTATACTAAGTCCATAAATACCAATAATCGTGAATCATACATGCTTAAAGTGATGATGATGATGTTGATGAAGCGTGTTTTTTTAAGACTTAAAATTGTCACTTGAGAATTTTGTCAGTAATACTCGTAATACATTAGTTCATACTAAGTACTTAAGTACATAAATTAAGTTTTAATGACTTAAGTAATAAGTTTAGTTCTGTACGCAACTACTTCATTAGCTTAAGTAGTGTTAAGGTATTCAGATAAACCATATCTGTAGTTAAGTACTCGCTTCTGTACTTGAGTGTTTCAATCAAGATACTTCAGTAAACACAATAAAACATTAAAGTAATCAACTTAGAGCCGTTAGTATTTCATTGTAGTGCTTAAGGATTCCACCTACATACTGAGGTAATTTAGATTCTTAAGTAATTAATTGACACACAATATTTAGGCACATTAGCGATGTATGTAAATATGTTTAACTGAATTGATTTATTTAAGTATAACTTAATTAATATATATTAAAGCATTACTTAGCATTACTTACGTACAATCAAAATTGAGCACTTTAAAACTTTTTAAAGGAATTTATTGAAATAAATGCTTAATTAAAAGTAATAACCCCAATAACCAAGTTTACTCTTTGCAAGTATGTACTTAAGTACTCAATTTAAGTCCTACTGTCAAGTTATTTAGCTTTTCAAGTAAGTAATTGAGATGCTAAAGTGAACTAAATTAAATTTTGAGTAATCAACTGTAGACTTTAATTAATCCATAAAAATCCTAGATAAATACTAAATGCATTAAACTAATAATTTTGAGTATTCAAGTATTCCAAGAAGTATTTCAATTACGCTCGAGAAGTCATAGTCACAGTCACAAATCATTTAGATATAATACTCGTACTTATCATTTTTAAGTGAAAAATCTTTCTAATTTTGTTTTTTTGGCGACAATTATTTTTTTTTTTTGTAATTTGACAAACTTTTTCACTCCATAACAATCATGAGTAAGTAAGTGGGTCGGTCATTCTACCACAAACCATATTATAATATGTTCTTTAAAGCAGACACATTCTACACTCATTAAAATTTAGCAATCAACTTTTCATTATAGTAATAACGAATTATTATTTTTTAGTGTTGTTTTTTGTGGAAAAATTCCTTAATTATGTTTGCATGTTGTGTCTCTCTATCGTACGATTGATGTGAATGACATGACACAATTGTTGCCAACAAGTCAGTCAGTTAATAACAATGTATGACGCGTTGCGTTGCGTGACGACAATAGAAAACCAAGACAAAAGAAAAGAAAAGCAATTTTAAATAATGATGAGTTTGAAAAAATTTAACAATGATTACATAAAGTTTCGCAATAATATACGTAATTAATTCCGACTATTATGTTTTTTTCTGCGAATAATGTTTTGTAAGTGTTAAGAAAATACGTGCTGGAGTTAGCAAAGACAGAAACCAATGAACAGGGTATAATGCATAAGGCGGGAGGCGGTAGGACAGATTCTTCCACAAATTGTAATTAACATTTTATAATTCTGAGAAGATAATGAACCACGTGAACTTAGTATGGGGCAGATGATATTTTGAGAAAATATTTTTGTGAACTTACTCTACTTAGTACGGGCACAAACCACTGGAAAGCACAAGCGTAAACCACTTGAGGGACAGAAGATCCCATTTCTTTTCTTAAATAGGCTTATTAAATAAAATGTGGGGTTCATAGAGATATTTTTAGCGAATTTAGCATAAACGCAAGCCTCTTGGAGCTAGACGATGAGGCCAATAACCTTTATACCAACCAAGGTTGGATAACCTTTATATCCAACGAAGTTTAAATGCTTAAAATTTAGAGCCAGGTAGTTACCCCTCGTCCTCATTTTGTTTAAAGTTTAAAATTCCAGACCACTCAAATTATCATTTTTCGCACAAATTAAGAGAATTGATCTGTGAGTTATAAAAAAAAAATTAATTTTTTTTTAACAATTTATTTTTCACCAGATGGCGTCTACGTCCATGGCGTCCATGAAACTGGTCCTGATTTTTTATTGCTAATTTTTGTTTATTTATTGTTTTTGCAGTACTCTTGTAGATGAAGAAATCTTGTTGACATTATTTCCAATGACATGGCATGACGTCGCAACGTCGTTTCCTTTGAAAACAAAAATAACAACAACAATATAAGAATATAAGGAAGGAAAACAAAAATCAAAAAACAAGGAAAACAAAGAAGGAATTACTTCCAGAATGTATGGATGTTGGTGGGCGAAGATGTTTTCTATATAAAATAAAGAAAAACCAGGAAAGTAAAAAGAAATTGAAAAGATTTATCTCCAGAAGTTGCGAAACCCAGAAGCAACAAGAAAATACAAAAAAAAATTAAGAAAAAAAAGATGAAGAAGAACTTTATGAGAAAACTGGAGAAAAAGAAGAAGAAGCTGTGACAGTAGAGTGCACACGATCGAGGACGTAGATCATGAGCCTCTTGACTTTGTTTATGCATATTGTTTTTTCAGTCTTGATGATAATGATAATGATAATGATAATGATGATGATGATGCAGATTTATTTGACAAGAGGAATGAAACAAATGTTTCGATCATATGGAAAATTATTTTCGAGAGAATTCAATAAATCAGTTTATTTGATGAAGGGAGTAACTTGTAGAAGGAGGTAGAGGATCGAAGAGAGAAGGAGAATGCAAGTGGGAGATTGGTGGAGTTAAAAAATATTAAATGAAATGAAAATCAAAATTGAGTGAAGGCTGTACCTTTTTTTGTGTATAAGCTACACCCAAAGGGTTAAGGTTATATTTTCTCTGTTAAGCATCAAATAAAGCGTGGCAAATATAAAAGAACGTCATCTCCTGAGTTGATTATGAAGAGATATTAAAGCGAGAGAACTCTCTTTGTCGATCTGTCGGTGTGTGGGCAAGATCGTAACGCCTATTTCTGATATTAAATAAATATACAACCGTTTTTATGTTAATATTTTAAGCTTTTAAGTGAAATCTTAAGCTCAAACTCCATTTCGGAGCTTATCGTATGAGATAAAGTCATGGGGCTCAGCATGGGGCAGGGCACGCCTACTCGTAATCTATGTATATTGCACAAAAGGAGGATGGATGAAGATGATGTAAAGTTTTGAAATTGAAATTTATTATCTAGATTATGTGGATTAATTAATATGCGGGCGTGATTCAGATGCTTTTTATATCAGGGTTAAGTTAAATTAATCCTCTTTGTTTTTTCCACCTACCGAAAACTGAAAATCTTTTCGAAGAAGTTCCGTCCTAGTGCCGACGAAGTCATCATCAACATTTTCGCAAATATCCCAAAAAAAAAAAAAAAAAAAAATACACGAAAAACGAGTGGATGACAATGAGACAATTGTTGCTAATTGTTGTTAATGCTGCTTCTGTCTTGATTGATGATAGTGGTTTCGGTTGATGATTGTTGTTTTAGGCTGATGATTGTGGTTTCGGCTAAAGATTGTTGTTTCGTATGAAGACTATTGTTGTTGATTCAAAAAAAAGGCTGCTGCTGCTGCTGCTTTAAAGACGATACAATAACATCCTTCCAATAAAAATTAAAATCTTCCATGGAAGTATGTACAATCATTACAATGACAAACAAACAACACTGAGAACACTTTATGCGCGTATATTTGTCGTCCGCTGTGCGCCCGAGATACGCGTTGTACGTACTTAAACTCGTTAAGATACAATTGATAATAATTGAATTTTATGACTTGTGTTCGTTTGAAGAAAAGACTTTTATGCTGTTTTTATTTCTTCTTCCAGCATTCTTCTCTACGCCCATATATTTTAAGATGCTTTTCATGAATTTTGTTTTTTTTTGAACGTATCGTGGTAGTAGTAGTTGTTGTTGTTGCTGTTGCTGTTGTTGTTGTCGTGATTTTCGTTGACTTATTTTTTGCACTTAATTTTATTGAATGTTATTTCATTTGCTATTATTTTATTTGCTGTTATTTTATTTGTCTTGTTGTTTGCTTTGTACTGCTTACATTGACACACAAAAGATGGCAACTAATAGATACAGATACTTGCGAAAATATTTTGAGTAGCACTCATGCATAACCAGAGGCAGGCATGGATGGATGTTTAAGATACATAGAATGAATGAATGATGATACTCGTATGTTGCTGATGGATGGACGGACGCGCGCACTGAAGACACAATTTCACAATTGAAATTCTCTTCTTTGTTCTAGTCGTGCCTTTGAAACACTTAACTATAAATTCCTAGGATACAGGGTGTTGATGAAGAGAACGAATTCAATGAATTAAACTGATTTCCTTAACTTTTTATAAGAAAAAGTATGATAAAAATATGCCAATTTATTAGAAAAACGTCACTAAAGTAGTTAAGAATAAAAAACTAAAATTATTTTAAGAACTCTACTCTCTAGATTACTTTTTAAAGACCATGAATGATTAAAATGTTTGCTCATGGTATTACTCTAACGATTATAACTTTGTTTCTGCTAAACGGATTTTTATTATCTTTTTCGTTCTTAAAAGCTTAGTTATGGAGCTAAATAATGCTTTTAAAATTATTAAAATTCATAAAGAAGTTTGAAAGTTATAAGCCCTAAAAAGGGCCGAGAAAACCCATTTTCAAAAATTTTTATTACTGAACGTTTAAAAAAAATATACTTCTAACAATTTGAAGTCATAATTATTTTAAATTTTGTTTTGAAAACAAAAGAAGTTTCCAGTGCTTTATACACTTAAATCATGAAAATCGTTAGAGAAGTTAATGAGTTATGGGCCATCGACAAAATGGCTGATCTTAGAGCTTTCGAAAATCCAGCCGGCAAATGCTTAAGTTATACCTAACAATTACAGTTCTTAGAGCTGTAGAAAACGAATTGAATACGCAAAACATCTCGAATGGAATAGAAACCACTGACAAAGTAGCCCCTTTCGAAGCCTCCTCTTACAAACATCGTGCGATAAAATCCATAATCTTTTTGTATGTTTTTTCGTCTTCTGTAGAAATAACCGTTTAAACAAGTATGACCACTGCAAGAATGACCGACCGGCTTCACTAAGTAACAACAAAAGATAGACAACAACGATAAAAAAATGCAAAAACAACGGCGACAACAACAACAACAACCGCAACAACATTAATTGATGACTTGCATACTGAAAGTTTTTTAAAAAATTTTCGATTTAGAATAAAACACCGTTCACCGCTACACCTAGCGGTTTTTCGTAACACTTCTAATGATATCTGGATACTCGCACACGATATCTTTGAGATGTGTGAGTTGAGAAACGCGATTCGGATATTTTTTTTGAGATTTGGTTTGTGTGCTTTACTAATTAAATTAAACTTTGTTATAATATTATTGATATAAAAAAGAAATAATTTGTGAACGCTCTCTTTATATATTTCCAGATTTTATATATATATTTTGTTGTAATCGCTTTTATAAATTTTTAAATTTTGTTATTTTTTTTAAATTTAAAATTTTTAGATTTTGTTATATTTTTTTTAATTTCAAATTTTTATAAGTTTTCACTTTTTGCATATTTTCTTTTCTTTTTTTGGGAATTTTCAATTTTGGCAAACTTTCATTTTTAAAATTTTAAAGAGAAAATTTTAAAAACTTCCATTTTTTTTATAAATTTCTATAAAAAACAGTAGGGGTATTTTTTTTATAAATTTCTTATAATCTCCTTCATTTATTTTCTCCCTTTTTTCTAAACTTCTACAAACATTCGAGAGAAAACATATGGCTAAATAAAATTTAAATGCATAAATGTAATCACTATAAAAAGGAGTAAAATAAGAACCACAAAAAACAAAAACAAAAAAGATATCACCACGATAAATAATACAACTTGCAAATAAATACAACTTGTTTTTGTATCCAACACGATCGATCGCACCACCGAGAATTCGGTTTACTCGCTTTGATGCTCTCTGCGCGACTGAGGAGATCGCCTCCGTCTTGGATACCGCCGAAGCTCCAAAAAACATACACTCGCTGGATTCGGTTTCACCGCGCACTACGAACAGTGGCGACGCGTCTTCGGGGACGTCGTCGTCGTCATTGTTGTCATCATCGTCTTTCATCGTCATCATCGTTTGTAACGCATAGAATGGTTTTACTTCGCAACGCAACGAATTGCATTGCAACGAATTTCAATGCACCGAATATGAATGCATGCATTCAGTGGCGAGCGAACGAAGGAAGATACACAGACGTCATGTTATGGAGACTACTAGTACTGAGTTGGTGGAAGAGCGTAGCAGTAGGCAGCATTCAGTGGGCGATGAGGCAGACAGGCAGTAGGCACAAATCTAAAAAGGTGTTGGCAGAGTGGCGTGCGTGTGTATGTGTGGAAGATAGGAAAGAGCATGCAAGAAAGTTCTTCCGCCAAAAACATTCTCTCTTGGCGCTGCGAGAGATGCACATTTATATCGCATATTTTTTTACAAAATAAGAGTTTTGTAGAGCAATACGAGTATTTCCTTGTGGTACATAAGAAGGAAAAAACAAAAACAAGATTAAATACAAGAGTTACCATAAGAACAATGAAAAGTAGAGGAAGCTGAAACAACAACGAATCTATTTCTAACTGAAAAGCCGGTCTTTCCACGCCGTTAAGTCTTGAGAAATTGTATTTTTTATAAATGAGCTTTAGGCTGATTTTGTTTTGATTAAATTAAGAGAAACTACAATATTTAAATACTTAATAATTTAAACAGAAAAAATATCCAAAGGTGGCGAACAATTGAAAAAATTAAGTTAATAAAAAAGTTGTGGGAATTTTTAAATCTTTTTAATAATAAAAAGTCATTAAAAACTTGCGAAGTTGGTATGAAAACTTATCAACAGGCCCATAAAAACTTCAAAAAGTTCCAGTATTTCCCAGACTTCAGCAAGACCTTAACTATTTCAAATATTTTTCTGGAATTCCAAAAATCTTATTGTAATGAATATTAAAAATATTACGTTTCGCCTTTCATTTTTCTCCTTCTCCTGTTGTTTTCTTTTCATAATATTTTATTTGTAACAAAAAATCCTACACCATTCTATTTTTGGATTTAAAATTTCTGTCTTAAGCTCTGCTACAATCCCATCAGTGAATCAGACTGTCCCCCTCTTCTTCTTCTTAGACGACTATAGCATGCGAGTACGTAAATATTACAACCTTCTTTATTTGGAAAAGTCTTGTTTTTTTTTGTTTTTTGAAAGAGACTTCGATATTAGCGTGGTATCAAAACAACTGATACTTTATGAAATCGTAAATCATATCATTGTAGTGGAAAAACGAAGAAAAAGATGCAGATGAAGCCGGCGACGAAGAAAACAATGAATGAGAAAAAATATGTTCAGCAACACAAGAAAATTTCTCATCGCAATTAAAAAAAATTAATACTTTTATGGAATAAAATGAATCAGAGCTTGAAAAAGTAAAAAAAATCTTTAATGTAAGAGGAAAAAACTCTGTGAAGTGAAGGAAAAAATTAAGGATTAATGGCAATAAGCTAGAAAATTAAGTAGATAAAGAATAAATTAAGAATGAAAAAGAAATCTTTAACAAAATTAAAACAGAAAAATTCCCATAACTACAATAGAAAAGTAAATAAAATAGAAAAAGAGCTAAAAAATTAAAGCAACAAATTAAAAAAGGCAAACAGACTGAGACAGTGAGAAAGAGGTAGAAAAAGGAAAGAGAGGAAGACTTTTTTTAATTTAAACAACAAGTTAACAGAAAAACAAATTATAAAAGTACCATACAAAAATTTATTTTTTGCATAAAGTATAAAATATTGACAGATTTTATGGATTTTCAAAAATTATCAAATATCATTTGTGCAGAGAGGAATAACGATAATGTTCAATGATAGTTACTAATGATAATGATGATGGTGAGATGTTAAAATGTGTAAAAATTACACAATATTTATTGATGTAAAAATATTTTCACTTTACGCATAATTCGCAGCCTCTGACTACAAAAAGAAAACTAGTAAAAAATTTAACATCGGCCTCGACGAACACACAAACACTCTACAACCGAAAAAGTGGGCGATGCATGATCATATTCGGTGAGTTTTTGAGTATTGATAATAGATGGTGTTCTGTTTTGTATCTAAACTAGAAGCGGTGAAATTCAGCTCCAAACTTAAATCTAATGGTTAAAAATGGGCATATTTACGTAAGCATTTATAAATTTACCTAGGACACAAACCATTCCTGCTGATACAGCAACCTTTTAGAGAGATGCCATTATTTATTATTGATATTATTGATTAATTCTAATTTTTCTAAAAACACATCGTATTACAAACAAAAAATCTCATAATGATAAATCTACTAAATTTTCAAACTTTTATAAAGAGTTTGATCATCTCTGTCTCTCATAATGCCATGCACACTATCCGCCAAGCCTCACACAAGTTCAAAACCTTCGTGTGAAACGTGACCAAAACGTATGCCATTCCGAGACAGGGATCTTTGCGTTTTAATGCGCCGCGGCGCGCCGTAGAGAAGCTTTAAGTAATTGAGGAGAAAAATATTACACAGATGGCGAGGCTTAAATACAATTTTAATTATCCGGGCAATGACATTGGCGAGAAAAATAGAGAAATAAAAAAAAGGAAGAGAGAGAGAAAGAGTGGACAAGGTCAGATGTTTATACTCGTATAAAGTAAAACTTTCTTTTTTGTATGCTTAAAATGATTTTAATCATACAGAGAGGATAATGACAAGCGTTAAATAATATAAATAATTGAAAAGAGTTTTCAAAATATTAAATAAATATTAAAAGAGAGAAAGAAAGTAACAGTTTTAAGGTCTGTCCATTGAGAATATTTTGTGATGACTCTTCCTCTCTGTGATGACCATTTTGGGAGAGCTATTTTGTGATTACTGTTCTCTGAGAGCTATTCAATGATGACTCTTTAACAAAGGCTGTTCTTGAAAACTTTTATGTGTGGACTATTCTGAGAGAGAATGATAACTGTTATATGAGGACTATTCTATACCGTACTATAGACACTACTAGACTATACTATATGTAAGGTATTCTCTGTGAAAACTGTGAAGACTGTTGTGGAATGCGTTTAAGCCTTTTAGTTTTACTTATATGTACTTATGTTAACATGTTGAAGGGCTTTCCCATTGAATATAATATCCGTCTTTTTTGCACCTTGTGTGCTACACCCTGTATATTGAAACATCATACACTTCTCATAATGCATGCAACATTCCAGCTGACATACTCGCATGATGTCAGACACTCTTCAATGCACCGTGTAACCTTAATAAAGAGTGTCAATTTAATGCGATTACAAACTTTTTGCAAATTTATTTTAAAACATAAAAACTATTGCAAGAAAATATAATGAGAAAAAATAAAAATAGCAGAAGAAAACAAAAAGAGAAGTAGGATGAAGCAAAAATCAACAACTAGACGGTAGATTTTAAAAAATCAAAAACAGTGAAAATTTCAGTAATAGAAAAACATGGTACACTGAAAACAGACAAACGAACAAATTAACGAACATATACAAGAAGACACAGTAGACCGACAAATAGATGGACAGGCAGGCATATAGCCAGACCGACAGTAGCACATTAACCCATAAATCCAAATTGTTGTGTCTACTTCATAAAATTGCCACAATTAGCGTTCACTCGAGCATGAACTACGGTGCACCACAGCAGGCAGCACTAGCACCAGCATAAGCACCAGCTTCACAAGCGATGCTGGAACCACAAACTTTAAAATCTCCTCATTTCCGGGGTACATATGTATGTATGTATGTTCGACACAAAGACGCAAGTAAAGAATTTAACTGAAAATTCACTTCAAAATTTAAATGAAAAAAATATGTGGGAGCGGGAGAGTCTTGAGTCGTTGAACAAGTGCAAAAATTAAGAGAGAAAAAAGAAGAAATACCGAATTTGGTTGCTCTGAAGACCGACCGACCGACCTGCTGTGAATGCTACGATAAATGAATAAATGTTCGTAGGTTGTGATGAGATGACTAAAAAAATTAGCTAATTAAGTATCGCATAAAAATATAAATGTGAATATAAAAAGCAACCAAGAAATCTGGTGAAGTTATTAAGACAAATGGCGCCATTGTGTGCTAAAAGAAATTTTTCGCAACGATACAGTGAAATATACCATAAGATTTATACCGTAAGATTACCGGGCACGCTCGAAAAAATAATATGACACTCAAAGAAGATGGAAGACGCACTGACAAGCATGACTACTTCTATTCTGGGCCTTCAATTAATTGATGGTGGATTAAAAGAACTCAGTTTTCAACAAAAAGTATGATTATAGTAAGGTTAATCATTCGGAATGAAGAGACGAGTAACTTACTCTGAAGAGAGTCAGAGTCCTCTAAATTTAAAGAGGAAAGAGCGCAAAAAAGAGGGAGGCAGATATGGAGTGAAAAAGCAAAGGTAGAAATGAGTAGTTTATTTTTATCGAACATCGACAAGAGAGAGAGACTCTTGTACTTTTCTTACGTCGCCGGTAATAACGTGCTCTATATTTTAAAAACTTCAATTTTATCTGAAACTACTTTGCCCCACTGTACCCGCTGATTGCCAGCCATAGCAGTCGCATCCGCACTAAATAAATATTTTGCAATATCTTCCGCTTTACTTAAGTTGAATCGACTAAAATTAAGCAAAAAGTACAGCTTGAAAAGGAGAAATATCCAACCTTCGTCTACGCGCGCCTTAGTAACGTTAGTAATTACTTAGTTGTGAGCAGACTGCGTCCAATGAACCATCAACATCATCATACACGTCCAGCGACCACTTAAGCATTAACGGAACGGATCCAGCAGCAGCAGCAGCAGCAGCAGCCGTCAGAGCTACCGTATATTGCAAGCCGTGAGCGGATGGTGCTGGTGCTACTTTTGCTAATGATTTTGCTATGATTTTTTTCTGGTTTTGTTTTTGTAGTTAACTCTTCTTACAATAGCCAGGATCGGTAATTAGTAGTTGTGGCTGTTTCAGTTTTAAGCGTAGGTTTCAATTAATTGAAGTGAAGCATAACATGACGTATGGACGTTTGAGTGGAATGGATTAATTTTTTATGGAATCACGTGAAAGTTGTGGCTACGGCTGGAACAGACTCGATCTGTGCAACTGCGTAGTTGGTGGCGGGGGGAGAATGCAGGGGGGAGGGGGGCGATGATAATGATCATGAAAAGAAAAATTATACCTTCCACTTTTCTCCGCTCAACAGAGAAGGAAAAGATTATTTCTTAGGAAATGTAAGCAAATCTGGTAAAATGCAGCGAACAATATTTCCAAGAAATTTTAACAATTTCAGTGCATTAATCAAGCTTACTTTGTATTTGTATTTAACCTAGAGTTTTCTTCTAATTTTTATCACATCATATATGTGATTGTCTTTTATCAGATCATATAATATATGAGGTCTTACGATACAACTAAAAATCGATACTTCTTTTACTTGCGTCTGAGGATTTTTTTCTAGTTTTCTCTCAGATTATTTAAAAAGTATTACGAGTAGTAAAATTTTCCATAAAAACCTCATTTTTCTGAGGAAGTTTTTTGAAATTTTCTTTCAAAAGGATAATGAAGTAGCTTAAAAAATTTAAAATTCTTGTGCTTTTCAGAGTATACATTACTTTATTGACCGATTTGATAACGTACAAAAAATTTATGTAGAATTTTTGTGAAAAAATTTTGCTAAAACGCTTAAGTAGTACGACAACGAAATACGCAGCTTTTAATTTTGTGAAAATGGCGGAAGTCTAGGACAAAGAAAGAATAAGAAAATTAATTTTAAAATTCAGTATAGCCTCGAGCATTTAACATTTTTGCAAATCTAACAATCTCTCTGACTCTGCCTCAAACACACTCTTACCAAAGAATATACAATATACAATACATATTCTTTGCTCTTACTCTGTCTCGGATTCTCACTCGGTTTCGGACTTTATGCTGTCTCTTCTTCGGCCTCTTCCTCTTAATCCTCTCTTACTATAACCAATCAATATCTGAAACTCTTGAAAATTTTCACAGCTGCCATTCTTAAACGTTAAGAGTCTTTGTCTACAACAAATACACACAAAAAACAAGAGAAATAACGTTTAATTGAAAAGGTTTCCAATGGTTCAAAGTGAGCAACGTCAATGAAATCACTTGCACGACTCTTAGCCACTCTTTTCCCCTCTCCTGCTTTCGACAGTTAAGAGAGGGGTGGGGGCGCCACTAAATTACTCCCCACAGATAATGAGTAGCACCCACTCTTACTTAACCTTTCTTAAACAATACGAAAAAAGCCTCGAGAGCTTGCAAACAGAAGAAGGAAAGTGCCGCAGCAAACGCTCTCAAAAAAGACTGTTAGTCAAATTTAAAAATATATGTACATATTGAAAATATTTAAAAATTCATCATCTGCTAAAAGCTTAAAAGCGTTATGAACATTTCTTAAGTGAATAATTAAAAAAGTATTTTGTATTTTTTCTTGAATCAAAAAGTGACAAGAAAAACTGCGACGATGTTTTTACTAACATTTTTCTAAATTAAATCTCTGTAGAGGCTCATATTATTTACCCTTGTTGTTGTTGTTGTTGTTGTTGTTATGGACGCAGCTGTTTAATAATCAACTATGGCTAAATCAATTGCTAAACGCATTGCATTCGCAGTCTGGTACTGTCTGGTACTCTTATGCCACCAGCCTGCCAGTCTACCGAGCGTCCAACCAAACCAACCATTCAGCCAACAGCTCACAGCCAGTATGTCCATCCACAGCACTGCCATATCGAACACATCTATGCCATTTCCGTTTCCGTTTAATGCGCTACGAAGGCATGCAAATAAAAATTCCATGCCGCTAGAAATTGGCGCAGTCGCCCCGCTCAAAATGGAATGGACGACAATGGAATTATTGCTTGCACTTACAGGAAATTTAATATTGGAAACCATAAATACTGAGACCAGACGATTAAAAACAACAAAACAAGATAAGAACAGAAAAAATTCACAAAAAATAAATACCAAACAGAAGGGACCACAGGCTCGACAAGAGGAGGAAGAGAAAGGGACTGAGGTTCGGAATGAGGATTTAATGTACATATTTGTAGAGATTTCTCTTGTCAGAGGTTTAAGAATTTTTCTGATTCAGTCTAATTAAAAAAATAGGAAGCGAAATGTAAAAACAACGACAGGAGGAAAAGGACAAGTCAGCTGGTGTCTGGGTTTACAATCTAATATGTCCGCAATGATTACAAAGGACATTATTATACTCGCAAATATTTAGTTGCAAAGTAATTATTAACAAAATGTCGTTATCAATCTTGCTTTGATAGATTAAAGGTTATCTTGAAAAAGGTCTGAGGTCATATATATACATATGTACCTTTTCGTTACCAAAAGATCTTGCTCTGACAAATTAAAGCCTCTCTTAAAGCAGGACTCTCCCTTAAAGCTTGCGTCTCTCCTAAAGCAAGCCTCTCCCTTAAGGCGGGACTCGTTCTATCTTCTTTCGGCGAGACTTTTTATAATTTCTCACCAAGTTTAAGGATCAGAGAATAACGGTTTGATAAACAACAAAAAAAATCCAAGGAGGACCACATTTACAAATTTTCTATAGAATAAAATGTGGCTTTTTCGCAAGAAAAGGCTTATTCCTACAAAAAAGCCACACATTTTTACAAACGTAAATAAATGTTTAGAAAACTTAAGTTTTTTACGCTCACTTAAAACAACGAAAAACGTAAAGGAAAAAGAATAATTGGCAAAAACCAAAGGTAAGAAAAAATTTGAGAAGGAGATACTGCATTTGAAATCAAAATTATTCTTTTTTTGCTAGAAAAAAAGTGGTAAAAATTTCAATTTAGCTAAAATAAACCCAAAAAAAATTTCGATAATTTTAGAAAAAAATTTCATATAAAATCATAGATATTTCGAATCACGTTCTGTTGGTACATTTTTCTAAATTCTTTTTTGTTCGATTTTTTTTGGGGATTTTTTTCTGCATTTGAGATTTGGTATTCATTCAAGTATGTAATAAATAAACGACAGCAAACAACACAAGAAAAAAATGGTTGTAAATTTACAACAACTTCACACATGATGGAAGAAAAAAATTTAAAGGGAGAAAAACGGAAAGAAAACCAAAATACTCTCTGCTATGAAAAAGGGAAGAAAAAAAGAACAAAAGAAAAGAGAGAAAGAAAAAGGGGTCATAAAATAGTTCTTGAGAATTCGCAAAGGTTTGCAAAAAACAGTCAAAAATCAAAGGAAAAGAAGGCGACCGACCAGCCGGTGAGACAAACGTGAAACCTGCAGGAAATATTTGGGGCTTTTGCGGTGGACTCTCTTGCTTTACTATAAAATCGTATTTTGTTGTAGTAACAGAGGAACAGTAAAGGTAACAGCTGTTCAGTGCAGCGAGGACGTTTTGCTGTTTCCTACGAAGGTATCCTTTTAATAGTGCAAATAATTTTTTAAACATTTTCACCATTATGTTCGTGTTCATTACCACAGCACGAGTTCCAAGGATTTAAAAAGTAGTCTTCTCCCTTCAAGCAGAAGGTTAAAGTTTTATTGATGAAAATAAACATGCAACAAAGTTTCCTTACGGCTGCAGTTATTTGATATGCTTTTTCTTTTCCCCTCAAACCTCATTCACCTTTTGTCTGCTTCTTTTTCTTCTCTTTCTTCTTCTTCTTCTTCTTCAGTGAATCTATTGGTCTAGTCTAGCTGCTTGTTCTTCGACTTCTTCTGGGTCATGAATAATTCAATTCCATGATGTTCTTCTCTGATACTGAAGAACATTTTGCGGTGCCTTTCAAAAGCAATAATTCTTCGAGGCCGTCACTGTCTGAGATCGTTTCGTAAACTCTCAAACCCCAACTAACTCAAAAGAAACGTCTCAACCCTCCTTCCCCTCTGCATCGGTTCTTTAAACCCTTTATTTAGTTACCAAAGCAAGTTTTAGCAGAGTTTAACAAACGAAAAAAGGGCTTTGAGACTAAAGTTCAGTATATAGAAAAGATTAGTGCGTAGGTTAAAAAATATTGTAATTCTTTGAAAGTTAATGTTTCTGAGGACATTTTATTTCTTCAAAAAAATAAATCTCACTCTCGTATCGATATTGTCTGAGATGATACTGAGCCGAGATTAGAGAACGGGACAGGAATACTTAGTTGAGACTATATCGCAAATTCAGACAGTATTTCTTGAGTCGAGAACAGCTTACGAGAAGTCGGAAGCATCCAATTGCGATATACTTTCAATGAAGATTACAGCACTGCTAAGAAAAGTGGTACAGAGTAATGTTCTCAAAACGATCTTTCCAAACTAAAGTAATCCATATACACACAGTAAAAAAGCAGGTAAATCTAACCAAAAAAAGTATGTTAAAAATGCAACGACCTATAAAAATTGTCAATCCAACTAACTCATAATTGTTAAAGTTTTATTTACCATTAACATGGTTCGTTTACCATTACGACTACAAGTTCAGGTACTATTTTAGCTAACGATTGAAAGTAGTTCGATTACCATTAAAAATAGTCCAGTTACTATTTTATTTCTTCGTTTACCACTATCTTGTCCTAATTTCAAAGCACGTGGTAGTTAAACGGAATAATATCGGTGTGGCGATACTGAACCGGTCTTGATTAGATCATCTACATTCAATTTCTTTGTAGTTCTAGAAACTTTATTATCAGTTGATACGAACTTGATAACGAAAGAGCTTTTCCCCGAAGCAACTTTTCCTGAATCCGCTTCTAACTTACCATCAGCGGATTGTGGGGATTAGCGAAGACATTTCGAGTTAAATTTTTCAGTTTGAATTTACCCTTCAAAGAGGATGGCAACAGCTTGTCAGGAAATGCCCTGCCCGGCCCCGACTACCGGCGCAACGGCTATGGCAGTAACCTCACTAGTGCAAGCGCTTTTGGTCGCCCAGTGCAGCATTTCGAATCCTGAGATTTGGCCTCCCGATTATGCAGATTCGGCCCTGAGACCGGGTGGCCTCGATAACTTTGACTTCGTAGTGATAGGAGCGGGTTCGGCGGGCTCCGTTGTCGCAAGTCGTCTCAGTGAAAACGCCAATTGGAGAGTTTTGCTGCTCGAAGCGGGCGGTGATCCACCCCAAGAATCAGAAATACCGGGATTTCTTTACAACCTACAACACACGGAATTCGTGTGGAACTATTCGACTGAGCCCACGGACCGTGTGTCTCTGGCATATAGAAATGCAAGTACTTATTGGCCTCGCGGTAAATTTCTTGGTGGGAGTGGCGGCGCTAATGCAATGTATTACGTTCGTGGTAACCGTCGAGATTTCGACATCTGGTTACAGCAGGGCAATCGTGGTTGGGGATGGAATGATGTAAAACCTTATTTCGAAAAATCAGTACGTCCTCAAACGGGTAACGCTGGTGCCGAGCCGCGGGGTTATCTGGTGGTAAGTGAAGCCGAAAGGCCCACCGCGCCAATTGATATAAGATTACAAAATATGGTCTTTGACGGTGCCAATGAGTTGGGTATCCCAAGAGTTAAACACGATGAAGATGGTCACGATACAGGTTACACTCTTTTGCCGGGAACTTATAAGGATGGCCTACGCACAAGTCCCGCCAAAACGTATCTGGGTGGGAAGTTGGCCAAGAGGCCCAATCTGCATGTGATCAAGAATGCGCAAGCGACACGCATCAATTTCGACACGACTGGTAACCAAGTGACGTCAGTAAGTTTCAGTCTGCGCGGCAAACATAACCTCGCAGTAACTCCGAGGAAGGAGCTGGTTCTGTCAGCGGGCAGCATCGACTCAGCAAAGCTGTTACTGCTCTCAGGCGTTGGACCGCGAGAGCATTTGAGAAGTCTGCAGTTACCGGTGCGACATGAATTGCCCGTGGGTGAAAATCTTCAAGACCATCTTGTGGTGGCAGCATTCTTCAAAATACCGCCCGGAACATTGAAGAACAACGCGACAAAAGACGGACTGTATGACATCTACAATTATTTCATAAATAAAAGTGGAAGACTTGCCAGCCATGGTGCAGCCGTCACCGGTTTCGTAAACACCCTTGATGGCTCCGAGAGTCCTTATCCAGACATTCAATACCACCATTTGTTCATGCGACGCGGTGAAGTTGGTGGACTAAGTTTATGGGCCCAAAAAGTCGGAATCCAGGAAAAGTATGTGCAGCACTTTCTGAAGGAGCTGGAGTCCAATCACTTGATTCTCATTTACGTCGTTCTCTTGCAACCCAAATCAAGGGGGCGAATAATATTACGCAGCGCAAACTACAAGGACTCACCGAAGATTTTCGCGAACTATTTGCAGGACCCAGATGATGTGGAATCGTTGTTGCGTGGCATACGACATCTCCTGCGGATGGAGAAGACAACAGCCTTCGAGACTATGTCTGCTCAATTGGTCCATGTTCCGATCGCAGAGTGTGATCGTCATGAGTTCAAGACACGCGCTTATTGGCGCTGTTACATGAAATATTTTAGCACTACGTTGTATCATCCTACGGGAACGGTGAAGATGGGTCCCCTTGCCAATGGTACCGCATGCGTGGATGACCATTTGCGATTGCATGGCGTGAGGAATATGCGCGTGATCGATGCCAGCATTATGCCGAATATAGTCAGTGCCAACACTAATGCGGCGACGGTGATGATTGGCGAAAAGGGCGCGGATCTAATAAAGAAGGATTGGGGGGCACAAAAAGGGTTAATAAAGAAGAAGGTTGTGGCGGGCAAAGTGGAGGGGGAATTAAATTGTATTATGTTTCATTAAATTAAGTTGCGGAACCTTTATAAAATAAATTTAGTTTATTCTCTACTTAGAATGGAACGGAAATTACTGAATCCTTATCAATTATTGCTCTATTTCTTTTATCAATAAATTTAGGACTACGAAATTAATTTTTTTTATTTAAAACGACACAAATATTTCAAAATATTCTAAAATAATTTTTATTTTCTCATGTTAAGGCTTCTAAATCCGGTAGTTTTTAATTAATTTAAAAAAGATTTAAAAATAGTTATTTAGCGCTACGTTTCGTCTTTAAAGAAAAAGAAGAAGTCTAAAAATTCGTTTAGAAGGAAGAAAGTTAGAGTAATGCGAGTTACGTAAATTTTGGAAAAGAAAAAACTGGCCATTATCTAAAAGTTTTCGTTACTATTAAACGGGATAATATTATTAGTGTAGCGATGCTGATGCTAAGTAGGTTATCTTCACTCTATTTTCCTTGTAGTTCTAGACACTTTCTTATTACCTGATATTAATTTGATAACGAAACAGCTTTTCACAAAGACGGCTAAAGCGCTATTAGTCGCCTAGTACAGCATTTCAAAACCTGAGATTTGGCTTCTCGGTTATGCAAAAACGGTGCTCAAACCAAGTGGTCTCGATAGGTTAGGTAAGTTTGCCGAGAGGGGACCCCTCCAGATCATCTAGCTGAGACCTTGACGACGAAGGAAGGAAGGAAGGAAGGAAGGACGGAAAGGAAGAGGAGTGATTTGGGACTAGCACGTCTTTCTTCAAATAGCATCGTACTTCTTACGAAGCTTTTGATTGCTACCAATCCTTTGCTACCACTTTGGTCTCAGGCTCTTCCAGATATCACATTCCTGATATCCAGGATCTACTGATATCACATTCTGGACTACGAAATTTTTGAAGATGGCCTCTGAGTTCGTTGTGCCCCATCGAAATGCCCTTAAACCTTCCTTATTTGTTTTTGTTTCTTGATAGAAGTTTCTTATTTTGGGCCACGTCAGGTTTTCCCCATAGTACTTTGCTTACTTCAGACCTTCCCGACATATTCCATGTCCTAAGATATGTTAAAAGATATGTTGAAATGTTGAAACGAAGATGTGTAAAATTGTTTTGTGATATATTCTATGGATTTCAACACTAACATTTTTCTGGTGAAATTAATCCGTGTGTCCACTTCGGCGGTACACCTTCTACCAAGTCCAAAATCCGTTTCGTGACATTTCCTATCGATTTGTGCAATAAAAATTTTGGGGTCAATTTACCCCCCGTGTTACCACCCAACGGCCCTCGGACCAAGTCCAAAATCCGTTTCGTAGCATTTCCTATCGATTTGTGCAATAAAAATTTTTGGGTCAATTTACCCCCGTGTGACCACTTTAGGGGGTCCCCACCCACCGCCCACCATGTCCAAAATCCGTTTCATGATATTTACCTATCGATTTGTGCAATAAAAATGTTTGGCTCAAAACACCCCCGTGTGACCACTTTAGGGGGTCCCCACCCACCGCCCACCATGTCCAAAATCCGTTTCATGATACTTCCTATCGATTTGTCTAATAAAAAATTTTGGGTCAAAACACCCCCGTGTAACCACCCAACGCCCCACGGACCAAGTCCAAAATCCGTTTCGTGGAATTTCCTATCGATTTCTGCAATAAAAATTTTGGGGTCAATTTACCCCCGTGTAACCACCCGACACCGTTCGGACCCTGCCCACAATCCGTTTCGTGATGTTTCTTATCGACGATTTGTGCAATAAAAATGTTGGGGTAAGAAAACCCCCATGTAACCCTTTTGGGGTGGCCCCACCCACCGCCCACTATGCCCAAAATCCGTTTCACTATCGCTTTGCGTAATAAAAATTTGTTGCTCAAAAACCCCCGTGTGACCCCTTGGGGTGGCCCCACCCACCTCCCACTATGTCCAAAATCCGTTTCACGATATTTGCTATCGATCGTAATAAAAATTTGTTTGTAAAAAAATCCCCGCGTGACCCCCTTGGGGTGGCCCCACCCACCGCCCACCATGTCCAAAATCCGTTTCAACCATTCTTTATAATTCTGTTTCTGGCATCCTCCTCCACCAACCTTCTCACATGCAAAATTAGCAAATACTTTCACCACTTCGTGTAATTGGAAGGATTTTCCATAAAAAGTAGACATTACTTTTTTGGAACCAAACAATAATTTTTCGACAACAACGAGTGGAAGCTCGACGTCAGAGAGAAAATTGAATTGAAGCATTCGTGACTTCTAACTTCTAACGTCAGAGCTCTCGTCAAATCGTACTGAAAAGTTGACTGTAGACGTTGCGAAGTTTGGTTGTGCGGAGACTCTTACTTTAACGCGAGCAAAAGTAACGAAAAGTAACTTCGTTACTTTCAGTTAACGTCGTTACTTCTTCGTTACTTCGTTACTCAAAGTAACTTTTAACGATAGCAAAGTAACTAGTTACTTTAGAGTAACGAGGACTTCGTTAAAAGTAACGAAGTTAAAGTAACTTTAACGAGGATGTAACGAATAAAAATTTTGCCCAACTCTGGTTGCAGTGTCCCGCCACCCAAACCAGGTATACCAAATACCTTTGGCGTAGAAGTGTTGTACCTTCTTCGCAGCTACGCACGACCTCCAAGGACGTCCGGCCATTTGTTATCCGGTTTTGATAGCCGCTGGGCTATCTGAGAAAATTGTACTGCAACTACCTAAAAAGCTGTTGTTTTGTAGTCAGTTCACAGCCTCTATAATGCCAACCACTTCAGCCTAGAGTGGTAATCCATTCAAAGTAAGAAATGATCCGTTCAAAGTGAAAGTGATCCATTCAGAGTAAAGATTAACCATTTAAAGTGAGGATGATGCAATACATTTTTCTATATAACTTTCCCGACTGCATTAGAAGCAAGATTTTGTGGTAAAAAAGGTGCTCTTATTTACCGGGCACCATATTGACGTAATACCACGTAAGCACGTGGTAGTTAAACGAGATAATATTATGGGTGCAGCGATGCTGAACCGGTTTTGAGTATATCTTCTCCATTCAATTTCTTTCTAGTTCTAGAAACTTTTTCGAAAGGGCTTTTCCACGAAGTTGTTTTTCAGCAACATCTTAACTACCATAGTCGGGAACCATCCTGACCTAATTTCAGAGCGCGTAGTAGTTAAAGGGAATATTATCGGTATATTGATGCTAACCGGTCTTGAGTAGATAATTTCCATTAAATTTCTTTATAGTTCTAGAAACTTTATTATCAGTTGATATTATTAATTTGATAACGAAAGAGCTTTTCCACGAAGATGTTTTTCAGCAACATCTTAACTACCATACTCGGGAACCATCTTGACCTAATTTCAGAGCGCGTAGTAGTTAAACGGAATATTATCGGTATAACGATGCTAACCGGTCTTGAGTAGATCATTTCCATTAAATTTCTTTATAGTTCTAGAAACTTTATTATCAGTTGATATTATTAATTTGATAACGAAAGAGCTTTTCCACGAAGATGTTTTTCAGCAACATCTTAACTACCATAGTCGGGAACCATCTTGACCTAATTTTAGAGCGCGTAGTAGTTAAACGGAATATTATCGGTATAACGATGCTAACCGATCTTGAGTAGATCATTTCCATTAAATTTCTTTATAGTCCTAGAAACTTTATTATCAGTTGATATTATTAATTTGATAACGAAAGAGCTTTTCCACGAAGATGTTTTTCAGCAACATCTTAACTAAAATTCTAAAGCACGTGGCAGTTAAACGGAATATTATCGCTGTAGCGATGCTGAACCGGTCTTGATTAGATCATCTACATTCAATTTCTTTGTAGTTCTAGAAACTTTATTATCAGTTGATATGAAATTGATAACGAAAGAGCTTTTCCACGAAGCGACTTTTTCTGAATCCGCTTCTAACTTACCATCAGCGGATTGTGGGGATGAGCGAAGACATTTGGAGTTCAATTTTTCAGTTTGAATTTACCCTTCAAAGAGGATGGCAACAGCTTGTCAGGAAATGTCCTGCCCGGCCCCGACTACCGGGGCAACGGCTTTTGTAGTAAGCTCTCTGGTGCAAGCGCTATTGGTCGCCCAGTCCAGCATTTCCAATCCTGAGATTTGGCCTCCCGATTATGCAGATTCGGCCCTGAGACCGGGTGGCCTCGATAACTTTGACTTCGTAGTGATTGGAGCGGGTTCGGCGGGCTCCGTTGTCGCAAGTCGTCTCAGTGAAAACGCCAATTGGAGAGTGTTGCTGCTCGAAGCGGGCGGTGATCCACCCCAAGAATCAGAAATACCTGCATTTCTGTTTGGCCTGCAACACACGGAATTCGTGTGGAATTATTGGACTGAGCCCACGGACCGTGCGTCTCTGGCATATAGAAATGCAAGTTCTTATTGGCCGCGCGGTAAATTTCTCGGTGGAAGTGGCGGCGCTAATGGAATGTATTACGTTCGTGGTAACCGTCGAGATTTCGACATCTGGTTACAGCAGGGCAATCATGGTTGGGGATGGAATGATGTAAAACCTTATTTCGAAAAATCAGTACGTCCTCAAACGGGTAACGCTGGTACCGAGCCGCGGGGTTATTTGGTGGTAAGTGAAGCCGAAAGGCCCACCGCGCCGATTGATATAAGATTACAAAATATGGTCTTTGACGGTGCCAATGAGTTGGGTATTCCACGAGTAGAACACATTAAAGAGGGTCACGATACAGGTTACACTATTTTGCCGGGAACTTGTAAGGATGGCCTGCGCACAAGTTCCGCTAAGACGTATCTGGGTGGGAAGTTGGGCAAGAGGCCCAATCTGCATGTGATTAAGAATGCGCAAGCGACACGCATCAATTTCGACGCGACTGGTAACCAAGTGACCTCAGTGAGTTTCACTGTGCGCGGCAAACATGACCTCGAAGTAACTCCGAAGAAGGAGCTGGTTCTGTCGGCGGGCAGCATCGACTCAGCAAAGCTGTTACTGCTCTCAGGCGTTGGACCGCGAGAGCATTTGAGAAGTCTGCAGTTACCGGTGCGACATGAATTGCCCGTGGGTGAAAATCTTCAAGATCATCTTGTGGTGGCAGCATTCTTCAAAATACCACCCGGAACAGAGAAGAACAACGCGACAAAAGACGGACTGGATGACATCTACAATTATTTTATAAATAAAAGTGGAAGATTTTCCAGCCATAGTCCACAGGCCTTCACCGGTTTCGTAAACACCCTTGATGGCTCCGAGAGTCCTTATCCAGACATTGAATACCACCATTCGTTCATGCGACGCGGTGAAATTGGTGGACTGAGTATATGGACCCAAAAAGTCGGAATACAGGAAAAGTATGTGCAGCACTTTCTGAAGGAGCTAGAGTCCAATCACTTGATTCTCATTTACGTCGTTCTCTTGCAACCCAAATCAAGGGGGCACATAAGATTACGCAGCGCAAACTACAAGGACTCACCGAAGATTTTCGCGAACTATTTGCAGGACCCAGATGATGTGGAATCGTTGTTGCGTGGCATACGACATCTCCTGCGGATGGAGAAGACAACAGCCTTCGAGACTATGTCTGCTCAATTGGTCCATGTTCCGATCGCAGAGTGTGATCGTCATGAGTTCAAGACACGCGCTTATTGGCGCTGTTACATGAAATATTTTAGCACTACGTTGTATCATCCTACGGGAACGGTGAAGATGGGTCCCCTTGCCAATGGTACCGCATGCGTGGATCACCATTTGCGATTGCATGGCGTGAGGAATATGCGCGTGATCGATGCCAGCATTATGCCGAATATAGTCAGTGCCAACACTAATGCGGCGACGGTGATGATTGGCGAAAAGGGTGCGGATCTCATAAAGAACCGTTGGGGGGTACAGAAGAAACATACAAAGGGATAATAAAGAAGAATGCGAAGGAGGAAAGGTGGATGGTGCGGATAGAAAAAGTAAGAAATAAAATTGCACGCCATCCACATTTGATAAGAATTCAATGCGGTATAGTTTTTCCTTACATTAAATTGCGGAACTTTTATAAAATAAACTTCGTTTATTTTTTATAATTTTTTGAATGAAACGGAAATTACTGAATCATTTTCAATTATTGTTGTACTTTTTGATCAATAAACTTGAGAAGTATGGAATTTATTTGTTTTTATTTAAAATGACAGATAATTTAAAATATTCTATAACAGTTTTTGATTTCTAATGTTAAGGCTTCTAAATCCAGTAGTTTTTAATGGATTTTCATGATTTAAAAACGTTTACTTAGCGCTAAATTTTTTCTCTTCGGCTTTTTAAAAAAAAGAAGTCTAAAAATGTGTTTAGTAGAAAGAAAGTTATAATCATTAAAGTAACGCGAGTTATGCAAATTTTGCAAAAAAAAAAAGATTAAATCGCCATTATCTAGAAGTTGTCTCTTAATATCTTCGCTATTAAACGATGCTATAGCGATGCTGATGAAGTAGCTCATATTGACTCTATTTTCCTTGTAGTTCTAGACAGTGGCGTTTCTAGGCTTGGTGTCACCCGTGGCGGATGTGAATGTATCATCGCTATTTACATATATACATATATCTATTTATATACAGTGGCCAAAAAAATTCTACCACTCCATCATTCTAATAATGATGTAGTTTTCTTTTGAATCTGTTTTTAATGAAACAAAAAAAAAAACAACGTGCTTTAACAAAAACCTAAAAAGTTATTCACGAAAAACAAATTGTTGACAAAAGTCTACATACAACCTATAATCTACAACAAAAATATGCTTTAAGGTACTGGAAATTTTTGCTGAACCTAAATTGAATATTTAGTTGGACATCTATAACTGCCTGTAGACATCTGGGCATTAAAGTTACTAAATTTTCATCTTCTGCGGGTGTTGCTATACCTTGCCATTCTTCCCTTAGCCTTACCTTTCGCATTGGAGAACTGATAATAGCATATTTTCTCAGTTTACGCTCCAGAAGCTCCCAAACGTGCTTCAATAACGTTTTAGTCCGGGCTTTGAGGTAGGTTATACAACTGTCGTGGGACATAATAAAGCAGCAAATTTTTAAAAAAGTAAGCGATGTGTTTTGGATCGCTATTCTGTTGGAAATCATTATTATTCTAAGTTCTTTGAATTGTTCGTTGATCAAAAATCTTATCTGGACTTATTGCTAGCTGTTCCGCAAACTTTGTGGCATTCACTTTCAGTCTATTTTGAGTAGTATTCGTGTTTTTAAAGTTATTGAATATTGTTTCTGAATATTGTTTTCAACTGTTGATTTACTAAATTTAAAACTTTTGATATTTCACCAAACGATTTGTTCTCATTTCTATATTTCACAACTATAGCACATCAGTTGAAAATTTTTTTCGAAAACCCATTGTCATAATCAAATACTCCTTAAAACTGTGCAAACTGCAACTGAATACAATTTATTTGAAACCTAAAGCTGAAAGCCCAGTGCTGGCGCATCGGGAAGCGCCTCATTTACGCTCTTCGTAAGAGCGACTCTTGCAAGAGAGCCGTTTCTTTGTTTTTACGCGAGACAGAGACCCACGGTTGTATTTTTAATTAAATTTTTGTGGCTATATGGGCGAAAAGTAATGATAAGGACGTGAGTGAAATAGAAGTTCAAAAGTAGAAGGTCAAAATAAAAACTTAAAAAATATCAATTCTTTTAAGTAAAAAGCATTCTTATATAAGTTTATATCTAGTTATCCGTTAAATCATTAAATCATTAAACTGAAATGTATCATGTATAAAAAAGGCTGTCCCATTTTATACTTTAATTATCATTTAAGGGAGAAAAAAATTATTTTGTAAAACGAAGTAAGCATTTTTTTTAAAGGTTGAATTATCTTCATAATAATGGGAGTAATCACAAAAGTTTTTATTAGATAAAGGAAAGGCCCTGAAATATCTTTTTAACTTTTATCCTTTTTTTAAGCTCATATACCCTACACCCGCATCAAAGTGATAAAAGTGGGCGGGTGACATCTACTTTTTTAAATTTACAGGAAGCAAATTTTGATCTATTAACTCATCTACAACACCGCTTTCCTACCAAACACCTCATTATATGGTATAGTATATAAGTGGGCGTGTCACGCCCATTTTTGAGAATATATTTTAGTCTAAGATGGTGGACTCGGAAATAAAATTTTTGCTGAAAATTCGGTTTACAAGCCAAGAAAGTGAGCTTAAAGCACAGATGAGTGCATATTTTTTATCAAAAGTGGGCTTGGCACTGGTCAGATTTTCAATACCAAACAGCGTAGGATAACAAAGAATATTCGTGCCAAATTTCATGACGATACCTCTATTCGTTCTCCTGTACTTGTGATTTCCACAGACGCACGGACGGACAGACAGACAAACAGACGGACGGACATGGTTAAATCGAATTAGGAGATAATTCTGAGCCAGAATATATATACCTGCCACGCCTCCTTTAAGCGTTACAAACGGAAGAACAAAGTGAATATATCCTCATCACTTCGGGTGTAGGGTATAATAAGGTCATGAGAAAAAAAGCAACACTGCTGCTTTCTTTCTTCATTTGACGCAAAACGCAACATTGTTTACAAGCAGCAGGCAGAGAAATCGGACAATTTTTTACTTCTGTGCCCGCTGCTTTGCCGTGCTGCCTGTGCCTCTCGAACAGCAAAGCAGCATGGCTCCTCTCAATTTCGCCATAAGAAATACACGTAATTTGCTCTTTTTGGTTTCTCTGAAGCGCTTCATGCCAGGCCAGCACTGGGCGTGAGCCATAACACATAGAAGCGCAAAAGCTAAAAGACGGTACTTTGCCGTTATCATATAGCAGTACACTCACAGTAACATAGAGCTTGACGAGCAACCCGTGTGTAGACTTTTGTCGGCCACTGTATACAATTAAACCTCCTGTCCGCTCGAGACCGGGCTTACTATTATTTTACGAGCTTTTATTAAGGAGAGGATATTTGGTTTAACAAAAAAAAACAGAAATAATATAACTGTTCACGTTATTTTTATACCCTACACCCGAAGGGATGAGGGTATATTCACTTTGTTCTTCCGTTTGTAACGCATTAAAGGAGGCGTGGCAGGTATAGAAAAGTATATATATTCTGGCTCAGAATCACCTCCTGAGTCGATTTAGCCATGTCCGTCCGTCTGTCTGTCTGTCTGTCTGTCTGTCTGTCTGTCTGTCTGTCTGTCTGTCTGTAGAAATCACGATTACGGGAGAACGAATAGAGCTAACGCCATAAAATTCGGTACGAATATTCCTTGTCACCATAGGCTGTTTGGTATTGAAAATGGAGAAAATCGGTCCAGTGCCACGCCTACTTTTTATAGAAAATATGAATTTTTCCTTGCTTTTAGCTCAATTTCTCAGCTTGTAGAGCGAGTTTAAAGCTAAAATTTCATTCCCGAGTCCATGGTGTCAAACTTAAATACACTCTTAAAAATGGGCGTGGTACGCCCACTGGTGACAAAAATCACGGTAGGAGAAGAACAAATGGAGATATAGTCTTGAGGTTTGCCACGATTCTCGCATTCTCTTCTCTTCTCCTAAAATATTCTAAAAAATTATAATAAAATAAAAAGTTATCTCACATAAAATGGGCGTAACACGCCCACCGGTATACCATACCATATAATGACGTGTTTGTTGAGAAAAACGGTGCTGTAAAAATGAGTTACTATATAAAAATTTACTATATGTAAATGTAATGAAAGTGGGCGTCACCCGCCTACTTTTTATCGTCACTTCGACAGATACGGGTGTAGGGTATATGAGGTTCGGCCAGGCCGAAGTTAACGCTCTTACTTGTTTAAAATATTTTTTTCAATTTTAACTTGTGTGTTTAGAAAATTCCCTCTATCGCCTAAATGGAGGAAATCGACCCCTTTCTCTCCCATACGACTTTTTCTTATCTCGACTTAACCTATACGTCCTAACCGTTTAATGCATCTTATGCGGACAACCTGTATATAAATTTCGGTGTACTTTTATTAGAAAAAATTAAAATTTTTAGAAATGGCGGAGATATATAATTTAAAAACTCCAAAAAGTAGACCTCCTTTCAGAGGCCATGATGTGAACAAATAAAACAGCGGGTTCATTTCAAATTCTTAAAGAGTATTACAAATATATCCTCGATAAATAGAAGGGCAGAAAAAATTCCATTAAAATTTTTTTACGGAAAAAACAAAAAAGTTTGTCATACTTTCAACTTTGAGCCCCTTCAGCATCTATTAAGATGTACTTGACTCAGCAGAGATATTTCAACATTTCTATGTAGTTTGCAAAAAAATCGCTTTCAAAATCTGCATCCGTTCAAAAGTTACACATTTTTTGCCGATAGTTTTCTTTTTTAAGCCACTGTGCATTGGCGAAATATCATGCTTGCAATCACGCAATTTAATAGCAATTTTAATTTAATTGCTAAAGCGGCCTAAATTTTTTTATTAAAGAGATAATTAGGCTTGAAAAGAACAAGAAAATGACAGAGAAACATTCGTTGATATGTTTAGCGTAAAGACAACTTTAATTTGAAAAAATCACCCCTTTACATCTTGTCATCCTCCCCCGGCTGCCCTGGCATCTTGCCACCGGGGCGAGCCTCTCCCGGCTCCCCAACCCTGGAAAGCCTCTGAACACTTGAACACTTGAAGACTGAACTCTGAACACATTTTTAGACACTTTATTATCAGTTGATAGTATTAATTTCAACTGGAGCTTTTCACGAAGCAGCTTTTCTTAAATTCGCATTTAACTTATCATAAAGAATAGTGTCATTAATCATTGCAGCTTGTCATAAATATGGTGAATTTTATAATCAAGAGACGCAACACAAAAGTGAATTTGTGGTGATGACCGAAGTCATTTCGTTTTGAATTTTCAGTTTGAATTTACCCTTCGATGATGATGGCAACAGCTTGTCAGGAAATGCCCTGCCCGGCCCCGACTACCGGCGCAACGGCTATGGCAGTAACCTCACTAGTGCAAGCACTTTTGGTCGCCCAGTGCAGCATTTCGAATCCTGACATTTGGCCTCCCGATTATGCAGATTCGGCCCTGAGACCGGGTGGCCTCGATAACTTTGACTTCGTAGTGATAGGAGCGGGTTCGGCGGGCTCCGTTGTCGCAAGTCGTCTCAGTGAAAACGCCAATTGGAGAGTTTTGCTGCTCGAAGCGGGCGGTGATCCACCCCAAGAATCAGAAATACCGGGATTTTTTTACAACCTACAGCACACTGAATTCGTGTGGAATTATTGGACTGAGCCCACGGACCGTGCGTCTCTGGCATATAGAAATGCAAGTACTTATTGGCCTCGCGGTAAATTTATTGGTGGGAGTGGCGGCGCTAATGCAATGTATTACGTCCGTGGTAATCGTCGAGATTTCGGCATCTGGTTACAGCAGGGCAATCGTGGTTGGGGATGGAATGATGTAAAACCTTATTTCGAAAAATCTGTACGTTCTCAAACGGGTAACGCTGGTACCGAGCCGCGGGGTTATCTGGTGGTAAGTGAAGCCGAAAGGCCCACCTCGCCAATTGATATAAGATTACAAAATATGGTTTTTGACGGTGCCAATGAGTTGGGTATTCCACGAGTAGAACACATTGAAGAGGGTCACGATACAGGTTACACTCTTTTGCCGGGAACTTATAAGGATGGCATACGCACAAGTCCCGCCAAAACGTATCTGGGTGGGAAGTTGGCCAAGAGGCCCAATCTGCATGTGATCAAGAATGCGCAAGCGACACGGATCAATTTCGACACGACTGGTAACGAAGTGACGTCAGTGAGTTTCACTCTGCGCGGCAAACATGACCTCGAAGTAACTCCAAGGAAGGAGCTGGTTCTGTCAGCGGGCAGCATCGACTCAGCAAAGCTGTTACTGCTCTCTGGCGTTGGACCGCGAAAGCATTTGAGAAGTCTGCAGATACCGGTGCGACATGAATTGCCCGTGGGTGAAAATCTTCAAGATCATCTTGTGGTGGCAGCATTTTTCAAAATACCGCCCGGAACAGAGAAGAACAACGCGACAAAGGACGGACTGGATGACATCTACAATTATTTCATAAATAAAAGTGGAAGACTTTCCAGCCATAGTCCACGGGCCCTCAGCGCTTTCTTGAACACCCTTGATGGCTTCGAGATTCCTTATCCAGACATTGAATACCATTATTCGGACTTTCGGCGCGGTGAAGCTGATAGACTGCGTGCCTGGACCCAAGCAGTAACAATAGAGGAAAAGTATGTGCAGCACTTTCTGAAGGAGCTGGAGTCCAACCACTTGCTTTTAAGTTACGCGATTCTCTTGCAACCCAAATCAAGGGGGCACATAAGACTACGCAGCGCAAACTACAAGGATTCACCGAAGATTTTCGCCAACTATTTGCAGGACCCCGACGATGTGGAATCGTTGTTGCGTGGCATAAGACATCTTCTGCGGATGGAAAAGACAGCAGCCTTTAAGGCTATGTCTGCTCAATTGGTCCATGTTCCGATCGAAGAGTGTGATCGTCACGAGTTCAAGACACGCGCTTATTGGCGCTGTTACATGAAATATTTTAGCACTACATTGTATCATCCTACGGGAACGGTGAAGATGGGTCCCCTTGCCAACGGTACCGCATGCGTGGATGACCATCTGCGATTGCATGGCGTGAGGAATATGCGCGTGATCGATGCCAGCATTATGCCGAATATAGTCAGTGCCAACACTAATGCGGCGACGGTGATGATTGGCGAAAAGGGTGCGGATCTCATAAAGAACCGTTGGGGGGTACAGAAGAAACATACAAAGGGATAATAAAGAAGAATGCGAAGGAGGAAAGGTGGATGGTGCGGATAGAAAAAGTAAGAAATAAAATTGCACGCCATCCACATTTGATAAGAATTCAATGCGGTATAGTTTTTCCTTACATTAAATTGCGGAACTTTTATAAAATAAACTTCGTTTATTTTTTATAATTTTTTGAATGAAACGGAAATTACTGAATCATTTTCAATTATTGTTGTACTTTTTGATCAATAAACTTGAGAAGTATGGAATTTATTTGTTTTTATTTAAAATGACAGATAATTTAAAATATTCTATAACAGTTTTTGATTTCTAATGTTAAGGCTTCTAAATCCAGTAGTTTTTAATGGATTTTCATGATTTAAAAACGTTTACTTAGCGCTAAATTTTTTCTCTTCGGCCTTTTAAAAAAAAGAAGTCTAAAAATGTGTTTAGTAGAAAGAAAGTTATAATCATTAAAGTAACGCGAGTTATGCAAATTTTGCAAAAAAAAAAAGATTAAATCGCCATTATCTAGAAGTTGTCTCTTAATATCTTCGCTATTAAACGATGCTATAGCGATGCTGATGAAGTAGCTCATATTGACTCTATTTTCCTTGTAGTTCTAGACAGTGGCGTTTCTAGGCTTGGTGTCACCCGTGGCGGATGTGAATGTATCATCGCTATTTACATATATACATATATCTATTTATATACAGTGGCCAAAAAAATTCTACCACTCCATCATTCTAATAATGATGTAGTTTTCTTTTGAATCTGTTTTTAATGAAACAAAAAAAAAACAACGTGCTTTAACAAAAACCTAAAAAGTTATTCACGAAAAACAAATTGTTGACAAAAGTCTACATACAACCTATAATCTACAACAAAAATATGCTTTAAGGTACTGGAAATTTTTGCTGAACCTAAATTGAATATTTAGTTGGACATCTATAACTGCCTGTAGACATCTGGGCATTAAAGTTACTAAATTTTCATCTTCTGCGGGTGTTGCTATACCTTGCCATTCTTCCCTTAGCCTTACCTTTCGCATTGGAGAACTGATAATAGCATATTTTCTCAGTTTACGCTCCAGAAGCTCCCAAACGTGCTTCAATAACGTTTTAGTCCGGGCTTTGAGGTAGGTTATACAACTGTCGTGGGACATAATAAAGCAGCAAATTTTTAAAAAAGTAAGCGATGTGTTTTGGATCGCTATTCTGTTGGAAATCATTATTATTCTAAGTTCTTTGAATTGTTCGTTGATCAAAAATCTTATCTGGACTTATTGCTAGCTGTTCCGCAAACTTTGTGGCATTCACTTTCAGTCTATTTTGAGTAGTATTCGTGTTTTTAAAGTTATTGAATATTGTTTCTGAATATTGTTTTCAACTGTTGATTTACTAAATTTAAAACTTTTGATATTTCACCAAACGATTTGTTCTCATTTCTATATTTCACAACTATAGCACATCAGTTGAAAATTTTTTTCGAAAACCCATTGTCATAATCAAATACTCCTTAAAACTGTGCAAACTGCAACTGAATACAATTTATTAGAAACCTAAAGCTGAAAGCCCAGTGCTGGCGCATCGTGAAGCGCCTCATTTACGCTCTTCGTAAGAGCGACTCTTGCAAGAGAGCCGTTTCTTTGTTTTTACGCAAAACAGAGACCCACGGTTGTATTTTTAATTAAATTTTTGTGGCTATATGGGCGAAAAGTAATGATAAGGACGTGAGTGAAATAGAAGTTCAAAAGTAGAAGGTCAAAATAAAAACTTAAAAAATATCAATTCTTTTAAGTAAAAAGCATCCTTATATAAGTTTATATCTAGTTATCCGTTAAATCATTAAATCATTAAACTGAAATGTATCATGTATAAAAAAGGCTGTCCCATTTTATACTTTAATTGTCATTTAAGGGAGAAAAAAATTATTTTGTAAAACGAAGTAAGCATTTTTTTTAAAGGTTGAATTATCTTCATAATAATGGGAGTAATCACAAAAGTTTTTATTAGATAAAGGAAAGGCCCTGAAATATCTTTTTAACTTTTATCCTTTTTTTAAGCTCATATACCCTACACCGGGATCAAAGTGATAAAAGTGGGCGGGTGACATCTACTTTTTTAAATTTACAGGAAGCAAATTTTGATCTATTAACTCGTCTACAACACCGCTTTCCTACCAAACACCTCATTATATGGTATAGTATATAAGTGGGCGTGTCACGCCCATTTTTGAGAATATATTTTAGTCTAAGATGGTGGACTCGGAAATAAAATTTTTGCTGAAAATTCGGTTTACAAGCCAAGAAAGTGAGCTTAAAGCACAGATGAGTGCATATTTTTTATCAAAAGTGGGCTTGGCACTGGTCAGATTTTCAATACCAAACAGCGTAGGATAACAAAGAATATTCGTGCCAAATTTCATGACGATACCTCTATTCGTTCTCCTGTACTCGTGATTTCCACAGACGCACGGACGGACAGACAGACAAACAGACGGACGGACATGGTTAAATCGAATTAGGAGATAATTCTGAGCCAGAATATATATACCTGCCACGCCTCGTTTAAAGCGTTACAAACGGAAGAACAAAGTGAATATATCCTCATCACTTCGGGTGTAGGGTATAATAAGGTCATGAGAAAAAAAGCAACACTGCTGCTTTCTTTCTTCATTTGACGCAAAACGCAACATTGTTTACAAGCAGCAGGCAGAGAAATCGGACAATTTTTTACTTCTGTGTTGTAACTGTTCACGTTATTTTTTAAAATATTTTTTTCAATTTTAACTTGGGTGTTTAGAAAATTCCCTCTATCGCCTAAATGGAGGAAATCGACCCCTTTCTCTCCCATACGACTTTTTCTTATCTCGACTCAAACTATACGTCCTAACCGTTTAATGCATCTTATGCGGACAACCTGTATATAAATTTCGGTGTACTTTTATTAGAAAAAATTAAAATTTTTAGAAATGGCGGAGATATATAATTTAAAAACTCCAAAAAGGAGACCTCCTTTCAGAGGCCATGATGTGAACAAACAATACAGCGGGCTCATTTCAAATTCCTTACGAGTACGAGTATTACAAATATATCCTTGATAAATAGAAAGGCAGAAAAAATTCCATTAAAATTTGTTTACGGAAAAAACAAAAAAGTTTGTCATACTTTCAACTTTGAGCCCCTTCAGCCTCTATTAAGATGTACTTGACTCAGCAGAGATATTTCAACATTTCTATGTAGATTGCAAAAAAATCGCTTTCAAAATCTGCATCCGTTCAAAAGTTACACATTTTTTGCCGATAGTTTTCTTTTTTAAGCCACTGTGCATTGGCGAAATATCATGCTTGCAATCACGCAATTTAATAGCAATTTTAATTTAATTGCTAAAGTGGCCTAAATTTTTTTATTAAAGAGATAATTAGGCTTGAAAAGAACAAGAAAATGACAGAGAAACATTCGTTGATATGTTTAGCGTAAAGACAACTTTAATTTGAAAAAATCACCCCTTTACATCTTGTCATCCTCCCCCGGCTGCCCTGGCATCTTGCCACCGGGGCGGGCCTCTCCCGGCTCCCCAACCCTGGAAAGCCTCTACACCTAGACATTTTATTATCAGTTGATAGTATTAATTTTAACTGGAGCTTTTCACGAAGCAGCTTTTCTTAAATTCGCATTTAACTTATCATAAAGAATAGTGTCATTAATCATTGCAGCTTGTCATAAATATGGTGAATTTTATAATCAAGAGACGCAACACAAAAGTGAATTTGTGGTGATGACCGAAGTCATTTCGTTTTGAATTTTCAGTTTGAATTTACCCTTCGATGATGATGGCAACAGCTTGTCAGGAAATGCCCTGCCCGGCCCCGACTACCGGCGCAACGGCTATGGCAGTAACCTCACTAGTGCAAGCACTTTTGGTCGCCCAGTGCAGCATTTCGAATCCTGACATTTGGCCTCCCGATTATGCAGATTCGGCCCTGAGACCGAGTGGCCTCGATAACTTTGACTTCGTAGTGATAGGAGCGGGTTCGGCGGGCTCCGTTGTCGCAAGTCGTCTCAGTGAAAACGCCAATTGGAGAGTTTTGCTGCTCGAAGCGGGCGGTGATCCACCCCAAGAATCAGAAATACCGGGATTTCTTTACAACCTACAACACACGGAATTCGTGTGGAACTATTCGACTGAGCCCACGGACCGTGCTTCTCTGGCACTTGGAAATGCAAGTACTTATTGGCCTCGCGGTAAATTTCTTGGTGGGAGTGGCGGCGCTAATGCAATGCATTACGTCCGTGGTAATCGTCGAGATTTCGGCATCTAGTTACAGCAGGGCAATCGTGGTTGGGGATGGAATGATGTAAAACCTTATTTCGAAAAATCAGTACGTCCTCAAACGGGTAACGCTGGTGCCGAGCCGCGGGGTTATCTGGTGGTAAGTGAAGCCGAAAGGCCCACCTCGCCAATTGATATAAGATTACAAAATATGGTTTTTGACGGTGCCAATGAGTTGGGTATTCCACGAGTAGAACACATTGAAGAGGGTCACGATACAGGTTACACTATTTTGCCGGGAACTTGTAAGGATGGCCTGCGCACAAGTTCCGCCAAGACGTATCTGGGTGGGAAGTTGGCCAAGAGGCCCAATCTGCATGTGATCAAGAATGCGCAAGCGACACGCATCAATTTCGACGCGACTGGTAACCAAGTGACCTCAGTGAGTTTCACTGTGCGCGGCAAACATGACCTCGAAGTAACTCCGAGGAAGGAGCTGGTTCTGTCGGCGGGCAGCATCGACTCAGCAAAGCTTTTACTGCTCTCTGGCGTTGGACCGCGAGAGCATTTGAGAAGTCTGCAGTTACCGGTGCGACATGAATTGCCCGTGGGTGAAAATCTTCAAGATCATCTTGTGGTGGCAGCATTTTTCAAAATACCGCCCGGAACAGAGAAGAACAACGCGACAAAGGACGGACTGGATGACATCTACAATTATTTCATAAATAAAAGTGGAAGACTTTCCAGCCATAGTCCACGGGCCCTCAGCGCTTTCTTGAACACCCTTGATGGCTTCGAGATTCCTTATCCAGACATTGAATACCATTATTCGGACTTTCGGCGCGGTGAAGCTGATAGACTGCGTGCCTGGACCCAAGCAGTAACAATAGAGGAAAAGTATGTGCAGCACTTTCTGAAGGAGCTGGAGTCCAACCACTTGCTTTTAAGTTACGCGATTCTCTTGCAACCCAAATCAAGGGGGCACATAAGACTACGCAGCGCAAACTACAAGGATTCACCGAAGATTTTCGCCAACTATTTGCAGGACCCCGACGATGTGGAATCGTTGTTGCGTGGCATAAGACATCTTCTGCGGATGGAAAAGACAGCAGCCTTTAAGGCTATGTCTGCTCAATTGGTCCATGTTCCGATCGAAGAGTGTGATCGTCACGAGTTCAAGACACGCGCTTATTGGCGCTGTTACATGAAATATTTTAGCACTACATTGTATCATCCTACGGGAACGGTGAAGATGGGTCCCCTTGCCAACGGTACCGCATGCGTGGATGACCATCTGCGATTGCATGGCGTGAGGAATATGCGCGTGATCGATGCCAGCATTATGCCGAATATAGTCAGTGCCAACACTAATGCGGCGACGGTGATGATTGGCGAAAAGGGTGCGGATCTCATAAAGAACCGTTGGGGGGTACAGAAGAAACATACAAAGGGATAATAAAGAAGAATGCGAAGGAGGAAAGGTGGATGGTGCGGATAGAAAAAGTAAGAAATAAAATTGCACGCCATCCACATTTGATAAGAATTCAATGCGGTATAGTTTTTCCTTACATTAAATTGCGGAACTTTTATAAAATAAACTTCGTTTATTTTTTATAATTTTTTGAATGAAACGGAAATTACTGAATCATTTTCAATTATTGTTGTACTTTTTGATCAATAAACTTGAGAAGTATGGAATTTATTTGTTTTTATTTAAAATGACAGATAATTTAAAATATTCTATAACAGTTTTTGATTTCTAATGTTAAGGCTTCTAAATCCAGTAGTTTTTAATGGATTTTCATGATTTAAAAACGTTTACTTAGCGCTAAATTTTTTCTCTTCGGCCTTTTAAAAAAAAGAAGTCTAAAAATGTGTTTAGTAGAAAGAAAGTTATAATCATTAAAGTAACGCGAGTTATGCAAATTTTGCAAAAAAAAAAAGATTAAATCGCCATTATCTAGAAGTTGTCTCTTAATATCTTCGCTATTAAACGATGCTATAGCGATGCTGATGAAGTAGCTCATATTGACTCTATTTTCCTTGTAGTTCTAGACAGTGGCGTTTCTAGGCTTGGTGTCACCCGTGGCGGATGTGAATGTATCATCGCTATTTACATATATACATATATCTATTTATATACAGTGGCCAAAAAAATTCTACCACTCCATCATTCTAATAATGATGTAGTTTTCTTTTGAATCTGTTTTTAATGAAACAAAAAAAAAACAACGTGCTTTAACAAAAACCTAAAAAGTTATTCACGAAAAACAAATTGTTGACAAAAGTCTACATACAACCTATAATCTACAACAAAAATATGCTTTAAGGTACTGGAAATTTTTGCTGAACCTAAATTGAATATTTAGTTGGACATCTATAACTGCCTGTAGACATCTGGGCATTAAAGTTACTAAATTTTCATCTTCTGCGGGTGTTGCTATACCTTGCCATTCTTCCCTTAGCCTTACCTTTCGCATTGGAGAACTGATAATAGCATATTTTCTCAGTTTACGCTCCAGAAGCTCCCAAACGTGCTTCAATAACGTTTTAGTCCGGGCTTTGAGGTAGGTTATACAACTGTCGTGGGACATAATAAAGCAGCAAATTTTTAAAAAAGTAAGCGATGTGTTTTGGATCGCTATTCTGTTGGAAATCATTATTATTCTAAGTTCTTTGAATTGTTCGTTGATCAAAAATCTTATCTGGACTTATTGCTAGCTGTTCCGCAAACTTTGTGGCATTCACTTTCAGTCTATTTTGAGTAGTATTCGTGTTTTTAAAGTTATTGAATATTGTTTCTGAATATTGTTTTCAACTGTTGATTTACTAAATTTAAAACTTTTGATATTTCACCAAACGATTTGTTCTCATTTCTATATTTCACAACTATAGCACATCAGTTGAAAATTTTTTTCGAAAACCCATTGTCATAATCAAATACTCCTTAAAACTGTGCAAACTGCAACTGAATACAATTTATTAGAAACCTAAAGCTGAAAACCCAGTGCTGGCGCATCGTGAAGCGCCTCATTTACGCTCTTCGTAAGAGCGACTCTTGCAAGAGAGCCGTTTCTTTGTTTTTACGCAAAACAGAGACCCACGGTTGTATTTTTAATTAAATTTTTGTGGCTATATGGGCGAAAAGTAATGATAAGGACGTGAGTGAAATAGAAGTTCAAAAGTAGAAGGTCAAAATAAAAACTTAAAAAATATCAATTCTTTTAAGTAAAAAGCATCCTTATATAAGTTTATATCTAGTTATCCGTTAAATCATTAAATCATTAAACTGAAATGTATCATGTATAAAAAAGGCTGTCCCATTTTATACTTTAATTGTCATTTAAGGGAGAAAAAAATTATTTTGTAAAACGAAGTAAGCATTTTTTTTAAAGGTTGAATTATCTTCATAATAATGGGAGTAATCACAAAAGTTTTTATTAGATAAAGGAAAGGCCCTGAAATATCTTTTTAACTTTTATCCTTTTTTTAAGCTCATATACCCTACACCGGGATCAAAGTGATAAAAGTGGGCGGGTGACATCTACTTTTTTAAATTTACAGGAAGCAAATTTTGATCTATTAACTCGTCTACAACACCGCTTTCCTACCAAACACCTCATTATATGGTATAGTATATAAGTGGGCGTGTCACGCCCATTTTTGAGAATATATTTTAGTCTAAGATGGTGGACTCGGAAATAAAATTTTTGCTGAAAATTCGGTTTACAAGCCAAGAAAGTGAGCTTAAAGCACAGATGAGTGCATATTTTTTATCAAAAGTGGGCTTGGCACTGGTCAGATTTTCAATACCAAACAGCGTAGGATAACAAAGAATATTCGTGCCAAATTTCATGACGATACCTCTATTCGTTCTCCTGTACTCGTGATTTCCACAGACGCACGGACGGACAGACAGACAAACAGACGGACGGACATGGTTAAATCGAATTAGGAGATAATTCTGAGCCAGAATATATATACCTGCCACGCCTCGTTTAAAGCGTTACAAACGGAAGAACAAAGTGAATATATCCTCATCACTTCGGGTGTAGGGTATAATAAGGTCATGAGAAAAAAAGCAACACTGCTGCTTTCTTTCTTCATTTGACGCAAAACGCAACATTGTTTACAAGCAGCAGGCAGAGAAATCGGACAATTTTTTACTTCTGTGTTGTAACTGTTCACGTTATTTTTTAAAATATTTTTTTCAATTTTAACTTGGGTGTTTAGAAAATTCCCTCTATCGCCTAAATGGAGGAAATCGACCCCTTTCTCTCCCATACGACTTTTTCTTATCTCGACTCAAACTATACGTCCTAACCGTTTAATGCATCTTATGCGGACAACCTGTATATAAATTTCGGTGTACTTTTATTAGAAAAAATTAAAATTTTTAGAAATGGCGGAGATATATAATTTAAAAACTCCAAAAAGGAGACCTCCTTTCAGAGGCCATGATGTGAACAAACAATACAGCGGGCTCATTTCAAATTCCTTACGAGTACGAGTATTACAAATATATCCTTGATAAATAGAAAGGCAGAAAAAATTCCATTAAAATTTGTTTACGGAAAAAACAAAAAAGTTTGTCATACTTTCAACTTTGAGCCCCTTCAGCCTCTATTAAGATGTACTTGACTCAGCAGAGATATTTCAACATTTCTATGTAGATTGCAAAAAAATCGCTTTCAAAATCTGCATCCGTTCAAAAGTTACACATTTTTTGCCGATAGTTTTCTTTTTTAAGCCACTGTGCATTGGCGAAATATCATGCTTGCAATCACGCAATTTAATAGCAATTTTAATTTAATTGCTAAAGTGGCCTAAATTTTTTTATTAAAGAGATAATTAGGCTTGAAAAGAACAAGAAAATGACAGAGAAACATTCGTTGATATGTTTAGCGTAAAGACAACTTTAATTTGAAAAAATCACCCCTTTACATCTTGTCATCCTCCCCCGGCTGCCCTGGCATCTTGCCACCGGGGCGGGCCTCTCCCGGCTCCCCAACCCTGGAAAGCCTCTACACCTAGACATTTTATTATCAGTTGATAGTATTAATTTTAACTGGAGCTTTTCACGAAGCAGCTTTTCTTAAATTCGCATTTAACTTATCATAAAGAATAGTGTCATTAATCATTGCAGCTTGTCATAAATATGGTGAATTTTATAATCAAGAGACGCAACACAAAAGTGAATTTGTGGTGATGACCGAAGTCATTTCGTTTTGAATTTTCAGTTTGAATTTACCCTTCGATGATGATGGCAACAGCTTGTCAGGAAATGCCCTGCCCGGCCCCGACTACCGGCGCAACGGCTATGGCAGTAACCTCACTAGTGCAAGCACTTTTGGTCGCCCAGTGCAGCATTTCGAATCCTGACATTTGGCCTCCCGATTATGCAGATTCGGCCCTGAGACCGGGTGGCCTCGATAACTTTGACTTCGTAGTGATAGGAGCGGGTTCGGCGGGCTCCGTTGTCGCAAGTCGTCTCAGTGAAAACGCCAATTGGAGAGTTTTGCTGCTCGAAGCGGGCGGTGATCCACCCCAAGAATCAGAAATACCGGGATTTCTTTACAACCTACAACACACGGAATTCGTGTGGAACTATTCGACTGAGCCCACGGACCGTGCTTCTCTGGCACTTGGAAATGCAAGTACTTATTGGCCTCGCGGTAAATTTCTTGGTGGGAGTGGCGGCGCTAATGCAATGCATTACGTCCGTGGTAATCGTCGAGATTTCGGCATCTGGTTACAGCAGGGCAATCGTGGTTGGGGATGGAATGATGTAAAACCTTATTTCGAAAAATCAGTACGTCCTCAAACGGGTAACGCTGGTGCCGAGCCGCGGGGTTATCTGGTGGTAAGTGAAGCCGAAAGGCCCACCTCGCCAATTGATATAAGATTACAAAATATGGTTTTTGACGGTGCCAATGAGTTGGGTATTCCACGAGTAGAACACATTGAAGAGGGTCACGATACAGGTTACACTATTTTGCCGGGAACTTGTAAGGATGGCCTGCGCACAAGTTCCGCCAAGACGTATCTGGGTGGGAAGTTGGCCAAGAGGCCCAATCTGCATGTGATCAAGAATGCGCAAGCGACACGCATCAATTTCGACGCGACTGGTAACCAAGTGACCTCAGTGAGTTTCACTGTGCGCGGCAAACATGACCTCGAAGTAACTCCGAGGAAGGAGCTGGTTCTGTCGGCGGGCAGCATCGACTCAGCAAAGCTTTTACTGCTCTCTGGCGTTGGACCGCGAGAGCATTTGAGAAGTCTGCAGTTACCGGTGCGACATGAATTGCCCGTGGGTGAAAATCTTCAAGATCATCTTGTGGTGGCAGCATTGTTCAAAATACCGCCCGAAACAGAGAAGAACAACGCGACAAAAGACGGACTGGATGACATCTACAATTATTTCATAAATAAAAGTGGAAGACTTTCCAGTAATAGTCCACAGGCCCTCAGCGCTTTCTTGAACACCCTCGATGGCTTCGAGAGTCCTTATCCAGACATTGAATACCATTATTCGGACTTTCGGCGCGGTGAAGCTGATAAACTGCGTGCCTGGACCCAAGCAGTAACAATAGAGGAAAAGTATGTGCAGCACTTTCTGAAGGAGCTGGAGTCCAACCACTTGCTTTTAAGTTACGCGATTCTCTTGCAACCCAAATCAAGGGGGCGAATAAGATTACGCAGCGCAAACTACAAAGACTCACCGAAGATTTTCGCCAACTATTTGCAGGACCCAGATGATGTGGAATCGTTGTTGCGTGGCATACGACATCTCCTGCGAATGGAAAAGACAGCAGCCTTCGAGGCTATGTCTGCTCAATTGGTTCATGTTCCGATCGAAGAGTGTGATCGTCACGAGTTCAAGACACGCGCTTATTGGCGCTGTTACATGAAATATTTTACCACTACGTTGTACCATCCTACGGGAACGGTGAAGATGGGTCCCCTTGCCAACGGTACCTCATGCGTGGACGACCATCTGCGATTGCATGGCGTGAGGAATATGCGAGTGATCGATGCCAGTATTATGCCGAATATAGTTAGTGCCAACCCTAATGCGGCGACGGTGATGATTGGCGAAAAGGGCGCGGATCTCATAAAGAAGGTTTGGGGGGCATAAAGAGGGATAATAAAGAAGTAGGTGGTGGTGGGCAAGGTGGAGGGGTAATTATAATGTATTATGTTTCACTATGTAAAGTTGTGGAACTTTTGTCAAATGAATCATTTTTAAATAAATGTTTATTCTCTAAAATAGAACGAAGTTACTCAATGCTTATGAATTGTTGTTGGACTTCTTTGATCAATAGATTTAAAAATTTATTTACTTTTATTTAAAAATATAAATATTTCAAAGTGTTCTGAAATAGTTTTAAAACAGTTTAGAATAGTTCTCATGTGAAGGCTTCTAAATTTGGTAGTTTTAAATGGATTTTCATTATTTATAAAGGATTTTTTATTAAAGCAAGCAGAATTCTAAAAATTCGTTTAGAACGAAGAAAGTCATGACCATGATTAGTGTAAGGCGCGGTACGTAGGTTTGGCCAAAGGAAAAAAAATCGCCATTATCTAAAAGATAGCTATAAATACCTTTGCGAATAATATTATACGACTTTATACTCGTATAGCAATCTGTCTTCGATTGCTTTTTGGCATATTAAAAAAATAAAAATTAATAAAATGGACAAAATTAATTGAGATGGAGGGGAAAACAAACAAGAAGAGCAAAGAACAGCTCTATCTTCTTAATCCCGAAACAATGTATAATTAATATAAAGAACCAAAGTATAATTAATATATCTTCTTGGTAAAGACCAAGATTTAAAATTTAAATCATATATGCAAATATGAGAGAGAAGACAAAATCCTGAACGATAAAATCCCGACAATTTTAAAAATTCCCAATGACAAAATCCCGAAACGACAAAATCCAAAATTAATTTTATTGCGGAGCGGTTTGTGTTTGATTTCGTGAAAGATGTCTAACAAATACGTATTGTACAATGTACATATCACAGCAACCATGTCACCATTCCACGTCCTTTAATAAACTTCACATTACCCAGAAGATTCTGCTGATTGAGGATTATGATCCCTGCCGCGGCCGAAGGCCGCCAATACCCGAAAATACCTGTATGCAAAAAACTTCACAAGAAAAACCTGTGAAAAACCGTGGAAAAACCTGTATGCAAAAAACTTCACATTACAGAGAAGATTCTGCTGATTGAGGGTTATGATCTCTGCCTCCCGCCCGACGGCCGCCAATACGCGGAAAAACCTGTATGCAAAAAGCTTCACATTACCAAGAAGATTCTGCTGATTGAGGGTTATGATCCCTGGCGCGGCCGAAGGTCGCCAATACGCAGAAAAACCTGTATGCAAAAAACTTCACATTACAGAGAAGATTCTGCTGATTGAGGGTTATGATCCCTGCCTCCCGACCGAAGGCCGCCAATACGCGGAAAAACCTGTATGCAAAAAACTTCACATTACCGAGAGGATTCTGCTGATGAGGGTATGATCCCTGCCGCGGCCGAAGGCCGCCAATACGCGGAAAAAACCTGTATGCAAAAAACTTCACATTACCGAGAGGATTCTGCCAACATCTTTTAAATAAGCTAAAGCTGCATAAACTAAAGTAGTAAGTGTATCATATTATATACCGTTGTAAAGGTAAAAGAACAGGCTTTTCAAAAATATATTTTATTTTGTGTCTAAATGCATTCGTTTAGGAGAAAAAAAATATTGTTTTGAGGAACATTCAAATTGCAAATCTTGCATTAAGATTTTATGCTTTATCTGTACGAATTTGCGCAAGGTAATTTTCGATGCAAGAATTTCGGGATTTTGTCATTCGGGATTTTGTCGCTTCGACATTTTGTCGTTCGGGATTTCGTTACCAACCCTAAAATATTATTGTTTGCGAATGGAACATTGTACTGAAGACAGAAGATTAGAAAAAATTCTTTCGAAGAGATAAAATTATTACGGCTTACGACTTACTTTACTTAGTTACGTAGTTAATATTACGACTTAGTTACGTAATATTAATATTACGACTTACTTATTACTATTTACTCATATTGTTGACTTTTCCTAAAGCAGGCACTCGTCAAAGTACTCACCTATAAAGAAACAGAAAAGAGAAATTAAAACAATGGAAAAAAACTGAATTAAAATAAACATGTAATGGTTAATAATTTCTATTAATCATTTATGAATACCTGAAAAATCACAATAATTTTCGAATATAGAAATTATTATATTAATTATTATATTAATTAAATATTCGATTATATTAATTTTCAAGAAGTCATTTCATGTAAAAGTAAAAACTTTTACTTAGCTTTAGAATTTAATTTTCGGTTACCCGGATTATTCGAATTTACAAAATTATAATTTTTCTTGGTTTGTAATAGATTACCCGAGTTAATCAAATCTGAGCTAAAGCACTGTTTTCTTACGATAATTTATAAAAACTTTAAATAAAATCGTTAACTGGAGAAGTATAAAGAAAATAACTTGTCAGTGTAATTCGCCTTTCGTCTGAGTTATATTTAAAATTGTTCCCCTATTGCAATGCAATGCAAAATTTTAAATCAGTACCAATCATTTCCCTTCAATCTCAAAATTAAGTTAATAAAACGTTTTTCATGTTAAGTTGTTTTGAGCCCGATTGCATGAAGTTTTTTGTTACTCGCTACTCTTAAGTGCATTGGCAGCAACCGTCTGATAACCCACCTTAAGGCCAAATACACGCATCTATACGTATTAGCAAAAATAATCCTCAAACAAGAAATACGATTGAGGTTCATTTAGCCTAAAGCCTTTAAATGGTATACAACGAAGAAAGCGAAAATTGTGAAAAGCAACCCTTTTGGGATTGAGATTTGAGTACGTACCAGTATATCGGATAAATTTAGTAATAGAAAATGAGGAGGATAGCAAAAAGTTCAAATTGGAAACAGGCTAATAAACCTTGATTCAATTTACAACAAATCTATCCAGGAATTATTCTGATGGAAGCGTACTGTTTGCGCTCACATTTGTTTTATAATTTCTTAGTTAAAAAACTTATTTTAAATTTAAATTTCGTAATTTTATTACTATTTATTTTTATTAGTAATTTGGGTGAACACAAATTTGTGATTTGTGACAAATTTGGATGAGCACAAATGAATTCACGAGTAACCAGATCTCATTGTTACTACACACAAAAAAGTCCATCACTAAAACAAAATGTAAATTTTAATATCTACCTTAAAGTATGCAAAGGAATATTATTTGATTTTTATATTTGCCCAAATAATTTCTTTCAAGCATTTTTTGCTACAAGTAAAGCGCTGTAAAAATTACAAAAATGGAACTGTAAATGGACGGAACAATAAGATCTCAATAACCGTAATCAAATTATGGAAAAATGCGAAAGCTTTTGATTTTTCTTTTTCCTAGGAGTTTCCTCACTCAGTCAGTTCCTCTCCTTTCGGCATAATTTCACTTTTTATGGTGAAACGAAATATGAGAAAGTGTGAAAAAGCAAGTAACATTAAAATGATAGAACCAATCAAATAAATGATAGCAGAGACTAAAAAACCAAATAAAAATGCGATCAATAACAACAACTTCAACACCAGCTACTAAGTCATACCAATCGTACGGGAATAAGCACTGCCGCAAATTTTATGCATATATTCGTTGCATACTTTCAGGCTATTTATTTTTTTTCACAACCTCGCTGGAAGGAACGCTGCACAATCGGATGTATCTAATATATTGTTTGCGTATAGTGTGGATATACATAATGCGGAATTTAGATAATAGTATGTATGTATTAGACGGCTGCATGAGACGTCTCGAAGGCTTGTTCATGACGTCTTGAAAGTTTCAGAGTTCTGAAATGGTTCCATTGCTTTCAAATAAAGCCATGACTTTCGGAAGCGCTGCTGAAAACATTACCACATATGACTCCGATAGTCACGGATTGATTCGAAATCAAATGGAAGCACTGCATCAACGCAAAAATGTTGCTATGTCAGTTTCGAATCATTCGAGATGTCTCATGCAGACCTCTAGTATATATAATAAGAATACAGTACCAAAAAGAAATCCATAGAAATTTGTTCATGACAACTCTGACCGAGTTTCTGATTCAGTGAGAGCTTATGAGTGCAAGTGGATTTCGAATCCACTATGATATTACTTAGTTCTTACACTCTTTCAATTTTTTGTTTAAAATTCTTATTAAATAAAACGATTTTAAATAAAAAGAGGAAACATTACAAATTTAAAAAAATTAACATTTAGACCAATATTAACATTAATGACAATTCATTCCTCTGTCTGACTTTGTGTCATCGAGAACAATGTGGTGAAAATTTGTTGACAAGTTTATGAAACTTCATGTATGATTCGTTTATGTTTTCTTAAACACATGAATTACTATGGACTATCCATAGTAAAAAAAACGTTAAGAATATTTTCAGGCGCCATTTAAAACATAAGCAGAGGAAAAATAGGGCAGCAAGTTTTCTTTCGGCTGTAAAAAGATTATTTCTATTCACGCCTGTCTGAAATCTTTCAAAACACTCATAATAAAAAGAAATAAGGAATAAGAAGAGGAAGAGAAAGAAGAAGGAAGAAGAAGAAGAGGAAGAAGAAACAATAGGTAAAAGATAAATAAATAACGGATAAATTATACAAAAATATTTGATGATTTTTAACACTTTTTCATGCATAATTTTTACATAATTTTTTATTTCCTGTTTCCCTTTTTTGCTTAAGCAGAAAAAAGGGTTGTCGCCATTTCATTAGCTAAAATGGTTCTCAATATTTGTTGTTTGGCTACTGGTGGGTCTTATGCTTTCTCTTCTTATTCTTTTTTACCCCATTTTATTTCTGAATAATTTTTCACCATCTATTTTCTTTAGCTCGAAAATTTTCTTCATTTCCTGAAATTCTAAGGACCGACGGACGTTTTTATTGTTCTATTTTTGGTAGAAATTTGAAGCTTTCTTTATCTTTTCATGATAAATGTAAATAAATGCAAGAAAAAAGGGTAAAGGAATTTCAGCCATGATTAAAGGTATCAAGAAAAGAAAAAGAAATATAAAACTGAATTCAAATAAAAAATAATTTTATGCGGATTTCACTAAAAAAATTTCCGAGTCATTATTACATTATAAGGAAGCGCATTTTAGAGATGTTAGAATTATATATAATTAAATACTTCAACGACATGGTCACACACATTCTGTGTGATAAAATGTAATAAATATATATTTTGGTTAAATAAATTTTGAAATAATTTAATCGGACTCTTTTGCGTTGACTCGAATTTTCGTGCGTGAGAATTTGAAATCGTAAAATGATACTCGTATTAACGTTTTCTTCACGACACGTTAAACGTAAAGAGGTATTAAAATGCATGCAGTACTTGGAAAACTATAACAATAATAATAATCGCATCAAATGTGGTTAAGAAGACAAATTAATGGCAAATAAAATTACACAAAAGTAAGCAAAAACGACATTTGAGAGAGTTCGTAAAATTTTAATTATTTAGAAAAAGGGTAAAGATTTTACTTATTTTGCGTCGTACATAAAAGATCAAAGCAAAACAAAATGACAAATTTTAAATTAATTTTCTTGTATTTAAAGAAACTCAGCTTTATCTTTCAATTTAACCTAAACCAGCCCACGAACTTAAGAACGAATTTCAATCCTCTTTAGATCCAGCATCGTCCGTCATAAATATTTTATTAATAAACACCGTGTAACCGTCAGCAACAGAAAGAGAATAAATTTTCTAGAAGACTACAAACACATTGAATAATGTACTTCGCCACACCATGCCCCGCCCCTTTCACTACTCCTCCTCTTACCAGGCACAACCGGCAAGACATTTACTACGTTATTTTGTAAAACACTTAAACGAAGTCGAAGCACTCAAAACTTTCTCGGTTTACAAACGAAATCGTTAAAGAACAGACAAAAGTTGGCAAGAAGAAAAAACCAGGACGATAACAGACGCCCTTAAAAAAGATACTAAGTTAGATGGTGTAGCCAGACAGAGAGAAAGACACACTTTTCTGCTTAACATACTACATACATTCGCCAATGGTGCTCGAAGGCAGCTAAAGGCAACAGCATTGCATACATTTAGGCACGCGAAGAAGATTCATCTCCGTGCTTCATTCCATTTGCATACTTTGCTATGCGCTCGCGTACTATTTGCGCACGAATGAAAGCCAGGAAGAAATTTTAAACTGTTTCTGACACGTTGACGATTTTGTCATAAGCGTCGTTTGGTTGCGAAAAAGAGCGATTGAGAAGAAAGAAGAAGGCATGAGAAGAAAGGCAACAGGAATGGCTAAAGCGTGCGAAAGAGAGAAGCGTTTAAATTTGTTGTTGGCGGTTGCTCGCGGACTAGGTTTTAAGAGGCTCGTAAATCTGCTTCTGATCAGGTGTCTTTTGTAAAGTTTTATTTTCTCCTTCTTCTACTTGTTCTTTATTGCTTTGGCGCTGTTTGTTTTTTGCTCTGAATGGAATAATTTTAAACTACTTAAAAATTTGAAAAGAAAAGTATTTTAATCTTTTCCTAAAACGTCTTCTCTTCTTGGCCATCTTCTTAAAATAATCATTTCAATGGAAATCCATGGATACTAATCAAACTTATTAAAAGAGCCTCTTTACGTTAAGACGTATAACTTTATTAATCCTTTATGGATTTTCACTATTATGAAAGGGCTGTTTAGCTGAAATTTTAAGTTTTTAAGAACAAAAGAGACCATAAAAATCCGTTAAGAAGTTAAAAGGGTATGCCCATTAGAGTAATGTAAGTACAAAGATTCGTATTCTTGATTTTTAAACATTTCGAAGTGATCTAAAATTAGTAATAAGTTCAAAATCAGAACAGTATCAGTACAGGATCAGTATCAGAACAGAATCAGATCAGTAATAAGATCAAAATTTAATACAATTATTGTAAATTTGAATCGATATTTTTCGTGTTTCATTCCTTTTACGTATCCTTATGAAAGGGTTATGTTCATATTTTACTTAACCCTTGGTTTAGGGGTTAACTTTCCAGAGGAAAAATAAATGATTCTAGTAGTTTATTAAACCTCAATCGACATAACTTTTTATAGCCTTATCCGGCAAGCCGATAGAGTCAATCTTCTCTTATTGTAAGCTTTCAGAAACTTTTTTAATATCATTAAAAACAATAAAAACCAATGTTAAAATAAAAATCAATCGCAGTAACATAAAACCAAGCCAAAAAAGTTGCTTTGGCACCTTGAAAGGTGTTTTTTTACAACCATACACACAATTAAGCCGTATTTTTCCTTCCATGCTCAACCCCAAATATGGTCTATTGCCATACACTTTAGGGTATAACAGCCCCCCTTCACCACGGCTAAGAGGTCTCATCACAAAAGTCCATGTTTTTTTTACTCTGACAAAAGGTATACAAAGAAGAACAAGCAACTGGCTTGTGACAACTGTTGCAGCGATATTAGATTGAAAGAGAGAGAGAGAGAAAAAGGACACAAAGGATTATCGAAAAAACAAATCTAATCCATTACTCAATCTCTTAAAAGATTCTCCCCTTAACCGAACAACCACAACCCTTCAGAGCAGAAACTTGTAGATACCATGAAGTAAATCTCTGTCCATCGTCTACTTCGTCCCTCTCTCGCTCTCTCTCTCTCTCTCCATCTAGCTTTCTTTCTCCCAATAGTCGCGCCAATGTAACAGCATTCATGAACCGTAACAGAGCAAAGTAATTCAAAACGGAAACACAAACAAATTGGCGCCATGGTGCACGTAACGGTAACTGGTTACCAACGGCGTCAGTGTTTAGGCGTTTGTTTTTTCTTTTCTTTTTGGAATATCCTTTTTCTTGTGAGAATTTTTTTTTTTTGAAAATTCTTTAGAAAACCTTACATCCCATTTAAACTTTTTATTTATTTTTACGAGTATTTGATTGTGTGGTCGGTACATTTGTTGCAGTTGAAGGGTTACGGACCAATTGAGCTGACACTTTGACCTATAAAAGTTGTTTTTCTGTCAAACCAACTTTGCCGGAGTCTTCAAAATGCTTGGTGTCAAAGAGTCACGGATCGATTTTAATCAAATTGAAAACTTTCTATTGTAAGAAGAGAGAGAGAAGAAAACAGCATTGGAAGGCGCTTCACGAATGTTTTAGGACGCTTCACGAAACTTTCAGGAATCAGAAATTCTTTTAAGACTTCATTCTCAGCAATGCTTCCCTAACTTTTTTTTTGTAAAATTGCGGAAGATTAAGAATATTTATTTACAAGAAATCTCGTGAAATTACGGTATTCAATCCATCACTTTTTACATTCATTCACAATCCTTTTTTTTCATGGCAAACATCCATAATCGTAACAAGTTACTATTAACAAAGTTGTTTTTATTTATTTTGATTTTTACACTTCATGCCATCCTCGTAAAGTCCACGAAACTCATTCTCATTGCCAACTACAAAAGGCCCATTCATAAAAATTTGTCTTCAATCGATTTTTAGTACCATTCCATAAAAAAATTACCATTCTTTTTAAAGGCCATAAAGCGTTAAGCTTTGCATATCGTATGTACACTCTGACAGTTATAATACGATATCTCTGGTTTATGAGTTTGATCGTTAAAGTGAGAAAGAGTATGATTGAGAAGAGAGTATTTATTTAACCCTAATTTTAACGCTTAATGATCGAGTAAAATAGAAAGCAGATAGAAGAGATTATACCGACAAGAACAGGGATGACCGCACTGCCAGGAATTTCGCCAGGAAAAACTGTAGGGCTTTGAACTAATTACACTAATGACCATTAGAAGATATAAAAAAAGTTCAGCTGAAGTCAAAAATTATCTAAAAAGCACATTTGAATGAACTTAATAAAATTCAAATTCTCCTTAAATTCACCGCATAATTTACAACCGCGCTAATAATAATTGTTTTTTTTTTTTAGTTTATTAGTTAATGATTTTTAATACGAAAGATTAAGGTTAAATTTTTAATTAAATTCAAATAGAATTTAACACTTTAGCTTATATTTTTTCAAATGAGCGAGTATCTTTTTATACGTTACAGCACAGTATAAAATGCTAATATTATGTGACATTTTTAGACAAGTGCCACCGCAGCAACCACCACAACAACAACAACATTAAGAATAACAACTAAATACAAAGCTAATTTTAATCAGCCGAATTCTAAAAAGAGACGTTAATAAAAGCGCCACAATTCAGACCAGACTGAAAAAAAATTAAGTTTGTCATTATAAAAAAACCATATAGAAAATAATAAAAGTAATAAAAAACAAGGAAAAGATATGTACAAAAAATTTCCGCCAGTAAATTTAAAAATAACAAAAAAAAAATTACAAGTGTTAATAAAAATTAATAGACATACAAAATAAACTCAACGCCGTGCGATAAATTGCGATTTGAGAAGAGATAAAAAACGAAAGTAAAGAGGAAATCAAAAACGTGTTTATATGCAGCGAATTTTACAAGAGAATAAAGCTTTTGTGATTTCAATAATAAATTTGTTAACAAAAAAATTAAAATCAGTAACAAAAAAGTAAAACAGCAACAAAAAATCACAACCAAAACATCAGTATCAGCAAAAAAACACGCCTAAATCAGGAAAAATCGTAAAAAAGTTATTAAACACAAAAATTATGTATTGGCAGTACCAAATTAGACACACATTCGTAGGTAGCCGCCTAACACTGATGATGTAGGCTGCTGGTAGGCAGATCGGAATCAGCCCAGTCGTTGGGAAGAAGGCGATGGATAGACCGACCAAGCCAATCACGAAAAAAAAACACTGAAACTCAGCTTAAAGCATTGAAGAAAATCGAAAGAAACGGACAAATTATGGAGCAAAGTCTGGAGAAAAAAGTAAACTTTCTCGTGTTATAAACACAATTCGCAAAAATTCTCTTAATGGAAAAACTAAAATGTTGTCAGAAACAAAAGAACAAAATTAATCCCAAAAAAGTCGTTTCAAAAGCTGCAGGTCATCATTTTGGATAGTTTTAGTAGTTTCGGAAACCGAAAAAACACCCAAAAACAACCCAGAAAAGAAGCTAAGAGACCAGAAAAAAGAAAAAAAACCCCATAAGGTGGTAGAAAGGCCCCCCCCCCCCCCCGAGGCTAGAACAGCGCAAAGTGTGAAGAATACTTTTTATGTCTAACCCTCCAGAAAGTATTATGTTAATTTTGTTCCAGCTTTTTATTTAAGTTGAAAAATACTTAAAATGAATACAAAGTTTCTGACGCATGAGCTTTTTGGTGGGAACGGAGGGCGTGGAGGGGGTGGAGGGTAGGTACAAAAAAAGGATGCAAAAAATGAGCATGTCATTGTAACATTCGGCTTTTACGCTTTGAAAGGCAAAAAAAGAAAATTATGAATGGGTTAGAAAATTGAATAATTTTAATGGTTGAACAAAAGACAAACCCTCTTACACCCTTAAACCCAAACATTCGCAGTTAAAGAAGAAAACAAGAAGAAGGGTAACTTTTTTACTTGTCTTGTTCTCGTGTTTTTTCTTTCGCTTAAATGGTTTAAAAAGAGCCGACAGAAAAATGTGTTTGGGTTAAGGTAAAAAATTATATATCGTACTCTCTTGAAATATACCTTTAAGTAATTATGTCCAAAGTTTCGTGACGTTTTTATATCGAAAGCCTAATGAAAGCCGCGAAACATTATGAGCCTCAAAAAGGAGGCTCCCAAAGCCTCCTTCCAAAGCTTATAATGGAAACCTCTAGACTTATAGACCTTTATAGTTCTTTGTTATTATTGAGACTTATATCGAAGGCCTTGAAAGGTCTTAGACGAGGTCATAATTAAAAAGTAGCCATTTATAATGAAGGTGTTTTTGTGTTTCTTTTTTTCACAAAAGGTTACAGCATTTGTCCGTAGGTAAAAAAATGTCCTTCTTTTCAAAGAAGTCTATTCTCCCATCACTTACTTTGAGTGTGTACGGTACGCTACAACTGATGATGCTAATATTTCTTCTTTATGTCTTCACTTTAGGAAAAGGTCCGTCCCGTCCGGTGTTATGACTTTTCTGCTTTATTGCCTTTACCGCTTTTTCCACTCTTGGGCTACTTGGTCTAAAGGCTTCTGCTGGTCTAGCGGTCTATTTTGTGTCGGTATCTGTTTCGTTTTGACTGACTCTTGACGCGGCACCTTCATTAAGTGTACTTGTATGCTTATGCCCTTTTGTTCCAGCACAAAAGAGTCACGCAAAAACGGTAAATAAATGCATCCTCATTGAAATGAATAATAAAAAATGAGAAAAAAAACGCGAAATGCTTTGCGTGTAGTGAATGTCAGAGAGATTGTAGTGTGAGTAATTAAAAGACTTTTCTAATGAGCTTAGTATGGTCTCAGATGAATGCAGGAGGATCATTTATCTAAACGATTAAAAGGGCAGGGGGCGGGGGCGGTTCTTATGGCATTCACTAAAGGTTTTAAGCGTTATTTTTAATACCTTTTAATAATAAATACATAATTTAGAGATGATTTTTAGAAGTTATTTAAGTTTGATTTTTTTAAAAAATCAAAAAATATCAAAAATAAATTTCTGGTACCTAAAATTTGTATAAATTTTAATTTTCTATCAATTTCATGAGAGAGAAAAATTTGGTTTTTCATTTACTTCCATCGATTTTGTAGATTCATGAAATAATTTTATCAATTCAGCAAAAAATTATGGTAACCAACAAAAAAAAATGTAAGCAACATAAAGCAAATTTATCTTTCCTCAACGAAAATGTAACAAAAGTTATCAAAGGCATCGACCTCTTTTTCAACACACAAAGCATTTTCTTTGTGTTAATTTTTTTTTGGGGCAACGCAGCGCAGCGCCCTCTTGACTCACTGTCCTCAATAATTTTGCTGACGCACGTGCATTTTTGAAGAGTTTTTTTGTCAATTTTGCATTTGGATTTTGTTACTTTGCGTCGAATTCAATACGTTACCGAATACAAATCCGAATACAAAAGCAGTGAGTGTTTACAAAAAAAAAAACAAGCAAAAATAGCAACAAAAAACTAAGAATTAAAAACAAAAATTGGGAACCTGATACTGCATACGGATGGATATACGAAGAGGCAAATGCTGAAACCATGTTACCACAGTTTGGCACACACACACACACAACACCGAATCGCACACCTCAAACAACAACAACAATACCACAAAAATACAACAACCGAATATATTAACTGTAACATTTACAAAAATAATGGCAACAACAACGACGACCACATCAACTGGATTGGCCGACAGCCGAAAATCGACAGAGAGAGAGAGAGAGATCATTGACTTACAGCCGTACCATGGATACGAGTGCTACAACAACAACAATAACACTTTCGTCTAAAATTTCCAAGCCCAAGCTGTTAATAAATCGTAATTAATTGATTGATAAAATCATGCACCACCGCAACGCAAGAAAGACAATTAACCACCAGCGTCACTGATCACCAACAACAACAACAACCACAGCAGCGAGCATCAACTCCAGCAACAACAACAATCGCGTACATTCGTCGGTCGGCTTCAAGAAACCAAAAAGAACAGCAACAAATCAATTGAACCACAAGAAAATAACAGCAGCAAAAACAACAACAACAACAACAAAAACAACGACAGCAACAAATCAATTGTACCACAAATACAACAATAATAACAACAACAAAGGCTTACAAGTGTTCCAAACATGCCCCTTCTACCGCTTACATGCAAGCAAGCCAGCAAAGCTTTGATTACATGCGCATGCGCGCAGGCTTTTTTCACATCCGTCCTTTTATGGCGCATGCGACGCGTCAAACGTACGCATGTTCGAAACCAGAGCTGCCAAGGAAAGTGTTTTCACCAAAGCATTTTACTACTATTTCGGTACTTTTTCACTGCTTTTTCGGAGTGTTCGAAATAATGAAGTTATTTCAGAAAACATTTATATAATACAAACTCTTAGGAGAATACTTTTCTAAAGCTAGTGTGTCCAATAATAAATATTCCCTCTTTTGGCGATCATTTTGAAATTTTTGAGGAAAACGCTTAGTAAGAGCGTAAAAACGTATGTATATCAAAGTGTATCAGTACTTTTAGTACTCCTTAGAGATACTACCTTAAATTATGTACCTTGCAAAAAATATATCAAATTTGGAAAGTAATTTTGAGTTGAGTAAATTCTTTATATTTACTCCAACCTACTATTTGCCCCTCACCTACAATACTTTTTTGCGCGGAATTTCAAACGAAAATGGTTAACCGGACCAGGTGATGGTGGAGTTGGAGTTATCGTGATTTAAGTATCGCTTTCAGTCATTTAAATAATTAACCATAACTTAAGTGTGGTAGGAACGATAAGAAAGGGTACCGCCTCTTTCCGGCCAAGCAATTGCTCGATGTTATGTCAAATGGTTTTTTATTACCAAAGTAAAAGGATAATAAAAATGTTAAAAATAGTAAAATATGTATAGAAATCAATTTTTTTTAAGGAGTGCCCCCGAAATGAAATGTTACGATTTATCTATCACTAAAAATTACATAATTTATATGGCTGTGTAAAGAGATTTATTGGAAACTTTGGAGTAACCAAGTAATAACTCAATTTCTTATTCTAATCCGTGCCGATTATTTTGTTATTGTAGTTTCTTTGAAGACGCTACAGCCTTGTACCATTCCCAATTGATTATGGGCCAGATATAAGAAGCTTCTAATGCGTTCTTTTGCAATCCGAGCTTGATATTCCTTAACAATCTGCTAGTCTTCAGAATCACGACGATCTTGGCCTTAAATATTGTCGCCTGTATGATCTTGATTGGTTTAAATAAGTCGATAGGATTCCTGCTCCTAAATTCATCTTGAATTGCCGCCGACAGGGTAATTCGTTTCAAGAAACGCACCTTGAAACTTTTAATTTTTTTAAAAAATTCTGTTTAAAATAGTATTTTGAACATCCGGAATCCCGAATAGGTTTACCAGTTCTGTACGTTTGGTGGTGTCTATCTATCTCACTCTTGAACAAAAAGCAAGAACTTTTTCGCTATTTAGCCTCTCTCAGAGAGAGGCACGAACCGCCTTCGTTCAACGCTGAAAGCAAACTGATTATTACAATGAAGTGCGCTTCCTTTTATAGTCGTTGCACCTTCAAGCGTTTACTTTTGAAAAACCGTTTTGCCAAATATTTTTACAAAAAAACAAAAAATCAAAATAAAATTGCTATAAATACAATTACGTTTATATTCATTGATTCATTAATTTTATAAGTTAATTTTACATTCTTTTAAAAAATTGAGCAAATGTTAAAAATGCGGGGGAAAAACTTTAATTAGAAAATTTTTTAAACCTAATTATAAATAATAAACACGTCGATTTTTTCTTAAGGTCAGTAGTCACCAATATTGTAAATATCTTCTAAATGACAAACTTTATAAGATTTTAAAACGAAAACTGCAATATTTCTCGCGCATTATTTTATAAATCGTTTTGCATTATCATTATTTGCGGAATTATTTTACAAATTGTTCTTTATCGAATTTTAATTTATCACTTTCCAATAATTACAATAAGATGGTAACGACGACTGCAACGACTGCTGCCAGCCTTTACTGCCTCTTCCTTCTGTCTTGCCTTTCGTAGCTACACGAATCCAATTAAGCGCAATTTATGGCGAATATTTATTAAACTTTGTTGCTTATCATCCTTTAGCGTTTATCGGCCAACAGTCTTTGCAATATACCAGACTCACCCCCACCCCCGCCACCCTGTTTATTACGATGCCTCAACGCAGCCAAGCTCTTTATTGTGTTTCCTGCGATTCTTGGGCGATTCTCTCTTCCTCTTTACCTTTACTACAAATGCCTTACAACTGCCGCCTTCTCAGAACCCTTCTTCCTACCATCCCCCCAACCCTTGTTGTATGAGTTGGACTTAACTTGTATGAGTTGGAGTAAATACCACCCACTGTTAAGAATGACAGACGAAAAGGCCCATACGCGCGATGTAATGCAGATGAGACGCGATGCGATACGATACGTTATAAATCCAAAGTAAATACTTGCATAAATTTTCGCTGGACATCTGCAGACATACTCGGATAAGTAGATAACACACGAACACGCAAACATGCCAACAGACACACGCCCATACGCACGCACACACTTCGATATGGTCTCTTTATACACATTCCTAAAAGCTCTATGTTATTTCATGCCGGATTTCAAATGCCAAAAACTTAACCAGGCGATTTTGCAAATGCTCAGCTGCTTAAAATACGGCTAATTAATTATTCACAAGCTCATTAGATAATCATTGCTGGCCATTTCCAAAGTTGCAGCTGATGCGAAGTATACTTTTCTTTTATTAACAGGTTTATGAATATTATACATAATATAAATGTACATTATATGTATATTAATATGTATATTATATGTATATTAATGAAGATTTATTATGATTATTATTATTATTGAGAGACCAAAAAAATATATATTCATATTATAATACGAGTATCATTAAAACTTTTGGGAGCTAAACTATGCCTTTTGCTTTAACGACGAAACAGGTTTTAGAGATATTCTGAATTTCCCGTAAAAATATAGTACTTTTACTCTGTAACAATGGTCATTAAAATAGTCCTAATTCTTAACCATATTTTTCTATTTTTAACCATATATTATATGTATACCCGGTTCTTTAATAGTTCGAATTTTCCAGTCATTTAAATAGAATCATCCTTAGGTTCAATCATTAAGATTTTTTAAACATCAATATCAGTTTATTATAACCTCTAAAAAGTAAGGTTTAATGAAATAGTTAAGTCTTTATATTTCGCAAAAAATACAAAAAAGTAATAGCAAAAAAGTTTTGAAGTATTCAACTTTTTTAAAACAAGAATTTGGTTCTTAGATAAATTATTACATGAATTAAATCAGTTAAAGGATTCATATTTTTCATATTTTCAATCAAGTTCACTTTTATCAGTTGAAGTATTCACTGTTCAGTCATGATTAATAGGTTCTTTAAAAATAAAACCGATAAGTTAACCCTCAAATCAATATTTTTGTTCAATCAATTGAAATATTACATTTTTGAAGTGCTGAAATCGTCAGTTTACTGCAATTAGTTCAAATATTCATTTCTTTTAAGCACCTAAATCATGAGTTCGTTTTGAATTGGATTTATTTAAGTAATCACAGTCATTAGTTTAGCTCAATCAGATCAAATATTCAGTTCTTTTTAACGGTAAAGTTAGTCCAGCCAACTGGTAGCAACCAACTCTAGTCTTAACTTCAGTTCAATAAGTTGAAGTATTTGATTTAACCAGAAGAATCATCGTTTGAGTTTAAATAGTTTAAGAATTGATTTCTTTTAAGCATTTTACTCGTTTTTAAATTCATTTAATTCAAGGGGTTGGTAACGAAATCCCGAAAGACAAAATCCCGAACGACAAAATCCCGAACGACAAAATCCCGAACGACAAAATCCCGAAATGACAAAATCCCGAAACGACAAAATCCCGAAATAATAAAATCCCGAAATTACAAAACTAGTTTTTCGGTATTCTCCATCTTCTTGAACATTTTAAAACCACTAGCAAACTTCAATTTAGCCACTAAATTTCTTTTAAAAAAACATTAAAAAAATTTTAGCAGAGCCCTCTCGGTAATATGAGGTTTTTCGCATACAGGTTTTTCCGCGTATTGGCAGCCTTCGGCTGCGGCAGGGATCAATACCCTCAATCAGCAGAATCCTCACGGTCATGTGAAGTTTTTTGCATACAGGTTTTTCCGCGTATTGACGGCCTTCGGCCGTGGCAGGGATCATAACCCTCAATCAGCAGAATCCTCACGGTCATGTAAAGTTTTTTGCATACAGGTTTTTTCGCATATTGACGGCCTTCGGCCGCGGCAGGGATCGTAACACTCAATCATCAGAATCAATCATCAGAATCCTCACGGTCATGTGAAGTTTTTTGCATACAGGTTTTTTTGCGTATTGGCGGCCTTCGGCCGCAGCAGGGATCATAACCCTCAATCAGCAGAATCCTCACGGTCATGTGAAGTTTTTTGCATATTGTAGATTATAACCTTCACACAACAAAATTTTCTCGATATTACAACTTTGCTTTTCTGCCAATGTAAAAAAAAGGCAAGTAGGCGCGTACTTCGAATTGGAAAAAATTGTGACTTAAATGTCATTTCTTTATTAATTAAAAATTTTATTTCGTGATTTTCGGGATTTCTCATTTCGGTATTAAAAATTTTTCGGGATTTTGTCGTTTCGGGATTTTGTCGCATCGGGATTTTGTCGTTTCGGGATTTTAAAATTTTTCGGGATTTTGTCGTTTCGGGATTTTGTAATTCGGGATTTTGACTGTCTCCCAATTCAAGTCCTCTTTCATTCAGTTTCATCAATCAATCAATTGAAGTTCTTCTAAGTGGTCAAATTATCGATTTAGTTAAAATCAGTTAAAATACTTCAACTATTTAATTCTTTAAGCAGTCAAATCGTCCGTTTAATAAACTCACAAGAAGCTATTCAGTTTTTTAATGCAGTCAAGAGTCAGCTGATTTTATAAATTTCAAATATTCGGTTCTTTTGAGTAGTCGTTTTCGGTACAATTCAAGTATTTGGTACAATCCAAAAAGTTTACGGAAGTATTGTATAAGAGCGTTACAAAGATTTAACGAAATCAAATTATTTAATCCATTTTATTGCCCACAAATCATTGCAGCAAAATGTTCTTGTTGTTGTGAAATTAAAGACTTAGCAAATGGAAATCATATGGGCCGACAGCTGACAAAGGTCTAGTCTCGTTTGCCAGTCAAACGACTGGGTCTGCCTACACGATCGTCAAACCATTGTTAAGCCAAACAAATCGATTGTTTGAAACTGGCTGAAGGAAGAATTGAAGACAGTAAGGAAGAAAGTAAGCGAAATGGTGGGGTGTAAGGATGAAAAGGAGGAAGGAAGGAAAGGAGCAAGAAACCAAAGAAGCTTTAATAAAATGTATGCTGTGGCAACACCAACGCGTGCTGTGCGCGGCACATTTGCAACTTCATTTATGCCACGATCAAGCAAGCTGCGTTCTCATTTATTTTATCTTCATCTATGATACGTATACTCGTACTGTTGCGAAACAGTGCTGCCAACGCTGTGGCTGAAATCGGAGCTAAAAATTAGCATAATAAAACGCACTTTATTGACAATAAATGCAAAAGAGGGGCATAATCAGAGGTAATCGAAAAGAAAAGGGGGGGGGGGGGGGAAGAGACTATTACGACAAATTTTGTAATTCTTTTTAATTAATTTAGTATTCATTATGATTTAAAGATGCATAAACCTAATCGAAACCTCTAATTTGCCATTCAGGCGATACTAAATTCACAATATTTGCTATTTTTCTGTGGTTGTTGTTGCAAATTGTTCTAGAAAATGTCAACTACGACATCTGTCCCTTCATTCATAGTAATATAAAGCTGCAGACCTGAAGGTGGCAAAAATGTGTTTCAAATTTCACGAAAACCTGACGACTTTTGGGTAACTTCGTAATCAAATACTCTTAAAGTAAAAAATACTCGACTAACCGCAACCAAAATACGCATTAATATACCCTTCTTCTGCAGGACTTCCGCGCGCTATTAAAATTCTTGTAAGGTAATCCTTCCGCAAAAGGGAAGAAAGTCCGGATTTAATTTCCGATTTCGGAAGGGACTCTATTGTGCTTGTGTGTACACAAAGCAGTCGGTGCCCTGTTGTTTGTTTGAACAAGTGACGGCTACGTGTGTTTCCCTTCGATGGGGTGACTACCCCAATCCTCGACCCTTGCCATATTTGGTCACTTTGTCGACCACGACCGAAGCGAAGTGTCTTTGCAGTCTCTGCGGTCTCTTAAGAGGGCATAATAATTAAATTTTCTGAAGCATTTTCTTTCAAATTAAGGACAAAAGCCATTCATTCTATTCTTTTAAATTCCAAAAGATTTATAAGTTTTGAAATTTTTTTTATTCTTCTGCTAAGATCCGGGCATAATTTTTTAATTACACAATTTCGCTGTATTTAATTCGGTTTTTATTCTTCTTCCTCTTCGCCTGCACCTGCTAGCTGTCACCCGCCGCCCCCTTTTGACGAGATTGCCGCCTTCTTTGCTCTTCGTCCTTCCGTTCCTGGGAATAACATGAAAAAACGGTTGTGGGTAGATACGTCCGCCAGAGTCATAGGCGGAGAACCAATAACAACAACAACAATAACACACTCTTTTTGATTTATTGTTAACAATTAAATGCCGGTGTCATTTCGGTGTCCCCAACAAACTTCAGCTGCCCAAACAAACACAGACGCGAAGGCTCAGCTGTTTGTTGTTGTTGTTTTTGTTGTTGCTGTGACTCTTACCGTGGTGGTTGGTTTCGTCACTGTTGTTTTTGACACTGTTGCTGTAGGTACCTCCGCTGCCACTCCTTTCTCAAGCGCTGGCTCTCGCGTATCGGCAGTAGTAACCAAGCGATTACTTGAGGCCTTCCGAGGCAACAAATGAGTGAGTGTACAGGTACGTACACTGATGGCTCCAACACTTGTTTTCTTGTTGTTATTGTTAATGACGCTATCGCTTTTTTTTTGTTTGTGGATTTTTGTATTTTTTTATGGTTGCTGTTGTGTCGTCGTTAGCTCCGTAGAGTTTGTCAGAGCTCATCATGGCCTTCGTCCTCCTCCGCTGTTCCTTTCTTTCTCTCCTTCGCCTCTTGTTCTTTCTTCTTCTTCTTCTCTTCCCAACCGTTTCTTTTTTACTCTTTTGAACCATGTTTTCATGATTCATGCTCTGGAATTTCAAGTGACCGAACCGAACCGAACCGAACCGAGCCAGGTTTGCCCTTTGGCATGCGTTGCCAGATTCGGGGTGAAGAAGGCCCCCTCAGTGTGGACTTTAGTTCCGGTACGTTGGCAAGCGATTGTATGTAAGTGTGAGTGTCGCGTACCGTGTGCGTGTTCGAAGGACTTTGACGGAGCCACAGAGAATGCTGTAGTTTGGTATCAGCCCAAGTATACCGAGGTAGGTGCAGGTAAGTATATATGTATGTGTTTGTGTGTGTTCCGGTTGTATGTATATGCGTGCGCATTCTGGAGTGTATTTATCTGAGTGCGGTCGCTTGTTATGATTTATATTGGTTTTATTAAATGTTTCAACAACTTTCGAGAATGTTGGCGGTAGCTTGAGCCAAAGACCATTCCAATGGTAATGTTCGGCTTGAGTTTTGGTGAGCTAGAGTGGGTGTCGGGAAAGGAGATGGAGATGGAGATGAAGGTGTCCTCAACTCTTGGGCAATTTGATATTCTTTAATCACTTTTAAGAAATACTCGTAACCTTTAAACTATTGCCTTTAACCTTAAAAATTTCCGCCGGCAAAGGATAATGGATTCTCCTGCCTTTCTTCCTTCCTTCTTTCCTTCCTTCCTTCCTTCCTTCTTTCCTTCCTTCCTTCTTCAAAAATTCCTTTGATTTTCCCAAAAATCTTAAAAATGTTAATTCTATGGACTGCTTTTTTTTCTTGCTTTTCTCCCTTCCTTTTGTCTTTTTTTGAAATTTCTTTCTTTCTTTTCCTTCTTTTTCCTTTTTTGCACACTTTTTTTGTTTAAACTTCTTTACAAGACGCTATTTTTACAAGAAAATGAATTAAACGAAAGACGAAGCCATCAATTTTTATTGCTCAATCATTTCCTTGCAACTTAATACTTAAAGTAGCAGTAAAAAGTGGGAGAGGCAGTAGCTGTTGTTGTCATTGTAGTTAGCAATTAGTAAACTATTGTGCATTGTCGTAAAACTGGAAATAATTGCAACATTAAGGAAATTTGTATGCTTTTTTTTGCACAAAAAATGCAAATGCAAATTTTCAGACAGATTGCTAATACTAAAACTAAATGTCAACGACGACGATAGAGCTATACAAAATTCAATTTCTACAGTTTCGACCTCTACAGCTTGACCAACTGAGGTCTCTGTAAAGTTAGTCTCTACTGAGGGCCTTGACAAACTTCAATGCCTGCAAAGTTCGGTCTGAATAGACTTCAATTTCCGCAGAGCTCAATTTTCACAGAGTTCGATCTCTAGAGAGTTCATCCTCTATGCTGCTCGTCCCGAATGACCTTTAATATGTACAGAGTCAGACTTCTGTAGAGTTCGACCTTTATTTAGTAGGCTCATTAAAGTACGTTCCTTACAGAATTTAGCGTCTACGAAGACGCCAGAGTCTACAGAGTTATAAAGGCAGAGTCCAGTTCTCTACAGAGTTTAACTCTATGTAGCCGACTCTTTAAATGTTAATCGTTTCCAGAATTTGGCGACTACAGAGCAAAAATCAAAGAATAGCCCAGCTCTACAGAGTTCGATCACGATAAGAGTTTAGCCTTTATCAAGTACGTTCTCTAAAGTTATTGGCCTGTGATGTTCGCCCTAAATACTTTTTCTCTCTATAAAGATAACGTTTAGTTCTTTACAGAGTTCAACTCAATGTACTAGACTCTTCAAATGTTAATCGTTTACAGAATTCGGCGACTACAGAGTACACGTAAAACAAACAATAAAAACACAGACCTACAAAGTTCGGCCTCTATAAATCTATAAAGTAAGTTCTCTAAAAAATTATTTTACGTCTATCAAGTTATGTTAAGTGAATTTTCAGTCTTAGCAATAAAAAATCCATCCTGTGTCTACAGAGTCGAAATATACCGAATTAGCTTCTACAGAGTTCGATCTCTATACAGTCGCCCTCTACAGAGCTTAGTCTGTTAAGGTTTTGGCTTTTACAGAGTTCGATCTCTATAGAATCGCCTTCTAACAGAGTTCAGTCCATTTGATCTGTACAGATTTTTGCCTATGTAAAGTTTGCCCTCTAAAAAGCTAGCAACTGCAGAGTTCTGCGTCTACAGAGTCGAAATATACAAAGTTAGCTTTCACAATGTTCGATCTCTATACAATCGCCGCCCTGTACAGAGCTCGGTCTGTTGAGACTTCGACTTTTACAGAGTTCGGCCTCTGCAGGGATCTCCCATCTACAAAGCTATGTTTTTACAGAGATATGCTTCTATAGAATTAGAATTCTAAAAAAAGGGCTCTAGAGTCCGGCTTCCTAAAATTTTGATCTGGAGAATTCGACACCTACAGAGTTGGCCTTTAAAGTCTTCGACAAAACAATGAAAAATATCTCTTATAATAACTTCATGAAATTAATTAAAGATAGTGTCAACAGTACTCAAAGTATATTGTATTTATGAGTACCGCTTGATAAGTACAAGGCCTTACAATGAAGTTAAGTGCAAAACTAACAACAACAACAACAACAAAACTTAGCAAATTGAGGAGAGAAAACATAAATAAATGGAGCCTAAGTAAGGTCAGTTTTAACCTTAAAACTGATAATTTTATCATTATTATTATTATTGTTGGTTATAAAAATTCTGAGCCGGCGTAAGAAGCAGCATTTAAATTGTATTGTCAATAATTCTACGATTGTTAATAAAGCAATTGCTACTAATTTTATAAAACGAGTGTATGAAAATGAACACGCAACATTTGCGCAGTGGTAGCAGTTGTTGTTGTTGTTGTTGTTGTTTTTTGCTGCTGTCCGTTTTTCATCTGATGCTTTTGACACGCGCATTTGTGTCACCTGCAGCTGTCAATTAGTGCCAAGCTTAATTTTTTATTGTCATCTCAATGAAAAAATGGATAAAAAAAGTGTACAATTTTTCCTTTAACTTTTGTCTTTTGTTACGATACTTTTCAGTATTTAAAATTGATTAACCAAAAAATCAATGTCGTTTCGTGCTGTTCGTGATGTTTTAATGTTTTCCTTTTTCAAAACAAAAAAAGAGGCGTTAATTAATTAAGAAATTAATTACAAATTTACAGTTAAAAACCATTTCCTCAGTTTTATATTTTCTCTTATCGAATTTGTCAAAATACTCTTCAACATTCTACAGACTGATGGCAATGAATTCATTAGTCTTTCCCTTTACTCACAACTGCCACCCGCCCCTACCACGCCTGTTCGCTGTAATGTCATCATTAGCTTAGTTAATTTGCAAACATGTACTCCTCGACCTAACAACAAACAAAGTTAACAACATGGTCTCAACGGTTTACCAAATAAATTAATTATGTTAATTTTCGACTTATTCGCTGCCACCGTCGAAAGACGCAAGCATACTCTTCGCGCTGTTCTGGTGGCAATGCCAACATCTTCAAATCCTGCACAAACAAACCAAAGAGAAAAACAAACAACAACTTATTCATCAGCTTCTTAATCCATACGGTGCAGGTACGAACAGGTACTCTTTCGTACGTTCAACGATGTCTTTGTAAGAAATCTCATACTTTCCGAAAATTATTTCAAAGTTGTTTTATTCACACAATATTGAATAATTTGAAGAATATAAATTTATTAAAAGCCACCTGCAAAAGGGCGGACTCAGTCACTTAAACCATATTAAGCTTACTCACTCTCCGAATCGCTGCTTTTCTTACTCTCTGTATAAAAACACACCCAGTCGAAAATTGGACAACCTGTTCAGTTAACTCAATATTTCTGTTACATAAGCATACTCGTACTCAGCGACAAATTTTACAATTTATTTAAATTTATGTATTCAATTTGAAAAAAACAAACTAACTATAGCTTCCTCTTCTTTCTACTTTATCCCAAAGTGTACTCCACTTCTCAACCTTAAGACCGGACCTATTAACCAAACTATAGAGAAATTTTGTATGATTAAAATATACATGAAAAAATTTACAATAAAACACAAATATGTACGTATTTTGTTTGAATAAAATTAAATATTTACAAAGAAATGAAAAAAGCTTTTTCTCGTATCAGTTTGTTATTAGAAAACTTTTTTGTTATTTTCTATTTTCTCGTTTTTTTTAGAGATTTTGAAAGAGATTTCACCTTATTTATTTAGTTTTTATATCAGATATTTTAGTTGTTTGCTGATCTTTATGTAGTATATACTAAATTAACTTTAAAAGCAAAGTCTAAAAATGTTCAATGGCACCTTTCAAGTCTCAACATTATTTTTTGGATCGATTGACTTTATAAAGCAAAAAAAAAAAAACTATAGAAAAGTAGAATACACTGTGTACGATAAAAACTGATAGACAATGGCCAAAAAATTGCCGGCATTAGTGTTTGATCAACACTATTTCAAACACAATTAACAACAATTAATAGTCTTTGAAATTCATTGAAAGAAGAAAAAAGAGGAATTAATCGATTTGACAGGTGTATCTCATTCATTTGACAGTTAAATAGTATAGCAATAATGTTGGCAATAAGAAATTACTGAAAATCAATGCTCTTAAGATTGATCTAGACACTGAAATAGTAAAAACTTCTTCCGAAAAATTATGAAAATATAAAAAACAGCATTTATAAAATTTATAAAAACTATAGGTACGTGGGTACTTAGTAATGCATTATTAAAAAGCAAGCGGTGAATACAATATCGGGGCTTTCGGTGCGAGGTGCAGTTATATCGAAGGAAATTTTGTGCTGGGTCGTCCACATTTCAATGTAAACGTACTCGTACATTTATGGAAGTATGTAACGCTGTACTCTAAGAAACTTTACTAAATTGCTGTGCAACCTTTTCCGTTTCCGTTCATTTATTTTTGCCATATTTTGATGTGTTCACGGTAGCAACAAACTTCGAAGAACTTAAACAAAGAATATTATACATACATTCATAATCTTAAAATATGTACTTGTATTCGGTACATAATGGAGATTATAATGACAACAACCAAAGCGATGATAAAAATACAAATGTTGATGACCATAAAAATGTTAAAAGTACTAACTATGACTTAATGATGAGTACTTAATATGATGAGATGAGTACTAACTATGACTTAACTCTGACTTAATTTGCGAAAACCAGGATTTTCTTAAAGTTCTGACCAAAAGAGGTCCTACCACGAAAACAGAAAATCTTAACTCATCTTTTTCTTCACTTTCGCCAACCGCCGCCGCACTCTTCCACTTTTCTCTCAAAATCTCCTCTTCCTCCTCATCTTTCTTTTCACTACCTTTCATTAACTGCTGACGCATTATGTGTTTCCTCAGAAATTTACATGATGACAAAAACAACAACAACAACAACCACTCAAACATTCATCTCCATCATTATCGCTCTTCACTTATAAAATATTTGCATAAGCCGGTATTTTTTCTTTTTCTGCTTTAGGCCTTTACTTACGAAAGCTTGGCACGCGCTGCTGCCACATGTTTTGAGGCGCACTGAAGAGTTGTTTTCTTCTCTCTTCCTCCCTCTCTTCTTGCTGACCTAACTAATAAAATAATTTATATACATAATAAATATATATATATTTATATATACAAGCATTTCCTTAAGTTTCCTTTCGAGTAAGTTCAAAAATCGTGGTCGTTGCTTGTTGAGATGTCTCAGTAAGTAATTCAATTTAAACAGTTTTCGCATAAGTTTAATAAAATTGTGACAATTGCGACGAATGATAGAACGTGCACACTGCGCTTAGGGTGACTTGATAATCACCCTTAAGTCCGTGGGTAAAATCTCGTAATACCTCTAATGTCTTCCTAATCCCTCCACCTCCGCTCCTCTCCACCAACCTCTTTAAACTTCTGTAACAATAAAATCTTCGCGATTGAATTTGAAACTTTGCCAAAACTCGACTCGACGAGTATATCTTAATTAAACTCAGACCGGACCAATTGCGGAAGGTACACAAGATTGATTGTAGAAGACACGGCGAGGGGGAGGGAGGGGGGGCATTCGAAAACAGCAATCGAGAAGAGCTCGTTGGCCTTCGATTGAAACAAGAATAAATACGATATTTTATTGGTTTTATTTGAAACCGAATCCAACGATATACTTGTGTGCTTACCGTATATAACAATATAATAAATGGTATTTCCTACACGTTTATTCGACACTTTTTCCTCTTCTTCCTCTTGCTCTTCTTCCACTCTACGGCAATTTATTTATGTGCACGTAGCAGACAACGACAAATAAACGAACGACTAAGTTCAGACTTCCGTGTCCTTTTCCGTTGCCGTGGGCAGGTTCAAGAAGAAGAAGAAGAAGAAGGATGAAGCAGGAAGCTTTCCTATCGTGAAAAAGTAGAATGAAAAAAAGGGAGAAGTTTCAACTCCGCGTGATACACGATAAGACCATAAATTGTTAAATGAACGATTGACCGAAACTCAGCGACCGACCCAGCCATGAATTAGGGACAAATTCACCCAAGAGACTAATCCATAGGCAGACTAATCTATAGCTGAATTCACAACCACGCACCAACCCACATACCAATAATATAAAGACTTATTCACAGACAATCCACGGAACCATCCACCGACTTATTTACACAGAAATACACGGGCCAATCCTCAGAAGAGTCCAGCGATCCATACAATCCATACACCAAAGCATCCATATATCAATGGAACATTCCGCCGACCTATCTATAATCAAATCTACGGGTCAACCCACAGATTTATCTAGACCAAGCTACAGACCAATCCTCGAAGAGAAGCCATATACGGAGACCATATTCACAGACCAATCTACAGACTAACTGACCAAGCAATCCTCAAAACAATCCAGCCATGGATCAATCCACAAAGCAATCCACCGACCTAATTAGACACAAATCGATGGACCAAATTGCAGACCAATCGAAGGACCATATCACGAAGAATGCTGCGTTTCGTCGATACCCAAAAAGCAATCTGCAGGCCAATCCAAGTCTATTCATGGACCAATTCACCGATCCAGCATGGTTGATATATAGCGGAAAAACTCACGAAAGGTAAATGAAGATAACTTCGTCAAAGCCATAACTGAACCATTCCAGAAAGAACTGTTAAACACAAAGTGTTAAGAGATCTTTGATACCTACCAAGCGACTTAAATCCAGACAAGGACTGACAAACAGGACTGCATATATGTAAGTTTTTTTTATTGACCACTGATGCTATAATGAGAATCCACATGAGAATCTGGCTCTAAGTTTTGCGAGAAAATATTTATTAAAAATTCAGGAGCGTAAAAGAAATAACAAAAAACTAACCGCAATAAAAAGCCAATCATGTAGGAGAAGATGGACGAAATCCTTATTTAAAGAAGACGTAGCCGATAAAAAAATTGAGGTTTGGTGCTGATAATACTGACACAAGTAGTGCTCTATTGGAAAGTATGGAAAGTATGGCACTACAAATACTTGAAATAATTAAAACACAGTTTCATTCTAAAATGGTTCGAGTATTGGGAAAAGAGCTGTTATTTCATAAAAGCTCAACAGAGGTTAAAAACTAGACTAAGAAATAGTGTCCTAGCGTTATTCTTGGGTTTCTTCTGTACGGATGAAAAATAGTAAATGACGTAGTAAAATTTGTAACCTCCATAATAAACAAACGAGTAGATCATATCAAATTTCAAAATATGAAAAAAAAACAGCTAAAAAACAGTATCTTCTCTTAAACTAAAAGAGATCAAAATATTATGAAATGGTTTATCGTCGTATAAACGTCAAGGATTTTGGTTTAAAGACGAAATGAGCTCAGCAATGTATGGAAACTACCGAATGTAGGGTACTTGAATGCCGACTGGCACTCTTAAGATGGTTAAAAGTTCTTCTGTACATTTTCTTCGGTACTTGTTTGTAGAAATTAAGAGACAACCCAAAATAAAAACCAAGTCGTCTGTACTCGCAAAAGTTCGAAACAAATGTTGGTATGGGTCAAAAGGTCAAAAGAGTCGATATAGTCTGGCAAAGCGTGTACTCTCGACAAAGGGAAGAGTAGCTGAGTGTGTAGAGGATTCCAAAACAAATTGAATTTAATTAAAGGAAGGAGAAGGACAAATAAAAGAAAAAAATAATTGAACAGAAGCATGTAAAACCTCATTGAAGAATGGACAATCGATGGACGGACGGACGAAGGAACACATACGTAAAGAGAGAAAATTAATTTCCGATTTCTTTATTCTTAGACAAATGTCAGAGAGTCAGGTAATCCTGTACACAATAATAGAAGAAATAGAGGAAAGAGAGGTTCAGCAAAACATATTTTACCCTGTTTTGGACACGAATCATTGTGGCTTGTTCTTTAAAGCTTATGCTATTGAGACTGCAAACCGTAGTTAAAAATCAAAAACTTACCTCAATAGACTCGTAGCCGCCTGCAACCAGCTGCTGCTGCTGTTACCGTGTCTGGTAAGGCCTCTGCTGTTCTTGCACTCATTAGTCCCACGCGCCGCATAAGCGGCCGTCGTTGTCGGTTTCACCAACACGGACGACATCATTTCCGTTTTGACCACATTCGATTTCGAATGCAAGCGCGCATCTGTAGAGATTTGCGTTGCAATCGCCTTCGTCGCTTGCTGATGCTGCTGCAGTAGCTGTACATGCAGCTTTTGCGGTTGCTGCAATTGTCGCTGCTGGTATGACCACAACGGTAGCCTCTGTATGTGACGCACCTCGCTCGAAAGACCGCCGAAACCACTGCCACCGCCACCCCCAAGCCCTTTCGACTCACTTCCGATGACACTGCTTCCGCTGTGGCTGCTGCTGCTGCTGCTGCTACTGCTGATTTCATTGCCAGCGCCATGAAGTGCGCGCGATTCACGTAGTTTGCCACAGTCCGTATTGAGACGTTGTTGTTGTTGTTGTTGTTGTTGTTGTTGACGTCCCTGCTGGCTTGGATAACGATTTTGATTTTGTCTTCTTGTCGCAATCGATGACGAGCGCACATGTTGCTGGCGATTCAAGTGCGCTGATGATAATGCTGTTACTGTGCTGTTGTTGTTGGTGGTGCCGGCGGTGGTGGAGGCGGCGGTGGTAGTGTCGGCTGTTGTGGGTATCGTTGTGCCACACTGTTGTTGGCCATATAAGCTGCGAAAGGCGCTACTGTTCAAATAGCCACCGGCTACCTCGGCGCCATCGAGCGTTGAGGAAGCTGAAGAGGACTGTGCGTTATTGACACTGCGCTGCTGATGTTGTTGTTGTTGTTGTTGTGGATTGTTAGATTGCTGCGAGGCGGACAGCATGCGTGTACTCGGTGTTGACCGAAGGTCATTTAGCATTATATCCAAATCGGTGGCCAGCGAGCTGAGCAGCTGTAGAACGAGATAGAGAAGAAGAGAAAACAGTTCCGGAATTATTATTTGCATAAATCAAGTTATTATATTTAAGATGTCCTCAAGAGGTCAGAGATAGAAAGGAATGGTCATATGCAATATTTCATAAGAATTTAATTATTTTGTGTTACTTTTTTACCTTATAGTCTTCACTCTAACATAGAGAAGGTCCCAGAGAAGACCTTTACGCTCGCAAATTCGTTAATTCTAAAACTGTACCCACAGAATTAAGGGCTACTAAGGTTTAAAGAAGGGCAGCAATTTCCAGGAAACTTCAGATGTCTTCGATCATCTACTTTGCTTCCAAATGGAAATCTTTGGCGAGCTCCTAGATGTCTTATGTAAGATTAGGTAACGCCTACGCCCTCGTTATTGCAAGCACCGAACATTTTGAGAATGAAAACCAACACCTCCCTCCCAAAAACTTATGGCCACCCACAAGAAACGTCTCTCAAAACAATTCAGACGATAGTTGGGGTCTCCTCCTTGTATAGTTTTCAAGGAGGAGACCCCAACTGTTGGGTAGTCGACAGTCGACGAGGTAAGACTGTTGTCAACATCTTAACCATTTGGACGTGCTGCTCAATCAGGTAACTACAATGCTCTAATTTGGCATTACTGGCTGAATTATAAACAACAGATTTGACAGACGCCGCTAAAACAACATGGCCGCTACAGACTGTCAACATCGACCCGTTTTTATAGGAAAACCCTTTAGAGTTCTTAATATTAGGTACGAGGTGCGATACTTTCGATCGAAAGTAAGAAGCAAACATACAATAGTATCATAGAAAATATTCTTCCCTCCCAAAAACTTCCAGTCCTTATAAAAGTAAGCTTTCATTCTATTCAAAAAGAGAAAACGCTTCTTACCAACCGTTCTTTGAAGTCTTGAAGCAACCATTAGCCTTACTTAGAAAGCTTGTCAGCACAAAAGAAAGATGCAGCCCTGATAAGAGCAAGCAGTTGGTTATCAGTGTCGTTAACGGTGTCGCAACAACGAAAAGCACTTAAGAGAGTTTTCTAAGGAAGCAATGTTCTTACATCACATTGAGCTCTGAAAATGATGAGCATTTTGCTGAAGTGCGTCGCCAGAGACTGAACGACTGAGTCGCCCAAGAATGATGCGGAAACGTTACGTCAAGCGTTTGGTGCGTAAAGTGGTCCTGTTTGTTGCCACGATCGCCTTTCTGGCCCTCATCACAACCGCGATCGTGGAGAAACGTATCGCCAAACGGAGGAAAACGGAGCAGTCCGTAGCGCCAACGGATCCCAACGGTGACCCGGTCACCGAACCATTGAAACGGTTTCATGACATGGTTATACCACGTCGGCCAAGACCTCCAGTGCGTCAGCGTCACTTCGAAGATCGTCACGAAGCTACACAGAAGCCACAAGATCACCAGCAGCCACAGGTGCAGCAGCGACAGGTGGAGGACAGAGGCGAAGTTGCGTTGGGTCTCTTTGAGCTGCCCCTGCCACGAGGTCCCCTTAAGGACTGGCATGACCACGAGGCCGTTCGGCGAGACAAGCGGCGTATTGGCTTGGGCGAGCACGGTAAGCCTGCTTATATCAAGGACGAATCGTTGCGCGAACTAGAGCGTAAGATGTCACTGCAGAATGGTTTCAACGCATTGCTTTCTGATGCTATATCCATCAATCGTTCGCTGCCCGATGTTCGCAATCCCAGGTGAGTACGTCAAGCAGAAGCCTGAATAAAACAGCCGGCATAAATGCCTCTCCTCGCCTCCAGTTGCCTGACCAAGCAATATCTGTCCCAATTGCCGTCGGCCAGCGTGGTCATTCCTTTCTACAACGAACACTTCAGCGTGCTGCTGCGTACGCTGCACAGCATACGTAACCGCACGCCGCGCGAGCTACTCCAACAAATCATACTCGTCGACGACTTCAGCGACCGTTCCGAATTGCGAGAGCAACTCGACGACTACCTCGCCGAGTACTTCCCGCAACTGGTGCAAGTGGTGCGGCTCAGTGCACGAACAGGTCTGATAGGGGCCAGGCTGGCGGGGGCCAAACGGGCCACCGCAGCGGTGTTGGTATTCTTCGACTCTCACATCGAGGCGAATTACAACTGGCTGCCCCCGCTGCTGGAGCCCATCGCGCTGAACTCGAAGGTCGCAACTTGCCCCATTGTCGACGGCATTGATCACGCCACTTTCGAATACACGGGCGGCCATCAGGAAGGCTCGCGGGGCGCTTTCGACTGGGAGATGTACTACCAGCAGTTGCCGCTGCTGCCCGAAGATGCGGCGGCGGACAAGACCAAGCCCACCAAGAACCCCATCATGATGGGCGGCCTCTTCGCCATCGGACGCGACTTCTTCTGGGAGCTGGGGGGCTATGATGAGGGTCTCGACATCTGGGGGGCAGAGCAGTATGAGCTGAGCTTCAAGATTTGGATGTGCGGGGGCATGATGTTCGATGTGCCGTGCTCCCGAGTAGCGCACATCTTTCGCGGGCCCATGGAGGATCGACCTAGTCCGCGTGATTACAATTTTGTGGCAAGAGTAAGTAATGACGTCCTAGCAAGGGCCTCGTCTGGGGCTGATTTTGGTTTTCTTTTCTCTTTTCGCGACCCTGCGTTAGAATCACAAACGCGTGGCCGAAGTTTGGATGGACGAATACAAAACGTATTTGTACGAAAGAAACCCCGACGTGTATGAACACCTCGACGCCGGCGATCTAACCGCGCAGAAAGCCATCCGGGAACGTTTGCAGTGCAAGCCGTTCAAATGGTTCATGGAAGTGGTGGCGCCAGACATGCTCGAGGCCTTCCCGCCCATCGAACCTCCCGACTATGCAGCGGGCGCCCTTCAGAGCGTCGCCTACCCGCATCTCTGCCTGGACACCTTGAACGGCGGCCGCAACAGTGCCGTAGGTCTGTTCTCGTGCGCCGAAAACCGCACGCATCCGCATCGCAACCAATACTGGAGTCTCAGTTGGCACCAGGACATGCGTCTGCACGGTAAGTCCGACTGTCTCGACGTACAGGACAGACACGTGAACGCCACGGTCTGGATGTGGGGGTGCCACCATCAGGGCGGCAATCAGTTCTGGTACTACGATCGAGAGCACCAATGGTTGGTGCATGGACGCGACGGAGGCACGTGCATGGAGGCTGTGGCCGATGGCGCCCAGCAGGCGGTCTACACAAATGCTTGCGATGCCAGTAATGAGCGCATGAGGTGGAAATTCGGTTACTTGAATCAGACGGCATTGGACCGTTTCTATGCTGATGTCTTGGCGAAAGAAATGGCCCAGTGAGAGAGACCACTTCCGTTTGTGAGGACATAGTCCACTGACGGCTGTTAATTAGACATACCAGGCTTGTAGGTTAAGCTAAGAACCATTAGAATAAGTACAGTAATCGTACACTGCAGAAAAAAGTACCGCAGAAAGTGTTGTGTCGCAAATAAAGTCATTTAGTTTACCGTTAAATGAAAAACCAGCTGCGAACATGCTGTTGTTGTTGTTTGGTCTTTATTGTAGTTTCTCTTCCTTTTGTTGGCCATCAATAAATTGGAAATAATTAACATCTTAACTACAGCAAAGCAGTTAAATGTTTCCCAGACTCATTCACGATTCGTTGCTCGACGACGCTTCCGCGCCGCCACCGGTTCTGCGCAGAGTGTGAAGCAGCAAGATGTACGCCGCCGGCTGAATGGCGGTGAAGAGACTGACTGCTAGTTGATACGATCTGCAGAATCGGGCAGCTTTGCATGTGGCTCCGGCACACAGACACCTTTTTAATGATACGTGAAGAGTTCGCATAAGATAGATGCAAGATAGCTGCGGACACATGGGCACATCGTGGACAGCGACGGACAACATGAATGGACATATGTACCACTAAGCGAAGCGACTTTGAGGCGAGCAAACATCACGAAGTAGTTGCTGTTAGCGTTTTAAACTACTTGCCACACTTGGCTTAGAGTATACTCCGCTGAGGAGCGGCCTCGGTCTGTGCGGCATGGCCAGCACAGTTACTTGCAAAGAGATTGATTGATCAAAACAAGGTCAAAAACATATAATACTCGAAACAACAAATAACACAACAAATAGCAACAACAACAACAACAACAACAACACCATTGAGCGATACAACTCAATTCATTGAAAACCTTGAAAATGTTGGCCAATGCTTTTCTTGGCCTCGTTGAACACGGCACCTTTAGAGAATGCATGAATAAATGAATTATGCAACCCTGGCCTGTCTAGCGTTTAACCATGTGAAGGTTATGGGCGTGTCGGCGTGTCTATTACCGTTATTATTATTAGTATTCCTGGCTTTTCTTACTCAAACCAAACAATAGAGGAACAGGAAGTATCGTATTAAAGAAAGTGCGAACTGGTTAAAGATGAAGAGGTTAAGGCTCCTCAAGTTAAGAAGATATATTCACAGCTTAAGTATAAATTTGGGCCGAACGGTAATTATACTACGAGTATTTCAACAGTAGGTAATAAAGGTTGCAGAATCTGTCCGCTGACTGCGAACATAGCCTTTAATCTGAGGTAGAACATCTCAAAAATTCGTATATACTCGCATTTAGTCATATTTTTGTACACATATTTTGCCTTATCTTCACGTCTACTCGTAAAGGATATTCTTTGCTGACTATGTTAAAACACGGTTGTTAAAGCTTTTATAATCATACATAAAAGAAAATACAAAAGCAATTAAATTAAACAGTTTGATAAATTGGCAACGCCTTTAGATTTCATTAAAAAAACAAGGATTCTTATTACATTCCATTCGAAAGACTGATGAAACCTATGTACGTTTCCAGGAATTGCTAAAGTAGCTCAAACAACAAAAAGCTCAAATAACGCATGACGATGAAGGATTTATTATATTTATTTATAAATCATGGATGCATGGATGCCTACAGAGCACTAAAAGCAAAGAATTCCCTGAAAAATAGATTTTATAAAAATAAATAAATCGAATACTCTCAACCATTAAAGAGTCAACCATGATTTGACTGATTTTGATAAAAGAAAGTACGAGGAATATTAACATATTTTGAGCTTCCTACATACATATATTGATGCAGATGTCACAGATATATTTTTTTTTAATAAAAGCAGCAATAAATAAAGCAGTTATTACCGAAATGGCTTGCAAAATAATGGACGTTTTTGCAGTCTCTAAGAGGAAAATAAATAAACCATGCATCCCTTTTTAAGCGTCAAGAAGAAATACTGACCATGAAATTCTGAGTTATCATTGCCATAGAAACAGAATATTAAATTAAATTGATCGATTAGTTCATATTATAGGACCATTTTTATACTCATAATTTTAAACCATGAGGATATTCTGACCTCGTATTTAGATTTTAATATTAAAATATTTGTTAAATATCTTCAAAATCGTATATGGCCGAAGATATCTGTCCCCTTTTATATTTTCCAAGACGCAGATATAATATTATCTTCAACTTTCAAATGGAACATCTTCGTACACCCACGATTTAGAAGCACTGACTCCAATCATAAGCTTACATTTTCGAATAGTAACGAATAGATGAGAATTATATACATTTTAGATAAAAAGTCTTAACCATTTTATCTGGTTGGCTTTAGGTAGTGGTTACTGGTTGTTGTTGTTCATGACAATTTCAATTTTCGAATCATTGAAATAGATTAATTTTTTGGGGAGAAAAATGTCATACATAAAACGATTCGCTTAACAATTTATCGTCCTCTGAGTAATGCTCCCTCCAAAAAAAAACTGTCTCGTAGGGAAATAGTTTTGTGCATATGAGCCGTCTATTTTGAAAGTGGCCAAAGTTTCTTTCTTTTAATATCCAAATATTTAAAGGTTTTCGGATTTAAGACACTTTTAAAATTAATGATATAACATTTTTTACTCTAGAAAAAATAAATTTCTCTTCAAATAAAATAAATTTTATATTATAAAATTAGAAAATTTTAATCATTATTAAAAAACATAAAACTTAGTGGGTTTTAAATAAATACTGTGAGAGCTCTTATCTCATTAAAGATAGCTGCAGAATACACTTCATATTCGTTTGAAACTGTAAAAATGTGACTTAAGTCACTTTCAAAATATAAATATTTATTATTCTATTAAACGACTAATTTTTCTTTTTAAAAAATCTTAATGAATTGAAATAAATTAGTTACAATTTGCTTTAAAATGAAAATATAACGTAGAAATGTATAGATTAAAATAGCTTGTTTACTTTGGAAAATAGACTTTACCCACTTTCAAAATAAACGGCTCATGGATCGAAGCTAAATTTTAAACGATGTATGAACATGTATGTACGAGTATGTAGATGCAGAAACGACAAAATCAAAAAAAAGGAAAAATTAGAAATTTCATAAAGAGGAAGTAGAACAAGATTTTCAGGTAAAAGAAGAAGCAATTTCAAATAAGCCAGAGAGAGCTTCATTTTTTAGAAAAGAATCACGTATTATCCGAGTCTATAGAAAATGGAAAATACAGTTTAAAAAAATAATAAATAAACGATGTTTGTCATAATAATAAAAATGCACTATCATGTATCTAAAATTGATCCATCATAAATCAATGTGAAAATGTATGCAGTCGATATAACGACAAACAACAAAAGCAACAAAAACAGAAAACAACAGCAATAACAATATAAAAAACAAATCATCCACAACAACAACAACAACAAAACAGCAGTGACCGTTGAATGAATGAATTATTGAAATATGTATACCCCGAGGAGTGTATTTTTTATCGATGTACGAGCTGCTGCTGCGGCTGCTGCTGTTTGTTGAAGGTTTCTGTTTTAGCTCTAGCTGTTGTTGTTGTTGTTGTTGTTGTTGTTGTTGTTGTTGTTGTTGTGATTGTAATTGTGTTTTTTGCTTCAGCGCTTGTGCTTGTTGTTGCTGCAATAGACCGCAGCTTATGTAAATATTTCCAAAATATGGTACATATAATGTATTTTTTTTTTGGTTTGTTTGTTGATCTTCTTCTTCTTCTTCTGTGTTGGTTTTGCCTTCTCTTAACCTGCCTGCAAGAGATCAACTACGATACTTCTGGTTCTACTGCGATAAAGTAAACGATATACGAGTACGACGCGACGTATGTATTCTTATTCTTATTGTTGTTGTTGTTGTTATTATAGTTTGGAATCACAGACTTTGATCAAAGTCATTATTTGATATAGGCACCAACCCACCCAGCCCCCTTCTATTTTTTAAAAATCATTCTTTGTTTCTGTTTTTTTAAATTCCAAATTGCAAAATCGCAGGAACCTTGTCGAACAATCTCAGCACATTCTCGTGTACCAATTACACAATAGATAGAGTATCTTTTTTCGATAATTGCTATCTCTACATGTGTCCATTACTTGTGAGGAGTTTTGGACTATAACCGCCGCCAACATCGCACCACAGCAAACTCCAATCAGGCACCAACAATCAACCTGTGGCTGTTACTTGTTGTCTGTACTCATTTTTTTTTGCTTCAAACATCTTAAAAATTGTTATTCCAAAGTGTGAAATTTTGATTACTTTTTTCACACTTCATGGGTTTTTCCAACAGCGTTGTACTTACGGTACTTGTGGTACACCACAACAGCCGTTACGTTGCAATTGATTGGTTTTTGTTGTTGGTTTCTTGTTTTGCTTTTTTCAGTAACCAAATGTTATTTACATTTTCCATTAGAGCGTCGTTATACGATTATTTTTCGTTTTCTGTAAAGTTCGAGAACATGAAAAAATGAGCTCTCTTAATTTTTTTAGGGCTTTTTTAGGGTAATATACCTTTGGAAAGTCGGTTTTTTTTAACATTTTATACTTGTATACATTTTCATTCGTTATTCGACATTTGACATATCAATGAAATCAATTCAAAACAAAACAATGTTGTTAAATTAACAGCGGCCTAATTTATTGCAATGTTGAAAGAAATGTTAAAAGATTAAGCTAAATTGGATTAAAAAAAAAACCAAAACAGAAGGCAAAAAACAGATCAGGTCAAATTTTAAAATATTGAAAAAATTTAAATAATTAATCAACATTTTCTCACGACATTTCTTGTAATTAATTATGTTTATTATGATATTCGTGAATTAATTGCCATCATTAAAATGAAACTTAATAATTTAAGAGTAGAAAAAATGTCCTGACCTATAGCGACCATATCAACCTTCGGCAAGATCGTGTTGGGTAGTGACGTTTGGGTTAAGAATGTGTGGATGATTAGGATGATCAGATGAACTCTTGTGCACTGAACATTTATGACTTTCGGATTAAAGATCAATAGATGATCAATGATAGACTTCGACAAAAAGTACTTGATGAAACTAACAAATATTAACTAATGATAACTGACGATCACCGTTTGATATGATCAATTTGGGCGAGGACATTCAGGACATCAAACTTCGACAAAAATACTTGATGAAACTAACAAATATTGTCTAATAATCACTGACGATAAAAATGTACCAAAAAATTGAGGATAAAATTGACAAAAAATTGATGAAAAAATGGACAAAAAAATTTATGAAAAAATTGACGGAAAATTGACGAAAAAGTGATGAAAAAAAGGGCAAAAAAATTGATAAAAAATTGACAAAAAAATTGATGAAAAAATTTTACCAAAAAATTGACGAAAAAAATTGACGAAGAGATTGATGAAAAAATTTAAAAAAAAATTGATGAAATAATTTACAAACAAATTGAGGAAAAAATTTATGAAAAAATTGACGAAAAAATTTAGGAAAAAATTGAACAAAAAATTTTTTTCGCTGTATTTCTTTTCTTTTTATTTCTCTTCGACATTTCCAACAAAATATTCCAGGAAAACCCTTTATGATTGCTTTTGAAATAATTAACAGTGAACAAATTTAATTCTCCTTCATTAAATTACAACTAAACCAACCAAGAACTGAACAGAATTCTGAGCATTCATGAGAAACCGAGATTGGTTTTTGGTTACTTGGTTTTTTTTGCCAACGATCATTGACTACAATAAAGTTAAAGCAATTGAAACTAATTAATTCGTGGCATTTCTTAGTATTTTCATACCAACGTCTAAAAAGTTTCAAAACCAAAGTCTGTGACGCCCAAATAAATTTAGACGCCACATATATATTTTATATTATAATAATATATATTTAGTAGTAGTTTAAGTAGTATTTAAGCAACACTGCAATCAAATAACATTGAACATGAAAATAACAAGGACAAAGGGATTGTTAAAACAAGAGCTACAAATCACCAGCGACTCTCGCGAATACGAATAAACGAGATAGCGACGGACAGATAAGAAATAAAAGGGGTGAAGCGTGGGCAACAACACTTGAAACTACAATTAGATTGGGGCTTTGCAATAGGCGTGACGAGAACAGATAGATTATCATAAGGCAACAGTTCTCCAATAACGCGACAGTTTGGTTGCTACAGTTCACCAACGCTCTGGGTATAAAAGAGCGTGCACAGACTAGTTTTACACAGATTCCTCCGGGGCAGTCGAGCCCATCAGTTCTCTCTAGCTCCAAGCGTGGTAAGTCCTTTCTATTCCTATTATTCCTATCCTTCCTTATAAGCATAATCCTTGTAGTTGAAGTAAGGACTGTAGCAGTCCTGTCAACACAAGCCTTGTGCCAAGTTGTGCTTTATTCACGCGTTGCAGCAAGAGCTGAAGCAGCACTGGCAACCGGGGATTTAGCTATTATCCTTACTCCTTTTATATCCTTACTCCTCTTATCCTATTGCTAAGCGCGATCCTTGTAGTTGAAGTAAGGACTGTAGCAGTCCTGTCAACACAAGCCTTGTGCTGATTTGCTTTATTCACGCGTTGCAGTAAGAGCTGAAGCAGCACTGGCAACCGGGGATTTAGCTATTATCCTTACTCCTCTTATATCCTTACTCCTCTTATCCTATTGCTAAGCGCGATCCTTGTAGTTGAAGTAAGGACTGTAGCAGTCCTGTCAACACAAGCCTTGTGCTGGTTTGCTCAATTCACGCGTTGCAGTAAGAGCTGAAGCAGCACTGGCAACCGGGGATTAGCAATTATCCTTGCTTCCCATCTATATCCTTCCTAATCTATGTACTGAAAGTGCTCACGGTGGACAGAGAGGCGGTTAAAGTAAAATATATAGTATATATATAAAGCGCGTAGTAGAACCGCAACACACGAGCAAGAGGTGATAAGACGCATCACCCACGAATCGCGTTTGATCATAAGCAGGTAGACAAAAGGCGCAGTGCAATTGGTCCGCACTGGCTGAACATAGATATCGACGACGCGGCAGTGATCTTCGCAACATGCAGTACGAATAGGGAGAGCGTACATAGGAATACATACATAGGAATACATACAAAGGAAAACATACCACCAAATGTTAATTGGTTGCAGTCCACATAGCCAATAAGAATAATCGATATTCTCTACATAATAATTGACAATAAAAATACAGTAAAAGATAAAGAAGAATCTTTTCCTTGAATATAGTCCCAGAAATATAAATTTTCTGTGATGAAGCCTGGACAGCCCTGAGTGATACCTCAGCCAAGAAGAAACTAACGTTACAGATGGCGCCCGAGCAGGGACTATAATTTCAAGGAAAACAACGCAGAAACAAGCACCAGAACGCAGATTGAGAACAATATCGATATACGTACACCAAGATAGTATAACAACATGACAAGAACAACGTGGATATACTATTTGAACAAGGAAGAGCTACAGCAGACGGCACAGGAATTTCGTTTGGCTGACACTGGAAGTGCAGAAGAATTAAGGAAACGTCTTTCTACGTTTATAACAAGTGGAGCACATGACAGTACTACAGAAGAGCGTCTCAGAGAACTGGAATCCATGTACAGTAGGAGCCAAACAACACCTGCTGTATCAGATGTATCAACAGCTGTAGCAACACAGACCAACATAAGAAAAGTAGCGGAGGTATTATCAGCAACACAAGACTACACGGCGGTTATTGATAAAGTAAGAAAATGGTCCATAAAATATGGCGGAGGTAGCGACGCACTTGCTTTCATCGAACGCATAGAAGAGTTAGCAGAGGTATACAACCTCAACATAGATCTTCTTCCTCGAACAATGCCAGAACTCCTAAAGGATAAAGCACTGATTTGGTATCGAAATAATAATCGTCAGTGGGAACAGTGGCACACATTCAGAGCGGACTTTTTCAAATTTTTCCTGCCTGCGCGGTATTTTGAAAAACTCGATGACGAGGTTAGAAAGAGGCGGCAACAACCAAACGAATCTTTTCAAGAATACGTAATTGCCCTTCAAGATCTAATGCGACATACCAATTATGGCGAGGCAGAGAAATTAGAACGAATCTTCCGAAATTGCAAGACGGATTACCAATTTTATATCAAACGAAAGGATTTCAGCAATTTAAGTGAATTAATGGCATTGGCCGAGGATATGGAGTGTCTCCAATTGGAAGAAGCAAGTACCTCCTCCACTAATTCACGTAAGCAAGAAATTAAACATCGGGAAACACAAGTAGTGCCAGCTTACAGAGACCCGAAGAGAGCCTGCCGTCGTTGTGGCCAAGAAGGACATTTGAAGTATGGTTGCAAAAATCCATATGTAATATTTTGTTGGACATGCGGAAAAGAGGGGGTGAAGTCATACGAGTGCTGCAAACAGGAAAACCCCAACGGGATCAACCAGAAAAGAAGGACAAGGTACGAGAAACTTGTCTTCAAAACAAGTTCCACGTTAAGTCAAGGTAGCGATCGCGTTACTGCAGTTGTTCGTCTCAACGGAAAAGAAGTGGATGCTGTCATTGATACTGGAGCATCAAGAAGTTTCCTCAGCGAAGAACTGGCAGGACAGTTAGAAGAAGATGGAACGGCCCAAACAGCATATGTGGCCGTACGATTAGCAAGATGGTCACACAAGAAAGAATCCAAAATCAGTGAATGCGACAATCCAGTTCGGCAACCAGAAGCATAGAATTCCATTGTTGATACTTCCTGGAGCTATTGATTGTCTAGTACTTGGATTAGATTTTCTTTCAATGATGAACGCGAAACTAACCATTGGTGGAAAGACAATTACACTAAGAGATATGCCTGTTAATGCTACTTGTCCAATAAGAAAGACTGGAAATAAGGATTGTGAAAGACCGATCATTTCTAGGAGAGCTGTAGAAAATAATGAAGAAGTAACTTGTTCCTGGTTAAACAGAAAGAGACAGGAAATAGTCCAGAATCCAGAACAATTCTCCGATTATTTAATAAAAGGCGACCAGCTGTTTCGGTATATTCCACAGAGTGTAGGAGATAAGCATTGTTCTCCTTGGAAATTATGTGTGCCGAAACCATTGCGGTTAAAAGTGCTTAATGAAAATCACGATAATTCAACAGCCGGGCATCTAGGAATCCGAAAGACTACGATGCGAATAATGAAGAGCTACTATTGGCCCGGAATGGTAAGGGAAATCCGGCAACATGTACAGAAGTGTGAATCCTGCAAGTTTTATAAATCACGATTGCCGAGAACTCGATTGGAAAGGACTACGTTCGGCAAAACAGAGGTAAACCAATCACCCAAGAAGAGAGCCGACAGAATAAAGAAAGTGTTCCAAATCGTGCCACCGAATTTACCGAGAGCAGCAAAGGACCAGGCACGATACTGCAATCATAGACGACGACATAGGCAACCAGAAATTCGAGAATCAGTTCGGGTAGGAACCGACCATATATCCAAAAAGGCGGAGCGATTTAAAGCCAAACCAGCGCCCAGATATGATGGTCCACACCAAATACGGATAGGACTTACGTCACCGGTTGTTGCTCAGATAAGACGAAAGGGAGATAAGCACATTCGGACAGCTCACGTAAATGTGCTCAAGCTAGACGAGTCTACAGCCAGACCAATAGAAGTCCAGAGAAAAACTGCAGAACTAGTTCGACAGAGGGCAGGACCAACACAGGCTGAACATCTGCAGCTGAGAAGAAAACAGCAACGCTTCGTGATGAAGGTGGACAACCTATTCTACAGCGTACGTGTCAATAGGTCAGGAAGCGCTAAGGTGTTCTTAATTTCGGCGAAGTAAGGAGGGGATGTGACGCCCAAATAAATTTAGACGCCACATATATATTTTATATTATAATAATATATATTTAGTAGTAGTTTAAGTAGTATTTAAGCAACACTGCAATCAAATAACATTGAACATGAAAATAACAAGGACAAAGGGATTGTTAAAACAAGAGCTACAAATCACCAGCGACTCTCGCGAATACGAATAAACGAGATAGCGACGGACAGATAAGAAATAAAAGGGGTGAAGCGTGGGCAACAACACTTGAAACTACAATTAGATTGGGGCTTTGCAATAGGCGTGACGAGAACAGATAGATTATCATAAGGCAACAGTTCTCCAATAACGCGACAGTTTGGTTGCTACAGTTCACCAACGCTCTGGGTATAAAAGAGCGTGCACAGACTAGTTTTACACAGATTCCTCCGGGGCAGTCGAGCCCATCAGTTCTCTCTAGCTCCAAGCGTGGTAAGTCCTTTCTATTCCTATTATTCCTATCCTTCCTTATAAGCATAATCCTTGTAGTTGAAGTAAGGACTGTAGCAGTCCTGTCAACACAAGCCTTGTGCCAAGTTGTGCTTTATTCACGCGTTGCAGCAAGAGCTGAAGCAGCACTGGCAACCGGGGATTTAGCTATTATCCTTACTCCTTTTATATCCTTACTCCTCTTATCCTATTGCTAAGCGCGATCCTTGTAGTTGAAGTAAGGACTGTAGCAGTCCTGTCAACACAAGCCTTGTGCTGATTTGCTTTATTCACGCGTTGCAGTAAGAGCTGAAGCAGCACTGGCAACCGGGGATTTAGCTATTATCCTTACTCCTCTTATATCCTTACTCCTCTTATCCTATTGCTAAGCGCGATCCTTGTAGTTGAAGTAAGGACTGTAGCAGTCCTGTCAACACAAGCCTTGTGCTGGTTTGCTCAATTCACGCGTTGCAGTAAGAGCTGAAGCAGCACTGGCAACCGGGGATTAGCAATTATCCTTGCTTCCCATCTATATCCTTCCTAATCTATGTACTGAAAGTGCTCACGGTGGACAGAGAGGCGGTTAAAGTAAAATATATAGTATATATATAAAGCGCGTAGTAGAACCGCAACACACGAGCAAGAGGTGATAAGACGCATCACCCACGAATCGCGTTTGATCATAAGCAGGTAGACAAAAGGCGCAGTGCAATTGGTCCGCACTGGCTGAACATAGATATCGACGACGCGGCAGTGATCTTCGCAACATGCAGTACGAATAGGGAGAGCGTACATAGGAATACATACATAGGAATACATACAAAGGAAAACATACCACCAAATGTTAATTGGTTGCAGTCCACATAGCCAATAAGAATAATCGATATTCTCTACATAATAATTGACAATAAAAATACAGTAAAAGATAAAGAAGAATCTTTTCCTTGAATATAGTCCCAGAAATATAAATTTTCTGTGATGAAGCCTGGACAGCCCTGAGTGATACCTCAGCCAAGAAGAAACTAACGTTACAAGTCTAAAAACCAAAAAGTCTGTGGAAACTGTTTCAGCTGCTCCACAAAATATTAAAAAAAAATAACACCGCAACCCTCAGCTCAAACGCTTTCTTCACCACCGTGGAGCCATCATCTTCAGCTTGGAACTCTCTCATTCTCGTTCTCGTTCAACTCAAAGAAAATCTCCCCAGACGTTGGGGTCGAGTGTGTCTGTAACCAATGGTTACCCTTCCTCCTTTAAGATTGCCATCCTTGAAATAAAGTCTTTACAACGTTCTCTCGCTAAGGCGCCTTCTTCTTCTTCTTCTTGTCTTCCTCCTCCTTCTCCTAGAAATTTCTTTAAAAAGAGTTTGTCGTCATTATTCAAAATTCTAAACATTTGAAAATTCGAAGTTTTCTTGCAGAAAATCCGCTGGAGACTACCATCGTAACTGAGCAACGCTCCAGACGTTCCGGCTCTTAAAAGGATTTCTCCAGGATACCTACTAGGAAAAACAACAACAACGCCGTCTCAAAAACCATTTGAAGTGTACGGATTTAATGGAACGAACGCAGCAGGAAAATATTTTCATAATAAACGCACGCACGCAACGCAACGCAACGCGACGCATTCGCCAGCTCGTTGAAAGGAAATTGTGTTTGCGTGCTTCACAACGCATTCGCATTCGAGTGGTAAATACTTTAATAGCATTATGAGAGTATACTCGTACCACTAGATATATTTTTGGTTAGTTACCATTTCCACAGTCCTTTGTTTTTTTTTTTGTTCATCTCAGGATGAAGTTATAAATTTTGCTAAGAGATTATTTAATGAATTATGAGTACGTTTATTGAAAATTCAGGCGAGTTACGTGAACGAAATACGACAAACGAGAAGTAAGCGAGGGCGGAAGGATATATTCACCTTAACCTTAACGCTCCTAAAAATTTTTTGTAACGAGTAAACTGGCAAGGAAAGCAACAAACTATAAAATCATGATCACTTTTAGGAAGTTTGTCTATATAAAAAGTAATTTTTTCGGAATTTTAAATAATAAATGAACTGCAAGAGTAGAAGAAAATCTTTAATAAATCAAATTGAAAACCGAAAATTTTTTAAAATCTCAATCAAAATTTATGAACTTTTATGAAATGAAAGAAAATTTGCATTTCCTGGAGTTAATTTTTTTCCTGAAATGTATTAACTGATGACGAATGCAGCATTAAATGGTTACCCACCGGGCTTTCCTACATGTCCGTGCTCTCGTTCGTTCGTTCGGTCATTCGTTCGTTTGGTCAATCGTTCGTTCGTTAATTCGAAATGACTGTCAGCGAGTAACTTTTTTAACTTTTCAGTCTCGTGCACCATCTAGTATGACAACCGCTTTATTTTGCAATAAATTATTAATTTGCAAACGCATAAACAACGAGTACAAACATGAGTACGGTTGTCACACAACAACAACAGCAACAACTAAATTAATTAAAGTATGCATGTACGTATATTTAGTTATGTATGAGTTTCTTTACCGCCAGAGCATCCATGACAGCGTTAACCATTTTGACAGCTCGCAGACTCTGCTACTCCGCGTCGTGACGTCGTGTTGACATTTAATGCGTATGCAGTAGCTTGCGCTACCGGGCCGGGCCGCGGCCGTCTGTCTATCCTCCGGCTCTGTCTAACTGACAGAATCTGTTCGCGTCTGAGTTAAATGTATGTATTTTGAATGCGGTGTAGCTGTGCTCGGTTGAGCCAGCAGATGGCGCCACATAGATTTTAATCGAGTGGTTTAGTTCAGTTGATTGGTTGGTCGAATGATTTGTGGTGAAAGGATAATCCTTAGCAATTGGTGTGCTGCTTTATCAATTTTTTATAATCAACTTTTCGCCTTCTTCTCCCTCTTCCGGCTTTCTTGCCTTTTCTTCTTCACTTTGAGAAAGATTTTTAGGTATTCTTTCTCTTTCAATTAAAATTGCAATTAATTTGGTTTGCTTTGTGCTCGATGATACGATTACGGTTTACAAAAGCTTTCAAATTTCATTTTCTGGTTACCATTTTCAATTAACACGTTAACACTTTTTTCACATTTTCATCATATTTTTTAGCTGCTATTTGAGAGAAAAGGAATTAACTCATATTGCATAAATTTTGCACATAAAACATTTCTTTCTTTTGTAAGTTTTAATTCGAATTCGTAGGAATCACTTCATACAAAGTAACGAGTAAATATGATTTTAATGAATACAATCCTTTTTTATTTTCATACGAGTTTTATTGTATCAAAAATATCATTTGAAATAATTTTATCGTTTTTTAAAATATTTTAAATTCGCAAAACAACTTCAACGAGTAGGCTAAAAGCAGCCAACAGTTCCATAACCAACGAGTTGAAAGTTTTATAAGTAACCAACAGTTTTTGTCTCTTTCCATTTCATAGTAAAATAATTCGTTAGTGTTTAGTGTTTATTAGCTACTAATTCATTGAGAGGCTAACGAGTACAATAGTAAATACAACGAGTACTAAAATACCAAAATAAATATCTATGTCTTTATATTTACAGTTTTAAGTTTTCTAAACGATGGAATAACGAATACAAAGACTCTAAAAAGTAACGAGTACACTGCACAAGTAGCGAGGCGATTTTCAACTAATTAACTTATTGAATATCACGGCAATGTTGATACATAATTAAATTGTTAAGTTTATTTACGAGCGTCATTTGTAACGATTATGTTCCTTTTTAAATATCTGAAAGCTTTTGCGATCTTTTGCAGACGATTGTGCATATAACGAGTAAAATTCTTCTCTTCTATTATATTCTGTAAGTTTTTTGTACTAAGATTTTAGCATTTGTTGAATATCTTAAACGCTATTAATACAATAATAACAACGAGACTCTTAAAACTAACTAATAAAGAGTAATTACAATTAAACTGAACGAGCTCATCCGTCTTTGTAGGAATTGTTTGTAATCATTAACACTTACGGGAAGAAATTGATTAATTTTTAAGAGTTTCTGAAGCAATCTTTTAAAATTACTATATTTAAACGTTTTGCGACCGTAAAATAATGAACACGGTAACGAGTCACTCTTGTCTGGAGTTCTCTGGATAAATGTCTAACGAAGATTACTGTTAATAAAATTAAATTTTTGAAATTAAAAGCATAATGATGGCAGACGAATGCTTAAAATTAAAAAACCTGACCGACAAACAGGCGGTGAGCACGGACCGCGAAATGAGCGAAGAAAAAATTAGTGCAAATCAGTGGAGAAGTAAACCCAAAGCCAAACAAGATGAAGAAACAAAAAGTGAAAAACGAAAAAACCTAAAAAACTCAGTTAAAAACTATGAAATTAAATTACACAAACAAGACGCAACAAAACAACCAGAAACCAGAAATAAAAACGACTTGATAAACAAAATGGAAATATCTTCATTTCAACGATTTAAAGGCGTGATTGTTAAAAGATTTCCAGGCCAAAATCGGCCATGAATAATACATAATTCAAATGATAAAAAAACGCAACAAAAAGAACAACAACAACTAACAACACGGGGTGGGAGGGGGGGGGAGGGGAGGAGAGACACGGCAACAGGCACAATGACAACAACCACAATGACGGTCATTACACAAGAATCAATTATGGATACTCATAGTTAGTTAGTTTGAGGTATAACAAGACCCTTCCAATAATAATAACAACAACAACAACAACAACAACTAAACACAATTAAAAAGCACAATTAAAATTAATTATATAGTATACCATATTTTTGGTAAAAACTGTGGTAAAAAATGATCTTATGAAATTCAAAAAGTCTATAAAATCTTTGTTAAATTTCACATTTCCTTGCCACAGATTATGCCTCCTCCTTCTTCTTCTTTATTTTATCATTATTTCGCCCCTCTTCTTCTGCTCCCACAGACAATCTTCCTTTATAAGATCCGCGCCCTTTTCGCCAATCATCACAGTTGCCGCATTCGTATTGGCGCTGACTATATTCGGCATAATGCTGGCATCGATCACACGCATATTCCTCACACCGTGCAATCGCAGACGGTCATCCACGCATGAGCTACCGTCGGCCAGGGGACCCATCTTCACCGTTCCCGTAGGATGGTACAACGTAGTGGTAAAATATTTCATGTAACAACGCCAATAATCGCGTGTCTTGAACTTATATCCATCACACTCTTCGTTCGGAATGTGCAGGATTTGAGCGTGCATGGCCGCGAAGGCTCTTGTCTTCTCCAACCGTACCAAATGTCTCAGGCCACGCAGCAATGTCTTGGCATCTTCCGGCTCCTGCAAGTAGTTGGCGTAAATCTGCGGCGCGTCCTTGTAGTGGGCGCTGCGTAATTTTACTTGGCCCCGAGACTTGGGTTGCAAGAGAGCGGTGTACAAGAGGATAAAATGGTTGGATTGCAGTTCTTGCAGCAGATGCTGCAGGTACACGTCCTTTAGCTCGACTACTTGGGCCCATAAAGCCAGCTTAGAAGTATGGTTACATTGAATGAACGTATGGTGGTACAAAATGTCGGGGTAAGGACTTGTGGACCCGTCTACAGTGTTCACAAGGCCGGAAAAAGCATTGGGGCTGTGACTAGAGAGTGGACTGCTTTTATTTACGAAGTACCCATAGATTGGATCCAATTCGTCGACTTTCGTGTACTCCTTGTCAGTTCCGGAAGGTATTTTGAAAAACGCTAGTACTATTGCATGGTCCTGTAGATGGTGGCCCACGGGCAATTCGTGTCGCACCGGTATCTGCAGACTTTTCAAATCCGCTCGCGTTCCAACGCCAGAGAGCAGTAAAAGCTTTGCTGAGTCGATGCTGCCCGCCGAAAGCACCAGCTCCTTCCGCGGAGTTACTTCCAGCTCGTGTTTGCCGCGTAGTGTGAAACTTACCGAGGTCACTTGGTTACCAGTGGCGTCGAAATTGATGCGTGTCACTTGCGCATTCTTGATCACATGCAGATTAGGCCTCTCGGCCAACTGACCACCCAGATACGTTTTGGCGGAACTTGTGCGTAGGCCATCCCTTACAGTTCCCGGCAAAGCACTGTAGCCTGTGGGGTGCCTTTCGTCAAAGTGAGCCACTCGCGGGATACCCAACTGTTTGGCGCCGGAGTAGATCATATCTTGAAGTTTTACCTCAATTGTCGACGTAGGACTGTCGGCCTCACTAACGACCAGGTAACCTCGCGGCTCGGCAGTGCCTTCGCTCGCTTGAGGACGTACAGATTTTTCGAAGTAAGGCTTTACATCCTTCCAGCCCCAACCGGGATTGCCCTGCTGCAGCCAAGTGTCGAAATCGCGACGGTTACCACGTATGTAAAACATTGCATTGACGCCGCCACTACCGCCCAGCAATTTACCGCGAGGCCAGTAAGAACTAGCATTTCCATGCGCAAGACTGGCAAGGCCCGTCGGCTCCGTCCAATAGTTCCACATGAAATCCGTGTGCTGCAGAAATAAGAACAAGCCAGGCACTTCCGACTCTTGTGGTGGATCACCGCCCGCCTCGAGCACCAACACTTTCCACTCGGGGTTCTCACTGAGACGACTGGCCACAACGGAGCCCGCCGAGCCCGCTCCGATCACTACGAAATGAAAGCCATCCAGGCCGCCCGGCTTCAGGGCTGATTCGGCATAGTCTGCAGGCCACATCTCGGGACGCGAAATGCTACACTGAGCGACCAATAGTGTTTGTACTAAAGAGCTTACCAGCAAATTGGTTACCCCAGTAGTCGGTACCGGGCAGTAGGCATTTGTATTGAATTGCGAAACGGCAGCCATCGTGTTCGAAGTGCAAATTCGAGCTGACTAATTGTGCTTGGCGAAATTCGCTGAACAACTATCTCGCTAGCTCCGAGATTCCATTGATTTTATAGAGTGACGGCGAGAAGTATCACCAAACAAATGCCTGCATGAGTGTAAGTACCTATACCAGCATCTGAATGATTGAATATACATACATATGTATGTACCTTCATATATATTATAATTGCTTCCATTTATTTATAGATAAAATAAATAATTAAGTAACTAAACGGAGATTAGCAGAAAATTTTAAAATGGATTTTGGACTAACACTAAACACTTAGTATGAATAATTTTATATTGTACCTGCTTCAAGCCGATTTTCAAGATCAACTTAATTAATCGAATTAAAAGTGCAGTAATTAATTTTTTTCAACTAGAAAGAGACGAGTACAGGAAGCCTTCTTCGGTTCTGACGGTTAAAGGCTGCTTACTCGTTTCGTAGTTTTATATAGTACGAGTATGTTCGGACGACTCAAAGTAACTTTAGAAGTTCTGTGTTCGAGGCGGTTTCCATACTGCTTCTCTGAAAGCTATCGTTTCGTGTTATCGATTTCGTGTTACGAAAAGTAAAGCCCGGCCGTTTGGCAGCTATCAAATGTCAGTGTCATCCGCACTAGCATTTGCTTGCCCGACTTGTGTCAAAAAGTCTTCGAAAATTACCTCAAAAAGATTGAGGGCTGCAAAAGGTCCCGTGGAGGACATTTGGTCGATATTGTTTTTCGCGCATAATGGCAAAGTCCAAGCATCATATTGAAATAAAAATTCAGTCGATATCTCAATATTTAGTGTGTTTTTTTTGACTTTGCTTTCCGGAAAAGAAAATGGATAACCCCCAATACTTTCCTGCAAGTCCATTATGGTCAATATCTACCTGTCTTTCCCTTTTTCGAAGAGTACTCGTGACATGAATACTTTGCTATAACCAAATGAGCGTTTACTATCGTACTTTACATACTGACAGACATTGCATAAACACTTTTTGTAGTTTTGAATTTTTCTCATGCAATGAATAAACCTGAGCCAAAAAAACTGAAAGTATATTTTTCCTAATTTATTCGTGCTCAGGATTGAAAAACTCTACGACTCATAAACAAAATATTGTCAACTTCATCAACTCCGGCGCAAGACTTATTTAGCATTAGTCTATAAAAGAAAAAATAGTTGTCAAATGTGCTGTCGTCGTTGTTGTTGTTGTTGTCACACTGACTGACCGACAACTGACTTCGATCATAAAAAATAGAATTTATTGTAATTTTATGCATAAACAAATTGATTTTTCTGTACTGAGTATTTTTTTGTACAACGAAATGAGTTTGTGGAAAATGTTTCGAAAGCTTTCGCAACAACAATCAACGGATACAGCGGGACAAAAACAATATGAATAAGTATGACAATTTGCAACACAACATTAAAGGTTTCTCAAGCTCCCCTCAACCCAGTGACCACACATCCGTCCCTCCGTTCATTTCTCCGTCGGTTCTTCGGTTTGTGTCTTAATTCCTTCATTCAATAAATCCGGCGTCCGTCCGTACGCTTCGGGGAACGTGAATCTCTGAGACGATTATTATCATTTTATAAACAAAATTTTTTTTTTGGAAATTCTTAAAAACTTTTATTTGAAAAGATATCAATTTCAAATTTTATTTGAATTATTAATATAGGAATATAATTTAAAATAAAAATTATTAAATTTAAATTTAAAATAAAAATTATTTAATTGAAATTAATAAAAAAAATTATTCAATTTAAATGAAATGAAAAGCCATGATTAAATCATCAAATTCAACTATCAAAATTAATACAATTAAAATGAGTTTATTTCATTTTAGCTTAATTAAAATGACAAGCAGAAGAGAAGATAAATAAGAAGGCGTAGAACGATAAAGCAAAGAGAGAGAGAACAAAGTGAAACGGAATCATTGAACTTGAAACTATAAAAAAAAACTAAATTGTATTAAACTCTATCCATAAAAATAAACAAATGCTCTCGATAGGAATATTTCCGCGAAAAAATTTATACTGATCACAACAATAATAACAAAAACAACAAGGACAATACAATAACAGCATTAGAGAAAAGAAACAACAGCAGTAGAAAAAGCATCAGAGGTACACAAAACAGCGTTTGCAAGAACAGCAGCGCTCAGCGATCAGCAAACAGACCCAAAAGCAACAACTCTACACGCCAACTAAAGGAAATTCAACAACTACAGACTCTCTGTTGAGAATAGTCTCTCACCTGGCTTGCGCTGGGTTCTCTTCACCATGAATTCTTACACTGTAAAAATACAAGGTGACTATAATTCTGCGAACCATTGACAAAGTTCAAATTTAAATTTAGTTTTTAAAATTTATGTGTAGTATAATTTTCGTCATTATATTTCATTAGTTAATATGTTTTCAATATTTTATAACATTAAAATTTTTAAATTTAGATTATTTATTGTCAAAAGTCGAGCATATATTTTTTATCAGATTTTAATTGTTTTATTAGTTTTTTCGACATTAAAATAAAAAGAAAAAAACTGGTGTTCTGTTTTTGACGACTTCATTATTAAAGACGATCAAACGAAAATCTCTAAATAAATCTTCATAAACAAATTAACTATATTTGAAATGGATAAATTTTTATAATTTTGTTCAATTTAATATCTTCAGTTTTTGGTGTTTGGTATTTAAAGAAATCTTTTCTAAAATAATCTTTTTGAAATAATTTTTGTGTTATTATTATTATTATTTCATAATATTTTTAATACTTAATATCGTTACTTCAAGGGATGACGTAACATGCTCGAAATCGGTGAAAGTATTGTACTACACATCATGGCCTCAAGAAGACTCTAATATGAAGGTAGAATAAAATACAGTGAGTGATCTTCTGTATTTTAAAGCTATTACAATACATTGCTGATCACATTTAGTTTTAACGCGCCAAAAATCTTCAGAAAATGATAGTTTGTTTTCTTTAGAACTATTTAGAAAATCAATATTATTTTTTGTTTTATGTTTTGCTTTACTTAGAAGATCAATATTAATTGGCCTTGATGTAATAAAGTAAGCATTTTAAAAATTTCTATAATAATTTTTTAACATTTTACTTACGAGGCTTAAATTTTTTAAACATTTGTATCAACAAAGAAAGTTTCTTATAAGCATATGACAATAAGTAAAAATTGTTGTTGATTAATAAAAATTATTTAAATATTTTCTTATATTTTCCTTCAATTTTTTTAAGTGCAGCGCTTACGAACTCAACGCACCAACTACTACCAGTAGTCGTCACGTCGCCAAGTTCAGCCGATGGTTACCAGCTTGGAACGCATAAATAAAATGAAGTATGGGTATACAATCAAATAAAAATAAAAGAAGAAGTACCTAATAAAAGTAGCAGAGGAAGACCAAGACCAAAGAAAAGAAAAAAAAAATAAAAAGATACCAAAAAAAAAAAAAGAAAATTACTCTCCATCCATTTATGGCAAACAAGTTTTACTTGTACTCGAAGCCAGTCTGAAACCTCGTAAGAACACTTTTCTTTAGTTTACTTTTCAGGAAATATCTTGTATGTACGTAATGACGAGAGGATGGAGGAAGTGTTGCTGTTGTTGTTGTTGTTGTTCTTGGAGGGGGTAAAATGATGATGCACTCGTATATGGCAGTACTCGAGTGCAACATTGTATGCCAAAAAAGGCTTCAGAAAGCGAAATTCTGAAAATAAAAGTAAAACTGAACCAAGCTCAATGTCAGATAAAGAAGTGGAATAAAATGGAAGATCAGGAAAATAAAAAAATCAAAAAACCAACATTATCTCAATATTTTCTCAATCGAAAAATCAAATCCACTTTAATAATGTTTTGCAATAAATTTTATATTAAATTTTATACTTGCAATTAATTTTATACGCCTAATCCTTTTGAGGTAATTTTCGATGACTTTTTGACACAAGTCGGGCATTAATTGGGCCATAACTTAACGTATGTATATCAATTATAAAGAAATGATTAGGAAAGAGCTTTTTGAAAAAATATACTCGCATTTTTTTATTTCAACGGAACGAACGCTGAGCGCTGTTCTTCAGATATAACTTCGTTAAACCTGTTTCATTATAACTCGTAAGTTTCATGGCCAGGAAACGACCCATCATTCAGTCCAACCAGTAGCGACATCATGTACATACGAGTATATCATGAATGGCTATCATGAGCATATTGTCCGTGATAGCTTTCAGAAAAGGAATCTTATATTCCTGAAGCTGAATTTCTTTGAAACTGTCGCCAAGAAACGACATCGTTTCATTAATAAACCTTAAGAGTGTCATAAAGGACTGGTAAAGGATTTTAATGATCTTTCGATTAAATGGAGGTTAATTTGGGAAAAGTACAGATCATATACGAGATTTTGAGGAAAAAAATTGAGGATATTTGTGCTCATTCTATCCAGGAAATAAGGTCATTATTATTTAAGCTCTTTTTTGGAAAATAAATGCTACATTCTAGAAATTGTTTTGAAGTTTTAATGTGTTTTCTTAAAGGTATTTCCTTTCAATTCTGTCAAGTAAAAAATATCATTCCAATACCGATGTTTTAAAAGCCTACTCGATGATTATTTGCAGAAAAAAATAATACATTCTACGTAACGGACAATGAAAAATTGTTAAGAACCATGGAAAAAGAAACCACATAGAAAAAAAAAAAAAAAAATTCTGAAATGTTGAGGAAATTCAAGATATTTACTGTAATTGATACAAAAACTTTTCTTCACTTTTTTTTCAGATTGAGTTGCAAAAATATAATGAATTATAGGTTGCGATTGTGATCATCCTCAAAACGAGATTTCAAAACACACAAAAAAAAAACACATTCCAGCGAGCAGAAGAAAAAAAAACAAGCGTAATAAAAAAATGTAAATATTGCACTTTTTTGCAACAATGACAAATATTGCCTCAATAGCAACAACTTCAATAGTATCTTTTAATGAAGCAATACTAAGAAAGAGAAAAGCAAAGCAGAGCACAATAAATGGTGCAACCTTTTCGATCATCAACAATTTAAAAAACAAAGTAAAGTATTACGGCGAGTTTATATTGGCATTGAAGTGCCCCAAAAGAGCCGAAATTTTATTATTGTTTTCCAAAAAAATTGTCGAAAAATTAAAGAGCTTCAACAAATTTTAAAGTACGTCGACGCTCGCCCATAAATCTAAACGCTTCGCCCTGCTCTGAGTGATGGTTGGTTATCAAGATAACAACAACAACAACAACAACAACAACCGCACAAAAAACCTACCTCAACGCGTAAACCGTTGTTAAGAAAACATAAACGAATCACGCATGACAACTCATCATCGTGCATGACGTTGTTTTCATGCAAATTTTCGTTGTATATTTTAACCAGATTGTCTTTGATGACGACAGACGAACCGATGAGAGAATAGGCGAACACCTTTTTAGACACACCCACTTTGTTTAAGTCGTGTCAATAGCAAAAGTAATGGCTTCGGCAAATAAAGTCCGTCAGACTTCGACTTTAAAGTTCTGAACTGTCAAATCGAGTTCATTGTATGCTTTCTTACAAACATCGGCCCATAAGCAACGCATCCGTCAAAGTCGAAGTCGAAAGTAGCTGAACTTTTAACTTTTCGACTGCGTTAGCCCATTTGACAGCAGTTTGTTTACATTTTAGTGCAGTATATAAAAAGTTAATATTGATTTTTAAATAAAAGATGATAAAAAACTAACAAAAAAGAAAATGAAAATAAAAACAATGTAAAATCATAGTCTGGCCACAGTCTAATCATAATCCACATGCGCCTAAATAAGTTTCCATCACTGATTCATGAACGATTTGTCTTGTATGAATTTGGCAACTGTTGGGTCTCATCATTCGAACAGTAAGAAAATAAAAACAACAACAACAGTGACAGTAACTACAACGACCATAACAACAACAGCAACAACATGAACAAAAACAACTGCAATTACAATAATTACTCACAGCAATCAAACGAAAAAATTAGTCATGTTTTCAAAAAATTGTACAGCGTGTCAACAAAATAGTTTGAAATTGTGAAAATTCCGTCTGTCTGCGACCGTCAGTCACTCAGCAACAATTACAACAACAACAACAAAATTGAAACACTTTTTTTTTTTAATTCAAAGCAATTTCATCCCAGAAAAAAAGACAGATAACTTTATTTGTTTATTGTTTGTGTGTGAATGCTTTTCGCTGTAGTTGCATTTAATTGAAATCGACGGCAAGAGTAACGGCCAGCGACAGCTACTCATAAATTGCTGTTGCTGTGTCTATTTAGTACTGTCGCTGTTACTGCAGCCGCTGCTGGTGCCACTGCTTCTGCTGCCGCTGCCGATTGAAGCCTGCCGTTGCTGATAAGAAAATGCCAGGCATTGCAAAGTAAATGAAAGTGTTAATTGAAATACGCAATCAATTAAAAACAGTGATGCCAGCGGTTTTCGAAACGGTTTTTCATCCTTCGGAACATGCAAAAAATTATATCTTTTGAGGGTAATTTTTTGATAAAAGCAAAAATTTTTAAAAAATTTTCTACATTTGGTACAAAAATTAATGGCGGTACGCCCATTTATAATGATTTTTTTATTTTCTTGATTATAATTTCCTTTTTTAAGCAATTTAATTAAGTTTTTATAGTAATTATTCTCTACAATATGGCAACACTGATTTGCATATACGTATGTATATGTAACATATACGTTTTATAATCAGGATGTGTTTGCTGACTGCGTATCAACGACGTTAACCACGCCGACGACGACACATACGCCGTATGTACGTGTATCGCAGAGTATGTCAGCGAGCCAGTTCAATAAATCAATAAATATTTATTGACTCCGATAAGCTAATGAGTTGCACGCAATCGCTATTCTCTACCAAGCGCTCCACTCGTCTACTTCTTCTTCTTCTTTTACGACTTCATCGTCTATCGTCGTCTATGGGAGGTAATGAAAAACAACAACAACAACAACATAATACGAACAATTTGCAATTTAATTTCCTTGCAATTTTAATTGTTTTTTATACTAGTAATTTAAATTTTCTTTTAATATTAAAAATCATAACAATCAATATCATAATCGTTTTATTCAATCGATACTTTCTGAGAAATAATCTGGAAGCATTTAATCTAGAAAGGTTTTTATCACCAACAATAAAAGTAAAAAGCTATAAAGCGTAATAAAAAGCAATTCTGAATTATAAACATAAAAAAAACTTCAAAACCAAAATGTAACGATCACACAAACAATAAGTTTACTATTATTACATTTTTCTTAGCTAAATTAGCATAATGTACATATATAGGTAAATTATTTGGGAGGGAAGAGACACAAATGGATTTTTGTATAATGATTTTAGGATTTTTGTATAATGTAAAAAAAAATAAATAAAAAAATTAATGAAATCAAGATTATAATATATTTGAAAAATGGGAAATAATATTTTCTTGGAAAAACTGAATTTTTGCTTTTCATTTCTGACCCTTAGACTCTTTCTCTTTTACGAGAATGTTTATTTATTTAGTTGGTTTTTATAATAAAAACATTCTGTTAAGAAACTGAATTATGATTATTATGATTTTCTCAGATTTTCCTTAATTTTCACAAGAATAAGTTCTAGAATTATTAAGTTTTCAATGCAAGACTTTTTCCATATGTTTTCTATATGAATTTTGGTACGAAAATTTGGTATGCATAGACGAAACTTATTGCCAAAGCAATCAGGTTTTGGCACTTCCGGTATTGAGTATATTTCAAATTCCTGTACTTTTTCTCTTATTCCTTTCCCTTCTTCTCAACGGAAATGCTTTTAGTTTTCGAAATTAAGAATGCAAGAATTATGTAGTTCTTTGTTAAAAATTTTATGTTGACTTTTTTTCTTTTCTGGTTTTTTCTGGTAGAGTCCAAACGAAGAAATAAGCATTTTTTTGAGAATATTGGAGGCGTTTTTTCGTTGTCTGCTGTACATTTCAGTTCAGTTTAGTTCAGTTCATTTTTTATTGGTTTTTTCCTTTTTTTAAAAACTTTATTCATTGATTTCATTGTAGCCGATTGATTTCATTTTCATCCGGTGCCGATGACGCGCGCTGTCCAAAGTCAAACAATAAAAAGAGAAAAACAAAAATCATAAAATTTGGCGACTCAGAGAACCAAAAAGATTTATTTTCAAGAAATTCGCAAACTCAATACAGACCATTAGATAATTTTAACAATTGTTTTTGTGTCGATTGGTGATTGCAAAGCTGTGGACCACATGGTGCACTAGAAGAGAGGCGCAGTAAAGGGATAACCAACGGGGCATTTTCAGATTATTTTTCTTCACAAAATTACGACAAAGACAAATTTTTTTTAAAAATTCATAAATCATTAATTTCATTAACATTTTTCATGTTTAACCTTTTTCCCTTTTGTACCCCTTTTGACTAAGCCGCTGCGCTTTTTTTCAATAATGCCAGGTATTTTTTGTTCAACAGCAACCGGAAGAACATCAGAATCGTTGCAGAGCTTGAAAAAAGTCTCGAATGTGGGTCGAAATCACAGCTGCGGTTAACTTAAAGCATTTAGAGCAAAGCATGTCATAAGTTAAAAATACCGCATTGCGTCATTAAAAAACTGACACTCGCAGAAGGCGGTTTGCAAAAATCATAAGTAAGCAATAGAATAAAAAAGACGAAGCATTTTATCCAACCCAATATAACCACAAACAATTTTGTAGGCCACAAGGCAAGCATGGCCATCGAATAATCGGCCAATCGCCCAACTCATCAACCACTTCACTAAAGCAATCTCAACAACTAATCGTCCAACCAGCTAAACAACGCTTAGTAGCACGATAAAACTCCTTTTAGTAGAACAACAATAAATAGAACAATAAACAACAATAAAAAGAATTTTCTCACATTTGCTTAAATTATTTGTTTTCTTCAGTTTATCTAAAATTAAGCAAGAAGTTTGCAAAACGGCAGAAATGAAAAAGTTGTTATCGCTAAAAAAACTCAATGAAAGAATCTTCTGAAAATCAATGTTAAGCGCAGTTAAAAACATAAACATAAACATACTTGAAATTTTAATCTCGTTTTAAAAGAGAATGAAGCAATTAAAAAATTTTCTGATAACGATTGATATAATATAAAGTTTTTACGACGTTGAAATATATTCCATGAAGATAATAAATAACATGAGATTGCACATTTTAACCTCAATCTCATTCTCACGGACAAAGAAAACGATTGTAATGAACTTTACTACAACGAATACTACAACGAATAATACGGTTTACTACAACTAAAACGAGTAGAAATCGTAGAAATAAGACTACAACGAATAAAATTAAACTACATTGAATATGACTACAACGAGTAAGACCACAACCAAGTAAGACCATAACATTCAACGAATAAGATTTTAGCAATTATGACTACAGCGAATAAGACTACAACAAATAAGACTACAGCGAATAAGGCCACAGCGAATAAGACTGCAACGAATACAACTACAGCGAATAAGATGAATACAATAAAACGAATAGAACTACAATAAAAGTGTCGTAATTTGTAATGATCTATATTAATTAACTTCAATTTTATAATTTAAGCCTCATTATTCATTAAAAGCTATTAAAAAACTCATTCTCTTAACAGCGTTTCTGTTACTTTTGTTAAGAAACAAGATTAACTAAAAGGCTAATAAGTACGAGTATTTATAGGGTCATTGCTCCTCTCAGCAAAACAACAAAAACACTCCAATACACCCGTAGCGCAGTCACATACTAACACCACTACACACACATACCGGTATTCGTCATACGTCGTTGTATAAAAAAAAACTTTGCTTGAACTTGCAGAATTTTATTTTACTATAAATTCTTTTTTTCACAGCAAATTTCTTGACGAGTTGGTGTGAATATCGTTCAAGTAATTAAATATAATGAATGCCATTTTTATAGCCAATAAAGTTTCAACAAACACACGAAGAAACAACATCTAACTTACAGTAAAAACAAATTACCGTCGATGGTGAAACAGATGTTGCAGCTCTCTGAGGCCGAGATCGGGAAAAGGGCATCTGAATGGCGCCAGAGAGTTTTCAAAAAAAAAAAATTAGTTGATTGAAATAACATAAGCGAAATATCGCTTGACACTCGACTTTACAAGCTAAGCTCAGTGTTAGAAGGTAAATATACTTGTAAAATGATACAACTCATTTAAAAGGAGAATGTTACAGAAATATAACGAGCACCACTATAAAGACCAATGCACTAACGCATTGCAGCAGCGAGTACGGCTGCAATAATCAAAAATAATACGACTAGAAAGAGTAGAGAAATACGACGAATATCACTATAACGAATACGTGCATGACTACAACGAAAAAGACCACAATGAATATATGTACATAAGTACGAGAAAATCAGACTACAACTAATAAAACTACAATAACTCCGACGAATGCGGTTACAACGAGTAAGTCCAAAAGAAGTACCTACTTTTCCAACAAATATCACGGAATAAGACCGCAATGAATATGATTACAGCGAGTAATGCTATAACGACTACGACTACAACGAATAGTATTACAACGAATCACAGCACAACGAATACAACTAATAACGACGAATAAGACTACAACGAATATGCTTTCCATGGGACTATGGACTCTACCGAATAAATAAAACAAATTTGCACTGCTGCAATAAAATTTTACTTGCGCTAATTTTCTTGTGAAATGAGCTGAGTTAAAATATTTGCTGCAATTTTTTTTATGTACTTTATAATTTACTTAGTTTTTCTTTCGTTCGGTTTTAATGAGCTGCTACTGTTTACAACAACACAATAAACATACGCAACAGCGACAAGAACAACAAAACGAACAAGTTTTTGACATTCCTCTGTAGTTTTTGCAGCCATTGTTGAAATGTCTAATACATATTTACTGAAAGATGAGCACGTTTTTAAATACACAAATCTCAAGCTTTTCAAGCAAAAATGCCAAAATCAGTTTTTTTTTTTAATTAAAATGCCAAAAACCAAAAAACATTTTATTTTAATTTGCTAAAATGTATTCATTGCTCGCACATAAAAACAGACACATAAATAAAAAGAAATACATAATTGGACCGTTGATTTTGAAAGGGAAACAAGTCCAGTATTTTTACTTAATTTGAACCGAATGCAGTTTTATTTTTGATATGCAAATTTGCTATCAAGAAAAATATAAAAATTTTTAAAGAGATTAATTACTAAATTACATTTTTGACGCAGAGGATCAATTATTTATGCAATGGATTTGGACACTTTTAAAGTCAAGGGCTTAATTGATAAAGTAATCTATAAGCTTATCTATAAGCGATCTCCATATATGTATATTAACTAATGCTTTGTACCATGAAAAAATAGTGAATATTTATATTTTTTATTAAATATATTTATATTAGTTTAATGTTTATTTATTTTGATTTGTCTTTTAAAATGTATTTTGTTTATTTTCTTATTTTGTTTTTTTTATTATTAATTTATGTGTGTCATTATTTTATAATATTTATTTATTACATCGTATATGTATGTATATATAAAATAATTATTTATGATTATAATTAGATTTTTTATTAAAAATCTCGGTTTAAATGTTTTTTTTTTCTTGTGTTTTCAATTTTAATCAAACATCCATTCTTGTCTTCGTTCAACATGCTTCTTGATCTTCACCCCTATTTATCTATGCACCCTCCTTCCCTAAACGCTTTCCTACACTTCCGTTTTTCACTGCAAAAACAAGTTGCCTTCCTCTACTTTTTGCACTTTGCTATTTATTGAACTTTTTAATTTTATTTTCTGTATTTCAATTCGTTACTTCTTTTAAGTTGTTTCCAAAAAAATAATAATAACGCTTTAAGAGTCTTTAGTCGGGTGCAAAAGTTGGCTTAAAAGAAGTAAAAGAAGAAGTAAAAAGCGGTTGCCTTCAAAATACGTAACAAAAAAAAAAACCCAATAAAAACAAAGCAAAAAAAACACAACAATGTTTTTAAATATGCTTAAAAAGGGCTGTTGTTGCACATTGTTGCTTTGTTGTTGTTGTTGTACGTTACTTTTTGTGGACCAATTCTGTTTTTAATCTTATGGTTAACGTGCTTCCTCCAGCCCCGTGCTTTTTGCTGCTGCTCTTTTGTTGCGTTTCTTTCTTTATGATATGATATTGTCGTAGTCGATTTTATGATTAATGTTGTTGTTGTTGTTTTAATTTTCCTTCTTTGTTGTTGTGGTATTTGTTGATTTCTTGCCGTTCTTTTTGACCTGCTTGCATAATTTTTTTTTTTTTTGTTAATTGGGGAAAAAATTAACGAAATCCTGGCAAAATCTTAGGAATCTCGTCTGATCTCGTCCGCCTAAGGCCTTTTTCAGGGCTGTTTTACGGGCTTAGGGCTTTCTGGTGTTGTTTAAAGACTATCTTAAGGCTATAGAACGTGAGAACGTGTCGAGATCTCGTCTCAGTTCTAAAGTCTTTGGTTACGTGAGAACGTGTCGAGATCTCGTCTCAGTTCTAAAGTCTTTGATTACGGCTATCTTTAGATTCGACGTCTTAAGCCTGTCTGGTCTCGAGATATTTTCTCAACTGAAGGGACGAATATTGTCTCGCCTCGTGCGCATCGTTAAGCACAAGACAGCAAGAAGTCTGCATGGCTTCATTGCTGTTGTTACTTTTGACGATGCTGATATTGTGTTGTTGTCGTTGTTGTTGTTGTAGTTGCATTTATTCCTTAAATCCTTTGTAAAAATGGCTTCTTTGTTGTTGTTTTTTTTTGTTTTTTTTTTTGGTGATGGGCGGTATTTTTGTCCTCTTCTCTGTGAATTTTATTTTGTGTGAGACTGTTAAGGCTTGGATTGTTGTTGTTGTTGCTGCTATTGTCATCATTGTTATCCTTATATGTATTTCTGTCTTAAATGTTGCTCTTGTTGTTGTTGTTGTTGTTGTTGTTGTTATTATTGTTATTCCTGCCGTTGTTGTTGCCGTTGTAGTGTCATCAGTTTGTTTCCATCGCAACAACTTTTTTGTACAACAATATTCATTGTTAGTGTTGTTGTTGTTGTTGTTGTTGTTGTTGTTGTTGTTGTTGTTGTTGTTGTTGTTTGCCCTGTTGATCATTGCTTTATATATTTATTTCTTGGTGCTGCCAACACTTTTGCCATTGTCACTGCTGAGCTCGTTGTTGTTGTTGGTGTTTGGTGGTCATCAATTCACTTTGCCTCGCAACAATTCGTTGCTACACTTTTTCTCTTTTGGCCAGTTTTTGTCACTGTTTCTTATATTATTTGTGTTATCGCTAATGTGGTGTTGCTGCAGCTGTTGTTGTTGTTGTTATTCTTGACACACACACACACACAGCTTCTGTGGCAGAGCTGTTCCATTTGCTTTTTCCTCAAAACCTTTTATTATGCAACCTGTTTTTATCATATTATTTCATTCGCTGCTGCTGTTGTCTCTATAACTTGTTGTTATTGTTTGCTGACAAAACTGTCGTTGTTGTGGCTGTTGCTTTCGTTGTTGTTATTGTCGTTGGTTATTCGGTACATTGAACTCAGCTGCTCAGAATTTAATTACATACGAATAGTTTTCAATGCATTCTATTGCAAAATATCGTATTTGTTGATTTTGTGGTTTTTGTTGTTTTTTTTTTTTGTAAAGAAATATAGATACAAACAGTATGCAAGGCATTTATTTCTCTTCTCTTCTCTCCTTCTTTCGTCTCTCTCTTTGATATCGCTATTTGCGTGAGTCTCATGCGTGTGTGTGTGTGCGTGCGTCCATGTTCGTTCGACCGACCCACTTGTATGTCATTCTGCTCAATTCTTTTCAATTGATCCATCATCATAGTTTAAATTTGACAAAAAGGAAGCGGGAAGGCGGGAAGGCGGGCTGGCAAACAACTTGAAACGCATTTTTTCAATTTAAGAAAATTTCAATTTTGAAATTCAAATGCTGCGCGCTGCTGCGCTTAGGAGCTCCTGCGGCTGTCTTGACAGTGTCTATCTACAATTTGTGACATACTTGCAACAATTTATTTCTCCTCCATTTTCGTAATAGATTCTAAAAATCCATACCATCGCGATAAACGCTCTCAACCAGCAAACAATTATTATTATAGCAAGCTATAATTAATCTGAATGCCATACAAATTACGCTTAACATTGTCGTAATTGCGACAATTAACAACATGAACTATTTTATCTCATGCATACTCGTACAATAAAAATTCTTGATGGCGGACAATTAAGAATTTATTAAAATTAAAAAAAAAATAATATATGAAAGGTCTTTCAAGCCTTTACAGAGTTCAAGCTGGCATATTTAAAGGATGCCTTTAGACTAGCCTAAGAGTGCCTGAAATCATTTTAAAGGATATCTAAGAGCTGTGGTAAAGGTGCCTTCAGGCTGACTGAAGAGTGCATGCAATTTGTCTAAAGTATGTCTAAAAGCTATCTAAAATTGTAGCTGGTCGCAGAGTGTTTAAAATTTGTCTAAAGGATGCCTAATATCTGTCTAAAATGTGCCTTCAAACTAGCCGAAGAGTTCCTGAAATATGTCTAAAGGATGTCTAAAAGCTGACTAAAGGGTGCCTGAGGCTGGCCTAAAAGTGCCTGAAATCCGTTTAAAGGGTAACTAAAAGCTGTCTAAAATGTGTCTTCAGGCTGGGCAAAGAGTGCTTGCAATTTGTCTAAAGGATGTCTTATAGCTGTCTAAAATGTGCCTTCAAGCTAGCCGAAGAGTGCTAGAAATTTTTTTAAAGATGTCTTAATGCTGTCTATGGGATACCCTTCGCCCGGCTGAAAACTGTAGGTTTGAAGGTGGTCCAGAGCCTATCTTAACACTTTCTCAATGATCATGTTTTAAGGCAGTCTTATCCTTAAGCTGCTTACAGCGTTCTTAAGCCTGTTTAAAGTATGTCGTAAACCCATCTTCCAGCTTTCCTAAGCATTTCTCAAGCCCATCTTAAACCGCAATTAGGCGGGTTGTTTATAGTAAAAGCTGCCTTAATGCTCGCTAAACATCAGGGTTATTTGAAAGCTATATTAAGACTTTCTCAAGTACTTATTAAAGCTGTCTAAAGTCTAATACTGTGTCGAGTTACTAAGGTATTTCTGAAACCTTTCTAAATACGTTCTTAGAGCTATCGAAATGCAATTTTTTCATGTATTAAATATTTAAATTATTTAGTAATTTTTTATTTACTTTGTTATTATTGATTTTAATAACAAATAATTTCACTTTTCACTGCTCATTGTTTTAATAATTTTGTGCTATTGTTGTTATAGTTGATTATCCTGTTCTTTTCTTATCGTTGATTCTTATTTTTGTCTCAACCTTTGTTTAAAATTCTTCAGTATATCAATCTGCCGGTCTGTCTATCGTGCGATGAGCTTCTTATGTTTGTCATTCTTCAATTTTTCTTATTTTTTGGTTTGTTTTAAAAAAAAAATTGATTTTTTTTTGGTTTTTTATTTTTATTTTTCTTTAATTTTATATACATACAATATTTATGATGCCCAGACTGTCTTGGTTGGTTTTATTTGTTGTTGTTTTTGTCATTTCTTTGCAAATTTAAATGATATAGACTCGTTGCGTTGGTGCGTTGAATGCGTTTTTTTTTTTGTAAGTATATCGATTTTTTTTTTGCGTAGGCAGCTTTTTGCTTACGTATGCAGAATTTTTATTTATCTTTATGTTTTTTTAATATAGTTTTTTTTTTTATCGTTCGGAATTAATTAAATATTTTTATTAAACTCAGAAGAAATAGGCATTATTTACAATACTTTTCGTAGGCACTCTTTTAAGTTATAAATTTTTACGAGAAACTTTTGCGAGAATACACAAATTTTTCTCGAAACAATAATTTTCTAAAACCAAATATTAAAAATGACGATTTTATGGATTCGCGGAAATACAAAGTTTTTTATAAAATTAAATTTTTTCTTAATTTTAAATCGTAAATCTTAAAATCTGGTTACAAACGAAAGTTTGGGAAGATTTAAAGCGATTACTCACCATTTTATTTATAACCAAATTATGAAGAAAAAACTTCAAATAGTCATAAATTAAGAAGAAGGGAAAATTTTACCAAATTTAAATTTCACAAAAAAAAAAAAATTGCAAAAAAAAATAAAAAAATTAGTAGCCTTGGACCTTCCTAGATGTGCATTTAACCAATTGCACTTCTGAATGGTTAATTATGGATTAGCAGAAAAAGTGAAAAATAAGCGAGTTATGTAAGAAAACAAGTAAGATTTCGTTTCTGAAAGTATTCAAATTAAATCCATAGAATTATCTTAAGCTAAAGGAAGGAACGGATTCGAACGAGTTGCGTTAGTCCTATTTATGTCTATTTTAATAGGCGTAGTATTTATTAACTTAAGTATGTACTCTATTAACTTAATGATAACTTGACTCTATCGACGCAGGTACTCGTTATATGTAACTTTCTAAAGCCATAGTATTTTGGTACAAGTCTATTAAAGTTATATAATTTTTAATATTTTTTAACGAATATAACTGCTTATTGTATTGCTTTGTATGCTAATTGTAGCATACTTAATTTGTTCATCAAGTTTTTCCAAGATCGTTCGATATGAAAATCGTTAGAAGCGAAATTCGATTTCAGGCGCATTACACTTCATTGCAGTAACTTAGATGTCTTTTGAGTCCATTTGAGATGAAATTAAAATATCTATAAAATAAAATTTTGATGATTATATTCTTAAAATCTGTAACTAAATATTTTTTTTGGAACTCTGAAATGACGAGATATAAACTATTTTATTTTTTTTTTTTTTTTGATGCAGGTTGTCTGTTCTGGAGAGTTATAGTAATTTTTATTCCTTTGGAATGTATTTCCGTCTTAACCTGATAGGTTTATACTTTGGGTTGAACTGTTTTCGTCGATGTGACACCCAGAAAATTGTCACTGAAGGCGATTGTGCCCATCAAAACCGGTTTGTCTGTCCACAAGAAACAAAACGGAAATTCATTTCAAAGCGAAGAATTCGATTATGATTCATCTACTTTTGACTTCTCAGTCGATATCCAGGCAGCCTCAACTTATTATTCGGCATCTTCTTCCGCAATCGAAGTGCGAAAAATAGTTTATTAACACTTTTTCTTCTTAAATAGCTCACGCATTCGAGTACTCATGTTATAATTATTTTTACTTTCATTTCGTTTTAGAAACTTGTATCTAATTATACTTTTGTTCACCAACGAATTATACATATCTACACGCCGCCTTTTATATACTCTACACGCGGATGTACATTAATGGACTTCAAGGCGCAAAATTATTCTGCAATTTAATTTTTTTTTGCACTTTCTTTCTTCTATCAAAATTATATACATTTTGCAAAATTTTCTCTATGAATTTTTGATGAACGCTAAAATGAACTATTTATTTTTCAAAGAAGCCACTTCTTCTCTCTGTTCATTTTTTTGTGATTCGACTACACTTCACTTAACTCCACTTCACTTCACTTTTAACACTCGGAAGTCGCCGCTGTCGCTGTCACTGTCACCGACGCTGCCACTGCCTCTTCAGCAGCTTCTGCTTCTTGGCCGGTTCTTTACTGTCAGTAGCTAACGCACTCGTAGCTAACTTTCAGCGTAATTAAAAGCAACAAGCACACAATCGGCAACGCTGCCACCAGCACTGCGTTGCTCACTCCGCGCTGCTGAACTTGAACTTGACTGCAGGCAGTGACGCTTAGACAAAGCCATTTATGGCCAAGAGGCGAGTCGCCGCGCACACAACAGAGCGAAGAAAGACCAAAAACAAATGCTTAAATGAACTTAAGTTTGTCGTAACGTTTAGCGGCGGGCGTGCCGGTGTGCCAGCAGTAGAATACGAGAAGTGTGGTTCTTGCTGCAGTTGTTGTTGTTTTGCTAACGTTGAAACGCATTGAACGGAGTACAACATAAGAATTCTAAATCGCGCATGCAATTTTCGTCGACAATTAAAAATGCAATGCAGTCGTTAGGAATTTTTCGTGTAGTATAGAAGCATATATACTCACACACACACACACAAGTACTCGCTTTTGAACGCACATTAAACGAAATTTGCCTTAGAATAATACACAGCCCTTTGGTACGTGCAACACGCGGCGCGGCACCGCAACGAATCGAATCAAATCGAACCGATCGAGCGCTACAATTCGAAACTCAGCTGTGGTCGCGATCGACTGAACTGAAGAACGATGCGAAGCGAAGAAATTCGCAAATGCGCTTACGGTGGTAATGCCACTGCCTTCGTCTACGAGAGGCATCCACAGAGAGAGTGAAAGAGCGAGTGCGCTCCTCTCCCCGTGGGGAAAATCAAAAACGAACGGTGAATAACGAACGATGACCGCGGAGACGGTCACTGTGTGGTGAGAAGGTACCAACATGTGCTCCGAACGAACCGGCATTTGAAATAAACTCGTTATTTGTTGAGCTAGACCATGTTGTTGCTGTTGGTGATGTCGTCAGTTTTGTGCTGGTACGCGCTCTGCAGACAATTTGTACTTCTAATCATCAACCAAACAACAAAAGCGACTATCTCAGAATCTCAACAGTTATATCAACATCAACAAGAGAAGAAGTCTTTAATCCTTACACGATAGCTTTTCATGCAAGAAATTTTGCCTGCAAATTTATTTATGATACGAGGCTATTTACTCGTTTATAATTTTTTTCCAAATGGTCTCTTATGTTCGATTTGCTGCTCTATTTTTGATCATTATACATACATATTAATTATTTGGAGCTTGATATAAAAAAATATAAAGGTTGCTCTAGTTTCAAGAAAAATACGAAAAAGGATCCGAAAGTCTTTTCACTTGGGACAATTTCTTTACACTCAAAACCAAATTTTGAAGTTATTAAAGAAAAAACAGATTAGTTGGCAAAACTAACAAACTAAACTTTGTTTACTTAAGCACCAAAACAACAACTTCAACAACGTTCACCGTATTCTATGGATGGTGTAGGCCACAAAAACTAGCTCATTGTAGGTACATCAAAGCTAAATGAGGATGTTATTTAAAGCCTCAGACCAGCTGAATCGGACTACTTACTTAAAAAAATATTAGAAAAAATATTATATACTATTTTTTTGATATATGCATATAAAATATCATATTACTCCAAATATTCTGCAAATATTTTCGCAGTATAATCGTTAACTACGATAATAAAGGTATGCGTGAATTTTCATCTATGCTTTTCATATTTTTTTTTTTTGATCATGTAAGTGTTAATAACAATATAAGTAAATATAAAAAAAAAACAAATCTTTAAAGTGTTAAAAAAACCAGCCTCTGTTTTGTGCTTCAAGAGAAAGAACAAGAAATTGTTTTTGTTTGCTAGCGTGGTGAATATCGTATTGAAGAATTACATCTCTCTCTCCCTTTCTGCTTTTGGAGTCAATCTCTTTATGGTGGATGGGATTTGTTTTCCATCAATACTTCTAGCCTCTTGCTCACCACACATTAATCGAGCGACCTGTTTCGTTGTTCTCAACCATACTCACTCGTACTTCGACCAAACTCCGAAGCCGGTGTTTACTTCCTTTTTTAACCTCAACTATTTATTATTTCTTTTTTTTCTCTCTCCCATTCTCTCTCTCTCTCTCTCTCTACCTTCTTCTCTCCCTCTCTTACTGATCAATTCTACTTATTGCATATTATTTAATTTAAAACAAGCAAACATTTTTGTATGTTTTTTTTTGCTTATCGTCGCATTTGACAGCTGACAGTTCGATCACTGTTTGCATCTGTTTCTATTTCTTATCACATTTTTTTTTTCTTTACATTCAGTGTGTTTTCTTTTCTTGTTTTGTTTTTTGCTTTCCAATGAATTCACTGATTAACAGCAATAAGAGAGAGGCTTCGATAATGCTTACTTCGGTTTATTTTGATTGGCCTAAAAGTATGCCGTCCATATCAATATAAAACATAAATAAATTGGCGTCTGTTTGCTGTTTGCGAGAATTTTGATTATTGCAAAATCAATCAGCCTTGGGACTTCTCTCGAATACAGCTGTCGTTTACTTCATACTTTTAAGTATGGTCACGATCGTCTATGGTCGTCTACCTTAAAGGATGCATCCTGCCGAGAGTAGCTCGGTTGTTTCACTTTTAATAGAGAGATTACTGCTTTAAGGGCTTTCCTTTTTATCCGCCGCCTAACTTTCGTATTCAAAACGGTCAATAAATGGTCATCCTGTCAATAATTTCGTTTTAAGTCTTCAGTTCCTTCCATTGAAAGACATTTGAGATTTGAATGTCTCTGAAAATCGATCAAAAAATTTTTATTCTGTCAATTATTTCTTAAAATATGTTCGCTATGCTTTGAATGGAGGACCTTGATGGCAATGAAAGGTATTTCATTAAACGATATTCTCAATTCTATAAACTTATAGTTCCAAAAGCCTTTTCTGTTTGTCCTTTCTTTAGGCACTTTGTCTTATCTTTTTGTATATATTTCAAGGAGCATTTTGTAGATTTTTTTCTTTGTATTTCTTAATTATTCTTTAAATTTGTGTCATCTCTTTCTTAACATTTCTCAGTTGTTCTGATTTCGACATTTTATCAGTAGAGAAAAATGTGTACGCCATAAAAAAAGACAAGTACAGACAGACACTTGGGCAGACAGACAAACACACACACACACACACACACACACATCTAAATAAATAAACCTTATCTAAAATGCTTTTCTTCTGCATGTTACTTAAAGGTACCACGTACCTATACTTACTATATTACTTCTACCAAAGCAATCGTAATTTTTTTAATGGCAAACACCCATTAGAGCTGCCACAACAATACGAACAACAACCACTACAACTACAACAACAAGTACAACAACAACAACACAATTGCAGCAAGTAACAAATATATACATACTTACTTTTCTCTCAGTCTTACTTTTTCACATACTTCAGGCTAAAAGCCTTTGCTGAAATCTTCTTCATAAACTTTTTGAAAAGTATAAAGGATTTTAAAATCCTCAGACACTTCGAGGATTTCCTTTAAGCGGCTTAACGAGCAAGAAACAAAAAGATTTTAAGAAAAGCGCGAGAAAACAAAGTGTTATTACAAAAGTCTTTACTGTACTCTATAGATTACAGACTTTCTCCAGCTTAAGTCACAATCTTGCCTACGAGTACCATCCTAAGTCTGAGTTTCCATCAAGCACTTACACCCAAAGTGGATGCAAGCTAATCGCATAAACCATAAAAATATTCGTACGGATTAGTTGTTAACCTCAAATGAGTTGCGAAACATCCCGCGCGACTCTTGACACAAACTTACCACCAGATCGCCAGAGATACGCGCTTAAAAGCTAAATCTATTAAGCTTTGAAGTAATTCAACGAGTTCAAAGGCTCCATCCGTTCATTCCATCATTGCTTCGTGCAATTGGCAATCGAGCCTGGCCAATAGCTAGTTGGTGAGCAGCGACACAAGCGACCAATAGTTACAATCAGATGCAAATGCACGATGCCGAAAACAACAAAAATCCAGAAAAGCAATACACATATATTGTTTTTATGTATATACTATGCACGTAGATTTATTGAAAATATGGCAGTGCCCGCGAAAAGCCATAAATTACCACCTCTGATCCCTTGGATTGCGGCAAAGTGCAACAACTCAACACACCACAACCACCGCGGAGCACCGGGCCCGGCAGTTTGCACAGTTGTTCTTTCATTTGCTATCATTACACGCTGGCAAGTACTCGATTTAATACATCATCGAATGGTACTCGAACGGTACCATCCAATGGCACACTTGAACGAAACTCTTGGTGGAAAGTGCGGCCGTTTGTGTTTCGATTGAAATTCGCATGTGATTAAAGGAAGTAGAAGAAGAAGAAAAGGATTATATAAGGGTTAAGTAAGGTACGATAAGTCCTCTGATAAGATAGGAAAGATAAGAACACTATCTTCTTGCACAATTCTTCACCCTTTTGAAAAGTAAAGCGCGATTTTGACAGCCCTAAACTACAGGATCCGCAACCTTTAGAGACTCTATAGTTGGCTGTGCAACCGGGAGAGATTCTATATATGCCGTAGAAGTAGTTAGTAGGCGATAAGTCTCTATAGCCGGTCCGTAGAGGCTCGATACAGTAGCCTGTATTCAATAAGGTTCTGTAGTCGGTAAGGTTCTGTAGCTCTATACCACATAGAGAGCCTGGTAGAACCACCATTGCCTTTAGACGTTATATAGCTGCTAGAGACTTGGTAGAGACTACGTAACAAGTAGGGGCTCTCTAGGGCAGATCCTCAAAATATCTACAGCCTATTGAGGATATATGGCTTTCGGAGGCTCTGCTTCTCTACAAATAAGGCTCTGCTTCTATATCCTGTATCTCCTCAGATACAAGCTTTTCAATAACTCTCACCAGCTTCTAAAAAACTTCTTAACTGGTTCTAAAGAACCTCTCCATAGGTTCTAACGAACCTCTTAACAGGTTCTGAAGAACCTCCCAACAAGTTCTAAATAACCTCTTAACAGGTTCTAGAAAACCTCTGAACAGATTCTAAAACCTCTCAAAAGCTTTGAGAAGACTATGAAAACTCTTCAAAGCCTACAAAAAGCCTCTGAAGTGGAAGTGATCTCTATAATGATTGATCTCTATAGACTCTCCTAAGAAGTTCAGTATAACTCTTAAGAAAATCTGCGAGAGACTTCAAATAACGGACATATTTGTAATGACTGTCTACGCAGAAACTAGCTAAAGGCTACTTAGATAAAACTTTTTCGTTTGGATACCTTTATATGAGGTTATCTGGATACCTTTTAAAGAGGTATTTGAAACTGTTGCCCAGACATTGAAGAGATTTTAAACTGGCTTCAAAGCGACTTTAAAGAGGCTACGGCGACTCTCTTGATAGACACAAAAAAGGTTCTTGTCAGGTTAGAGATTGTTCTAACGAGGCCGTCTATAATCCTCAAAAGGATCTGTCTGGTCTGTGCGTAATCTTTCTTCAAAGATCTACTATAAAGTAGTCTTTTCCGGAATTAGCGAGAGAGTTTTCTCCTTAGAAATTTCCTCCTTTCATTTTTTTTACAAGTGTACCAGAAAATTCCAAAAACCGCGTAAAAATAAATAGTAACAAAACCGCGAGCAACAAAACAAGTTTTTTAACTAGAAAGATTAAAATAATACGAGACAAAATCAACGAGCATCAAAACGGCACGAAATCCACCGGAGAGGAGACCAAATGGAGCAGCGCTACTGCTCCAGGCATAGTGACATTTTATAGCTTTTTAATAGGACTGAAAAATGGTTGACTGGTTGGCAAATTTTGAGAGCCGAAATGGAATGGAGCTAGAACATGGTGCCCCCGGCGGGGACAATCATTAAACATTCAATTAATTCCCGCACTTGGTGGTCTGCGGGACCACTAGAAAGCGCTGGCACAGTAGAAAATTAAAACACGGAGAACCAAAATACCAGACCAAAGAAAAAAGCGAACACCTGACGGTGTCATTTACAGACAAACCGAGTAACGCGTATAAACGAAAATAGTTTCTAGTTTTTCTTCATAAAATATTTCCGCAAGCCCTCTAAACAAGAAACCTGAAGAAAGGCGTGGCGGAAAGGCGGTAGGAGGGGGGAGGCTTAAACGAGGTTGCATGAAGAGGGGCAGTGTTAGAGAGCGAAACCATAGCAAAACTTCGTCTATGATCTTGCGGCAAGATTTCAATTGAGTTATTTATTTATTTGACAGCAAGACACACAGACGTTAAACCAGACAAGCAGACGGACGAATGGACGAACGGATGGTGTAACGGACGGACAAGCCAAATCATTGATAAACCGCTGCAGTTAAGCGGGCAGAGGAGAAGTCTGTGAATTTATTGCCTGCGTGATTAATCACTGCGATTGAAATTTATAAAGATATTAGCGAACATGGAACAACAAAGATTTGTTTGTGCAAAAATTCACTTAACAATTCCGCGAATTTAGCCGGCCATTAAAACGGTTTAATGTTATTCGCCGTGTTGGCCACAGGATTGTGGGCGTTCCAGCCCGAACTGCTCGCATGCTAACGACTTCGCTTCGTTTCGCCCCACTGTCACATCAGTTTCTGTGTCCCTCTGTCAAAAAAGAGATCTTGTTTTCCATCAGAATGGAACGAAGTTTATTCCTCCTGCCTGTCTGCCTGCCTGCCTTCCATACATCCTTCCTTCTTGCCTATCCTCCTTTCTTCCTTCCTTCCTTCCTTTCTACCTTCCTTCAGACCTTCCTTTAGTCAACACATCATCTAGTCAGCTGTCAGTTGAACTGTCAGTTTTTGAATTTCCTTGCTTAGTTTTTAAACTGTCGTTTGCGCTTGTTTTACCAACCGAAAAACCAACTTAATCCACGTCGATCAAGTCGTTAGTTGTTCGCGGGCAGGTTAATGCGGTATTATAAGTTGTTAAGTTAATTAATAGCCGGTACAAACTCGCTTAAATTAACACAAATGTTTTACTTCTAGTAATGATTTATTTTGACGAGTTCTACTTTGTTTATGTCAGATTTTGATTGTTTGCTACCGTTTGTTAGTTTGCTATAGTTTGGTGACCGTGTCATCAGCTGGACACAGAAATCGCTGTGTAAAATTCAGAAGAGAAGAATAAGCCTTGTTGTGAAATTGTTCTTTTTTAAACAGACTTTTCAAGGTTGTCCGGCGAATCTTTTGTAAATCACTGAAGTTTTGTACGGCGATTATACCTCTTTAAACCTTTATAACCTTTCTATACCTCGATTAAAGTGGTAGGTGATCGTTTAGAAGGGTCCCTTATGAAATATGTATAGATGGTAAATTCTCCTGGAAGCAATGGGGTAGTCCCAATTGACTGGAAGGGGCCGAAAGGGCTCTTTTAATAGAGTAATAAATCTCTGGGCTTATAAAGGGTTTTCCAATAGAGACGGGTCGATGTTAACATCATCATTTGGACGTGCTGCTCAGTATAACTGGCCACGTGGATTTGGCATTACTGACTGAATAACAAACAACAGACTTGACAAATGCCGCTACAACAACATGGCCGCCACACACTGTCAACATCGACCCTTCCCTATTGGAAAATCCTTTATAAGGATCGCATTGAACGGCGACTGCCTCGCGAGAAATGAGTAAGAATTTCCTATTTCTTAGTTTTAATAAACAAACTAGTCCAACCCGTATCAACAACGGGACAAAGTTTTATTCTACTCAGTCTTAAGTGGTTTCAAATATCGGAGCCTGTCTTTGGAAAGAATTACCCTCATAAACTTCTGAAGCCCGTTCCGTGGCTCAGATCAAGACATAAATTCTCGAAATTCTCATTTCTAAGAATCCTTGAATAAATAATTCAAAAAAGAAAATCTCTTGTGGTCTCTTAACAATGTACCCAATTAATAGCTTATATAATTTTCATGAGACGCCTCATGAAGATCGCCAGCAACCAAGCGCTGCGAAACTGTCACCTCAAAACATCTTCCAACAGACATCTCCATAGAGAGATAAGAACAGAAGAAACGAGAAGAGAAAACAGAAGAAAAAACAAAAGGCGAAAAATAAGAGACCAAAAAAGAATATTTTGTACGAAGGCAAATGATGAAGTTGTTGCCAACAGCCAGCAATCAAATAAATCTGCCACTCTGGCGACCGAAATAGAAAGTAGAAGCGATGACAAAATTCCGCAAAGACAACAAATTTAAGTGCCACAAGAAGCGCCGAGCTCTTGGCAAATATGAGGATCATAACGTACACCAACAGCTCTTACATAGTATAGCGGCGGTAACTAAGAGTCTCTAGAATCGGGGAAAAACAGAATGAATAGACCACAAAAACTGTGGGCAGCACAGAAACGACCAAACGAGCCTGAGAAGACCAGAAGACTACTATTAAAGCAACATTGAAGTACGCAGAAGATACCAAAGTCAAGCGCAATAAGCGCAACCGGTAGTGGAGTCGCTCTCCAGCCTGCCAAATCGCATACTCCATCATATCCAGTGAACCTGAACAACCAACGACCAACGAGCCACCAACCAGCCTTGGTCTGCTCCGACAACGCACTCCATGCGAAGACACTACACTCGATGAGAATGCGCGGGCAGAATGCGCGGGCGAACGACAAGGCAATTTTGCGATCGTTTTGCGTCACCATCCAAATAATGGCCCTTGCTGGGCTCGCCCTCTCGCTGCGCCTGCGATGCCGACTCGATGAAGGGCATTTCCTTGCAATAGCGTCAGTCCAACCGTCGGACAGACTGGGCTGGGGGTAGCGGAAGGCTAAAAATAGCCTTCACCTTGCAACGAGGCGTCTTGAAGAGCAGCTTTTGTGCTGGTGGCGGCGATAGTCGTAATCATGTGACACGACTCACTGATCGCACACAAAGCAACGCTCTCAACAGCGCATTGATAATGAGTGCAACCTCTTGCGACGCAGCTACAGCGACAGTCGCCCTAGTCAAAACGGGGAAAAAACAAAGAACTTCCCAAAAGACACACCAACACCAGCACTGATCAGCCCTGCAGGCCCTTCATACCCATCAGCAGCAGTCGGTACAAGACCGAGCTGCGGGACCATCCCATCCAGCTGCTCTGCCGTTGATTGTCGTCAATCGTTGTTCGCTGTACTTCAGTGTCTTTGCGAGGCTCGCTCGACTTCTTGTCGTGCTGCTGCATAAACAGTCGTCTGCCGCCTGGACTTGACGGCGAGCGGCAGCGATCGCACACTGCTGCCATGATCGTCATCATCATGAGAGTCAGTCGGCGGCTGACGTTGACTGCATGATGCTCCGTCACGGTATGCGATGCGGTGTGCACTGATGCATGCAACCAAAGCGCGGTCTTTTCGCACACAAACTGCGCGGCAATTGTTGATAGTAACTAACTCATTGGGTATCTGTGAGAATTATGCTCCATGGCCGGCGTTGTGTTGGCCGCGGGAGGTGCTCTTCGATTTTATTTTCCATCAAACTCGTATGTTTGCAAAAACTTTATGAACGCGAACTACGACACTGCGCGTGATGACTAGACTAGAGGTCAATGATCGCGCAATAATGAAGATCATCATCTTCATAGGCGTCTGTCGATACAATTCGACAGAGTATGTGATAACGTATTTCACACAGCAATAGCCTTTATGATAGCCTTTTCGCTCTTGATTTACTGAGGGTCCTCAGAAGTCTGTGGCCATATAGCTTTTGTCTCAGCGATCGGAAAAAGTCGGGAGACTCTCCGGCATTTAGATTTATGAATAGTTATTACATTTTGCTCGCCAGTTCGTCCACAAATACTCAAATAGTGAAGGACACCCAAGAAAGTAGAGCTCTCTAAAAGTAAAAGTTAGAATCATGAATATCTTCCAGTCTAATGACTAACATTGACTCATTACACACGCACTACACCAAAGATTTACCACATTTTCGAAGAACTAACAACCTTTGCCGGCATAACACTTTCGAAAGGCATTATTATTATTTGTTTTCGATCTGAAAACCTTCAACAAATCTTCTTTTATCTCTAACCTCACACTGTAGCTCGCACAGCCATTGTTGCTTGCATTCTTAGAGCTACATTGTCGACAGGAACCACAAATAATCCAACAGAAAACCAACCGGCAGCAGCAACAGCAACAAATGTTTACTCACTTCTGGCTAATATTTAGTCACACGAAGCAAACTACTTGTGAACAAATGGAAATAAAGGAAAAGTCGCGCAGATAAACAAAGTCCAGCGAAGATAAACAAAGCCGCCGACAGCAAACTGTTGCAAGCAACATAAGACACCAACGATCTACAGCACCGAGCGCTGTCGTCGTCGACTACCGTCTGTCTCTCCGCCTGTCTGTCTCCGCAAATGATCGCTTCTTTGTACTCTACAAATTCTACAGATCAAAGAAATGCTGGCCCGGCAACGCAACTTTCAATTTTCTTATTTGTTATGCAAAATATTTGAGCTCAGAAGCACAACGTGAGTCAAGTTGTTCGAGCAGTTGTTGTAGCTCTGGCTTTTTTGCCCGAATTAGCACATTCCGTGGTAGCGATCTGTTGGGATCGCCAGACAGATAACCGGACAGGAAGACAAAGACAAATGACAGTCCATCACCGAGACGGTTTAGGTAGCAAATTCCATTAAAAAAAGCAATAGACAAATCAGTTCAAATCTTGCGCCTTCGAGACTCTGTCAATCATGGTTCCTGCAGCTCAGGGCCGCAAGACAACAGCTGCATTTTCTGCTTCAGTACGCGAAGCTTGCGCTTTAACTTAAATGGTTGGTCCGCACACGAAGCTGGAGTTTGTTGAACCCTGAGGCCTTAAGCTTTTGCAGTCTTCCGTCCCTTCAGATGGTCCCTTTCGGCCTGAAATTCGAAAGCGAATGCATGTGAAGATTAGTCGGAGGAGTACAAAGCATTGGGCAAAGGCGCTCAAAGTTAAGACTGACTCTATCGAAATTAAAAGAAATGGCGGCTGAAAAATGTTTATTTGTAAAAATTATGGCATCCCCTGAGCAAAGGCAGGTGGGAGAAAGTCCAGCGAAGACACGATAGAGGACAGGACCATATTGGGCCTTTTTGACAAATTTAGAAAAGGCCAAATCACACGAAAGTAAAAGAGCCTCGACGGTGGGAACCAGATAGCCAAAATACTGTTCAGAGGTTCTAATATTGGATAAAATCTCCAAAAAACTAACTATGAGACTACCAAATTAACTACGGGACCACCTAACGAGTACAAAGTGCTTCGAGAACAAGGTACTCGAAAACTCTTAAAAAATATAGCAGTGAAAGTTTCTACTCCTTTAGACACACCCTGTCCCATGACCCAATACCGGAACAGTTTTTAAATCTCTCTCTAATACAAGGCAGTAAGAGTCCCTTTGTCTTCTAGGTTCAGCCAACAATGGTCCTTCTTTTCCTCCAAGCCTTAAGAACAGATGATAGCTCTATTTGACCGCTTATAAGCCATCACCGGAGCGGTCATTTAGTGTTAGAGCCGTGGAACTAGAGGTCGGAGCCGATTACTTTAAACTTCTAAATTTCGATGAAACATCTCGATGAAAGTCTCCACTAAAAAGATCAGATTCAATCAGTTGGACGCAATGAATTTGAGAACCGAGTGCTAAAAAATATACGGTACGGTAGAATTAAAGTCTCTGGAGAAAGACAGAAGAGACTGGTTCTTTTGCATGCAAAATGATTTAAATCATCAACCAGCGCAAGTTTGAAAAAAGTCTTCCTTGATACGAGTTACCATTATCTTCACGTAAAAGGAAAAAATTCTACCCCTGCAGTCCCGATCTTCGCAGAGCTGCTTCCTGTTCGATTAATCTAGAAAACTCCAACTTATCTGACTTACTGTCTTTGTAAAACACGTTCGGACTCTTTTAATTAAACCAATTAACGCATTCGTTCACCTTTCGAAATCGCTGCGATAGCGTTTCAATGCATCATGATCATCGTAACATGATCCAAGACCGATCAGCAAGAGAAAACGGTACGCTCGAATTGGCCAACATGTCGCTGCAATGCAAATCACTGTGCAAATGTTAACAAAACGTTGAACTACCAAGTTAAATATTTTGGCAATACAGCCAGCCTAACCGTTCCCTCAAAGCGTTTTCCAGTTTATCGGCATAGACCGATAGACACTCGCAGTTTATGCAAATTAATTGTTACACCAGCCACAGGCGCAGATTTTAGTATGTGCACGGGAGCATGGATTCCCTGAGCGAGGACCACACTCTTTGTTGTAGCATTCGCCGTCCAGAAGACGTCACTGTTCAAGACGAAACGGCAGAAACTCTGTAGCTAGGTATCAGTTTTTCCTTTATGCTGTTGCTGCAGCGATCTTGCTGATCTCAACTTAAGCTCAAGATACCGCAAAGATCGTTTGATAATCTGGAGATATTGCAGCTGATCGTGTGCGAGTGATGGCATGGATGCCATACGTTCCATACGATCAGGCAGGGTCACCTTCGGTTGCAATTGGTTTGGTGAATTGCAATCGCGCGTTTGCAAGAGCATGTTTCTTTTGAAAACTATTTTTTTTAGAAATACATTTGCGCCTTCTGTCATTTTTTGACATCTGATGTTTTTTCATGCTGCACTTCACGCAATGGAGAAGTTAATAATAACGAGTGTGTGTCAAATTGGCACAATCTGATGAAGAGGATCGGAAAGAGGTGGAGGAAGGTTAAGGCCCAACAGCGTTTAGTCAAAAAACGAATGTCGGTTAAGCATGTCAAAAAGCTGTCGGCTAAACAAGTATCTTTCTGCGTAGGTCTTTAACTCCTCAAGAGTTGAGTACTTTTGACTTGATCACTTTCTTTGGAAGATTTTTGATTTGACACAAATGAAGTTGTTAGAAAGGTTGTCACAAACTACTCAAGCTCGAAATGCCATGGATTTTTTTTTTTATTTAGACGTACGCACGTGCAAAATATGTCAATCTATGAGCAATATCATTCTCGGTTTTCGTCTCGAATGAAAAAAACTTGCCGCGTTCTCGACCTGCTTTTGTTCGCGGTTCTGGTCTCTACTAAAAAAAATCTGTCTCGATCGCAATGGTTTTTATCTCGACTGAACGAGCGGGTCTTGTTTTTGGGACTCTAGCCTGCTTCGTTCTCCAATCTCGAATCGACTGAAATCCCATTTTCGAAATTAGTCTGGACTAAATGTAGCGTTCACGGTTCTCATCTTGAATGAAAAACCCTGAAAAACTAAGAAACCCGGCCTCACCCTCAGAATGTAGCCTCTAGTGCAAGGCCTTTTTTTCTGGGAATCTGTCTCAGAATTCAGGGACGATATTGAGATAAGAATGAAAATTAAAAGGAGGAGTCGCCATGAATTTAGGGTGTTCTTCTGCTAAAATCTGCCATAAGTTCAAAAAACTCACGGCCTTCCTTTATTAATTTCAAGATAATTACATACAGATCTGAAAATGCAACAACAAAGAGGAAAATTTGTATTGGCAGGTGGTAGAGTCAAGAAATTCGGGGGGGACCGTCTTAGTTTTGTCGCATTAACACTCCTTCAAAGCTCGGAATGCTACGAAATGCGGACAGAATACGGACATGCTACACCCAGAGCAAATTAAAAAATGTTCCCAGTATCGTACAATTACGCAAGAAACACAAACAAATACATTATGAATTTTATGTTTATGCAAATTTTGAAAATGGGTTTCATATTGAAAAGGTTATTGTTGTTGTTGTTGTTGTTACAATAGTAGCACTGTTGTGGTTTCTGTTGTTGGTTGCACTTACGAGGAGTCTACAAGAAGAAAACGAGAAAAATGGTTAAAAATTGAAACCGAAAAACCTTTCAAGAGAGTAACAAGTATTCATTAGCATAATAACAAATAAAAACAAAACGTGCGAATTTGTGGTTATGGTTATTTTTGTTGTCATTGTTGTTGTTATTATTGTTATTGTGGTCGTTCATAATGAATGTACATATTATGGGTATTACCACCGGCTTATTGGTGTTGTTGTTGCTTTTGTTGATTATGTTTTTGTGTTTGTTTTTGTACTTGTTTTGAACCAGTATGGTCGCACCATGTACCATTGAATCATTGCTATTGTATTGCAATCGACTCGTCGAATTCATTAATTTTCCATACAAAATAGTTGCAAAGAAATAAAGAAATAAAGCAATAACACAAAAAACCACTTGTTAGTAGCAAACACAGGTAAAAACACAGCTAGCAAAACAGAAATACGAGTATATTCTCGCAATATCAACAACAAGAAGGACGAAGACGATAACAGTAACGGCTCTCATACTGATACTCATACTCGAAGACGTGATGACCTTTGAACGGACCTTTTTAATGTTACATTTGATAACATGTATGTATGTATGTGTGTATGTGTAATTTAAAAAATTTTGAGGAAAAATTGTTAAAAAAGACAAAAAAATATAGGTACATTTCTCTTCAACCGTGTAAAAAGAATCCGTGCAAAACTAAACCGTGTCAAACGAGACCGTGTAAAACTAAACCGTGGAAAATGAAATCGCGTAAAACGAAACCGTGTAAAATGATATCGCGTAAAACGAAACCGTGTAAAACGGAACCGTGTAAAACTAAACCGTGTAAAACGAAACCGCGTAAAATGAAAACGTGTAAAAAGAGCTAAAGAGTTTTTACAAAATGAAAAAGTATGATGTGAACCGTGTAAATTGTTGCAAAGAAGATAAAGAACAGTCGAAGATGTATTAATCAGAACCGTGTAAAATGAGAAATGTTAAACAATTAAAATTAAATCCTAAAAAATTTATTTGCGTTCATTTAAAAACCTGTGTTAAAGCGAAACCGTGTAAATTCAGTACCGTGCAAATCGAAGGATGTGGAATATACACCGATTGTAGCCGTCAAATTAATTTTTCTTAGATTTTGGGTGATCGTGATAAATTAAACCGTACCGTGTATAAGGAAAATTATTTTTTTAATACATATGTACTTATACTTTACGTTTTAAAATTCGTGTTAAATTAAATTCGTGCAAAAAAAACTCGCAGAGAAAACAGACTCGGTTGCATTTCATTTAAATCTAAGTAAAGATTTAAATAATTTATTACATTGGCGCATTTTGGGGGTGATAGCAGAGCAGATATGGATCTATGGACCCATACACAATCCCCCCCCCTCCCCCTAAAAAAAATAAAAAGAGGAAATTCAGAGGTTTCCAGAACAAGACGCCTTTCTTCTTTGTTTTATTATACGAGAACGTGCCTAGAAATTAGGCCTAATGAAAATTCGCATAAAATTAACAAATGGCTGTACAGATAGAGGTTGGTTCTCAATGTAAAATTTCATCAGAGTTAAGAAGCCAAAAATATTGAATTCATTATTATATCGATAGTATGTTTAAAGCGAAAGCTTTTAAGTGTAATTTTATCAGACTGATCCAGTACCTCTAGGCATGTCTGGCTTCCAGTTTTCTGTATAAACTTATGGGAACGTTTGAAAACTCCGAAGACGGAAGATGAAGACGAAGATGAAGACGAAGACGAAGATGAGACGCTTAACAGTCGGAGACCCCAAGAAAAGAAAGATGAACGAATAGAAACTGTAAAGAAACTGTAATCGCTATCATTCCATAAACAAACTGTCTGTTAATGAAACACAGCTGCTGAATAAATATACGCATATACGTCATATATGTATAGTATATTTGGTACACTAAGCGCCCATTCACAGCTACCGCCTCGGCGAGACTGGCGTTATTGCGACGAACGCCCAAGGAATCTCAGCAAGTATCAACTTATTAGCAATAATTTATATTTTATTTACCAATTTGATGCTGCATGCAATCGCAGTAACACTAGACCACGTACATATAAACAACATGCATTGGGCTCGGTGGGATATCAATGGTTACTCCGGGTGACTTCTGACACTCGGACTTCTGGCATCGATGGTGGTGCAAGAATGGATGGAAATTATTGCGTTATTGAATGCAAACATGAAAACAACAACAACAACCACAACGACGACAAAAAACAATAATAATAACAACACAACAGCCACCACCAAATGTGTTTAGATGTCATAAAAAAAGTTGCTGACCAGAAAAAAAAATTGCTAAAAACAATACTACCGAATGAATGAAGTTGGCGGCAGTTTTAATCAATTTTATTAGTAATGACTCCAACAGTAACAATCAACAACAACCAACAACAGCAATGACAACAATGACAACACCACAAACACATAAAAAACTAACAACAAAAGCACCTACAACAACCGCAGCCACAGGAAACATGGCTACAGCAACAACACCAGCAATAATAGCTTGCTTGTTGTTGTATTTGCTGGTTTTTTTTCAATTATTATTGCCATCATTACAACTGTTATTGCTATAGCGGATGCTGTTGCTGCAACATAACAATCATTGCTACTCTCTGTATTTCTACTGATGTTGATGTCGTTGACGGTTATTGTTGTTGCTGTTGTTGTTGGCGTCGTTGCTGTTGTGGTCGCAATTATTATTTTCATTGTCTTTAGACATGCAAAAATGTATTGCAAAATTTTTGCTATAAAAAAAAATTTACAATAAAAAAACTAAAAAACTGCTACCACAACAATTACATTAAAAGAAAAATGTCTGTTAAAATATTACAAATATTTCAATTAGTAGATCTTTTAGTAAATGTTAAAGAAAAAAATTTGGTAAGCAATCATTCAGCAATTCTTATCAGTTTCTCCTTTTCTTCATCGAATTTTCTGTTAATCGTCTTTTACATTGAACTTGTAAAACATGATTTACAGAAACTAAATTTCTTAGGAAATTTTGCAGAAAACTAACAATTATTCTGTTAAAAAATAATTAGTACACTTCTACACGAAATCATTCTGTTGAGAAAGTGCTTAACAGATTTTGCAGGAAACTAACTGTCATTATTTAATAAAGCAATTAGCAGAAAATAAAGTGTTTAACAGACTCTTGCAGAAACTCTGTTATGTTGACAGCATGCCATGTTAGCCACATTCTGTTATATTGGGCACGATTACCGTAACAGTCCGTTATTATGAAAATTCTTATTTTAACAGTCTGTAATTTCCTTTATAACATTAACTTTCTTTTTCTCGAAGTGTATTTATATATATTCAGACTATTTTGCAATTTTTTAACAAAAATTATGTCACTGTTGTTGTTGTTCTCGCTGTGCTGGTTGCAATTATTTAAAGAGTTTTTGTTGTTTATAGTTTTCTTTACTTAGTACATTTTTTATTTTTAAAGTATTGTAGCATGAGTCCCAATCTATGAGTTTATTTCTTACTTGCTGTTATACTCTTAGTCGTTGTTATTTTGTTTTTGTTTTTTTTTGGGTGTTGCTGTTGTTGTTATTGTTATTGCTGTTTTTTTTTTTTTCTGTACTTTTATTCTGCTCAATACGGCGCCATTTCAAGTGTCATTCTGGTCATTTTATTGCGTTTAATTCATCTTCGCAACTGCTGTGCATCCGAATCATGTTGTACTACATTGCATATTATTCTATCTCAATGTTTTTTCCTATTGTTTCTGTTGTTTTTGTTTCGTCTTTAAAAAATTCTTCGAATTGTGTAATTAATGAATAGTCGGAATAACTTTGCATGCATTTGTACTTACTTAGGCTCAGACTGCTCAGACTTTATTCGACTGCAACTACATGATTATCAAAACTACTCCATCCATACAAAAACAAAAAATAATATTCTCGAAAAATACTATTTCATTCCCATTTTAAGGCGCTCGAAAAAATTTGAAACATTTTTAAAAATAGTAAAAAAAACATTTATAAATTCTTGATCTAAGAGCAATCGCTTTATTAGAAGAAAAAAAAACTCTATTAAAAGTAAATCAAAATATTCTATATAAATAAAAGTAAGAATTTTTACACATTTTTTATGCAAATGTATCAACATTTAGCGGATCCCAAAGCTTGAAAGGCATAAGAATAAGAGTATTAAAATACCAAGCCTAAAAGTATGCAATTTGTTTTTCTTTAGCCCAAAGTAAATTTATTGCTCTTGCTTTTTACACGAGTACCTTCCAAGTTACTTTGATTTTGTTTCACTTTGCTCCATCATAACGACGAGTAAAGACACTTTATGATATTTTTAATGTTATTTGAAATTAGTACAAAAACAATTCGAAAAGTTTAACTCATAATCTGCTGCTGCTGCTGCTACATCATTAGGTACGTAATGCCACTTCCGGCGGAGAAATTGAGAGTCAGCGAGTCGATTAACATTTAACTTACACAATTCTTTAGTGTTTAGTGAATTTTCTAAGGTCGAGTCCATTAAGAAGGATAAACATTATTGCGAAAACTCGACAGATGGCAGGAAGCAACAGAAGAGGAAGAGAAAAAGGAGATGGTAGATAATTTGATGGAAGATTGTAATGGAAGATAATGAAGGTAGATGATGATGATAAAAAAGCTGAACACAAAAACGTAAATGGGAATCGAAATATGAAGACTGCGATGAAGATGTTGGCGTTGATAATAAAAACGCGGCCACGGTGGTAAAAAATTATTAAAGCAATGCTACGATAGTACTGTTACTAATGTAATATTAGCGTTATCAAGAAAGATGAAGAGAAGATTGTTCGTTGAAGAGCGAAAAAAGTGGTGTTAGATGCGTTTGATGTTGCCAGGAAGCATTATTAGTAGCAATTAAACAGCTGTTCAAAATGAGCTTTTCCGCAGATTAGTTAACGCAAAAAGTGGGCAGAATATAAAACAGGCAAGGCTACGAAAAAAACAATATGGCTGGAAGAGCCCTGCCGCCACAAAATAAGTAGAAATGTGTAAAATGTGTGCAAAATGCTTTCCAACAATACCAAAATGCCATTAAGGTCAAGTCAGAAGCTGTTGTCACGGTTATTTTTGGGGGGCGAAAGAAGAAATGACATCAATGAGGAGGAAGATGTTGCAGGAAGTTGTTGATGTGAAATAAAGATTATGCTGAGGATGTTGATGAAAATAATAATAATAATGGACAGGCTGACGGTGGTAATGGCGATGAAGTTAAAAGATAATGATTGAAATCCTCGCAAGTTGATGATAAAGGAGAGAGAAAGGCCAAAAAGTGTTATATAAAGTCAGCATTTTGCTACTCTCGCAATCTTTTCATAAAAATTTTTAAAATAATTATCAAACTACCCGTTTTTTACTTCTAAAGAATTGAAAGTTCTTTGCTTCTTGGCGAAATTTTTTTTATCGACATCAAAGATTCGATGAAGGCTTCTTCAAGAGAACGACTTAAGGATGTCACACATTCATTTTCCTGCCTAATAAATTTAAAATAGCAATAATTTTAATGTCATTAAAGTATAAAAGACAACTGTTGTTGTTGTGAAAAAGTAGCAAAAGAAAGTGCTCCTGCTGAAACTGCTGGCTCGCATAAACTCATTGAGTGCAGACACTTTCGTTAAATGCGATAATTTTTCACAGCGCAATCCTCTTAAAAAGCGAGTCTCGAAGTGAGTCTGTGAAGCTTTCAGAAAAGCAGAAAAAAGAACTCATTATAAACGATGTCACAATGCAGTCATGCCTAAGAAGACGCAGATGCAGATGAGATCTTACCAACGCTGGCTCCTTCTAGCTCTCGTTCCTTCTCAACCTAGTCAATTTCGTCGTCATCCTCGTTCTCTATCTTGCTTTGTTCCTCTCCGGGATAAAGAACGAGCAGCTCTCTTGCACTCCATTTTAAATAAAGGAAACAAACAAGGAACGATGGATGGATAATGGAGTAAAAAATATGGCTACAGGAAATTACTTTTGTCGCTTGAGCGATCGAATATATTCGTATTCAGAAGAATGTCAAAATACTGTCACTTAAAAGCGCAAAAGAGACAAACATAGTATGGGTAAAATAAAATTTATGTAAAATAAGATAAAATTTGTTGTGTTGTCTGATAATAAACTTGTTATGACTATGATGACAAGAAGAAAGTGTACAAAATGAAAGGAAGATATATAGTAATCCAGGCCCTAAAAATGTATACAACAAGTGCTATCCTTTTCACCTGAACATACGTATTTAAAAGCACACAAAAGATGGCCATAAAATGTGTAAAGAAGTAGAGAAATGAGATGTTGAAGGAATCGTTGTTGCACTGAGAAAGAGTGCAAAGAAGACAACTTACCGTCAAATAAGTACTCTGCCCGCGTAACCGTGGTGGTGGTTCTCTGAAGACTTCGCCATTTTCAGCGTCTCTCTGACGGCTGTAATGAAACAAAAAAAAAACACAAGTTAAAAGGGATTGGTTAACTTTAAAAAGTTTTGAATTTAAAACGGCTGGAAAAAAAAGAATACATCTTATGGCATATTATGATTTTTCACGTTAAAATTCAACCCTTTTAACATCTTACTATAAGCTCTTATAAAAGCTAAATTACAACACAAGATTTTAGTATCCTAACTTCTATAATCTTGGTCTGATAACTCTAAAACTATTACTAATTTTATGACGGAAGATCATAACATAAATATCAATTAATGGAGCTAGATGCTCTTCATCCAAGAATGCATATACGTTCGGGGTTCAATTCGCTATAAGTTATTATATGTATTTAGCCAAAAAGTGACACTTATTAATCATTTCTTTATATATTATAGCCTATAACTTCGACATTTCTGTACCGATTATCATTATTTATGAAATTTTGGAAAAGTGAAATAATTAGATTTAAAGTAAAGTTCTAAAAATTATTATATCTTTAGATGGTAACTTTTTCTGCACCGTTGAATAACGGTTTCTGTTTCCTTATGTTATGTCTTATAACAAACGTTTATTTTCAATAGATTTTCAATTTTTGAAGAGGATCGTTTAGCTTCAAATTTTAGGGTTTTAAGAGAAAATATAACAATCCTTTTGAGAAAAAGGAAACATAGGAATTTTTTTCCCCCAGCCCCTTAATATTTTGTCGAAAACTCGCATTCAGGAGGTCCTCAAAATAGCCAGAAACAATACTAATAATATAATGTTTCCTGAACATAAAAGCTCGACCTCTCTTTTAAAGCATTAAAGTCTATTTTTAGCCTTTAAAACTCTAATAAAGGACCCAAAATTTTACCAACCTTCAACCTTTACCAATAATTTCTACAAAATAATGAAATGCTTTCAAGAAAATGCTCTCCTTATTATCGTCCGAACAAATTGCAAAGCAATTTTCTCATTGTCAAAGTAAGCCATTATATCAAGCAGGACTTTGGGTAAACCTTGTCACACCAACAACAATAATCCCAAAAATTATGAAAGCTTAAAAAAGAACACTAACAACAACCTATAATAATAGTAATAATAATAATAATGAAAGAATTGTAAGAATAATAATAATCATAATCGTAGAGTACCAAAAAGCGAGAATAAGCTGAAGATAATCAAAAATGAAGATGAGGGCGCCTTTGCTGGTAGCACCACAATTTGTTCAAGGCGTATATAATTGAAGAAGATTCTATGAAACTTTGCGAATAAAAAGAAGCAAGAAGCAAAAAAAAAAATGGGGCTAAAGCGCCAAGAAAAATAGTAATAATAATAATAGTAACAATAATAAGAGCAAGACAACTATAAAGCTTTCAGTAATGGCTACCGAAATTTTACTTCAACTTTTGCTCTTCGTAAGCGCTTGGTAATAATCAACACTAAGGAAAAATAACAACGACAACAAGGACCTCAACAACAACAACAACAACAACAATCAGCACTAAAGATAATCATCAATAATACAATTTATTTTGTTGACCATAAACAAATTAATATGAGAAAAGAATGTTGGCGAAAAATAAAATACTTGACATAATTTCAAAAGTCCAAAAGTTGAAAAATAGTTTTGCTGATGATGAAAATGATAATGACGAAAACGGCTTATCGCCGTTCTTAGATTGGCCTTAAATTTAATGCTATTTTTGTTGCCGTTGTTGTGTTTGTTTATATCAAAAAGTCGCCAAAAATCTGTTTAGTCAACAAGAAATTAACAGTTACCGAAATGTCACCAAAGATTGTCAGGACAAGAAAAGACAAGAGTAAAGTTTTTATGTGATTTATGACGTTTCGCGCACAAAACTTAAGAGCATGAGACGAGAGACAATTCCTTCGTTGTTGGTTTGTTTACTTTTGTTTAGGCTTTCATGGCACTCCGGCTTTGACTTAATGCTAATGCTTAATAAACATTTTTGTTTTATATCGTCTACAAATACATAAATCACGCAACCAGTTGACCGCATAGACCCATTTCAAACTAGTCCTGTTGGCAACCACGAGGACATCAAAATTCCGAAAGGCCAATGATAAATATCAACATAGACCACAGACGCAACAACAACAAAACAAAACAAAATACACATTAACACATTGTTGAGAATTTTAATGAGTTTACAGGGGTTAAGGGTTACGTCGAGGTTGTGTCTCGAGTAATTTCGTTTCCATTTCGGCAGCATTGAAGTCTTCTAACTCGTTAGTTGTGGCTAGCACGCACGAGATTTTCCGAGATTTGGGCGTTCTCGTTGTTCAAACTGGAGTGAAAAATCTATTTCGCTCTCAGATTTCATTTCGAGTAAAAAAAAACTCTCTTGCTCTCGCTTCTTGTTTTAAGAAAATTTTTAAATTTATTCTTCGAAAAAATCGTGATCCCGTTATCGGTGACTTTCGTAATCGTAGATTATTATTCTCTCTAAACATTTTCTCCCATTAATTTTAAAAGTTAAATATCTTTGTAATTCGTCCCATTAAAATTCTCAGAAGTACGGAATAAAAGGCTTTTGCAAAGATTTTAAAAGAAACATATTGCACTGCAAACTGCAATATTCCGAAATTTATTGCCAAAATGTTAAAATCTGCAATAAAATCACAGCACGTTGGCTGCTCCATTCATTCCACCCATTCATTCCTTCGCCCAAAAGACTTGCGATATTTTGTTGGCTTTGTACATTTATTGAACTTTGAAATATTCCATTCGAATACAAATCGAATAAAACACAGTCAAACAGAAGAGCGGAAACGGAAATATTCAACAAATACGCGCAATACGCGAATGGCATTAGCGCTAACAGCTCGTTTTATACGCATTCGTACGTCCACGTACGTACATGAAAGTCACTTTTGGAGGCGATGATATGATAATTTGTAAGAATTTGTGAGGTTCGAAGAATGAGCGGAAGGAACACGAGTATTGCTAGACTCTGACAAGTTTGCTTGAAGAACCAACTCGTTGGTTTGGCTGCTTTGTGTGAAGGATTGTTTGATGCCTTCGAAGAAATATTCACATAGCGCTGCAATGAATTTTGAATTTTTATTGCGAAATAAAGGAAGCGACAGATAAAAATTATTCACTCTTCGACCACCACGCTACCTTTCGTGAGGGTTGCCAGGGTTGAAATAGCTTTGTTGTGGGATTTTTTATCGCGTAAATAACAGGTAAACTTCTTAGCGTTTGTATATACGAACCATACTCGTATTATAGCATAGAACTTACCAAAAAAAATTATTTTCTGAATATCCACTTTATCAATTTAGATTTTTATAAAAAAACATGTGCCAAGTTTTAAAGTCAAGACGAGAGAGAATTTTTTGCTCCAGACGATATCCAAAAATATTATACGGATGAGACAAGGCAGACTTTTTTAGTAAACCGAGACACGGTAAGACTTTTCAGTCGAGAAGAGAACGAGATTACTCAAATCTCAGAAAATCTCGCTCGTGCGTCTTTAACAATTTCATTGGACGGAATTTTCACACTTAAGTCGTGTTTACATTACGCGGATTTAGATAAATCTTGGATTTCTTCTTGGATTTTTTATATGGTGTTTAATCCGAGATTTATCTAAATCCGGTTTATGTAAAAAAGACTTTAAGAGTATTTTTTTCACGGTTAATTGAGATTACAAATAATACTTATTCTCTAAGGGTTCTTGCATATTAATAAAGGTTGGTAACAATGTTCCAATCTTAAATTTAATGAGAGCTCGTCAACTTCAACTTAAAATGCATGGCATACTTTCAGGCATCTCTGTTTGCGGCAGACGACGCAATCTTTTTTCGTTGGATAATTCTTGATTTGTGGTGGATTTGTGGCAAAGCAAATAACGGCAGATGGTGAAGCACTTTTTTCGTTAAAAAACCACCAAAAAAACCGACATTTCCAATGCATTTTTCATGCATATTCTACGGCGAAGTGTAATTTCGAAGCCAACTTCCTGCCACCAACCCACATAAAAATACAATAAATAAATAAGGATTTTTTTTTGGATTCTTTAGAGAGAAAATGCAAAGAATTTCAAAAGCGCTGCAAGCAAAACAACGCACGCAATAGCGCTTCAACGGCGCGGTTAAACAATTGCCTTGTGAAGGTTAGTCTCGGGCAAGGGTCGAGGGGGGATAATCAATGATAGAAATTCTTGCTCCACCGACTCGATTCACCTTCTCACCTTCCTTTTTGCCCCCTCCCCCCACCAACACGAAACTCTTCAAGGGTTCTCGATGTTAACGATGCAGTCAAGTAGCGCAAGTAAGAGTTGCCAGCGTTTATAGGTTTACCAAACAATCAACATGTCTGCATATTTTTCCTGACATTCATTCCCTTTCATGCCTTACTCTAATCCCTTCCCCCACTCTTCCTGCCTTCCTCTGCCACACACCTTCAACCGTCACGTCTTTTCAGCACTTGTTTCCTTTCTGCCTTGTATTCATTCATCCGGCTATTCAGAGTGTGGCAACCTTTTCAAATGCAGTAATAAGCTTGCAGCGCCATCTAAGTACATGTCTGGAACTTAAATAAGCCAACCTCGAGCGCCAGTGCTGCCGGTGCCGCATGACGGATGCCGGCCCATCTCTGCTCGGCTCCATCTCGATTAGAAGGCAGCTCTAACTGCGGCACCACAAACAGTTGCGGCTGGAAAATCCTTTTTTCATTGTCAGTGTCGGAGAGGAGCAGGGCAGCGGGGTAGACCGTGGCAAGAAGTTTCCTTTATCCTGCCAGTACTTCCTACAGTGCTTCCTGCAGAATGGCTTCCTTTGTATTTTTGTAGTTGGTCGGTGGGTTTTTTTATACTTCCTTTTCTCAGTTCGAGCAATTTGTTTGCTGACATTGGCCGTCGAAGCAGAGCAAGGAAAAAATGGCTGGGATGCTAGTACGGCAGGGTTGCCACATTATATCTGCTTCAATTGTTGTCTGGATTGGTATTTTTTTTCTTCTCTTTCCATTGTGATTTCTACAATTGAAGCGGAATGCATATAAATGGGTTTAATTTGCTGACGTTTAACTGTCAACTATTGAATTCTAAATTAATTTCCAAACGTTATGTTCACAGATTTGTTAGATTCCGTGACAGAAAGAGAGGAAGAGCGAGAGAGGGGGAGAGAGTGAATGATAGAAAAAGAACAATAGTATTTGTAGTATTTTAATTAAAACTGAGTTGGTTGATTGCAAATCTAGGGAAAGACAAGCTAATCATGACAAATTAGATAATTTAACAGTTCCTTTCTATACTTTTTAATTCCAAAATAGAAGAAAAAACCATTTTCCGTAACTTTCTGGTACACTGTATATCGAAATATAGGCTGGGAGAGGAGACCGTGTCTTAACGTAACAAAAAGATAATCATATCGATGGGTGGAAAATTCAATTAAATCAATTTCTCAGCCAATTCGTCAGCATTTATATAATAATTTGCATTAAAACAGTTGTCCTTCAAGCAAAAACCATCGCAACAGCTGTCATTAGTAATAATTGTAATCATTCTAAAAATTATCTCGTACACCAACCACGGCTTACACAACGTGTCTGTCAAAAACTCGCGCAACCACCTCTTTCCACTCAGCTGACTACTTTAACTGCAATTTAATGACCACATTTTTGTACATAATTTGATAGTAAAAAACAACAAAAATTAATTGCCTAAAAGAAGAGTGACGATAAAAACAACAACAATTTCTATTTATTGTTGCTAAAGTACACACTTCGTAATAAATGAAATTAATTAATGACAAATCTTCACTGTCTCGAGATGTTGTTTGCAATCGTATTACACACGATTTAAACAAGGTAAAAAGCGTAAAGTGTTGCTAAGGCAGGCGTTTATCAGGTTAAGAAAATGAAGATGGTCTCCGACAACACAATAAAACCGTCTAAAGGCGGTAAATAATTAAGTAAAGTTCAATGTTAAACCTAACAGCTACCGTAATTGCATTAGTTGAATCCAATTTATATGATATACGAGCATAATGATATAATGGCGTATTGTGGTGTAAATTGTGGAGGAAAACTTTCACTTAACTTCCTCTTCCCCTTCCCTTTCTTTTATATAAACGTCGGCAATTGAAAGCTTAGACCTTGACACGTCTTCGCCAACGCCTGTCAATTCTATGTCATGGTCGTCTACATACTTTCGTACTTTTTGTACTACGTATTTAGTACATCGCACACACTAGTGGTGAAAAATCAATTTCCTTTACTAATTGCCGTGTAATTTGCAGTTTTATTTCCTGCCCTGCCACAATTCCTTCGCCTCACTGCTGTGCTTTTTTCACTCATGGTAACTGTCTGGATCAATTCATTGCTTCATTCATCACTGCATGTCGTGTGATGTCGTGTTACAGCGCCAACACTGTGGAGCAACCAACATCATCTGCCCCATCCCCACCGCATTTATAGATGCGTCTCTTCTTCTTTTCCACTTAATTAGGTCTGACATTATCGTATGTGTGTGTTTTTCGTGGATATACATACCTACGAAAAAATTAAGTGGTCTTTGTAAACCCCAAAAGTCTTTTGGGGTGGTTTGAACTCAATTTCTTTGGGGTTTCTCAGTTTTATTGCTTCTACTCGCAATCTTCGCTGAGTTTCAATTTTATGCAATTTATTTTGTCTGCCCTCAGCCCAACCAAAAACAAATCTATTCTTTGCTTTGTAATTTCGCACTACATTTTTGCTCATTTGTTTCATCAACACAAAATGGAGCATAATAAATTCTAATAATCGGCGAAAAGTTAGCAGCATACATCAAATTCAGATTACAACGAAACCACAGAAGCCGTGACCTTCAAGCAAATGCAAACACTTTAGCATACTTTTAGGATCGAATGTAAAATTATTCATACAAAGGGCTTTCCAATAGAGATGGGTCGATCTTGACAGTCTCTGGCGGCCATCTTGCTCTGGCGGCGTCTATCAAATCCATTGTTTGTGGCTTAAGACAGTAATGGCAAATCATCATGTTAAGTTATAGAATTGAGCAGCACGTCCAAATTGAGTAGCACGTTGACAGTTGTCAACATCGACCGGTCACTATAGGAAAACCCATTATCAATGGTGATAACTTATCGGTAGCTTCAATATTTACCCATAATCTATTAATGATCACACTATCTTTCAGTTAATTGCCATACAACCGTTCAATTCTGTCGTTCACATGGATAACTTTTTAATGGTCGATACACATTCCTTCAATGAGTTTCATAGGTTTTATTTTATTTGTTACTCTTATGGATTCTTTTTAACTTGAAAGCGTTATTTCAGTTTTTTTTGGAAATATTTTTACGCTTCTACAATTTCAAAAGTAAATCTTTGCTATAATTTGTTTAAATTGACGACAGTCAAATGCACTGAAGAGTGACATGGATGAAGTTGGCGACACTAATTGCTTGAGCTATAATGCAACCGCACCAACGCAACAAACAGCAACAATTTCATTCAACCAAATGCTAAGGTTGGTAGCCATCATTTATGTCGACAATTTTCTTCACCGAAAGTGAAGAATCAGACCAATTTAAGTCGTAAATTGTTTGTGGCCAACTTCATTTAATTTGGCTCAATAAAAGTTAAGCGTAAAGACACAAACTTCTTCAGTTTATTTAAAACTTCGCGTTGGGATACGCGTCTTTAGCTCTCCAATAGTGTTCACAATTGTTCTTTAAATAGGTTTTTTTCTAAATCTTATGCTTTTATATCGTGACAAAATGTTAAATCTCTTCATTCTTTTAATATCGTGTGTAATATTTATAAACGGTCAACCGAATGTTGCTACGCCTACAACAAGTACTACGAAATCTCCGGTAGCAGTGAAGTCTGTGAATGGCTTTACCGTTAGCTCCGGTCGAGATGGATTAACGAAACGGGATATCCAGATTGGCGATTTATCAGTTTCTGCAGCATCGGAAAAGAGTTACGAACCATTACCGGAATATTACAGGTGCGTCGAAATGGGAGAAATCAACCCTGAAAGTAAGAGATTTACGAGACACAAAAACAGACCTACAAAAACAGGTTTTTAGATAATCGTAGTCATGGACTTCGTTTTTTGTTTTGTCTAAGACTGATCGGTTTCGACTCTAAATGAACATGTTTTTAGAATACATAGAGTCTTCGGTTCGACAAGATTCTGCCATTTTGTTCGATTTTGTATTTAGCGAAAAGACTTTTAGTCTACGGTAATACGGTTTCCACTTCAGGATACACTAAACCAATTATTATTGGGCACAAGTTTCCGTCGTCATTTTCGCCTTTTTTCAGTCCACTTTAGACCCGTTTGGGTCTTTACTGAATGTGTTCGTAGAATACTCCGAACGGAATTGTTCTGGGTAGCAAAATTTCCTCCTGTTTTTCGTCTTTTTTTTACCCTGGGCAGGTCGATTTTACTTTAAAATAAATATGTCCTTAAAATATATAAAGCCTATGCTTATTCTGTCCTATTCGTTTCTTGGTTTGATCCTTAAGTACACCAATATGGCCGTACGTAGGCTCATTAGTCTTTCCTTTTGAAAATAACCACTGAAATTATGCCGTATGACCTTAGAACAGCTAAGCTTGACTGGGACAGCAGCTGTTTTGGACAGCCTAGCTTTGATCTTCCGAACGAATTTTCGTGATCTATATGGTCTTGCGATAAACTACCTTTCAAACTACTTTTTAAACTACTTTTCAGCCTTGAATAGTTGCGGAGCTTAAAATTCTTAGTTATCCAGAACAAATTTCTATCCTTCTTTTGGTGCTTTTTTACCCCAAAAGTTGAAAGCCTGTATCCGTTTTATAGAATTTCTTTCGACCAAAGGATTTTACACTAAATATTTTAACAACTTATTCTTTCTCTTTTGTTAGAAAAGCGTAGCCTCTGAGGAGAAAATTGCCTTCCTTACTGGCTTCCTTCCAAAAAAAGGAGCGTAATAACAGGAATATTTTGAGGTATACACATATACACACACATATGTGTGTGGTACCTGTGTACCGGTGCTATTTTGTGCTCTTAAGCTATTTGCAATAATTTGTTAAAGTGCTTTCAAAATGTTTCGGACAATAAGAAAAAGCCACAACACAACATGTCTCGGAAGGACATGGTCGATTTCAATGAAGGAGTGTGTGTGTGTGTGGAGGGAGGGGGGGGGGGGGGGAGTGTGTGAGTATATGCGTGTCTATTGTCTTCATGGTTTATCCAGTGTTTTCAAAATTTGACGCTCTCTTGCGCCGGGCATCGTTGCTTTCGGATACTCTCGAGATTCCTACATATTTCTCGAATGACTCGTTATTCTGTGCTTCTTCTTGCACAATTCTATGTGTATAATATTTTTTAATCTTTGTTATTTGTTCCTTTTGTGATTGTTGTTACTAAACAACAAAACCATGTTGCAGTGTCGTTCGGCGCACAGTTGGGTCATTTCAGGAACATGCGATGCGGTCCCTTTAATGGCTTGCGAAGGTAACAGTAACGCAAAAACACATGATGATGATGATGTTAATGAAGAAAAAGAAAACCGTTTTGTTGTTTTTTTTGTATTTTTTGGATATATTTTGCCAACATTGCAAAAATAATTTTGTGGAATTTTTACTATAGCATTTTTGCAGGATTAAAAGCAGGTTAAGGAATTTTTATGGTTGGTTTTTCATGGCAATTCTTTTTTTATTGGATCATAAAAGAGATTGTTCTCTTTGTTCTGGTTCTTGCTCTTTCATCGTAGCTGTAAGCGCATAAAAAGAATGTGTGACAATCGTAAATTATGCCAACCCTTTATGGATTTTTTTTAGATTCACAAAATACCAATTTTGTTGGTTATTATGACTATTAAGAAATAATAATTATAGACTGGAAACCGAGTCTTTGAGGGTGAAGCTTTGAACTCTTTTAGATTATTGCCACCGATCCTTTGAAGTGGTAAAAACTGGTTTTTTGTAATTTCACAACAGCTTTTTCGAAATATTTTCCCTTTTACTTGAATTCTTCCTTCACATTTCAGAGGTCCCGGATCGACGAGTCCACCACATGCAGCTTCCTCCTACAGCAATCACGGGAGGAAGCCCATCACTTTTCCACACGATAAAGAAAGTAAACAGCATGTCCAGGATCATAGAAGTGGTTTGCAACAACAACATCTGAAGGGTGGCAGCACTGGCTCTGAGAGACAATCTTTGCTGGAGCGTATTAGTGTTGGTGTTGGTAAGACAGAGGCTTCAAATTTCTCTTCTTACTCTCCCTCTCTTTCGTTCTCCGGTTGATTTTATGCATTTTAATCCATGCAGGACACCACAACGATGTCGACCCTGCCGGTGATAGTTTGGAGGGCTACAGCAAAGGCTATGCCACATACGAAAAACGTCCTTATGCTGCAGCATCTGCTGCGGACGGACGCACATACTCTTCGGAATATAACTCACATGCCGGACACTATACAGGCGGCCACGGCGGTCATTCCTTCTACTACAGCAACAGCGCCGAAGGCATCCCTTTCGATTTGTATGGCCACAACAACAAACACAGGGACCACTATGCCGGTTCTGGTGGCGAGTATTCTTATACTCAGTATCCATTGGAAGAAACACACGAACTTGCCACCGACAAAGGTTACCATCACCAGCAGCACCATCCCAGCCATTACTATTCGAGGAAGGCGCTATTAGCAAAAAGCTTCCTCATACCACTCGCCAGCGCCGCGGTGCTGGGTATTGCCGCGGCCCTGGTTAGCAATCCACTGCTCCTGCAGCTGGGTACCGTATCGGCTGCAGCACCGGCATTGTTGGGCAAACGCAAGCGACGTGCAGCGAAACATAACCTCTTCGATGCTGATGATGTCACAGAGCAGACACAGCGACAGGAGGAGCAAAAACTGTTACTTCCTTATCGCGGTTATCATCAGCATGAACAACGCATGGCGACACATTCGCAGAGCTAAAGCTGTAAACTCAGTTTAATTCAATTTTTATATCCGTTCCGTTGTAGTGGTGGAAAAAGCAATAAAACTCAACTTAAGAAAATCCACTTCTACCATTGTTGTTGTGGTTGTTTTGTAGCTGTTGCCGCTTTTCAATTTACAGTAGATTTGTAAGGATTAATAAAGAATCTTACGAGGAGTCCTCTGTGTGGGTGCATTCGAGCAAGAGCGACAATACCAACACATTTCTTTTTAAGTACACCATCACTTGTTGTGCTTGTTGTTGTTTTATAAACACCTTTTTTCCTTGTGTTAAAAAAGTACGCTAAAAAACATTTAAGAATTCTTTGCTTCTATAGGTTTTTTGTTGAACTATTTTTTTATGGAACTAAGAATTTTTATGGAGGAAAAAACATCTCATCGGAAGATGTTCGAAATAATATTATTTTTAAAAAAATTTTCAATTTAAATGGCTTTAATATTTTTCTACTCACCGCAAGATTACTTCATCTGCTGTCATTTTGCTAGCGCGATTCGAGTTGCATACTTTCAGGCTGCTGGAGAAAAGTCACATCATTGTACAGTGCCGGGCATGAATATTGAGCTTGTTTTGTGGTCTTTTTTGCTGCAATAAAAATTTGTTACCAAACAATTTATTTTATTACGATTTTAAACAATTCAATTAATTTTATATTTTATATTTCAATTGAGTAAAGCCTTTTTTTAGTTTTTCGGGGAAAAATCAATTGCTGAACACTAATTTTAATAGAACAGAACAAGGAAAAGGACAAGAAAAAAAGAAAGGCAGAGACGGCAAGAAAGAGCCTTGGCTGTCTATATTTTAATATGAATTTTTTTTTCTTTAAGAATCTTCAATTTATATCTTAATTTTTTTACGTAATTCAGTAAAAGGAAAAAAGAGAAAATAAGAAATAGTATTGTAGATTAATGGGTGCCCAAGAATGACTAAAGCATTACAAAAAGAAACTTAACCAAGAGAACAACGCCCTCAGCGAGTGTGTCTGCGTGCGTCTGCTACATAAATTGATCAAGAGTCCGATTATAACAGACGTACCAATGATCTCTGTAAATCATCATAGTGGACATCGCATATATGTTACGAGTAACAACAACAACAACAAAGTCTGCCGTAATGATCAGCAACAAGAGTAACACAGTAATTGCCATAATCAGCAGCAACAATAACAAAATAAACATAATCAGCAATAATAGCGATGGCAAACCTACGATTGTGATCATTACAACGACAGCATCACGCATTATAACATGATTATTATTACAGTGAACTTCTTTAAGATTGCCATAATTATAAATAGCATAAAAACTGTTATCATAATCATGTTTTTGATTCAGAAGGAATACGTTTAAGATCACCGCAGTTGAAAATCACCATCATCCGCCTTTTAATAATCATTACTACGAATGAATTATTTACGTATTATGAATATTAATGTCATTATTATTACATATATTCTTAAATATATTCTACATATATTCTTAAAAAATCACCGTGATCACTGCTACAGTTATCACTATTATCGCAATGAATATATTCGAAACATTTATAATTATAAATTAAGTCCAACATCACCGTAATTACGAATAGCATTTTATTTTTATCATATTTATTGTAATTATCACAACGGATATGAATGGTTATTATCGTAATTATCGTGATCATCACAGCAAATACTTTCAAGATCACCGTAATTATAAATAACATTATCACTATTGTTAAAATCATCATCATGATCACAATGAACACCTTCAAAATATCTGTTATTTTTAATAACTATCATCATTAATAGCGTAATTATCATGCTTACCACAGTCAATATATTCCATTATCGTTTAAATCGCACTATCACTATAATCATCATCATCCTTAATTATTACTACAGCGAGCACATTTAAGATCTTTGTACATATTTATAAATCACCATCATTATTATTATAATAATTACCATTATTGTCTCAGTAAATATTTGCAAGATCACAGCGAACATCATAATCACCTTCATTTCATTTCAACAACAAAATTTCCGCAACAAATTATTACCAACATCATCACCGTCGTCAACACAAACAACATCAACACAAGAATATAATAAGCATCTATCAAAAATTAACTCAATCGTGAATACGTTCGTGATTTTTGTTGATGAAACGTCTTATCACTTAATTCTTAACAGATTTAAATCCTTTCATACACAACGACAACAATTTTGAGTGCGTGTGTTACAACAACAATATCAAATCGTATGCTTAAATGCATTTAATTTAACAAAATTTTGTGCCATATTAAAATTAAGTCATTAAGCAGCAGCGTGAAGATAATGATCGAGCAGCGAGCGAATAGTACTCGTTGAAGTAAACAACGCGCACTGAGGAGCAAGGCATGAACAATCGAACGAACAGCGAGCAGTGAAGAGTTTGTAACAAAGAGCGAGCAACGAAGAGCAAGGAACGTACCAATGAACGCCGAGCAGCGGCATTGGCTGAAGTAGATTGAGCAAGAGCAGAAATCGACGATGGCGGCAGCGACTACTCGTCTACTCGACTCCTTGGTTGCATGTTTTTTCTTACCCCCACAAAAATATGAAACCTTTTTCTTACTTTAAAATTTATGCATTGAGAGCATAAACATTCTGTTCTACAATAAAATGCGCTCTATTAAATTTTGTCACTCGCCGATGAAGTGGGCGAGCATAGAATTGTAAAGTCTAAAGGCACGTACGAAATTGTTCTGCGTTTTTTAATATTTCATTGCTGTTGATCTCAGCTCTTAATACGAGTAAACAGCACACAAAAAATATAATCTTGTTGTTGAATTTTCATAACATCATGACAACCAACTTGACATGTCAGTCAAGCCAGTCATTTTCTCGTAATCGCAATCGTAATATATTATAATATAGTATAGTATACATATATAATATAGTATAGCGGAAATGCGCAATGTCGCAGGAAGCGCAGGAAGTAAAAATTGCGAAAGACAAAGCTTTTTATTGTTTTTAATGAAAGCAACACAATGCATTTTTTCATCTCATTTTCTTTTTGGGGAAGTAAATTAATTAAAGATGATCATGTGATCTCACTGAATGCTTAAACAGAGACAAGATAAATTCATCATCATTCCTTCGCAGAATCGGCTTCACGTAGCAAAATAAAAAGTGACCGTTGAAATATCAAAAAAAACGGAACTCTTTTAAGCTCTTTTTAACTCTTTTGAGTTTCTTTCGGCATTACCGGAACCTGATACACCCTACACCTGAAGCAAGCATGTTGCTAGAGGGTGGTAAAAAAGGTGGGAAGGGGAAATAATAATGAAAAAGGTTTATGCCGTTTGCTAAAAATTGTTTAATTTGATACCTTTTACAATGAACGATAGATAGTAATGAATTAATGAATGTAGCAAGCCCATTACTGGACTTACACAACTCCAGCACTATGTAAGGAGAAAGGAATAAGAGGAATTTCCATTTTGCAAAATTTATTCATTACACATAAAGCACTCTGAAAAACAGAGAGCGTTTTATCAAAAATTCGAAAATTATCGAAATCATTTTGAACACACGAAGCTCTTTTAAGAATATCCGATCAAACCACTATCTCAAATTTATCATAAAATTCCTCAAAAACTATTTAATCTAAAATTTTTTTAATTATTTAAAAAAATTATTTTAAAATAATTATATCTCTTTAGTGAACTTTCTTGTGACAACTTGTATCAAAAAAGTGAAATTTACCGTCTCATTTTTAGAGTATCTAAAAAGTTTGCTGTTAAAAAAAATATTATGCCTAAAAGAATATTGTAGAGAATATTTGAAAAAACAAAAAGCTTCAAAAACTAACAAATTTTCAAACAGCAAATAATGCAAAACAAAACACTTTGCATTTGCAAAGAACGTCAAATCATTTGCAAAACAGAAACCAAAACAGAAACAGCAGTCAATAACTGACGTCTGGTAGCGCTGGCTAAAGTCGAAAAGGAAAAACCCTAAAGGAAAGAGAAAGAAAGCAAGTAAAAGGCATTGACAGTCTCCAGTCATCCAGCAAGATGATGGATGAATAAATGATGCTGCATCACTAAAAAACAGTAGGTACAATGGCGTTTAGTGCTATTGAAAGAGGCCAAAGACAACGGAAGGATGTACACGGTAGAAAATGTTAGTAGTATAGTATTAACAAAAAATTTAATTTTTTTTTTACTTTATAAAAAATTTAATTTTTAACAACATACCCCTGTATAAATATTTTTTATAAATTTATTAAATGAAAAATTCTTGTCGCTGTAAAAGAAAATCAAAAATCTCGGAGTTTGTCTGTCAAATTGTGTGGAAGAATTTTTGTGGTGAATAAAATGCAGTCAAGAGGCACCAATAACAAACAAACAACAACAAAAACAACACCATCAACAACAATAACTTCACCGCTACCAACAACGGCATGTGCCTGCCAAAATATCTTTCCAAAGAAGACCGACCGACCGACCAAAGAAGTACTTAAAATCAAGAATTTTTACTATTATCTCAGGCACACTCACACACACACACACACACCAAATAAGTAAGTAAACAAATGAAATTATTGAAATTAAGGAAGACCTGAAAAGGGGCAGAGGACGTAATGGTACATGTGGAAAGAAACCAAAGATGAAAATATGTACCAATAGCTGGGAAAGAGTTAGCCAGCAAGTGCTTTTGTATGCTTGACACACTTAAAGAAATTCTGTTAATAAAAATGGCCAACATTACCGACGGCAATAAATAAAATATGCCCATATATAGGATACACCCAATTCTGATTTACACAACATTCAGTCAATATTTTTATTTAAAAAAATTAATTTTTATAGCGTCAGATCGTTACATTACATCATTTGATATGGACTCGATTTGCACGATTCCAACTAATTATCAATTATAATGTAAATTAAGATATTAAATCCATACATAACGCCATTTCAAGCAAATCTAATATACAACAACAAAGGGTTTAGATGCGCTCGAATAATAAATTTTGATTAACTAACTCCCTTAAATCTGGCAAAAATAGGACGATTTTTCCCGACAAGTTAAAATAATAGCATGCAAGCAGTAATTTCTTGTCGGAAAGACCTATAATTGAAAATTTTACAACGTTCACAACTGCTCCTAACGTTCGTCATATCTTGATGATAGTCGCCTCTTTAGGAAAATATATGCCAATAAGCTACAATCACTTGAAGACGGCGAAGAAGAAATTACATAACGAACCATTAAAAACATATAATGACAAACAATTGAAAGGGGGAGGGGGGAGGGGGGAGGGGTAAATAACAAAATCAGCAGATAGTGAAAGAAGTGGAGGGAGGAGATTTTTGTCAGAAGTTTTTTTGGAAATTCATTCAAGAATACTAACATTTTTCTCACGGTTTATCATTATTGAGGAGAGATGTCTTTTATGCCGGAAAAAAATTGATTTGTTTCTCGAGAAGAGTGTTTGAAGAGAGTTCTCGAGTTGAGTTTGTTTCTCGAGGAAGAGTTTAAAATGTGAAAATGCGTAATGCGGAAAAGGAGCAAGAGAGAGGGGGACGATAGAATACACATATGCCGAGATGCGGGCCTTTCAACTTTTATGAGGGCAATCGCCATAGGTTTTTTCAGAGAGTTTCGTTCATGGTTTTTTAGGGTTATGTGTTTTTCTTTCGGTAAAGCTTAGCTAATCGGGACTAATTGAGAGAAATTAGTTCTTTGTCAATCAATTTTTTTTAAGCGTCACGAGAATTGTTGTGAAATTGAAAGGGAAAGGAAGGAGTATAAAGAAAATTTATAGATTTTGATAGCTCTCGGTGGGCAGTTCTGTCATTGACCCCGAAAAGTGCTTTTGAAATTTTAACCATTTAATTAAAATTAATATTAATAGCTATTTCAGTAAATGCTTTAATTGCACGTGTTTAAAAAATTATCATTATATGCATGTAGACAAATTTATAAAAGCGCTATCTCTCTCTTTATTCTTCACAGTACTTGAACACATAAATAATTGTGAGAAAATTCTTTTCTTTGGTGTCGCCACAAATGACAAACTCTTTTTATTACCAGACCAGAAGTATCACGCGATATGATACTAGTATGGGTATAAATAGAACACAAAAGAAATAAGAAGGTGGTAAGCAACTTCAAGGCAATTCATGGAAAAGGCTATAAGTATAAAGCAAGATACTTGTAGAGGCGGTTAATTAAAACCAACAGCAACACTCAGAAAACAACAATACAGGAAGTCTTAATGTACTCTCAGTCTTTAGTAATAAAATAACCTTAAAACAAAAGCAATTCAAAGTCGTATTAATAATTATTCCAGTTTCGAATAGTCTCTCCTAAATGTACTCGTAACTATCCCAAAACAACAAAAAACAGCGACAGGCCCCGAATTGCTGAAATTGATATATATTAGCCTTAGACTTAGCCTTAGTCCAATATTACTCATTTTTTCTACCCAAAAGAGGTTTTTAAACCTCTGTAATCAAATATTAATTACAGAGATTTAAAAACTCTGACTGATCTTTTAAGTTAAAGCCTCCCGAAGGGTTCTGATGAATCTATTGAAGGCAATTGAGATTGAGCATCAGGCCAAGTTCTTGAGATTGTCATCGATGGTTGGATAAGTGGTATATAATCGTAATATATTTTCGGTTTATTTAAAAAGTGACTTACATCCAAGATAATTAATTATTTAAGACTTCCAAAGAAATTATATAATAACAATATTTATGTCTTTCTTTTTTTTGTTTGATTATGAAGTACCTCACTCCCTCTCGGTCACAGAAAGAAGAAAAATTATTTATACATTATAATGACATGACAATAAATCGTTAACAAAAAACCATTGAAAATAGATTTATTAAAGGAAGGCTTAAGGAAATACATAGAATCAGTAGATACAACGAACTTTTTATAACAAATGGAAATACTTTTAGTTTCATGCTGGTTTTTTATTTATGATAATTTATTCCACATTCCCTTTCTTGAAGCCATAACCCGCTCACCCCCTCATGCCCCCCCCCCCCCCCCCCCACTCTCCCACCATCCGCAATCAACCATTCTTCAAACTCCATCGAAAACACATTACAAAAATATTCAAACATTGTTTATATAGCGGCTGTTCATGTTGTTCTTGTTGTTGTTCTCGTTGTTATGACAGTGGTTATAGTTATTTCTTAGTTGTTGGTTTTCGTTGCTGTTTCTCGTTGTTGTTGTTGTTGTTTCTCGTTGTTATGTCTATCATGCTTGGCGTTTCGTTACCATTAACTCGTGCTTGTGCTTGCTCTTATTCCTGTTGTTAATATTGATTGCTGTTGCTTTTTCATTATAATCGTTGTTGTTGTTGTTGTTGCTGTTATTGTTACACACAGTTTCAAGTTCTCACTGCATTTTATTGTTGTTCATTTCTTTCGTTTACTCACGCAAGCTTGTTGAATTTAATTTTAGTCTCTCAACCACAAGCCGCTCGCCATCATCATCACCACCATCATCATCGCCAGCGCTTATACCACCAACAGTTGCAGTCCAAGCCCCTGACCAGCCCCGACCCTCCCCTTTAGAGCCTCCTGGGCGAACTAACCAGTGCCGTATACTCGCCATTGGCGACAACACACATGTTGCAACTTGCAAGCCTTGATACGCAGCGTTTCTGCAACAACTGCTGCCATCACCGCCGTCGCCGCCATCTCTACCAACGCTGTCGATGGAATGAGCGAGCAATGCAATGCGCAGCTGGAAGGTGCAACGACTTCGTTGCTCGCATAAAAATTGATTTCATGGCATTTAATTAGACTTCGACGCGTTGGTTAAAGGCTGATGTCCGTTTTTTTTTGCATCTTGTTCTACTTCTTTCGCTTCAGCTGGTTCTTGTTCTTGTTCTTATTATTCTTCCAGCAAAGCCAGCAAAATTGCAAAAAAAGGACCGCAAAAAACTATATCATTTGGAATGTTTTGTTAAACAATTTGTTCGGGGTGTGGAAAATATTAAAATTTTAACAAAACAAAAAAATGAGACTACGTAATATATAGAATTACGTCTATAGACCTACTCGAAATAAGTATTATAAGACCTACTCGCGTGTTCCACCAAACCAAATTAATCATGCAGAAAATATCTCCATTTTGGGTATAAGCATACATATAGTATAACATAACTTATAACCGCTATTTTCAGACCAATCTAATCCGAAGTGGATGAAAGTCTTAAAATTTGTAAAACGAAAAAATGTTCAGCTCTCTATTATAACTTTTAATTATTTATTCTCAATTTAAAAGCGCTGAAGGTAGGTTACATTAAAATTTGATAACTCTTATTTTTTTCGTTTTTTACAATTTCAAGATTATTTTTTATAAGCCAAGCCTCTTTAGGAGTTTAATTATCTTTTGCAAGCATTCAAGACCACTCAACTCTGCATACAAAGAGTTATTACTGATTAAAATTAAAGAGTTAAAGAGTTAAAGAGTTATCAGCTTATTAAACTTTAAGTATATCTATCTACACAATTTTCGGATAAAAGTAAGGAAAAATATATAAAATTTGATTTTATAAAATATATAAAATTTGACGATATATTTATCTAAACGTTAATAAAATTAGTTTTAAAAAAAGAACCTTTAACTTATAAACGATAGATGGTATAGTTGGTTTCTTATAAAGTTATATATGTACATACATATATGCATGACATTTTATAGTCTATCGAATTTTAAGATAGATAAAGGTTTTTGTTTGAGAAGTTTTTAATGATCTGAGTTACGAGATTAACCGATCTTAACCTTTGCTACCAAACTTCAATAGGCCAAAGTGAAAATGGGCTTCATCCAGCTATTTTTCGTCGTCATTGATTCGACAGTTATAAATGTAGGAAGGATCAGACCGATGTTTTTATTCCTAATTTTACCAAAGAGTATCCTCAGGACTTTTACAAAAGAGTGGGAAGCATGGACTTACCTCGAGAAAGTTAAGAAATATGCCTTAAGATTGTTGGAAAACGGGGTTCACAGACACATTTGTTTTTTACACATCACAAATTTTAATAAATTCTTTATGTACAATAATTACAATTTTTTTTGCTTTATTTGTGTATTTAAAATAAAAAAATTTTAAGGATTTTTTTGTGTTTTTTGGGCACTGCGGTTTTTTGGCTTGATTTATTTTCTAATTTTAAGCAACATTTTTAAGGGTAAAAATGTTTTTATTAACTTTAAAAAAATAGCCGCAACAAAAACTATGAAAGACTGTCTGGCGCTGACACCGCTTTTGACAAGAAACAGACATTTTTTGTATTTAAAAGCAACGAATTGCTTTAAAAAGCAATATTAAATTGTGCTTTTGCTTCACTTGTTTTGCTAATGTTTTCTTTCTCTTCTACTCCTACTTCCTCCTCTTATTTTCAGTTATTTTTATTTTTCTTTCACTTCGTTTGTTTTTGCCTTTAATTTTTTTTTATGTTGCCCGGAATTCTTTCATGTCTCTTAACGCTGGATCTTGAGAATGTTGAAGGACAACATTTTGGGACAAAATTCTTGAAAACACAAACGTTTTTTAATGATTACATGAAACTACTTTAACTTTAAAAGATTTAGATTTAAGTAATTGATCATTGTTTATTCAATTATATAATTATAATAAAAAAAACCTCTCGAAGACCAACGTATGCACATAAAAAAAACAAAGAAATAACACAATATCTCACTAACTTTACGCGTCAGCTGCTGTTCGACAACTGCATGCTGCAGTCTCAATGAATGTTGCATGCAAACTGAAAATTGAACTGATTTCAGTTGTTGTTGTTTTATTTTACTTGCTTTTGTTTCTCTTTTTTGTTTTCTGCGTTTTCTTGTTCGCTGATGCAACGAATGGAAAAATCAGAGAATGAAGCAGCAGGAAACGCATGATCGTCAACATAAGCATGTTGTTATTTGTGGTTGTTGTTGGTGTTGTTGTTATTGTGCTGCCTTCTTTGAATTCAATTCTTGTGCATTTTGTTTTTCTTGTGCAGTTTGCTTTGCACAAGAATTGTGGTAAGTTTGTAAAAGGAACCAATATATTCGGATTTGTATTTAATTGAATTAATTTTTATTGTTGTAATTTACATTTATAAGTTTCTAAAATCATTCTGGACAATCATTCTAAAATTAATTTGTCCAATTTGATAATTTTCATTGAATATAGTTCTCACAAAATCCACAAGAGTATTTTTAAAAGTGGCCGCATTTACAGAAATGCTCTCAAGAACGATAGAAGAATGAATAAGAGAGATGTAATTTGTTGTGAGAGTGAGAGACTATAAAATGAGACTGATCTACATAGCATTGAATCAAGAGCAAGGTAATTGAAATCAGTATTACCATCAATGAAAATGGTGAAAATTGCTATTTTAATTTTTTTTCAGTATAAAAAAACCTGAAATTACAATACAACCTCTCTATATAAAGTCTCGCCAATACGAAGTCTTAAAAAAAACCATTTATTATGGATAATTTAAAAATTTAGAAGACTCTAAAAAAGCCTTACAAATAGTCTTACTCCTCACCAAAAAGTCTTTATTGAGTTCTAGGCTCCTTTGAAGTCGAGGCGGAAAGCTTTTCAGTCTAAACACGAAGCGAGAATGAAACCGGCATTTTCTTTTGGGACGACCCCGAGAGCGAGAAAGACCTTTTCAGTCGAGTTAAAATCTCAACAACTTTGTTGAATAATTTTTTCAAAACGACTTTAGGCGGTTTTTCAAATTAAAAACAATAAATTTCAAATTTAAACAATAGCGGAGAATGAATGACTCTGAGAATATAAAATATTCTAACTTTCAAAATTATTCGAAGAAAAAATGTTTTATGAATAAACCAAAAATGTAACCCACAAAACAGATTTCGTTTTGTTTAAAATTATTATGCATTTTTATATTTTAACCAAAGCCCTTCTGAAAAGACATTAGCGACATCTATCTCAGTTTCAAAAGTTTATCTGTGGAACGTAAATGAGAACGCTTTTAGGTTGTTGTCTGTGCTCAAAGTTTTTAGACTTGTGTAGAAAAATTGGTGAAAAAATTTATAAGTCATCAAACAAATCAACAACAAATGAAATGAAATGATATTTTTTCTATTAATTATTTATTTTATTCCTTTTTTCAGATGGTTTTTCCACATTACAGAAATTAGTTTTATTTGTAATTTTATTATGCATATGTGTATATGTATATATTATTTTAGAGCTTAAGTTTATGAAGTTATGTACGTATATATGTATAATGGATTTTCAAGTGTCCTTTAAAAAATGAGTGTTCAATGTTTACGTTAAAAAACAACAAACAAAAAAGTACTTTGAAATTAATAAGACTTAAGGCTTATTTATAATTTATTATTATTTATAAATAATTATTTAGACATTTAAATTTAAGTGTTTATAAAGTAACAACAAATTTTATTTTGTGCGAGCTCTGTAAAGATTGGAAATGTGCAGGAAGGCAACTAATTTTTACAACAGTTTTTAGTTTTATTAAAAAACAAATTAATAAAAATGTTCTGAACAAAACAAACAGAAAATAATAATTATTGCAATATTATACTCTAATTCTTTAGAATTAATTTACAAGTTATTTACAAAAACAAACATAAATGACTTTTTTCCTTTTTATATGTATGCATTATAAAAAACAAATGCAAATGTTTTATAATACAATTTTCCAGCAAAAAAATGGCATTTCCTTTTAAATAATTTATTAAAAATATAGAATGGAATGATTGGAAAATTATTGAAAAATCGCTCTTATTATTTAATAAATTAGTATTACAGGCCAAGGAAACAGTTTTTTTTTTTTGAGTTTTTCGCGATTCTCAATAATTTTTAGTTATTGCTATTTTTTTTTTATTAGACTTTCATTTAGACAACATTTTAGACAGTCAAAACATTTATTACATTAGTAACATATATATATTATTAATTTTGTCCTTATTTGGGGTTGGATGTTTTTTAACTTTTCTGCTGCTGGTTTCAGTTTTCACAAAGTGCGTAAATGTGTGGCAAAAGCTGTTCTTCGAACTGTTAAATTGAAAGTAAAAAGCAAAAAAAATTTAGCAGAAGAATGACGAAATGTCGTTTCTTGCTTCTCTTTGCTCGTTACTTGTAGCAATCATCGAAGAAGTGGCATACACTTCATCGAAGTATGAAACGAGGTATGAAATACTTTTGTTCTTATTCCAAAATATATTAAATTCTCTGCTTATAAATAATGACACTTTAGCCATTGATTGATTAATGTTGCAAGATTCAATACTAGTTTCCTTCCACATACTAGTTGGTGGTTGTCTACTCGTTACTTGTTAAAGAAACGTCCTCGTTCGTACTGACTTTTGTTAAATATTTTAAAATTATTTTAAAAATTTGGCACTTTTAAATTTTTTCATTTCCACTGATTTGCGGTGTATTTTCAATTTTGGAATTTGCAATTTATTTATTTAGTGTATATTGTAAAATTCAATAAAATCTATTTTTTCAATACTTCTTTTGAATTTCGTTATTTCTTTGCAAACAAAATTTGTTTCTTTTTATATAAAAATTCGAATTCTTTTGTTCATTAAAAAAAAAACTTGTAATATATTAAACTTGCTTAATATATTTAGAAATTGAATTTTCGGTGTATCGTTCGAAGTTGTGTTGCTGTAGCTTTCAGTTTAGTTGTTAATTGAAAATAAAGCAGGTGTAAGTTAAATAAAATCATTACTAAAATTTAAATTTATGTGGAACATGTGCAATCGAAAACTTGTTTAAATTATTAAAAAATTTAATTTACAGAAATAGCATTTAACAGTTTTCTATAGTTGTTTAGAAAGCATTAATTTGATTAGAAATTAATTTTGAGAATAAAAAATAAATTTCCAAACGTAAATAAAACTTTTTGAACTTTTAAAATTAAGGAAATTACATTTTATAAATCTAAAAAATAAAAACTTTTCAAAAAATATCTAAAATAATAGTATACAAATAGTTTAGAACGGCTAAAAATAAAACCATTTTTTGTTAAAATATTAATCGCTATTTTTATTGCTATTTAATATTATTTTCTCTTTAATATTTTGCATTTGAATATTCATCAATTTTCTTTTGTGTGTATGTGCGTAGAAAAAATATTAGTTTTTTGCTCATTTTTATATATTTTTGTCTCTTAAATTATGCATTTTGCTGTGGCATATATCTTTTTCTTTTCATTTAAAGGTGTGTAGAAGAAATATTAACAAAAATAAGTAATGTTTGCAGTGCATAAACTATTATTTGTTTTTTTTTGTGTTGAAATTTTAATTGAATATTATAGTCCCCTTTTTCTAATCTAAATATTTTAAGCATTTAAACATTTATATTTTTTTTGTTGTTTTTTTTTCAGTTTTAATTTATTTTATTTTGCCAAAATTTTATTTTCAGTTCTTCACTTAAAAACTAATTTTTTAATTTAGCATTTTTTTAAGGTTCTACTTTTTCTCTTAAATTATTTATACATATAGTATTATTTTAGACATAGATCAAATGAAGTTTTTTCTTCTGAATAGCTTAAAGTTTTATACGATAACTAAATTTAATCACAAAATAATTCTATAAATACATTTTATTTTCGTTTTTTTTTATTTCGTTTCGATTTTTTATTGTAATTTTAAATATTAAGTATTAATTATACAAACTTATGTTTCATCCGTTTTCATACTTTTATTTTTGTATTTTAATCTAAACTTTCTTTTGCGTAGGTTTTTCTTAATCTGTTCTCTTACTTTGTTGTGTTGTTCTAGTATGCTTTCTTTGAATATTTTGTTGTATGTATTTGCTTCTGCTGTTTCTTGATGATGTTTATGTTGCTGTTGTTGTTGGTTGTTGTTATTGTTATATACTAATGGTATGGTTTCACATGTTCCACATAGTTTTCGGGTATGAGGCCCGTTTTACCGTTGAGTGTTCCCTGCAACCAGCCCGGTTCATGAGAGAAACGCACTGAAAACGTTCGCCGAAAATGTTAATATGAATTATAAGACATGCCGTCCGTAACGTCCGTACTTACCATTTGTTATGATTTGATTTGGCTCGAATGACAGCTCACCATCGCTTTCACCGAGGCACGCATACAGAGTGCGCACGCGTCTGCAATTAGTTAAAGAAAATATTATTAAAAGATATCTCTACTCTCCTTCCGCCCCTTTTAAAAACTCACGCCGTGCCAGCCGACAAATCGCGTTTTATCTGATTGACATCTTTGTTGCGGTGCACTTTCTTCGGTGCATACTCTCCGCCAGCGCCAACCGCGTCACTACCGCCGCCGCCCAAAATCGTTTGTGTCGCTGTCGCCGTCACAATATCGTCGCAGGCAGAACCCAAAAGTGTCGACAGTGATGATGATGCTTGCGATGAATGCTGCGTTGCATGCGGCACCACCGAGGCGTAGTCTAAAGAGGCTCGTCCAGATAGAACACGCCCTCCGCCGCCTATGCCATTATTCGATGACGATAAAGAGTCACAAACGCTTTCATTGGAACTTGACGTGGAGGCAGCAGCTACCGGTGAATAGTGTTTGGCTTGCGCGTACGTCATGTGGCCGCGCTGCTGCTGCTGCTGTTGAGCCACTGCCGAGCCGTAGAGAGCCTCCGTGCGCATGGCTAACGTTGGCGGCGACACGTTGTTCAAGCTCAGGCGTGCAGTGCCCGCGGAGGAGGAATAAATATGATTAGAAGCAGAACCGCCAACGCCAACGCCGCCACCACCACCTCCCCCTCCGCCAACTGCTGTTGCGGACGCCGGTGTCGCAGTGGCCAATAAAAAGTCGTGCCTTAAATTGTTAGCGGTGGCGGGAGTGGCATGATGTGCGCTAAGGCCAGAGCCGTTTGTACCACCGACAGCGGCCAGCAGGCCCTGGCCAACATGGCCGTAGGTGGTGTCAACTCTGACGTCACTAGCCACACCTCGACGCCCGCCGCTTATATCGCTCTGGGACATCGAATGCAGGTTTTTGATGCTGCCCATATTGACGTTGTTGCTGCCGACACTGATGCTGCCGCCGCCGCCGCCCATGAGCATGCCTTTGCCGGGGCCAATGCCACCGTTCGTGGCGAGATGGCCCATATTGTGTCCGCCGCCATTCATACCATTTGACCCCAGCACACCTCCTGCACCGCCTCCTCCTCCGCCACCACCGCCACCACCGCCACCACCGCCACCACCGCCACCGCCACCACCACCTCCTCCGCTGCCATGGGCGTAAATCATGCCATTCGGAATGTTTTGCAGACTGGACGACATCGCCGGCTCTGCGGCGAAATTGGACTTATTGACAGTGCGATAGATCTGCTGCTGCGGCGAGTACATTGTGGGCCGTCCAGAGGCATGCACAACATTGCCGGATTGGCTGGTGCGTGGGACGCGTGTCGGCGGGCTGGTGTTATGAGCGGCGTTGAGCAGCAATGAGCTGCTGTTCGGGTCATGTTTGAATATCAGCTCGTAGTTCTCGATCAGAATGTTAATGACAATGTTGTTGAACTTAATATCCAAAATGGCGGCCACGGTTTCCTCCAGAGGTCGCAGTAAAGTAGGGCCGAACACCACGCCCAAGTTGAAGACAGACATGCGATTCTTTTCGTACTTTCGAGAGACCCTTTATGAAGCGAGAGGTTATAAAAGCTTTTAAAGGGACATATTTGTAGCAAGATACTCACTCGGTGAGGTGCTTAATAACCATATCCAGCATCTCGAAGTTGGCTTGCGGCAGTTTGTGCACCAATTCATGAACCTCATGAACGCGCTGCTTGAGACTGTCTTGTTCTGGCGGAGACAATTTGAACAATGTATATTCTTAAAACTTCTTCCGAAATATGTAATGATGTCTCAACACTTACTGGCTGCTCGTATGAACTCGCTGTGATAGCGATACGTCATTAGCGGCTCATTCAGATTGCGCAGATACGTCTTCAGGGCACTCGCAATGGTGTTGCTCTCCATGAGATCACGATATTGCTCATCCGAGAACAGGCTCTCGATCTTCTTGCGATCCATACCCAGACTCAGCAGTTTCGAGATCTTGGTGCCGACACCGCTTTTGCGATAGATGCCCTCGTCTTCGAGTCCACGGCCCTCCAGAACCTCAATGCATTTACGCACAAAACCAAAGCCCGTCTCATCCAACTGGTACTCCTCAACGCCTTTGACTTTGCCGGGAGCGAAGTAAGTCTGTTATAATGAAACGGACAAGAAATTATGTCGGATAAGAATAAATAAAGATTATCTGTATAACATTTTAACTTCTCACTCACCGGCTCAGTTCCATCCATGGCATTTATCCAAGCTCTGCGATCCTCTTCACTGAGAGCCTGAAATGTGTACACAATGCCCGGCTTCTCCTTGAATGTCAAATCGAAACAGAAACGCTTCTCAAACTCCGAAGCCCGTCGCTGACACGTTACCAAAGTGAGTCTCTCGTCTTGCGATTCAGGCCGGCCGGACATTTGGTTGAATTGCAGCATAGTAAATTGTTTCTTCTGCTTTTTGTACGTGCAGTAATATTTGGTCCATGTTGCTTTGAAGGGCTCTAGAAGTGAAATTTTCAAAATGGAGCCTATTTTAAGCATTAATTAAAGGAATTGAACTTAATCGCTGTTTTTTTATAAAAACAAAATGAAGAAAATGTTGGTTGGTGGTGTCTACATTTTTTTAATTGCAAAAATCCAAATCGTTTAGAAAAGTTGACACATACAGAGTGCGCCATCTTTTATGTCGGTATGTAAAGATTGAATAACTTCAACACTTATCAACCGATTGACAATAAAGTAAACAGGTTTTTGAAACGTCCATTCAGTACCATTTTTTTCAGTTCAGAACCGAAACCTTTGCTTTTATTTTATCAAAAGGAGCTGATTATTCGTCAGCGCTGCTGAGATTTTGGTTTCAGTTTCGTCTTTCGGCGAAATGCCGAATCTTTAGAACTTTTTCAAGTTCTCAGCGTGTATTGGAATACATAAATTGGATTTTTGCAAGTGTACCAGTTAGTTTTTAATTAAAACTCAATAGAATTAACTTACTTTTTTCCATCAAAAACAAATAACCACGTTTGGTGAATTTTTCTTCTGGTTTCTGAAAAATAAACATATTTTTCTTGTTAAAAAGGCAACCATTATAAAATTGGAGTGCATATAGTAAATATTGTCGACCATTAATTTTGAAAATCCAAAAACTAACCGTTCTTTTTTCCATATACTTGATTTTTAATTCAGTAACCTTTTCGCGTGCTTCATCAAAATTTTCACGAGTCTGTAAAAGAAAAGAGAAAATGAAGAGTTAAATTTTTGTTAATAAGTTTATGTTATGTTAATAAATAAATGAGGATTGCTTCAGGTATTTCATTATAGATCAAGATATCAACTCATTATACGAGTTTTATTGAAATTCAATTTGGGTTGTTTTTTTCAAATCAAACCTTATTGTCTTCTCTTAATAAATGTATTGTATTTATGAATAAAAACATCTTGTCCTCTCACTTTTCTCACCTTTTGCACTTTATGCCTCAAGTCCTGCAAATAATCGCGATTATCTTCTGCTTGTTCGTGTGCCGTATGATAGAAAACTAACCAGCCCGAGATGAAAGCCAATAAAATCTCGACGAATTCGAATTTTATGCGTTCTTGAACTTCTTGAATGCGTAAAACATAACTCAGAGATTCCTGAATGTATTCACGTTCATGCATACCCAGACTGGCATCGGCCTGTAAAGGAATGAAAGAGAAGAACAAGAGGATCAATGAAGAGGATTTACATACATTTGGTTTCCATTCTCAGTTTTCGGAATTTTTTTTAGTTTTTATGATACAAAATATAGCAAATAATACGATACAAAAGTTCAAAATGTCAAACCAATTCAATTCATTGCCACGAGTAGCTTCGAAAATGTCAAACGATTCGATTGTCTCTGTGAAGTGTTAGAAATTCAAATTGTTTTTTTTAATTGTCTTCAATTGTTGATTGCTAAGTGCGGATTAGTAATAAATATTTTTGCTGGGGATCTGTGTGACCCCTTTTGGGGGTTATGGGTCATATTTGTGAAGTCATGTATAGGTCATGGAAAATGATTGAATTCTTTTAAACATTTATACTGACACTTTACGTTTTTTATGTATATATTATAACCTTTATAAGACAATAAGTTGGTTAATAAAGTTAGAAACACAGACTACACACTCTTTTTCTCTCTCTGTTTCTCTTTGCTACTCTGTAGCAAACCTTCTCTCCTTTTACACTTAAAAAAATTTCTATTTTTATTTCTCTAATATTTTCCGCAATCTCTGCTACTCTGTAAAACCTAATTTCTCTTCTTCTACACTTCAAAACAATTTTTATTTTTCTTTCTCTACTAATTTCCGCAATCTCTCTCTCCCTCTCACTCTCATTTATTCCGTCTCTCTCTCTCTCCTCTCTCTCACTCTCTCTCTCTCCCTGCTGCTCTCTGTCATTTTCTCACGCTCTGTCTCGATCTTTATTTCTTCCGAACTTCCTTTTTCGCCCCACACCAAAAGGCTCTCAATCAAAAGCTTCATTTGTTCCATTTTTATTTATTTAACCTTTTTCTTTTTTCCTCCCTTTGCTCTTTTCTTTCACTCCTTTTCTCCTTTTCCTTCCTATTATCTATCTTCTTTCAAATATTTCTGTTTTTATTTTTCAATAATTTTTTTATTATCATTTTTTTTTTACATCAGAACCGAAAGCCATCGTTTTTCTACAAGACAAAATCATTAACGTAGCGGTTATTAATTAGAAATCATAAAATTTAAAACGAATCAAAGAACGAGGATACGTTCGTCGTCATTGAGTTCTTACGACGTCATGAATAGTTGATAGGTTTTTAGGTCAAGATTAAGAAAACACATCTCAGAGAAATTACAGGCTTACAGTACAAGAGAGTGGAGGATAATTTGAATAGGTAGAAATATCAGAAAGAAATAAAGGCTTTAGAATACGCTACCAGTTTCCTGAAGTCTAGTTTTAAATTTCTTTGCAAAAAAAGTGTGATATTTTAGATAAAACTTTTAACTTAAACTTTTAAATTAAAGCTGAACAAAATTGTTTATAACTTTTAGGAATGTATTTATTTTTAGGAGCACATTTTTTTCTTCAATTAGAATTTAGTATTTATTATTTATTCGAAAACGAAACACTATCGAGAGAGTCTAGACCAGACCGCGAGACGAGACAGGCTCTTTCACTTAAGACAAACTCTTTCTTTTGAAGCGTTTGTCTTGCAGGCTTTTTAGTCCCAAAATTCTTGAAAATATTTTCAATTAAGATCGATATATTGATATACATATTTAAGTATGTATAGGTATATTTATTTTTTATGATTCTTACATTTTTTCAAAACTTGTTCGCTTGTTCTAATTTAGTAGCACTCGAAATCCCAGTAAGACACAGACTTTTCGAACCGACACAAAATCGCCCAACTGTCTGTTTTGTACAATTAGTATTTATCACAGTAAGTTTTTTAAAAATTATTTTTGGTTATTATTTTGATTATTAACAGTATCACGAGGTTACTAAAGTTCTTGCTGGTTAAATAAAATATATGCCGGATAATTAAGAAAATTCTTGTTGGGTTACTGCAGTTTTAGTTGGGCTACTCAAGTTCTCACTGGGTTATTAGAGCGCATTACTAAGAGTTCTCTCTCCAAGCTACTGAAATTCTCACTGATTTACTGAGGTTCTCACACAGTTATTCAAGTTCTCACTGCATTGCTGAGGCAGCTCTCGCTAGTTGGGTGGGCGTAGAGTACCTCATGAGCGCATGAGCCGTTTCTGGGGCTGTGGAAAGTAACAACTCCAAGCGACAGGTGTAAAAGGAATTTCGGAATATCGTAGAAAATAACAAGTTTCTTAAAGATTTACAGTTACAAAAAAAAATCTTTATTCCTTATAAAATTTTAACAAGATTTCTGTTTGTTGCTAGTTTCACGAAATAAATTTAAAGGAATATCTAGTATTCTATTGTTTTTGTAATAACTATAGAAATTTAAGCACAACCGTTTTTATAAGTTTTTTTGCACTTATATTTTGATTAATTTTCTTTTAAAATTCCACGATATTTTTTTCTTCATTAAACTTGTTTTCTGAGTTTTCTTTTTACACAAAATATAATAAATTATAGGAGTAATAATTTATTAAATATTTTGTCTTGTTTTCCAAAGTGAAAAGCACTCCGTCGTGTTCGCGATACTTTATGAATGCAGACGAATATCCATAGTTATGGATACATACGACTATACAAATACGATAAACAGTGAATAAAGAAGCAACGAGGATAATACAGAGAAGAACAATAACAACAAAAACGTATTCGTAGTGAGTATTAATCGCTGGGAGAGAAAGTGCTCGAAAAACTGAATACGTTTCATTTCGTTCGTGACAGGAATCATTGGAGAGAGAGAAAAAGGGCCCAAAGTGAATAAGCGATGGGTGGTATGAAAGGTTACTAATAGTTAACAAAATGTCAATGACAACAAAACAGTTACTAAGCCCCAAAATACTGCAGAAAAGAAAAAAACAGAGAAAAGTTTTAGAGAAATGTCAAACAGAAACAAAGGAGAGAAGGCGGGAAAATTGGTAGTAGAAAATTTAAGAAATTAACAGCACTAACAGGAGGAATAAGTATCAAAAATATTAAATAAAAAAGGAATAGTAGCTAAAAACAATTAGAATAATAGAAAAAAAATAATAATGAAAGAATTTTCTAAAAACTCGAATATTATACGAAATTGGAAAATCCACAAATATGCGTCCACTTCCACAAAAGAAAAAATTAGAAGAGTATGGTGGATCATGCGTATCGAACCCTCCTCTACTCTCACTCTCACTCTCCCTCTCCACAACTGATACCCGGCCTCAAGAGACACAACCTCTGAGGAAATACTCCCCTCAATAATGATAACAAAAACAACATTACTAAAGTGATGTTCTCATTTATAAAGTATGTACATTCTGTGCTCGGTATGATGCTCAAGAATTCCAAAGTTCAAACAGTATCAAAAACTAGGACATTAGCAAAAGCAAATGTGTGAAAAGAGAAAACAAACCAATGTTTGTAGTAAAATTTCAAAGTATGTGGACGTAAAAATAGTAACAAGGAAGGAGGCGAGATCATTATTTTCTAATTACCTAAATGAATATATAATTTTCTCAGTGAGTATGAGCTCAAGAGTATAAAATTTGCTATTTCACTGAAGGACTCCCTTTTGTGATGCTCTTATAGAAACTAAAAAGAGTTTTGAAGTATGTATTAAGGTTTCTGACTTCAATGCAACCCTGACAATATTGAAAAATGTATAGAACAAGCCTAAAAATCCACCAAAGCTTTTAACAATCCTTTAGCAAAAGCGCTTTTAAGCAGTTTATTAGAGAGAAAAAGCACAAAAGGCGACAATAGAACAACAGCAACCGCTTAATAAAGAACAGCAAAATAATACTTAAAATTAAAACCCTAACAACATCCCACAAATCCTTTAAAAGGAAGAGCGAATGATTCTTTAAAATTATAACCCTGACAACATTAAAAAATGTATAGAAGAAGCGTAGAAAACAACCAAAGTTTTGAAAAGCCTTTAGCAAACAAACGCGCTTTTAAGCAAAAAGATGAGAGAAAAAGCACAAAAGGCGAGCACATCCCAAAAATGTATAGAAAAGCCTGGAAACCTACCAAAGCTTTGAAAAAGCCTTAGAAAACTTGCTTGTGAACAATTTATATGCGATAAAAAGCACAAAAAGGGACAATAAAGTAAAGATTAATTATAAACAGCAAAAGAATCTTTAACAAATTGAGAAAAGTTGTAGAAAACTGTGAGCTTAAAAGCTTTTAAGTATGAAAAAAATACTAATGTATTGAAGAGAGAGCAACTAAATCTGAGAGTAAAATTAAATGTTGCCATATTTGCGTATTTGTAAATTTATTCATGGGTTTTGGAACTAATTTCCGTCAACCCTTTTCAATTTGGGTTTGGAGACAAAACGGTTTTTGGGGCAACGTGGTATCTTCAGTATCTTTTTTCTTGATACTGTGATAGTATTGGCAGGTTTTTTGAATTTGTAGATGTGCTCGTAAATTTTGAGATTATGCTTGTAAATTATTCTATTCGAATGAATAGAGTTTTTTTTTACAAAGTGGCTGAAATTTCTCTTTCTAATAAACAATTTTATCTAAACCAATTCAGTCGCGAATGTTTTTGAATCAGGGCTGAGTTTGGTACAAATCCACTCTTAAAAAGTCTTCAAGAAATAATCAATCATAGTAGTTCGTATAATATCAGGCGTCTGCCCATAAAGTGCTCTTGTTCCGAGTGGTTTATATCCAACTACTCTATTAAGAGTACATTTTCATTTTCTTCGTAAAAACTTGAAGTGATATTGGTTCTTCTTTTTATTCCAAGCGACTAACAACAAAAATCTCCACCAACTCTTATAGGTTTTATAAATTATTTATTATCCCATTAAAAAAAATGTAAAACACTGCCGAAACCACTTTTTCAGTCTTTTTATGCTACTTTTTCAATCCAAACGAACCATAAAATTTGCAAATATGTACATACATACGTACATTTTTTAATTGAACTAATTAATGAAAACATTCTCAAAATGCTCAGATCAGACCACTCTACTTTCCCCTTAAATTCTCAGCTAGTTAATTGACAGCTTGAGTGAGTTGACCTCAATTAAAGCGCTTCACTCAAAATTTGTTGGTTTGTTCTATATTGTTTGTATATTTGGTTCGCCGTTGAAAAGTTGCTGTTGCCGTTTTTAAAGCCGCCTTCCTTTTCTTAAGCTTAATCAAGTTTCGTGCAAAATAAATTAATTAAGGTAAAAATCATTTCAGTAGATTTAAAATGAATAGATTTCACAATTATTAGAAGACAACAACACAAAACCTATTAACATATAACGTATCAAAATCCTTCCCTGTTGATGATAAAGAAATTTTACCATGAAATTTTACCCTTTTGTGAAACACCAGCAAAGTATAAAAAAATAAATATACAAGACGTTACGTTAGTTAGGTGCCGAACATGAGCTCTGTTATTCGAAGCCGCGTTAAAAGAGACAACGATTAATGGCCCAAAAGTCAGAACAAGATTAGTTAAATATACACCGCAGAAATAGACAGAGTAGAAGTATTTTTTAGTGAAATTTTGTATTAAAATATTATATATTCCTCCTTTTTAGGTAATTTTAGATAGTACTAAAACCCTATCAATATCTTTCTCTGTGAAAACTTATCTAATTTTTAAACCGTTTCGGAATGAAACCATCCATCTAAATTTTTAAAAAATTTAAAATTTAATAACGTAATTAAAAATAAGAACATTTATAACATGAAAAACAAGCACGTGTCGAATACGTCATTAAATTTTCCGGCTGTAAGAGGACAGAGATTATAAAAAACAAACTCCTTCTAAAAATATCGGCCTCCCTCCAAAACCCCTCCAGAGACAAAAAGAAGAAGAAGGAAAGTAAGGGTATGAAGAAAGTAAAGAGAAGATAAAAGGAAAACCTCAAATTAACCCAAGAGAGTAAAAAATGTTTTGAAGTGTTTACGTGCAGTGAGTAGAAAAAGAGGAAGACATCAAGATAGGAACTAAAAACAGTAGCACTAGAAGCAGCACTAGTAGCACTAGAAACAACGAAAACCATGATAATTTCTAAGAAGTATGCTGAGAAATAAAAATGGTGGCAACTACACAAAAACAAAATAAAATATTAACAAGAGCAATCTGCGAGAACAACCACAAAAACAAAAGCAACAACGACGTCTGCAAAAACAGCAGCTTCAACAACAACAACGGCATCGTTCTTGTACACGAATAGAGCAATAACGAACTACAACAAAAACACTGAAGTGCCGACTTTACTCTCTCAAAACCTATTCAGCACCACCCACTGCCAAATCGATCGATTTTCTCCACAAAACAAAAACAACAACAGCAACGGGTGGCCACGAATGCACCTGCTTCTAGTGAGAGGCTTATGTTCCAACAGAATTGGTGTGTGTGTGCGTGAGTGAGTGATAGGGTTGCCAACTTGACACATAGTCAGACGTCTCAAGAAAACAACAGACACACAGAAAGACCGACACCAACAATTTTCTGCACTGTTGTCAACTGCATAGATTCTAAATAATGAAAGACTAGAACAAGAAGAAGAAGAAGCAGATAAAGATGAATAATTAAACGGAAGAATGAAGAGGAAGGCGCACGAAAATGAAAAAAGAATCGGAAGTGGATGAAAAGAAAAGCGTAAGCGTAAGAAGATGAAAGAAGCGTAGGACCAAGAAAATATACGTTTCGAGAAGAAATCTTCCGTCTACGTCATCAAATGAATTTTTTGTTATCAGAACGAGAAGATTAATTACATAATTTCCACCGAAATGAAAACACTCTAATGGATTAGGATTAGAATTTCTTCCACCATTAGGATTTCTTGTAGGATAAGGATTAGGAGTGGATTCCTCTGGGTTCACCCAGAGAAAAAATCCTGTTAAATTAAACAGTTTTCTACCAATTCTCATGTTATTTTCATTCAAACAGGTTATCGTGTGATCGCCTTGTTAATTCAAACAATTTTTTCATGTTAAATGTACCAATATATCGTGTAATCTTTACACTACACCTCATTCTTTCAACCGGTTTCTCATGTAAAACTTACCAAAATATCAAAATGTCTAACGTATATGTAAGTAAAATTTCATAAACAAAATATATATGGGGCATAGGCAGGAGCATAGAGTTCTGGATTGCGGGCTTAACAATCGCAGGTTCAATTCCCGATTTGGGAAGAATTTGTTTTTTTAATTTTATTTCATTTATTTGTTTTTATTAATGTTAATCATCATCTCTGCTCCACATTATACCTTAAACTTAATTATCTATGATTTTTAATTTAGTTCGTATTTCAAAATTGTACCTATAATTTTTTTTTTTGGCGTCGTCGGGATTTGAACCTCTACTCTTTGTATTCCAAACCAAGCACACATCCTCTAGGCTACGGACCGCTTTTGTTTCCAAACACTTTTTAGTTAGTTTTTTGTTTTTTTTTTTACGGGGAAAACTTGCTGTACTGTTTACTTTAACATGACTGTACTGTTAAAAATATCATGTACATTTTATTAATTTTTTTGTGATTTCGTATGGAGATATATATCATGTAAATTTAACAAGGCTCATGTTAAGCATTATTTTTCTGAGTGTTGGAATAATCTCAGTAGCATCAGATGAGCCCAGAGCGACAACAGCACCCACAACATATTGAGAAGCCAGAAGTAGAAGCAACAGTCTCGGCCTCAGACAATAATCAAAAAGTTGTGATTACTTTTTTGTTGTTTTTTTTTTTTTTGTTTGTTGCAGAAAAACTCATCATGAACGTCGAAATCCCTTAAAATGCATTCGAGAAAGGACCGAGACCAAGAGAGAAGGAAAAGGCAGAGGATTCTTTTGTGCTACACAGTCCCTCTCTCCTTCTCCTTCTCCTTCTCCTGCTCATCCACCACAACTTTCCACTTTTCGTCTTTAGGATAAAAATAGTAATTTCAGAGGATAAACAGAGTTTAGTTGAAAACGGAAATCAGAAAAAATCACAAGACATAAAACTTATATTCGTTGTTGTTGTTGTCGGGAAAGTGCATCCATCCTTCCTTGGTAGAAACACAATATAAAACCTGATACATACATACACACTCACAAGTGCACAGATGCTATACACTTATAGTATATACACCCATCTACATATGTCTTATATACTTACACACACGCGCTCACACCAGTACCCAGTAGAGGCGAAATTCATGCATGACAAATCGTTCACGAATCAAGGGCGAAAATTCGTGCAAGTCTTTCGAAAAACTACGATTTCATGTTTTTTATTTTCACTCTCATTCTCTTAATGGATAGTTTTTAAATTATTAAAAAGCTTTAAAAAGCAATATAAAGTTATATAATTGTAATTAATTGTAGTTTTCATATAATAAATTAGTTTCGAATTCGAAATTCGAATAAATTCTACGTTTCATAATAAATAAATCACGTTTCGCCACAAGATAGAGGTCGGTGTCAACGTATTACTATAAATCAACACGATTCACGCAAGTTGGTGAAATGTCTTGCATGATTTGTATACGTTTCCTTAAGTAACTGAGACCGAATTATGTACAAGCGCCGTCTGCAATATTCGTAGAATGAGAAAGTAGAAAAACATCGTAACTGCAAAGAATTTTTCTTTTTTTTTTTCCTTAATTTTGTTGCATTAAAGTTGGAGACAAATATTTACCCACTACCAGCAAAATGAGAAAAAAGTAATTTTGAAAACCGAAAGAAAAACCCTACATCAAAGAAAAAAAAAATCACTCAAAGGATAGGAGAAGAGTGGATGGGGGGAAGCGGGGGGAAGGAAAGTTGTAACACTTCTCAATAACGTTAAAGTTCGAGTAAAGAGCAGTAGCATCATCATCATGAGAGAACACCATGGTATACAATATCAAAGGGCTCTGCGGAAAGAGCACTCATAGTACGAGAATAAAACTTCTCTACTCTAGAGTTTATTCTAAAAGAGAATAAAAACAAAATGAGGCGCTTAGTGAATATGAATGAATAGTAATAATTTAGGGTTTGGTCAAAAGGATAAAGAAAGTAAAGAGCCTTTGACATTTGACAATTTACCACTCAAAACCGTTTTTGATCCTTCGATGACGCTTGTATCATTGTTTCTACCACTTTTTCGCGCTCTCTTGCTCTCTCCCTCTCCCTGTCCTTTTTTCCTTTAAACTGAGCCACCACTTTATAACTATAGTTATAAAGTTACCCGTTCCGAAAAGACCCCGATAAGAGAACAGTTGCATAATTTTTTGCAAAAAAACTAATGCCATTTAAATTTAAATTTGAAAAGGGCAAAAAGGCTTCAAAAGAACACAGAAGAAGCATTTAAGGCGAAAAGTTAACCTTTATAGTAGTATTTTTCGAGAGATTTGTAAAATTACCCTTTCCGGAAAGAGCACAAGAAAAGGAACACTTGCATTTTTTTCCGCAAAAAAAACTAATTTCATTTAAACAAATCAGATTTAAAAAGGTCAAAAGTACTTCAAAAAGGTCAAAAAGAAACATTTAAGACAAGCACAAATGTTACTAATGCAGCACAAATAATACTAATTTTTTTCTTCCGTAATAAATTGTCAGTTTCTCCATTAGTTTATTGATAAAGTATATACGATACTTGCACAAATAAGTCAGAATTTGTTCAGTATTTGTCAAGTTATTGAACGCATGCAGTCACTACTAGTGGCCATAATGTGAATGAAATACTTAAAGTTTGGGTATGGGTTTCTCTGTTGCTGTTGCTTTATCACGAATGCCAAAAGCTGCCACCACCAGCGCAGCAATATGCCGGCAAACGGCAGACGGCGCATGGTAGAGGACGGACGGACGGACGGACGTTATTTCTGCAAAGTTCATAGTCTCTGCAAAGTGTAATTGTATTTTGTGTTGAGGCAGGTCATGGAACTTTAGGTATACACTATCGTACCGCATTTTGTTGTATGGATATGTATGTATATATGTATATATGTACGAGTCAGGCATGGAAGTGATTTTAGCCGGCAGACGGCAGCCCACAAAAAAAACCTATCGTAACACACAGAAATAAAAAAAAAACTACGTTACAATAAAAAAAGTGAAAAGAAAAAAAGAAATGGCGGATGCAGCTCAAGGGTTCAAAGGAAATAGCATTTAATCCGGGGGCATGAATGGATTATTAGAGTGGAAAAAACTGTTTTATGGCAGAAAATAAAATGTAGAATAAAAGAAAAGTTATTAAATTTTAACAGCTGCATTACATTCGTATGAGTACCATTGAAGTCAAGAGTAGCAGAGGAAACGATATTTATAAGGTGCTCGTATATTTTGCATACAGTATATGACATGAAATGACATAATTTGCATTAGAAGGACCGACAGAATTCTACTAATCTTTAGAACCTGGCTTTTTCCTAAATGGTTTCGACGAGCTAAATTCAAATTTAATCGAGCTAAATCCCAATTAAGCTAGCATCGTAAGTTTAAGAGATATTCTGACCTCAATACGATGCATCATGGCATAATTTCTATCTTTACAAGCTCCTTTTGGGCCATTACAACCCCGCCAAGAGCGCTTTTCGGCCAGTCGGCCAGTCAGCCAGTCAGAGCCTCGCATTCGAAGAGACGATGCTGCAATGAAACCACTTCAGCAATTACAGAAGCGATAAACATCTTGAGGTGACCCCTAAATTTACAATGACCAACCTGTTCAAAAACCTGTTCAGTATTTTTAGATTGTTTTTGCACAGGCTGAAGTGAAGCTTTGCATTTCTAGAGTCTGATAACCCCCTCCCCCCTTTTCAAATAATAAAGCGTGGACCGAGTCCGCAATAGGGCTACGGCCCCGTGAAAAGGGTACATGCTGCTTTCCCCCCCCCCCCCCCCTGAAAAGGGTACAGCTCATAACCTTTGTAGAAGGATAATGAGGTTCCTAATATAAATTTATGCGGACTTGTGTCAATAAATCAGATCTTTTTTCAGTTAGTACTTTTTTAGAAAACTTTTTTTTTTTTGGAAAACCACGTTCTGGGGACGCGCAAATGGAAGAGAAATAGGGTTGCCAACTTAACGACAAATATAAACTTCAAGCAAACCCTTGACGCGAACCTGGTTCAAATCTTCAATAAAAATTTCTCTGATTCATACTCTGAATATCTTCTCTTTCTTAACATTAACGCTATTCTTAAATCAGTGATTTTTTTACAAAATCGTTTAAATGGAGCTTGTAAATACTTAATACCTTTCTCAATTACTTACCTCTTGTATTGTATTCTCTGGTTTCTTGGTGGACATATTTAAAAATCGTTCCTGTGACTGACAAAACTTCTCCGTCTTTTTATCAAATTTCTTTTTGTTCTCTTTAACGCCGCCAATTTGTTTCTTACGAAAATCCTCAAGTGGTTCAATGATTTGTTTATGCGCCAGGGTTAACTAAATAAAATATGATTTAATAAAAGTTCATGAAAATGATGATTTTTTTAACTATTTATAGAACGATTCGATTCGATTCGATTCCATTCAATTTCATTTAATTAATTTACCATTTTCTCGCGTTCCTCTTCAATGGTACCGATAATGTTACCGAAATGTTTTAAGCTATCACAGATGACCATCTCATCATCGGTTTGGGCGGTGCCAATACACTCGAAATTGAACTCACTGAGGCTATCGGCCAATTGCTTCATGCGGGTTGATAACACTGTAAAAAATAAGGGGGATAAATATCAATGGCGAAGGCGTAGTATAGAGGTATAAAATAAATGAGGAAGAAAATACATTACAAACGACTATCTAAGAAATACTTATTCCAATATACGCCACTGAAAGCTGTTTTTCAGATATATTTCATCAAAATAAACGATTTTATTTATTCATTCATTATGACTAATTTCAACAATTCTAAAGAGTAATCATCAATTGTTTCCTTGCCCGCCCCGCAATTTTCTATAATTGCTTTGCCCGCACTTGACAAGATCACGATCATAAAATGTCAAATGCAGAAAACCAGTTGATAGCTGTTAACTTGTCAAATTAAATTGATCGTAAAACAATATGCTATAGATAACTACAAATATTTATTATTGTCTGTCAGACAATAAAGGCTTTTTCAATATGGTTTTATTTTTTTTTTTATAAAGTCAGCCTTTTAAAAGGCTGTCTATGACATTTTTCTCAATATGACAAATAAAGCTGATAGAGCGTATAATAAAAACTAACGATGTTAAAGCGGTTTTTTTTCTCTTTAAACAAAGCTTACGTTAGCTCACGATAACTGTCAGAATGAGCTATTATTATATCTTCAATTTTCGTGACATTTATGCTGAACAATGTCAGGCAAAGCAGTAATAAGATCAGACATGAGAATTAGGCCTCTTAAAGCGAGTTAAGTATGTATATCTCATCTAATTAGTGTTATTTGTCTTCTGATAAGATTTACGAATTACGATAAAGACAACGATAAGACAAGTACGATATAACACGTTATTTTATTCAATCCTTCTGACATTCATGATCGGCATGATGTAGACTATCATCAGTAAGATAAGATTAGTCTTAGTGAGAGGCCTATTATAGCGAGTTATATCTGATCTAAATAGGATGATTTTTCTTCCTTTTCTTTTAATAGACTTTTTAAATAACTGTTAGAATAAACTCTTATTTTTTTCGATCTTTTAGACAATTTATAAACGGCATACCTAAGTTATTTATTACTATTAAGATTAGTCTGGGATTTAAACCTCCTAAAGCGAGTTATACCTCTTCTTTTGATAATAATAACGATAACAATAACTATTAGAATAAGTCAATTTGTTCAATATTCATTATCAGCATGATCTGGCATATAATTTATTACTTGAATTTCATCTTCTTATTCCTCAATAATACTCCAAGGTATAGAAGGTGAAGACCTTCAAAATCGTATGGTCCACACACAATAACAACAGCAAATTAATGTATAAAAATTTATTATCAATCATTTACAAAACATTTAAAAAAACTGATGTTAATTAACTGATGATGATCGACAGACGTACAAATTTTCTATAAATTTAATTGAAATAGCAAAAATCATAATCATGGCATAATTTTGAATTGAACGAACGCTTCACTGATTTCAAACAAATTAAGGTTAATATTGAAACCTTTGTCAAGGTCGTCGGCTGAACTCAGGAAAAAACAATTATTATCGTAAATGATGTCATAGAATTTAGCTATGGTTAACAAAATAAATGAAAATTAAAAGCGCTGAACGATTGAATCGTAAAACCGAAAATCAAATGAGGTTGACTAAAAAAAATTAAATAGATAATAAAAAGGAAGAGTGATGATGGAAGGGAGTGTGGAGGAAAAGGAGAAATCCGAAAGTAAAAACCGATACGTATGCGATAAAAACAGACAAACTAACATTTCAAGAAACTTATTTACATAAAGTCAAAAAGCAAAATAAGAAAAAAGAGGAAGAAGAAATAAACATACTAAAAATGAGGAAGACCAAGATCTCTCCGGAGAAATTTCACAGAAGGTGTTAAAAAGAAAACCAAGATAAATAAATAAGAATAACAAAAATGAAATACGATCAAGTGATGATGATGATGATGATGATGATGATGACGATGGTGATGATGATTATGATGATGATGGGATGATAGCATCATGATATTATGATAGGATGACACGAAGATGATTATTTGATAATGAAATAATCATGATGAGATATCATCATGTCAAGATGAGATGAAATAATGATGAGAAGACAATGTTCATAATCATGAGATTGGTAATGTAAATACATAATATACTTCTCATTTATATTGTACATGACATGCCATGCATGCAAGATCAGAAGAAAACCTCAAACATCGAGCTCGAGAAAGAAGGAAAGAAAGATATAGCAAATAATGAAAAAGTTGTGAGACTTTAAATGACACAATGATGTTATGTTGCACTAATTTGGCATTTTCACTGTATAATTTTAAAAAGAAAAAAAAATTTAAATAAAATCGAAGACAAAGGCGATAAAAAAATATATAAAAAGCAAACAAAGAAAACAATAAAAACTCATAACCACAAATAAAAGTGAAATTAACTATGTATATACATATAAACAAAGGAAGAAATTGTATTAAAATATTACTACCAAACAGAATATACTAATTATAAACTAATTATAAATATATATATAAATGCATTATTTATTTATTTATGCCAACTTATTTTGCAGAAATTTATTTTGCATTTATTATGCAAATAATGCATTATTCTATTATTTCTATTAGTTTATTTATTTTTCTTCAATTGGTCTAGTTAATTTCTCAATCGAACTTCTTTATGTCTTTATCGAACTTGTTAAATCCTCAATCAAACATCTTTAGTACTAAAGCGAACTCCTTTGATCCTCAATTTAACTTGACAGTTCCTCAAGAGACGTCTTTATTCCTCAATCGGGTTTTTGTTAACATGTTTTTACTAAATAGAACATGTTTGTTACTATATCGAACGTCTTTAAACCTCAATCGAACGTCTTTAAACCTCAATCGAACTTCTTAAAACCTCCATCGAACTTCTTTATTTCTTTATCGAGCTTGTTTAATCCTCAATCAGACGTCTTTATTACTAAAGAGAACTCCTTTAATCCTCAATCAACTTGAAAATCCCTCTAAAGACGTCTTTATTCCTCAACCGGACTTTTGTAAACTTCGATGAAACTCTTTATTCCTCAATCGAACATCTTAATTACTAAATCGAACTTCTTTAAACCTCAACCGAACTTCTTTGCATGCTAAAACAATACAACAATATATAAAACAATAAATAAAACAATTCAAAAACAATAAGATTCGACAACGTAAATGCTTCTTCAAAATTTGAACATTTAGCAACAAAAATCATTGCTAGATGAATCTTCTCAAAAAAAAAATCATTGATAGTAAATCATTTTATGTATACAATCTAGTCTATACGCCTGTCCATAGAAATTAGGTGTAAAAATTCATATTGTCAATACATTCAAGGATTTATATTACTCTTTAAACACATGCACGTCAGGAATGGAGACTCATACTATCATTAAAAGAGCACTTGTTTTTATTTCCTTTTTAGCTACTCGTACCTGCGAATACTATACTAAATGCAAATGAATCATTTTATTTTCCTATATTTTTTTTTTGTTTTTTTTTTATTTCAGATTGTATTTACTCAAGTTTCTGTTAATCAGCAGGTTGATTTCGGTTTCGCTATAATATATCGTATGTATGTTATGTACGAGTATGTCTAGGCTATATTTGAAAAGTACAGTATGGTATCTCGAAACCTGTTTATATTGTAAATACATTCAAGGTCATGTGAATAACAATAACCAACCACAACGACAACAACATTCTAACAAAGGAAATAATACAATACAAAACGTGCATATACGAGAATACAATATTTTAGTAACGATTATATGAATTGTTAAGATTATATCGTTGTATTAAATGGTACGTACACAGCCATATATGATATAACCAACGCATGACATTCAACACTAAATCTAAGTATTCACTGAACGATATCTTTCATCCAATGGAAATTCATTGAAAAATAATCATCATTCTATCTTGTAACATAAAACCGTTTGCTTGTTAAGAGCAAAATCGCTTACATACGTATACATATACATACACATACGATCCATATATACATACTCTTACATTTCACCACAGAAATAAGAAGAATGGGCTGATATTTTTTCAGTTTTAATTAAGATTGTTTTTAGTGATTTTCTTGATGATCTCGTACCGGCGCCTCGATGTTAATAAGAAATCCAAACATAAGAAATCCAAAATTAAAAAAGCTTATAAAAATCGGAATCCTTCCAGTGACTCATTGTCAAGTATTCTAACACTCAAAATCCAAAATCTTTAAACAACTGTTAAAATATAGTCTTCTAAATTCGAAAGTCTTCAAATTACTGTATTTCTCTTAATTATAACTCTTTAACTATTAATAAATTCATTGCCTTCAACTTATTAAAAAAAACGTCATACTGTCCGAAACCTTTAAATTCCTAAACCTTGAAGTTACTCAAAGGATTAAAACTGAAAATCGAAATTCCTGAAAATCTAGAGTCTACAAGTAAGTCTAGTATTCGAAAGTATTTCGAAATTTTAATATTCGGATTCTTTAAGCAAAAAGAGAGCAACAAAACTTTCGGAACCTGCTACTTTCAAGTAAGGCCACCAATTGGAACTTTGAAATTCCATAACCTTCAAGACAATTACAGAATTCGCAGATTTCGCAGATTTCGCAAATCATAACGCTTCAATTAAACCAAATAATTCGAACTTTGCTTTTCAAAATTCGCTTACGTTAAACAACTCCAGAAATTTGAAGATATTTTAAAACTCGAAAAGTTTCAAATAAGTCATCTGAAACAAGGATAGGTCAGATTAAAAAAGGACTTTAAAAATTCGAACTCTTCGAATAATGTAATTTCGAACATTTAAAAATCGAATCCTTCAAACGAGTTAAATAATTAGAAATTTCCTGTCTGTCTTAAAGCTGCCTAAAAGCGAAAATATTTCAGACTTAAAGATCGAGGTGTATAAAAGCAATACTGAAGTCATAAAATTTTTATTTCTTTGACATGGTAGAACCGTATAAAGAGTATTTATTGAATGACACTACCTAATAATGGCCATAATTATTGATGATAATTGCCTTGGCCTTGTCTTGCTTCGTTTTCCGTTTTGAAATTTTGAAATTACATTACACAAGGTTCTTTTTTAGAAGGTTTGTCTCTACAGAAGATCTACTTCAAGATCGTGCGTTTTTGGATTATTTTTTTAGGGGCGTTTGGGGGCGCTTTAGCTATTTGCGGTAATAGTCAGAAGCAAACAACAATTCCAACCTTGGAAGATAACAATAAGAGCGCTATTCTTGCTATACGCCCACAAAAACGCGAAAAAGTGTGTTTAAATATCGTATCGAACTTCTGTGGATCATTTCTATGTTATAGGATTACTTCTATACGATCACTTTCGTAAAACAAATCATAAAGTTGCAGCAAGGATTGGAGCAGAGAGCTACGGCTACTTTCTCCGATTTCAATTCTTTTATAATCTCTCTCTTTTTAAATCTCTTCTCAAATCATTTAAGCATTTTCAAATCTTTTACAGCTAATGACACCACTGACAGTTGAGGTGTCATATTTACCTTCTTGCATTAATCACTGTCACCGAAATGCAGCAAATGAAAAAAAGAAAGAGAAAACAGACGTTACTCCGTTTTGAGGGGCGTCAAAAATGTAATTTTTTATAGAGTAATTAATTCATACCGTCACAACTAAAGGCGTCTCTAACGGGACAGAAGAAAGGAAACAAAAGAGAAAATTAAAAAAAGACCCAAATAAGAAAAAAAAATAGCCTACGACGATATTTTTCAAAAATTTCGCGCTTTCTCTCTGGCGTTTGACAAACGACCGAAGAGAGAAAGAACATTTGCAAAAAAATTAACCGCTGCTTGCCCTCATCATGATCATCATCATCATCGCCATCATCCTCCGTGAATAAACGTGTCAAAACCTACGTCAAAACGTATGCAGAGTCAACAGAGACAGACACAAGAGAAATGCAGAGCAGGCGAAACAAATTTATTTGCAAAAACCTTAAAAAAAACAGCAACAAAAACAGAAGAATGACAATAAACAATACAATTGCATCGTTGACTGACTTCTGACGATCACTGACTGACTGACTGACTGCTGGAGAAAGAATGACTGAAATAATAATAAACTCGCAGGCGGTGACTCTCTGACGAACTGATTGGCATACCCTTTGACTGACTGGACTGACTGGACTGACTGACTGACTCACTGTTGTCTGACTGAGAATGAGAATATAAACAAAACCAAAATGAAATCCAAGCAACGCAACGCATGGATGGCTTCAGGCAGGCGTTCCGAAGAATTACTTTCGAATGATAAAACGGGAAAAGGCAAAAGCAATATTTTATTTTCGAAAAACAAAATAATAATTACTTTAGCTACGTGTATACATATAGCATGTATAAACATATGTATGTGATAATTTTTATCTAGATTTATTTAAACTGACAGTCATACAGTCATTAATAAGAAGTTGTCTAAAAAGTAGTGAGCCTTTTCAAGACTTATTAAAAAGGCCAACAAACATACGAAGACATAAGAAATAAAAATATATATATTTATATATTTCGTTTTTATATACATATATAAGCGAATATATATTTTTATAATGTATCTGACAACTACATAATTACTGAAAAAAAAATAACACTATCTGAATAAATACGAATTAGCCATACCGAAATGAAGACACTGCAGATGGCACCATTGCCGAAACTGGTTTGCCACCAAAGCAAACTTGACAAGAGTTGACGGAAACTCGTTCCAAAATCCATCACTTCTGTAGACTTTTTTTAGAAATCTCAAAAAACAGATATTTCGAAACATAAAACACTTTCTTTTCCATTCTGTCTGAGATTATGCATTCTCACTCACTCAGCTGATAGTCTGACAATACAGAATCGAATTTATAAAGTAATTTAACACACTTTAAAACTCTGCCGGCAAATCCAGGTCAAGCTCAACATCAGCAGTGAGTGCCCCCATCAACTTCGTTTTGCAAAAACTCACTCTTCGATGATAAGGTTTAGTTCTGTGATGATTTCATGCCAGATTTAATACCGATCTTGCTTAAGTTTCTTCACGTAATTTTGTTAAATACTTGAATTTCTATAATTCTAAAAGGGCTCAATACTTTTTCGACTTGGCATCATTGCTGTAGGTTATGACCGTTCTAACATTTTTTTTTTTATATTCGAAGACAAGCGTTGAGAGAAATTTGAAATCATGACAACTAGCGAACTTTTGCAACCACTGAACCGTACCGTACATGAATTAACTAACGATACCATTTTTAGAACACGGAAAAGATGATAATCGGATGATTATATAATAATATGAGTTACTGATGGAAAAGTACGTACCACAGAAAGTAGAATTTCATTATTATTCCTATAATATGTAGAATTTTCGATTGTAATATAATTGAAATTTATAAAATAATTTTTTAATAAAAACAAAGGAGACTTGAGTAAAGTCCGTAAAATACGAGTATAATATATCTTTACTTTTCACTACAAATTTATCATAAGAGGTTGCAGAGATTTAATTATCGAAAAAAAATTAAAAATTGAGAATTACTATAGAATAACTTGGTGCTACTGCTGCTGCTTTTGTGGCTACCGCAACTGCTGTTGTGGTTAATTTAATGTTGTACTCTACAAAACGCCATAACGATTAACTTAATAAATTAAAAACAGTAAAATAGAGCTTCTGAACAACTATAAAATTTAAGGTGCGTCGTGGTGGAATAAGGTAACTGTGTAGTTAGTAAATCATAATAATGCGGGCCCAAAGAGCGGGGAAAACATACAAGCTACAGCAAAAAAAAAAAAAACAACCGCAAACAATAACAGCAGCAAAAACAATGGCAAAACAACGATCAGTGGTAGTAAAATAACGGAAATGAGAATCGAAACCCCCTCCCATGACCGGCCCCTTCGATATTCATGTGGCAAAAACAGACCGTGGCAAAGAAAACAATTAGAAAGTAGTAAAAACTGATCTGTTTTAATTTTACTACTCGCTGTGTTTAATCGTTAAGCACAACAGTTATTTTAACTTTTTGCTGGTTTTACTCGTTGTTCATTAAAAAATAGTGCATACCGTTATTTTAACCACTCGCCATTTTTAATCGTTGTTAGTACAAGATTGTTACAATTATTTTAACTACTCGCTGGTTTAATCGCTATTTAAAGGGAGTTGTCACGGTTCTTCTGTTGTTGAATTTGTTGTTGAGTTGCTGACTAGAGCATAGAGTAGTTGATGTTTTAATCGCTGTATTTTGAAGTAAGAATTTTAAACATTATTTCCAGAAAGTTTAACAACTCGCTGTGCTAATCGTTGTTAGTAAAATAGAGTTCAATAATTATTTCAACTACTCGCTGCTTTAATCTTTGGTACTTAAAGAAAGTTTAAGAGTTATTTTAAGAACTCGCTCGCTTCATCGGAGTTATTTAAAGAAAGTTGAAAGTTAAACCACTCGCTGTTTAAACCATTGAGAGTTAAATAGAGTTTAACTAATATTTAAACCACTCGCTTTAGTTTTAGCCAAAGTTAGTTAAATAAGGTTTAGCAATTCATATAACTACTCGCTTGTAATCCTTTTTAGATTAAAATAGTTCAAACAGTTCTTTTAACTTCTCGCTATTTTTAAACGTTGTTAGTTCAAAAAATTCAAACAGTTTTTTTGAATATATGTATACTAGTTCTTTGAATATCTACCGTTTTTTTAGAACTAAATTTTGCCCGTTTTTAATTCCAAAAATTCTTAAATGCTACATGACAGACAATGTTCATGACAAATATCATGGCTACTATCGAAATTCGTTCTGAAATTATGATTTTCAAAAATTGACAGACGGAGCTAAATCTATGTTCTCATCTTCGTTGTTTGTCTACCACGCCCACTGTTATGCATTACAAACGGAAGAACAAAGTGAATATAGGCGATTGTGGTAGAATGTATCCTATCTTTTATTACGAAATTTTTACTCAGTATTTATGTAGATGAAAGCATAATTTTTAAAAGAGAAACCTTATTTTTTTTTTATTTTTTATTTATTTAAAGAAAGTGTTAGTTTAAAGATCTTAAATTATTAAATTATCTTCAATAATAAATTGATTGATATTTAAGAGCAATCAATTCTTAAGCTCTTCAACAATTAATTTGTTATCATTATAGTAAACAATAAGTGTAATTAATTGTAAACTACAAATTCTGCGCTTTCTGCTCCTTGAGTGCAAACAAAAATTATTAAGAAAAAAGTGGAATTATTTTAGTGCAAAAACTGTTCAAGTCTCAATTTATTATTTGCTATAAATGGCGGAAATTAATGCCATACAACGACTTACCCGTGAATATAACAGTATAAAATAGTATGTGTACATATAAAACATATAAAACAATAATAACAGCAACAACAACAACAACAACAATAGTAATAATAATTAAACAATACAAACATTTTACAAAACCGTTGCTTTTATTTATGACTAACAGAGTCCAATTAATAAAAGTTGAAAGGGTTACCAACGAACATTTATGGTGTTGCTAACAACAGTGCTGATGACGGCGGCGGCAATGACGACAGCAACGGTGATTGCAACGAAGCCTCGAGTATCGATAGACCCGAGGAAAAAACAACACCGTATTTTTTCGAATTTGGCGTTCCTACGAGTCAATCGAGCATTAAAATGAAAAACAGCACATTCGTTGAGAAGTAGATAAGAAAGGTGGAGTAGAAGAAGAAAGAGAAGCGCTAGGAGAGGGAGAAATGGTGAAAAATAACGTATTTTTTAGCAATGCTTCGGCATTTTTTAGATGATAAGAAATCGAGTTTTAGGTGCGCAAATTATTTCAAGCGAGAATCGGTACGAATAAGTGTCGATAGACAAAAACGAATTAATAGGTATCAAAAAAGCAGACGCATAGACAAATTCTTTAAAACATACATAAGTACATACATACATACATACATACATATGTAGTTTTTTTATAAAATTTTTTATTTTGTATGATTTCGCTCATTGAAGAAAATACATTTGCCCTAAATTCCAGAAATTTTATAGCAAAAAAAACGTTTTTATTTTTTTATTTAATTTTTGTTTTTTTTCTGAATAATCTAAAAATCCCTAAATTTCCTGAATAATCTAAAAAACAACATAAGGAAGGTGTTTTTTCAAGAGACCCGGAATTTAAAATTGCAGTTAAACACACAAAAATCATCAGAATGAGCCAATTATTTTCCTTCATCGAAGATGGTTACCATGGGATCATCTTAAGAACGCTTCTCGGATGGCGGACTCCAATAACTCCACTCTTCTATGCGGAAATTTGTTGCGTATGGTCGTTTCAATTAATCGATTAAATAAACCGAAATGAGCTAAGAATTAGTTTTGGCACTCGCTCAATTACAAACAGATTTGATCTATGTATATGCAAGTTCAATATCCATTCAGTTATTCGGTTCAGTTATTCTTTTAATTTCAGCAGGAAATAAGCAAAAAAGTGATTAGCTGTAAAATTTAAAACCGATTAAGTTCTCTTAAATAAGAATGACTACGAATGGAGTTGATTGTTATAGGACCAATGAGCTAGCAGATTTAGCAAGCCACTTGCAGCATCTGTCTATGGATATTATCAGTGTAAGTTAATGACCTTTTTAGTTACTCGTAGGCTTACGAATCGATATTATCATTGGTCTAATCATGCATTCATTCAATCATCAATCATTCGTTCTTGTATTATCAAAGTGATAACAACGCATATACTCGTACCATTTCCTCGTTAAAACTATTTGTTGCTGAAGATGATAACAACCAATATACTCGCATCATTACTCGTTGATGTAAGTACAACACTCATTGTTGCTACAGGTGATAACAATGAATATACTCGCATCATTACTCGTTGAAATGAGTACATACTCATTGTTGCTAAAGGTGATAACAATGAATATACTCGATTCATTACTTGTTGAAATGAGTACATACTCATTGTTACTAGAGGTGATAACAACGAATATAATCACATCATTACTCGTTGAAATGAGTACACACTCATTGTTGCTGAAGGTGATAACAACGAATATACTCGCATCATTACTCGTTCAAACAAATTTAATCATATTAACTGTAGGTAGGTCATCACCTACAAACAATTAAAATGCCGGTTGTCTTGTCTCCACTTTTTCCTCCCACACTTATTATTATTCTCTTATTCCGTTTTAATTGTTTATTTCTGTTTTTTCCATAATTAGCGCGGCATTCAAACTGCAAGACCATAATTATTCTCAGCGTTATTAAAGTGGTATTTTTCACTTTTGCTTTTCTGTCTTCAATTTTGAAAATTTTTTCTTTGTTTTTTTGTTCTGCTCTTTTTTTGTCGGTTCATTATTACATTATTTAAATTTATATTTTCACTTTTTTTCACCCAAAGAAAGAGAGAGACAGACAGACAACAAACTGTCTTTAAAAATTTACATAATTTAATTTTTTTATAACGATTCCTTTTTATGCATTCTATGGTGTCGTGTTATTTTTACCAAGTTTTAAAATGAGAAAAAAATTAGTATTCATAAGCTTTAGAGTGTGGAAAGATACGTACGTACACCCGACGTTGTTTTATTTCTATTTTTTGTTGTTTTTTTTTTGGGTATGCAGAGGCAAAGGTCAGAAGAGATTATCAGTTCATTGAAGCGAATAAATTGAAAGCCATTTAAGCGCTGAAAAAATGATGAATGAAGAAGTTTTAATTAAATTTTACAACATTTTAAACATTTAAGAGTTATTTATTGAGATTTTACTGTTGATTGCAGTTACTGCAATATGGAAATGAATATGGAATGGAATATGGAAAGGAACACATTTTGAGAAAGCATTTAATGAGCTCTTAAAGTTAGAAATTCCTTTATCAAGCGTCGATCTCTCAGGAGGTCTCTTTTATCAGTAAGAATTTTTGTTTATTTTGAAATTTATGGTGGAATAACACCCTGCCGATATCTTCCGATATCCTCTAGCAGTCTTCTTCAGTTTTTAGTAGGACGTTTAGACGTTTTTAGAAGGGTCTACTGGGTATAATACTCAGATGATCTTAAGTATAAGCTTTAAAGGCCTAATTAGCGAAGTCTAAACCAATTGAAATGTAATAGAAAATGACTTTTTAGATCCTGAAATCGAATCTTAAAATAATGAACTTTCGGAATAACGAATTAAAAAAATGATTTTTTTAAAATAACCTGAGAACTAAGAACTTTAGAAATCTGAAACCTTCCAAAAACTGCAAATCTGAAACCTTCCAAAAACAAAAAGAGTATATTTTTCAGTGTACTCATTAAAGTTTGTGCTCTTTTAAGAGCTTTTTAATAGTGAAATAAGAATCTTCACAGACAGCAAATACTTAAACTAATTGGAATATTCACATTAAAGCTAAAGCATTTGGTTTTAGATTTTTCTTTCAGTTTTTGTTTTAAACGATTAGCCACATTAAACAGGATTATTTCCACATCCTGCAGTTAATGAGAGAGAAAAATTTCAAGAGAAATTAATGCATATCAATTGTTGTTGTACAAAAACAAAAAGTTATGTACGTCTATACGAGTAGTCTGCGATGAAAAAGAAACCTGTGGCGAATTGTTAGTTATTACAATTGCTTTGACTTTCAGTTTCAAAACAACAAACCGCGCGCGGCGGTTCATGTGAAAACTTGGTCTCTTTGTGGCTCTCTCAATATGCTTAATTAACACGATCTTCTTCTGTGTTTCCTTTTTTTTGCTTTTAACATGAAATCTATACTAATTACAGACGGTACGAACAATTTTGAAAAAATGCACATTTATTTAACTTCCAAAGTTTTCCATTTTTCGCTTTTCCTTTAATTTTACTGCAATACTCGCCGACGTAAACTCAGTTTTTAACGCCGTGGCGTACGTACTTACTTTACTTTCATCCGTATCCGAACCTCTTGAAAGTTTTATTATCGCTTTAAGTATCGTATTTTCTTTAACTCGTCTTTCATACTAAACGCAGTCCAAGCAATCAAATTTTACAATACTTTTGTTAAAATGTTAAAGAAATGTTTGTTCACTAACGATATTTAGTCAATTTTACTTTCCAAATTTGTTTAACTTTCAGCCAAAACCATGGCATTTGACCAAGTCTGTCCATTAACTTGAACAAAATACAAAATAAATCTATTAAAATGTCATAAAAATTTATTAGTATTAACAATTACGACGATGACGACGATGATGATGATCGATTGACCTCTAATAGGCCTGTAATAAAAATCTCCAAGACTACGATCGTAAAGATAATGAGGCTTTTTATGAACCAAAATTTAAAAGTCAAAGACGCGATCATTCAACTTATCTATCTTTCTCTAGGAAATCTCGAATTTTCGTTTTCTATTTTTTGGAAGATTTAAAGATAAAGCTAATCGCTGAATGGATTCGATGAAATGGAAATGAAGAGAGAATTTAATCGCTAGCGGTTCAGATAATTATTATAGTAGTAAGATATAAACATTAATGGAATGATTTCAAACGATGGGAAAGAGCATTCAAATTCTGAATTTCTCTCTCTATCAATATCTGCCATGATTAGTGTCTGCATGACTTGCAGACGTTAATAAATTTCTACAGATTGATAATATCAAAAGAAATAATTTTGTCCATGCTGACAGATAAGTTTTCATATTAATCGAGGATTACATTCACGATAGTAAAGAGTTATCCATTTCGAGTTACGGAAAGTAAAGCCCTGCCGTTTGGCAGCTGTCAAATATCAGTGTCATCCGAACTAGCATTTCTTTAGTTGAAAGAAGTTTGCCATTTTACAATATGGATCGTTTTACCATCGACCTAAGCGTTAACTTTGTTAAAGCATTCTACAAGAATCATTGGTGATTCTGCTGTGGCCGCAATTCGAGCTTTACGGCAGGATGAAGAATTTCGAGGAAGCTTGATCGGTTACAGACATTATAAGGCCTGTGAATAATCAGGATTTGGATTTCTTCTTCTGGGGCTTCGCGGAAGACCGTATTTATGCGAACAATCCCTCACCTTTGGCGCATTTAAAGAATGACATACGTCAAGTTATGGCCAAATTATTGCCATAACTTCATCGAAAATTACCTCAAAAGGATGTTCAAAAGGCCTTCGAAAGGCCTTTAAAAGAATATTTAGTGTGGTTTTTTTTACTTCACTTTCCGAAACAGAAAATGGATAACCCTTTATTAATGAGTACAATCTCAAGAAAACTCTAAAAATGTCTGTCAAACAGAAGTTCGTTCTAAAAACGAGTCGGTATAAGTTTTGAATAAGCATGAAATCGATATCACTTCAGGTTCATCAATCTTTTTTCAAGTAAACTCTTTCAGAACATTTTGCTTAATATAATTGCATCTTCAGTCATTCTTTACGAAACTCAAGTTAAAACGTTAGTCATAATGTACAGTTACTTTATAATTGCTATAATTTTTTGTGTAATAATGTAGGATCAGACAAATAATTATTTATAATCGCTATTTATGCAAGTAAGAATTCCTTCGTATGTTAAAATGGAAAAATTTTTTAATAATTAAAAAAACAAATGCAAAACCTTGGCTTTTCTTTCTCTCGACGACTGTTCAAGTTCAATGTTAACAAAAGAAAGAAAATTGTTACATTTGTCATGCTCTATGCTCACGTAACGAAGCCAAAGACAACTCGAAGCGAGTGCTCTACTTCATTCCGCCCCAGACTCATTCGTGCCGCAGACCCTTACCATTATGTGCTGTTACTTCTGTTTTGCAGAAAGCAACTAAAGCAAAGAAAAAACGGAAAAAATAAAAAAAAGAATATCGCAGCAGCAATACGTAACAAGTGTTACTTCCGAGGACTTGAAGGACGCACTTGATTTTTGCATATGCAGCAAAATTTGCCATTGAATGAATGAATGAATGAATGAATGAAAGCTTGCTAAAAATGTAGCGGCAATGGACCTAATAGTAGAGTTGCCAATAAATGAAAGCATTGTCGAACAAATGTGATGTGAAATGACATAAAAACAAGTAAGAGCGTTATCTTCGGCCTGGCCGAAGCTCATATACCCTACACCCGCATCTGTCGAAGTGATAAAAAGTGGGCGGGTGACACCTACTTTTTTTAAATTTACAGGGAGCAAATTTTTTTCTATTAACTCAACTACAACACCGTTTTTCGTACTAAACACCTCATTATATGGTATAGTATATAAGTGGGCGTGTCACGCCCATTTTTTAGTATATATTTTAGTCTAAGATGGTGGACTCGGAAATAAAATTTTAGCTGAAAATTCGGTCTACAAGCTAAGAAATTAAGCTATAAGCACGGATGAGTGCATATTTTCTATAAAAAGTAGGCGTGGCACTGGTTAGATTTTCTCCATTTTCAATACCAAACAGCGTAGGATAACAAAGAATATTTGTACCAAATTTCATGATGATACCTCCATTCGTTCTCCTGTAATCGTGATTTCCACAGACAGACGGACAGACAGAAAGACAGACAGACAGACGGACGGACAGGGCTAAATCGACTCAGGAGGTGATTCTGAGCCAGAATATATATACTTTTCTATACCTGCCACGCCTCCTTTAATGCGTTACAAACGGAAGCACAAAGTGAATATACACTCATCCCTTCGGGTGTAGGGTATAATTAAGAAGAAAGCGTTACATATTGGAGAGCCAGTTAAGGTCTCTATTGTTGTTACTGTTACTCTGCCACTCCGTTGCTGTTAATCTGTTACTCTGCTACTGCGTTACACTTCTATTCTATTACTCTGTATGTTTGTTACTCTGTAGCTCTGTTACTCTGTTACTCTGTTAATATGTTACTCTGTTACCCTGTAAATCTGTTACTCTGTTACCTTGTTACTCTGTTACTCTGTTACTTTGTTCCTTTGTTACTCTATTACTCTGTTAGTGTGTTACTCTGTTAGTCTGTTACTCTGTTACTCTGTTACTCTGTTACTCTGTTACTCTGTTACTCTATTACTCTGTTACTCTGTTACTCTGTTACTCTGTTACTCTGTTACTCTGTTACTCTGTTACTCTGTTACTCTGTTACTCTGTTACTCTGTTACTCTGTTACTCTGTTACTCTGTTACTCTGTTACTCTGTTACTCTGTTACTCTGTTACTCTGTTACTCTGTTACTCTGTTACTCTGTTACTCTGTTACTCTGTTACTCTGTTACTTTGTTACTCTGTAACTCTGTTAACCTGTAAATCTGTTACTCTATTACTAATATTTAATTCAGGAAGTTATTTTCTAATTCAGGCAATTCATGCCTCCTTTGAATCTTTGTGCGTTGGTTTCGCACAGGAAAAATATCGTTTAAGCTTAACAATATGTATTATCATGTATTATTTTTACATTTAGATTAACATGAATTAACTGATTAACATTTTTTATTTCTTATATTCAAAAAGCCATTAAAAAGTAATCTGTGAAGTCTAGACGATTTGTAAACATTATTAAAAAAAAGAAAAAATCGTTTTTCCAATTATATCATAAGAGTCTTTTATAGCTTTACAATTTTCGTCACTTTCACTAAAGTCTTCACTACAAGCCGAATTAATACATCCAACAAAAAGATGTTGGTAAGAAAAAGGCAACCAAACTAATGGTGTTGGAGATTGATGGTACACATGAGGAAGTTGTCAGCTTTTCAAAGCTGACATGTCTTCATTTTTAAAATGTCTACAGAAGAAAAGATTGAAAAGGTGTTGGCTACAAAGGCAGCGACAACGAAGCTATTAAAAAAATAGCAAAAGACCTAAAAAAAAAACCAACCCACTAAAACAGAAAAACAACAAAATAACAAAATAACCATAATAGTAGAATCAGTCAGAAATAAAGTAAAATTAAAAAACGAGAGTGAATAATTTAAAAATTTGTTTGTACGTGGGTGAGCACAATAATAATTTATATATGGCTGAGGGTAATTTGTCGCAGAATATATTATAATTAAAACTTCAATTTGATAAATCAGTGTTTGTTTATGCGAGTATTTTTAATTTCTTTAGTCTGCGGCTTTGGTACTCCCTCTTACTTCACAAGGTCATTGCCGTCGCCTTCAAACTGTGTATTGCTGAGACCTTGACAGACACGTTGTTCAAGAAAAACAGCTGGATTCTTAAGAGGGGGCGAAGCAAAGCCAATTATTATGGAGATACTTCATAGCCATGGGCCAGGCATGATCCGCAGGCCGATCCTTGAACCACCTTTTTTTCGCTACAATCATATAAGAATTCCTTACAGTACTATGCTTCTTTAGGTACCGTGTGGCTATAGGCAAAATATGGCCTACGATATGAAACAGTTAATGGGTTCTCTATCAATCGAAAACCTCTTTTGAGTCCTTCAACAGATCTCTCTCCAATATGCCACGAAACAACAATCCTTAGATCAAATTTTCGAAACTCGATAGAGTTGCCAGATGAAAGAATTACCAAATGAGAAGTTTGAAAATGGAAGGCCCTACATTTCATAGAAACAAATTGAAGATTAAAGACCATTTCAGAAGATAAATTTTACTCAAATCGTAACAGCTTTTAGAAAGAATGCAAAAAAGGCAATTAAAATCGACAGCAACATAAAAACTAAACAGCAAGGTATCATACAAAAGATATAAAGTACGAATACAATGAAATTTGTAACAACCAGAGTAAGAAAAACAAATGCCGAAAGAAAAACTAAAACAACCACAGCAACAACAACACTAAAAGCAATCACAATAATACTCGCAGCAACCACAAATTGACCTATTTTTTTAATTATACTATACTAGAATGGCTGAAAGAAATTGAAAAAAAATTGAAGAAAAATTGCAAAAAAATAGTGGAAAAACTTGGAGAATTCAAACAGAGCAGAATGGAGTGATGCCGAGCTGAGCCACAATCATTTGGCCGGCAGTTGAAATAGTTGGAGGATAAAAAATTGTAAAAATAAAAAAAGAAACTCTGCAATTGATGCATAAAAAATGCAACTCTTTAATGAAACTTTAATAAAAACAATTGATGCTATCAATAACAAACAGAACAACACTTACGTTGTTGCGGGAAAAATTCCTTGCAAATCTTTATACGAGTATAAAACAATTATATAATTATCTAATTTAAATAGTTGCAAAAAGAATGATCGTCTCGCTTATAATAAAAAATTATCTTCTCGTCTTCTCGGCACCTCCAATTAATTCTCAATTCTCATCTTCTCAAGGCATTTCTTCATGTCAAGTTATCTCCTCTCCTCATCTCATCGCCTTCGTGTTGTTAGCTCTCGAGAGTTAATGAAAGTATCCGGTATTCGTTACTTTCTCGCACAGCAAAATTTATTCACTCTTTGATGTCTAACGAATCTCTAAGAGGTGCTTTTTCCAGATAATTTGTTTTTTGAATTGACAACACACGTTTTGCAGGGACAGCCAAGTTCACAACTGACGGCGATGTGCCATCTTCAGTGTCTTTTCTCCAGAATGAAAAAACCGTTTTTTTGTCAAACCAAACTTGACAAGGATTGACGTAAATGCGTTGCAAAACGCAAAGAGACAATTTTATTTAAAATTTACATGCAAATAGCAATTAATAACTAAGTAAATAAATATAAATCATAGTTTTTTAATCTTATACTCTATTTACGAAAATCATAAGTCAAAAGACTGAATCTCGATCACGGAAAATTTAGAAAAAGCGTCGACAGTTAACCGGAAAGCATTATTTCAACTTTTTTGGCAATCTTAAAAGATTGACAGGGCAATAATTTTATTTCATGATTTTGTTATAATGTCTTCATAAGCTACTGCTCCTTCGACTCCGCTCTTGACGTCAACTCTTCCCACAAACGATCTCGTTAGTTATTACGAGTATGATAAAAAAGTCTGTAAAATGTCAGAAAAACGTACACTAATAATTGAGACACTAAAAAATTGTTCTCTCAAAACCAAAAACACCAAAAAAGGAAAAACGTATCAAAATTTATTAGCCGCTCGAAGCGTTGGTAGTTAATCTTGGTTGAAATTAAGCGACGTCGTCCGTTACTCTTTCGTCATACCGCCGCGTACGACTGTACTCGCACTAACATCAAACCATCAAAACGAACCAAAAGAAACAAAAAAGGCAGCAAAAATACCGAATGACGAATGCTTGTTGCCACAGAGTACGTGAATATAAGCATACATCACTTGAGATACTCAAGGAAGAGTACTCACTCCATACGTACGTACGTAGGCAAAAAACAGCAAACAGCAAATAAGAGACAATGATATAAGCTAAACGTAATGAAACAGAGTTACCAACAGTTCAGGTGAGCAGATCAAATGATGACAAAATGACAAAAACAAGACGAAATAAGCGAAATTAGTTTAATCAGCCGTAGTTGTGTAACAAAGGAAAAGATTTAAAAAATAGATTATAGTTGCAGATATAAAGGATGGTGCAAAGGAAAAGAGTGGGACATAACCGAGCCTATTATGAACATTGTCTCTTCTTATTCACTATATTTTCAGAGATTAAACTTCAAAGATTAAGTTAAGTGTTTAATACTCGTAAGAGGTACAATAGAGGTACAATATGCAGACATTTTCAGCAATTTCCTTACTTTTTCACAGTTTAAGAGGTTAAACTGAGATTTTTAATATATGGCATTCATTGAGTGAAAAAATCTACTTATCAACCATTGCATAATTAAAAGAAATTCAGAAAAACAATGGGCCTTCTTTCTGCACAATACTTATAAAGCCATTTAGAGTAAAGTTTAGCTTTAAAATTACTTTGTTTTCAAAATTTGCAGAAAAAAACACAATACCAAACTTTCACTTCTAATATGTAAAAAGGCTTTGATATGTCTAGAGTCTCGAAATTCTAAAACGATCTTCCAATGTTTTAACTAAATTAATTTTTTACACATTTGGAAATATTTCTTATTAGAAACTCACAAAAGATGCCTTAAGTGTTGTGTTTTTTAAACTTCTTTTAATATTTTATGAGAGAGCTTAGATGGGACCTTTTCTTAAAACTTACTTACTTTTTGTTACGTAGCGACATTATTTCCATTTAGCAAAGAATTGTATACAGAAATTAAACATATTTGAAGAAATTTTCAAATGAAATATCGCTGCAGAAATGTAAAATCGTATATTTTACGAACGAAGTCGTACCAATATCGTATGCATCGTCGATGTTTTCGTTTTACATAATTAATCAAAACATATAACATTCTTGCATAAATTAGGCGTTAATTTCTCCATAAACACACCTATATAAAACTTCTTATATAATTAGAACATTAACGGAGCACTCTTAGAGGCTAACTTAATGCTTAAACCCAAATAAATCGAAGTTTGAAGGACTTTTAGAGGCTAACTTAATGCTTAACCCCAAATAAATCGAAGTTTAAAGGCGTTAAATGGGTCTTGCACGTTTCATTTAATAGATCTCTGCAACGAAAGAATAATATCCTATATAAACTGACACTCTGAGCCGTTTTCAAATGTTAAAGTTACAACATTGATATTCAAGATTAATACAAAAGCTGTTTGGATCATATAAAAGATGAATGATGTAATGAATTTACCCTTAATAAACTTTAAATAAACCTTCTTCATCACATAAACCCGTTTTCTTGTTGAATAAGATAAACAGTAGGTGGTCAAGTGAAAGATACAACAACTTTCAACTGATTAACAACTGATTAATAAATACAATGATGAAAAAATGGGGTACAGCAAAATGTTGTATTAACATTCTAAATCGAAAGTGTTCCATATTTTCTTGCTTGTTTGCCGTTGCCGTCTTCTGTCTGGTTTCTCTTCACCTGGTAACCCTGACACGTAGGAAAAATAAGTTCGCAACTCAAGTTAAATAAAGCAATTGAAGATATAATAAAGCAAATAATTAACCTGCACTCGAAAGAGTTGTTGTTGCTTGTTGCTTTCTGTTGTTATTGTTTTACTTGTTACTACCTCGCTTGTTATTGCATTATTTGCCAGCTATTATGTTGTTGTTGTTATTTCGTTTCTTTTTTGTTGTTGATGTTGTGTTTTTTAAAATCCATTTCTTGGATTTTAATTGTTTTAAGTGCTGCATTTGACGCCTTTTCTTTTTCCTTCACCGTTTATTCGCTGGCAGATTTTTCCGTATGAGTAACTTTTACTTACTATTCCTGAACCACGTGGCTAACCGTAATTTCCCGGTAGTTCATAGCGTTTTTTTTTAAACGAATAAACGAATCATGCATGACATTTCATCACGGTACATGAAACGTGTTGACGTGCTCATAGAAAGCATCGATGATAATTTCAAGGAAAGTGTCAAAATGTCTTCTCGACGACACAAAAATGAAACGATGAGGAAGTTGTCGTAGACGATTAAAGGCGGTTTCTTTTGTAAATATACGTATATATCCTTTATTAAAATCTAGAAAATGAATTTAAGTACACAAATGGCAGCGAATGACCGCGAAAATCATAGTCCTTCGGATCAACTTGCATGAGTTTTTCTCACTGAGTCATGTTTCAAAATTATGAATCAAAATGATTCAAAATTATGAACCAAAATGATTTAAAATTCACTAATTCAAAACTATTAACAAAAAGATCGAAAATTGTAGTCTTTAAAATTTACACTGATTTATGTTTCAAAATGATGAATCAAAATGATTTATAATTCAGTGATTCAAAACTGTCAACAAAGAGATAAAAAATTACAGTCCTTTGGATCCACTTGCAAGAGTTTTCGTCACTGATTCATGTTTCAAAATGATGAATCAAAATTATTCAAAATTCAAAGATTCAAAACTATCATCAAAGAGATCGAAAATCATAGTATTTCGAATCTATTGTTTAAGTTTTCCCCACAGATTCATGTCTCAAAATGATGAATCAAAATGATTCAAAATTCACTGACAAAAAACTATAAACAAAGAGATCGATAATCATAGCCTTTCGAATCAACTTGCATGAGTTTTCGTCACTGATTCGTGTTTCAAATTGATGAATCAAAATTATTCAATATTCACACATTCATAACTATCAACAAAGAGATCTAAAATCATAGTATTTCGAATCTACTTGCATTAATTTTCGTCACTGATTCATCAACGATCCATCATAAATGAATTTTGTAGACTGCTGTTGAGTTGTTGATGGTTAAAAGAAACTTTTTAATAAAGGCGCTTTAGTTGTCATGATTAAACATTTGTTGACTTCTTGTTGTCTTGTTGGTTGCTGTTGCTGCTATTGCTGTTGTTGTTCCTGTTGTTGTTGTTTACATAATTAGGTGTCATAAGTAAACTTTTAACAAGAGTTGTTTTCCTCTCGCGTTTCATCTGTTGTGGTTTTTTCTTCTACATCATTGCCGCTAAACGTTTTCATATTTAAATTTCGTAATTCGTAACATTGAGTCAGCAAAAAAAAACAACAAAAAAGCAAGACGTTAATTGATTTGGATTTTATTCATGATTCAAACTTATGCAAAGTTTCAATTAAAGGCTTTTAAACTAGCTCCTTAACCTTTCGATTAACGGTAAGTGTTCACACCAAACGCCTTGTGGCACTGACTTCACTGTTCGCGATACGTGTGCTGCCGTCTTTATTTTTCACAACAGCTGACAACGACGTTTTGTTGGACTTCTTGTCTAGCTGACTAACTTCCGTCTTCTTGTCTTCTTGCTTTTGAGCTTTCAAAAACCACCTCGTGTTTTCTTAGTATTTTTTTTCGGCATTTGTATTTTGTTTTGACCACACGACTACCGAATAGTGAAGCCGTAGTTTAACTCAACAACTAATAATAATTGAATAATTGAAAACGTGAAACAGATATTGTTTGGAATCACCACAACCCCAGTTACACCCGAAACATTTTGGTCCTACGGAGCCGGATTAAGGCGATAAAAGTGAGTACGTTCCAGTCCAATAATTTTCAATTTCGCGTTTTTAATACTCGGCGTGTTCGCGTTATATATATACGCGTCACATACGTATATGTATACATATATGCCGGCATCTTTACGAAAATAAAATTTCGTGTTTCGCTTCATATTCGCGATTTTTCCAGTGCCGCGTTTTACTTTTCGGTTCGTTTAAATGCAGTTCAATTGAAATTCTGCATTTTGTCGCGTGTGACAGACGTTCGAAAAAGTTGTTCATTTCCATTGAATTTGCGAACCGCGTGGTCGCAACTTACTTTGCATATACTTTACAATTTATATACTCCAGTATATAAGAATTCGTTCGTCGCGCCTCGTAACGTACATACACACGAACTCATTTTTGTTCAAAGCGAACCGCGTGGTCGCCACTTGCATTGCATATACTGTGCAATTTATATACTTCAGTATATAAGAGTACTCGTGCTTCGCGCTTCGCGCCTTGTGTATACACACGATTACTCCGTTTTAGTTAAGCGAACTGCGTGTGTTTTGTTATTGCCTTTACTCAAAGCTCGAGTATTTTCCCGCGCGTTTATTAATTCTTCTTCGAGAATAATAACGCATTTACGCTTTTTGCAAATTCGTGTTTCTCACAATTATAATTACCCAATTCTCGAGTTTCTTCTCGTGCGCTGAGTTAAGTTCTTTTTCGAGAATTTTAACTTGTTTTGCACAGAAACTGGAGAATTTCTCTCGTGGGTGTTTGTAATTCTACTCAAATCTCGAGTACTCTCCCGGACGTCTAGTGGAAATTTCTTTTTCAAGAATTTCAACGAGTATACACAGAATTTGCAAGCTGCAAATTCTTTTTTTTGCAATTGTTTTTGGCAAAACAAAATTTACCCAAATCTCGAGTGTTCGCCCCAGTGGTTGTGTGTTTAAATATTTTTCGATATTTTCAACGCTCCACCCTATTTACCCTCAACTCGCTCAACCTCGTGTTAGTAGTGCAAAGCACAATCTACGTTTCTTATGCCCAAGAAGTCGCCAGCAAAACAGTCTCCCGCGAAAAATTCGCCGCCTAAGGCCCAACAAAGTGTCAGGATGTCTAAATTACAGACATTTATTCGCCTTGCCGACGGCTTAATTGAATTCGAAGCCAACTTCAATAGCATCCCGCGTAAAGAGCATTCAACTTTCTCCTTGAAAGTCCATAAAGGTGAATTGGAATACCAATGGACGCTCATCAAGGGCGCATTTGAGACTTTTTCGGCTGAAGAGCAGCCTGCAGAAGCAGGCGGAAATTTAGAAGCCATTAAAGCAAAACATCGTCAGTGCTATGCGACATTCGTCCGATGCGCAGCCAAAATCGACGAATTAAGGCACGTTCTCACCCAACCCGTTAGCACCCCTGGTTCACGAGACGCTCAAATGGAGCAAACAGCTGTTGGCTACAGTATCACCTTACCCCCTTGCGACACCGAAGCTTTTCAAGGTGATTATCTACTGTGGCCATCTTTTCGGGATATGTTCACTGCAATTTATATCCGAAACCCACGCATTTCCCCAGTTGAAAAACTTTTTCATCTAAACAAAAAGACAAAGGGCGAAGCGAAAGAAATCGTCCAGAAATCACCACTCACGAATGAGGGCTTTGCTCAAGCGTGGAAAAATCTTTGCGATCGTTACGAAAATAAGCGCGTGCTTGTAAACTCGCAACTCAAGATTTTATTCAACTTACCCGCTATCACGAAAGAGTCGGGAAGTGAGATTAAAACTCTGCAACGCGAAATTAACAACGCGTTGTCTGCACTTACCCTGCAAGGAATTGATACTTCAAGCTGGGATGCAATAATTGTGTTCCTATGTTCCACAAAACTCCCAGATACAACACTTTCCTTGTGGGAACACTCGATAAAAGAAAAATTTGCGCTGTCCAAGTGGGCAGAATTAGACTCTTTTCTCACGAGTCGTTTCCAAACCCTGGAAACCGTGCAAGATCTCAAAGCCACGCCCCCCCCTCACCCTAAAAAAGCGCCGAATTCATCCCAAACTCAAAGCACGTCTTCGAAACGCGTTAACACGTTCCAGCTTAACGTGTCCCACTTAAATTGCATTTTATGCCCTCAACAACAGCATAGTTTACGACTTTGCCAACGTTTCCAAAAATTGCCAATCAATAAAAGGATTGAATTGGTTCAAAAAAATGGCATTTGTTTCAACTGCCTGGCAACATCACACACCGCCAAAAACTGTACAAGTAAGTACAATTGTTCGACATGCAAAAGCAGACACCATACTCTTTTGCATCGCGAGAAGCCTTCGGCTCCCTCCTCGAGTTCTATCTCGAATCCTAGAATCTCGCGCCCAGAGCAACCTAGCACGTCTGCTCAAACTCTTTCTAACCCAATACAGTCCACTAGTTCCGCTCAAACTGAGCATCAAGTGTGTTTTGCTACCAGCCCAAAACGGATGCTATTAGGGACAGCCATGGTAAAGATTTGCCATCACGATATGGAATATATCGCCCGCGCTCTAATCGACCCAGGATCAGAGATATCCTTTATCTCTGAGCGCATTCAAAATCGTCTCAAGTTACCTTTGCAACTTGTGAGTGCACAAGTTTCCGGTCTTAACAAGACAGTTGCCGCAAAAGTAACTAAATCATGCGAATTCATGCTTAGTTCACCGCATGACCCTAACTTTCGAGTGCATGCTACAGCATTGGTGCTGTCCCACCTTACAGGTAATCTCCCCAACTTCACACTCGACAAGTTTAACCTTCATGATCTGCCCAATATTCAACTAGCCGACGTCAATTTCTATAAAAGCGATCAAATCGACGTCCTCATCGGTGCAGATTTATACCCATCCATCATGCTTGGAAACACATACCCAAATGTACTCAATACATTAATCGCTCAACAAACTGTATTTGGATGGATACTCACAGGTCCAATTCCAGTCTCAACCCCTTCAGTGTCAACCGTGCGAGTTTCTTTTTTCAATGAAATCTCAATCGAACGACAGTTCGAACGTTTTTGGGAGGTGGAGGAGCTTCCCAAGAAGCAGTTTGTATCCCCCTCAGAAAAATTTTGTGAAGAATTTTTCGAAAAAACTACTAGCAGAGACGAAAGTGGTCGTTATACTGTTAGCCTTCCCTTTAAAAGCAGTTTCCCTGACGACACCCCGTTAGGATTTTCACGTCAGATTGCAATGAAGCAATTTCTAAAATTGGAAGAAAGACTATCCAAAACTCCTCAACTCAAACAGCAATATGACTCCGTCATTAATGAGTATCTTGAGTTAGGCCATATGGAAAAGTCCACCCAACCCCAGCATGAATATCGTCCGAGCCATTATTACCTGCCTCATCATGCGGTAATAAAACCCGAGAGCACTACTACGAAAGTGCGCGTCGTGTTCAATGCATCAAGTCCAACATCTACTGGACTTAGCTTGAATGACGTTTTACACCCAGGCCCAATCTTGCAAAACGATTTAACATTGTTGATTTTACGATGGCGTTTCTTTAAATATGTTTTCAACGGTGACATCCAGAAGATGTATCGGCAAATTCTTGTCACGCAGGAACATACGCGATATCAGCGTATTCTCTTTCGAGATACGAAAAGTAATGCAGTTTGTGACTATGAATTGAAAACAGTCACATTTGGTGTCAATTGTGCCCCGTTCCTAGCTATTCGAACACTTCTACAACTAGCACGTGATGTAAAAGTTCGATATCCTCGAGCATCACACATTTTGCAACATTCAATGTATGTTGACGATGCTCTTGTAGGAGCTCATGATGTTTCTTCAGCTATCGCATGTCGTGATGAACTTATCGCTGCCCTTGAATCCGCCGGATTTAGCTTGCGAAAGTGGACAGCCAATCACAAACCCATTTTGGCTGACTTACCAAAGCATCATTTGTTGTGCGAAGACTTTCTAAAGCTTGAAGACTCTAGCGCAGCTAAAATGTTAGGAATTCGCTGGAATGCAAAAAGTGACACTTTCTATTTTCACGTCGAACCCGTTGAAACCAAACCCATCTACTCGAAGCGAGAAATTCTCTCCACTATCGCTAAGCTCTTCGACCCAGCAGGTTGGTTAGCGCCCATCGTAGTAACAGCGAAAATGTTAATGCAAGATATATGGTTAGAGAAAATAGATTGGGATGAATCTCCATCCCCACAAATACTCAAACGCTGGATCTATTTTCTCGAAAACTATTCGTATATAGCAAAGATCCGAATACCCCGTTGGATCAATTACTCTCCTGGGTGCAATATTCAATTTCATGCATTTTGTGATGCTTCACAAAAAGCATATGCAGGAACAATATATGTAAGGGTGGAATTCGATGGTCATGTGGAGGTCTTTTTATTGTACTCAAAGACCCGAGTCGCTCCCATCAAGACAATCTCCTTGCCTCGTCTTGAACTCTGCGGAGCCACACTTTTGGCAGATATGGTTGAGTCTCTTGTGCCAAATCTTCATATTGAAAATTACGATTTGTTTTGCTGGACGGATTCTACCATAGTCTTGGCTTGGCTAAAGAAGCCCCCATGCAACTGGGCAACATTTGTTGCTAATCGAGTTGCAAAAATAACAGAGAAAGTGAGCAGCATCCAATGGTTTCATGTCAATTCCGTTGACAATCCTGCAGACATTGCCAGCAGAGGAGCTCATCCTCAAGAACTTGTTGACAATTCGTTGTGGTGGTCAGGTCCTCAGTGGCTGAGATACCCGAGAAACCAATGGCCAAGATATGAAGCTTTAGACTGTATAGAGACAACTCTAGAACAAAAATCCGTCAAAACCTTCTTCTCGTATTTTTCACAATATGAGGATCCTCTCGAGAGATTTTCGTCTCTTTCACGAGCGCTAAGAGTCTTGTCTTATGTATTGCGGTTTTTCTACAATACTCACCCAAGGCATAAGACCACATTTCGACAACAGTCTGCGCAAATCACCTCCAAAGAGATTGCTGCCCTACGAACTCGCCTGGAAATTCTCGCTCAGAAAAATCATTTCTCAAATGATTACCGTGGTCTTGAACTCAAGAAAGGAATTGAAGCAAAAAGCTCGCTTCTCTCATTAAACCCCTTCATACATTCAGATGGCACGTTGCGTGTTGGCGGGCGGTTATCTTCTTGCCCAGATTTGCCATTTAACGAAAGACATCCGATTATCTTACCGTATCACGGTCACTACACCAAACTTCTTGTTCGTTTCACTCATGAGGTCTCCATACACGGAGGTAACCAGCTAGTGCTTCGCCTCTTACGCACTAAATATTGGATTCCTCGCGTCAAGAATCTTATAAAGGCAACAATCCATCAATGTAAACCTTGCATTGTAAACCGGAAAAAACATCAAACTCAGCTGATGGCGTCTTTACCTGCAGAACGGACAACCCTAACTCGACCCTTTGCAACAACAGGTGTCGACTTCTGCGGCCCCTTTGATCTCAAAAGCTTTTCAGGTCGTGCTTGCCGAATATCGAAAGGATACGTATGCCTATTTGTTTGCTTCGCGACAAAGGCTATACATTTGGAACCCACAACTGACCTGTCAACCTCCACATTCTTGGCTGCATTTTCACGACTTGTGGCGAGACGAGGTTGCCCTTCTGATATCTACTCGGACAATGGTACAAATTTTGTGGGAGCTTCTCGAGAGCTTAAACAGGAGTATAACAGGTTCTTGGTATCCTCCAGTCAATCTATTACTAATAAGTTTTCTCATCAAACAGTCTCTTGGCATTTCATTCCAGCAGGTGCGCCGCACATGGGAGGACTATGGGAAGCTGGAGTGAAGAGCTTCAAAACTCATTTTCGGAAAATAGCTGGAGATTTCAAATATACGTTTGAAGAATTCACAACGCTACTGTGTAAAATTGAGGCATGCCTCAACTCGAGGCCACTCAGCCCAATTTCCGACAACCCATCGGATCTCCAAGCCCTAACGCCTGGGCACTTCCTGATCGGTGGACCGTTACTCACTCCAGCCGAACCAGAAAGCAGTGGTAGTCCAATGTCAATGATCAACAGGTGGCTACGCGTAAAATCTCGGAATCAACATTTCTGTCAACGATGGAAAACAGAGTACTTAAAGGAGCTCTACAAACGCAACAAATGGAAAACTCCACAACTAGATCTCAAGGTCAATGATCTAGTCATTGTTCGAGAAGATAATTCGCCTCCAAACACGTGGCGTCTAGGTCGCATCTCCCGTGTTTACCCAGGCAACGACAATAAAGTTCGGGTAGCCGATCTCAGAACTGAGCGCGGCTACATTACCCGCCCGATTACAAAACTCGTGCTTTTACCCTCCTGACTATGCGTGTTTAACTTCATCTTCCTTCTTTGCAGAATGTCTTCCAGAAACAATAGTTCGGACGATGAGGAAGAGCTACGGCGTCAGTTGATAGACCGCACATATGGCAAACATCGTACGCCTCCCAAACGGCCGACTGCTGATCCAACAATCAAGCCTCCCAGACGTGAGTTCAAACGCTACACTTCGCTCCGTCAAATTAGGGAGGAGCTATTAGCGACTGTCACCAGCTCATCTCCCAGGCGCGAGTTGCTCGCCTTGCTGGAAAGACGCACTAATAGCGAGTCGCCTCAGCGCTCACGGCGGTCATTTTCAGCGAGTCCTCGACGTTCACCCAGCCGCCCCGAGCGCACTTTGCCTGAAGAATTACGACGACGTCCCGGTCGCTCGGGGCGCTCGCCACCTGAAGATTTCGGACACCGACCCAGTCGCCTAGGGCGCTCTTCCCCTGAGAAACGACGCCATCTACCCAGTCGCTTACGGCGCACGCCCCCACGCGATTTGCGGCGACAGCTCAGCGGCAATCTGCGCACCTCGACGGCAAGCTCCAGAAATCCCCGAACTGGAAGATCGAACTCCAATTTGCAACGACCGTGTCCATGTTGTGGAAGCGACCATGGTCTCCGAAAATGCGTCCGTTTTCGGCGATTGTCGACAGATGACCGGCGCAACCTCGTCCAACGCCACGGATTCTGCCTCAATTGTTTAGCGAGGTCCCATTCGGAGAAAGACGGCATTTGCTCGGGATGCTGCCACATCTGTAAAGAACGGCACAATACTTTGCTACATCCTCGTATGGAAATCCCGGACCCTCGTTCGACGCGTGCTGCTGTACCACGAACGCAAGCTGAGGTTCGACCGATGAGCACTGAAGGTGTCCGCAATGAGGCCCCACTTATGATCGCAGAGTCAGAAGAGTTCTCCGTAAAGCGAAGTATCGCCATCCTACCCACGATTTGGGGCTGCTTCCTGGGGCAGGATCGAACTCGGCATGCACGTATCCTGGTCAACGCGTGCGCTCCAATGTCAGTCATTTCCCCAGCCTACGCTCATAAGTGGAACCTCAACAAGTCTCGGGTCCATGGAGGAGAGGTGGTTTCCCTAAAACTAAAAATTAGCAAACATTCTGACGAGCTAATCGAATTCAGCGCCAAGGTCGCCCCGATCACGCCACCGGTCACCCCCAGTGAAGATTTGGACAGCAAGATACTGGAACTATTTCCAAATCTTCGCCTAGCGGATCCTGAGTTCCACATAAGCTCTGCTGTCGAGGTGGTGCTTGGAGCAGATGTATACCCGCAAATCCTTCGCACGGGCATATTCCCCAGCCAGCCTGGTTGTCCAGTGGCCATCAACACTCTGTTCGGGTGGTTGATATCTGGCAGCCAACAAAAATAATTTCCTTTTCTTCTTCAAAACTCGACATTGTAAAATTTTTCTATTATTGCAGTGCTGCAAGGCGGGCGGCATGTTCACACCAAACGCCTTGTGGCACTGACTTCACTGTTCGCGATACGTGTGCTGCCGTCTTTATTTTTCACAACAGCTGACAACGACGTTTTGTTGGACTTCTTGTCTAGCTGACTAACTTCCGTCTTCTTGTCTTCTTGCTTTTGAGCTTTCAAAAACCACCTCGTGTTTTCTTAGTATTTTTTTTCGGCATTTGTATTTTGTTTTGACCACACGACTACCGAATAGTGAAGCCGTAGTTTAACTCAACAACTAATAATAATTGAATAATTGAAAACGTGAAACAGATATTGTTTGGAATCACCACAACCCCAGTTACAACCTAAACAGTAAGGTCTGGTCGGATCTTTTTCAACGTTAAGGATGGATTGCTTTAAGAAATAGCTTGTCAAAAAATTTTTAGAATATTGAATGTTTTCATTAAGATGTTTAAGGAAATATTCCAATAAACCAATAAACCAATATTCTTTCTATTCAATTCCAATAAACCAATAAACCAATATTCTTTAAAAAACAGACCTTTTCGAAAAAGTTTGCAAAAGAAATTACAGATTTAGAAATATATTAAAGTATTATTAGAAAAACCTATTGCTTTTCTTTAGCGCGCAAAATGCACTGCGTTGAAAAAATTATCTATTAACCGAAGGGTTAAACAATTGTGATGAAGCAACCAAGAGATTAATGGAGACTTCAAGGTTTCCATAAAAAAGAAACAAAAAATAATTAGCTATAAATACATAATAACTTTATTTCTATTACAAAAGATCCAGGCGTAAATTTGTATAGAAAAAAGTACTCAAAGTAAAGATTTTTTGATTGAAGGCTGTACTGTCCGCCCCCCGCCCATTTAACCGAAGTACTCTTAAGCAATACTGGAATTAATAGTTTCAAATTGAAACTTTAACGAAAAGGTAAAGAAAAGCTGTTTGAAATTTCAATTTCGTAATGAAAGGTCTTTTATTGAAAGGTCTTTCATAATCAGATTCTTTCAGATCTCTTTTGAGGAAATTTGAATTCTGGTTTTGCAAATAAGTTAGACTCGAAATCGTTCGGGGAGCACTGGACTAAATGAAAGGTACTTTCTTGGGGTAAAGTACCCAAGAAAATACCCTTTACTTTCTGGAGTAAAGAATCTGGGCTTTGGATCTACAAGGACCAGCTAAAAAATGCATTTTTCGCCAACTTTATGTTAATATTTCTCTCTTTTTTATACTCTTATCGTGTAGGAGTATAAGTATACCCTTTTCCCGTAGAGTATACTCATTTTCGAAGCGAACACTTATAAACCGATCTTTGACTAACTTTTGGTATGACTGTCGTGATCTTTCTTGTCATCTCCTGCTTCTCCTTCTTCACCTTTTTGCTTTTTTCCCAGATTTTTTTTATCCGCTTCGTCACCATCAAACAATCCCATTTTACGCCTTTCGACGAACGCATTGAAAATGGTAATGACGAGGATGCAGCAAAAGAGTGGGAAGATGCAACGGATCCATAAATGATACTTTTATTTTTGTACAGAGTACGTCACTTACGTGACTTTCATACGTGTTGTGATGTTAAGGAAAAAAATTGAAATTTATACAGTCATTCAGTATTCACTATTGTTTGCTCTTCATAAGAGTAGAAAAGTGTCGCTGCAACTGTTTATTTAAACGTACGAGGAGTATATGACACGACAACGCCGTAAGCGGCAACGCCTCAGTCTATAAAAAGCCAGCCAACTTTCAATTTTTAGGAGTATTTTTTTTCTGTATATTCGTAGATTTGTCATAATATTCTTTCATTTCATTATTTTTTAAAAATTTATATCGGTCGCTGTGACGGGCAGACGATTAATACCATCGTGAAAGAATTGTACTCAGTTGAAGTGACAAATATGAAATGTATTATGGCTAATAATGTCGTTCAGCATCATTTGTCAAACGATACTTGACAGATTTCAACAAATTTCACTCAATTTTATGTGAAAGCAGTTTTGTTTTAACAACTATTAAAAACTGATGGAACTGATTTCTTTGGGCTTTGAAAGAGGTTCGTTCACCAGATGCAGTCAACTGATATTGACTGTGCGTTGTGTCATTCTTAGCGTATTGTGATGAATTCGAATACAAAACTCTTTAATACTCTTCCGAAATAACGCTTCATAATCTTTTAACGCTTCTGAAATCTTTCTTCATAATGCTATAGCAAACGCATTATCACTAATCGATATCATTCTATTACAAATTTTTTTAAAAACAGACTTGACTCAAGTCCTAGAGTACTTCTAACTCTTTGATTATTACCCTCGTAACCTCGTGGGCCATGTCAACTGCCTTCTAAATAGCTTTGACTCAAGTTTTGTTGAACATTAAGGTTACCATGGCCTTCTTTGAGATCAATTCGAGATCCGCTACGAGCCTACAGGGACTGACGAAACCAAATTTCCCGAATGCAGTGGGCCTAAGTCTTGAGGCTCTAATAAACCCGTTGCTTTCCTTATTTTTTTAAAGTAAAAATAAAATAATGTTAACTTGATAAGATAACAATATAACTTCCGGTGTTTTTAATGGCATTAAAACTAAAGAGTTGTTTTGATTTGATCGCTGTCGGTGCACTGTTTTTTCCAACATTTTTTATAAGGGTTTATATAGTATAAAAAACTGCTGACGCCAGCGGAAGTGTGCGATAAACTTCGGATACAAAAGTAAAAAAAGAACAAGAAGAGGAGGAGAAGGAGTAAAGAGAAGAAGGAAAAATTATTTATAAATAATACCACACTATCGAATATAATATATCGAAGAGAAAGACACAGAGACAGAGCGACAGCAGCGATAACAGTTGACAAACATCAAATGACAAACATTGAAAAAGCTCCATAAAAACAATAATCATCGAATGTAATTAAGAGAAAAAGTATTTGAGTATGAAGAAAACAACAAACTTTTCAGTCTGGCCTCATACGCATTTACAGCCAGCTGAACGGTTTCAAAAGACTCGATTTGCCGCCTTTTATTTATACGTACGTGCTTTCGCACAAGCTCTGCAGATGTTCAGAGGAAACGCATTTCTCATGACGATTATTGCGCACATAATTGTGTGCGTACGTTGCTTTTAAAACTTTATTTTGAACAGGAAGAAAAATATACCCATTCGTGTATTCACGCTATTCAATTTACACGGTTGCACTTTTAAACGGTTTTTAAATTAAATCAAAAAAAATTTAGGTTTTTATTTTGAGTGTTTTTTGAGAGCATCAAATAATCTCTAAAGCAATCCCTGTTTTTTTTTTTGTCATCCTTTCCTCATTTTACGCGATTCTGATAAACATATGTATCTTCGACTAGTATTTAGATTGATTTACACGGTTTACAGTTTATTTAAACACATTAAATTAGATTTTGTATGAATTGACTGTTTCGTTTTAAGTACACAGTTTTCCCAGGAACCGTGTAAATCGAGGGATAGTGGGCGTTTAGTGTTTAAAAATCGAGGGATTTTTTTTTTACTTGTAAATCCTTTTACTTTTAATGTGTTCCCAGAAGAAAGTAAAACATAATTTTAAAAAAATATTATTTAATTTTTATTTTTTTTTTTATAACCAATGGTCTTTAGTTATTCCAAATTTCTTATAATCAATAAGTAATAATTAGTGTTTAATTGTTGAAAGTTAAAGTAATTATTGGTTAAGCTCATGTTTTATTTTTTCTTTTATTTTATTCTCAGTGTAACGCTTTGAAGCCCCCGCCGTGTGCCGTGTTCCGCGAAAGTAACGCATGTGAAAGTTTAAAAATGAAAGCAACAACAATAACAACAACAACAGCAATCGTAATAACTAAACACAGCAATAACATTAATAAAAAATTAAAAACAACAGCGTTTTCAAAAAAATTAACTATCAACAATTTTAAACTTTAACTAACTATAAGTTTGACGGCCATCGTCCAAAACGCAGATATAACACACAAACGTATACTCACTCACGTGAGTATGTCTCACGCACTCAAAAAACCCATTCATAAAACTAAAACCGTTTAGAAAACTGTTTGAATGACATTTGAAATTGCTTCGTCTTTAGTTTTTATTATTATTTACTTTTACTTTTATCGATTTCTTTACTTTTCACTTTCTTAATCTGCGGCTCGCCTTTTGTTTTGTTCGATGCAAGTTTCTTGAAACTTCTTCAAATTTGAATTAAGTAAAACGAACTCGAACTACTCGAAAAATATTTCGAAATATTTTTCAAAACAAGAGATCTAAAAAATGGTTTTTTAGGCTAAAAAATGGCTTACATGCCTTAGATATCAGTATAAGTTTCTAAAGTTAGACCTAACGTCACATCCATGCTGGAAGGTAAAAAAAGGTGTTTATTAATTTTATGAGTGTTCCCGAAAAACGAGTTTAGTTTAGAGGACAATGACTCGAGAAGAGTTTGGTCTCGAACCCAAAGTTAATGGGAGAAGAGTTTGGTCTCGAACCCAAAGTGAATGGTGGTGGGAAGGTAGTTAATGCTTCTACTATACTCCTGCCGACATTCAGTTTTTTAGATTTTCTTTAAGAAACTACCCTGAAGTTACTTACGTACTTACACAATCTGGTTATGAAATAAGACACCGATCCACGCTAACGTGGATGAAAAGGGATCTACTACGTTCTAGTCCGCTTCGATTATCCGCGACAGAGACGTGTTTTTTAAACTAGATGAGGACTAGGATTTGAATTCAAATTTGGTTTCGGAAACGAATTTGAGATTTTGAAAATGGATTTAGATTTGAATATAGGATTAGGACGTGGTTGTTGAACTGGGTTGGAATGTGGATTTGGAGTCGAATTTGGTTTTGGAAATGGATTTGTGATTTTGGAAATGGATTTAGATTTGAATATAGGATTAGGACGTGGTTGTTGAACTGGGTTTGAATTCGGATTTGGAGTCGAATTTGGTTTCGGAAATGAATTTAGGCTGGGATTAGGATATTGATTAAAATAAGGATAGGATAGGAATGAATTATTGTTGATATTAATTTCAATTAGTATTTAGATTAGGATTCACGTTATTATGTTGCATTTTTATTTTCTTTTTTGTGTTTTCTGTCATAATAACATTAAACGTGATAACATTTGAATGTTTTATACAACATTTTTTTAACATTTTATTTTATATCACATTTAATCTCCTTTTATTATTACATTATTTCATAATCGTCATCATCATCATAATCGTGTAGTTTATTTTAGTGCAATCTTTTTTAACCGAAACCACTACCGCGTTAGCGGTTATCGTAATCAGCTGCAACAAGAAAAACCACTCCGCTCCACTCATCATCGATGAAAGTCCCAAAAGTCAGGCGACCATGTTCGCCGTCCGTGCACGTCAAGAAAGAGTGATCAAGAGGAGATTTGGGGGCGGGGAGAGGAGCAGTGAGTAATACAACTCTGAATGATTAAATGCATGCGTGAGATTTCAGCGTTCAACGTCCGATTTTGAGGTGCGTTTGTTAATTGTTGAAGATTGTTTACTATTTAAGTTTTCTCGTTTTTGTTTTTATTTTGTTTTCTCTATTATCAACTGGTTAAAAAATTATTTTTTTTTTTCTATGTTACAAGAGAGAAAAATCAACGGGTCTCTACGCATAACAAAGATAAACTATCGGAGCCACTCAAAATAAAACGCTCAGCGTATATCTAGCATGGTTGAGTGTACAGTGGCGGCCAAGTAAATGTGGCGGCCATTTCGAAGAAAATCAAATCTTTTATTATGCTAGAAATTGTTAATTTTATGTGCCGCGACTGTCAAGCAAAAGATTTATATTTACTGATTTACTGAAGAAACACATATGTACAAATAAAAAAATATGTAAAAAATATCATAAAAGAAATATACAACTTTTTTGTATTTCTTTAGTTATTTCCTTTGTTTATTTTTTCATGCGTCTTTTTTGATGTAACAAAAAACAGGTAAGTTTTCAGTTCATTGATCTTTTGCGAAGTGCCATCAAAAAGTTTTAATCATAAAGTGTTTTTCTTTATTCATTTGAATTATGCTTCTCGGATTTATTTTAATTTTCTTTCAAGCTCTTTATTTCAGCACGAAACGAAACTTTCAAGAGGAAATAACTTTTTCTGATTTAAGTCTCATTCAAATAACTCTCATTTTGACGATTCTTTCAATTCTTTTTATATTTTTACATTTTATTTTTAATTATAAAGAATTATATTTTCATTTTTTACCCTGATTCTTAGTCATTTAAACGAATTTAAAAGAGTTTATTGAAAATTGTATTTCCAGTCAGGTTTTATATCTTTCTACAAAGCTTTTTTAAGATTAAATTCCTTTTTATGCATTTCACTTTCATTTCTGTTTTTGTTTTTATGAGTATTCTTTATTTTGCACACTTTTGATTTCTAAAGTCTTATAAGTAAGACTTTTTATATAAGCTTTTTATATAAATGGTTTTTTTGTGCATTCTAATTCTTTTCAAACCGTTTAAACTTTTTTTTTAATGCATCATTTAATTTTGCAGTTTTTTTTTAAGGAATTTAAGAAAGCACGTACTGTATTAAAAGAAATTAACTGCGGTGACTTCGATCGATGTTGAAAAGGATTTGTAAGAGGAAATACATTTAGAGAATTTGAGTAATTTGTAAAAACGTACGTGATGGGATTTTTTAAAACAACTGGAAATAATGAAATTCCAAGAAAAGGAAATTAATTTATAAAAAAATTATACAAATAAGGAAAAGGTTTGAAGATAAAGACAAGAAGATGATGTCGAATTTTAATGGAACATAATAACTTTAATCATTGTAAATAGAGTATACTATACTACGAGTATATATACATATATCTAGTTATATATCAATATTACTACAGTAGAATAAAGACGTAGTGACAATATAATAATCTGCAATCAATCTTCCACGTAGATGTAAAGTAAAGAGTAGACAATATACAGTAGAGACGATGCTCAGATATACAGAATACAGAATAGATGCTATACAGACAATGTGGTCTACCAAATAAGTGGTACACAGTATAGGCACTGTATAAAATAAGTGACCGGTGAGCGGTGAGAGAGGTCGGTGTGTAAAGGAGACAAGTATAGAGAAAAGAGGTTTTGAGACCGTGCTCAAAAATAAAACACCTACAGACGATATTGGCAGAGTAATATTTATATACATCGATACATCGTGTCAAAAATGGTAAAAAACGAAAGTTCAATAATACAACAACAAAACGAAAAAACCGAATTTTTTAGCGACAAAAAATATACCCACTTAAAAAGAAAAGACGTTTTTGGTAAGAACGCTAAAAGTTGTCTGAATTAACAAGACGTTGAAACAAAAGGTTAACGATGGCAAACAATAACAACTAAATGGTTTTCCAATATATCGGAAGAATATCAATATGAAACAGAAACAAAAATAAACCAAGAATTTTTATAGTTTGTGTGAAAAGTATTAAAATGCCATCAATTTAAATGTCAAAAGAATGGTTTGCAAGCAAACAAAGATGAAGACAACACGATAAAAAGTCAACCAAGTTAATGAAAAAATGAATTAACTAACCAACGTTGCTTCTTCGAACGAAGATTAACGTGTCTCAATATAAAAGTTATCATCGGGCCGCTCTGGCCGAAACAATGATACTCTACATTTTCAAGGTTTTCAATGAATTAAACGTTTTAACATTTACTCTTTTATTAAGGTTAAAAAATAAAAGCTTTGATTATGAGGATATTGAGTTATGAGGAAGCAAATCCCAAAATTCCAAATCCCAAAAATGTAACGTAATTTATCGTAAATTTCAGTTTTTTGTGGTTTAATTTGCTTTAGAACTTTTTGAATACAGTTGTCAAAGGCATAATTATATTTCGTCCTGGCTTAACAACAATAAATGAAATAATACTACGAATATAATGCCAATGTATAATATTAACAATTTCCACTCTACTCATTTTCGCGTTAGTAGAACAAAACCATAATGGATAAATCCGTTATTGTCTGCGATACGCCTAAACCAAAAAGTTGTTTTCTCGTCTTTGGTTTAACTTCGATTTATTTATCGACAAAAGTCATAACAGAAGAAATCTGAGATAATGATGTCGAAAATTTGTGTAGATACTTAAGAGGTACTTTAATTAAGCGTTAGATGAGTCATAACCTCGATCAACAACTAATTCAATTTCAATTGAAGTCATTTGTGGCTTGCGTTGGTGAGACCAACTGCGCATCTGCCGACTATAGCGAGATCAGTGTTGTCTTACAATAAGCAAGGAGTCAAGAGTAGGAGAAGATTAATATTGTATGATGAATCACTTACGAAAAGATAGGAAATAAAATGATGATTTCTTCATTTTTAATACGACTTCTCTTAATATTATGATGATAATGTTGACAAAGACAATGACATTACAAAAATATTTTAGAGGGAATATAAGTTGAGCCATAGGACAAAATAAATTAAAAAAATAAATAATTTGAAATGTTTATATATTATTTGAAAATAATGATGTTTAATTTTTATGAAACCATTAAAAAAGAGCTTCTTTGAAAAACCTTTTCTTCAAAGAACCCTTTTTGTAGTGAAACAGAAAGAATTTCTTTTCTCTTTTTTTAAGAAAGCTTCTAGTTAGCATTACTAGTTACTTTTCTACTAGCACTCGTCACAATTTAGTATTCGTAGTTACATTTATGCTAGTGCCAGTTTCACGTTAGCATTACTAGTTACTTTTATACTACTACTAGTCATTAGTTAGCATTACTAGTTACTTTAATACTTCTACTAGTCATTAGTTAGCGTTACTAGTTGCACATATAATAGCACTAATTACAATTTAGCATTTATAGTTACATTTACGCTAGTGCCAGTTTCACGTTGGCATTACTAGTTACTTTAATACTGCTACTAGTCATTAGTTAGCGTTACTAGTTGCTCATATAATAGCACTAATTACAATTTAGCATTTGTAGTTACATTTATGCTAGTGCCAGTTTCACGTTGGCATTACTAGTTATTTTTACATTACTACTAGTCATTAATCAGCATTAGTAGTTACTTATATAATAGCACTAGTTACAATTTAGCAATTGTAGTTACATTAATGCTAGTACTAGTTTGCATTACTAGTTATTTTAATACTAATACTATATAGTACATAACTAGTACTAAAAAGTGTTACGAGCTTAAAAAAACAACAGTCAAGAAACTCTACATATGTATGTACATACTGTACATTACCATCCTTATGATTACGGTATAACTGGCTTATGATAATTTCTTTAATCCTCATTGGATGGACCATGTCGAGAGAGAATCTTCTACATAGGTACATCTAAAATAATTTCTCATTAATTTTTCTTCTTCTAGTGCAGAAAATTTAATTGTTTGTAATTTACATAATAATTCCATTCCATTCTTACCTGCTTTCTGAACTGTTTTGAATACATATTGACGAATTTTCAATTTTCTTTTTAGATTGTGCTCTTTTGTGCTCTACTGCATCGTCGCCGTTACGTGCCCATGCATCTATTCCATTCAACTGCACTCAATGCAGTCTCAAGAACAAACAAAAAATAGTCACCGTAATACCTTTGAATAACTATGTATACCGTTAAATTGAATTGTGCGTTCTGTTAAAATTGGACCAATAAAACCGAATATGGTTAATGGTCTGTTCGAAATCCAGACAATAAATGTAAAACTTTTAAACTGCCCGCAACTGTGTAGAGATCTGGAGACAAAACTACTCAGTGTGTGTGAACGAGAGAGGTGCGGTGTGGACTGTATTTCTTCTCATATCGAATGTCAACAGTTCTTTTCTTGTTGGCTTGTCACTATACCGAAATACATACTTACTATATCTATAAAATCTTTCAATCTCTGAAAGTTTAAACTCTGCGAGGAGAAAGAATTTATTGTAGTTCGAAGAAAACTTTCAAATCTACGTTCTCGTAGGCCGCTATCTCTTAAATCTTAATTCTTTAATCTCTTAAACTTAAAGCTTTTCACAGTTGAAGAGTGAGGCCTTCTCAGTTTTCTTTAGAAAAATTAATAAAATAAAATCAGAAACTTCACAGAAATTTGTCTTATGCCATAAGAACAAAAAATTCTTTGCTACAAAAAAAGCCGGCTAGAAAACAAATTCAGATGGTAATAATAAAAAGCAATCAAGAGACTTTGTAGCTACGAGTATGAGTACTAATAACAAGTGTTAGCAGTGTTGCAGCTACGAGTATCAGAGACGGCTGGACTACTCTACTCTGGTGCTGGCTTTGTTTTAACTTGATCTAAAAATTGGAACATGTTTAATGGTGTTGTATTTAACGACTCATGATATGTACCTTTTAATCAGGCTTTCTATTTTTTTTTTTTTCTCTACTTCTTATTCTTCCTCTTCTCCTACTTTTTACTCTTTTTACTTCTTGTCAGTTGAAAAATGAGGGCTCTGGTGATTGTTGTACGTTGGTAACGTCCTTGGTATTAATTCTTGTTGTGAGCTAATGAATCAGTTATGCGTAGAGTTAAGTTAAGAATGGTTAAGAGAAAAAAAAACAAACACACAGACAAAAAAATGATTGCCGCGCGATGCCAGTCAAGTCAGACACGTTTATAACTATCGCGAAGGGAGCGACAGAGAGAGAGAGAGAGAGACTTGAATGTATGACATTAACTGGTTAGTAAATGACACTGTTCTATGCTTGTTCTTTTGTAGTTGCAGGCATTGAAGATGTTGTTGTTGTTAGTGGTGGTGGTTAAATGGATTTTAATTTGGACCGACTTGAAGAAAATTAAAAGGAAAAAGCAACAAATGATAATAAAGAAACCTGTCAGCAATCTTTGGAGCAGTCGAGCAGTATCAAAGGCTCACGTTTTATTAAAATCGTCATATTTAATGAAATGCAAATTTCCAAGTGATCAATTTAACAAGGTTTTATTTAAAATTTAAATATTTTCCATTTAAAGCCGAGACTGATCAAGTAAATTACAGCAAATTAACGATGGCGGTACACCTTTTCAAATGTTTAAGAAAGAGAATTAAAAGCAAAGAAGATAATTTCATTAAATTTTAAGAATTTAAAACATAGTACAGTAAAAGAATAAAAGACGAAGGCACGCCTCAAGAATTAAAAGCTAAACTTTCTTTCCTTCATGACTCTTCAAGCTTCCTACAAACAATCTATGTATAGCCTAACGGTTGATCCATGTTGGACGCTATGACGCAAATGACAAATCATTTGATTAAAACCACCACAAACTGATAAAGTAGTTTGTCAATAGCAATATGAATCAATATAAATTTATCAAAAACAAAAAAAAAAATTCAAAATCTATGATACTTCACTGTAACAATAAATAGAGATTATTGTGCAAATTATTGCCGAATATATTGTGCAAATTATTGTGAAAATAGCGAGTATTATGGAAATTATTGTTCAAAAATATTTTCAAGCAATAATACTTCTATGAGTTCAGTTTATATGAAAATACTTAAAATTGTGAAGTATTCTAGAGATGAGAGTATTCTACAATACAGTGGCCCGAATCCTCCTGTCAGAAGAAATGAAAAGGAAAAACTTAGAACTACAGAAATATTCTCTCTCTGCCTTTATTTATTATATGGCCACTATATCATTATACAGACTCCATTGAATTTCTCAACTGACTACTTCAGAGCCCGCATCAAAGCTGAAATATAAATAAACCATTGCTAAAAACTATTCATCAACAGCGTGGCAGCATTTATTGTCTTAACACAAGTATTGTATATAAATATACAAAAATACAATCGACAAATAAGTTTTTAACTTTCGATTGCGCACCTGCGTATGTCTCATGCATAACAAATAGTCAATCAGTACCAAATTTGGGTCATTTTAAGGTTGATTAAGTGCCGTCGTCAATTTTAACTTCCATTTTAGCTGCACGCTCGAAATCGGCAAAGGCAACAAGCGTCTATGCCAAGGAGCTGCATTGAATTTCAAATTAATACAATTGTAAATAAGTTTTGAAAAGCTTAAAGTATGCAAAACCTAAATGTTTATCAACAAAAGTGTTCAGTCTCGTAAAGGAGTACATATTTTTGTACAGACAAAGAGAAGATAAAATTTCAAAACCAATCAAACAAGCATTGCAATGCGCAGGGTTCTCTCAGTATAAAAAATCGAGATTTCTAAATCCGATTCTAATAATTAAGGCTAAACCATTCCCATTAAAGGCAAAATAAGATAATATAATACAGGAGCGTAAGGTCTTTACTTCGGATTAAAAGCCTTTATATTTAATAAGATTCTTGATGCTTAATAAAAATCCTTGATGTTGCATGGAAATTGTTGATATTTGGGCCCTCCAAAAACGACTAAATAAAGGTTAATAATGAATCGTAAGGTCTTTACTTAGGCTATAATGAAAACACTTGATTTTTAAACTACGAGTATTTAAAGCTTCCAACAAATTTTATTTCAAAAAAAAATGTTTGACATATAAATTATATTTCTCAGCAATTTCCTCCATTCATTTTACAAGACGAAAGATTATCAATAATCGAGTTAATTACGATTTTCGATTTTAAATTCTACAATAATCCTAAGCGAGGAATTTTATAAATTGGTCATTATAAATTAGTCACAATAACTATATTAAAAATGTTTTCCTAAATGCGTCTCAACAATAATAATAAATTATTGATAAGAAAAAGGAAAATCTTGTAGAGCGAGGGTTTTTGCGGGTAAAGAGAGAGGGATAGGTCCAACAACGGCGCCAAAGTAATATGACAAGTGTATGTATATTAGATTATTTGCTTTTTCTTTCTCTTCTTCTTCATGTTTCATGAAATATTAGATTAAACAAAAAAAAACGACTAGCCTCAGCCGTTACTGGTATCAAATATACTGGTTATACAATGGCTTGTTATGCATTTGCTTTGTCGTTGTCACGGTCATTATGACTGCATAAAGAGCTAGAAATACATGCTGGAAAACAGAAGAAATAAACAACAAAGAAAAATAGGAAAAACTGGTACGATAAAAAGAAAGCTAAGCGTCAGAACAGGCAGACAGCGAGATACGAAGACGTACAGTTAAATTATTAATCATAATGTATTTAATTGAAGTATACACTGAGAAAACGTTTCGGTTAAAACAGGCGACACTTTGTGTAAATTAACTGAGTTAATCTGTCACTATAGCACCTACAAAAAAAAAAAAAAAAGATTTGACCATGATGGAGCCGCATTTAGAGGCTAATAACATCGGAATGATTTAATCGGTTGGTTTCAAATTGGTTTCAACCGAGTGAGATTTTCACCGGACGCACTTTTTCTGCGTGTAGTAAAGAATTAAAAGCGAGAATTAAAATCTTGGAACTAATCTAAAGTTCTCATACGCTATGTGTAGAAAAATAGTCAGATTAACACGAATTTCTATAGAAACCAACCCAACATGTTAGTCTCATGATAAGAGACTAAGAGACTAAGAGAAGAGAGATGATTCTCGGTACATATTGTACATATTGTACATACGTAGAACATATGTTTTGGTATGTACATAGAACAAAATGCATTTAAGCATTCTTAAGTTCTCTTTCTAGCAGAAAATGTTCTTGCTGGAGAAAAATCTAAGTCGTGTTATCTCCAACCGACCGACCGACCGACCGACCGACCGACCGACCGACCGTCTGGAGTTGCTGAGATTTGTATATTCTAAAAATGCACATGTTCAACATACGATTATTTTATAAAAATAGCAACACAAAAGATATTTTGAGTAAAGAAATGCAAAAATTTTACAAAAATTTGGACAAAAGCCAAGCAACAAATTTCACTTTTTCTGTAAAATCTAAGTTAGCGAACATTTTAGAAGAAAGTTGAAGATGGATCTTTGAAGAAGTACAAAAAAATACTCGTCAAATGGAGTCTCCTAAATAGAAATAAGTACTTAACATATTCTAAATTTTTATAGACCTTCTTAGTTTTATATATAAGATTATCTAATAAGAATAGACACATCACTTAGAGTTTAAAGGAATCTTAAAAAATTAATACTGTATGTACTAGACGACCGAGATCTTCGAGGGCCTAAAATAGTTCAAATGATTTATACTTGAGGATGAAAACCTGCAGAGGGTAGGTATTATACCCCGAATAAACGTCCCTTTCCCTACTGCAGACTCCCATGGAGAAAGGGTTACAACTTTGGGAGTTTTAGGACCCCTAAATTGGCCTCTAAAATAGAAAACTCAAGAGAAAATTTAATAAAGAGACCCATAATTTGTTTAGAAAATCGAAATTTGAAAACAACTGGGGTAAAATTCAGCCCTCCTCAGCCCATTCCCTCCCGTCACCAAGTGTATATGCCAATGGGAGAGGTAGGTAGGAGGGCTTTGACAGGTTTTGGGGGGCTTACGTGCCTTAACTCTCTTTGAAAAAAAAACTGAAGGAATAATTTGTCTGGAAGGACAAGGAGAAGGGGTAAAAACCGTGGCTGAGATAAGAAAAGAGATCAGAGCAGAGAGCAGAGATCAAATTGATTGGAAAAGGTAAGGCTACCTTGACGCCTAAGAGCAAATGGCGATTGAAGAAGAAAAATAAAAACTGAATCAAACGCTGTACGCCCCAATATTCCATACAAATTTCTTAAATGTTTTATTTATTTTCAGCAATATTTTTGTTTATTTATACTATATTTTGTAAAATACGAATGTAGTTACGATAAATAATGTTTATTTACAAAATAAGCGGGCTGGAAGTCTACAAAAAATATACAATATTTACAAACAGATCACTATATTGTATTATGTAGTATGTATAGGCAAGAATATCTCTTTACAAATGCGAAAGACGAAGACAGCAGGCAGGCGTAAACCTCATAAAAACATCAAATCCAATGTCAGAGTTATCACAAAATATCGAAAAATTATAACATGCGTGATTTTATGGGCTTGATACTAAGGTCTCACAGTGATAAGATTCTTACAAAGACACTTGGGCCGATATTTGGGCAGGTTGATAAAACAGTCTTGAAAATGATTTCAAGTCTAATGAAAATTTACACCAGAATGAAAGAATGCAATACACGTAGTACTTGTGCACGAATACATGATTTTATTTATTTATTTTACAAACAATATTTGTGTTTTATTAATTTATATTTAAACAAATACAACGAACTTACAAACTTTTTTAAGGTTAAAAGAACACTCCGTTTATGCTATTTACAGACCGATTAGGCAGATTAATAAAAAACTTTATTTTTTTATTTTAATTTCTTAATACGTATCAGGTTTGTTTACAATTTCAAATGTCATTCAACCTCAGAACATGAACACACACATAGATTTTATCGTTATCATTAATGTTATCATTACTTCGGGTAGTTTACAACAATGAGACCTTCCTTTAACGTAGCACAGAATTTTGAAAGAGCAAAGTGTATATGACGAAGAGAGAGAGAGAGAGCAAGGAGTAGGATTACAAGATCGTTGCTGAAAAAAATTAAGTAACAATAAATAAAGTATATTGAATGAAATCCGGAGGAAAATATGAAAAGATTCGAAAATCGCTTTGACCCACAGCTCAAAATATTTATTAGAAAAATTACAGATGAAGGTGAGTATACATATTTCAACAAAGATACTGATAAGAATACAATGGTACTTTGGTAACCTTTCAGGTTGAGGTTTTGAGCTTCGAGTTTCGAGTCTAGACAAAAAAAATCATATGGTAACAAGTCTATTTCGTACCCTTTGGGCGGTGGAAAAGGGAATTTTGGAAAAAAACTACTTGGAAAGCACTTTTTGGAAAGCACCGGATCTCGTTTCCTCTAAATCAAGCCTTTAGGTCCAATATTTCTTTAGAAAAATTAATGCCAAACTTAAAACTTAAGTTACGAAAATGCCCCTGCTCACCTCAACCAGACAACTATACCTTAGACCCTGCCAGACCATTTTCTAATTGTCTCTAACCAATCTATTTTCTTCGCTTTTTAGGCGAGACACCCTGTATACGCGGCTATATTCATTGCAAATATTGTGTAGGTACATAAATTCACACAGATTTGGTTAAAAGTAATTAAAGTGAGTAATTGTCACGAATTTGGTCAAGCGTAACCGATTTCCCACAAAACAAGTGGTTACAATGGCGCTAATTCGCTTGGCCGATCGTTCGGTTGTTAGGCGGCCGTTCCTTTAGAGGGCAGCAGACAGACCAGTAGCCAGATGGAGCGACGGATAAATAGATACACAAACGACGCCAACAGACAGACGGATAGACGGACAGACCGACCGATTCAGCTTTAGTGTGCAACCAGACAGAGCTAAAACAAGAAACTATGAGGGCAAAAGCCAAATAGAAAAAAAAAGCAAACGCGAATAGACAGAACCGAACAGTCGGCACAAAAATGCAAAGTGCATCCGCTGTGTAGTGCTGGTGGCGCTGGTGGCCACCATCGGTAAGCAGCACTTTAAAATTCAAATGTTGGCAACATTGGTTTATAACAATAACAACAACAACAACAACAACGACGACGACGCAATAACTACATCAGCTAAAAGGAAAGAATTGCAAAGTACGTATCATATAAACACCAAGCGGCAGAAAGTGGAAAAACAACAACAACAACAACAACAACAACAACAACGAAGACAACAAATCCTGTTTTCTTATTTTAAAAATAAATAAAATTAATACGTATCGTAGTTATAAAAAATGGTTAGTCTTGTAAAATGGTTAGTGCCACACAAAGGGTAAAGAGTGAACGGCAGAGAAGCGGTGATGGCGAAAATATGAGCGGAAAAAACAGCAAAAGAAGGTAGAGTGAGAAAACGCACAGGTAGAGTGAGAAGAAGGAACACTTTTAATATGCGTTAAAAAGAGTTTAAAGAACGCGATAAAGAAATTAAGAAAGAATATAAAAAATAACAACAAAAAACAGCAGAAGGACGAGGAGAAGGAGGAGAAGAAGTGGCACAGCCCTCAATGCCAACAACTTGTTGCGTGTTTTTGTTGTTGTAGTGTAAATTTTCAGAATAATCTCTGCATTCAGTGCTGTTTTTGAGGTTCTTATTTATTTCGCCAATTGTTGTTACTCTACAGCTAGATTGACTATGATTTTGTATAGCCCTACAGTCGCCGGAGAGAGAGAGAGAGGGGGAGAGAGAGAGTGGGGGAGAGTCGGGGGAGTGCCGTTGGATTTAGCCACTTCCATTTGTGACGCACAATTCAATATTGGTAGATACACTTTTTAAAAGTAGAAAATGAATATAGTGTACTTTGCTATATTCATTTTCTACTTATATAGCAAATACTCGTATATTCTTTGCTCATCATCAGCTTGAGTCAGTCGATTTAGCTCCAAGATTACAAGGAAGAGAATACGAACATAATCCTGGAGTTTAGCAGGAATATTCTTTGTCTTAAAACGTATGGAGCAAGCAACGTATTGACCAAGATCGAAGAATGCTCAAAATCGAACCACTTCCACTTTTTATAACAAATATGCAATGTGCAAAACAAAAAAAAAAAATATGCAATGTGCAAAACATAACAAAAATATGCAATGTGCAAAACAAAAAAAAATATGCAATTTGCAAAACAAAAAAAAAATATGCAATGTGCAAAACAAAAATAAACATTTGCAATGTGCAAAACAAAGAAAAATATGCAATGTGCAAAACAAAAAAAAAATATGCAATGTGCAAAACAAAAAAAATATCCAATGTGCAAAACGAAAATAAACATTTGCAATGTGCAAAACAAAAAAAAATATGCAATGTGCAAAACAAAAAAAAATATGCAATGTGCAAAACAAAAATAAACATTTGCAATGTGCAAAACAAAAAAAAATATGCAATTTGCAAAACAAAAAAAAAATATGCAATGTGCAAAACAAAAAAAAAATATGCAATGTGCAAAACAAAAAAAAAATATGCAATGTGCGAAACAAAAAAAAGTATGCAATGTGCAAAACAAAAAATATGCAATGTGCAAAACAGAAAAAGGATTTGCAAAATATGAAAAACAAAAGACTAACATTGAGCTTGCCTTAAATGCCAAAAATTACGCGTTTATGTTACAACTTCTGTAAACGGTCTTTCATTAATTGTTCAATAAGTAATAGTTATTGCTATTAAAAATTACAACTTTTCTTTGCCATACATGATTCTTCCAAAAACTTGTGCACAAGAATTATTTTATAACAAAAAAAGACACTGGCATTGTCAGTTGCAAAGGTCTTGCAAAAGTATATACTCGCAAAAAAAGTTGCAAAAATCAAAAAGCACAAAATTCAAAAAAATATTATAAAAGAGTTGATCCATCCGTGCTCGTACATTAATAAATAAAATTAAATGAAAATTAAATAAAATTTAATTAAAAAGTATGTATTTCGGAAATATCAGAGATAAGAGACCAAGCGTACGTATAGCTCTTTCGGAACGTATAGCTACGGTTCTATTCATCCGGTGTCTTTTTGTTTTTTGACTGCCTAAAGTCTAATTTGATTTGGAAATTAGCCGAAAATGAAAAGTCCCAATATTCTCTTTCAGAACACTTCAAAAGAGAACCAAAAAACTCACCCTTAGCTGCGTTCATCAAATCCTTCACTTGCTTGATGATACGCTTGATCTGGTGACTAGTGTGATCGAGCTCCTTCTCGTGGCGCGTCAGATTATCACGAAACTCGGGGCTATCGACAATGCATTCCTCAAATTCCAATGGCTCCAAGCCACGTCTGGCGTTGCCACCCATTTTTAATTTTTTCTTGTTGTTATTGTTAGCGTTGGAATTTTGTTGTTTTTGGTTTCTAACGTTTGGCTGTTTGTTACTCGGTTTTAGTTCGTTGTTGTTGTTGTTGTGGTTGTTATTGGTATTGTGATTATTGTTCAGGCTGGTATTGTTGTTGTTGTTGTTGTTGTTGTTGTTGTTGTTAGGAGTTTTAGCTTTGTTGTTAGTGTTATTGCTATGATTGTAGCTAAACTTTTTATTGATATTATTTAAATAATTTAAATTATTACGACTTTTTGTATTGTTGCTATGTTTGTTGTTATTATTACTATTGCTGTTATTTGTTGCCAATGTTGTTGTGGCTGCTGTTGTGGTTGTTGTTGCTGCTGTTGTTGTTGTTGCTGCTGCTGTTGTTGTTGTTGCTGTTATGGTGTTAGCGATGGTTGGGAATTTATTTTGCTTATTCTTCATAATTTTAACAGAACAAATTTTGTAGGCAATAAACTATGTATTTAAATAAATTAAAATTACTATTTCTTTCAAATTAACAAAACAATATTGAACTTTTTGCAAATAAATTGTAATGAATAAAGCATTTTCATATTTTTCAAATTATGAACGCAACAAAAATTGCAAGATTTTTAACATTTTTGGCACTTAAAAGAAATTAACATTTTATAAAATTTCAAGTTTTTCACACTTTTTTCCTTTCTTTTGGTTTTTTTTTCTTTCTCTTGTATTCTTTGCGAAGTTAGTGCTTTCGAAGGCTGAAAAATTCAAGGAATTCCAACCTCTTTTTTTTTTGTTTTTGTGTAGCTGTTTTCTTGGCCTGCCCCTCAATTTCTTTACAGAGTGTATAATTTTTTGCCTGTTTTTGTTGTTCCCATTCTTGTTATTGTTGCCGCTGTTGGTGTTGTTGTCGTTGTTGTTTTACTGCTGCAGCAGCCGCGCACCTTTGCGTTTTTGTTATACTCGTAACTTGCTCAAGCGCTTGCTGTCTCTTTTATACTCGCTGTGCTTCGCGTAGCCTGTACGCATTCGCACTCCAAAAAAGAATTTTTTGCCAGCTCGTTTTTTATGCTCTTGAGCTGCGAAAACTCGAAATATTTTTGCACTTTCTTCACAAGTAATATTTCAAATAAAACTCACCAATATTTTAAACTGTAAATAAAAAGAGAATGGAAAATAATAAAAGGGCCAATTCCGTTTAACACCATCGTATACTATCGCAAATAAAGTGGCAGAAAAAGCAAACAAAAACTTTGTAGAACTAGTTTTTTCGTTGGTATTTCCGCTAGTATTAAAAAAATGCCATAACAAAATTTTAATAATCTAGTTTTATTAAAGCATTATTATTAAGCAGCGATAATTTTAATAAATTATCTCGATTTTCTTCACTTTTTAAATTTGTATTGATTCACTAAAATCGGAAAGAAATCAAGTCACTTGGCTCCTCTTGCAGTGCTCCGCTTTTGGTTGCAATAATCTCAACTGTTGCCGCTGCAATCGCCGTTCTTCGTTTGTAGTTTCGAATTTCATTTGGAAGTTGCGTGCAGCATGTTTTAAGTTGCACTTATACATATATGGACAACGATCGAACAGTGGTTTCGAACCACGTGCACAGTGGCCAATGTTACAGTAATGTGTTTGGTAATGAAATTTTAATTTAATTTTTAATCACTTTTTTGGAACAAAAGTTTAATCATCGCTTTCAAAATTGCAGAATGTTTGGAATTCGTTTGAGATTTTATTTATCTTTTCGAAGGTTTTCTTTACAATCAAGAATTCTTTTAACTAAATGGTATTTTCTCCATCTGTCTTGCTTATAAATATTCTAAAGTTATAAAAAAGTGTTTCAAGTGTTTTCAAAGTGTTTCAAGAAACCTCTATTAAATTAAACGATACCTATGCTCTCGAAAATAGGTTGTTGTGGGACAATGCACAAAAAAATATGAAGGCGTACCGCTACAAAAACCTTTTTTGCATTACACTTTTAAGAATTGTCAAGAAAATACTGTTATAACTTCTTAAGAATTTGTTGAAATTGAAAAATATGCAACTTTATGAAACTTTTATATGTTTTTCAATTTTAAACTTTTCATTAGCCCAGTTTCTTCGTTTTTTACACTACTTAAATTTTTATTACAATATCATTAACTATAAAAGAGATACAATCTTTCTACTAAATTATGTTAAGTTTAATTTGAACTAATTTGAAATTTATTTCCATTTCCTGAAGTTGTATATATTTACTTATTATTGTAAGTAAATATATTACAATTAAAAGATTGTAGATAAATATATTACAATCAAATCCTTACCCAAAAATAAATCAAATAAAATAATTGAATTAAATTAACTAATTTTAAAACAATTTTATTAAAAACTATATACTCTTGTAAAAAATTAGCTATAGTCGGTTATATAATAGTAATGACAGTACGATTAAAATTTTCAGCTGTGCAATGTTTTAAATTAAGTTGTAAACAATTTGTCTCTAAGTGCGACACTAACCGTTTATAGTTTATATTTAAGTTTATTTGAACAAACTCATGTTTGTTCAAATAAACTTTCACATTTCAAACAATCTTTAAAAACTCAATTTAAACTTAATTCATTCGAATATTGTTACCCAAACACTATAGTAAATAGTATGTACTATTGTAATCAATGCAATGTAGCTTGTTTACTTTTTATTTGGCCTTCACGGTCTTTGTTCCACTGTGAACAAGAGAGAGTGTCAAATAAACGCGCACGCACACACACACACAAATAAACACACAAGCGCTCGACGAAGTTGAACATCGTGGCCGATGATCGTTCCAGTTGTCATTTATGTATTTGTTGTTGTTGTATACACACGAACGATGTACAGACCGAATGATCATTTCAAAGCCGAACTGGAAATGTGCGAATTTTGGCAGAGAGCAAGCAAGACAGATATATGAAAGACACAAGAATTGAAAAACAAATGAAACGGAGAAAATTCCATGACATTTGCTGATAACAATAGAAAAAAGATGTACCTAAAGAATATAACAAAAAAAAAAAACACAAAAACAGGTAACCTGGAAGAGAAGTGTCAGAAGTAACAATTGTTTCTTTTTCTTTGCATCCGATAAAAAATGTGATTTCTGGCACTTTTTATTGGCCCTCTTTATTTGTTTTCGTTACTTCATCATTTTCTTAATTACCAGTTTTCCGTCCAAATACAACAAATATGAAAAAAGCGGCAAAATAGTGTTAATTTCTCTCGCATCTTTTGTTTTATTTTGCACTTAGATATTGTTTTCTTAAGTTTCTATTCTTCGTAGACATCCACTTGCATGGAAAATTATAATTTCCGTATTTATTGTTGTACACAGTGAAAAATTGTTGAAAATTTTTTTCGTTTTTGTTTGCTCCAATAATTTTTCACACACCAGACAAGACAACGCGTCACCGAGAAGAGCCCCGCCTTCCACTTTTTTGCACTTGTTTGAATTTTTTAGCCGTGGCTGTTGAATGCCTGTGAAAAGTGCAACAGTGGCATTTGTAAAAACGACAAACCCGGTGATCGGCGGCCAAACACGATTTACAAAAGGCGATACGACTATATCACCACAAATCCACAAAATCAAACATCGCTGCTCAGCGCCCGTTTCATACTGACTTCGGTTGCTTTGGTATTCGTTGAAGTTTGAATGATTGCCTGCTTTGAGCTGAGCAGGGTTGACGTCGTCGTCTAAAACCATCTAAATATATTATATATATTGAACCAGCAGGCATCGTTCGACGGTGGCATGCTATTATTATTTTTAATTGTACTGTTGTCGTAGAAAAAAGAGAAATGTAGTTTTTACTAATCCACAATAAATTTAAGTTTAATAGCATTCTCGTATTGCAGTTCTTATGTTAGTACTCACTTTTAATACTTTTTTCTTTTCAACACAACCATCCCTGTTTTTCTGTGATTTTTTTGTTCTAAAATTTGTAGGCTACAGCAAAACATTCCACAAATGCCGGTTCATGCTCCTGCTTTTCTAAACTACCTTCATCAAAGACACAAACCACCTTGGTTCGTCCGCTGAGTGCTCGTGCGGAAAGAAGTAAGGCCTATAAGAAAAATTTTTACAATCTATTACAACAATGACGGTGCTGCAATTCTCTGTTACTGACAGAGTTTGCGCTGTTGTTAGTTTTAATAAAATCAAAACTAATGAATAATACTGTAACAGCAAAAACCGAATGAATTGTTTATTTTTTTATACGTCAATTAATTTTCAAAAATTACATACATCAAATATTTTGAAAGAAGATTAAAATCCATACATAATTATTAATTTTATTAAATTACTAAATACTTTAAATTGCAGTATTGAAGTAGCAGAATAAATATTGGTTGAATGAAAATACGTATTTATTTTTGTTTTTTAAGTAAATCTCCCTTCGCCCATTTTTCCTTTGTGATTTTCTACCTTGCTGCCTCTTTCTTTTTTCTTGACATTCAGAGTAAATTTTTTTTAAAAAAATATTCATTTTTCTCTCTTATTATTTGCACTTAGTTTGTTTCTCTGTCAAGTGTCTGCAATTGAATTTGTACGCATTTAATTTATTTGCTATATTTAGAATAAGCTTTCGTTGTTTTTGTTGCAATTTGCGGCGGAATTTAAATGGGGCCTCCCTATGTATATGGCCTTACGGTCTGCCCGAGGCGGCGGACATGTACTTTTCGGAAGGCTGATACTGCCATTGATTGCAAATTTCATCCTGCTCCGTTTGATTGTAGCCGGCTCTGTGGAAGATTGAAATAAACAAATTTATTGAAAAACAACAATCCATTGTACGATAATATTAAAGAACTTGTGTTCTTTCAACAAATACAACTTTTTCAGAAAATAAACATTTTTCAAAAATTTTAAAAATTATTTATTTACAGAGTGTTTTTAAAATAAAATTTAAAATAGAACAGGGACTACTATATATAGTACAATAAATACTGAACTAATGTTAATTTGTTAATAATAAATACCAAAAAGGAACTACATAAATACAAAATAAGTAAAAATAATAACGCATTAAAAAATAAAATAATCTATTAATAATTAAATAATATTTCAGGAATACTTTTTTAGAATTAAATTGTCCAATCGTTTAAAACTAAGTATATGGGTTCAATTATGGTATAAAAAATATGGGGACTGCATTAAAAATTATATCTAGTTTAGAAATGCAATGACAACATTATGACAAACAGGGATTATTTTTAAATAAATAATTAAAATACATAAATTAATATACATAAAACGAAACATATATCTCGCAACAACAACAACGTAGTCATTTTTCACCACGCGCTAGACGTCCGGCCTAAGCAATCGAATAACCGAGTAACCGAGTAACCACTAATGTCTGACATCGAAGGTCGTTGTGATAATGCATATACATAAGTCAGCGAGACCAAGGTCTTTAGGTTTAATGAGAATATATCGTATTTACGCGTAATTAAAGGCCGCATCCGCATAAAATTTAAAAAATTACAAAATACGAAATTGTCATCGATTGTGGAATTTTTCAAAAAGCCCTGTTTTGTATGTAACCGGTATTTTCAGTAACCGGTATTTGGAAAGTACCTGGTCTCTTTGTCAAGTACCCGGCTTTTGTAAAGTAACCGACCTTTGTCAAGTAATCAGATTTTTCAAAGTGACTATCATAGCACAGGTAGCCGACATGTAGCATGTAACTGGTCTGGTACTGATACCGAGTACTTGATATTTATCTCTGAAAGTTGGTTGCCACTTCCTTCTTCCATGGTAACCACAACATTCAAACAAATTCGAAAATTTTAGACCTCTTCCACTTATTTTCCAGTTAATCTTTAGATTTACGAGTATTACCGGTTACTCGTGGTAGTCGATATCAGTCAGGTATTATTCTCCTGCGGTGGTAAAAATTTCTAGCAAATCTTTTACTTCTTGTGGTTCTGCTAAAGTAATCGGTTACCACATATAATCAATCTCTAAAAAGACCGGCTTCTAGGAGCTAAAGTAACCGTTACTGCTATCGAACAAGTAATCAGTTCCCGTTAATTGCCGATCCCTCCTTAAAGAGTTCCCTGCTACTAAAAACTAATTGAGAATGCAGTTACAAGGGAGGGCCTAGTTGGTGATGAGCTACGGGGGTTATCCGTAGCCGATGATCGCTCCTTGCCAGCAACCGGTTCTAACTAAGGCCTCGTCTGTCCTTAGTCCAAATCATTTGCCAATTAATGGCCCCAATCATCGTTCGCTAAAGTATTTCGATGAAAGTAACCACTTTGTTGTGATTCTTCCGAACTATCGTAGTTGTAGCCATCTTTTCGTTGCTGTATGTGGTCAGCGGGACCTTGTAAGCCCTCCCACAAAACGCGCGGACTTCTGATAATCTCACGAAAAATATTAACCGCCGCCAAACCGATTGAGGCCAATTTAACACTCAAACGTTGGCTAAGATGATGGAATTGTTGTTGAAAAGTCGGCCTGTCGGCATCCCGAATCTGGTCCCGAGTGGGAGCACTCCGGCCCGTGTAGCCAAAACGCGTGGCAGCGGGCAGCGCTGGCGGAGCAGCAGGAGTTTGAAAGAAGAAAGGCAACGCTGGAGGCTGGGCTAAAATTTTTCGTATCAGATTATTGGCGTTTGTGGGCACGTACAGCTCCGAGGGACGAAAAACAATATCGCAGTGAGGTGTTCGGTGGCAGAAATCTTCGAACCTTTGAAGAGCTGAGCAAGGGCTGCGCTCCTGGAAGCAGGTCACCTGAACGACATTGTAGAATATGGCTCCCAACGTGTCGGCGGTCTCTGCAAGGAGAATTTCCGAAAAAATTATTTGAATTTTGTTCAATCTTTGAGGCCTACCCGAATTCACTGCCTGCAAACAACGCCTCAAACGCGCATCACAGTCACAGTGTGAGCGTGTAAAAGTGCCCGTGTTGCAAAGGCCACGCCTGCACTCACCCACATTGAGTACATTTGGACAGAGATCGTGCTCGCGGCAGCAACGGTCCTCTTCATCGTGCGCACCCAAATCGTTGTAATCAGCAGCGGCATTACCTAAACAGATGATTAGTACGGTTTGAGCAGGCACCGTCACGCGTCTTACCTGGACCACACCATTTGGTGCCGGGATAGATAAAACCCAAACCACCACGAAACTCATAACCGTAGGAACCAGCCGTTTTGCAGACATCCTCCAGCTCCATCACCGACTCTCGGGGCACTTGACGGATACGCCGCGGATCGGATTGCAGCAGCATACGTTGAATGTCGCCCCTGAAAAATGGAACATCAGCAACGGTTGGTTGCTTGGTTGACTGCACCGCCGACTCACCTGTCGGTGTGCATTCTGCAGAAGGGATGGCGCGATGACAGTTCCACCATAACCGTCATGGCTGTGTCCGAAATAAGCACCGCCGAGCTGGTGACTTCCGTAAACGGTACAGTCACGCAACAGACTACGGCCAGACAATACAGAGACGCCCAAAGAGTTTGCGACATGCTGAAAGAAAGTATAATCGAATAAAAATAGTTTAAAGAGGTTTACAAAAGGTACAGATAACGCTCGATTTATATGGTATTTGTTTTGTGCGATTTCAGTCTAACACGGTTAAAGACTGACAGAAGAACTGCGAATAAAATAAAACGTAAAAGAAAAAGACCTGAAACGGATTCACAGCATCGAAAACCTTCAAAGTCATGATGGTCAGTTTTATATTTTAGTAAAAAAGTAGCAAAAACTTTTTTAAATTATCTCTTTTTTTAAATATTTCATTAAAATTCAAAACTGAAAAGTCATAACTGAAGTCATTTCAGTCGTAAACACTGTAACTGTGTCAATGTCTAATAGACATTGTCTATCGGCGGAGTTAGCTTTTGTGTTAACGACACCATCAAAAGTGTTAGCTTTTTGCTATGGTTAAATCTTTATACTGGATTCTTCCTCTTTAACCTTACCCTTGTCGCATTCTTTGTGTGCAGCTTACAATTTTTTGTCTGCCTTTTTTCGCATTCGTATGCTCTTCTAAGAGCAACCAATTTAACCGGTCGCCGCTACCATTTACGGTCGTTTGAATTAACCCGTTTGTGAAACAAGTGCACAGCTTGGGCACAACGTGTTACGTTTTAGAGGCACGTCTTGAATCATCGAAAATTAATAATGTTAGAGAAGAAGCTTAACCTTTTAAGGTCTTCATTAAAAGTTGACTAATTTTAATAAATTAAATTAGAAACAATTTCACTGACTTTAAGCTGATTTTCAATTCAGATTATTTTATGGAGTTCGTTGAACTCTGATTTTAAATAGAAAGTTTTGCAATTTGTACGTTGCAATTTGTACTTTGCTATTTGTAGCTGCAGTAAGAAGAATAACAGCCATTTGCAAAAAAAAGAAATGTTAAAATTTAACGCGATTATTCACAAGCTCACTTTTAGCCGTCGTCGTCGTCTAAAACAGCCGTCGAGCACGAGATGCACGACATCTAATTTACTGTCGTCTGAAAATAGACGTTTACTGACGTCTACTGTCGTTCTTGCGAATAGTCAGCGCTCTTAGTCACCGTCAAGTCACCTAGTCGTGCCACTGTTTTGTGATACAATTTGTGTAAGCTAGCATTGAACATTTTATCTAGTACGCAAACCTCTTAGCACATTGCAACTGATGTGGGCGTAAAATAACACAAGTCACTTTTAGAACAAGTCAGCTTGTGAATACGACTTCTGCCCAAAAGTGACTTTTCAGAGACAACGACGACGAGGGACTCGGTGGGCTTGTAAATAAGCGTGTAAGTTACGCTAGTGATTTTTAGATACAAGTAACCGTTTAACGGATTGCTCTACTATATATTTAAATTGCTCTACTTTACTGTGCTCTAAATGAAATTATTTCAACAATTGTCGTGAGTACTATCAATCATAATAGAGTAATAAAATAATTGAATGGAGTTAACCGAGTAATCGAGTACGTACATATTTGGTTTTATGTAAACATTCATTCCCTTTTTTGCAACTACGAGTAGTATAGACCGGTTTGTGTCTAGGTTAAGTTCAACCAACGAATTTCAATGTCATCATTATGAAGACACGATTGATGACTTTTACTTAAACTTCGTTTCAGGAGTTTTTATGCTATGAAAGTTTTAGCTGTAGCTGCTGTTGTTGTTGTTGTTGTTGCTGCTGCTGCTACTGTCGTTGCTGTTGTTATTGTTTCCGTTGACTTTTTATGACATATTCATTCATAGTCTCGTTACTTTAGCCAAGCTTAAACGCTCGACTGCAATTTCGATGCTGCTACACTTATGCTCGTTGTTGCTGTTGTACTTGCTATTTTTTTATAGTGCAGTTATCACACTGCTATGTATACTCGTTTACCTTCTTTCGAGTTTCGCGCGAATGACTTTAATTAAATCTACTGCCAATGTAGATGATCTGTAAGATTGTAATCTTTTGGGAAGTTTTAATGAACTTCGTTGCATGTCCTTCGGCGCACCATGCACTGAATGAACGATTGAATGAATGAATGAATGCTTTAATTTCGACTTTTTTTAATTGTTGCAGTGACCTTTAGCGCCATCGTAAAATTAAAATGAACGAATTCGATACTGCAGCCGATGAGAAGTAGAAGCAATTATCAAAATTTATTGTTTTGTTGATTTCTTTTTGAAAATGTTTTCATTTTCAGGGAAAATTTTTAAAAGTTTATTAAGTTAAACTCTTTTAGGATTGAATGAATTCAAGACAAATCGAACGAACACTAAATTTGTTTGCTCTTAGTAGCCCCAAAATAGAAAATACAAGAAACTTTTCGATTCGAAACTTTTTCCACCATTACAATAATTAACTGTCAAAACTGTTTGGAGCATTTGGTTTCAGGAATTTAAAAAATATCCACACAAAAATTAAAAATTCTGAAATATTTCCAATGACATTAACCATAATTTATAGATTATTTTGAAAAGTGCATTTAAAAACTGATGAATTGAAATTTAACCTCAAAACTTTCAAGAAGAAAAAGAAGACGCGAAAAGTAAAAAACCATCAAAAAAACGTACCTTCGTCCATCAGTTGTTTTCGTTATTACGGAAGCGAAAAAAACAATCAATAACCCATTGAAGGTCTTCGAAGCGGATGGACACCGTCGTCACGCTGCTTTCGTGCATTGCAGAAATTATGAAAAAAAGTATAATTAATTCCTCACGCATTTTGCATGCAAGCAATCCGATGCATTATAACGAAACTGACCAAGAAACCAGAAAAAACTGCACACGACACAATTAGCAGCACGTTTAAAAATCAATCACCATTTATTATTGCAAAAAGAACTTGCTAATTTATCATGAAGTTGTGAGAAGAATCAGCGACTAAGCAAATACAAAATGACACGGAAACGGAAGTTCTCCATTTAACCTCTAACAAACTATGTAGACACTCATATACTTCACATCTCGTTTATAAAAAAAGGTTTTACTAAATATATGAGTTCGAACCGTAACTTTAATGAATGAGTACGAAAAGGTACACAAGCTTAAGAAAAGGTTTTGTAAAGTCAAAATCCTTACGCAAGATTTTTAAATGGCTAAAATTAACAAACCAAGACTTCTTCCTAAGAGTCAGAGTTGTCTAAACAAAGCCATTGAAAGGCCCAAAAAGGTCTAAGCAATGATCCCAACGCATGATTTTTAAATGGCCTTCCTAAAGGCCAAACATGTCTAAAGCTAAATGTCTACAACTCGTTAAAAGTTTTGATTTGATGATTTTTCTTTTTGACATTCGTAACTAATGAAGAGTTAGAGTAAGCAATCAACTAATTGGAATTATGTTGTCGTATATAAGGCTAAATTACAATTTCGGCTTTACTTGTAAATTCTTCAGGCAATGTTTTTAGAATAATTGTTTGTCGCTATGACACTTCTTCAGAAATTTACAAGCTTTAACCTGAAATCAAAATTTCAATTAATTTTAGTTATGCTTTTAAAATAGTTATACATAAATATTTTTTTTTTCTACAACTTTCAAGAAAGCCTTTGAACCGGAGATTCTTCACTTCTTAGTTTCTCTACGTCCTTCTATCTTTATTTCTTTCCGCGTGTGTATTATTTGATAATTATTTCTTATAACAGCCGGAGCGTCTACAAATTTCATGAAATTTATTCATTTTGTGTTGGTTTTTTTGACGTTGGTCAAACAAAGTCTGACATTATTTTCATATTTCTTCTCAACTTAAGAATATACGCTAGAATTATTATTAGCAATCTTTGTTTAATATCGCAGATATATGCTAATATATGCTTTTTTTTTTTGTGTATACAAAAAAAAATAATTTGCTTGAATGTTGGCGACGTTTGACCAACAAAGTGACATTAAATAACGTTCAGTGGCTTTGAATTTAGACACTTTTTTCTATAATTCTTTTCCATCATATTGTCGTGGGTTTAACATTTTACCATTCTTTTTCCTTCTACCATTTTCCCTTTCTTTTTTTTTGACCGGCATGAGAGGGTCATTCATGTCATGCAAAGGGTTAAATAGAAAAAAGGAAATGAAATCTATACCGAAAGGAAAGTAAAAAAAAAATACTTTCAAGTTCACAAAGCAAATGATTTATTGAAGGCACGAGTATCCAAAATTAATTGGATTTCAAGCTATTATGTTGAAATTTTTCTTATTATGTTAATTATCTATAAAAATTATATATTTAAATATTAAAAGCGGTACCCGGTACCCGAAAATTTTCGACAACGACCCAGTAAGAAAATACTCAGAAACCAGCTTTTCTGCAGTCCTTTTTGTGCGATTTTTATGCGGTTAGATAATATATCCATGATATGTTTACGAGCAGTATTAATAGAGAGTATGTGAGAGTATATCACCTTGGATTATATGAATACCGGATTATATTTAGAATATCAAAATGAAACATAAATATTTATATACAAAAATTTTAATTTTTTAAAAAGTATTAATTCCTTGTACCTATTCCTTGCATGCCAAAATTGCGGCATACCAAAAAAAGAAAAAAAGCCGGCGCTGATGCTGATGCTGAAAGCAGCTACCACACTTTAGCAACAACAACAACAACAACTCCACCAAAAATTTAATATGAATCTGTACCTACTCGTTGGTGTGACCTTCAAAGTGTGGGTGTTTGGGTGATTTCAATTTCGGTTTGACATTTAAAACGTCCTTCCCGGATTAAAAATTGATTCGCAGTGAATGGTTTTCGGAGCAAATTACATCAAATTTTAAACTATTAATAAACAATGAAATGAAGAAATTTTATTAATTTTTAAAAATTTATTTTTATAAATTTTATAAATTAAAGTAGAAATCAATTTTCAATGAATTTTGTTTCAATATCGTTAATTACAATGAAATAAAAATCATTGGTCTTTTATGATCTTTTTTATATTTTGTCACTTATCACGATTATTTTTTTAAAACTTTACGCCTTTGAGCTAAGAAATTTAAAAACATTACTTTTTTTTAATTTTTAACACTTCTTGAGAAAAAAATGTAAAATGCTTTTATTGTTATCATTGATTTATTTTTTATTAATATTAAATTTATTTACCTGTTTTTATATTTTGTGTAATATTCTGTTAGGTTTTTTATGAATGTTATTGCTTTTTTGCTTTTTTTTAGTTTTATTTACTAACGCTTAACGCTCGAACGACCGTAAGAAAATCGGCGATTCCAAAAACAATCAACCAGACGCAGCAGCAGCACCGCAATCTGTCTGCACTCAACGCTTTAACGAGAAACACTGTTTTTGATTGATTCTTAAGCGAACTCTTCAACTGGGTCTTCGTCTGGGTCGGTCGTCGGTAGACCAACGAACCGAGTGGAGGTGGTGATGTTGACAATTGAGGAAGCCAACAATAACATCCAGTGCAATCAACATGCAGTACAACAAAAACAATAGCCGAAGAAAAACACGTTACTCATCTTGTAAGCATCAGTTGATAAATAGTAAAGCAATATACTTGTAGTACTTTTAACATACATACATATGTATATTTATTCTTTTTTGAATTCTTCCAACTCTTTCCTTACCTTGTGGAAACGCTTTCGAGAGCATACGTTTATGCAAATAAACATTTTTGTAGTGCAAAAATTAGCTCATTATTAGCGAGAGAGAAGAGAGAACATTTTCTATAATCAGAGAAAGAAAAACCAGAGCCTTGTCGTGCCGTTCTCTTTACTCAAAGCTTTTTTATATGGTTCGATAACTTTAGTTAGTAGGTGCATTATTATCGCTGTTGTTGTTTTGATTTCTGTTCTCATTGTTCCATAATGATTTTCATGGTCATTCGTTCGGCTTTTGTCGTTTTTTTTTAATTCATACTTTCTTCTCAAGTGAGCGAGCATCATCAATCGGTGGTTGCTGCCGTTGGCGTTGTTGGTTGAAAGGGAAAGACACCTGTTGTTTATGAGTCCCGTGCGAAGGCTTTGTTTTTGTGTTTTTGTTTTTGTTTTGGTTTTAGTGGGAGCGAATATATTGTGGTTGGTTTTATTCTATTGTCAGTTGTTGTTGTTGTTGTTGTTGTCTCGTTTAACTCTCTTCAGCCGTTAGCGGGAGATTAGTTTGGTTTTGTTATTGAATTGTACTTTTTGGGTTTCTTGTTGGTCTGATGGAGGTGATTATTTTTTTTTTTATTACTGTTGTTGTTGTTGTTGAATGAATTTTTTTCTGTCCATGCTTTTCACTTCCTGTAAAGTAAAATGATTTTCGCATTTATAATTGTTGCTTTTTCTAAAATGCAATTTCTCTTACACGAAAAGCAATCCTACCTTTTATACCTACCTCAAACTCGCCTAATTCTTCCTTCTCCACCGTTGAAGAAGAGCTTTCTTTATTATACAAATTTCTTTTTCTGCAATAACTAAAACTTGTTCTTACCATAACTTGTTCTGCTTCTCCTGATCTTTTGATTCATTATTTATCCTTTCTCTATTCTTCTGTGTCATATTTTGTAAGCTCAAATTCTTCTGATAATTCTGATATGCCATCAGAAATCTGGTCAGAAATCTGGCCCTAAGAATATCCAATTAATAAATATCAAAAACACTCGGATTCTTCTTCCTTGTTTTGGATATAAGAAAACAGCTCTTGTTGGTTTATTTATTTTTTTATTAATAATTAAATTTTCATTTCATTTATTCTCAATAATATTACTTTATTGTTTATATTATATTTATTAATAATACAATCTTTCGCAATTTGTTTTTTTTTCTGTCAAGCAAATTTCTTTTTCTTTTACTTTTTTATTTTTACTTTTACTTGCTACCTTCACCTCTTCTTCTTCTTATTCCTCTTCTTATTCATACTTTTTATCTTCAGCTTCTTTCTGCTTCTTTCTTACTCTCGATCCATCCGTTCTTGTGTTGTTTAATTTCTTTTTAATCTTAATTAATTATTATTTTTATTTGTAATAATAATATTATATATTTATGTTTATGTCTATATCAATATATCATTATATCATTCATTCATTAATTTATGTACATATCATAAGTTCCATGATTTATTTCTTCTTCGTATTCTTCTTCTTTTGCAAACAATATCTAGTGTTTTTCACTGTGTTTTTGCCTCTTAATGTTTTTTGTGTTTGCAATTCATAATAAGTTTATTGTTTTTTTTTAATTATTTAATTAGGCTTTTTTGCTGTTTAATGTTTAATATTTTCAATGTTTAAAAAAGTTTTCATGAAAATGAAAAATTTCTAAATTGTTGCTGTTGTCGTTAATCATGCTGCTGCTGCTACTGCTGCTATTTTGTTGTTTTATTCTACATATACTTGTCTATATAAATGTTAATTATGCATATTCGTATATATAGATTTTTATATGTGTATATATATTATATTTATTGATTTATTTATAAGAAAAATATTATAAAGTATTTTTTTTTTGGGTTGTCAGACATATTTGTTTTTGTTTCTTGCGGTTTTTTTTGTAGATTGCACCATTTTTTAAGGAGTATGCGTTTTTGTTTTTTATTGTTCACATTTTTTGTTATATTTTTTACAAAAAATTATTTAATAACGGAGTAAGTATTTTTGAGGGGGAAGGGTTAAATCCTGTTACAAATCGTATATAATTTTATATATAATACTTCGTACATGCCATTCAAATTTTTAGATAATTATATATATATATATATATATATATATTTGTAAGTAATTTTTTACATTTATTTTACTGGAATTGTATTTTTAAGTGCTGAAAAATTGAAGAAAAATATTTGTTTAAATTATTTAAACAAATTATATTAAGCTAACTAAAATTAAATAAATTAAAAAAAAATAAAGTAAATAAAATTTTGTTTAATTTCTTACTAAAAAATCTACTTTTACAATTTTAAAAAAAAAAATAAATAAAATGAATTTAAATACAAAAACATTAAAATAAAAGAGTCTTAAAAAGATTTATATAAAAACAATATCGAGCTAATTTATAAAACAAATTTTAGAAATTTTAGAAATAAGTAATAAAAAGCTTATAACAAAAAATAAAGTAAAAATAATGAATTTGCATATATGACAAATAAATAAATAAATTTTATAAATAAAAAATAAATAAATTTTTAAAAATAAATAAAATTACAAATAATCAAATTATAAAATAATAAAAAGTTGATAATAAAAATTTAATATAAGAAAATTAATAAATAATAAATTTTATTTGTTAAAAATATGTAAATCAGAAACTTTTCTAAATAAATAAAATGTTTTCAAAAAAATAGAGATTGAAAACCAAAATTAAAATAAACAAAACAAACACACAATAAAGCTTATTTTTAATAAGACTTAAGAAACTTTTTTTAATAAAACTAAAGAAACTATTTTTAATAAAACTTTTGAGAAAATATTTTCTCAGTATATGTATACAAAACTGGTTTTTATTTTTTTTTATTTTAGTTGTTTATATAGTGATATATAAAAGATATTTCTTACAACATTTTATCTATTATCTTGTTTAAATTAAATAATACTTTCTTCAATAATTTGTAGGTAATTATTTAATTTAATAAATTCCATATTTTCTTTGTTTTTTCCTTTAAATTAATCTCATCTTTTTCCAGTACTATTGAAAATATTTTATATATTTTATTTTGACGGCAAGGCTGTTTATTAATTAATATAATTTTTCCTTAATTTTTTTACGTAAAAGAGCTAACTAATTTTTTTCAAATCTTTTTCGAATTTTTTTTTGTTTGTTTGCTGAGTTAAGGAAAATTTTTGTATGTGGCTGTGTGTTCTCTTATTATTAAAATATTATCGTTTTTCTTACTTTCTTTTCGTCTAAAACGTCGAGCATGTTTTAGTGTTTTTTCTAATGCAGCACACGATTTATTTATAAAATTTATTATTGTACATTCGATCGATTTGTCAATTATTAAATAATTTTCATTATTCTTTTGTGTCCTTAAGAGTGTTTCCTCCGTCAGTGCTTTTGCAATTGGTTTGTTTTAAATTAAAAATGGCGCCAGTTTCAAATTCTTTGTACCAGAAAAGCACCAACAAAAAGTTATTCTTTTTTAAATTGTTTTTTTTTTAAATTATGCAATATTAAATATTTAACAACCTTGAGTTTCTGTTTTTTTTTTATTAAAATTAAAGTGTATGAATTTTTTTGTGTGCGAATTTACGAAAGAAGTCATTCGAATTTCTTTCGGAAAAGCAAGAAAATTTATTCCTTCATTTATTTCTGATACAATTAAACTATGTTTTAGTTATAATGTTTTTGCATGTTGAAATGCAACTTTTTTATTTAAAACTGAACTTAATTCATTAATTCACTTAAGAATAAAAAAATAATTAATCTGAAAAAATAATTTCAGATTAATCAATTCAGAATTAATTTGAATTGAATTCATCCGCAAATAATAAATATTTTGTATATATCCGAAAATAAGAAATCTTTTGAACTAAAAAGTTTCAACTAAATTCACAAAATAATGTGAATAATGAATAAACAAAATGAAACTTTTTATAAAGTTTCAACTAATTAGCGAATTCCGAAAAGAAAAAATTAACCGGCCAGCAGTGAAGGAATTTGTCCCTAAAGAAACTATGAATCACAAAGAACCATCAATTCATCAGACCATTTTGATTCATCTGAAAATAAAAAATGAATCGGTAAATGAATTAAAAAACGAATAAGAATAGAAGAAAGAGAAAAACTCACTTATAATTTCTTATTAAAAAACTAAACCTTAGTGTATTTGTTTTTGTCGCTAAGATACAAGTATAAAAAAATGACAATGAATTGAAGGAAAAAAACAATCGTTTTATTTTATTTGCAAATGATTTTTTTTATTTTGAAAAATCATCAATCATCAATCAGTAAGCAGCACTTAAAAAATTAAATATTATTAATTAAAAAAATAATAAAAATTTTTAAATAAGTCATATGTAAACTAACTAAGGTTTTATCGAAGAATTTTAATTTAATTTAATATATTTCATGTTTTTTTTTTAATTTTAGCTTTTGTTCTTTTGTTTCTTTTTGTTGTGTTGGGCTTTTTTAATAAACAACAAATAAGCCTTTTTGCAAGTAAAAAAGGTATTTTTTTCACGTTAAATTATAAATTTTGTTTATTTAGTAATTAATTAAAAATAAGGAGAGCAAACTTAATTTTATTTTCAGTTGTTTTTGCTTTTCTGTTATTTAGTGTTAAGCAGAATTCTTTAGCGATTTTACAAACTTTTAAGAAATATTTGTTGTTGTTTCAATCGTTAAAAAAATCACTTCTTTATAATTTTTTTTTGTTTTGCGTTATTTTTTTTTTAATTTTATATTTATTAATTATTTTGCTCCATCACGTTTTGCGTTTGTTGCGATTGCTTTTGCGTTAAGGTTTGTTAAATTGTTATTCTTTATTAAATATATCTCAAAAGTAGTAAAATAAAATATTAAAAAACTAAATAACTACTAAAGTTTACTTCATCCATTTTATATTTCTTTTTATATTTTTACAGTTTTTTTTTTAATTGAATTTTGTTTAATAGTATGTATTTTCTTTTGCCATATAAGATTTATATTTATGCTTTAAAATTTAAGGCGTAAAATTATGTTTTTTAAAAAAAACTAGCATAAAGAAATTGTTTCTTGAATTCTTTTTTCTTAGAAGTATTTCTTTGCAAAGTTCAAAAAATAAAAAAGAAATTTATATTTCTTTTTTTTTGCTGTTGTTGTTGTTGAAGGTTACAACTTTTTGTGGTTTCATTGTTGTTTTTTTAACTTTAGATTTTTATGATTAGTTTTAAATTAAATTTAAATTTAAGTAAGAGTATATAATGTATATAATAGAATAATAAAAAATTTTAATATTTTACAGCTTAATTTCGTGTTTTTATTGTTGTAATTAATTAGTCTTAACATAGTTGGTTGGTTGGTTTGTTGTTGTTGTTGTTGTTGCAGTAGCTTTAAAGATCTTAAGAGAGAAAAGAGCAAGAAACAAATGAATTTAACAAAAACTAATTGAAAAAAGTAAATAAAAAACGAAATAAAAAGCAAAAGCACTTCCTTGATTATTAAACACAAAGACATAAAAGTTATGCGCAAAATTAATAAATTAACACTCAAACAAACGAAAATTTTATCATTTAAAAAAAATTGTTTAATTATTTTGCACTCATTTTTGCAATTTTTTTTTTTTTTTTTGCATTTTGAGTGTGTTCCAAATTTTGTAGTTCACTCGAAATCAATTATATTGTAATATCAATATTAAAAAAAATAAAATATATATGTATGCATTTTTAAATATATAGCAGTAAAGTATTTAAATACAAGTAAATTGTTTTTATATTAAATTAATTGTTATTAGAATTTTCTAAATTTGTATTTATAATTTTTGTTTAATTAATGAAAGCGACAAAAATAAAAAAGAAAAACGATTGTGCCGCCGCCATTTACAGTTTACAGTTAATGGAAGCAACGAAAAATCAATTTATTTGTTTATTCATTTATTTCAGAACTTATTTTTTTAATGAATTTTGAATTTTCAATGAATTTTCTTATTTTTAAGGAATTTTTTTTTGGAAAGAAAACTTTCGATTTTAAAGAATCATTTTAAATTGTGAGAAAGTTCGTGTTTCTTTAGAAACACTAAAGTTGAAATGATGAAAAACAGAGCATCAAACCGTTGATCAAACTGGTAAAAAAAAGTAACTTACTAAGAAACATTAATTCTTAGAAAGTGTTTTAATTTTTTGTCTCCAAGCATTCAATTTTCTCCTGCATAATTTCTGAATTTATAAAGCAAATATTATTTATTCCGGATGAAAATGAATTTCTGAAAAAATAAAGTCTCTTCTCGCCGAAAGAGAGGGAGAGAGAGAGAGAGAGAGAGAGAATAAGTTGGTGGTTGAAGTGAGAGATCTATAGGCAAATAGATAGATAGAGGGAAAGAATGAGGATTTGAGAAATGTGCTTTTTTTTGAGGAATCATTTTTTTAATCATAAGAAGAATGAGATAGGAAGTAAAACAGATTAAAGAAAAGAGTGAGAGAAAATGGGACAGAGACAACAATTAATTTTAAGTAGAAGCTTGCCTTCTTTTGCATTAAAAAGCCATATTTTATCTCTCTTTTTCGTTTTCCTGATTTTTTAATGAATATTTGAATTGTTGTTGTTGTTGTTGCGGTTATGTTGTTTCTGTTATTATTATAAACATTATATATTTTTTATTAATGTGTACATTATATAATTATACTTATATCTATTATTATTATTATTATATCTGATTATTTTTATTTTAATTATTAATTAATTTAATTTTACATGCTTTTTCTCTTTTTTTCTTTGTTGTCAGTTGTTTTTTTTTTTTTTTTTTTGTTTTGTTTTGCATTTCTTCTAAACAACTAACTGTGTTTTTAACTTTAAATATTTGAATAATAAATCAATATTTTCGGTTTTGTTGTTTTTGCATAATTTGTGTATTCTTGCTTTCAGATTGTTTTTGTTTTTTGCATTCTCGTACGTGAGTGAAAAATTGTATTTATTTATTTATGTATGTGTGTATGTGTGTGGGTATGTGTGGCTATGTCTCGCATTTTGAAACATTCACCCTCATAATTTATTTTATTGTATTTGTATTTTAAGGTAGGTTATGCTGCTTGCTTTTTTTAACATAAATTATTTTTTTGAAATATTTCTTTTTCTTCTTCTTCTTCTTCTTTCTCTTCCGGTTTAAATGCGCCATTTCAGCTCATAGGCCCGCCCACGCTAACGCCTGCACTGCTGTCGTCTCTCTGCCGCCCTCTTTGTCGCCTCATTTAGCGCCTCATTTGTCCCGGAACACAACCCACTAGTAATAGTTGATGTAAAAGTTGCTGCTGTTGTTGTTGTTGTTGTTGCTGTTGTTCATGTTATTATTATTCTCCTTGGCATACGAATGGTTGTAAGCATGTTGGTAATCGTAACTATTATTCGATGCTTCCAACCTTGACTGAGCCAATCGCTGTTCCTCTACCCGCCGCTGCTGTTGTTGTTGTTGCTGTCCATTCATTATGCGTTTGTCGGTCGTTTGTCCTGCTCTCGTCTGGCGGCCAGTCCTCTGCACCCACAACAACTAATCTTCATCGCTCAGCGCTTCATATTGCGCCGATAGCAAAGGCTTCGGTTCGGCTGAGGCCGTCGATGACGCCACCGAAGACGCTGCATTTTGCTGTGCCATCATGTTGGGCATTCCACCGACGATGCCGCTCGCCCCGCCGCCCACACCAACACCGACGCCTCCACCACCGCCCTCATTCATGGCATGCGTTTGATGATGTGACGCATGTTGGTGCTGCTTGCCGCTACCGGCACCATGATGCATCGGCGGCGGCTGATGCGTTGCATTCATTTGCGGCGGCGGCGGCGGCAGACCCGCCGAACTCGGCACGTTCAGTGCACTGAACGGATAGGCGTAAGTGGTTGGAGCGAACGTCGTCACTGGCGGCTGCTGGCTTTGGTAAGCGCTGATCGGCGCTTGTGGCAGCGGCAGCGGCGGCGGCGGAGCACCGCCGTGATGGCCATCGCTGTTCGCTGCATTGGCGGAGGACGAACGACGGCTGTCGGCGCCACGTTCGTCGTATTGGTTGGGCGTTTTGCGCGAACCGTGACCATCATGCATCACGTCTTTGGCGCTCGATGCGAGGCGATGGTGTTCATTGTGAGCGTGATGATGCTGCTGCTGCTGTTGTTGCTGTTGCAAATCGTCGGCCCGGCGCTCGTCTTCGGTGCGCATCGCCTCGACTATGCGGTTTTTCACATACTTCATCGTGTCGAATTGATGATTGGGCACCACAGAAACGCCGCCACCACCGCCGCTGCTGCCTGCGGGGCCGGCTGTGCCACCGCCGGGCATGCGTTGATCGTGCGGCGCTGCAGGCGGCAACGCCGACCCTCCCCGCGGCCCCATGGGAGGCCCTGCCGGCGGCGGCGGCGGCGGCGGTCCGTGCGGATGGAAGTAATGCGCCGAGGGACTGGGCTCATGCGGCCCCGGAGGAACAGCAGCTGCCGCTGCGGCTGTCTGCTGCAGTATCAATTCGTGCATGTACTTGCGCGGACTGACTGCCTGCGGCATGCGAATTATTTGACGTTCATCGCCGGGCGTATTCGAACGCCCACCGGAGCCCGAAGCGGTGTTCGCAGCACCGCCGGCTGTCTGCAGAGTGGCCTTACTGCGCTCGGCGGCAGCCGCCTCCGCTTCCTTCTGCTGCATGCGGCGATTGTACTTCCAGCGGTCGGGCGTCACTATGGATTGCGGGTCCTGCATGTACGGCAAGTAAGTGGGCGGGGCTGTGCGTAAATGCATGGGGTTGGGGCCATAGTCTTTGGCGATGATGGAGTCCGTGAGTTCGCCGAACGTAATGTTCTTCGTTAAAAGCTGCGGTTGCGGTTGTTGTTGTTGTTGTTGTTGTTGCTGCAGCTGCAGCTGCTGTTGCTGTTGCTGTTGCTGTTGCTGTGACTGCGACGAAGCAGGTGGCGGTTGCTGCACGGGCGGCCCACCTCGCGTTGTTTGTTGGCCCCGGGCCGACGGTAACTGCTGTGGGGCTTCGTGCTGGCTGCTGCTCGTAGCACGCTCGTTATCGAGGTCGATGTTGATAACATTTGGCGAGTTGGACTTTCCGTTATTCTCGGCGACAACCGCTGCCGCGTGTTGACGCGGCGCTGATATATCACGAGTGTTGTACTGAGAAAAAGAGATGCGCGTTAATAGAGGTTACTCGAGCAGAGCGTTCGATACTCACGTATGAGCTGCGTCCATGCTGAGGATTCGGCTCGGCGCTGCCCTGGCTGATCTGATGCTTGATGATGGCGTCGATGAGGCTCTGAGCCGACAGCGTGCCTTCCTGTGGAGCTCCGGGATGAGGCCTGTGGTAGCTGCGCATTAGTAAAGGACACAAACGAATGATGATGAATGAATGACGGAGACGGCGAGACGACAAGAGAAATACATATATTCGATTATTAATTATTGAGCCAAGTCGTTAAGATTGACAGCTGTGTTGAATTTCTGCAAATACTTACGGATCTCTCTCGCGATCGGGTATCGCGCGCGGTGGCCCGCTCTCCGGCGGCCCGCGCATGTAGTGCGAAGTGCTGCCGCTCGCATTGGCCGCTGCGGCTGCTGCTGCCGCCGCCGCTGCGTTGCCGGCATAGATACGCTCCATGCGGCGTCCCTCACGCTCTCGCTCGTCGGCCACTCGTTCCTGTTCGCGGCGCTCGCGATCCCTCTCCCGGTCGCGCTCGCGTTCACGCTCACGCTCGCGATCAATGCGCTCGCGCTCGGCGTGCATGCGCTCCTGGTGCGCCCTTTCTATGCGCTCACGGTCCATGCGCTTGAACATGTCACGCTCGCGCTCGATGCACGCGTGCATGCGCTGATCGCGCTTCACTTGTTCCATGCGACGGTGCATGTCGGCGGCGGCTGCGTTCGCTGCTTGCTGCTGGCGATATTGATGTTGTTGCTGGGCGGCGGCCGCAGCCGCTGCGGCCTGTTGTTGCTGCTGCTGCTGCTGCTGCTGCTGCTGCTGCTGTTGTTGTTGCTGTTGTTGGGCTGCCACCGCGGCGGCTGCCTGCTGCTGCTGATGATGATGCTGGATCTGCATCGCCATGTGTTCGCGGTTCATCTGATAGCGCAGCTCGTGGTGCGACGGCGGCTGCTGCGACTGCGGCTGCTGCGGAAGTGGCGGCGGCGGCGCCGCATCGTGGCGCACCTGCTTCTCCTCCTTTTGAGGGACGGGAAGTTGTGGTTGCTGGACGGCGACGTCCACAAACGACGAGAACGCATCATGACCAGCTGCAACGCAAAAAGGAAAAAGGACAAATGAGATTTGGAAAGCAGCGAAAATGCTAAGAGGACCAAAAGCCGTCCTTACCGGGCGGATAATTGTGCGGCATAACCACGTGCATTCGATTTTGAGGCGGTGCCGCAGGCGAAGGCGGCTTCGATCCGGTATTATGCCGCTGTATAACGCCCTGACGCTGCGGCGGGGGCGTGCGATGGGGACTAGGAGTACTGCAGATGAGAAAACGATTATAATCACATTGAACTCGGTTGCGGTCCGTGAAGGACTCACCTGTTGGCATGATCGGCCGGCGACGCGCGACTGGTGTAGTCGGTGCGGCCGCGTTCCTTGTCGTAGTAGACCAGGCCACTGTTAGAGCTGCTGCCGACACTGTTGCGTGGCGACGGCGACTCCTTGTCCGAGCTGCTGCCGCCTCCACTGCCGCGCGAAACATTGCGTTGCTGTCCCTGCATTTGCTGGGACGTCATGTAGTCGTGCATCACAATCTGGCGAGTGCTCAGCACCGGCGACTGGTCCACGGCGCCGTAGGGAGATCGAGCGTACGGCGAGTTGACGCCGAAGTTTTGCGCCGGCGGTGCCTGCGGCGAGGACTGTTGCGGCGGAGGCGGCTGCACCACGTGATGGCCCGGCGGCGGCTGCTGGGCCGGACTCTGGCGCTGTTGCGATGTCTTGTAGTACTCGTAGGCAGCGCGCTTGCTCTCCTGCAGGTGATGGGACGGCATGTGGATGGGCGTGCCTTGCGTGATGGAGCCGAGCTTGTTGGCCTCGCTGCCTGACGGCGGCGTCTGACGCAGCATGGACGCGTCGAACTTGGGACTGAGAGTCGCCGGCGCACCGTGAACGATTAGCTGCGGCTGCGAGTTGTTCACCGGTGTACCGTGCGTTATCGAGCCTTTCGGTCCGGCGGGTCCTACTCCGGTGGCGGCCAATAGCTGTTGTTGCGAAGGCGAGCCGGCTTGCGTGACGTGCGGATGCGTCGGATGCGACGCGTGCATCATCTGGGGACTGAGCTTGGGTGGCAGCTTCGAGCCGGACTTTGTGCTCCCGCCGGTCGACGATTGCGCCGGCATCTGCAAGTGGGCGGGTGGCTGTTGCGTCGGCTGCTGCGAGCCCACCAACAACGCTTGAGATCGTCCGCCGGGGCCGGGCTGTGTTATGGAGATGGGAACAGGTACTTGCGACACGTAGAGAGAGCCGGGCGGGGGCGCCTTGCCCACCGTGGCGGGGTGCGGATGGTACAGATACGTCGCATTCGGCGGGCCAATCAGTGGCGACTGCTCGGGGCCGCGGTAAATTGAGGGCGCGTTGCCAACATGCTTCACGGACGCTGGCGGCGGAGGCTGATGGTGTCGCGAGGGCCCATCGTTCGAAGAGGTGTGCGGCGAAGGTCCGTCGCGTCCGTGTTTCTTAATGGACAAGTCGAGCGTTTGCGGCTCCGGTTCGTTGTGGCGTTGTTGCTGCTGTTGCTGCTGCTGCTGCTGCTGCTGCTGCTGCTGCTGTTGATGTTGGTGCAAGGCTGCGGCTGCGGAATGTGGCGGTGGCTGAGCGCCGGCAGGCAGTCCGAATATAATGGTGTCTGCTGGATGTGGCGGAGGTGGCGTGTGCAACACGGTGTGCGGCGGCGGCGGCGGTGGTGGCGCCGCATTGCCGCCGGCGCCAGTGAGCTTTACGGGCGTAATGGTCGCCGTAATGCCATGCTGGTGCAGTAGACTCTGCGGACCGGGCATGTGGGCGCCGGCAGGCATGTGAGAGTTGACCACCGAGAGAGTGGCCAAGTTGTCCGCTGCTGATTGACCACCGCCCATTGCCGAAGAAGCAGAGTTGTTCGATTGCCGAGTGGAGCCTATCGGTTGGCCGTGGGCCTGCTGCTTGACCAACGTGGAGCCGTCGTTGCGAAACTCGCGCACAATGGTCACATCGTTACTGGAGCTGTTGCCCAGCGAGGACGTGGAGCTGATGTCCCGTCGTTGCGGCTCCAAGCACAGCTTTCCGACATTCTGCAGCTGGTTGGCATGACTGCTCAACGCCGACTTGGCTGGTGGCGGCCCCTTCTGCTTCAGCGAACGCTCGATGACCGTGTACAGGAAATCCTGCACATTCATAGAAGGCTCGCGCCCCGGCACTAGCAGGGCTTGCGAGGACGTCGGCGGCACTGACGGGCCGTTCGGCTGTGCGGCATTCGCTAGTGGCAGACACGAAGTGGTGGTCGTGGTGGGCGGTGGTGCCAGACCGCTGGCGGACATGCCGGAGCAATTTGCGGCGCCGGTGTTACTGCCGCCGCCGCTGCCGCTGCCGCTGCCGCTGCCACTGCCGCTGCTTAATATCACTTTCGGACTCTGACGATTAGCCGGCGAATTCTCGTTCTCCTCGTCCGCGGTCTCCGTGGCCGACGAGTCGTACTCCTCGGATGTTTTCTGCTTCTTGGGTGCTTGCCCGAGCGGCGGCAGCAGGCGCTCATCCGACAACGACTTGTTGCTGCCCGTCGAACCAGAAGAGCTGATCGTGTGGTTGCTATTGTCGACCACGACGGAGCTGCTCGACACAACGCTCTGCGGCGCCGTCTGCGGCTTCTGCAACGCGTTGTGCCGCAGATGCGCAAGCGCCGGACTGTCCACCGAAGCCGTATCGCTGCCGCCGGCATCCCGCTCGTCGCACGACGAGGTGCTGGCATCCGATTCGTCGCCGTCCGTGCGCCGATCCTCGTCGGCCAGATTGGTGTGCGGATCGAGCTTGCGCCGTATGCGCATCAGGCAGGCCGAACAGCAGCGCGTGGCCTGTGGCGGTATTTGGAATTCCTGCACGATGGGATCGCGCAGGTCTGCGGGCAACTCGTAGAGGCGCGGCGGTATGTTGTGCAGTCTTTTCGCGCGGTCCTTGGGGTTCGTCGGACACGTCGGCAGCGGGCAGTTCGGGTAACGATTGCGCACCGACTTGCACTGGCACGAATTGCAGACACGCGCCCCAGCCGGTATGGTCTCGTCCGGTATGCCGTACTGTTGACCGCGGCCCTTCTTGAGAGGTCGTGTTCGGGGACAGGCATCGGCTTTACAAACGAAGCAAGGATTGAGTTTGTCTGTAACGAAACAAGAAAATGAAAGAGATTAAACTTAGAAGTCACTCAGAACAAAGAGAGCGAGAGAGAGAGAGAGAGAGAGAGAAAGAGATGATTCTTAAGAGAAAAGAAGAAATTAAAAGAGAAGAGTGTTTCGCCTCCTTCTTAATTTTTTTTCCCCCAAACTTTGCTTTCTTATTTATTACAGAGACTACAAACAAAGACATTGCTTTCGGTCTTCAGAGATTATATTTTGTAAAATACTTAAAATACGATAATATCGGTTAAATACAATTATGAATATTGAAATTAGCATGTTCAGCAACATCAAAGCTTAAGGGAAGGACCCTTCTTTTTCGTCCCTTAAATGCTGCGTCTGCTGCGAGTCCACCAAACAATTAAAAGGAAAGAGGAACGGACGACCGTTCCTACAACACTACGAAGGTAACACAAACGGAAGCTCTCGTCGGTCTATTGTCTCCGGTCCAAGCTCGATGGCTCATTCCCAAAGGATTTAAAGAGTGCTCGCTTGCTTTACTCTCGCGTTTGGGTTGAGTTTGAGAATTTTATTTTTAATCATGGCAATTGAGAGAGACTCAGACCTCAGTGCCTCAAAACCACACTTTCGACTCGCCCCCCGTTTTCCATTCACCCTCCCAGAGGTATTCGTACCCTGCAGCTCCCTGCATACACTCCGGGAGGATACACTCCGTCGTACAACAATAACACTTAGCAAATGTTGAGAATTATGTGAGTTAATAACATAAAAAATAAGCTAAAAGCGGCGGAATGTGGAGAAAAAGTTATCTGAAATGGTCTCTCTCCCTTTGGCCTGTCTTAATTTGGCTAATAGAAGTTTCATTAAGAATTCTCTTTGCTAAAGAAATAAATAGTAAATAATAATTTTCAAAAATTGTAAAAAATATTCATATCTTCCTTTCGGAAAATAAATGGAAAGCAAAGAGATTAAGAAATAGTCTTAGTTCCGAGCATGGATAATACAGGGTCCATCCATTTTCTCTTTCGGAAAGTAATAGACTTTATGAAGAACTTGGCCATTATGCGTGAAAAACTATATCGTTCAAATGTCCTCCACGGGACCTTTTGCAGGCCTCAATCCTTTTGAGGTAATTTTCGATGATTTTTTGACACAAGTGGGGCAATAATTCGGCCATAACTTGACGTATGTCATTCTTTAAATGCTCCAAAGTTGAAGGATTGTTCGCACAAATACGGTCTTTTGCGTAGCCCCACAAGAAGAAATCCAAAGCCATCGGATCGCACGCTTTTGGTGGCCAATTAACATCGCCAAATCGCGAAATAACGCGTCCTGGAAATTTCTCACGCAGTAATGCCAAAACCGGCCGTGTTGTGTGTTTGAGAAAGAGCTTCTTGTCAAAGAGCTTTGATAATAAATAAAAATATATACAATAAAGCTGAAAAACGATAAAAAATTCAATTCAAAACTCTCGTAATAAGTTGAAATTGGTATAAAGTAGAAACAAGTACCGGAAAGCGCCTCTTTTCCTTGACAGAATTCGACGGAAAAGTAACTTGAAACTTGAGTTTTCAAGTTTCTGTGAAAACCAAAACCAACCTTCACCGCAGAGTAGAAATTTAAACCCAAAATTAAAAATTCAAGAAGGAGGAAGGAAAAAAGGAAAGAAGGAAGGAAGTAAGGAGGGAGCTTAAAAAGAGTCAACTCAACTAAAAAATACGATAACTTAGAACCAGATCCAGCAAATTCAAGGAATAAAATATTACCAAATACAAAAAAATCTTGTTTAAAAAGCAGAAAAAATTAACGATTTAAAAAGGATTAATACTAAAATTTATATAAAATAGCATTAAAAAATAATTTTAATTAAAAACGTTAAAAACCAAACTTTATGAAGTTTAAAATCAGCAGAAAAAAGCAATGATTTTTTTCCTGTCATCACAGACTAAAAAAGCAAGAGAGTAGGAGAAACCAAGGTAGAAAACCACAAAGAGAGGGACGAAAATGACAAGGACGTAAAGCAACCGAGACAACGTACACACGTACGCATAATTGTTAATAAGCTTGGCCTTTAAAAAAAAGTCGCCGTAATGCTGAGCAACTAGTTAATTAACTCAATTTGCGGTTAAATTTTAATTAGTCCCTGAGAGAAGAGCCAGAGAGAGAGAGAGAGAGAGAGAGAGACTGAGTGTTAACAAGAAGAAGAAGAAGAAGCAGATGGATGAAACACGACACGAAGCGTAAGAGCCCGCAGTTATGTTAAAAATAATTGGGTAAAGCTGCAAGCTGGAGAGAAGAGAGTAGAGGAGAGAAGAGCGAGAGATAATCAAGAGTACAGCCTAGAGAGATGGAGAGAGAGAGAGACGACGCGAGCGGGGAAAGACAAGTAGCGCGGAAATTGATACCAAGGGCTCCGGTTTTGGGAGGAAAGGGGTGGCTATAAGACACTGAAGGACCAAACCAAAAACGCTCGCTGAACGGTGCTGCTAATGGTGACGATGACGATGATGATGATGATGATGATGATGGTGGTGGTGGTTGCAAAAGTGTTTGTTGAGATTTAATTAGTGGAAATTATTTGTAAATGAATGAAATTGTTTTAATGAAAAGCAAATAAAAATTCCTAAAGCATGAACAAATAAAAACGCCGCAACAGAAAGTTGTTTGGAGTTAATTCATTTAATTGTTTTATAAAATAAACAATGGAGACGAAGGACGACGGACAAAGCAACAAAATAAGGCAAGGTTACAAAAACAACAAGAGAAGAAAGAATATTCACAAATTACGCGTTTTTGAAAATAACACAAAGCTACTCGACTCGTACGATACAATATAAAATCGATATATTAAGAAAAAAATTGAATCCATAATAAAATAGAATTTTATTCAAACCATAATAAAATAATGGTACAGAAGAGAACAAAAAAAAAAACCGACTGTCAATATTTTGAAGTAGTTTCCTTTAATTTCATTCAGATTCAGTTCAAAGCGAAAGCGCAGTCAAACTGACCACCAAAAATCAAGAAAAATGAATGGTCCGCTCCGTCTGTCCTTACAATTGACAAATCCGGTCCAGGCACCAGCACACGCTCCCAAAATACACACGCACACGGCACACGTATTCGTACTTGCAGATGCCAGCCAGTCCTCCCTTTCGATTCAACTCATCCCCAAAAACATCGGGGGGTAAAGAGCCCCTTTTTTACCCGCACCGTACGCCCTTCACGCTCCACGCTCTCCTCTCATCATCCTCAGCTCTCTCAATTTTTTTTTATTTACTCAGCGCCCAAAACTTGATGAAAAAGAAATTTCAAGTAATGGAATTATACGATATTATTTCAAATCGTTTTCTGCACTGCACAAATATTGAAAAAGAAAAAAATTAAAAATAAAAAAATAAAAAGCAAAAATCGTGAAAAGAAAAAAACGACAAGAAAAGCGAGAAAAGCGCTTTCAAGAAATAAAGAATCGACAAAGAAAACAGAAATCAAAGAACAAAGTTTTTTGTTTTTCTTGGAACATGTTAAGAGAATGAAACGACGACAAGGACAAATAAGAAGAAGGAACAGTACTGGCCTTCCTTACTCTTATACTCCACCCTGCATCCTTCCATCCACCCCACAACCCTTCATACCGCTGTCCCACGCGACTTGCGGTACGCCGCCACGCAATCACGCTCGAGACATTGATTGAATTATTAATAAAATTGATGAAAACAAGAAGATGAAAGATGAAGATGGAGAGGAAAAAAGTTTTTTCAGGATTGAATTGATGAAAAATATGAAAAAAATTAAACAAAAGGGAATAAGAGAACACGAACGACAAAGAGAGAGAGAGAGAGAGAGAGTGTGCAGTGGAAATGATTATGATTTAACTGCAAAGAAAATATATCTGAAATTTATGTACGCAAACTTAATTCCAAGAAAGTACATACATACATACATACATTCTCGACGTCGTCAGTGTCCAAAGATCGGCCTTCACCAACAGAAAAAAAACCAAAAGTTACAATAATTGAACAAATCTTTCTCTTTTTGCTTTTATAATCATAACCGAAAAAATGGCACTTAATAGTTAAAAAAATTTAAATTAAGAAGTTGTGCAGCGCAGCCACGTCGACCGTTTTTGCTTTGATTAAAATGATTTATTAAATAAAGCTGAGTTTTTTCTTTAAAAATAAACAAAAATTAAGCATCCTGCTTATTAATTGAGGAATACAATTATTATGTCTTTTTTAATAATCTTACTTTGATTTAATTTCAATTTTTTTAATCTAAACGAAAAACTGAAATTAATTCAATTAAGTCCAAATGAAGTCGAAAAAGCAGTCAAGATCAGTCGAAACCGGGTCGATATCAATTGACGCGTCAAAGCCGATACCGAAACCAAAACCAAAGTCTTTGAACCAGTCAAGAGCGATTAACAAGTCACGCTCAGTCATAGCTCAATCGACATCGTATCTTGTATCCAGAATAAACGAGGTAAAATCCTTAAGCTTTATTAGACTATTATGGCCGATTAAAAGTTTGCAATTACAAGGGCGAAATAATTGACATTTGACATTTATTTAACACCAGCAACTTGTAACATCTGACATTTTTGACATTTCTGTCACTTGACAACTGACATACGAGTATGCGCTGTACATAATGTCACATGAAACAAGCTAACATTTTAATTTACGACAGCAAAAAAAATAAGAAAACTAACACAAAAAATAATTATACGTAACAAATTAATAAAACAAATAAAAACAATGATATAACAAATGAAAACAATAACAAAACAACACCAAAAACAATGGGAAAAATAACAACCGCCACAACAATAACAATTTTTACATACTTTTCAGCAATTTTAAACAATCTTTACACACATCACAAACGCAAAATTTAAAAACAAAAAAAAAATTAAATCAAAGTGAAAAAATGAAATAAAAACAAACACAATGAAAATACATAAGTAGTAATTAATTTACATTTATACACTTCATACACGTTAAGTTAAACTTGTTGTAGTTGTTGTAGCTGTTGTCGTTGTTGTTGTAGAAATGCTGTTGCCGATTAAATAACCATTTAATTAACGCATTTTCCATTAAAAAACGCATTAAACGCGCATGAGTTCATTTCGCATGAAGAGAGAAAAAAATAAATCGCATCGAATGATGTTGTGGTCGATTCGATTCGATTCGGTTCGGTTCGGTTCGGTAAAAGATAGAGAAGAAAAAAATTCGGAAAAAAATATCAGACGTGAAAAAGTGCACAAAAAAAAAAATATAATTAAAACCAGTAAGAAAAAAAAAAAAACGCAGATCGATCGCTCTCGGTTGATTTTGCAAACAATTTTCACGATTTCGATTTAACATGTTTAAAGAATAGCTTTAATTTGCGCGCTATGGAATACCATTTGAAGCCAAAAATTTTGCAAAGATTTAAAAAAAATAAACAGATATCCCTGAATTTAAACCTCACATTCGATTTGCACGATTTCGCCGGAATAATAGTGCAAGAACTTTTATTTATACGGTATTTTATCACACTTTACAACGATCACATTACGCAAAAGCATAAATGACATAAAATTTAAAGAAATATTATGCATCGCATTCGATTTACACGATTTCAATTATATGTATGTGTTTGAAGATTGTTGGTAAAAATTTTATTGATACGGTCCTCTATCACACTTTAAAACATCGCGGTCATACAAAGGAAAAAATGACATCAAGTTAAGAACAATTTATTCTCAATAGATTATGATTATCCTTAGTTTACACGGCATTTGGTTTGAAAGCGTTCTCTTAAGCACGTTTCAAGTATAGTGAAATAAACTTCTTTTTATGCGGTCTTCTGTCTATAAGTTTATTTTAGATATTCTGTGAAATATGTCAGGCGATTGTCATAAACCCTCTTTCACTCAATATTCCTCGATTTACCGTATAAATCGAGATTTTACTGTATGGAGTGTCAAAGAAAGATTTTAAAAAATTGTTTTTTACACACACTAACACACGCACACACACATACACACCCCCATCGTGCTTTTCCGACCGATATCAATCAGTAAAAATTTTAAATAATAAATTCTTTCAACAAAGAAAAGAGAAACAAAGAAAATTCTTCAACAAAGGGAAAAAATAATCAAATTGTCACAAAAAATCCATCATCGGGCATTAAAAAAAACAACTGAAAAAACTATTTTAAATTAAAATCAATAAAAAAATCATCGTCATGACAAACTCAATTGTTGACGGCAGCAAGACAATAAGACAAAAAATTTAAAAAATATTTTTTTTTAAATATATCGAAATAATAAAAAAACAACAAGCAAATGCACCAAATTAAAAATGGATTTTTTTGGGGATTTAAGGATGTATGACAAATGCCTTAATTACAAAACCCACAAGCATAAAAAAACCCAAGGAACCAACAACAACAGCAAAAAAATTTGCACAGTAAACAATTTTTTTTATTCATTATTGAGAGATTTTATAAAATTCTTTTTGTGCTGAATGCGATGAATAAATTGATGAATGAGTGGAGGGATGAATGAATAAAGGGTGGCATAAAAAGCAGCGGGTTGAAAAAGCGATGACAGATAAATAAGGAAAAGCACTGAAGGGGAGGCAGTAGCGGAAGGCACAAACCAGAAGCCAAAAGAGACAGACAGAACTCAGTCAGGAACTCAATTACCACAAACGGCTGGCAATGGGTTAAAAATTTATTTACTTTATTGATTATATTGCGGCTGTTGTTGTTGTTGTTGATTTTGTGGTTGTTAATAATGATGATGATGATGATGATGATGATGGATGGTGATGGTGATAATCATGTCATGAAGACATGGACAATTCCTGTCTATCAGAAAACCTAAACGAAACAGGCATGACATTTCAGCATCGTGCATGAATCGTGTGGAGACGGCTCTACAATTCGTTGGTGACAAAAACAAATTATCAGATTGCTTTCGAAAATACAAGCACAGATCGATGACGAAATTGTCTCGTCAATAACTGAAGACGAATTGAGAAAAAAAACGTTTCAACGCTGACAACTGAGAAAAATGTCATGATAAGTAACGCATTTTGTTTTTACTAACAAAACAATGATTTTATTAGCAACAAAGAGAGAATGAGAGAATGAGGCTGCAAACATAGTCTTTCGCACGACTACATGCCGCAGTTTTCGTCACTGATTCGTGAACGAATTTTGAGTTCTTTTGTTGTCTTTATTACTGCTGCTCTCGCTCTCATTCTCTTCCTCTCCATCACTGTGGGGTGAACTGACTACTCGTTGGACAAACTGATGCGAGATAAACTGCATGATTGTTTGTATCCTTGTGTTTGTGTCTCTGGTGGCCGCCAGAGAACGTTGTTTTATTATTTTTAAAATGATTATTATTATTATTTCTCTCTGCTTTTATCTTGTAAGTATTTATTATTATTTTATTACAACCATTTATCACTTATTATTTTTAATTGCAAAAAAATCTTTTGTTTCCGCTAAAAAAATTTAATTTTGTAAATTTTATTTATTTTTCGCTTTATTGCTTTTCCAATTTTTAATTAAAACAATTTATTTCAATTAATTATAAACCAGATAATATCGATAATGTGTTTATGAAAGTACAGTATGAAAGTATCGTATATGTAGATAGATAGACTCGCATGAGTCGATATATGTATGTATGTACATAGCCTTAATTATGTAAAATTTACTTACTACGAGTATAATACAATTTTCGATCACATTACAAAAATACTAATCAATATACTTTTACATGAAAATCAATTAAAACTAATATCAAACGCGCTTTTTTAAGTTTCATTTTAACTTTAACCAACCCCTTCATAATTCGAGAAGTCAAGAAGAGGTACCGAATAGAGAGAGATAGGTCGGTTTTTCGGTTTTCGTGACAAAAAGACGTTTCCGTTGAAAATTTTCATACGATTTTGACAACTCCCGGGATATAAATGCCACCACAGAAGAAGCTTTAAAGAAAGTTTAAAAAAATCTTAAAACCAATAAAAGAAAACAACTTCGTCTATTTTCTTTGCTCTTCAAAAACTTTGCAATATTTTCCCGAATTTTATTGGTTACCTCCTTTCCGTTCCGTTACTCCGTTCCTCCTTTCCTTGTTTTTTGTTTTCGATTCTTTAGAATTTTTGGTTTTGTTCTTCATTTCATTTATTCTTCCTTTTTATTAAAGTTTGATTTGATGATTTTTTTTTCTTTCGTTTACTACCATCTCGTCATGTTGGCTCAATTAATCCAAGCATGCAAAACGAGTCGAATTGCGGCGCTAATTAGCACCGCAGGGAATTCAATCGTACTGTGAAGGTAAGAATGAGAAGAAAGACGACGCAGAAGGTCGACGGGGAATCGAGTGAAGAAACACTAAAATGTTTTACAGATTTTGCCATCGCCATAACCATCATAACCATCGCTGTACCCTGACCATTGTACCTTTCATTCACTCTCTGCTGCGCACAATACTCGCTTACGAGTAAATATATAGTCACTCTCTTGCATCTCGGCACACGTACATACAATCGCACAATCAAATGCACGCATACAAATTCTCTTTCTTTATCTCTTCACTTCTCCCCTTCCAAAGTGGAATGAAAGTTTTAAGCGTAGAGTTAAAATTTTCGAATCTTGGCATTGGTATGAGTGTGGAAAACGTTCCTTGTTAAACTTGCAGAAAATTCTTTGAGAAAACATTAAAATTATTACTTTAGTTGTTGCGAGATATCAACGTTGCCAAAATGATTTTACACAAAACTTAAAAAAGGCAAGAAAACTTCTCATCGAATGAAGACTATACAAAAATAGTGCTTTCAAACTCTCCGAGGTAAGTAATTCGATTTCAACATTTCAACAAATTTATTAGGCTATTTCCGTTAATTTTTCTATCCATGTTGTTATTATCATTTGTTATGAATATGATTTCGTCTTTTAAATGACAACTTAGTAAATTTTTCCCGTCAATTTTCTACAATCGAAAACTTAATATAATTATTACCTCATTTCAAATTATAAAAGTAAAACTTCATTATAAAGGGTCTTTCTACAAGAAGTGTCAGTTTAAATTTGTTATGATTTTTTACTATTTCAATTCATTGCGCGAATGTGTAGCGATCGATATCTAAAGACCCCCTGATTTTTACTTCTCAAATGACCTCACAATGACAGCTGAAAGTTGAGAGTTAAAAAATAACGCGAAATTTAAAATGACAAATGACCTCTTGTTGAAACACTGTATGTACAAACATTATTTTTACAAATTTTTATTCGAGGTACTTAAAGATTGATCGACGTAAAAGACGATAAACGAAGGCTGTTCAATCACAATCAACTTGCTCTTAAAATCCGACTTTAGCTGGCGAGGAGAGGATTTCACAACCGCATTTCATATTCTCTTCCTGGCTGTCGCAGATGTTAATTTATTTATCTATTATTTTATATTTATACATGATACGAATATGTGTCAAGTTTTAAGTTTTTAATATTTTTTAAAAATGTATATTTCGAATTATTGTAGTTAAATTTTCACAAGTTTGCAAGTTAGGTTTGCAAGAAAATTTGCCTTCTTATGAAAGCTGCTGGCTCAACACAGCAGAAGGTTAAATTCAGTTTTTATTTTTAGCTATTGATTGTATCATTTTGGCCAATTATGGCCAATTATACATATTATACATTTTTTGTATTATTATACATACACGTATGTACTCCTAATTAAAATCATTTTATAACTGAAAAATTGGCAACTCTTAAACGAACAACGATTCAAATCCAAACTATCGTGTATTGTGGTCTCGGTATCAACAAGAAGCAGCGTACGAGCTACAACAACAACAAAGTGATGAGCTGAGCGAAGATTGTGAAGAGCCGTGAGTCGTGCGATAATCAAATCAAACGAGTGTGCAATTTTAATTGGACGATTTAATTAGAGAACGAATTGCAAGAGTATAGAGCATGCGGTAAAAACTTGCATGTACATACGTATGTACGTAAGAGTACGTACGTACGTATGTTTTGAGCACTGTGTATTTGAGAAGAGAGGCAGGATCTGACTATGCCTCCTGCTGACTAAAGTTAAGGAGAGAAGTATGGAGAATAGGAACAGTATGAATGCATCACTCTAACCTACTCTTTATATTGACTTAGTTGAATAATTAGCAAACGGCTGGAGAGGAAGTTTGATGCCAGAGCGAAGAAGGGTAAAGGGCGGAGGAGAGGAGAGATTGAAATGGATAATGGATAAGCGATGAGTTAGTTAAAAAGAGTTCTGTAGGCAAAATTTCAAATATTATTACAAGGATTAACAAGAAAATGTGCAATGTAGAATGTATTTACTATGAATGTTGTTGTTGTTATTGTTGTTGTTGTTGCGTTATGTGTTCGTGAGTTAATTGATAATTACAATAATTAGCTAATAACTGTAATGAGTAAACGCTTTTAATCGAAATCATGAAGTATCATAAAAGCGTGAGCAAAATTGGAGAATGTTCATCTTATCGGTTTTTAATTTTTTAACATTTAAAGGCGCATCCCGAAATTTTTTCAGGAAAACAAGAAAAATTCAAATTAGTAAATATTCAGATATATAAATTCTTATGGAAAAGAAATAAAAATTTTTTTTCAAAGAGTTGGTTTTTTAGTTTTTAAAACCTTAACATAAGTTTGGGTGAGATTTGACCAAGTTGCGTGACTTATTTTTATTATTACATTATTACATTACATTATTACATGAAATGGTAATTAGCAAACTATGAATGTATTTGCAAATTTTACAAAACTTTCACAAATTTTCTCTAAATATCGAAATATCTTTGTTATATGCACCTTTGGGCGTTTAATGAGTGCCATTTTCAGGGCATTCAATGTTTTATACCAGTAGAATAAAAACGACCAGTTCAGCGACTAAAAATCCTATACCACCCTCCAGCCGGCTTCTCTTCCTTCTTCTCATTCTCCTATGGCAGTTCGGTTTTACTCTTTTTCTAAATGTTGCTTTTGTTGAAAACAAAATGCACATCACTGAAGCGCTTTTAGCCCACTTTGCCCCCACTTCTGTCACCCATTCGGGCACCCATTGTGCGATTAGCGGCGGCAAAGGAAAAACTTGCACGTGTTTGCCGGCAACTGATGGACACAATCACTTAAAATGCAATAAACAAATTAACTGAATGCGCCTCTGGCTCGCTCAGCAAAACGATACAGAAATGGTAAGCACTTTTGTATGTACTTGTACGAGCATGAGCATGTATGGATGTGTTCGTCAACATGCTCTCAAACTGTTGAGAAAAAATACAGAAAGAGAGAGAGACACCAAAAAAATAGCCAACAACAATAAAAGTAACAACAATAAAAATAACAACAAAAAAAGCATGCCGTCAAAGAGAACTAAATTAAAAATCACTCTAAATTTTTCTGCCTCATCAAAAAGAATTTTTTAACAATTTTAAATGGATGGAACTAAAGAACAGCAACAAAAAACCGAAAATCGACTCTTCCAAAAATGGTAGTATCGATAAATGCGATTGAAAATTGTAGGAATTTTTTCGGTTAAGGGCAGACCGCGAGGCGGAACAACGAATGATTTTTCTTTAACATCATGATTTTAAATAAATAAATAAATATTAAAAATAATAATATATTAAAAAACGCAAAAAATTTAATTGTTTTAGAAAAAGATTAAAATCAGTTTAAAGCATGTTAGCAATTGCGAGTATAAGCCTGAATTATGAATTTGGTATAGACATTTGTCTCTCTCTCTCTCTCACTCTCTCTGTCTCCCTCTTTCTCTATCTACCTGCTACACCTACATAATTTCCTTTAGCAGCTTTCCAGACACAAACGCAAACGGATTTCCGGTGTCAGTCAAATGTCATTTTCGATTTTAAAAATCGGAGTGTGTATATATGCAGAGAATTATGTGTGTCCATAGATGTGAGTGAGTGTGGGTGAGTGTGAGTGTGTGTCGGTGTGTGTTCAAAAGATCGAATGGCGCGTTATAATTTTACAAAAAGCACGCGGTGTTTGTTAATGTTGACCGTCAATTACGTTTTAATTGTCATAAAAGGTTTGTACACTCCACACAATGGCACATACGCACACACACACACACACACACACATACCCATACATCCATACAAACATCAACACGAACGAGCATCGTTTCTCATACATCTACCTACTCTTAGAAGCACTCAAAGATTAACAACACCAGACGAGTGCAGATGTGTGGGTGAGTAGATGTGAGTAGATGTGTGTGGGTGTGTGTGTGTCCCCGTGTGTCTACAAGTTAATCCATCTGGGAGATAAAAGTTGGAACATTGTTGCAGCAAACGTCAGCAGTAAAAGGATTCGAACGAACGGACCCTCCTTCATCCGGACATCCCCTACAGTGAGAGCGGCGTGGAGAACGTGAAGAAGGCAGAATGATGTTAAAAATCAAACAGCTCTAAATATAAAAGTGAGAGAGGGGGAGAGACAGAGACAGAGAGGAAGAGGGAAGGGAACTAAGTGGGGAAAAGCTACTGAGAGTTTGCACACTGTAAAAACTTTTTAAAAACGAATCCATCTTATAAAATGGCATACCTTCGACCAAACAAATGCTAGTTCGGATGACACTGACATTTGACAGCTGCCAAATGGCAGAACTATACTTTCCGTAACTCGAAGTGGATAAACCTTTGACACTTAAATGTTATCACATAAATATTTATACCTGTCTCCGCTCTCCTCAGAGAGAGACGACTATCAACAAATTTAAAGGAAAATGGGAGAGACATGTCAAGGAATACAGCTCCTAAGAAATGCACTCATTACGTGACCTCCCGAATAGCAATATTCGCAAGAAAGTCACTCCAAAACGGACTGTTGCGTTTTAGAAACTAGTTTCGAAACTAAAAGTATTGTACAACGTCTACTGTACGACTTAAAAAGAGTTTAATGAAAAACTTTAGAAACGTCTATGAGTACGTCGGTACTGTCCTATACTGTACCTCCTATGGGTACCCGACGGCAATGATCACGCCCCATCATTCCGAATCTGATCAATGCCTGCCCGAAAAACCAAAGTAATTTCTTTCAATGCAAGTGAAAGCCAGCAGTAGCAATTATATCAGCTTCGGCAAATCCAACTCCAATTACGATAAATGGACGTACGTTTCTGTGGTCAGGTCGAACAGAGCGGCGAGCTGCAGAAGCGAGGCGTAACCTTTTATGTCGCCATATGCACCAAATCCGGGATTACAATTAAAAAGGGAGCAAGATCTGGGGATATCTTTTGGCGCGCAATTTTCGACTGTGCTGTAAAATGGTTGGAGGAGCTGCGCAACAAAAACAAACAAACAGAGAACGAAGTGATGCCAAAAAAAATGACAGGTTGGTCTTGGGCTACAAGAGGAGTTAAAGAGCGAGAGAGAGTGAAAAGGTGCAATATAGGTGCAGTGAGAAAGAGAGGGTTAGAGCAGGCAGTACCATCGGTACCAAAATGCTTACCATTTAAATAAAAAATTAACCAAATTAAACAGCGCACAGCGTAACAGCGAGAGCGAGCGGGAAGGCGAATAAATTGGCAGTGTTTTTCAACATGAAGGCGATTATTATTTATTGAAATGTGCAGCCAGAGGTGCGCGGGAAAGAGAAGGCGAAACGATGAGTCGCAATCGGAAGCAAAAAAGCGGAAGGTGGAATGGGTTGAAGTGGAAAATACGAGTATGGAAAACGTTGTGCATACTCGTAAATATTAAAGTACATGCTATATAATAATTTATTTACTATTTTAATTAACTTTTACACATGATTGAAATTAAATTGAAAATTCTGCCGATGTAGGCATGATTAAAAAGTGCTTAAAAGCTGAGTTAGAGGAGAGTGAGAGAGGGTTGTGAGGGAAGGACAATTGATTTGTTTATAAAGCAACAAACATTATTCAGTTAGTCTTTTAGAGTTTTCTACGAATAAACGTGTTTATTTAGCATTTCTTTTTTAACTAATATTAAACCGTCTCTGAGCATCTGTCCTGTCCATTACCATTTATCTTATAAACCAAGAAAATACCATATATGTACATATTTTATAAATCCTTTCCTGGATTCCATTCGTTTCTAGCATTCAATCAACATCAGTTTACTGAATGAATTGTTTGAAGTACAAATTAATTTCATTTTCATTTATGTAATTCTTGAGTTTGTTTATTTGAGCTTGAGTAACCGAAATATGTTAATTAAATTATGTTGTTTTCATTTTCTCCCTCCCTTCCTCTATCTCTCCTTCGTCCTTCTGACCCACCAATCGGCCACAAATCACTAAGAGCTAATTTGCAGCTCTTACTAACTATTTCTTTTTTACCCTTCCTCTTCACCCTCTAGCGTTTTGTTAGACCTGGTTTGTGCGGGGAGGGTCGATGCGTGGTCTGAATCGTGCCGTCTATCCCGTTTGCAAACATAAATCTAATCTCTTTTCGATCAGTAATTAAAAACAGCTCAGGCCGATAAACATCATCACAACCTACATACAACCTACGCCTCCATCATCATCATCGTCACCGCTTTGTCGTGGTGACAAACGACTAACCGAGACCAAAAAAAAAATTAAACAAAATTTTGACAAATTGACAAACAAATTGAGACTTTAGAAATAATAATGAAAAGGAAATGAAAAAGGAAGAAAATAAAAACAAGTGTAAAACGAGGTGAAGTTAGTGGTTGGCTGAAGGCCGCAGAGGTTGAGGACCGCTGGCAAAGTCAGATTAAGGAAGCAAACAAACATTGAGCGTAAAAAGAGAAGAGACAAAACCCAGAATAAGAGAGAGAGGAAAGGAAACGCAAATCAATTATGTCAATTGAAAGAAGGACTACGACGCAACAGACCATTCGGCAATACAAAATGTGGTGAACGACAAGGACCATCGTGATTGACAGTTAATGAGCAAAGTAAGCAACAACCACACCAACAACAGCAACAACACGAAAGGCAGAAAGCAACAATCATCATTACCCCGTGAAAGAGCGTTTTTTTTTTTTGGGAAAAAATTTCATAAAAAAAAAATCATAAACACATTTTCTAAGAAGAAAGAGCGCGAGAGAGAGCGTGATTGAATAACACACACTCAAACGAGAAACTTTAGAGAGCAAAATATGGCGAGAGAAAAACCAAGTTATACAAAAAGAGATTTTAAAAATTTTCAAAATTTTAGAAATAATCAAAATTTTTTAAAATATGCATAAAGCATACAATTTCATACAACGTTTAAGTATTTTTAAATTCCAACAAAATTATTTTACTATTTTCAAATTTGAACGTCCATCTTCTCATTATCACTTTTTCTCTCTCCCAACAATCTTCTTCGCAATCACTTACTCTCTGACAATCACTTCCTCTCAACAAATCACTTTTTCTCCCACTATCTTTATCATACCAACAACAACAATCAAATAATAATGAGCTAATTTTGTTTAAGCAAGAGAATTTTTAACAACCATACGTGTTCACACGGTGTTGCCAGATTGGAAGGCTACCAAAAGTAGGTGCGAAAAAAAGAAACTTTACGTTATACGTTGTTTATCGTTGTTTCGATTAATTGGTTTTGGTTTAGGCTTTCGAATATCAATCGAAAGTGTTCAATGTTTCCTTACAAATCTAGTTTTATTTTTGGAATTTCATTATTTTTCATTTCATTATTTTTTATTTCATTTTTAAAAACTTCATTATTATTCATTTTACTATTTTCAATTTTGATATTATTTTTAATTTCATTATTTTTAATGTCAATATTTTAAATTTCATTACTATTCAACTTTATATTATTTTATTTATGTAATTTTATGAAAAAAGTATTTTTCATTTTTAATTTAATTATTTTTTATTTGATTAGTTTTAATATTATTACTTTTAATGTCAGTATTTTTAATGTCAATATTTTAAATTTCATTATTATTCAAATAAATATTCTTTTATTTAATTATAAATTTTTTTTAATTACATATTTCTAAAAACATTTATTGGAGATTTTCCAAAAAGATGTGGCAACTCATAAAAGCTTGTATGTGCATTCATAAATCAATTCAATAACAATAACAACAATCATGGAAATAACAATGACAAACAACAACAACAGCAGCAACAAAAACGACCGCAACAAGGCAAATATCAATTCTCTCGCCGTCACTTTGTTCGTTGCGATGATGATAAACATGTTTGAAGAACAACGAAAAGGACTAGAAACGCTGATGAAAAGCATCAACGGCAAAGAAGTGGCCTTTAGTGGTCTTTTGGTAGATTTCTAACAGCAACAACAACAACAACAGGATAAACGAATGACAGGATTCGTATGTCGCTGTAGTTTAGGTCTTTAAGAAAGCATATAAGAATCGCGCGTGACATTTCAGCAACGTGCAGGAATTGTCATGCATTAAACCGATTGAATCTGGTTGGTTTGGTTTGTGTCTTTGGTAAAAAATCATAGACTTTCGAGATTCCAATGAATAAATTTTTTATCACTGATTCATAAACGAATGGTCATGAATGAATTTTGAGATGGCAGGATATTAGCGTGGCGATGTAGGCGTATGTATATACGTGTGTGTGTGTGTGTGTTAGCAGAGGGCACTCAATGCAGGCAATTAAACAACAACCGAATGAGCCGACGACGATGCTCAGCAGTATGCAACGAACATGGTTGCATGGTCGTTATGATGGCGGTCGTTAGTGGTGAGAAATGGAGTGGGAGAAAGGAAGAAGAAGCAGAAGCACTAGCATAACAAGAACAAAATCGCTATAAAAAGATGGACAACAAAGCGAGCGCAATTCAGTTTTAATCGAGTTATCAACGAGCGAGCAACGAAAATCATCGGAAAAATAGTGATAAAAAAAAAACGAGCGACACGACACGTACCGAAATGGATAAAAAATTTAAACTTAAAAATATCGTAACAACGAAGCAATTATTTTTGAAATAAATTTAGAACAAAATGAAATTAGAACAAAAAAAAATTGATAATTAGATATGAACAATTTTTAAAATTAATTTTTATAATAATTGATAATTTATAAGTTAATTTATTATATAAGAAACGAAAACAACAAAATTCATAAAAGTTCGAAAATTCGTGGAAGAAAAAAAAATCGAACAAAGAGAATTTAGAAATTCTTTCTTAAAGAGAGAAAAAGATTAGTTCGAAAAACTGTGCTTACTATAGAGTGAGATATTTTTTTTTTAAATTCTCAAAATATTCGCGATGTTTACAAACTGGTTGACCAATTCGGTAACACCAACAGCGGTCGACAGCAGCACCAGTAGCAACAGCAACAACAGCAGTCATCACTCTTCCGTTAACAGGCGTTTGGCAGAAACCAACGCTTTCTCTTCTAGCGCGGCTGCTGCTAGCTCTTTAAGCGGTGCTGCTTCCGCTTCCCATCCAAGCGCTAGTAGTAGCAGCAGCTTCATGTCGTCACCACCGGATATTGTTCTCGAAGTCGGTCCCGCTCCGTGCGTACGTTTTGTCGCTCACAGCATTGTGCTTGGTATGCACAGCGGTTACCTACGCTCCGCCATACGTTTGGATGATCAGCAGCAGCAGCAGCAACAACAGCATCATCATGCTCAACAACAACAGCAACAGCACAATCTTGTGCTCTTCCTCAACAACGTTACCCCCGAGCAATTCGCCCCGCTGCTGACTTATATGTATACCGGTTACTTGGATCTAAATGTGGAGAATATCTTCGGTGTATTGTTGGCCACGCATGTGCTGCATATGCCGCGTGCCCTTGAAATATGCCGGTACACACCATTCGAAGAAATACCGGAAAAACATTTAAAACTTTCTCTTTGTATTTCTTTCTTTCTTTGTTTCAGCTCGTTTCTAGCACGTGCTCAATCCAATGGTTATCTGGGTAACACTCTGCCAACACTCTCAGCGGTTGCCGCCGCCGCCGCCGCCAGCGTCACCCCTTCTTCTTCCTCTGCGGCCGCCAACAGCAATAAAATAATACGCCCCATTCCCAGCAAAGCCACGATACCGCATCTCGGTTTTATACCAGCCCCTTTAATGCATCATTTGGCGCTGCCGCTGCCACCAGCGCCACCGCCGCCGCCGCCTCCCCCTCCAACAACGCCCACAAACCCTCTTCACTGCTACCAATCGACTGCCGCTCTCTCACACAGCATGACAGCACCTTCAGCACCTCTAGCTCCTCTAGCTGCAGCCTCCAACAACCCAAATTCGAAAAATCTTGAACTCAACTCCGTCCATTGCAAACACTCTGTCAAACACAACCATAATGCCGCGCAGCAGGAGCCCGCCGCTCCCGCAGACGAAGACGTAGAGGTTTTCCTTGACAGCAATGACAATTCCGTGGCATCGCCGGAAATCGATTGTAACATTTCGGTGGCCTCGTCCAAAGAAATTGACGTGGAAAAGGTTATTGATGCCGCCGTCGCCACCGCCTCTCCCTCCCTGAACGCTGATACGCCCCTTAAAACGTCCAAGAGCGCTAAACAACCGAGCGCTCGTAGTATTGCCAAACGTGAAAAGGTGCGTCAAAGTCGCTGCAGCAACAAACAAGCGCGTCATCGCCAGAAATCGCCGGCCGCCAACGGCGGCTTACAAATTGCCAAAGCGCCCATTTTAGCCTGCGAGCTAGATGCCGAGCGTTCCCTACATACCGAAAGCTCGAAGGTTATCATCGATGTGGCCAGCTGTGATGGGCCGGTGCGCTTTCGACGCATACTTAACACCGCATACGGACACAAGCCGGAGGGTGGAGTGGGCGGCAGTGGTGGCGGTGGCGGTATTTGCGCCAACGGCCTACAGCCAGAGCGTACGCAAGAGAGCGTTTCAGTGTCGTTTCATCAACAAATGGCCAAGGCCATCAATCAGCGGCGCCAAATGCAACAGGCCGAAGAATCGGAAAATAGTGAATCGAGTGGCAGCGGCGGAATGGGCGACAGCGACACATTGCTAAGGGCTGGGGGTAGGAGTGGGGGAGGTGGCAGCAGCAAAAACCACAACAACAGCACCAGCAGCAAGTTAAGCGCTAGTGGTGAAGTCTTTGTGTGCGTTTACTGCAAACACAGCTTTAAATCGCAATATTGTTACCAGAAGCACGCCAAAAGGCATCTCAACCCCTTGAGCCTGAGCTGCGGCAACGCCGCCGCCGCCACCACTACCACCACGACGACCGAGTCAGGCGGCGGTAGCGGTAGCAGCGCTGCCAACGCCGAAGACCTCAACATTGATGAAACGAACGCACGTAGGCAAAGTGCCGCCGGCGCGACAGCAGCACCAGCAGCAGCAACGCGTCTGCCTCAAGCAGCCGCCGCGGAATTATTGCGGCGCGAAGTGAGACCGCTCGACATGAATGTTCAGTACTATCCCTGCAAGACGTGCGGCAGCAAATTTCCGAGCTATTATTTCGTACACAAGCATCGCAAGTTGTGTCATGCCGAGGAGGAGGCGCAAGAAGCGGAGAACAGAAGAGGAGGCGGAGCAGGAGGCGGAGCAGGAGGCGGAAGCGGAAGCGGTAGTACCAGCGGCGCTACGTCGGATTGTGCTACTTCTGCCGCTGATCGTTAAAGCTCACTTCAGCGACAATAACAACAACAACAAATTGGTTTAGTTAAAATTTTACCCAAAAAAAAAAGAAACAAAGCGTTAGTGATTTTTAATTAAATTATTCTAAAAATTGTTAAATTAATCAGACCTATTTTGAAAAAAACCTTGACGAAAACCCAAATATTGCATGTTGTTTTTTTTTTCAATCAATTTGACAAAAACTGTTGATAAAACTTGCAAAAATCCTTTTCTGCAAAAATCTAGATATAAATATTAATTTAATCGAATTAAATTAAGTCGCCGGGGAGTTGAGAGAACAACAACAACAACATTACCACGAACTCGAATAATAAAAAAACAATTTATTTAAATTTACGAGTAGTCGAGTCTCAAAACCAAACCAAAAGCAAGCACAAAAACGGGCAAAAAAAGCAGCCAACACTTTTCGCTTGCAGCAAAAAAAAAAAAACTCATAAAATATTCATTAAAAAGTAGAATGAAAAAAGCAAAATAAAAATTACAAAATATAGTATACAAACACACACACACACACACACTCTCTCATACGAGTACACGTGGCAAAACATACTACGAAAAAAAAACACTTTCCGGCCAAAATCAACAAGCGCTGCTGCGTTACACTGCGTTGCGTTGCGAGAAAAGGTTGCCACATGCAATAAAAACAAAAATTGAAAAAAAAAATTATACAACAAAAACAACAACAACGACAACCAAAAATATTTATGCATAATTTATATGATTTTTTAAAATTTAATTTAATTGCTCCGATTGAGTTTTTTTTTAAATGTTTGAGCGTTTGTTTTTGTCCCACTACGAAGCATGGTATCCCTCCCTCCTGCTTTTTTACACCCACATATACTGCAACAAAAACCAAAAACAACAACAAAGCAACGACAACAAAACAACGACAACAACAGCAAACGATAACAACTAAAAAGTTGCAAAGAAACTTTCAAAAATTGACAAGAGAAGAAAACGTATGGAAGCTGTTAGCCAAAAATAACACTTAATGAAATTTCAGAACACAAAAATCACTCAATTATTCAAAATAGAGATTTTTTTAAAATCGCTCCTTAAAAAAAGCTGAAGAATTTAATTTTAAGTTTTATTTGAATTAAAATAATCTCTTTAAGAAGAATCGTATAATAGACTCACTCAAATTGTGTACATATTGTATTTGTAATAAATAAATATCACTCAACTACTCGAAAGATAACTCCGATTTTAAATCAATCTTTAATAAGCTGAATTGAGTGAAAAGTTTAATTTTTTTAGTCTCATTTAAATTAAATTTAAATCTACATAAAAACTTCAGAAATAACTTCATATAATTATTTTGAAGAGGAAACCATTATAACTCACTGAAAAAATTATGTATTTGCAATTAAAAAAAAGCACTTAATTAATTTAAATATAAATTTCTATAAATATGAGTTTTTTATTATATCAGTATGAAACTCAGAGTGGAAAAAACTTTCCGCCGAATTTTAAAGCGAGTCCGTGCTACAGAAAGGTCGCTGAGCGTACTTTCTGCCACCCACTAAATACACTCAAAAGTTCACTCACTCATTAAATACTACTCAGAAGGCAATGGTGAAAAAAATTTATTATTATTATGTACAAAGTGGTAACAATAGCTTAGTGGTTTACTCAAAAACCACTTTTTAAAAATTGAGCTAAAATTTTAAGCTGCACAATAAAAATGGTTATAATTTAAAATTAATTTCTTATAATTTATATAAAAATTTCGTCACAAATACGTATTTGAAAACACTCAAAAAAATTTTCAAACTGCTCAAAACAAAGAATTATCAAAAGTATTGTATGAAAAACTGTGTAATAAATTTCGAACTATTTAAAAAATGTATTTAAATCAACATATCATATCGCAAGTCCTAATAAAAAAAATCAATTTAAACTGTTTTTTTTCTGCTAAATCTTGCTTTCTCAGTCAAAGCGTTTTCTCATTGACGGTATTGAATGGTACTATTAGTTCTAACTCACAGCAATTCCTCAGTCTAAATTTTCCCGCTCTTTTAAATTATCTTAAATTAACAACACTATAAAAACCTGATCTGCCTTTGAGTCATTCTCAATGATACTCTCTGAATTACGCTTTCAAAATGATTTCTAACTTAATTTAATCTTGAATCTACTATAGTTATCAAATCAAATCCGAAATACTAAGCCTGAACCATACTCAAATTCAATCAATTTCCTGCCTCTCTCTCAAAGCTATTCACTCAAATTAATTTTAAAACATCTAAAAAAACAAGGAAGTATGTGGCCGTTTTATTCGTAATTATCCCTGTAGGAAAGTCTCAAGTATGATAAGCGACAATCGAACTTTATGAAATTACACCTGGTCAAATGAAGGAAGGGGGATGTCCCAACAAATGCCACTGCCATTTATGTGTTACTTTGAAATTGTAAACTGCTACCAACCGTAAGAGAAAAACTAGTCCTGAATGCACAGTTCGTTCTCCTTTACCTTTCGCTATTTTGTTAATATATAAAATATTGAGTTGACAAGTTGAGGGCGCTAATATGGCGAGGTCTAGGGCAGCAGGCCCAGAACACGCCTCCCGTACTCTAAAAGGGCCTGTAAGTACGTACATAAGTACAAAGTATTAAGAAATAATAGTTATGCGTCGGAATATTTATTACGGAGCATGGAATAAAAATGGAGCAAAATTGAGCAACAATTTTGCGTATTTAAAAAGCACGATTAGTAATTATGTATGAAAGAAACAAAAGAAGAAGAAGAAGACCTTGTGCCCAGACCATTTCATAGCTCAATATTTCATAGCAATTTAATGTTAATTTATTTAAGCAAGTATAATATTCATTTAAGTAAGTATAATATTGTTAGTATATATTAAGATATGTACTAACTGAAGACATCATATACTGTTAGTACATGAATAATTTCTTCAACAAAAAAAAACCATGCACAATTTCCTACAGGGATGTTGATCCTCTCTGCGTGAGCGAGTGTTGGTGAGTGAGTACTGTCGTCGTCATTTGGACGAATACATCCATCCTCCAGCAAATGAATCTGAGGCATGTTTCATGCATTTTTTATGGATTCGTTAAAATATGTTGAATTATAAAACAGTAGAAAAGAAAAAAATACATAAATACATAGAAGCGGAAGGAGAAGGAAAAGTAGAAAGGAAATGAGAGGGTATTGAGAGGAAATTTGCAGAAAAGAGACAATTTTTCAATTTTTACAAGTTCTCATCTGACCTCATCGCATTCCTTTCTCTCTCTCTCTGTTTTTTGTGTAACAACAAAATCTCTTCTTGCTCTACTCCCCTCCCCTGCCACCCTTCCACCTACAGAAACAACCTTCCCCTGCACGGGACAATCTTCCCCTCTGGTTTAAATCTTATGTTCGCCCACTTCTCGATGGGAGGCCATGCAATGCGATGCGATGGCGGACTTTTGGTCAGTTAATTAAAATATTTTTAATATTTATTGCACTGTTTTTTCCCTTTTTTCCCTTTTTTCCCTTTTTTCCCTTTAAGCCAAATGCGGCGGCAGGCAGAGCCTCCGGCAATTGAAGTTGGAAGGGCCGATGTGGATGAAACGGCAAACTCTGTTAATTGCTTTGCGTGAAGCAGAAAAAGTATAAAAGCAAAAAAAAAACGAAAAAATTAATAAAATAAAAAATAAGCCTAAAAACGCAGTAAACGGGAAGAAATAATCGTAACCGGAAACGCATTGCAGTCATCTTTTTTGGCCAATTTCGGGTGTTTTAATAATGGCGCTTTTTTTTTTGTTTAAAAGAATTATAAAATGTGAAAACCTTTTTACGCCGCGGCGGTCGTTAATAAATAATAAACTTAAAATGTCGTTTAGAGGAAAGGGATGTAATGGGGTGGGAGGGGGGTGAGGCGATGCTAAAGGAGGAGACGTATCAGAGATACAAGGAATAGAATTGAAAAGTAGACGAAAGAATATAACATTAAACGAGTAAAGAACGTAAACATATCAAAACGTCCCAAAAAAGACAGCGATGCTGGCAATCAATCACCCTCTACAACCCTTAATTGACCGAAAGGGTGGCTTTAAAAGGCTTTCCTTGCTTTGAAAGGTACTTGATAACGGCGCGATAGACTCGGTAATCTTCATGTTTGTTACACTTTCTTCTCGGTAGAGGATAGTTTAAAGATTAATAATACAATTATGATGAAATATATAATCCACTTTTATATAAAATCCAGTTTCTTCAAATTTCTTCACTACGTTTGAAGTTGTATGCTCAGTAAGACGATTACGACGACCATAATCTTGTCGTAAAGCTCGAAATGCGGCCACACCAGAATCACCCATGATTCGTGTAGAATGCTTTAACAAGGTTAACGCGTCATTTTCGATGGTAAAACGATCCATATTGGCAAGCCATAAAATGGCAAGCCTTCACCTACACAAATGCTAGATCGGATGATACTGGCATTTGACAGCTGCCAAACGGCAGGGTTTTACTTTCCGTAACTCGAAATGGATAACCCTTTATATTACACTCTGTCAAGTGGAGTTATTTTTAATTCATTTGCCGCTGATTCCGTTTCAAAATACTTCAAGAAAGCAGCGATAATTCATAACTAGATTGCATAAAAACAACTCACCCTTAACATCCATGACATTTGAGTCTGGTGTAGCCACAATTGTCGTTGCCATTGCTGTTTGTGTCGTCGCCGCGGTCGCCGATGACGGTGATGTTATGGACGACGAGGGCGTTGATGACAACGATGACGACGTTGCCAACACCGATGATGTTGAGCCGCCAACCACTTTCGTGTCATTCGTTAGATTGGACGAGCCTGAATTATTCAATGAAGCTGAATCGTTATCAAGACGTTTCTTTTTGGGATCACTGCGGGGTCGAACGAGAAGAAAGAGTTTGGTCATTAGTGATTTTATACCAACCACAACAACAACAATAACAACACTTACCTAACATCTGAGTTGTTTTCGCTGCCGTTGCCGCTATCCAGGTAAGACGCTTTCAGCTTCTGTCCCAAGTAGCCGTAACCGGTTGCAGACGGCACCGCTGCAGCTGCTGCTGACGTCACACTTTCCATATTTTGATCTGGCAACGATATCGACGCCTTTGAGGATGCAGCAGCATCGCTACTGGAAGTGGCTACGGCTGCGGCTGCGGCCGCTGCGGCAGCCACTGCAGCAGCAACAGCATAAGTCGCCTTGACACCATTCGGCGTGTTCGAGGGATGAGCATTTCCAGTTGTTGTTGTTGTTGTTGTTGTTGCCGTTTTTGCTGTTGCACCAGACGACTGAGCTGCTGCTGCCGGCATCGGTGCCGGCGTTGTTGTAGCCGTTGCTGCATTGATAGTTGTTGCCGCAGCGGACTCAATTTTGGCAGTTTTCTCATTCGCTGCAGCAGCCGCAAACTTTTCACCGCTCTCAACATCTTTGCTGTTCCTGCCACTGCTGTTGTTGACGTTGCTGCTGATAGCAGCGGTCGTTGCGTCTGCTGTTGCAGTTGCCATCTTCCCCGCATCGTCAGCTTTCGCTTTAGCGGCAGTACCATTGGCAGACTTTGTTCCTGCGCTTGCATCAGAAGCTTTTTCTTCTGCAGCAGCAGCTCTTGCGCTCGACGTTGCTGACGACGCCGCCGACGCCGCCGACGCTGTCGCCACCGTTGATGTTGCCACTGCTTGGCCTTCGGCTGATCCTTCAGTGGCTGTCGTTGTCGGTTTTGTCGCAGGCGTGGATGTTGCTGTTGTTGTCGTCGCACTTGTCGTCGATTCCGCTTCAGCAGTTTTCGCTTTTGTCGCTGCTGTTGTCGCTGTCGCTGTCACTGTCGCTGTCGCACACGTCACCTGTTGAGACGTATTTGTTGCCGTCGCTTCTGCTGCAGCTGATGCCGACGCCGACGCCGACGCCGATGATGATGCTGTGGCCGCTGTCGCTACTGCTTTCTCTGACGCTACTCGTTGCTCGCGATCTGCCGCCTTCTCACGCTCTGCACGCTCGCGCTCTGCCGCCGCGGAACGTCCGCCAGTCTTTTGTTGCTGCTCGCGCTGCAGCCGCGTCGTCACGCCCGTCGTCAGCGAGTCTATGATGCACTGCGTCTGCTGCTGCTGCGCCTTCTGCGGATTGCGTGAGCTGCGCGTGCGCTGCCGCGACTTCCGCAGCAGCTGCTTGTAGTTCTCGGTCTTCTTGCTGAGGTAGTAGTAGCGCACGCAGTCCTGTGCCGACTTTCGGTCGAGGCTGGCCGCGATGGCGCCGAAGTTCTTCGGGTGCTGCAGGAACTTCTCCTTGAACAGCTCCTTCTCCCCGGCGGTCCAGACGTTTAACGCCTGCCGCTCCTTGTGCACCGCGACCATATCCTTGATGTGGCCGTTCTCGTTGATGTACGCGTAGCGGCGCTGTTGGGCGTCGTGCATGATGGGCGGAATGACGGCATACGAGCGCATTTTCTTGTCCTCCATCGCTTGCTCCTGCAGCCCGTCCATGATTTCCTCCAGGTCGGCCTCCGACTTGATGCGCGACCCGACGCGGTTGAAGCGCTCCTTGTCCTCGCGCTGTTTACGCAGCTCCGTGAAGACCTTTTCGAAGAACTCGCGATTCTTGGCTTCTCGCGCCTTACGCTTCGCACTCGCCTCCGACTTCTCGACGCGCTTCTGCCACTCTTGCGACAGCTGCGCGTACGTCTCCACCAGGCCGGTGCGGTACTGGCAGCGCTCCTGCTTCACCTTGCGTATGTGTTCGAGCAGCGGCGCCTTCACCGTGCTGTGATGTCGCTGTATGAGCTCTGCCAGCTGCTCCACGTCTAGCGGCTGGTTGTAGAGCGGCAGGATGTAGCGCGGGCCGCAAGCGTTGAGTATGGAATGTCGTGAGGCTGCAGTCTTGCGGTTCGCTTCGTAGATCTTTTGCGCCAGCGTCTGGGAGCGCCACTTCGGCTTGTCGTCGTCAGCACTTTCGGCGGGCTCCTGCTGCGCCTTCTGCTGTTTGCAGGCGGCGGCGGCTTCCGCCAGCGTCTTCTCTTTCTTCTTCAGCGACTCCATGGTGTTTTCGGCGCTCTGAATGTCCGTGTCTACCTTCTGAATCTGCTGCATGAGGTCTTCCTTGGCGGTGAGCACCCGTTCCTCCGCGTTGTCGCTTGGCAGTGTGGGAGAGATGGCTTCAACCTGCGGATGGTACGCTTCCGTGGAGGAGGAGGAGGAGGAGGAGGAGGACGTCAGCACGGTTGTTGACGAGGCAGTAGCGATGGCGCCGACGTGCGTGGTAGGTGTGCTGCGCCGATTGGGCGGCGTCGCCGACAGTGGTAGCGGCGCCTGCTGCGTTTCCACTTTAAGCTGTTGAGCCGCGGGCAGCGGTGGCAGGGCGGCTGCGGACAGCAGCGCAGACGCCATCGCGATACTGGTGGGCGGTGGAGCGGCGACGATTGAGGACGGCGCAGACGACGCCACATGGTGCGGCGGCGGCGGCGGCAGCACGTTTAGCGGCTGCGGCTGCATCTGATGAACGGCGGACTGCATGTGATGTGTCGGCGGAACGTGGCTGCCCCTGCCGCCGCTCGTCATTGCGGCTGCTGCAGCTGTTTGGCGCTGCTGCTGCGTCGACGCAGACGCGCCCACAACTTGTGGTGGCAGGTGGTTCGATGAAGCCGTCAAGGAGTCGCTGAGACGCTGCTTCTTATACGGCTGTCCTCCGGGGTCAGGCGGCGCCTGCTGCTGCTGCTGACGGTTCGCTGCTGCCACAGCAGCCACCGCAGCATTCGTCAAATAGTCGCTGGGATACTGCGCTGCCTGTGGATGGGGCGGCAGTAGTATGCGTTGGCGGCCCACCATTATGCTGCCGGCAGTTTGTTGCGATGGCGGCGGCGCTGTATTGCCGCCACTACTGCCCGCACTAACGCCTGCTACACCCACAGCGCCCGCGTTGAGCAGCTGCTGCGTCTGACCTGAAGGCGGATGCGAGAAATGCAGCGCGGCCATGTGGCTGGCTGCAACGTTGTTGCTGCTGACGGCCACCTGCTGCGGCAACACGACGGCCACGTTACCGCCGGTAGCTGCGGCGGTGGCGGCGGCTGCTGCAGCGGCACGGTGATAGTCCTGGACCTGGGCTGGCGGCATCTGAGGTATTCGAGTGTATGGACTGTCGCGGTACTGAGCACCCGGACCGATGCTGTACGAGCTCTGTTGGATGAAGCGATGCGGCGCCTCGCGTACCGCATTGACGTCCGCAAACTTCGGGTACGTGTTGGCGGCCGCTGCCGAGCCGGGGCCAGGGCGTGGCGGCGAGAGAGGACTAGCTGCCGAACGTGATGTTTGTTGCGACTGCTGCTGCTGCTGCTGCTGCTGCTGCTGCTGCTGCGGCTGCGGCTGCGGTTGGTGAGGATGATGAGAATGCTGCAACTGTTGGTGCTGATGCTGCTGCTGCTGGTGCTGCTGCTGTTGTTGTTGCTGCTGCTGTTGCTGTTGCTGCTGATGATGGTGTTGCAGCTGCTGTTGATGCTGATGTTGCAACTGTTGCATATGATGCGACTGTTGTTGTTGCTGCTGCTGCTGTTGCTGTTGCTGCTGTTGCGGATGTGGTTGCGGCGGCGGCTGATGCTGTTGTGGCGGTTGAGGGAGAGGCGGCCCAAGGCCGCCGCCACCCTTCGTATACGACTGCGATGCGTCGATTGGCCTGTAAAACCAGAAGAGGAGGAAAAACAACCGATTATTAGATTTTTATGTAAAATAGTCAGATAATGCCTAATTGTAAATTAAAATCTGTATAGAAAACGAAGGAAGGACGCGTTAAACTTTTTTAAAAGTAAAACAAAAAAACTAAAACTTTTCAAAAAGTAAAATACTAAAAATTGGATTCAAAAAATTACTGTAATGATTCCAAAGTAATCAAAAGACTACTTTCATGGTTCATGTCTTCGCTTATAAGAAATAGAAAGAGAGGTTTGTAAACGTGATTTTGCTAATTTTTCCATCATGTCATCAACGCCGATTTTAGCGAGGACAGAAACCGTCGTTTAAAATAATGGGAAAAACCATGAGAGCTATCAACAATTTGCCAATGTTTTCAATTTTCGAAGTAACAATATAAAAGTGAAACAAAATGGTGGTTATATACGAATATTTTAGTTCTGCTATGAAGCTTCACAATGGTTTTGAAGATATCAAAAAAGGCAACGCAACTTATCATTTAAATATTTTTGCGGCCTGAAGAAAAAGACGACAATTTTACAAACGAATTTTGATTTTATTTTTTAATTAAATTTTATAATATTTACAATAATTAAATGCATTTTCAAAAAGCTTCTCTGACGACAATGTCTCTTACGTCAGTAAAGCATTCAGCTTAAAAGAATTCGCAGAAGTCTTCACTAAATAGTATTCTCATTTACTCTCTCGATCAATACGAGCTTTTGCAACAAAAGCGCTGTTTACATTCTTAGTGTAAAAGTAAAGCGTTGCCATTTCGAAGCGATTTGTGTGGCAAAAATTGCACTAAATTAGTTCGTAACTCCTTTTAAGAGAATAAAAACTAATGAAGTTAAAAGTTGTAATGATCTTCGAAAGACGAACAGTTTTACAAATTTCAGTCGACTTATAACGAATTTATTGAGTATAAACTTTAGCAAATCATTGAGAAAACTATCGCTAAAATATTGTATTGTATACTATTTGGACTATTTTGTAAAAAAAAATAACATTACTTTAATAACATAACTTTATAATTGTTTACAAATTGCTTAATTCAGACGCAAACGTTTGCCACCACGAATTAATGCTCCCGGTGTAGTAACCTTATTTGCTATTATGGGCACGGTGCCGGTGGACGGTGGTCTTGGTAATATTGGCATCGGGACTTGTTGTAGTTGCACAGGCACTATCTGAGCCGGTATCGAAGCTGATAGAGATGGCGAAAGCGCTTGTTGCTGAGTCAGATTAGTTTTGGCTTGTGCTTCAGCCAATAAGGCGACCGTACGTCTCAGTTCCTGCAGTTCCTCTTGCATCTTATCGAAGACAGGCCTAAAAGGTGGAAAATTTGAAAAAGATGTATGCGACGAATATAAAAATCAAACTTACTTGTCTACAGCATCTACAATCGATCCTGATGGTTGCTGCTGTGGCACCGACATCGGCGCCAGACTTTGACGCTTTGGCTTCAAGACCGGAGGAGGAGGAGGAGGACATTGCAGCGCTGAAAGTGGTACTGGCGTTATAAGTGGCACTGTAGGCGAGGCCATGGATGGCGCTGCAGTTCCTTGAGCAGATAACTGTGGTGGTGTTGGTGGTACAGGCTTCATTGCCGGCACCGTATCTGCACTGGCTACTGCTGTTATTTTTAAATTGGGATGCATACGAATCGGCAACTGAATTTGGGCATTTTGTAGCGTGAGCGATGGCGGAGGTGGCGAAATGGTTTGTACTGGTAGCAGTACTGGTAGTGGTACTGGTACTGATGCGCCCGGTTTAGCAGCCAAAGGCGAAGTTGGTGCTGTAGAAAGTTTTGGTGCTAATATTGAAGTCGTTTTGGTTTGCGAATTGGTGGTAATGATGGGTACAGCTGGACTAACAGCACCTGAGCCGACACCAACACCGACACCTCCGTTCGCAACCCCTCCTCCTCCTCCTGCTGCAACTGCTGGCCCAACTGTGGTAGCACCGGTTGCACTAACACCCACTGGTACACTAACGCCTGCGATCAGTTTCTTTAGCATTTGATCGGCGCTCACTTTTTGCGATTCCAACAATTTGCGCATGGTTGCCGGATCGCTCTCATTAATTTTCCGCAATGATTCACCCTCAGCATCAACCACGACATAGTTGACAATATGCGCATGAGTATTCGGTACTATGCGGTAGACAAATTTCGGAGTCGTGGAATTCGCACTTGGCACATTTTTCAAATCTGAGAGCTTAGCAGAGCCGCCATCAACTTGAAAGACGGTAGTAAAGCCGTTAATAAGCAACGGCTTCTCCATGACATTGGGATCAGTGACGAATTGTTGAGTCTTGCGTTTTGGTACCATCGACAGCAATTTAGAAGCATTGCAATCGGAATTTTCACAACGACGTTCAACTGGTGTGGGTGCCTCAGCAGCGTTACTGGCATTGGAAGCATTATTGATGAGCGCTGCAGCAGTTGACATGATGCCTTCAACAAGTATCAGTGTATATTTTTTTGAAGTTTTTGAGTTTGCTTTTTTTAAGGTCTTTTCCTGTTTGAACCTCACTGGAAATCAATCTTTACTTTAAACGTTACTGGCAAGCAATCATCAGTTTAGAAGTCACTGTAATAAATAACTTGTATGCCTTCGAAGTGGTGAATATTGAATCCTCTTGACAACACTAAGTCCGGATGATGTTTGACAACTTCCAAAGCCTCAAAATTTTTAGTGATTTATTTGTATCGCCGTTTTTTTATAACGCGCCAACTCTAACATGTCTGTTGATATGAAAGAATTTTCAGAATTAACATTTCTTTTATGATTTTATTAAATAAAGTTTACATTTCAGTTTTGCTTTCCTTGAGAAATTTTGCCATGGGTGGTGGCCTTTTGACGCCAGCTCGCAAAAATGAACGTTTTAAATACTAATCGGTCTTTTTTCCTGCTGTTAATTAATGACACTCTTGTTAAATTCCATTATTCAGACGCATTGAGTAATTACTTCAACAAATTTTTCACTGCAATCTCGAACAATAAAAACCAACCGCACAGAACTCAAAAAAATACACGACTGCTATCCGTCTGCACCTTTTACGAAGTTAACTGAACACTGAATTGCACATTTTTATTCACCTTTATTGAGAGCACGTAAGTTAGAGAGAATAAGCACTAGTATGTTTGGGGAAAATCATTAAAATCCATGATGGCCGACAAAACTTCTTTGCACAAGTCTTTATTATAATCGCATGAAAGACAGAGATAGTATAAGGTACATTTTAGTAGTCCGCTATTATCGAACTCATTCAGTTTCGTGTTTAAATGTTAGAATGTGTTTGTAAATTCATGATGGCCGCCACTCTTATAAAGCACCAAACAAGAAAAAGAAACCACTGCGACTGCTTCAAAAGGGGAAAATGTTGCAATGCTATGCGAACATGTTGTACGTTGGCGTTTGCTGCTTTGAAACTGCCAACATGTTACAGTTGGATGGATGGTTGGTTGGACGATGGTTTGAGAGAAGGGTTGGACTAATAAGTTCGAGGTGAATATCATCTGCTTCGTGTTAGCATTTCGGAGAAGAATATGCATTTAAAGAGATCGACTAAATAGAAGAGAAACGTGTGTTGGTTTGCACGCTCTTCCGTTTTGACAGAAACTTCTTTCTACTGGTCTACTAGCATTTTAATGCCCAAAGTTGATATTATGCCATTTTATTAAATTTTTATTTTTATTTACTTTAACCATCGTGATTATATATGTACATTCATCAATTTCAAAATTATTTGTCGTAAAAAGTGAAAATTATATTAGTTTAATTAATTAAGCAAAAAAGTTGCTCAAAACCGGGCACGTATTTTCATTAAAAAATGCCACAAAATGTAATTGCAATCAATTCCTTTAACAAAGATAGGGTTAGATTCAAGCTATTTTAATCAAAAACTGCCATAAAAGTTTCCTTCATTCCTTTGCATAAAAGCAAAAATCGTCCACCATCGAAATATCGATTTTTTTTCCACCCGCATTTTAATAAAAACAGAAAAAACCTTGGAACTAAAGAACAAAAACCAAAAAATTCTTCTGGAAAATTGAAGAATTTCTCTCTTGAAATACGCTCACCAACGCCCTCTCCCATTACAATCCAACAGCTTTTGGCAAATGCGAAATGCTCTTAACGCCAGACAGACGCACCGACAGACAACACAACACGCCATCAACCAACCCACACACCAATGCACACCGGCTTCAACAAAAAACCAGTTTCAAACATTAATAACTACGTTTCCAACCACTTCATGTAGTTGTTGCTGCTGCTGTTGTAATCGTTGTTGTTTTGTTGTTGTTGCAATTCCCTTGATTCGTAATTTATGTGGAAAACAATGGCGAAGACGCAGAAAAAAAGCAAAAACAAAAATACAAAAACGACAAAAAGCAACAACAACAACAACAACAACAACAACAACAACAACAAGAAATTCTTTGGCCGATTCAGCTTTTATAAAAAAAAACAAAAATAAAAAATATGTAATAATAACCGAAACGAGAGAGAGGCTGCTGCAATAACAAAAGAAAAAACACGTAGAAAAATAAACGGTAAAAACAGCAATGACAACAAAAATTTAAAAGCAATAAAAGGCAAAGAGGAAAAAAGAACGATAAAGAAAACTCTATAAAGAAATGTGACAACGTCGCATGCATAATGAATGACTTTAAAATATTCAACGACGACGGCGTCGCAATCATCGTAGACGTCACCGTCACCGTCACCGGCGCTGTCGTTGTCGTTGTTGCCATTTTCATACTACAGCGACGAACAATAACGATATATGCATGTGGCCGAACTCAGCAGCTCTTTCACTCGCACCCGCTAATTCGAGTATATACACTCGAAAAAAGTTCGCCGGTACGTTTGCTGCACTATTACTCTTTCATTCGCTCTGCAGAGACACAACTGTTCGACGGAACAACCGACCGAGCGGCCGTCAAGTTGACGTCGAGTTCGTCTCACGTTTTGTTGGTTTATTTATACAACTCGCCGTACAAATGTTGGCATATTTGCAAAGAGAAAATAAATCTACACGGTCGGTACTAGACGTGGATACACACACACACACATAACCGCATATATACCCACTCGCATTTCATATTTGCCGGGATAGTCATACCAACATACTAACATACCAATGAGACCTGGCATGAGTGCTCTCTCTCTCTCTCTCTCTGTAAACGTAGATGGGTGAAGAAAAAGCATTGGTTTTATAGCAAATAAAAACTTGATTAAAGTGTGGTGCAAGGGGGGAGACAAAGAGAGAGAGAGCGGTTGCAGCAAGAGAAGTTCGAAAGAGTAAATAAGTACAAATGATCTATATGCCTAATATATATTATATATAACAGCACATATCTATATATTAATTTTATTCCATATAAATGCACATACGAGCCGCGTTTTTAAGTTCGCGGATTGAAAGGGTGAAATCGATGGTAGTAAAAAAGAGCTCTCTTGTGCCGTGACGCATTATTTCACAAGTATCAAGTTTGATCACAATTGCCTTAGTAGTCTTTGAACTATCGTCGTCGACCCAGCAACTTCCTTCAATTAGGAAGGAAGTGTGCAAAAAAATATGGAGATAGTCGAGTATCGTGCCGTTATCAAGTTTCTCACAAAGCAAGGAAAGTGTGGTAAAACCATTCTAGAAGAAATGTCATCGGTTTACGGAGACCTTTGCCCTGGAAAATCGATGATTTACAAGTGGCACAAGCTCTTTCAGCAGGGCAGAGAGTCACTTGAAGACGACACACGGCCGGGGCGGCCTATCGGAGTGACAACTCCACAACTTATTCAAAAAGTCCAACAACTAATATTGAAAGATGCTCGACTAAAGAAGAAACAACTGGCAAAAATGATTGGCGTATCGGATACAACCGTTTTCAAAATTCTTCATACTCATCTTGGCCTGTCGAGGGTCAGCACAAGATGGGTGCCGAATGTGCTCACGCCGCCGCAAAGACAGAAGCGCGTCGAATGTTCCCGTGCGTTCTTGGACCTCTGTAATGAAGATAGGGATGGTGTATTGAGTAAAATTGTTACCGGAGATGAAACTTGGGTTTATCATTACGAGTATGAATCTGAATCCAAGCACGACTCCATGAATTGGCACAAAAAACACGCCCCACCATCACCACCACCACCACCGAAAAAGCTTAAAAGGTCACAGTTGGCCGGAAAACTGGTGGCAACAGTTTTTTGGGACTCAGAAGGAATTCTGTTAATAGATTACCGAAATGAAGACATTTCCATAACTGCAGAATACTACGCCACAATTCTAGAGCGCCTAAAGGAAGTTATCAAAGAAAAAAGAAGGGGAAAATTGACGAAAGGTGTCCTGCTCCTTCACGATAGTGCAGTGCACGTGCGCAGAAGTCGTGATACGCTGGCAGCCTTGCGTAAGGTGGGCTTCACTAATTGGAATCAGCCACCGTATAGTCCCGACCTGGCTCCGAGTGACTATTACCTGTTTCCGAAAATAGAAAAAGAACTGCTTGGGAAGAAATTTACGAGTGCTGAAGACGCCAAGAGCGCAGTTTCAGCCTATTTTGAAGGCAAAGATAAAACATTTTTTTATGAAGGCATACACAGGTTAATTGAAAGATGTGAAAAATGTATTCGGCTTGCTGGTGAATATATTGAAAGTGAAATATAATTTTGTGTTTTGATTTTATATACTACGGGTCTTTCAACAAGAAGTGTCTTTATTTAAATTTCTTATGATTTTTTACTATTTCAATTCATTGCGCGAATGTATGTATCTAAATTCTTTATGAATTTAATTCATTAGCGGTCGATATCTAAAGACCTCCTGATTTTTACTTCACAAATGACCTCATAATGACAGTTAAAAGTTGACAGTTGAAAAATGACGCGAAATTTAAAATAATACCTCTTGTTGAAAGACCCTTTAGTTTCCACACCAAAACGTCTCTCATTCCACGAACTTAAAAACGCTCTCTCGTTTAAACAAAGCCGCAATGACAGGACTTCTGGATGCACAACGCAACAGCAACAACAACAGAGCTTTTACCTTTTTAATGTTGTTCCTGGAATAAGCTGCGAGCAAGAGCGAGATAATAGTATGACAGTTTCAACGAACACGTTGATAAACGTTGTGTCATTATACAACAAAAAGCAGATAGAAAAAAAACGACAACAAAAACACAACCACCACAAAAGTACATACATAGCAAGAAAATAATAATAATAAATTCCGAAGAAGGAAAATAAACCGCAGCAGGAGGCAAAACCGCTCTGCCAGCAGCACAGCAGCATCCACTGATGATGATTTGGCGCGGATTATTTTTTTTTGCTGTTTCCAATACAGTTGCAACCATAGTGCGCGCGTGTGTGTATGGATGTGTGTGCGATAGGTAGAAAAAACAGCAGCGGCATCATCATCATCACGATAACCCAGCAGGGCAAAATAAAAAACACAGAAATAGATTGCGAAGAGAAAATTGGAAAAGCAGAGCGAGTACAAACATGGGAACGGCTTTTGTTTTCTTCTTCTTCTGCTTCTTCTGGTTTCTCTAGTTTTTCCGATTTCTTTAGCAGACAAGCCAACGTCAACCGCAAACAAGACGTCAAGCTGCGCCTGCCTATGAATACTACGCGTTGTTGCTAAAAAAGGGGCGCCGACAGCGTCCAGGCAGCATCCACAACAACAACAATAAGTACGTTAAAAATTATGTGCTGAATAAAGAAGTTGATTATGAGGCCGGTCGGTCGGTCAACGGATGATGAAGCTACCGCTGCCGCTGTCGCTGTCACTGTCAATGCGGCTAAGCTGATATTGATGATGATGATGATAATGATAATGATGATGATGATGATGATGATGATGATGCTGATACTGAGGCGGTATGGTTGAATGAATGAATAACATGACTACGTTTGCTTTGCCAACAACTACAAAAACAACAAGAGACTTAAATGACAAAAAGAGATAGAGATAGATATTCACAGCATAGAATAATAAAGATTAATGCAAATGCGACGTTGTCAAATTTCGTTTTAAGTGCTGAGGAAACCGATAACTTTTAAGCGGCTAAAAATTAATGAAGCAAAATGAATAAATTAATAGAAAATAGAGGAATGAATGATGTACAAGACGACAATCCGTTTTTAAAAGAAATTAAAACCAATACTAGTTTGACTTTAATTTTATTTTTGAAAGGAAATTCTTAAATAAAATTTTTCAAAAATTTCGAAATCGTATCTTGAGGGAAAAATTATTGATAATAATAAGGTTTTTTTTGCAAAAGGATTACTTGGGCCGCGCGCAGACTGAAAGCTTGACGCTACAAATGGGCATGCTTTCAAATCCATGGTTCCTTTCAAAGCATTGCAAAACTTTTACCAGTAAAACTACGCTCCGCTGCGATACGCTCTCGATCTGCAAATTTTACGCTCTACTGGGCTTAAGCGTTCATTGGATAGTGTACGCACGCTACGCTCTTAGTCGGTGCGAGAGTTTACGCTCTTTTTTCTCGAACAACGTTACTACAGAAAATCCGGAAAACCGTTGTCAACAAATTTTGACATTTTGACATTTTGACATTTATGAGGTTTGCACCGAAAAGCAACATGTGCGCACAGATGGAAGAAAGAACTATTGAAGAGTTCGCAAATAATTAAAAATGTTCTTGTTTCTTTTAGCTTTTACGAATAGCGCAATGGGTTTCACGAATTCCGCAATGAGTTATAAAAGCGGAATCTTCAAGTAAATTAAAGTCTTTAATATTCAGTCAAAATATTCTGTTTGTAAGAAGAACAAGAACGCTCTTATTTCGTTTAAGCGCAGTGTTGCTTTGAGAAGAGGAAGCACAACACAACGCAACGCACAACGCACTTTGTTTAGGTGCCACAGTTAGCCATAAGAGAGCGTTGCTGCGAGGTGAAAAGCGTAGCGTAAATGGGCGTTTTCTTCTTGTTATTGCGTTTCTTTGTATTGTGTACACCGCAAACATAGCGTAGCGTAGATGAGCGTAATTTTAACCGCACGCTTGGTTTAAATTTTTACGCTCGCAGAGAGCGACAGTCGTGGTTGATTTGTTGAGAAGTTAAGATGGATTGCGAAACCTTAATAAGTGAAGTGTTTGTGCGACCCGCGTTATGGGACATGAGTGACAAAGGTTATTATAATAGGGTTATAACAGACAGATTGTGGCAAGAAGTGGCCGAAAAGCTAGAATACACAAGTACGTACACAGAGTTTTGTAATTTTTATTATGAGTTTTAATTATTTATATGGTAATGTTTTCATGTTGCAGAAGAGGAATGTAAGAAGAAATGGAAATATTTAAAGGATCAATATCGGCGTGCTTTGAAAAATGAACCGAAGACTCCAACGAGAAAGTCATCGTTTGGTGTAAAATTCTTGTATGGCAACTTGATGTCATTTATTGAACATCAATTAATGCCTTCAGAAACAGAAACAGTCCAAACAACATCAAAGGTACGAAAACGACCAAGCAACCCAGCAATCATTCGTTCGGAGGTTAAGAAACAAAGATTACTGAAAATGGATTTTGTACCAGGAGACAAAAATGAGGACAAAGATGAGGACCTTTTATTTTTCAAAAGTTTACTGCCTTTTATGAAGCAATTCACTCGAGCACAAAAATTGCAAGTACGAAATGAAATCCAAAGCGTAATTTTGAAATACACAGAACAGGACCCAACCATCAAACCTGCACCATCATCACACTCTACTCGGACTTCTTTTGATGAATAATAGACTTCTTTTGCCAACTTCATAATTAATTTACTTTAAATTTAAATTATTGTTTTCCTATTTATAACATTACAATTGCAGCATTTATGTATATAATAAAAAAATTAAACCGTATCCTAAAGTGCTTAAAATAACCATCAGTCTTCCTTTTCGTGAAGGTAAAACTTTTGTTTGTAGCTTTTGCGAAAGTCTGTTTTTGCTTTCTAATCGAATCTGCTACGCTATGCTACGCTTTCAGTCTGCCTATCGCGAGTTTTTACTTTTTAGCCGCTAAATGCAACTTTAATACACGAATACGAACAAAAATTCGATGCGAATAGATTATTTCAATACTAGCAAATCGAAAGAAATCGTGTAAAAAGGAATTTAATTGGAGAATATAGTACAAATAAGCCGCTTTCACGAGAGAAGATGCACATTGTTTTTCAAGAAATATCCAAATTTGATTTTTTCGGGCAGATGTTAAAACAAAACCTCAAAAAAAAAAGCCGGGTGTAATTAATATCACGAATTTCATGCCCTCAGGAATGATAGAAAACATTTTTTAACGAGAAAGAATCAATATTGCTGACTTTATCGACATATTATGTTGTAAAAAAATCATTGTTTTTTAGAAAAAAACAAAAAATCTGGTTGTTAACTTAACAACGATTTGTTAAGGCGTTATTGTTATTGACTTTGTTAAGGTTTAGTTAATTTTGGCATTTGTCAAACTACATTAACAAGTCGTTAATAACAACTAACAGCGAGTATAAATTCACCACCAATGGTGAAAAGTCAGACGGACATTTTCAGCATTTTTTCTAGGTTGCATACATATCTTTGTATAGCAAAATGCAAGATACAAAGAGGTGAATGTTTTAGGAATTTTAGAATGTAAGATAATGTAATAAAGACTTTTTTAATTTTTTGTTTTCGTTTCGTCTTCACAAATTAATAAAATAAGTACTTAAATAGTCTTACATTTTTTGATATATGCCTAACAATGGACAGCTATAAAGTGGAATTTTGTTTGCTGTTAAGACCTACTCGTTGATTAACAAAATAGTTAAGTAAACAGTTGTTAAATCTTAACAGCTGTTAATTCTTAACTGTTTTGTTGTAAGCTTGTTAATGTGGTGAGTTTAGAGTAATCAGCCAGAATATGACAAGGAGACGAAATCTAAATGACATGAAGCGTCTTAAACTGTTAAAAAAATAGTGGTACACTTACGTTCACAAATGTTAAAAGTAGAGTTTTATATATAGAGATATTTTAGTTATTTTACATACAACACTTTTGGCAACTCATTGACATCGTTTCCTCATATTTTATATAAAATTATTGTCGTTGCTTGGAGTTAATAGCTTACCTGCAATGAAAAAATTTGGAAAAAATGGATTAGTTATGCATTTCATAAAGGATTACAAAAAAAAAATTACAAAATACTAATTTTTAAAATTAAAGCAATGATAAGAAGAAACCTTTTGCAAGCTTATTAAATATGAATCAGAAATATTTGAGAGAATCAGTGATGAACCAAATCAAATTTATCAAATGAAATGAATCCAAATGAATCTTTTCTTTTCTTAAGAAATGTATTGTATACAATACACATTCTTTGATATTACACTCTTTTCTCTCTGCATTCATCATCATCATCACCATCATCAAATAAGAGTAAACCTACTAACGTCAAATATTAACTGATTAAAAACGAGTGCCTGCAATTGCCATGATAACAACAACATACTCTCCTCTCCGCCCTGATAAATAACATGTCAAAAGAAAATGTCAAGAACAGTAAAAAATCAGGCACAACTGATAAGAGCAGTATAAAAATAAATAAAATGGTTAAAAATGACAACTTTTCCGTTGTTTTTTTAAAACGAAAAATGGGAATAAAGAATGCATATAAATACATAGTATATACATACATGCATACATTTACGTAAAATGATAAATTAAGAGGAAAAGTAATTATGTATGTATGTACAGAAATGAAAAAAAAAATGACAAATTTTGAAAAAATCACAAACTGTCATGTTTTATCATGAACTATGTACATACCTTTAAAAAAGTATGTACTCGTATGTATAGAAAAAATGTCACGCACGTTTAATAATCATTCCTTTCGGTATAATTACGAGTATGCAGAATTATTATTTGCATAAAATGTTTATTAATTAATTGCCAACGGCAGATTGATCAGGAAACATGGAGAAAGAAAAGAGAACCAAATAAGCAACAACAAATAAATAATGGACAAAAATGGTAAGAGCAATAAGCGAGCGTTGTGTGGAAAATTGGCAACGTCGCCAATCCATCGCGACAAAGGCCAATCGACCGACATAGCAGTCGGCCACAAACGAAAGACGACCACTCAACAGCCACAGCAGCACAATGCGGGAGAGCAGTTATTTTCGAAGGCCCCTCGCGTCTCTCTCTTGACACAGACAGAACAATCATCAACACAGCAGAACAAAATTTAAGAGCTCAGGTAAGTGGAAGAGAGGCTTAAAAAGGCACAAATTTCAATGCAGGCAGGCACATATACGCGGTGTGTTTGTGTGCCTGTTGATTTGTAATGTAAATTTGTATCACAACAACAACAACAACAACAACAACAACGATGTCTAATGGATAGAGCAAGACACAACTAAACTTCCTTTATTGGTTGCACCTGCTGCTGCTATCGTCAAATGCTGTTGCTTCGGCAAAAAAAACAAAGAGAAGAAAAAGAAAAGCAGCCACAACAACAATAACAACTAAAAGAACAACAATGTCATGATAAGAAGAGCGACAAAAATGGGAGAAGAAAGACCTTAATGTTGTTTTTTTTTTGTTTTTTTTTTTTTTTGCAATACAAGAGAAAAAAGTAAAATAAATACAGGGCGATTTATAGCAATGGAAGAGTATCGTTTAAAGAGTAGAATTTAAAACGGAGAAATTTCGGATTTCAGAATTTTGTTCGATTTTTTGAGGTCTGAGAGGACAGTTTAAGAGCTTTAAATGCCCAAACAGCTTTTAAGAAGAAAACTCGAAAAATTTTTGAATTTCAGTTTATTTTTGAAGTTTTCTGAAGAACTCAAAGGGTTCTCATCTCAATCCTCACAAAATTACATTTAAGGAATTTAGGCCAAACGATTTTTTTCAATGTGAAAATAATTTTTGCAAAAATCCAAAGATTTTCTGAATTAAGAAAAACAGACAAATTTTGTATAAAACTGAAAATAAAAAAAAAAATCAAAAAGCCATAAAGATTAAAAATTATAAAAAACCGCTACAAACAAAAATATAAAAGCAATTTTCGTTATCAAGGTTAATTTTTTGTAATTTTTTGTTTTGTTTTATTTTCTGCTGATAACTTTTAATCAATAAAACTGAAAAAAATGTGCGATGCAGTACAAAAGTTACTGACAGCTTGTCGATTGGAGATGATGATAATGACGATGATGATGATAATGATAATAATAACTCGTGATAATGTACAAGTGAGCTGATGAATGACAACAAAAAAAAAACAAAATACAGCAAACAGCACAAAACGAAAAAAGAAGAAGGAAAAAATACAGATTATTTTTTATCATTGGAAAGATGTTATCATTTGCTCAAAATTAGAAAAATTGCAATTCCTAAAACGTAAATAAATACAATTTTGATTAATCACAGCACCAAAAGTCATAATTTAATTTTTAACATCATTAATTTTTTTTATTGCCGCATTAAAACTTTTTCTTTCATTAGAACAATTAATTATTAATGATAATAATTCCCAATTTATTTGTTTGTAAAATGCGAAAAACAGAAAAATGACAAAGAATTATTTTGCCAGGAATTATGTATTAAATGGACAAAGGAATCTACCGACGGCAAAACGCTTGGGTCCGTGCGTGCGCCGAAAGAAGTTTTTACTGCAGTTTGGAAAGAGTGTAGAAAGAGATAGAAAGAACTAGAAGACAGTGCTGACCTCATTCAAGAAATTTTTAAACCGTTTTGGTGGGCGGTGGGGGCAAGAGATAAACCTACACAAAAAATAAACCACCCAGTTTAAAGTCTCAGCTCTTTTCTGAAGCTACAACGCAACCATCCTTCATATTTTTTGCTCTCTTAATTCCTCTCTTTAAAGGAAAAATAATAAAAAACACATGAAAAGATAAATTATATAAATTAAACGAAGAATAAATGAAATCCTGTCTGAAAACCTAAATCCATACCGAGACGACTACAATAAACGAAAAAGAAAAACGATTACGGAACAAAATTTGATCCTTAAACTTTTGCAAGAAGGAGAAGAAGCAACTGTAGAAGAAGTAACTGTGAAAAAAAGCGGCGCAATCATTGATGGCTATCTAATGAACAATTCAAGAGCTTAAAGCGCAAAAAAAGAACCAACAACGGATGAAATCGAATAAAAAAATGGATGAAAAACTAGTGAAAAACTATTAAAATAGGACAAAAAACACAATGAACTGAGGTAAAAAATGAATGAACGGCGGTGAAAAAGAAATGAACCGGCAAAACGAAATAAACGTAGGAGAAAAACAAAAACAATAGACTGAAAAAATGGATGTAGACGAACTATATAAATAGAGCTGGAATGAAGATAAAAACTGAATAAATAGAGATTAAGAAAAACTAATGAATTCGAAAAAGGATAGATGAACAACGATAAAAAGCTTAGAAGTTTGTCCAAACAACCGATTAACGAAGATGAAAAACAAAATATCGCGGGAAAAATTGGATGAACTGAAGTGAAAAACGGATGAATTCTGACGAAAAATTAAACGATTTGAAAGACGGAGGTATTTGGCCAAAGAAAAACAGGAAAGGACTTAAAAGACGAATGAATTCTGACAAAAATGAGCCGATGAACATATAATGAAGGGGATAAAACAATCAAAAAACAGCTGAACGAGAGATGACCGACCATACAAACAATAAACAAAAATTTCAGAAGACTGATAAACAATTGACACAAAACAAAAAAAAAAACACGGAGAAAGTAAAACACGATTTGACGGATAAAAAACGGTTGAGCGGGGATGCTACACCGAATTATAGACAAAAACGATATACAAAGGACGAAGAATAAAATAAATTGACCAAAACATGGATGACCGCAGCAGAAAATGAAATGAACAGCAAAAATTTCGCCCGAAAAACGCATAAACTTAAACAGAAAACAAAAGTACGAGTGTGAAACACAAATAAATATACGGCCAAACAACAAATGAACAAGGGTGTAAACTGAAAAGAGATGGATGAAGATGACCATCCATCACCTCAGACAGTTTTATTCTCGATAACGCATGAACGAAGGAAAAAAATATATGAATTCTGATGAACTGAGATAAAAAAACGAATGAATTTGGATAAAATACAAATGACCAAAAATGAAATGACCAAAAATGAATGAATGAAAGGTGAAAAATGTTCATCTCACACAGTTTTATCCTCGATAACGCATGAAAGAAGGCAAAAAATAAATGAATTCTGATGAACTGAGATAAAAAACGAATGAATTTGGATAAAATGCAAATGAATACAAATGACCAAATATGAATCAAGGTGATAAATGTTGACCTCACACAGTTTTATCCTCGATAACGCATGAACGAAGGCAAAAAATAAATGAATTCTGATGAACTGAGATAAAAAACCAATGAACTTGTAAAAAATATAAATGAACAGAGTTGAAAAAGCAATCAATTTGGTGGAACAAATATACTAAGATAAAAAAAAGATGAACCCGGACCAAGAACAGAAAAACAGATAACCAAAATTAATGAATTCTAACAAACAACACACAACGAAGAAGAAAAACGTCCAAAGTGGGTTGGATAAATGAACTCGATGAACAGAGGTGACAAAAGAACGAGTTCCGTTGAAGAAAAGATGGAGGAAGGAATGAATTCCATGGAAAAAGTGAAGACAAAGAACAAAACCAGCAAGAGGATGAGTAAACGCCGGATGAATTAAAGACGAGGACTAGGAGGATAAAGCACACCAACACTCAAAATATACGATATTGCTGTAAGAAATATATTTACTTTTTAACTGGTTTTGTCGAAAAGTTCGATTTAATTCTAAGGCGGTGAAGGTTACTAACGCAAAAAAAAAGACAAAGTAAAACAAGCAATGGAAAGAAAAGAAGAAAAATAAACTGGTTCAGCTCACAAAAAGATTGGTAACGCACTAGAGGGGGAAAATCGATCAGAAGAAATCAAAAAAACAGAAAAAACAGAAACAGAAAAAAGAGAGAAAAGAATTTTAAAGGAATGAAGAAGTATAAAATGAATTGCGTAAAATGAATGAATGATGATGCTTCATTCCTTTTTCTTCTTCTTCTGCGTCGAACAAGAAAGGTGATTTTATCTGGGATCAACACAAAAAGGCACTACGAAAGAAGAAGAAGAAAAATAAGAAATAATGGCTTGAACAAAAGTCGTTGCCGCCTACACAAAGAATTATTTACGATCGACCGAGAAATTGGAATAGATTTGAAATCGGCTGGAGGCGGATTGAGCACGAAATTTAGTCAAAACTAAAAAAAAGAATGCGCATAAAGAATAAAAGAAAAAATGGAAAAAATTATTCTGGGGAAAAGAATAACTTTTTAGTAGATAAATATCTTGTAGGTGGTTTCAAGGAAAAATCGAAAATTGCTCAAACTCAAAAACGTATAAATATTTGAAGATTAATGACGAAATTCGATCGAATTAAGCGACGATTGAAGCTCAAATATTAATGAAATACGAAAATGAATTAAACACAAAAACTGAAGCTTAAAAATTAATTTCGCTTTAGAAAACGGATGAAACTTGAAAATTAATGCAATTTGAATATGAATGATTAATTTGAAAGAAATTTTAAAAACTGAAGAGATTTTAAAAACTGAAGAAATTTTAAAACTGAAAACTTATTTAAAACTGAATAAGTTTGAAGTTTGATAAAGTTTGAGTTTTGAAAAAGGTCGAAAATTTATGAAACGCGAAAACTGATGAAGTTCGAAAATGAATAAAACTCGAAAAAATGAATGGAAGTTCGAATAATGATGAAGTTCAAAAGTATAAAAAACTCGAAAATTGATATCGCCCGAAATCTGATGAAGTTTGAGTATTGAAAAAGGTCGAAAATTTATGAAACGCGAAAACTGATGAAGTTCGAAAATTAATAAAACTCTAAAAACTGAATGGAAGCTCGAATAATGATGAAGTTCAAAAGTATAAAAAATTCGAAAATTGATAACGCCCGAAATCTGATGAAGTTTGAGTATTGAAAAAGGTCGAAAATTTATGAAACGCGAAAACTGATGAAGTTCGAAAATTAATAAAACTCTAAAAACTGAATGGAAGCTCGAATAATGATGAAGTTCAAAAAGATAAAACACTCGAAAATTAATGTAGCTAAAAAAACTGATGAGACTCAAAGATGAAGTTTGAAAGTATAACAAATTCGAAAATAGATGAAGCTCGAAAATTTATGGAACTCAAAATAAAAGGAATATTAAAGAATCTCGAGTGCTGAAGAGATGAAGATGAAGATCGAAATGGTATAAAACTAAAAAATTTAAGCATAAAAGTTTATGAAACTGGAAAATTAAGCTCTTAAACTGATGAAAATGGAAAAAAACGTATAAACTGATAAAACGAATGAGGCTGAGAAAACGAAGTTTTCGCATTTGCCTCTTCTTCTAAGGGCGAAGTATCCTTAATCGCAGTAATTTCGTTGCTATTTACCAGCAAACGCTAAATGTTGTCCCTTTTTGACAACAAAACAATAAAATTCGAACGCTTAAGGATATTTCGACTCCTATGCGAATACGCCTACGCAAATGTTGCCATTTCTTATGGTTTACCGTCGATGTCGTCGTCGTGGTGGCGCGAGGATACGACCAGAACATTTTCGATAGTAATGGAAAGAGGTCGAGAACGGTGGTAGGGCTAAAGGAAAGAAAAGGAATAGCAAAGCTTGCGAATGAGGGCTTAAAAAAGCCATTATGAAGAAAGACTATGCCAAAAGGACTCAAAGTTTTGTTGGCAAAACAAAACACAAACAAAATTGTTTATTTTTTCTCCTCTTATTGTTTTTTTCGTTGATTGCAAAACATTTAGAAAATTTATGGAGCATTTGCCCTCTTTTTTTTGGGTTGCCTTTAGTCCGCTTTGCTCGCTCGCAACCGTTTGTTACGTAAAAAAACAAAGAAAATAAAAACGATTTTTTTGACCAGAAAACCATTTCCAAAAAACATTCTACGTAAAACCTTGAAAAAGATTTACACAGAGCGATAAAATGTAATCGGTCTGTTTTTAATGAGTTGAGTTGGAGGCTTTATCGGGTCAGGTTTTCGAGATATTCTGGTATTAATGTGAGTAAGTGCATTTAGGGAAGGGTTATGTTCTCTACAGAACTTTCTGATATCACCCGAAAATCCTGTTCAAAATCCATTTAAAATCGTCCTCCAAAAATTTTTGGAAAAATGTAGGTTTTTGGATTGAATTCGACTCTTTTTTTAGTCTCTCACAAGATTTCTGATAATCGGTAGATTTTATTTACACCTATTGATAATGGTGCGTTAGGGTGAGGGGGAGGGGGAAGGAGTATAGTTATTTTCGTAAACCATAACGCATTTTAACCTTAAAACCACGTTAAAATCCACACAAAAACCCGTTTTTTCGCCCATTAAGAGTCTTGAAAATCTCCAGGATACCTTGAAAATCTGACACTAAGGAGAAATTCTGTGGTGAATTTAGGTTTCATTTAGTTAACCCCAAATCTTTGGGGAAAATATGTTGTTTGTTTCTGGTCCGTGGAACACCAGAGCTCAGCTTTTTGCAGACCTTTTTAATGGAAAAGGTTAAATGCTCTGCTTTAATGTTGTTGTGGTTCCTATAAAGCGGCGTATCGACCTTTAGTATACTCAAACATTATTCAAAATATCGCCTATTAACCATCATATATTAACCCATATATGTATAATGTAATGGTTGGTATTAGGTCATGTCATCGTGGATTTCAGAACTCCAGACTTAAAACTTCTTCTAAAAAAAAGGTTCAAAGCACTCTGGAGTGCCACCGTCCTAAATAAAATAAAGAAAAAAACAACAGACGCATTTTTTAGTTAACCTCAGGGTGACGACGCACCCTGTTAATTTTTTGGTTTAAATCTCAAAACGAAGAATTTTAATAAAAGGCGTTGCCAAAGACGAAAATGAATTCAATAACCTTAAGAAAATGTCAAAGAGACTATAAAAGGACGACGACGACGGCGACGACGGCAACAACAACAGAACCTACAGCAAAAAAAAAACAAATAAATGGCAGAAAGCAACAACAACAACAAACAATAATTCAATGAAGGAAAACAATTATGAGCGGTTTTTTTTTGGTCGCAGAGTTCAGGTGTGCCGCTGTTAGAGTGAGCGAGAGGTCAAGAACAAACAGAGGGCAACAATAACTACAACAAATTAATAACTACAACAACAACAAATCAATAACTACAACAACAAGAAAAACATTACAGTCGTCATTCTTGGTAAATCCTGGAATTCTCACTAGAAGCGAAGCAGACAGAGAGAGAGAGAGAGACCAGCAGGTAGATAGATTAGCAGGGAGAGAGAGAGAGGAGAAGAGACAGCGAAACAACAAAACAAACAAAAAATTCGACTTCGACTTTTTTGACGATCTGCTCCTCGTGACCGAGCAACGGGCCAAAATCAGCTGATCGAAGGATCGACAGACCGACTGGAAACAGCACCAAGATTCTCACAGTCCAACGTTCCAAGCAACAACAACAAAATCAAGCTACCGAATGTCCCAAACAACAAAGAGTTGACGTCCCAACCGACTAAAAATAGCAACACCAACCATAACAACAACAACAACAACAACCACTACGAAAATCAGTCCAGTCCACAGCTCGTGAACGATGGATGGACGAACGAACCGGGAGGACAGAAAAGCGTCCTTTTCCTTTAACGCGTCTACTCGAGTCCTTTCCTTCCTTGAAGGATAGTCCGTTCCATTGTTGGCGCGACACAAAAAAGTGTTGCCCTCTTTATTGTTGTTGGTGTATTGTTGATTATTGCTCCTGGCTCTTTTAGATATCGTCGTTGATATTATTGTTGTTGTTGTTGTTATTGTTAGTTTTAGAAGAAGAGCAGCCATATTTAATCGATAACGGTTTATTGTGCGTTAGGGTGGGGGTGCGTTTGTGTGTGTGTGTGTGAATTTCTATACATTCTTTCTAAGGAGAGTGAAAGGATGACTGTTGTAAAACAAAAAGAAAACAACCATCCATCCTCCTTTTTTGTTCCATTCGTCCTTCGGCTGTCAAAAGTGATTTTCGTATGTAAGCCATTATAGGAAGAAGAAGAGATATGACCAAGTAGAGGGCGGGGAGGAAAGAAAAAGTAGAAAAGGACATGCAAGAAGAAAAGGAAAGAACAAATAATGAAAATGGGAACGCAGTTGATGACTGCATGTAAAGACTCGTAGCATTGACAATCAGAAACAACAACAACAAAACAACGTTGCCACGTTGAGATTAATTCATTACAGTTTGGATGAATGGAGTAATAAGAACTTGCGCACTTGCGAATGCATTTTTACAAAATAAATTGTCAATCAACTATCAAGCATTTATTTTATAATAAATTATTAACATCTGATAAATGAATTTCGTTAAATTACATGAAATTATTTTACGATTTTATTCACGTTTTATACGATGATTTCTATATACTGGTACAGTGTTCGTTATGTTAAGTTGAGAGGTAATAAATCCTTAGTATATTGACAAAATTTGTTTTTTACTTTTGTTATTTATTCAAGTATAATTTATTATTTATATTTAATTTTCCCTTAAGTTTCGTCGAGTTTCGTTAAGCTTCGTCAAGTTTCGTTAAGCTTCGTCAAGTTTCGTTAAGTTGTTTTTCTAACCATAATACTCGTAATAACCTAAAAGCTTTTTTGAAAAGTCAATGACCCGATTCGCCCGTTTTATCTTAAAAAACCACAAAATCTCATTTTTTCTCTCATTTAAACAATTTGTAAAGATAAATTTTAAATTTCAAAGAAGAAATTTTTATTACAATCCACACTAACGGAAACATTTTTTAAGGCAGACAAATATAGTGATTCACGCAGCAGCCGATAAATATGATGATGATGATGGCAAAAATAATAAAAAGGGGGAGATGGTGCCAAAGAAGATGGATGACAGCCCGTTCGACCCATCGACCGAAGGCAATGGACTCTTCCTCCCACCATCTGGAAGGCATAAAAATTTGCCAGAGACAAACAAAGTTAAATAAACGAAAGAAATACGAAGAAAAACTTCAGCAGCAGGCAGAAGACATTAACGAAAGTCACTAAAATAAATAAAGCATGATGGGAAAAATTGAAATTTGTTGTTGCCATTTTTTTTGTGGGAAATTTTTTCACTTGCTTTTTGTTTTATGTTCAGTATAAATCCATAGCAAAATATCGGCAAAGAAGACGACAATAAAAGAAAAATCAACCAGCCCCAGACGGATTTATTTATTTATTTCTTTTCCTTGGCCTGCACAACCTGCATTTATTTTAGCAGGCTGACGTACATACATATGTACGTCTTTACAAACACATATACCTACATACATACATTTTGTATACACAATCATCTCTCTGCGATGCGATTTATATGCTACGATAAATATATTCGTTAAGTTTTGAAAAATACGTTCGTTTGAGCCCGTGAGTGTGAGCGTCGATATACGATAAAAGAAAGGAGAGAAAGAAAAAGAAGGGAAAAATAAAAAAAAGAACGAAATAAACTAAATAAATAAAAAACAAAGAAAAAGAAAAGTACGATAGTAAGAGAAGACTGAACACATATGGTCAAAATATGTACAACATGATAAAAACAACGACAATGTACACAAAGCAATCATCAGCAAAGTTGATTTAAAAAGAAAAAAATTGAAGTTTTTATGGTTATCAAGAAGTGAAAAAGCATAAAAGAGGAGCGGATGAAAGAAACCCTTGAAATTTAATTGGTTACCCTTCTTCGTCGCATTTGTAAAAAGATGTATTTTCTGCAATTTCCTTTCATTTCAATTTATATTGATTGTTGTTCATTACAAATTAACCGTTTTTTTTGCAGTCAAGCCAAGTATGCAAAAAAATAACCATAAAAATAATTATGATAATGATAATTATAATAATAATTATGAAAAAATAAAATTAAAACGTTTTTCTGAGGGGGAACTAGTTTAACGAAGGCTTTTGACTAAGTTTAGGATAATTTTTAAGGTTCAGAGTGATGTTAAGTCAGTTAAAATTGTATAATAAACAACTTAACGAAACTTAACGAAGGCTTAAAAACTTGACGAAACCTCAAATTTCATGTACTCTTGAAAATAAGAAAGAACACGTAAAAAATTTAAAAAAAAACGCACAAAACTTAATTAAAACGTTTCTATAAATATTGCGTTTTGAAAACGGCTAACAAGCTGCAACTAAAGCTGCGTTGCGTTTTATTATAGTTAATAATTTTCTTTGTCTCTAAGTGGCATTTGACCAAAATGAATTTAAACCTTATATTATTTGCAATTTAAGAAATACTTTCTGTCGTATACAATTTTAATAATAATTTCTTGTATTGTGAAATTAATAATAGAATAATATAAAAACACAATTAATTGTGGGGAGAAGAACAACCTCAAAAGTGGTAATAAAGTAAATAATTATCTGTAAGCGCCTGATCGAATCAATGTAAAAGAAACTTTACCATGGCAATAAAAAATTCATTGCAAAGTCTTATACAATATAAATTTATTTTGCAATTAATCAAATTTTTCTTTAAAAAAACCTTGAGCAAATAATATAAAAAACAGATGGGAAAAATGATAAACCGATAAAAAACAATTTGGAAAAGATTATATGATAAAATAAAAATAAGTCCAATAGAAAAAAAGACATAAAGCAATTTTTAGACATAAAGCAATTTATTTAAAAAAAAACATAATAAAGAGATAAAAATTAGGAATCACATGAATCAAAAAGTTTTCGTTTTCGGCCAGTTTTAAACTACTTAAGACAAGAGAAATAAAACTCGGAGTCAAGAATAAAAAAATAAGCTAAAAGCAAAAAAAAAGCAACAGCTTACCGAAGATAATTTTAAAAACTTATGACTCGACGATTGTAAAAGAGAAGAGCTACAACCGAACAAAGCTAAAACTCAGAGAAGGTAATGAGTAAAAATTCTGCGACTCAGCAAGCACAAATGGGCAGCTGAAAGACTAAGCGCAAAAATCAACAGCTTAACGAAGCTGTAAGAGAAAAATATACAAGTTAGAAAGGTAGGATTAAAAAACGACTACTAGGAATACAACAAATATAGCCCTTAAGTTGTAAGTTGTAGGGGCCACAAGCCCAAAACTTAACGAAGCTCAGAGTGAAATTTCTCGACTTAACGAGCCTAAGATCACAAAAAGAATCACTACAGCAGAACGAAGCTCAGAACAGAGCGCTACTTAAATCGATAAAAGCAATTTGATGAATGAAAGATTAAGAAAGTAACTAGTCTTCGAACTAAATAAAAATTTATAGTTTAAGAAGGCAAGAGACCTACCTAAACAAATATAGAGCTTCATAAGAAGTCTAAGTAACAGTAAAAAAAGCTAGAAACTAAAATTAAACGGACCTAAAAGCAGAAACTAAAACTCAACGAAACTAAAGCCTTTTGAGTTCGAAAGTTTGTTAATTTAACTTAACTGTAGTTTAAGCTAGTCGCCTCATGTAACGGCTTAGTCGTAAAGGTTCTTAAATTGAACGAAGCTTAGAGTAAAACTCCAATACTTCAACGAAGATATCAGCAAACAAACAAGGAAAGAATTTACGACGAACTTAAGATCAAATAGGTTCGTTAAATAACTTATCGTCTAGCACAAGAAAGAAAACCACAAATTGGATTTAGCGGCTAAAATTCACAATTTAACGAGGTTAAGACAAACCTTAACGGAGTTAAACCTTAACGAAGTTAAACCTTAACGAAGTTTTTTTTTTTTTTTAACAAACACAAGAAAAACTACTTAGAAAAAGGAAAGATGGAATATATAATAAGATGTATACAATATATTTCCTACAAGAAGAAGAAGAAGAAGAAGAAGAAGAAGAAGAAGAAGAAGAAGTGAAACTGATATTAAATGTATTTATTGTTGTTGCAAACAAGAATTAATGTAATTTAAACTTAGCAAAGTCTTATTAAATTTCTTTGCGAATGTTGCTGCAGACAGAATTTCCAGATATCGTACATACTCGTACAAGGAAAATAAAGCAACAACAATAAAAAGAAAAGATAGGGTGGGGGAACATGTGGAGGGGACGAAGATGAAATTCTGTGAAAACTTTTAAATGCAATGTAATCGGATCAGCGTATACTTCTACTTTACGCTGATAAAAATCTCGTTAGAATGAAAATAGTTTGCTAAGTTTTAAATATATAGCGGGGTATATACACACATATGCACATGCATGTGGACAAATATATATATATACATGTATACTATATATAGGATATGTATGTAAAAGAGATAATGACTCTTTTCTTCCTCTCTTCACATCTATAACTGTAACGTATTGATTCTATTGATATAAAAAATTAGAAACTATTGATACTTTGTGAGCTATTGTGAATTGTGAAAGAATACGAAATTTAAACGCATTGACAAGTTGGCAAACAACTCTTCTTGAGAGTCAACTTAACTGCGAGAAGAGCCCTGTCCTGTACTTACTGAAAGTGTCTCTTCTTTATATTCTAAGAAATAGTTTCATGATATTCCAACGATAATGCTCGTATCTTTCTTCGTTTAGTGACTACACTTTTAACATACCGACGAGTAATTCCTTTTCAATCCGGTGAATCCTTTTAACGAGTGAATGGTTCGTTCCAAAAACCTTTTTACGGCCCTAATCTGGTTGTTAACTTAACAACGATTAATGTTAAGGCGTTCTTGTTAATGACGTTGTTAAGGCTTAGTTAATTTTGGCATTTGTCAAACTACATTAACAAGTTGTTAATAGCAACTAACAGCGAGTATAAATTCACCACCAATGGTGACAAATCAGACGGACATTTTCAGCATTTTTTCTAGGTTGCATACATATCTTTATCAAATAGCAAAATGGAAGACACGAACCGGTCAATGTTTTAGGAATTTTTGAATGTAAGATAATATAATAAAGTTTTTTTAATTTTTTGTTTTCGTTTCGTCTTCATAAATTAATAAAATAAGTCCTTAAATATTCTTTCATTTTTTCATATTTGCCTAATTGGACAGCTACAAAGTGGAATTTTGTTGGCTGTTAAGGCCTACTCGTTGATTAACAAAATAGTTAATCAGTTGTTAAATCTTAACAGCTGTTAATTCTTAAGTATTTTCTTGTAAGCTTGTTAATGTGGTGAGCTTAGTTAAGCAGCCAGAATACGGCTGTTAGTAGGTTTAGTAACAAAAACCGTTTTTCTTGTTATAAGATTAGAGTAAAAAGAGATGAGCCACGATGGTGACGACGACGACGACAAGATAACAACAATAAGACAATGTTGTAAAGAAGAGAAATAAAAACACCAAAATGACAAAGGTATACAAACAAAATACCAAAAAACAACAAACACACGAATATAATTAGAGTAAAAAGAAGAAAGAAGAGAAAACAGAACAGAACGGAAACCATTGAAACAAACACGCGAATGAGAACAACAAACATTGCTCGATACTTGTAACTTGTAACAACAACAACGACGCTAAAATGCGGTAAATGCAAAGAATGGAAAGAAACGACCAGTTCAAAGGGAGGGGAAGGCGGGAGTATGAAGTACATACAGAAAAACGTCATGACATGGAAGAAACATCAAAAACGAATTATAGATTTTTCGCAGAATTTTATGGAAACTTCTCTTTTTCACTTTGTTTTTTTCTCTCTATCGCTTTGGTCGAGTTTCCATTGGCGTCATAGTACCATGAAGCGTTAAAATTTCATTGCTATGTGAATTTTTCTAAAGGAAGAGACAGACACAAAAAACAACAACAAACATAATTCTGATGGTACTCCGATGTTAATAAAAAAATTAATAAATAAATTCCGCACTCTCTCTCTTTCTCTCTCTCTATTAAACACACTCTTCACACTCTTCAATGTGTTTATTTTGTTGCATATTTTTCAAATTACACAAAAATGAAACAACAATTAGATCATGGTCGCCATTTTGTTACAAAGCTGGAGAATGGAGTAGAACTAAAAGAGAGAGAGAGAGTGATTGATAAAACAAGAATATTCAAAATCAATAAAAACAACAACAATAACAACTAAAAAGCAAAATTTTAATTTTGACAGAAGAATAAGAAGAATGTCAGCAGCAGATTATTCTTGGCCTGTATTTTTTAAAAGTATGTATCATGATCATCGTATTTAAAAATAACAACAACAACGACGACGCAAAACAAAGTTTGAAGTAAAGCGAGTGAACTCAATACAACAAACACGTGCGTGCAGCTTTTGCTGCGATGTAGAGTTGCCATATCAGAAATATTTCAGTTTTATCTGTTGACATTTGAGAAGAAAAAAATTGTAAAAAAACAAAATTTTCGTTAATAATCCTAAGTACGCCCAGATCTCTTTTATACGCGATAATATCTATCGTACCTTCTAATTACGCGTTTTTTTATACTTTTATAGAATTTAGTTATAAGAGACTATTCGTTTCTCGTTCGAAATGTGAATTTTAAGCAACATAATAAAGAAAATTTATACGAATTTTACCTAAAACCTATTTTTATGCCTTCCTAAGTATTACTATTAAGCCTAAATTGCATTTTTGTTAAAAGGTGGTATTGATTTTTTAGAAAAACGATAGCTTGTCACCGCAAATCTGAAATTTAATAGAGAAAAAATGCCAACCTTTCCGAAACCTCTTTCGGAACCAAAGAGAAACAAACAACAACAGAAAAAAAACCACAAACAAACCGAAAGATAATAGACAGACAGACAAGCAGACAGAGAGACAGACAGAATGACGGAGACAGTGGTTTTGGCCATAATGGGTTTGGAGCCGGCTCCAAAAAGAGTCACGCAAAATGCTTGCAATGAAGAAACTGCTAACAAACTACTTCGCCAAACAAAACAACAACAACAACTACAGCGCAACATTACGAAAAGGAACACGAAGAAGAAGAAACCATATAAATATGTATAATAATAATAATAATAATAACAATAACAACAACAGAAATAATAACCGTCCAGCAACATAAAGAATTTTTTATTGGTTTAAGTTTTCAGGGTTCTTTCCATTCTTCTTCTCTCTGCCTGTCTCACTCTATCGTAGTACCTATTGCTGCTGCTGCCTTCATTGGTACAGCCTTGAAGTAAGCAAAAACCACCGAGTTTTTATTACTATTGTTATATGCAGTTGCTGTTGTTGTTGTTGTTGTTGTTTTGGTTGTTGTAAAAGTAAAAAAAGTAAAAATGAAGACTTTTTATTGCAAAATAAAAGAAAAAGAAACGCCAGAAGAAAAGAAAGAGCTTACTTAAGACGGAAAAAAAAGAGCTTGAAAATCTTAAATTACAAAATTTTAAAATATCGAAATTGTATTTAAACAGAAACTTGAGAGTAACTAAAGATAATGAAAAGAAAATCACACAATCCAGTTTTCATCGAGCAGAAACTCCTTTCAAGCAGCAAAATCATTCTTCTCCCTTTCGCTCTTTCCAAATAAAATCTCGAACTTTTATTTACAAAATAAACAACAATGGGTTCCATTTTAAATAACATCAAAAGAAAATATAAGAGTTCAAAAATTACGAGTATAACGAATTTTCAATATTTGACGAAGCTTTGAAAGTTTTTAACGAATCTATTTAAATAACGGTATAAAGTTTCCTTAGCAAATTTGCGGAGATATTTATCTTTTTACTCTAAAAAAATACATATTTATTCTCTTGGAAGGACAAAGTGAGTAAACACCCCTTACTCTTTTTGCACGAATTTTTTTTTAACTGTATACAAAGTTAAGCGAATTGTGTTATGAAAAATAGACAATATTTTTCATTTCTACATTATTTTTATTTAATTTATGTAATTTTCCTTTCGGCTAATCTTTAGGAAAAAGTACATCTATCGCATAAAAAGAGGTTGCGATGTTGTTTGGTTTAATTTTTCTTCTTTATGATTTTACCTAAATTTTAGAATTGTAACGAGAAGTGATTTCTTTTCAACGTTTTCTCGTTTTCTTTTCTTTCTTCCTTCCTGCGTGGCGCAATTTCTATCTCCGAATAATTTCCAGTAACCCACCTAACGCGTAAAAAGGGTTTTAAGCGTAATTTTTATAAAATTTATTTTAATTTTCCTTAAATTTTCTGATTTGTGACGAGAATTTATTCTTTTCTGCAAAATCCAGTTTTTTTTGAGCAAATTCTAATTTGTTTAAAATTTTTAGGAACGCATTTATCGTGTAAAAAGAGCTTTCAGCGTGGTATGTATTTGAAAGCTTTAATTTTTTTTCAAAAATTATTAGATCCTTTATTAACGCAAATTCTAATTACGCATAATAGATTATTATGCTCTTTCTTATTGTTTTAATATTCGTGTTAAATAAAACAGATCGTGTAAAATTATTCGTGTTAAATCAAGCTCGTGTAAAAACCGACTTGGGTCATATTCATTCGTATGTAACCAACGTACAGCCACCAATCCTGTTTTTACACTGTCTTTTCTACACGATTTTCATATAACAAGGTCGACAAAAATAAACTTATACTCCTGTTATTACACGTTTTTTTTTACACGGATTAAAAAAAAATACATTGAACTATTCTGAATTTAGCTGTTCCTTGGTTTTTTTTCTTTGATAGGTTACTTTATTTTGAAAGTAACCTACATAAGTCCATTCATGCTAAAAGCGAGATATCCAATGTCCTCTTTTTACACGCTTTTTGTATGGCTTTTTTACACGATAAAAAAATATTTTTCGGAACGTATGAACCGTGTAAAAACATTTTTTAAATAAAAAAACCAAAACAACTCTCTAACAAGATTCCTGACAAGGTTTGTATGAATATTTTTTTTGACTTCTTAAACCGTTATAAATTTTTAAACGAACATATTATATGTTTGTTGTTGTTGCTGGGTTCTTTACAACCAATTAAAATTCCACTCGATAAAGTTATTTGTTTTTATTGCGTACTCATTTTACATACTCGCTCGCTGGTACATAATTTTAATAAATTTGACGCAGAGCTACGTACGCGCGTTTCATTTCTTAAAAAAAAACGAAGAGTTGGAGTAAACAAAAAAAAAAAAAAGAAAAACATGTTGAGAAGTTTTCCATTAAAAGGAAAATTAAAATAATAATAATAAAAAATATTAATTTGAACAACGACTAGAACTACTTTTTCAATTGCGTAGGCAACACTTGCGAAGCCCAAGCGGTCACCGACGCCGCCGGCCTTCTCAAACAGCATTCAAACCGCTCACACACACACACGATGTTTGGAATCGTGCTGTTGTTTTTTTCCTCTTTGTTGATACGTTGATTGCAATGCGATGCATTAGCAGAAGCAGCGATGCAGTAGGCGGCAAGTGACAGCGGCAGAGGCAGAAAACGCCACAAGTTAACTGCGTTTCGTTCGTTCGTTCGTTCGTTCATGTGAGCAGCGAGTGCTGACGTTGCGTAGTTGACAACAAGTCATGGAGAACAGGTTACTCGTGTGGAGAACGAGAAGAGGAAGAAGAAGGCGTTATGCAGACACAGCAGCAGCGGTGCAATGACTGCAGCAACACTTTGTTCAAGTGGAGGATGTCAAGTGGTACCTGAATACAACAACAACGACAATTAATAACCGGCTGCCTGCAACAATAGCAGCAACGACAACAACAACAATGCTTGTAATATTGTAACATCATAAACAACTTTTTTTTTGTGATTTAATGAGGACAGTAAGAAGTAAGAACAAGAAGAACAAGTAAGAAAGAAGTTGACAACCCGAACGGCAGGGGGCGGCAGCACCGAAGAAGGGTGCTGAAAAGCAACCAGATGTCAACGTAAAACAACAACAAGAACAACAACAACAACAACAACAAAACAATCGCAATTGAGATAAAGGAAAACATGCTGCTGAAGGAACCTGTTCTCTCAACAGCTTCTTATCAACAATCCGTCGTAGTCGCCGTAGTCACCAGAGTCTTGGAAGAAAATATTTATGTGCATAAAAAAACACAAATACATAGTAATAAAGAGAGAAAAACTCCACAAAAAAAAGCATATATAATAAAAAAACATAATTAAAAAAGCATTATATTCTGCAATTAAAAAGTATAATCACAAGATTGACAGCGGTAGAGACGTCTGGTGTAGAGAAGGCGGCACAGGGTGCGCACACACACAATGAGAGAAGTGTTTAAGAGAAGTAGGAGAGAAGGAGGCAGAGCTGGGGCATTATCTGCATGTGTTTAACGTCAAAGAAAAGACGGGGAAAAGAGAAAAAAAATTCCAGAAAAACAGAATAAATTTTAAATGAAATTAATCGAAAAGTTAGCAAAGAAAAGTTAGCAAAGGCGTTGCCACCCTTCCAGTCAAAGCAATAACAATTAACTGTTGATTAGAAAATAAAATGCGAAAAAAGATTTCTGTTCGCCTCTTTCTGAGCTAAAGAAGCGTTTTCCAGCGTTTTCTGTATTTTAATACAGAAATATTTGGCTTTTTTGTGCTATTTCTATCGCAAAAAGTTTCGTTAAGTTTTCTTTGTCAACAAAACAGCAGAAATATTGTTTTATAAAAACCCATACTTTCAAATTTCTTTAAATACTTTTTCATTTAAAAATAGCGACTCGAAGCAATGAAAACGACACGTCGTGCTTCTTTTTCTTGTGAATATAGCGTAAAAAAACTCAAAAAAATAACAACAACAACATTAATAAAAACAACAAAATGTGAAAGGCGACAATGTGTGACGTGGAAAAAACTTAATTGAATAAAATAAACCTACGCCAACCGACGCCATAAAATGCCTGCCCGTCCGCCGATCAAGCAGACACACACGTTGTATAACTTACGAGTAAAAAGACAACGAGCAGGTACACAGACAATTGAAAATATGTATATTAAAAAAATTAAGTAAAAGAAAAAAATTAAGCAAATAAAATAAAAAATCAGTAAATAAAGAAATCAGAGCAATCAAGTTGCAGAGCAAAATCAGCAACAGCAGCAACAACAACAAGAGCAACATTCTAAGAACGAGGTTAACAAAAATACGGTCAAAAACGACTTGAAAGAGGAATCAAGACGTGTTTTTTCTCAGTTTTTTTCCATTCTACGCGTTTGTTTTTGTACTCGTGATAAAAACAGATAAAAAATTTCAATAAAAAAAGCAGAAAAAAAAATTAAATTATGCATAAATAAAAATAAATAATATAAGCACATTTTTGCAACGGAAATGAGTCAATCGTTCACAAAAAAAAACACAACACGAAAGAGAGAAAGAGAAAAAATTAATGAATCCAGTCGTACAATAACAACAAAAAAAGAAGAAAAATAACGGAAAAAAGAAAAAATATCAAAACAAATTTTATACAATATTTGTAAAAGGCCGAACAAATATAAAATTATGCCATGCCAGCAAACGCATAGATAGCGACGTACATATGTATGTATTTATATGTATTTATATAGGTATGTATGTATGTATGTATGTATGTATGTATGTATGTATGTACGACTACGACATGATACGACACGCCACGATACGAAACAGCGTGATTTGAACAAGTTTTTCTATTGAAAAATGAAATTAATGAATTAGAATTAAAAAGTAAGCGGTGACAGCGCAAGGCCTTCAGCAGGCAATAAAGCAATGGTCACAACGTTGGAAGAATGAGGTCGGGAGGACGAATGGGTCGACCTAACCGACAGCCCCCAGAAGTATACTTTTTAACTCCTCAAGTATATATATTTTTTAATTGTTTTGTGTTCAACTTTTTAATTTTGATTTTTTTTTTCTCTGTTGTTTTTTAAACCGTTAAGTGCTTTTCTATGCAAAAACACTATTTCAAAAAGTTTACTACGTTTTCTACATGATCACAAAAGAAAAAAACACCAAAAACGGAAAACACAAAGAATGAATAGTTTCCAATAAAAGTTAAACAACAAAAATTAGGACAGCAAAATTCTTGTGCCAAAAAACTAACTAACGAGAACAACCGCAAACTACCGAAAACAAGAGCAAAAAACTTTTGACATGTGAAAAACATGTTTTTCTGACCGCTTTTCAGTCAAACTAACAGACAGACAGACTGAGATGAACGATATTTAACAAAATTTTACCGAAAAGTTAAAAACATGACAAACTTTAATTTATTCATTTCGATGCATTTTAAGAAAATCGCAACTTTACCTTTGAAATTGATCAAATAACTTTTACTCAAGAAATCTGTCATGGCCACGAAGAACTTACTCGCTAGTATCGTTTATCAAGAAACTAATAATTGAAAGGACCAACTACTCGTTAGTATATATATTAAGAAACTAGTAACAAAGCACGTTGGTATCACAAGAAATTAGTCGTTGAATGAAACCACTAACTCGCCAGATTGCTAATCGTAGGTATGACAAGAAACGAGTATCTAACTACAAATACTTACTCTTAGGATATGAAGAAAAAAGTCATTAAAGGAAGCATATATTCGTGTCAATATGGAGAAAGTAGTCACTAAACGGAAGTATTCACTCCTCGGAAAATCAAGAATAGTGGAACGAATCACTTACTCGTTGGTTTACATACATCGCAAAACTTTTCATTGACCGAAAAAAGATTTCATTAGAATATAAAGAAAAAAGGAAATTCAAGAAATCATTGAATCGTTGGTATGTCAAGAAACTATTAACTGAAAGAATTATATTTACGAGTACTTTTAGAAATATGAGGATATTCGTTGAAGTCATTGAACGAATAATTTACACGGCGAAATAAGAAGAAAGTCATCACTGAATGAAGTACTCGTAATTTACTTGTCAGGATATTAAGAACGATTGAATCAGCACTTACTCGTTATTTATTGAATTAGGTAGGAACTCGTTCGAATATTGGCATACGTAACTCGTTAATTTGTCAGAGTTTCAAGGAAAAAGTAATTTAACGAATCATTTAATCGTTGGCATGTCAAAAAACTAGTAACTCAACGAAGTACACTTACGAGTACGAGTATAAAGAAGAAATATGAAGATACTCGTTAAACGTCATTAATAATTTCAAATAGTTTACTAGGCGAATAAGAAAAAAAGTAATCACTGAATGAAGTATTCACTTGTCGGAATATCAGGAACCATTGAATGACCATTGACTTACTCGTTAGATTATTAGAACCAAGGAACCATTGACTTAATCGTTAGATTACTAATTAAATTAGGTAGTAGCTAGTAAGAATATCGTCACTAATAACTCGTTAATTCGTCAGAGTGTCAAGAAATAAGTCATTGAACGAAACATTTAATCGTTGCAATGCTAAGAAACTAGTAACTGAACGGAGCAGACTTCGAGAGACGAGAGAACTCTTTGAAATATGTATGTCGTAGTCGCTGAACTGAGCATTTACTACTCGTTGAAATATGAAGGAAGCGCTTAATTTTGTTGGAATCCTTTAGGAAATCACTGAAATGCTTACTCGTTTTTATGTCTAGAAACAAAGTCATTCAACGAATTAAATTACTTGTTGGTATATAACGAAACTAATAATTGACAGAAATAAGATTTCTAGTCAATTAATTAGAAGAGTGTCTCGCACCTTTTTGTTGCAATACTTGTAATAAGCACTCATTCAAGGGAATACTAACTCGTTGGTAAATTAAGGAAATAATCATTTACGAGACACATAATCTGTGAATCACAAAGTTACTTAAGGGAACTCTGCTGACTCGTTACTTTATTTAGCAAATGAAAGAAGAAGAATACTTGTTGATATAAAAAGAAACTAGTCACTCCCTAAAACATCCAAACACTACTAGTCATATACAAACAACTAAGTTTTTGATTCATACTTGTATATCAATAAAGTAGAAATTATTTTTTTTTTTTTAAAACTTTGATACTAGAAAATGAATCATTCATAACATTTACTCAAGTCATTCGACTGACTCATGAGCAGTAAAAAAATAGGGGAGAAGTTAAAAGTGCTGCCAAAAGAAAGACTCGGGGGCACAAAAAGCTCCTAATCATAATGAATTCTTTTCTGCCATTCATTCCAAACATTTTCCAAGGTTTCTTCTCTACATTCTTGCTTTTTCTCTTTGCTTTAGCTTTATGCAATATAAAATATAAAAAAAAACTGATGTTATACAATAATTGCAATAACAAAAACTGGCACGTGCGCTTCACATTTTTTACATTGTCAGTCTTTACAATGTACCGTACTGTATTATATACGCAACGCATATATATAATTAAAAAATAAATTGAAAGAAGAACCCTGAAAAGTTGCGCATTTTATTCAAAGAACGAACCACGACGACTGTTGATGGAATTTGTATAGATTTTTAAGAAAGCAGTAAAAATAACAAAAAATATTTCTTCTTTTCAATGATTTAGTATTCATTTTATATACTATTCTCATTGAATAGGAAGGAATAAATAAAACAAAGTTATAACGTAAAGAAAAAAATAATAGATTACTGAAAAATGCGAAAAAGATATCATCAAAGAGTAGGAAAAATATTCAGCATAAATATTCATATAACTCACATTTAGTAGACTGTAACCAATAGTGCAAGGTGTAAAGATTCTTACCTGCAACAAAAGAGAAAGAGAGAGAAAAACGAATATTAATAATTGCATTAATAGTTATTAAGAGTATAGCGAGGTCTTTATTTAATTAAATTTGAGTCCTCATTAAAACTAAATTATTAATGAAATTTATGAAAATTTGGGAAGCGGTTATGAATTTTATACCATTCAGAATATTTTCAAATGGTCATAAATTCAAAACTTTTTTTAATATTAACCCCAATTAACCCCAAAAAACGACATAGAAAATATGTTCGTCACTTTTAAACGACCGATCTCGAAAGTCTACATAAAAATTTAAAAAACATTTTCTTTTTAACTTAAGCTTACAAAAAACGGTTTATTGACAAATTGTGTGCAGAATTTTCAAATGAATAAAAATTTTTAGAAACCTATTTTTGCTTAAGAACGTTTTGTTTGTAGTCTTGTGGCTTTAGAGGTTGTTGTTTTTCGCTTCGAAGAATAAAAATTGAGGAAACACTTGATGCATTCGAAATGACCGGAACAATTCCAAGAATTCCTTCAAGAATACAAATGAAATCTCTCAGTAAAGGGCAGCAGCAACAACAACAACAACACCACCACCAAACACTTCAAAAGGAAAATGTCTGCAAAAGTACTTTCGAAGAGCATGGGTTTTTATAAAAAGCTATAGAGATAATGACAAAGAAACAACAAGCAAAAAATCAGAAGATTGTATTTGCTTTTCATACAACAAAAACTAAATTATATAAATGAAATGATTAAAAGTAAATAAGATTAAAAATAAACACTATTAAGAAAGAAAATAAGACAAGAATGTGAGACAAGTAAGTAAAGAGGAACAGGAAGGGCTTCAGAAGGGTAAACGTATTGGAGTCAACAACAATAATTAGCATTTCAAGCATGAGAACGACGACCGTGATGGACAAGAGTCATTGGCTCTTTTCTTAAATAAACCGCTTGCCGCTGGCAACTGGCAGACGAAGAAGAAAAGTAAGAAGAAGAACGAGAAGCACAAAAGAAATGGCGTCGTTGATGGTGGTTATATGCAAAACGCAATATATAAAAAATCCATTTTTTTTTAAAATCTCCTAAAAACTGCGTTGTCCTTAAAATTGTTTCTTTCTTGCAGAAGGGTCGACGAAGTAACCTTCAGAAATTCAACAACAACAAAAGGAGTACCGAAATAACATCTACGATTAACAATAAAAATTTATAATAAAAATAAAAAATACAACTGAACGAACAAATAAACAAACAGACTTACTATAAAAAAACACGTTGACGTCAAGTCGGTCAACAAAGATCGCTGTTGAAAGAAGAATTTTGAAAGAGAGATGAGATGAGAGTGTAAAAAAGAAATGTCAGGAAAAAATGTCAGTTTGTTTGTAATAATTATTTTTAAACTTGAACTTTTTAAATACGTAATGACTTATTATGGATATCCGCAATAAAAGTAAATTATTACACTTCTCAGTTCGGTAAAAAATAGTGCAAAAGGATAGTGCAAGAAATATGATTACAATTGCCAATCCAAATGTCCGCATCCGCAATAAATTAATAAGAATGTCCACACTCTTTAAGCATATTAAAATATCCGCAATATAATTGCTTATTTTTTATAAATCTTCATCTTAAAAAAGAGCTAAATTTTTAATGTAGGAAACTTTCTGCAATCAATTTCTTTTGGAAATCCGCATCCTTAAAAAGTATTATGAAAATATCCTCCTATACAATTGCTTAATTTTTATATATCTTAAAAAAAATATTTTGTTTAATTTATAAACTTTTCTGGCATCAATGTTTTTGGAAAATTCGCATCCTCAAAGGATAATACCAAAATATCCGCAAGTTTATTTGCTTATTTTTTATAAATTTCAAAAAATAGCTAATTTTTGAGATCTTCTGCCAATTAATTTTTTTGGGAAATCCGCATCCTCAAAGAGACATACCAAAACATCCGCAAGTATAATTGCTAAATTTTTTATAAATCTTCAAAAAAAGCTAAATTTTTAATGTAGAAAATTTTCTGCCATCAATTTTTTTGGGAAATCCGCATCCTCAAAAAGGAATACCAAAATATCCGCAAGTTTATTTGCTTATTTTTTTTAAATAAATCTTCAAAAAGAGCTATTTTTGTTAAGATAGAAATTTTGTACAAAAATAAAAAGGGGGACAAAAAATAAAATCATTATTCGTATCGTTATCGACTACAGAAACATCCTCCACCATTATCATCATTATTGTCATCAATGTCGTCGTTCAACATCAATTTTAATTACAAAGAAAAACAATAACTGGATCATCGTCATTGCCATCATCCATCAAGCAACAAAAATGCCTACAACAACAACAGCAAGAACAACCAAATACAACGTAACTGAATAGAACTGCACAAAATGATGCAAACAATTTCTCAACAATCCACAAGGAAGCACTAGATCATCGGCGAAGGGTGAATAAAGAAGGGAGAAATGTAACGGAAGGGTGCGAGGAGGAGGAAAAGGAAAACAGGAGCTGAAAACAGTGTGCATCAGATCCGCCACCCAATTTGACAACAACAATAACAACAACAACTATTACCACAACAATCACATCCATTACGTAACGCGAGTTTGCTCTTTATTGACCTTTTAGGTTCTTGTTCTTGTTGGTTTTCTGGTATTAATTGCGGGGTCGGAAAAGTCATGACGCACTTTCGTAGCAAATGGCGTTATTAATTTCTACAAGTTATTCTCATTTATATTTATTATTGTTGTACGTACTTTGTACGGGATATAGGTACGTTTGGAAAATCCCGTTTACATTTTTCAACAAAATAAACCGAAAGGCCTCAATCATCAAGTTTTTCCTTTTAGAGTTGAAAGTTTCAACGCAATTTTAATATACAAGACTGACGCTGTCGATTTCTTTAAAATTTCTTGCCTTTTTGGTATAGCCTCGTTATAGTTCAAACTACGCTTTAAATCAAGCCCTCAAATAACCGCTGATAAAGGCGGATGGATCTATTTATGAACTAGGCCTGGATGATGGATGGATTTACCAAACGGAATGTTTAAACTGATAGAAATAATATATCGCTGATTACTTTTTGTTCATTATAAATAAAATACACTTTCTAAGGAGGCACAAAATTGCGTCATGACTTTTCCGACAAATCTATTGCATCAGTAGCTGTTTTGGTTTAAGATTTTTATTTGCCAGAAACTGAAAAAAAAACTTTTTAAGCAAAACTCAAACACAAAAAAAAACCAACACAAACACAATAAACAAAAGTAGGCCGGCCGAGTGGGCGGTGAGGAGAAAAAAATTGTTATTAAAACTTTTTAAAAAACGGCAAAAGTTGAGACAATAAGTCTTAAAAAGCAAATAATCACACACACACACATATATATATATATATATACACACATGAGCACGCGAGCACTTGAGCATACACACATACATACATATAAACATATTAACTAAAAGTATGCGGACCGAAAGAGTGCGCTACAATTTTTTTTTATTTGCTGTTTAAAATTGAAAATGAAAAACAAAAACTACTAAAAAAAAAACAACGCTGTTTTTGTTGCAATAAAAAACAGCAAAAACGTTTCACTTCGAAAGAGGAAGAAACTCCCATGAACTTTAATGCTCCTACTGCCCCGGCCCACCCTCCCGCTTCCCGCTTTACACTCTTTTCTGACCGTTTATATAAATCATAGCCGAAACAGTGTACAGCATTCCCCCTCTCTTTCTCTCTCTTTCTTACACGCGCAGTTAGTCACTCTGTTTCTGGTGGTTTCAATTCTCTTTTTTATTTCGTCTTCTTCTTCGTCTTCCTCCTCACCCACTCGCTGGCTGCATTTTATTATTTGTTGCCAAGCTTTCTTTGGTTTGAGGCCTTGCCTTGTTTTTGTTACTACACTCAGCATCGTTGGTGTTGTTGTTGTTGTTGTTGTTGTTGTTGTTGCCACATGCTTCATTTTCATTAATTAAACGAAAGGAAAATCTCTGGCTGTAGTTTTTTTTTGTTAATGTTTTTCAATTGAAATAAATTCTATTTCATTTCATGCGCCGTTCAGTAGATTTCGATTGTTGTTGTTGTTTTTGCTGTAGCAATGAAAACTTTTAGTTTTTTGGTATTTATAATACGAGAAAATGCAAGCTGAGAAGCCAGAGAAAACCAAAAACAAAAAAATTAATAATTAATTTTCTTTTTAATAAAAGAAAATTCTTTTGGGAATTTTTTTTTTAAATTATAACAATGTTATTATAGTATTATAAGCTTAAATATATTGTATTATCATCATTTATTACGCTTTAAAGAGTTTTATTTTCGAGGAGAAAAAAATTTTCTTCTACAATTTTTTGTGATAAAGACTTTAAAAGTGATAAGATTTCGCATTTTCTTTTTAAATAAAATTTTTAAAAAATTTAAATAAAATGAAAAAACATTTTTTTGTAGCTCTTGCATGAAAATTTGTTTGTTTGGCTTTGCATGAAAACTTGGAGAAAGAATTTATTCTCCAAAATAAGAAAATATTCTCCACTTTCATTATATCCAATGACGTAATCTCGCAGTTAGTAATGGAAAGATTACCAAAATGATTACTTGGTAAGTGTGTATGGAATCCAAAGAGGGCTTAAATCCAGGATTTAACGTAGACCAACGCCACGACGGCAAAATGGTGCCCAAAGAGGTTTTTATCTAAAGAATTAAACACTTTTTGATGGCATTTGATGACCATTTTCCAAACATAAATAAAAAACGTTGAAAGAGATTCAATTACTTGAAAGAGATTTTCTGCAAACGATCGTAGCGACGAGAAAAGTTTTCAACTCATTAAAAGTAACGCACGCAAAAGTTACAATCAGTTTCAACAAAGGCAATAACAACCAAAAAACCATCATAATTTTTAAACAACAGCCTCATCAACGCGGCAGTATCATTAGCAATTACAACAACAACAACCCCTCCGGGGTCCAGTACAGACCAGTTTAATCGGGTCTAAGCAGACGAATCTTGTCGTTGTTAACATCATCGTCATCGTCTTTATCTTTATCTGCATCGTGTGTCCATCATGTCTGTCAATCAGGTTGCCAATTTCCGTTTACATTTGGACGTAGTCATGTTTCATAGAAAAATTACAACAACAATAATGATATTATGTAAAAATACAATGCAAAAACTCTTTCGACATTTAAATAAGAAAAAAGCTAAACGAAAAGAGAGAGAAAAGGTAAAAAAAAGCGGGAAAACCAGGAACCAAACAAAATCCACATGATGTTGTTTTAACACCGCGTTCAGCAGACTTTTGATCCTCTCTTCATTGACTGCATGAGAGCTATTTCGATTCCAGGAGCTCCAAACTTGTAATCCGATTACTCTGAATTCGATGTAGACAAACCATGTTCAGTTTTCAATTTAACAAAAACAAAAATCGACACCATGTTTAGCGATATTCGTTAAGTTTTCCGACAAAATTGGTTGATGATTGGTTTAAGCCATACCGTACCGGTGTATCTCGAAAGCAAATTTGACAAGGGCTGACGGAAATTCATTTCAATATACATACATTATCGGCATGTACATATATAACCTTCTACAGGATACAGGATTATCCATTTTCTCTTTCGGAAAGTGAAGTAAAAAAAAGCACACTAAATATTCAGATATCGATTGACTTTTTATTTCAATATGATGCTTGGACTTTGCCATTATGCGTGAAAAACAATATCATTCAAATGTCCTCCACCGGAACTTTGGCAGGCCTCCATCCTTTTGAGGTAATTTTCGATGACTTTTTGACACAAGTGGGGCAATAATTCGGTCATAACTTGACGTATGTCATTCTTTTAATGCTCCAAAGTTGATGAATTGTTCGCACAAATACGGTCTTTCACGTAGCCCCACAAGAAGGAATACAAAGCCATCAAATGGCACGATCTTGGTGGCCAATTAACATCGCCAAATCGCAAAATAACGAGTGCTGAAAATTTCTCCCGCAGTCAATGTTTTCGATAGAGCGTGTGAAGCGAATTATCATTCGTGTAGAAGGCTTTAACAAAGTTAACGCGTTGTTCGATGGTAAAACCATCCATATTGTAAGACGGCAAACCTTCAACTAAACGAATACTAGAGTTCGGATGACACTGACATTTGACAGCTGCCAAACGGCAGGGCTTTACTTTCTATAACTCGAAATGGATAACCCTTGAGGTTCTTTAATACGCGTTAATGAAATACAAAATTCGTAAAAAGTTACAAAGTCGTAATCGTAGCGCTACAAAATTACGGCCGCCGCTAAAGAGACAAACTGACTCTCACGGGAGATCAAGAGTTAAGTAGAAGCAGCAGCATTCATTCGTAAGCTTTTCTAGGCCAACAACAACAACAGCAATGATGACAACAATGACCCCAACAAAACGGAAAAAAACTGCTAAAGCAGTTGAGTAGACTTAAGAGCGGCATACACGCACACACACGCACGCGCACACAAAAGATGCTTATAACCAAAAAATTTGCTTATATTCGTGTGCAATCAATGCTTTTTACACCAACAGCAACAACAAAAATTGTGGGAGACACAAAAAAGTAAAAAAAAAAACGAACGTTGGTTTCCAAATCGATTGAACGAGGCGGAAGAGGTAGCATGAGTGGGAGAGGGACAGGTAGCATGAGTTGAACTGGCAGAGAAGAGTGAAGAGAGGCCAGGGAGTGAAGAGAGGCCAGGGAGTGCAGAGAGGCTAGGGTTAGAAGAGAGTAAAGTCGCGTTAATTGAATTACGAGAGTCTCGACAATGTTGGCGTCAGCGTCATCGTCGGCGTCGTCGTCGTTGGCATTGGCGTTGGTGGTCTGGTCTTAAATGGTTGTTGTTGTTGTTTCTAATGTTCTTGTAATCACTGTATTTGCAGAAATTTTACCTTCCACAAATTTGTTGGACGTTTCAGCGACTGGCGTCGTTTGTAACTGCTATTTAGTTAGAGCTTACTTTATACATTACACTACAAGGGCATGCATGCGGTGGCGATATTGAGGGAGATGATAATGATGATGATGATTATGGTATTGATGATGTTTTACTCGAGGGTTTTTATGCTGATGGTGCTCAAAGAGCTTTTGCTAATTATCGGTGTTTCAGGGTTAAACTGATGATATATCGACGTACATAAAGGCATATTAAATACATTATATATAAATACTACATTAGCGTATTTATAAACAGACATACATGTGTAGATGTATGTCCATTCAAAACATACAACAACATTGTTTTTGGACCTTTTTTTTTTTGAAATTAAACCCATTTCGAGGAACTACGAGCAGTAATACATTTTAAATGGTATCAAATAAAATTAGATGTCGTAAATTTTCAATTTATTTAATTGAAATTCTAATTAAAAAAGGAAAACAGAAAGGCAACATAAAACAAGAAGTTCATATCGTTTGATCAGAGCGAAATTTGACTTCATTGAAGTAAAATTTATTTTTTAAATTACGTTAAAAGCAATATTTTTTGTATTTTTGTATTAAAATAGTATACAAATACTAGAAAGGCGTTTTTCTTGACTTGATTCATTCAAAGTGATTATAATTCGTTCAAATCAAAAGATGATTGATGAATTAGTAAAGTTTCTAATGTTTGATAAATTCTGCAATAAATTAAGAAAATAAGCCGGCGGCCACTATCGATAACGGCGTAAACTCATTGGACGGACTTAAGATATTCTTGTGGAATTAGTTGTGGAACGAGCTATGAACACGTTGGTTATATGACGATGAAGCTAACGACTGCTTCATCATCATCATCATCTTCAACGAGTGCTACTCGGGGTAAACCTACTCGTTAGAATGTCAAGAAAACTGTCCGAAAATTGAAAAAAGAAAGGCCAAAGCTTATTCAATCCAGCAACAGCAGCGAGTTACTAGTTTAGACTTTGACCTAAAGTATTCAACGAATAAAGCATTTACTCGTTAGAATATCAGCAGTTACTGTAGGAAGTGAGTAGCGATTATTAATAAAGAACTAACGCTAAGAGAACATTTACTTCAACTAATGATTATCTTCAGAAGATCAAACCTATTTGGAATTTTAAGAAATGTTAAGAACATAACGCTTACTCGTTGGTATGTCAAGAGACTAGTAATTGAACTCGTTGGTATGTCAAGAGACTAGTCATTAAACTCGTTGGTATGTCAAGAGACTAGTAATTGAACGCAGCACTAACTCGTTGGCATATCAGTAGACTACTGGGAATATCATGAAACTAGTAATGAAAGGAAATATTGCTTTTCCGAATATTTGCAAACGTTGAACGAAGCGCTTACTCGAGAGTACAAGTATATTACTCGTTCGAATCTCTACGAATATATTACTCGTCACTAATAACTGACCAAAGTATTATTACTCTTGGAATAACAGGAAACAAAAATAATTTTAAACGTAGCATTTATTCGTTATGATATCAAAGAGATTTTCGCTCAACGGAATATTTACACTTATTGGCGTATATTAATATATGTACGTACATTTATCTCTAAAATAATTTATTGGCAACAAAAAATTAACAGAAAAAATTTTAATTTACCTTTTTTAAAGTTGTCGATAAGAAATGGACAATTGTTTTGTTTTTTGCATTATCTCACTGTTGAAAAAAATTCCCATAATACAATATTTTTATTTCCTTGAGTGTGATGAAGAGTATGTGAAAAAGACAACAAAAAAGGGAAAACAACTATAACAACAACAACGACGACGACGACGACGAATTTCATTGCAACAATATCAACGATAAATAACAATTGCAATAACAACAACAGCCTCGTGCGGACACAATCAACGAAAACATAGCGAAAAATCAACGGTAATCAGCAAAAATAGCAAGAAAACGGAAGAGATCGACATGCAGAGGGAGAGATGCAGGGATAGGGAGAGAGTGATAATAGCACCTGATCTACTCTATACTACCGTCTATAAAAATTACGTTAGTATTTTTAAACACGTTTCTTTATTGTTTTTATGTATTTTTTTATTATTATGCATTATTATTATTATTATTATTATTGTTATAGCTTTTGCTGTTATTGTTGTTGTTGTTGTTGTTGCCATTAAGATTATGAAATCGCCTTCAACTGTTTGCACTCTGATGACCCATTCAGCGAAGCAGAGCGATTAATAAAACCAACATTCAGAGAGAAGATGAAAAAAAAAAATAGAAAGAAATGAACGCAGCAAAAACAGCAAGAGAAGCCACAGCAACAACAACAACAACAACAAAACAATGCCGGATGAAGGCGACAACAAAAACTACGTATAGTATAAACGTTGACGCGATGCACTCAATCGAAACGAACGAACGAACGAACGAGCGAGCGAGAAGAGACTGCAGTCGCGGCAGAGGCTGCGGCGGTAACTGCGTTAGCGTCACTGTCTCTATCAAAGCAACAACAACAACAACCGCAACGACGGCCACGACAACGTCTTTAATTGAAGGGGAAAAAAGGATCGATTAAACCGGACGAACGGAAAAAACGGAGAAAACGGCGACGACGCTTAAGTTGAATAGTGTTGTTGTTACCTTTTATTATAGCTTTTATTGTTGTTTAGTTTTGCGCAACACTTTTGCAAACAAAAAGAAACAATGAGAAAAGTCGGCAAGGTGGACAAAGGCGAGGGGTTCTCCACCTCGCGCATGAGTTCGAGAAGCGTCAACAAAAACAAAAAAAAACACCTGCAATAACAATAAGTTTTCAGTAAAAAAAGAACAAACAAAAACTGCACGAAAACAAACACAAATTCAGCAAATCAAACTATGTACACCTAACAACAACAAGAATGACCACGGCGACACAGTTTTGTAGAGAAGAGTGCACACATTAAAAGCACGAATTCGACTCCTTCCGAACTCTACGACGCCGACAGCATTCAATTTAGAGATGTCAACTTCTACGCAGATAATATAATTATGTCTGATTATATGATAATATAATCTAAATCAGCGATTGATTTTGGAATTTTAGGCTAAAGCCACTTTTTATTATTTCGAAATATTTATACCAATTGGAAGGAAGATTGTATAATGGCAAGAGTTTTCTCATCATTAACTTTTTTTATCATTTAATCATTAACTAAATTGCATAAAATGCAATTCACGCACTTGCAAAATCACATTGGATCACAAATTCATTATAATCATTATTGGGCCCACAAAAGTATAAAATTTACGCTTCACACGCTTAAATCCGGTCCGGTCCGGTTTATAATATATGCATGCTCAACGAAATGCGTGTAATGAATAAAAAAGTCACAAATACTAAGAAATTTAAAATGCGCATGTATGTTGAAATGACTAAAGATACTTTATTTTTTTCTCCTTAAACAAATTTGGGTTCTCAATTATCAAGAATTATTTTCAAGTTTGTTGTAAACACGGTTTTTCGAAAGCTTTCTTTAGAATAGCTCAAATTTTTTGACCGAAAACCGGAATGCATTATAATACGAGTACTAAGATTTCCTGAGAACACCTTTCAAAATTGTTTATTTATGTATAATATATTAGTTGTTAGCAGTGATTATTTAATTTTTAAAGCAAATATTAAATAAAGTCACAGAGTTTATGTTACATAAAAGTTTGTAAAACAAGAACAAAATTCTAAGAACTCTATAACATACAATACGATAGAAAAATATAAACACAATTTACTTGTTTACATATTTTTTTGCTTTTTTTTATTTGCTGAATTAACAGAAATAAACGGATTTTTTAAAATAATCTCTAAACTTACGATTCCTAACTTTCACGTGCTTAAAACTTATCTAAACTCAAACACAAAAAAAAAACACAATTCGATATTACTAGCGAGAAGCGAAGACACATTTCGGAAGGTATTAATTAATCAGCTGCTTTGAAGGCAAAAAAGCTGTTTCCTAAAACTTGAACTCGCATTTACTTAAGATTTAACACGATTTACTTTTCGTGCTAGTTGTGAAATTCTATTAGCAACTAATGTTAAGAGAATGTACAAATATGAATTTGAGAAAAAGAAGAAGATTAAGGAATTAATCTGATTTTAGAAAACATCTTTTTATTATTATTTATTTAGTATTGATTTCTTTTCATTTCTTGTATTACTAGTACATGCACTCAAGTCGAAATGTAATCGTAAATCAATTTCACTGAAAGGTTTTGCGTCTGAATATTCTTAATATTATTAATAATCAAAAAGATCAATTCGAAAACCTTAAAGAAACTGTTTTTATGCATTCTAATATTAGCATTAGATCAATTCGAAAACCTTAAAGAAACTGTTTTAATGGATAATGATAGTGGCATAATGATATTATGCATTATTGTGCAAAATGCACTAACTACTGTAGTATCGTACATAATCTATTGTTTTAATGTACTGTAAATGTAAATCTATTGCATTGTATATTGTCATGTACGAAAGAAATTTGCATTCTTGAGAAAATATTCATGCATTCTTAAAATAATGCTTTTTTGAAAGAATAATTATAAGTATTCTTAGAGCTTTTTTATATTTCTTAAAAACAGTTTAGAAAGGGAGATTAAGGCAACATTTTGTGAGAGTTTGTATTCTAGAAAACCTTCTTGAAGTCTTCTTTTTAATTCGTAATTTTGTAGAAAATGTTAAGACTAATAATTTATAATGAAAATTATACACAATGAAATTTACATTTCTCTTAAAAAATATTGAGATTAAAAAGTTTCCATAAAAATCACAATAATTTACAACCGAGTAAAATTTATAAATCGAAAATAGTTTAAAAAAGTTGACATCTCTATCGAGAGAAGTTCTTCCGATATTATATTGACGTATGTTTTGATTAATACACTGTGTTTATCTCTTTCTCTCTAAAGGTAACAACAGAGATTTAACTTTTTTAAAACAAAAAAAAAATTATATCAATTCCGAACATTTTATTTAATACAACTTTGTTTGTATGGAAGAAGAAGAAGAAGAATTGGAAATATTCTGCAACGTCCTTGTATAATTCTTTTCTATTTTCAATTTTATGGTTGCTATAGTCGTCGTCGGTCTTTGTTATTGTTATTGTTGTTATTGTTAATAATTTATATATACATACGTTCTTTCACTCAGTGCAACAAAAGCAAAAAGAAATGGAAGCATTTAATAAAATTCAAAAAGAATTTTCAATTGCTGATAAAAAAGCAAGCATTTGTTGTTGTTGTTGTTATTTTGTATTATTATTATTATTTTTTGCCATCTTTTGTTTGATTCACATTCGAAAATTAGAATTTGTTGTTGTTGTACAATAAAGCTTATGGTGATAATGGCGACAATGATTGTTAAGAATTTTCAACAATTTATCTCTATTTAAATAAATGCACACACCCACACACACATGCATATGCATATACATATTTATAACAATTCCCACAACAATAACAACAACAAAAGCAATTTATTTCTATAAATGGCTTCAATAGACCTCAAGCGATAAATATTCTCAATTCTCAAGTAATACCATTGGTCGACATTGGTTGACGGCCGACGGTGGTGGTCGAGGGTGTGAAGCGGCCACAAGGCGCAATTTATATAGAATTTAATTAAACTAATTCAATTAAAGAAGCAGTAGCAGCAAGAAAAAAAGACCAAAGGAAATTCTCTAGACATGAAAAACCTAAGCTTTTAAACGTACTTACATATGTTATATAGTATTGTAGATATGTTATATATCTATTCATCTACGTATGTATGTATTTATTCATCAATTTAATTCTATTCCTTTCGCTAACAACCACAACAAGCGAAACTAAAATGAACTTAAAAGGTAAATGGATAAGAGATATTAAATTGAAATGGAAAAGTGAAGAAGGAAAATGAAAATGAAAAGCTAGAAAAAAGCACACACATATTTTTGCTTATTACCATTTCAGTAATCGCTTTCAGTTTGAAAATATTCTGAATAAGATTATTCTTCTCTCGCACAAAAAATAGGTAGAGTTCACATTAATCAGTTCAAATCAATTCAAATCGATCCTGCGACCTTTTCGATAAACAGCAACTTTAGTATATCAGATCTGAGTCAAATTTCAGTAAACCCAAAGACATTTTATTCAATATCAACGCTCTTTGGTTGATAAAAGGGTTTCTCATTTTAGTATCGTATTAACTCCTCTGACGTTTTGTTCATGATACTTCTAATATTTACTCAGTATTTTAATGTACATATTTTAATATTTTACGCAGTATTTTACTCATAGTATTTTTGTAAAGATAAAAACCAACAATATTAATTGATAATGATATTCTCAAGTCAATATATTGGATACACGTTGCATTAAATACATAAGCCGTCAAGTTTGCCTTAAATAACGATTTAAATATCGAAAAACAACATTTTCTTTAGAACCGTGACGAACTTGATTTTTATAATAAAAACTTGCAAATCGTTGTATTTTTATACAACCGGTGCTCAGTAGAGGTCCGAAGAGGTTTGCGTAAAGACCGCATTGACAAATTTAATTAAACTCTATACCTTTTCATAGATCATTTTCTTATTTTTCGAAAACAAAATTCGTTTAAAAGAAAGTAAAAAGAACAAGCTTAGCAGAAGAGAACGAAGGCTGATATGAAAAGTTAAAGAAGAAAATGTAAAATGGAAAAGCATTTTGCTAAAGCATTTTGCACTGTATTTATAAAAAAAAATGTTAAGAAAAAAACAACAACAACAACAACAACCACCATTCCTCCTCCCCCTCCCCCCGAGGCATCATCGACCCATCTAAATAAAGTGCTTGGCTTTAGAACGAATGAAATGCGGCAAAAACACTCTAAAAATCCATTATAAAAATTTGTATTCTTAGTTGTTAAGAATGAATCGATATTGTTCGAGTTGTTTTTGTACTTTTTACTCTTTTTTGCGCTTGTGCTGCTTTAATTTTTATTGCATCATTGTTATTATTATAGTTGTTTTAGTTGTTATTGTTGTTGCTATTGCTTTTTAATGTTACAGAGGAGCTACCGCTACATCATCTGCAGCTGCTCCTGGAATCCATCAATGGCAAGAGAGCAGAACCCAAGAGTAGGTAAAATGCATTATGGGAGATGAAAGTGCTTTTGAGAGCGGGCGTGATTTTTTTACGTGTGGTTGGATGTGTGTGTGTGTGCTTCACTAACTGTTCTGTGTGGGAGGAGAGGCAGAGAGAGAAGAGCTTTGTTTGCTTCGAGGGTTGAGTAAAAGAAAGTAAGTTAAAAAATATTTGTTGCTTGCAATTAAAAAGTGTATTTGTTTTTTTTTTTAGGTTAAGACTAAGAGATAAATCATCAGCAACGGCTTTTTTTTTGTAAACTCTTAATGGCTTCTACGTAAGTGGAAAATGTGGTCCGCCCTCAACACCGAAAGCTCAATGCGCCCCTCATTAAATCTGTATCAATAAATACTATGTATAGCTGCAGGCATAAGCTTAAACCACTTTATATTTTTTAATCTTAGTTTAAACTTAATGGATTTGCTTGAATTAAATTTTTGGACTTTGCTTTACTAATGCCAAAAATAAGTTGGCCAATCGCCAAACCGGTAATTAATTCCTTTTTTCGTACGAGAACGAAACGAAAACATTTTAGATAATTTTAAAAATAGCCTTGCTTTTAAAATATCACATTTATTAATTTATATTTTTACGAATTGTCTCTCTTTTTGGTTGTTGCTTTTGTCTTTTTTTTTGCAACAACTTAACATTTTTGCAATATTTTTAATATTTCGTAATCGGCGGTAATCCGTTCTCAATAAATATAAAAATGCCCACAAAAATATAAAAATGAAATCAAATTAAAAATAAGTAAGAGCGTTCGTTAACTTCGGTCTGGCGAAGCTCATATAATCCTGTTTATATTTTATGTTTTAAAAAAAAAACTTTATTAATAAATAAAATCGATAAATCCAGAATGGAAAAGAGATGACAACCATTTTCATTTCAAATAAAGAAATAAAGTAATATAAATTAAGTCTTTCCAAATACAAAGAGTATTCTTTTTGTACGATTATTCTGAATTATTATAGCAAAATTCTTAGAAAAACATTTTAAAAATTACCTTAAAAGACACAGAAAAAATGCAAATATATATTTAAAAATGCTATAAATTTAAAAAAAAAATTAAGTTGTTATACAATTGATAAAAATTATTAAAAAAAAAAAAGAATTTTATCTAAAATTTCCATTTTAGCTTCAAAAAAGACAATTAGGAAAAATGTTTGAGGAGTTTTCTCGTTCTTATTTTAATAATTTTTTCAGAGAGACTCTAATTATATTTGTCAAACGAAAAAAAAGGCGCAATTTTAATGACAAACGTAAATTTTAAAACCACTAATAGTTTTAGAATTTGAAAATAAAAATGATCACATGAAAAAAAAAACGCAAGACTGAAATAAGAAAAAAAAAGACCAGAATAAATATAGACAATAATGAAGGTTAAGAGGACAGAAAAAGTGTTGAGTGGGGAAGAAGAGGAGAACCGATGAGCGGGTGATGAGCAGAGGAGAATTAGAAAATAGAGAAAAAGACAAACAGACAACAGCAGGCAAATAAAGAATTAAATTCAGGACGGACGTATCAAAAAAAAAAAGGAAAATTCTTATTCTGAAAGCAGACATTATTTTCTTCGCCGCCACAACAAAAAAAAATTCAAATTCAAGAAAAAAATTATGTAAATAATTCTTAGAAAACTTTACTATTCAAAGGTTGTTTGGCTGTTTTGTACCATCTGGTGTACATGTGCAAAATATTAATCATAAAAGAATATCATACAAAATGAATGAATGAATGATCAAATTATGTTAGTCATGTAAGTATGCTTTCTTGGTACCTAAACGTACCTACATACACGCAGCATACTCGTACATACATAGTTTGCTCTTTGGGGGAAGAGCGCTTGCTCTAACTGAAAGTTATCAAACTGACTCTATTAAAATTAAAGTTAAGATTTTCACGGATTGGAGCATATAAACAAAATTGTTGAATAAATGACGAACGCCCCTTCCTTCTTTAGTAAAGACAAGCACTTAATTAAAGCCTAGATTTAAGCAGTTCTGTATCGTGTTACCGTTATCAACATCCATGATCCCATATTCTTCATGTCCACGTAATACGAGTACATATGTATATCCATTTTAGCAAAGACAACCACCACATTTAATTTCGATTTATTGACATGAGAAGTTTTGTCCATAAAAATTGGTTATGGTTACCTAAGCTACAAAGTCTCTTTTTATGAAAAAAGTGTGTAAATTTTACCCATTCTTTAAGCGAAGACAACCACCGCTACCCTAGAATTTAATCACTAACAAGATTTGTCAAGTTTAAAACAGTTAATAATGATGGTACAGTAATACTGATGAGCGGGACAGCTAACATATACCGTCCTTGTACACTCCTGCACGGTTTGGGGCGGTTTGAATAGTTCGACGAATGTCTCAAAGTAATAAAATTTTTACTGATAACGTCTTTTATCCTATTTTAGATACGACGCAACGCACACGCTAAATGGACAAAAATCGCATCACATTGCCCAACAAAATGGCGTATAATTAATTAAACGAAGCGAAAATTAATGAAATAACTCAAAAAAAACTATATACGTCATCATCTTAGTACCATAAATAATGAAAATTTAAGAAGACAATTCTAGACTCAGACAATTATAGAGAATTTGCACAAAAATATTTGAATATTTTAAAAGATACTAGGCGTCAACGCACAAAACGACAACAACAACGAAAACTTGATACCCTGCCAAAATGTAAATTTATTTTCTCCTATTCTTTTTCTTTTTGTTTGTTTTATAATAGAAAATAAAAGTTGGCAGCTAGACTCGAAAACTATTTTTAAAATGTAACAAAAGCAAAAACCATAAAATATAACGCATAAGTAAATTTGTCATAGATAAAAGAAATGAAAATTTAAAACTTGTAAGCAAATTTTTTTTTCAAATCATTAAAATGTAGCCCAAAAATGGGCTTTTTGAAAATTAAATGCCAAACAATAGATAATAGTGTAACTATTATGCTATATTTTCCGAAAGAATGCAATTGAGAAAATATAAGTTATTGGTTCAGTTTATTGAAGCGATAATAAATTCAAATTATGGATTTCTGGGCGGAAAATCCCACCTCATGGAAACCCGTCCATGGAAACGATGCTTTTTTTACTCGTTATAAAGGTATACACGAGGTCTATATAATCGTAGAAGTAATGAAATTCATTATTATTTTTACATCAACCGATAAACATCTCCACTGACATGAAAACATCCATCTTACTCGTTACTTTCAAAACTCTCGATAAATACTCGTCATTTGTTAACTTTGCGAGAATTGTCTCAGCGGGTATTTGCAATCTTTTCACAACAAGTAAACATTCATGCGGTATATATTATCGTACAACTTATGAAATTCATTATTATTTTTACATTAACCCATAAACATCTTCATTGACATGAAAACATCCATCCTGCTCGTTACTTTCGATACTCTCGATAGCTACTCGTCAAATCTCAAGTTTGCAAGAATTGTATGAGCGAGTATTTCAAGTCTTTTTACATAACGAGTAAACATACATGAGGTCCATATAATCGTACAACTTATGAAATTCATTATAACATATTTCTACATGAACCGATAAACATCTCCGTTGACATGAAAACATGCATCTTACTCGTTACTCTCGATAATATCGATAATTACTCGTTAATTATCAACTTCGCGAGAATTGTTTGAGCGAGTATTTGAAGTATTTTTCTACAACGAGTAAACATACAAAGCATGAGTATTAACAAGCTTATCTTAAGAATCGAAAATAGACTACAAATGAGATAGTTACAAATATTCTAACCATTAATAAGCAAAATATTATATATTTAAGGTATAAAACTCTTTTAATCTCTTAATTATTGCAATAAATACTTTTAATATACTTTTAAAATACTTTTAATACTTTTTCGAGGAATATAAAATTTTTATCCGGTCTTCCGGTTGAAATAGACTAACGACACTTAAAATAAAACTTAAACAGAATATGAGAAAAGTGACAAATAAAAAAATAAATAAAATACGATACTGAATAAATTATAAATAACACAAACAATAACCACAAGAAGGAGAGAATAACAATAACTGAAAGGTATTATATCTGCCACGCAGCAAATGTTCATAGAAATTGAATATTTTCACATCAGTTATGCGATGATTTTTTTGTTGTTGTTTGGGCTTTTTATCTTATGCAAATATTCGATCTTATGGGAAAAAAAACTTTTGCTAACATCAAAAAACAAAACAAAGAAAATATTATTATACCAAGAGAGTGAGAAAAAGGAGAGAAGGAAAAACAACACCAACAAGTTTTTGTTTATTTCAATAATTATCGTATTACTGACCATAAGGTTGTCTTTCTTGTCTGTGAGTCTGTGTTTGTTTGTTTGTTTGCGCTTCGTTAATTTCCAAGCAACACAATACAAAGTCTTTGATAGTGTGACTCGATCATTATCGAGCCATAATTATCATTATCGATGTCTCTTTCTGATTTTATCCTTAACATCGACATTATCTCATCATCATCATCATCATCATCAACTGATCGTCTTACCATCATTATTGACATTATCAGCGCATCAGTTTTTCTTCCTCTACAATGTTCTACAATCATGTTCGTGCAATCCTTCTTAACGACATTATTTCGACCACTTTTCATTCTCATCAATGATCATAATCTTACCAAAATTATTATAATCACGTCTTTATCATTATTTCGTATTATAATAATCGCCTCTCATCTCATGCAATCATAATTATTATCGCTGTTATTTCATCATCGCTTAAATCGCAACGATTATTCATTCTCGTCGTTATCGTCGTCATCACCATCATCATCGCTTCATCATCATCATCAGCAGCAGCATTTCCGTTGACGGACGAAATAATTGTTGTTTTTACTTAACATAAACAAATACAACAACGCAAATGAGAAAAAAAATATCTTAACAAAAGCGGCAAAAAAGTACTCGTTCCAGGTAGAAACAACAATAATATTAACAATAACAACAACAGGATTCAGCCTTCTACGGATATTTCGGTATTTTTGTTTTGTTGTTGTTGTTGTTAATGACAACAACGTCGTTGAGGGGCATTTTTTTATTATTATTATTGTCATGGTTTATATCAACCAACAACGGTCAAGGTTGCCAATAAATGAAAAGGAGGTACGTCGTCGGTACAGCGAAAAAAAAAAGATAAATAAAAAAATTATTTAAAAAAATAATAATACAATAACAACCAACATGAAGAACAATAAAAGCAACAAATAATGAGAAGCATCAGTCAGTCGATCGTAATTGCGCAATATCGAACAAAAGTAATAATAACAACGACAATAACATCAGCAGCAGCAGCAGCAGCAGCAGCAATCATCATAAAAACGCTAAAATATGACGATAACTGAAAAACCTCACAATAACTGTACAATATTACTTAAAATATTGAATCAGTCTACAAAAAGACGAAGACAAAGAAAAGCAAAAACAAAGTAAAGCAAGATTTTTTTCCCTTAAAAAAAGGAAATGGTAAAAGCAAATGAAAAGATAACATGAAAAGAAATCTATATAGAATTCAACAAGAATTTTAAGAATTTTTTTCAACTGACATTTTAAACTTTTAAAAATTCAACCCAAATAAGAACACAGAACGCAAGCCTCTTTTTACACGGTGGCTTGCGCTATGTTGCTCCAAATAACGCATAATTCAACTTCTTTGTGCGCAAGTACGAAAAAAAAGAACTAGTGGCTTCCTGAAAAAAGCCGAGACTGGTTTCAAATCTTAAAATGTATGCAAAATAATGAAGAATAATGAATTCACACTGCAGCCAAAACTCTTTTTACGCGATGGAGTAGTTTCTAAAAATCATACGTAATTAAAGAATCATACGTAATTAAATGCAGATTTAATCACAAACGTCCTTTTACGCGAAAGATACTTTCCTAGAAACCATACATTATTAGAAATCACTAAAAGAGAACTAATGAATTTAGAGAAATTAGGTAAGATTCTCATGAGAAATAGGAAAATTTGGAAATGGGAGAACAAATGCGAAATGAACCTATTATGGAATGTTTCCATGAAATGATTTCGGTTTAGACTTTCGAATATCGACAAGTGTCAAGTGTTTCCATACAAAACTGGTTTTATTTTTGGTTTTATTTTGGATACAAAATCAATGTTTGATTTTATTTGTTGATTTTAATAGAATATTTTTATATTTTAACAGAATATAATAGAATATAATATTAATGGTTAATAGAATAGTATATATTAACCATAGTCTTAATATACCATATTAACCATAGTCCATTAACCATAGTTTTCAAACTTCAAAACAGAGTGGTTTGATATTAAAACCGCATATTAACATGATGTTTCCATAAAATGGTTTTGGTTTTGGTTTAGGCTTTCGAATACCGACAAGTGTCAAGTGTCGGAATTAATATTTTGTTTGTTGATTTTGATAGAATATTTTTGCGTGCAATATTTATCTCTTTCTGTCATATTAGATATAGAAAGAGACAAGGCTATGATGTCTAGTTTTCGAACTTCGAAACAGGGTTGAAAACTGCTAAAACCAGAAATCTTTTTGGTTTTGCGCTGAACTCACAACAACAATTTCAATGGAGATTTATTGCTTTTATAATGGTTTTTGCTGCGAAAACCAGTTTTGCGCTTAACCGAAGCAAAACCACTTTATGGAAACACCATATAAAACTCTTTTTCTCTTTTTACTCGATAGATACTTAATATAAAACAATAAAATTATAGATTCGTTTACACAGATCCATTTCCTGAGTATAACTTTACGCTCTCTCTATCTATGTATGTATATGAGCCGTTCTCTTTGAAAGTGGTGTAAGTCCAATATTTTTAATTTCTTGATACTTAAAGTTTTGAATTTTGAATTCAATGCAATTCTTATGGATAAAAATGTTTTGTTTTATGAAAATTTTATAGATTGAATAGATAAATTTTATAGCTCTAAATTGAATGAAAATATAAAGATCTTACATAATACAAGTTTTTTTCATCATCAGCTCAATTTTTTCATGAATTATACTTACTTACAGCACTTTCAAAGAAAACGGCGGCTCATATAGTATAATATATGGTTACCTGAAATTTTCCGCGAGTATTCTTTGCCAAAAAGCGGGCGATGAGTTCGAAAAAATAGTTACAAATTCAAAGTTTATTATTATATGAAGATCATGTGCAAGCATGATATCTCCAAATTTCTTGTATTTTTTAACAACTCGTGTTGAGAAAGCTAGAAATCTCAAAATTTTTATATTCTCCTTCTTTGATTTTGCTATACCTTGAAGTGCAAGTTCTTTGTGAAAACATTAAGATATATTGTTCAATCAATTGTTATCAATTGATTTGAATTCTTGCAAGAAATAAATATTGACAAACGCACACAAAACTCGCGGAAAAGGAAATTTTATACCGTTAAACAACAATGCAAGACAAACAAGAGCAAAAACAACATAATAACAGCAATGAGAATAATTTTAAACAAATAAACAAACGAAGAAACCATTTATTATTCACTCCCATGACCCCCTGACCCCGCGACCGACCCACCAACACGCGACCACCTTCATTCTTCGTGCGCCCCATCATCAGTCAGCCGCCGTCACGTTGCTCCGTTGCTTGCCCAACATTATTATCATAAAACAACATCCATAAATTCACTACTTACGCCCCTCGCTCCACCCCCCTCCACCCCTTAACCTAGCCCATGGCGACCCACCTCTTTTTAATCAAGCTAAAGTTAAGCAAATGTCAGTGTCCGATCGATTGAAAGAAAATACGACAAAACAAAAGAAGACAAACTTACATACTCGTACATATATGAATACAAAGTATGTACGATATAGTGATGAGCACTGAACCCTTCCGGCAGGGGTGCATAAAGTTTATTGGCCTTTGTTGAAACTAACTGCAACAACAACAACATTAATAACGATAACAAACGAGTACGAAAGGAAAAAGCGGCCGTCGGAAAACAAATGCATAGAACAATGGTTTTGCAAAACCAGAAACAACAATGACAACAACAATAACAACATATTGACAACAAGAATAGATAAATTGCTCACGTAGCGGTTGATTAATTTAACAAAATTAAGTGACGAGTGAAAAAGTGTGAGAGAGAGTGTGTGGTGCTGAGAGGTAAAACGGAAGGCGGTGGAGAGAAAGAACAACAGATAAAGAGTAGCCAGAGAAAATTTCATGCGAATGCAAATAACATGCACATATATTGCATACATGAGTCGGAACGACCTTTTAAGGAAAATAATTTAATGACAAAGAATGATAGTCATTGTCATTATTTATTATCATCATCGTCTTCATATTGTCATAGAAAAATTGTTTATCATTAAAAGAAATTTATCAAAGTCTTCAATAAGCATGATATCTCGAAATTCCTTGCACTTCTTGATCTACGAGTTTTTAATAAGCATGATATCTTAAAATTCCTCGTACTTTTCAATCATCAAGTCTTTAATAAGCACTATATCTCAAAATTCCTTGCACTTCTTGATCTACAAGTTTTTAGTAATCATGATATCTTGAAATTCTTTGCACTTCCTGATCTGCAAGTCTTTAATAAGCATGATATCTCGAAATTCCTTGCAATTCTTGATCTAACGAGTCTTAAATAAGCATGATACCTCGAAATTCCTTGCACTTCTTGATCAAACATTATATGTAGGGCTCGTTATGGTTGACCATCTGGGCTCATATGTATATAGACCTCTCCATAGGCCCATATTTTAAACAAACACTGACCTTTGACACTGACGATTGACACTAACAGAGTGCAATTATTTGGGGAAAACGTGATCGGTTTGATCTTATGTAGATACATCGTTTTAGTTATAGTTTAGGGACCTTCACGTTTACGTCATCCCAACAAAAAATATTTGTAAAGAACCCAGAATTCGTTTTACGCGGGTTCATTTATAAGGTAGAACCCTACCGAGAACCATTTATAAGGTAGAACCCTAATAGAAAAATCTATATCTATACCTATAATCTAACTTACCTAAGCTTTGAGAGTAAGCTCCTTGTACTTGTTAGCTTAGAGTCCTGACCAGATATTTGCGTCTTTATTACAGACCTCGACATTTATAACCCTCGCGACAGAACCTTCACCATATCAGTCTACATGTAATATGGTATTTCCATTATATGGTTTTGGTTTAGGCTTCCGAATACCAATCAATTGTCAAATGTTTCCATGCAAAACTGGGCAAACTGTAGACAAAACCAATGTTTTGGTTTGTTTTGGTTTGTTAATTTTAGAATAGAATAGATTATTTTTTTGTATAATAATTATCTCTTTCTACCATATAAACTATAGAAAGAGACAAGGCTCTGGCGTGTAGTTTTCGAACTTCGAAACAGGGTTGAAAACTGCTAAAACCAGAAATCTTTTCGGTTTGGCGCTAAACTGACAAAAACAATTTCAATGAAGATTTATTGGTTTAATAATGGTTTTCGCTGCGAAAACCAGTTTTGGGCTAAACCGAAGCAAAACCGCTTTATGGAATCGCAATATAAGACTGATATGAGGAGACTTGGTATGAGGAGACTTGGTATGAGGAGACCTTAAATTAGGATGATTAGTCAAAGATCTTGAAAACCTCTAAAAAAATTATTATCAGAGATATAGATTAAACATAAAGACTAAAATTCTCATATGTAGGTACTAGAGCAGATAAACCTATTCTAACTTATTCTAACCTATTCTAACTATTCTAACTTTATGTACTATAGAAAAAACATTAAATCACAATCAACGTACTGTGTTTTCCTTTTCATTAATTAATTAATTGTTGCGCAAGAACTGTCGTTAATTTCAACTTACTTCAACTTTTTTCTAAGGAGTTCTCTGAGTTCATACATACAACAAGTATGTACATATGTATGTTTTTTTGTGTGCGAGTGCGTACCGTCAATCAAATTCGATTAAATGCAAACACACTCGAACTCACACATACATATGTACATACTTATTTACTAGCATGAAAATTACAAGGAAGACACGTAATTACAGACACGTTCAATTAAATGGATAGAGAGACAGAGAGAGATGAAGAGAGAGACAGCAACATTCATTCACTCTTTGAAAATGCCCGCGCCATGCCATACAATCCTCTCGAAACGTAATAACTACGTAACGTGACTAAAAATACATTTTAAATTGAGTGAAATTCAATTAAAATAAAATGTTCAGGTAACAACAGAAAACAACAACAAAAACCAACAACAAGCAAACCGTAGACAAACAGACAAACAGTAGACAACAACAACGACAACAACAATTTATAAAATTACATTTGTTTCGTATTAAATTTTGATGTTGAGAAGCAAATAAAATGAAAGAAAAAACTAACGAGTATAAATTTAAAAAAAAAATATTACCAAATATTCGACAGGGTTGCCAAAGCACCAAATCGTCTGAGAGAAAAATTTCAAGAAAAAGCAAACAAAATTTAAATTGGGTAAAAGTGAAATTTTAAAAAAAAATTTTTAAATACATATACATACACACGTACAATAATAATGTACATATGTACTACGGAGTATAAAATATATTAAAATATACATACATACATACGTCTCAAAAATTTCGACTGAGGCGAATCGATTTCTTAAATATGTACACCATAATCATTTCTGAAATCGATTTATTTATTCCCAAAAGAGTACTAATATTTTTTTCCCCAAAATATAACATTAAACTAAAAAACTAAATAATAATAAAATATCTTAAGTGTTTGAGTATTAATTAATATTTTACATTTAATTATTTGCATTTATGTATATCACTTTCATAATTTTCTCCGTCTTTTGTTCGAAGTTCAGCGATTTTATAAAGGAATCAATGAACCATCAAGAAAAGATAACTCTATATGTAATTACTTCTTCTAGAGCGGAAATGCCTTAAATAATAATATATAAAATATTTGCAGCATTAAAAGGAGGCAAAAACCATATTACAGAATTATACAATATTTGTAAAAATAAAAGAATTGATAAGTACCGATTGTAAAAATCCAGGCGGCAATGCCCTTTACGATTATAATAAATGATTAATATAATATTATCAATTTATTAAAAAAAACAAAATACAAAACGACAGTTTTTAATAATCGAATAATGATAAAGTGTTTAGTGGAAAATAAAAAAACGGTGAGTTGTGAAATGAGAATAACATTTTCTGTTTCAGTTTGTTTCTTCTTTTTTAAGGACTTTGAACGTCTGAGACTGTAAACTACAATGTATATTTAAATGACGTTATAATCAAAATAGATTTAGCAAGAAAACAAATAGTAAAGAAATTTTATATAAAAGCAGAATATATTCTGCTATAAATGATAAATATTGATAAATAATTAAATATTGATACAAATAATGACAAAATAATACGCAATGATCTCAAAAATTTGCTATTTAGTGTTATTAAACTCATAAAGGGTTATCCATTTCGAGTTACGGAAAGTAAAGCCCTGCCGTTTGGCAGCTGTCAAATGTCAGTGTCATCCGAACTAGCATTCGTTTAGTTCAAGGTTTGCCATTTTACAATATGGATCGTTTTACCATCGAACTACGCGTTAACTTTGTTAAAGCATCTACACGAATGATGATTCTGCTGTGGCCACATTTCGAGCTGCATCGCAAGATTATGGTCGTCGTAATCGGCCTACTGAGCGTACAATTTCAAACGTAGTGAAGAAATTCGAAGAAACTGGATCGTTACAGACCAAGATAGTGCGATCTGGCTTTGAATTTTTTCTTGTGAGACTACGTGAAAAACCGTATTTATGCGAACAATCTCTCAACTTTGACATTTAAAGAACAAATAAATTTAATTGCTTTGACAATTGAGCATTTAAAGAATGACATACGTCAAGTTATGGCCGAATTATTGCCAGACTTGTGTAAGAAATTCATCGAAAATTACCTCAAAAGGATTGAGGCCTGAAAAAGGTCCCGCGGCTTAACAAATGAATTATCCATATAGTTATTAACCAACCATACGTTTATGTGTGTAATCTAAGTGTAATCAGAAACTGGATTTCAAATTAATTTTCCAAAAGGGTCTTATTTTGTTTCTCCCTTCACAGAGAGAATGATTTCATCCAACAACAAACAAGGAAACAACTCATAGAAAACTATTTTTGTAGTACAAGTATATTAAATCACAAAATGCTCCGAGACGCAGTAGTCTTCATTAACTTCATTTTGAGTAATGACATCATTTTCGACCACCCAATTTTCCATAAATGATACTCCTATTTTTTTAATGAGGTAACTCTTTAACCCTGGCAACACTTTAATGGCCAGACTAACTAGAAAAAGCTACGGGCACGTCATAAAAACAAACTGACGAGTACAATACAACGAATTGAAAGCAAGATTGAGGACATTAAAAAAGGAAAATAAGAAATAAAAAACATAGAAGAAAAATATCATAAAAGTTGAGAGTATAAAAAGGGGTGTAAGTAGAGAGACCTCATAAAAACGGAAAATAATAAAGACAGATCGTTGTTGTTGTTGTTGTCGTCGGTTTTGTTGTATTCCCTTCAATTCAACAACATGCGGCAAAGCTTGAGACACAAGCAGCAAAGGTCGACTGACTCTGTTACTTTGTTACCACCGTACGCCACATGCCACAGCCCCACTACGACAGGATCTTGGCTAAGACCGGCAGACCGACGGACGGACGGACGGACGGACAGACGGAGAGACGATTGAGTGTCATTCAGTGTTACCCCTTGCAGTGACGTTTCGTGTCGTGTCGTATCGTGTCGAACTTCAATCAGTGCTTTTTTGAGGAGAAAACAAAAAGTGAGGTTAGTTCGTGATCATCGAACGGCCTGGCTGGGTCGGTGGGTAGGTGGGAGGGTGAGAGAGTCGGCCAACCCAACGAGCAAGCAACGGACCATTTGAAGCAACATTAATTGGCACAAAAAATTGCAATAATAACAGCAATAACAACATCTACAGCACTTCTAGCAACAGCCAGCCAACATACAATAAAAGGCATAACGAGGACGCGAAGTACGAAGGCAGACTCGAGAAGAGACAGCAGGAAAGTATGTATGATGTTGGCAGTAGGAAAAACAAAGAGAAAGAGGTAATGAGGCAGCCGCCAGCCGCCAGCCGCCAGCCGCCAGTCAGCAATACATAATGGAAGTACATATATATATATATATATATTTTAAGGTTATGTAGAAAAAAGTTTGTCCAATGGGTCCAATGAACGCTGAGAAATGGTTGGGTGTTGGAGAAAATGGAGAGAAGCAGGCAAAAATAAAACACGTGCAGGCGGCCTGCAAAACGGAAGCCATGTTGTTGAACACGCCCGAGCAATGTTGCCGAGCAGGAAAGATAGGAACAAGGGCGAGCGGAGTTAGCAGTAAAAACAACAAGCACAACTACCAACATTGCAAAAAGACGACAAACGAACGAACGAACGAACGAACACATAAAGGAAGAAGAAACAGCACAGCACAGCTCTAACACAGCAACAATGCGGAGAGAGTAAAAGAGCGAGCAGTAGAGTGCTTCAGAGAATGAAGGAAACAGAGGAACATGTGGTGGCGAGTGCGAGTGCGAAAGAGCTCGAGCATGTTGAGAAGATTTTATAGCATAGCATATAGCAGAAAGCATGTTGAGAATTCTGCATAAATTTTCTTCTACTCCAATAACTTTTTTTCCAATTTATTGTTGCTGCAATTCTATTTCATCTTGCTTGCTGCTGCTTCACCTTTTCCTCTCTTTTCCTGGTTTTTTTTTTTTTTAATTTTTCTTTCATTGCTCTTTTGTTATTTACACTGCAGTGTGCAAATAATGCAGTAGTTTCGGACACGGCTGAAGATGAGAAATAGACGATGCCAAATGGAGTGTAGAAGAAATGTGGAAAAAGTAGCAGAGAAAGGAGTAGGATGATGCTGATGCCAGCAATTCCTCTGGAGGAGAAACGAAAGTAAGCCCGGCCGTCCACGGTCACTCTACGTTATGGAATCTGTCTGCTTTGTTCCATTTTTTGTACAGCGTTGTCAGAGACAGCTTTAAAGCCAAATGCCACACTCATACACTAACTCACAAACAAACTCATACCCATAAGGAAAGTGAATAATGATGAAACAAAAGTTTCTTGGAGGTATTCTTGCTTCTGGAGGAAGTAATTTTGTAATGCTTCTATAACGTTTTTGACAGGAAAGGCAATTTCCAGAAGCTTAAAAATCTGTCGGTTTTTCAATTAGAAAAACTTCGTAGTCCCTAGAGATTGATTTAATCTTTAGATAGATTTATCTCATCAGATAAACAAACCTTCTTGCCTCCTCCAGGCAGCTTTTTTTTCCTCTCACTCTCACTCTCTCTTTTTTTCCACTCTCTGTAGCTTTCACCCTTATTCCAAGGGACGATATCGTTCCGAAAATCGTCTTTTTATAGGCAAAACAACAACAAAAAGACGATTTAGACAAATTGCCTTGTTTCTAAACGAACTAGCCTCTAGACAGGCTCTTTAGTCTCAACGCAAACGCTGGCTACAGTGTTTGTAGGCAGATTATCTAGTTTATAGAGTCTATGTACACATATCTAGTTCTAGTCTCTAGATAAATGTTCTAGTCTCTAGACAGATATTCTAGTCAGCCGTTCTCTAGTCTTTGCTGATTATCCTCGTAATTTATGGGCAAATCCTCTGGTTTCTTGACGGATTTTCTAATCTCAAGACAGACCGTCTAAAATCTAGAAAGATTCTGGTACAGATTACTACTTTCTCTCTTGTAGACAAATGCTCTAGTCTCTACACACAGTCTCCACAGAAATTCCCTACTTCTCAGCCACCGCAGTGCGTCTTTGATCCGTCTTTGAGTCCTTAGTTCCTAGATAGATTGGCCATTTTGTCTAATCTTTATACCTTGCTCCATAGATAGATAGATAGAGTTCTTAGTGCCCTCTTGAAACACACTAGCGCTTAAAGCAACCTTCTATTTCTATAATATTTAAATATATACGCTCATTATGAATTAAAAAAGTAGAATGATGTTAAGTACTAAAGAAATCTTTGGGTAAAACGGTATAAAGCCAGTAGGTCGCCAGTTTTAGGCAAGGAGAAAGAAAAAAGCGGGCTTTTTTATATATCTTCATAACTCATGCCGACTTTGAGTAAAAATGGTAATAAAAAATATTTATTCTGGAAAGGATTTCAGGCATTCAAGACAAAGTAAGACATCGGAGAACGAGAGAAAGGAATAAAGAAAAGGAGCTTCCGAAAACGTGGTCTCATGTTCATGGCATGTGCCATTATTATAAATCATAGTATATTTTTAGGATTTTTGGCATGTAAAATGTTTAGCATGCAAAGTACGAGTATTATGGAATGCTTTGTCGTACGGAAGCTTTAGCACGTACAACGTACAGCGTTGGATGTGACGCTGTACGTGGCTACCGAGTTCCTTTGGAGCTTTACTGCTAATGCTCTAAAGCTGTTATTGATGTAGAAAAATGTTCAAAATTATCTTAAGTACAATTCAAAAAATCTAACAGCAACAATAAGAATTTTCGAGTATTGGAATTTCTTGGTTTTGAAACTGTTTTAAAAACGAAAAAGATTTAAATATAAAAAGATGTAAATAAAGAAAAGATTTTCATTACAGATACTCTCTTGGTATAAAATTTATTCCAAAAGGTGTGCATTTATTCCAAAATATGCAATTATATGCAAATGGTATAAAATATATGTATATAGTTACATACCATTATTCAACAAGAGGTATCATTTTAAATTTTGCGTCATTTTTCGACTGTCAACTCTCAACTGTCATTGTGAGGTCATTTGAGAAGTAAAAATCAGGAGGTCTTTAGATATCGATCGCTACACTTTCGGGCAATGAAATGAAATAGTAAAAAAATCATAACAAATTCAAAATTACTTTCAACTTCTTGTTGAAAGACCCTTTATAAAGATGAAGAGTACTCCCAATTGAAAAGAAAAGATCGTCCATTATAAACATTGCCAACGTGAACAAAATTAACACGGAATATCTGATCTGAAGTAAGCTTGAAAGAAAAACAATATTACAAAAATTCTAGCACAAAATAGTATTAAAATTATACAACTTTTGTATTACTTTTCGATAAAATGAAATATGATAAAATTTCATATTAATTCGGTATAAAACATTAACTTAATTGGAAAATTCGTTTAAAATGAATTTCTTTTTTGGAGTAAAAAAGCTTAATAGTTGGGAAAGAATTATATAAAATTGATGCGAAAATTTTGTATACATAATTCAAGAATATTAAATATTATAAATAAGCTTATACTTTATACCCAGAATTTTTAGAGTGCAGACGAAGAAGTTTTCAAAAGAATTTTTGAGCTAGAATTTCAGAACTCAGCTTTCATCAATGTTTTGTTTAGTGGTCTCAGAAGAACTTTTAGAAACAGAATTTGTCATTCGTGAAGTTTTTGAAGCACCCTTTTTTTTTAATTAAAATTTTTTTTTTATTTTTGATTTTTATTTCAATTTTTATTTAATTTTTTTTTTTTAATTTTTATTTTAATTTTTATTTTAATTTTTTTTTAATTTTTATTTTAATTTTTTTTTAATTTTTATTTTAATTTTTTTACAATTTTCTTTTTATTTTTATTTTAATTTTTTTTTTAATTTTTATTTTAATTTTTATTTTAATTTTTATTTTAATTTTTATTTCAATTTTTTTTTAATTTTTATTTTAATTTTTTTACAATTTTCTTTTTATTTTTATTTTAATTTTTTTTTTTAATTTTTTTTTTAATTTTTATTTTAATTTTTTTTTTAATTTTTATTTTAATTTTTATTTTAATTTTTTTTTTTTACTTAATTTTTTTTTTATCAAATTCAACAAAATTAAAAGGATTTTTATCTATCTCTCTTACCTATGAATTGGTGACGCTCCCGTTGGTATCCTTTGTTGATAAGCTGACATATTCGCCTGCTGCTGCTGCTGCTGTTGTTGCTGCTGACCGCCCATTTGTTGTGATTGATTTGATGTCGGTTGTTGTTGTTGTTGCGTATGATGAAGATGATGGTGAGAAGTGGGACCATTATCATTCTGCTGATGCTGCTGATGCTGTTGTTGCTGCTGCTGCTGCTGCTGCGTATGATGTTGTTGATGCTGATGTTGCTGGTGTTGCTGCTGCTGCGACGCCTGATGCTGGTGCTGATGAAGTTGTTGGTGTGTTTGGTGTGGCTGGTGATGTTGTGATTGCTGCTGTTGTTGTGGTTGTGGTTGCTGCTGCTGCTGCTGATGTTGATGTGACTGATGCGTATGCGGATGTTGTTGATGCTGATGCGGTTGATGCGTTTGATGTTGCTGGTGTTGCTGCTGTTGTTGGTGTTGTTGCTGCTGCTGCTGCTGTTGTTGTTGATTACTAAGACTGTGGCTGTGGCTGTGACTGTGGCTATGATTGCTGTTGCTGCTATTGATGCTACTAACGCTGTTATTGTTGCTACTGTTGTTGTTGTTATTGCTGCTGCTGTTGATAGTGTTGCTGCCACTGCCGCTGTTGCTGATATTAACGGATGCGGCGCCGCCAGCTCTTTGGCTCGCGTTTGAGGTGGACGACGGTGGCGGTGGTCCACCGACCTGCACTGCTGAACGTATGGCTGCTTCCATTTCATCCCGACCTACTCGAGAGATCGCAAAATCCGCGAACAACAACAACCGCGCGAATGACAGTCAACAGATTGCGGCAAGCAACACGAACACGGACGCATCGTGGCGTCAAATTGTTCAATATATATATTTTTATAGATTATTATTTTGTGGTGGTTGTTGTTGTTGTTGTTGTTGAAGGAAGGAGATGAATGAGGGTTGATGAGACCGGATGAAGAGTGAGGCAGAGACAGAGACCGAGACCGAGACCGAGACCGAGACCGAGACAGACACGAAGCTGTCACACACGGCAACAGGCAATATTTTCTTTCGGTATTAATCGAAAGCACACAAACACACTCTCTCGCGCGCGCACACACACACACACCCAAATCGCTAAGGTATGTATGAATTTTTCTCTTTTATTTCTTAATTTTTGTGCAACTTTTTTGATGTTTTATTTCGATTTTTTTAAAAAAACTTTTTTCACACCAAACTTTTTTAAGAATTACTTTTTTGTTGTTGCTATTGTTGAATTTAATTACTTTTTAAATTAGTAATTTTTCTGCCTTTGAATTTTTTATTTATTTAATATATGTATTTATTTATTTTTTAACAGCTTAAACATTCAAATTTTCCTCCTGATTTTCCCGCAAGCAACAAACACACACGCACGTTGTTGTTTTTTTTTTAGCTGCCGCAACGCCGATTTACACTTAAAATAATTCTTTCATAGACAGCTTTAAGCTTAAATTAAAGAGCTTATTTTTTAATTTAAATTTAAACTTAATTCAACGCTTTTTCAACGATTTGTTGGATTATAGATATATGTATGTATATATATTTTATACCATATAAACGTTGCACTAACTTTATAAAAATTGTTTTTATTTTTTCCGCAGATTATGATTTTTTTTTATTTAATAATAATTTAATATTTAGCTTATTCAGAAGAAATAATAATTATAATTTTTGTAATTTTTTTTTTTTTGTTATTTAAAATTAATTATTATTATTTAAAAAAAGAACACAAGTTTCTTTCAAAGAATTTTAACGGTAGCCTTCAAATTGCTGCACATTCTGCAAAAGAAAAGAGAAAAACACAACAATGAAGTAAGAAACAATTAAAATAAAAACTAGTAACGAGTTGAAGAAAAAAAGAGGTGGAAATGCTGGATTCTCTGCTAATGAGAATGTCTTAAGAATTGCAGAGTTCAGACGTTTATTCGTTTATTCGTTTCCTTTCTAAATCGTTATTTTCTTACAATTTCTTAAAATTTCCGAACATAGTTCTTAATTTGTCAATTAATTGCTTTTGCCAACAATTAAATAAGAAAGTAAACGAGTAACGAGTTGAAGAAAAAGCCGAACAAGGCTTTCTCTCTCTCTCTCTGTCTCTCTTTCTTTCTGAAAATGACAGTTAGAAGTTTGTTGATTCATAGTTCATTCGTTACTTTTCTAAATCGTCCGTGCAGGAGTTCTGTTTTGTGGTTCTAAACGTTTTAAATCGTTATTTTTTTACAATTTCTTAGCATAATTTTTAATATCTCATTCAATGGGTTTTGCCAGCAATTAAATAAGAAAATTAACTTAATTTTTTGTTTTTAAAACGAGTAACGAGTTGAAGAAAAAGCCTAATTAGGGCTCTCTCTCTCTCTCTCTCTGTGAAAATGACAGTTAACACTTTGTTGATTCAGAGTTCATTCGTTACTTTTCGAAATCGTTATTTTTTTACAATTTCTTAACATCATTCTTAATTTGTCAGTTAATTGGTTTTGCCTAGCGGAAACACGGATACACTTTCGACAACAAGAGAGACAAAGAAAAAGAGAGAAACTGAGAGGTTTTTATTATATTTTGTTCTCTGAGAGCTCTTTGTTTTAATTAAAAATTCAAAACAACACAAAGTTACGACAATCAACATTTTGCTCGTTGCGTTTCGCGTTTCTCACTATTAATTATTTATGTTTGTTATTGTTGTTGCTTTTGTCGTTGTTGTTTTTGTTGTTGTTGCAAGTGTAGAGAGGAAGATTTTTTCGGACAAAGAAAGACAGCTGGAAATTGCTTTACTGATCGCTTGAACAAAGAGCAAAAGGAGAATGACATCGCCGCCCTTTATCTGCAAAAGAAAGGAGAGAAAAAGCAATGAATTCAATTGTTAAAAATAAATAAACGAAACTAAAATAAACTTAAAGCCTTTTAGATTTAATTCAGATTCAATGAAGTATTTAATAATTTTTAAGGTACGAATGAATATACATAGTATATAAATACATATAGTATAAAAAGAAGACACTCCCATTTAGAAGAAAGAGTCGCAAAAATGGGTAAAAATTAGCTAAATTGTTTTCATAAAATCTCGGTATCAACTAAAAATCACTTCATTTCCTTTAGAATGCCTCAGAAAAAAGGGAAAAAACCTTTCTGATTTCTGTGCGTTCAAAAAGGCTATATATCGATCGATGAGATAGATATCATTTCAAATTTCTTGACGAAGTTGGTTCATTTCGATTTCAATCTCTTCAAAAAATGGTTTCATTTTAACTAAAAATGTCATGACACATGTCACATAAAGTCATGACACATGTCACATAAAGTCATGACACATGTCACATAAAGGATTTATGGCTCTTTTCGGTTTCAATCTCTGAAAAGGCATAATATCAGTTTCAAAAGTAGCTTCATTTCTTGAAAAATTGTCTTAATTTTCACTAAAATGGCTTCATATAATAGATATATATATTAGTTATAAATACTTATAGTCTCCAAAATACATATATCTAAGACTATGATTCGGTCCCTTGAAAAGGAATCTTTTTCTAAAGTAACTTAATTTCCATACGAATGTCTTGTAAAAAATGGCTTAATTTTCACTAAAATGTCTTCAAAAAATGTTCCATAACGACTGTTTTACGCCCATGCAACTTAAATGTTCCCATTCGATTTCAAACTCTTCAAAAAGTACCTAAATTCAATCGATAAGTTAACATTTTTGGCAAAAATGGTTCTATTTTGGTTTTATTCTATTTAAAAAGGATGGGCTACATTTCGATTCTTTCAAAAAAATGACTATACATATGTACATATTTTCATTTCTATCTTATCGATAATTTAAAAATAGCTTCCATTGCTGTTAAAATTTTTTCAGAGATGCAGCGCATGTGCACTAAAATAGCTTAATTAACAATAATTCTATCTAAATCTTTGGATAAAGATTTCATTTCGATTGCAATCTCGAAATACTTTAGTTTCGAAAGATCCAATATTGCTTTCATTAAGAGTCAGATATGTAATGTCGTCAGAAAAGTCTCTAAAAATTATATCGATTTCAATGTTTTCTGTGGAAAAACAGACCGCGCTTGGTTTTCAGTGTCTATTAAAAAAAAAACACCATCTCTACTTAAATGACATCTAAAGCCATTGGCGGGCCCTTCGCCCTCTCCCAAATCAGAAGCTTAACATGTCTCTACATACTCGTCTGTATTAACCTTTAAAAAATATACATAAATCAAAATTATGATAGAGGCTTATAGTGATAAATTTTAAGCTTAATTAGATTTATTACACCCAAAGTGTAGGAATATTTATCAATATTAAAAATATTGGCATAAAATCCGTTAAGCAAATACTAAAATTTGATATGAAAAAAAAGAAACTTCGAAATCGATAGCTTTTGCTTTTTTTCGTTGAAATTTGTCCCTGAACTGATTTAACTTATAATTCATATACATTTTTTTTCTCTTATGATTTATCAGTCACAACGACTAGATTGATTTTTTTTTTAATATGAACATACTTTTTCGTTACTCGCTACAATATAAAGTATGTACGAGTACGTGTGAGTACATTTCACAGCAATAAATACTCTCGTGTTTCATCGCAGCTGATACATGATGCATTCATTAATGACGTCGACGTCATCGTCGCTATTGTTGGCGTTGTTGTGAGCGCGTTTACGGTTACGCAGTTCTATTCATATTATTATTTATTTTTAAAGAATATTATTACGTTTTTTTTTTCCCTTTTTTTTTTTAAAGTTGACGACGTTTATAGGGAAGAGAAGGGGGAGGGGGAGAGAAGGTAAAACAAAATTGCTTTTTCCTTGCTCAGCGCGCACACTCTTCTTACTTCTTTTTTTTATATATTTTTTTTCCATTCTTTTTTATTCCTCTTTTTACCCACGAAATCAGCAATATTTTTCTGCTGTGTCGCTGCAGCACGTACATATTTTTTTGCAAATTGTTTTTGTTACGTTGCGCGGATTTTTTTTTTTTTTTTTGTGCGCGCTATATTGAATTTTTTCCTTTTTTTTATAACCATTTTTTGCGCTCTTTTTCTGCAGAGTTTGCGATTAGATCAAGTCACGACATTGTGTGATTGCAATAAATAAATAAACAACAACAACAACCACAACACCCGACCAACAATTGCTATGATAAGCAGAAAAAATTGCAATAACAGCAATAACAAAAATATTGGAATAACAAAAAAAAAAGAAAAAATATAAAAAAATATATACATATTTACGTACGTACTTACTACGTACATATGCGTGTACATACATACATACGTATGTCTGTATTTGTATTTTATGATAAACAAAAAAACGAGTTTTTATCTTTGTTGTTGTTGTTGTTGTTGCGACATTAATAGCTTTTTTTCTGAATATAAAAATTAAAGAAAGAAAAAAATTTAACCAATAATAATAATACATAATAATAAAAGAATTGTCTGACTACGTTCGTAGCGAAAGCTATTATTGTTCACAGGCGCAAAAAATATTGCTTTAGAGTCGTCAGTCATTCGTTTGGTCGTTCGACGGTCGAGCGAGGAAGAAAAAAAACGGGGCGATTGCGAGTTGCCAAAGAGAGAAAGAGAGAGAGAGAGAGAGAGAGAGAGAGAGAGATGAAATAGAGGTTTTAAGTTGCACAGGTGCCAGGTTTTTGTTGGTTTGTTATTATTTAACGAAAGAGAGAGAAAAAAATAATCACAAGAGACCGACCGACCGACCGACCGACCGATCATCAACCGGCCACACAAAAATCTTTACGAGAAATGCCTGTAAATACTTACATTTAAAAAAAAAACGCTGGAAATATATTAAAAATACTTAAGTAAGAAAGAGCGTCTCTTAAACCCAGTTATTTTTAGACATTTTACCTTTTATGCATTTGGTAAAATCTATAGTGCGCTTAAATCTTGGCTATTGATTTACATTATAGAATTGAAAGCCATCATTATGACATTATAGAAGTCATTTTATAGACTTTAGATAGAGCCGTTTTCATTTAGTAGAGGTGGAATCTTTCTGAGAACATTTTAGTGGAGGCGCTTTGTGCCTTCTCGGAGATATTTTAAAGAAAACTAATATAGTATACAAAAAGAGACTAAAAGAGACTAAGATCGTAAAAAAAACAAATGTTAAATGTTTTCTGCGAGATAGAATAATTTTCTCAAGACATTTTAGTCGAGTTTCGAGGCTCTTACGAATATGCCTTTTTTTGAAGAGATTAAATCAAAATAAGGTGATCTTATGCTGATATGGAGCCTTCCTAAAAGCATTTTAGTAAAAACGATACCTTTAATTGAGCAAATTGAAACTAAGATTAAAGCTATTATATTTAATCTGTTGAAGGGGCTTGAAATCGAGAATGGAGGAACATTATTTTTTGACACGATTTCTTGACGAGATTAAATATAGTCCCAGTTGATGATTAATAAATAAACATTCAACAGTAACCACAAATATGATACGTTAATTTTTGTTCCTGTTATTTAAAACATTTCAGCCATTACTTTGATAAATGCTCCTGTCAATGTCACCCTCATTATTTGTCATTATACTACTTGTCATAATCATTGCTTGTGCTGCAGCAATAATTGTAAATAATTACGTTAAGTAACCCTCAAAGGCATTATGAAAAAAGACGTGCAGGTAAAAAATTCTTAGAATATGGTTGTTAGCATTTTATGATCATTTTATGATTTATGACATATGTATGTGTGTATGTTCATATAATGTATGCATGTACGAGTATGGAATTTTGTGCTCAAACCGTTTTTATGTACTCATAATAAAAATAAAATATATTTATAGTAAATACGTTTATATAATAACGTTGTTGTTGACCAATTTTATTTAAAAGAACGAATTTTTTTTTTTGTTGCATTTTGCTGCTGTTGTCAGATGTCATCGTTACACAAAATTCCCATTAAAATGTCAGTGCAGTGACATTTTTTTACTGCTATTATTATTATTATTATTCTGACTGCTGTTGTTGTTGTTTTTTATTACAAATTGAGCAAGTTTTCTTCGTACTCGTTAATAAAACAAAGAGAACTTAAGTAAAATTTGACAACAACAGCAACAACAACGAGAACAACTAACGAGGACAGCGAGCTTCGTCATTGCCGGCAAAATAGTGAACAACCATAAAAAAAAAACATGTGACTTCATAACGCGTCGACACAAAATAACGGCAGAGGCGGCAAAAATTACGTAGCCCGAGAGCGGCACAGACGACAAGGAAGGGTGAGATGGCAACGAAGGCGACGTTGGCAACGCTGTCGACAACGTCGACCGCGACGTTAGCTGTTCAGAAAGCGTTGGTTAAAAATAGAGCACATGCCAGAGAACGAATAAAAGCAAACACGAGAACGAATGAACACTAGACAACCATGGAAACAGCGAGTCGTAGCTGATGAGAAGAAGTGCGTGAAAAAGAGATAGCGCACAACAACGAAAATCCATTTATTGTAATTAACCTCAATCCATCTACGAGTATATAATCAAATCGAACCACCTGAGATCATTCACATTATTTCCTGTCATTAGATGCGGTGGAGAGTAAGAGGGACAGAGAGGGTAAAGGTTAGTGTGTGTGTGTGTGTTTGTGCGTGTGTGTGCAAGAGCGCGCGGAGAGAATAAACGCTGATTAGGTAGCGGAGTGGCGACGCTCGCTAATGAGAAGAAGAGAGTAGAATTTAGAAAATGTCTAATGATGATGAACAAAAATCGGGAGCGGAGGCGAAGAGAGAAGAGACGGCAAAGCTACTCAGTCTGTGCTAACACAATGAATACTCTGTTAGAAACTACCTCAATAGTAAGAGTAGAGTAACCGCCTTACCATTTTTTCCTATTAATACCGCGAGTAAATACCTTGCTATCACATAAAAAAATTTCACACTCTCTCACTCTTTTTTTCTCGCTCGCCTCAAGTACTCTTGAAGTATTCACAGGTTTTTGAAGTATGTACATACATATTTTTAAGGTATTTTTTTTGCTGCCTTAAGTAAAATAATTTTTAAAAAAACTGTAATTGGTTAATTTGTATTTATTAATGTCACGTTGTGTGCATAATATTAAACTTCCAGAATTTTCACTGGTAAAATTAGTAGTTTTCGTTGTTTTTTTTTTAGTTTCTCTTAAACTTTCTATAAAGTTTTATACGATAAGTTTCGTTCATCGTTTGCAGGCCGGCCGATTGGTCACAGCAGTTTACATGATTTCAAAAAACTTTATAAAAAAGTATACAAAAGCTTTAATAAATCTTGGCTTTAATAACACACAATCTTCTATTCAAACTAAAAGTAGAAAAAAATAGAACGAAAAACTTTACTAGTATTAATCTTTAGAATTTTTTCATAATTCTTTAATTCGTTGATTATTTTCTACACTTTGTTACATTTTAACATTTTCTATTCTTACAAAATGAGATTACACAAATATTTTACTAAACAAAAGATAGGAATATTTTTTAAATAATAACAAAACAAGAAAATAACAAGAAAATCGAAAAAAATTTAACAAACTTTCTATATAAAAAAACACAAAAATCAAAGACTGACACAAAGGTAAGCAAAGAAATTACGAGAGAGAAAAAACAACGGAAAAAACGAAGCAAAAATCATTAAAATATAAAATATAATCATTTAGCACTTTAGAAATCAAAGAAAAACAAAATATATTTAAATTTATGAATTAATTTCGTTCAATTCTTATAAAAATCTCTCTTCTCTCAAAGAAAATGGAAACACTGGAAAGCGACGTGCAATGTTGCCAAATTTCTCGTTGAGCGGTACTCACTCACTCTCTGCAGCAGAGCAGTAACAAAACCGAGAAAAAAACAACAACAAATAAGCAAGAGCAAACGCAAGCCAACAATCAACGCCAGCATCAGCATTCAGCGCTGTTGCCAAGTTTCAGGCTTGAATTACTAACGCTAGGAAACGATAACACAGCAAGAACAACAAGAAGACGCACAGCAACAACAATAATGGTTATAATGTTGCCGGGCCGAGCTGGGCCGGGCCGGGCCACATGGTTTGGCCTGGCTGCTGCAAATAATTGAAGGAATAAATAAAGGAAAGAAGGAAACAACAAAAGCAAAAAGTTATGAAAAGAAACGATTGATGGCGTGTTTGTGTGGAATGGAATGATGTCGTTGAAGAAACAGGATGGCAAGCCAAAGAATAGAAAAAAAACAAGGGTCATTGGGGGAAAAACGGAAAGGGCTTTAATGAAATACCAAAAACAAAACACTAAAAGGGAAGAGAGAAAGAGGAAGAGCTGTATGGAATACGTAGGTATATACTTATATACCAGAGAGACTAGAAAGTAATTATGATAACAATGATAATGATGAGGACGATGATAAGAAACGTGAATACTTATGTATGTATATTTATGCATATACATATGTATACACGTGGAGTAACAAAAAAAAAAAATAAATGCATATACGTATAATTATATGGTGTGTAATAATGGCAACAACAATTTCTTAATATACACTCGTAGTATTATATAAATGTATATATTCTTGATATATGTACATACATACATACCAGTCTTCAGTACACATTAAAAATAGAATTAATTTTAAAAATAAAATGCAAAAGCAATTTGTTTGTTCTTTATCTTTTTCCCTCTCTTCTTCACTACCGCCAGATTAAAAATCTTTTATTTATTCTTTGTGCTTGCTTATCTTTCAAGAGTTATTTTAATCAAGCCTTTTTTTTAAACTCATGTTAACGACGCAGCTCACAAAGCGAGTCATAATGATTCCTTCGTATGTTGTCAGATTTCATGAACCAATCGGTCTATAATTTCTTATCTTCCAATGTTTTTCTTTCTTTCTTTCTTTCTTTCCTTCTTTCTTTCTTTCTTTCTTTCTTTCTTTACCCATAGATCGATAACCTACTATATTTCTTTGATTGTATGTATGTATTTTTTTCGATTTTCGTTGAATTTTTCTGATTTTCTTTAATTCTATCGATTTTTATAGAGCTTTTTTTCAATTTCATTTCTCACAAAAATAACCTTTTTTTATGCATTATCTTTACAAGCAGCAGCGCTAAAAATGTATTTATGTATTTTTCTACGCTTTATAAAAAAAATTATTAATCATTGAAGCGGAATATAATCCGCTTACGTACGTACATACGTACGTATACGGGCCAACGTATTACCGTGCCGTCCTCTGTTCGTCCGTATCCTCAGGTACTTACTTACGTACGTACGCACGTACTCGTTCGTAGATGCTTTTTAATGCTGCTACAGTCATTCTTGATAACACTTAAAGCGGATTAAATAATGGCAAAAAATAACATAATCATTTTGGAATTGAACCAATTTTTAATCCTTTCGAATCATATGATGATCACCCTCCGCCGAACTCTGCTTTTCCTTCCTTTTAAATCTTCTTTATTGGTTGAAGTGTTTTTTAATTACGAATATGCATATAAGAGGAGAATTAAAAGAAGTTTTAAATACTCTAACTAACGGTTTTCACATCCGTCTCCAATGTTCATTATCCTCATATGCTCGTTTTTCAGTTTAAATTCGAGTTTCCATACGTTTTTACGTATATGTTTTTATCTTCTAACCGAAATGCTTGAGGTTATTTTGAATAAGAGATTATGCATAAAGGATTTTGATTTCTCTCTTATCTTTTTATTTGTTTAGCTTAATAATACATAAACTCTTTTATCATCCACTCTAGTAGCAAAGAGTTCTTCATGAGCCCTTAACGATGGTTACAAGAGTACGTTTTTACACGAACTAATCATAACTTAAAGCTTTCATGCCTTTTTCATCAACTCTGTGAAGCCTTATATTTTACCTTAATTTATATCCGTTTTACATCAGAGCTCCATAAAAAGAGAAACTTTTCCTTTACGCTTACATTTCTTTTTTATCAGCCCCGCCCGTCTAGTAATTTTCCTTTAATAATTACACTCATTGTTCATCTTCTCAGTAAAGAAATAAATGAAAACATCTTATAGACATCGATAAAAAAATTTCTTAGATACGTATTTATCAACTCTAGTATAAAATAATTTTTTCCAACAATTTCAACGGTCTTTCATAGACTCCTTGAAAAAAACACTACCTAACCTATATTTTGCCAGGGTTATCCATTTTCTTTTTCGGAAAGTGAAGTAAAAAAAAGCACACTAAATATTCAGATATCGATTGAATTTTTATTTCAATATGATGCTTGAACTTTGCCATTATGCGTGGAAACAATATCGTTCAAATGTCCTCCACGGGATCTTCTGTAGGCCCTTCGTTCTTTCGTTCGTACGTTCTTTCGCGTAGCCTCGTAAGAAGAAATCCAAAGACGTCAAATCACACGATACTGACATTTGACAGCTGTCAAACGGCAGGGCTTTACTTTCCGTAACTCGAAATGGATAACCCTTGAACCCTATGAACCCATAATATCGAGATTCTTCCTCATCCCTATGAAAAGCGTGGAAAAACTTAACCATGAGTTGGATTTTTTTTTTGCTGAAAAAATGAGTGTTTATAAAAAAATAAAATTGCATGAAAGAATGTACTTTTCATCACTTCCATGAAGCAATATTTAGCCTTAAAGCTTGCTGGCCTCACGTTTTCATCAACCCCAAGAAGAAAAAACTATTGCAGTTCTATCATCGTTTAAGAGACAACAACGTTAAGGATTCTATCCGTGAATGTTTCTTATTTTCACAGAAAAGAAATGTTATCTACTAAAGAATTATTCATTAATGATTTCATCGGTTTTTCATCAAGTGCGGACTCCTCTATTTGAAGAAAATCATGCTCAAATCAACTCTTATCAAAAAAAAGCACCAAATCGATCGATCTATGAAACTGACAAGAGTACATACATATGTCTTATTTGTGTGGGCTTTATGTTAGGTTCTGGTATGTACAAAATTATATATATGTATATGCATAGACATATACATACATACATAAGACAGTCACACAACACTCTTTAATAAAGATTTCACGAAATGCGTGAAATGCATGAGAAAGAATGCGGGGAAAAGTGGGTGGAGGAGGTTTTGGTTGTGAGACAGGACAATGCAAACCGTTAGAAAGTGGAGGGCATGGTAAGTATGGGAAGGAGCCAGAGCCAAGCTGCGTAACTGTGTCACACAATGCAGCACGCGCGGCCTCATGCGGCGGCGACCAGAAAAGCAAAAACAAAAGCAAGTGAATTCCGTACAAGGGTGGTCGGTCGGGTATTAGTAAGAGAGAGGGAAAGAGATGGAGAGAATAAAAAGGGTCAGGCGACACGAAATAAGATTCTGAAAATAATACGAATGTACGTAAACGTGAAGAGAATGAGATCAGAAAAATCAGCAACATCATCGCGTTTTTTCCTCTTTTGGGTGAATGTCATTGGATGACAATCAAAGTAAAAGTATGCGGGGCAGGGGCAGAGGGAGAGGAAAGAGGAAGATTGACTGTGCTGCTGATGTCTCTGCTGTTGTTGATAACACATCACATCATACCATGGCTACAGACATTTAGACCACAAGCAATGCTTAAAATCAGTTGCTGTTGTTGTTGTCAGCTTTGGAGTTGTTTTTGCCATTGTTATTTATTTCTTCAGCTGTCACAAGCCGGATATTGAATATTTCAGTGCAACTCTGCTGCTGCTGCCAATGCCAGTGACAGCAACATTCAAGACATTGCTAGCACCAATTAAAATTCTTAAGACAAACCATTAGAAAACTGGCTAAATCATGAAAAGCACAGAAGAAGAACAAACGAACATAAGAGAGAGAGAGAGAGAGAGAGAGAGAGAGACAAACAGATAACAGATACAAAGATTACGATTATGACTTTGTCTAAAGTGCAAGGCCCATCCATCATCCAGTAACAGCAGCAGTAGCAGCAACAACAGCATTTGTAATAAAGCGGCAGATGTTTGACCTTAAAACATCGCTACATCGATTACAAAAACCAAGCACAACAACATCAACAACAACAACAATGCAACATCTGCACAAAATCAAATTGTTAAATACGTAACGCCAAGACCAACAAATCTCTTCATTAAAACTTCTCTCAAAAATCCTTGGCTCTTCAAATTTTTACAGCTAAAAGCTCATTGTATTCAATTGAGGTCATTTTTAAGTAGTCAGCATTTTATTTTAAACGAATTTATTTAATTGAATACTGTAATCAGCTCACTTTCAACTATTCAGCAAATTAATTTTAGATTTTAGAATATTAATTAAATATTTAGATTCAGGTTTTAGAATATTAATTGCTGTATTCAGCTCACTTTCAACTATTCAACAAATTAAGTTTAGATTTTAAAATATTAATTTGATATTTAGATTCAGGTTTTAGAATATTAATTGCTGTATTCAGCTCATTTTCAACTATTCAGCAAATTAATTTTAGATTTTAGAATATTAATTAAATATTTAGATTCAGGTTTTAGAATATTAATTGCTGTATTCAGCTCACTCTCAACTATTCAGCAAATAAAGTTTAGATTTTAAAATATTAATTTAATATTAATTTAGTATTAAGTAAGCTAATTTAAAATTTTAAAGTTAATTTTTCATCACTTATTATATTTATCACCGTATTCAGCTCAGTTTAAACTATTTAGAAAGACAAGTTTAAAAACATTCACAACTTAAAATCCAAATCAGCAAAACTAATTTGAAATTTCACTAAATTGAAATCTTACTTTATATCACTTCTTCATTACATTATACATATATTATGTAATCAGCTCACTATCAGCTTTATTCCGCTGTTTCTAATTCTTTCTTTCACTGTTACATCTTTTGAAAACTGTCTTTGGTTCCCAATATCTCGAATAGCTATCAATTAAATTCAGTTTCTTTTAATTTATTATAATTTTAATTCAGCCATCATTTAACTAATTCAGAATATTTTCACTTATTCAGCTTCATTCTAATTTACTGCAAAACCTAATAATTTTATAATCTTTATTATTATGTGCAAAAAAAACTTTTACTTATTCAGCCCGCTGTATTCGTTTGTGTAATCCACTTACAATTCTCATTTTGCTATTTTTATTATATCCTTATCCGCTTTTGATTTATTCAGCTTTTTCCAATTAATTAAGCCACAAAATACTGCATTTCTATTTTAAAACTTTGATTAAGTCAACTTATTATTCTTCTTCTTAATTCCGCAGCGGAATTCTTAATGCGGGTTCTTTAATTCCGCATTGGCTCTCTTCGACTTATTCAGCCATTTCTAAGCAGAAAATCCTCTGCTTATATTTCTTTAAATACTAATTTTACGGGTCTAATGCAAACAATTACATTAAATTAAAATATTCAATTCATCAATGTATTTTAAATCTACTCAGTTGTCTCTCTTCATTTATTCAGCTGCAGTTGGAATGCTGTTTCCTATTACAAATTCTAATTCTAATTAAGATAAATTCAATTAGTTTCTTACTGATTCAGCTATTTCAACTATTTAATATGTCTACTTGTTATCTATATTCTATTCTAACTTATTCAGCAACTATTGACCACTGAATTGTGACGTTTACCGTTCTTGAAATCTGTAATTCAGTCGACTGGCAATATATTAAGCTTGTATTAATTTATTCAGCTAATTTATTCGTTCGTCTTATTAAACTATGAAAACTAATCGTGCTGCTTCTAATATTTTAACTAATCTACTACCTCAGCTAATGCCAACCCTTTACGCGGCAACTGATTAGTCAACTGATTTCAGACTTTTCATTTAATTATATACCTCATGCAAGAGCTGAAACAATTCAGCACCTTTGAAAAAAACAAATGATTAATAAATTCAATGATAAGAAAGATATTTTATTGCCTTTCATCAAAGAAACGTTATAAAAAGTTAATAACTAAATAAAGTAAGGAAAGAGCGATAACCTTAATCAGATTAAAGACCGACCATAAAACGTTGGCAACTCTGAGGCTCAAGAAAACTGATATGATTTCAAATTTGGTGAATGTATTAAAGTCATGCATGATGAATACAAATTCAAAAATTTCATTAAAGTCATGCGTGTTTTTTTTTCGAACACAATCGCTGACTTCGAACGGATCTCTTACCGTAGACATTACTGAAGAAGAATTTTTAAAAGAAATTAAAAGAGAATATTTTAACGTTTTTTGTGCTTTTAATCCACAAATATTTCTGTTTTTTGTCGTTAAATTAATAAAATTTCTTCCTTCTCTTCTCTTCTCTTCCCCTACTTTTCTTCCGCTGGAAATACTAGTTTTCAAAGTAAAATATTAAACGCGTTAAAAGAGCTTAACTTTAATATGTTTGTACGATTTTTAATTAATGCAAATAATTAAAATATTCATAAAAAGATATACTGACTCAGCAGCATTCGGGTAAAAAGCTTTCAACTCAATAAATAAAAATTAAAATGTTAACGAGTGGGATTTTTTTATGAAATTCACAATATAAAAAGCAAAAGATGGTTTAAATTCTTGATTTAATACAAAAAATATATGAATTTTTATGTATATCTTGACAGAGAAATATTTATAATAAAAAAAAGTAAAGAAAACGATACCAAAGTGATATTTTCCTTCAAATATTCAAATTTAAAACTATAAAAACTATTTTTTTCTATCTTTTCATAATACTGCCTGCTGCTTATTTTTTGGTTTAGAAAAAAGGGTTTCGAAATCAGTTGCCAATTTCAATAAAATATAAATTTTCATAGTTGTAGAAAATGTATTACAACAGCAACATAATAAAAATTAGTTTAAACATTTTATTGTATAATAAGTAAATAATTACTGCTAAATATTCTTACTGCTTTTTTAAACTTACAATTTAAGCAAAATTTTTTTAAAAATGTTATAAAAAAATTAATTATAAAAAAAATGTTTTCTGATAGAGAAAAATTTTATTTAACCGTAACCAACTTTTTTAGAAAAATTATATAGTACATTTTCTTTTTTAATCTTCCGAGTATTAAAGAAAATATTTTTCTCTTTTCTGTATGTATTTGTTTTTATAGCATTTTGCTTGCGAGTCATAATTTTCCTTACATTTCTTTTTTATAATCGATTAAGCACAACTGATGATGGCTAATCATTGAAATGATAGATTGGTGAATGCAATAACAATAGCCATCAAAATTAATGATTGGAGGAAGGTTGATTTTATTGTTGGGGGGAAAAAGACAACCTCGCGTTTCGTGCCGCGAAATTTAGCAACGTCTCAAACCGCAAACCCTCCCTCTCTCCGGATCCTACTCAATTTGAGATACCAACGTATGTATATTTTCTTTGTCAGTAATACATTTGACATTTTATATCTTAAAAGATTTTATTTTAAAAAGATAGTTTCAAAAATAGTATGTACATGTGTTCAGTAAAATAGTATGTATTGAAAAAATTATTAAGAATAAAATCAATTGTAGAAGACTGGTAAAGGGTTATCCATTTCGAGTTGCGGAAAGTAAAGCCTTGCCGTTGGGCAGCTGTCAAATGTCAGTTTCAACCGAACTAGCATTTGTTTATTTGTAGTTTTTTTCCATTTTACAGTATGAATCGTTTTACCATCGAACAACGCGTTAACTTTGTTAAAGCATTCTACGCAAAGGATGATTCTGCTGTGGCCGCATTTTGAGCTACGCAACAAGATTATGGTCGTCCCACTGAGCGTACAATTTCAAACGTTGTGAAGAAATTCGAAGAAACTGGATCGGTTACAGACATTGTAAGGCCTGTGCAGTATCGCTTCGCACTCTCGATCAAAAACATTGCCGCTGTAAGCCGTAGTGTTCAGGACGACCCAAATTCCGCGGTGCGCTCTGCATTTGTTCAATGATAATATCTTACCGATGAGTTAAAAAGGAAACAGAAAAATCAAAACCACTTCTGACTCGAGACGCTCATAGAAAATATTAGTGAATAATTTTCACAGATGAAAATATTTTCACCGTTAAAGAATCTTTCATTATTAGTTATAAGTTATACTTAGTAAGATTTAAAGAATGTGGTATGCTTTAAGAGACATTCTAATTTAGAGCCTCAGAAGCAATCATTAAGGCAAAGAGTGGCAAAATTTCCCAAAGGAGGGCATATGTACGTGCTGCAATAGATGTATGGCTGAAGCGTCTGTAATCCTACGTTAAGGCAGAGGCAAAGGCAAAGGTTATTTCCAATAATGTAGATGATTTGACAAAAATATATTATTCCTTATTTATTACAAATAAACATTTTATTCTCAACAACGACTGCACGCTTTTATCATAAATGATGTAACGAAGTTTGCCTCGACTGATCACCGTCGCCTGGCCCGGTAACGTTTTTTTTTTGTGGAACGATGTTTCAGCCTGTATGATACCTATATTTTTCCCCGTTTGTTTTTCAAGTGGCGTGGAAGCTAGATAGCTTTAGAAAATCTCTCTCTTGTAAGAAAGGGATCATTAGAGAAGCGCTGAAACATTTCATACATTTGTATGTATGCTGTTGTCAAATTGTTGTTGTCAAGAATTGTTTAGAATTTGCATCAAAAGGAACTTCAAAAACAATGTCTAAAAAATTGTCCTGCCTTCCTGAATTTTTCATGAATTTTTATATCGAACGTTGCTTGCCGAATGAAAAACAATCCAGAAAGTATTAAGTGTCATACCAGCTTTAGTACGGTCAAATTGGCATCTCTTGAAACTTGAAGCTCTTGCATATTTTTACTCTCTTGATGCTATGTACTTGCATTTACAGCAATAATTATAATAAAAGAAAAAACAAATAACAATTTATGCAATGTTGTCAATTTATTTATCAATCAGTCAGTCAGTCAGTCCATTTCGATGTTGTCGGCGACCCCTTTATGAAATCGGGGGGAAAAACAACAAATCATGCCGCCATGGATTATTTATTACTATATAAAAAAAACCATTTGTTGGCAATAATTTGCTGTATCTTGTGGTTTTATTCATGGATGATTCTTACCATATTTTTTTACCATATTCATTTTCTTAATCATTTTCTTTTCATGAATGTATGTATGTATGTATTTTTAGCGGTTGGTTGGTTGGTGCTACAAAGGAAATTATGTGTGTGTGTGTATATATATATTTAGTGTATATAATATTCGATACATATCGATCGCTGCAACATTGTTGTTGCTGTTGTACGGCGCATGGTTTATTTGCTCGCTTATTTATTGACCGTTTGTCGGTTTATCGGTTTATTTGTTTGTTGGTTTATTTGTCCGTCTATCTGTCTTTGTCCCTCCATTTCCCCCCGATTTATACTTTTGTTTTTGCCAGCATCTGTTTAGTCATTTGATTCTGCTTTTTTGCAAAAAAAAATCGCTTATAAATTTTATGGAACGCGTCGGTCGTCGTTGCCGCCGTTTCCAGACCTTTAATGTTGTTTTACTCTTTCTTTTTCTTTTTTTTTTTAACTTTATCTTTCTTTCTTTATCTTTCTTTTTCTTTAACTAAATCCAATTTTGTTTTTTCTTGAAGATTTCCTCCTTATTGTGGTTGCTGTTGTTGTTGTTATTATAATTATGAGTATTGGTTGTTTTTTGCAATGTTTTTCTTTTTTCTTTTCTTTATTTTCTTTTATTTTCATAATTTTTATATATCTTTTGTGAAACGATTTCCTGAACTCGTTCGTTCGTTCGCTCTGCCGCTCTTTCGAAACTGCTGCGCTGCGTTAGTGGCCTCTCCCTGCCTGCCTGCCAGCTTGTTTTTGCTCACTCTGCACGTCTGTTGTCTAACGCTATCCGTGTCTTTCTAACGTTATCAATTCAACGCTGCCGCTTCAGCGACTTCTTGCGCCTAAAAGCGAGGTTTTTGTATTTTTTTTTCCTTTTGTGACCTCTCATCATTCGGCGTAAGCAAATTTTTTTCAGTTTCTCTTTCCCTTCCTTCTTTCTCTCTTTCAATTTTTCTTTGTTTTACAGAAACTTATTGATTCTGGGAAGTCGTTAAAAAGAACAACAACAACAACTGCAGCCAGAAAACTATTACAACAACCATGAAAACAATTTCGAAACTCTTTTAGCAGAGAAGAAGAAGAAAGCTTGAAATATTTCAGAAAAAACTAACTTTCGAAAATTTCCTAGAAATTACAAAAATGTACGCGGTAAAAATTCTCTAGAATTTTTCAAAGTAAAACAAGAAATATTACAAATATAGGTTATCCATTTTCTCTTCCGGAAAGTATAGTAAAAAAAAAGCACACTAAATATTCAGATATCGATTGAATTTTTATTTCAATATGATGCTTTGACTTTGCCATTCTGCGTGAAAAACAATATCGTGCATGTCCGCAACGGGACCTTTAGCAGGCCTCAATCCTTTTGAGGAAATTTTCGATGACTTTTTGACACAAGTCGGACAATAATTCGGCCATAAATTGACGGCTGTCATTCTTTAAATGCTCCAAAATTGATGAATTGTTCGCACAAATACGGTCTTTCGCGTAGCCCCACAAGAAGAAATCCAAAGCCGTCAGATCGCACGATCTTGGTGGTCAATTAACATCGCCAAATCGCGAAATGACGTTAACAAAGTTAACACGTCGTTTTCGATGGTAAAACGATCCATATTATAAAATGGCAAACCTTCAACTAAACGGATGCTAGTTCGGATGACACTGACATTTGACAGCTGTCAAACGGCAGGGCTTTACTTTCCATAGCTCGATATGCATAACCCTTTATATGTATAATTTATATAAAAAATAAAAATTTATAAATAAATAATGAAATACATACATACAAGAATTTCTTTTGCTTTTGAAATTTTCAAACATTTCAATGAATTGAAATTGATGAAATTTTGTCATTATTTTATATTTTCTTCTTCTTTCTTCGCCTGAATTTTCCTCTGTCTTTTGTCTGTCTTTATTCTCTTTAATTTAATAAAATGTTTTTTACTGAATTATTTTTTGCACTAAGATTTCAACATTCTTTTCAGTTCTTTTTTTATTTCTTGTTAAATGTGGTCTGTTTCTTTTTTCCTCTTTTTCCTTCTTTTTAATGGTTACCAAGAATCTCAGACTGGTCTCCCCTCCCACCCCCCGTGAAAATTCCTCATTATTCTTGTGAGGAATTGAGTATTAAATGAACTGGTCTGTAGACTGTGAATTTTGCTGGCTCTTTCTTTTTCCGTGGTTTTTCTGTTTTAATTTACCGTAATAATTTAAATATTCATAAAATAAAATTTTGCTTTCTGCGTACGCACGGCAGAGGCAGTAAATCATCCATTCCTTTTTAATTAAACATTCCTGCGTTTAGAGAGCAGCAAGCAGTGGATATAACTCGATCCACTACGCCTCTTGAGATAGGTACACGCCTCCTAGTCCTACTCCGCCTAATCCTCCTCCTCCTTACCCTTTTTCTAACGAATGAGACTGCAGGTGGTTGGGTTGATGGTGCTGACTGTAGTGCTGTTGTTGATGATGTTGCTGTTACTTTCTGATTAACTCCTTCTTTTTCTTCTTCTTTTCTTCTTTATTTCATTATTATTTGTTTTAATCCTTTGTACGATGCAATTCTCTCAGAGAGTATTAAAAAGATCTCTTCTCAACCGTTTGATCTCTTCTCAACCATTTTTATTTAACATTTAAGAGAACGTGAGAGAAGATCAAAGAGCTTGAGAGGAGTATGTATTCGCTTTAGAAGATTTAGAAGTGCATACTATTAATAAAGAAAATAAAGAAAGGAAGGAACTGAATATGGTTACTTTTGAAAAGTAGCGATGAAAAGAACGAATCGTATGAACTGAGAAGGAATTAAGGCTCAGTTTCATAGACTCCGTTTGCGTGCGTATCCGTCAGAAATCTCACGCAAGAAAGGTTGAAATATATGTAAACATATGGTCTAAGTTTCATAGAGTCCGTGCGTTGACAACAACAATTGTTATAGTTGTAATAGATTTCTGACGGCTTACGCACGCAAACGGAGTCTATGAAACTGAGCCTTAATTCCTTCTCAGTTCATACGATTCGTTCTTTTCATCGCTACTTTTCAAAAGTAACCATATTCAGTTCCTTCCTTTCTTTATTTTCTTTATTAATAGTATGCACTTCTAAATCTTCTAAAGCGAATACATACTCCTCTCAAGCTCTTTGATCTTCTCTCACGTTCTCTTAAATGTTAAATAAAAATGGTCATGTTTTGTTATTAATGATTGAGCTGTCAGTGAGAATTGAACTGTCATGGAATTGCACCGAGGATTGCACCTAGCCATTGGCCTTTTTCTATAATAACCTTGTGCCCGAGAACAATTTGATTTGTCACCAAGGATCGCTTTGTCATAAAAAGTGGTTTTGTTACTAAGCGGTGGTCTGTCACCAAGACTTCGATTGTCATCAGGAATAGAGATGTCATCTAGAATTTGTGTATCATCATGGATTGGACCGTCCTCATGGATTGGACTATCAAAGCACATTTTTCAGAAATTATAAATTTGTTGTCTTTGTCTTTTCCTCTTTGAAATGTAGAGCATCAGTAGAGTCGTTTCGAAGTCATCGAAGTAAAGGTAGAGAAAGAGAGAATGTGTTGTTGGGTTTATTTTCTTATGAATTATCAAAATCTTCTCTAAAGACAGAGAGGATCGATCATCTTTGTTTGTAAGAACGAGATTACATCATCAAAAAATGCAAGCTTAAAAATTTTAATGTTGTTAAATTATTGATGACTATTTGCTGATTTTATGATTATTTAAAATCCAGCGTTACCATACTTCTTTGATGGTGTTACTTTACATAATCCTTTATGAAACGTTATTCATTTCGAGTTACGGAAAGTTAAGCCCTGCCGTTTGGCAGCTACCAAATGTCAGTGTCATCCGAACTAGCATCTGTTTAGTTGAAGGTTTGCCATTTTACAATATGGATCGCTTTACCATCGAACAACGCGTTAACTTGACATACGTCAAGTTATGGCCGAATTATTGCCCGACTTGTGTCAAAGTCATCTAGAATTATCTTAAAAGGATTGATAATCAACGATTTATTTGTTTCACTGAAAAAATATTATCTCAACAAAGTTGTATGTGCTAATTTTTGCTTTAGTTATGTTAGTTCATATTTTCAAGTTAGAAATGGATGAAAGTCCGCTTCAATAGAAAATCAATCGCGATATCTCAGGTTTAACAATATAGTTTCTTTAATAAATTATGAGGTAGCCGTCGTCCAAATAAATGGCCGGCCATAAACTTCTTCCTGGAACGTTTGGGTACTTTTGTGAACACTGACGAGGCTTAACGCCTTTTTGATTTTTAAATGTCAGTTGTCAAACCATGATTATCACTAATCCTTAAATGTCATCTGTCAAATAGTAAATGTCAAAATCCAAACAAATCCATTGCGTATAAGTATTTTCGTTTTATACAAAAAATTTTACACATCACTTTTTTTATGAAATTTGATTTGTAATTTATTCGAGAATTTTGTTCAGGAAATTTGTTGTTTTTTTTGTTGCTTCAATGAAGACTTTAAAGAAAATTCTTAGAAAGTCACTCACTTCTTTTCTTCTGAAGTCATTAATCACATTTCCAACACTTTTAATTCTTCAATAATTCTTCGATTTCTTTAAGCATTACTTGCCACAATCACGCAATTTCATTAATCAATGGAGGTTTTTTAAAGTCTCATTAACTATTTCTAGTGCGTTCAAAATTTAGAACCATTTTCAAATTGTTTTGTTCATTAACGCGTCACGAACGCGCCACAAATATGCGTCGTCGTCTCCAGCCGCAATTTCTGATGAAAACCGAACGACGCATAGTATAAGCGTGGCGTGGTGTTCGCGAAAGCGTAAAAACCGTATTTCTTTAAAAATTAAATATATTCTAACATAAAATATTTCAAAATACTTGGAAAAATTTTAAATTCATAATTTTTCCACTGATATTTTTAAAAAAAGGTATTTCTAAATCTTTAATCTATGTATGTATTTTCATATTTATTTTGAGAAATATTTCATGAAAAATGCAGCATTTCATTTTCAAATTTTGTCTCTTTTTCTAAATCTTACAAATTTCTCCAAAAATTCTAACATTTTTTTTAAAATATTCGACGATATTAAAAATGCAGCAAACACTCTTCCTCAATCATTGCTTCTTGTAAAATTACGTAATTCTTTAAAAACTAGTGAATTTTTATTCGATATTCGTGGATTTTTCGAAAATATTCCAGTAAATTAAGAAAAGTTAATAGCTTTCAAATAATCCGCTGTGAATTACAAGCCTACGAAGTTTCTTTAAGAACTTATCAATTTTCGTTTTGTGGATTACGTGGGTCAATCGAAGCCCTTTAAGCTCTTTTAAAACATTTTTTTAAAACTTATAAAAATATCTCACTGAAACTTTCAACTCTTTTAAACACTCACAAAATCTTTTTATAACGATTAAAATACGATATTTTTCGAAATCTTAACCACATTTTTTTTAATTTTCTATAATTTTCAAAATTAACCTGTTTTTTGGGAATTTTTTCCAATTTTAGTACGATATATAAAATGGTTATAATAAAAACAAACGATTTATAAAAAAATATTTGCAAAAGACAACTTTTAAAAGTTCCATAAATAAAAAGTAAGCACTTTTTCAAAATAGTTTTAAAAAACGTTCTGAGAAAAACTAAAAGTAGCATAAAAATGTAAAGAAAATTAATAACAAATAACAAACCAGAAAATTTAGCTAATAAACAGGTTTGACAACTTCCAGGTTCTTTTAAAGTTTGTTGATTTAAAGAAAAAGACCTCAGTAGGAGAAATAGAAAAATAATTCCATTAATCCTTAATATATTAACCAATAAACGTTGAAAACGTACTTAAAAGTTTAAGAATTTCTCACTTTTTGCAGAAAAGAATCAAAGAATATATTTTTTTAACGAAGCAGAGGTGGAGGTGAAAGAAGGCTGGCTAGCAAAGACTCAAACAAAAAAAAAATTGATTATGAAATTGTGAACAATACATTGTTCCTTATATTTTCAGAATGCATACACCCATTTTTGTCATGAAATTTACACATTTACTTCATATAATATATGTACATACATGTATTCAGAACAGATTCCAAAAAATAATCATTACATATTTTTCTCTAATTTTATTCTTAACGATAATTAAATCTGTACAAACTTACCGTATTTTTCTATTTAAAGGCTGTTCAAAAAAAAATTTTGTTCAGATCCATACAAATGAAGTCCTTCCTAAATCCTTCGTATCATAGAACTTCGTACTTATTGGAGAAAGCAAAAGGATTGAAAAAAATAACCTGCCTCTCTGTCTTGCAATTATCGATTTTTTTTTTTGCTTTTTCCTTGCTTTAGGTTAATTTTAGATTCTACGTCGCACTTCAAAAATATGTAATGGCCTTTTCCGCAGGTTCAATCGGTTCTTTTTTTTGTTGCTGGAAAATTTCTGGATTTTACGTACTTTTATAGCGATAGCAAACGACGAGAAGGAAACTCAGCAGCCACGACCGAGCAGCAGCTACGCCACGAAAACACGCAAAAAATCAATGCTGTTGGGTCAAGTGAAAAACGAGGGGCGCGGCGCGACAGCAAACCAATTGTGAGGGGGAGTGGGGGATGGCAGCACTGTTCTCTGCCAACGCAAGCAAGCAGCAAGCGCCGTAGTAGGGAAATTTTCGAAAGCAGGCGAAAAAAATCAGTCTGGAGACAACGAAGGACAAAGCAAAAAAATCACAAAATCTACCAATCAGTCAGTCAGTTAGTTGTTGGGGGCATTAGGCGAGGTCAGAGGACACAGTGCGAATCGAAAATCGTCGACAGAGACAACAACGTAGAACAGAATTAAATTCCAGGCGAACTTCGTGCAAATTAAAGCTAATATGAAGAAAATTTTCAAACAGGGTGTGTCGCTGGGTCTGTTTTTTTTTTTTTTTTTTTGGTTTGCTTTCGACTCCGTTTGTACACTTTTTATTTGCAGCAGCAGTCGTATATATACATTTATGTATGTATATTCTATATTCTATATATGCATCTTCTCACAGTATTACGTATATGTTCATATATATATATATATATATTGCTGGCGTTTTTCGCACTTTTATTACAATAAAAATAGAAATCTGAAATTTTTCTCTAGCCAACGAATGACTGCCACGACAACTGGTGACATCGACGATGGGGTGATGATAATAGTACGGCGGCACCCGTGCCTACAACGTCGTTGATTTTACCAAGCAACGGAATAAAAACGTCTAACGCTTTAGCTGTTTCCACGAACCGTCAGTTAGTTACCAGATATTTTTTCACTTTTCTACTCAATTTTTAATCACTTTGTTCGCAGGAAAAATTATTTAATTTTTTATTTTTGTTCACTTTGCAAGAACAACAACGACAACAAAAAATTAGAATAAAACCATTTTTATTCCAATGTATCGCAAAAAAATTAAACACACTTTATATATACTATATACTATTTTCATCAAATGTGGAATTTTTGCAAAGGCTCGTTAAGCAAAGGCAAGCCCCGTTTGCCAGAGCAGCAGGCAAGCAGGCAGCCGTGATTAACCCAAAATCGAGGCTGGGGGCTGTCGAAAAATTTTCAACGCCCCATAACTCGTAAACGCCTGCAACTATTGTGCTGCCTTTTACTACAAATATTTTCGCACTCACTTTATTTACATGAATTTTTACCTTGCTGTAATAAATTTGCCAAATTTACACAATAAACTTGCAATTTTTCACCCGAATTACAAAACGCACGGCCGTCGAAGAAACTCGCTAAAAATTATTTTATTTCTTCACTTCATATACAGACTGTGTCAAGAAACGAGAAAAGAGCGAAGAGCGGCGCCTCGGCATCAGTTTCGTTTCCATGCACGACGACGATACGTTGTTGTTCGCTCGTTGGTTGGCCATTTGTTCGTTAGTTGGTTGATTTGTTCGTTCGCTCGTTCGTTCCTGTGGCTCGTTGCTTGCCAGCTAGTTTTGCTGGCTCTCTATGTGTTGTTTTTGTTGTAAAGTACGAAATGGATACATACGTACAAACTCCTCGGAAGAGCTGAAATAGCGACTACAGCAAAGAAAACAACAAAATAAAAAAATTGGTCTGGACTGTTGAAAGCAGAGAGCAAGAAGAACAGCAACAACAAACCGAATGTTGCAAACGGGAAACTCACCGCTGTGCAAACTCATACGTGTTGTAAGTTTGAGGTGAACATTTTGTGTATTGAGAATTTTTTGAGGTTTGTTAACACACAATGGCGTATTTATGAGGCTCGCCCACGGGTCCCGATGCCCTCGGCAAGAAGCGATGAAATGGAAAAACTTTGACTATCCTAAAAAATTTCTCACTTTGTTTGCTTTCATACTATATTTTTCTTATATGTTCACACAAATCTTGCATTTATTTGTTTTAATTATTCAAACATGCCAAATTTACTCAATTGAAATGACTGGAAGTTATTTCAAAAACAAAAGCTGTATACGCTGCTGTAGTAACTTAAAAAAATATAGAAACTTAGTACAACTCAGTGCATATCATGTAAATATTTTTGATTTTAGTTAATTTGAAAACTTTACGTTTTATTAATATATCTCTATTCTGTAAATTTATGCTTGAGTACGCTTAATATGATTGTTACTTCACTTCTTTATTCAACATATTATTATAATTCACCTCACTTCTCAATGTACAGCATTACCATTTACCGGATTTTATGCGCTCTTTAATATCTTTTCTTTTTCTTGTGAAATATTTTTCTCTAACATCATTATGACGTTTTTGCAAGTGCAAATCGTCATTCCAGTTTTTCCTTTTATATTTCCTAAGAATCAGTTCTCTTTCACTCTCTCTCTCTCTCTGTCAACCTGACGAGCTTCCTTTATTGCTTTTTCACTTCTCGTATCTTTCTCTCTTCCGTGTATGGCTGGCATAGATTTTTGTTGTTGTAGGTGCCCTGTAAAAATAAATGCCAAATAAATTGTGCTAATATTACTCTCTGCTTCTTATTCTTTCGATCTCACCATCAATTTTTCTCTCACTTTACCTTTCACTCTCTCGTACGAATATTTTTATATAAACGTATGTATATGTATGCATGTTTATGGCTGTATGCTTATACTCTTCGTATAAAACGGTCTGTGGACTTGTATGCTTTCTGTTGCTACGTTGCCAAGTTTAGATTAAAAACTTTTATATATATATACATCTATGAACACAAATGGACGTATAGACAAGTATATAAAACGTTGTTTGTATATAAATAAACTTGGTGCATATAAATATGTATGTATGTATACCAAAACGCACTTAAGGTGCTTTTCATCAATTAACTGACTTCAATGAAGTATCCATATATAAACCTGATAAAATAGAAATTGGTTGAAGTGATTTGGAGACTATAGAATGAAGAGCGATGAAATTTCCTATTTGTATGATAAATAATTGATTTTATGACAATGACAATTTTTCTTTTTATAAACGACGTAGACGTCAATATAATTAAAACGCGACCATATGTACACTTTTGTATGTACACACACATGTACGTATTTCTTATTAATTTAGGTGACAATTCGTTCGATCTAATTTCTTTCTTTATGCCAGCTTCTACTATAAAATGCTAGTGCCAATGTAGAATGAAGTTAAATATTGAAGGTACATATATTGATATTGAAGGTAAATTTAACACTTTATCTTATTTAATTTCTGTGTCTAAAATATACACATTTTATGCATGTTGTGACAACAAGATCAATTATTAATTTATTCGTAGTATATACCGGTATTTTTATTGGTAGGTACAAATCAGGCGCAATTTTGTTCAGTTTTACCGTTTTACTCAAGTCGTAGAATGCACATATAGTTTGAGCAATACTGAATAAATCATTGATACTGTATGGAAACCTGTATTATCATGTTTTTATGTAAAATCTTACAAAATCAATATTAAAGACATATTCATATTTTCATTCATATTCATATTCAAATATTTAAAAATATTCAATGTAAAGATTTGCAAAATACATAATCAACTTTAATGAATAATGTCTATTAAAATTGTTATAATTGAAATTTTAATATGCGAATACTATACCTACACTTCGATATCTTTTAAATCATCCACGAATCAGTCTTAAAGCTAAATTTAACAATGAAACTAATATGGTTATCTTCAATTCAACGAGTATATATGTACATATATACTATTTTAGAGAGTATTGAGAGTACATACATATATATTTTACTTTTCAAATCTTTTAAACATTGATGCAGTTTGCTGGAGAAATTAAGTAGATGACATTAAATGTAAATTTCGTTATTGATAATTTTCTAATAATGATTTTTTTTGGTAATGGTAATTGTCACAGTTTCTAACTCAGTTTTTCATTGCACAATACATAAAAACAAACTATCAATGCATTATAAATATTATAAATGAGTGAAATTCCTTCAGAGTAATAATAAAATGACTACTGGTATCTACACCTCGAGATTGTTGGTATGTACGCACCTTATTACCATAATGGCTTTGTATGTAGATCCAAGGTGCATAGATATATTTTTCAATACCTTTTTTCAGTACCTGATTTTTGTAAAAAGGTAAAGAGAGATGTATGGCCGTGTTACCTGCGAGTTATATTTTTTCGGGTAAGTATCTAATTTTCAGACTTTGAGTTTTAGGATAATACGCGTTAAAAATTTATGAAAATATTCTCATTTGCTTAGAAAAAAATAAATGCATTTTGCGGTTTTCTTACAGTTATTTAATTGAAATATCATTTTTATGCATTCTCCGAGCCTTCACATTCTTATAATAAGTTTTCAACAAAATGCAACTTTGATTTTGAATTTCGATTTTCAAAAGTGTATCTAAAAAAATTCATCAAAATTATTGTTTAAATGTTTATTCATTTAATTTTAGCTAATTGGTTTTTAAAATTATTTGATTACTTTAAACATTTTAATTCAATTAAAAGACTATGACTAAAAATGTGGAGAAAACTTAAGAGTACATACATATGTACATAGGTACATTCGTATACGAAAGAGACGAAGTATTAAAAACTAATCCGCTTTTCCGACTAGAGAGCATATTTACAAAAAAAAATTTACAAATTGAGGTTTACAAAAAGAGAAATAATGGGAATTAATTGTAATAATAAGTCCCAAAGATTACATTTCTTTTACAATATACATAGCATAATACGTATGTGTGTATATATTTACGTACGTATATATTTTTAAAAGCGTACCTATTGTAATTGTTAATTAAATAAAAAAAGAGTTTTACAAAATAACTGAAAAATTAAATCACATAGAAGTTGTAAAATTGCTTAATGCTATGAAACGAACATTGCGCAATAAAAAGAGTTTCCTCTCCTATCTACGGTATGCAATCTTCTTTTAGTGTGAAACTTGGCAACAGCGCATTCAGTAAATTCTTCACTTCTCTCTGTTGTGTTGGTTTTTTGTTTTGTATTGTATTTGTAATAAAATACCTAAATAATCTGAAATTTAATATGCATTGGAGAGGAATAAAATTATATGTACATATGTTTGGATATACGTATATAGCCATGCATATGCATATATGTATGTATATATTATATATGCATATATGTACATCTATATTTAGATATTAACTTGGCCCCGGAAAAACGAAGATGTATTTTTGTATTTAAATTCATATATGCATATATAGCTTTTATTTATTAATACAGAAATACTTTTTTAATGTCTCTCTCTTTCTCCGAAAAAGCCGTTTATGAATTCGATTTTTTTAAAAATTTAAAATAACGATAACAACAAGGAAGATTTTAATAACTAATAATAGTAATAACAATAATGTAAAAACAACAATTAATAAGAAAGTGTTTAATATAGAAGATGAAAATTACGGCGCAGTGGAAAGTTTCACTGGCTTTATACATATGCACACACACTCACACACACACACACACACACACACTCACACACAATATACCAACTTGATACCTACTACACAAACCTTTTGTGTTCTTCCTCAGTTACGCTCGCCGGCGGCAGCAGCGTTATTTACTTTGATTAACTCTGTTTTCAAAGTTTTTTATTTATTTATTTATTTTATAATTTATTTATTTGAAATAACATATGTACATACATACATACTGATGCAAACACGCGTGCAGGCAGATAGACAGACAGCCGAACACAGTTGTACAGAGTTAGAGATAAAGAAATACATACATATTTATGTACACACAACTACAAAACAACAAACACGATATAAAAAAATTCACTCTAATTTCAAATTGCCAAAAGGAACAAAACAAAAAAAGCGAAAAAAATAAAAAATAAAAGCACTGAAATTTTAAGAACAATGACAACAACGACGATGATGACTTCGGAGACGATGATGATGATGATGATGATGATGACGACTGCGGAGATAACGACGGCAGCGATAACGATGATGACTTTGGAGACGATGACGATGACGACAACGACAATAACATCAGCAGTAAGGCTAACAACAACAACCAACAAACGGCGTTCTTAACGGCGAAATTGAGAGAAGGAGCATACACACAAACACACACATGCTCGTTCAAAGTGGAGCAGTATTTGCCGCAGCAGGCATAGCTCCAACGTGTTTCTTTTGCTTGGCAAAAGCAACGAACATAACGTACAGTATGAGTATAAACATATACATATGCATATAAATACACACATCTACATACATATATATAACATATATAAACTACGTGGGCCATTTATAAATTCTTGGATACTTACAAGCATATACATACATAAATATACATATACAAATCTACACACGTTCGCTTGCATGTTTTCTGGTGCAATAGTTTAAGAAAAGCTGAAATTTTTATATAAGCTTACATACGTACTTACTCGTAAATAAGAATACTTTTGAAAACATGTATGTAAGCTTATATATTTGATGGACGTTTCAAAGAATATGGCATACAGTGTAAAAACACTGTACAAAAGAGCATGACGATCGACCAGACTTTTATTGGTTCGTTGGTTGGTTTCACGATTGCGCTTGGACGGATGGTTTCTCACTGGGTTGGTCCTGTGTGAGTTAAGTCGGTAGAATATTTTCTTCTCTAGAAAAATACGTACATACATTTAAGCAAATAAAATTAAGAAAACACAATTTTCGTAACGTATGCTATATGCAGCCCGAAAGAGTAACGAATTCTATATATAAAGCCCGTCTCTAAACAGCGAACGAAGTAATAACAACATCCATTACAAAAATCTGAAGACAAAAAAGAGCTAAAATATTACCCCCCCGGCACACACACACCCCACGAGCACGTTCTTTGTTGCATTCGTGTATCGACCTACACACATACTCAGTTTGGTTTATTACTTTTATTTGTAATAATATTATAATTATTATTTGGTATACATAATCACAAACGGCTTAGTTCTTTTAGTTTTAAAGTTTTCTCAATCAACATTTTTAATACAATCATTTTACAAATCCATACGTACATTTGTATAGATATAGTAAATTTTAGGTATTTATATAAATAATATATAGACATTGGATATTGAATGCAAGTAAATGCAATGAAAAGTAAGAATTTATTACATACATTCATATGTCTACTCGTATACGAAAAGAGATACTCAGCGAAACTATGTACATTGACATCAACAACAGAACTAAACTCGCTCGGTTATTTAGAGAGAAATTTTTTTGTTCTTTCATTCCACTTCAACGAGTCGAAGTTGCTATGGCTCAACATTCAACCATGCTGTTACGGCTATGTAGGTGTGTTTGCTAAATGTATGTATGTATGTTGTCAGCCGAACTTTCCATCAATGTTGACACTGCAAATTCGAAAGGGAATTTTGAGATAATATTATTAAAAAGGGCTTTAATATATAAAGCTTATATATTATAAATCTATATATTATATATTATAATTATGTATATATTATAAGATATAAATATTTATCTGTTTTAAGAAATTTAGTACTAAAAACTTTAGTACATACAATCTGGGTGATTTTAATTTTGTAGCACTGTTTGATCGCCTCTGCCAACATACCTTGTCCCAGCTGGTCCAAGGGTTTTTGGCAGGCGCTAGTTGTTACCTTTCTTTCACTTTCTTCGGCATTCATTCTATTCCTTAGCACATCAATGGACAAACCTATAATTTCTTACCTGTTTTATAGGGTTGGTAACGAAATCCCGAAAGACAAAATCCAGAAATAACAAAATCCCTAAACGACAAAATTCCTAACCGACAAGATCCCGTCGAACGATAAAATCCCGATGCGACTGCAGAACTAGTTTTTCGGTATTCTCCAGCCTCTGGAACAGATCAACAATATTAGCAAAGTTCAATTTAGGCACTAGCAGGAGGCAAGGTTTATAACCGTTAGATAAGAAAATTCTCTCGATAATGCAAAGTATTTTCACATTAAAAGTCTTGGTGCGTGGCGGCCTTAGGCCGTGGCAAGGATTATAACCCTCAGACAACAAAAATCTCTCGATATTACAACTTTGCTTTTCTGCTATTGTAAAAAAGCGCGTACTTCGCTTTGGGCATAATTGTGACTAAAATTTCGGGATTAAAAATTGTTTGGGATTTTGTCGTTTCGGGATTTTTACTGTCTCCCGTTTTAAATTCTCTCTCTCACTATACGCCCTTTTATCGTTGTCTCTCACTTTGTTACTGGCACAATTTAGCCATCTATCTCACTCTTTTATATTATTTTATTGCAGCTTCGGTCATTTGCTTGTTCTTCTAGAGTTTACATGCGCGTCTAAAACCATTAGGCATCAGAATGCACACACATCTCTTCACTTTTCTGTCGTTCCGATAAGCAACAACAACAATTTTAGGCTTGAGGGTACTTTTCCGCTCATATAAACTCAGACTTATCGACCCGTTTCTCTGTTTTTCTTTTCTGGTGGTATTTGCTTTATCTGTTGGTTCTTCTCTATTTTCTTTTCAAACTCACTCCCTTTCTCTGTCTCTATCTCTCCATCTCTCTCTCTTTTATCTCTGAAACCTACACTCTCCACCCTCTTTTTTTAAAGGTCTGTTTATAATTTTTTCTGTTTTTTATAATCTCTTCGACAGCTTTTTGTGTCTACCTTCAAGGCTTGGTTCTCTCTCTTTTTTATGGCAATTTTTCATTGTCCCTCTCGCAATAGGTTTTTTAATTCTCTTTATCTGTCTGACGGCCTACTCGCCTGCCTGAATGTCTGTTTATCGGTCGGTCTAACTAGTTGTCGTTTATTTGTTTGCCGGTTTAGTTATTTCTTTTTCATTTCATACATAACATAACATTTTGAGTTATATTTGTATTCGTTTCAGTGGGATGGTACTGCCCATTCCGCTGCTGCTCCAACTGAGTTGCGCCATACAACATACATAATTTTCTCCGCTTTGTCACACACACTCAATCATTTTTTCGTTTTAAGCCAACAAACAACTTCTATTATTATTTGTTCACCCTACACCGAAAGAGATGAGTATATTTTAAAGCGTGTCTACGTTTGAAACGCATAAAGAAGGCTCATCCTGGTTTTTTATTTCCGGTTTTTGCTGTTAAACAACAAATTTGGAAAATAACAAAGCAGAATGAGCGTTTGAATGTTGTTTTTGCTCCGGGCTGCGTATAGATCATCTACCCGTTCACTACGAGGTTATATACATTATATAAAGGGTTATCCATTTTCTCTTTCGGAAAGTGAAGTAAAAAAAAGCACACTAAATATTCAGATATCGATTGAATTTTTATTTCAATATGATGCTTGGACTTCGCCATTATGCGTGAAAAACAATACCTTTCGAAAGTCCTCCACCGGTCGTTTTGCAGGCCTCAATCCTTTAGAGGTAATTTTCGATTACCTTTTGACACAAGTCTGGTAATAATTCTGCCATAACTTGACGTATGTAATTCTTTAAATGCTCCAAAGTTAAGGGATTGTTCGCATAAATACGGTATTTTGCGTAGCACCACAAGAAGAAATCTAAAGCCGTTAGATGGCACGATCTTGGTGGTCAATTAATATCGCCAATTTGCGAAATAACGCGTCCTGGAAATTTTTCCCGCAGTAAAGCCGAAACCGGCCGTGTGGCTTGTGGCATCATCCTGCTGGAACCACATATCGTCCAGATCCATACTTTCAAGTGCAGGCCACAAGAAGTCCTTTATCATTCCCCAAATGCCGAGTGCGCCGTGGAATCGATAAATTTGGATCGTCCTCAACACTACGGCATAGCGGCAATGTTTTCGATCGAGCGTGCGAAGCGATAAAGCCTTACCATGTCTGTAACCGATCCAGTTTCTTCGAATTTCTTCACTAGGTTTGAAATTGTACGCTCAGTAATCGTCCTACTGAGCCATAATCTTGTCGTAAAACTCGAAATGCGGAGCAGAATTATCATTCTTGTAGAAGGCTTTAACAAAGTTAACCCGTTGTTCGATGCCTTTTAACTAAACTGTTCGTAGTTCAAACCTTTAACTAAACAAATGCTACTTCGGATGACACACATTTGACAGCTGCCAAACGGCAGGACTTTACTTTCTGTAATTCGAAATGGATAACCCTTTATAATGGTCTTCTTGAGAAAATAAAGCATCTCTTGTGTGAATCAAAATTTATTATCTGAAAATTTTTACTATAGAATTTCAATAATCATCAAAAAAACGCTTACATTTTAAGTGTCGATTTGACAGCTATGATAATTGTCACCATCACCCTACGTGTAGGGTGTATGAGCTTCGATTAAGCCGTTATTATTGTGTTTTTTTATTTCTTCTTCCTCCACCGTTTGCTTTCGCTCTATAAAATGTTGTTGCTCTTCAATATCTATTTCAAAATTTCATTCTTTTGTACTCTTACTTCTTCCTTATGTATGTATCTACATATATACATATTTTTTTTTTCATTCCATTTGCATTTTATTATTTTTTTTTTCTTTATCGTATGCTCCCTTCCTTTCTACTTGCTCCTCTTGACGGCTTTAGATATTCATAGTTTCTTTTTCCTCCGAGTCAAACAACTCCATCCATATTTATTTTTCTTTTACTCTTTCTCTGTATAATTTATTTTTGCCTTTTAAAATTCTTGCTGGGTTGCTTGTTGTTGCTCTTGTCGTTTTTGTCCTCCTTGTGTTCAGTTTCTTCTCGTTATATACAATTTTTTTGCGCTTTTTGTTTTGTTGGTAAGGTCGTGTTCTTTTTGCTGCCTGCTCACTACTACTCGCTATTTTTCATTTCTGTGTTGCTTTGTTTTTTTTTTTTTTGTTTTTTTTTCCGGGCTGAGAAACGCGTTTCTTTTTTCTTTTCGTTGTTACGTTTCGTTTTTCCTTTTTGGATTTTTTTTAATGTTTTCAATTTTTCTTTTATCCTTTTTTGTTGGCTTTTAGCATTTTATGATGATGGTATTGTTGATAATAAGACTTGTTGTTGTAACTATAGGTGTTGTTGTTGTTGTTGCTGTTGTTATTACTGCTGGAGTTCTTGTGAACTGGCAGAAGGTTTGTTTGGTAGTTTGCAGAAGTCGTCTCCCAAGTCTTTAGTTAGCTGGTCCCTCGCTGTTAGCTGGTCGTCACGCGTACACGTACTCGTTGTTGTTGTTGTTTTTATTTGAAATTTTGTAATAGAGCATGGTGAGGAGTTGGTGTAGCTGTGTTGTTGTGGTCGTTGTTGTTACCTTTCGATTTTTTGTGCCACGACACGGTAGTATATAACGAGTTCTCATGCCGATCGGTTCCTTAGAGCGAGTTTACTTACACCAACACCAACGAAAATACTCTCCGCTGAAAATGAGCTCGTCTCTCTGCTTTTCTCTTCTTTTTTCTTTTCTTTCATTCTGCCTTGAAAGCACATAATTTTGCTGGGTGAGGGTATTTCGGTGCTAATATAAACACGCTTTTATTGTTGTACTCGTATTTATATACTTATATACAAATGGAGTCATTATTGTTGTTGGTATTGTTATTATTACTGTTTGCCGACGTTGGTACGTTTTAATGTGCATGGATATATTTTTGTCCAGATGTTTGTGTGCCTTACAAACAAGATTGTTTTTGGCTTTATCAGCTCGTTGTTGTTGTTGTTACTGCTACGTTCATGGCCTACGTTCTTGTTTTGCTGCATATTTTTTCTTGTTTTTATTATTTTTATAGTTTGTTCTATTTTCGTTTCTTTGCTGTTTTTTTCATCCTTCCTTCTATACATTTCTTTCCTTCTGGGGTCAATACAAATACAAATACATACTCGATTATGGCAGTTGTTGTTGTTCTTAGTGTTAGAGTTTAGCCTGCACATTGTTCTTAGCCATACAAATTTGATTATTTTTTGTCAGCAAATCTGCGCAGAAATTTTACACATATTTTATGGTATTTTCATTAATTATAATTGAAGCATTTGTTTTTCGAGAAATATAAGAAATATATATACACAAATGTCAATAAAACGCAGACATTTTACACAGATTTTAATATTTTTATTACTTATAATTAAAGGATTTGTTTTTTGAGAAATATAAAAGATATTGAAAATTTTAAAATCTTTATTATACATACTTGTATTTTATTGAATTATGAAAGCTCTAAGTTATTTATAATGGAATAGATAGAATCGAACTTTCATTTAATCACTTTTAAAATACAGAAAAAATTAACAAATATTTCATTACCAAAGAATTATAAATAACTAATTCTCCATTTTGTTTTTATTTTAGAAAAATTCTTAGCCCCGTAATTTTTTGGCAAATTTTAATGCTACATACATATATCAAATCGATGTTAAAGACTTTTAGCTGCCATTTATTTTTACTGAATTTCGTTGCAGTGTACCCAACTTCGCTTCGAAAAATATATCCTCAATAGCTTTTTTGGCATAGATTTTTTGATCGGCACATAATTCTCTATATTGCATGGCCCAACAGCGGCCATACATGTCGGCTTCAGTGTCATTTTGCGACTGGGATGTTTGATGATATGTCGTCGTTTTCTGATCATTACTCAAAATGTCTAAGAATTCATTACGTTGATAGTTTGCCGGCGGTATTGTATTCAACTGGGGTGAGAGAGATGAAGAAAGAAAATAAAAAAAGTTAAAATTTCGTGAATGGCAGAGGACAAATTTTAGAAGCTACTAAATCGTAGCTACTGTCTGTTAATGTCAGACTCGGCTCCTGCCTTTTCCCAATCATCATTAAGGGTTACCCATTTTTTTTCTACAACACTAACGGTGTACAACCAACCTGCTTTCAAACTTCGAATTTCGAACATCTTTCACTTACTTCCATTTCGCCTTCGTCACATTCCAACACTGAATTGTGATCCTTTAACAAATCGTTATCTTCCTTCTCCTCGTCTGCCTGCTTCTCCATCTCCTCATCGGTCAGCATGTCGACCTGTTCTTTCTTCGTCAGAGACATCGATTCTGCTGCTGCTGCACGTGTCGATGGCGATGGTGACGCCGTTGCTTTCTCCTCTTCGTCCTCTTCATTTTCTTCGCCTCGTAGAAAACCGGTATATTCATACAACCACCAAACCGGCCGGTACTCGTCACCTTTACCACCGTCGGCAGCAATTGCTTTGCGCGACGCTCTGATTTTCGTTCTCTCCCGCCTCAGACACGCACGCATGCTGTTGATCTTACGCTTGACCATATCGATATCGGCATCTGGGTATAGACGACGCAATTTCACCAACAACTCCTGGTAGGCCGGCCTCTTGAGGCTTCGATCCTTGTACGCTGCACTCTTTACATTCCACAACGTCGGCCGTTCCTTATACATTTTTATAAACTCCAACCAAAACTTCTTCTCACGCGTCCTGTCCATTTTGGCGAACTCCTGGCGACTGTCTGCGAGCTAACGCAAAAACGACGAACTTTAGCTCGATAATGAACGTGGCGGCGTGGCAACGAGCAAACCAACGAGCAACATACACGTACAGTAACAACACGCTTCGAACACGTTACGAGCGTGCTTGCTGTGAGCGGCGGGTAGATTTCGAATGTTAGTTTGCGCAAACTTAAGCTCATCGAACATGTTGTCGTACAATTTGCAGTTGTGTTCATTCGCACCGGCTCGACGTGCAATCGAACGTGCAATCGAACGTGCGGTATGGTTACCAAACATCAACAGCGTATAATATGAGGGTGGAGCAGCTGTTTTAGATTATATAAGGGTTGCCAGGTGAAAACTATTTACTAATAAAGGCAACACAACTTAAGAGCGTACATAAATGAACGTAAGTATACAGGATTGATTGTGCACAGACTGAATCAATCAAATGTCAAATGAAAGTTGATGGATTTCGTAGATTATGGAAAATATGATGAATTTAAAAAGTCTTATCCTCCCGGATGGAATATTCAATGAATACGAAATTAGCATTATTAAAATTCTCCGTGTGTCATAATAAACAAATAAAAATTATAATATATATACGTACGTATGTAAGTTCCAAAATAGGAAAAAAGTGAATTGAATAAAAATTAAGCGGTTTTTTTGCCAGCTTTGACTTAAAAAAAAAACAAAAATAAACATACCTACATATGTATTTAGTTATGAGTTATAACTATGTGAATGTTTTAAATACAAATTGATTTATTAAACAACTGTTTTCCTTTTGTCACTGTCATTTGTAGTTATTTCGTTATTTAATGTGTTGTGGGTGGTTTTCAGTTAATTGAAATGTCAAACATGTTCCGTTTTACGTCAAATACCCACCTAACGCACGCACACACACACATACACTCTCTCTAAAAATTAGTCCAACTTGGTTTGAGCTTGTAAGTAAGAAGAGTGTAATGAAAGGTTTGAGCACCTTTCATAGAAGAAAATATCACATAAAATTCTATAAGTATTTAAATGTCTTTAGACGACAGAGCGAGAGCTCGAGGCACTGAAGAAAATAATCAAAATTTTAGGAATACTTAAATGCTTCGATACTAACATTTTAAACATTTCCGAATCAATTTGAGATCAAAGTCATTAAAATAAGGACTTTCTAAGCAAACTGTTTTTAAAGCAAAAACCTTTATGTCAACCTCTTTTGAAAAAAAATTTTACTTATTTTTTGTTGAGTGTAAGAAAATTTCAAAGAACAATATTTTATATTAACCCAGTAAACCGCAAAACGGAGTCGGAACTGTTTCGAATTCGAAACGTAATCGATTTCTCTGTTCCGCAAGAACGTCTTTCTTGCGAATCCGCAACGGATCCGATAAAATCTAAAAAACGGAATTCTCTCGCTTTATCAAAAATAAAGTGCGACTTTCTCACGCAACCGGATTCGAAAGTGATTTCAGAATTCGGCTTTGCTTCGAATTCGAAACGGATCCGTTTGACTTACTGGGAATTGATTTTAAGTCACCTGCTCACATATACACACAGAAACACGCGTCTGTATGTACGTTATTTTATAGATCTTTATAAAGATTCATTCATTACTAGATTCCATGATATTAGATTTGATCTTGACCTTCTTCTAAGCCAGCAGAAAAGAAAAAAATTTTTTTACTATACTTAGAAAATCATAAAAATAAGTATGTACGTATACCAATGACAAAAACAATAACAACACAACAATAATAAAAACATCAATAATAATAACAGAAATACAGACAACGGAAAATTATTGCCAACAACAACCATAATAACAACAGCAACAACGAATATTATCATTAAATTATCTGATGCCATAAAAAGCAACAACAACAACAACGAGGACTATAAAAAAACAAAAATTAAAGTAGCAGCAATTTTTTAATTTTTTTGCAATTTTTTCAACTGACAATCAGGCAAAAGTATAGACACACAGAAACACAGACGTTCGGTTAATGAATGGTTGAGCTGGCGGGCGGACGGACAATAGTGGAATAGTTAGAATTTATTCGCGGGAGTGTAAAGAACCTCAGTAATTAGTATGCAAAAGAGTACAAATATGAGTATGTACTTAAAGGAACACACACCCACATACATATACACCCGCAAACACAATTGATCTACTGAAAGTGGTGGCCTATAGGGAGTTCACAAGACGCCTTGAAACCGCTTTCAAAACACAAAAAATTTTTAAGACTGCCGTGTTTGTCTTTTTTGAAATCAGGCTCTGAATTGACAGTAACTGTCAAAAACGCTGTTGACAGCACAACACGGCACGGCAGTAAAATAAAAATTATTCGTTCCTTTTTTGATTCCAAAGACAACGGATGACAATGAATGACACCGAATGACAACAAAGGCAATGAATGACACGAATCACAATGAATAAACCGAACGAAATGATTGCCACTAATATGGTGTTTTTATTAAATGATTTTGGTTTTGGTTTAGGCTTTCGAATATTGAAAGGGGAGACAGTCAAAATCCCGAATTACAAAATCCCGAAACGACAAAATCCCGAAAAATTTTTAATACCGAAATGAGAAATCCCGAAAATCACGAAATAAAATTTAAATTAATGAAGAAATGACATTTAAGTCAAAATTTTTTCCGAAGCGAAGTACGCGCCTACTTGCCTTTCTTTACAATGGCAGAAAAGCAAAGTTGTAATACCGAGAGAATTTTGTTGTCTGAAGGTTATAATCTACAATATGCAAAAAACTTCACATGACCGTGAGGATTCTACTGATTGAGGGTTATGATCCCTGCCGCGGCCGAAGGCCGCCAATACGCGGAAAAACCTGTATGCAAAAACTTCACATGACCGTGAGGATTCTGCTGATTGAGGGTTATGATCTCTGCCGCGGCCGAAGGCCGCCAATACGCGAAAACACCTGAATGCAAAAAACTTCACATGACCGTGAGGATTCTGCTGATTGAGGGTTATGATCCCTGCCGCGGCCGAAGGCCGCCAATACGCGAAAAAACTTGTATGCAAAAAAATTCACATGACCGCGAGGATTCTGCTGATTGAGGGTTATGATCCCTGCCGCAGCCGAATTCTGCAAATACGCAGAAAAACCTGTATGCAAAAAACCTCACATCACCTCACCTTAGAGCTTTCGAGAGGGCTCTGCTAAAATTTTTTTAATAATGTTTTTTTTTATTTTTTAATAATAATTTTAGAGAAGTAAAATAAGAGTAATTTTTTATTACTTTTTTGGAATTGTTTGCTAGTGGTTTTAAAATGTTCAAGAAGATGGAGAATACCGAAAAACTAGTTTTGTAATTTCGGGATTTTGTTATTTCGGAATTTTGTCGTTTCGGGATTTTGTCATTTCGGGATTTTGTCGTTCGGGATTTTGTCGTTCGGGATTTTGTCGTTCGGGATTTTGTCTTTCGGGATTTCGTTACCAACCCATTGAAAGCCTTGAATTGAAAGTGTCAAGTGTTTCGATACAAAACTAATATTGAAACATATGGGAGGTGGCTGGCGGCTCCCAAAAGTGAGCATAATAATGCTGTAAACATACATATAGAAATTCGTTGCGAAACTTTGGCGTCAGATGGTAACGTTATCTTACAAAGGCCTTTATGTGGTCATTCATTGTCTTTCGTTGCCTTTCGACTAAAAAAAGCTACGAATCACTTTTATTCTATGGTCGTGTCATGTTTTCAGCAGCGTTTTTACGGTCACGGTATGATTAAAAAAAAGACGAATACGCCAGTCAATTTCTGGAAAAGTTTTCTGTGTTTTGAAAGCGGTTTCAAAGCGTCTTGTGCAGCTCTCTAGTAGATGTTATGTATTTCTTATCGAGTGGAACAATAAAATCTTTTTGGTAAAAATCTGCTTTCAGTGTATACATACGCATACAGGCGCATTGCATTCGAATCAAACGAATGGATTAGTGTCATTCGAATCATTTTAGTGTCATTCAAATGAAATAGTGTCCTAGCTGTTAAAGAGTTTAAGACTAGTGTCATTCATACAAAAACTAATTAGCACAGATCTCATTCGAAGTTGATAGTGTCGAATCAAGGCACAGCGGGCTTGGGCAGGTGTCATGAGGATTCGTTTTGAGTCGTTCATTTTGACACTACACTACAGCACACTGCAATACTGTGATTCAGTGCACAGGTGTCTTCAAAACGTCTTGTGCAGCTCTCTAGTGGCCATTAACACTAACGAGTAGCTATCACCAGTTTATACATATGTATACATATGTATTTTACTCGTAGTTGTTTCTACCTTAGCGAAGAAAAATGTTTTGTACGCGAGCAAGTTGTTGGCGAGCAGGTTGTATGTATGTACGAATAATTGCCAGAATACACGAGAGTGCGCTTCAGCTTTTTCAATAAGTTTGATGAAAATAATGTTATGTACTTAATAAGTATTTTATGTATTACATATAAGTTAATGTGTAATTGTTTTGCAAAATTTTCCAAAGTGAAATTGATAGATAATCATTTAATTTTGTTATAATCTGTTATTATTATTCATACTAGTTTTATACTCTACAAAAATTTAAGAAAACTTTGTTTATTGTTTTAAATGTTAGGTTTAATGAAGCCAATTATGTTTAAATTATTTTATGTGAATTAAATATTTAGAGAGCCGGTTATTTTTAGGTTGTATAAAATCACGTTTACGTTTTGAGATATTAACCGGCTTAAAACGTAATGCTTCGCTAATAATTAGTTTAATATTTTTTGGGAAAATCATTACGTTTTTGATGAAAATAAAAAATCGAAGGAATAATGAAGGAATAATTAATAATAATTAATTAATAATAAGATTAAACAAGTATAATAATAGGCCTTTTATTATTATTAATCATCTCAAATAATGATTTTTTCGATAAGTGGACTTAAAAAAGGTGGTAAATTATAGATATGTACGCCGTATTATATATAAGTTCGTTAAAATGTAATAATGATACATTATATGCTGACGGCAATACATATTTGTTTTACATATGTATGTATATGTTAAGCTTTGGGTGCCTGCATACATGCTCTTACATTTATGTATGTATATATATGTATGTATATGTATGTATATTCTTCATACAAATGTAATTCGAACCGGCGAACTGCGTGCATTACGAGTGCAAAATACTATTTAGTAACACAATCGTTGAAAAAAAAAAAAAACAAAAACAAAACATAAACAGAAACAAAAACAAAAAAAGGCACGTCACGCCACAACAAACAAGTATGTTGATGTGAACGAATGCAAGTCATGCGAGCTAGATAAGAGGCCACAACAACAACCACCACCAGCAACAATAACAACAACAACCAGCTAAACAACAATAAAAAAAAATACATACATACATACATACGTAGAAAAAAAGCCAGCAATATTTACATATGTACAAACATTACGCAGCAAAACGTTACACATAACCTCAAAAAATATGTCTCGCACATGCTTCTTCAAACATACAAAGGAAACCATTGAAAAAATTTAATATAAATAAAAAAGAAACTGAAAAAACAAACAAGAAATTAAGAAACAAATCAATAGTATGTTCATGCAAACATACCCAGTAGGTAAATTGGCGAAATAAAATTAAGAGATAAGATTAGGAGTTAATCAAAAGTTTATCTGTATTCCTTTGTAAACAACGTTGGGCGAAGTCATGTTGAGTGTAAGAGTGAAATTTTGGGTGTGAAAGTAAAAGTAGTTGGAGCATGGGTAAATCTGATTTAGAATAACCCGTGGGCCACAAAACTCACCGCTCATAGTAAACTCAGAGTGCTTTCATGAGCGTCGAAAACATGTATGAAAATGTTCTATAGTGTACACAAAACAATCGCGCCACATGCCGTGACACGCTCTGAGTGTCTTCGAACAAAACAAATAATTTTTTTCTGTTTGCTGACGCTCAGAGCGTATGATGATAACCTAGACGCTGCAAGAATGCATTTGAAATTCGTGGCCTTGTTTTTCACGCTTATAAAAGACGTTGGTAGCAGCTAAACGCTCCAAGCAGAGCGATTTTTCGTGCCCCCGGCATAATTCAACGAATATCTTTCCAATGGTGGAAAAAAATTTACGATTGGGGCTTTTTGGGGCGGGGGTGGTAACTAGTCCCCCTTTGGAGTGGTCTAAATGGGCCGTGTGTGATATCAAATCAAAGCTCCTGTCTGAGCGCTATCAAATGGCATATTTCTTAGTGCATTTTAGTTAAGTAAAGTTATTTTTAGCCCAATTTATTTAAAAAAGTTATTAATTTTAAAAGTTTTTTAACATGGAACAAAACATTTTGCGAATTTTTAGCATGAATTTTGGAAAATTGGAATTTCGGAAAATTATAAAAAAAAAACAACGGTAAGGCGGCGTTTCTCTAGGAAGTAATAAACACATTGGAATGGAGACATCGCTTTATTTTTCCTGGATAAATCCCCGGCGTCATGCATTTACCCACTTTCCTACTGCGTTACCTGCATATATGTATATATCGTATGAACAATAGCAATAACATAAAAAGAAATGAAAACTTGTTTTGAATCAAGCAAAAGCTTGCTATTTATTGCTAACTATGTACAGACATATGTATGCACATACGAGTATGTATTCTTATAGTCCTTATTGTGCCATTGCTGTTGTTGTTCTGGACGATTGCTGGAATTTAGGCAACTGTCATTTTAGTTTGTTTGTGTTTGTGTATCTTCGAATGTGTTTACATTAGCATAGAAGTAATCTCAACTCTTGGAAATCTCTTGAATACATACTTCTCTTTTCTTCTTATATTTCGTTCTGGCAGCAATTTAAAGCTGGGAAGTCTTTTGGACGCTCATGTAAATCCGCCTTAACAGTAAGCGACCTTAAAGTCAGCCGTGCGTTTGTGTGTGTGCGTCTTACAAAGCCTTCTTTGTCTATTTTACTTTCTGTCTATGGCTTGCTCGTTACTGCCTGCCACTCTAGCTTTTAGATGTCTGCTCCGTTCATCTGCCTTGGCTGACAGATTTTGCTTTTTCAATCTGTCTATCTGTCTGTCCGTCTGTCTGCGTCCGTCCAGCTGCCTGGCAATCTGCCTGCCTGCTTGTTTTCTTGCCTGGCCTGTCTTTCTGCTCATCTCCATCATCCATTGCTCAGCTCTTGTCTGTCTGACAGTTTTACTGGTTTAAAGTATTTGCCTAATACATTCCTCCAACATGTATGTATGTATGTACATATGTATATATCTCGATACATATTTTTCATTTTCTCATAGTCACTTTCCGGTTAGCTTTTCTTTATGAGGTTTCTTTTGCTTTCCTTTAAATTCTTCATAAGTTGTGCTTTAGTCTGTCTACTCAATGTAGTCTACAGCCATGAAACATCTTGCAACATCGCGTGCGGATTGAAAGATTCAAGCAACCTGTTTTTTTTGCAGAAAGAAGCAACTTTAAATTGCGCAGTCTGGATGATGATAATACGGCGGTTTTTCTTTTGGTCTGCTTTTTATGTAATACCCGTTTAGGCATGCCGCATGCGCTTAGAGAGAAAGAGACGAGACAGCTGAAGATTAAGTGCTTCTAATTGAATATAATGACGTTTACTGTTAAGTAAAATCAAGAAAGGAACAGTTTAGAATTATGTTACTTCATTTATTTAGTCTATTATTTTGCCTGCGTTTGTTTTTAATACATTTTTGTATTACTTTTCTGTAGTACTTGTATTGTATTACTTTCCTTATCTAGGGGCGCTCCTCACCATTAATATTATGATCTTTGTATCTTCTTTGAATCTGTAGACTTTTTTCCTTTCAATGTTTGTTCTCTCTAATATTTAAAAATATAATATTTAAAATCTTAATATCTAAGAGTTCTTATAAAATTTAACATTTGTTTAAATTTCCACACAAAAATTTAATTTTGCTTAAAGCTATGCGGATGCCCGAAATTTGGCAACGTAGCTTTCGAGTGCGGTAACAACGACCACGACAACAACACAACAACAATAACATCATTTAACGATACGAAGGAGCTCCACGCGCGGTACCTCTCACCTCATCAAACAATGAATAAAACAACAAAAACAACAACAACAATCAACTCCATTAGTCAACCATTCAGTTTAAGGTGGAAAAGATAGCGGGAGAGAGAGCAAGAGATAGAGAGCGAGAACAACGTTGCAGGAATCAACGTATTTACTATAAAGAGGAGGAATGATTTATAGAGAGTAAGTAACATTTACTCAATTTTCATTTAAACCTTAATTTGAAAGTTTTTTTGAGAAATTTTACTCACTACAATAAAGACTTCAACAATAATAACAACAACAACAAAAAAACTACCATTAAACTAAAACCCGAGAAATAAAACAATAACAAAGTATTAAGATAACAACAGCCAGAGGTAACAAAATCCACGGGGCAATTTTACTCTATTGTTTGGCAATGAGAAGAACAATAACAAGAATAATAATAACAACAACATCAAGTCGACGACGATGGCAACGCCAAACAAGTGTGCTTCTATGGATCGTAAGTATGTATGATTGTTTGTTTCGTTTGAACGTTCATATGTGCATACGGTTGTGTGTATATACTCGTAATATATACATATGTATGTACATAAATTTGTATAAATATATTCATGTTTGCATTCATGCCACTTTAAATACCGGTTATCTGAACATGGAGTGTGGTTATCTCAACATGACACGAACAGCAATAACAGCAAATACAACAAAAACAACCGGCGACCAGGTTCTCACACTATTAAAGGAACCCACCTTCCACCCATAAGTTCAAACACACACGCAGTCGCCTACTGCCAACAGCCCGGAAAATTTACTAATAACAATCGTTGATGAATCAGTGATGACAACTCATGCCTGTGACTCTCAACAGATTTTGTTTAAAAACAATTAAGTATTAAAGGATAAAATATAAGTAAATATAGAATATTTGTATATTAGAATATATTCTATTGGTTTTGCTTTGATTTTATTCTATTTCCACCCTTACTTTCTTAGTTATTAGTTTTTAAACTTTTTTGTTTAAAAAGCGATATGAATTAGTACTAATTTTCATATAAATTCATATCGATCCATCTTTGGGTCATCGACGACAATTCCCTCAACGGTTTTATTAATTTCTCTAAGCTCTAAGCTTGTGCTTATTCGTAAATATATCCATACATACTAGAGGCCTGCATGAGACGTTTCGAAGGCTTGATCAAGCCGTCTTGAAAGTTTCAGGGGTTGTCTGAAATGTTTCCTATGCTTTCAAATCAAACGGTGACTGTCGGAGGCGCTGTTGAAAACATAACCACCACAAAACATTATGCTTCCGAGAGTTGCGGCTTGATTCGAAATCAAATGCAAACACTGCATGAACGCAAAAATGTTGCTATGTCAGTTTCGACTTTTTCGAGATGTCTTGTGCAGTCCTCTAATCCATACGCACTCTTAAGCTGGCTTCATACTAATCATCGTGCTTCTTCCACGGAGCATGTAACGTGCAACGAACATTTACGCGCGCAGAATCACGTTAAGTGATAACACTTAAATCATTCGAACATTGTGTGTTTTTCTGTCATTCAACGCGACGAATAGATATGGCAAAAGGAGTTCAAGTGAAATATGTACTTCAATGAAGAATGGCGCAGTGTCATGGCAAAATAATTTCTTACAAACATTATATACATATACATATACGAAACATCTGCATATTTATTTACTTATACATACTAATGCATGAGTAAAATATTTATTAAGAATAATGCGTATATACATAAACAATGTTTAGCTTCTCTTCTTCGTCCGGTATTACTGCATTCTCTGTGAAATCTGCGCTGTCTCTTGGTATTTTTTGGTCTTTTAAAAATAAGAGCCTATCATAATACCAAAGTGTTGGTATGTAAATGTCATCTGAAGCACCTGCAGATTTTTTGGAGGCAATAACCTTTTTGTATTCTCTTCGAAAACTGCCTCTCATGGAGTCGCTTTTTTGCAGCACCATTTCTTTACTGGCATTGGGAATCACTACGCTCAATTTTTTAGTCAGAACTTCGTAAGTTTTTCTCTTTTTATTTCTATTGTTGATTTTATCTTCCATAAGCAAGCAAAACTTTTATAAGTGTCAATAAAATCCGTAATAAATTTTTGTGGCAAATTCCTTAAATCACTCATAATGACACACGTCAATGATTGAGATTGAGCACGAGCGCTAAAATTCAAAACCGATTAGAATTTTGTCGTGCAAACGCATTAGGTTGGTTGGTATTAAATACTAAATACCAAATACTTTCTTGTTCGTGCTTCTGATATGGAACGTGCAACATGCATCTGCGCGCGCAGAAGTATGTCGTGTGCATGCAAATGTATTCGCGAAAAGCAAAAAATACGCCTGTACTAACCAAAAGCTAAAAGATGGCAAGCTCTTAAAAATGTCATATACAATACTTATGACTTAGGGCCGATTTCACAATGTCCAGTTAAGTGCTAATCTAGACTTTTAAACGTCAATTTGTAAGAGATTTTGACATTTGAAAGTCCCGATTAGCACTTAACTGGACATTGTGAAATATCAGGTTTAGATGTGCGGTTCTAGAGGAAAAGGTACTCAGCATTTTGAAAAAGATTTTATTACTTCTACAGTATTAATTAACAGCCTTAGTAAAAATGGTTAAAAGCTTTTTCATTGTCTTTATAACAACCGTCTGTTCTTCTATTTATTGTTTATTTTTTAATTTAACTCTACGTTTCGTTTATAGTCCAATTCTTCTGCATTTTCGTTCGAATTTCGTTCAGAGAGCTGTTCAGACAGCTGTTTCTTCGTTACTGCATAGACACAAAGTTCAAAAGCAAGACAATTTCCATAGTCATATATAAATAAATACACATCCATACGTTTATTTTATTTCATTGATCGCTCACAATACCTCTATCTATATTTTCTTGTCTTTTGATTTTATGTTAACCAATTGGTACGTGCATATTTTACGCGATTACGTGCATACGACATACTTTTGTGCGCGTACTCGGTTCGTTCTATGTCGAAAGCACGAGATTGTAAAACCACCAGCTTTAAAGCCAGCAATAACGAATTTCTCGATTTGTGTTGCTTTTAGTCTTAAGCATTTTTCTTATGGGGCAATTTAAAATATGACTGTATAAATCATTATTTTACAGGAAATCGTTGTTTGTACATATTTATTTTATACCAGTATTTTATAAGAAACTGATTTGGAATTAATATTGTTTTCTTTGAAAAGTATACAAAGAAAGTATAAAAATATTCCATTGGATCGTTCATATATTGTGCAGTAGTATATCTGATGTAATGATATTGTGCCCAATAAAGTTAAAAAGAGTGCCTTTTTGAATAAATAATTTACGTCCACAGTTATTTATGTATTTGCTTACCTGGATTATCATTTGAAATAAAATTCGTTCGAAAGAGTTGCTGCTCCTTCTGAAAACATGAAGTTATTGTAATTATAAATTTATATTTTTAAAAAGGCGCACCGTCGCAAGCTATTACTGCCTCATATATGTATATATGTGTGTATGAATATATGTGTGTATGAATATTTTGTTAAAGGAATTGCTTACTCATTCTGAGCATAAATTTCAAAATTGTATTTTGTATTTTAATTTGTCTGGTTAATTTTTTAATGTTTAAATAATGCCCCCGAAAAGATGCAACACTAAATCTTCAGATGTGCTGACGAGTTGAGAGACGTATGTTACGTATGTTTATATGGCTGAGAGAATATTATTCATAAATAGACACTTCCCTGTAGATAGATGCACATAGAAATTTATGTGCCCGCACGTATGGATATATGTATACATATATTCAAATATATATAAACATTGCAACAATGAAAAAACACTGTGGGGCCGTTTTAGCGTCTATATGATGTTTAGTATTTATTGTATGTATTATTTACGTATGCAGACGTCATACATAAATATGTATAGACGCGTATATTTCTGAGTACACAAAGCTATACAAATAAATTTATATAAATATGTTTGTAAATACATGCATACATATCTATGTATATAGAAAGTTACACAAGCAAAGTTTTTTTTTGGTTTCTTAGAACAGGATTGTTTTTGCCACCATCGTTATTTTAGAAAAGCAGTGAGAGAGAAAAAGAGAGAGAGAGAGAGAGACAGAGACAGAGAAAGATATTTTGAAATTGCTATAGTTCGTTGATGTAGCATTTAGCGTAACGACGCTGTCGACGTCCACATCGTCATTGCCAACAAACTTTAGAGAGTCAGTGTTTCTTTTTTTGTTGGTGTTATTAAATTTTTCTTGCTTTTATTGTGGTTGCTGTTGTTGTTTGTTGTTGGTTTAGATTTTATTATTAGGAGATACGATGATGACTTTAGATGGGAATTTTTTCCAAATGTGCTTTTTATTATTTGCGAGCCTCTTCTCTTCTATTCTTCCATACAAACTTTGTACATTGAGGACATAACAGGGTTAGTTTTCTGCGTTGTTGTTGTTGTTGTTGTTGTAGTTATTACTATTCTTTTATTGCTGATATTTGTGTTGTTTCTGCTGCTGGCTGTCGACTAGTGCTGTGTTTTACTGCGCAGTCAGCGTTGCCTTCTCTGCTTCCTTTATTTATTCGTACGCTCGTTCGTTTGCTCTCTTCTTGTTTGCATGCCAGACGGATGACGTACTCGCGCAACGATGTTGTGACGAATGTTTGTTTGGAGAGGTTCTTTTTTTTGGCGAACGTGGTTGCAGTCGCTACAGACGGCAATCGTCGACATTTTTATTAAGTTTCTTTTTAAATGGTTTGTCTTTTTAATGATATTTAGTAGTTGCTTGTATTTCCTTTCTCTGGTGCTGTCGTGTTTGTTGTTGTGTTGTTATTTTGAGAAATTCGCTGATTGTATGCGTGTATGCTTGGCTGATTGATTGATTGATGGTGGAGCCAATGTATTGCTCCGCCAATTTTTTCAAAATATGAAAAATGATTGAAGTTTCTTTGTTTGTTGTTGATTTGTAAGTTTCATTGATTGTATGTTGTCGTTTTTTTTTCTGTTATTATCTAAACCATATTCTGTCTTTTATATATGTACATATTTTTTGCTTATATTCTGTCTTTTATATATGTACATATTTTTGGCTTATTTTCCTGTCACGTTCTCTACCGCCGCGTGTGAAGCCAACCGCCAACTGTAAATACAGTAGCCGTATTTTTGTCTGTATTAATAGTGACAGTCGACGCAGGTTCTTGACTCTTTTTAACTTAGTCATGTGAAACTGAGACAACAAATTTAACTAAAATAGAAAATAGAAAATAGAAAATAGAAAATGCACATAGAAGAGCGCAATAACGACGACATCAAGAAGAACGACGACGGCGTTGACAAAAGTAATAATTTGTGACATGTTCCTAATTAAAAATACATATTAACATGTTCGTCTGAAAAAAATGCTAGGTTGCTTGTAGTGCTTGTAGGTAAATGCAATATATGCATGTATGTACATCGACCCACACACATCTGCGGATACACACATGCCCCTTAGAAAAATTTGTCATGCATGTCTAGTTTTTCGTTTAAGAAATCGTCAATAAAACATGGATCTACGAAATCATGCATGACGTGGTAATGCATTTAGTCAACCGTACGATTGCTTTGTTAGCATTCCTATTCTTCAAAGGAGCTAGATTTAGTGCCTCGTTTTGAGCAATGTCGTCACAAACGAAAACACATATTTATTCACTAGAGGAAGATTATGGCTCTCAATGTGGTGGCATATTAAAAGGTGTCGTATTTTTCGAGCTTCTGCCATATCCATAATCCTGAAACCTCCTTAATGGTAAAAGAGGTAAGCACGATAACACGAGATCACACCCATCCTTCATATATTCAAATTCCAACTCTTTTCGTCTTTTGTATACCAGTTTCTTTCTCTTGTATGAAATTCCTATTTCCTTTTCGATGTTTTTTGTCTTTCACTTGACGTCTTCATTTACAGACTAAGCCATGAAATCATGCATGCTGCCGAGTATGCAAAAATGTATATGCATATTATATTGCTATATAGTATATACCTCTTCACTTATCTGAACTATTGATGAAATGCACAAGAGTTTCCTAACGGGTGCTTACCTGTGGATATGTTTAGCAACAACAATGGCAGAGAGAAAACTTGTATTGTGAGAAAAGAAGAGAAGAGAATAGAAGGGCTTATAATTTTTAACAATTAGGAAATCGGTCAGGGCTGAGAGGCCGGCTCAAGGTTAATTCATTCAACTAAAAAACCTAACCGGCCGACCGAGCTGATTTTTCCTATTATTATTGTTTTTTAAATTGTTAAAACGTAATCTTTGTTATGTAAAAAAAGTAAAGTAAGTTTTTGTTGTATTGCATTATTGTTATATTATATTGTTCTTTTGTTGTTATTGCATTTACTGTTATCGGTTGCAAATGACAAGCCTTAAAATCGCTAGAGGTTATCTATCGCTTTGAATATATGTATGTGCATACATATGTATTGTGGATACACATGGATAAATAAAAAATGGACGAATAACTGAAAAATTAATTACCTTTTTTAAAAGTTTTTTGATTTTATTTTGAAACATAAAGTGGGTGTAATACAGTGGCGATAATACAGTGACCGCTATATTGATAGAACTCTTAAGTAAGTAACTCTTAAGAAAGGAATCTCTACGGTCTCAAGTCAAAGACTGGGTCCATTTGGTACATATGTGCCAAATTTTAAAACTTTTAATACATTTTGTTCAATTTTGTTCATTCTTAATGAGCTCCAATCTATTTTAAGCACTTTCATTAAATTGTTATATATAAAAATAATGATAAACTGCTTTGAATTCTAATAAATTTTTAAGAATTCTGTTAAATTTTTATACATTTTAATAAACCAAAATTTTTATTTTTAGTAAATTTTTTATTGATTACTGATGAATTCTGATAGGTTCTAATGGAATTTTATAAAATTTTATGATTTTTAAAATTTATTAAAATATTTGATTTCTTTAAAATTTTATGAATATTGATGAACTCCGTTAAGCTTTTCATTAGGTTCTAAAGATATTGATTGAATAAATTTGAATAAATTCTGATTAATTATAAAAAATTTTACTGAACTATTTTTCGCCTTTTTAAAGAATTCTAATCATGATTGATGGTTTTGAATCGCAGCGAATGCTTTTTCAAATAACTTTTATGCTCTCAGGCACGTTGGGCGAAGTCGTTGTGAGTGTTATGGCCCTTGGAAATTGGCCCAAGTTGGCAATCCTTGTCATCCTAGGCATGTGAGGACGGCATTGGTGTTTCATTCGGAGTTGAACAGCTCAAACCTTGAACATATTTCAAAACTACGTTTTGAATTTCTGCTCTAGCCTGAAGCTTTTGCACCGGCGCTAGTGTCTTCATATACGGAATCAAGCTTTTGAAGAAGTGCAGATCTTCGCAATTTTGGTTTTTTGAAATTAGCGTGTATTTTTTAATCAATTTGGTTATTTTTCTTTCAAGTTCAAAATAATCATTTTCGTTACTTCGTTTTATTATTTCTTGTTTAAGAATTTTATCGGTGTTCTGTCGATTTTGATTTGATTCTTCTCTTTTAGGATCTTTTTCATTTCTTTTCTTTTCGTTTTGATCTTCAGTCTCACTGAGAATTTCAATATTGTTTGTATTTGAATTTGTTTCTTGACTCTCATCTAGTAAATTTCCTTCTGAAACTTTCCCCACAACGTGGTCCTTGAGAAAAGACATTATTTCAAAGAACTTGAACTTCGATTTAAATGGCGTCGGTGCAGAGTCTGATACATTTTTCGGTTCTTTGCGCACTGCTTTACGGAATTCGTCTTTCAAATACTTCCATTTTTTTTTGCATTCTTCCTCTAAAAGTTAAGAAATAAATAAAATTTTAGAAAGTAATTTCAAAAAGACTATTTCGTTTTTAAATTATGTTCAGATATTTTGCAAGAAGGATATCACTCCGAAGCCTAGCATTTCGTTTTCGCCTTGGCGAAAGTAAAGGGCTATCCATTTCGAGTTACGGAAAGTAAAGCCCTGCCGTTTGACAGCTGTCAAACGTCAGTGTCATCCGAACTAGCATTTGTTCAGTTGAAGGTTTGCCATTTTACAATATGGATCGTTTTACCATTGAACAACGCCGTTAACTTTTTTAAAGCATTCTACAGGAATGCTGATTCTGTTGTGCCCGGATTTTGAGCTTTACAAAATTATGGTCGTCGTAATCGTCCTACTGAGCGTACAATTTCAAACGTAGTGAAGAAATTCGAAGAGACTGAATCGGTAACAGACGTTGTAAGGCCCGTGCATCATCGCTTCGCACGCTCGATCGAAAACATTGCCGCTGTGAGCCGTGTTTTGAAAATGACGAAGGTGTGGCCGCTACCGTCAATTCCCAGCGCTATAGCGCAATGATAAGGAACTTCTTGTGGCCTGCAGGAAGGTATGGATCTGGATGTTATGTGGTTCCAGCAGGATCCTAAAGGACGTATTTATACGAACAATTCCTCAACTTTGGAGCATTTAAAGAATGACATACGTCAAGTTATGGCCGAATTATTGCCCGACTTGTGTCAAAAAGTCATTGAAAATTACATTAAAAGGATTGACTGCAAAAAGTCCCGTGGAGGACATTTGAACGATATTATTTTTAACGCATTATGGCAAAGTCCAAGCATCAAATTGAAATAAAAATTCAATCGATATCTGAATACATATTTAGTGTGCTTTTTTTTACTTATCTTTCCGAAAGAGCATTAAAGAGCAAAAAGAGCAGACTACGTATATTTCTTACGCTCGAGAGAACACCTCGATTATTTTTTATTGCATTGTAGATGTCTTAAATTTATTCAGATTTGAGTTTTTTCAAACTTTTTTTCAGTTTTTTAAATTAAAATACATTATTAGAGCAAATGAATGAAATAAGCAATGCCTTTCTTCTGACCTTTTGACCATTTGTAGTTGAGATCTTTTGGTTGCAATGAAAGGCAAAGCTTGCTAGCTGCAACACACACGGTTGCAGAGTTTTTGCTAGAAATTTTATCATCAGCTGCATGTACCACCGACTGCTACCGCAACCAGTTCAATGGCTGGGCACATCAGAATTTAATCGGAAGAAAATCTGTTCGGAAAATTAATTAACTTTGGAATTAATTGTATCCTTTCTCTCTAACTACCATCGATCGCAACAGTTAGCAACAACACGGAGTGGTTGGTTGCAAGGCATTACATGGTTTTGTACACGCCACTGGATGGATGCATGCTGCAGTAATGCATGCAGCTAGCTGTACGATTGCATGCTCCTTTTTTTTACGGCCACTTTTTCCATTAACGACTACAAATTTTGCATGTGATTTCAATGAAAAAAAAATAGAAACGAACGCAACGCAACACCTTCCTCTCGCTGGAGATAGTAACCGTTGCTTCCTTTACTCGTGCCCGCCTTCGTCTTGAGCGGAGGATGAAGGATGACGGCACGAAGGAGAGGGAGATATTCATTGCTTGTGATGTTCATTAAGTTTGTTACTTTTCCTATAAAACATTTTTCCATATAAAGCTGTTTCTCTCTTTCTCTCTTTCTCTCTCTCTTTCGATTTTTGACAACTTCAATTGCAGGACTACCCTGTAGTAAAACTCAAGTAAATTGAACTTGTACTCGCAAAGCTAGTATTACACTTATTTTTTTTTTTGGATTGTTTTTCTTTCGTCAGGCTGAAGAATTCACTTATGTAAGTAGGCATGAGTGCGAAGTATGCGCTATAGTGTACATTCGATATACAAATTCAAGAAAAATCTGATTTTTCAGATATTGTTTTTTGACGTTTTCGTTGATCTAAATTCTAAATAACTTTGACAACAACAATTTACAAGCATAACATATGTATGAAATGTTTCAGCGATTATCTATTCATCCCTTTTATTACAAGAGAGGGAGTGGTTTCTATAGCTATCCAGCTTACAAACCATTTGAAAAACAATACGGAAAAAATTAAGTGTCATACCAGCTTAAGCACAAAAAATTGTTAGTGCCCTGTGACATTGCAATTATTTGATTGATCTTTTTTGATTTTCTGTAGATATCTATCCAGAGCCTGAGAGAATTAGGGTTCACCAATTAATCCAGAGGTAATGGCATATACTGCAGACGTTCTCTAATTGCTGCCAAGTATACGTTGACGTGTCACTACTAACAATCCGCTAGAGTCGATGAAATCGTTAGTTCGGAACTGGTAGCTTTTCCGGCAGGGTTTTCTTGGGTGCTAAGAAAAAAATTAAAATAATAATAGCAACAACAATTGACGAATTTTATGAATGCCAGATGAAAAAAACCCGTTTATGTATTGTAGTGCACATATGCATTTATGAAAGCATTCTTTGAGAGTCATAATGTCGCATGGAAGTGCGATGCTTGTTTCTAATAGATACAGTATACACAGGAAAAAATAGTACCACATGGAAATAATAAGATCTCCTTATTGAGTCATTATACTATGAGATCTTATAAAGACATACAAATAATATGCTTTTTTCATAGAGAAATCTTATTAATTGAATTGGTATTTTAATATGACTGTATTTTGAAATTTTATTTAATTAATTAATTTATTTAATAATTTATTTAATAAATTTTGATTAATTCAATTTTCTCTATGGTTTTAATAAAGCTTTCTTTCTGGATGAAAAGCATAAAAAAATCTGATTGTATTTCTTCTATTTTGTATGCGGTTTTGGCTCTGTGTAATCTCTGTATATAAACACTCCCTTGGATAATGTCTATTCATGTTTGTATTTACATATGCATGTTCATACATACGTATATATAAATATGTATGTATATATTGCATATTTCCATTCCGAGCAACACATTGCGCTTCTACCTACTCGCGTATTTACCATAACGGTTCGGCTGATATCACCCAAACATTCGCCTCTAGTAAGAGTTTTTATAGTGTTATCCTTTTTTTTGCTCTTCGGTATTTTTTTCTGGCTAAAGTCATAACATGAACTGGCTTAAAAAGTGAAAGAAGAAAAAAACCAAAATATTTTTGTTTGTAGCCGGTTGCGGCTGCAGCTGCATTTGCATCAACATTTGCGCGCGGCCATCACTCGCTCTGATGTTGTTGCATTGTGCTGTGCTATAGTTGGTGTTGTTTTAGGCGTTGGTTATGTTGGTTGGCTGAGTTGGGGCGTTAGAGCTGCTGCAGTGCTGCCTAGCGCGCTGTGTTGGCGCAATTCCGTGCAATAGTCATAGTTGCATCGACTCGACTCTCATGCATCATACTCGATATTGTGCGTCATCATTATCATCATCATCATCATCACCATTACCACTATCAATCTTGTTTTGTTGTTTGCGTTCGCAAGATGACAAGTTAAGAAAACCAGCAGAAAGAATATGAAAAAACAATACCACCAATATCAGCAGCAACAACAAAAACCACCAATAACCAACAATATCAATAACACGATGTTATAACTTTTTCAAGTGCTTCAATATTGCTTCATTGCATTTTGTAATACCGTCGAAGCATTTCAAAACCAGTTTTGCAAGTTATAAGATCTCCCCGCAAAATATTTGCAAGTATGAGTGAGTATGCATTCACTATACTACTCACAAAGATGAATATATAGGCGAGTACACTCTCCCGGGAAGTATGCACTCACTGTGTGCATTCATTAAAATATCCATCGACCACTTTTATCAGCATCATTGAGTTGCTCTGTGTGTGTAAACAGTTTCACAGTTATTATAATTATAAAAATAACATAAAAACCGGAAAATATTCCAGCGAAATGTTTGGAATCTCTAAACACATTTGAGGGGTGGGGAAGCTTAAGAACTTGAGAACTGAGTTTGAGCGAACTGCAGCCACGCTTCTTTAAACTTACGGCCGTAGTATCGACTTATGATCAATAATTCTCGATATTTTACATTCACATGATGCGTTTGATGATGATAAATTGTAGTCTTAAATTTATACTCGTATAGCTGTACATACAATATGTACATACGAGTGCATTCTATTATTGTATACAATTGTTAGAAACTTTAAAAGCGAAAAATAACTATTATTATTGGTTTAGATACTGATCACACTTATGATGATAATGATGATCTGCATATAAAAATACAATTATACTATTTTAATACCACCTCGCCTCATACGCTACACACAATTTCAAAAGTCTGTCAGGTTTAGAGCGTTTTTTTTAAAATTATGGTATTTCTCATGATTTCAAATCTGGTTGCTTTATTATTTTGTTGGTTCTTTATTTCAATGGTCGACTTTCAATGGTTTGGTCGAAGTTTTAAAAAGGTTAAATCAAGATTTTAAATCGACTACAAGACAAGAAATGGTTTTGCCATGGTTTCTTTGGCTAAATTGAATGAAAGAAAAAGAAGAGAAAGAAATATAAAATATATTTAAAAGAAATAAAATAAAAACGCTAAAAACACAAAAAACAAAACTTAAAAAGTGTCTGCATTAAAAACATCATAAAAATAAACCATAATAATAAATTATCTCTTAAAAACCTCTCAAAAAAGATATTCTCAGTGTCTTTTTTTCTGTTTTCTTCAATTTCAAGCTAAAAAAAAATAGAAAAATAAAAGACCAGACCATTCTTAATTTTTTATACTTATTCTTTCTTTTAAAAGTTTTGCTTTTTTACTTTTGCCGTTTTTTCTTTTATCATTTCCTTTTTTTTAAATTTTCTGTTCAAAGACGATAAGGATGATGAAGATGATATGAGATGATGGTGAAGCAGTGCCGTAGTAATAAAATATATTTCTGAGAATGTTCTCAACGAACTCATGTCAAACCTTTCACAAGATTTCTTGCAAAAAAGAAATTATAAACATTATACTTACGAAATTTGCAAAAGGTGTTCCTTCCACCTTTTTCTTAAATATCTCGACAACGGCCCTGTTAAATAATTTGTTAACTTGTTCACTGTTCAAAATGTTGTTACTGTTACTCGTAGTAATTTTTCCTTTTCGCCTGTTCTTCCGGTTTTTTTAATAATTATTCTTATTCGTTTTTGTTGCTGTTGTTGTTGTTGTTGTTGTTATTGTGGTTGTTATTTTTGTGCTTGTTATTTTAATAACTACATACACACTCTTGTTATTATTATTATTATTATTTTCTTACTCTCGTCCTACTTGTTTTTTTTACTTTATTGTTGTTGTTATTTTTGTTGTCTTTTCTGTTGTTTAATGTGTGTGTGTTTTTTTATGCATGAACGCGGGACTCTTTTTATTGCCTGCACGACAGGACTGAAAAAACCAATTCAATGGTTGACTGTTGACCGGCTGGTTCACGGACTGGTTGGTATAATTGTTAATAAATGATTCGTTCATTGGCTCTCTAAATTACTCTCTCGCTGAATAAGCTAGTTGCGGCGGAATGACTTAGTCGCTGACTGAGATATGAGATAAGCGGAATGTTTGGCTCTCTAAAAGATAATCTATCGATGAATGAAGGGATCATTAAATTCTTGGCTCACTAAATGTGTGCCTTGTAGAATGACTTATTTAGTGTTTAACTAACTCACTCCGTGTCTGAATGAGTCGCTTAATGACTGAATGAGTAGCTGTATGAATCTCTTCGCTGCTGAACGACGAGATTGCTGAAGTAGAGGCTGCTTGGCTTACTCAATGTTTGCCTTACTATATAAGTAACTTGCTGAATTCATGAATAAGAAGACTGACTCGCTAAAAAATCATCTCGATGAATAAGGAGCTCGTTAAATTCCTGGCTCACTAAATGTGTGCCTTGCAGAATGACTTTTTCGTTCCACTAACTCACTGAGTGTTTGAATGAGTCACTAAATGATGGCTTGTTGAATGACTGAATGAGTATCTGTATGAATGAATGCGTTGCTAAATGACGAGATCGCTGAAAGAGACTCTTCTTGGCTCACTCAATGTATGCTTTATTATATACTGATGATTTATATTATATAATGATGGAATGGATGGAGTGGAAGAAGACTGACTTGCTAAATAATCATCCCGATGAATAAGGAGCTCGTTAAATTCCTGGCTCACTAAATGTGTGCCTTGTAGAATGACCGTTTCGCTGAATGACTTGTTCAGCGAAACAACTATTGACGACTATAACTATTAACGACGACTATAACTATTAACTTGACGACTATTTGTTCGTTGCATTTTTTGTTTTTGTTTTTTCATTAATTCTTTGAAAGCAAAAGTTATTTACACTCACTGGGCTTGGGTTGGTTTGGTTTGTCAGTCATGTCAGTTTAATTGACAGTTTTTATAGAGACCGATGATACATAGATTTTATACTACATACATTCATACATACATACATTTGCATTTACATTTACATTTATATATTTACATAAACATTATACATTCGGATATGTTGTTTCGTTTTATTTGGGTCATCTTTGTTTGAACAGAAGAAATTTCATTAGACCAAAAAAAACTCTTCAAGGTTTCTCGTTTTATTAACAGAAAAGCGAAATTGAAACAGCATTTTTGCTGTTGATAAAACGTACTTGAATGAAACTTTAAATAGTTGCAATCGTGAAAAAATTTAATATGAAATCAGTGAACTTCTAATAACCTGAGCGAATTTGAAATAGATTTGAGTTTAGTTGGGCAAGTGGAAACATGCCCATGGTTTTCAAATTCCTTTTTGCTGCTGCGTTGTTGTACGCGTATAAACTCTCTAAAAAGTGCTCACACCATGCGTTCGTTCTTCTCTGCCTACGTTCACATGCGCCTTTCGCTGACATGCGCGCTCGTTCGTTCTTCGACTGACTCGCGTGCTCGCAAGCTCGCTTGTTCGTTCCGAAACTGAATCGCTTGCTCGCATATTCGATTGTTTGCTCGTTAATGTGCTCGCTTTCTAGTCGGCGTCAAGACCGCACAGTAATAATTTAAGCGTAGATCCTTTCCTGATGCTGCTACTGGTTTGCTGCCAAATCAACATAAATCTTATTATGGGCTATAAAGAAAATAAAGAATACTTACAACTTAAGTATATGTATGTACGCGTATACAGACATACATATGTACGTGTGTATATTGTTTGGCAACAATTTGTTGTTCTGTTCAATGTTCTTTCTTGTTTTTTGGTTTTTTCTTTTAGTAGAAACACAGCTTTTTCATTTTTTGTTGTTGTTTTTTTTTTGTTTACTGTCATGCAATATTGCATGCTGTCTGTCGTTTTTAAAGCCTGAGTACATGAACATCCAGAACACAAAATATATATATAGTATGTTCAGCCTGCCACGCATTTCTCAGACGACCAACAAAGTCAGCAACAATACAACATCAACAAAAATAACTGCAGTATTTGCCTTTAATGGTTGGTACTGTATTCCTTGTCTCTGATGGCTGGATTTTTCTCCCTTTCCAAACCTTTCTTCGATGCTCTGCACTTTCTTGGCCATTATTTTTTTTTGCTCCCGCTACGTATGTATTCGGTATTTCCTAAACAGGATTTGCTCGTTATTAACTGCCATGTCTCATGCTTCTGATAGTGGACAGTGACAGGTTTTTACCTCTCACTCTTTCTTGCTCTCTCTCTACGGAAGGAAACTGGTTGTTAACTTGTTGTTACATTAAAAGCAAGTTCATAAGATTTAATTTATAATTACAGCTTCCTTTACGTAAGACGTAAAAAGACAATATCAGCGAATATATTTATAACGTGCCTCTGCCGTTCTTCCGATCGTAACGAGTGTTATTGTATGGATGAATGTGTGTACATATGTTGTTTGTGATTACTCTGAGTAGAGGAAAGGAGGAAGCAAGTTACCGGAAAGTTACCTGAAATGTTGAAGAAACGTGCGAAGAGTATGAAAAAATGGCCTTCTTTCTTTTGTATTTAAAGTTCATTGATAGAACAATAACTAAAAAGTATTTTTCTTGGTACCGGTTAAAAAAAATACACAGAGAAGAATTTAATACTTTCGATAGTATCATAAATAATAGCAGTAATAAAAATAGTTTTAATTCTTTTAGTCTCTTTAGTCTCTGCTTGTAACAATTACAATAAATTATTACAACAATTTCTAGTGACAGCTCTAAAGAGATTGTAAACATGTCTAATTTTATTCTACGTAAAAGTGGAAAAGATTTTTCGCTGATTGAGCTGACGTCAAAAGCTCAAAATAAACAATTTAAAATAACAACTAATAAAAATAGTAATAAATAAATATGTACATATGTACTCTTCTATAATTCATTTTCTGAGGGTGACTCAATCAGTCAATGATAAAATATAATGACAGTGATAGCCTGTGAAAGAATACTCTAGCCGAGTTGAGGAATATGATAGTATAGAATAATTATTATTTTTTTTGCAAATTTAATCTCATTATATTTATCGGTAAATTAGTTCGAAGAAAAATATATTATAGTACTTATAGTACTTAAGTTATGAATCATCAAGAAAGTTTTAATTGATCTCATTCAATAGATTTGATTTTTTAAATCATGATACATAAGTTACGGAAACCTTGGACTCATCATTATCATAAGCTGTGTATAGGTATGTAAAAAGATTACAAGAAATCGTAATCTTTAAATGCAATCTTTGATCTAAGACTTATTTTGTTCGATTGGATTCGAATTCCATCCTTTTAGATATTCTTTGCTTTCTGGGTGAAGACCGTGTGAATTCATTTCTTATCAAGTAACTTCTAAAACTAAAAGCTGGACATTATATAGAGACTTTTTTTAGAACCTCTGCAATACTTTCTTTGGTGGACAATTTTATAATTTCATTATGGTGGAACTTCTCTGGTTTTTGGTTAAAAAGCCTTAAATAAGAAGCTCTCTGAAAGTAAAAACCTGTTTTAATTTTACAGAATTTACTTTTATTATCCAGACATTATAATAGCATGTAATGTATGTATATTTTTCTGCAGGATTCATCATTTAATTCCGGTCAACGAACCATAATCCTTTCCCAAATCGCATCGAAAAATCCGGATTATTAAATTAAATGATGCTATTATAATGTCTGGATAATAAAAGTAAATTCTGTAAAATTAAAACAGGTTTTTCGCATAAAGCCAGCTTTCTCTAAATACTTTAAACATTTTGATGAGCGTTATTTAGTTCCATGATGATGTCATAGCTGTTTATGTACCAGTCGATCTGGTTTAACTTTTGCCATAATTTCATCAACTTCTTTCAGGCGCAAAATTTTTTCAACAGCCCATTTATCAACTTTAGATATTGTCAATTGAAAAGTTGCTTAGAAAATAAAAAAAAATTCGTAAAAGTTTTTTCTTTCATTTTTTTTAAAGCGCAATTGAGCGCACACACAATTTTGTGCTGCACAAATGTTGCCACACCCAAAAATTTATCCCGTTGGCAGTTGATTTCAATGCGATAATTTATGACATAAAAAATGGAACATAGAAAATGGCTTGAAATGAAAAAAACAAAGTCAAGGCGAAGGCATTATTTGCACTTAGGAAAAAATCAATTTGTGCAAAAGAAACCATGAAGTTCTTTTTTGTTATATTTTCTATTGAAAGAAAATAAATGATGGAGCGAAAAAAAAACAAAGGCAAATCGGTGAAAAAGGATTGCATAATTTTTTCCTTGCCCGACAAGAATAAAGTAACTGTTCCCTTTTTGACATTAACTCATATTGATGTATGTATTTACTATTTATCAAAACTTTTTACATAAATGCATTAAGCTACTTAAAATGTCAATCAATATTTATCCAACAATACTTATACAACGTACATACATATGTATGTACGGGACGTATGTAATTCTTTGCCCAATTTGAAATAGGCTTAACAAATTAATGTCTGTGACCTGCTTGAAGGTCTAAACTCTCTTTCTTAGTAGAAAAAAGATCAAAATCTCTTGCAAATTGACGTTTAAAAGTCCCAATTAGCACTTAACCGCGCATTGTAATATTGGCCCTTAAAGTGTTAAATGGTTAAATTTCTGTAGAATTTATTTACAAGAGAATTAAAATCGCCAGAGCAAGTACGATACATTAAGTTCTCGTGAAAACCCTGTCATGCAACAACAATCTTGAGCCACTCTGACTCCACAGGCTTTACCATGCGGTTGCATATGCGTATGGGTGGGTGTGTTTTTCCACAAAACAATTAAATATAAAACAATAATGTTGCTAAACTAATTACAAAAAATTTAATACGCCATAGTTTGCGTAGAACATTTTGTAAAGTTTACCAATGGGTTTGCCAAAGTTGAGCTTACCACTGGGTTTTTTTTAGAGAGGGGAGAAAATTCCATTACTGAGAAAAATTCTAAAAAAAAATTAAAATGAAACAGTGTTGTCAAGCCATTTTTAAAAAGTTTGTGCACATACAAATTTTAATATCATCACAATTTTTGTGTGTTTTAGACGAATGAATGCCAATTTCTTTAAGTTTAATGAAAATCTTAAACCATAAAAAAAGCTAACCATACGTTATTCAACCTTAAAAAAAATCACCCATACCTTTATTTTTATAAATTGCGACTATACTCGTACAAACAAAATATATGCATAAAAAACGTTTTTACTTCATGAATATTTCTTTGTTCGGCACATGAGAAATTGTTTCTTGAATAGTTAATCAGCCAGAATACGGCTGTTATTGTTAAAACCGTGTGAAGTTTCACCCGAATATCGTATTAGAGTTAAGGGTTTACGTATGTATGTATTTAAAAATTAAATAAGATAACTCTTCTCGTTGCAGCGTCTGTGTATGACGCCAGAATAATGTTAATGTTAAAATTTTAGAAAAGTTTAAAATTGAAATTTTCAACTTTTGAAATGTTAAGGTTTTTTCCTTTTAAAAAATGATTTTTCATTAAGGACTTCAATGGCTTAAAAAAAAATTAAATGTTGTCAGTGTAAACACGGTATTAAAGCGAGGCCGTTTTTCTTAGTGTACTCACCACACACTACATACGTCTTTGCGTACGTATGTAAACAAAGTCTCCTACTACTTTTAACTTTGTGTGCGGTGAGTTGGCGTTTTTTGTGCTCTCTGCTTTGGTTTAAGGCCAACTGTTGCCGACTAGGAGGTAAAATAACAACTAGTTCTCACCAAAACACGTTTGGTCCATTTGAATGACAGAACAACAGCTGGCAAGATAGTCTGATAGAAGAAAATATCACATTGAGTACTATATGCTGCTATATGTAGGTATATAGTATATATGTAGGTATATAAAACCAATATATAGTAACCGAATACGTTATGGGTAATAGGCTTATATATCTCAAACTATTTATTTCATTTTTACTTATTAACCAAAAAATTAAAAAAATAAAACCACTAAAGAATTATTAAAAATGAGACGCATAGAGGAAAAAATATCGCTATAAAAAGCAGCAGAAGACAAAACCAAGAAAGGGACAACACCAACGCGAGCACACAAGGAGACTGCCTATAACCCTATAACGGTACGAAGACGATACCGGCACGTTTTGCACTTTATTAGGCATTTCTCGCAAGCATAAAAAGAATTCAAGAAGTTTTGAATGCATGGAACTTGTACACGGTTGTCTACTGACATACAGACAAAGATTGGCGTTAGGGCGTTAGCCTCGGCCACTGTTCGGACCTCGACTGCGGTCGGCCTGTGGTCTCACTATAGGCCGAAAACTTTTTAATGAATTGCAAGGAAGGAAATGTATTAGTGAAATCATTTAGAAAGAAAATAGCTTAATGAGGTCATTAGATAGATTCGCTTAATGATGACTTTTAATTTCTTTGATTACCATTATCTCTTTTTTTTTATCGATTGCGTTTTCTCGATCGTACTCCATTAATTTTTTAGCACCAAAATTCTGCTCGCACTATACAAAAAGTCTTACAATTATTCTCGCCTTTATTCTCAACGAATGAAATTATTAAAACCGAACCAAGAAATCCTCTGAACCCATTTATTTTCTTAACGATCATCATTATAAAAGTCATTTAAATTTATCTCGCAACTCAATTGAGCACAATTTCTTCTAGACGTTTGCGTGCCTCGCGATAAGCCAACATAATATCGTCCAGTGTCATGCCGCCACTACGATTGATGCCCGGCTGCAGCATCAGCTTACAGTTACTCTGTGCAAGTCGATGACAGCTGACCAGAAGCTCTCCAGTTTGTTGCATGCGACTGCCATAGCGATTGTGAATTGTTGAGGCCGCGGATGTGTCTGTGGATGCGCCTGTCGACGTTTTTTCACCCAGAAAGAAACGTTCGAAATCAAAATGCTGTCGTCCACCAATTAAAAAACGATTGATACCATCAAGAAAACTATCGACTGGGCGTAAGCAGCGTAAGTGTTGACTGACGACAGCAGCACCCGTCGCTTGTAATGCCAATGCACAATGAGCAAACCCCTCAACGCGTTCACGTTGCCACCCATCAATGGAAATGACCTCGAAGAAGATGTGACACAAGCTGTTGGTATCTTCGCAATCATCGCTCAGCAGGCTCAGTTGCCAGCAGTGACCGAAGTGGTGAGTGCCGCCACGCTTGCCCGCAGATGTGTGCGTACTGGCCTGCAGCAAACCCTCGTCAACTACGATGTTGACGGGCAGACGCACATAATAACGAACATGAAGGCAGTCGTATTCAAAGTCGCGTGCTTCACGTATTTCCAGCAATAGCACAATGCGATGGCTATTTTTCGGTGGCATACTAAATTCAGCGGCCAGTTGTTGTTCGGATTGCCAGCGAGTGGTCGGCAAAAGTTCCGGCAGCTGCAGATTGTATTTAGTGCCGCTTTTGCTGCTTACTGCGTCCTCGGTAGCGGCGGTAGGCGAAGTGTTCCTAAAGGCGTATGCGTATAGATGACAGTAATCCGCGTCGATTTTTATATAATACGGACTGTCGTGAAAATCATTAAAGTCTGGATAAATGTGCAGTAGTCTTTCATCGGCGTTCCAGTGCAGAGTTATCAGCAGTGTGTCCTTCGACTGCAACGTTGCATAAACGTACATACTGCTGGTAAACGGCGGTGAATGTGGTTGGTCTTTAGCACTAATCCGTTGATCTGCTATTGGCTGATGATTGTCTTCGTTAATATATGTAAAAATAGGCACCTCAGTAATATCTGTTCTGTCTTTAGTCTGTGTCTCAGTTCTTTTTCGTTGTTCCTTTTTGCCACCCTTTTTTCTTAATTTTGGCTTAGGTTTCATCTCCTGACTATCGCTGGCCATATCGTTCGACGTCCCTTCACCAACACGCGCACCACCACCTTTCCGCAACCATGCATGATAACGCTTCTGGACTTCCGTTGAGCAGTTGGAAGATTCCTTGTAGTATTCCATTTCATGAGCACTCAATATCTTTTCTTGCCATTTGATAGTTACTTCTTGTATTTCATCTGCTTCTTTCGTGTCGGTTGTAGTCTCGAGACCTCGCCAGTTTTCTGCCGTAAAAGGTTTCAATTCAAATCTTGGAAGCTTTAGCAGCGAATTGATTTGTTTCAAATGTATACTCAGCTGCAGTTTGTTTACATTATCATTAATACGATATGTGCCGGAACACTTTGTAACTTTATCAGACATGTTTTGTTGCAATCAATGTTATAATTTGTTTTGTTTACATTTTTCAAGCTGCATTTTATGGTCGACATGGTAACGTATGCATTGAGTTTTGCACAGCACCATCTGTTAGAGAGTAGTGACAAATCTGATTCAACTGTGACGACATTACCTTAGCGTTGCCAACGGCAAGATGAAACAGAGATTATTTTCTTTCTACTTTTTAAGCCGTATAGTTGAAAACTGATTCTAACTAAATAATTTATTATTAATTGTTAATGTCTAAAATAAACTTGTTTTTCTTCGAATTTTAAATTCATCGGTTTTATTCCACGTATTTATAAGACGCTATTTATGAAAAAGTGTAGCGGGCTAAATAAACACTGCAATGTGTATTGGGTCATGCATCTTTTGACAATTCCGTCTTCTTGTTTTCACTTTTTCGTTTACACGGGAGTTATACTGTTGCAGTTTGTGGAAATATTTATGGGGTGGTGGTGCGTTCAGTTTCTGTTTTTGGTGAGAAAACAACAATAAATGCTGACGCTTATGCTTGGTGTAAACAACGACTTTCTCTTACCTGTTTTAATTATTTTACGTTATTAGCGGCTTTTAGCTAGTGTAGCTCACTTATTTTCTTTTGTACGTAGAGTGAAAAGGTTTGGCCGGTAGAAACTCTGCGGTTGATTTTGCAAACGTCTACGGGCTTTCGTGTTATTATTTTTTTATTTGGTACATATGTACATTTTCTTTCAGAAACGGGAAAATATTACTATTGAGACGTCACTTAAAAAGCAAATTGAATATTTATTTTTATTAAACTGAATTAGTGTATAAATATATACTTTTAAAACAATTAAGTGAGATCGTAATGATTCCGGCAATCTCGATTACGAAGTTGAATAGAAAAGAAGATAATACATAGAATGAAAAAGAATATACTTTAATAAAACTCCTTTCAATCACTTTTGATGAGCACACAGGTCCAGTTTATACTTATGCCATTAAAACGCACAATTGACCTGATCGTAAACAATTTCTAACCAAATAAATATTACTATTAGTAAAGCCAAAGTGATTTACTGTTTTGTACTTTTAATTGAAGTGAAAGAAATTTAACGTCATAATGTCCATCAAAACCACTGCCCCGCATCAGTCCAGTAGTCGTTATGACATGGAAAATGCTTTGTATCCACAACTGTCACCACAACAAGCACAGCCAAGACAGCAACAACAACAACAAGCGCGTCCTCAAGAAACTATCGATATGGAGGTGATACCCTTGAATCGCTCCATATCACAACAAGAGTCGGAGGAACGGCGTAAAATGCGAGAAATTTTCGATCATGTGAGTTGCGGTATCTGAAATGCGCTCTCTTTTTAAAAACATTTGCTTTGTGACTTATGATGAAAGCTCAACATTTTTTATAACCACCAGAGAAGAACCGTAAAAACCTGTTAAGCTCTAAATGGATGATTCATCATTGAGGGGACACCTCAGTGCTCGTTTCCTTCACACATACTGCAATGTATATAATAATTGCATAGTTGCCATATATTCTTATGTCTAATTCCCAGGGAAAAGTCTCTTTTCGGCACGGCTAATAGCTACAATTCTCTGGTCCAAAGCAATTGAAATTTAGCACAAGGAATTATAAAATTTACCTGAAAAGTTTCTACTTATGTATATAAGAATTAAGACTGAAAATATTATTTACATACATATTTATTAATTCTAAATAGTACATATATTCATATTTCAACCACAATTATTTGCGGTTAAATTTTTGTCTTACTTTGATTTTTAGTTTACTCAATCTTGTGCAATTTGTATTTTCCTACCGTCCCGACGTGTACAATAAGTATTTACTGGCAGCTTATCTGTTTTTTCTCAAGTCAGCAACCTGTTTTGTAGTTGGTGTAGTTGTTGCCTTATGTTCTTATTGTTCTTTATGTTCTTATTGTATTATTCCAAAAGTGGAGTTATTGTCTCAGAGGTGCTTGCACTTGGCTTTTCACAGTTTTAGAACGTGCCAGATGTATCATAATATTGAAAATATAATAGCTTTGTCAAGGCTAAGGTTCTTACTATACCTTAATTTTGAAATTTAATTGATATGACGATATTTTACCTACACTGAAATCTCGATTTAGGCGGGCGACACGTTCTTAAGAATTACGTGCCAGCAAAAAGTGGTTAAAAAAGTATGTACTTATAGATTGTTTCCAAATCTGAAAGATAGTAAAGAAAGTGCAGAATCTATTTTATCGCATAATATGTAGATTCTTTCTTATGATAGATACTTTCTTATAAATTTCGTTTAATTCTACTGATTCTACGTAACTTTTTTTTACTCAATAGAGACGTTTTTACGAATTTAAATTTTAAGCTTTAAAAAAATCATAGGCTAGGTAGTTTTAAATCTGAATTTTTAGCAAAATAATACGATGGTTTCTGTTTTTTTTTAAAATTATGCTAGAATTACTAGACTTATCTTAACTACAATTATTATTTTTTCACTGGTTTTTAGCACGAACTCAATTAAATATACAATGACAAACCGCGTTGTTGACATTTTGAAACTTATATAAAAACTTGTCCGCATGCTTTATAACATTTCGATAAGGCGGTCAAAATAATTGCTCTTTTGGAATTAAATTTTATATCAGCCGAAAAGAGTAGGATAAAGTTGATCATAATTATTATATAATTAAGGAACAATAACTGGCTTTCATTATCGTTTTAATTGGTTTGAAGATGCTTTTTAAAACTTTTGAGAGGTTACTTCCTTGGCCTTTTTAATCGCATTAAAGGAAAGAGATTTTTTATATAACAATTTCTGCGGATTTCAAAACAAAAATGTTTCAGGTTATGATTATAAAATTTATCTTTTAGAAAACTTATGAGTTTTTCACACAACTATTAACAACTACCAGGAGAGATTTTTTGCAATTTTCTCACCGCTTACCGTAGAATACTTGACCTAGATTTCATATAAAAAACTGCTTGCTTTTGGACAAAAACTCTAAGACTAGTTTACGATTAAATAGCATTTAGTGTTGTATGTATTGCTAAAATCAAATTAATTCATTGTGACAAGTATTTTTTTTAAAGTTACATTCGCAATTATGTAGCTTCCATTTAAAGTCACAAAACGTATTTTGTAGAATACTATTAATACAATTTTGATGATAATGATTACATAACAATACAATACAAACAATACAAAGATGATAATGATTTTCATAAGGTACAAATTTGCGTTTTATAAATATTCATTATTCGCAAATTAATGTTTATTTATTTTTTTTAATTAGTTGATAAAAATAGATATATTTTTTATAAGTTTTTAATAATTTACAAATAAATAAATATAAAATTTGCTTCTATAATATAATGCACTAAGATACGAATTCAGTAAAAACTAATTCGGTATAAAAAAACACTGAAATTAAATATTCAAAAGTGTTTATTTTAGAAGAGCTTATATAAAAGAGCTTCTTTTCAAAAGGCTTATCATAACCGAGTACAGTCTCTTCTTAGATTTTTTTAATAAACTTTCTCTAATTTTCTTTTGTAGCACGATAGTGATCATGATGGTCTCATTAATATCCATGAGCTCAAAAGTGTCATTAGCGCTGGCCTATGTCGGGATATACCTTATTATATTGCCTCGCAAATAATACAGAAAAATGACGCGGATAATGATGGTCATCTAAGTTTTGAAGAATTTTTTTATATGTCACAGCATAATAAATGGTTAATACAAAATATCATAATGGGTTACTGTCAGTTGGTGGTACCAGCACCACATCGCATCGAGGGTGATCAGATCGGTGAGTTCTTTTTTTAAATTAATAGTAAAATTTCGTTTTTAATAAATTCTTTTCGCTTTAAATTTACAGACGGTGCCTATGAGAAACAGATGTCAATTTGTCCACCTCCACTTACTATGGTTATATTTTCTCTGGTTGAAATAATTATGTTCTTAGTTGATGTCATATATTTTCAGTAAGCCGTTTGCTTCAAATCGTGTATGAGTACAGTCAGAGCTTAGGTTTTTTCTTTCACAGAGATGATCCAGAGAACAACAAAAAAGTGGGCGAAAGCACTAATGGTCCTGCCGCCACTCTCTTTATTTATAATCCTTACAAACGCTACGAAGGTTGGCGTTTCGTTAGTTACATGTTTGTGCATGTGGGCCTTATGCATCTGTGTATGAATTTAATTATACAGATATTCCTTGGGGTAGCTCTGGAGTTGGTACATCACTGGTGGCGTGTTGCTTTGGTATATTTGGCCGGAGTTGCGGCAGGTTCAATGGGCACTTCATTGACTAGCCCACGTATATTTTTGGCTGGCGCCTCGGGTGGTGTTTATGCATTAATAACAGCGCATATTGCTACAATTATAATGGTAAGTGCTGCAGAGGGCTTCTTGTGTCCTTTTCTTCGAAATTATCACTGATATATTTTATAATTCAAATAATTTAATTCAATGTATTCCTTTTGAACTTTATACAGAATTGGAAGGAAATGGAATTTGCTATTGTGCAGCTATTTGTATTTCTTATTTTCTGTTTTACTGACTTGGGTACATCTGTGTATCGTCATATTACGGATCAGAACGATCAAATCGGTTACATGGCCCATTTGTCTGGCGCTATAGCCGGTCTTTTAGTGGGCATCGGTGTACTGCGCAATCTGAAAGTAAGACGCTGGGAACGCATACTCTGGTGGATTGCGGTTATATTTTATTCTGCATTAATGTTGACTGGTATATTCATACACATTTTAGTGGGCGACTACTTTGCCAGACAACAGTTTAATTAGTACTTAGGTTGTGAAATTACGTTAAGAAGAATTTTTTATACACAACTAGAGAAGTTATGAACAGATGTAGAGTTAGCATTGACCAACAACCAAAGTGCCTGCTGTAGTACTCTTTATAACTTTAATTAGAAGGCTTTTCTTGCAAAACCTTCTGATAATCGTTAAAGTCAGTGAAGGCAGTACGGTGGGAGTTTATTTATTAAAATTGTACTACTATTATTTATTTATTATTGTGTTGAGCCTTATATGTATGGAAAGTGAATTGAATTTAATATTACTATAAAAATAGTAACTAGGTGTACAATTTTTCTAATTTTGCATATTTAGAAAAAGTTATGCTACCTTTTTAAAAATGAAATAGTTTCTTATGTTTATATATACTCGTAATAATCATGACACCGCTAGGCGTGTAAACACACTTAATTAATATTGAATACAGTGTACGCTACCTTTTTCTATGATTTTCTAAAGTAAATGTATATGGCAATAATTATATGTACGATATTTATTGCATTTAAAAACTGAAATTCATTTTGAAGTTGTAACGATATATAATAAAAAGCACAAATAAATAGAAGTGAAAAGCATTTATGAATTTTTACCTAAAATAAAAAACATAAATTTTACTTATCTTCGTTTTCCATCTACATACATAGCAATTTACCATTTTATAGAATTTTTGAATTAGAAATTTCCATAATGCTGTAAACACGTAGAAAGTCACTTAGACGACTTTGGTCAGTGCAACTTGTGAAAATATCATTGCCTCATATGTGAAACTATAAAAAAATAAAAAGTCTGTGCTGCGTCAAATGTAAAAATTTTGTCGTTGTCGTTGCTCTTGTTCTTCTTTTTTCTTTTGTTCAAAAACGATTTGACATTTGAATTTAATTATTTCAATTATAAAATCGGAAATAAAGTTTCTTTTGTATGTATTTAGTAATGACTAAAATTTATATTGATGTTAATTTATTAAAGATTAAAAATGTTAATACGTTATTGAGGAGAGACTTATTGAAAAGGTGAGGTAATACAAATCCAATGCAAACTTAAACTTTCTGCCAGCGCTTTATCGATAGCAGATTTTTGACCAGTCGCACCGACCAAAGTCGTCGACGACTTATCTATGTGTTTATAACTTAAAGCGTATGAAAATAATATTCAAAGGCTCACTCACGTCAGGGTGTTTACTGAATAAGGCTGTAATTAAAGACGGTCGACGTCTAAACCCTCCTAATTCGTATAGTATACATTATACATACTAACCTTTTTATAAATAAAACTAAGTGGAAATAATGAAATAGTTTTAGTACCTGTCGTTAAGTCGAGACAAAAACTACTTAATACAAATACTTTTACCAATGGGCTTCCTCAACAACCCAAAATATGTGCATAAATCGAAGTTTTTACAACCATGTCGTTGGTCTCACACGACACAAGCAGTTTGCGCAAACTTCATCCCTATAGTTCAATTGTTTTGCGCAACAGAACAAAATTCACCGCACACAACAGAAATAATTTGCACAAACCAACAAAATATCAAATCAATTGATTTTACGCTAAAATTATGCAAACAGCTATACACGGCACAAAAAATTGCACAAACGTCGCTTTTCGGCGTCTTGCGCAAAATTTGGTGTCGTTTAGGGCGTCAAATAGTCGTGGGGTACTTCCAGCTTCTGACACCTTCTGTTACTACTGCCTACTGAAATTGACAGTAAATAAAAACAACAAGGAGCCAATTCTCACGTATGCATATGCCCAACACTTAAACGTAAAAAATTCGTTAAAATCAGCTGTTGAGGTAGAGTGTTGCACCTCTAAGCTGCTTCATATTATATGGTAATAATTGCATAATTGTATTAATTGATTTAAAAAGCAAAATAATAACTTTTACTTGAATGTAAAACTATAGCAAAAAATTTAAAGTGAAAAAATTGCATTAAAGGTTTTAAAATCGATAGAAATTTTCTCTAATTCCGTCTTTTTCACAGCTGCAGTTGTCTAAATCTAGTTTCGTAGAGGTACCATAAAACTAGGAAAAGTCCGAAAATTAAATATCATGTTATCCTCAATATTTTATAATTTGTGCCGGAGAAATTCATCCAATGGACTACATTTCCAGACCTCCTGTATCACTTTAGGAGTAAAGTCTTTCGCTGACCGTAATAAGCAGCAAACACGATCAGCTTCTAAATGGTATCCGGATGCGGAATTTCTGAAACAATTTAATGGACCTGTTTTGTATTCGGATGATGACAAATCAGTGTGGAAAGTACCGCATTGGAATAGTAAGATTGCACCCGTTGAGAAAACCGTGCGTAATTTAACCATAAATTTTGGGCCACAGCATCCAGCTGCCCACGGTGTGCTTCGCTTAGTATTGGAACTTGATGGGGAGACTGTCATGCGTTCGGACCCGCATATTGGATTATTACATCGAGGCACCGAGAAGTTGATTGAGTATAAAACCTACACACAGGCCTTGCCCTACTTTGACAGATTGGATTACGTATCAATGATGTGCAACGAGCAGTGCTACTCCCTGGCTGTAGAAAAATTACTCAATATCGAGGTGCCGCTAAGAGCCAAATATATACGCACACTTTTTGCCGAGTTGACACGCATTCTAAACCACATTATGGCTGTGGGTACGCATGCTTTAGATGTTGGGGCTTTAACTCCATTCTTTTGGCTTTTCGAAGAACGTGAAAAGATTATGGAATTATACGAGCGTGTGTCTGGTGCGAGAATGCATGCCGCTTATATACGACCAGGAGGTGTTGCACTCGATATGCCATTGGGACTTATGGCTGATATTTATGAATTTGCAGCAAAATATGGCGAGCGTCTCGATGAAATTGAAGATCTATTGTCGACTAATCGTATCTGGGTACAACGTACCGAAGATATTGGCATAGTGAGCGCAGAGGACGCCCTAAATCTCGGCTTCAGTGGTGTCATGTTGCGCGGTTCCGGTATTAAATGGGACCTACGAAAGCAACAACCATATGATGCGTATGATTTAGTTGATTTTGATGTACCTATTGGAACAAAAGGGGATTGCTACGATCGCTATCTCTGCCGCGTTGAAGAGATGCGTCAATCGTTGCGTATTATTGACCAATGTTTGAATAAAATGCCAGCGGGCGAAATCAAAACCGACGATGCCAAAATTACACCGCCTTCACGCGGTGAAATGAAAACTTCAATGGAAGCACTTATTCATCATTTCAAGCTCTTTACCCAGGGCTTTCAGGTGCCTCCAAGTGCGACATATACCGCCATTGAAGCACCGAAAGGCGAGTTTGGTGTCTATTTAGTGGCAGATGGTAGTAGCCGACCATATCGGTGTAAGATCAAAGCGCCTGGTTTCGCACATTTGGCAGCTTTAGACAAAATCGGTAAGCAACATATGTTGGCCGATATTGTTGCTATTATTGGTACACTGGATGTAGTATTTGGTGAGATTGATCGATAAATATATTATAAGAGAGAATATCAAAAACAGTTGATGAATAAAAGTTGAGCTTTTAAATAAAAAAATTGAATTTTTATTAGTGTTATCACTAAATCTATACTAATATTATAAATACGAAAGTAAGCCTGTCTGTCTGTTACCTTTTCACGGCTAAACCGCTGCACGGATTATGGTGAAATTTTGTGTGGAGATTGCTGGAACCCTGACGAGGGAAATAGGGTTTCTATTTTATAAAAAGTCTACCTCTAAATGGGTGATGAAGGACTGTAGGGGAATTCAATCTCAATTTTAAATTGAATAAACATTGTGCTGAGCAAAATAGATGACAATAATAAATGAGCTTATATCGTGATAAAACACAAACAAGAAGTATCTTGGGCTCCGATTAAATTTCCCCTCACTTTCTCGCTGCGCATCGTTTCCAGTCCCTCTCTTCCTTCTTCAATTAAGTACGCGAACGTCTACAAATTGTTTTAATATTTACAGATTAAAAAATACATGTTCTGAATAACTTCTGGCTGGCCCTGAATAACTTAATCATCGCCTTGGTTTTGTTTAACTGTGTTTTATTTTGAACTTTTTATGCGACTATCTTGAGTCAGCAGAACTTATTTTACATTACAAGAAATCGAATTATTTAATTATAATTTTAGAAATACATTCCCATGCAAATACATATTTATTGTACATAGAGTGGCTCAGAATTTATTAAGATGATGTCAATTTCATTACATTGACAACTGACATTGTCCATTATTACAATTTTGATAAAGCAACGATACAAAAGTCGGGTAAATTTGATTGTTTACCCTTTTGAAATTTTCACAATAACTCAGTAAAGATGTAACGCCTTTATAAGATGCAACGCGAATTTCTATATATTTATATATGCGTTTTTTTCAAAGTTAAATTTAATATTAACTATTTTAAGTCTTTCAAATCAATATATGCATGAACAATAAAAAATTACACAGAATTCTTTCCCTTCCCACAGATTATAAAAGTATATCCCACTTAAGCTCTTAAAGCTACAAACTGATGAAAAACTTCAAGAATGTGTGAATCCAAATCAGACGTAAATAGTAGCGTTTCAAGTGTACTGCTGTATTTTTGCACTTGTTCGTGATGCTAAAAGAAAACTCAATTTTAGTAACAAAAACAATCATACTCAATAAATCATCATGATCATCATCATTCTTACCATAAGAAATACTTGCTGCAGACGCCCAATGGTCCAACGATACCAATCCGTATCGGGATCACGTCCGTCAGTATCCGAACGTACCAAATGTTCAGAAAGTATCATAATAAAACGTTGAAAAACAATCAAGAATAAACGCTTTTGATCAACATTTGCCGCTTCCAATTTTTCCTCCATGCGTTCAACCATCTTAGAAGTACATACAATTAAGAAAAATAAGAAAATGTTAAAAGAGTAATTAATAATTTAAAACCAAGCAACTGAAGAGCAAAAATAATACAATAATAAATACATAAAATGTATACATAAAAAGATTATTTAAACGAAAGTATATAATTAAGTAGAACGACCGTAGGGTTGTCATATCAAAGTAAGATTGTTTCTTTTTTTTTTCTGACAGGAAATCACCGAACCATGAAGTAACAGTATGTTTCTTTAGCATACTTTGACAGAGTCTTTAAATTACATCAATTTTAGAGATTGCACTTAATTTATGAGTAAATTATTAAGATTTTCCTTTAAACCAAAGAGGCTAAAAATGATGTAACAATGTATAGTGTAAACTAAGACGCAAGGGCCTAAAAAATTTTGCCCTTTAGTAATTATCATTCAATCATTTTTTTGGTCTATATAACGAGGAAACGTAACTACGATCCAAACAAAAAAATTAATGGTAAATGCAAGAAATGAATATTAAAGATAGATTACAAACTATATGAAACTTGTAATTGCTGTATGTTAAAATATAAGGAGATCAAATTAATTTTCTTTGTAAACTTTACCTCTTCAGTTGGTTTATCGCCGTGACTAATGGGTTTCTTACGTTTCATTGCGGTCTCGTCTTCAGACTCACTCGAGGAAGTATCTGCCTTCGCCAGTTTTTCCTTAGAAACATTTAATTCTGAATCTAAAAAAACAGACAGGAAAGAAATCATAATAGTATAGATTTTGAGTTCTTACACACTTTGTTGTGTACTTAGATGAGCTTAGAATCGTTTATACATACTCAATTTTATAACATGTTTATTCATTTTTCTAATGGTCAAGTGTAGTATTTCCCATAAATACATTTTGGTGAATTCACCCGTCATTTCCTTAGAAAAAATCCAAGTTGCCACCGCCGAACAATCAACTACTTGTGTTTTTAGTAATTTATCAATGATGACGACCATCATTTGTTGATGATTTTGCCACAATTCGAAAACATTATGGAGTATGCAGATCTGTGCTTCTTCGGATTCAGCCAATGCCTGAAAACGTACAATAATAGGATGTAAAATTTTTAAGAAATTGTAAAAATTTTTAAAACAAAACAATTCTAGCAAATTTACATCATTCAACCAACAAACCTTAAAAACTAAATGGAATTTAGAAATTGCTGCGAAACTGTGCGAAAATGATTTGGAACCCAAATTCAATAGAGTCTGAACGAATACATCGATTTTCAAAGGATTAAATGATGTCTCGGCCATATCCTGATCAGCATTTTCACCGGAATTTGGCAACTCTTTGAGTATGTTTATAACCTCTTCCGGTGTACATTTTTGGCGTATAGCAACCACCAGTTGATGTGCAATTTGTGTGCCAGCGAGAGACGCTGAAAAGGAAACGAAAACATTTCAAGAAAACGTTAATTATTACGCACGTATTAAAGTAAAAATAATAAAAACTAAATTTTTATTAAAAAAATGCCTTACGAAAAAAAAACGCTTACGAAGCGTAAATTATTACGCTTACGATTAACGCTGTTGGGTGACAAATACTAGTATATGTAATAAAAAGAAGAAGTCAGTCAGAAAGACTTGTTAAGTGTACCTGCCACCACCGAAATTAATTGAATGGAGTGTGGAAGAAGAGCCCTCGCCGCCAAATTGCTTTACTGCATACGATATGAGACGGCGAGCACCTGTTAGCGATACATTTCGAAAAGCTCTAGGTGGGTGCATCGCAAACATTATGTATTTCAGTTTTTATGTTGTAATCAACTTGAATGCCAACTGCCGCCACTCCTCCTCGGCATTCCTCTAACGGCTTTGGTGGTTATCATTTGAAACTACCGCGTCGTGTGGCAAAAGCAGTAGCAGTTAGTGAAAAACCTTTTCTATTTGATGCGAATACGAATATGCTGCTCGTTGCTGCTGCTACGATTCAATTAACAATGCTAAACATTCAGAGAAGCAGAAAATTTTACGAAATTTATATCAATGCAACACAAATTATGGAAAAGAAACTACGTTGGAGTGACGCTAATGATTTTTTGGCATGGATTGTTAATGCTTTTAATATTAAAACATGTCTTGTTACTTAAATACTCGTACTACCTGGCAATAAATTGTTCCTAACTCATCATAAATACACGACTATCTTTCAAAAGGGTTAAGGTTCTATCAGGGCACGGTAAAACTTACTATAACTATTGTTTTTCTTTAACTTTAATGATTATGTACGAGTGTTAGAAAGATTATGATTATGTATTTGTAGAAAGTGTTCCTAGAGATAAAAGGGCTAAAAGAGGAGAGCTAATTCAAATTCCGACAAAGTGACAAACTATAATAAATTATTAACAAAAGCATTAATAGTAGAAAATATACAATATGTACAAAGGGCACCAAACCAAGAAGGTTACATTCGATGATGGCATTTGTTTGTGGAGCGACCAACCGTACCTGCTTGCAGACAATGAATATTATTCTCAGGCAACTCGCAATTGCTGCTAAAATGAAGATGAGAATATTAAGTAATAAAATAAAAAATTAGCATTTTTCTCTTGTTGCTGTGTGAATAATTTTGCTTTTAATAACAAATTAATGATAAAGTACTAAAAAACATTAAAAATTTTGTTAATGAAATTTGAAAGGTAATTATTTGTAATTTTGAATTTTATAAGTTTTAAAGCTAATCATTACATACTACATACACTTATAATGTCTCTAAATATTTGGAAAAAATCGGTGAAGGTTGAAAATGTTGAAAACGAAAGAAATAATTTAATTTTTTAAGCACGAAAAGCGATTTTCATTCAAAGAGAAAATCTCTGGAGAAAATCCTGTTCACGGCTACGATTTGATTTCAACTTTTATACGATTCTTTACCAAAAAACTGAACACATTGAACTTCAGCGAAGCCTAACTAACGAACCCTGCCATCATCCACAAGAAGAAGAAAAGAAAGAAAATAATTTCCTTAAAATTGTCTGACTCGACTATTACTTACTGCAAGCATCACCAGACTTACAGTCACATACACACCCCCACAGCAGGGCACAGGTCTTCTTTGCAGCCTTACGAAATTTTACATATTTTTATGTTTCAGTCTTTGGTTTTACTTGGGTAAAGCATTGTTTTTTTTTTCGAGGGACTTTTGGCTTCACGCATAGCATACCGTTTTGCCTTCGTTGAGTGCACGGCATAACTCACGGCACGGAATATTATCTGAACTGCAGCCTGGAACATGGCTCAGTTGTGTTTATTTACGCGACCCGTTCAGTCTAAAAGTTTTCGCCAACTTTTTGAGAGATTTTATTGTTCTAATTTGCTTTGAGTGAACTTGTCTCAAGAAACAGCAGAGACTGACTACAGCCTCGGTCGTGCTCTGTACTAATGCACACACTGCGGCCATGGATTACAACAAACTTGTGTGCATGCTGCAATTGCTCTCTCTCTGCAGCGTTGTAAGTGCATGCCGGATGTGTTGTGCAAAGATTAAATAATAACGGTGGCTTATTTCAAATGAAATAGGCTTTTTTTCGATTTATGAAATATGTACATTAGAAATAGAAGAAAAAAAAACGAATGAAACCGTCTCATTCTTATCAGTTTTCTAAAATGTTTGTATGAGGTCGTTTATCTTTCCTTCTTTAATAGTTTGCTAAAGTCAACGGACGTGATTTAGTGTTAACGCCTAAGCAGGATCTTCAAAGAAATGGTAAAAGTCTTTATTATGTGGAAGATGTTGATCGGGCGAAAAGTATGCCAATTCCTTGGGAGAATACATTGAAACATGTTGTATTTGTAACGCTTTTCACAAACCTGGCTACAGAAGCTGCAGCCGGAAACTTAAGGTAGTAGTGACGATATTCACAGCACTTTCGATATACGATATACGAGGTCTGTTCAAAAAGTATCCCGAATTTTAAATTCCCGCGGGCTACGTATATTCGATTTTCAATTTTTTTGTGGCATTTATGTTGGTACTCATGTCCCTCAATTATGCTGACAAGTTCTGTCACTTTGAATGTTCAGTTAATTTTTTAAAGCTATTTTGCTTGGACGTGTTTGGCTCGTCTTCGATTTTTGCCAATCATGCCGATTGGGTTGATTGAACTTTGGTTTTCACGTCATAACCATATACTCATGATTCGTCACCAGTTATGACCCTCTGGAGGAAATTTGGGTCATCGCGGACAGAGTTCAACATCTCCTTAGCAATGTTAATACGATGCTGTTTTTGGTCGAAATTTAGTAATTTTGGTACGAATTTCGCGGCTACACGTCTCATGACCAAATTATTGGTACAAATCGAATGGCACGAGGCAATCGATATGTATAGGTCCTCAGCAACTTCTCTAACGGTGATTGGACGATTGGCCAATATTATTTTCTTCACTTCATCAATGTTTTTGTCTGTTGACTCTTCGTCGTTTACATCTTCTCGGCCTTCTGAGAACATTTTGTACCACCGATAAACGTTGCTTTGGTCCAAGATAGCTTCAACATATGCCACAGTCAACATTCGCAATGTGCCCACAAAATTTGATACAGATTCTTTGATCCATTTTATGGAATAGGCAAAAATCGAAGACGAGACAAAACACGTCCAAGCAAAATAGCTGTCAAAAATTAACTGAACATTCAATGTGGTCGAACTTGTCAGCATAAGTGAGGAACATGAGTACCAACATAACGCCACAAAAAAAAATTGAAAATCGAATTTACGTAACCCGCGGGAATTCAAAATTCGCGATACTTTTTGAACAGACCTCGTAGTCAGTAATTAGCAATTCTCTTTCATCTCAAAATTGGCTAATTACTTTTTTACATGACGTTTAGTTTATTTGTCTGTCTATTCTTACTTTCCATGTAGAGACGAGATACACTGTCAGTTATTTCTATTTTCCTTCTAAATAAGGCCTTTCCGAATGAAAGAAGACCTCGCCTTAACAGCTTAACAGACAAAAAAAAAGCAGTAATTCTTTGCCGTCAGTTCTAAATTTTTAATTTGGATAAAAGACGAAGTCGTTACACGAAAAAGTCGTTACTGTCGGTTATTGATGTTAAAAATATCCTTAAAGATTTAAAAAGTAAAGAGAAAGCTGCTATAAAAGCTTACGATCTTATTCTTAATAAAATATTGCCATTCTTAATTTAAACTTAAGATTATTTCAACATAAATGCACATAAAATTTCTCCTTTCTCTTCAGTAAACTGCGTGAGTACAACAATTTTGTACAATCACCCTATATTCGGCATAACAATTCCGTCATCGCACGTTTTGGTGACATTATAACACTCGCCGAGGGACGTTTGGAATTCGCTGGTGGCGCCAATAGCGATTATCGTTTTATTGAGGGTCTTTGTGATTATCAGTGCGAAAAGCAAGACGTTGTGGCCCTTTGGCAAATTCAGAAAATTCGTCATCGTGATGCTCATCGCACTTATCGCTATGAAATGAAATATAGCGTTAGTCCTTTGCGTCATCCGGCTGACTTGGGCGCTTTTAAGAGCAGGGACGAGCTAAACTTTCCACGCACAAGAGCACAACAAGTTTATATACAAAAAGATGATGATTATCCGCAAAATTTTAAACATTTCAATTATGATGAAGGGCATCAATATTTTGCTAAACGTCGTCTGGACAATAAGGGCGAACGGAGTTTTAGACAAGTTTCATCATATGCCAACGGCGACTTTAAGCGGCAAGCAACACCCATACCGCAGCCGACTTTCCTGAGAAGTAGTTTTTTGCCAGCACCGCCGTCTCTGGCTGGCCCGCAGAGACTTAATATAGGCGAATACATTAAAGGCTATGATGGCAACAGAAAGCAATCAACGAAAATGGAGTTGTGGCCCAATCTGGTCAATCGTATGAGTTTTCATGCACCTACAACCTTTCGTCCGGCTTATGATTTAAAATATCTGAAACCGGAAATTCACCAACATGCTACCCACACAGCGGGCGAAGTTCAATTCTCCGATAGCGACCAACAACAAACATACAGCAGCGTATTTTCGCCGCCTTTAGTAACACATCATTTCCATCATCATTTTTATATGCCACCCAGTGAAGAGAGTAATCCACAGTCCATCGCAGCAGATCAGCATCACCAGCGACAGCTTCATAGTCCAAATAACACACACCATACGCCAGGTGTACATTATCAAGTACCAACACCTCTGAAGCATTTGTCACCCTCAGCGTATCATTTCATGAATATTTATGAACATCCTCCATCACACGCCGCCCCGCAAAAGCTGGCAATACCCATTGACCAGCAGGAGGAGGAAGAGCCACCATTAGTACTAAAACAAGACTTAGTGCAGTTACCACCGGCGCCCACTTTGCGAAAGCCTCACTTCTATGAAATGATTCCCATAAGTATAGGCCCTAAAGTACCGCTCTTTATATATCCGGCTCCAGTGGCGGAGGAGGAAAACGAAGAGAATGAGACAACACAACGTAGCGGTAATAAACCATTTGTACAGAGCGAGATGTTAAATGTGGGTACAATACGTTATTCTGAACCTGATCCGCTTTACACTCAACCAGCTGAAAACAATGCGGCTTCACAATTAGAAATGCCATTCATTCAATTTCAAGAGCAAGAAGCATCACATACCGCGTCTTACAAGAGTAATTCAGAAACGCCAAATGCAGCCAACACGATACAATTACCGCCACCAGCAAAGCGACTAGATGTCCATGGAATACTAGAGTCTTATTTAAACAACAAAACGCATGATAACATTTCCACAGTTCAGTCCGAATTCTTCTCTGATCACGTAAAAGTGTTTGATCAGGAACAAGATTCGAGTTCCAAAAATATTAAAATCTCCACCGAAAAGACCAGTTCCAGCACTGTCAGAACCGAAGCAACTTCTACACTCGAAAGCACCGCTTCAAAAACTGAAGCCTCTTCATCCTCATCGAATGGACTAAACTCGCTTACAACTAATACGATACCTATACTAAAATTAAATAACATCAATACTCTTGCTATAACACCGTCGTTTTTAATAGAGGGTGGTGCGGTGGTCGGGACTGAAGGAACTCCTGGAGTTTCCGATCAACTGATTGTGGAAAAAAGTAATAATCCTTTGGCTGAAGTAACTTCGGGCATGAATGAGGTTCAGAAACTTTCAATTGAACAAAATACCATGAAAATGGAAACATCTACTTCAATTGAAGAGGTCAAAAATACCCCAGGAACTACCACTACAATGATAGCATTAATTCATCCAAATACCAGCAATCCAAACGATACTTTTAAACAGCTCGGTAGTCATTTATTTATTTCAACTTCTACAACACAAACTCCATTGCGCACATTGGCACGTATTCGTCTCTCCCAATCACGTACAACTACCCAACAACCTGTCTTGAAATGGATGCCCCGTCGACAAGAAAACTCTTCTGTAAGAGCGAAGAAACAACTTCTAGAGACTGAGGATAACTTAATTAGGGAAGGCGTGACTGAAAATGCTTTGAATAGAACGAATGCCGAAAACAGTGCCAGAACAGTGCCGGCAGATCAGATAAAAAAGAGTGGAATATTAAATAAAATGTATGAAGTATTAACACAAAAATCTGTTAGTAAGTCTATAAGTATTAAGATTGGAAACAATGGTGAAGAGATTCCCATCATAGAGGATGATGCAGAGAATGTGGTACACAAGAAAATTGAATGAAGTTTAGAGAAAATATTTAAATTTTAATTATAACATGTATATGACAATATCACAATATGTTCAGCTTTTAAAATTTTATAATTGTTATTTATTTTATTTTATTCGTCGTATTTTATTTTATTATAAAAATAAAATTTTAGTTAACTTACCTGCTTCTTCTTTAGCGTATTTATAGTTAGGTTGTGGAGGTGCTGGAATTAATTTTGCATATGGTTCCGGCATCATTTCTGTAATACGTTGATGATAGGACAATCTAAATAATAAAATGAACACCATATTAAATTCTATGAGAAACAAAACTTTTCGGAATTTTACAACTTACCTTAGACATTTTTGTAATACTTCCTGAATAAATTTAGGTCGCGGATGCTCTGGATCCAATAACAAACAACTATCCCATTCTTCCCAAGACCAGGTAAATTTGAAATTGCTCAAATGGTAGGAAAACCAATTAACAAAACGGTCAAAACAGGAGGTATTCATTGAATCAATACGCATAAATAGAATCTCTGTTGCTTGCGCCAACACTTGCGGTAGCGTAGCTGGTTGCAACTTGCACAACTCAATTAATATCGAACCATAAACAATGTCCAGGTAGCGTGGTACTGGCATATGGAACAATTCTGCAAATATTACTTCCACTATGCAATATTCGAGCGGGATTTTGTTTTTATAAGGAAAAGCAAGCAACTGAGCGGCACAATCCTTCCGTTCCAAATAGTGCGTCTCGATGATGTGATGCAAATGCTCTTCGATTAGAAAGCGTTCAATCGAATGAGCTCCTGGTAAATTCGGACCATCAGGACAATCAGTATAGTCAAACATGCGATATACCACCCAAGGCATTGGATAGCCGAATGACTCATGATGTGGTGGAGGGCTGATTTGCGGCAGATTGTGCTGTAAAGCTTCACACAATATCGAATCGAATGCTAGATAAGGACGTGGTATGTGTTTCTCGGCCCAATTATCCTGTCGTAGTTTGCGTATTTGTGCCCACAAGCAGTCCAAATATTCCTCCTGAGGGTGGGGCGCATCTACAGACCAAACACGCAGCGCATTGTGATGCTTCTTAGAACGTTTATTAAGATAAACCTCAATACGTAACAAAAGACTTTCCAATGAAGACTCTTTTTTTTCATAAAGATCACGTCCAACCCACGGTAATGTAGAAAGCACAGCAAAAACGAACCAATCCCGACGAGCCTGCGGTGCAGTATCATCATTTGAAATGTCTATCATGGTATCTAGCAGTTGTAGTAAGCTAGAAGCGGATATAACGTGACAGTTGACCAGGTCAGCTAAAAAACGAAGAGAATAGCGAGCAGCATCCCAGCGACATAGCTTCAAGCTTTCTTTAAACGTTTTCACCATGTGGTCGACGAACTCTCCGCCAAACTTATAATTCTTAGCATTTAACAAGCCCACAAGAGTTGTATAAATGGTACATTTTTCGGGCATTTTCACAGCACACTCGGAGAGAATACGTAGAATTTTTAAGCGAAAAGTCCCCAGATCGGCCTCCAACACTGACACCAGGCCCTCCAGATTTGATTCAACCGAGGACGTGCTGCGCTCGCCCACACGCAGTATCAGCGATTCCAAGCGATCCTCAATCTCTTGATTTTCGGAAACCCTACGACGCTTCCTGCTGCGATGATCTACAATAAAAATGTCGGAGAAAACATCGACTTGGGAAATTATGTTTTATTTTTAGGTTAAAGTTTTTTGCACCCACCGTAGCCTTCTTCGTCACCATCATGAGGTCTTCGTCGATTCATAACTTTTCGTTATTATTTATTGCACAGATGCTAATAAAACACCGTCTCTTATCTAACTCGGCCTTAAAAAACAAAAAAATGTGAAATTTTACGGAAACTCCTGCGCCGAAAGCCGACGACGCCTTGTCAAATAGGAAAACAAATTTACTAAAACGTCAAATCTTCGGCCAATGTACATTGAAGCGATCAGTCTGAAATGAGCTTTAAAAGCAGCCTTTAGGTTCGTTCGTTTAGGTACTAGAAATCGTCCAGTTTAAACAATTTGATGCTTTTTTCTTTGCTTTCACTGTTTTTTACCAGAAAGGTAAATGAGCATTTATATATTTATATATGACCTATTATATAATACATACTGTTAAACTGACAGTAACACTAAAATTAATTTAATAACTAATAATAATAATAATTAATAAATAATTTTTTGTATATGTTAAATATTTAAAAGAAATTTTCTTACTTAGAAGTTTAAAAGTGTAAAAAATAAATCTTTTAGAATCCTTTCGAATCCTCTAAAAATGTTCGATTGTTTTGCCAAATTGGATTTTTATTCATATCATTTGGTGGCCTTACGTAAATAACTTCAGACTATTGTGATTGACCATATGGTTGCATTAATTGCAACGAGCGCATATAAAAACATGCATTAAAAAACCGATTCGGGGGTGTAACCGAAATTGTTATTTTTTATTACCACGTAGCTGAAGAGAAACAGATACTGCTTAGATGGGTTTACATGTTATGTGGAATGTATTATAGTGTTTTTTAAAATAAACACACTGAAACCTTTGCAATGGTTTCCATGTCAATTTTTGTTAAAATACCTTAAAAAATAAAGCTGTTAAAAATAAAGCAAAAAACCTTCTCTCTGATATCAATATTTATTCAAGTAAATCGTACAATTAACATTAATTGGTACGACGTATTTATGAACGTGTGTGGATCTGTATAGAGCTTAGTGTTTATACCCTACACCCGAAGGGATGAGGGTATATTCACTTTGTTCTTCCGTTTGTAACGCATTAAAGGAGGCGTGGCAGGTATAGAAAAGTATAGTAAATATATATTCTGGCTCAGAATCACCTCCTAGTGATTTAGCCCTGTCCGTCCGTCTGTTTGTCCGCCTGTCTGGGGAAATCACGATTGCAGGAGAACGAGTTGAGGTATCGTCATGAAATGGTACGAATATTATTATTTGTTATCCTACGCTGTTTGGTATTGAAAATGGGGAAAATCTGACCAGTGCCGCGCCTACTTAATATAGCATATATGAACTAATTCGTGCTTATGTCTCAATTTCTTAGCTTGTAGAGCGAATTTCGGCTAAAATTTTATTTCCGAGTCCACCATCTTAGAATAATATATACTCTCAAAAATGGGCGTGACACGCCTGCTTATATACTATACCATATAATAAGGTGTTTGGTAGGAAAAGCGGTGTTGTGGATGAGTTAATAGATCAAAATTTACTCCCTGTAAATAAAAAGAAAGTAGGTGTCGCTCGCCCACTTTTGAGAGCAGGCCGAAGATAACGCTCTTACTTGTAATTACATTTATAGTTATAGCTGCATTTCTCCTTTAAGTTTATTTGTTTTTGTCATATTTTGTACAGCTGGTATATTTTATAAAAATATTTCAGTGTGTCAATTTAAGTATAATTATATACTTAATACGAATATGAAAATATTTAAAAACGTACACCTCAAGTGTATTCTTTCAATTTACTACATGAAAATTAGTAAAATCAAGATTTAAAATCGAGTTGCAAGTCTAGCAAACAATTCTTCAAAGGGCCAAAATACGCCACTTTGAGGTTTTAATTAGAAGGTTGAAATAGAAATTTTACCTCTTTCTAATCAAGGAAAGAAATTAATATAACTATAATTACATATTTTACATAATTTTTTATAAAGCAACAAATCGCCAAAATTATGAATTAATGAATGATAAATCAGGGAAATTAAAAAAATAGAATTTTTTACTGTAATTAACTAAAATATTTTAATTCACCGGAGCCTTTTGATTCTAAAGACCGTTTTCAGTTCAGTTTTTGCACTAAAACACTAGTTTAAACATTTATTTTCTGCAAATGTTTTTGCGTGTCCTCTTTTCCTTTGAAAAAAATCACTCCATTACATAATCATACCAGTCATGAAAGCTATTTGGATATGCTGAAGCCTGTGCAGACTCGTCGTTAGATCGTTGGAGTTGAATATGTTTATATGTCGAGGTTGTCATTGCCTGTTGTTGTTGTTGTTGATGTGTATGAAACTGCGTTAAAGGGTTCAGTGTAAGCAAAAGATCGTTAGCACTTGTGTTGTGTAAATCATCCGTTGTATGATCGTCCGTTTTCTTACGTTTTAAAAGTGCCGAATGTAATTCACGAGAACAGCTATGGCCACGCGAGTGCGATCGCTGTACTTGAAGAATAGGCTCATATTCGTATAATTGACTTGTGTAAAAGCGATCCAAATCAGCCTTTTTATAAAATTCTTTGAGTTGTAGGAAGGCATCGCTAAAATAGCAAGATACAGGAGTTAAAAAACTTAGCGATCTTAAAACGAATCATTCTATTACTTACTTAAAATTTATATTATTTTTATACATCAAATAGGCGACAATAATTGTCAAACACTTCTGCTCACCGCCGTTGCAGTCAATTACCAGAAGAGTACCGCTTGCCCGTAGAGCTTTGTTAATGAACTTCACCGCGCGATAGCAATTGGGTAGAACCGTTGTAAGATAGGAGTTTTCGCCGAAATTCAAATCAATTGTTTCAAATTCTTTGCCAAAATTCAATTGTGAACTAGCATTGTAAGTGAGATCTGCTTCAGTTTGACGATCAATATCTAGATCGGCTTGAAGCGATAGTTTGACCGTTGCTGAGGGATAATACAACTCCTGGATGTGCTTATCAATGATGATAATGTGTGTAAATCCATGTGCAAGTAAATTGTCTTTATTCCAAACAATGAAATTCTTAGCAAGATAAATTCGTGGCATAATGCTCTCAATTGCTAAATGGTGTCCTGTTGGTGTTGTTGACTGTATTAACGCTGTGGAAGTGGAATCTCTGGCAGCTATTGTTAGCATTGTGCGTTTTGAGTTTAATTGATCTTGCTGATCGGAATGGTTGTGAGTTAAAGCATTGACCGTATTGCAATGCATTTTGGCAAAATTGTTGAATATTTTATTGTTGAAAAACGGTTATAAGGCAGTGTCTGAAATAAACATTTGTTGGTCAGGAGGAAGCAATTTAAGTATAATTGTAATAAAATTGTAAATATATTTTTGTAAATATAGTTTCCTTTAAATTATAGCAAATTTAAATGAAGGACATCAAATTGAAACACTGATCCCTGAAGGCTATTGATACCAATACTTCAATAATATTGAAAACTGGTAATGACCTCATTTTTGGGCGAGAGCGTGGTTTTCAGAATGAAAAGGGATATCCCAAATTTGATTCAGGTAAAATGATTGAGTAGCCACTAGAAACACTTGTCCATTATATAACACAACTCCTCAAATGCATACTTTTTGTTAAGATTTTTTAAATTATTGTAGCTTCTTGAGTGCAACACACGCTTTTCTTCTCAGAACAAAATACAAGTAATAATATTGTAGATTGTAAAACTTTATATTGTATATTGTCGAATGAGCTCCCGGTAAACTAATATTGCGCCTTTTTCTTACTTATTAGATATCAAATTATCTGCATGCACACTACAAAATAATTTTCGCACGCGGGAAAAATAAAATTTGCAACGTTTGTTTTTCCGCGTATATGAAATTACCTGCGCATATTCCTTTGAATTTCTTCAATTCGAGTAAGGAATTTTCGAAATACAATTTACTGTTTAGATATTTTGATTTCCAAACATTTCATTCTATAATATCTTTTCCAATCAATCACCCAATATAAAAACACAGTCATTAATAGGATATTAAATTACTGCAGGAAGAAGAGAAATCTACTATGGCAATTTAAATGTCAAATTTTGACATTTCATCATGTTGGGGCTGTTGTGAAAAAGCGGTTCTTGGAGTCGCTTGAACAATACAATTCACAATAAATATACAGGTAACCCTCGGTTTACGCCGGTAATACGTACCGTAAAACCGGCGTAAAACGATCCTAATTTCACACTAGAGTATAGGGTTTGGTTCCACATTAGTGAATAATAAGCAAAATAATTTTACTTGTTAATACATACAATGGAAATCAAAATTGTTCATATTATATAATTTTTTAAATGTATTTTATTATAACGGAAAGTTTAAGGTTTTGAAAGAAATATTTTAAAGGGAAATCAAATTTAAAAGTTTCTGATATCTTAAATTTTTTGGATAAAAGAATCTAATTGTATTGATCTTTGTTTTATTTCTTTAAGAATTTCTGAATATGGTCGAATAGATGCGATGATGCTCCTTACTTTTCTCAAATGTCATACGTGCCGGCGTAAGCACGAAATCCAAAGCGGTGTAATTGTAAATTCGGCGTAATTGTGAAACCGGCGTTAACCGAGCGTCAACCTGTAATTTAAATTAGATATTAGCAAGTATTTTAATTTAAATATTAGTAGATTACTTTAATTTTTTTTAGAAGTAAGTCATTGATATAACATCGATAAAGTTTAGTAGTATAAGTATTCTGGCCGATACTATTTTAATTTTGAAGGATATCTGGTGCCGGCCCAAGATGTTTTGCAGATTTTCTTTGGCAATTGTCATCTTTGTTATCTTTGTCATCTTGACAAAGGCAATTGTCAGCCAGAGATCTGGCGGCAGCAAAGCAGCATTTGATGTGTTCGGACTTTAATAAGTTCTCATGTTTTTTTAATGAACTGAAAACCCAGTTCATTACACGAGTTTCCCCAGTTCGTTTTCTTCTGAATACTTTTTACTAGAGGTCTGCATGGATCGTCTCAAAAGCACTTTCGAGATACACAAAAACGTTTGAGCATTGACTGCAGAGTATCTTCTGATTATTCGAATCCAATACGACTGAACGAATACTCTGCTGAAAATTCTACACTAGACGACTCGAAAGAAAACGATTATTCGTCGTTTATGAATTGGAAGGGCACTGAATAAAGAAATACTCATATCTCGTTGATTCATTTTTGTTTGTGGAATCCATGAAAATACGTTTTTTTCACTTTACGCGTAGGAAAAAAAAGGAAAGTTTTTGTTTCTTTTCTATTTGTTGAAGTTTTTGTTTGTGGAATCGAAAGAGGTAGTCGCTGGTCTTTGGAGTTTGAGAAGTGAGAATGAGGGATGGTTTTTTCATTTTTTTATTTGCCGATAATTTTCTTCTCGCCAGTAATTTCTCGTTGATCCATTGTTTTTTCGTTGTTTGAAATTTTCCTTTCTTGTCGTAATTTGACGTTGTTGTTACATTATTCATTCGTGTGTTCTATTCAAAAACGCAGCTACACTATCTTTCTTTTACTATTCCTATTATACGAGTATTTGTGTTTTGATTGGTTCCGGCTGCCGACTTATTTTCTTTTGACAAACCTGGTAAGTGTGATTGTCATTTAGTGCCTAGCTGTTTTCAAAACGACTTATGCAGCTCTCTATTGTAAACGCACAGACACTACGAAACTCATAGCGTATGTTTACATACATATATTTCAACTTCTCTTACGTTTTGAAGACAGCTAGGCCCAAATCGAAAGGACTACTGTTTTGTGACTGCCATATGAAAATCCAAATAAACAACAAAACTGTGGTGCCTTTATCCGACCGACAGTAATTTTGACTGCTTGTTCGAAAATTTGCAGTTGCAGTTTTACTGTTGATGGATTTCTATCTCGTTCCCTCAGCTTAAACTCCAAAAAAACGAAAGAAACGAAAACAACTCTCCCTCTTTCCCTCCGCTCAAACTCCAAAAGCATACTTACTAATTTTTTCATGTACATAATTATTGTCTTTTTCTTACTTTGTTTTTGTTGTAAATGGTCCACAAATTGTGGCCCCGAACAACGATTGAAAACAATGAAAAAATTTTCTACTACATTTTCGAGAAAAACGACAAGAAAAAAAGATAGAGAGACGAAATGCTAATTTTCTAACTAAAAGCCTAGGAGTCGGCTGAACGTATGTATGTATTTATTATGTATGTGCACTTCGTATGTGTATCCTTCTCTTATATCTATTTAGCAATAATTGGCATTAAAACTGTTTTTGTTTTGATGACCATTTTGTTTTTGTTTACAGCAGAGCATCAGCAATAGAGACTGTTGGTGCAAATCTGATGTTTTGTAAACTTTTACTGCTAAAACGTTCTGTGTTTTTTTAAAGTCATTTTAAAACAGCTTGTGCACAGCTCTAATACGCATTAGAGAGATGCATGAGAGTGTCACGAATGATTTAAAACTGACAGCAACATTTTTGCGTCGATGCAGTGCTTCCATTTGATTTCGAATCAAGCCGCGACTATCAATAAAGAAAGCATATGTGGCAATGTTTTCAGCAGCGCTTCCAAAAGTCACCGCTTGATTTGAAACTTGTAAGACGTCTTGAACAAGCCTTCGAGACGTCTCATGCAGTCCTGTAATACGCACGCCAGTATGAGTGTGAGCCTGATTCTTTACGCTAAAGTTTCATAAAGTCCGATTGCGTGCGTATGCGTCAGAAATTAGTTTTACGTTCACTTTTCGAAAAAAATGTCAACATCTTTTTAACTTTCTTACCTTCAGGATTGTTAAACATTTCCATAAATCTTCCAAAGTATATATAATCAATAAAAAATTTTAATGGCAATTAAGCATCTGTTGCTTTATTTTACTGAACGATACATTTTGTACATACTAAACCACGAATCAAATAATGTACATATGTATGTAATGAGTCATTTCAAATTTGATACTCTTTTCGCATTATGTGATACTTTGATATCACATATATTTATATTTTGCATCCATACTATCCAAACATATCCGCGATATCAAATTCCCCTACATTGAATTCATCTGCTGCGTCATAGTCGTCGGACTGAGTCCAAAAGGGTTTATCTAAACACTTATAGAAATATATTTTAAGCAATCCACAATCGGCCGCAGTCATATAATCGTTTTGCTAGAAAGATTTTAATTGTTATGCTTTAAATTGTTCAATGAATCCAATGAAATTAATGCAACTCACGTAAATCATATTTCTATTTACACCCGGTTCAGCAACGAAGAATACGCAAGGCCCTTCTCCCCGTTCACTCTGTGTTGATTCCAATACTTGAATCACTTTTAATACAAACTGATCCGTAATTCGGACGCAACCTTCTACATTCACTTTCTTCAACTTAGTACAACTCTTAACCAACTGAAGAAGACCTTCATTCGTAATTGATCGACAATCCTTTAGCACAATTTCCTCAAGATTTTTCAATTCTTTTAGTTTATGCAAGCAGTCATCTGTAAGGTCTACATTGTTAAGACAGCTGAATTGTTTTAAATTTATAATTCGCCCTATATGGGATGCACTTTTAAAATTAACACGATTGCTAGCGAAAATGTTAAGTGATTCTAAGGTTTCGGCTTTATGTTCCGCTAGAAGTTCGAACAGTTGAGTGTGCAGTGGTGCTTCCGACTCGGGCAGAATCTCCAGATTTTTAAGACTGGGCAGAAGAGCAATGCATTTGTATTGCAAAGCTGGCGAAGAGATTTTAAGAGATTCCAAATTGCGGCAGTGCTTAAGCATTTCTCTCGAAGCATCTTCTAACAAATTTAGGCAATCTTGAATATCAAGCGATTGAAGATTTTTTAGAGACCTTATAATTTCGATAAAGTGAGAAGGTTTTATGCAATAGCAGCCATGAAGATCTAAAACTTTTACAGTTGTGAAACGCGCAATGTACTGACCTGCACATTTAAAAATATGGGACGGAAAACAATATAGTTTTTAAACTCGTAAATAGTTTTCTTATAATTAAATACCTGTTACAGTATAATTTTTGGCCACTGACAAAAATTCTAGTTTTGGTAATTTCTCTAACGCTAAAATAGCGTCGTCATCAAGCGAGCAGTCTGGTAATTCCACAACAGTGCAAGTCTGTAATTTCTCAAAAAGTTTCAATAGAGTGGAATATTTTAATGCGCTCGAGTAAAAGTTGATGTGTTTTACATTTGTACAAAATGTACCAATAAACTCGATGAACCGATCACGACCTTTATAAGGAACAGCTCCCATTAGTGCCTCTACATATGGACCGGCTACCAGAAAGAATTCTCTGACTTCCCTAAAAGTTAAACTCCACAGTCGGTCAAAGTAGACTTTTTTATATTCGGTCTTACAAGCCATTTCGAAAATATTTTTAAAGCGCTGACAGGCCAGCGAGAAATGCAATTGATCAATAAGCTCAAGTTTTTTAACCATGTGCTGCAGGCAATCGTCATTTAACATTGCAAGCTTATAGGTTACCTTATTCTTAGCGATTTTATTATTGTTAGATTCTTCGCCAAGTGTTTGCATTGTTACGGATGGTTGATTCCAACTATGTGCGGGGATGTTTTACTCAGCTGCAGTTACCAGCACTCCTAAAATTATATACGTATTAAGCAAATCAAATAACAGGTACTTTCCTCTGCTCTTCACTTTTCAAACTATGTTCTTGGTCCGTACTCACACAGGGGACATACATATGTCCCGCACCAATCGCACTCACGACCAACCGAGTTTCGATACGCAATTCGGGAAATCCCCTTTCTCGGCTGGGTTTCATAGGCTCCGTGCGTTTACAACAATAGTTGTTATAGTTGTAATAGATTCCTGACGGATACGCACGCAAACGGAAGGCTCAGTTTCATAGACTCCGTTTACGTGCGTATCCGTCAGAAATCTCACGCAAGAGAAGTTGAAATATATGTAAACATATGGGATAAGTTTCATAGAGTCCGTTTGCGTGCGTATCCGTCAGAAATCTATTACAACTTACGGATAGCGACGGAGCAGAAAATTTTCAAGTTTCATAGAATCCGTCCAAGAGCTGCGCAAACACAGGGATACAACTGTTCTCATAATTCTATAGGAATTATATTTCACATTTAAAGCTAAAATCCTTTGTAGGTATCTGCTTAAATAGAACACTAAAGTTATTTATAATGGGTTTGAGACATTTAACTCATAAACTAGCCTTTTAGAGCGAAATTACTAAGATTTGTAAGCCGAAAATTTTTCACCTCAAAAAATTACGTATCTGTTTTATCTCTGATAATTCGCAGTTGTCATTCTTTCTCAAGACAACGATTGTAATAGAATGAACGGATCGACGGATGAAAAAGTAGAAAATTTTATACTTTCTATCCGTTTACGCATGTGAACCAGAGATAACGAGATAGGAAACTGCGTCAAGGCTTAAAAAACTTGCAGCTCTGATGTGCGATTTGACGTCTTATCGTAAAGTTGTGTGCGTGAAAAAGCCAAAAATTCAACTCAGAAACTCAACATTACAGACCCATGATGATGATTGTCAAGGAAAGGGAACGGGGTTTTTTGTATTGGAATCTGAAAGTTACGTACCACTGTTGTGTGTGAGACGTTCGCGGCGGAGGGGTTACTACAAGAGAAACTCAACATTACAGACCCCAATGAAGTTTGGGACGGTGAGGGTTCAGCTTTGAGACCCCAATGACAATTCAGATTTTTAAGTCGAATCGTTTGTTTTAAGATAGCAACTTAGTTAATTATTTATATAATTAATGAATTCGAAGACATCAATTTTTATTTTTTTATTTATGTTAATTATTTAGTCTAATTAATATCCATTTTACTTTTAAATAGTTTATTACTTAATTAGAACCTATTTGGGAAAAGTATTTGAAGGTTAGAAATCATTGCAAGTGCAGATGAACAACAAAAAATCAAATGTAAATTGTTTTATACGCTCAAATCCGCCACTATTTTATACAAGAAACTGTATGACCTATTCTATGAAGAATTCAAGAAAAAAAACGTAAATTCAAATTCATTATCCAATTAAAATAAAAGTCCAGACAGAAATTGGCGTTGGTAATACCCTCATATTTTCGTTTACCTCGATATTGAATTTGCCGATACTAGTGTTGCCCGTTTGTACAGCACGCACCTATTTTTGGGCCTCTTATGAATTTTGGTACCAAAGCAGTTCTGCCTGGCCTATGCTACAATATAAAATAAATTTGATGTTTTTCTTAATTACCAAATATATAAGTGCATTAATGTGCTTGAACTGTTAACAAAACGTTCATTCTTGCTTCACGGAGTACAAATTACTTCCTAGAATAGAAAATTATAGTGTTCTTTACACCGAGTGCTACAAAAAGTACTTTTACCTTTTTCGTACTTTCTGAATTTCGTTTTGTTAACGTAAAATGTAACGCTGCTTTATAATATGATTGATTTTTTCACCACAATTGAAGAAATGAATAAATTTTAGATGAAATCTTTATTTTATTTATGGATATCGTATTTAACGATACGAAACATGTTAACTAAATGTACAGAATTCCGCCATTAGTTTGTTTAGAAGTATTCTTTATTTTCAGTAGTTATGAGTAACTTGCTTTCATTTTATCTTTGCTGCAATAGCTTAAAAATCCTAGCAAAATTTCTCAAAGTTCGATAATCTTGGATCTTTGCTCCAAGATGCAAGATTGCATATGTTTGCTGTATGCTGTTTAATACCAAACAGCCTATTATGACAAAAAATATTCGTCCCAAGTTTCATAGCTCTATTCGTTCTCCCTTAATCGTGATTTCTACAGACGGACGGACTGACAGACTTACAGGCAGACGCCTCCTTTAATGCGTTACAAACGGAAGCACAAAGTGAATATATACCTCATCCTTTCGGGTGTAGGGAAAAAATTGATTTTAAATAATAAGAATTTAAGTTCTTCGATGTATTTATTTACTTATGCATACAACCACATTAATTTTTTATACGATACATTTAAGTTATTAGATGAATAATTTTTCCTACAATATTATGTAATAACATTTAAATATACAGTCTTAATTATAAAAATATCATGTTGCACATTTCATTGCTCTTTTGATTTAAAACTATAGTAAATCCGGCGGATTTGTGCGAATATTTGGAATGTACCATTTTACTGTACGATTTGGCAGCTTTGAGAGTAACGGATCTGGTACTAGAATTCCTAAGATGTAGAGAATAAAAGAAAATATGTAAATAAATCAAAGAAACCCAAAAAAGGCAAAGGGAATGATGAATGTATAAGGTTGCGCAACATGGACGTACGGCTACGTCCATCGAAGAAACTTTTTTGCTCTGAAACATGTATGAGATGCGCCTTCTATTTATTACATATTCTTTGGTGTAACTTCAGAATGTTGCAATTGCATGCAGACTTCTATCGGAATAGAAATCAATATCCGCCTGAAGGCTTATCTTTGGTTCTTGAATGAGTCTAAATTTACTTTAGACTCGTGCGTGAGTAAATCCAGCAACCGTGTGGCCAAGTACAGCAACGCCCGTACTAGAAAAAATACAAAAACATCACATAAAACACTTAAATAATAATTTAATCATTAGTCAAAGTACTTTTTAAAGTACTTAGCGATTCCAAGTTGATTTGCATTCCACTACCATTCAAATCGATTGACTCAGCCCCGAGTATACGCATAAAGACCGTGGCTCCCGACGATAGTATCACATAGTGTTTATGATTTTGCAACCTTGATATGCTGGCATCGGATCCGATGCGGTACCACTCAAAACATGACCCATCAACTCCGATTGGCCGGAGAAAAATACCAGAGGTCGCAACAAAGTTCCCTGCACTGAAACTTCCATGCCTGCCGTTGCAGGCCAATCATCCTGCTCCAAAATGGCAAGCCGTTCATATACAGCCCCGGCAAGTGCTACTTGCGAAGTCCAGTGCATGATTTAACTTCATTAAAATTCACTAAAAACTCTAATTTCTTTGCGAAATAGCTAAACAATTTTCACAAGCTAAACATTTTTTATCTGTTAAAATCCCAGTAGTTCAAAGCTTCGTCGAAGACATTGTTCTCGAAGACATCTTGCAAGACAAATTCCTATTTGTCGGCAAAATTTTTCATTGGCGACATATTTAGGGACACGGAATGCAAGCTGTCCCCAATCGAACATTGTGAGGGACACGTCCTGCAGGTTGTCCTGCTAGCAACCAAAAATTGAAAATTAAGCATAGCTACGAGCATTTGTTATTATGACTTTTTAAATCTACTTCAATTTTTTTCCAATTTTCAGTCGTTCGTTGATTTTCAATTGTGACTGATATCAAAAAAAAATATAACAAACCAAGCGGCTCTCAATAGCCTAGTGGAGTAAGTGCTCGCCTAGTAATATTGAGAGTGAGGGTTCGAATCCCGCAACGGTCAACTTACAAAATTTATAAATAAAATTTAAATTAATATTTCTCTGAAAAATATCACTAAATAAAGTCCTAGGGACGATTCTGGTGGTGCTATGGTAGTTTCTAGGCTATATTTTTTTATTTTCTGCGGCGACATTTTCGTTAATTGCCATCGAAGACAACATTGAGGACACTGTCGCTCTTGTTGTCGTCGAAGACAACATTGAGGACACTGTCGCTCTTGTTGTCGTCGAAGACAATATTGAGGACACTGTCGCTCTTGTTGTAAGCTTATTACGATGCTCTTAAGCTCCTACTTATTTGGAAGGAGAAGTTTTAAAAGTAGTTCTAGAAGGATGTCAGATGTCAAAAAGGGTTAAGATTTTAAAAAACATTTAATTAAGCTAAAAATATCATTTCATTGCAGGTTATCCTACGTGATTTCTGCGGTAATACAAAATGTGTAATAATGAAACTTATAATTCTCGTGATACGACAACAACGATTAAAATTATTAGAAAAGGGTGAAAAATATATAAATTTTACTGTGAAATTAATATAAGAAAATATTACCTTTTTGCTTTTATTATATTGTATTTTAAAAATCCTTTTTTAATTCAAATGAAGCGAATATATGGAGACATGTGCATATATGTATGTATATTTACGAATATGCGACGTAGGTGACGTCAAAAAAATTTAAAAATGTTCTTTTCGGCTACGGAAAGCAGTATAACCAGCCTTCTTTAAACACTTTTGCAGTCCAACATATTTATAATATTTTTTACAATTTACAAATAACTTATGTTTAAAGATTTTATATCTCCACCATCAGAAAATTATCGTAATTATATCGTTTACAATACTACGTTACGACAATTTCGTGCTCCTGCTCGACAATTAATTCGGCTGCATAATCTTCAAAAGGATTATAAACTGAACTATCCGAAATGGGATACTGATGCGCTGGTTGTACATCTTGTAAAATTAAATCATTTGTTGGTCGACCGCCCAAAAATTCAACAACAACTTTTTCTTGGCTATTCTCAGACTTCAGATTGCTAACATCAGTTAGATTTACACTGACCACTTCTGCAACAACATCTCCCGCAATATTATTTACATAATGTTCAGCATTATCAGCGACATTATTCGCGGCATAATCCGTAACAACATTATCATTAGAAACGTTGAAAGTGGCATCTACGGGAACAGGTCTAGCATGCAAATTAGCCATATTAAAATCAACATCTGAAGCGTCTTTAATAACAAAACTATTCGTTTCATCATCATTCATGTTAAAATCAACTTCTGCAGCGTCTTTAATAATAAAACCAGCCGGATCATCATTGGTCATTTCAATATTGTGCACGTTAGCCATATGAGCTGGAAAAAATATTTCGATTTGAATTTATTAGTACATATGTACTTAGTTTTTTGTGGAAATTAAAGAGCTTTTAAGGCTGGTATTAACATAAAAAAGGTTCTGCCATTTCAAAAATAGACTTTTCAATGAAGTAAAATGCTTCGTAAGTGTTTGTCAGCTTCAGAAACTTAAAACTCTTATGTAATTGGAAGAAACTTACCCACTAAAACTTCTCGGGGTAGTTTTTGATTACAATATTCGCACGGTATCAGGCGATGCATCTGATGCATATGGTCGTTGAGCATTTTACGATTTACGCAAAAATAAGTACATCCAGCCTCAGGACACGGCTCGTTAAGCTCTAAATCAATAATAATTTATTTACTTCTGCTCTCTTACATTATATTAGCATTATACACATTACGATGTATTATTACGCACCTTCGTGGTATTCCATATGATCTCGCAAATCCTTCTTGTAAGCAAATTTCTTACCACAGTGCTCGCAAATAAATGTTTTCAGTTGCAAATGGGCCAGATCCATATGTTGTTTCAATTCAGTTGTGGACCGAAACATAACTGTACAGATTTCACATTTTTGTGGAGGTTTATTGACTTCATGTGAAGGTTTTATGACTTCATGTGAAGGTTTTATGACTTCATGTGAAGATTTTATTACGTCATGTGGAGATCGTATTACTTCATGAAAAGGCTTAATCACTTCGGTTGCAGGTACCTTGGAATTGATCCTTCGGCCACGTGGTCCGATCTTGCGTAGCGCAACTGAATCTACAATGCATCTACCATTTTCGTCAAGCGGTTTTTGCTGATGATTGCGGAGCTTAAGCATGGAGGTGAATTCTGTACCACAGTTTTTACAATACATATCCGCATCAAGCTTATTATCTAATTTATCCGGGTGAAAGTTCTGCAGGTGACGATTCAAAAATGGATAGGTAACAAAGCCTAAGAGAAGAACAAATCAAAAAAGGTTATTAATATTTTAAATTTATTGTTTAAACTAGAATAAAATCGATCGGAAAATCAAAAAGTAGTTAAGGAAAAGTAAGTACAACAGAAATTAAATAATAGTATATAAACAAAACTGAATATCGCAAGCCTTGTCTACTGCAATCACCGATATGTGTAGTAGCTATATAATAATGCCTCTCAGCCTTCGTGCCGTACCTTTATTGCAATAGTCGCAGTTGACAGGCAGCTCTCCTTTATGCATTTTATACTTATGTTTCCTCAGTTCGTAGGTGTCTGCAAATGCTGGAACGTAAAAAGACATGTTAAAACAAATTTCATATTAAAACAATTTAAAATACGCTTCCACTTCTCACCCTCTTTGCATTTGTTGCACCACAAAACGGTATTTTTGGCGTGCAAGGCTCTATGATTTTCCCAGAGAGTGCGTTGAGCAAACACACGACCACAATCAATGCATTTCAATTGTTTCTTCCCGGGAGCATGTTCACGCTGCACGTGCGCTTTGTATGTGAAGTATGTCACCTGCTTAAATTCTAGTTTACATTCAGTACATTCCCAGTCACCCAAATATTGGCAATGCTCCATATGTTCTTCACGCGTTACTCCTCGAATTGCCTTGCCGCAGTATTGACATAGACGTTCTCTCTGAGTCTGCTGATACTGTCCCATATGCTTCTGTTTTACATGCAGCAAGCGTCCCTTGGAGTTGTTAAACTTATGTGGACACTCGGGACAAGTGTATGGAAATGTAGGATCATGTTCATCGAAGAAATGTTGTGATAAAGACTCTGCAGAGGGAAAAATTACCGGTTGTTCTCGAGTAGCATAACAATATTGACAAGCAAGCGGATTTTGCGTGCAATCAGTTTGAAATGGATCATCTTCTTCCTCAAACGATGAAACCTCGGAAGGTTCACACATTTCTGTTCGGATAGAATTAGTATTGGATATACAGTACATTTATTAATCATTCACGTAAGGAGTAAGCCGCATAATACTCGTTTAAAAAAATACTTATGTGTTAACAGAGGTATTCCGAGAGTCTTAATTATTGAATCGTTTTAAAAATCGTTTTTACAAAAAGACGATTTTCCGAACGATTTCAATAGTGACTCTCAGAAAACCTCTGTAACTTCTACAAATGGAAACTTCACTTTTTCTTACCCTCATTTTTGTAGAATCCAGTAGAGTTTTGAACGGTGTTTGTTGAAACCTTCCTTTTCAATGCCTTGGGAATATAATTCCCTTGCAAAACTTCTTCCAAATCTTCCTCAATAGCGCATAGTGCATCTGACGTAATTTCCTCCGCTTTCACTATTCCTAATTTATCTCTATGTGTAGTTTCCGGTATATTCGTCTGAGTTGTAGTAGTTTTTACACTAGAGAGCTCTAATATTGTATTCGAAATGGCGTTAGCAGAGTTTACTTCTTTTGGTTTCGGCATAAATTCAACCGTCTGATCAATTTGTGTTGTTCCTCCTCCCAATAGCATACTATCCAAACTCACAATTTCTTCATTCTCTACTTGCATTTCCGTTGGAATTACCCCATTCATAGCCGTTTCTTGTGCAGTTACAATTTCTTCTGCACAATCGCCTTCGACAAAGGCTTGCAGCAATTTTTCCTGAGCTTCCAAACATTCCGCACGAAAAGCGTAAATACTGCAAAATTTCGAAAAGCAATTGCCGCAAATTTTCTGTGGGAGGCCATCGTTACAGGATATCTGCTTAAGGGAGGAATTTAAAAGCATCTTTAATTTAGAGAAAAATATATCTTTGATTTAGAATAGTAATGCTTACATTTGATTGCCACGACCTCAATTCCGATGTAATAAACTCCAATTCATTCTGCATTGACTCTATATGTTCGAAGAGATTCAGAAGCTCCACTTCGCCACTGGTTACGTAGAAATTAGCGCAAATCCGGCAAGCTTCTAAGCTGGGAACCGCTTCCATTACAATTGCGTTGTTAACATTGACAATACTTTGTAAATATTTTACATAAAATTAGAAATTGAAAAATTCTGCAAATCTAATGGATTTGAGTGCAAAATAATCACTTTCGGAATAAGATTACAAAATTTTCTACATTATTCTGATGTATTCAAAGTTAAAACCAGCTGATAAGTATGTCAGTTCTAAAGCGATTATATTCACCAAAAGGCCAGGGCTGCCACACAAAACACCACACCACGGAAACAAGAAATATCAAATTTGAAAATGCCAATTGCTCTACGTTATGGCTCCGGCCCATAGAGTCCGTCAGACTTCAACTTTGACTTCGACTTCAACGTCAACGTATTGCTATGGCCCAATGAAAACTTCGACTTCATTCAATTTACTGTACTAATATGTAAACAAACTTCTGTCAAACTTGCTGACGCAGTCGAAAAGTTAAAGGTTCAGCAACTTTCTACTTCGACTTTGACGGCGGCGTTGCTTATGGGCCGATGTTCGTAAGAAAGCATACATTGAACTCGGTTTGACAGTTCAAAACTTCAAAGTCGAAGTCTGACGGACTCTATGGGCCGGAGCCATTAGTGCTTAGATATTACAGTAATTTAAATAAGAACGCACGTTTAAATTTTTACTTATAGTAAAGTAACGCGCAACGCACTGGTAAAACCTACAATTACAAAATCATATTATTCAACAGAAATTTCATTGGATCATGATGGGTTTTAAAACGTATTTCGGTTACCCTTTGTGATGTTTGCTTTGGAGACGATTTCAATTGAAATCAATTTTCAATTTCAATTGATTTCAATTAAAGATTGCGAATATTTCGACCTTTGCAAATATTTTATTCATGCGAATAATGGCTTCGACCCATGAACTCCATCAGACTATGAATTCAACGGGAACGTACTGCTACAGCCCAACTTTGATTTCAAGCGACTTTGTTTCCTTGGACGAAGCAACAACACATGTAGGCATATAGCAATTACATTTTTGACAATACATAATCATAAAATTCTTTTCACTGGATACCAAAATTTATATATGTAGTTACTTAGTTATGCAGTTACTTTAAAAAACGCATTTAATAAATTTACAACTGCACAAAACACATCTAAAAATGGTTTTAAGATATTTTTGACATTTGTCATAGAAAAAAATTTTAGATCACTTTTATTCTATTTTAGTTTTTTATTGTAGGGAAAAACATTTAAACGAAGAATATTGCATAAAAATTGTTAAATCTGAGAAGCAAATTATTCAGAATAACGGTTTAACTGAATTTAATGTTTAATGGCCGGCATAAACAATTATTCTCACATAATGTAAGTCTAAATCTTTGATTTCATTCTCATGAGATATCGCGATTCTTTGGTGTTAAAAAATAGGTATTCCACTAAACCACCGCAAAAACAGAAACGGAGATTGGCAGACGTGCCCAGTCAGATTATTTCGGACGATTTCAAAGTACATAAGACACATGAGGGCAGTGGATCAGGAAATTTTGCTCGATCGCAACTTCAGTGAATAGTTTTTTGTAAGTCTTCGGAAATTGTTAATGATTCAAGCTTCTCTTTGCTTCTGCAGTTTTACATTTGAGGATGATCGCAACATATTTACGGATCCGTTGGGCTCTGGTGGTGATAACTATTTTAAGTATGCAAGTTCCGGCGGAGATTTATCTTTGCCTTTGGAAAAATCAAAGATGCTAGAAAACTACTATGAAGAGGACGGTAAATTTATCTCTTAGTTATATTCAAATATAAAATACTTGGTTGCTTAGAATAATTAATGTGTCGTAATAATTAATGTAATTTTAATATAAAATATGGCCTATATAGTTATTGTTGTAATTTTAGAGCAACAATATAGTAAATTTTTCATTTCAGAAATCTCCATTCGTAAATATCTGGGCATTGGTGTGCAATGGATAAGTTTATTAACAGAAAATCTGCTCTGCCATCCATTTATCGTTCTACGAAGACAATGTCAAGTTTTCCACGCTTCAGAAAGGTCTAAAAAAAACAAGCCAGCGATATTACAATCAATATTACTAATTTCTTCTTTCTTATGTGAAACCTACTATAATTTATAGATATCATCTGCATCCTTTTAGTTTGGTGTCTAGCATCGTACACCTTCATCGTCGACAGGGTCTCACTACCATGTGGAAGGGGCTGGGTAGCTGTTTGTTGGTGCGTGGCATGTCGATGGCTGTCGATGATGTAGTTTCCAAAGTAACATCGTGGCCAAAGTAATGATTATATTATACCTTTAATAATGCATAACGGGAATATAATTGTGTTCTTTTCATAGAGAAGTTAATAATCGCACCTCATTTCGCCGTTTTGGCCAGCACGTTATACTTAAGTGGTAGGTTCTTGGTGGTTTTATAGTTCGATTCTTGGTTTGAGTTTTTAAATTATTTTTATCTATTTAAGTATTAGCATTGCAATTGTCATGCCATTCTATGCCGCTTCCCTGGTGGAAACTGTCCAAAGTGATATAGCAAGCGAGAAGCCCGGCGTGTTCGATATTTTTCGTGAAGGATCTTTACGTCTGATGTTCTGGAGTTCGCCTCAAAAAGGCCGCATGTTGCCTGTATGGGCTTTAGTTGTTCCCAGTGTTTCTCTTGGCATTACAAAATACTTATTTGGGTAACTATTTGTGATCACGAGAGCTTCCCAGAATAATTTCTTCTGAACTTATTATATTTTTGTACTTTTACACAAGTCTGGTCATCAAGGGAATTTCACAGCGCATCATACGACGTCGTATACAACAGACGCAGGAGTTGAAAGGTGCCAAATTCAAAGATGACTCGCTAGAAAATCAGAATGTCGAGATTTACTCCAATCTTGTTTCAATGATAACCACAGAAATGATTTTTTATCCATTCGAAACCATCCTGCATCGCATTCAATTGCAAGGAACGCGCACTATCATCGACAATTTGGACACAGGCTACGCTGTGGTGCCAATATTAACGAACTACCAGGGAGCTTTCGATTGCTATCGCACTACGGTGTCATCGGAAGGGATCTCTGGTCTTTATAAAGGTTTCGGTGCTGTTGTGTTACAATTTACTGCCCACGTTGCCGTCATCAAACTGACAAAATGGGTAGTCACGCAAATAACCGAAATCATTTCGAATCGTCCATCCAACAAAATCATACAATACTATAATCTCGTTCGCGATGCACAATCTAGTTCGGCAACTTTATCGCGTAGTCTTAGTTTGGGCAGCGATTTGGATTTGAATAGTGTTGATAATCGTTCGGTGGATTAAACAGGGCAGTCGGCGACTATCGCCCCAACATTGCGGCCACTAAAGTGAAATAATATGATGGCTACAGCTATCACTCGCCAGTAACGCAAAACAATAACAACTAAATTCATGTATATTTCCGTATGTGCTGTCGTAAAACCGCCCAACGTGCACATATTCATCTTCGAGTGCTTTCAAAGCACGCCAATTGACAAATGAAAAATTATTTGGAACTGTTAAGGAATTATTACTAATTAGGCAAAGATAATAAGCATGTATTTTAGTTTACTGTGATATGCGAGCATAAATTGTAGCATTTTGTTTTTGCATGTAAAAACGTTTTAAGCCAAGCTTCTACAATTTCGTGGTGCTAAAGCGTAATACTAAATTAAAGAAAGAACAAAGATTGAGTTTTACTTCGCAATGAAAAATGTATCGTCTACTTTGTTTAATTTTAAATTTTCTTGATTACATTTTAGGTTTAGCAACTTAACTCTTTAGCTGTTTTAAACTATATCCCTATGGAGGTGATACATGCGCTGAAGGCTTAAATTTCCCGACGAATTAAATTATTTATATAATTCTTCGCACACATCCGTGTTCGCATTGCATATTATTATTATTTTAGCTTTAACTGATTGCTGACTTCTTTGTTTAATGCAAATGTTTACTAATTTCGATCACTGATTAGCAACTTAGGTTTAGCAACTTAACTCTTTAGCTGTTTTAAACTATATCCCTATGGAGGTGATACATGCGCTGAAGGCTTAAATTTCCCGACGAATTAAATTATTTATATAATTCTTCGCACACATCCGTGTTCGCATTGCATATTATTATTATTTTAGCTTTAACTGATTGCTGACTTCTTTGTTTAATGCAAATGTTTACTAATTTCGATCACTGATTACGACGAGAAAACGAAGTGATAATAAAGATTTGGCTGTGAGGGTTAAAAATGTCCTTCTCGTTAACTATTTTCCGTTTATATTAATATAAAAATTATCTAAAAGCTATTTATTGAGTACGGATAGAAGAAATCTAGCTTCAGGTTAAATTATGTTTAATTTCCTCAAAAACTATTTGTGCCACATTCTCTTCAATCGAATGGAGTACTTTTGCCGGTAGATTCGCTTCTACTAGCTTTTTCGCCAGTCCAGCAAAAATCATTTCTGTCGAAGTTTTTTCTTTTCTTTCTGCGAAATTTTTCGTTATGTTAGTAATATTGATCATCGCAGATTGCATAAAATTTTGGAAACTTTCTTCCACATTACTGCAGTCTTCCACATTACTGCAATCTTCCACATCATTCTGTAAATTGAAAGTAAGAAAAAATTAGATTATTAATTGGGGAGTATGGAAAAATGCGTTTATAGACAGTATGTACTCTTAAAATTTACTTACATTTATCGGTTTAGAAACAGGAGAAAAGTTTGATAGTGAGGGAGAATGTTTTGGAGGTTCCTCTTCCCAATAATCGTCTTGCGGTAGGCTAGGCATCTCCACATATTCAGTAGAAGACTCCGCGGGAGAGAGTTTTGGTCTCTTTTCAGATATACTGCGAAGCGTGCTGAAGTAAATAAACAGATGACGTTTGCACCAAGGAAAAATTCGAAACAAGAAATTATGTACCTTCTACTGCTTTGAACATTATCTAGAAATTTCATAGCTTCATAATGCCGCCACTTCTTCTTTGGGAAGGACGCACCATGGCGGGTTGACAATATTTCAGAGTGCTTGGATCTTCGATAACAGTCGCGTAAGCCCTTCCATCGTTTTTTGCACACCTCGCCTTCAGTAATAAATAATCTTGGATTAAATATATCTATATATTTTCTGTAATATGCATATTTGCCGTTTACCATCTACATTGAGATGATTTCCGATATGCTTCCAAACCTTATCCTTATACATTATGTTTTTATAGTCCTCATCCCCAAAATCATACAAACAACTGTGTTGTCGAACTTCTTCAATTAGTTGGTCCTCGATATCCATTAATATTGATTTCCACTTTAAGAATATTTGCTTATAAATATTAAAGCGATTGCTATTCAAAACGAATTTTACGATGGAACTCTAAAAAAAGAACAAGAACGTGTTGCCGATTGCAAAAGACGAACTTGCATTACTATCTGTATAGAGATAAAAAGAATAACTGAATCACCTTTTCTAGATAAATAGGAAATTTTTATCGTGATAAATTCACTTTCAATTAAATTAATTGAGATTAATAAGTTCCAGTAAAAAGTCTTAGAAAGATCTAGGAATGAAGCCATCAGTCATCCGAAATAACACGGTTGCAGAATTAAAGCATAAACACATCAATATGCAGCCTTGCTGCCGTGTAACCATCTGATTATCAAAATAACATTGGCTCTTATGGGAAACGAGAAAAAAAATTCCGCATCGCCGCTAACGTTTGAGCTAGTATAAATTTTGCATCTAGCCGCGGCTCTTCTTCTTTTTTTGTTGTTTGTTTATTTTGCCAAGCAGCTGAAAGTTTTACCCCGTAGCTTTCCGCTCGTAGCTGTATCTATTAAAATTTTATTTTGTTCAGCTCTTCGAACTTGACAACTCCTGCAGCTTGCCGCAGCGGCCAGATACAGATATAAACAGCTAAAGCTGCATTCAGACAGAGCCCGTTTATCGCTACGCGCTGCGTGGCGTTTTTTCCGCCCGGTTGTAATACACAGAAATCCCATAAGCTGTTCAGACAGAGAAAATGCATTGTTTACTGTCGCGGCGTAGAGATTTACGCGCCGCGGTGGGTTGTGAAAATTTACAAAATGTCCTACTGGTGTTAGTGTTTTGTGAGTGTGTGAGTTGAGATCTACAATTTTTGGAGTTGCCAGAGTTCAGATTACCAGTTATCGCTAGACAGTTGAAAGTTTGAAGGAAAAAACTTTCCAAAAAATTACCATTTTCTGCAAATATGGCATCTTCCTATCTATATATACTTGTTTACTTTCGTATCGATCCGCGTTTTGTCTGAACACCAAGATAAAAACGCCTCGCAGCGCGTAGCGATAACCGCGCTCTGTCTGAACGCAGCTTAAGTGTTCAAGCTATTAACCCTCATGTGCTCCTCATTCATTATGTATGTTGTATGTACAGTAGAATCGCGTTACTGTGGATGCTCGTATATAAAAACTACGCACTAAACGCTTAACGTGAACAGAAAAATTTATACCTTTATAACTCTGTAGTGTGAATTTTTTACCCTATAATATGAACAGTTTGTAAGAAATACCTACAAACACTCGAATTAAGATGATCTGCGAAAATTCCCGTTATAAAAACGTTATATGAGTGAATAAAATTCTTGTGGATGTCGTGATTTTTGCTTACGAAAAGAATAATCACTTGATTTTGGTCAGTGTTACTGAAATGTAAAATAAGGAAAAAAAAGAAGAAGAATACATTAACCATTACTTTACTGTATAAGTGCATTATTGTGATTTCTGCATGTGCAACGTTGAGGTGTCGGTAATGTGAACAATTTAAGCCACTCCGCTGACTTGAACAGGGTAAAATTTTTCAAGTTCATATTTACGCGATTCTACTGTATATGATCTACATATGTTGACGGAACGATCAATTGTTTTATTTAGGGGAATCACATTATTGACACCTCGTGAAATTTTTTTAAAGGTGAACTGTAAAAAAGCTGTGTTTAATCAGAAAACCAGTGTGTATTATTCGCATTTGCTCCGCTTTTGCCAGAAATGCGCATGGTTGCCAAATGCGTGACTTGTCAGTTTGTATGGGATTGTTATTGTTTTCTCATTTTGCTTCGCATTTGTGACTGGAAGCCGAAATGCGTGATTTAAGGTTGGGGTAAACGATATCGCACGTTATCGTTGTAAAAGACGTTCCGAATGCGCACACTTTTTATGCGTGAAAATCAGCTTAAACTGCGCAGTTCACACAGTTCATCGCGCAGACATGACGTCACACGTGATAAACTGTGCAGATTAACTGAAGGTGTGTAAGGCACTTTAAAACACAGTAAAAATAATTGTGGTGCCTCAATTGGACCCAGTTTTAAAGAAAGCAGCGACCCACATCGCAAAAAAATCGGAGCTAGCGTCATTTTTCAAGTACAGATATTTAGATTATGCTTTAATTTTATTTCACCTTAAAATAGCATAGATATCAATAAAAGGTATATTCTTTTATTTTACGTTAAGTTTTAAATTGAAGTGAATTTTCTTCCATTTTTTTAATTTTACAACCCTGCGCATATATTCCTCACTTAACGTAAAATGCGCTTAATGTTATAAACACATAGAAATTCGTCGACGACTTTATTTATATATTAGTTATGTATCATACTTTCTACCCACTTAAGACACAACGTCTTATAATCTGTGAGAGCTCATTGATTGTAAATCTTTACAGTATTTTAAATAAATAAATAAATAAATCTTTACAGTATTTTAAATATAGCCAAAAGCAGAAATAAAATATTGAAATAAAACAAATCTATCTAATCTTATTAAACGAGCTAAAATTGTATATATATTTGTAGCTTTTTTGAAGTCGAAAACGGCTCTAAGGATTTCTTTGATATTCACATATTAGCGAGATTGAGAGATTGCAAATCGATCTATCGAGCTGTTTTTTTTTCGAAAAAATTCATTTTGGTGGTTTTTTTTCTCTATTAAAGTGGTTGATCAACAAGTGTGTGAATAATTTATTGACATTGCTTTGTTTTTGTTTTTAAATTTTGTTCTGTTCTGAAATAAAATGTCAATCAAATATCTTTCAAATATTATTTGACAATACATTTGGAATATTTTTGTTTTGTTTTGTTTTGTAAAACTTCAAGAAATTTATGAACAGGGTCAATATTTTCAAGGCAAAAATGTTTATAAAAATTGAAAAAATTTTGAAAGTATACAGGCAAAGTGTTTCCCTTCGCTTAAAACCGATAGAACGGCCTTTGTTTACTATTCACACTGCAAAAAATCAAAGCTCTTTTATTTTTTAAATTTTTCGTCCCATTAAACCTAACTCATAAAACTTGGCAACGTTTAGAAAAAAGTTCGAGCAACTGCTCGGGGTCCCAGGTTCTATAAAATTAAAAAGAAAGAAAGAATTAAAAAGAAATAGAGGTAGTGAAAACGAGGTTTCATATGTAGGAGAAAAGGGAAGTAAATTAATTATAATATCAGGCTGTAGCTAAATATTCAAAAAGACTGCGCCTAAACTGCTTGGGTATCCTCATTCTCCGCAAAGAGAGAGGAAGGGAGTTCCATAGTCTTATGGCAGATACAAAGTACTGTTGTCTGGAAATTCGACAAGCATAAGCGGTTTGCACCAGCATGCTGGTTCTGAGTGAATGTAAAAAGCGGAATTTATCATGAAGGTATTCCGGAGTCCCAGATATTAAAATGGAGTGGAGTAAAAGAAGGGCGCGGTATTGTAAAAAACTTCTTAGGAGAGACCAGTGAGTTGTTTAGCTAAAGTGGATGTGGCGATCGAAAGGATTAAGGTTGTACACAAAACGGGCAATATTATTATACAGCACGGAGAGCTTTCTCAAGCTAGCACAATCAGGATTAAAAAAAATTTCACACCCGTAGAAAATCGTAGGAATAATGAAAGATTTAGCCAACATTAACTTGATGTTAATTGGCAACAAATCTTTGAAGTGACTTAGGCATCGAAGTTTACCGTAAGCTTTGCCAATGACAGAATTGATGTGATTAGTCCAGGTCAATGTTTAATTAAATTTTATTCCCAAATTCCGTGCGCTATCCACAAAAGCAATGGTATTGTTGTCCAGTTTAATAGGGGGAAAACTAACAGCAGCAAGAACTCTTTTCGAGATGATAATAACCTTAGTTTTCGTTGGGTTTAAACTAGTTCACGACTAAGGGGTAGACTCAAGATTAGTTGTATATCATCTGCGTACATATGAATTGAGCAGAATTTGATAAGTTTGGGAATTTCATTTACATACATACATACAGAATAGTATAGGTCGAAGTATAGACTCCTGTGGAACACCACATGGAACAGGTAAAAAACGAGATGACTTATTTTTGGCAACAACACTCTGGTGTCTCCCAGCAAGATAAGTGAACATAAGTGCACATGCGGTGTTAGAGAAATTAAAATCCACGGACAATTTATTCGTTAACAAAGTATGATCTACTGTGTCAACGGCTTTAGAAAAATCTAACAAGGCCAATAGCGAGAATTTGCTAGAGTCTAACACCCTTATTCCAAGAGACGATATCGTTTCAAAAATCGTCTTTTTATATGCAAAACAACAACAAAAAAGACGATTTTGTTTTTGTTTTGAATATAAAAAGACGATTTTCGGAATGATACCGTCTCTTGGAATAAGGGTGTAAAGCTATCCTTAGTTCGTCGACAACCCAGAGGAGAGCAGTGGTGCAACTTCGTTTAGCGCGAAAACCGGATTGAGAGTCACTTTATAGGTTAGAAATGTCTCGAAGACATCTTCGAAGACGCGTGCAAGACATACGGCCGTCGTCGAGGACACCTGGAAGACAAGCCTATGTTCGTTTTAGAGGACATTTTCATACGAATGTCTCGATTGTCTTCGACGACAACAAGAGCGACAGTGTCCTCAATATTGTCTTCGACGACAATAAGAGCGACAGTGTCCTCAATATTGTCTTCGACGACAACAAGAGCGACAGAACGCACGATACCTCTACATATGTATGTACATGATTAGAGAAGACACGATTATCTCGTTGAAACTTTTGTGTAGTAACGAGTATGTTTGAAGTATTTAAATTGAAGTAACGGTTAAAATTATTTTATGTATGTATTTTAATTTATGTATTGTTATTTAATTTTAAAAAATGTAGTTTGTGGAAGTCATTAAAAATATTGATAGTTTCTTCACTGCAGTATTATCAACATGGGTTATGTCATACATGTTACCAGCAGCTGCCAAATTGTTTGGAAACAGTGATGAAGTAAAATCTGAAAGTAAAACCTTTGGTAAAACGCTTTCTTAAGTTTCTTGTCTTAATATTTTTATTTCCTTTTAAAACCGAAATTACATGGTGCTTAAAAAAAATTATACAACTATAAAAATATGTTTTAAAAAAATGAATAAATTTCAATACATTTATTTATTATTTCATAATAATATATGCACTTGGACTTAGATATATGTATGTATGTACATATGTTACATACTCAGATTATTTTCCAGGAAAAAGTTGTAAACATTGAAGTTGTTAATTTCACATATTTAAAAATAAAGTTTTCAAAATTGTACTGGTTGTAATGAAATATTAGAGGATATAATAATGGGATTATCATTGACGTATTCTCGTTATTTAATGCATTTGAAAAATGCAGTAGAAAAATTCTGCAAAACCAATTTTTGAGAAAGAGATGGGTGTATTATGTATGTACATAATGCTTTTCCTTTCCGGATTGCCATCGCTTTGCAGTAGACAGACGATGATCAATTAAAAGGCGCCGCCATTCTACCCGGACAACCATCAGAGCCACAGGTGGTGCATACTGAAGTATGCGTTTGTTGTTGTTTTTCGTTCCCTGCCCTGCCTTGTCTTACCTTACCTTTCCCTACTGTGGAATAATGGCTACAGTGACGCTATAATGCTGGACTACAAGTGCACTCACTCACCATACACTAACAACAGCTGTGATAAAATAGAGAGAAACAAATATGAAAGGCTTCTTAAATCCAAAAAAGAAATGTTTGTACAATGTTGCAAATTTCACACTCATTATACACTTGGGAGAGATAAACTGTATGGTATTAATTTCTTACTTAAAACATTACTTACCTTACTTATTTTACTTTAAACATTTCTTACTTACTTTAAATAATATTTTCTGATCTTATGAACTTTTCCTGTTGAGTGTAAATAGATTTTACACCACCAAATCAAATTACTAAAGGTAAAAGAGAACCGATAAAGCACACAGAAAAAAAAATTAAAAATTGTTTACCAGGAAATAAATTTAGGCAGGTAAAAATTTGTCAAGGATATTCAAGCGTAATAAGGATGAACTGCAATTTTTCACTGCGTGCAGTATATTGGTAACAGAAAACTATCCGAACTATCTACAGGTAGTTTTGCCAGGTTTTTCTCATGTTGGCTGTACCAAGAACGAGATCAACAATAACAATCCTCTGCTATGCCTTTGCCCAGATTAGTTAATGGCATTCCTTTTTCTCCTGGAATATATGGATCTACTCGTACATGCACGCATATATTCTTTATTTTAACTTAATTATCCTTTATGATTATTAACTATTGTCAAGCTACGTTTAAGTACCAGAATAATTGTTATGTTTGGCTCTATTTATTTTGGTTTTATGAATTTTATTTTTAAAAATTATTACATCGTTTGAATTCATGGAATAAAAGAGATAAAAGTTAAACACAAACTAACGTACGAGAATATTAATTGAAAGGAACAATATAATTTTTGAAGATAATTTAAAAAGTGTATAAAACGAAAGTGCAGCATCAGGAGTTACATTCCAAAATCGGGTTTTCCCTGGCATACACTATTAGAGATGATTACTTTATATTGCTGGCAGTTGAGCACCAACGAGTAGGTTGATAGGACTAGTTAAGAGCCTGCTGACGTCAATAAACGTTAATAAAAACAAAGGAGACTTTTTGTAGTATTTATTTCTTTATTTTGAAAAAGGTACATAAGGTACAGTACAAGGTACTGAAAGGTACATTTTCAGTTTTTATACTATATTTTATACTATATATAGTTGTCATTTTTTGTTTCTTCTTAAAAATGTTGTATTTTATTTTTTTAAAAGTTTCCTCAAACTTGTGTTTTATTTCCTGTCGATCTTAATTTAAAAAAGGAAAACCGCCTAATCACACAACCACTCATGCATTTACCACACTTGCGCACACACACACACACACACACACATAAATAAAATGTGAAACTAACCCTCTGTCTGCTCCAGTTGCTTCACCCTCCCTGTCTCCTTGCCCAGACCACACGCTCTGCCCGGTCGACCGTACGTCCGTTTTCCCTTTCCGGACCACTACATTCTCTGGACCCACACGTGTCCATTTTAACCAATACATTACGTGAGCACGCAAAGAACGTATACGTAAGTCTTAGCAAAATATCGATCCAATCCAATTTAGTATGTAAATTTTACAAAAGCCAACAACAACAACAACGACGACGACAACAGCAACAACAAAACCAATGAAATTTCAACTAATATGTCCCACTCCCTGTATACACATACGTATCCATATATTCTATAAAATATATATACACATACACAAAGATTTCCGCAAGCCTCTTTTCGCCATGTATCCACATTAGATTTCTTGTGTGTTGATTATATACGTGTATGAAGAGATACGCTCGCGTGGCTGTGTGCATTTATGGCTCTTTGTGTATGTAAATATGGATTTATGTAAATCGCCATGGTCCAGTACTCCTCTGGAGCGAGGAGGCGCATGAAACGATGGAATGAAGTTTACAATTTTCAGCACCCAAAATTATTGAAAGCTTGTAACCAGGGGCATTAAGAGTAAATATAGGTCTGCCAACAGCCCCACACCACATACATTTTCATCCCTACCGACGATTTACACATTCATGCATAGAAATAAATACGCACGTACGCACGCAAACCGTTTAACCAACACACAGCAGTGACCTCTAGTGTGTGCTTACTCCTTCTCAATGTAAAAGTCTCTTGTTGATTAAAGAATTGGGGACCTGGCCAACAGGCAGAATGTCTTGCCAGCCATTATTGCATTCATTCATTCATTCCGTCAATTATTCATTCATTCGTCTGCATTCGAGTCGCTGCTCCGCCATAAGTACATATTAATCAATTTTTATTGTTACTTCTTATTATCGTTGTTGCTGGTTTTATGTTGAAAGCGAAAGTAAAGTGATGTTAGTAACAAAGTGATAATTAAATTCAATTTTGATTGGTTTCACATTCAATCGAATACTTTAAAATTATTTTTTAATTGTATACAACTGCACTCATGTTGTCACGCCTTTCATGGCCATACTCTATACTCTTTACCATCTTTATAATTCGCAAAAATTTCCATGAGCGCAATAAATTCAACCCCCGTGTAATACTGGCGATACCGACAATGAGTCGTGTAAACCCATTCAAACTTGACTCGTTATGTAACGTTTTAATTCGTTTCCGGAAAACAAACAATTCATTAAATATACAGTTTTTTTCTTTGTTTATAATACCTGTTGTGAAATTTTAATGTCAGAAAATGACAATTTTTTTAAATTATTTTTAACTTATAATGTCGATATATTAGACAAATATTTGCCTCAATTTTTCATTTGTTTTTTCTGAATTTCTGTTGCTCTTTTTCTTATCTCCAAATGTTTTGCAAAATTTTTAAAAATCGTGTGAGCATAATTTGGCTAATTTACTTTGTGTTAAGACTGCAGTTGGTTTACTGCCAATTTAAATTACCAATACAAGATCCGAACGAATCCTTGTGTCCGTCAGGCCATAATAAATGTTCCGACGAATCGGATCATTTTCTTTGTAAGGTATTTGCATAAAAAATTCAATGAAAGTCACTGAAATGTATTAAAAATTTTAAAAATTTCATTTCTATTCAACCAGCCCAGTCATCTTTCGCCAAATTGTACAGGCTTCGAAGTAATCAAAATGACTAATAGCATTAAGAAGCAATTCGTGGAAGGTCATAATGGTATACGCAACAAAGTGGCCATGTACTTTCATATCGCCAACATGAATTTAATTGTAAATCATGTAAATTAAATAGACTTACAGTTTTGAAAAATGGAGTATATCAGATCTCTCGAGACTGAAAGACCATCACTAGTTATCGATCTCTAAATTCCATTTCAAAGAATTCCAAATTAAGTCCTTTCTTTCAAAGACTTAATTGAAAGTGAATTTATTTTTCAACCCTGAAAGCTCAGTATTATAGGCTCAGTATTAAAAAAAAAATTAATATATGCTATAATATCAGTATTACTTGCAGTATTGGAGCCGAGAGCTGGAACTTGTGGCTTCTAAATATTTAATGAAGTGTGAAATCAAACACGATCCTTGTAAATTTGTTGGTAAATATTGTAATCGATTTGCTTAACCTTTAATATACATATATTTCTTCGCATATACGATATAGATATAATTAAGCTATATGTTAGCTTAATGGCACAAGACTATGCCAGAGAACACAGCTTCTTAAAATGAGATACGCATAAATTAAGTCTCAAGTCTCAACAGTGTAATACGTAAAGGGGGGAGGGGGGGGGGGAAAGGTGTTCAAGAGGGAGTCCTTAAACTACATAAGTTTATAAATTTGTACCATTAAAAGTCCTTATAATAGAGAACACTATGATTTTTATGATAAAAGACTTTTGGACTGAAGACTTTCTGATATACATATATGTATATGATTTTGTGATAGAAGATTTCCTAATAGAAGACCTGAAAGGAAAGTCTTTAAGAAGAAAAGCTTCTGAGGTAAAACTTTATGTTAGAAGATTTTCTTTCTGATTGAATAGCTTTTGGTTAAAGACTTTTTCATATATGATTTTGTGAAAGCTGATTTTATTGAAAACTGTCCCATAGAAGACAATCTGATATAAGTCTTGTTGAAAGGAGTCCCTTGAAAGAAGTCTTTTTAAAAGGAAGCTTTCTTTTAAAAGATGGCCTTTAGAATAGAAGACTGGAATAGAAGATTGCTACTTAGAAGATGGTTTGTTAGAAAACTTGCTGATAGTATGCAATATACTAAGTTGAAACCATGAAATTACTGTCATTAAGTTTAACACTTCAATATACACTTTATTATACATACTTATAGTATAGTAAATTGTTATTGAATATATGCACAACATTATAGTACAGTAATTGTTTAAATTAAATTCTTTAGGTCTTAATGATCTCCCAGTCAATACTAACATACTTTTTCGGAATCAACACATAATCAGTCGCTGGCCTTCACGTATCGTACGTTTATGGTATGAAGAACTTGGCATCGGTGTTAATACAGCTGAACAATTTCTGGAAAGACATAAAAGACGTAAAACGTATGCTGGTAATTTTACGCAAATGATTTGGCCACGAACGCAGTTTCTGGGTTGTGCCGCTGCCGAGTAAGTACGGATGGAAAGGCCAATGTCCATAGAGTTCGTCAAAACGCAGACTTCTAAGCACTTAACGGTCAAATGAGTTGAATAGACATTTTCTTACTATGCGTTAGCAATGCTTTAGAGTACTCTGAGTACTTTGAGAGATCAGTATTTTGAAGCCGAAGTATGCAATTTCGATGATTACACTTGAATTCTTTTTCAGGATGTTTGGCGGTACTCTGCTGGTCTGCTACTATTATCCGCCGGCCAATTTTGAGAAATTCAACAAACAAGTAACTATAGGCGGCGTGTGTACGAAGTGCCCACGAAATCGTCCGAGCTGTTCACGAACATTTAATGCATTGTGTGGAGTGGGTAAGTCTTTTTAAAGAAGAAACTTATTGCTTAGATATCTTATCTGAAAAGTTCAGAATAATTGTCAAAATCTTGTGTATTATTATAAAATTTTATCTTCTGCTTTATAGATGTGGATATCGATGCTGCTTCAAATTTGAAAATCAATTGCATTCTTTATTTAACCATGATTTTGATGTGGATTTTGTAAGAAAATAAAAACTAATTTAAATTAAAGCATTAAAAATTAAAAAAATTAAATTAAAAAATTAAAAAACAAAAAATTAAAAAAATTCAATTTAAAAAAATTTTTTTTTTATGAATTTTTTTAATTTTTGAATTATATAAAAAGCTTCTAATTTTTGCTAAAATTATTGCAATATTTGTCGATAAATATCATGATACTCTTTGGTGCTCAGTGATTAGTGATGATTTTATTTTTTTGTTTAAAACGGTTTAAACCGTTTTCCATTTCGAGTTACGGAAAGTAAAGCTCTGCCGTTTGGCAGCTGTCAAATGTCAGTGTCATCCGAACTAGCATTTGTTTAGTTAAAGGTTTGCCATTTTACAAGATCGTTTTACCATCGAACGCGTTAAGTTTGTTAAAGCTTTCTACACGAATGATAATTCTGCTGTGGCCGCATTTCGAGTTTTATGACAAGATTATGGTCGTCGTAGTCGTCCTACTGAGCGTACAGTTTTAAACTTAGCGAAGAAATTCGAAGAAACTGGATCGGTTACAGACATTGTAAGGCCTGTGCATCATCGCTTCGCACGTTAGATCGAAAGCATTGCCGCTGTGAGCCGTAGTGTTGAGGACGGCCCAAATTTATCGATTTTACGCGCTCGGCATTTGGGCAATGATGAAGGACTTGTGGCATTGTGGCCTGCACTTGAAGGTAGTATGGATTTCCAGGACGCCTTATTTCGCGATTTGGCGATTTTAATTGGCCACTAAGATCGTGCAGACAGCTTTGGATTTCTTCTTGTGGGGCTACGCAAAAGACCGTATTTATGCGAACAATCCCTCAACTTTGGAGCATTTAAAGAATGACATACGTCAAGTTATGGTCGAATTATTGCCTGACTTGTGTCAAAAAATCAACAAAAATTACCTCAAAAGGATTGAGGTCTGCAAAAAGTACCATTTGAACGAGATTTGTTTTTCACACTTAATGGCAAAGTCCAAGCATCGTAATGAAATAAAAATTCAATCGATATCTGAATATTTAGTGCGCTTTTTTAACTTCACTTTCCAAAGGAGAATAACAGGGATAACCCTGTGTTATGAAATAAAAAAAATATGATAATTTAACTCGTATAAAACTTTTACCTTTTTCCATTCTTGACTTTCTAATTTTGCTTTTATAATGTATCTAGAATAGTAGCAAAAATATTCGTAAATTTTGTAAATGCAAACACGTTATAACTGTTTTTTGTTTTTTGGTTTATTTGCAATTAAAATCATTTTTTGTTCACTGCTTTTAAAATTAGTTAAACAGTTTGTAACTATATATATACAAGGTAAGTCAATTTGTGAAAGTTGTTGATGCTTTTGTAAATATTAACTTGTTAGTTGTTTCATTTGTTACATTGATTACACTCTGATATATGTATGTATGTATATTTTTTAGAAGGTTTAATTTTAATATTTAAAGTTTAATACAATTCAGAAGAAAATCTTATGGCATTTATGTTGGTTTAATTGTGTGCTTTATTTTCAATTGAAAATCTGATCATAAAATATTTTTTTTGTAAAGCTTTACTAGTTAATTTTAACTTTAATATGCATTTGTAGATTTATATGATTTATACTGATTTTCGGTATGTGTATAGTATTGAATTAAAAAAAAAATTTGTCGAAAATTTGTTTATTACAAAAATTCGAGCTGAAATTTTCTTGAGACGCTGAGGTACAATTGTTTCTTTTACACTTTTATTTATAAACTTATTTATATACGGTAACTATTTCATATTCATATCTGGTTGATTATACCAGGCTATATATGTATATATGATCCATATTCATATTATGGAAATTATGAATGTTTAAGTAATTTGAAATGAACAGAGTGACGTATTTCAAATGTGACGTATCTGCAAATGATTCTTTTAATTAAAAACAAATTCAATTAGAATTTTATTAATTCTTAAAATTTCTTTTAAATTCTGTACAAACTCTTGACTTTTTTTGATTGGCGAAAATTTTCAATTTTTGAAGAAGACGCGTATAATCGATTTAGAATTTTTAAAGAATCTGTGCAGCTTAGCTTTTCGCTTTCTGAAAATGCATTTTAAAATCTCTATTAAATTTTCAAAGAATACGCGCAAATTAATTTTCAATTTCTAAAAATTATTGTACAATTTTTTCCTGTTTCTGCATTGCAAAGAAAAAATTCAAAAACTCAAAGTAATAAAGTAATATATTTAAAATATAATAAAAATAAAAAAAATTAATAATTTTTGAGGAAATTCTCAATTGAGGAAATTTTTGCATTTTAAGTTCTTCTTTTTTATCGTCTGGCCTTCCTAAAAATACCATGGTTGGAATGGATAATCATCGATTATCTTACAATTAAAATAAACAATTGTTTCAAAATAATATACATAATTTAATTACTTTTTTACTATAGCAGTGAATTGTGAAAACCTTGTTAAGGTTTTAAAATAGGCATAAAATAAAAATATTTATTTCTGACACTTTCAAAAAAACTTGTCAAAATATTTGCGCAATCCTTTCATACGTCACAAATTAATCTCTTTCATTAAATTAATCCTCTTAAATATAAGTTATAATATACTTACATACATATCTATATTTATAAATAAAGTATTTTAATGTTATTAGCCATAATTTATTTATTTTAATATTAATATTATAAATTTTAAATCCGTTTTAAATGTGCTTTCTTAATGTTAGTATAGAACTTAGCTTTTAAATAGCGTTTTGTAGTATTTAGAGCACAATTTTTATTTTTTATACTAATGGAAAACTAAGTATTCAGTTTTTAAAAAATTCAATTATTAATTAACATTTTAGGAAAGTTTTAAAATTATGCCACATCATTATAATACAGGACTAGTGATGCGAGCGAGACAGTCTCGAATTCCAAGAACGAGACAGAGTTTTTTAGTTAAAATAAAAAAACGAGAAAGAGGCAGACCGTTGCAGTGGCGAAGCGAACAGCGGACTAGTGGAGAAAAGAACCGAGAACGAGAAAGTATATATGCGTTGTGAGCATGACCGAGTAAGGGTGTATTTTTGCTCTCAATATTGTCAATATTGGAATGATGACAATGATTATTTTTGGAATGAATAGTATCATTTCTTGTCAAGTTTGGTCACTTTGTGATCACAAGAACTGATGCATGAAAAAAGGTGAAGAAGTTGCCTAAATCTCGGAAAATCTCGCTCATACACATCACTATTGAACATTATAGTTTTTTCTGGTTTGAAATTCGGATCCTTGATCTTGTAATAGTCGACATCAAGGAATTTCATTTCGCTTCTTAAATACTGATTGTAATTAAATTTAAAGAGACATTTCTGTATTAATTAATTTATTTTAAATTTTGTTCTTAATTTTTAAAAATTATGGTAAATTTTGTTGCTTGTTGTTAAGTCTTAAAATGAGGTTTTTTAAAATTTTTCACGCTTTATTGCTTTACGTATTTTTCTAAATTTATTTTAACAATATAGTGAGTATATGTATGTATGTATTAGTGTTTTTATATGAATTATGATAATTATTTTCCAAAATTTTCAGAAAATTTAAAAAAGCAAAGAAAACTTTACACTGCAGGAAAAAATATAATTTCCAACAAAGCTTATGAATATGTATTGTTTATTGCATTTTATTGTAATATTTACAAATCCTTAAAAAAATAAAGTGAGTCATAAAGATTTTAGATTTATTAAAAGTTGTTAAGAAGTTAATTTTAAAATTTTATTTAAAAAGCGTAGCATTTTTTTGCTTTTTAAGAATCTATAAGAAATATTTATGTGAAATTGTTTGTCGTCAAAGAATAATTAAATAAATAAATAAATAATAATAAAGAATTTAATAAATAATAAAGAATAAATGAATACGAATACGAATACGAAAGAATACGAATTAATATATTAATAAGAATTTAATATATTAAATTCGTATAATAATTGATATCAAATTTTTATGACGAAAATAATGTAGAATAATTTTAAGCCTTAATATAAATAGGTTTTCGAACTTAGTATAATTTTTAAGCGGCATAATTATTCGATGTTCGTCTCGTGGAAAATTTATACAGTTTAATCTAGTCATTGACATTTTTTAATTCTACTGAGATCATTTCAACAGTTGATGGATGGTTTAAAGTAGGTTATACTTTTTTGGCAGGTAATATATTAAAATGAAAAAGGAATAAAAGTCTGTAGGTTTTATTAAGTAGATTTTAGATACAAAATATTGTCTAAAAAAGGAAATGAATTTTTGAGGATCTATGTATGTATTTATTAGAGGAAGTACATACATGTATGAAAAACATTTAAGTTCTTTAATGCCTTTCACTTTTTTTATTATTAATGTACTGTAAAATGTTGGTTTTTGTTGTCTCCTGATTCCGTTTTCACACTCTTTTATAATAAATTATAATTTATTCGTACTCGTATTTATGTATATCTGATATGTTGAGGTAGTTCGATCTGTGTTGATGTATCGTAATAAAAGGGTTTATTATTACTGGTCATTGTATATTTAAGCGGTTTGCTTGAGCGATTTCAAGTGTTCAATTTATCATATTGAGAACGGATGCATCTTTTCAGTTATTTCTTTTATTTCAGTTCAGTTAACACTTAATTTCCACCAATCCTTTACTTAAATTTCGTGTATTGGCCTTTCGACCTTCATTAATTCAAATATTCATTCGCTGGTTCATTTCTTTGGTTCATTCTGCAATTGATAAAAACAAAATCCTAGAACTGTTCACTTTCCTTTCCTTTTCAACTCTTTAAACTGTTTCATTAAAGCCTTTCTGGCAACCAACAGTTCTTGTCCTTTATTCCCAAAGTTCACTTAAGTTCATTGCATTCCAACAAGTCATTGCAGTTGTTCTTTTCGAGTGTTTGTCTGAATGTATTTTATTCATTCAGTGTTCATTTTCTATTTCTTTCAGTTGTTCAACTTTTCTTGCTTTCAATTATATTTAATTATATTAATTTCTCTTGTTCTTTCTAATTATCATTCTCTCTTTAATTTTTCACTTTGTGTTCCTTTTAACTATTTCATATAAAAGTTAAATTCATTTGCTAATTTAGCTCTTTCTCTTCCAATTTTTTGTTTTCTTAATTACTTAGAACGGTTTTTAGTCTTCCCTTTCTTTTCTTTCTTCCTTTCTGTTCCTTTAAATTAATTCGCTTATTTCTCTTATTAATTCTTCGCAGGTTTCTTATTCCTTTAGACTGTTCATTTAAGAGTTCATTTTAATTGCTCTAATCTCTTTTGTTCATTACAACAGTTTTTTAAAAAAGCGAATTGTCAATTTGTCAACAATTAATTTGTCAACTGTTTTTTCAAGCAATTAATTTCTCTGCTCAACTTGACAATTCATTTCAAATATTCATTCTAACTGTTCATTCTGCTTGTTAATGGTTGCAATATCGGTGTAGCGTATCGGTGTGGAGGTAGATTTATTCATTTTGATTTCTTCTCCCCCAAATTCTTGGTTTCTTCTTATTTATTTTTTCTTTTGTTTAATTAAATTTGCAATTAAATTTAAATTAAAATATTTAACTCAAATGTTATTTCAAATGTATCTAAAAATTATTATATATTGCACAAGTTTTTTGTTTGTCTAAAGAAAAAATTATTGTTATATTTTCACAGAAATGATATGCATTTATAAGATATGCTTTAAACTTTATCCTCTTTTCTTAAAAAATATTTTTTAATTATTTAATTTTTTTAATTAATTAAAATATTTATTAGGAATTCGTAGATCTTCACTAACTATCTGCTTTTAAATAATAAATAATTATTGCAATATTTTGAAATAATTTTAACAAAATTAATAGAAAATTAAAAGTCATTTAAAAACTAATTATGGATATTGTTCATACAGACATTTTTTCCTCAGAAAATATTAGAATGTACTTATTTTTCAGAGGCTTAATTTTAGCACATAGTATTTCTTGTTTGAAAATATGCGTGCCTAACGTTATTTCTTTAATTATTATTTTTTTAAAAAAGTATTTTTCAAAAATATTTGTAATTAAATCTAATTTAATTTAATTTTATATTTTCTTTTATGTTTTACTTCTCTTTATTTTAATTCCTCTTTAAAGGACATTATTTATATTTCTTGTTATTGTTACTATTATTAAGAGTTTTTTTAATATGTATTTGCTTTTCTTTTATCAATTTTGAAATTATTAATCTTTGCATTTAATTTAACCATAAAACTTTCTGAATGCTTCCGTTGTTCGTTAGTTCTCTTTGCTGCCTTTCAATCCTGTGGTATCCTTTAATTACAAGGAAAATCCTTGATACGTTGATGTTACATCTTCTTTTACAGCTGAAAAAAATAAAAAAAATGTGAATTTGATTTAAGAAAATTAAAATTTTTTTTTATTATTAACAACAAAAACCAGTCTCAGTTCTCATTGAATAGTGTTTTATAGATTGTACAATAAATTGAACAATGGCTTGCAAAAAATATGTTGCAATGTATTTGATATACGTATTGATATACGTATTTTTTTATTGCACAATATATTGCGCAATATTTTACACAATATTTTGCCCGGCACATTGGTTAATATTCTGTAAAGAATTGTATATTTTTTTATTTTGCGCATTTGTCACAGCTGTCTTTCCGGTACGTGTATGGAACAATGGACTACACAATAATTCGCTGATTATTACTCGTAATGGTTCTAATAACATAAAATATTGCAAAATTTGATTAGCTGAATAACTCGTAGTGAAAGATTTCTCAAAAAAATATCTCTACATACTCGTATTTTGCAGGAAAAACTTCTTTTCAAAAAATTTTTTTCTTAAGTTATTATTTTCTTAATTTTGTAATATTTTTGCCACTGCTTTTCATTGCCGGCAGTTGTTTGAGTTAGCAGTTATTATCAGAAGTTATTAGCTGCTCTCTTATGTACGTACTTTCCTCTGTCTTTGCCGTTTGATTTGCAAAGTAAATAAAAATTTCTTAAAAACTGAAGACATAGCAAAGCAAGGAGCGGAAAGGCTTGATACCAAAGGAAGTAATAAAATAATGTAACATAAGGTATCACAATGCTGCTGTCACTGTCTGTATAATTGACTATGCTGACATTTAACATGAAAACTCAATCTCTTTTTTGTCGCCGTTCTTTGTTTCTTTTTAAAATTTTAATTATCATCGCGTTAGGGTTCGTTAAGGCGTTAAGAGGTTAAAAACTACCCCAAAAACCAAAAGTATCGTAACAGCTCAGCAAGTTTTTACGCTGCTCTCGTAAAGTCATAGTGTGATTATAAACTGATAGTTGCAGAGATTGACAGATTGTTGGATTGACAAATTTTTTATTGAAATATTTATAAAAACGACTGACTGTCTGTCTACTTGACTGACCAACTGTTAGGCCAGACTGTCATTTAGATTTTACTTTAATGTAATTGATACCTGTCTTGTTGAGATCATATGAACGAACTGTCAGCTGTCAGGCGATGTTCACGGTTATATAGATAATTAGATGGCTGAACAGATGGATGGATGGATGGATAGACGGATAGATAGTTTTCAGATAAGACTGATCCTCAATCTCTGAAATTTCTATATGATTTTTGCTTTCATTTTTGGGGGCGATATTGAGAGACGTAATAATAAAAAAATCATAATTATAGATTATAGATTATAGAAATTAATTATTATTTTTCGTTTGAAAAGATTAAGATTGATTAGAGATGATATTAGAGATAACTAAAAATTAATCAAAGTATTGAAAAAAATAAACAAAACGATGTTAATTAAAATTGGTATAAAAGCTATAAAGCTATAAAAGATTGAAGCCTCTAAGTAATCCATTGAAGCCAGAAAGTAATAGAATAAAACAAAAATTTCAATCTTCATATAATGAAGAAGAATCCAAAATATGATAACTTGTTATTGAATTTAGTAAAGAAATATACGATCAAAAACTAAATTCAATAAGCGTAGCTCGAGAACTATTGAAGCCTGTAACTAATCGATTAAAGTCAGAAAGGAAAGGATTAAAACGAAAGTGATAAGTCGGTGTTGAAAGTAGTATCAAAATTGTAAAAAATCTTTAATCTAGGAATGAATCGCAAAAATTGTAATTTAGAATCTTAAAATTTATTATTATTATTATTAATTATACAACATATAAATATAATACAGCGTAAATTGTAGGTACACAGAGCAAAAACACCACTAATGTGATTCAGATAGAAGAAATACAATCAGATTTCTCTATGCTTTTCAACCAAAAAGATTAAAATTTAAAAACACAGTCATATTAAAATACAAATTCTATAAGAAAATCTTATTGTTTTTCATAGAGACGATCTTATTAAAATACAGATTCAATAAGAAAATCTTATTGTTTCTTATAACAACAAAAATAATTATTCATGTTTTTTCTCAGTTCATTTTATTCAGCCAAGATTTTAAGAATATTAATTATTACATGAAATTAACAAAATTTCATGATTGAAACCTGAAAAGTAATACGCTATTGTTTGTTATTTGTTTGCAAAGTATATTGTATATATAAAGACGGAAAGTACTCACAATTGAGAAGCAAAGATCGGCCATTATAAACAACGCCAATTCAAATAAGGTTAAAACGAATTATAAAACTAAAGTAAACCTGACAGCAAAAATATTACTATCTAAGTTCCGGCCAGACCGACGATATTATTCATCAGTTTCTGACGGAAAAAATATGAATTTCTTGTGAAAATTACGAATTAATTAAGACAAACTTTTTGTTTGAAGACAATAAGATTTTCTCTGTCGAATTAATAAGATTTGTCTATGTAAAAAAAAAAATTATTTGTATGTTTTCATAAGATTTCATAGTGAAATGGCTCAATACGATCTTATTCTTTTTATGTGGTGCCTACTATTTTTCTCTGTGTACATTAACCTGAAAGTGTCGAAAAGACATAAAGACAAAAAGTTATAATAAAACCTAAAATGTTTTTCCCTAAAAAAAATAAATTTAATAATTGAAAAAGGTAATTAAATAAAATAATGTATGTATTTGTAAATAGATGGCGATTATTAAATTTCGTTCGAGGCGATTATTAAATACGCCAACTTCATTATTACATTTTAATTATAGATTTCATTTCAAAAATTATGATACTTTCTATACAAATACGCGTGGTCAGTAATTAAATAATAATCAAGGAGTGAAAGCGATAAGAGAACGTCAGTAAAAAGAAGGAGAAGGAATGAAGTGTCGGCGGGGGGCGGTGAGAACGAAAGGGGCGGGACGCAGAGAGCAACGTACAAAGATCGAAAAAATAAAAACAATAAACAATTCCTTGACATACTTCAAACCGAAAAATAAATCTTTAATCCAATTAAGGTTGATCATGTATAAATTGAAGAATGATAGGTTTAAAAAATTGTATATACATACGTATCTTCTATATAGTTGATAGATACTGGTATTTTACGTTTTATGGTTGTTGTTGTTGTTGTTGTTGTTGTTGTGTGTATTTTTCCTTTCTACGAAGCGACTAATTCTCGAACGACCAGAACAACAATAATGAAGTTGGCAATAATGGCACAGTAGTAGCAGCAAAAACAATTATAAAACAACAATAACGGCAACAACAACAACAACTACATTGTCTGTTAAAGGAACACAAAAATTACACAACAACAGCAACACCAACAACAACGGCGACGGCGACGACGACGATGATGATGATGATGATTATAAAACCAACAGCAGCAATAACCGCAAAAACAACAGCAGCAAAAACGACTACGTACAACAACAACAACAACAACAACAGCAACTACTACCACTATTACGGCAACCATCAACTGTTAACAACAATAACAACAACAACGACGACGAGAGCCATCCGAAAGATACACCTTTTTTACTTAATTTTTCTTTTTGTGGAAAGACGCTGCGTTGTCCGTAGATCTATCTTATGGATTCCGTTGTCCGGATGGATGAAATGTTTGTAGATATAAAAAAAAAGAAAAGAGAAAAGAAAAGAAATAACAACAACAACAACAACAACAAATGACATCCATTCAAAGGAATAGATTGAAATTATCTTCCTCTTTACGCGCCGGACCGTATACAACGTACATATGTTTGTGTGTATGTATGTATTCATAGCGTATCTATTGATCGAGGAATGGAATGAATAGTTGCGCAAACTCAGCCTGCTGCTGCTGATGCTGCTGCGGCTGCTTCTCACAATGATTCACATTCGGGCCAAGCACTGAACCAACCAAGCAACAAAAAAAAACAACACAAAACCTAATAATAAAAGGCGGCTCGAAGAAACCGTGTGAATTTATAGGATAGGACACATCGACACTACATAGAAGAAGATACATTTTCGTTTCATTTTCTTCCTATAGAATTATACTCCTATATTTTTTTTGTCAGGAATGATGCGATACTACCACTCCTTTTCATCTCCTTGATCAGCTTGCCTCATTCCAGCCTTCCTTTCCGTTCCCTTCCCTTCGAAACGTATCTAAGATGTATGTAGATCAGTAATTAGCTGAATCTGATGAAGTGATTTTTGTAGCCTGCGAACGCATACGAAATTGTCTTAACGTACGAGTAGCGAACGTCACGTTAGAAAACCGTACCAGCAGCGCTGCCTCATGACGCAAGAGAGCGCAGCGCAAACATAAATAATGAAAATAGAAATAAATATGTACATAATAATGAAAAACATAATTTCTTGAAATAATTGGACAACGCAACTGAAGAATGAACTTTCGCCACAGACAATGCGCCCGGCCGCAGTTTACATCAGCATCACTTCTACAAGCTTCACACTGCAAAATTTTTCCGAAGTGAAAATTTTACCCCGAAGTGTTTACATTTGCAAATTTTAATATTACATTTAGCACTGTTGACGCAAACGGCGCAGCTAAAGGCCCAACCAAAAAAGAACAGACGAAACGTTCACGCTTAATTTTAAATTTTGACATACTGTAATACTCAATTATTGCTAATTTGTGTTCAGACTATACGAAATTTGTGTTTAATGGCAGAGCATTTCGAGAGGGCAGTAGAGGAAAGCTACGTATATAAATATTTGGGACTTCTTTGTGCAATCAAATAAATGTATTGCACTCTTAAAACGCGCTGTTGCGGCATTTCTCTAAAGATCACTTTAGAGGAGCTACGAGTACGTGTAGATTGAAATATACCCGCAGACACGCACACACGCAACAACAACAGAAACAACCTGACAGCATTGAGAATCCAAAAACCAGGCAAACCAGAAAAACCAGAATAAAGGATGAAAGAACAGTTAAAGTCCTCATCAAAGAGAGGACAACTTTTTTTTCAATGCCTTGAGAAGAGAAAAGTGAACATAACAACAACAACACTAAGAAAAAAGGAAAAATATTTTAAAGCAAGCGATTATAGAATCGTTTTAATCGATAAACCCTAAAATAATGCCCATAATCCTTATTTTTTGTAGAACAAATCTTAGAGAGTGATGATGATGATCGCTCTCGGCGCGCAACAATTGAAGAAGTAGATCATAGAAAGAAGATAAAATAACTACATACATACGAATTTTTTAAAAGGCTTGAAAACGACACAAAAAAAGGCAAAAAAGGCAAATGCCGCGTATTTGTTTGAGCTAAAATTGAGACAGTTTTTTGCTGGAATTTTATGTACGATTTTAAGAAAAAATATGACTTTAATTAATAAAAATGCTATGTAGAGAAAATTGCAACAGGTAACCCTTGATTTAAGCGGAAATTTGGTTAAAAAAATAGCGTGTGTTTAAGAGGGCTGCATGAGACGTCTTGAATGTTTCGAAACTGACATAAAAACATTTTTGCCTTGATGCAGTGCTTCCATTTGTTTGCGAATCAAGCCGGAACTATCGGAAGCATATGTGGCAATGTTTTCAGCAGCGCTTTCAAAAGTCAACGCTTGATTTGAAAGCAATGGATGCATTTCGAACAGTCCTTGCAATTTTCAGGATGTCTTTAACGAGCCTCCGAGACGTCTCATGCAGCTCTCTAGTGTGTATGGAAATCGATTCCATTTCGAGTCCACACAAGTCGCACTCAGTAAAATTCAGGTGAAAGTTTGTATGAAGGTTTTTGTGCATGATTAAATATTTGTATGTACTACATACGAGTATGTATTAGAGCTGTGCACAAGCCGTTTGAAAACCACTTTCAAAACACACAACGTTTTATCAGTAAAAATTGATAAAACATTTCAGATTTTCACTCATAGCCTTTATTGCTTGTGCTCTGCTGGAAACAAAAACAAAATTGTCAGACGAAAATGACACAACAGTTTTAATGCCAACAATTGCTAAATAGATATAAGAGAGGATACACACACGGAATGCACATACATATTAAATACATACATACGTTCAGCCGTCTCCTAGGCTTTTAGTTAGAAAAAAAGCATTGCGTGCCTCTCCCTTTTTTTCGTTTCTTTTTTTTTTCGTTTTTCTCGAAAATGTGGCAGAACATTTTTTCATTGTTTTCAATCGACGATAATTACATGGAAAAATAGATAATAATGGTTTTTGAGTTTGGGCGGAGGGAAAGAGGGGATGTTTTTTCTTCGTAATTTCTTAATTAGTTTTCAGACGCTTCTGGTGATAACAAAGCACCATCGACGGAGTGGCGAGCGGCGCAAATGCTTGCCTTTCGTTCCTTTCGAGTTCGAGCGGAGGGAAAGAGGGTGAGTTGTTTGCGTTTCTTTCGTTCATTTAGAGATTAAGCGGAAGGAACGAGAGAGAAATGCATCAACATTAAAACAGCAACTGCAAATTTTCGAACAAGCTGTAAAAATGAATGTCGGTCGGGTAAAGGCACCACAGCAGTTGCTGTTTATTGCGATTTTCATACGGCAGTCACAAAACAGCAGTCGTGCCGATTTGTGCCTAGCTGCCTTCAAAACGGCTCGCGCACAGCTCTAGTATGTATAAATGTATGGACTGAAATATTAATATTGATTCCTGTCCCCGCTCTGTACCATCAGCGCCGCCACCATCTACAACAACAACAACAACAACAACAACAGCAATCCTTGCGATCAGTAAAATACATACATACCACTAAAACGCGTAAACAAACACCAAAAGAGAGTAGAAAGAAAATAACCTTAACAACAACAACAACAACTATTATTACTACTTCATCCACAACAAAGCAACAACAAATTTGTAAAACTCATGCGGTAGCAGCAAAATAATAACGAAAAGAGACAGTAACAACAACAGCAACTACAACAACAACAAACCCAGCAAGTAGTAAAACCATAATGAACTAAAATGAAAGCGACCGAGCAAAAAAAAAAAAGAAAACCATGAATCATGCCATGCGATGTTGTTGTTGTTGTTGTCGTTGCTGTTACAGTCATTATACATACTCGTGTTTTTACTTTTCGGAAGAGCGTCAGAAAAAAAAACCAAAAAAAAGCAAAAGATAATTCAGTGCTTGTTCTGCTTCAACAAGAATACATTTTCAAAAAATTCTATAGAACAAAAAAGCAACAACAACAACAATCCAGCCAAATGCAAGGATTTAAACGCTTGACACACACACACACACACACACATATATATATATATATATATATATATACATACATACTTATATACACATGCATCTATGCATACATATGTACATACATACATACATACATAAATGCGTATGCATGGATGCATATTTAAAAGTTGTTGTGTTGAGATCGTTCCTTTTCTTCTTTGCCATCTTTCATGCTTCTTCTTTTGCTTTCTTGTTCTTTAGAATTTTGACATTTATCGTTGTCATTGTTGTTGTTGTTGTTGTTGTTGTTGGTGTGTTAAGCACGCTTGCATACACGTTGTACGCATTGAGATATTCCAATATGTGTGTGTGTGTGTGTGTGTGTGTGTTTGTGTGTTATTTAGGATATTTAGCAACGAAAAGATCTACCTGAGTTCGGCTAAAAGGAAGAAAAAGCCGATGACGAAGAAGAAGAAGAAGAAGACTAACAATAGTCCCAAATCCGAAAAAGCACACACACACACACACACACGCGCACGATCAAAGCGAAAATAGTAACTAGCACTTAAAACAACAACAACTGCCGAAAACATATGCCGTCCAAACCGAAATCTGTTCAAATCTTCCCAAGAAAAAATACAGCAACAACAACAACAACAACAACAACAATAACCACACAACCATAAGCCAGTCAGCAAAATAAGAAGCAGCACTAAAGAAAGCGATCAAGCCGAAAATTTCGGTGTTGCAGCCACGATCGACCGGCTACAGCAACAACAATCATAACAACAATGACAACAACAATAACAACAACAACGACAATAGTAATAACATTAAGAAGAAGACAAAGCCGAAGAAACACAGACACAGCCACAGCCACAACAACAACAACAACAACAACAACACAGCAACAGCTCCAGCGCCAGTGGCAAGACCACATTAAAACCGGTTTCTCCAAAAAACCAAAATAAACAACAACAACAATAACAACGACGAAAAATACTCATCTAAACCTCACACCAGCCGCCGAAGTAAGCAAAGAAGAAGCAAGCGACAAACCACAAAAGCAGCAGCAGCAGCAGTCGATAACGGCAATGGCAGCAGCAACAGCGGCAACAGCCGCAGTCACTGCCGCTGTCGCAGCTGCAGCCTAAAGCAATGACTGTAGCAGCAGGACGGTCGGTCGGACTTCTTCAAACTCAGACAATTCCTTCCTCTTCAATGGCTTGGCTCGCTGTTTACGTGTTTGTGTGTGGCTGTTTGTGTGTGAGTGTCGTTCTGTATCTTTAAGATACAACTGATGATACCTAACTACAAAAGTTACTTCATAATCATATGTCACATGTCTTTTAGTCTATCGTTTTGTATGCATCTCCTTTTTTCGCTCTTTCTGTGTCTTTAGCGCTCTTCCTGATTGTGTCTGTTTCGAAGTCTCTCTCTCTCTCTTCCTCTCTCTCGACTGCTCTATTTCTCTTCAAATTTGCAGAATTCGTTTGCGGTTCTCTTCTTTTTGTCTTATCGTTTGTCTCTCTAGCTGTCAACGGCTTTTCAGTCGTTTTTGAGTCCTCTTAAAACAGCTTCAAGTGAATTTACATAAGCCTTGAAAGTACTCCAGTACTCCATGAGTTCTTAAACTGATGAAGTTCGCGGAGCCCCCTTCTTGAACACTTAATTTCCTAGTCTTCATTTATTGAGACCTAATTTTCGGCTCAAAAAGATAATGTCAAAATAGTTTCGCGGAGCCCGGTAATGGCTACACGGACCCCCGGGGGGCCAGAAGGATCACAGTTTGTGGCACTATGCTCGGAGATACTTGGTCCTCCTGGGTACTCTTTTAAGCAATATCACTGCAACCGTTCATCCAACAATTTCTCTCACACAGAGAAAAATAGTACCACATAAAAATTAACCATTAGTTCAAAATAGTACCACATATTGAACCATTTCACTATGAAATCTTATTCACACCTACAAATAATATGCTTTTTTCATAGAGAAAAAATTTCTTTACTAATTTTATAAAGAAAATCTTATTGTCTTTATGACAAAAAGTTAATCTTATTAATTCGTAATTTTTATAAGAAATTCATATTTTTTCCGTCAGAAACTGATGAAATGAACAAGTCTGTATGAAAGTATGAAGAATTCTTATTATATATTTCTTTTAATAAGAAAAATTTCTAATATATATTATCGTTGGTCCGACCGGAGCTCTGATAGTTATATTTTTGCTACCAGGTTTACTTCAGATCTATAATTCGTATTAATTTTTTTACATTAGCGTTGTTAATAATGGACGATCTTTGCTTCTCAGTTGTGAGTACTGTCCGTCTTTATATATACTGGTACAATACTTTGCAAACAAATAACAAACAATAGCATACTAACTTTCAGGCTTCAACCATGAAATTTGGTGAGTATTATTATTAATATTCTTGAAATCTCGGATGAATAAAATGAAATAAAAAACATGATTAATTACTGTTATTTTAATAAGACTATGGAAAACAATAAGATTTTCTTATAGAATATGTATTTAAATAAGATCGTCTCTATGAAAAACACTGAGATTATCTTATTTGTGTTTTAATATGTCTTTTTTAATTTTAATCAGATTTTCTCTATGGTTTTAATAAGGCTTCCTTTTGGGATAAAAAGCAGAAAGAAATCTGATTTTTTTTTCTTCTATTTTATGTGATGTTTTGGCTCTGTGTATACTCTCACTATTTCTCTCAATTTCTCAATCTTTTAGTCCTTCTTTTTGTGGCTCTGTCTTTGTCTTTGCTACCCTTTACTAGCACTTTATACGATCCGTCTCAAAATGCAGGAGCTAAAAGCTGTAGACAATTTTTGTTTCGAAACAAGAAATCTCAATTTTCGAACGACAATCTCGATAAATTTTGATATTTTGAACCATCATACTCGTCTTGCAGACATTTGGAGACAGATCTTAATAAGAAAGTAAGCTATTGTTGAAATCATGCTTTCCATCCTGCTTTATGGCAATATAACTCCAAAGCTTCAGGTTCTGTAAATTTTGTGTTATCTCAATAAAAAGTTTACCTAAATTTTTTTGGTTATTTTACTGTTAATTTTAAATTCTAATTTAATTTTTTACTGTTAAATCTTGAACGACGAGATTTTTTTTCGGTCTTTACGTGTGCTGCCTTCCTTGCTGTTCGTCTGCATAATCCGTTTGTGCGTCCGGCCTTTTGTCCATTGAATTGTTCGCAAATATTTCAAACTAGCAATTTTTTCCCTTTTTCTTTTTCTTCCTCTTCTTAATATTATTCCCCTGCTCACCCTCTCTCTCTCTCTCTCTAACTCTCTCTCTTCATTCTCGTCGAAGGCTAAGAAAAAAAATCTTGTGCTGCAGATTGAACGGAAATTCAAAGAAATCTCCTAACTTTCCAGCATAATGAATTATGTAGGCATACATATGTACATATATAAAAATTAAAAAAATTTGTATACATGTATAAACATATTTATGTATGTCTGCATGTATCTATGTATGAGTATATACCCAAAACCAAACCCATACAAGAGTACAAGTATAAGGATAGCTTAAGATTTGGTGACTTAAGACAAAAGATCGACAGGCATACACAGTCATACACACAGAGTCACACACACACCCGCACACATAGAAACAGATACAATATGCCGAGAGGTAATAAAATCCGATACCAACTCGGAAACACAAGAATAAAAGGAAAAGAAAACAAAAAAGAAGGAGAGGTAGCCAGAAAAAAATATTTAAAACAATAAAAGCCAGGAAAAAAAACATTATAATTAAACCTGCAGCTGATCATAGTACAACAAAAAAAAAAGGATGTTGTTGTTGTTGCAAATAATTTAACAAAAAAGTCATAACAAAAAATAATCAAAAGACAAGACAAGACAAGACATCGATCTTGTACATCAATATCGATGTACATAGCTTGCTTTATCAGAACTTAAATCGCCCCAAAAAAATCGGGGCGATCCTCATATCTTATTTTATTTTATCTCGTATAAAAAAAATTGGCTAATGTTTCCTTTATCGGCGATTTTGTTATGGTTTTTAAGATAATTTGAAGGTGAGATTACTACTAAAATCGAATCTTCCGATTGTCCTTATACGAGTATCGGACAATCTAATCAAAACCCTTTGAAAGTGCCAAAATATTCAGTTTTGGATTTAGGAAAAATCCCAAAAATTTAAAAAAAAAATTAAAAATGGAAAAAATCGCCCAATTTTATTTTGAATTGAATGATCAAAATGTAACATTTTCCTTATAAACAGTTTTATACACAAAATGGAATTTTTGTAATCGATAAGTTGGGCCATTTTGCGAAATTAAATTAGACGATTTTTTCCTACAGATGGAAATTTAATCAAAATCGTTTTCTTTCTCTCTCTCTCCCGCTCTTTCAGATTTTCAATATATCTGTGAAAACCATTAAAATGAAAGAAATAATTTTAACTAAAATTAAGTAATTGAAAAACTGTAAAACCAAAAGAAAGAAAAACAACCAAAATAATGTAATTTCTTTTTTTGAAATAATTTCAAAATATATTTATTTTTTTAATAAATGCTTAGACAAAACGTTTTTTTTTTGTTAAAATGATACAACATACTTTCTTTTTGTCTATAAAAATATGCCAAAATTAAAACGCTTTGCTTGGTGGTGACAAAACGATAACTATAATTCATAATTATTTTCCTTCTTAATTTATACACAAATTTTGAAAATATACAAAATTATTTAAAAAAACGAAAAATATATTTACATTTTAAAGAAAAACATAGGAATTATTTTTTTGTTCGTTAATGGAAAGACAAAGATTTGGAATATTCAAGTACTAGGAATTAAATTAATATAATTTTAAATAAATGAAGAGAAAAATAATGAAAAGAAATGAAAACCGGTCTAAATTTATAAACTAAATTGAATACAAATTGAGATACAATACTTAATACATAATGACTTTGAGTAAAAATGTATAAAATTATATTAAACTTAGTTTAAGGTAAATTAAACAAAAAACTACGAGGTAAATTATTTATATAATTATCGTAATTACAAATACTGCTAATACTTGAGACAAAATTCATCCCCGAGTTGAATTAAATTTGGTATCACTACGAGTACTTGAATATATTGCTTTGAACTGAATTATCGTATGTACTTTGAAATGAATTAGAGATAGATTGTTTTGGCTGAGATTACATGAATTGAACAGATTTGTATTGTGCAATTGTTTATAATGAATTGAAACACATTGAATTGAAATGTGTTCAACTTAAATTGAATTGAATAGAGTTTAATAAAACCGAATTTGTGAATATTTTCAATCAATTTTCTTCAATTCAATAGAATGTGAAGAATTTTAAATTATTCTCTGAAATTTCTGGCAAATATTCAACATTTTACAAACTAGTTTTGGAACTTCTAATTTTAAATTTATTTTATACTACAATTAATATAAACTTATACAAAATATTTTATTATTATTAACGCTTTTGCAGAGGTATTCAATGTTGCTTTTCTTGAGTGTATAAAAATTGAATTATTAAAAAATTACTTAAAATTTATTGCTTCGAATGATAAAAATACAAAAAATTGTATTTAAAAATGTCTTCCTTTAATCCGTTTCAAATTCGAAGTAGTTTAAAAAGCAATAGACTAAAAGTCTAATTATTTATTTAAAGAATTAAAGATTATTATTTCATCAAAGCTATAATAATTTCACATTTAAATTTTATTTAATTTTATGAAAATTCCTTCATTTTCAAGAGATTTTTTTAAAATTTACAACTTTAGAGCTATAAAATTTAAAATAAACTTTTTAAAAAATTTTCAAAAGCGCTTACGAAAAGCGCTTGTCAATTAAATTGACATCAACTGAAAAAGTATTGAATCAATCTACAGGCATTTCTAAAACAGGGAAGAATGTGTTTAATAAACCAGTAATTCTTAAAAAACAAAAAAAAAAATTAAATAAAAATTTCAAGTTTCTATTTTCATTAAAATTTTGCAACGCTATCATCAACCTGCGCTATCATCCTTCCGCGGGGGCACGAAAATAGTTTCGAAGCTGTCAAACTGGTGGAAACAATTTCTACTGGTGGAAAAGTTTAGTGGATTGATAAGTAATTAAATTTATATAGTATTATACGAGTATTAAACAAAAAATATGTAATTCTAAAGAAAGCTTTCAATATGATTCTACGCTGGAAAGAATTGATATCAAAATAAAAGTTGCAAGTTGCAAGAGTTTAGGAATTTGAAAATGAAAAAATTTGAATTTTTTTGATTTTTAAAACCAAAATCGTCATTAATAGGCATTAATATCTTTCGCTCTACTGGACCCCTTTTGGCGCACCGTTTTCTTCTAGGTTTCGCGGTAACTAAAACTTAACATATAGGAATCTCTTGCTCAACCATCTGATATTCTTCCTTCACCAGGAGTTTGTCGCCGGCTAATATGTACGGTGTCGACGGGGGGGAAAATGTCGTCGTCGTCGACGATACCAATGCGCTGTCCGGGTCTCTATTATCACTTATAAATTCCTTAGCTTCCATTTTGACAACAATTTTCTGATCAATACTATCATCGGAATTGACAAAATTTGTGGTGAAATTATTTTCTATGTTAATTTCAGGCACATCGTTATTGTTGTTGTTGTTGTTGTTGTTGCTATTACTACTGTCACTATCATTACTGCAATTGTTATTAACCACGCTGTCAATACTGCTGGCCACATGATCAATACAAGTAGCACTGCGCTCATTACTCTGCGACGAGCTATTCTCAAGGCTCGGCTTTGCCTTACTATTTGCCGCGCGTTTGCCGGTCACTCTCGGGCGCGAATGTGTCGAAATGTGTTTCTGCAGATGGTCAAAGCGACAGAAACTCTTCTCGCACACGTCGCAGACGTGCAGCTTCCTGTTCAAATGCGTGCCCTCTATGTGTCTGCGCAGATCGGTCTTATGATGATAGTGCTTGGGACAGAGGTGACACTTGAAGGCCTTTTCGGACGCCTGATGGCGCTCGACATGCACCTCATAGGCCTCTTCTTGCTGAAAACGTTTGCCGCACTTTTCACAACGGAAGGGATACTCACCGGCATGAAAGCAGTTAATGTGCTGCGTCAGGTAACAGGTTTTGGTGAAGGTCTTGTCGCATTGCTGACACTTGATGCGTCCGTTTGATGTCATTTCGCCCACAGGCTTGCCGCTGCCCTCGCCGCCGCCTCCGCCTCCTGCTGTCGAGCCACCTCCGGAGTCGTTGCGTTTGCGTTTAGCTGAGCCGTTACCGACACGTTTTGTCGGCTGTTTAATTATCGGCGTTGATGGGACTACGGTTTTCGATGACATCATGACATCAACACTCGGGTCCATTTGTACCAACACCGTCTTATTGGTGTTGTTTTCGCTGAGATCCTGCAGACAGTTCGCCTTGGTAGGAAGGGTGGAATAGGTTATTGGAAGAACACCTTCTCCGCCGCCCCCGCCATCACCACCGCTGTCCATTGCCGAACCGGATGACTCATGGGCCTGAATGTGATCATCGGCTGGAGGTAGATCGGCTTCTTGCGGCGATCGGTGTGCGGCATACGGTGTTGATGGCGCGTAACTTTGGGTGATTGTGCCCACGCGATAAAACGGCTGATTCAGCAACTGTTGCGCCGGGATTAGCTGAACGAATTGGCCGTCCGTGGTCAGCATTTGAGTCGTGTAATGATGCTCAAAGAACTGCTCGTCTCCCGAGGAGTGGAACTGCTCACCGTTACTACCAATAATAGTGTGATAGCTCATTGTGGCTTCCGTTCCCAGTACCGCCGGCGACAGCGCCGCCTGCTGCTGTAGCTGCTGGAAGGAGGGGATGCGGATGGTGTTGTGTGTGATGGTGGGCGTGTGGATGGTGGTATTGCGGATGGTGGCCAGCGGCGGCGGCAGCAGCTGCTGCTGCGACTGCTGCTGCTCCAGCGTGTTGCTGGTACTGTTGAGCAGCGTACTGGACATGATGTGGGCCGGAGGCTGCGCTTGCTCCTGGCTGCCCGGCTGCATAGTGTGAATGCTGTCCATACTGCTGATAGTAGCTGTGGTGATGGTGCGCTGCAGCGGCGGCGACATATTGTTGCTGCTGTGCGGCTGCAGCGGCGGCGGCTGCTGCTGTGTGGTGCTGGTACCCAAAACCGTGATGTTGAATGGCTGCTGCTCCACTATTATACTGTGCTGCTGCTGCTGCTGCTGCATATGGATGGAGTCCGGAGTGGGCGGCGTGCGGCAAAAAGTGTTGTCCTCCATTTGCTGTTGCTGCTGCTGCAGTTGCTCCAGGTATTGTTGGTGGGAGATAATAAGGGGCGGCGGCGGCGATTGCGTTAGCATGCTGCTGTGCGTGCTGCTGGGCGTGCTGTTGTGATACTGACGTTGCACCTCCAGTTGGTAGACTTGTTGCTGATGATCCAGCAATTGCCCCATTTCCGACAGGCGCTGCAACCCCGGGGGATGTAGATGCTGCTGTCGTTGCTGCTCGGCCGACAGATCCATTTCCATGGCCATGTCCATTGGTGAGTGCTGCTGGTGCAGCTGCGGCTGTTGGTCCTCCATTGACGGTTCGCTCTTTGTTACAATTGTTCTTATTGTTGAGTTCAGCAGGCCCCTCATTTGGGAGGACGTTAGTGTTTGTTGTTGTTGGTGGACGGAGGGACCTGCTAGCCCGTTTGGGTGACCGTTCAAAACGGTTGAATTGTTAGCGCTGGCTTGAACTTGTTGAAGGTACTGCTGCTGCTGCTGGAATGCATGACTATTGGCGCCATTTTGTTGCTGTTGTGGTTGCGGCTGTACATAGTTCATGTTATTCGCCTGATTCGCGAGCTGTGTCGGCGAAGGCGACGCGCTGTAGTTCGAAAGCGCCGCCAGACCTCCCGCCTGCACGGACGCATATTCGGGAGGACTTCTGGGCGGCTCTGGTGGTTGCACGGCTGCAGATGCTTGTTGTTGCTGTTGTTCGCGGGCAGCGGCTGCCGCCTCAGCTTTGCTACGTCGACTAGTCTTTGTGCTAGGATCGCGAGTGGGATGGTGATGTGCCGATATGGGCATCGTGGCTGGGTCGGGCTGGCCGCTCGACTTGACGGCATTTTTGTGCAACGTGGTATTGTAGTGCCGCTTAAGATGTCCGGAGCTGGTGAACCATTTGTTGCAGGCTGTGCAGTTGTACGTTTTAGGTCGTCGCGCCTCGTTGGACTTCCAAGCGGCTGCCTTGGCGGTAACGCCACTGGCAGGGAGTGCGGAAGACGAAGATGGCGGCTCAAATTGAGTGCCATATTGTTGCTGCTGCTGCTGCTCTTGCTGCGAGGTGGTTGTGGTGGAGGGAAATTCTGCGGGACTGGAAGAGACCGGCAACAAAGATTGCTGCTGCTGCTGCTGCTGCTGCTGCTGCTGCTGCTGTTGGCAGGCTATTTCAGTAGCCGCATTTGGATCGAAGGATTTGTCGACGTAGTTCTGCGAGTCGACAGCATACTCGGATTTTATGACCGGATATTCCGACTTGATGTGGTAGGGCGATTGCTTCGGCGAATAATAGGGTGATTGGATGCTATGCGCTTGGTTGGCGACAGTAGTGGCTACCTTTTGCTCAGCTTGTAAATAAGGCGGAAGGCCTTCTTGCTGCTGCGGCTGTTCCCAGCTACCCAATGGACGCCGCTGCATTGAATGCATGGAATGTAAAGGATCAGTGGAGATGGCTGGGTGCAACTGCTGCTGATATTCACCCCCACTAGCGGGTGTCGGCGGATAGACCATCTTCTGTGAGTCCAGGTCGAGCAGTTCACCGGGATTACCGCCCGATTGTTGAGTAGCATGTGGCGGTCCGTTAGTGAAGGCGCCTCTATTGGCGGCGTAAGGCGAATTGCTGCCACCGTGGAGATTAGTGATGTGCGCTGAGAGCTCCGTTTCGGTGGAGCAGACAAAGCCGCACTTCTTACACTGCAATTGCGAGCAACCGGGAGAGCCAGCATGTTGCTGTTGTTGTTGTTGTTGTGAAGTGGAACTGGGACTGGACGAGCTGACAATGCGTGGACTCAGCGAAGTGGTTGTAGAAACAGCGGCCGCATTAATGGCGGTAGCTTTTGCAGCAGATGCCTGTTCGTCACCACTTCTCATCTGTTGAGGACTGTCGGTACCAGAATGATTCAGTTCCAATTGTTGTTGACCGCCGCCATTGGCGGCAGTTGTGGCGCTATTGTTGCCATGCAAAAGCGAGGTAGGATTGTTCAAGTATGGATGATAACGGAGTGTGGCCTGTGGTGATTTGTAGTCGCCGAAGAGTAACGACGTTGGCGAGGAAGTGCTAGAAGAGCCGCCAATATTGCTGTAATCTAAGGAGGAGAGTGTCGCGGGCGACTGTTGGTGATAATAGGCCGTCGCTTCATAACTATTCAAATAGTTGGGATAACCAACGGACACTTGTTGTTGTTGTTGTTGTTGTTGTAAATCATTACCGCCGGCCGAGCTGTACATACTGGAATACATTTGCGGCATGTTGCCGGCATTTGTCGTTGCTGCTGGTGGAACATACATGTGAGGCGTGGCATAGGGATGATGCGACTGCTGCTGCTGTGACTGGGATTGTTGTTGCTCATTGGCGCCCACAGGTTGGGGCGTTGAAGGCTGATTATCACTGGAATCTGCGGCCGCACTGATTGTGTTATTAGTGTTGTTGTTGTTACTGCTATTGCCAGCAGTCGTTAGAGCAGCTGCGGCGTTGGCCGCGGCAGAGGAGCTGCCCCCACCAATGCTACCGGTCAGGCTGTCCGCCGCATGCAAAGGCGGCGGCATTTCGACTTTAGTCACAGCCATTAACTGTAGATTCCTGAAATCTGCTCGCTTTAAATCATGATTTTGCACAAAATTTCTCTAGTATTTTCATTCAGCATTTATTTTAATTTTTTTGTACAATTTGTAAGTTTATAAGTTTTCGAAGATGCCGCTTTAGAAGCAACATTTAACTGGTGAACGTCAACATTTCCACATTCAGTTAATTTCTTATCACAGACTTTAAAAAACAACTGTTTTTAGTTTAATTATGTCCACTTGTCTGTGTGTCTGTGTGCTCGCATCGAATTTCAGTACTTTTGCAAAAGTTTTGCAGAAAAAAAAGTTTCAGTTAAATTTCATTTCCTTTTACATTGTTTAGACTGTTTGCATTTTTTTTTCTCATAAAATTCCTGAGGATGATGGATGATGCAGCAAATTATTTGTTTCATGAAGTATTTTTCGCGTCTTATAATTTTTTTTCCAGCACGCAAATCGGTATTGTTTTGTTCACTTTTTAAGCAATATTATCCACTATGCATTTTTTGTTTTTCGTTTTTGTTATTGTTTTCGTCGCGCTCTCGTGTTTTTGAAATGCAGTTGCTTGGAACGATCGCCGTTTTCGGTTCGCGTTTCGCGTCGTACTGATGATAAAACAAATAAAAAATAACAATTTTGCTCTTTCGAATTTTGAATTTCAATTTTGTTGGAATTTATTTGCTTGCAACTTAAAAATTTAAACTAAAAAATTTCACTTTTTGCCAATTTTGTTTCTTTTTTGTTGTTTTCGTGAGGTGATGCCAACGTTTAGCCGAAAATTTGAGAGTTTAAGAGAAATTAAAATAAAAAAGGCGCTTAAAGAAAAAGCGTTTCACCACTTATTTGCTCTCTGCCGTATACGAGTCCTGCTTCACCGACGTTCGATATACAAATGAAAGCAGCCGAGCGCGCTAGAATTTGTTTGGCGTCGCAACGCGACAAAGCCAACAACAAAGAGCAGAGTGCACACACGCAAACACACAAAAGCGTACTATATCTGAGCATATGCCATGGCTCGTCGCATCCATGTGCCCGGAACGAACAAACGAATCCGTGTTGCCGTCTCAGCCAGCGCATGCTGTTACTTCGTGTAAACATAAAACAGCAACAAAATCAGATACTACAATGGTTAAGAGAAAATTTGAAGAGATAAAATAGAATAATAAGAGAGAGATTTTGTACTGTTACTGGGATTTATTACTGTGTGGGAATTTCGTCTATGCATAGGAGCATGCATTTGACAGCCATTTCTTACATTCTGTTAAATAATAACATTCTGTTTCATGTAAAATTAAATTTTGCAGCTGTTACTTGAATGCGGTTACATTAGATTTGCAAAATATCTGCATAAAACGCGTTTTGAATATGCACTGAGATTATATTGAAAAAGTAATCCAATATACAGGATAAGTCGATAGAATAGGTGTCTCCTTCCAACTCCTTTCGCTAAAAAAATTCGGCTGCAATCCTTTTAAAAGTTTTCAAAAAATACCCGTTTTCATCTTCCTTTCTGCAATTCTGAGTATCGTAAATGTTCACACTCACTGATGTGTTGTCTTAAAATGCAATTTTTAAACTAAAATAAAAATTATATACTTTATTTCATACATTTAAATTTTTTAATTTATACGCAATTCATTGTAATTTAATCAATTCATACTGTTAACAAGTTTTTGTCATGAATGTAAACTTTTGAACCATCCTGTTTATTTGAGTTTAAACTTAACATATGTTAGCAGAACACACCATCTTAACAGCTGTCAGAAAGTAACATTCGTATATGTATAAATTCAAGATCAATTCTCATTTACTTCATGTTATACATATTTTTAACACTAACAAAATTAACTTAGTTTCTCTTCGGTATTGTTCAGCTAAATTTGCACATTGTATTACACTCTTGTAGTTACTCTTAAATAATTCTGATGATCCTATTTTGGAGGTTTACGTTGATCATCGTTATGTACTCGTATTTGCACTCTAACCCAATTTCTAAAATTGCTTCTCTTTTACAGACGAAGACTGAGAAGCAAATAAAGAAAATTAAGGAGAATCTGCTAAACGTAAAATGGAATGCAGATCAACAGCGTGATGAACGCTCCTGCTAACAATGTAATACAGAAACCGGTTTTTTTACCCTAAATTTCCTTTCGAAATAGTATTGTATTGTAAAAATCGCATGAGTCTTAAAATTAAAAAATTGTGATTAGTTTGCAGAATTTTACCAAAGGTACAACAAAACCAAAGGAATAACTTCAAAACAAAAGCAATTAATGTGACATTTAGAGAGATTGAGATGAAATGCAAAAATGAAACCAAATAAAGCCAAACCCCCAAAACAACCCATATCTACTATCAGTCATCCCTTTGTACACAAGTTCAAGTACTAATACCGACTTTTGTTTCTACGGTATTAGTATTCGTCTCTCACCGGCGACATAATAAATTATTTTACTCTAATAATGCAGTGTCTTGCGCTCTCTCTCTTACCACATCGTCTGCTCCATCATTGTTGGATACTCAACTAAAGATACCAACTTTTTTAGAATTCGAAATAACAATAAAAAAAAAAATTAAATTTGAGGATTTGAATTCAAAGCTTTTTAAATTGAAGTCAAGTCATTGAAATTGTGGTAATTTGACAATAATATTGGAAAATGTATGTACTGTTTTCACTGAACAGCGGAAAAGGTCTGGTGCAACCTATTAAGATATTTTAATAGGTTGTTTTTGGTTTTTTTATGTATACGTATATTCGTAAACCAAAACTAGCTTAGAATAAATAATATCTATATAATAGAATAATATATAATCTAATAGATTAAAACCGGTACCAATAAATTGGTACACATTAACTTACGTTTGCCTCTCCGAGCTTAATAATAAAGAAAGAGTCACAACCAACAACAAAGCGCTCTAAGAGTGCTACCTACCATGATTCTTTATAATTGAAAAGAATTCATATAGCAATTTCTGATATAACATTATGATAAAAATTCTTTGTTAATTGTAACTTCAGTAGTTACTGCTAAATAGCACAAAAATTTGAATTTTTGCAATTTTTGAAGATTTTTTGAAGCAACTTATATCACTATATGGCTATGACAGCTGGACAAGCCCTGTTCTTAAACGACGCTTTTTTAACTAAATTAAATAACCCTCCATAAACCAACGATTCTTTGAAATCCAATATTTCAGGAACTTCAAAATCCCGTCATAAAAATGCTGCTTAATTGCATATTATACTTCAAATGCAATTAAGGTTCAATTTCTCAAAAGAGTCCTTTAAAGACATTTTCCCTGGAAATTTTTTACCTGGACCGTTCCTTGATCCTTGCATGGCATGACAAGAAAGGAAAATCTCAGCAAACTCATAAGGCGATCAAGAGAGCAGGTGATGCGCTGTGATGTGATGACACTAAGCTAAAATTTTTACCTGAGATTTAGAAGAAATATGTATTCAGGGATACAATGCAGCTCCATTAACACAAAAGTGCACAGAATTGTAAGAGAGATAGAGAAAAAATATAAGAATACGAGAAATTAACGTCTCTTGCAGATAAATAAATTTAGTTAATTGCAAGTGATAAAATAATAGACAGAAATTTTCAGTTTTCTAATTTTGAGTACAAGAGGAGTATTTTTTTTATTGCAGACATTTTTACAAGACCAAGTTTTTAATCCCCAAATTTTCAAGAAAAAAAAATAATTAGTGAACCTTTTTATTATACATATGTACGTATTACATATATTGTTTTTGCCCGCACATTTTTTTCTTCTTCTTCTTCTTTTTCTTTTGTGAAAAGTAAAGATTTTGTTGTTTTATAAATTAAAGCTTTTCTTTCGAATTGAATTTTATTAGTCTTCTTTGATTACACTTTTTTTTAAGTTTTCGAGTTAAATGCATTTAAAAATTAGCTCTTTTCAGTTTCTTCCTTCACACTTGGCGCCTGACTTTTGTTTTGATTTGATTCCTTTTTTTGACATATAAATTTAACTGACAGCTAGCAATCAGGAAGGTAATTAAAATTTTTACGAGTATAAGCCGTCGGGCCGTCCAACAAAAACAATGCTCGTTAAATAACAGACTGTTATTTACAGTTGCTCAAATTTCATTCAACGTTAGAGTTTAGGACTAGCGCAGAATTTTATGCGCATTGGTGATGCGGTAAAGTTACGATTATATTTATTAAATTATTTAGTAGAAATAAATTTAAATGAAAATAAAGATCATGCAAAAAAGCAAAAAAACCGATCATCTTTTGACGTTATTTCAAATTGAGAGAGGCTAAAATCTAACGCATTAAAACCATTCGGGGCGTTTACATACAGTTAACAACCCTGCCGTGTAGCGAGAGCGCGTCTTGCTAAAACTTATTTTCGATTTTTTGCTGAAAATGGTCTTTGTTGTTATTTATGGTATCTTCTTTTTCAATTTCTGCCTTTTTCTTAATCATCACCGTCATCGTCGTCATCATGTTCACGACGTTTTTATTGTTTATTCAAAGAAATGCACTTTTATCGTTCTGTGAGTGGTGTTGTCTTTCTTGTTGTTGTAGTTTATGCTACACGATACGTAAAACTGTAAATTTGGAATTTTTATGCCACCTTCTTTAATGGGCCTGTGTGTGTTGGTGTGTTGGTGCGCGTGTGTGTATTTAGGGTGGAAGAGACATTTTCTATTAACCTGCTGCAACGCGTTGTCTTTGCGACGTTATCGACTGTAGTGCCAAAAATTCCGGCCACAACAAAGCTACAAACAACAACAGTAAAATAAATATTTTTTGTACATTTAAGAGAAAGAAATAATTTTATTTGTTCGTTCACCGCTTATTTTTGTTTGCATTCTAAATACATATATTGTACTTAGATAAAAACTTCTGCCAAATAAAATTTTCAGGATTGCGATGGTTCACTTTTTTCGTATAATGAAGAGTTGTCCAATTATTTGGAGAGTTGAGAGAGTAATTGGTGGAAAAATTAACACCCTTATTTACTAACAACGTAAAATTAGTGTCCGTTGTTCTTTATGATTTTCCAAATTCGTTTGCTGAAGATCGGCCCATTTCCTAAAGGCCGTAGCCCGTCGTCACGACCCGTCATTGTTTCAAAAAAATGAGTCCATATTAGAGAGCTGAATGAGACGTCTCGAAGGCTCGTTCAAGACGTCTTAAAAGCTTCAGGGATTGTCTGAAATGCTTAAAATTGCTTTAAAATCAAGCGGTGACTTTCGGAAGCGCTGCTGAAAACATTACTACATATGCTCTCGATACTCACGACTTGATTCGAAATCAAATTAAAGCACTGCATCAACGCAAAAATGTTTTTCTGTCAGTTTCGAATCTTTCGAGACGTCTCATGCAGCCCTCTAGTCCATAAGGCCCTCAAAACCAAGAGAACGGCTGTAAGACACTACACTTATACCGGCACTGTTGAAAACCCTGAGGAGAACCTAAAACTTTTTCACACCAGACGTCTTAAATATACGTATGTTAGCTCCGAAGGGACCTCAAAGGAGCCTGCTTCTTGCTTCTTGAAGGTTTGACGCAAGAGCGTTCTTTCTCGCTTTTTTCTTTATAAGCCTTTTTATAGGTTTGTTTAACCTTCAGAGAAGGTCAACACTTGTTTCTTAGGTAGCCTTAGTTAGGTTTTATTTTCTTCAAGTCTGTCATCATTAGTAACGTCATACTAATATTTTAAAAAATATTAAAAATATATCAGATATCTAAGTGTGTGTGTGTCTATGTCGTATATGAATGGATTAGTAGAGGATTATCGTTGTTTTTGCTTTTTTTTTGCTTAAAGAGTTTCAAATAGTTCAAAAAATCATATATCAAAAATTATAGGCGGACAGATAACCGCCCGGACCAGCAGACAGATAGATAGACAAACATAAAGCGTCCCTGACAGGCCGGGCACAACAAACCCGGATAGTTAATCTGCGAAAGCATCACCGCAATCGATAGAGATTGTGTTAAAAATTAAAAAAAAAATAGGTACTGCTATGAAATATGTTTGTTTTTTAAACAGACAAAAGATACTCCGAGGTGGCCAACGCTAAGCAGGGATTAGTAACAACCACAACAACAACCACAACAAAAATGTCTACGTGATTGCAAGCATAAAAAAGCAGATTTTGCAATCATATGCTTTTTTAAAGTGAATAATTTCGGCGCGCCAAAATAATGAAATGGAAAAAAAATCAACGAAATGAGGCCAAGTACAGACCACACCAACAACAGCAACTAAAACAACTACTACAACAACAACACCACCACCAGCAAGAGCTGGAGAAATAACATAAGTTGCCAACAACAAAACTAGCATCCATCGCAATAACAATACATACACGCACTACCAAACAACCACCACCATTCAGCAGATGTAACGCATCTGACGGATGATGGATGCAGCGTGCAATTTCTCAGACGCTCAAATGCTGCTCGGCCGCCGCAGGACGAAGCTGCCGCAGTGGTTGCAGTAGCAGCAGCAGGAGCAGCAATAACACAGGAATTCCAGGACACACACACATGCACACATTTTTCTAGTGTGAACTGATGTTATTTATTTCTTTTTGGTGCTTCATTGTTGGTGCTTGGTTCATTTTTTGCCTTTGTTTTTGTTTTTTTTTGGCAAATGCATTAAAATTATTTGGAATCAGTGAGTAAGCACGTTTTCTTTGCATCAAATGAATTATATAGTTTTCGCATGTTGTTGTTGTTGTTTGTGTTGTCGAGAGTTTATGCTTGAGAGCGTCCAAAGGAGGAAAATGTACAGACCGAGATGCGTCGTCGTCATGCGTTTCGAGTACACAAAAGTCCTTCACGGTTTTCAGAAGAGAGTAGTGAGCTCTTCGACTCCTCCCTACAACCCCCCCGTTGAGAAAAAGATAGAAATTTACTTAGAAGAAATGTACAGACCACACAAACTTTCGATTCACACAAACAGGCTCATACAAACACGTTTGCACAAAACTTACCCTGCAGAAAATTGTGAAAAAGTCAAATGAATAAATCTGGTCTAGTCTGGTAATTTCGTTTATAAAAGAAGCTTTTAAAAAAGCTCTAAGAAGCTTTAGCTCGCTCTTTCTAAAATGTATCAATGCAAATAGAATTTGTTGATATTTAAATTTATTCAATTTAATTTAGAGATCAATTTGAAAATTAATTCTGAAAATTAATTTCTGGTGGATCGTTAAGATAAATTTTTAATACTTTTAGTTCACAATAAAAATTCCCTCCATAATTTTGTTTGTCATGATTATTCTTAATTTTGTTGTCCTCACATCCGTTCAATGGATCGCTTTCGTTGGTTTTAATTTCCTATTGGGTCATTACAAAATGTTAACTGACAACAACTCTTGTAAATACAGACACATAGCGATCAAATTGCTTTACTGTTGATGAGAGAGTGTCTCTCTCTCTCTGCAGATGCTTGCTATTCACAACATTGCTGTTGTTGTTGTTGTATGTGTTTGTACAGCGGTAAATGAATGGGCATTCAAATTATGAAGCAGGCTGAATAATGAGTATAGCTGCATTTTCCCAGCATTTTTCCTGCTCGCTGTATTCATAAGGCTGTGTGTGTGTGTGTGTGTGTGTGTGTGTATCCCGGACATTGTAAAAATATTTCGCAGATGCAACACGTTGTTAGCAAAATTTTCCGCTTCATTTTTTGATCATGGCTCTCTTGACTTCCAAAAATACATATAGTAGCTTAATAAAGTTTTCCCCTTTCGTTCACGATGATGATCGACCCTTTTTCTATTTTTTTTTCGCTGATTATTGTTAAGCTAGACAAAACCATTTTATTAATTTTTTTTTTTGACACCGCGACCCAATTCTTTCACGCACAAACAAACACACCAAGAATCCCACGACCCAAAATAGGTTCGTTATATGAAAAAAAAACTCAAGCATGATTAATAAAAACAAATTTGAAGGGTGCTAAAAACCTTCGGCGACGTGACCCCTTTGAATTTCCAAAGAGAATGAAAAGGAAAATATGTATTTATCCGATTATGGTCTAAGCAAAATTTTCAATTGAGAAAAATACACGCTAATTTTATAAGAAACTAAATTTTTCAAAAGAAATGATTTAGCAAAATTTGTATATTTTACAAGACACACAACATTAAGAATTTCTAACTGGATTTTTATGCAGCAGTAATCGTCCATGAGGTCCTTCCTTCCATCTTTGACTCTTTATGAGACAAGACAAGACGATCCGGGAGCCATAATTTAGAATTCTCATAGTGGGGCTCGCACTCTCGGGCAATAACCACAAAAAAGAGAAAAATCTATTACATCATTAAGAGCAAATACACAATTACAAAAAACTTCTAAAAAAACGCAACTACACAGAGAAAAAAAAAGTACCACATAAAAATAATAAGATCTCCTTATTGAGTCATTTTAATATGAAACCGTATTAAAACATACAAATAATATGCTTTTTTTCATGGAGAAATCTTATTAATTTTATAAAGAAAATTTTATTGTCATGAAATAAAAAGTTAGTCTTATTAATTCGTAATTTTTAGAACAAATTCGCATTTTTCACGTCAGAAACTGATGAAATCAACAACTCTGTATGAAAGTATGAAGAATTCTTATTATTTACTTCTTTTCATAGGAAGAAACTTCTTATATATAATATCGTCGGTCCGGCCGGAACTTAGATAGTAATATTTTTGCTGTCAGGTTTACTTTAGTTTAATAATAATATGTATAATTCTTTTTTGAATTGGCGCACTGGTGAGTATTGGTGAGTACTTTCTGTCTTTATATATACATACAATATACTTTGCAAACAAAAAACAAAGAATAGCATATTACTTTTCAGGCTTCAACAATGAAATTTTGTGGGTATTTTGATTAATATTCCTGAAATCTTGGATGAATAAAATTAAATGAGAAAAAACATGAATAATTGTTTTTATTGTTATAAGAAACAATAAGATTTTCTTCTAGAATATGTATTTTAATGAGATTGTCTCTATGAAAAACAATGAGATTTCTAATTGAATTTGTATTTTAATATGACTGTTATTTTTAATTTTATTCAGATTTTCTTTCTGGTTTTAATAAGGCTTTCTTATTGGATGATAAGCATAGAGAAATCTGATTGTTTTTTTTTCTATTTTATGTGGTGTCTGGCCTCTGTGTAACAAAGTATGTAGCTATAAAACATGATAAAATGCAGTATTATCGAATTAGTGGAAAGGTAATAATGAGTGTTGTCAGTAGGCGCCATGAGACTAGCTATTGTCAAGGGATCAATTGACGCCCATAATGGCACGTACATGATAAATTCCGCAGATGTCGCCATGGAAATTGACGTGGAACTACATAGTACTAGTCCGCTAAAGCTATTACAAATATAAACGGGAATGTGGACTATGTACGATCATACCAATATAAGCAGTGTTATGTATGTGTGTGTATGCATACATACTTCACTCAAGAGTAATTATAAATTTATACACAAATATACAGATCTATACAAATAACAACCTTTGAAAGTAACATTAAAATAAATTAAGCCAATTCACAAACCTACCAATTTAGAGATTGATACATTCGTTCTTGATTGAGAAACATACCTACATACATACATTCTGTGTATGTTAGTACAGTGTATGTGCAGTACTAACCATTTCACTAAAACCTTACTCCTTCTTTTTCACTCCTTCCTGAGCAAGCAATGGAAGAGCTTGGTCCACAAAATTTTAAGCACGGACACAAGTATCCAACTATTGTAAAATTTGCTCTACGAGTTTAGAGAGAGAGAGGAAGAATCACAGAGAGACAGACAAAGACATTTAGCTATAGGCACGGAAGTGAATACATACACATACACTCGTATATATATATAAATAGATGTACATATTTCTGGACACATACACATACATACATATGTTTATATAAAAGTATACTAAGGCACACTAACGCACACTTAACGGCGAACACATATGCAAATTTTGTATTAAAGCAATAACAAAAACAACAACAACAACAACGCCGACGACAACAACAATGCATACACATCAAGCAATAAAAACAACAACAACGACAGTAATATATCTTGGCCATCATTTGAAATGTGCAGATTCTGGGCTGTTGGGGGCTGTCGAAGGGATGGATGGGGGCGGCTGTTCGCTGTCTGAAAGCGTCCAGTATGTCAGGATGGATTGTGTTAAAATCAGCTACTACGAGTATAAGGAAGAAGATACAGAACGAGAAGGAGCGAGCATTGATAAGGTTTGAATTGCGGGAAGGCCGTTGGGGGTTGGGGGGGGGGGGAGTTAGTGCGAGTAAGTGTGTTTTTGGGGATTCCGTCCGTGCCTGCCCAAAGGTTTAAGGGAGCATTTTACCCGTTGCCGTGTGCTAACGGCCTCCTTCTCCCCCGTTTCCGTGCGTTCTGTTCGCTTCTGACAGTTTCAAAAATTAATGCGTTCACTTCTTTGAAGTAACCAACGAACACATTTGTATACTCGTACTTACGTACGTACGAGTACTATACTTATGATTCCATTGGCAATCATGTTATCCAACGTTACACAGATAGCCATTAGGAGAAAGGGCTCGGAGGGAGGAGTATAGAAATTGACAAGAGGAAAGCAAGGATTTTTAAAAATCACGTTTGTAGCGAAACAAATAAGTTCTGGATCTATGTACTAGATGTAAAGTAACGTGTGTCAAGTTACTCGTTATGTACGAACATAATAAACTAGAATTTGTAAATAAAATAATTGTGCCCAGCAGATACGGTCTATGTAGAGTCGCCTTTCTATAAATCAACTCGACTTAAACCTATTTAATATATGTATTGTCATATTTTTACGTAAATGATATGTACTCATTAAAACATTTAATATTCCCAACGGCAGAATTGACTAAATTATCCTTTGGTTATCGTTCATGCCAATTAGATCTAAAAGATTTTGACTTTTCCGTTCTTACAGAGAGTATGAATATTCGTATACAACATACATACATCAACCTATGAGTTGTACTTCTTAGACCCCATTTTCCGGCCGCTGTGAGCCGTAGTGTTGAGGACGACCCAAATTTATCGATTCCAGGGCGCGCTCGGCATTTGGGCAATGATAAAGGACCTCTTGTGGCCCGCGCTTGAAGGTATGGATCTGGACGATATGTAGTTCCAGCAGGATGGCGCTACAAGCCACATAACACGGCCGGTTTTGGCTTTATTGCGGCAAAAATTCCCAGGACGCGTTATTTTGCGATTTGGCGATGTTAATTGGCCACCAAGATCGTGCGATCTGACGGCTTTGAAGTTCTTCTTGTGGGGCTGCGCGAAAGACTGTATTTATGCGAACAATCTCTCAAGTATGGAGCATTTAAAGAATGACATACGTCAAGTTATGGCCGAATTATTGCCCGACTTGTGTCAAAAAGTCATCGAAAATTACCTCAAAAGGATTGAGGTCTGCAAAAGGTCCCGTGGAGGACATTTCAAAGATATAATTTTTCACGCCTAATGGCAAAGTCAAAGCATCGTACTGCAATAAAAACTCAATCGATGTCTGAATATTTAGTGTATTTTTTTTTATTTCACTTCCCGAAAGAGAAAATGGATAACCCTTTGACAAATATGATTGGGGAGTGTAGGTGGAGTCTTGCCAAGAAAAAAATTGTATTGGAGGGGTTAATCCCTAAAAGGTCTTGAGACTTCGTTATGATTCAAAACAGGAAAGTCTTATTTTAAATTTTTAAGGCCTGTTGATTTAGGAGATACCCGAAAGGCAAAGAGTAAGTAAAGTTTAGGAAAAACGAGGATTTTATCTGATACTATATATTACTCTTAGTATATGTATTAGATTTTCTTATAATATAAGTTTTTCTTTAAAAGTTATACAATCGACTTTTATGGATAAGAGTCTTCCTTAGTTTATGCAGCGTTGTGGAAAGAAGGAAAAGCCTTTGGGCGGCAGGTACCGGCGATTGAAGATGTACATACAAGTATGTATGTATATGAAAAGGGTACATATTTTGGACAGCATGAAGCTGAAAAGTGGGTGCCAGCCAACAGAAAGGGAAGGGCTAGATAGTTGACTTACATTTTCAGCAACACGTTTCACGCAGAACGTTGGAAAACTTGCGCAGTTTCTACGAAACGCCACAAAATTCTTCTCGCTACAAAATTTCAAATTAACCGAAACTCAAAATTCACTACGAATTACAGAAAATTTACAGTTTCCAGCCGCTCTGGCGGAGCTGACAGACCAACAGATGCGCACCGCACCACCCACCTTTCTCTGTTCGTAGAAAAGCTTCTCTACGCTCACGCTCTACACTCAGGTTAGTTATGAGAAGTGGTCTCTGTTTGCACACAAACTGTCGTATGTTGGAGTGTGTGCGTGTGTGTGTTTGTGTGTTTGTGTGTATGTGCGTGCCTAATCTCTCCCGACTATCTTTAATTTTGCTCTAACAATTTATTTATTTATGTATATTTATTGTAGATAATGGCGAATTTTAAAGGACATTGTGAAGAGGCCAAATGTTGCTAAAACCAAATGCGTTAGAGTGAAAAAACACCTTAAATAATGCCACTCGTAAAGTTATAAATATAATGCATATGTATGTATATTTAAAATCTATACCGAGACGTATGTACTCTGTGAAGTTAAAGAAGTTCTCTGTCCGGATAGTATCCAACCATAAGCAGGAGATGGTTTTTATAGAGTATATTTCCTTTCACTCACACAGCAACACTTTACGAGTATAATTGCCTATCTTTTTAATCAGAAATGTTCTACTGAGGGTGTTCTTTCATTGTTAGTTTTTTTGCTAATTCAAGAAATGATTGCCGCAAAGGAGCTCTTAGTTAATTATTTACCGTTTTGCAAAGCCAAATTACTCGTATTTAATGTTAACTTTAGTTCTCTTCGTTTCTGTTTACATATATATCCTGGTGCTTTTCTGTCACATTCCCCTACCCAACCCCTTCATTCCCCCTCCCATAACACGCTAAAATCACGGTCCCTTTCAAGCGAATTTATATAATATGCGCCATCTTTTGTGTCGGTATGTGCAAATCAAATAATGCAGTTTCTGCAACGAAAACCAATGGTGACATTGACTGGCCACCCAGATTTGACCCCTCCCGACTTCTTTTTGTGAGGTTATTTAAAAAGCAAAGTGTACGCCAACAAGCCTCAGCCTCCACTGAGGAGCTCAAGACAAACATTCGTGCCGAAATCACTGCTATACCGCCCGAGAAAGTGATGGAAAACGCAGTAAAAAGGGCGCATTTTGCTTTGGCCAATAGAGGCGGCTACTTGATTGATGTTGTATTCAAAAGCTAGTCTAAATAAATTGTAGAGGACCAAATTAAATACAAATACCTCATATATGGAAATCGGTGTTTTTTTTTTAAATTCAATATTCACATACCGACATAAAATATGGCGCAACCAGTATAATATAATATATAAATATTACGCATACTATATCGTATATAAATATTTATTTAAATAATTTTATATATCTAATTATTATATTATATGTACTTCTCTTAAAAGGTCGGATAATTTCGGAGCACCCTCGCATCCTTCCTCTCCATGCTACCTATATCTGCCTGTAACGCACATAGTAATTGTATACGTGATGCTTAGAAGCGTCCAAATGTAACTCATCGCACTTACTCGTACACACAACACACACACACACACACACATACACACACACACACACATATATTCGCTCAAATACTCGCGTCTGTCCACATCCATGGATGCGTGTACTGACATGGTCACATCTAAAGAAGCTTCTTGCTTAATTTGAAATTAAATTTGAATGGTTGGCCCTCCTGGTTCTGGTCCAGGGAAGAAATCGAAATTCGATGGGAAGGGGGGGAGGAAAATGAAGAGAGCAGAAAAGCAAAAGGCTAGCGGTTAGATTGACAACAACGCTGGCTAGATAAAAGCATCGAGCGAGAAAGAAGTAGAAGGAGCGAGCGGACAAGTCGACGGAAGAGCATGAGTAGAAGAAGCATTGGTTGGCGAAGAAGCTGCAAATATATGTATGTGTATGCATGTATGTATGCATGTATGTATGTGTGGATGTATGTATGTATGTACATATGTGTGGTACTTATGCAGATGAAGTTGTACGATACGATATTAAATTTAAATTGACGCGTTATTTCGTATGGTATAAGCTGTAAAAAGGGGCGGAGGGCGGAAGAGGGAGGAAGAGGGGGTTGTAAAGAACGAAAGACGGTGGAAATGTCTGAAGAGGTCCAGCAGGGGCAGTGTGTAACTGATGGATCTTTCAGTTTATTAATGCACGTACATAAACGTCACGTGGCAAAGACGATTAGAGGAAAAGCTGGGCATTTTGGGGTGGAAAAAAAAGGGGTGGGGGAGGGGAGGGGGAAACTTTACTACAAAGTTTTTTAATTCTTATTAAAGGAAGATAAATATAAAAAAAATTTGTTAGTTGAAAAACTAATAACTCAAACAAAATTTACTAAAAGATTTACTAAAAAAAAAAAAGCTGAAGACAATTATTAAAAACGCAGTGTTTTTAAACTAAAATATAAACAAATATTTGTTTTTTCCCTATTTTTCACTCCATTTTTACTTCAGAAACCTTTAACTGAAGCATACAGAAAAAGTAACCATAAAAAAATGGGCGCACTCGTGCAACGATAGCAAAAAAACAACAGCACACATTCTTCCGCTGCCAATTTAAAACTACCCTTGCAAACCCACTGCTCACTTCCTCCCTCTCCCCTTCCCCCCATCCCTTTTCACCCCTCCTGCTCTACTCAGCTCTCCCATTCCCATAAATAAAACTTTCGAATAACTTCCACAACAACAATAATTTGCAAGGAAATGAAAGAAACATATCCCGAATGTCCTTCAACCCTTTGAACGAGCATCACTTACCGCTACCGCTGCCGCTGCTGCTGCTGCTGCTGCCGCTGCTGCTGACGCCCACTACCGCCCGCCACAAGTGAAAAATAAAATAAGAAAAACAGAAAAATTACAGATGCCGCAGCCCCTTTCCCCTCCCGCTACCTCACACCCTTTCTCCTTTTGGCACTACCTTGTGTCCGAGCGTAAATTCTGCCCCAGCCATGAATTCTTGACGGCAGTGCTTGTGCCGGTTTGTGCCTGTCCCTCTGTAGCGAAGTCCACAATCATTGAGGACTACTTCTTCTTTCACCTCCTCCCCCTTCTTCGGGTTTCTTCTTCTTCTTCTTCTTTTTCGTTGGTAGCCTCCGTTCATGGTGCTGGTCAGTGTAGTGTAGGACACATTAAAATAAAGCCTACATTTTTTTTCATTTTCCAATTTTTTGCACAAGAATTTTTACCCCCCAAAAAACCAAGGAAAAAGAATGAAAATAATTCGGTGGGTGGGTAGAAGGAGAGAGATGCTTTTTATCGTTGTCATTGTTGTTATTGTTTTGTTGTTGTTGTTGTTGTTGTTGTTGTTGTTGTTGTTGTTGTAAATTCTTGTAAATTTCGCCTGATGAAGACTACTGCTGCTGGTCTCTGGTCTGCTTTCCTTTTGCGCGCCGAACTTCAGTCGGTCTGCCGTCAGCGAACATTTCGAAGGGGGTGGACTGTTATGTTGTTGTTTTTGTTATTGTTATTGTTGTCATTGTACTGTATGTACTGCCGTACGGCGACGAAATAAAAAACGGAAAAATCAGGAAAATCGGTGTAAAAAAGGAAAAAAGGGTGGCTGACTGCTTTGCTTGCCAAATAAAAAGCGAAAGTGAAAACGAGTTTAAGAAGAAGCAGGCAGTGACGATGGTCGATTGAATGGACCGAAGATTGTTAAAAGTGTGTGTACGAGTACACACAGACGGCGGCGAGCGCACAGTTCAGCTCAGTAGCGCCAAAAAATAATACGTCAAAAGGAATAAGAAGGTAAAAAAGGCCCCCTAATTCTACAATGGTACTCGTGCCTTAACATATGTTTTTACATACGTACATACATATTATGTACATCCTTAGTACATCTAAACCCAGAAATATGAATCTTTTCTAAGTCTAAAAAGACTGATATTGTTTGAGTCTTTTTAATTCTGTACAAAAAATTAAAGTATTTTAGAGGAGTACAATAAATATATCTCATTATATACAATTATTAGAGTTATTATTAGAGAAATGGTTTCGCCCGTTCGAAAAGGATTTGGAAAAGATTGCTAAGAGAGTCGTGAAATCCAGTTGGCGCTTATAACATTAATCTTACAGTTTCTATTTGAGATGCATCATATTTTCTAATTTAAAATGTTATGTTATGTTATGTAAGAATACATTTTAGAGTATGCTCCCCCGCTCTCTTCTGCGACTGCAACGCCTTCTCTGCTTCTGCATGCTTTTAAATTTAGCCAACTTTATGCTGGACCACGACTTTTTTCATTTATTTTCACTTGATTCTTTTTTCCTTTTTTTATTTACTTTTTCCACTTCACTTGTTCTTGTTGTTGTTGTTTTTTTGCAACTAAATAAGTTCTTTATTTCACTAACGCATACATACATACATACATATAACTGTGTACATACATAAATTTTCCCCTTTAACAGTAATTTTCTTTTTTAACAAAGTGTTGTTTTTGTTGTATTTGAGAATATTACAGCGCTATTGTACCAAGTTTTTTCGGTTCTCATTTTCGTTGTGTTCGAATCCATGTTCGGCAATACATAAAAAACCAACAGCAGAACCTAGAAAGTGGTAGTAAGTTCCCCCTCGAGTTTATCTGCCCCCCTCGAGTTTATTTTAAAAATTCAAAGCACGAAGAAAGATCTAATTTAAAAAGCCTTTGGAAAGAAAAGGGGTGGTTTATGGGTACATGGAAGTAAAACAACTGCAGCGGGGTATGGGGGCTATAGAGGAAAAAAATTAAAACAGAAAATTGAAAAACTTGCAATGGACCTTGTCGGACAAACAGGATACAGTTTTAAATGAGACTAAAAATTGAAAGAAATTCATTCATAGGTTAAGCCTCGCGATAGTTTGATCTCTTCTATTTCGATTAAAACAAAGATTATTTAGAATAGAATACGAGTTGAAATAAAATTATTTGATCCCCAATTGATCCCCAAAATACCCAAGTAATGCAGCGCAGAATGCGTTTGGCACTCAACTCTGTTGAAGGCCCCGTTTGGGGGGCATTTTCACCGCTCAAAACATCTTTCTAAAACGTTTTTCCACACACAATCACCCTGAAATCGCTCACAGTATTTTAATATACAAATAAACCTTAACCCCAATTTTTAAAAAGTATTTACTTTAATAAGCGTAATAAAAATTGTTAAGATTAGTAACAGTAATTTGATATAATAAAGGGTTATCCATTTCGAGTTACTGAAAGTAAAGCCCTGTCGTTTGGCAGCTGTCAAATTTCAGTGTCATCCGAACTAGCATTTGTTTAGTTGAAGGTTTGCCATTTTACAATATTGATCGCTTTATCATCGAACAGCGCGTTGACGAACTGTTCGAACTATCGATTCCACGACGCGCTCAGCATTTAGGGTTGTCATACGGCACATTGTGGTGTATTTTGCATCGGTGTGGATCTGGACAATATGTGGTTCCAGCAGACAAATATGTGGACAAATATGTGGATGGCGCTACAAGCCACACAACACGGCCGGTTTTGGCTTTTTTCATCAAAAAAGCTTTTTTTGGCTATTTTTTCATCAAAATTCAATAACTAAACCAAAAAAAGGTACGAGTATTTTCTTCCTTGAGAAGATAAATATAGAAGATATTCTGTTTCCATGTATACATTTAATGAATATATTTATTTCTAAAATTTTATTCTATTTATATACTTATTGTATATATGTATGTAGGTATGTATACATACATAATTCAATTTGCATCTTTATTATTAGAACTTTTAACCCTTTTTATTTTGCTGTGATTTCAAAAGTTTTTTATACAAACATTATTTGGTTTTCTTCTCATCTCGTATATACATAGTTACTTAGTACATAAATCCAATTTTTTTTATTTACATGCCTAAAAGAGTTTACATCACTTACCAGAATCCTTTCTCTTTTGACCATGTTTTTTCCCTTTCATTTGCTCGTCTGCGAATTCTTTAAGGGGAAAATTTATGTACCTCCTTCGAAAAAAATGTTAAGAAGAAAACACAGAAAAGAGCTATCTTTATTTCTTTTTAATTATCGTTTGGTAGCCTTTTGAAGCACTTTTATTGGGGCTGTTTTACGGCCTTTGTTTGCAGTAATTTAATTTTTTTTTATATAGAATTCCTATTTTTTCGTTGCCCTTAGCGAAAAGGATAAAGGTTGTTCAATGTATACCATAAATTTATGCTTTTTGTTTAAAGAGTTAGATAATTTATATAATAAATAATACTTCTAACAAAATTGTATAATGAATTATGTGCTTTCAAATTAATAGTACTTCAAAAAAACCGTTGTTTGCTGAATTCGAATCTTGCTTTGCAACGACTGATTGAGTTCTTCTTGAAGGGAAGAATTTTCTTGTTTTGCCAGTCCAAAACTGTTTTTGAAATTGGAGACAATCGAATACAGCAATTGATGCATTCCCACAATATTTACCCGAATCGCAATGATCTAGGCGGTGCTTCTTTGGCCTATACCAATTTACGCCTGCTGGAGGAAATACGTAATTATTTGCTGAATTAAAGTGCCATTACTTTTGCAAAAGAAATTGTAAACATTGCAGCATTGTATGAACGAACTTCCACAAAAGCATCATCTATGTTTCAATCGAATTTAAACAAAGGACCGGCCTTTGTCTTCTCATGTATCCGTTTGTGCCTTTACGTCAGCTTTTGAGGTTCTCCTCAATGGAGTTGGATTAAAAGTTGATAAAAAATTGCAATTTAGCTTGTTACATTTTATCACCAGAAGTTGAATTTTGGCATTTATGTATCACTAACCATACATATTTTCTATTTAAAATTTTATTTTATATTCAATTGCATTCAACAGTTTCAGTCAAAATTCAAAAATTTTCAATTTTCTTTTTATTTGACAGTTAAGAGAGGCCAACCCGCCTATGTTCTTATAACTGGCTAACAGAGTTGCCAATATAATCTGATAAACTGAATGAGATTCTATTGGGAAAAATAATTAAATTCGACCAACGAAAAGCTTAAATAAATTCTGCGCGTAACTAAAGCCCATTTTATTTCATTCCAGACTTTTTTCATTTTTAAAATTTTTATTTATTTTACTGATTCCTTTATTTCAGCTAACGTTTTGCAATACGTATATAAATATGTATATGCGTACGTATGTATATTTATATATATATATATATATTGTATATTTCTTTATTTATCCATTTCCTTTTCCTGACCATTGCCCAATCTGTCTCCTGCATCCCTCCACCCACATTCTTCCACCCCCACAAAACAAAGTCCAGCCAAAATTCTTATCAGCATCGTATTCTTTGAAAATTTTATTTCAACCCTATCTTTTTATATATTTCTACCTTATCCCATCATCTCGACACTTCGAATAAATTTGCTGAAGCAAAAAAGTGCCAAATATCAACCCTAAAACACCGAAGTTTGATAAAAAACGGGTTGGTTTTTGGGAGTTTTTTGCACTTTTATAATTTTTGTTTATTTTTTTACCTTTTCATTCGGTTTGGTTGGGGATAATGGACGGTGGTCTAGAAATGTTTATCAAATTAAAAGAAACCAATGCCTTTCGCCACCGAAGGAATACTTAGAAAAACGTAAACAAATTACGGAAACACTTCGATCATTTCTGTTTATGTTTTTAAAAACCAAATATCGTCTTTTGAATATGCTTCTGAAATTAGACTGCTAGATCAAACAGTTTTTGAGAAACATAATGTTAAAGTTAAGAGTTCCCCAAAAAATTCCCCAAAAAACATGTTAGGTCGCAATTTTCTTTTTTTAAATTACAAGAATAGGTATACTTTTTTGTCCGATTCCAAAGTTTTCTGATAAATTGTTAAAAAATACCACAAACAGAAAGGATCTAACATATGTCTTGTAGTTCCTGAGAAAATTAAATATTACGAATTATGGTTTTCTCCCAAAAAGCACTTTTTTCGTGCATCGCATTTTTACGGAAAAAGAGGTGGTCTCGACTCAACTTACACGCTCTAACCCTTTGTCGCATCGGATGCGGAACACCCTGTATATTTTAATTGCCATTATTCTTCTGTATTTTAAAAGCAAGATAACCAAACTGGCATTTTGCCCACCGTGCAATGGACATTGTAACCAACTGGACCGGTGCATGACTCTTGTGGTTGGTTGAGGCAATGCTGCTGCTGCTGCTGCTGCTGCTGCTACTATTGATGCTGCCGCTATTGTGCGCTGTTCCAGTTAATGCTGAGAAATTTAAAAGCGTGGGAAGGAGTAAATAAAATATGCAGATGCCGGTTGGTCTGTTTCTTACTTTTTTATAGTTATTGTTTCGAAAATGTGGGGTACGAGAAATGGGGAGAAATGTGAAAAAGGTTAGAGTTTAGATATTGAAGACTGCAGTATGAAAAATTTAATTAAAAAAATTGCTTTGTTCACCAAAAATTCTAAAAAATAGAAGGGCGTTATTTAGAAAAAAGGATTGAGGGGAGAAGAAATAACAACGGGGTAGGGAAAAAGTTTGCGTGGGGCGCTTTGTTTTCGTTCGTTTTGATGTACAAAATAAAAAAAGTAAGTAAGGAGTAAGGAGTAAGTGTATTTTTTGGTCTTATTCTGTATTTTCCATGTTGTTTTATCATTACCAATCAAGCTCGCGGTTGTTGGCATCAGCGACATCGTCAATGTTTTAAAGATGGCCATTCTCAATAAAATTGTAAGTAACAAATAAACAACGCTTCCAGAACACCGTTTCTCATTCTTACCCAGAGGTGCCGACGCCCCTGGCTGTTGGAACTTGTTTCAGGCAACTCTGAAAGCAACATTTACTGCGGCATGATAAGCATGCACCATCACCAACACCCAACAACAACAACAGTATCAACGGCAAGTTGTTGGTAAAGGCTTGCGTTCTTGTAAAGACATTTCCGTCGAAGCAGAAATAAAAAGACCAAAGAATGCTGAATATAAACGAGCAGGCTGACAATGAAAACATACAATATGGCGTTGCTACATATAAACATACACATGCACCACCCTCCCTAATTCTCACCACCACAGGGCCACTTACCACCCATACCCACTGCTACCCTTAGAAGAGTTGACCGTTGACGTGCTGTGTGCCGTTTTAAGCTCATTGTTTTTTTACATGCGCCGTAGTAAAGTAGAACAAAATTGAAAAAAAAGTATTGCAAACTAAGTAAAAAAGGCCGAACCAATTCCCTTTTCTACTTCGCAATTTATTTTTTGTTTTTTGTTTATTTCTCTACGAGCTTCCTCTTCTATTTTCATTTTCAGCAGGTCGATAACTCTCGAATTGGATTCTTTTCTGGAATTGGATTTTATTAATGATTGTTTTCTCCTTATCGAATAGATAAAAGGATTGTTATTATGTTGTCATCATTGATAATGAAATTCAAATCAAATCAAAAATTAGATTTGATATTGAAGTTTTGATATTTTTCATGCAATGGCTGATGATAATATCTCAACAGATGATTTAAAAAAATTGAATTTCTAAATGAAATTTTTTTACAAAAGTTGAATTGAGTTTACTTTGTAACAATTTTTTTATTCATTATTTCAGTCTTGCCATAAAATGAATTTTTCTATATCTATAAATATATTTATGAATTGATTCTATAACTTCCAGTTCTTAACAAGAACTGTCATGCGATTTTTAAAATTCAAAATTCAAAAATTAAAATTTTGTCGTGAGATTTACTTTAGTTTTAAAACCAGGAAACTCATAAATTTTCAAAAATAATAAAAAAAAAACCTTTATTTTGAAGTTTTAACCATAACAGGCTCGATCTGGTTTTGTTGCCAAATCAATTAACTCCAATTTTGTTATTTTTAAATATATACTTATTATCTGTATTACTATACTTTAATTATTAATTATTTAATTATTTAAGTATTACTTATTACTATACTTAGTATCTGTTGTAAAACCTGGTCACTCTTTTTAGTACCACGTATTTGTTTGCACTCTTCAATTGTATAATTTCTCTCTCTCAATTATGTTAATTTTTTGATCTATAAATAAATTAGTACACTCATACCTCGCTATACGGCCTATAAAGAATTAATTTTTTTAAACAGAAGATCGGTAACAGTACAGTGCATTTTTTGGCCGTAAAACAAAGAATTATGGGCCGTAAATCGAAGAATTACCAGGCCGTTAAGCGAAATGCGGTATAAAGAGCGGCTGTATAGCGAGGTATGAGTGTATTCCATTTATTTTCACTTCTTTGTTAGCTGTCGAACTGTAATGAGTATAAAGTTTAAAGTAAGAATTCAAAACTTAAGTTTTAACAGTGTCAAACACTCTAACTATTTGATTCTCTATTAACTCTATCAAAGAAGTTAAGATATTCAGTAAAGATATTCAGATATTCAGTTAAGATATCAATATTACTTATTATTGGTATATATAATTATTAATATTAAAATTTATTTTATTATGTGCTAATACGTACCTAGTCCTTGTCTATTACATTGTCCCTCTTCTTCACTTTTGCTTAATAAAGTTATTTAATTTGACAAGTAAATCGCCCATAAAGCGAGGCTATCTCACACTAGAAACAAAATTAAATTAAATTTGTGATGAGTTTTGAAACGTACTCGTATTTCCGTCATTCCTGGTCAAGTTTGGTTGGGGACAAACCAGTTTGGCAACTGTAGATATAATGTTCTTCTATTAACTAACGAAATTCGTGTCGAAATGTGAAATCGAAAGTACGGAATCGATATGGAAAGTACGATAAATGCAACAATATACAATAATAATAATATATATAATAATATATATATATTTACAATATATTGCAAATTTCGTTGCTTTGCAGAAGTTAGCAGAAGCTCGAGTATTCATCTTATGGGTAACCCTTAAGTTTGAATTTTAAACAGCAGAACTCAATCCTTTAAAAATTCGGCAGATTTTTATGAATTTAGGTTTTGTTACTCCTCCCTCCCTTCACAACGACCTGGCATGGTGTGCCACGGCTAGCGCATCAGATCGCGGGCGCGGTCCTCAACCCGCCACGCCATGTCTAGAGGGGTAACAATAACCTCCGTGACCTACCGGAAGTATAATACAAAAAAAAACTTACTTCAACAAATGCACATCCGCACTGGTGTCACACTTCATCGCACTCCCGCATCATCCCCGCCCCTAAAATTGTTTAGACTGACATTTTATAATACAAAACTTTATAATATTTATTGGGGAAATAAAACATAACAGTTATACAATATAAGAGAATCTGCTACCTTACAGCCAGCTATAAGATATTCTATGGTTTTACAGAACAAATATAGAAACACTTATGGATATGTATATAAAAAACCAAATTTTGAAAACGCGATGACGCGACAGCTTATGCAGATGAAAATAGTCGCGACTCGTGTTTATATCTTCCAGCCCCAATAAATATAGTAATTATTAAGGTAAGTAGAGCTGAATGTAAATATGTGAAAATTGACGCAGGCGAGTATTGACGAAGGTAATTGTTTAAGCAGGTAAGTATTGATGCAGGTAAATGTTTAAGCAGGTAATTATCGGTGAAAGTACGTATTGATGCACGTCAATATTGACGAAAGTAAATACCGAAGAAGGCAAGCAGCGTTAAATTGAACTGCAGTTGACGGATTATTGCAATAATAAATTTATTGATTGCAGATTTTAATCGCAGACTTAATTTAGGACGGAGTCAATGATACCAATCAAATGCTTAAAATTTAACGAGCATACCGAATGATTGCAAGTAACATAATATATTATACAGGAAAAGACTTGGTACTTAGCTTTACTCAGCCAATTTGAGCTACATCGGCGACATCATCAGCTATCCCACTGTGCACAAAAAAAAAAGAACACGTTTAATTCGGAAATTTCCTACCCCGATCACTACTCACAGTCTTTTATTCCTGCACTCCTTTTATCTCCAAATCCTCAAATTAAAAATCCTTCCTGACTCCAATAAATCCTGTCCAGATCTTCAGCCCTTCTTTGATTTGTCCACTTCACCAATTCCTTTCTGTCTCCAATAAATCCTGACCTTTTTTTTAAAGTGCCATACATTTTTGTGCTACTTCTTCCACTAGATCACAATCACCTTCTTCCTGCACTGTCTCAGCAAATTTTTCCTAATAAAACTTTTGACGAATTTCAACTAGCGTTATAGCGGAACACTAGAAATTCCTGCCTATTTACCAAATTCTATTTACACAATTCGGTATCCCTGTCTCTTACTCTCATATACTCACAAATCATAAAGCAACTGTTTTACTAACCTTGTTCTATTCTTGAGTCTATCAGCATTACCATCCTTACACATACCGACTACGCTGCATATCTACGAATCTAAAACTCTTTTACCTCAAACGATCTCCACAATGTAGCCAAGATGCGAACCCAGTAGAACAGTTTCATAACTCAGTTTCTAGATCACTCCCTAAACTAGGCCTTAAAAACAAACCAACTTCTACGTTCGTCAGGTCGTATCCTCTGGTCTCTATGAAACTTTCACCCGCAACAGTTTTTAAGAGATTTTTCTGAAATTACTGGGATTTGGGGAAAATTGCTGTGTTAGAAATTTTTAATTATAACATAACTTTGAGAAATGGAGGCTTTTTGAAAATTTAGGCATCTCTATTGAATATTGGTAAGAATTGTGTTGTGTAAAAAGTACCCATTTTGGATTTTGGCCAAGCATAAAGTATATTTATAGGGTTGAAGACCCTTTCACAAATAGCTTCATAAGTAAAAATCTTTGCAATTTATGCTACGAAAGGATATCGCATGAGCCAAATGTGATATTAATGTCATATCTTTGAAATGAGTTATACACGCACAAGTTTCATAAGTAATGAAGTGTCAGCAAGTGGGTATTTGTCTTTCCTACAGTGTACATGTGTGTGTGTGTTAAGAAGAAACATGGAGAAGGAAATGTCCAATATTTTGTTGCTTTCTATTGAAGGAGCCATTAAATATTTCAAAGAGGTTGACTGGAAGGACGTGTGGGGGACGAGCAGGAGGAGAAAGAGAGAGGGCATGACTGAAGGACGGGGTGGTTAAATGTTTTACATTTAACAGATGTGTTCATGTGAGTGTATAAGTTTAAAATAAACAACAACACCATCTATAAACACAAACATAAACACAACAGAAACGACAATAGAAAAATTGTCGCTTTCAGATGTTGCTGGTTTATTAACAAACTGACTTTTGTTTCCTCAATTACGGCTGCTGCCCACTATTCACACTTCTACATATTCGCATCATGTAAGCATCACCGTGTCTCTGTTAACGTTCAGCCGCTACTGCTGCTGTATTCGAATGTGTTTCTGCTGCTTCTGCTACTGCTGCACAGACGGGCAACAAAACCGAGAGGACTTTTGCTCAAAGGACACAAATAACTTGAATTGATGAACTATGAAAGAAAAGCTATAACAAAGGAAATCCAAAGGGAGGCAGGAAGGAAGTAAGTATGTACCTACGTATGATATTTTAAGTAGGTATGTATGTGTACCTACGTATGATATTTTAAAGAATGAAATAACATCAGTAATAACAACAACAAACACAAAATAAACACTATTCTCGAAACAACAACATCATAGAGAATAACAACAATATAGAAAGAAAGAGCACTTTTTAACCATATGTTACAGATTGAGTATGATTGTGTGTGGTTGCTGCAAGTGATGTGTGTATGTGTGTCATCTTTTTGTCCCTGTAATTTCCCTGCAGTCAACTTCAGTTCATATTTTTAAGGAAAAGTAAACGAATCACGCATGACATTTCACCATCGTGTATGAAACGTGTTGACACACAAATCGTCGATGACAATTTCAAAGAAACGGCCAAATAAGACAGTCTTTCATGACACAGAGGAATTTTCGTTGATGAAAGAATTGTCAAAGGTTGGTTCATCAAAGATGGTTCGATGAGAGATGCATTAAATTATTTCTGGTTGGTAAATTCAAGAAGAATATGCAACAGCCTACAATAAAGCACTTATTTTTTTCCGTATTGTTTTTCAAGTGGCATGTAAGCTAGATAGCTATAGAAAATCCCTCTCCTGTAAGAAAGGGATCAATAGAGAATCGCTGAAATATTTCATCCGTATGCTTGTAAATTGTTGTTGTCAAAGTTGTTTAGAATTTGGATCAAAAGAAATTTGGATAAAAAATTTTTCTTAAATTTTTATATCGAATGTACACTATAGCGCATACTTCGCACTCAAGCCTACTTCCATTGGCAGCGAAATCTTCAGCTTGACGAAAGAAAAACAATCCAGAAAATATATAGTGTCATACCAGCTTAAAGAATATCACGGATTCAAATCCACCATCGCGACGTATGGGATTTTTTTGTTTAAAGATTTTTAAAATTTTTTTAAAATTGATTTAAATTATAAATAATAAAAAACAAACAATTTCGATTTAAAACATACATAATTGACAGAATTAAATAAAACAAAAATTCAAATTTTCTCGCAACAGCGAACTAAGACACTGAAGGTGCAAACTGAGTAAAACCACGTTCGGAAACCACATGCAAGAATTTTCGTCACTGATTCATAACGGATTTCTCGGGATTGAATTTTTTAGGACTTCTGTGTTGCTATGCGTGCGGTAGTGTGTGTTGTCCTGACGTCCATGTAGTTAGACAGAAGAATTTAGTGTGCAAGGTGGTTGAATATAAATGACTTTCATTGTTGTTGTTGTTGTAAATTTTGTGACGTTTAAGAAATGGTGGACGGTAATGCTGGGCCAGGAATCGAGAATGCGAAGAGCACAAAGTAGCTAATAGAGTAGAATTCCAGTTTCTAGACTCAAAATTTATAGTGTGTCTACCCTGCCTTCATTCCAACCTTCTTTCCCTCCTCTTTTCATTCAATCAATCTAGTAAAAGTAAAGTCAATAATGGAAACTATGGCACGTGTTGGACTCTGAATCTCTTACATATATTGTAAATACATACAGACGATATTAAAACAACTGTATATGTATGCATAAGTGCTTGTGCGTTATGCAATAATAATGTTATTCTTGTTGTTATACAACATTCTTTAAAATTAATAGCAACACTCTTTCAGCCATTTCATTTTGTTTGAAATCTCCATGCTTGTGCGGTGCACATATTTACACATGCTTGCATATGTTTGTAGTTGGAGTGTTAGTAAGTTTGCATGAATGTTTGTGAGTTTGTAGATTTACAAGAGATTTTTTTCACTATACTCGTACAATACAGTTGAAGCAAAAATCGCATAATCTCCCTCTCAGCGATTTTAAAGTTAGTTCATGACAAATCGTTCATGAACCAGTGACGAAATTTCATGCATGCATGTGGTTTTTGAAGACCAGAACGTAAGATATTACTGTGCTTTTTGTCCTCATTTTATTAAATGCTAGTTTTTAAACTTTTTCTGATTTAAGATCAGATCAGATCAGATCAGATAAAACATAATAATGTCCAGCATTTGAATATTTTTAAAAATTGTAAATAATATTTACCATTATATACAATATTAACATTTAACATTTACATTAATATGTAAATTTTATTGAACTATATTTTTAACTTTACTTAACTTTAAGTTAACTTTCTCATCTCTTTCTCTTAGAGAAAATAAATGCAACCAGTTTTTTTATAATTGCTTGTTAAAAATTTCTTAGAAGTGCATTTTTACATAAAAGTTCCACGTCCAACTGTTTCTTCTCTTTTCCTTTCTACCTTTATCTTTCCCCCAAAAAAAGGTAAGCAGTCGTTAGTTTGACAGCACTGTAAAAACTTACTCCAAGGAAGGAAATACAAATTCGTCTACTGATAAATATCAAGGAGTAGAAAAGGAGGACAATTTTTTAAAAAAATTTCAATGTCCATCCTTCTGTCTTCTGCCTGCCTTATTGCCACTCTCTTTCAGATAAGAGAAATCTAAGCTTCCTTCGTAAGCTGTCACTAGTTTACATAAATTCAAAAATTCACTAGCTCACAATAGAGAAAAGAAAAGCGTTACAATTCTTTTTATTACAAACACACAAAACCATTTTTGAAAAAATTAAATTTATCAAATTTATTTAAAATCAAAAATAATTTTTTTTGGTTACACACAAGAATTTTTGATGAGTGTAAGTAAAAACGCCGTTGGCCGTGATGAGGAAGGGTACAGAAATAGCTGCGTGGTAGGAATAAAGGGAACAGAAAATGAAGGGGGCAAATGTAGATGGGGGGTCACTGTGAATTGAATAAAAATGAAGGGTATAAAAATGAAACAAATAAAAATGAAAGGGGTGAAAAAGAAAAGTGTGAAAATAAATAAAAAAATAGAAATAATAAATAACGGTCGATGTAGGCGAATGCTAAAGTGTTGCCCCATTTAAAAAGTTGTTCGTTTGCTGTTTTCGGTTGGAGCATCCGAACGGCATCTGTCAAGTCCTTTGTCGTCCCGATTTTCCCCTTTAAATTCTGTTGTCTCTCTCTCTCATTTTATATATTTTTGGGTACTCGGAAAATTGCACACTTTTGTGTTATTGTCCATCATTTCTTTTATGTTGTTGCTGTTATTTTTCGGAATCTTTAATGAGGTCCTCTTGTAGAATTAGTCGACCATTTTTTGACACAATCAGTGCTTACTCTTTTGAGTGTCATCTTGGTTTTTCTAATTTATTCTGGTAAGAGGGGCAAAAAGAGGTAAAGGAAGTAAAAGAAAACGCTGATGTTTTGATTTTGGGTTAAGGAAAGAAGATGGTTATGTAAAAATTTCGGAACGGCATGTAACAAAAAATTAGGAAAGTAAGCAAATGATGAATGCCCGGAAGGAAGAAGCTGGTGAAGGAGGAGTAATGATGAATCGACGATGGACATAGAAGTTTTTTGGCAAGGGTTAAGGAGCGTTTTAGGAGGGTTGAAGTTCGGGGGGGGGGGGGGGGAGGGAGGTTAGACACATTTAAAATGGACACTTTAGCTGGGGTTGATTTTGGCCAACGTTGGTTGTCGTAAACTTGATATTAGTTGACATTTTGGATGGTGTAAATCGGAATCTCAGTGCGCAACAAATAAATGGACGACGACTAAGCCTTTGCTCGACTGTTTCTAATGGTTTTTGAATTACCCCATTTCTTCTTTTATTTGTGCTTTTTTTTCTTTAACCCGAATTTGACACTAAAGTACAGTTTAACGAAAATGTCAATGCAGTCTGTGACTAAATTCTGCATTAATCACGTCTAAAAGATGAATGCTTTAGCTCTTAAGAATAAGCTCTTACAAGGATTAACCTTATCTAAGCCCGAAAGGGCTTTTTAGATAGTCGTTTATAGTTACCGAGTGCTTAATTTTAAAAAAATAATTAATCAATGTTACGAGTTAAGTTTTAAAATAATTTATTTGGTTAATAAAAATTTAAAAATTAAAAAAATTAACTAGTTCAATATGATTTGTTATAATGATTACGTCATTTACTTACGAATATTTATATCAGTAAAGGCTCATTCAAAACACGCCTGAGGAGATGAAGCAAGTCGACAGAAGCTCATAATTATGATGCCATTAAGGGCTAAACCAAGATCAGGGTTGACATTCGACAAGAATTTTTGGACCTTGTATGTAGTCTACATACCAACCTTGTCGAAAACTCTTAAACTTTTTTATACCCAAAAAGCGCGAGCCAAAGTGTAAATAATAAAAGAAACAAGAGAAAGCGATAAGATGCACGAATATATACATACATCTCCTTTCCTTCTCTTCTTTCTTCTAATACACTTTTACTTGCGGATTATGAATGTATGCGAGAGCGCAAGTAGAAATATAATAATAAAAGAATAATATAGAAAGAGTCTGATGACATTGAAATAAGTGACGATCAAGACTCAGCACTTTAAGTGAATAAAATTCATTGTCATACCATAAATGTTCCATTTTTTCACAAAGAAATGACTGGACTCAAAAATAAAATTGAAATTCATGTATTTTTCAGAGTTTTCGACAATTTTGTGTAATCTACTCCAATTTGGTTTGGTAGTCTAGTTTTTTGATTTTGAGTTTTCAAATCCTATAATATTAATAAAAGTATTTACGTCATTGAAATGTATTTTTTCCCCAGATTTATTTGTATTGTAAATTTATTTTGTTTTTCCATAGTTTGTATTTTCTTTTTTTTTGTTCTTTTTTTTCGCAAAAATTACAAAATTCCTATTTTTAGTGGAGCGTACAAAAAAACAAAACCTTTTTATATCAAATTTTGAGATTCATCTTTCATCTTTTATGGCTACTTGTAGTTGTTGATGATGACATTATACAATAATTGTACATGTATGTATATGCATATGTATATGCATGTATGCGTATTAGTGTATTTATTAGGTTATGTATGTATGTATATATATATGTATATATATATATGTATATATATATATGTATATATATATGGTATATGTATAGGGTTTTATAAATATAATTATACATAAATATTTATATACTCGTATAAAGGTTTGATTAATTTCGGCAGTTTTACATCTACATAGTATGTATGTACGTATGTATGTATAGTTGTTTATATTATTTTGATTTATTTTTAATATTAATAACATATTGTATATTTAATAGGATACTTTAATATAGGTTTTCTATAGGTTTTTTGTATGTATTTCTGTGATATTCATGATATCTGATGGGTTTGGTTTAACGGAAATAACGTCAAATGTTTAACATATTGCAAAAATTTTTCTAAACTAAAATCTATTTCGAAATTTTATACTGAATTTTCATGAGTTTTTACAATGGATGACGTATTCGAGATCGTTTGCACTGGCTACAATTAATGTACTAAAATGAAACTTTAACGAAATGTGATTATGCACAATGTTTGCGACCATAGCATTGCGCAATCAAGCGACGATACCAGTTATGTTATCGTTCCTATCGTTCAAATGTGGAATGAAATTAAACTTTCTGTATGGCAATGATTTTGGTTCAAAACGTACGAAGCCGCTAAGTCGTTGCCAACTTTTAAAAAGTTATACGTTGCTAAAATCACAAGCAGACGAAGTTTTGTGTTATTTTGTGTCTTTATGTGAAAGTGATTTTCGCAATTCCGATGAAAAGACTTAAGGCTGAACTATACAGAGGTATTCTGAGAGTCACTAACTGTTGAAATCGTCTTTTTGTTATTGTTTGGAATACAAAGACGATTTTCGAGACGATTTCAATAGTTAGTAACTCTCAGAATGCCTCTGATAATGTGAGTTATCAGTTCAGCGTTAAATTTATGACATATATGTATTTTAATTTGTGAATTTTTTAATTCAATTTCAAAAATTTCAAAATTGTCAGATTAAATTCATACATTAGCAGGCATTATTTTTGTTTAGTAGTAATTTTTAAGTATTTGTTGTAATTTACTAGTACGATATTATTATTCCTGTTTTTTTGTCGTTCTTGTTGTAGTATCCATAGCATCAGCTTACATAGTTTTATTTATGAGAAAGCGAATACGAATGTACATAAAATAGTAGTATTTTTTGATTTATGAATAATGTATACACTATTCTTGTTTATAAGAGTATCTACGTACTTAATTAAATTAACAATACATTTAATTTTATCATCATTTATTATTATAAATATTATTAAATTGTTAATTTGAACATTTTCTAATTAGTCCGAATATTTCTTTATGTTTTGGATTGTTGATAAATTTGGTAATAATTCAGTAGGCGTGGCAGCATGTATATAAGCTCAACTTAATTTTAATATTTTCAATTTATAATTTTTTGGAAAAGAAAATATTATTTCTGCTCTATTTTGTTGTTGTTCTTCTTTTACTAGCTCAAACTTATTTCAGAATTTTTATTGTTGTTTTTTTTTTCATTTTGCATTTCATTTTATAATTAATTAGAAATTTCTAAATATTCTATAATGATACCAACTGAGCTTAGAATATATGTATATTTTTTTTTTAATTTAAATTCTATATAATTTCACTTGGTTGTCTCAGTTCTTAGTTATCCATCCATACCTTCCGGTTTTAATTTTTTTCTGCCTACGTCAATAGCTAAATTTTTAAAATTTTTATTTAATTATATTTTTACAATTTATTAGAAATTTATATATTTTTTGCATCCAGAATAAATTAGATTTTTATAGGTTCATTTAAAATTTTTTTTTTTGATTTTCATGATAAATTTTTTTTTAATTTACGTGATTTTTTTTGTCGCTTTTCTAGAGTAATTTTAATTTTTTTTGTATATTTGGTGTGTATTTCTTTAATAAAAATTTTTAATTTTTTCTTTTGTATTCAGAATAATTTATATTTTTTGTAATGTATTTTATATATATGTATGTATTTTTTATTTATGATGTTGAAGTTGTTAGTTAATTAATAATTTAAAATTTCTTTTTAAAGAAAGTTTTTCGCTTTCAGAACAATAAAATTTTTTGTATCTTATATATTTTTGATGATGTAAATTTCATTTCAAAATTCTAGTTTAAAATTATTTGTTTAAAAAATACAAGCTCTTTTATTATTCTTTAAGAATACAACTAAAAAATTTTGTTTTCTAAATTTCTTAATCCGCAAAAGTTGAATAATTTATATATAAAAATTTTTTAATAATATTTTAATGGTAATTTTTATTATTATTTTTATATACTGTATGTATGTATGTATATATTTTTAGTTTATTTTTTTATTATTAAATTTGGTGTGTTTAGTTCTGAAATTTTGTATATATGTAGTAACTAAGATAAATTGTCCATATATCTTAATAACTAAAAATAGAATAATTTTATTTTTATTTACTTGAATTTCAAAAATTAGTACATATTTTATATATCTCTGTTTAAGTTTCATTAATACCCAAAAATTAAATGATTTTAGCATTTAACTTTTCAACGATTTATTTTGTATTGAATTCAAACTTTATAAACAGTAGAAGGAAAAGAAATTTCTTGATGGAATATAGTAGAAATTGGTGAAATTTTTTTATAATCAAGTGATAAAAATTAACTCCAGGAACGACTGAAGGAACAACGAAGAAAAGTCAACAATTTAGAAGAATCAATCAGAATCAATTACGTAAGGACGATGCAGGTTAACATAAATGGCCCGCAAAATTAGGAAGAAACATGAAAAGTTAATAAGAAAATTGACAACAATTTTTAATCCAATAGCAATTTCTGTTAGTTCGCGAACTTTATTAACAGAGAAACATGTTTTTGCCAACTCTGGCAACTTTTGCCAAATTCAGCAACATGCTGCCAGACTCTGGAATTACTTTGTATATTATTAGACTCTTTCCGAATATGTGAACTTGATTAAAATGTTATTAACATTAGCTTTACCCATACCATTACCCTCAGATCTTTAGATTTCGAAAAGCGGCGATGGACTAAGTTTAGTTCGTAAGTGTTTGATTTTGACAGAAAGAAAGAAAAAGAAATCATCCGTAAAGCTATTAAATTCCATTTTTATTCCATCTTGATCCCTTTGCATCTGTTTTCTGTCACGCAAATGGTATAGATGTTGTTATAGATGTTTCTTGCCAAACAGATATAAAAAATCCTATATTAAAAAATAAATATTTTAATTTTTATACACATTTTTTTAGTAATTAAATTTTATTTTTGTTTTTATTTAAGATAAATTTATTTTAAAATTTTAGTTTGAATTTAAAAAAGAAAATATTAAATGAACACTTTTCAGCTACTCGTTCATATTTTAAAAAAAATGTGAATAATTATGATCTCAAAATGTATTTCGATTAAATAAATTAATAATTAAGTAGTTATTGAAGGTTAAAAAAACAGGTTTTTAATGTGTACATTTTTAATTGTTATAAGTAATTAATTTTGAATATTTATTCCTTCTTCAATTTAAACTGCTTTTTTTAGACTTTATTTAAAACTTATTTATTTTTGTTTGAAATTTTAAAATAATTAAATTTATTATTCAATAAAACACATTAAAGTAATCCTTTGTTGGATTGCTTGTTTTGCTTTTAATTAGTGTCAGCAAAGTATTTAATAACAATAGCCATTTCTTAAGATATTTTTAATTTCACTAAATTTATTTTTAAATTACAAACATATACAATTTGTAAATATATATATATAGGAGTACTATTTATTAATTTTAGATTTCTAAAAATACTAAATTGTTTAAATAAGAAAAGAGTTCTTACGAATAAAACATTTTCACAATAAGAAATTTTTAATTAAATGATAAATACAAATTAATTATTTACGTTTTTAAAATAAGATGTTTAGAAACTGTTCGTTATACATATTTTCGACCTTATTTGCTTTGAATACTCGAAAATTTGACCGAGTCAAAATTACAGGAGTGGCGAGCGGCACAAATGTGAGAATAAAACTTTAAATCGGAAATTGACAGTTTCTAAATCGACATATTTGACAGTGCCTAAGTCGACATATTTGACAGTTGACAGAGTCAGGAATTTTAAATATGACGGAATGCATTTGAAAATTCAATTCAAAAAGAATACGAAAGAAATCAGACGTAGTGCAGCGAGCGAGTAGTACTTTTGACTTGACTGGATTACAGGAAGAGGAAGGAGGAAGAGATGGCAACAGTGTACGGTGAGCAGGAGTGGCTTACCATCTTATCAATTAATTGATGGCAAGAGCTCGCAAAACGTAAACGATCGAGAAGGTAACGAAATCTGCCTTTTTTACATAATTTTGAGTGAAAAAGGAAATCATTGTTGTTTACTTTAACAGTAAAATTTCTCTTACAGTTTTTTTATTAGACACAATAATTCAAATACTAATTTTTTAATAATAATTCAGAGACTTTAGAAGCAATTATACAGACGTTTTTGTAAATAGTTAATGTTTTTTTCGATTTCTAAATTAAAAATTCTTTTTATTACGATATTATGCTAATATATAAATCCGAAGCAGTGTTTTTCTGCTTACTTTATTCGATTTGTTTTATTTATAGACATACTATATAAAAGTTGAAAACTACTTAGTATGTATTGTATTTTTAAATGCAATATTTTAGGAACAAGTTATGGCTACAAAAAATTACAAAAAAGACTTAGCTACATAAGTTAAACATGCAACTTTTTACTTTTTTTATTATTGTTTAGCTAATAAATACAATATATTGTATGTACTCGTAAAAAGCAGTAGAAGGAAAGCAAATGGGTTTTTTTAATAAAACTATAAAAATGTGAAATAGAAAGCATTAGCAAAGAACTTTAGAAACGGCAGCATTATTGGTTTTTCTTGCTTCTTGCTTTTCTTGCATCTTTTTTTAATGCTTTAAATCTCTTTAGAAGTTAGAAAATAATTTAAAGAATAGGAGGATTTAAAAAATTTAATTCCATTCTTTCAATAAAAGTGTGCCAAAGTCAGCGACTGTTAAAATCGCTAACAAGGCGAGACGACATCCGTGAAGGAGAATTAAGGATAAGTCAAGAATCAAACAAACAGTTAAAACCGAGACAGGGCTTTTCAGTTAAGACGAGAACCAAGACCGGCTTTTTCAGTCTCGTCTGAATCCCATAACGACATCACCCAAAACTCGAAAATCTCGCGCGTACGCATCACTATTCACAAGTGTACAAACTTATTTCATTAAATCAGATCTAAAACTTTTTACTAACAGCATCATATTTCATTTAAGACAGACACAAAAAGCGGCAGTTGGTAGAATTTTAATCAACACTTAGTAAATCCAATGACTTTACTTCAATTATCGCATAACATTGAGTTTTTAGCATATTTTATTTTTATTATATAATAAATGCAGCTTTTTTTATTATAAATTTTAATTTAAATCATTTGCGGCTTGATTTGTTAAGCGAGTAGTAGTTTATAAGAGTTTTATAAAACTCTGTTATAAAACTTTTTTTAGTTTTATTGGTAAATTTTAATATTTATTATACAGAATTTCTTCTTTATTTTATAATTTTTTTGGGAATAATAATAATAATAATAATAATAATAATAATGATAATGTATTCTAATAATCATAATATCTCTTATTAATAATGTAAAATACTTTTCAGCCATATTCCTTGCTAAACTTTTAGCTTTTCTTGTGATAAGTACATAGTTTAATTTGTTCATATTTTTCATTGCTTTTCCTCTTGTAGTATGCGCAATATTACTTCTAAGCAATCCTTTTCGTCAAGCCAGCGGTTTTCTTATTCCTCGCTTTTTGAAGTCTTGTAATTTTTACTTCTTGAATTCGCGACATTTTTTGTTGTTGACTGAAATCTCTTTAATATCTTAGAACATAAAATTCTTATACTTTTAGCTTTTATAGAATTGTAATTATGGTTAAATTAGAACGCATTGCATGCTTAATTAAGATTACAAGAAAAAATTTACATAGTGGATTTCATATTCTATTATATCGTACTTACACACTTTTCTATATAAAGGAAAAATCATATTTATTTAATGATTTCCAATTCGTTTAAAAAGAAACAAGTTTCTCTCTTTCGATTCCTCTTTCTAAAAGCATATCATCAAAGGCTAATTAAACATTTACAATATAATGAGATGAGAATGTAATACAATATTCAAGCAGAACTTCAGTTCTATCTATTATAAGCACTTAGCCGTCCTATGAGCGAACACGAACCAGAAACATTTGAAATATACATACATACATAATTATTATAGTGAAACAATTGATTTAAGCGGCAGTAAGTTTTCATTAAACTGTCTAAAAGATAAGCGGTTTAATAGTAAAAATGGCTCTTTAATAGTTCAGAATTATGTAAACATTAAACACTATTTCGACAAGATCAGAAACAAGCAACGAGCGTCGTAGTACTGTATGGAATAAAAACACAGTGAGTGCTTCACCAAAAATCTTCTAAAGCGCCTACACACTTTATCTATCTTTCGATAGCTAATGAGTAATATTATCTATTCCGCCTTACTATATATTGCAGTAACTTCGAATTGTCTTTAGGACATGAAAGAGGCTGAGCTTTAAACTTTCGTATCTTACATTATGAATGAAGATATTCATTAATTGTGCTTTTTGCTTCTTAAAGCCGTTTAAATCATAAGTTTTTAAACGTTTTTAAATCATAAAAATCCGTTTAAAAATGTCAGTTTTAACAGAGTCTATATCAGAAACTCTTTTCAGCTACGAATTGTCTTTAAACAGATTATGCGTCCTTAATGGGCCGTAAAGAATTGGATATAATGTAAAGACGGAGTAAGCAGATAAACGCGCCTATTAAAAGATTAGCTTTCGAATGATGTATGCAGAGGAGACCGCTTGTATATTTCTCAAAACATAGCACTCACTGTGTAAGCAAAAAAAAAAGCAGTAAAAATATTATTGATAAAAATTCAATACAGCAAATCAATAGGAACACTTGAAAACATAAATTCCAAAAGAATATAATGGTAAACTATTAAAATAAATATATACATAAATTATACACAATATACATACATATATTGTAGATAAAAATAATAGACAAAATTATATATAAAATGTTAATAATTTAACAAAATAAATAAAGTGTGTTTTTTATTGAAATACGTAAATGCAAAGAACTAGAAAAACCAAAAAGAAATCCAACAATTTGAAAAAATTTAAATGCAAAAAATAAAGGGAAAAGCCAATAATTTTTTAAAAACCACATAAAATAAGGCAGACATTTTAAAAAAACCATTTAAAAAAAAAGTGTAATTAAATTTTTTTTTAAATCAAAATCTAAATAAGCATTTTTAGAACTTTAACAAATTCAATAATTCTACAGCATTATTCTTTTCCAGAATTTTTTCAAAATTTAAAAAAACACAAAAACAAAACAACAAAAATACCTTAACAAAAAAACCCAAAAAATTTTACATGATTTTCATAATTTTCGCTTTTTTTACGAAGAATTTGAATTTTGTGAAATTCTTGTTTGTTGGGTTTTTTTTTTTCAAGTCGACTTCGCCTTTTCGCGCTCCACTACTTTTAGTTTTTAATGAATAAAAATTCTTTGCACTTGGCCACAAACTTCTAAACGCGATGCGACAAATGCGTCGAATCACTGCGTTTTGGCGGCGGCGGTGGTGGTCGCTTTTTACGCTGCCCCAATGGATGAAGCGCCATCGATGCTGCCGGCGTAGGTGAAGCTGTCATGCAACCGCTTCCACCGCCGCCGCCGCCACCAACAACGCCGCCGCCGCCGACACCAATTGGGAATTGTGGCTCGACCAACAGCGCCGCATCGGTATTATTTAAATTCTCATAGAGTGCATATTCGCCGGCAAGCGGCGGCGGAGCTCCTGCTCCATAGTGTTCTTGTACCCAATTACTGACGTTGGCGGTCTCGCGATAATAGTGGGACGAACTGTTTGATCCGGACGAATTCAGATTATGCGTTAGCAGCTCGTCACTGAAGTCGCGAAAGCCGAGCACCTCGTGTGGCGTTGTGGCCGGTTCGAGCTTACACTTCTGTGCCACCTGCCACTTCTTACGCATCACACGCTGTAAATCCTTGAGGAAATCACGTGGTGGATTCGACGTTGATTCCTGCAACCTCTTTGGCGAACCGTAGTCTTGCGATGAAGACGACGAAGATGCCACTGACAGTCTGGTGGCGTCTGCGCGTGGCGGTGGCAATGGGCACGGAGCGGGCGCGGCCGAGCAACGCATTGCAGACGACACCGAATAGAGATGCGGCGACGGCGACACAGTGGGCGGCGAGCGTGGTTCGGGCGAGCACATTTTGCGTCGCAACAGCACGGGCGAGTCAGCAAAGCTGACTTTCTTTTGCGTTGGCGCGCTATTGGCAATTGTTGTTGTTGTTGCTGTTGCTGTCGGCGGATGGTTCATCGCCGCATGGGCAGCATTTGTGTGGTGGTAGTTGGCGCCCATGCCAACGTAATCCGGTGGCGCTTTGTAGGGCGGCGCCACCTTGACAGCCGGCTTTATGGGTTTGGCCGGAACCGCAGGCGGTATGGCTGCCGCAGAATGCATGTTGTGCGCCATGGTTGTGGGCGGAAGCGGCGCGTATGGAGTAACAACTTGATGTTTCAGGGCTACAGCTTTTGGCGGAGACGGCGGCCGCACGTCTTCGGGCGGCGGTGGCGGCGGCAGACTGACCAGTGACAACTGTGAGCCGTACAATTCATGCGTGTCCAAGGGCGGTGGTGGTGGCGGCGGCGGTAGTGAATCCAACGACAGTGTAGAGGACGTCATTTGAGCTGCGTCGGCTTGCAACAGATTACTCGCCATCGGCTTGCTACAAATGCTGGGCGTCGGTGTCGGCGTAGAGTTAGTGGAAGAGGAAGTAGACATACTCTCCACCGAACCGCGCTTCGTCGCTGCACTCACTTGTCGCTTCTTAAGTGTGCCGCTGCTGTTGCTGCCTCCGTTACTCTCTTGTGACTTGCGGCGACTGTGCCGGCGAGTAAGTGTGCCACTGCGCTCGGGCGAAGTCGAGCCCTGACCTGTTGCTGTTGAGTCAGCCTCACAAATGGTGATCTCTCCGACCTCTTTCAACTGGCGCGTCATCGTGGTCAAGGGTAGATTCGGTTTCATTGAGGGCTTGCGTTTGATGGTGCCTGTGGTGAACTCAGAGTCGAATCCGTTGTTGTCGTCCGAGAGGCAACCACTCGAGCTGGAGGAAGAAGCACGCGATATACGGCCGCCGCTCGAAGAGCTGGACATTGTGGATATGGCTGAAGAGACACTACCGCACTGCGAGGGCACGGCCGACGATATGCTGCTAATCGATTCGCTGCGCATGGAAGAGGCGAAGCTGCTGTTGGACATGCCATCGCTAATGCTGAGAGCGTCGCCCCCGCTGCCACGTTGCAGATCATCCAAGAGCAGCTTGTGGTTCTCCCACAACTGCTTGCCGTACTTGGAGATTCGTATGGCCACGAGCCATTTGTCGAGCGTCTCCAAATCTTCGGCACACAACATTTTCAGGCTGCGGCATGTCTTGCCTAATGAGGAATCTACAGCCGCCTTGAAGCCGAATGTAAAATCGGTGGGAGCTTTCCATTTCTTCTTCCAGTTAATGCCGCGATAGACATTGTAGCCGTTGAAAAGTGTCAGACAGGCCAAGTCGCGCGTGTTCTTCGTCTTCTCTTTGGGGAAGTAGTACAGACCAGAGGAACGCAATACGAAATGGTAACGCTTCCAGCCTTTCTTCGAATCGGCTTTCATATAAAGTGGGCCATCGATTTGTAGCTGGGCATGCGTCTCGAAGAACTCTTCCAGAAGCATGGCGCGTGTGTGCTCATCGTGAAAACTGCCGGGAGCCATTTGAGGACCGGGCAAATAGACTTCAGGTCTAAGAAACAATGACAATTTATCCGAGCGCTGTAGAAAAAGAACGCGGTTGCCGGCATCAGAGTTCCAGGTCATCAGATTATCCACCAGCAGTTCGTGGTCCTCGAAGAGACGCTCTAGAAGGTATTAAACAGAGAGAGAATTAATTTTTCAGCATGAATTACATTAAAAGCTGGCATTACCCATTTGTAGATCACCCAGACTCTCGACAAGTGCCCAATTGGCCTGCATTTGAACGTGATTCTTGTCCGCCAGCAGTCGCGTGACGTGCGCACAATTCATGCGCTCATCGACCAGCAACGACTTGGAGGCTCCGTCGGCCGTAAAGGCCTTGACAAAGAGACGTCGAATGGACGCATGCTCCAGCTTGTGAAGCGCCAGCTGGATTTTGGCCGCTTTGCTATTGTGATCCAACAACAATTGATGTGGTAGTTGACCAATGCCGATGCCATTGTTGGCCATTTGAAGATGCAAAAACATTTGCTGCTGCTGCTGTTGTTGTTGCTGTTGCTGCTGCTGATGCAGTTGTTGTTGTTGGAACTGTTTGTGATGAGTGTGCGCGGAGCTGACGCTACTGGAGGCTGACGATTCGCTCGACAACAACGAGACCGTGTCACTGAATGCCGAATCGTTGTCTGGACTTTCAGTGCGCGGCTCACGTGCGCCCACCACCATGCTGGTCATGCCGTTCTCCGAATGTGAGCTGCTACTGCCGCCGCCGCTTTCCGATGAGCCGGAAATGGACAGCGTAGCGCCGGATATGCTTGAGTTTGTGCGCGAATGCGAGCGAGTCGAAGTGCCGCTGTGTGGCGCCGTGGAGGAGTTGTTGGTGTTGAACAAGCTGCCAGCAGCATGCATCACCAGAGACGGCGACGACGACGACGCCGTGCCGCCCATTAAGCCGACAATGCCGCCGCCACCGACATCGGACAACACATTGGCGCTATTGATTTGGGCTTCGAGCAGGCTCAATTCACCCAATATTACATCAAGTTCCGATTCCTGCGTCTCTTCGAGATTCGCCATTGAAATCCGATACGAGCTGCTGGTTTTGGCCTCAGAGGTCGTGGGCGTGGTCGAGGTCGACAAGCAGCGGTCGCTGTATTTGCGCAACTTTACAGTCGGTGGATTCTCAATCTTTAGCGGGCTGCCGCTTTGGTTGCTCTGTGATTCCGTGAGATTCTTAATCTATAAAAAAGTAATCCAAGGAAAAACGAAATTCCAGATTATAAAATCCTTGAAAAAGAGACAAAGAGTAAAATATAAAAATATTTTACATGATTTTTTACATGAACAAGGTTTACGCTACATTGACGTATGTGCATACATACGTCGCTGCGTCGAGCGACGACTCATTTCGTTGACTCTACAGTGGAAGGTTGTTGGATTTGATCCAGACACACACACACACACATCAACACCACCCACATGATGGTAGTCATATGTTTATGTATAAAAATAATTATAGAAGTAGATTAGGACAATCATCAGTCATGGTTTCTCGACCAGCCCAGCTTAAGGTTTCTTATCGGAAATGTTGTTAAATGCTGTAAATAAATTTGCAAATAGAAGGAGGGTCAACTTGGACTTAAATGGATGGATGGATTTAGTTTTGCGCACGGTAGAGGCGTTATTGGAGCACATACAAGCGTTATACAACTCGTTGGAAAAAAACTGAAAAAATTAATATTTGAATAGAAATATTGCAAAGAGAATACAGAATACAAATTTTGTCATCATTAACTGCATTTTTTCATGAAATGGACTTACCACACTTTCAAAGAAAACGGCTCTATCGAAAATACTCTATCGATTATTCTGAATAGTACCTTCGCTTTTACACGCTCCAAACATTTCATACATGTTTAGTAATAACGACAATATTTTGTTTTTATGTTTAAAGTATCGCCAACGAAATCTGTTATTTTTAAAAATTATACTAAAAATAATTCATCATTATAATAATAAAATTGAACATATTGCAATAAAAATAATTCTATATTATTATGCAAGGTTTTGAATTGATAGTTGATAGTTAATTACAAAACGCACAGCCTCACTCAGTTTTACTTTTCTTAAAGAACCAATCAAAATAGACGTGACAGAGCGCTAGCAACTGCCAACCGTTTGCGATCGTTACGTAAGCGTAACGCTTTGACACATATAAGAGTGCATAATACACTACCGGCCATAATTGTTTGCAAAATAATACAAAGACAAGACAAATAGTAATCCTTTTTTAAAATTGAAACGTTTCTTATTAATTTATTTATTAATCGTGCCTTTTATATCGTTTAAGCAATGTTTTTCCCAATTTTGTATACAAAAATTATTACAATTAAAGGCAAATTTTAAATTCATTGTTATTCCCATCGTAAGCTTTTATAAATGTCTCGCATAATTTTGATCATCTCCGTTTTGAGCAAAATACCTCAAACTTAGACCCGTCTGTTCAGAGCATATTTTTTCAATCTTTCGATGTCCAGTCTTTATGAGATATTGTTCAGGCTGAACGTTTTACTTTATTTTGTTTGCGTAGAAGGCCTGAAAACGAATGGGATCACTTTATTCTCGCTCTCACTCCTTTCGTCTCGTTACGTCTAGTCCATTTTGCTTCGCCCTTCAGTAACTAATAATTTTTGTTGACTTTGTGCACGCTACATTTCGAATTTATTGCTTAACGCTTTTGTACGCGTGAACGATTGTTTTAATTAAAACGACATTACATTTTTTTGCTTTTAAAACAAAGCGCCGCTCGCTTTTGAAGTGACATTTTATGAATGCGTTTACTTTTATTCTAAATAACCGTTTCTCAACGCAACTAAACAAAAACAAGAACAACAAAAAACAATATTTTTTAGGAACTTTATTCTACACGAAATCTCTCGGATTAACAACGAAGGTTGGCTTTGGTCTGTCCGTTGGCGATTATTTTTTGATCTTTGTCGGTAGTTCAGTTGTGAACAAATCAAATAATTTAGATTTTTATGATATATATTTATGTAGAGAAATATAAACGAATGCGCGCACAATCTAAATTTTAGCTGTTTTAACAGTTTTTAACTTTAAAAAAGCGAGTTATAATAGATGTATTGTATGAAGCAAAGGTACATAATGTTTATCTGAAATGAATCTATCTTGTTCCGAAATGAGTTTTTCTTAAATTAGGTTTGATTGATAACCAGTACATAATTCCAAATGTCTAAAATTTACGTTAAAAACTCTGTAAAACTATTGCTGAGACATCTTTGCGTCTTTCGAATGACAAAGCCTTAATAAAGAGCACGATCTGGTCGCGGTCTGTCGAATGACATCTGATTTGTGTAAATAAATAATTGCCATATTTTTTTTAATAAATAAAAAAGAAGCAATTATTATTTTTTAAAAACATATTTGTATTACTTAATAAATGCTTTCTGCAAAATAAAAAAATTACAACATTTTATCATATAAAAACCAGCATTATCAACAATCTACATATAGTATGTATTAATATCTACATAAACTATTCCCTTAAGAAAGCCGCAAACCATTAAACCATACCAGCATTAATCGATACAAGAGTCGATGCAGATTAAGTTCGATTAAACGCATACTTACAATAATTTCTGAAATATGATATTTGCTCGGTTTAAATGAAAAATGTCTGTTGCTTGAAGTAACTGCATAAATGATTTTACATATAGCAACGCTGTCAAACCAGCTGTCAATTTACTGATACTGATATTGACATACTGTACTATATTCTGTAGCTACGTTTATACGTTTTATATAGTACGTAGTATATATACATATTTACATCTGTGTAACAGCTGCTGTGTTTTACAGCAACATTTTTCTTCAGCCTCGATGAAGTTTTCTTTAGTCTCTCAAAGTTTTGAAAGGTCTATTGTAAGCGTTTACGCGTTTTGTTGGGACAATTTCTGATTGTTTTTACAAGAGTTAACCATCTGTTAGTTAAAATAGATCCCACAGTTTTTGAATTTTTTTGGGGGAATTTTTGGTCTTTTTTGCATACACATAACATATGTTTGTTCTATATTTTATCTATACTTAACTGTTGTCATAGCTAACCTCGATTGTTTATGTCTTAAACTGGCAAGAAAAACTTAAAACACTTTAGTAATTCTTTCTAATTTACGTTAATGTTGTTTTCTAAGCCATTAAAATCATGAATGTCAACCATTTCGTGTTAAATCTTCACTTTATTAATTTCTATTCAATAAATTTTCGTCTCTAACGTCTATCTCTCTATGTCTGATACATAACAATCCTTTGAAACACACTTTGTACAGTCGGTGAAGGGTCAAGTACGTGCCGAAGCCTTCAAAACCGAACAAAACCTTCAGACAAGCGTCAGCAAGAGCTTGAAACGTGATACGAAACAATGTTTGTTTCAATAAATGTTTTCTCAGTTTTTTAGTTTTTTTGGGTCTTGACAGTTTCAACTGACGCAGATGGCGGCGATTCGTGCAACTTACGACACAAAAAAAAAACAGCCTAAAAATAAAAATTATTGCAAATCAACAATTTCCAAAGAATAATAAATGAAACCGCTACAGTTTTTCCCCAGAAATTTTATCACAAAAACAAAATCATGCCAACGAAGGGTTGCAAAAATTTTGTGAAGGACCGAAATCGCTGGAGCTGCAGAAGAAGAAGGGCAAAGCAAAGCACCAGGAGCCAAAGCATAAGGAGCAGAGCAGAGCAGAGCAGCGCAGCGCAGAGCAATATTAATGTGTAGTAAAGTATAGTATAGTGAAGTATGGCATAGTATAGTATTACAAGCGCGTGACCAGATGCACTTTGCACCTGCCCCTAAAATCTACCGGGCCGGGCCGGTGCACGTTGAACCGTAGAAGTTGCGCAGCTGAAAAAACGCCGTTCATCTTCTTCAAGCGGCTGAAGGAAGAAGGAAGGAAAAAAAGGTAGAAGGCAGAAAAGATTTAAGCAGCAGATAAAAGGCACAGAAAGGCACAACAAGGCAAGATGCGCGCCGGCTGCCATCGAACGCATGGCATGATTTCATTTATGCTTTTTTCCTTTCTTTTTATTTCTAGGCACACATTTTAAACGCAGCAGTCGCATTCGTGAAGTACGAAAAATTAATGAATGTATGTACATATTTTAGAAATAATAATAAAAACAATTGCTCATTCCTTTCTTTTAATTTTTTCCTATTTTTCTTTTGGTTTCTTTCGGTCTAAAGCTACCCCGAAAAATCGAGCTATTAAAATGCTGAATTTTTATATAGAATTTTATATCTTTGCTTTGCTGCTTTGCTTGCTTGTAGCCCAAACATACAATAAATAAATTTAAAACAAGTAAGAGCGTTATCTTCGGCCTGGCCGAAGCTCATATACCCTACACCCGCTTTGGTCGAAGTGATTAAAAGTGGGCGGGTGACACCTACTTCTTTTTTAATTTACAGGGAGCAAATTTTTAATTATTAACTCACTTACAACACCGCTTTTCCTACCAAACACCTAATTTTATGGTATAGTATATAGGTGGGGTGTCACGCCCATTTTTGAGAATATATTTTCTAGTCTAAGATGGCGGACTCGGAAATAAAATTTGAGCTGAAAATTCGGTCTACAAGCCAAGAAATTTAGCTAAAAGCACGAATGAGTGCATATTTTCTATAAAAAGAAGGCGTGGCACTGGTCCGATTTTTCCCATTTTCAATACCAAACAGCGTAGGATAACAAAGAATATTTGTGCCAAATTTCATGACGATACCTCTATTCGTTCTCCTGTAATCGTAATTTCCACAGACAGACGGACGGACATGGCTAAATCGAATCAGGAGGTGATTCTGAGCCAGAATATATGTATATACTTTTCTATACCTGCCACGCCTTCTTTAATGCGTTACAAACGGAAGAACAAAGTGAATATACCCTCATCCCTTCGGGTGTAGGGTATAAAAAGGAATAAGAACGAATGCTGAAAAACTGATTTTTAAGCTGATTTTTAAAATAAAAAATATAACTTATTTATTCAAAGCTATTAAAATGTAGTATAGTAAATTTGCTTAAAACCTAAAACAAATCTTTATACTTTGTGAATACTTTGAAGTTTTTATTAAACTAATTAAAAACTTTTATCTTTTAAAAAGTTAAAGTTTTTAAAACTTTTAAAGTGTCTTGAAAGAGTTAAAGAGTGTTTGTTTAACTGCAAACATTTAACGTTAGACTAATGAATAGAGAGAGATAAGCAATTTTGGCTTATTAGTTACTACGAGAATAATTGCCATAATAGAAATGGTTATTTTAATTGACGGTAATTATTTTCATGATGATTATGGTTTCCATGGTGGTGATCATTCTTCGAAAAGAAGCCCTAAATAGAAACTTCCAATGAACCTTTTCCACAGAAACGTCTCATTTATAAAAGTTTGTTTATTTGCGTTTTTATTTTAAAACTGCCTAAGTCCACTTATACAGGGTTATCCATTTTCTCTTTCAAATATCGATTGAATTTTTATTTCAATATAATAAACTTTGGACTTTCAATTTAATGGACTTTGCCATTATGCGTGAAAAACAATATACATCTGTAGTTCAAATGTCCTCCACGGGACCTTTTGCAGACCTCAATTGTTTTGAGGTAATTTTCGAGGACTTTTTGACACAATTCGGGCATTAATTTGGCCATAACTTGACGTATGTCATTCTTTAAATGCTCCAAAGGGATTGTTGAGGGATTGTTCGCACAAATACGGTCTTTCGCATAGCTCACAAGAAGAAATCCAAAGCCGTCAGATCACACGATCTTGGGGACCAAATAACATCGCCAAATGGCGAAATAACGCGTTCTGCAAATTTCTCCCGCAGTAAAGCCAAAACCGGCCGTGTTGTGTGGCCTGTGGCGCCATCCTGCTGGAACCCATATCGTCCAGATCCATACTTTCAATCGATAAATTTGGGTCGTCCTCAACACTGTGGCAATGTTTTTGATCGAGCGTGCAGCATCGCTTCGCACGCCTTACAATGTCCTCACAGGCCTTACAATGTCTGCAACCCATCCAGTTTCTTCGAATTTCTTCACTACGTTTGAAATTGTGCGCTCAGTAGGACGATTACGACGACCATAATCTTGTCGTGAAGCTCCAAATGCGTAATCACCATTAGTGTAGAATGCTTTAACAAAGTTAATGCGTTGTTCGATGGTAAAACGATCCGTATTGTAAAATGCAAACCTTCAACTAAACAAATGCTAGTTCGGATACACTGACAGTTGACAGCTGCCAAACGGCAGGGCTTTACTTTTCGTAACTCGAAATGGATAACCCTTTACTTATTAAAAAAGATTTTCACAAGTAGGAATTTCAAACCTTGAGAACCTTTTAGAAATATTTCTAAAGAGTTTCCTTTGAAAAATGGAAAAGGCAAATTTCGTTTTGAAACATTGCCCAAATATCGAGCTTCTTTATGTATCCCAGTTTTATTAGGTGCATCATTACTTTTCCAAACTATCATTATAAATTTCAAAAAATCCTTTTTCTTTATCTTTAGTCAGAATATGAACACAATTGTTGCTTAGAGTTGCAACGTGTAAATTCGTTTGTAATAAATAGTCTACATATATTTAAAAGTCTATTAAATTGTTATTTTTGTATCATGAAACTTTTGAAACTTTTCGTTTTGACATTTAAGAGCAAAAAGAAATTAAAATGAAGCACAAAGCTTGTTTGCACGATGCAACAACCAACATACAAACAAACTGTTAATGTTTATTTTATGAAAATTATGAAAAATGCTTTTATTTTTCAATATTTCGTTCGTTTTCGTTTTTTGTTCATTTTCGTTTTAATTTTGTGTGTATGTATTACAAAACGTTCGTTTTGTTGTTAATGGGTTAAACATACATATGTACGCTTCTTGAATAATTTTAAATCGGATCATCACCACAAAAGTGTTTGGCCGGAAATGAATAAATATTAAATACGTATGAGTATACAAAATTCGCCACAAAAGGGGCAATAAAAGAATCATATAAATCAACGACGTAAGTAACAATAGAAAAATAATGAAAAATAATATGCAATATTGGAGAAATTAATGACAAAAAAGAAGAATGAAGAAGAAGAAAGGGCAGATAGTAAGTGTTAAATTACAAATGGAAAAAGCAATCAAACCAAATCTAATGAAACCAAATATACACATGTATACTGTAGCACACGTAGCATGTTGGTAAGTAAACAACAACAAAAGAAAAGAAAAAAAACAACAATTATGCACAGATATTTTAGAGAACGTGCTTTTAGAAAAGAAATGAGACGCAAAGAGTATAAGAAATAAGATTTTGAGGAAAAAAGAATTTAAAACCTTTGAAAGTTAAAACTAAAATGGAATTGTAATTGTGTAAGGCATACATACAGACACCGCAAAACACATCTGTGCATATTTTATGCATACATATGTTGATACATGTGAGTATAGTTATACCAGATGTATGTCATACATACACGATATGTCACGATATGTCGTAAAAAACAGATAGATCAGCGGGAGATAGACTGAGATGCTGGCAAATTGACAGACAGATAAACATACCAGCAGAAATGCTGACACAAACATACAGGCCAACAGACAGACAATCAGACTGACAGTGGTTCGGGACAGTCAACCAGATGAAGAAGCAGCGAATCATTAGAGATGGAAACAGTCATCGACTAAGGATGTATACTTAAACGAATTTACCTACAAGCTACGTTTAGATATTCCCAAATAATTATGACTTACTTATACATTTTTTCATTGATTTTTCTCCAAAATATTGCATTCACTTTTGTATGTATGTATTTGTTTTTCTCATTGTATGATTTTGAATTTTTAAAACCCAAATTCTTTGTCGGTTAAAATATTTTAAAAAAGGCACTTTTTTATTACTTCTTTAAAGTGTTTTTTTTTTGCACAATGCTATTAATTTAAAAATAAAATAAAATTGTATCACAAAAATTATGTTTTGTGCACTACTACACTACTTTTAGAAGGGACGACGACTTCAACACAAAAGTAAAGACGGGAAGAAAAACACAAAGTGAACAGAATCGCGTTCGCTGCCAAACAGAAGTAGTCTATTTTCTCGCTCTCGTTCAATCAGCAACAACGAGTCCAAAATCGACAATAATCAAATCCATACTGGCTTCTTTCACTCAAAGTGAAGGAAGAGAAAAGCACGAAAATGAGCACAAAACATCAAGCAGAACGCAAGCATATGAAATGCCAAATGCCAAAATAAAACAGAATGACAAAAAAACACTCAATGTGTTTAAACAGTACAGCGCACTAAGTGTTGCCATCTCTGCGTTTTTGCCACTACATTTCAGTTTTTAACTAATTAAAAAATTTTTATTAAATTTATTTATATGTTTCTCAGTTAGTCATATTGATATAATAGCCTTCAGATAGTTGATATTTAAAATTCATTCAGTCTCTTTCTGTGTTTTTCTTGAATTTTTATATCGAATGTAAACTATAGCGCATACTTCGCACTCATGCCTACTTCCATTGGCAGCGAAATCTTCAGCTTGGCGAAAGAAAAACAATACGAAAAAAATGAATGAAAAATCAAGAATCAAAAAAATCAAAATGTAAATTCAAGAAAAATTGGATTTGTCAGATATTGACGTATATCTGTTTATCTGACGTTTATATTTTTTCACGTTTCTTTTGATCCAAATTCTAAAAAACTTCTACAACAACAAACAAGCATACGTATGAAATCTTTTAGCGATTATTTATTTATCCCTTTCTTACAAGAGAGGATTTTCTCTAGCTATCTAGCTTACATGCCACTTGAAAAACAATACGGAAAAAATTAAGTGTCATACCAGCTTAAGAACTAATACCACCACTGTCACACCAGACCTCGTTACTAAAAATTAATAAATTTTTTCAATTTCAATTGCATTTTCTTCTAAAATCCTGCACCGACAGTATTTTAAAAAATATGTCTAGAAAGCTAAGAGCCTCGGCTTTCTTTATATTGAAATAATTATATGGTTAATACCACATTTTAAAAAAAAAAAATAATGAATGAAAAAAATAGTACTAAAAATACTAATAATTGAAGTTTTCTTCAAAAGTACACGATTTTGTATAAAATGTTATTTCACATAAATAGAAGATAAATTTAATACCTTTAGAACGATACCCATAGTATCCGGATATCTTTTACAGTTTAGCAGATATAGTTGTCAAATTATCAGACTTTAAAGGGCTATAACTCCTAAGCAAGACGAAAGCGGCCACAAATTTTGTTGTTGTTAGGATCACCGCCAAAAACAACGAAAATGCAGAGTTTTGTACTGTGCTTTATCTGTTTCCAATTTAACTCTATTTATTTCTATCTTGACAGTGTATTTATAACAATTTCAAAGAAAAGGTCCACCTTCAAAGTGGAAATAATAGTTTGGTAATTGTGCACGCACACACACACTTTATATTGCGATAGAGTTAAGGATGGTGACTACAGCTCACACTTCATTATCATTTATTTAAACAGCCATTCAAACATACTTACAGATTCGTCAAGACAGTTTACAGATGTCTGTCTGTCTGCAAGACTGCAATCCATATTCCAACAACAAAGAGCAGCACAAAAACGCCACAATTCAATGAAAGGAAAATACTTGGATGAGAAAGGAAAGGAACAGCAACAAGAACGACGATAGTAAAAACAGCACAAAAATTAGAATTCAGTGATTAAAGCCGTCGAGAAAATAGAGTCTATCAGCCTGCGATTTTAAAATTCTTATTATATTTTACTTTATGCGTTTCTGTTGCCCAACGTGTTCACAAAGTATATATTTTTTAACTGTACAATTTTGACAATTTTATTGTGGTTGTTTTAAAACAATTGCACAACTTTTTAGAAAAAAACAAATGCGTGGGCAGCGGATATAGCTAGTAGCTTAACACTTTCGAACAGTATAAAATTTTCTGGGTGTAGTTCGTCTTGCTACTTCATCTACTCCACTTCTCTATTCTTTACTTAATGATTTCTTTGATCGTCTTTTACAAATCGTTCCGTTCGTTCTTTCTTGTTCCGTCGTTAGCTCTAATTCGTGGTGTAATTGCACTCAGCCATTTTAGCTGCACCGTCGTCTACGCACTCATCACTTTGTAGTTGTTTTTGTTGTACGCACGAAGCTTTTTCCTTATTTTTCACTTCCATTTTTTATTCCGAATTTTCACTTCTGTATACAAAATCTGGCAAAATCTTATGCATTTTCCACAAACGCTGCGATACCAATGATTTTTGTATTGTTTTTTGGACAAATAATACTAATTGAATAGGATTTATTTTATAGTCACACAAATGCACAAAATTTTCTTCCGCTTCCGAATTTTGGATCCGCCCCCACAAAAGTTGTACAAAAATGACGAAGTTCAGTGCACAGCAAAGCTTGCATTGACAGTTATCCGTCGGGGTATGTTCCCAGCAGTGGAATTAATATTAAGGAATTTAGCAGGATGCTAGGGATTTTATTTGACGCCTGAGGCCAAACACCGAAGCTGTTACTTTCCTAGATCTAAGTTTATTTATGTAATTAATTAATGTAAATAAATCGTAACTTACTAATAAGCTTACTAATTCACAAGCTTACTCTCACCCGTCGTCAAATGCCCTAGATTTACAAGAAGATTTGAAATTGTATATATTGCCCAGTTAAACGGCAATTTTAAGTGAAACGGCAAATCTCTCTTCCGAAAAAAATACTTATCCTAACCTCTTGTTATAATTGCATTAAAGGTTAAAGCTTTAATGCATTAAACCCTAAAAACTATATGCCTTCCACCCTATAAACTCATTATTTGATATCACAATGTGTCGTTTAGCTTGAAAGAGTGATGTTTAAAAATTATAATAAGAAATTAATTTTAACATTTTGGCTGTCAAAAATTTAACCATACAATTACATACAGTGGTTGTGTAAACGGAACAGGTTTACCGTTTGAGCCATGCCCCAATTTTATTGCATTTTTTGTTGTTGTTGTTGTTTTTGGAGCTGATTCTAATAAAGCCATCAGTTTTTGTCGCTCTCCTCTAGTTTAAAAGTTATAGCCCTCTAAAGTTTGGAATTGACATGCCTATAACTCATAAGCCAGAGGAGATATTTCGATCATATTGGTACCGTTAGAAAGCCCTCTAAAAACTATTAATTAACCTATATGTAATTAACCTATTAAATCTTTGGAATAACAATAAAGCTGAGACCGTAAGCTTTCTTTGAGTATTTTTTTCATTTTTATCAGTCTAGTATTTGAGAAGAAAATAGCTCTTAAAAGTCAAAAGAACATAAGTAAAAACTACTTTTTTCCATTCTAATACTATTAAGTTATTAATCTATTGTTGGTTTCAAGTAATTTTTTTAAAAATATTTTAAATTTTTACATAATAAGAAGATTGTTTGAATCTGCGCCGCAGGCGAAAAATTTTGAAGAAAAATCGCGCGATTTTTCTTAAAAATTTTTAATTTTTAGACGAGTAATACAAAGTGTAGGTTTAGACTGTAGTAGTGTAATGAAAAAAGTAGTTTTTACTTACGTTCTTCTGACCTTTAACAGCTATTTTCTCCTCAAATACTTGACTGATAAAAATGAAAAAAATACTCAATGAAAGCTTACGGTCTCAGCTTTATTGTTATTCCAAAGATTTAATAGGTTAATTACACACTTTGAAACGAAAAAAATTATTAAATGGAAAAAAAAAGTTCCAAAAATGAAAAATTTCGATTTGCATAAAAACTATACTGTTTTCGGAAAAATGTTATATGAAAGAAATTGAAGGTTTTTTAGAGGGCTTTCTAACGGTACCCATATAATCAAAATAACTTTTCTGGTTTATGAGTTATAGGCATATCAATTCCAAACTTTAGAGGGCTATAACTCGTAAACTAGAAGAGAGCGAAAAAAACCGATTGCTTCATTAGAATCAGCTCCATAAACAACAACAACAACAAAAATGCAAGAAAATTGGGGCATGGCTCAAACGGTAAACTTAAGCCGTGTAAACTACTATTACTGTCAAAATTAAACGAATTATATATCATAAGCAGAAGACTGGATATAGTGTACTCGCGGTATAGTGAACCTTGGGACATATGAATTAGAGCGCTGCATGAGACGTCTCGAAGGCTTGTTCAAGACGTCTTGAAAGCTTCAGGGGTTGTCTGAAATGGTTACTTTGCTTTCAAATAAAGTCGTGGTTTCGGAAGCGCTGCTGAAAACATTACCACATATTATTCCAATAGTCACGGCTTGATTCGAAATCAAATGGAAGCATTGCATCAACGCAAAAATCTTGCTATGTCAGTTTCGAATCATTCGAGACGTCTCATGCAGACCTCTAATATGAATGCACAAGCTGATTCCACGAAAATAAACACTTTAATCTAGCTCCTACATTTTGCAAGACAGACTGGATGATATTTTAACATAACGTAGTAGTGCACACTCTGTTTTATTGCTAATTTTCAGAAGTTAACAAAAGTGTGATCTGTCGCATGTGTAAACCGCGTCATATAGATGAGCGTTTAATGTCGGACTTACTAAACAAACCATCGTATCAGAGTAAACTCAACACAGCCCCTGAATGCAATATTTATGGGATTTCATTTCCATCCAATCCAGTTGCTGGTCGGGGTGATTTTTCGACACGTGAATTGTGATTTGGCTCAATTCATTTGGCTGCAAAAATTTAATTTGGAAAAATAATAGAAACTAGGTTTGTGCCATGTAATAATTATTATAATATTCTGATAAAATTAATAATGTAAATTTTTACATAAAGTTGAAACAAGCATTTCATTAGATATTTAGTCGTCCTTGAAGGGTTGAGAAGGGGATCGGCACCGATATTGGCATTGTATTTCCACGACCAAAAAAGAGGTTCAGATTTCATTCTTGGCATTTCTTCCTATTACATTTATATGTTCCAAAGTGCTATTAATGACGCAATGGAGGCGATTCGTTGCATGAAACGCAACGTGTCAAATGGAAAAATGTTAAAAATGTATTTCCACTGCACTTAACAGTCTGTAGTGTTTTTTATTCATACATGTGCTTCTTGAGCATAAATAAATTTCACTAAAAATACTAATGGCACACTTCACATTGCACATTTCTTATAACCTTCAACGTTTTTATCAAAGACGTGCACGGTGATAAAAATAACGTTAAAAATGTGTATTTCCTGAATTTTTCTTATGGGGCTATAATGGCTCTATATTATTTTTTCCAATATTCATTCAATTAATCTGTCTGGAGTTTGTAGGTGAAAATCTTCGGTGACTCATAGTTTAGTACTAAAAATATACATACATAGTCATATATTTTACCGCTATTTGCAAAAAATCAAAATTATTTTGTCCACCTTAACAAGCTTTTAAAAATGATTTTTTTCATAATTCTTTCAAGTTTCCTGTCACCCACTTTTCGTGTGCTTCGATTTTATTATTGAACAAACATGCCTTCGGATGCCAAGAAACGCGATGCACAACGCAAGAAGGATGCGCGCAACAAGAAAATAAATCAGATATCTACAAAAAAGACAGCCACCACCACCGTCAATGGCACCAACGGCAGCATTGAACCACAACGTGAACTCACCGAAGAGGAAAAGTTGTGCGCCAAGTTGGAGGAAGAGGCACGCATAAGCGCTGAAGCGCGTTCTTGCACTGGCGCGCTGGGCGTACATCCGCGTTCGCGTGACATCAAAATCGCCAACTTCTCAATAACTTTCTTTGGCGCCGAGCTGCTGCAGGACACACTGCTCGAGTTGAACTGTGGGCGTCGCTACGGCCTGATCGGCTTGAATGGCTGCGGCAAGTCGTCGCTGCTGTCTTGTCTAGGCAATCGCGAAGTGCCCATACCGGAGCATATTGACATATTCCATTTGACGCGTGAGATACCGGCCAGCACAAAGAGCGCCCTTCAGTGCGTCATGGAAGTTGACGAAGAACGGATTAAACTGGAAAAATTGGCCGAAGAATTGGCTACGAGTGAGGAGGATGATGCACAGGAACAGTTGATTGATATCTATGAACGCTTGGACGACATGGCAGCGGATCAGGCAGAAGCCAAAGCTGCACGTATTCTGCACGGTCTTGGTTTCGATAAGGAAATGCAGCAGAAGCAGGCCAAGGACTTTTCCGGTAATTACTTGGAATTTTATTGCGTTCTAATGCGTTTTCCTGCCTGCTCCTTGTTTAAGAAAGTCTTCCTAAGCAACTATCATAATGTTTCTTAGGTGGTTGGCGCATGCGTATTGCACTGGCACGTGCACTTTTCGTTAAGCCGCACCTGTTACTTCTCGACGAGCCGACCAACCATTTGGATTTGGATGCTTGTGTGTGGTTGGAGGAAGAGTTGAAAGAATACAAACGCATTTTGGTGCTCATCTCTCATTCACAAGATTTCCTGAACGGTGTCTGCACCAACATCATACACATGACCGGGAAGCGCCTCAAATATTATACGGGTAACTACGAGTCCTTCGTGCGCACCCGCATGGAGCTGCTCGAAAACCAAATGAAGCAATACAATTGGGAACAGGATCAAATTGCGCACATGAAGAACTACATTGCACGCTTCGGGCACGGTTCCGCCAAGTTGGCACGGCAGGCACAATCAAAGGAAAAAACCTTGGCCAAAATGGTGGCACAAGGTCTCACTGAAAAGGTATCCGATGACAAGGTGTTGAATTTCTATTTCCCTTCGTGCGGCTCTGTGCCGCCACCGGTCATTATGGTGCAAAACGTCAGCTTCCGCTACAGCGACAATACACCATGGATATATAGGAATTTAGAATTCGGCATTGATCTGGACACCAGAATAGCGTTAGTCGGTCCGAACGGTGCTGGCAAAAGTACTTTGTTGAAATTGTTGTACGGCGACTTGGTGCCTACTTCGGGAATGATACGTAAGAACTCACATTTGCGTATTGCGCGGTACCATCAACACTTGCACGAGTTGCTCGACTTAGATGTTAGTCCCTTGGAATACATGATGCGCGCTTTTCCCGAGATCAAGGAGAAAGAGGAAATGCGCAAAATTATTGGACGCTATGGGCTGACGGGACGGCAGCAAGTGTGCCCAATAAGACAGCTGTCCGATGGCCAGCGTTGCCGTGTGGTGTTCGCCTGGTTAGCTTGGCAGGTGCCGCATCTACTGTTGCTGGACGAACCCACCAATCATTTGGATATGGAGACAATCGATGCTTTGGCTGATGCCATTAATGACTTTGACGGTGGCATGGTCCTAGTCAGTCACGATTTTCGTCTAATTAATCAGGTGAGATTTTGAAACAATTTTCACAGAAGAACTGGACGTCTCTCTCTCTCTCTCTGTACACGTTTGTAATCATGTACGTAATAGCCAAAATAAACTATAGTCATTATATTCTTTTCTAGGTGGCCGAAGAAATTTGGGTCTGTGAAAAAGAAACCGTCACCAAATGGAATGGCAACATTTTGGATTACAAAGATCACTTAAAGAAAAATATTACCGATGAGAATGAGAGAAGAAAGAAGTAAAACTAGATCATCAGAAATAATTTAAATATAGAACAGATTTAAACAGATTTAAAGCGCCAGCAATTTAACTGATTTTCAAAAAAGGAGGACAATGTTATTGGAAATGCCACGATGCTTGCTACACCTGGCAAAGGTCATGAGCATTGTTGGTTTAGTTCTTATTCAGTTGAATTTATTGCGGGAATTAAACTGTCCCTTTAACTCTGTGTAACTCAAAGGATGCAAACAAATATAGTAAAAACGAACATTTAAAGCAATTTGTATACATACACACACAAAAATACATGCTATAATATTATAGATAAATAAATTTGTTTGGTTTCTTGAGATTTTAGACTATTGCTGCAGATTTTCATTGATATGAAAAGTTTACGAACACGTTAATAAAAGTAGTTTATGAAATATATTAATTTTTATTACAAATTTAAAGAATATTTCCATAGCACTAAATTTCCTCGCCTGTAATTCTTTCTGCAAATGTTAATCAACTAATATAACTTTTTCCAAAAATTTAAATGTTAGAAATTACTTCTCAGGCCTAAATAATGTTTAATCCGCTCAAAAAATGTAACATGTTTGCTTTTCGATTTCACAGTATTAAGCCTTGTAAACAATAGACAACAACCAATATCTCCAATTTTCCTATAAATAATTACATCTATATTTCTTTAGGTTTGAAAAAATATGAGATACAATGTTTAAGAAAACTATATTTTTTATGAATAACGCTAATGAATCTATTTAATACAAGTTCAAATATTAAATTTATGCGCAACTTCTTGGCCGGATCCGTAATGTTAATTTTTTGAAAATGTATGTATAATGTTGAAGATAACAGAAACCAGAAGCATGTAAATTATTATATTTTATTGTACAACTTTACTCGAGCATTCAGGAAGTAAAAAATCTATGAAAATTTAAAGTGTTGCATTAATGAATTTGTAGAAAAACAAAATTGAATTTATTTAACCGTACACAATACACAGAAAATATTGGCATAATAAAAAAATTATAATACAAACTATTGGTGCATTTTATTAGTAAACAATTAAGTTGTTAGAATTCGCTCCGCCAAACTGGAGTCCTAACTATATTTCTTAAACTGATTTAGTGAAAAAGCAGTTTTTACTTTTTTATTGTGCTTTATTAGACCTGTCTGCTTAAGTTCTCCTTCTTATGAGTCTTTCCATGTTTTATTTCTCATTTGTTTATTCAAGGACAAACAAGAAGCCCGAAGGCTTAATGTTATTTTTACTCGGAACTTTATTGTGGCACTGACTGACTGCACACGCTTGTTAAGCAGCATTCAACTTAACATCCGTCACAGTGCGTCGAGAAGTTATGAATTTGTTATTTAAGCTTTTGCAGATCTATCGTACATTTCTCCAACAGGATCCTCTTCGAAGCGTTTGTGAAGATTTTAAGTGTTCTCCGGTTATAATTTTGTTTGATCCATTAACTAAAATTTTATAATTTTGTATGTATTTAGTATTTCAAAAAACGAATAAGATGAACTAACAAAATCATTTAATCTACAAACTAATGAATTTATTTAATCGCAAACGCCACGTTTCTATCAATATTATTACAAATAGAGTCAATTACGAGTCGGTGTGCCGTGTTGAGGGACGTAAATTCAAGGGCAAACTGCATTAAAGCACTTTTGAAATTTTCCTTCTTATGTTCACACCAGAGCACCACAATATTGGCCAAAACATATTTCATTGTTAACGGTATGTATTCGCCCACAAATCCACTGCAATCTTTACGTTCTGCTTTTTCGAAGTTATAATAGTATTCAATTAACTTAATGTGCGATGGTGATTGCCGTGATGGTGGCAAATTCAAAAATAATAGTAACAGCAAGCGGAGAATTTCAACGCGTCGCAGCACCACTTCATACAAGTCTTGTTTCTTGCGCTCATAAATATTGTCCACGATATCGGTGAGCTGTTCTAGCGCTGAGAAAAAGTCGCCTTGTTCCAAGCAACGATTAGAGGCGAGTTCCAGCTCATAAATGCGATGACATGGTGACGCGAAGCTACTTGTGCCATCAAATTTCGGTTGCACTTGTCTCATTTCACGTATAATGGCCGCTTTCATCACACCGTCATCCATGCAGCGCTCCAATGCCAGTTGATAGGATTTTAATGCACCTTCTACATACTCGCGTTTGTTGGAACGAAAAAGTAATGCTTCGACGTTAGCGTCGGCCAACAAAAAAGAACGTGCCGACTTCAAATAACTCTGCACTTCACTCACATTGTCACCCATGGACATTTCGCATTTCGCCGCTCCCAAATGGCACATGGCAGCATATTGATTGATACAGGCCTCACTGAACTTGTATGCAAGTTGTTGGAATTCCGCATGTACATCGGACACACTGGGGCCAAAGCGCCTTCGAAGGATTGACAGAAATAGTATGTAACTTTGCGTATACTTGTCAGTACTTATGTGGACTACTCACTTAAACATTCGGTCAAACTTCTTTAGTTTACTCGATGTCTTCAAATACTGTTCAATGAAATTTTCTGGATAATCGTCCATTGTAGAATACAGTTTGAGGTTTTACATTTTTGGAAGATGAAATGTTTAGCAAAACTCGCCAATCGCGATTAAAAATTTTGCCGATGTACATTGGGTGGAAAACCAAGCTGTGTTCATCTGCAATATAATGGAGCCGTGTTCATAGAAGACAATTTTCGCAAAAATATTTGTAAGAAAATTTTTGCAAAAGCGAAAATATACTTGTCAATGCTGTTCTGAGATAATTTTATAATTTTGTCTTTTTGCTTAATTTTATTTTAATTTAATACCAAAAGCGATATTTCTTAGCTGTACATGGACCAGTGGCGTATATAACTTCCACTTTTGGGGGGTTAAAAAGTCTTATATCAACTGAGAAGATTTTGGATATTTGTATAATTAAAAGGGGTTGGTAACGAAATACCGAACGACAAAATCTTGAAATTACAGAAAAAGTGCAGGCTGCCAAAGATCCTCTACATCTATGAGGGAGTCCTGCGTGAGTGGCCCACGCCCGCCTCTTATTTGGTTACCTCAATTTACCAAACCTACGCCCTCAGTAAGTTCAACTCTTACTCCGTTACTAAAGTTCTTCTGCGTCTCGAATGTCTCGTGATCGGCCTTCGGCGGCAGAAAGGATTAAAGCCCTCAGTTAGTCCAACATTTAATCGCTTACTAAAGAATGGAAAAGCAGGGGGACTACTTGAAAACGATGGTCTATAGTTGCGATAACATTCCCGGACAATTTCAAAGCAAATAAATCAAAATATTTAAAGCAATGAAGAATGAAATTTTATTTAAAAGGATTTTATTTAAGAGGATAAAAAGGAAAAGGATTTAAAATATGTTAAATGCTGATATATTAAAAACTATCATGTGAAAATTACTGCATTATTTCATTGTTAAAGCAATTAATACGTTGTTTCTGCTATAAGCGTTTCTGCAGTTTAGAGTAGATAATTATTCCAGCTCCCCTTTAATTCTTTAACCCTTTAGTGATGTCATGCCGGCACGCATAACTTCATCGACCAGCAATAGATTGCTGGCTATAACCGAACAGGAATTCAATATTTGTTTCTTTACAATATAGTTATCATAAACACCCAAGTCGGTAGGTTTCATTGGTTCACCGCTGGCTAAATCTAAACCAACCGGATCGGGATTAAGTCGATCCTCCTCAGTCAATTTAACAATGGTATCCTGAGCGTCGTAACCGCTGTTAATTGCTAAACTTTTGGGAATAACCAATAGTGCCTCAGCGAATGCTTGTATTCCGAGACGCACTTTACCCTTAACAGTATCCTTATACTTCATAAGCTCATTAAAAGCGCGAACTTCGAAAGCTCCGGCGCCGGGGATGACACACTTATCAACAATGGCATTGTTTATAGCCCGTAAACCATCTCGAATGGCATCCTTTATTTGCAAAATTGTGTGCTTATTGGGCCCTTTTATTAGGATTGTGACCGACTGTGGATTTCTGCACTCCTCCACAAAAGTATACTTGTTTTCACCCAACACGTGTTCATAAACTGCACCAGCATAGCCCAAATGTGATTGTTGTAGATCATCAAAGGAGTTCATAGCTGTACCACCGCAAGCTAAAGCTAAACGCTCCATATTCCTACGCTTAGCACGACGTAGTGCTAAGATACCCTCCTTTGCCAACGCATCCAAGGACATAGGATCGATACCTTTCTGATTGATAACCACGAATGTTTTATCGGTGCCATCGCACAGTTTGTGTTTCAGCTCAATGATTTTTTTGACACGTTGATCGATGAAGTCGCGTTCGGCCATTACGAATTTCTCCCGCTCCTCTGAGGTTTTATAGAAGAAGCCCGAATTAACTTCAGACTTTTCGTATTCCAGCGAAACATTGCATGTTAAAATATAAGCATTCTCCAAACGCTTTGGCATGTCTGGATGCCTGCCGCCATGATCCATGACCAGACCGCGCACCAAAGTGGTATCAGTGGCCGTTTTGTGCTGCATTTCCATTAACTCAATCATGTGCAAGTCGATCTGTTGATCGGCTTTACGAATAGATAACACTGCATCTACACAAACTTCGGTAAGGACGTCAGCTAAAGCGGGATGGACTTTTGTTTTCAAACTTGTGTTGGCAACGTCCATAAGATTTTTCTTATTGCTATCAATACGAATTTTCATGGTCTCCAAAACAGCTAATGCTTTTTCTTTAGCCTTTTCAAAGCCTTCAGTGACAATGCGTGGATGCAAGCCCTCAGAAAGATAAATATCGGCCTGCTTTAGAAGCTCACCAATAAGCAGAACAGTGCAAGTGGTACCATCGCCAGTTGAATCGTCTTGTGCAGTACTTGCTCTGGCAATCATTGAGGCTGTTGGATGTTGAATTTGCATTTCATGCAGTAGAACATTTCCATCCTTAGTAATTTTGATATCACCAGCTCCCGAGACCAACCTTTATTTAGCAAAGTTAGGATAATTTATTAGTAATTCCGGAAGTTTACAAATTTAGATATGTATATGTAAAAAGTGTTATTAGATTCTCATTTTCCAAAATTACTTGCCGTTGTAAGAGCAATCTTTTGTGAGATTTCATACAAACGAGATTATAAACCATTGAATCCATTTATAAAATAATTGCAAGAAAAACAGTATTTATATAGCGCAAGTTTTATAACAAATTTAAATAGTTTACTTAAATTTATTGGCTAGTTACGCACGTTAAGGTTTAACTAGAATGAGAAAAGACCTTAAGCCAGCTTTTTAATCCAACCCATTCTGATGACAAATTTCGTCTACAGAAATCGTACATAACCTAATTTTCCGCAACTCGATGCGGTCACTGTGATTGAGGCGTTATTTAAAAAACCATATGGTGAATATTTTCAATGTTTTATTTATAGTACTTTCTAAAATTGTATAATATGAATAATTTTAAATGTCATTAGTAATAATTAAGAGAATATACTTACATTTTCATCGTTCCTTTCGGTCCTAAGTTCGTTCTCATAACATCCTGCAATCCTTTTGCCGCCGAAATATTAATCGCCAACGCCTCAGCAGCACGAGCAAATTCAGCTTTTGGGTTTAATAAACTAATAGAAGCCATTCTAAATTGTTTATTTTAGGTTTTTTATTGATTTCAATAAATCCAAAAAATCGAATAAATGATCAAAGCTGAACCACGCACAAGACAATTGAGGATAAATGAATGGCAGTGTTCAAGGCGAAAGAAATTCAATTTATTGCGCAATGGAGCTGTTCGGAGAGTAAAATACTGTTTAATTTATTGCAGTGCTTCCTCAACAATCAGTCTAAACCCAGCAAACCAAAATTTGGGAAATAAACTTACGAAAACTCACTTCCATTAGGAGTGAGTCAACGTTCCACTAGGACAACGTTGAATAGAAAAACCGCAATTACTCCCTGTTTGTAAATTTATTATAATGAACTTTTCCACAAGCTTCATTCACAATTTCTTCCCTATACGTTCTGGTAAGCATTTTCAAAGTAATTGTAGGTAATTGTTCAACAAAATTGTCAATTGTCTTGCTTGTATTTTTATTTTTGCAATGATTTTTGTGATCTTTTTTTAAACTGATCAAAGTTAACTCAAAGTTAAAGTAACCGTCTACATTCCGAGAACTAAAACCAAAATAAATTGCTTAGATTTGCTTGGAATATGTTTTCCTTCCCAAAGTTGTTTATCATAAATATATGCTGATTCGTGATTTTTATTCTTTATTTTTTATTTACATTTATTAAGAAATGCCATACTCATTTTAAAGAACTTTTAGATACAGAAAGACCATCAATATTAATATATTATAATAAATATTATTAATATAATATAAAGTATCAATATTAATATTTAAATCAAAATAAGAATTTTCGTAATTGTGTTTTAGTGCGATAAAAACGTATACTCCTCAAGCCAGTTTTAAAATTGGTGCGCCAAAAGGTGTTCTTTTTATAGTTGAAGCAGCTCTAAGTAATCCAGGAATTATTTCACGTAAAATATCCAACAACAATAACGATTTTTTCACCATTTTTCAAACCATTTTTTTATGGAGTAAGCGACGCTGGCGGAGGTATTTTCTCCTTTCTTCATGTCTTTTGCCGTCAGCAGTTTTGTGTTTTGTTGTTGTCAGAAAAGGTTTCATTTCTGCACATGGCTCAAAGGATAAGACTTTCTTCTTTTGCACTCCTTTAAAATTTCATAATAATTTCTTATTTTGTTGGATGAAGTAGACATTGTTTTCATCCAGGAACCTTGGATTGTTAACAACCGCATTTCTGGATTGAAAGCACTAGGGTTTAAGACCTACGCTACTGCAGGTGGGTGTAGAACCTGCGTCATGGCCAGGCGTAACCTAAACATTTTTCTTCTATCTAATTACAGTTCGAGAGACTTGACTGCAATCAACCTGGATGTCCAGGGGGCGGAGCATTGGCTGGCGTCGGCATACCTACTAGAGCTGTGCACAAGCCGTTTTAAAACTACTTTTAAAACACAGAACGTTTTAGCAGTAAAAATTGACAAAACATTTAAGATTTGCCAACAGCCTTTATTGCTCATGCTCTGCTGGAAACAAAACCAAAATTGTCACTTGAAAATGACGCAGCAGTTTTAATGTCACTTATTGCTAAATACCCAGTAGTTCATGTCTCGAAGACATCTTCGAAGACGCGTGCAAGACATATGGCCGTCGTCGAGGACACCTGGAAGACAAGCCTATGTTTGTCTTAGAGGACATTTTCATACGAATGTCTCGATTGTCTTCGACGACAACAAGAGCGACAGTGTCCTCAATGTTGTCTTCGATGGCAATTAACGAAAATGTCGCCGCAGAAAATAAAAAAAAAATAGCCTAGAAACTACCATAGCACCACCAGAATCGTCCCTAGGACTTTATTTTGTAATATTTTTCAGAGAAATATTAATTTAAATTTTATTTATAAATTTTTGTGAATGACCGTTGCGGGATTCGAACCCTCACTCTCAATATTACTAGACGAGCACTTACTCCACTAGGCTATTGAGAGCCGCTTAGTTTGTTATATTTTTTTTTATATCAGTCACAATTGAAAATCAACGAACGACTGAAAATTGGAAAAAAATTGAAGTAGATTTGAAAAGTCATAATAACAAATGCTCGTTGCTATGCTTAATTTTCAATTTTTGGTTGCTAGCAGGACAACCTGCAGGACGTGTCCCTCACAATGTTCGATTGGGGACAGCTTTCATTCCGTGTCCCTAAACATGTCGCCAATGAAAAATTTTGCCGACAAATAGGAATTTGTCTTGCAAGATGTCTTCGAGAACAATGTCTTCGACGAAGCTTTGAACTACTGGGTAGATATAAGAGAAGGATACACATACGAAATGCACATACATATTAAATACATACATAATGTTCAGCCGTCTCCTAGGCTTTTAGTTAGACAAGTTACAACAAAAACAAAGAAAAGAACGATATATGGAATAATGAATAAGTATGCTTTTGGAGTTTGAGCGGGGGGGACACAGGGAGAGTTTTTTTCCTAATTTCTTAGTTTCTTTTCAGACGCTTCTGGTGAAAACAAAGCACCATCGACGAAGTGGCGAGCAAATTTTTGCCTTTCGTTCCTTTGGAGTTTGAGCGGAGGGAAAGAGGGAGAGTTGTTTGCGTTTCTTTCGTTTCTTTGAAGTTTAAGCGGAGAGAACGAGATAGAAATGCATCAACATTAAAACAGCAACTGCAAATTTTCGAACAAGCAGTAAAAATTACTTTTGGTCGGGTAAAGGCTCCACACTTCTGTTGTTTATTGCGAGATTCATACGGCAGTCACAAAACAGCAGTCCTGTCGATTTGTGCCTAGCTGTCTTCAAAACGTCTTGTGCACAGCTCTAATACCTACCATACGACGCGTCGGAGCCGCCACCTACGGACGAGCTGAAGCAGTTCGTCAGTGACGCTAGTAAGAGGCGTAAGCGCCTGGTAGTGCGTTGTGACGCAAACGCACATCACACGCTATGGGGCAGTACTGATATAAACGAAAGAGGTGAGTCACTTTTAGAGTTTATTATAAAACCCAATATTTCAATTTGTAACAGGTGGTGTGAACCTACATTTATTGTTAAAAATAGGCAAAAAGTTCTGGACCTAACCTTGGCCTCAGACTTCATTGCAAATAGGATTGATGGCTGGAAAGTCTCACGGGTTCGGTCCTTTTCAGATCATCAGTACATTGAATTTAATCTTCAGGTTACACAGGGTACCCGGATGTCCTCCTATAAGAAATATTAGGGGAACTGACTGGGACATTTATAGACGAAAATTTTTAAGGGTAATAAGGGAAGTTCCCTTCATGGAACCTAGGGATGCCGGGAAGCTCGATTCTCAGGTCAACGGCATCACACATGCTTTCAATTCATCATTGAACGACGCGTGTCCTGTGACAAGGTCATCGAAGAAAAGGAAGCCGCCGTGATGGTCACAGGAGCTACGTTGGGCCAAGGAGTCTTGTAGCAAACTTTTCAATAAGGCCAAAGCCACTGGGGCGAAACAAGACTGGCTTAACTACAAGGAACAACTTAGGCACTTTAAGATGTCTATTAGGAAATCACAAAGGGCATCATGGCAACGCTTTTGTAGTAATATGGAAGCTACTTCGGATGCATGCAGGCTCAGGAAAATCCTGGCTACTAACCCAACTTTTTGGGTAATCTCAAGGACAAAGACGGAAGGTGGAGTCTCCAGTGCCGAAACTCTGCGGCTTCTGATGGACACACACTTTCCGGAGTGCAGTTCTACGCCGGCTGTGCAGCTACGGACACAGGCCGTCATGTCACAGGACGGACTTAGTGCAATAACAAAGGAAAAGATCCGGTGGGCTATCCGGTGGGTAGCTTTAAGCCCTACAAACCCCCCGGACCCGATGGAGTTGCTCCCATTGAAATCCAGAAAGTCTGTGATATCATTACTCCCAGACTGGAGAGACTTTACGTTAGTTGTCTCACTCCCTCATATATTCCTCAAAGTTGAAGGGAAACCAAAGTAGTATTCATTCCGAAAGCGGGTAAATGCTCACATACAGAGCCTAATGATTTCAGGCCTATCAGTTTAACCTCGTTCCTGTTAAAGATCATGGAGCGACTCTTAGATGTATATATGCAAGGCAGGATTGATGAGATTGACCCTGACAATTATGCGGAAGTCAGCATGCTTACACAAAAGGGCAGTCGACAGAAACCGTCTTGCATGCGCTCACGAGTATCATTGAAAAATCCTTTCTCTATAAGGAGTAGACTCTGAGGCATTTTTTACAGGCCTAAGTGAGCTGGTAATAACCGGCTGCCACTAAACCTAACCTAACCTAAGTGTCGATAATGTTTTGCTGGAAATATCTAAGCGTAGAAGTGATGGATGTTGCGTTTAAGATCGTTAAGTGAGCCAATTTTAAGACAAAATGAGCCAATTTTTCCAATAAAGTTACGCTATTTTATTTATAATAGCAACTTGAATTCATTTAAAGGCCATAATCTGCAAAGCACCCTACTTTTAATTAGTCCCTGCGGTATTGGCCCATAATTCCTTGAGTCACAACTATTTGAGTTGTTGTCACCTTCTATCCAGACGAATCCCAGCGGTACATATTCCACAATAGTGTCTGTATCAGTATTAGGAATTGGATTTGTTATAATTTTATCTCCTGGTAAACCAATTATACGCTTGCAAATATGTTGTTTAGGATCTGTGGGTGATTTGGCAACAATTATGTCGCCGCGATTTGGTTTAAATATTTTCGCAGATATTCTTTCAGTGAGTAAAATATTATTTGAACGTAGTGTCGGTTCCATGGAGGGTCCGTTGCACTGAAATGAAAAAAAGAAATATTTAAAATCAGATCCCCTGGAACTTTTAATTGAAAGTGTTGTTTTCTGTAAAATTATATATTTTCAGAGACTGCAGTTTCAAATGAGTAAATTTACATTAATGTTGTATGTTGTAAGTTTGCGTAGTACAAATTTTTTTTTCCTTCACTGCTTTCGTTGCTACTTACCACGACAAAGTCCCCAACATACTCAAAGGCGCAATGTGTTATACAACCGTAAAGTATACCATATTTAAACACCTCCTTAACACGGGTAAACATTCTCACTTTTTTCTTAATTTTTCGTAATATTCAATCATCTTTAATTCAAACTTGTTATATATAGAAACAATTTAACCAAGATTTCACTGATATGTTATCTCTGACGTATACATCGACGAAAGCATTAACAGCGCTGATGAGCAGGGTATGTTCACAATAAGCCACAGGGTGACTTAGAGAACAAGGAAATAATAACAATAAAGCCGCCATTAGACAGAACGCGATTTCCGCTGAGCAATGCGAGGCGAAATTTTCGCGCTGCGAATTGGTGGTCAAATAGAGCGAGGATCGCTACTAAGTAAAACAAATCAACTGCGTGTATATATAGATAGCAAAATGCCATATTCGTAGAAAATGCCAATTACTTAAAAATTTGTCCTTTAAAGTTTGAATTGTCTTACGATAACTGATAATCTGAACTCTCTGGAAGCCCCAAAAATTGTAGAACTCTACTCACACACTCACAGAACACTAACGCAAGTAGGGCATTTTGTAAATTTTCATAACGCACCGCGACGTCAAAATCTATATGCCGCGAAAGTAAACAACGTTTTTTCTCTGTCTGACGTGCTAATGGGAACTCTGTGGGAATACAACCGGGCGTAAATCTCGTTTCGCATCGCAGAGCGTAAATCGCTGTCTAACATCATGTCTGCTTGCAATGAAATTAAATGCCCCCAGTTAATTCGGAAAAAGATTTTTATTCCTGTAATCCACGCATTACAACATTTATTGGGTAATTTTACATACATTAAGATTTCTGTAGTTTTTCAATATTTTGTAGATAAATCTGCATTTTGATCAAGTGTTCTATTTTTAAATTTTCGTACCTCTTACAATAAGAGACATATAGTCTATTAGAATTACAGATGTATTTTTAATTAGCCACAGAAAGCAAAAAAAGGTTTAACAAAAATAATACAAGAAATTCAGTTTCGTTCTCTAAATGCCTTCACCTCACCTCGTTTTTTCGAAACATCTTTCGAAACATTACCATCGAAAATATAATTTTTACTATTCATGTACATATATAAATAATATTAACCACTTTCCCTACTTGAGAAAATTATAAATACTTTAGTACTGAACTTAAAAGCTACAATTTAACTTAACATTTCTCTAGAAACAATAAATTAACAAAAATTGGAACAGTCAATTGCGATGAAATCCAGGCAGTTCGTTAATTTCATCCTTTTTTTGCATAGTATTTGGAATTCAAAAGTATATTTACTATAATTTTCAGTAGTAAATTACTCAGCTTTTTTTGCTGCTTCCGTTTTTCGACGTTCCTGACGTTCCCGCACATCCACTGCAACCAAGTCCAGGCTGGCAACATAGGCATGCATACAAGAGATCAATGCCTTTAGCACAGCAAAAGGTCCCGTAAAGGTGGCGATCACTTTCATCAATGACTGTCCCAGTACTAAAACGGGACGAATGATGTTAACAGGAAATAGATTAGTTTTACATAAACTAAATAAAGGAGAGACTCAGATTGCTTTATTGAAACCGATGGAAATGCATCAATGCACACAAACTTAGCTTGATGGTTCTGCGCGTAACATACACACGTAATTTTGAGTCAGCTCGTTCTGTGGGACTCCGATCAAGGCTGGAGGATTACCCACTAAAACCAACTCTATATCGGCGGTAATCAAAGCAGGTCGCAGATTTGTTATTATGTTTTCCAGTTCAGATACTTACTCATTGGTCCATTGGTGAAATGTAGCAGATACAGACAAATGTAGAAAAGCTCATTGACACAGCACATAAACGTGAGAACATCTTTTTTATAGTAGATGCGCATAATGAAGTTATCATTAACTTTGTGTGAACTTCTACCCACCAGTACGCTTCTGCAAGTGAAAAAATCAGTTTTAAGATCAATAATTAATGCTTAAAATCGGAAAGACATACGTTTGCATGTATAGCCAATGACAAGCGACATCGATGGCCATCGAAAGCTGAAACCAAAACATATACTTTGGATAGAAGTAGCTCAGTGTGACTAAAAGCCCCATAGTGCCACAACGATCTGTAAGCTGATCGAGCATGGCTCCAAAACGTGTACCTAAACAGTATAAAAAATTATAAAAACAGGTCTAAATCAGGAAGAAAATTTAACTTTATACTATCATTTCATATTAGAATACTATCATAGTTTTTCTCTATCAATGGTTGCATTCAAGCGGTGTAAGCGAAATGATAGTTTGCTTTCTGAGGGGTAGAAAGGTCAGAAGGGTTGACGAAGTTGTTAAGGTTTTCGTCAGCCCTTCTGACGTTTCTACCTCCTCAGAGAACAATTTCTTCGCTGACTTTGCTTGATCGTTCTGAATGCAGCCAATTCCTCTAGTAATTTTAATGAGGTGAAGAGTTTTTTTACAGTGCAGAAAAAAAAAAACCATAAACATTATTAAATTAGCTGCATGACATACGCGTTCGCGGTTCACATTCGGAAAATGTCTTTTAACAGTTTCAGCGCAACAGTTTACAGTATGTTCGTTCGTATGTAGCGAATTCTTAGGGCTTGATGTCATTGACGGTATTTGAAAATTTATGACTTCGTGTGTCTGTTTGTGAACTATCCAGCAGTTGGTATATGGAATGTAGTTCTAAGAATAAATAAATTGAAAAATTGCATCAGTTATCATCTCTCGTCAAAGTTGTTTCGGAGGCAAATCGAACTCGACGATGACTTTGTTGATTAGAACATGATTACCGCTTCTTATCGTCATTTACCGCTCACGGAAAATCTAATAAGCATTACGAATGAGTTGTCTTACTTATAATTTTTTCCATTTTCTAGAATTTCTATATAGACATACTTATGTAAGAAACTTATTGACTAACAAGAACTTATTGATAATATTTAGTATTAAAATGGGAACTCATGAAATCAGTTACTCTACAGAATATTTAACTTACTTTGGTCGAAAGCCCGTGCAGCATGTCCATCAACAGCATCCAGGAGTGCACTAATTACATAACACCAGCCAGAAACATGATAGTTGGTGGCCATGAACCAAAATGAAATAAGCGCCAAAATGATTCTTCCATATCCTGTCCAAGATATCCATATAATACAGACGAATAGAGATATAAATTAGCTTACGAAAAATCTACAACACTAATTAAATTACGATTTCTTTTAACAGTAATTGTAAGGTAGAACCTAAAAACCACAACCCTTCCACTTCCAACCTTTTTTCTAATCCAATAATTTCTAATGATTTACATACTTACTCACCAATTAAATTTGGAATAAAGAAAAATATCTCATCGTGCTGTGGAACCGTCATGACTATGATCTTTGTTTGTTTGGGTTTTGTTATTATATATTTTTCCAATTTTATTATTACTTGTATTATATTTATTATTATGCAGATAACAAAACTCTCTCTCCACCTTTCTCTACCGACAGCAAATTAATTTTACAATCGTATCTGTTTTGTTGCACTCTGGAAAAATATTTCCCTTCTCATTTACAACAAACAAAAAGAAATACGGAGGTGCCAACCTACTAAAAATTCTGTAAATAAATTCAGTCATAATTTGTATAATCTAAGTTTTTTTTAAATGAAGTGTATAGGTTCTAGTATATAGTTCATTAACAAAACGGTGATAGGACTTTTAACATTAGCTGTGTATGAACTGGGTTTTCAGTTCATTAAAAAACGGTGGGGAATTTTTAAACGTCAAAAACTATTTGACATTAAATTACAACAATTAACAAAAGCTTCAGCTTTTTATTTACATTTTTCGCGCTTTTTTTTCGATTTCGGCAAGCACATATGACGTTTCGTCGGCTGATTTCTTTCGAAGAGTTATGGAAAAGATTTCTCTTGAAATTTTTTCATAACTTCGATAGAAACCTAGATAAAATCTGGGTTTTCGAATTTGCATGGAGAAAACCTATACAGTTCATTAAAAAAAACATAGCTATTATTGTCAAAAAAGAAATATGCCTACAAAAGGATTTGCTTAGACTGTTGAACGAATCATTTATTGCATAAAGCAAAAACAAAGTCTGGCAAATGTTATGTCTGTTCCTTATTCCTGTCAGACAGTTCCTTATTCCCATAATCTAAAGAAATACCTGGATAAAATGTGAGTAATGGGAATGTATGTTTATATAAGCGGAATTCTTCATCCGTCTTTCCCTCCTAAGGGAAAAAATCAGAAGCAACTCTTCTCAAACAAAATTAACAGAAAAAATAAATGGCATAACATTTGTAAAGAAAATTTTCCCTGAATTTAAATAGATTTTACTTAAAGTTTTAGTAATACCTAATTTTTTAATCTTGTATCTCTAGATTTAAGCAATAATATATACATATTATACACTTATAAGTAAAATCGAATTCAAGGTAAGTCGAGTTTAGCTTAAAGTTCACTGAATGAAATCAGCAGAAATTAACGAAAATAGCATTCCCTTCTAAATTAGATAATGCGTGTCTTGACAATATAAATCAATCTGAAAAGTAGTAAGTCTTTTTAACCTTTGTTTTGTTATTAATAACTAGCTGTTGCCCGCAATTTCGTTCGCGTGGAATAGTGCTTGCTCTAACTTAGTTTGATTGAATGATATACATATATAAATATATACATCACAGTCGTTGCATACATAATCGTACAGAATCTGCAACCCCGAGCAGTTGCTCGGAACTTTTTTTCGAACGTTGCCTAGTTCTATGGAGTAAGTTTTATGAATTATGAATTAGGCAAAGCTTTATGAATAAGGTTTAATAGAGTAACAAATTTAAAAAATAAAAGGGTTTTGATTTTCCGCAGTGTGAATAAAAAAAGGCCGTTCTATTGTTTTTAGGCAAAGGGAAAACACTTTGCTTGTATACTTTAAAAATTTTTTTAATTTTTATACACATTTTTGCCTTGAAAACATTGACATCTGTTGATAAATTTCTTTAAGTTTTACAAAACAAAACAAAAATATTTGTATATACATATACTGACATTTTATTTCAAAACAGAAAAAAAATTTAAAAACAAAAACAAAACAATGTCAATAAATTCAATAAATTATTTACACACTTGTTGATAAGAGAGAAAAAAAAACACCCAAATGAATTTTTTAGAAAAAAACACCTCCACAGATCAATTTGCAATCTCTCAATCTCCCTAATATGGGAGTCGTCAGGGTTCCAGCTATCTCCACACCAAATTTCAACAAAATCGGAGTAGCGGTTTAGCCGTGAAAAGGTAACAGACAGACAGGCTTACTTTCGCATTTATAATATTAGTTGAAATTTAGTTAGTGAATATTAGTGAATATTAGTTGATTATTATAGATATAAAATTCTGAAAGCAACTTAGAAATGTAACTAGAATATGTAACTAGAAATATTATTAGAAATATTGTACTAGACGAAGCTGATAATGAAGATATAATTTGCAAAAAACTATAATTTCAACAAACCTTAAAATTGTTTGTTGAAAAATGCTGAATGGTTATCTCATTATGCATAGAATTCATCACACGCCCAGTGTTGTAAATTTAAATATAGAATATTTAAAGAGCCAAATTAGGGGTGTTCACAACACATAAACTATTTTTAAATATGAAATATATCTTGATATACATACATATATCTCCGTCAAGACTTTTAAATATTCTTAAGAAGTTGTTTTGGTTATATTAAAATTTGATTTGATTTAAATTTCTTTGACACATGATTACATTTTATCTGCTATGTCTGCTGGCTCTGTAATGGTGGCTTACGAAGTGGAGCTATGCACAAGCCGTTTTAAAACATAGAACGTTTTAGCAGTAAAACACTGCCACTGCCAAAACTTTTTAGATTTGCACCAACAGTTTTTATTGCTGATGCTCTGCTGGAAACAAAACAAAATTGTCAGTCGAAAAAGACAGCAGTTTTAATGTCACTTATTGCTAAATAAATATAAGAGAAGATTAAACACATACATACGTTTCGCCTCTCCATACAAATACTGTCAAACGTAAAGCAGCTTTTCGGCGTCTTTTCAACGAAAAGCCAGTGAAAAGTCGCTTGCAACTCTGATTTCCCCTAAATTCTATTACATTTCAATCAAAGTGACATTCTGATACTTTCAGAGAACCAATCAGAAGGCAGGTATATATTCTTGCTCAGAATCACCTCCTGAGTAGATTTAGCCCTGTCCGTCCGTCTGTCTGTCTGTCTGTCTGTCTGTCTGACTGTCTGTCCGTCTGTCTGTGGAAATCACGATTACAGGAGAACAAATGGAGGTATCATCATGAAATTTGGTACGAATATTCTTTGTTATCCTACGCTGTTTGGTATTGAAAATGGGGAAAATCGGACCAGTGCCACGCCTACTTTTTATAGAAAATATGCACTCATTCGTGCACAAAGCGTAATTTCTTAGCTTGTAGACCGAATTTTCAGCTAAAATTTTATTTCTGAGTCTAATAATTTTATTTCTTAGACTAAAATATATACTAAAAAATGGGCGTAACACGCCCACTTATATACTATACCATATAATGAGCTGTTTAGTACGAAAAACGGTGTTGTAGATGAGTTAATAGAAAAAAATTTACTCCCTGTAAATTTAAAAAAAGTAGGTTTCACACGCCAACTTTTTATCACTTCGACAGATGCGGGTGTAGGGTATTTGAGCTTCGGCCAGGCCGAAGATAACGCTCTTACTTGTTTTTATGTTGTTTTTATGTGTGTGTATGTAAAATTATTTTGAAAATTCGCTTTTGCTTATACTTTTGATTAAGATTTTGTCGTCTGAACAGCAATTGAAGGGAAATCTGAAAAGTCGACTTTTCAATCGAAAATTCGATCCGTGTGAACACCATATAAAAAGCCACTGCAAATTTTCGAACAAGCAGTAAAAACTACTGTCGGTCGGGTAAAGGCACCACAGTTTTGTTATTTATTACGATTATCATACGACAGCGACAGTCACAAAACAGCAACAGCATGTCGATTTGTTCCTAGCTGTCAAAACGGCTTGTGCACAGCTCTATTACGAGCCCCGGTCCTTAGACCTATATTTGAAATAGGTAAATATTCCGTTGTGCACTTTATTACAAGCAAAACACATTTACTTTTTAAAACCGCCAATAGGTAGGTAGGTAGGTAAGAATTGCGTGGGAGGTTCTTCTCCCGTCCACTTAGGTCACTTTGGCCCATATGCCCTTTAAAACACCCCCTTGAAAATGGGACCCTAATCACTTTCATGACCGGCGTCCACACACTGCCTTTGATCAGAGATCGCAAGCAGGTTTAATGAACGCCGTCCTCGCACTCATGATCAGTTTGAGGAGACTCGACACCGGAAACTCCGCCACGTCTTCAAGCTCGGCGCAAAAGCAAGTTCCCAAAGCTTGGAAACGGCGGCTTGCAAGAGCCGGACATCCGCAAAGTAGATGGTGAATAGTCTCCTCTTCATTTATATCATTACAGGATCTGCAGTAGTCCACATTCGCACCCGCCTTCCACCTTGCCATCATGTGGCCTATTGGGCAGTGTCCCGTAATAACCCCCACCGCAACTCTTAGCTGGTCCCTACTTAGGGAGAGAAGACGCTTAGAGTTGCTCCAATTTAGCTCTCGCCACAGAGTCCGAGAGATAACAAAGTCATGCCTGCTTCTACAGAAATAAGCTGCTCTCTCGTTTACTAGGCTCTGAATTGCTCTTTTGAGATAGTTGATTGGTGGAAGCACTGAGGAGTCCGCTTCCTCAGAGTCTAGGGAAGAACCCAAGCGCGCCAACTTGTCCGCTTGTTCGTTGCCCGCAATATTTGCATGGCCGGGAACCCAGCAGAGATTGACGGTGTGATCCCTCCGCAGATCCTTCAGCGTATTTCTACACCTCAGCACTATCTCCGAAATAACCATCTCCGAACTCAAAGACTTCAATGCCGCCTGACTGTCCACACAGAAATTGATAACAGCTTGTGGTATCCCCTCCTGAATGACTTACGAGGCTGCTCTTTCAATGGCATAGACCTCCGCTTGGAAAACACTACATTCGTCGCGCAATCGAAACGATTGCCGTGTCTGAAGTGATTCCAGAAAGAAGCCCGCTCCAGTTCCTTCGGCCGTTTTCGAGCCGTCCGTAAAAATGTTGATGCCCTTCATTGGTACAACCTCGTCGGACAACCACTCGTTCCTGTTCGGAAAGAAAACAGTCGAGATCCCATTAAAATCATATTTTGTCAGTAGGTAGTTCGTCGGCTGAGACAAGTCAGGCCTTGGACAACCGCTAATTCTCCTTAATTTATTCAGCACACTTGCATGTCCAAAAGGAGCTTCTCTGCAGAGCTTCAGCTCTTTCACCCTAAGGAAGCTTTTTCCCGCTGAGCTCATGATGAACAAGTCCAGGGGTAGTATATGTAACAACATATCCAGTCCTGCCTGTGGTGTGCTTTTTACCTTTCTGTCGCTTTCCACCAAACAAAGCAGTCATAAGTAAGAATTGGTCTTATTACTGCCGTATACAACCAATGAACGATGTAAGGTGGGAGGCCCCAATACCTACCAATGGCCTTCTTGCAGGCATAGAAAGCATTCATCCCTTTCTTCATCCTCTCGACTGTATTTTTTCTCCAAAATAACTTGCTATTAAGAACAATGCCGAGATATTTTACTTCCGCCGATAGTCTTAGTCCACCGCCTTCAATGCTAGGCAGTTTAAAGTCCGGAATCTTATATTTCTTAGTGAACAGTACCAGCTCGGTCTTGGATGCATTGATACCAAGACCACGCCGATACGCCCACCTATAAATCTTTCCTAAAGCGGTTGACAATAGCTCACTTAGAGTAGACAAGAATTTGCCAAGGACCAGTATGGCTATATCATCCGCATAAGCTATGACCTTTATCCCAGTGTTTTTGAAAACCCTTAGAGTACCATCCACTACCAGGAGCCACAGTAGAGGAGATAGTAACCCTTCTTGCGGAGTCCCTCTTGTGGTGGTCTTCCTAAGGGTGCTGGCTCCCACGCTAGAATTAATTACTCTGCTACATAGCATTTCCTTAATCCAGTCAACAATGAAGCATGGCACGTCAAAGAACAGGAGGGCCTCAATAATTGCTTCTGTTTTAACGTTGTTAAAGGCACCCTCTATGTCAAGGAAGCCCCCTAACGCAAACTCTTTATGTTCAATAGCTTTTTCAAAGGTCCCAACCACACAGTGCAGTGCACTTTCCACAGATTTGCCTTTGAGATAGGCGTGCTGGGAGGTGCAGAGCCGACGTGTGATCGTGCTTCTCAGATACAGATCTACCAATCTCTCTAGTGTTTTAAGTAAAAACGATGAGAGTGTGATTGGCCTAAAATCCTTAGGTGAAAAATGAGTCGGCCTACCAGCTTTAGGTATAAATACGACCGTAACATTTCTCCATTCAGTCGGGATTGAACGTTTCCTTAGGCAGCCTCTGAAAAGTTTCACTAACATCGGGTTTATTGAGCCAAGCAATTGCTGCATCATGGCCGGTATGATGCCATCCGGCCCAGCTGACTTGTAGGGCCGGAAGGAACCAACCGCCCAGGCAACCTTACGCTCATTTACAATATCCTCGATGTTCCTGGGCAGTTGAGGAGTGGCCTGACGCGTTTCCATAACAATCTCCGAGCACCCCGGAAAATGGGTATCTATAAGCAGTTCCATCGTTTCAAGGCTTGACCTAGTCCACGAGCCGTCCACACGCTGGATTAGCCCGATGGATACTTTGTCATTGGACAAGATCCTGCGTAGTCTCGTTGACCTCACAGATCGACTCACAGTATGATCTCCATGAGTCCCTCTTGAAAGCCCTGGTTCTGCTCTTATAAATCCTAAGACCTGCTTTATACAGAGCCCAGTCTACATCATTGTTAGTCTGCTTAGCCTTGTTAAAAAGCCGTCTTGTATTTCTTCTCAATGCTAACAGCTCCGAAGTCCACCAAATGGCATTGGCTTTCCTACAGGGGTAGCTAGTGGGACAAGAGGCTTTAAACGCGCTATTCAGACATCCCGTTAAAAGTTTCACCAGGTCTTCAGTGCTCTCCGTTCCGTGTCCCTTGTTGCCCCCAGACAACTTTAAGGAGACCAGATTCGAGAAGCGTACCCAGTCTGTCTTTCTAGGTTTCATAAACGGTTCAATTTTTGGTTTCCCTAGCTTAATATTGAAGAATATCCTGGAGTGGTCCGAAAAGGAGCACTCGGTGGATACCCTCCAATTATCTATTCTTAAATTAAAAGAATTCGTAAGGGTTAAGTCTGTAACTTCCGACCTAGCTCTGTTACGGAAGGTAGGTGTTACCCCTGTATTACAAATAACTAGATCAGATATTAGAATGAAGTTCAAAATAGACTCACCTCTCGTGTTGATATCACTACTGCCCCACTGGACATGATGTCCGTTTGCATCACAACCGATCACCAACCTCAATTTGTTGTTGCTGGCAAAGGTCTACAGTGATCGGAGAAGTTGGGTTGGGGGCTCTCTGTCCTCGTATGGGAGGTATGCGGAGGTGAGCAGGATTGAACCCTCCTGCTGGGTCTCACATACCACCACTGTCTGGTCCGCTGCGCTGTATGGAGGAAAAAGAAAAGCATTAATATTATTCTTTACCAATATACAGGTCCTGACCTTTTCGGTGGTCTCCGGTGCCACGAGACGGTACATACGCGACTCCAATCCCATAACCTTACCACAACACAACCAAGGTTCTTGGATTTGAGCCACGTCTATATCGTCCCGGGACATGATGAGCAGTTTGTCATCGGAGGCCGCTTTGCAGTGGTGCAGATTAATTTGGACCACCCGCATGCGCCACCTCGCCACCACCTCCTCCGTCTCTTTCGTCCCCCGGAAGTCGGACCCTTGTGGATCCAAATCCGAAGCGGATTACCCCTCTCGTCACCCTTAAAGCCTCTAGAGACTGTTGGCTCACCCTGAACCTTTAGTCCCTCCCCGTACCACTCTTAGGCACCACGGATGAGACCAGCTCCCATTTGTTGACCCCTAAGGAACGGTTTTGTTTGTCCAGTAGTCTCAGAATTGATGCCCCCGATTCCGGAACGGGAGGGGGAATCCACACTGAGATCACCGGACGCAGTGGGAGTGCGGTGCCACTTCCTATTGCCACACCCAACGACTTTGACTCCCTTTTGCCAGCCAGCTCCGTCGAAGTCCACCTCTTCCGCCGTCCTTTCGTCCTTCATTATCTCCGTCAGCAGCCTCGCCACTACTAGCAGCCAGTTCGCTGACACAATCTTTCCATCGGGGTCCGTCCTGTCAACGATGGCCACCTGCAAGTCAGCATTAGATTTGAAGCTAGCTGACGGCTTAATCTTCTTCGCGTCGTTCTTTTGACCTTCCTCCGTGGACCGATCTCGATTTACCGCTCTACTGGTGGAGGGTTGCAAGCTCAGGCCCACTTTAGCGGCCTTAGATGACTCAGCTGTCGGGAGCAGACCTTCTACCGTTGTCCCTTTTGAGGACGTTGGTTGGAGGTCACCGGAGCGTTCCGCCTCGCGCTCCGGCAGTGGTTCAACAGGTAGAACCACTAGTGGTAGTGGTAGCTTTGGCTTTTTCAAACCGTGTTACCTTTCTCTGATTTTGTCTCCTAAGGTTCCTTTGTCTTTCGGTCAGTTCAGAGGGATCGATGTCAGCTAGTTTCCGAAGGAAACATTTTGCCCTATTGTAGGCTCGCCGCTTTCGGTCCCCCTTTCACCGAGACCCCCCTGTCCTTGTACTGCTGAGTGGCGCATCCTCCAACAGTGCAGCTTCAGCTTCCAGGTCTATCATAGTTGCTTGGCTGGACTGTGAGAGAGTCAAAGACCTTATGGTCAGACCCGTTAGCTGAGAACTGCATAAGTCTTCATTGGATGAACAACTCTTGCGGCGTTGTTGTCGATGTTTGTCGCCAGAAGCAAAGTCACCGGCAACAGCATGGTCGGGGTCAGGTTTACCGTCGCTGTTCGCGTTACTGTCCTTAACCGCCCGTCTCGTCTCGTTATCTTCAGTTTTTTGTTTGGTTTTTGTGTTTAAGTTATCAATTTTGGTCCCACGAGTATTGGACAAAAGAGGTCCGCCCGCGCAGAGGTCCATGTGCGCAGGTAAGGTTGGTTAGCATCGAAGGTCACCCGGTGTCCGGTACGCTCCGTTCCCGACTGAGCTAGTTTTAAAGTCTGGGCCCTCAGCCAAGCTGATCCTCGGCACGGGTCGCATGACACCTTGATCCGGCCCAGAAAGAGGATAGGAGAAAGGTATAGATATGAAGAAAAGAATTGAAAAGTATAGAAGAGGAGAGTAAAAGAAAAATTGTGTGGACAATAAACCGTCCCACAATCGGTCGCCAGAGCCTCGTCTGTGGAAACAGGGAGCACCGCGAAAAGGTGAGGATGACAATTGTGAGGGAAAGGCTATCAGTGACGCTTCCCAAACCTTAAACCCCCTCCAAAAAAAAAAAAAAAACACCAATAAATAAAATCAAAACTTTCACTGAAATTTCGAATATGTACGATTACAGTTAATTATTAATTTATCATTATATGGACATTTCGTACATTTTCGTTTTTTTACAATTAATTATTAATTCATCATTATTAATTAATTAAAACTATCATCATTCCAAGAAAAAACCAAGTAAGAGCGTTATTTTCGGCCTGGCCGAAGATCATATACCCTACACCCGTATCTGTCGAAGTGATAAAAAGTGGGCGGGTGACACCTATTTTTTTTAATTTACAGGGAGCAAATTTTGATCTTTTAACTAATCTACAACACCGCTTTCCTACCAAACACCTCATTATTTGGTATAGCATATAAGTAGGCGCGTCACGCCCATTTTTGAGAAAATATTTTAGTTAGACTAAAGTGGTCTAACCGAGTCCATTTTCAATACCACGCAGCGTAGGATAACAACGAATATTCGTGCCAAATCTTATGACTATACCTCTATTCGTTCTCCTGTAATCGTGATTTCCACAGAAGGACGGACAGATAGACAAACAGACAGATGGACGGACATGGCTAAATCGAATCCGAAGGTGATTCTAAGCCAGCTCAAATCAATTTATGATTAAGGTTATATCTATTTAACAGAGGCATTCTGAGATTCGAGGTGAATCGTTAAACTATCTCGGCAAAAAAGTCACGAAAGAGGGAACGAGGCATTCCAAGATTCACGAATATCGAATCGTCTTTTGCTTTTACTGCAGTTTGAGCTCAAGATGACATTTTCAGTGCTAGGAGGCAAAACTTTGATTATTGTAGTAATGTTGAATAAATAAAACCTAAAAAAATTGTCTTTTTTCGCAAAAAACAAAGTTATAAACGTTGACAAAATATAGAATATACATCGCGAATTATATGTAGAATAATGTTTGTGTTATTTTATATTATTTCGCTTAGATTTTAGCAAAAAAAATTACCATTGTTTTTTTTGTTAGAAATTTTCCAGCACTGTACGAAGTTCTAAACAATGGAAAATTCCACTTGTATTGCACAGTTCAAGTGAAAACATTCCGTGTATGTATTTTGTTGAATATTTTGATTGGCCTGTCACTTGTATGTGTTAGTGAAATATTCAGAACCCTAGCTAATTAAAATTGTGTTTGTGTTAGTTTTGTGCACTGTTCATGCTCTTCATCTCCCTTGCCAATAAGCGACGGTTTAATGCAAGCAGAATTGTTCTCGTGTGATAAGCTTCATTGAAAAACTCTGAGAAGGAATTAATTCGCGTTCGAAATCAAAACTGGAATTAGTATTATTTATAACAATTATGTATTTACTATTTATTATCTATTTTATAAATAAAAATAGAAAATAATAACTATACAAGTGAATCAAAAAATATATAACAAGATTTTTGATTGAAATATTACATATTTATTAGGGAACGAGAGCTAATTTCTGATCGTCTTTTTTAGGAGAAGAAATCCGATAAAATCGTCTCTTGAAATACCAAAAGACGATAATTTCAACGTTTTACAAGAATTTTAACTATTTCGGTGAATCTTGGAATACGAAAGACAATTTCAATCGTTTTAAAGACGATTTGAGAGACGATTTCAATAGTTCGTGAATCTTGGAATGCCTGTTCCTGAATCTGTTCAATTTGATTCGCCTTGTAAATCACAATTTATTTCATCAGAACTCAAACTTTTCATCAAGATTGTACCTTCCATCGAAGGGAAATTTTTCGCTGTTGCTGCTTGTGTTGCTTCTTCGATCTGATCTGTGCAAAATGTACATTTTGGACTTCATCGCTAGTGAGAATATTTTCTGGTCATGGTCGTTTTCCTTGTGAAGTTTTAGCCGACGATTTCGAGTGTTCTAATTAACTTATATCACTAAAAACTCTTCCAAAGTGAACTATTGGCCTCAAACTCTAAGCCACTTTATAGATAAATGTGATTTCTTGGGTAAATGTCTTAAAAAAGTCAAAGTGAAAATTGGCAAATTTGCTCTGAATATGAGAAAAAAATCGAAGTGGAAGTGAACCTGATGTGAGGTAGAAAAAAAAACTGAATTTTCGAAGAACTGGAAACATTAGTAGAAAGTTTCAGCGAAATTAGTGGCTATCATGTAAAATAACATACTTTTTAAATGATTATAATATTGTGTAAAAAATAATATATACTACTTTTTGCTGGTGCAGAAAACGACAAAAAGCTGCAGGGAATTTAAAATGACGTGTTTTGCTATGTAAGGGCTGACAGAGACAGCTACATTTGCTCCATAATTAAAAAAAAGTTAAATGCTTAGTGCAAATAAAAGCTAAATGGACAAAAAACCTTAAAAAGACATGTAATTATTAGCTTTTTAGCTATAAATTATTTTGTAATGTTTTCTCGTAGAATTAAACAAATTTTCTAAGCCATTTGAATTAAGAATTTATCGCAAAAATATCCCATTTGCCCTCTCCCGCAAATCATACTTTTGCATTTCGCATTTAAAAAATTTCCCTCACGCTCTAGTCAACTCTTTCATACATATCGAACTGAAGATTTTTTCAAATTGAAGATTTGCGCGACCGACGATATTTGACAGTGATTCTATTTAATTCTGTATGTCACGCAGCAACAATTTCATCAAAATTATATTACTTTCCGCACAGTTCGGAATAACTCCTAAAAATATAAATATACACCTGGTGCCAGTATTCAGTATATTTAGTACTATTGTGAAATAAACCACATCGAAGAAGGATCCGTAGACCATTGTTAGCGCCTCCCTCCTCCCATTGATAATCAATGATCGCCGTGGCGCCGCATGTGATTGCGAAAATCTTATTTTATATACATATAATCAAATTTTATTTAATGATTATATTTGGAGAAAGGAGAAATGTCAGCCCGAGGGTACCTCGTTTAAAGCTCTGTCATCAAAGCCCATAAAACTGCCTTCGCTCGATTCCAGTAACGCTTTAACTTTCCCGACTTGATTGGATTGATTTGGGATTTTCTCTACGCCCATTTTTCAAACACCTGACGCATCATCTCCTTTAATGGCTCTCACTTAAAATTAACCTCTAAGAAAATGAACAATGAACAAAAACACAAAACGTCTTCATCGATTGTCTCGATTGCCTGTTCCACATTGAACACTCAAATTACAACAACCACATCAACCAAAACCACACCAACGTCAACGGCACCGCAAACTACGGTGCACCATCATTCTTTGCCTCCAGCAGCTGTACCCACATCTTCGTCGACATCGTCAAAATCATCGACTTCGTCAGCGCCACTGTTAGCAGCAACAGCAACACCAACACCGCCACCAATACAATCACAAAATTCTGTTGGAGCGGCCAAGAGTGCTGTTCACGCTAGTATTCACGCCAGTCCAATGTCTGATGCTGCTGCTGCAACAGGCCAGCAAAGAGGCAATCCAGCCAGTGCACTGGCTAGTAGCGAAGCTATTGCGGCTATATTAAAAAAAGATGCGCCCATTAGCACTATAACAGACACGGCAGCTAGCACACCACCAGCCTTGGTTACAGCCAACTCAACGCCGAAAGTCGCCGCCACCGAAGAAATAAACAACTGCACTAGCAACACAAACGCTGACAAAACAAAGGTATACATAACTAATCATATTAATATATTTTTCCAATAATATATTTATAATGGTAATGCGATTAAAAAAAAAAAGGTTGTGGCTAACTTATCTTTCCAACGTATTTGGTTTATGTGAGGTTTATTAGAAAAGAGATCAAAGGTAAGCTCGTACATACATACATATGTATATGTCTAATATTTGCCAAAATAGCTTCATCGCAATTAAAAATTGTTGTGATAAAAATTACTGCCTGTGCGGTTTGTCCCAGAATAATTCGATTTTCTGCTATGATTTTGTGAATATCATTTAGCCTGGTTATATCATTATGTGCATTTTTGACTTATCGACTGAAATATGAACTGAAATAAAAGTGTTTTGAAAGTGGGGGGCGGTAAAGGGCACAGAGAAAATTGTAAGTGGTGACTTATGGCTGTTTTTAAGTAAACTGGAGTAAATCCTTCGCATTAGATTAGTTTCTTTACCTTTGGTGGCCTGGACCAAGGACCAAGAAGGTGCCTTGGACCAAATTATTTTCGGATGATTGAGATTAGCTTTGAAGGCACGTGGACTTAGTCCGCTTATAATAAACTGGAGTGATTTCATATTACGCCAAAGAGCTGTAAATCTACACTGGGATGCGAGTCATAGTCCTAGAGCGATAGAGACAAGGGGGTACCCTCAGGTAGGGGTATGATCACCCAATCTCTGAAACATCACCGTACACTCTTCCTTAATAGCTGGACTCACAGGGCATATACAATATACATATATTATGCGGATGACTTTGCAGTTATGGTATAGCGAATATATATTGGCACCATACGCGATCAAATGCGGGGTGTGCTGTCCACCGTTGAGAAATGTTGTCAAGAGCAGAGTCTCACCATAAATGCTACAAAGTAAAATATGACCTTTTCCACTCGCTAGAGGAAGATTCCGAGCATGGATCCTCTTAGGATTTTTTAACACAACATAAACACGTCCTAGGCATGGGCGCATTTTGGGTCTCGATTATAAAGATTTTACCGAATTGCGCATGCCGCTGTAAAGCATGAGTCGAGGAACCAACAGAGGACACGATACACTCATTGCTGACAGACTGTTGCACAACTCCTCTTGAGCACGTGTCCGTGAGCTGGACCTAACCAGTCGGTTAGGTGCAGGTGCATGGGGTGGAAATGTCTATTCTAAATTGGTGTTGGAAAATGTCGGCAAGTTTAATGTTGGTTGAGGTTAGCTGGAGAAATCCAGTTTTAAGAACCTGCTTGCTGGCATAGACAATTGATATGCTTCGATTGTCTATGCCAGAGAGGTGGTTTTAGTGGCTAGTCCTTTAGAGGGCGCTTGAAGTCCCAAAATACCAATTTGATCTTTGGACAACTGGATCTTCGATGATGTTTAATGGCGATTAATCACACCTTAAAACTATATTGATATCTTCATTGGCCGATTGTTATTGATCAAAGTCCAACGTGTGTTGTTTTTACACAGCATTCTATGCTTGCTAGAAATAAATAACAACTAAATAAATGCCAGATGAGAAGAGCTCGAAGAACGTAAAAAAAATATTGCTAGTTCACGTTTTGGTTTTATAAATCTTGATTTATTGAAGTCTTACTAAAATAAGTTAAAATTCTTTATATTAAAATGTTATTATAGTTCAGTTCAGAGATAATTTTAATTTTTTTTAATCTTTTCTGACTTTTTTTAATATTATTTAAAAACTTTGTATAAATTTAAAACTTCAAAGGCATCCACTTCAAAGGCAGACGTTTCATTTTAATGGCCTACAAGTCCTTTATAGCAAATCAGGCAACGATGTAACTCTTAGTTTCGTTTATTTAAAAAAAAAAATTATCAAATTTATTTAAAAAAAAATAAAAAAAAAAAATTTAAAAAAAAAAAAAAAATAAAAAATTAAAATTAAATCAAATCAAATCAAATTAAAAAATCAAATCAAATTAAATCAAAAAAAAAATCAAAATCAAAATCAAATCAAATCAAATCAAATTTATTTATTTATTTATTTATTTTTTTTTTTATTTATTTTTTTATTTTTTTATTTATTTATTTTTTTTAAATTTATTTATTTATCCAAATAAGCTACATATAAAAATTTTTTTAAAAATGTTGCAAATAAAAAACACAAACCAGAGATTACGAGATAAGACACTTTACTAAATACGGATTTTCTGAATACAGTCTTAAAATCGGTCATAGTTCTTCGTAATTGTTGGAATAAGGTTTTTGGGAAAAATTTTTTTCTGATCCCAAACTTAACTTAACATATTCTAAAAACATTAAAACAGAAGGATTCGTGTCCATTGTTTCATTGTTTATTAATTCAAATAAAACTACAATTAGGTGAACGCAAAAAATGTTTTCTGGGAAAAGAGTATATTTCTTATTTTTTCTTCTACAACTACAGGACATAGATAGACAATTTGCTTAAAGGTTTTTTATAATTTATAAGAAAAGTTTTGGGATTCGATAATTTTAAATTTGACATTAATTTGTTCAAAAACTATTTCATCTAGGAGCCTAATTTCAAAAGCATATTAAGGAGAGATTATTTGGTTTTTAAAAACAGAAAACGGAGTTAATCTAAGTGTTCCCTTTATTCTTTGAGACTTTTTTTTTTTTAAGTTGTGTCTAGTAAATTCCCTCTAGCGCCCAAACGGGAGATAAACTGACCCCCTCCCAAACGACTCCTTTTTGTGTCTGGGATCAACCTACACAACCATAAATTTCGGGGTACTTTTGTTGGAAAAATTCTACTTTGGTTGATTTGAAGGTCTCCAGCGCCTAGATACGTGGTCTGCCGCATATAAAACCGGGTATAGGCCGAAAAATTGTCTCAAGGGCTCTCTAAGGGCAAGAAGACAATAATTTCTTTTGTTGTCGTTTGACGTACTAGAAGCTTTTTAAATTTTCGTTTTTTTTTAAATTTTTTCCTTAGTCCTATATAATTTTACAAAAAAAAAGAAATCTGAATTTTTGGCAGTGAGGAGATATTTGGTTTTATAGCACCCAAAAATATATCCCTTTTCAGAGGCCAAAAAAGTTGAAAAAAATCCAACGGATTAATTTAAAACTCTATACTAGTTACGACAATATATTCTCAAAAATTAGATAAGCAAAAAAATGTGTAAAATTTAGCTAACTCTTTTTACGAACAAATTAAAAAAGTTTCTTAAACGTTTAACTTTAAACCCTTGCAGCTCTGATCCTGAATCCTCTATAAAGATATACGTCACTCGACCGAGATATTTCAACATTTCTGTAGCGACAGTAGTATTATTTATACTAAAAAAATTCCATTAAATTATCTAATCATATAAAAAAGTCTAGAAGGTGTACGAACATACGATATCTCGGCATGGTATACTTAGTTCATATAAATCCTTCCATTTACCGTCGAGATACGCCATTTTTTCGAATTCTTATATAAATTAGATATAAAGGGTTATCCATTTCGAGTTACGGAAAGTAAAGTCCTGCCGTTTGGCAGCTGTCAAATGTCAGTGTTTTCCGAACTAGCATTTTTTTAGTTGAAGGTTTGCCATTTTACAAATAACTTTGTTCAAGCATTCTATACAAATCATCCGTGATTTTGCTGTGGCCGCATTTCGAGCTTTATGACAAGATTATGGTCGTCGTAATCGTCCTAATGAGTGTACAATTTCAAACGTAGTGAAGAAATTCGAAGATACTGGATCGGTTACAGGCATTGTAAGTAAGGCTTGTGCATCATCGCTTCGCACGCTCGATCGAAAACATTGCCGCTGTAAGGCGTAGTGTTGAGGATGACCCAAATTTATTTATTCCATGGCGCGCCCGGCATTTGGGCAATGATAAAGGACTTCTTGTGGCCTGCACTTAAGGTATGGATTTGGACGATATGTGGTTCCAACAGAATGGCGCCACAAGACCCACAACGCGGCCGTTTTTGGCTTTACTGCGGGAGAAATTTCCAGGACGCGTTATTTCGCGATTTGGGGATATTAATTGGCCACCAAGATTGTGATCTAACGGCTTTGGTTTTTTTCTTGTGGGGCTACGCAAAAGACCGTATTTATGCGAACAATCCCTCAACTTTAGAGCATTTATAGAATGATATACGTCAAGTTATGGCCGAATTATTGCCCGACTTGTGTCAAAATGTCATCGAGAATTACCTCAAAAGGATTAAGGCCTGCAAAAGGCCCGTGGAGGACATTTGAACGATATTGTTTTTTCCGAAAGAGAAAATGGATAACCCTTTAACAATATGTAATAATTTTGAGGAGGAAAATAATACAATTATTAATATTACAATAAATAAATAAATAAATAAATTAAAATCATAAATGTTAATATGAGTATAGGTGTACTAATAACTTTTAGAACCTAAATAATTTTTTGTACTAGTGTTTTCTGGATTTTCAAAAGGATTCATTCATTAAGTTCATTTACTTTACTTTAGTAATTTAATTATTAATTGTTATAATTTTACATGCAATTATTTAAGAAGTTGTTGCAAAATAAATAACATCTGGGCTTTTTTGTACTTATCTTCATCCTCGCGACAACACTCACGCGAAAGACACCAAAAAAAAATAAATAATAAAACTATACGAGACGATACTATAAATAAATAATTAAAATAGTGAATTTTTACCGTAGAGAGAATATAAAAACCATAATAAACTAAGGAAAAAATTGTCAAAATAAGCATTGTACATATTTCGGCGCAGCAGCGGGGCGTTTTGAATAATGCTGACATATTCCTTTTAACAATTTAAGTAGGCAAATCTTTACTTCCGAATATACGAGTACAATTCGGTATCTCCTTCTCTCTCACTCACTCTTTTTCTGTGTAAGTACAATACGATAAGTAAAATCTATTTACCAACACATTAACCGCAAAGCTTCCGCTATTTTGAAAAAAAAAAATAACTTTATACTCATCCGCATACGCGTGAGAACTGTCTATTTTTTATTAATTTTAAAAATTCACAAAACATTTTTCAGAGCATTTAAAAAAAATGTGGCGATTTGTAAATTGTATAAAAATTTGAAATTTGTATAAAAAGACTTGTGTTTGTGTTCGTTCAAATTCTTGTTATCAATTTAAAAGACTCCAGTAAATATTTCGAATATATGTATTTTTTCTTAAATTTTTCTGTTTGAATTTTTATTCTAAGGATTTAACAAAATAATACACAGAATATAAAAACTAAATCAGTGCAAAATTAAAGTGTTGCCAGAATTAATATGTACTTTGCATTGTGTCTTATACTCGTACGTATTTATTTCTGTTTGTTTCAAGGCCTTTATAGCGGTAATTTATTAACAGGTACCTTAGTACAAAGTGTACATTTTTTAGTTTAATCGTAGTCGTTTCGTTGCGATAAAAGCTTATAGTTTACACTTTAACAATTTTATTGTATTTTATTGCACATTTTTTTTTTGCAGAAAACCGAAACATGGGAAGAATGCCGCTTAAAAGACTGGGATGATAGTCGTCTAAAAAATTTACTTGAAGAAGCTTATTCTTATAAAAATCCTAGAGACAAAGAAAATAAAAGTGAAACTTTCTTGGTAAGTCACACAAAAAAAAAACAACAGCAGCAACAGCCATAACAACAACAACGATAATCGTAGAATAAATCAACGTCCAGCCATTTTCGTCTGTCAAGAATATCTGCTCATAGGGGTTATTTATTTTCCCATTCTTTTGGAAAGTAAAGTAAAAAAAAAACACACTAAATATTCAAATATCTATTGAATTTTTATTTCAATATATAATGCTTGGACTTTGCCAATAAACGTGAAAAAAATTTCGTTCAAATGTTCTCCACGGGACCTTGTGCACACCTCAATCCTTTTGAGGTAATTTTCGATGACTTTTTGACACAAGTCGGGCAATAATTCAGCCATAACTTGACGTATGTCATTCTTTAAAATTCTTTTGCGTATCCCCACAAGAAGAAGTCCAAAGCCGTTAGATCACAATCTTGGTGGCCAATTAGTATACCCAAATTGCGAAATAACGCGTCCTTGAAATTTCTCTCCAATAAAGCCAAAACCAGCCGTGTTGTGTGGCTTGTGGCGCCATCCTGCTGGAACCACATTTTGTCTAGATCCATAGCTTCAAGTGCATGCCACAATCGTTAAGTCTTTTATTGCCCAAATGCCGAGCGCGCCGTGGAATCGTCAAATTTGGGTCGTCCTCATCAACACTACGGCTCACAGCGGCAATGTTTTCGATCGAGCGTTCCAAGCAATAATGCACAGGCCTTCCAATGTCTGTAACCCATTTCATCTTCACTACGTTTGAAATTGTACGCTCAGTAGAACGATTAAGACGACCATAATCTTGCCGTAAAATCTTGCTCGAAATGCAGCAGAATCAACATTTGTGTAGAATGCTTTAACAAAGTTAACGCGTTGTTCAGTGCTAAAACGATCCATATTGAAGAATGGCAAACCGTCAACTAGGCAAACGTTAGTTCGCTTACACTGACATTTGACAGCTGCCAAACGGCAGGCCTTCACTAACTCGAAATGGATAACCCTTTACTTCTTTACATCCTTTGGATAATCATACAAAAAATTGTACAAAATTTTCTTATTTTTAGTGTGATCAAACAATAACTTCTGACAATAATGTCAGCTAGACGCGGTTTATTTAAGTCAAGGCTTTAAAAGGTTTCTCCATTATCATTGATCGAAATATGAAATATTAATTTATCATGTAATTTCTCGTTCCGCCTCACTGTGCTTTTTTCTTTCTTCGTTTTATGAGATCACTTTGTTCTAAACCATTCCAGATAAAATGTTAAAAAAATAAAATGTTAAACAGATAAAATGTTTCAATTTTATAATAGTCACCAACAACCACTTTATACAAAATATACATATATAGAGAATTCAAAAAGAGTGTCTGTTTTTCGTTCTATTTTTATCATTGTTGCTGTTTTATCTACACATTATTAGATTTATTTAGACTTTGAATTTTAAATTTTTTATTGTTTTTTAAAAATTTTAATAAAACTAAATCAAAAAAAAAAGTCAAAAAGTTCGACAACATAAGATATATTCTTATTTCAATGTTTAAGAAATTAAAAATTTATAAAAAATAAGTCCACGAATCAAACTTTATATAATTTTTTTATTGTTTAATATAAAAAAATGTACCTTTTTAAGTTTTTCGGTTTCGATTTCCTGAGAGAGAGAAATCATTGATGATTTAATTCAGTTTAATCATAATATTTCCTTGCAGCAATTACTGCAGAATGCAGAAAATGAAAAGGAGGATCAAACATTTGCGTTTCGTGCAATAGCTTCGCGGTACACGCGCCACTCCTCCACAGCCACGTCGTCCAACAGCCACAAACAGGGCGGATCACTGCAAGATCTCGTCGAAGCTGTGCGCAATGAGTCGTTATTAGATTGTGATTATCACTTTACTGCTGGCGGACAACGCAATCGGCGTCATAATCACAATTCACGTCAGAAAAAGTACTCGTCCGTGTCCTCGAGGCAGCGTGAGGGCGGCAGTTTGCCGAGCAACGTTAACGTCACCTACAGCGGGGGAGGAGGAGGAGTTGGAGCTGGAGGTGTCGGTGTCGGTGTTGGAGTTGTCAGTAATTTGCTAAATAGCGCTGGCGATCAACAAAATAACGCAGCAACGGTTTTTGTGCATGAAACGGTAGCAAGGAATAAAAGCAACAGCGTTAGCATTGTCAATCATAATACGAACAGCAACAACAACAGCAGCAACAATAACAACATCAATAATATAAATATTATCAGTAATAGCGGCGGCGGCGGCGGCAATATTGGCAGTGCCAGTGGTCTCAACAGCAGCAACAAACATCAGCGACGGAACAAAGTGAACGAACGTGCAGCAGCAACTGTTGAAAAGGACTGCGAGAATGTTGTTGTGGTTGGCCTGAGTGATAACAACAACAACAACAGTAATAATAATAACAGCAACAGTAAGGAATTGACAACAGGAGTTGCGGGAGCGGCCACGGCGTCCGGCGCTGGTGCTGCTGTTACTGCGGGTGGAATTGTTGTCAACAGCGTTGCTTCCATGTGCGCCTCCAGCGGAGATTGTGTCATTGAAATGGGCGAACCTATGTTGGATATACAGCAGCAACAGCAGATACTGCAGGCCAAAGGACAGGATGCAGCCACACAGGTATGTGGGCGGTAAGCCCACCCACCCTCCTCCCACTCACCCCTGATGTTCTTCATAAATCGAGAAGTTTATCTAATCTTTTTATTCTCTTATGCTTTCATAGGGCTTGCCGTATTACGACCGCTTGGACAACATGGACATGCGTATACCGCGCGGCAACGTCATCAGCACTATTCAAGCGAAAACCGATTTTGCCCCTTCCACGTCGCAGTGCTACGTGGACGAAGCCGTGCGCTTCACTACTCTGGAGCGCGGTGGAAGCTCGGGCGGCTCCACCGCTACGGCAGCCATTGCGGCGGCAGCGTGTGTCCCGAACAAAGTTACTTCTTCTTCCTCCACGATCGAAACGAAGTATCTGCCCTTGGATGAAAATTATAAATCTTGTAAATCAGTTTTGGGCGACAAAACGGAACTTGGCAAGACACCATCGACCATGTTTTCAACTACTAAAACAATTACGGTAAGTGTGTGTGGGCAAGACCATTTTGGAAAGTTGTAAACAGAAGAATTGATTCGGAAGACAAGGCTCTAGACCACAGTTCTTTGAACTCATTAAGCCGAAGTCATTGTAAAAGTATCTTTCAATAGCAATAACTTTACCAACTTACTCTCAAGTCAAGAAAGAAAATTAATTTTTTTTTTAATTAATTAAATTATTCCTTCAAATTTAATTAATTTTCAAAATTTAATTTAAAAAAAAAAATTAATTGATAAAAAAAATTAAATTTTTAAAAATTTAATTAATTTGTTAAAACATTTAATTATTCTTTTATTTTATTTTTTTAATTTAATTATTTTTTTTTTGAAATTTAATAATTTTTTTATAAAGTTTAATAATTTTTTTAAAATTTAATTAAGTTTAATTAAATTAATTAATTTTAATTTTTAAACAATTTTATTCAGCCGTGTTCTGTATTCCGATCCGGAATTGATTCTAAACGGAATTGAATTCCGATTTGTATTTGTAGAGGTGTTCTGCAATCCGATCGAATTTCACATGTTCGAAACGAAAACAATTCCGATTCGAACTCGTGCAGCTATTTTTCACCTGTTATTTTGGCGTTTAAAAAACTGAAATTTGAAAATTGAAAATAAGAATTGTGGCTCTCAATAGCGTAGTAGAGCAAGTACTCGCCTAGCACGTTGAGGATGTGGGTTCAAAACCCACCAACACACACATGGTCATATAAATAGAAAATTGATTATTTTTTTAACCTTTTTTAGGTTGGTGGCTAATTATTGTTGCACCTAGTATTCCCTGGAGCGCTTTGTATTCTCCAGAAATACTTTTTTTTTGATTTTGCATTTTCCAGCATGTCTGTGATTAATTACACAGGTCAACAAATTTAAAAAAAAAATTTGGGGCCCAGATATGGTTAGTGGTTTTGTATTAGGTGTACATTAGCAACACTAAAGATATTTATATTTTTTTTTCCTACGTGTAGTTTTCAATATACCGTCAAATTTGAATATTGGCTAATTTCAATACTTTCGTGTGCACCTTTTGTCGTCTTATCGCTACATTTTTTAAATAAATTGATTTTAATATCATGTCCTCATCGCAAAGAGGTTGCATCAATGACCCAAATGTGTTTTGTTACATTTGTGGTGAATCTACAGTTAAAACGTTCAGAAAACATAGAATTTATAAAAAGTGCTTATTTTTCCTACTTTAAGTTGGAAATTGTAGATAAATACAAGCCGTGGATACCCCAAATTGCTTGTAAAAAATGCTGTGAACACTTGAGACAGTGAGTCAATGGTAAAAAAATTCGTATGAGGTTCGGAGTGCCTATGCAATAGAAAGAACCAAAAAATCACTTCGATGACTGTTACTTCTGTTGTGTTAATTTGCTTGGCATGAACGCTAAAAAAATGACTTATCCAGACTTTTTAGAATCGGCTAGAAGACCCCTACCAAATTCGGAGGAAGTACCTACGACAACGTTTGGTTCTATCCGTGAACCATCGATTGAAGAAATCTTTAGTGAAGTAAGTGGCGACAGTGATTTCGAAGGAATAGCATCTACAGAGACAAAACTTTTTACTCTAGTGAAGTTGTTAAATTCTTCCACTACACCTCATTCACGAAAAAAAAAAATTTTATATACATAGTAAAGTAATAAATGCTGTTTTCGATGCAAATTTGTTCTTTTTCTTTATAAGTCAAAATCTAGAAAACAACACGTAGGAAATCAAAATTTTTGTTACTAATGTAATCAATAAAATGTCCTAAGTTAAAAAAAAATTACAGCTTCTCGGCACCAAAACCACTGTTGACCTAAATAATAACAGCTCTACCTTTTTCCACTCGGCACTTTTTTCATTGGTGGACCACAAATATTGAGTTTCTCCGCTAACTCTTCTCACAAAAATTGCATGTGTTAAAAAATTTAAAATTTTTTACAATCAAATTCAAATTCACCAACAAAAAATTGGTCGGATTACTTCCGACAGAAAACTCCGATAAATCAAAATGCAGAACACCTCAATTCCGACAAATACGCAAACATCGGATTCGAATATCGGAATCGAAATACAGAACACCTTCGAGAAAAAAGTGATCGAAATCAAATCCAATTTCGTATGAATCGGCACGCAGAACAAGGCTGATTAATTTTTTTAAAAATTAAATTAACTGTTTTATGTTAATTAATTTTTTAAGTTCATAAATTTAAAAAAAATTTATTAATTTTTAAGGTAATTAATTTTTTTTTAAATTTAATTAATTTTTAAAATTTAATTAATTTGTTTTTAAATAAATTTGTTTTTTAATTTTTTAAAATTGTAATTTAATTTAATTTAATTCATTTTTCAAAACTAATTTAAATTTAATTTAATTAATTTTTTAAAGTTTAACTATTAAAAAAAAATTAAATTTTAATTTAATTAAATTTTTTTTTTTATTTTAGTTAATTTTTTTTAAAATTTTCTTCTAATTTAATAATTTTTAATTTCCATAATTTTATTTTATAGCGACAATTCGACGAAAATGGTAACTCTTTCAACGATATTTACCAAAAGGGTGCTGCCGCCGCGGCCGCCTTACTTAATGCAACCAGTGGTGGTGGTGCGGGTGGTGCTGGTGGTGCTGCTGGTGGCGGCAACTCTTCCTCCATAGTAAGCCAATCGCAGGCGAAGGCTAAAAACAAAAAGAAATCACAACAAGAACGCAACACGAAGACAGTTGATGTCAAATCAGTGGCCGGATATCGTGGTAACGATCCTGTCGATGAGCTGGTCAAGTACATCGAGAGTACCGAAGACAAACAAAATGAAAAGTCGTCGAGTAACAGCAACCGATTCAATGAGAATAGCAAGAAAAAGGAGCGCAAAAAGGAGAAAGAAAAACAGCATAAAATGAAGAAGAGCAATTCGTTGGAAGAGTTGCGTACTTGTTCCAAAATCGAAGTGGATGAGCTTAAGGCGACAGCGGCGACAACCGAAAGTAATGCCATTATGCGCAACAAAAGTGGAAAAAGTAAAAATAATTCAGCTTCGGCGGCGGATATTAATAAAAATTATGATAACAAGGATTTGGGCGTCGCAGCAAGTGGCGTTACGCCAACGATACCAACGGCAGAGGCAACGACAGCGACAACAACGACAGCGGCTACAGCGACAGCAACAGTTGCAGCCACAGTAACCGCTGCGAATGACAATAGCAACAACAATCAACGTAAAAGCGAACGTCGCTCGTGGGGCACTGAAGAGTTGCACTACTTGGGCGACGGTAATGGCCACGAAGAGAAGCCGGCAGTGAGCAAGGAAAAGAAAAGTAACAAGAACAAGGACAAAGATAATGAAAAGGAAGAGAAACCGAAGGATTCCTTACCGGAAAAGGTGCTCGACAAACAAGAGCAGAAAACCTTAAATACAGACGCCACAAACACTAACCATACAACAACAACAACAACGGCGGCAACAACCACAACCGCAACGGTGGGAACGACGGCACTTAAATCAGAGAAACGTAAAAGAAACGAAACCAATTCGCAGCTTACAACGACAACTAGCATTCTCTGCAGTGAAGATATACTACTCTCCGGATTTCAGGAGGTCACCAAGAAGAGGAAGGCGAAGAAGCAACGTGCCTCTTTGGACGAAACAAGCAGCTGCTACGCTGGCGGCTTCAATCGGACCTCGAATTTCCACGTGCCCAGCACGCAAATGCGGCCTTATGCGGGCCAAACGGCGGTAGCAACGCGTTATAAAAGCTATAGTCAACATGCGGCGAATAACGATTATTTGCATTTGCATGCTTACAACAATCCAGTGGCGAACAGCGGTGCTGGTGGCAGCAACTACAGCAACAACACAGCAAATACCTATAATAATTCATATAATAGTAATAACAGCAACAACAACAACAACAACAACAACAGTATGCCAACTGTGGCGGATAAATCGCGTCGCAAGTCGACGTCTTCGATGCCGCCATCAGAGAAGTCCGATTCAAGTGATCTGGATTCGGTGCATTCACTGCCTATAGAGCGTTCCACTAGTGGAACGGTAACCGTAGTGATCACAAAGAGCAAACAACGTCATAAGAGTAACAATAGTGCGCCGATGACAACAATTTCCAATAAAGGGTCAGCACTAGCAGCAGCAGCTTCCACCGCCGCAGCTCAGCCTCCGATTTCTTATGCTGACATAGCACGAACCAATAAGGAGAAACAGCTGCAACAGCAGCAGCAGCAGCTAACATCTGCCTCAGCCACAGCTGCCAATTGTAGCAATGCAGACCAGAAATGGCCAACAGTTGAGAGCGCACCGCCACCACCAGCAACAGCAGCAGCAGCAGCAGTAGTAAACAGCGCCAACAGTATCGAGTCCTCCGCCGCTGATTGCAGCAATGGAGAACATACTGCTGCATCAATTAACTCGCAGACAACAGTGATGCCACCGGTAACAAGCACCGCAAGCTCCTCAAAACATAAAACAAAAAAATCTGCTACAAAAACGGATTTTCCGGAATTGATAGCGACTTTATCGCCATCAGCAGCGGCAGCAGTGGCCGCGGCAGCCGCAGTAGCGGCAGCGGCAGCAACAACAACAACAACAGCACCACTAGCCAATCAATCCGAAACGAAAGTACCATCAACGGCAACCTATAAACCGATTTCTTACTCTCAGAGTCTTACGGCGGTACCGTTTACCGCCGCCACTTCAAATACCAACGATTTGGCATTCACTAGCTCCGCTGTTGAGGCGGTACTGCCGAAAGAAAAATCAGAAAAACGTCCAGGAGCAATGGCAACAACAATAACAACAGCAACGGCAATAACCGGAGCAGCAGCAGCAGCCGCAGCAGGAGCGCCTGATATGAAAAAGTCTGACTTGCCGCCACCATCAGCTTTCATGCAGCCCGCGAGTCATAACAGGCTGCAGCACTCGCAACAACAACAAACATTACAAAAGTCCAAAAGTGTTGAGCATGAAAGCCAGCATTACAATTACTCTTACAACAGCAGCAACATGGATCAGCAATATCCAGCATTAGAGAAGACCGTGAAGCGTCATAGTACCTCAATGGTCTCCGCCAGCGGTATGGGTCTGGGAAGTGCGGCTATCATGTACAAGCAACAGCAACAGTTGCCACATCATCATAATAATAATGATGATAATATAGCATATACAGCAACAAGTTTAGTCGCAGCAGCAGCAGCAACTTCAACGACACTAACGGCAACCGCATTAACAATAGTAAATGCTAAAAAATGTAAAGAGAAGACAACAACCAACACAACAATATGCGCGGCGACGGCTGTAGTGAATGCGGTGCAGCCGATACATGAACTATTAGCGTCGCACAATAGCGCTAGCAGCGGCAGCAGCAGTAGCAATATCAATGTTGTCAATGTCGCCATTAATAGTGCACGTAAAGCAAAAAAAGACAAGCAGCAGCAGCAGCAGCAACAACAACAACACCATGTAACACACCAGCTGCACCAACAACAACAACAGTCGCAAGAACTACTACAAAACGATGTACAAACGTCGTACAAATCAACGACTACAGCAACACAAACCGGCAACATCGTGCATGTAAGCAACGCAAATCGCAGTAGCAATAATAACAATATTGTTAGTATGAACAATACGTTTGCCAGCAACAAAAGACTATACAATAGCAACAACAACAACAATTCCGCACATAAAAGGATTAATATGAAACCGCAGGCTTTGAGTAAATACGGAGCCAGTAGCAACAACAACAACAACAACAACAGCAGCACTGCGATGTTAAGTGGATCGAGCAGCGGCAGCGCCGCAACAGGAGCAGCTAATAATAAAAACAGTAACCCGTCAGCAACAACAACAACAACAACAACGAATCGTCCTGCTGTGATTATTTTAAACGATGATCGTTCTGTAGGCGGTCATTATACGCCGAATACCGAATTTACTTTCGGTGATTTTAATGAAGAAGAGCTGAAATTCTTCGACGACGACATCATGGCGACGACTAACGCGGCTGTTGCTGATTTGGATGATGACGAGGATGAAGAAGAAGAAGAACAGTATGATGAGCATGATGTGGATAGTGACAACAACAATAACAATGCCTTAACTGAGCATGTTGTGGTTAAAGAGCGGTCGACGATAGAAACGGCGCTTGGCCTGACACAAAAGCGAAAAGCATCATCAACAACAAACAACAACACACAACAGTTGTGCTTCAATGATTCGGGTACTAATTTTAATATCACTTCAGCCAGTTCGTCGTCTTCCTCATCGGCCTCGGATATCGGCGGTGTGCTGAACACCTCCGCCCCACAAAGTGATGAGCTTATAATTATGTCCGCAACAGACGCTTCGTCGCCGAACTCGTCATTAGTTGTAAGCGCCAATCAATCGGCCGACAGTGGCTTCTACACAAGCAATAAAATAGCTTCAAAAAGTAGCAGCAGCAGCAGCAACGTTAAGCGATTAACCTCTACGTCGGATGTTGCCTTCACCAATAGCAACTCTCTGGAACCAGTTAAGATCAAAAGCAAGTTGCATGCTATCGTAAACACTCTGCCTTTATCTTTATCGCCATCGCCCTCATCAGAACAAATAATTGTCACCGCCACTAGCGGTCACGTTGTTAATCAGCCACCAACAGCAACACAAAAGCCGCCAACCGTTGACCTCCATCTAAGCGCCTCATCCTCGCCGCGTCGAATAACAATCAAACATGCTGTTGATGATGGTGGTCACTGTAGTGCTGCCGCCGCCTCTTTGCCGCCACCACAACAACTAGAAACCTGCAACGAGATTGAAACGGCTATTATTGCTCAAGCCAAAGCCGCCGCTGAACAGCAGCAACCACCGTCGTCATATCAACAGCATCAGCAGCCACCACCAGTTTGTAATTTATCTTCTTCAGCTTCCAGTTCCTTATCGTCGTCGTCATCCGTCTCAGTTGAATCGACTAAATATTCAACATCATCAGCATATCAACCGCAATACAATCAACAACAGCAAAATCAGCACCAGCACCAGCATCAACATCAACATCATCATCGTTCTCGTCATTATAGTCAGCAAACTGAGGAGGAGCAATGTATGGCATACCCGCAGCAACAACAACAGCAGCAGCAGCAGTGTCATCGAAGAGATCGTAGTCGAAGCAATAGTAGCAGTCGCCGGGAGGATATCGTGGCCACTGTCATAGACAATGCTGTACAGCACAAAGACAAAGATTTATATTTTAGAACGCCGCTAAATGTGCCATCAGCAATGAGTTCGGTGCAACACAATGCTATCATTATAGATTTCATTGGATCCGGTAAGTTTTTAATCGTTGTATGTGCGGGGATTATGGGGCGGGCAAAGTGGATAATGTGGAGGCATGTAACAGGATATACATATATATAAACCCAAAGCGTCCCAGAATAACATCAGAATCAAGCTAACAGCCACAATTGATGAGCTTTTGAATTCTTTTGCCTTCTATGAGTCAAAATACCTGCATTTAAAGAGTGCCAGCAAACTGCTAAGGCACCTTGTCTGTCCGTCCAGTGACGATCCACGTTGAACACCCTAAATCCATAGGTCGCCCAAAAACTAAAGTAGCAGTTTTCTTTTACTGAGTACATACTTTTAGAATTATCCAGGAAAATTAGTTCTTCCTACCACCAACGTCTAGGCAACCTCTGTATAACGACCGGATATTTTATAGATTGGGCGACATTTTTTATGGGTATATTATTCATAATGCTCTTTTGAAGAGACATTTTATGTCCGCTCATTTTGCATCTCTCAATATAGAGGCCTTCTTAGTTACAATACTAGCTTTTCTTGGTTTAACTCTTGCTCAGGGCTTTTTTAATGAAGATAGACCTTTTTGGAAATACTCTAGAATACTCTGGAAAGCATCTCTTTCTGTCTGTATGAGAAAGGCGATATAAGTTTTCTTTGCTATATTAAAGCTTTTTTCTCTTTTAACAGATGTTTTGGGACAAGAAATTGATAAATTAAAATTTTAAATTGATTGGAATTAACAAATTCCAATTTAGAGGAGCTCTTTCATAGATCTTCTTTTTAGCTTGGCCTTTTTTACTTGTGTAAATAATTATTTTTAATATTTTAATTCGCGTAAATTCTTCAAATTTTATTTATTGATTTAATTTGTCTGTTTTTCCTCTTTTTTCCAGCTTGGGAAGAAGTTGCAAATAGCAAAGTGACAAAATTTTATGATGGACAATAAATAAACTGCTGCGGCGAGCTCGCCTCTGCCTTCAAACGGCTTCATTCCATCTTCTTGAGGACTTCGATTCGATTCACGATTCATCGTTATGTAATCATTGTTTACCAAAATACAATAGATTAGATTAAAAGAGACAGAGAAAAATTCAAAACAAAATGAGCAACAATATCGTAATAGCAACATCAACAACAACAACAACAACAACAACAACAACAAAACAAAACGAAAGCAGCGGCATCAGCGTCGAAAATTATGCTACTCGCTGAAGATTAAGTTTGTATGTATTTAGAAAAAAATTAAAAAAAAAATCAAACTTATGTTTTTGAGGAAACCAACTTAAAAATAAAAGAATATTTAATTTATAAAGTAAAGAAATTGGATGCACAATATTACAAAAGAAAAGCAAAACAACAAGAAAAGAAAAATGCTAGTGTAAAAATATAATTAAATAATATTTTAAATGAATAAAAAAACCAGGAATTTTTTTGTACATTTATGGGAAAGATTTGTTTAAAAGCATACTTACTAATTGCTAAAGAAATAGAATTAGAAAGAAAAATTATGAAGGGCGAAGAAAATTAAAACCAGAACAACAACAACAACAGCTACAGTTACAGCTACTACAAAAAAAAAAAGAAAGAAAACTGCATAACTAAAAAAATACAGATACAAGAATATTGATATAATAATTATTATTGAAAATATATAGTTTTATTTATTATACACAAATAAAAACCAGGGAAAGAGCAACAAACAAACAAACAAACAAACAAATAAAAAAAATTAAAGGAGAAAAATATGAACAAAACACGAGAATGCATTATTACTACTAACGCTAATTCAATAATAGAAAAAAGAAGAGCCTTCCATATTACAATGTGCATACATACATATGTACATATACTGCTACATTTATATATGTATGTATATATGTACGTATACTTGTGTAGGTATGTAGATGATGATGGTAATGATGAAAGTGCGTGTAGTATTTAACGCATTAAGTTGAGCAGTAATGATGATGGCCTCAGCGGAAACTGAGTAAAGAAGAATAAGCAGAAGAAGATATCTTAACTTTATAGCAAAGGAATAAAAAAATATAAACAGCGCAGGACTACGTGTAAAGATAAGATTTCTCTATACATATAAAAAACATATACGATAATACCGATAATAATAATAATAAAAAATGAATTTTATTGTACTTCTTTTGTTCGTTATTTTTATTGCTATTCCTATTATTATTATTATTATTTTCAATTTTTTGTTGTTTTCTGTTCTATTCTATTCTATCGTTTTTGCAGCACATAAAAGAATTACAATTTAAACATTTGAAATGGACGATATTTATAATTTTTTATGTATGTAAAAAAACCCAGAAACGAAAAAAATTCTTTCCTATAAGTAACAATTTGAAAAGAAGAAGGAAATATTTGAAGTTTTTTGTAGCAGTAATTAATTAATAAGTAACGATTAAAAAACAAATTAAAAACGAATAAAATACAAAAATCGAATGCAGACAAAATAAACGAAGCTGCAGAAGATTGTTGGCGACAAAGAAAATTACAAAAGTAATAAAGAAAACGTCTGCATAATGAATGTTGTTTGTTAAAGATAAATACGAACATTTAAAGAAAATAAAATACAAATGTTTAAGCTACAATTTTTAATTAACATACGATTAAATAAGTAAAAAAATAAAATACTTTTGAAAACTAATTTCTTTTAAAATATAAATTTGTTTTTTCATCATTTGCTCTCGTTTTGAATCATTTATAATTTGCTAAGCTTTAAAAGAACTACTAAATTACTTTTGGGTTAGTGTTTTTTGTGCTGTAAATATTCTAAAATTACATACAGACTTTTGTATAGTTTTTAAGATTAACTTAAAGAAATAAAGCAAGAAACCACAGACAGGCTGACACACAGAAATTGTATGGCGGTGTGGCGGCGTTCAAAAAAGTAGATAGCCTAAAAAACATATTCAGAATAAAAGAAGAAAGAGAGTTAGAAACACAACAAAAAAAATAATCCTACAAAAAAGAAATAAAAATATTATACAATATAAAAGTTAAAAAAAATTAAATTTCTCAAAAAAATATCTATAAATATAAATACTATCACATTTTTTTACTGTCTGTATATTACAAAAAAATATAAAAATACACAATTAAAAAAATCAAGAAATTCCTAGTTTTTACAATATTAATAAAAACTTAAATATTTGCCCTCTATGTAATTATAAAATCTACCGTAACCATAATACTAAAAAAAATAAGCAAACAAACAAATACGAAAATTCAATTTTAAAAATTGTAAATTTAAAAAAATTACAATTTTTATGTATTTTTTTTAGTTGCTAATTTCTAGTTATTGTCGTACTAGACCATCACACGCACCATCACACTCCAATTTTATGGATTCCGTAATCATCTTAAAAAATAACGCTTTTACCAAAGGTTGCACAAAAAATAGTTTCACAATAGCCTCTTTTTGATCTTTCCACTTACCATTATTCATTATCCGTTTAGTCTCTTTCGTGCCTTCTTCGTTCGGTTTTTAAAATAATATCAACTTTTTACTGATTGTTGGTTATTATACGGTAGAAACATTATTCGCTTTTCTCAAGATATCTATTTATTAATATCAGGAGAATTTTTAGTGCAACTTTTATTATAATAAAATTGAGAACAAAAAAAGTGCGATGAAAGCTCTAACATTATACTGCGGCCATTATATGTTAAGCATATAAATTGAAGTTAAAACTCTTGAACACACTTGAACTCGTGACTCAGAGTTGTGTCGCGTTACGTCTGTTTTATTTCTGTGCGAAAAAACTGAGCCGCTTTGAGATAAAACCATTTAGACGAGATCAGACGATTTTGAGACGAAGGAAACTGTACAGAATATCTGTTACTTCTACCGAATACGTTTCTAATCTTAGAACCAAAAGCATTTCCATTTAACTCGACCATCATGGTAAGAAGCTAAAGTTAACGACAGCTTAAATTTATAATCATGTTTATATTCAATCATCTCAAAAAGACTTCTGGAAGACGAGAAATGCTTCCACTGAAAATTCTGGCAATTAAAATTTAAATTAAATTTTTAAAAGGAGTCTAAACTTTTGCCGACTTCAAAAATTCTCTCGTTGAAATGAGTTTTCAAATTTAAAATAAATTGGTTGAATATTTACCCCAAAATGATGCGATTGTATTGTAAAAAATATTTCTAGTAAATAACTCGGAATTTAAATTTGATTAAATAATGTGAACGATACTCGTATTCGTAACGATATTTTTTTAATAGATGTTGATTAAGATGACGAATGAATACATCCGTCATATCATTTTGGGACACAATAAATGAATAAATCTTTTTCAACGAAGGAAAATGTTTGAAAAGAATTTTAAAAGTATATATGGTTCCTTTGCTTTAGACTTTTTTAATGACATAATTATTAATATCTTTGCATTTTTAAATTACTAACAACAACATAAATTTTTAATTATTTTTATTACGTGACTAGAATTTTATTGTGCAAAATTATAGAAGGCGTGATTCTTATGCAAAAAAAAATTCTCTTTAAGAGGGTTTTTTTTTATTTTAACTACGAGTATAAATCATTGGAAAACTAAAACGATAAAAATTTAGCTGGGCAGATTTAGAAGAACGTACGCGCTGGATTATGAAGATGAATTGAAAACAATTTTTTTTCTTTTTTTTGCAAAATTTATTTCTTTAGAAATTTATTGGAATTCCTTCATCACCCTTGCAAAAGCCGCTCATTTTAACTTATTTAAATTGTTATTTATTTGGACATTCTACTTTGAAGAATTATTTACGGAATGGAATATAATATAATAAAACGCGAGTATATTTCGTAGTCACACACCAAACGTCAAGGCCTTTTTTATATTGTTTCAAGCGAAAAAAAACCACAATTTACTTGATTGAAACTCTTTTGTATATTTGTTATACAAGCCGTATTTGCTAAGTATGTTATTCAAGTGTATATACGTATATAAAAAAAAATATTTATATATCCTCGTTACAACTACTATATACATTATAATATTTAGTATGCAACACAATAGTACTAAACCCATGTATGGCAGCGCCTTAAGCTTAAGCGACGTGACGTGCAGTGAGGACGAAGTTTTAGGTGAAATATTGAATTTGTTAAAAAGTGTGTCTGTTAAGATAAAACATTTTGTAAAACTATGTTAATATTAATAACATACCATAACTCAACATAACATAACATAATATACTCTAATGCATAAAATTGTTTGTGCGTTTTTGCGTTTCATAAACACAGTCCATACGAGGTCCAATAAACAGAATGTTGGTTGGCATTATTTTAAAAAAAATCAGTGAATGGAGACGAAGTACTAAAGTTATTTTGATGTTATATACTATTTAAATTATCCATACAATAATAACCTTATCTTATACGCTGAGCTAAGCTTATAATTATTATAATAAAAGAAAAACAAAAACAAAGCAAAAAAAACAGGAAGGAAGAAAAAAAATGAAAGTGTTTATTATATTTTTTTATAAACTTAGCTAAACTATAGAAAGTAAAGCCGAGCTAAATTGATTAAAAGCAACCGTTCGTGTTCGTTTTTTAGATTTCTCTTTTCTAAATAATAAACAGCTTAAAATGTATTAATGTAATAATTTGCGTTATGTCAAATATATAAACGCTACATAAAATTAAATAGTAAAAGTTTTTCCTAATTACAAACTAATAAAACACACACACTTACACTCAAATCAAGTCATATAAATTTAGTAAGACATTTAAAACAAAAAAGAGCTACAATATTAACAAAATGATAACAAAATAATTCCTATTGAAAAAAAAACAAATGCTTGTAAAAATAAAAACAAACTAAAAAAACAAAATGAAAAAACTCTTAAAAGTAGTTTTGAAAGCAGTAAAACAAAATTTAATAACTAACAAAATTTTCTCAAATTTTGTTCCAGCTAAATAAAAATAAACAATAAATTTTAAGATTTATTTAAAAAACAAAAATTATAATAGATATACATATAAATATAGTATATTGATAGTAAAGAAATATTATTATTATTAAAAAAAAAAAAAAACAATTATAAGAAGTGCTCAGTAGAAGAAAAAATATACTAAGAGTTGTTCGGTATAAAACAATATTTTACTTTTGTGCGATTTTTAGGTGTTAGCAAGATGGTTACTTAGGTGTGAATAACCGTCTATCTATACCTCTTTGGTTCTTCATTTTATTAAAACCAAAAAAAATAATAATAGGTTTTTTACCTATTAGAAATTTTTAGCAGATCCTCGGAGAACATTTTAATACCCATCTTGTATCAATCGGTACGCCAATATATCCTTTAAATTTATGAGAGATGAAGAGATGCACACTGACTAGTATCATATGACTTGCCAGAGGAAAAATCTAACTGACACTGTGCGACTCTAACCACTCACTAGAAGACCAACCACTCAAATCAACACTTTCGGGGATTATAAAAGTAGACCAGAACAGTAGTAAATTAGTTCGGATTTGTTTATATGATTGTAGCATTTTATCCATCAGCAAGGTATTCCTTTATTGGGCGATAGCAATGCTAACGAACTCTATGGGCGTTGGGGTTAAGGTTCAATTAGTCTAGAGATGTGACGGATGGTACGGGTGGTACGTGGTGGTGAATGAGGCCGGACTTATCAAGCAACAACTCTATTTCAGCCGTTTTCTTTGAAAGTGTTGTAAGTTTATTCTTTTTGATTTCTAGCATTTTACAGTTTTTCATTTTGAATGTAATGCAAATTCTTATGGTTAACGATGTTTTGTTTTATAAAATTTGTGTAGATTTTTAAAAGGTTGTTTAAATTGAATGAAAATATAAAGATCATACCAAAATAAAAGTTTTCTCATCAGTAACTCAATTTTTTCATGAAATAGTGTTGGACTTGGGCACTTTCAAACAAAACAGCTGATTTAAAGTAGAGCACGGTCAATGAGAGCAGTGCCGGCGATTAAAAAAGGTATAAAGCTAACTCGTTCCATTCTACGCATTGTATGTAGGAAGCATAAAGAGAGAGAGAGAGAGAGAATAGCTATGTGCAATGCTGTCGTAGCTCGACGGTGAGAGATCGAGAGGTTCGTACGGGCCGTCGATACAATTTGAATAATCGCTTACATTGGGCGCCGCAAGATACGCGTAGGTTATTCAAGTTTTAAAGCTGCGTCACGTTACGTTTTGGCTAATTGAACCCTTACATTAGCTGCCGTAAACTGGATTGAAGCCACCTCCGTCAGGTATCGTCCCGTTACGTCTATGTAAACCTTAATTCAACCTTTAGCGTTATCGCATCGAATTATCGTTTCTCTTTGAAGATCGATCCTTAACCGTTGCCAGGTTTAAAATTCAAAAATATAAAATGTAAAACCATAATATAAATTTTTCTTTTATTATTTATTAATTTTTATATTATTTATACCTTTTTCCAAAATTTTTTCTGTCTTTTTTTGTTCTACTGAGCATCCATATTGAGTGTGCGTGGCTTGTGTATGCTTCAGCGCTTGTATGTATGAATCTGTAAATAAGTTATAAATTAACATGTATCTACAATAAAAGCAAAAACTTATCAAATATAAATTTAAACTGAATAACTATATATGTATATCTATATATATATATATATACACATATACATATAACGGATATACTACATATTTGTATGTATATGTATTTAATATCATTTATATCTCATAACTAACTGCTATATAATTTTTGTTGATTTTTTCAAAATGAAGAAGATCTATTAAAAATTGTTTATAATTCGTTACTGATATTTTTATTTAGACTGAAAACTGCTCAGTGTTGCAAGTTTTTTGAACTAATTCTCATAAAAAGCATTAAAATAATTTTCAATTTAAGAAATTTGTGAAAATTTCTAAATTTTCAAAGGTTGCTTTGGTTCAATCAACTCTTTTCATATTTTTGAAAAGATGGTAAGAACTTATTTATTCTTCAAATAAATTTATCAGATATAAAAAGCTATAAATAGCTATAAAATAAATACATTTATAAAGCTATAAATACGTCTTTCATCACTTGAGAGTTGGCATCTCCTGAGAGAGGAAAAAATTTATTCCATTTCCGCTAAATGCTCTTTTGAGGAAATGAAAATATTTAGAACATTTGAAAAACTTGCAACAACGCGCACAATTTTCATTCCTTTTTTCGCGTATTTAAAGTAAACAACAACAACAAAAAATACAAAGAAAATTTAATGAGAAAATCATTAAAGCAGAAGAGCTGTGAAGTTTGTTAATACAATTTAAGAAAAAATTTGTTTTTTTTGTTTATAAAAAAAAATTGCTCTTTTCCGCTCCATTTAAAAAAAACATAATTTAAAGCAAATTGTAATTTGATGAATTATATATAAATAAATACTTAAACGAGTACATAAAAGAATACAATTATTATAGCATTATTTCTTAAGCCACAATTAAGCTAAACAAATTGAAAAACAAGAACGGCGTGATGTTTCTATTGTTTTAATATGCAGCAGCGTTAATATGTAACGATATCCAACAAATGTAAACACTTAACGTTTAATCCCTAATATTTTTTCTTTTATTAATTAAATAAAAAATGAAATTTAAGACTTGAAAAAAATTTATGATCAAATAATGTTTTGATCACAAAAAAATAAAGCTTTTGTGTTAAAGCTGCGTTTCGCGGTTGTTCCATGCCTAAATAAGAGAACCGACATACCGACAAGCATATATTATATATATATGTATATGTATGTATGTGTATACGATATAAATGCTGCTGCATATTATGACCTTAAGATTGCAGTATGAATAAATTAATTTAAATAAATGTGTTTCTTTTTTTCTCCTAATTATTCTGGATGACGGATACGAAACCTTACATACTTTAGCATATTTCTAACATTTTTTCTTCGCAGCAGCAATTTATAGGCATTAAAAATCCAAATCTGAAAAATATCTTAGGATTTTTAAACAAACAAGAAGTCCAGTCCGAACCCTTCCAAGATGGAAAGGAAAAAGGATAAGGAAAAGTTTAGGGTAATATTTTCTTAGTTAAAATAATTGGAAAACTATCCTCCAAAGAATTTTTACTCCCTTAAAAAGCAAAAATTACGAGAGTGGACTGAAAAGTAATGCACACATGCTTGTAGAACGCGATCGAAATTACCTTCAGAAGCGCGCCTGGTGGCATGTGAAAGTAACTTTCCGCCCGTAAATGCATACGCAATTTAAAAGCATTGCCTTCATACGTTAGATGAAGCAGCGGAAGTATGAAAACGTGTTCCAGTGCTATGTCAACGCCAGTTGAAGCGTGAATTTCTAACTGCTAAAAAAGTTACTTCTACTGAGATTTATCCTGTTTAAAAGCTGTGTATAGTAACGATACTGTAAATCGATCGTTTATAAAAGTTCGTGGTTGCCAGCCTGGAAATGGCATAATTAGTGATGAAACACGTCCGCTGCGTGTTTCTGACTACTGCCGTCTGTGGCGATAAGCGTTGCAAATTCGTCTTCGATTTGATTCAAAATGAACGGCGAAGTGCTCAAAATGCCGTATTGCAAACGTTATTGGAATGTCCAAGGAACGTGTCGGCTGCGTATACGAAGGAAAATTCTCGCCTTAAATAATGATACTATTTTCGTTTAAAATAGTAAAAATCAAACTTTAAGAAATAGTTTATTTAGAGTAGTTTTCGGTTTATATAGTTGCATTTTTAAATATACATAATTATAATCTAACAATTACAAAACTAAAACATTAGATAAAACCAAGATATAACTGAATTCAGGATTATACCTTAACGAAAGATAGAAAAGATATATCGCAAATCTATGCCACTTTTATAAAAGAATCAGCAAAGTCTTATCTGATTAAATTTTTACGGTTAACCAATTCCTATATTGCTTATAATATTTACATAATCTGAGCACGCAGAGCAAGATTACTCGGAATTTCTACTTTATTTATTTTCAATAGAGTGACTAAATTTTGAACGAACTCCGTCGAAATTTTCAACTCATCATCGCCTTCCAAACGTTCGAAAAGATTTAATGCTGCTTTATGATCGTTGCTGTTCCTAAAAGTAGTTAATAGCATATCATAGATGCTTTGCTCGCTAATAACATGACCGAGGCCGCGCACCGCACGTGCCAAACGCAGTAGCGTCTGTACAGCGCCTTCTTGTCCTAAATACACACAATTTCTTTGTAGCATATCCGCATTTATGCGACATTCTGGATCCATTATAAGACGACGCAGCTGCTGTTCGGTGCCGGACTCAGCCAGAGCCAACAGTAAGGCACTGTTCATATTAATAGCACCATGCACTTGAGTAATGACTTCGGTGACAGTGGTAAGTAAGGTTCGAGCTTCTTCACAGTCTATAGCGAAATGCTGTAAGCTTTCTGCCTGATTGGAATTGGACAATTTCACCAACAGAGTTAGCAGTTCGAATTGCAGCGGAGTGTGTTTGTATTGCTTGGAGAGTTGTTTAAATTCGGCCACAGCGGCACGTATGTCGTTGCGCAGCAAATATTCGCGGACTATGGGTCCGAGTAAAGCATTCTGAGCATTACAATAACGCAGACTATGCAGAAAAGCGAATGTTTCGCGTGTTAGATTCTCCTCCGGTTGTAAGCCTAATTTGGTGCCAAGATGAGCTACATTTGTAAGGAACTTCCAAACATTTTTAGCAACATAGTCGCCGCCAATAATTTTGCTACTCGCAGCTCGTTCTTCAAGAACGCGCTTTGCTGCTTCGAGCTGTTCCTCTTCCACCAACAGAGCGGCGTAATCAATAAGTTTGTGTTCGTCGATCTGAAAACCTGCGGAAAAGTGCAAAATTTATTGAAAATTAGAAGAATAACAGGAGGCAGTTAACCTACCCGGATAGGCCGATTTCACTTTTTGAAGAGTTGCCTCAGCATTTGCCAAGTCTTTTAGTTTTATGTACATATCCAATGTGCTTGCCATCATGCCGGGACTGATCTGCACACGCATCTCGTCGCACATTTTCTTTACTTCCAGAGCACGTTCCAAACGTCCATCTCGCACACACAATTGCAGCAGGCGCCGTAGAACGCCACGCGTATTCATTCCTTTAGCCTGCAGCTCTCTGAGATGGCATTCCAAATCTTCGCGGGACATATCGCGAGGATGTTTGTTAATAGGCGAGACGCTGTCGTTGCCGAGGTCCATAGTCACTTGCGGTAATGAAAGCTGATTGTTGGTCATTTCTTTGAGCAATTTAGGTAGTGCTTCAACGGACGCGAAGTCCGGGAATACTTTGCCTAGATGGCCGGTAATTAGCTCCGCAGCTGACGTTGAAATTGGCAAAGAGAATTTATGCAATTCTGTAACCAGACGATTTAGTACGAGCGGATCATTTCGCAGGTATGTATTGCTGGCCACCACTTCCATTAGAAGTGGACCCACAAAATCTATGTGCGGCTTTTCCGATTTCCTATTGAGCGCTTGTACAAGCTTAGCAAATTGATAGTAGCGTTTGGTGGCTCGTGTGAGTACCGCTAAACTACTCAGTGGATATATCAACTGCGAGCAGTCCAATTTTGACGGATAGATTTGAGTTAATTTGTAGGCTATATCAGGCCTCTGGAGTCCCAAAATGTGCACCAATATAGGCGTAATGACTTTCGACATTGGCACGCCTACCTCACTAAGCGATTTCAGCGCTCGCTCAGGGTCATCTAAAGTCACTGAAAGTCTTGGCAATACATACATAGAAATAGTTTCCTCATCGCATTCCACTTTAAAGTTAGCCATCGTTTTTAAAGTACGCATTATTCCATTCTCGCCCCATCGGTTGAAGTTGTACATCAAGAGAGGCCAGAAGTAATGTGGCCTCAGCTCCTCTTGTTTTGCAAGAATTTCGAGAAATGGTAATGCTTTGGGCGGAGCGTGACGCATTGCAATTTCGGTAGCCACATGAAGAGCGCGAGTATTCTTCCCACTTTCCACCAACATGGAACATATTTCTATAACTTTATCGGATTCGACATGGGCCTGGATAAGTTCATGGAGAAGGAAACCTCCAAAGCTGTCAATGTCTTGATTGTTGTTAAAGCGAGGAGTGGGCAGGCTGCGCATCAAGGTCGTTACAGCATCCAGCTTTCTGAAAAACGAAAATGGATGCAATTAATTCTATGCATGAAATACACCAAAATCGTATTCCATTTTCTTTCTTACCGTTGGTGAACCATTTCGATGCACATACTTTTTAGTGGTTTCGCTATTTCCGGCCCCAGCAACAGTTCTTCGGGCAGCTCGCGCAACCATTTCTCCATCAACTCAAGCCCATATTGACCCGGTACCAGTGCCGCAGTCTTAAGCATATTGAAAAGCTGGGCACTGCTGAAAAGTCCTTGAAATTGCTGTCGCAAATCTACGGCCTCTTCGGGCTGACCATTCTCTAAGTGACCACAGATTAGCATAGTCTGGGTCTCACTGTTAATAGGTAAATTTGCAGCTAACATACTGTGAAGCACAGACTTGCAGGCTTCTAAATCGCGATTGCGTGAATGTCCCAAAATCAAAGCATTGAAAACACGTTCTGTCAAAGGATACTCTTGTGCACGCATATCAGCCAAAATTTCGGCCGCTTGCGTGATATTGCCACATTCGCAGGCTAATGCAATAAGCTTTTCGTAGAGCGATGCATCCACTTTTCCACTCTGACAACGTCTAACTTCCTCCAAAAATGCCCGAAAATCGGGTAGTACATCTCTGTTCTCTCTTCGTACTTCTAGTCCTGTTAGGAAATGTTTTACACTCAGTTGACCATGCTTTTCCAAATATTTCCATATACGCTGAAACAGCAGAGTTCGTTTCTCTGGCGTCTGTGCCGGCATTGAGCTGCCGCACGTGCCAAGTAGAAAAATAGTCTGTTGTTCAGTCAGCAACTGATAATACACATCTGCATCCTGTTCCAGCGCATCCATTAACTTGCACACTAGATCATAACTAATAACATCAAAACGTTGGTAATGTGTTTCTATACGCTGTAACAATCTTTCGATTTTGGGTGAATTGGTTGCATCCGTTGCCGGTTGTGTCACGAAGCTACGTACATTGATTTCGGTGAGTTGTCTCCTGGCCCCTAATTCAGTCATTTGCAATTGCCGGTAGATATCCTCCGCTATTGGAGATCCTGACTTAATTGCATAACCTCTCCCATTTTCCGTGGCCGGCCAATATGTAAGTATTTTGTTCGCGAGACACCGACGCTGAATCCTCCAAATGCTTTGTAAAATTCTTAAACCCATTTAGAGGTATTTTCATTCAACGAATTCAATTATTAAAAAAACACTCGCGGTCAGATCCAAGAAAAGGTCAAAAACAGCTTTTGCACACTTGAGTGTGTTCAGTGTGCAGGTCTAACGAATACGTACCTGACAGCTAATTACTAACAATAATTAACACAGAGACCACACAATTTGAACAAATACGAATTAACCAAAACGAAAAAAGACACTGAATATGGCACATCTCCGAAACCGGTTTGTCTCTAAACCAAACTTGGGAACATATTTACTTTAGACAAGACTCCAATTTTTTTTTTTTAATTTTTTGTTGTTAGTGCTCCTTTTCCTGACCCCAACAAGCCAAAAAAAAAATGTCGCTCTCCCTTGGGGGCGGGGCTAGAGCCCTTTGAAATTTGAAAAAAAAAACCCTTAATATCTCTAAAACTGTAAAAGATATTTAGATGTTATTAGTACCGTTAGAAAGCTAATAAAAATGTCGTTAATTTATGTAAATAACTTTTTATCGACATATTTTTAGTTTTATAAATAAACGCAACTTAAAGTTTTTAATACTATTTTTTTTGATAAAATAATTTTTTCCAAAGAAAAATGTGTAATTAACCCAAGGAAGTATACTAAAAATAAGTTAACATATATTATAAGCTTTCTGAGGAAATTTATTTCATACAAATCGGTGCAGTACTTACGGAGAAAACGCATTTTTAAACGTAAGTATAAACTACCAATTTAGAATTTTACTACTATACATATTTTTAATAATGCGAACGTACTGAGTTTGCACCGTTGTTCAAACGGCGCGGTAGAAAAAATCGCGCGATTTTTTTTCAAAATTTTTCATTTTTAATTCATATGAAAATCTAAAGAAATAGCGCCGTCTATTGTCACTTTGTTACTAACACCACCACAACCATTACGGCAAACATAATGCATAGTACCAGAGACGCATTATTGTAAAAAGGTATAATAAGATAATTTCAGAAAGTAGTTTCTTATCAATTTAAAAACGAGTTTTCTTTATAAATACTGCACCGATTTTAACGAAATAAATTTCTTCAGAAAGCTTAAAATATATGTTATCTTATTTTTAGTATACTTCCTTGGGTTAATTACACATTTTTCTTTGGAAAAAATTATTTTATCAAAAAAAATAGTATTAAAAACCTAAGGTTGCGTTTATTTATAAAACTAGAAATATTTCGATAAAAAGTTATTTCACATAAATAAATGACATTTTAATTAGCTTTATAACGGAACCAATATCACCCAAACAGCTTACATAGTTTCGGAGATACAGACGATTTTATTTGAAATTTCAAGGGGTCCCAGCCCCGCCCCCAAGAGAGAGCGACATTTTTTTTTTGGCTTGTTGGGGTCAGGACCAAGAGCACTAATAAAAAAAAACAAAAAAAAAATATTGGAGCCACTTGCGTAAAGTAAATATAAGCCTTTAATACTTATTCCTTTTTCTCTTTCCAACAAAATGTAGGTTTATATCATATTTATATAACAAAATAAATAATGGACATTAAATTTAGTTTTATTTTATTGATCTATAAAATAATAAGAAGGAAGTGTTGAACAAGTCCAAAGTTTGTATTGACATTTTATCTATCCGTCGTCAAATTATTTAATTGGTCTCTTCTCATGACTATACATCTCCGAGAACTAATGAAACAGAACCGGAAGTAAACCTGTATTAAACATGTCACCAAGAAGAACAAGCAGGGTTTTCACTGAATATACTTCTTGCATTTAGTGTTTTGTTTTGTAAATGTAAACAAGATTCCAACACATCAAACAAACTTGGAAAACAACAAAAGCAAAAACTTCGCGTGAGGTGTTTTCTTCACGAACCTGTCCAATGTTTGCTTCGCCCAAATAGAGCAAAAGCCGAAGGTAGTTAATGTGATAGAATATCGACGGCAACTCCTAAAAGACGTTAATTTTATTCAATTTGGGAAAAAGTAAAAGAAAATCAGTGTGATTTATGGAATTAAACAAAACCTAGTATTAACATGAAGTTTGCAAAGTGGTAAACACAAAAAAACTATGACACGTTTTATAAGCTATTAATTTATAAAAATAGTGACATAACTCTAGTGACCAGAGTGCGAACATTATTGTCCCAACGCTTCAAATTTGGTAAGCAATTTATAATTTTTATAGCATTTAAGTTTTCAGTTGGGCTTGTGAATTTTGTTGTTACACAACAAAAAAACACACCCGAAGAAAGTAACAGAAGTGAAATGTGCTATAAGCATGTGTAGTGCGGAAGAAAGTATTTTTGGCCCATTCCAGTCAATTCTGCCCACTAATCAATATACATACACCCATTCTGATACAACTATTGAACTATGTACAGGCATGGAAAAGAAAATATAATTTTTCAATGATTTCTGATATTAATGATATTTGGATAAATGTTAACTTATGCACGTGTATGTTATAGGAACAAAAAGATAATGATAAATGATAGTGTGCATTCAGCTATGTCTACTTATAGCTGAAAAGCACGTGGTTTTTTTTTCTCTTTTAAGACTTCATTGTTTTTGTGTAAATAAATATCAACACGTACAAAAATCGAGCGGTCGTACTCGCCTTTTCAAAATTAGTATAATCTACGTACATATTTTGTGTGTTTGTTGCTACACGCCAACTCATGATGGTACATACAAACAGCATTGCCAGCAAATATTCTACGTAGCAGAATGGCTGTGGCTAACAGTGGGCTGTCCAGTGTATCTGTTCTGTAACGCTCGTGATTTTCTGTTGTATTACATCCAAAGCACATTGCGGCAGCGGCAGCGACAGCCCACAGAAATTATATAGAGGCTTATGGGTGCTGCCGCTGCCCTGAAAAATAGATTCTATTACAGCCAAAGCATATTGCGGCAGCGGCAACAACAGCACACAGAAATTATATAGAGGCTTATGAGTCTCCGCACAACCAAACTTCGCAACGTCTACAGTCAACTTTTCAGTAGGATTTGACGGGAGCTCTGACGCTAGAAGTTAAGCTGCTAACCCAATGGCTGGATCCGTGACGCGACCCAAGTTACCCTCATTTACGCTCTTCATAAGAGCGACTGTTGCAAGAGAGCTTTTTCTTTGTTTCTACTCAAAACAGAGAACCACGGTTGAATAATTAATTAAATTTTTGTGGCTTTACGGGCGAAAAATTATTATAAGGACGTGAGTGGGGTAGAAGTTGAAAACTAGATGTTTAAAATAAAAACTTGAAATATATCAATTCTTTCAAGTAAAAAGCATGCTTATACTAGTTTATATCTAGTTATCCGTTATCCGTTAAATCATTAAATCATTAAACTGAAATTTATTAGTTTTTTATTAAATAATTATAAATCCTCTTTTATCTGCTTTTTGTGAACTAAAATTAAAAAGGGTTTTGGAACAAGTTAGTAATAGGTACCTTTTTTTAAATGAATTTTTATTATAACCCTAAAACGTGCTTTTTTGTTATAGAACGCACTATCACATTTGCTCAAAAATACAAAACATATCTAAACATATTATATACCGTTTGAAAGGTAATATTATGGGCTATAAAAATTGTGATTCTATTTTATACCTTAATTGTCATTTAAGGAAGAAAAAAGTTATTTTGTAAAACGAATTAAAAATTTTTTTAAAAGTTAAATTATCTCCATAATAGTAGCAGTAATCAAAAAAGTTCTTATTAGATAAAAGAACTGCCCTGAAATATACTTTTAAACGGCGCTAATTTTACGTTGATATCTCAAATCGTTTTGAAGATATAGCACTTTATTTTTTGGCTATCCAAGGCCTATAACTTCTAAACTACACGAGAGTGGTAAAAACTTTCATTACCTTTGGACTAGAGGCGATGAGGGTTATACCCGAAAAATTTAAAAAAAAAATCGGAGCTGGGAACCTATTGTTTACTTATACCAAATTAATTTATTTTATAATTCTATATAACAGTAAAAGCAAAGAAGACATTCTTAGTTAAAAGCGCATATTAACCTTGCAATATTTTACAACAATATTTATTTTACATTTATTTTGTAATTAAAAATAAGTTCAAGACAAAAAACGCAACACTGCTTCGTTCTTTCTTTATTTGACGCAAAAAGCAACATTCTTTAATTGGTTCAGAGAGAAAAGTCGGAATATTTTGTAGTATTCTGCCCGAAGCTCTGCCAAAGCTCTGCCGTGCTGTTTGTGCCTCTCGAGCAAGAAAGCAAAATAGCTCCTCTCCATTTTTCCATAAGAAATACACGTAATCTGCTCTTTTTGTTCTCTCTGGCGCGCTGCAATGCCGTTATGGGTTTCGGCCATTAGAAATCACGAATGCTTCAATTCAATTCTCTCTCTGACGTCGAACTTCCACTCGTTGTTTTTGAGAAATTTTTGTTTTTTTCCGAAAACGTATTGCCACCTTTCATCGAAAAACCTTCATTTTCACTTATGTAGGTTTTTCCTTCGTTTCACCATAGAGTCAGAAATAACAAGAGGCAGTACTGGACCGATTTCTCACTCACTTTTGAGAATTTTGAGCTCTCATTCTCTTCTCCATAACAACTGGCAATTTTTGATGTAGAAAACGCATGCCATATAAATTTTCGGCCGAAAAATTTTTGTTCTCTTCTCGCGTCTGCATTCCAGGTGTTCTTTTTTTGGCTAGCGATGGGTAGAAGAAGAAGAATTTACAATGTATATTCTTTGGGAGAAGACTTTTGAATGCATGTGTTTGTGTCATTTATCGGCTGTGTGTCATTTAGCGTGTGTGTGTATATAGGATAAGCGATGAGCTTTGTGTGGCTTTTCTTGATTTCTCTGATTTGACGACGCTAGACGTCGACAATATTTGAAAACGACAGAGAAGAATGCCTATTTAGCAATAAGAAGAATGTAGCGCAACTGAGATTTTTCTTATTCAAAAATTAAAGAAAAATGTCGGTATGTTCGGTGCTTTTTATCCGGTACAATGAATTAAAATAATTTTTAATAAAAGTTGCCGAATTTAATCCTCGTTGTTAACTTTTTTTATTAAAAGAAAACACTTTTGAACATTGGATAACAATAAACTTTTAATTCAATAAATAAAGGATATATGAAACGTTCAAACATAACAAATGATATATGTAGTGTTATATAAATATATAACATAGTGTTATAAATGAATTAAAAATTATTTTATTTTATTATTTCACATTTATTATATGAAAAATTAAATATTTATTATTAAAAATTTATTATTTTTCATATAATAAATATGAAATTAAAAAATTTATTAAATATTATTTACAAGCAAATAAATATGTTATATTTAATAATTTTTCAAAAAACTTTCAAATATTTTTATAAAATACTATCTCGTTAATCTTAAAAAAATCTTATAATTATTTTAATTTTCAATTTCTCACATCACACAAAAGCCATATTAAGATTTCTGTAACATAAAGAAATCTTGAAATGGCTTTTCAATTTTTAGTTCTAAAAATTTCTAGCTGCGGCACAAGCGCCGACAACCTTGCCAACACACGACCAAAGCATACACAGACGCATAAAATTACCCAACACAAGCCAACAACTGTATGTTAACAAAAGCGTAGAGACGAAAGGGTAAGAAATACGCATCATTGTAACCGCGCGTAAATTTAGCGCGTAAATTTATTTGTATTCTGCGGTTACAATACCGCGATGTGTAAAACTCTCCCTATGTGTTTTCTATAGGAATTTGACGTCACAGAATCGCGCGATGTGTCGCGATTCGATAGATCTATTCTATCGCGCTGCTCTCTTGGTTTTTACTGTCTTTGTTTTTACTCACTCTCAGAAAAAAAATGGCCACCTCTTACCGAAAAACCTGAGGATTTGTTGTTTCACTGCTTTTACTCGTTGCTTTTGTATAGAAAATGTAAACTAGAACCATATGTTTTAGACTTCAAAATTTATTCAAATTTACAAGTAAAAGTTAAATTTACAAAAAATTTCCACAAACTTTTAAAATGCAAATAAAATATGAATGCGGAATAAAAAAAATTCAGCGCAACGGAGTGCTGTACTATCTGTTCTTTCTAGGGAATAAAAATATATTGGAGAAGGACAAGATTTGTAAGGCAATTGGTGAGCGGCTGGTGGCGGCGAAGCAAGCACATGTTTCCAGAAATATGTTTATTCGTCCATACCGCCCGCATCATTGATGCCGTTTGAGTAACTTTGGCTGATTCGGCCTCTTGTTATTTCTTACTCTATGGTTTCACGAAGTGGTGGAAGTATTCACTAATTTTGCTTGTGAGAAGTTTGGTGGAGGAGGATGCCAGGTACAGAATGGTTGATACGTAAATGTAAAATGTGAACAAACTTCGCTAACGTCTGCGTTTTTTATTTAAGGGCGAAGTCAAGCGACAGAGCGACGTTTGACGTTGCGAAGTTGGTTGTGCGGAGACTCTATGGGTGCTGCCGCTGCCCTGAAAAATAGATTCTATTACGACAGCAAGAAGAATTCTCTTTTTTCCACTCAAAATGTTGCCACTTTTCACTGAAAATCCGACAAATTGTATTGAAAAATATACGGAGAGTAAGCTATCTTTAAAGACGAGAGAATGGCATACAGAATACAAAAACAAATAGCTGACTTGCTGTCGCTGCCCTAATGTACTTTGCTGAGCAGCGAGAGAGAGATGCTGTCGCTGCCGCTGCCGCAATGTGTTTGGGCTGTTAATATTTAGTACATTTTAGAGAGCTGCACAAGCATAGCTTGAAGGCTTGGAATTGATATAGCAACATTTTTGCGTTGACTGCAGTGCCTTCCATTTGATTTCGAATCAAGCCGTAACTGTCGGAAGCATATGTGGTAATGTTTTCTGCAGCGTTGACTGACAAACAACGCTTGATTTGAAAGAAAATTTAGGCGCTTCAGACAAACTGAAGTTTTCAAGCTAGCTTGTGCAGCTCTCTAGTACATATGTATTATATTAGTCTTTGGAAAAGCAATAATTTTGAAAATTTTTTAAGTTTTATTCAGTTAACAGAAAGAAGAGTAACAAAATGAGATATTTGATCGTGATTGATTAATTATTGATTGCGTAAATAAATGATTATCAAACGCAAATAAATCATACACAAACATTAGAGTATAGATATATTTATGTATGTATGGATTTGTATACAAATTTTTTCTTTTAACATAGAAATATTCCACAAATTAACATCAATATGTTATTAATTTTGTTCAGAATGTTAATGGAAATAATTATAAACTTTGCACATTAATACATATGATAAAAAGTAGAAAGATATACACAATCGCGAAAAAAATTAAAGTAAGTATTGTATTTGAATAATTAATCAACACTTTCAGTTTTCAAATTATGCGAATAAATAATTGTTGCGCCAAAATCAACATGAATGTCGTCGGTATAACAAAATTTTTGAATTCTCAATACTGGAAAGCTCAAGGAAGGAAAGAAGAAAGGACACTGGAAAATTGGAAGAAAGATACTGAATGAAATGGACGAGAAAGAAGGCGAAAAGCTATGGAAAAGACGCTTGGAAAGCTATGAAAAAGGAACTGAGAAGTTGTGGGAGAGATACTGGAGAGCTATGGTTTAAGGCTTTCTTAAACCATAGTTTTAAGTTTTAATAGTTTAATAGTTTTAACTGTTGTTATGGTTAAAAATTAAGGTTTACAGAAAAGGCCGAAAAGCAACAATGGTCTTTCCTTTCCTTAATAACGAGTGGTTTATACAGGTCTAGTAAATGTTATACCCGATTTATATGCTCATATAATGATTGATCTCCAGGTTGGAGCGTTGTTTATACGTACAAGTATATATACATATACTATAGGGCTGCATTTCACAACACGAAGGCTTGTTGAAGACGTTTTGAAAGTCTGAAGTCAGACAACCCCTGAAGTCTGAAAGTTTCGTGTAGTCAAATCCAGCCCTCTACTATCGTATATGCATCGACCTCATGCGAATATTTTAGCAGAACCGGTTTTAATCAAACCTTTTGACTTTCGCAATTTCCAGAGCCTTCATCATCGCATTCCTGTCAGAAAATTTATCGAACATCAAGAAACCCACAATAATTCTCAATTCGTTTCTTGAGAATTCTTTACATTCTTTGAAACGTGTTGGGTTGTATAAACCCAGAAAGCCTCAACTATAATGAACGTAACTGGAATTAACAAAAAACTAAGAACGTTCATCATCGTTGAGTTTTGACATTAGCTTAAGTTTGCTTAATGCTGCTATAGTTAAACCTTAAGTGTTTTAGATGGCTCTAAACCTGGTCGATTTTTCCAATATCTTCTTTTCTGAGTTTATTTTCCATAATTTCATATTATTTTGCTAAATTGTTTTAAATAAAAACAGTTTTAAAACGAAAACAAATTTTCTTTAAAAGCGAAGGTCAAGTGATTAAAAACCCAAATATGTACATACATATATCAATAACATTAATCTATCTCTAATAAATCACAAACAGAATACTCTAAATTATCATAATTTTGCGGCAATATATTTGGATTTTTTTTAGTCGTATAAATATTTATGTACGTACATACATACATATATCAATAAGTTTTAAATGTTAACAATACTCGTATCTCTTAACTGATTATTAATGAAAACATAGTTTTAAACGAAGAGATCGAAATTTGTTAACTGTATGTGAAATGAAAATAAGCGCTACCCGCCCACTTTTTACTCATCAATTCGAAAGTTACGGGTGTAGGGTATATGAGCTTCGGCCTGGCCGAAATTAATGCTCTTGTTTTCTGTTTTTGAAAAATTTTCGGTATAGAAAAGCGGGCCATAAAAAATAAAAAAAACAAGAAAAATGCAACAATAACAAAAAGTGTTACTAGCACATATACTAACAACCTAAAGAATGTATACGAATTAAAAAACACTTAATGCATTATAAAAACAAACTTGTATAAATAATATGCATACACATACATATGTATGTACGAATGTAAACATTATACGAAAATATCTTCGTTTGCATATATGTACATACGTACATACATACATTTTCTATATAGTTCAGATTATTTAGCCATTCGTTATCACGATTATGTTAAATTATTACGCATCTAAAAAAACTTGTTAGCATTGTTGACAACAAAAAAGAGCAAAGAGCACGAAAATATAGAAGCGAAAACTATAAAAAATTAGATTAATGTGAAGAAACAAATATGCTAAATGCATTAATTTATTAATCAAAAAACTTTTTAATAAAACTTTATTGAATTATTAAATGTTTAAAATCAAAAAAAAACAAAATATTTGATATGAAGAAATATTTGACTCGTAGGTATATATGAGTACATACATATATCTATGTACGTACATATTTCTGTTATATAACAATCGTACAGAATTTCATTTAATCATTTCTACAATTTTTAAATATTGAAGGTTTATAAAAATGTGTATTTATTTATTAATAATAGACTTTATTTTAATGACAGCCAGATGTTTCTGTTTTTCTATTCTTATAGACATATGACTAAAAAATATATTAATTTGGCTTTGAAATATGTACACTTTTTTAAGACTCTGCTTGTTACACCAAAACTTTCTCAATTATTCCCCAAAAAACGTGTTCGTTGTAAGAATTTAGTGTTCTCCACTTTGAAAAAGTTGACAACCCTGCTTGAAAATGGTCATAAATAGCATTATAAATGATCCGCAAATGAAAAGGGATAGAGCTGATATTTGAGATTTTTTCCAATATTTTCTACACAGAAGTCAAAGAGAACAGTTACAGAGTTTTTAACAGTTATTTTCTGTTGAAAAATTAATCAAAACCTCTCTTTACCTCTCCGCACATACTACAGTCAACCCTCCTACAACGCGTTTCGCTGCAAAGCGATTCATAAATTGAGACAATTTTTCTCACAACGCCATTTTTTTCCTACAACGCGATTAAAAAAAAATTTCTTTTTAAAAAAAATAACTTTTCTCGGAATGTTTAAAATTTGACATTGGTTGTTTTATATAAATTTGTAAGTACAAAATTTACTTTACTCCATTTTTGAATAAATAATACACATCAACATTTTTTTTAATATTTTAATTTTTAAAAATTTGAATTTTTATTTAGTTCTTAATTTTTAAAAACGTGAATTATTTTGTTTGGTTTTATTAATTTATTATAATTTTATTTAATTTAATTTAAATTAAAAATACGTTTAATTAATTTAAACGTATTAAAGTTTCATTTTACTAATTTCAATGCAGTTTTTTATACTTGGAACCTAACCCCCTTTTTTCTATAGAGTTCATGTCTCTTACAACGCGATTTCCTACTACGCGACGTTTTCTAAGAACGTATCTGTCGCGTTGTAGGAGTGTTGACTGTACTAGTCGTCAATGTTAGGTCGTAGCGGAGAGACATTGTTGTTCTCCTGTTGATGTTAATTAATTAACAAGACATTAAAAAAAATGTCCTGTTAATGTTAAAAAGAAATCACGTGATTAAAAAGCTAAAATAAGTAGAAGTTCCTCTCAATACGTTTGTAGTTTTTTTTTTGGAGATTTGTTTTTTGTTTTTTTTTGGAGCAGCAACAATAATTTTAAAAAATATAAACAGCACATGCAAGATTTATTATTTTTTTTGTCTACTATACTTTTGCATTTTTAAATATTCTATTTTTCTTCATATTGCTTTTCCTTTCTTACCTCTATCATTCACTCTCCCTTCGCTGTCTCTGTCTTTCTCTGCCTCTCTACTTAGGTGTTGGTTCAACAAGAAGTTCTCATTCGCCCTACATATTTCTAACATACATTCATACACGCAAATGTCTGTTACTATTGTCTATCTATACTTGTCTTGTCTACACATAGTATGACCATGTAGAAAGAACAATTCTACTGTCTAAGAAATATACAACTGAAAATAATAATACTCTTAAATAATAATAATAATAATAATAATAATTAGAATATTAAAGTAAACCATAATAACAATAACAATAACGACAACAGCTAAAACAATGTCAACAACATTCGAAGTTCGAAAAGTTTGTAAATAAAAGGAACTAGTGTGGTACCAATGAGTCGTATTAAATTTCTCTCTCTTTTGGCTGGCCTCTCTTTCTCTGTCGCTCTCTTCATACAACTGTCGTTTTGTAGCGTTGGACACTCAGCACATGGTTGCCAAAAGTTTACAATCGTCATTTTGATGACCAAGTCGTAAATTCAATGCAATATATTAGGTGTGTCCATATATTTATAAGAAATTTGAAATCAATACACAGAGGATAAAGCTCTTGAGACTTATACATTTTTCCACCATGCGACCTTTTTATTTCCCCAAAATACGATATCATTTCACAAATAGATTCGCAATAGATTTTTTAGGTGTTGTCGACAATTTAAGTTTTCATGGTTTTAACAAAATGGTATCTCGAAGATAATTTGTTTTTAAATGTGATATAAATATATGTAACTAAAAAACACATAAATTAAAATATGTAAATTAAAAATTATATAAATTAAATATTAGTGTTTTCTTCTAATATTCTTTCACGACTGTGTGTATCTGGTAATGCGATAAAAACATGACATAATGCGGATTTTGTATGTCATGCGGATAATCGTGCAGGTGACATCTCATGTATTTCGTGCCCGAAAGATTTGATGGCATACGCGACTCGTATTTACGTAACATATATGTATCTTTTTTTATATTTTTTTGCAAATAATAATAATCGTATACGAATTCTCTACAATAAGTTTAGAATATTTTTATATTCTAAACTTGCATTCGATCCTTTGGCCGAAAGAAAAACACGTATTCTACTCGGTTACAGAGATACAAAGTATATTCGAAGCACTATACACGGATACAAAGTTATATGTACATACTTTGCATCCGTGTTAATCAGACGCAGATTTGTAAAAGGGTTTTTGTAAGTGACAAACAGGAGGATCTCACACAGGAACAAGAGGATGTCCTTTATGCTAGAGGACACAGTTTTCTAGTGTGATAAACTGGCTTCGTAGAGTTTTGGCTTCACCCCATCACCGATTAAATAAGGCTTCATTTCAATTATACTTCTACATATATTGTGGCTATATGGATATCTTTTTCAAATCTTTGAAATCATTTTTGCAATATCTCATTTTGTTAGCCACTACTGTTTCTTTGGCTGCGCTCACTCTCTTTTACAGTAAAAGAAAGAAAACAGCAAAAAATATATACTTGAATTGTGTATAACCAAAGAACATACTCGTACAATATGTTTTACATTGTACAACGCATGACAGCAGCTGACTGGGTTGGCCGACTGTTGAGCAAAAAATTCAAATATCACATCATACAAATGCGTTTATATTCTAGTATAGAGGCCGCTATACTAGAGGTACTCTCTTAAGTCCGACTAATGAACGGACTCGGTACCAAAAGTGTTTACGAAAAATAACCGGGTGCTGAGATTGTGTTATTAAGAGCGGATGAGATAAAATGTTGTTAGAGTTATTTGTAAAAAACAGAGGTGGAGACAAATGAATGAATGCAAGAACAGAAGATAGTGTGAATTCAGTAAAGATGATAAGCATTTTATTTTTATATGAATTTAAAAAAAAAGATAAGAGTACAGTTTACAGAAATTGTATTCAATTGTTGTAGTTGTTGCTTTGTTTTTATGGTTATTAAAATTAATGATGATGATGTTGTGAAATTGATAATTGAAACTTGCGTTTTCTTTACTTGTTCCTACAACACTTTGTTGTAAATTTTAAAAGAGTAGTAAATTTTTTAATTATTGACTCATTCATTCATTTTATAAGTATGTTGTAATAGATATATATGCATGTAGTATGTACATACTATATACATATAATTTATATATACAGTATATGCATATATGTACATTTATTTAGGCAATTATTTGTGCTTTTAGAAAAATTACTTTTAGAAATTAATTGATTGTTAGTAAGAAAAGAGAGAATTTAATTGATTGTAAATACGAAGCTAAAATACTGTAAAGGCCAATTCACACGATCATTGTTATACGGTGATATTTATATTGATGTCATTATTATTCAATCAAATTAAAATCGCTGACTATTCAAATTTACTTTTGTTTTCAATATAGTCGTATTAAATTATATTTCAATATTTCCCTCGATGAGCAATATGTACTTTTTGTGCCAATTTTTATTCTTAAAAGGGCTCAATCTATTTCGAATAAGTTCTGACAGAAGTTTTAAATATTTTTTTAATATTACTTTGGCTAGGTTAATTACTATTACCTTTCTGGCTAGGTTAAATTCTAGAAATAAATGGAAATCGAGTGGCTGTTTTAAGTTTCTTCCTTCGCCTTTTTTTCGATATATACGAATATCATCGGCAACATAATTATGACTTGGTTTTCATTTAATTAATACTTAATTATATTATATTAAATATTTAATAATTTTTATTTAGTCATTTTCCACACAATTTTAAACTTCTTTTATAATTATTTCATTGCTATAAATTATTTCATTTCTCAATATATTTATAGTGTCTCTTTTGCGATTTATTAATTTTTTTACAATTTAATTTCCATCCTTTTTTAGTAATCACTGTACATAGTATTTGAATTTTTTTAAAGAGAAAGAATTTCTCAGAATATAGAAGCTTTCTCTCTTACTCAAAATGCCTCTTTACCGACAATTTACTAGTGTATGACCGGGAAAGCAATAAGAATAAGAATACTTGAAAGAATTACCGGTACAATGGCATTGTGTTGGAGTCTACTAACAAAAAAAAGGTTGATTGGTGGCGGGAAGAGAAAGGTATTCTCGTTAGGCGCACGAGTACACTGGTATTGTTTTCAGTGGAAATAGCATTTAAATTTTTCAGCTATAGAATTTCTTGAGTAATGTACGAAAATGTGTACACATTTGAAAATATTATCGTATGTAGAACTTTCGAATTTAATTGGATGAAGCAATATTTATAAATCTTCTCTCCAAACGTAAAATCTTTTTGCGATAATGATAAGTTTAGGAAGCTTACAAAATAAGCACATGTATGCTTCAGGAAAATGATTACTGTATCCATATTTGGAGGCTATAGAAAAGAATAACTAAAAATTCGTATGATGTGAATCTATTTTGTGAAAAAATACAATCTCTTAAAAGCAAACCTTTTTCCCTTATAAAATTAGAGTTTTTGGGACAAGGCTTTCCAGAACTTTTACAATATAAAACAAAACTAAACATTCAGTAAAAATTTAGACTCGCTCCGTCCCATATTAGTTGTCTATATTTGTTATGTAAATTTTGTCCCGATATAATTGTCATATTTATAAAAAAGAGAAAACAGGTAAAACGAATTTTCCATGGTCCGTAAAGCTATTTCCACTGCGTCAATTAATTCGTCAATTAAAATTGTTTGTGGCTTTCTGATGTTGCAATGATTGCATCGCACTAAAAAATCTGAGATCCAAAACAATAATTTGATAGATTACTGTGTTGCTGCAAACCATACCAACCTAATATCTTTAAATAAAAGTAAAATCGGCAAGTTAAATCAACTATAGCGATAATCAGGACAATATACAGATGTGACAACTACTTTAGCACACACTTAACTTTAAACATTTTTATACGACGAATAAAACTATTTCGTCTTTTTTCTTTATCTTTTCTTTTTATACCCCGATATACACCCGAAGGGATGGGGGTACATATATTTACTCTGTTCCTCCGTTTGTAACGCATTAAGGAGGTGTGGTAGTAGGTACAGAAAGGTATATATTCGATAACTACGGGCTTCGGTCATGTCGAAGTTAACGCTCTTGTTTGCTTATTCATTTATTGGGTCCTTTGATTTTCTGGAATTTCTGGTTTGTTAATTTTTGTCCATCGTACACTACAAGTCTCCCTCATTCTTTTATGATTCTCCTTGTGTTTTTGTGCTTTTGCTCCTCTCTGTCCACTAATAAGTTTTATCGCTAAAAACTGTGTACTTGATTCTCTTCACCAGTTTTTTTTGCCGCAGTCCCTCCCTTTTCATATCAAAAAAGGCGATATGATTATTGTAGAGTGACTCATAAATCGGGTTTGCTGTCCATAATTACTCCTAAAAGCTTGTGTTAATTTTTGGAGAACAAAAACCAATTCTCTTTTTAATGTTGTTTTTGTTTGCTTTGTATTTGCTAACTTTAGATGACATACATTCTTAAACAACACCGTTCGTAAACGTCAGCAAATAAGGAAATAAAAAAAACTAAACCAAAGACAAAAAAAATCGACCGAGAAAAACGTGGCTGGAAAGCGTTTAAAAACGTAAAAGATGCGCTCACTCACTCTAACTTCTGCCTTGAGCTTGTGTTATATCAACAACAGAATTCCAAGTTTTTGTTGTTTCAAGTTTTGTAGATTATTGTTTATCATGCTTGCACTTTTTAATTGTTGTTGGTTTTTCTGGTTGTTGTTACTATCCTTTTTTACTCTCTTTCGTTGCTTGGTTTTGTGTTCACTATAAATAACACGCTCTCTTATTCTCTTCTCAATATTTAGCGAAAAAATTAATCTCTGCGTTTAATTCGCTTCGGTTTATTTTTATTGAAGTCTTCTTCTTTAGGCCCATTGTTTAAGCACTCTTTCTCTCTCTTTCGCTCCCTGACTTTGAGACCTCTGCGCGATAGCAATGGTGTCGTCTGTGATTTGGCAGTGGCGTATTTTTACTCGATTCTCTCTGGACGACGAATACGAGCTACTGCTCTCTCGTTTTCGTAGTTGTTTTACTTGGACACATTTTAAATTCAGTACAAAAAGTAGAACTGTGTATAAACAACTAAAACAAAAACACCAACTACAACAATAATAACAACTAAGAAGTATCTTTTTTTCTGCAACGTGTTTTGCTTTTGTTTCTTGCTGCGGTATCTCGGTACTTCTCGTACTCGCATCTTGTCGTCGTAATTTGTTTTGTGCCTTCCAAGCAGACGGACGGAGTGTAAAATTTTTCCTCAAGCAATTAAATAAAATGTTTGAAAAAAGTTAGTTATTAGTTTAAATAGTGTTGAAAACAATATGATAATTAAATTGAAATAGACTAAAAATATCTTAATTGACTAAAAATATCTTAATTGACTGACATTATCTGAAAAAGTGTTGAACACTTTAGTGAAAACTTTTACTTATTTTTCAGCCTAAAAAAAAGTTGACTTTTGTACTGAAAAATTTCACGATTTCAATTAAAATTACTGGCAAAAAAATTATGTGAAATTAAAAAAAAAGAAAAGTGAATATTTATGAAATAAACCTACAACGTTGTACTACGTAATTCTTAAGTTTTTGGTTCGATTTTTTCGCAAAGTGCAAATTGAAAGGAGCAAAAAAAGAAAAAAATACAGAAGAAAAGAGAAGAACAAGTAAATCCGCTTATAGAAGAAGAAAATCATTTACTAGTAGCAGTGACAGTGGCGGTGGTAGCGGCATCGCCAGCGCTACAACAACGCTGTCATTAGAAGAAACTGTGTTAAAAAATTGTAAAGAAAAAAGCTCAAATAATAATGTAAGTACATAGTAAAAAAGTGAAGAAAAAAGGCAAAAAGAGATTGAAGGATGGGGAAGGGAAGATCTTATGCAAATATAAAGGGAGGATCTCGTATGTATGTCGCTGAGAAAGAGAAGAGGAGAGAAAGACAGAAAGAGAGAGAGAGAGAGAGGAACTAAATAGTGCCGATTACTAGCGTAAAGCTTTTTGAAAACTTTATTGTATAGAGCTAGAGTTTCAAAAGTTGGATTAACCATTATTTTTTTCAGAATTACCTAAAATTAATCTTATCTTAAGCTTCAATTAGACTAGACTTAACGTGACGAAGGAAGAGAGAGAGAGAGAGAGAGCTATCTTGCGGCGGCCACTGTAAACGATTAGAGTGTACCAGTGTGCCAGGCTTGGGAAATGCATTTGCTAAAATGGTATCGAATTGTGCAAGAAAATGTATTTTTTGCGCAAAAAGTACTAAAATTATAAATTACAAACAGCTATAATTTTTTAAGTACGAGTATTTTATTAAATAACTTTAATTTAATAAAAATTATAACGTTGAACGTAGTCGTTTTGGGTGTAAGAGTAAATTTTGGGTGTGAAATTTTGGATGATAAACGTGGATGGATTTATATGGGATTTTTTGAATATCTTTCCGATGGTGTACAAAGATTCTACAATTGCGGTCGTTTAGGGCTGGGTGGTAACCAGTCTCTCTTTGGAGTTATCCAAATGGGCCGTGTGTAATATCAAATTAAAGATCTTGCTCAGTGTTATCAAATGGCGTATTTATTCAGTGCGATTCTTTTTAGTGCATTTTATTGAAGCAAGTTATTAATTTTAAAAGTTTTTTTTTAACATAGAACTTATGCTCGTTTGCTTTTACTTTTTCTGTAACAGTAAACTTGTTACAACTCGTTTTCACAGAGTTGTACATTCAGTTTATTCAGCAGAACACTACAAAGTTGCAAATATGTGTGGGCATAAAATATTTAAATAAGGAAAAAAGTACTGAAAAAAGTACAAAATACCATACTATACCAAAATACCATATAGCGGTTGGTACTGGTATTCTCCAACACTGGTGTATGCACAGTACCAGCGGCGGCTCTCTTTTTGTATAATATTATGGGATCATTTCTCCGCTCTTCGCCGCTAACAGACAGCAGCGTGATTGATTTTATGCAACCGCGCCGCCCGCCGCTCCGCCCCTGGTGCTTTGAGTAAGAGAGTAAGCTTACTCAAATCGTAACGTGACGGTCCGTATGAATCTATTAAAATTTTGTCTCTCTGTTCCAGCTTTTAGGTTAAATTTTGAACCGTTGGAGGAGAGACCTATGAAAAGGGCAAAAAGAAGGAGAAAGTGCAGAAAGAGAGAAGGATTTTTAACATTTATTAATTTCTGTACGACTGTTTACTTAAAATGTTATAATAAAATTTACAATGTTTAAATGAACAAAGTAATTTTCGTATCAAGTACGAAACAGTAAAAATTGTACGAGAATAAAAGTCATCCATTCATTGTGAGAGAGCATTTACACAAGTAAGAGCATTTACTTCAGTCTTCGAGCTTCGGCCCCGCATACCCTACACCCGCATTTGATAAAAAATTGCAAGGGTAACGCTCATTTTCATTCAATTTAAAGATAGTAATTTTTGTAAATTTTTGAGTTATTAAGTCATTTACAACACTGGTTTTGTCAAGAAATACCACCATATATGGTATAGTATACTAGTCACCCCCATTTTTTGAAATAATTAATACGGTAATACGGTAAACGCAAGTATTCATGTTTAACACTAATTAAAGAAATACTAACTAAATGGTATTCTATAAATGGTTGTTATCGTGTTTGATATGATGTGATGAAACTACGCCATAAAAAAACTTATCGGGACAATTGTAAACTATGCTTTATACTCTTGTGAACACGAAATTTTTATTGTTTCTGAAAGTTCGTTAAGTTTTCCGACAGGTTTGGTTGATGATGGATTTTGGGACGAATTCCCGTCATACCATGTCAAGTTTGATTTGGTGGCAAACCGGTAGTGTTCCTTTTAATTCTGTTTGGTCCGTCGTTTTAACATTTTTTGCTACTTCAATTATTTTAACAGAATTATGTTTTGTTTGTTACAAGGAAATTTTATTGTACCGCAACCGTAGTTGTTGTGCCTGTTTGTCTCGATTGGCTACGTTTTTAATACGCACTTTGATAATTTTTTGTTTGATTTTTGGTTTAGTATTGTACCTAATGTACCTAATTTCAATGTATTTATTCGTGTTTAATTTCTTTGTAAATTGAAGTTATTAAAAAAAATAATACTTCGGCAGCACTTTATCAATTTTTCATCACATTTTATTGGGTTTAAGCGGATTTCTTTATACATATATACACGACTCTTTCTCTGTCTGCTTCTTTCTAATATCTCCTCTCTTTTTAACTCAAAAAAATCTTCTTTTTCTGCACTCTATCTTATATGTATTGCGTTCTTTCTGTCACTTTTTTTTCAATGCGTTATGGCTTCAATTATTTTTTCCCCCGGTCTCCATATTTCTCTCTCTCCTCTACGTTTTCTCTCTCTCTCTCTCTCTCTCCGTTCTTTCTCTCATTGCGCTCTTTTTTTTTGCTACATTTTTTCTTGGTGCTCTCTTTCGCACGCTTATATTGCGCTCTTATACCTTCATTACGCTGTTTCCTACTGGGCTTTTTTCGTTGACTGTCTTCTCTCTCTGAGTAGTTGCATTTGTTAGTACAACAATTTACAAATACAATAAAATGTGTCATCAAATGTCATCGTTTTTGTTGTTGCTAGTTCTACTATTATAGTATTTATTATAACGACTAAAACGAGCTATAATTATTTGCTTGACTTTCCTTTTTTGTGTCCCTCAATGAGCAAATTCCTCCTCCTTTTTTGTTATTCTTCCTTTGCAAAAAAAAAACACCCATTTGGTGATTTCCCTTTTAGACAAATTTACACAAACCTTTTGCCTTTGAAAACACCAATCAATTATAAACTTTTCTGAAACCTTTTATATGATTTGATTTGCCGGAGTATAGTTTTTACAAGGAATTTAATTGTTTCCTCAGGGGTCGATTCCGTCCTTCAAGGGGTCCATGTCAGTGGAAAATGAAATTGGGTTGCATGAGATATAAATGGGCCACTTATATACTACGCCCACTATACGCCCACTTATATACTATAACATATAATGAGGTGTTTGGTGGTATTGTAGATAAGTTAATAGATCAAAATGTACTCCCTGTGTTGTCCGCCCACTTTTTATCACTTCGACAGATGTGGGTGTAGGGTATATGAGCTTGTTTATGTAAAAATGGTATCATAATTGATTTGCATTTTGTCCCATTTTAATTAGTAAACATACAATTAATAAAAATATAAAACTTGGTATGTATATCTTTATATTAAAATTGTTTGACTGTATATTAAATTATTAGCTCCCTGTTAGCACTTAATAAAAACCTATGAACTTGTAAAAGCTCAATATTAGAAAAACCCAAAACAAAAAAATCAGCACGTGGTCTACGAGAAAAAAAAGTTTGGGGACCTATCATATAATCAATTAATAAATAAAGAGTCAGTTCTACCCTTCAATCTATCATTCTCCATTTTTCTCTTTTATTTCCACCTCTCTGTCCTTTTATACAGTTCTCTCTCTCTCTCTCTCTCTCTCTCTTTCTCTCTTACTTCCTCTCTATCTGTAAAGCTCTCTCTTTACGTCCCTCTCTCTTCGTCTTTATAATCCTCTTTCACTCTATCTAGCTCTCCTCCCTCTCCATCTATTTTAGAAAGTTGTCTTCACGTTGGAATTCATTGCACTAAAATGTTTTCAGTGTTCCTGCGAATATTATGGCGTAGTCTTTGTCGTTTCGGCAAATCAAAATACTTTTAAAATCTATTAAAAAAAATTTAAGAATTAATTTAAAACCAAAACTATATGATGTTACTGCACATACTATACCTACTATACACACTAACTACACACATTAATTACGTATGTACATTTTTTGCGCATTTGCTGTTGTTGTTTTTTTTCTCACTAATCTGTTTGCGTGTGGTTTTCACAAGTTTTTGTTTTTAATTTAAAGAGAAATGAAATACCTTTTTAATGATCTGGCAAAGTTACAATAAATAAAAGCAATTCACCATCAACAGTTTGACCGGTGGAAAAACAAAGAAACAAGAAAAACAATCATAACAACTACAATAATATATTTTTATAAACTAACCCAGAAGGAAAAACTGAACGTAGTTCTGATGGGAGATAAGTAACGAGTGCTTTAGAGAAAGAGAGAGAGCAGACGATATTTAATAATTTAAGCCCAAATTACATGTGCAGATAAAACGCATGCAGCACTGCTTGATTTACTGTAGTCAAAATACATGTGCAGATGATTTTTTTTGACATTTCTATGCATTGTTTATTTCAAATACAACAACAATGCAAGCAGAAAGAGTAATTACAATATAATGTAAAAACGAAACGCAAACGAAATTTTGTTTCTCTAGTCAGTGTGTTTCGTAGTTTATCGTGGATTTGACAGTTAATCCATTGCGAATACCAACAATACTACGAAAAGCACAAAAGAGAACGCGATTTCGTTTACGTTTCGTTTTAAGTGTTTGGAGTCGAAACGTTGGAAACAGCATTAAATTTCTCTCTTTACAATTTGCTGCGCAGAAAATATTAAATTGAGACATCAGGCAGAACATTTCGCTAGACAGATTTTTCAAATTCTCTCCCGTGTATTTCAAATGTATTTTTTTTCTGCAATCAGAATATCTGCACATGTATTTTGGGCATAACTTTGTATCCAACAACAATACATACTTGAAAATAATGAATACGTGTATTTTTTTGAAAGAGTACAGGTATATTTAATTGAACCCAGATGAATTCTATTAAATATGAATTAACATACAAAATACTCGTACAAACGAAATTATTTAACTCTTTCTCTTTATACTAGTCGATTTAAATTTTTATTTATTTGTGTATAATTTATTTATACAAAATTAGTATTTATTTGTATGTCATTTATTTATACAATAGATTAATTATTTTCTTTAAGCAAATACTTAACGCAAGCCATACACACGTCGTACATTTGACTCCGTCAAAGTTGATGTACATTTGTGTCTGAATTCTTAGTTGATTTGAGAAGAAAAAAGAAAAGAATTTATGCTCTGGTTAACACTCAAGTTATTAACCTACCTTAACTATTAACGTCTTTCTCTTAAATAAACTTATTACCAGCCTGTTTTCTGATAGAGATAGGTACATTTTTTAGAGATACTTGCGTCATTGAAATTGAAAAATGTCTACGTACATAAATTAAATCCATATAAGTATTGAATTTAGTTACTTTGTTGTTATATACATAAGTTTTTTTCTTACTGATTTAAAGACATTCTGAGTTTGCACGAGCCAATCATAGGCGTCATATGCAAAGTTTCTAATGTTGTTGTGGTTGTGAGTGTTTTTTTTCTTAGCGCTGTTGCTGTTGTTGCTGTCCTCCAAGTCCTCGTTGTTATCGTCATGTACCGGCGCACTTAGTTCGAATGCTCTTTGTGACGCTATCAGTTATTAATTAAATTTTGTTCAGCCATTTTAAATATAAACATTTTAGGTCGGCCATAATTATTTCTTTTTTACGTTTCTTTTATTATTGTATTATTTTAACTAAAGATTTAAAAAATATTTAATTTTCCTCGCTGTTTGTTTCCTCTTAACTCTCTTTACTTTGTCTTGAGTAGATAATTAATAATTTCCTTTATATGCTTGTTATATTACTATCATTGCGAACGGTACGAAAACAAATAAAATAATTGGAATCATGCTTATGTAAACTTTTAGAAATAAAAATTTTAATTTTATTTGATAATTTTAATATGTACGTATATTCTTGTTTGCCGGTGTTTTCATGCGATTGCTTTCTGTGCCCTCTCGCCGGATGGAATTGGGTTGGGTTACACACACTTGCCCATTGTTTGTCACTGTTGCGATTTCATCACTAATCGGAGTTGCTAACTCGACATGCGATACATATATTTGTATAGTCCGGAAATAAATACCGTCACCAATATTAAATATTGAAAAATTTTTTCAATGTACCATAATAAAGTTTTTTAAATTTAAAAACGAATAATATTTTTGCTGTGTCTTTAGTGAATTTATTAAATTTTAAAAGCAGAATTTTTTTGTAAACGCAAAGAATTTATCGATCAATAAAAACAGTTTTATGAATTATACTTATAAAATAAAACACTAAACAACAAAAAAAAATCAATGAGAATTGATGATCTAATACTTAATATATAGGTACATATAAAAGTATGTATATACTTGTATGTGATATATGTATGCATATGTACTATTTCTCTGTATTTATAAATATTATTTTGTTTGGAAGCCGGCAAAGCAATCTGTGAAATAAAACAGATAGAGAGGCAGATAGACAGACAGACAGACAAGACAGACAGACAGGCAGACAGGCAGACAGGCAGACAGTGTGAGGATAGCCGAGAGGACAGAGCAGAAATAAACAAAACCCTTCACCTCGACATTTTTATTCCTTTAAAAATTTTTGTTTTCTTTGAGATGCGGAGGTACCCGGTGTTCCTTACTCCTCGTCCATTGATGTTGCATTCCTGCCATACCAACGGCGAGTGTCATCGATGAAATACCGCAATGTGGCCTGACAGAAACTTCTATAATTTTTTTTATATGAAGTTTGTGTTACGCCATATAGCGGAGTTTCATCGATGGCACTTCTATGGGAGTGTGAGTAGGACCTGAAAATCAAATCGGTACCGGTGGGAATTATGAAGAAAATAAAAACGCATGACAGTCAACGAATTTGAATGGACCGTGGTGGTCGGTCGGCGGACATTGATTAACAAAAATCGTAAAAATTATTGAAGTGAAATTAAAGAAATTAAAATAGTTTTCGAAACACAAAAAACTAACAAAGAAGGAAGATTTATGATGTCCAAAAACAGGAAGAACAAGCAGAAGCAAACGAAAAAGCAAAACTAAAAAAAAAAAAAAATGCAAAAACGATTTAGTATTTTGTAAAAGAAATTAATTAAGCTTCGTGTATTAAAAAAAAAAAAAAAAAAAAAAACCTGGATTTAAATTAACTTTTTTAAAATATGAGAACAATTCTATCAATACATAAAAAGAGCTAAGAAATCAAAAAAAAAAAAAAATACGCCGCTGCCTACAAAAACCAATTTCTTCAATAAATAATCCAGAAAAACAAAGAATTTATGAAAGCAGCAAAAATTATGTCTTGCAGCAACAAAATACTGCCAAAAATTTCAGCGCTTCATTGGATTCCCTTTTCAAAAAGCAGATATCTATTAATTAAAAGAAACAACAACCAACAACAAAGAAATAATATGAACAATGTTTTACAAAAAAAAAAAAACAGCGTGGCTCCTTTTTAAGCCACATTTAGAGAACATGGAATGGCATCATCATATTATTCGTTCGATTTTATCATTAGACACTAATAAATAACTGCGATTTTGTCAACGTAGCAGCGCCATCAAGTAATATAGCAGGCGACTTATGCAACAACAACAACAACAGTGTGCGTTCTTGTATAACTCAACACGGAACAATACCACCAACACCAACAACAACAACAACATCAACTACTACCGCCGCCAGCAGCGCTCCAGCGCTAGTAGGACTATAACGTAAAGACAGGTAAAAACTGCGATTTTGATAACGTAGCAGCGCCAGCAAGTAATATAGCAGGCGACACAACCAACAACAACAACAACAACAGTGTGCGTTCTTGTACAACTCAACACGGAACAATACCAACAACAACAACAACGTCAACCATACGTTACTCCTACGCCCATTACATACCAAGAGAAAAGAGAAGCACGGAAATTGACCAAAATAAAAAATTTTGTAAAAATTTTGTTGAAATAACCATCATCATAGAAAACTTCGATCAGTAAGACCAATCGTTAAATTTAAGTCAAAAATTCCATTAAATTATATTGTAACAATTTTTACAAGTTAACACTATTTCAACATTGTAACAGTAATAATATTGTTTACATATTAACATTGTAACAATTTCATTGAATTTTTTTTAATATTTGAGAATTTTGCAGGATACAACCAAAAATTGCTGGTCACGGACGTAGAGCTCTTCGCCCTGGTAATTAGAGAAATAACAAGGTAAATATCGACCCGATATTACAAAACAAATTTTTTTTTTGAAATGAAATGAAATTGAATGAAATGAAATTGAAAAGTAAAATTTTTTTTTCTTCTTTATTTGTTATAGAACAAATTAAACAATAATTAACTTTAATTAACTTTTTCTTTAAAACGAAATGAAATTAAAACAAATTTTTATACTTGAATAAACATATTCTATACTATCAAATAAATAATAAAAAATTATAAATGAAATAAAAATTGAAAATTAAATTTTAATTGAAATTAAGTTTATGGGCATGATCCTATAAATATGAAATAAAAAAAAAAAAAAAATTCTTAAGTGAACGGTTCCAGCCCGGCACACTCCACCATGACGAAATTTCGTAAGTCTCGGTAATAAAAATTTTCTTTTTTTTTGTAACGTGGTGCAGAGGATGCTGATTGGGGAAATGAACCCCCCCACACCCTGAGCAAAGCCGGACCGAGCAGCCTCAGCCACATCCTAACCATCGCTGGCACCTGTACGTTACAAATTGGCGCCCAACGTGGGGCCCAATGCTTTGATGACTTGGATTGCAGGAGATCTCTCCTACCTTCTGACTCATTGACGATATTGGGTACCTAAATCTCTTAAATAGTTTTTTTTTAAAATCATCAATGGATTGTCGATGGCTGAACATTTTCAGCGCGACCCGGTTGACTAATTAACTTGTTGGTATGACACTTGAGTTTACCACGAAAGAAAAAAAAAAAAAATGAGAAACCCAATGTTTATCGAATGTGAATTTTGTTAGGTCATCTGGCTAGAGATCTTGAGAAGAGGAATCATAACTGGTCAATATCAACTCGCTAGGTGACCATTGTAGTATATCTTTTTGTAAATATTTTTTTTTAATGAATCGACTTTAAAGTCGTCGCTGGATTGTCGGTGGCTGAACATTTTTGGCGCGACCCGCTTGACTTAACGCTAGCGATTGTATGGACATGTGGCTATACCGCAGCAGAGAAGATATATTAAACTGTAAAGTTTTTACCCTTGGTTTCAAAATTTTTTTTTTACACATATATACTAGACGCTCGACGACTCGCGTTGATGGTGGAGTAGGGGTTTGAATTAGCCTGTGCTGGCTGGAACCGGTACACTTATAACTAAAGACATCATACACTTTATCCTACATATTTATTCAATACATTTATATCTAAATTTTACCACTTATATAGAATCTCATTTAGATGAAATAAGTTATATTTTACTTGAAGATTTTTTTTTGATAAATCGGAAAATAATATAAGGCTTTAGTGAGACCAGTGTTAATTAGGATTAAAGGTCTTGATTTTGTTTTAAGAATAGTGGCGAAGTAGGTTTTGTTCGCGTCGCTGTTCCGATAGTTCACTTTTTTTTTTCTTTTCTCTTTCCTCGTCATAATGTCGGTCCAACGTAGTCCACTCGAATCCGGCCACAACGTTCAGCAGTCGAGAGAAGGGATTCCCTGCGTAATATGTAGCGAGGTGCTGGTCCCTGGCTGTGAAGTAGCCGAGACCACTTGTGGACATATATTTCACCGTCCGTGTCTGCGACGCTGGTTACAGGAAAATCAAGCGTGTCCTGTGTGCAGAGCGTCATGCACGCCTTCTCGCTTCATAACACCACCGCAGGGTATGGCCCGACGACCGACCACAGTTTCTAGACCATTTACTCGTTACCAGGCTCGTAATACACAATCTGTAAGATTTGACGGAGGTACTGCTCCAAATAACTCACCGGCAGGACAACAGACGCCTCAACCAAATCGCGGTGCTATACCTAAGACAAATGTCCCTCGAAGGGAAAACCCTTCTGAGCCATCAACGGTTCAGGAGACCAATGTTAGAGAAATTATTTCCCAAGCCATGCGCGAGGTGCGCGAGCAACTTTCTTCAACACTAAGTGAACAGTGCGAAACTACTTTCCGTCGGCTGCATTTGTCACGAGGTGAAACCCCGGTGGTTGGTTCAGACGGCCTGGCAGACCACACGGGAAATGCACAGAGAGCGCAATCAACCAGCACGCGGTCGACAGGTTCACTTCGACAATTTGATTTTCCTCGACAAAATTCTGGTCTTGGGTCGGCCGAACAGACTTTGCCTGTCGGCATTACTGCCAGAAAAATTGCCTCCTTGATTGGTGGGTGGCACTTACAATTTTCCGGTGACGTTAATTCAATGGGCGTTGATGAATTTATTTACCGAGTGAATACGTTGACCAATCAATGCCTGGATGGCGACCAGAATGTTTTGTGCCAACATGCTCATCTGCTGTTTCGTGGCAAGGCAGAAACTTGGTTTTGGCGATATCATCGACAGACAGATCAACTAACTTGGACAACCCTTTGTCAGGAGTTACGCATGAAATTTAGAGACTATCTAACTGACTGTGACATTAAGGAAAATATTCGACGGCGCAAGCAACGTGTTACTGAACCTTTCGACGAGTTCTTAGACGTCGTGTTGGCATTGAGCGATAGACTCTGCAGTCCCCTTCCTGACGAAGAACTGGTTGAAATATTGATTCATAATCTCAAACCTGAATTACGCTTTGAACTCTTACATGTTCCTATTAGAAGCTTGCCCGAACTAAGGCGCGAATGCCATAGGCATGAGAATTTCTTTTCTACCCAAAATCACCCCACATATCCACGAGCTGGAGTAGCTCGACGACAGGTAGCAGTATTAGAACAATCATCACCGACAGAAGAACTTGATGAGGTGAATCCGGAACCGGAGGTGTGCCGTCTGGAGAAAGAGGCATCAACACTTCGCTGCTGGAACTGCGACGAGGAGGGCCATGGTTACCAAAATTGTTTGTCACTGACTCGGCGAATCTTTTGTTACGGTTGTGGTGCGCCGAATGTGTATAGGCCCACATGTCGAAAATGCAGTTTGACTTCGGGAAACTCCAGAGCGGGACCTCGGCCGACGACGAACGAACACCCGCAATGGCAAGATCGTCGTCATCAACGCTAGTTACTTCTATTAACCCTTCAAGAGCACTCATATCACCGGTTACGGAATCATCCCATCAAGATTCACCGCGGCTGCATGAGATAATACCTTATCATGTTCGTTTGTATAGGTATAATAGGCGGAGAGCCGAGATTTATGGCGTTAACTCTTTACACTGTCGAAAGAGAAAGACCACGCGATTGAATAGATTTTGGAAGTCCGTCAGACTACTAAAAGATTCTGTTTTATCTTCCTTATTAGTGAGGTCAGATGATTCACGACCTTATATTTCCATAAACCTAAATGATGTAACTTGTCGTGCTTTGCTGGATAGCGGCGCTAATGTTAGCGTGATAGGCGGGCAGACCGCTTCAAACGTATTGAATTCAGGTCAGACCCTTGAAAGATTTAGAGGCAATGTTCGGACGGCTGATGGTCAAGCCCAGCCAATTTCCGGGTTTTTACAAGCTCGTGTCAAGTTTAACAATTTAGAAAAAAATTTTCGGTTTTTGGTGATACCCACAATTACGCAAGAGGTCATTTGCGGTATTGATTTCTGGAAAGCTTTTGATATTCAAATAAACAACTTAGAGATCGCGAATATGTCATCTGAAGTGAATCCGGATGAACCTTTTATTCCCTTGTCTGAGACCCAGCAAAGCCAACTAAACGATGTCATCCATTCATTCCCCTCATCAGAGCAGCAAGGTTTGGGTAAAACTACATTAGTTGAGCATTACATAGATACAGGGCAGGCTCGTCCAATCAAGCAAAGATACTACCCCATCTCACCGGCTAAAGAAAAGTTATTATGTGACGAAATTGATAGGATGCTTGCGTTAGGAGTAATCGAAGAAGCGGATTGTACAGCTTGGGCTTCACCAGGTGTGCTTATTGTTAAGCCGGGAAAGGTTAGATTCTGCCTGGACTCACGAAAATTGAATGAGGTGACCTTAAAAGACGCTTATCCGATCCCTAATATTGACGGAATACTAAGCCGATTGCCTTCAGTCCACTTTATTTCCAAGATAGATTTAAAAGACGCCTTTTGGCAAATTTGTCTTCACGACACTTCTAAAGAGAAAACAGCTTTTACCATACCCAATCGTCCGCTTTACCAGTTCACTCGAATGCCTTTTGGGCTGTGTAACGCGCCTCAAACCATGTGCCGACTCATGGATCAGGTGATCCCATATTACCTTAAGTCAAGGGTTTTCGTCTATTTAGACGATTTGCTAATCATGTCTAGCACGTTCGACGAACATCTGGAACATCTTGCTGAGGTGGCTTCTTTTCTTCGTAAGGCTGGGTTGACGATTAATGTGGCCAAAAGTAAGTTTTGTCTTTCGGAAGTTAATTACCTAGGGTATGTAGTTGGGAACGGAGTTTTGAAAATGGATCCCGAAAAGGTCGCCGCCATCACCGATTATCCGCAGCCAAAAACAACTAAACAGTTGCGTCGATTTCTAGGGATGGTGGGGTGGTATAGAAAGTTTATCCCCGAGTTTTCTTCGATCACATACCATCTGACAGAATTGTTAAAAGGGAAAAAAGGTTTTATGTGGAATTCTTTGGCTCAACAGTCGTTTGAAGCCATCAAGCTTAAATTGACTTCAGCGCCGTTTCTTGTCCACCCGGACTATTCTAAGCCATTTATTGTCCAGTGCGATGCTAGCCAGTTTGGTATTGGTGCTGTGCTTGCGCAGGCTGATGAAACTGGTCAGGAGAGGCCAATAGCATATATGTCGCAAAAACTTAATAAAGCCCAACGCAACTATTCGGTCTCCGAGCTAGAGTGCCTAGCAGTGATAATGGCGATAAAGAAGTTTAGAATGTTCATTGAGGGGCATGAGTTCAAAGTGGTCACCGATCATATGAGTCTAAAATGGCTGATGAGCCAAAAAGATCTGGCGGGTAGATTGGCGCGATGGGCACTCAAACTTCAGGGCTTCGACTTCTCAATAGAACATCGGAAGGGTAGCGCAAATGTGGTAGCGGACGCACTTTCAAGGGCAATGGAAGACTTACCGATAAGTGAAGTGACAGCCGTCCAGCTCGATCATGAACCGACCATCGACCTTAGCTCCCCTGCATTTACCTCCGAGGAGTACCAAACCCTGAAAAAGAAATACGCTAGCGATCAATTCCCTGACTTTAAAATCATAGATGATTTTCTCTATTTCCGTAACGACTTTGCGACAGGTGATGACATGGCTGATGATTTAAGTTGGAAACTCGTTGTACCATCCGAGTTGCAAACCTCGGTTATTAAAACTGCTCATGACAACCCTACCTCCGCGCACTTTGGTATAGCTAAAACCTTGGAAAAATTGCGTAGATACTTTTATTGGCCCGGCATGCGTAGCCAAGTGAATCGATACATCATGAATTGCGAATTGTGCCAAACGTCGAAGGTACCTACTCAGGTATTGAGACCTCCGATGGGAAAATACTGTCCATCTGAGAGACCTTTCCAAAAGCTCTATATAGACCTTATAGGTCCATTTCCGCGAACTCGGCAGGGAAACATAGGAATCTTGATCATACTGGATCATTTCTCTAAGTTCACTTTTTTGAAACCCGTAAAAAGGTTCATCACCACTCCTATTATTGACTTTCTAAAAGACGGCGTCTTTTATTGTTTTGGGGTACCTGAGACTGTAGTGACCGATAATGGAAGCCAATTTACGAGCAAACAGTTTCGAGAATTTCTCCAGGAGTTTGGAGTGAGGCACACGTGTACGGCTGCTTACTCTCCCCAATCAAATGCATCCGAACGGGTCAACCGATCAATAAACGAGGCCCTTCGTTCTTACGTACGAACAGACCAGCGGACCTGGGATGAATATCTGGGCAGTATAAACTGTGCCTTGAGAAACTCACTACATCAGGCGATCGGATATGCTCCGTATTTTGTGTTATTTGGCCAGCACATGGTAAATCATGGCCAGGATTATGAACTCCTAAGAAAGTTGACCCTTCTCAACGGAGAGGATGTAAGAATAAACCGAATAGATCAGATATTGAGTCAACATGAACTAGTGAGAAAACGACTGAAACAAGCATACGACAAGTACGTCAAGACCTATAATCTCAGGTCGAAGGTTCGAAGATTTGAAGTGGGACAAATAGTGACCAAAAGAAATTTCGCTCTAAGCGACCAAGCGGCACATTATTGCTCAAAACTAGCCCCAGCAGGCATAAAGGCCAAAATTGTTCAGACCATCGGAACATGTTATTATCGACTGGAGACCTTGCAAGGTCGTCCTCTTGGAATATTCCATGCCAAAGACATTTGGTAAATAAGACCAACATAAAAAATTTTGATTCCGTCATGGTAAGAAGAGTGTCGAGTACCTATTGTCACAAATCGGCCGTACCTTTTTCAGCAACGGTCTTTCCTTAGTCTTATCTGCCCGCTCCTGTTTTGTGAGGATAGCCGAGAGGACAGAGCAGAAATAAACAAAACCCTTCACCTCGACATTTTTATTCCTTTAAAAATTTTTGTTTTCTTTGAGATGCGGAGGTACCCGGTGTTCCTTACTCCTCGTCCATTGATGTTGCATTCCTGCCATACCAACGGCGAGTGTCATCGATGAAATACCGCAATGTGGCCTGACAGAAACTTCTATAATTTTTTTTATATGAAGTTTGTGTTACGCCATATAGCGGAGTTTCATCGATGGCACTTCTATGGGAGTGTGAGTAGGACCTGAAAATCAAATCGGTACCGGTGGGAATTATGAAGAAAATAAAAACGCATGACAGTCAACGAATTTGAATGGACCGTGGTGGTCGGTCGGCGGACATTGATTAACAAAAATCGTAAAAATTATTGAAGTGAAATTAAAGAAATTAAAATAGTTTTCGAAACACAAAAAACTAACAAAGAAGGAAGATTTATGATGTCCAAAAACAGGAAGAACAAGCAGAAGCAAACGAAAAAGCAAAACTAAAAAAAAAAAAAAATGCAAAAACGATTTAGTATTTTGTAAAAGAAATTAATTAAGCTTCGTGTATTAAAAAAAAAAAAAAAAAAAAAAACCTGGATTTAAATTAACTTTTTTAAAATATGAGAACAATTCTATCAATACATAAAAAGAGCTAAGAAATCAAAAAAAAAAAAAAATACGCCGCTGCCTACAAAAACCAATTTCTTCAATAAATAATCCAGAAAAACAAAGAATTTATGAAAGCAGCAAAAATTATGTCTTGCAGCAACAAAATACTGCCAAAAATTTCAGCGCTTCATTGGATTCCCTTTTCAAAAAGCAGATATCTATTAATTAAAAGAAACAACAACCAACAACAAAGAAATAATATGAACAATGTTTTACAAAAAAAAAAAAACAGCGTGGCTCCTTTTTAAGCCACATTTAGAGAACATGGAATGGCATCATCATATTATTCGTTCGATTTTATCATTAGACACTAATAAATAACTGCGATTTTGTCAACGTAGCAGCGCCATCAAGTAATATAGCAGGCGACTTATGCAACAACAACAACAACAGTGTGCGTTCTTGTATAACTCAACACGGAACAATACCACCAACACCAACAACAACAACAACATCAACTACTACCGCCGCCAGCAGCGCTCCAGCGCTAGTAGGACTATAACGTAAAGACAGGTAAAAACTGCGATTTTGATAACGTAGCAGCGCCAGCAAGTAATATAGCAGGCGACACAACCAACAACAACAACAACAACAGTGTGCGTTCTTGTACAACTCAACACGGAACAATACCAACAACAACAACAACGTCAACCATACGTTACTCCTACGCCCATTACATACCAAGAGAAAAGAGAAGCACGGAAATTGACCAAAATAAAAAATTTTGTAAAAATTTTGTTGAAATAACCATCATCATAGAAAACTTCGATCAGTAAGACCAATCGTTAAATTTAAGTCAAAAATTCCATTAAATTATATTGTAACAATTTTTACAAGTTAACACTATTTCAACATTGTAACAGTAATAATATTGTTTACATATTAACATTGTAACAATTTCATTGAATTTTTTTTAATATTTGAGAATTTTGCAGGATACAACCAAAAATTGCTGGTCACGGACGTAGAGCTCTTCGCCCTGGTAATTAGAGAAATAACAAGGTAAATATCGACCCGATATTACAAAACAAATTTTTTTTTTGAAATGAAATGAAATTGAATGAAATGAAATTGAAAAGTAAAATTTTTTTTTCTTCTTTATTTGTTATAGAACAAATTAAACAATAATTAACTTTAATTAACTTTTTCTTTAAAACGAAATGAAATTAAAACAAATTTTTATACTTGAATAAACATATTCTATACTATCAAATAAATAATAAAAAATTATAAATGAAATAAAAATTGAAAATTAAATTTTAATTGAAATTAAGTTTATGGGCATGATCCTATAAATATGAAATAAAAAAAAAAAAAAAATTCTTAAGTGAACGGTTCCAGCCCGGCACACTCCACCATGACGAAATTTCGTAAGTCTCGGTAATAAAAATTTTCTTTTTTTTTGTAACGTGGTGCAGAGGATGCTGATTGGGGAAATGAACCCCCCCACACCCTGAGCAAAGCCGGACCGAGCAGCCTCAGCCACATCCTAACCATCGCTGGCACCTGTACGTTACAACAGAGAGACAGACACACAAAGCCAAAGATAGATGCGAATTTACCTTGTTTGTATTTATTTATTTATTTTGCGAATTTCATTTCTTTCTTTCGTAAATCAGATTATTATTGCGAATATTCAAATATGTTCATGCCTACACACATACACGCATACGCAATAATATAATCGTAAGTAGATACATATATAAAAGCGAAATTATTGAGTACAAAATATATATATATATATAGCTATTCCATATGTATGTAGATATTAGTATATTTTAATATCTAAACTTTTTTCTGGTGGAGAAATAGGAACATATACGAATATGCATTTAGTCGTGGCAATATCTGTGAATAAAAATATATAGACGCAAACAGAAAGAGTAAGAAACACCGATAGTCGAAAGACTAATAATAGTCAGACAGAGAGTGTCTGTCCTTTTTTATTAAAGCTTAATTAAAACTATTGCTATATTAAAACTATTATGTCTTTTGGTATTCGTTGGTTTTTTTTTCTATTTTCCTTTCGATAGTTCTCAAAATATAAGCAGATAGGGAGAGGAAAGGATGTAGAGAAGGGTGAGGAACAGAGAGAGGGAAAGAGAGAAAGCGACATACGAACATTAAAAAAAGATGTATTTATTATAATAGATAGAGCCCTTTTAAGTCGAAATGCCGTCGAGCTTTATGAAATCAAATCGCAAATTTAATTTAATATCTCTCAGTAAAATCCAGATAAAAAGAAACCTTTTGATGTAATTTTCAAGGACTTTTCGACACAAGTCGCGCAATAATTCGGCCATAACGTGACGTATGTCATTCTTTAAATGCTCAAAAATTAAGAGATTGTTCGCATAAATACGGTCTTTGGAATCGTGAAATCGATAAATTTGGGTCGTCCTCAACACTACAGCTCACAGCGGCAATGGCTGCGTTCAGAACAGTCAAGCGGTGTAAGCGAAATGATAGTTTGTTTTCTGAGGGGGTAGAAAGGTCAGAAGGGCTGACGAAGTTGTTAAGGTTCTCGTCAGCCCTTCTGACGTTTCTACCCCCTCAGAAAGCAAACAATCTTTTCGCTTACTTTGCTTGACCGTTCTGAACGCCGATGATTCGTGTAGAATGCTTTAACAAAGTTAATGCGTTGTTCGATGGTAAAACGATCCATATTGTAAAATGGCAAACGTTCGACTAAACCAATGCTAGTTGGGATGACACTGACAGTTGACAGCTGCCAAACGGCAGGGCTTTACTTTCCGTAACTCAAAATGGATAACTCTTTATTTGCAGAAAATTGTAGAAATGAGAATGAGATTAAACTTCGTCTTGTCTTCTTTTTGTATGTTTCTGAATTTTTCTTGAAGCAACTGACTGTATGTGATCTTAAAAATGTTGGAGTTATCGAATTTATTCGCTTTAAATGACACTATGGGGGGCATATACTCGTTGGCCCCCCTCATTGGCCTAAGTGGGTGTGTCTGGAAAACCCTTTGCCTTCCACGTACACAGTTAGATATGCTTTTCACATCACTTTCAACATCTTCTTTGGCCTCTTTTAGAGCCCAAATCGGTTCAAAAAGATATCCTCGATTTGGTTTAACATTTCTATGGAGAATTTTTATTTCAGTACTAGTAGATTCGACGATTCAAAACAGTAATTTTTTTGCTGAATAATTTTTCAGCTACCATCCATCCATTGATAGTATGACATTTAGAATGAGACAAAAATATAAATAAATATATTGTGGTATGCATGTGTGTGTATATGTGTACACAAAAGAGAAAAACAAAGGGAAACCAATAACAACAAATAAATAAGTATGCGGTAAGAAAGCAGTTAAAGCTCAAAGTTAATTGTTTATGGAGAGAAAGACAAGAGAGAAGAAAACAAAAAAAATTGATGTATTAGAAAAAATGAAGCAACAAAATTTGAAGAGAGAGAAAAATATGAAATAAAATATGCATATATGACACTTGAGCTGTATGAAATGATGATGAAAAATGATGAAATGAAATGATGAGAGACTGATAAACCAGGCAATGAGTATTGATTGCTGTACACATATTTTTTAATAAAATTTTTATTTCTCAAAATAAATTAAAATAATTTTGAAATTTTTTAATAATACATACCATACATGTATCTACCTACATATATACTTATAAGAAGTCTATATAATAACATTTTCAAATTTATTTTGGGTTTTTCAATAATAGTTAGTTTTCTAGTTTTATTCAGATATTTGGTGAAAATTAAATTTAATAATTAAAATTTTTTATTTTTTTTAATTTTAAGTGCGTTTTTAAATAATTTTTATATAAAATAGTTCATAAATTTTATATTTGTTTGTATTTATTATTTATTTTTATGAATAAAAGTGACCTTATGTTGGTTACCTTATAATTTTTCTTAATTTTCCCCTCAATTTATTATCTATAAGTTTAACCTTTTTGAATTAATAGACAGTGTTTTTTTGTTTTTCGTTTAATTTTTCACTACAAAATTTTTCTGTATGTTACTAATCTTTACTCTTTCTTTCTGTCGTTATACATGTGACGAGCGTCAGAGAAGACGTCGCCGGTTTACATCGTATCGCATGCATGCTCCGGAGGTACTTGTATCTCTGTATAGGCGCAATCGAATCTCGAAGATAGAGCACGCGCTATTCTGAGAGTTATTCTTGTAACAACAACAACGACTGACAACACCGGCCGACAGTTGACCAAACACGATTCGAGACAAACACAAGCAAAATAACAATGCGGTTGTCGTTTTATTTTTTCTGTTTGTCTCTGCTTTTGTTGTTGATTTGGTCGCTTTGGCATTAGTTGCTCCAAAAATATCTCGAAAGATACATACGTTAAACGGCTAAAGTGTTGGTAGCTCTTAAATATTTATAAAACAATATACTTTTTCTAATGTTAATTTCATTCGGTTAAGTTGCTGTTGTTATGCACACTTGCTATGCACACTTTAATTTTTGGTAGCTGTATGTGTACGAGTATATGTATACACGTCTTGCTGTCTTTCTCTGTTTTTCTTTTACGCCCCTAAAACGCGGTATTTGTTGTTGGCACATCACCAAGTATGCGTGCTTCGTTGTTGTTGGTCTGTCGTTGTTTTGTTTTTTATGCAACCAAAAAATGCTCGCATTTTGTTGTGTAATCATCAATCAAATAATAAAAATATTATCTTATCTCTAGGTTATGTACATATGTACGAGTATGTACGTTATATACAATGCGTTCAAAGTAAATAACTACAAATTTTATAAAATAATCGTATATATATATAAAATATTTTCATGTACATACATATAGTACAGTGGATGGATTTATTAAAAGTTTGTTTAATTTACAATTAATCTACCGGACCGTTTAATGAAGTCAATAATAATTAAAAACCGAATTGAAAACTTTCTTGTATAGGAATTCTCCTGACGACGAAAGTGCTCAGGTACGTATTAGAGCTGTGCACAAGCCGTTTTAAAACTACTTCTAAAACACACAACGTTTTAGCAGTAAAAATTGATAAAACATTTAAGATTTGCACTCACAGCCTTTATTGCTTGTGCTCTGCTAGAAACAAAAACAAAATTGTCAGTCGAAAATGACACAGCAGTTTTAATGCCACTTATTGCTAAATAGATATAAGAGAGGATACACATCCGAAATGCACATACATATTAAATACATACATACGTTCAGCCGTCTCCTAGGATTTAGTTAGAAAGAAAGCATTGCGTGCCTCTCCCTTTATTTCGTTTCCTTTTTTTGTCGTTTTTCTCGAAAATGTGGCAGAACATTTTTCCATTGTTTTCAATCGTTGTTCGGGGCCACAATTTGTGGACCATTTACAACAAAAACAAAGTAAGAAAAAGACGATATTTACATGGAAAAATGGATAAGTATTCTTTTTGAGTTTGAGCGGAGGGACACACGGAGAGTTTTTTCTTCTTAATTTCTTAATTAGTTTTCAGACGATTCTGGTGAAAACAAAGCACCATCGACGGAGTGGCGAGCGGAGCAAATTCTTGCCTTTCGTTCCTTTGGAGTTAGAGCGGAGGGAACGAGATAGAAATGCATCAACATTAAAACAGCAACAGCAAATTTTCGAACAAGCAGTAAAAATGAATGTCGGTCGGGTAAAGGCACCACAGCATTGTTGTTCATTGCGATTTTCATACGGCAGTCACAAAACAGCAGTCGTGCCGATTTGTGCCTAGCTGTCTTTGAAACGGCTTGTGCACAGCTCTAGTACGAATTAGTAAAGTTTTATATAGTTTTTATAAAGGGTTATTTATTTCGAGCTACGGAAAGTAAAGCCCCGCCGTTTGGCAGCGGTCAAATGTCAGTGTCATCCGAACTAGCATTTGGTTAGTTGAAGGTTTTGCCATTTTACAATATGGATCGTTTTACCATCAAACAACGCTTGAACTTTGTTAAAGCATTCTACACGAATGATAATTCTGCTGTGGCCGCATTTCGAGCTTTACCACAAGATTATGGTCGTCGTCATCATCCTACTGAGTGTACAATTTCATACGTAGTGAAGAAATTCGAAGAAACTGGATTTACAGTGTCTGTAACAGACACTATAAGGCCAGTGCATCATCGCTTCGTACGCTCGATCGAAAACGTTGCCTCTGTAAGCCGTAGTGTTGAGGACGACCCAAATTTATCGATTTCACTATCTATTCCGCTTTAGCGCGCAATAACGAAGGACTTCTTGTGGCCTGCACTTGAAGGTATGGATCTGGACGATATGTGGTTCCAGCAGGATGGCGCCACAAGCCCCACAGCACGGCCAATTTTGGCATTACTGCGACACCCACTGCAGGGACGCGTTATTTCGCGATTTGGCGATGTTAATTGCCCACCAAGATCCTGCGATCTGACGGCTTTGGATTTCTTCTTGTGGGGCTACGGCAATGACCGTATTTATGCGAACAATCCCTCAACTTTGGAGCGTTTAAAGAATGAAATACGTCACGCTATGGCCGAATTATTGCTCGACTTGTGCCCGATCCCGTGGAGGACATTTGAACGATATTGTTTTTCACGCCTAATGGCAAAGTCCAAGCATCATATTGAAATAAAAATTCAATCGATATCTGAATAATTAGTGTGCTTTTTTTACTTCACTTTCCGAAAGTGAAAATGGATAACCCTGTATTTCAGTATAGTTACTTGTCCTTTAAATTGTATAAATTGAGAGTTAAAGAATCAGTCGAATATTTCATTCTTTGACGATTGCACTTCCTTTCAAATTATTGTTTTGAGGTAAAATTAATAATGGTATGCCCTTGAAAACACCCTCGTTTTGCTGAATTTTGTGAGCTGTACTCACAGCTCTTTAATTCCTCTTATATCGAGTTTATCGTTAAAAAATATCGTTAAAATTAAGTTCTTTGTAACTTTTCAGAGCACTTTCGTTAAGTTTTCACTTCTTTTTGAAACGATTGATTATTTAATAAGCAATATTATTAAATATTTAATTGTAAAATAAAACTTAATATTATCAAAAAAATTATGATCAATCGATGATAACTTCAAGGTGGTTACTAATGTAGAAAAAATTCTGGAAAAAAATCTCAACGACAAGGAAAAGATAAAAATAGAGTTTCTAAAATCAGATAGTATAGTTTAGATAAAAAAAACTGGAGTAAAAGTTCTATAAAAATGTCACAAATCATATGAAATAACATAAGGGAAAGAGGGGGATGGGTTGAGGTTGAACAATAGATAGGGAATGGAAAAGTAGAAAAGACGGAAAAGAGCGAATTATAAACCGAAGAGAGTATCGAATCGAAAAGAAAGAAATATCACTTCATAAATATTTCATATTTAGTATATGTATAAAATATTCGTACTCAAATGCATATGTATACATATATGTGTTATCAATTTTCTCTTTCGAAAAGTGAAGTAAAAAAAGCACACTAAATATTTAGATATCGATTGTATTTTTATTTCAATATGAAGCTTGGACTTTTCCATTAGGCGTGAAAAACAATATCGTTCAAATATCATCCACGGGACCTTTTGCAGGCCTCAATCCTTTTGAGGTAATTTTCGATGACTTTTTGACACTCCAAAGTTGCGCGGTTTTTCGCATAAATACGGTCTTTTGCGCAGCCCCACAAGAAGAAATCCAAAGCCGTCAGATCGCACGATCTTCGTGGCCAATTAACATCGCCAAATCGCGAAATAACGCGTCCTGGAAATTTCTCCCGCAGTAAAGCCAAAACCGACCGTGTTTGGCCGGTCGCACGATTACGACGACCATAATTTTGTCGTACAGCTCGAAATATGGCCACAGCAGAATCACCGATGATTCGTGTAGAATGCTTTAACAAAGTTAACGCGTTGTTCGATGATAAAACGGTCCATATTGTAAAATGGCGAACCTTCAGCTAAACAAATGCTACTTCGGATGACACTGACATTTGACAGCTGCCAAACGGCAGGGCTTTACTTTCCGTAACTCAAAATGGATAACCATTTTATAATTGATTTTAGAATTTAGAAAAATAGTACTTATGGCCACTGATGTAGTATATTTTATGTAGCGTATTATTATCCTTATTTTGTATTCAATTATATGCATACACATATGTATGTATATAGCGAATATATAGGAAATATATGTATATAGCAAAATAGCTTTTTGTGCGAGTGAGTTTTTTGTGGTTTTTCTTTTTTTAATCTTTTTCTCTTTGCCTTGCTTTTTCATTTATTGCTTTCTCTGACTTATTTTCGTTGTGTTTATTGGGTTTTGCGTTTTATTTTAAATAATATTTCCGGTCTGGCGTTAAATGCGAATATTTACCGTTCTTCAGAATCTTCCAACTGAGCGTTTCAACGGTTCTCGGCCGTTCCGAAGAGATTCGCTTAGTGCGGCGAGAGGTATGAGGCCTGAAGCAGCGACGTACAAACATAATTATGAGGGTGGTTGTAGGGTATGCTCTGTTCGGCTAGGCCGAAGAAAGCCTCTTATTTGTTTCGCCTCTTAAATGTTTTTTTTGTTGTCGCCTTTATTTTTTATTTTTTTTATAGTGGTTTTCTTGTTTGTGTTTTACTTTTCTCCTTGTGGCTGAATTCTAATTTTTGAAGCCTATTTAAAACTTCAAAATATTTCCGTATATTTGTGTGACTAATGAAATGCAAGAGTACTCATCTATTGTTCTTGTTATTGTTCTTGTTTATTTTTGTTGTAATTCTTATATAGCTATAAGAACAATACATACTATGTACCTATAGAATTGATGTTTAGTATCTGTAACTTATGGCTGTTTTTTTTTTTTTAGAATTTGAATGAATAAATCATTTTCGAATTGTTTGCATGCAAAACTGTTCAGGAACTTTTCAGTGAGTAAATACTTTGCAATACAAAAAAAGGTCACCAAACCAAATTCCGATGATCATTGGTTCGCCGCACTTAGGTGGCGAATGTTGCTAATGTTTTTATTACAATGATATCGTTTCATAGTAATCCTCCAAAGTTAATGATTACTCGGGCACGATCAGTTTTAAAGGCTCTACTTTTTGGTCAAACTATTTAAAGCATAATTTTTGCAATTTAATAATGAAGATTGCAAAATACTTTACAACGAATTTTGCCCTCAAGAATGTATTTATCGAAATATATAACAATTTATCGAAAGCTGTTTAAATCCGGATCTTTAAAGTGATCTTTTAATGAAGTTCGCAGCTCAGCAATACTTTTTATATATACGTATATGTATATAATTACTTTTAGTTGTTGCTAAGTGCACATTTTTGTTGGCGTTGTAACTTGTTTACATATTTTTTTTAATTAACAACAACCAGAACGACAAGAATATAATAGGAACACAACAACAACAACAACAGTACGAAAGGAAAAGGCAACGTTTTAAAAATAAAACAATTTTTTTTTTGTTGATTTAGTAATCAGAAAAATGCCTTTTCAGTCTCTCTTTCTCTCTCTCTCTCTCTCTCTCTCTCTCTCTCTCTCACTCTCTCAACCATAACCAGCAATTCTATTTAAAATCACAAGGATGATAATAGTAATTATGATAACAATAAACCCAGTTATAACAATGATTATAATAGTGGCGTTGATGATGAGTATAGTATGATAATGGCATCTACTATAATGCGACGCTAATAAATAAATGAAGGTGATGCATATTTTATTTCGATATTTGTTAAAGTTAAAATATTAAAATAAAAGTGGTCCCTGGGAAACATTAGTATTAACAAAATAAAGACATACTTTTTTGTTACAGCTCTCTGCGATAAATAATAAATTGTACTGTGAGGCGGCATTACATTACTTTAGGCGGCATTACATTACGTTATTATTATTTTATAATTGAAAAATTATTTAATCTTCAGTTCTCATTTTTCGTTCCGCTTTTGAATGTGAATTTCGTGAATTATTTGGGTGAATTATTATGAATCCTAATTTTCCTCTTTTTCCTTTTCTTATTCTTCTTATTTGTGATACACAAGAACAATTAAGATCCGCAGCAGTTCGTTCTACTGTGCACTCGTTTAGCAATTTTACCGATTTTCTCAAAAAGTAGTACGGAAAAAAGTTTTTTTTTTGTTTTTGTAACATTTTATTTGATTTAATTAAAAAAATTTGGTTGGGTTTCACTCGGTCGCACAGAAAATAGTTTCTTTTATATTTTCAGCACGAATATCTTGGGTCTTTTCTCATTCGTGCTCGTGTGCTTGTCGACTTTTTGAAGCATGGCCCAAATTCGTGATGAACATTAAAAAAAAGTAACAAATAAAAAAGGAAATAACTATTCATAGAAGCTGTTAATTAAAAAAAAATATTTTGATAATAAATAATGCATTGTCGTAAGTAAAGTATACAACGACGCAGTGCCGTAGTGTTGCCGGCTGGTACTAATAAATACATAAATAACTAATAATAACAAAATGTAACACCCATAAAAAATGTCGCCCCCAAAAGCCTTGCGCCCCAGGGCTACAGCGCATTTTTTTCGGGCGGCCTTGATTGTAAGAAGAGATAGAGATTACTATTTTTCAGAAAGAAACAACATGTCAGAAAATTAATCGAATGAAAAATGTAAAATAAATATGTACCTACTTTTTCGTTTCGAAATTTTTACTCTAATCAAAAGCGACACCATTAAGAGCTAATAAAAAAAAATTACGTACAGTTGAGATGAATAAATGGTGGAGGATTTGTGTGGTGCCGCTCATTCACTCGTTATTTATTAAATACAACAAAAATACTAAACACTGTTGCCGTCTCACTAAGTACGTACTAAAAATTTGATGGCTTAGCTTAATATGTATTTTTGAAAAAATGCCCAATACCTGTAAAAGTTGAATTTTTGTTGTCTCTCTGTACGATTTTTCAAAAGTACAGAATTCCCAAAAGCTCCAATAAAATGCGTTCTGAACTACACCAACAAGTTGCACTAAGAAATTCTCTCACCGACTAACGTTTGGATATTTTTCTCTCGCTCAGCTGCTGCAGACAATGGCTGTCGTCAGCTTTTTTCTGCTGAGAAACAGAAGAAATGAAAAATGGGGCTTTGTTGGATCAAAGTGAAGAGCAGGAACAGAGAGAGAGAGAGAGAGCGCGAGCGCGAGAGAGAGAGAGCGGAAGGAGAAAATGTGATTTTCTCATCTGGCTTTTTCTTTTGATTTTGTCGCCCGCCGCCCCATTCACACTAATTGTTTTTGTTGTTGGTGTTATTGTTATTATTTTTGTTGACGAGCACGATGTGCCGATGCCGATGCCGATGTTGTCGTCGATGATGACGACAGCTACCACACAACGACATCGAATGTCGACAACGATAACAACGACATCGAATGAGTTGTCGGCTCGTGGATACAAAAACAAATTTCAGTCAGTCATCATTACAAACAGTTCGGTTGTAGTACGTAAACGTTTTAAATAATTCGTTGCGTTGCGCTTATTTGTTGTTTTAAAGAAATTGTGAAATTGATACATTGTTTAAAAGTAAACGCACAGTTGAAAGAACTTAAGCTAAGGAAACGGCATACAAAATCGAAAGAGAAGAAACTATAATGTAGAAAGTAAGAAAAAATTTGCAAGAAATGTTGGGGTCTACTTTTTTGTATTATTCATGTTAATAATATTAAAAAAATTTTATTTATTAATGATACGAGTACACAAAGATTTACATAGATTTTTGAAACTTATCTAACTTTTTTGCCAACAACAAAAACTACGTACGTATACACAAATATGTACTGTTATATATGTATATGCATAGTATCTGTACGGGCATACATACATACATAGCATGTACAAGTGGTGCACCAGTCTAGTTTAATCTGTGTAAATTCTTTCGCGGCGTCAATCAGTGTTGAATGTGTGTTTATTGTAAATTGTTGTTGCGGATTTGTAAATTTTAAAACGACACAAAGCTTGTTTTACATGCAAGAAGAAGAAGAAGAAAAAGCCTAACAAAAAGAGCTATGCAAACACAAGAGTAAATTTACACGAAAAAAAAGTGAAAATAATAGCCGACAACTGGACGACTGTAAAACCAATTTTCGCTAATAACCATAATAACAACAACAGCAATCATGCAAAACTAAATATAGACGAGCGTCACGAAAAGCGCCTGCGTTTATCAACAAATAATCACAAAGCTATGTACGAGTATAAGGTCACATAAGGGTTGGAATACTCTCAAGAACCAGAAATTGGGTTGTTCTTGGCTATCGCTAAAAGCTGATAATTAAGACTTTTTCGTTCTTTTTTGTAAGTAAAACAGATTTTTGTTGACGCTCTAGGGTACTTCAATGCTAATGTAAACTTGTTATGAGATATAATACAATAATATTAATAATATATACATATCCATATACATATTGTGGTGAACATTGACAACAAAATGTCAACATCAATAACAATATTGTAGTGAAATACTATAAGATATGTGGCAGATATGACGATTTGGGAAAAATAACAATTAAAAATCAATCAGGAAAATCAAGTAAAATGATTGCTCCTACTTGTCGACTGACTTGAATGTGTAAGAGAGAGCGCGATAGGTGACTATGGTTGCCATTCAACAAAAATTAGTTCTCTTAGAATTATAAAATTATACAGAATTAAGTAAATATCTCTTAATAACATTCTATTTACATATAGTTTACATATAGTGGTTCTCTGCATATATACAAAATTGATCAATTCGAATTTAAAAGATTGAAATCGAGAAAATCATAATTAACAGATTTTACTCATGCTATTGAAAATTACTGTTTTTATTAAATAAACTTACAGTGGAAAGGTCACAACATTTTAAAAAAAATTCCAGATACAGATTTTCGTAAGCCTCCAATTAACCTATCTCCCACTTTTTGTACCCATTAATTTATGTTACTATAAACTAAAGGGTCTTTCAACAAGAAATGTAATTTTAAATTTGTGAGAAATGACGCCAAAATGACACATCTTTTGAAGCACCCTTTAGTAGTGCCGTTTAAATGAAAGTTGTATTGTTGTAATGTCTTGTAAATTGAGGTTTAAGAGGTTTACTGAGATACATGTAGCTGTATGAAACAATTTCAATCTCTAATTCGTAATTGTGGAGGCCAAAAAAAAAAAATAACTTAGAAAATCGGAGTAATAAAAAACTGGGCATTTTTTGCAAGTTTGGGGAATAGTTTATTTATAGTTAAAGAGGCAAAAATACATACATGTTGCAGTTTTTGTTGGTAAAAGGAGAATTTTATTCCGAGTTTTATAAAAATTCTAGTGTGTATGAATTCTAGTGTAGTGTGAAACAAAAATACCAAAAAAAGGCACTGAAATTATAGAAAGTTCGAGTTGTAGAAATTTTAGTTCGAGTTAGAAATTCTGGACAATTTTGTAACAAATGCGCCCATGCTAAAATTGTGTCAAAGATTTCAGGTAATTTTTCCGGTGTCCCTAAACTTTTTCTCTTTTCGAAAGGCAAGTTGGCAACCTGGATTGAGCGCGCGGAAAGCGTCGAAGAGAAGAGCATTAAATCAAAAATATACAACTTGTTATAGATTCGGTGAAAACTATATCATTATTAATTTTTTTTATTAACACACACATAACGACCCGAAACAAGAAAAATACATACACACACATACAGCCACGGAGTTCCGAATACGAGCAACAACAACAAAAAAACGACCTTGTATATGTACATACATACGAGTATGTACTTTGCAACGCTTCGCCTTCTCTACATGTTTGTGTGTTTTTTTATCCATAGCTGTTTCTTTATTTTATTTCCAGAAGTTATTAGAATCAACTCAACGGCTTTGCTGTAGCTTCTTTTTAATAATTTTTGTCATTGAGTTTTTTGTAAAAAGCTCGTGCTTCAATTCATTAAAAAAATTGAAAACAAATTAACAACAGTAGCAAGCACACTGGCAAACAGTCACACAAACAATAATTTCAGTAACTAAATTAGTTGCTCTCTTTGTTGTTGTTGTTGTTGTTTTGTGGCGTTCTATTTTTCCACGTCATTCATGGGTTGTCTCATACAGCTGTCTCTTTCTGACTACGTGGTGCATGCGGTTCTTAAAATAAAGCATTGCATATAGAACATTTCAAGTTACAAATGTTGTTGCTGTTGCTGTTGTTGTTGCTGTCGCGATTGTAGTTGTTGTTGTTTTTGTTGTTAAAGTAAACAAAAACAAGGTTTTTAGTGTTTTTATGACTGTTTTTATTGTCTCAGATGGCAAAATAATAGAGAAAACATAAGAGTAGTAAAAGAGTGTAAAATGAACAGAAATAATGTAAAAGATGTTACAAATAAATTAAATATAAGATGAGATGATAAAAATAATGACTACGATAGGAATTAAAAGATAACGAACGGCGAAGGTTCTTTCTAGAAAACAACTTCAGACGAAATAAAAGAAAACTGAAATGAAATATATATTAATGAAAATTAAATAAAAATATGGAAACTTTTTTAATTTGAATTGTAGTTAAACAATAAAATCTAATGTCTGAGTTTAGTTTGTTTGTTTTTATAAATTGTAAAAACTCATAGTTTAAATTTAAAATTAAATAAAAAATAATATTTGTTTTTGTAAAATTTTAATGAATGAAAATATTGTTTAAAATTTAGCGAAAAAATAGAGAAATAGAAAAAGTAATTACAGGTAACCCCCCTACAACACGGTATTTTACAACACGGTCACTCTAACACGAAAAGAATAATTCCCCAAAACCCTCTTATAACACGTACTTCTACAACACGATAACGAGTTTTTTGTTTAAAATTATTTAGAAAATTACATTATGCACCATGAACACACAATATATGGGAACAACCGAAATTTTACTACTTATTTTGCTGTTTTTTTTCGGGAAATACCCGAAATTTTTGTGAATAAACTATGTCTGGAAGTATTTTTTTTACCTATTAAACTTTAGGAAATATTTTGTGATGCAAGAGTTAATTTCGTGGATAGCAATTAGCATAATTTTTTATTCTTTAAGTAAAGATTACTTATTACTTATCACCATATGATACAATTCACAACGAGCTTGTAAGCGCAAGCAAGCCAACTTACAGATTTTTTTAAATTCAAGGTTCAAAAAGTGAAGGTAATATTGTTCAACCAAACAAACGTTCTCGTTTAATTGTACTGAGCAGCGATGACGAAAAAAATTATAAAGTTAAGTTTATATTAAATTAAATTAAATGTATATTTTTGTTTTGTTTCCTAATAAACATGAATTTACTAATATGAAATTTAAAAAAAAAATCTTTTTAATAGCTTTTGGAACGTAACCCCCTTTTTTGTACTGGCTTCTAGTCTCATATAACACGGTTTCGCACAACACGGTACTTTGTAGGAACGTATCTACCGTGTTGTAGGAGGGATACCTGTACTAATATTCAGAGAAACATAGAAACTTAATAACATTTTTCAATTTCTCTTTAATGAGTTTGTTGTCATTAACAGAATTTTGTTGGTGTTGTTTTCTCTACAGACATTGTTACGAGTAACGAGAGAGCGCTTGAGTGCTGCGTATAAATACTTGATAAAGCAAAAGTTTTCAAATTCTCAAACGATGACCGCTGTTACACCGGGCTTTTTTCTATTATTTCTAATCAAAAAAGTCTTTTAGATAATGATGGGTTTTGCAACGAATTTCCGTTTTGGAGATTTATTAAATGAAAGAAATTTTTTGCAAACTATATGAAGCTTTTGGTGATGGACGGTTGATATTTTCGGTTATACAGTTACTGAATACCGAAATTAGACTGTTATAATTTTCAAGTTGTCAAGAACTATTGAAATTTGTTATTATTGAATTGTGTTTGTGTTTATTTATTCAATATGACTTTGTGATGTTACCTTCTTGCCATTGCCGCTAAATATTGAAGCCTCTACACATTTTTAAATTTTTATAGTTTAATTATATTTTTTGTTAAAATTTTAAATTTCTAAAAAATTTTTTAATTGTTTTTTATTTATTATCTACCCTTAATCTTCTTCTTCTTCGTTTGTATCACACTCTTCCATTTATTGTCTATCCTTTTGCTTTAATTTTCTCTTAATCATTTTTCTATCTATTTTGCGTTCATTTTTAAATGTTGCATTTTGGTGATTTTCGTGTTTTTTTTCTAATTTGATTTTTTTCGTCGTGTTTTAAACGTAAAAATAGTACACGCTAAATTAGAACGACGCCATTTTTCAAACCTCTTTTATTTAATTTTGTTTTTTGGTCTTTATTTTTTTGAGAAAACACACATTTTTCTGTGTCTTTAAATATCGTGCAGCATTTATTTTAGAATTTATTTGCTTTGTTAAAAAAATAAATACAAAAAGCGAGAGTGTTCGTTGTTTGGTTTTCTCAAATAGATTTATTTACGATATTAAAAATTTTTGTTTGCTTATTTTCTGTTCTTTAAGTCGTTGGTTTCTTTCTTTTGTTCGTTGGTTTTTGCAAACGCGTTTGTTGGTTGCAAACTCGTTGGTTTGTTGTTGAATTTGTTGAGTGTGTTTTCACACTCGTTGGCTTGTTTTTATATTTGATGATTTATTCCTAAGCGCGATGGTTAGTTCTTAAATTAGTTTGTTTTGCAACTCGTTGGATTGTGTTTGAAATCTAACCTGTTGGTTGTGGTTATAATCGAGACGGTTTGCTTTTTAACTCGCTGGATTGTTTTTAAATTTTAAAAATAAAGAAGGTATAAGAAAGAATTTCTAAATATTTTCCAAAAATTTTAAGTATGATTTTTTTAAGAAAAGAATCCTTTGTTTTTTAATTCTACAGAATCATTTTATTTTATTGTATAATTAAAAATCTTCTAACAGATTTACTTCAATTTTAAATTTACATCATATAAGTTTTAAGTAAAAATGCTAAGTAAATTTTATAGTTTTTTATATTTCATATTTTATTCTTTAATTTTATTAAACTCTTAATCAAAAAGTTAAGTTTCTTTTTAGAAAAAAAAATAAAAAACTATTGGTTGAAGGGCTTTTTAAAAACTGAGAGAGAAGAGTTCGTATTTTGAAGGCCATAGAACGCCTTTAACATGGCTGCCTGTGAACAAAAGGTTATATTTCAGAAAGTGATCCATAGTGCCAGCTAATTTTTTCAAGAACTATTCATAATTAACAAGAATAATAATTTATACAAGAATTAGAGCGGTACTAAGAGGTACCAGGTTTATAGAGCTTAAAGTATAAATCATATTTAAAGTCATTATTTAAACCGTTAACATATCTAAAGAAAAGGATATATACAACTTTAAAGTAAACTACTTACCAGTAGGTACAGGCTTATCTTAATTTTATGCACATACGAGTATCAGTAAAATAACACAATAACAATAAAAACAACTTAAACTTTTATCATGTTTATTTACGCTTAATTACTTCGCCGTTTGTATCGTATGATCAGCCAAGCTCGGGAGCCATCGGGTAAATTCCGTTGTATGCATTAGAGGACTGCGTGAGACGTCTCGAAGGCTTGTTTAAGACGTCTTACAAGTTTCAGGGGTTGTCTGAAATGCTTTAATTTTCTTTCAAATAAAGCGGTGACTTTTGGGAGCGCTGCTGATAACATTGCCACATATGTATGCTTTCGATAGTCACGGTTTGACTCGAAATCAAATGAAAGCACTGCATCGATGCAAAAATGTTGCTATGTCAATTACGAATCATTCGAGACGTCTCATGCAGATCTGTAGTATGCATTCGTAGATGCTTAGTTTATCTATGAAGGTTTTAGGCGCTATTTTTTTCATTACTAAAAATCAAAAATTTAAATTTTGTCCACCTAGTTCATTGATTTCTCCGTGTGTGCGGTTGAGAGTAACATTGTTCCAACCAAAAATAATTTACTCTCTTCGACAGTTTGGCCTCTGTGATCACATGCCGTGGTACATTTCAGTGAATGTTAGCATGGAAATGCTTGGAAATGCTTTTTTAAAAACTTTATATATGTATATATATGTATATATGTATATATAGATATGTATATTGACATGTGTTATATCATTTCATATAAATCAAAATCCTTTATATTACAATATAATAAAACCTGGCAATTCCTTTTTAGAAAAGTATGGAATAAAAATTGACTAATGTTAGCCGAATTTTACGAACAGGCTAATATGTACACATTTTTAAACGCCAATAACTTTTTCTTAATACTTCTAACGATCTTAATTTCACGGTTGAAGAGTTTAAGAAGTTCGGAAGTTCGAGAAATAACTTTAATATTGTTTCAATTTACACATTATTTTCGAAAAGTGTCAGTCAAGGGCCTCTATACAGTACCTAAATAGTGCAAAGTACCTACAAAGTGCAATTCAAGAGCAAGGCTGATACTATGATGTATTGCGGTGGTAGTTGTAATGAGAAAGGAAGAGAATAGCTTAAAGAAGAGAGGAAAGAACAAAGAACAAAGAATAGAATAGAAACATGCCTACTTACCAATTGGAAATTATTTAAAAAATCACATTTTTAGTTAGTTTTTTTTTTGATTTCCGAATATATTCACTTTTCCCTTGAATGCTTTAAAGCTTTTGTCATCACAAAACAACAAGAACAACAACATGTATTTCTTGAACTACTAATTTATTTCTATGTAATTGTTAATAGTTTTCGATGGTTTCGCCAATAGTTTTTACCATTTTTACGCTTTTATGAAAAGCTTTATTTTATCCCAGTAGACAACTCCGTGCAGTTAATGGCTGGTGGTTTCAGTTACCAAATCGATTAATTTCAATCCATATGTACCGAAAAATATTTTTTGAGCGTCTGCCTTGTTAAAAAAGATTTCATTTTTCTCTAGTCGGTATGATTAATACATAACAAAAGTAAGCATTTTATAACTGTTTCTTGATGTTCGTTAAGCTTTCCGAAAGGCTTGATTAATGATGGCTTTCGGAACAAGTTTTTGTCATCCCTTGTCCATTTTGGTTTGTTGAAAAACTTTGTTCAGTTGCTTATTTTTTTTTAACGGTTATGTCAAGCAAATTAAGAGGCTAAGCTTAAGATAAGATATAAAAGTATTCATATCATCCTGAGTATTTGCTAAAAGCTTTAACCAATATAAAGATATTTATACCAATATCTTATTTATGAGTTTTTGCTTTATTTGTACCAATATTATTGTGAACCTTTGTATATGGCTCAGCATTTTTTCTACTGTGGTGTTTTTTCACCTGATTCGTTACTGAGAAGTTAGACCATGAAGTACAATAACAAAGAAAATGAAAAGCAGGAAAGAGAATTACTTGACATTTGACATTTTAGAAGTGTAACACGTTGACAACTATTCCACTAAGAAACATTTACAATCACATAACAAGTAATTGATATGTAGAACTCTAGAACAAAAATAACAGGAAGCCCATTAAGAAGATACCATATTTGTTCGTTCTTTTGTTCGGCGGGGGGTGGGGAAGACATTTTCATTTGAAAATATATTTAAAACGTTCACGTATTCGGTAAGCTTTCACTCTCAATTACTCTCTCTCTTTCACTTTGCCTCGCTTATAACGAAGTCATTTCAAAAAGAGCGAAGTCTTCGTTGCAGAGTGGCAGTAAAAGACGATGACGACAACTAACTGCAAGAGCGTTTTGATAACGACGCCGGCGACAACATCAACAACAACAACAGCAGCAACAAAAACTCTTGAACTGAGAAAGCAACTAAAGTTTAGTCAAGGAGAGAAAGGGATGGAGGATGGTCTGTCTGTACCAGAAGGCAGAGTAAGAGAGGGCGAAAGAAAGAATGAGAGAGATTGAGAAGGGATAGAATAAGAGAGAGAGAGAGAGAGAGAGAAGGAACAAAAAAAAATTTAAAAGAGAGAGAGAGAGGAGAATAACAGAAGTAATCAAAACTTTGTGTACTACTGGTACTACTTTTGTTGAATCTTTGCTTTTTGTTTTTATTTACATATAAACAAACAGACAACAAAAAACTAAAAACAAAACTTGAATGTAGTGGAATTTTTAGCAATTTGTTACCAACGCATGCGCTGCTCTTTTTCACTCATCGCTGATTGTGTGTGCCTTCCTTAATTTTTTTATTTCATTCTCCGACCATGCAAAAAAATTTTTTTTTTGTTAAATAATGTACGGTTTTAAATTTTTAACTATTTTTTACTCTCTTGTTGCATGTAAAATGAAGGTTATATTGAAATTCTTTTTAATACTTTTCTCTCATACGAAAGTACGTTTGTTTACTGATGAGAGGGCTCTTTTTTGGCCCCTCGTCATTTCAGTCTTTATTGGGCTTCCTCTGGTAAAACAAAATTGAGCAAAAAATCAATAAGCGGAGTAAATAAAAGGTGAATTGGTTTAAAATATTTTTTATTCGGTGTTTTCAAAATTGTTTTAAATAATTTTAACAAGGGAAGGTTTACATTCGACTCCCTAATGTTAATTAGGCGTTAAAAATTCTTATTATTTGTCACAAAAAAAAAACTTGAAATGAAAACTTTCTTTTCTTTCATTTTGGCGAAAAACAACAAATTTAAACGCTCGGAGGATATATCAACAACACAAATTGTAACAAACACAACACGTCATGTGTACGAATTACCATACCGCGGTTACCATGGTTACGCTATTGTTTATAATGTATTATTTTAATGTTTGTGTGGCTTTGTACCTGTTATTATTTCAGCACAGAAAGAATCTAGTAGATTTGGCAACGTGTCAGATTTATTTTTTGTTGTAAAGATTTCCTGGACGAAAAGACATTCGCATAATAGTCTCTACCAAATGACATTTATATTACCACGATTAAATACACTTTACTGGTTCGCTCAATTTTGGAGTATGCATCGCTGGTTTGAGCTCCAGAACTAATTTTTCTAAATTAAATCAATAGAAAAACAGTTTTTACTTTCTTGTCAACAAAATCTGTATTGTTATTCGCTTTATTACATTTCCTTTTTTTAATTTATACTTCATTATAAATTAATTACGAGTATAACTAAACGTTTAAACCGTCAAATAAATAAATAAAAAACGTAACCAAACGTTAGGTACTTGTCGGACATTTGTACTCATTATGTGACGTTTGACATAGTGCTCCAAATTAGACACTCACTGTCCAATACCTAAATATGTTACTGCTACACAGAGCCAAAACACCACATAAAATCGAACAAAAACAATTAGATTTCTCTATGCTTTTCATCCAAGAAGGAAGCCTTATTAAAACCATAGAGAGAATCTGATTAATTTAAAATTTAAAAAGAAAGTCATATTAAAATACTAATTCGATAAGAAAATCTTATTGTTTTTCATAAAGACGATCTTATTAAAATACATATTTAATAAGAAAATCCTATTGTTTTCATAAAGACGATCTTATTAAAATACATATTCGATAAGAATATCTTATTGTTTTCATAGAGACGATCTTATTAAAATACATATTCAATAAGAAAATCGTATTCTTTTCTAGTCTTATAAAAATAAAAATATTTTTTCATGTTTTTTTATTTTATTTTATTCATACAAGATTTCAAGAATATTAATCACAAAATTTCATGGTTTAAGCCTGAAAAGTAATATGATATTATTTGTTATTTGTTTGCAAAGTATTGTATTTATAAAGACGGAAAGTACTCACAACTCAGAAGCAAAGATCGTCCTTTATAAACAACGCCAATGTAAAAAAAATTAATACGAATTATAGATCTGAAGTAAACGTGACAGCAAAAATATTACTCTTACAGTTCCGGTCAGACAGACGATATTTTATAAGAAGTTATAAGAATAAGTATTATATTTTATAAGAATAAGTTTCTTGTTAAAAGAAGTATATAATAAGAATTCTTCATACTTTCATACAGACTTGTTTATTTCATGAGTTTTTGACGTTTTGAAGTTTTGAAAAATATGAATTTCTTATTAAAATCACGAAATTTATAAGATTAACTTTTTGTTTCAAGACAATAAGATTTTTTTTATAAAAATAAGATTTTCTTTATAAAAATAAGATTTCTCTATGAAAAAAGCATATTATTTGTATGTTTTAATAAGATTTCATAGTAAAATCGCTCAATAAGGAGATCTTATTATTTTTATGTGGTACTATTTTTCTCTGTGTACAGAGAAGTTCTGAAATATTAAAAAACTTTCATTAACTTTGATAGTGAAGTCCGAAGTTGAAACAAAATACACTGAAACCTATTTTTGTACGCTACCTTTTTGTGTGGATATAACATGCAAATGTATGTCTACTCAATTTATTTATATGAATTAAAAAAAGTTACGCATTTGTTGTAAATTTGAAAATCAACACTTGAAACACTTCATCTATCTTAAGGCAAGCTGTATTTGTAATGATTTTGGTGACAGTTATCAAGTCTCTTTTAGGGGACACGTCACTTCAGTTTCCGTTTTCCATCCATGCTTTTACTCATAAACTTTTAGAATATTTCTCTCGCAGGTGTGTTGGTGGTTATTTTTAAGGCCATTTTATAAGATACTCATAAGATGTGAAATGTCATCAAACGTGTGAGTTCGCGCCTGCCAACTCGATTCGTCACATCGCGTTGCGCCTATTTTGGTTAGGCGGGAGCCTTAGGTATGCACCTATTCATATAATCCCGTTGCGTATGTATATTTTAGTTTAGTCTTATGTCATCAGTTTTGTAGTTGAAATTTTTTAGGATTTTTGGTATAATCACCAATACCGGAAATGGATTTTCAAGGGATCGATGATTCCCAAAATCTTGTTGAATTAAAGACAGAAATGTTTAGAAAAAGTGTCCTTTTTGTGTATACCTTTTGTATACTTTTTGTATACTTAATTTTTTTATTTTTAATAAAATCATAAATAAAAGAATTGTTAGACTTTTATTATTGATCGTATTGAAAATGTTTATTATCAACATAAACATAAATCATCAATCATCATCAATTACATCAACATAAACATAAATTCATATTCTTAAAAGTGCATTAAAATCCATACTTTCCACAATCCACAAATAATACGAGTACACTTTCAATCATGATGTAATCGCTGTTCATGGTCTCGGCTCTCGTTTGACGTTTCTCGTTGAACATACCACTTATTTCAAATTGAATTGAAATTAACATTGACTTCAACGAACCACTTTGATTGATTTTAAAATTGTGTTAAAATCTAAAGCAACCTACATTATATTAAAATTCAAACTCAAACAACTCCAAAAATAAACAAAACTACATACGATACGATACATACATATATGTATATATTATTTTGCTTTATCTTATGCTTATCTAATCACAAACTTTATCTTTGTCTTAATAATTCTAATTCCATAAAATAAGTTTATATACTCATAGAAAAAGCAAAAACAAAACAAGAAAATTTCTTTTTGTCTATAGAAGCTGCTCAAAGCGAATTATTAGTGAGTTTAGTTTATGAAAAGTGAGTTTAGTTTAGTGTATGAGAAACTTTCGAAGCTACAGTATACATATTTAGACTATTTGAAAAGTTGTTGTTGTTGTTGTATACATCAACTAGAAAATGTGGCATTAGTAATAGTAGAAACATCGAAAAATTAAAAATTTTGTTCAACGATTATTTGTAGTTTTTCAATGTAGCGAACAAATAAACTTTTGGTTATTTTAAAAAATAACATTTTATTTACATTTATTTATTTATTTACGTTTATTTACATTTTTTAAAAATAACTTTTTCCTTCTCTCTGTTCCTCTCAAACCAGAATGTCGCCGGATAATCCGAAACATTTACTAACCGCACATGATTTGAGCAACCTGAGGGCATTACAGGGTGTAACAAACACAGCAATACCTGTTAACAACCACAACACTAGCAACAACAACAACAACAGCAACACCACAACGAATATGGTGTTATCAACAATACCACTCGATGGGCATGCAGTAGTTATACAGCAATCGCATTTGATACCAACAACAGTAGGAACAGCATCGTCGGCAGCAGCAACACAACAACAACAACAAAGATCAGCAGTGACTGTGGCAGCAGCAGCACCGACACAAAACGGTTTCAGCAACGGCACGCTACCAAATCGGCCAACAACGACAACAGCTAACCTAAATAACTTGATAGCAGCAGCCACATTACAAACGGCAACAAAAGCAGGCGTCAGCAATATGAACAGTTGTAGCAGCAACAGCAATAACCTCAGCCACAACAACAACAATAATAACATACCACATAGCCACAACATACCAACTTCGCCTAAGTATGTTTTCCTGCAGCAAAATGGCAATGGCCAGTACACGACCTACGAGGGCACCGCCAGCACCACCGCCAACAATGTCGGCAACATTGTGCTGCTGGCCACAGAGCCCTTGGAATTGAGTGCTGCTGGCATCGATGCGCATGTGATCACCGGCGACAATGATGAAGAATTGCGTCCACTTTCGTGGCTGAACGACAAGAATCTGATCAAGGGCATTGTCACCACCACCACCACAAGTTCTGCCGCAGCTGCTGGCGGCAACAAACGTCAGTTGAACAGCAATATCTGCATAGTAAATGCCAACGGCACGCACGAGTACCTCGAAGAATTGCCGCTGCCCACGCATGTCGCTTGCGAAGAACATGTAACAACGATACAATCGGCAAGCGGACGCAATGGCGGTGGCGGCAGCAATAGCAACAGCAACAGCAACAATCAACATAATTCAACGGCCACGGCGACCACAATGTCACTGCATGAAATGCCGGAGACACAGATAACAACGCTTAGTGTAAGCGATTTTCAACAGCAATTCATAACCAGCAGTAATATTTGCAGCAGCAAACGCACCATAACTAACAATAATATCAGCAGCAGCAGCAACAGCACCAACAATAAAAATATCAATGAGCATCATAAACAATTGACCAACATGGCCAATTTCAGTTTAACTCAAGAGTCGCTAAAAACAGAACAGCAGCAGCAGCAGCAGCAGCAACAGCATCATATGTTCAACAATATTGCTACTCTCGGTGGCACGACAACTGTTCATGTTGGCCCCAGCGGCACAACAACGGTTGTTGAGTACAAATCAAACACAAATTTTATGCCTACGCAGCGTCAATTGATCAACGCAGTAAGCCACAACAACAGCAACAACAGCAGCAGCAACAACAACCACAATAGTCACGCCAATAATAATAATAATGTTGTTGTTAATAGCAGTAATAATAATATTCCCACCACAACAACAGCCACCACCAACAACGCCAACCATAGTAATTTTGTGCCTTCTTCAGTGTCAGCAACTTCCTCCGTCATTCCCGCCAACGCAAACTGTGCCACCTACTCTAAGGCAACGTCCTTGAAGCAAGCTGTAACGCTGCCAAACAATGTCAACACGGTCGTCGTTAGCACTAGCAGCATTGTCAATGGCAACGGAAACGGCAACAACGGTAACGCAGCGAATGTATTTCTTCAACAACAACAACAAAAGCCAGGCAACAGCAGCTCCACCACGCATCACCCGCACAAAAAGTATTTACGTGAGAAAATGAACGGCTTGGATCATAGTGGTGGTGGGCTGGGAGGAGGAGGAGGATCTGTTGGCGGTGGCAATTCTGTTGCAACTTCTGTCGTCTCCTCTCCAGCTTCTTCTTCCAGCAGTAACTCTGCGCTTTCCTCATCGCTATCAACGGGTGCCGTCAATGGAGCCAATAGTCCCGCTTCAAAGAGCAGCTCCTCCACGTATTACACGCTCATTGGAGGCAACGCAGCTGGTAATGGCAACTGCATCGCCGGTAGTGGCGGTGGCAGTAATAGCAGCAGTAGCAGCAGCAGCAGCAGCAATGGCGTCAATTATTCCACCCCTTTTGTGGCCGCAAATGCACAAGCAACAGCAAAAACATTAACAAATGCTAGCTACACAATCGTCAGTCCGAATCAGCAAATTATGTAAGTACATAAAAGTAACTATAAAAATCTGCTTAACGCTATTAACAGATTTGTGGCTTGATTTCGAGACGATTTTGCGATAGATCGATGCGATCAGATTCCTTTCAAAAACAGCGTGTAAGCAATTTTCTCTACTGTCAGAGGAGCGCATTCTAGTCAAGAAGACCTGTCGAGTCGTTCACGTAGAGCGAGTCGTCGTCTGTACGAAATCAAACCATAAAACTCAGAGTTGCATTAGTGAATGTTGTTTCTCTTTTTAAAGAACAAAGAAAGTACATACGTATTGTTACAATATTACAAAATGTGTGTTATTTTTGTAGAAACGCGTCGCCAGCCATACCTTCGCCGGAACCTCTAGTAGTAAAGGATTACTACACCAAGTCACCATCACAACAACAACAATTACATCACATCGCCCTGAAGAGTCCAGCATCGTATTCTAGTTATGAGAATGATTCGCTCAAAGATTTCGAAATTTCAACACCACCAACATCAGTGCGTCTGAATACACACACATCACAACAACAACAGCAGCAGCAGCAGCAGCAACAACAACGACATCATCATCACCAACGACAAAGTCATTCACCAACGCCAACGTATCATCACCAAAAGCAATCGGCCGTGTCTCCAGCTTCATCCACCTCATCGTCCACCACAATTGGCGTTCCCGTCTCCTCATCTACGCCACAAAAACACAAGCATCCAAATAATGTGCCATACGATCCACTCCTCCACACGCACAGCAAACCGCCATACAGCTTTAGGTGAGTTGAGAAAGAGACACTTGCTCCTTGTATAGTATTTATTTTGGTTTAAATTTTGTGAAATTCTGTCTCAATTTTTTTCTATCATTTAATTTTGTCTTAGTTCCTTAATATTCATGGCCATTGAAGGCTCGGTGGAAAAAGCGTTACCGGTCAAAGAAATCTACGCTTGGATTGTGCAACATTTTCCCTATTTTAAGACTGCGCCGACAGGCTGGAAGAACAGCGTGCGACATAATCTCTCATTGAATAAGAGTTTTGTGAAGGTTGAAAAAGCACCGGTTAGTTTTGCTAATGTCATTAGTTAATTGTGCAAGGAACTAGTCCTTTATGCTGCTCTATCTTTACAAAATAATGTTTCTAATTTTGCTCTTCATCCTCACTTTTTCAGAATATGGGTAAAGGTTCACTGTGGCGTGTTGAACAACAACAACGACAAAACCTTATACAAGCCCTCACCAGATCGCCTTTCTTTCCTAACTCAGCTGTAGAGAAGATCAATCTGAAGCACATAGCTAGTGCTTACGAACGCGCGATAGACAACAGCTCACCCACCGCATCGTTGAACAATAGCACTAACACTAATGGCGCAGTCGGAGGAGGAGGAGGGGGAGGGGGAGGGGGAGGGGGTGGTAGTTGTGGAAGTGGCGGAATTGCCAGCAAATCATCTTGCATTGATGCCCGATTCGATGCACGTCTTTTTCCAAAGCTTTCCAAAGTATTCAAAGACATGGAGGAGCATAATGCTGCTCTCAATGGAAAGGGCGCAACATTTGGTGGAACAGATGATATCGTTGATAATGAGTCACCGTCCGATTATAGTACAACAACAACAGCAATTAAGATCAATAAACATCACAACGGCAGCAGCGATGGTATCAGCAGTAACTATTCTCTTGTAATGCAACAGCAACAACAACACCAACAACAACTGAATGGTGGTGCTAGCTCTGCTGCCGGCACTGGAATTAATTTAAATTGCTACGACAACATAGAACGTTTGGCCAGAGATTGTGGCGCTGATAGTATCGACGATGTGAATGCAGCTACAGCGATGCTGGCCTTAAAACACGGACCAAAAGTATTTTCGGAAACCTTTCAGAATGGGTAAGTAACAGACGCGTTTAGGTATGACTAGAGATAGTAAGTGAAGTTCTATAATGTTTTTTTTTCCGCTCCGTTATCAGCGCTCCTGTAATAACTTCTTCACCCAGTGAGGATCATACCTACTCAGCCGGCGGTGGCAGTAGCGCCGGCGGTGGGGTTGCAGGCGGTGGAGGAGGAGGAGGGGGTGGTGGGAGTGGTAGTGGCAGTGGTGTGGGTGGAGGATCGGGAGATGTCGGTGGCGGCGGCGGCGCTGGGAATTTGTCTAATGGTAATAGCATCGCTGTGAATAATAGCAAGGCTGCTAATGGTATGGTCCAACAACACGATAACCAAAGTAACGGTGGTTCCTCAGATGCGGCCTATGACAGCAGTGAAGAAAAGTAAGTACATATCTCAATGGGCCCTATTGCGGTTGTCAATCGATGATTGATAAATGGCTTTTGCTGATTGTGATTGCGGAATTTTTGTATTATGGTATTATTATGGTATTATTCGTTGTACAGTGAAACCTCGTATAACGAGCATAATTCGTCCCGGAGTCTTACTCGTAATGCGAAACACTCGTTAAGAGGAGTTTTTAGTAATAACGCAATAGTTTTTATTCAACAGTTCCCAATACTACAATAGATACATAAACAGACTGATTTAGCAATGGCACGAAAAGTTCCATCGCACAATTCGGGGATTCCCCTATCCACGTTACTCGTTATGCGAAACGTCGCTCGTTAAGCGAGTAATTTTTTTACAATTTATGTATATTGCTTGTTATGCGAATTACTCGTTATGCGAGGTTCCACTGTAATTGACAATTGACTCTTTTTCACTCGTTCCTTATCAATTGAAAATTTCTGCATGACTGCTATCAATTGAAACAAAATTTAAGTTTTTCATATGCGTAAAAATGGCAGTAAATATGTGTAAAAATAAAATATTAACAATGTTTCGGCTTTCATAGGCCGAAGGTTGTGAGCAACAAGCGCCAATTAGAGAGATTGGTACATTTAAGGCAAAATAATGAAGACATCGATGAAGGCGCTTGCAAGAAATTGCGTGGTGAGAGGAGATAGGAGGCGATTGCGCTCGAGCAAAATAGTTTAGGCTCGCCTTATTATCATTATCCTCATCAAACCATAGATTTTCGGTGCTCATTTAATTTTATAAATAAACGGATATAATTATTAAATAATAAAAACATTTTTTTTTTTGAGAAATACAATCACAAATCTTTTTTAACACGCATCTGATCAAAGTAGTTCGCAACAGTCAAAATAAAGTGGACCAGTCAAATAAAGTGATTCATCATGGATCACTTTTATGTAACGTTTTTCATGATTTTTTAAAAATCAACGTATTTACACTGACCTTGATTTTTTAATATTATATATACATATGTATGTATATTTTATTTTTATATACAGTCAACCCTCCTACAATACGACACATACGTTTTTAAAAAACGTCGCGTAGTAGGAAATCGCATTGCAAGAGACATGAACTCTATAGAAAATAAGGGGGTTAGGTTCCAAGTATTTAAATTTGCATTGAAATTAATAAAATAAAACTGTAATAAGTTAGTATTCAAGATTTTATTATAAATCCTTTAATAAAATTATAATAAATTAAAACAAAACAAAATAATTCACGTTTTTAAAAATGAAAATGAAAATTAATAAAAATTCAAATTTATACAAATTAAAAATATAAAAAAATTTTGATGCATATTATTTATGCAAATTCTCGTTAAGCGGATTATGCCGCCAACGTTTTGCTGGTGCTATATCCGAATCTGAACTATTGGAACAAGGAATAGGTTCGTAAGTGAACAAGTCCATTTCATTTAAAAATGGAGTTAATTTTTTACTTCCAAATTTATGCAAAAATGTAAAATGTAAAATTTTAAACATTTCGAGGAAAGTGATTTTTTTTTACAAGCAAATTTTTTTAATCGCGTTGTAGGAAAAAAATTGGGTTGTGAGAAAAATTGCCTCAATTTATGAATCGCGTTGCAGCGAAAACGCGTTGTAGAAGTGTCGCGTTGTAGGAAGATTGACTGTATTTTAATTTAATACATTACTTTTATGTATTCTATGTGTATATACATATATATAAATTTTATATATTCTATTTCTATATATTATTTTCCTCTTATATATATTATTTTTATATAAAATTTTTAGTAATGGATATTATGCGTTATAAACAGTTTTAATGTTAACGTCGTTCTCCTCACTTTTTCCTTTCTTCGATAACAGTCATCACATTTCGCCGGAGGAATTGGCCGATCAACAGCGTCATCGCGACGGCGTTGATGCTCTACTTTCCTTATCGCTATCATCTTTTATGGATGGCTGCTCACCGATAAAACGTCCTTCCTCAAACACGGTCGCAGAGGAACACATATCTTCTTGCTTGGACAACGCAACGCAGCACTCGATTGGCGTAGCTAAAATGGCACTGATGAGTACGAATATTGTAGCCGCTGGCACAGCAGCAGCAAGAAATCAAAGTGGCACAACAACTTTTCATTTGCTGCAGCCACAACAACAACAATCGCATCATCGTCACCCGCCTCAACAACATCACCACTCTTCTTCCTCCTCCATATTAGACGAGGGCTATAATACGCAAAGTTACTACGGAAGTAACAACAGTAGTATTGCAAATCATTACATGGTCTCACCGTCGACGACTCCCAAGAAGCCGAAGCCGTTGCGTAATCTAAGGGCAAAAATCAAACGTAAAACTACTTGGATACGGTGAATGTACAATATAAGCTTTAATGTATTTACATATATGCTATGACCACAACAACAGCAACAATAACAACAGCAAGAGTTAGCATAACAATTGTAGGCAGACATAAAATAGACACAAAAAAAGTCTTCAGTTGAGCAATTTTAAAAGTGAAGCAGATACCGTCGGTAGAGCCTGATGTACCCACAGAAGAATATTCTTGAAATTACGAACAAAATCATCTACAAAAACAATATAAAGCCTCTCTTTTACTCTATTGTTCGCTCTCTCTCTCTCTCTCTCTCTCTCTCTCACTGTCGTTCACTTATTTTCTTGTCTCTTTTTTATGAGTGTTAAAATAATACATAATCTAAGTGTTTTGTTGGAAAGAGAGATATCCTTAAACAATATTTATGAAAGCCTTTTAGAAGAAATAACCAAGAAGTAACTAACAGAGATACTCTGAGGGTCACTAACTATTGAAATCGTCTCTATTTGCATTGCAAGGAACAAAAAAAATCCTCTCTTTGTTGTTGTTTGCAATATAAAAAGACGATTTTCGAGACGATTTCAATAGTTAGTGACTCTCAGAATACCTATGTAAAATTCTAACTATCAGAAATCGCCCTCTCATACACAGTTAAACATAATCATAGAGTGATCAAAAAGCTTCTGATAAAAGCTTTGAAACAAAACTCAACTTAAAAACTCTAAAGCGTAAGCTGACTAATAGGCTGTAAAGAAGGGTTGGCAGAGACGGGAAGCAAAGGGAATAGTACTGGTGCTATAAGAAGCGAAGATATTTTTCTTTGAAGCAGTTTTGGCCGGACACTCCTCGCGAATAAAATAGCTTTAAGCTCCTTACATAACGTGCAGGAAACTAGCGCTTATACAGATCAAGCGTATCGGAGGTTTTTATGCTGTAAACATCTTATATAAGTATACGTATGTATAATGAATAGAAGTTGTATGCTTCTCCCACATAAAACGATAGAAAGCTTAAAGCTCTTTCACATCCGAGCAATGTCTAGACTGGCTCTGTTTTTAAGCTAAAAGCTCAGCTTTGCTTTTATTTTACTACGTTAAAATTATGGGTGAGGAAATTAAAGAGTTTTAAAAGCTTTTTGTGTTGAGCTTTTCGGCCCCTTCAATCGAACCGGTTTAACATTTTTTCTTTTAATCTTTTATTTTTATGTCCAATGGCTTTGATTTTTTTTAGAAAAGTTCAACTTAAAACTACTGACAATATTTAAACGTAGACTATTTTGTCGAAAAATTGCAATTTGTGCTTTTGTAATGACTTTAATATTTTGTACAAATCATGCAGTTGTACAAATATTATAAAGTATCTATATTATTTAATTTCCCCTAAATTTCAAAAGCTTGGTGAGTAAGGTTTTCTATAGCTTTTGATATAAAACAAGCATTTCCTAATATTTGATGACGTCTAACCATTTCTTTTAAATTCTGCTTTTATATATACGAGTAGGTATATATATAGCCGTTGGTATCGTAAAAGCTCAAAATGTACAAATCAAAAATTAAGACAGGATGTTTTATAATATCAAAATTATTATGCGAATATAATTGATTTAGAAGCTTTTTCGTAATCCTTTTTTATGCTTTAATAAAATGCGTGCCTTTTGAAGCTTAAAAAAAGCTTTTAATATAAATATGTATTTAAACGGCTTTAGAAATCTTAAAAAAAATATGATATTTATTAAAATTTAGGGATTTTTTATTTCAATTGCTTTATTCTGCGCACAAGTTAAGAGAAGTCTTCCTATTAAACCTTTGGAGGCTTCCAAATCTTTAAAAAAGTTTTCTTGATCTTTTTCTAAAAAAACTTTTTGGTCTTTCGAATAATGTCTTCTGATATTTTAAGAAAAGTACCATAGTTTAAACCCTTGACTTTAGTTTAAAAGCTTTAATTTTAAAAATAATGGATTTAAAGTATTTGTTAATTACTTTGTTTTATAAATTTTTTTTTTTTGATTATTATTACGTTTCTTTTTATTTATACACCCCGTTTTTATTTTCGTTTATAATAAGGTTAAAATTTTCACCAAATCTATATAAATTATACATGTCTATTATTTTTCTAACATTTTCCTTATCTTTTCTGGCAATAATATTGTTCTAATTTTTTTGTGTTATTTTGCATTAAAATTTCATTTTAATTATTTCAATATTGCAACATTTCGAGAGAGGCGTGTTTATAAAAAATTAGAAATTCTTAAACGCAAGATTCATTTTTAAGATTTCTAAAGCTTTCTACAGAATGCTATTTATTTTTTAATTTTGCTGGCAATAGAATTCAAAAGCGTGAGTGAGCTTAGCTTAAAAATAATTGTTAAGATATTTTTTTTTAAATTCTTTGAATAATCACTCAAAGAATAAAATTAGAAAAGCTTGCCTTCCGCTTGAGAATTTTGAATAACTCTGAACGACTGAAAATTCTAAATTTAAAACAGAAAAACAAAAGAAGTAAGAACAAAAATTTATAAGGAAAATTATAATATAAAATTAGGTAAAAGAAAATTATAAGCTGAGTTAGTATAGAGAAAACAAATGCAATTAACAAAACAATTCCCACAATAACAAATAAAACAGAAATGAAAACAAACTTTTAATTTAAATTTAAAATTTAATACAAATTCTTTTTGTCAAAACATAGCTACTAAAAGACAAATAATTTTAACTATAAAAACACAAAATTTATAACTGAAAAATCATGTTTATGACAAAAAAGGTTTAGTACTTTAACATAAGATTAATTAATTACTAAATGATTTTATATTAATTTGTCAGCTGTTGGGTAAAAACAAAAAGACACCACAAACAACAATAAGTGCTTCTATACAAAAATAAAAACAAAACTCTGCTAGAATTTCTCTTAAAATCAAAACTATTTTTTCAGTGGTAGGTTTAGTTTAAATGATAAAGATTTAATTTTTTTAAAATTTATAAAATAGCCTTAGCTTTAAAATATTAAAATATAAAAAATTTTTATTATATTGTATTTTATATTTTGTTCAAAACTAAGGAATAACTAAAGGTACTATTATTAAAAAATAAGAATATAATAATAAAAAAAGAAACAAACACTTTATTAAGACCAAAAACTAAGCAAATAGAGCTTAATAATAAACTATTAAGGAAACTAAAAACCCATAAATGTACACACAAACTCACACACACACACGCAAAACAAACAAAATGTTTCATAGAAAATTTATTTGTTAAAAATTCATTATTAATTAAGCATTAGTCAATGAAATTGTGAATGAAAATATTCATAATAAAATTATAAGCCCATTGAGGATAATCCTTAATTAAAATTAAAAACTAATCAATCTAAGAAATGTAATGATGTTACAGCCGTTAATGTAATGAGTAAAATGTATCTAAAATCACTTCAAGTACCTTTTAACACAAGTGTCCAGTGAAGACGGTGGCGGTTGTAGTCGGTGAAGGTGAAGCTAGACAAGTAAAAAAAGAATTAATAAATAAATAAAAGGAAAACGTAAAACACAAACTCAACAAAGGGGGAAAAACCAAAGCAAAAAACATACTTCTTTTCCATGTTACAAGTTTCAAAAAGAACACGCAAAGAAGCCAAAACTCAATTTAATAAACGCTGTATTGCCCGCATAGTTGTCAGATATTTCCACAACGAATTCTCACGAAAAAGTCGCTCACTCTTCCCTTAAATAAATCATATTCTCTTGTGTGGAAATATTTTCCACAGCAATTAAAGTATCCATCCCAGGTTTTCAAGAAATTGAAAACCTCCTACAAAAATTCCACATACTATAAAAATTATTAGTATTTTACAGTATTTTCTTAGTTGAAGAAGCAAACTTGACAAATTGTTAAGGAAATAGAGCAAAAAACGAGCGTGACCAAGTTAAACTACAACTATTGTTTTTTTGACCTACGTATTTTCCGATTCGACGTGATTACATGCCTACTATTATTTTTTTTTTATGTCAAACAAATTGCGTAAGCTATACGGTCTGCGTCAGCTTACAAAATTCCACGGAACTCCCTTTTCCCCACAGCGTTTTAAACCTTATCCTCAGTGGTAATTTTACTCTAAATCTGGAAATTATGCTTGGCCATCTCTGTCTCTCCATCACCATTTTTTAATTTTTTATTCTTTTAAACCATTTTGAAAAGTTGAAAAAGGCGAAAAAAACTAAACTATTCAATAAATGAAAATCAATACATTTTTAAAAACTTGTTACCACAAATAATGAATATAAATAACAGTTACTTTAAACATTACTTACTTTCAAGTAAAAAACAGTTACTTTAAATATTAAATTTTGCTCAAAATCGCCATTCAGAAGCTTTAATTAATTATGAAAACGAAATCAAAACTTAGCAGAAAAAACAAGTTTGAGCAAGAAGTAAAGAAGTAAGAAATAAAATTTAAATTAATTCCTGTGTTACGAAAAATATGATAAACTAATTACCGTAGACATATATTTCTTTTATTAAAGTGAAGAGAAAGGTTTCAAAAATTAAAATATAAAAACCAAACTTAAAATTTGGCTGATGGCTGTTTATGAACGCATGAACTGCTCTCCTTTTGTCTCTTTCTGTCCATCCTTTCATGTATTAAAGCTTAAAAAACTAAGCGAAGATGAAAAAGGGAAGAATATCAATCCATAAAGTGACAAACAAATATAAAAATAATATAATTAGAGAACGTCAAAGTGTCTGTATTTTACACAAGAATTTTGCGCAAGAATTAATTGATTTCAGTAGTTTTTACATTAGAAAATCACTTCTACAATCTTGTTAAAATTCAGTGAAAACTTAATTGATTTTTTAGAGATCTTGGTTGCGTCCACTCTCTGTGAGCTGGACTTTTTGACCAATCAAGCAGATATCAAGATTATAATCAAGATTATAACGCCATTTGAAAAAAGTTTTCATTGGCAACTCACACAGGGGCCAGATTGGAATGTGGGTTGTAGTGACACGCAACTAGATGTTTTAATACGTTTGGGTATCTTATAATACTTTTTTCCTAAATAGCAGCCTTTTTAACACTTTTGCTACATTTGATTACTTTTCATTTCCTAATACCGCGCGTGAAGTTTGAAATGGATAAACTTGATATAAAATTACTCACCGTTATTTTAAAAAATTTAATTTATTTATGCGCCAAATCAAAGCAATCTTTTTATTGCTTAAATTTTAAAATTGCCTTAGAATCTGCAATGGGTCTTACTTGGGTTTTCTTTTCTAATAAAATGCAGTGAAATCGTAATAGCCTGTAAACACAGAATTTTAGTTCACAAGGCATCGAAATTTTTAGTACAAAATAGAAGAATGCGTGATTGTAAAATATAGCAAGCATGTTATCAAACAAACCTTTCGTAAAATTGAAAATACTCTTCTGTAAGTATAATACGAATGCAGGCCTGATTTCAGCTATAATATTTTTTTTTATCGATACGACAACCTGCTTTTGGTGTCCCATCTAAATAACAAGGGGCACAAGGGATAGATTCATTTCTGCACAGACCACATATGTATGTACATATGTCCCCTGTGTGAGCACGGCGTTTTAGGGCAGATCAAATATTTCCTAGAGATTATAGCAGCAGATCGAGTGTATATCGATTGACCGATAGTTCGTCGTCATTTCAGTATGAATGCAATCGTGTAGCTGAATCAGTATGAAGATGTATGCAAGTATTACTGATTAAGAGCCCGACCAAAGTGTCTCAAGTTTAAGAAACCCATATTGAAACTTACGAACCATTTTTAGGGCTCCCTCGCATCACATACGCAGTGCTTTGGTGTTGAAATGCAATTTTTTAAAGTCGTTCACCCAAACACAATTTATCCAGCTAATAAGAGTTATTCTTTTCGGATTGCTCAAATCTATTGTGTCTCTATTTTAAACTTATTTTATCATTATTTAACTGCCTGTCAGTGATGGAGAGCGATGAGGGTGTATAGGAAGACGTTTCCATTTCCAACTCGTCAGGTCGAACAAGACGAAACGATTCACGTTCTTGTCTCAAATTTGTCGAGCCCCGAAAACGGAACACGCCTTTCCAACCAAGATACGAACCGAGAAAAAGACGAGATCTCTAGAACGATATAGACAAATGTCGAAAAATCCTGCCCGTGAGCAGGAGTTTTTGAAAAAAATTCTTTTAACGTTCGATTATTTTAGATGTTAACAAACTCTGATTCTTACCTTTCTAAATACTTAAATGCTAATATTTAAAAAAAAAATCTGTTGAATAAATTTAAAAGAAACTGAAGGTAAAAAGTTGCGAATTAGCAAAAATCAGGAATTAACAGACAAAACCAAGGACTTGATTTGTTTTCATTAAGTTGTTGGTGGACAAATTTTTATTTTAAGAGGAATTGAACGAATTACAACAAATATAAATACATACATATACATCTATTATACGATATATACGTATATCTAGATGGGAAATAATTGGAAAAATGGGAAAATTAAATTCTGAAATATATCAAAGAATGATAATACATAGATTGCTTCTGTTTGTTTCTTATAAATGCAAGCAACAAAAAAGATAAGAAACCAAAACAAAAAAATCTTATATAGAAAATAAACTCTAAATAAAGTGCCTATAAAAATATATATACACACACACACACACCAACACAAACGGACACACACACACAGAAAGACGTGTCTATGTAGTATACATACATACAACATTTAAATTTGGATTTTAAATAAGCTTACTAAAAACTATGACTTAGACTTTGTATTTTTATGTTAACAAAAACAACAAGTGGCAAATTAAACATATGTGTATTTATCTTTATTACTTAGTTAATTAATAAAAATAGCACTATGTGCATGTACTTGCTATAACATAAATTGTTTATTTATATATACATATATACTATACTAAAGATCTATATGTAAAGCGAAAAAATGCACGCAGAAAAATGTATTTAAAAATTTCAAATTTTGACTTAAAATATAAAAATAATAATATTAATATACTAATTACTTTGACTGATCGCTAATAATAAAAATAATAATTCTCTAGAAGGTAATTGAAACTAAGTGTGTGAAGATATGGAGCAAAAAATATTGATGATTAACTCTTATAAAAAAATATTACTTATTTTAATTAAGAGGTTTGCAAGAAGGCGATCCCAAATCAAATAAGAAAACAAATGGAAAACGTTTAAAAAAACCGGAGGGGTTTCCTCTCCACACCTAGTGCAATACACACTCTCAGACATACCTACATGCATACGTACACAATGAAATATAGTTACATAAATAAAACAAAACAAAAAAAATGCAAAAAAACAAAACAAAAGCAAAAACCCAGGATTATTCAAAAATAGTTACTAAATTAAAAAGTAAAAGTTTTAAACATAAAATTTAAAATATTATTAAACCTAGTATAGTATAATAAACAATATATTTAAGTTTGTTAAGTTTAAAAAATTTACTACATTTATTTACCCTTTTTCTCCCTGTGTATTAAAAGGAAAATTATAAAAATAAACACACAAAAATAAATAAAATTTTTATAAATTGTCATAAAAGCAAAGAAAACAACTTAATAGAGAAATTCCTTATGAACCATAAATAATATATTCACGCATACGCAATAAATTTGGAATTTTATACAACACAAACACAACATATTCAAAGCATACATAGAAACACACACGAACATATAAAAACTTGTAACGTCTGAATGTAATGGAAATAATACATATTAACATTTATGTACGATACTTGGCTTAAATGATGTTAACTTAACATATTTTATTAATAGACTAAAACTAAAAACAGAGAGAAAATCCCTACACACACACATACACAAAATACTTTATATATCGATATACATATTTATATATTATCACAAACCTGAGAATATCTTTATAATTAATTACTATCTTATGAAATAAGTCAGAAAAACCAAAAAAAACAGAAAAATCAAAAATATAAAAAAACTAAAAATTATTATAAAAACTCAAACCCAAAACACAACAACAACAACAACAATAAAATAACGAGAAAGTTAAAAACTAAAACCAAACAGAGAAACTAAAATTATATTTAAAAATAAAAGAAAATCCTTTGAGAAGAAACATATTGAAAATAAAAAACCAAAAAAAAAACCACAAAAACTAGCGCATGTAGAAAAAAATAAACTTGTTTTTTTATTCAAAGGATAAAAAAATTTAATCCAGAGGGTCATTTGTCTGTTTGATATCATTCGAACTGTTGGTAAGTTTATCGATGCCGGGCGTTGAGCTTTATAAGCTTTATAAAGATCTGTCTATAAAAGGAGACCAACGTGTCCAGTGTCCATCCTTGTAACCAGAAGCGCACTGGGTAGAAGAAAGCACTCATTCTTGTTCTTTTACTTGGTCGACTTTTAATATCATAATTTGGTAGGTGGTTTTCGTAGATAGTCTTCCAAAAGATGATGGTGAAGGAAAGACTCACAAATATATACTATATTTCCGATAAATAATCATGAAATATCTAAATTACGCAGAACTGATCAAAGAACTTTCGATTTATTTATTTAAAACACGTTTCGCTTCGAAATACGAGTATTTTGATGTAAATTAACTTGGCTGCATTTCCTCTGCATAATTTTTGTGATGTCAAAAAAATTAAAACGTCTTTGTATTAAAATAAATTTTATTTATTCCCACTTCCTTTTTGACTTACAAAAATTATAAACGTACACAATATTATAAGTATGTATAACCAAACAGAAGAACTATCCTTCACTGAGCGTCAACGCTCCAGTTTAACTAACTATATCATTTTCCGTTTGCGGTGGCTCTCTGCGCCGTGCTAACTTAGTGGCCAACCACTCCTGAGTGTGTTGACGTTTTATGTGCACGTACATGTTTGCGCTCGAACGAAACTCTTTAACGCAATGCGGACAGCTATACAGATTTTCACCAGTATGCGTTGCAATGTGTTCCTAGAGAAGAAGAATAATTTGTAATAATAATAAATTTTAGTCATTCCACTGCTAATTTATATTCTAATTACTTTCACTATTTTTGGCGTTTTAAAATATTTATCACAAAAGGTACATTTGTAGCTGGGCGGTCGCCGATGCATATACTGTATGTGAGCACGCATGGCGGAGAGTGAGGCACAAACGCGTCCACAGTACTTGCAATGTACGTCGACCTTATTGTGCGTGGTCATGTGTAAACGCAAACGATTTTGGTTCTTAACCCATTCTCCGCATTCGGGACACTTGACCGGCGGTGCGACGATGCCCTGATGTTCCAGTAAATGCGTTATAAAAGACGGTTTAAATTTGAATTTCATGCCGCAGACGTCGCAAATGTGCGGGAAAATGTTGTCATGCATCGACTGTATATGTTTGACTAGAGCATGTTTTACAGCAAACCTGAAATGTTGTGGTAAATATTAGTAAAATAGAAGCCTATTTACACCTTTTTGGCGGCTTGCACTTTTTATCGCATTGTTTGCAAGCGAATCTTCTGTTAGCCTCGTGCGTTGTTTTGATATGACTTGTGAGCCTGGAGAGACGTGCAAACCGTTTTTGACATTGGTCGCATTTGAAAATTAAATCTTCTTTTTTCTGGTGCTTGGCCACTTTATGCTGATTCAGACATGACCTGTTTTTCATTAATTTGCCGCATACATTGCATCTGGAATGTATAGATACAAATGGAATGTATGTATACAAATTTTTTTGAGATAAATGAAATGACCTAAAGGAGATTTTATTTCGTACTTGAAATATTCCGGATCCAAATGCCAATTAATGTGATCATATAAATCTCGTCGTTTGTTGAAGCGACTACCACAGCAACGTATGTACTCATTTCGATTATGTTGCTTTCTGTAATGCGTCCGTACTTCGGAATACTTTCCAAGGCGTGTATCACAGAGATCGCATTTTAATTCCATATGCTGAATAATAAAACTATCCATTTCCAGAGTTGTTTGTCGCACAAACTGCTCATCGTGTGATTGTTTTTCCTCTCCAAGCTCTTTGCTTGCGCCGGTTGCTGCACCATTACTAACCACGCTGGCAGCATCATCCTGATCAACACCACTGTTATCATCAGGGTTACTGTCGGATAGGTTGCCTCTGGCTTTTCTGCTCCTTGTAATGATCTTCCATTTTTCAACCCTTTTCTTCTTAAATGTTGTTTCTGCATTACTGTCTTCTCCACTGTTAGCTGTAGCATTACTCCCCCAACTAGCATCATCATCCCGATCAACATCATCTTTATCAGTGTTACTGTCCGATAATGATTCTCTAACCCTTTTAATGATCTTTACTACTCCTACGCTTTTCTTTATGGGTGGTGGTCTTTCTGTTTTCTTCCTAGAATTATAATCGCCCCCAGTGGCGCTGTTAACTGCACTGTTATCAGCCCCACCGGCAACATCGTCCAGTGTAATGTCTTCGTTATCAATGCTACTGTCGGCTATGGTTTCTTTCGCTTTTTTACTTCTTGTGATAATCTTCAATTTTTCAATCGTTTTTTTCTTAAATACTCTTTTTTTCCTTTCTTTTGTATTACTACTATTTGCGCTTAGTTTCAATAGTGATAGTTCCTCTGCAAATTAAATTGGTTTAATATTTTATGAACATATTATAACGCTTATTTCGTCCCTACCTTCAGAAAAGCAACCACGATCCGCAATACAAAAATCTTCGAATATATTGGTCTCTTCTCCATTTTCTTCTTCACATTTTACTTGCACTTCAATTGGTTCCTCCAAAACATCCTTAATATCACACACAGCTTCCACATTTGCTGCTTTTATCGCATTAGGTTCATCTAAGTTTTCCAAAACATCGCATTTAACCTCGAGAAATTCTTTCCGCAACGTATTTTGCTTTTCTTCCACGTAATTGCAGAATTTATGGAACTCATTCAAATGATGGCAACAATCCTGGCAGATTGTGGTAGAGATGGAGTCATGCTGTGTCACCTAAACATATCAAATATGTACAATTTATTCGTAAATATAATTTCAACAATTGCTACAATTTTATATTACTCTTACTTCCAAATAAAAATATTTCGCAATCATTTTCACTATGTGAGTTTCATCATCCACATCGTAACCATTGAATAAGGAAACCTTGTTCTCCACATTCACGTTTATTAAACAAAGGCGACAAATCATAATTTTTTTTAATAATGATATTTTCCTGCAAGTTTTTAATTATCGCAGGTAATAATTGTTTACTATTAAATAAAAAAGGCCATTGAAATGTCAAAATCTGTCAGTGATGATGGATTTAGTACTCGTATAATGGCCACAACCCAATAAATCCAGCAACAGTAACAGTAATTCGCTGAGTGCTCGCCCAATGAGCAGAATAATGCCGAATTGAAAAACATATGTTTTATTGGTCCTACTTGAAACGGAGATACTTAGTTGCAAATTTCTGTGGCGTCGTGTTTGGAGAAAAAAAAAATTTAAATAAAAACTTGAAAAATGTCAATTCTTTTAAATAAAAAGCATCCTCATACCACTTTATATCTGCAATTTATCAGTTTTTGTAAAATAATTATAAATTCTGTTTTTCTGAACTACAGTTCAAAAGAAAATAACAGAAGATAATAGAAATATGCCGTCCCCTTGGTCGGTCGACAGAGCCTCGTTTGTGGAAACAGGGAGCACCACATGAAAGTGAAGATAACATTTGAATTGGAGGGGCTATCCGTGACACATTCCAGTCCTTAATCCCCCCGACAGACTGACTAAGTCTGGATCGGATTAGTCCTTAATTGTACCCGAACCTTTGTGCGGGGTGAGCAACTCTCTATTTAAATATTTCACGCAAAAGTAGACCCTACCGAAGGCAAATAGATATTGGACCTAAACTATAGGACAGAGGTGTACAAACATTTTCCCTCTATTAAATCTAGATAAAAGTTGTATTAACCTTATAGGTATTATTACTGGACACTAAATTGGGATATCATCTGAATAAAATTAATATCTCTGGAGAGGACCAATGAGGATTCCGTATCCCATTATTAGGATTCCGGATCTGTGTATTTTAAAATACGTAATAAAAAAATCCAATATTTTAGTACCAGAAGGCTTATTTTCGGGAGAGAAATATTGGGACTCTCAGAGTTGGCTGATCTTTACTCTAATAAAATTTTGTTTTGGTACAACAGACCACAAATCGCAGTGCCAGGACTGTGTAGGAGCCCACCCCTATACAATGTAATAACAAAACCTTCAGTAAGTCCAACACTTACTCTATTATCAAGGTTTTGCTGCGTCTAGAGTATCCTGCCTACAGTCGCCTCTAAACCCTAAATAAATCTCAAACCTACTCGGTTACTAAAGTTTTTAGACTGTCGGTTACTAAAAGCCGTGGGCTCGCCGTAAAGTCTAAGCGCTACTATAAGGAATACGATCCTCGGCCATAAGGCATTAGTAAGAGGCTGGGGCGCCACAAGGAAATGACACAAGGAATTAAAGCTTTTGTTGAGTGCATTTTAGTTAAGTGCAGTTCTTTTTAGGGCATTTTATTTAAAAAAATTATTCTTATGTATCTTATTTCGAATACAAAACATGTACGATGTATATCTGTACAAATTTGTCATTAGTTCGATTTGAATACTTATCAGTTAAAATACTTCGAGGTCACTGCTTTATAGAGGTATTCCTTATCGACTGTTAGCATCCGAAATTGTGAATTTTGGGTTTTCACATTTTTGACAACTTAGCTAATTGCGTTATAGAAATTGATATTTTTATTTAAAAGCTTTTAAGATAACTTTTAAATTTAAAGAAATTAAATTTTATTTTATTTTAAAGATAATAAATAAACAATTTAAAACGTATTGTCAAAGAATATACAATATATAGAAGGCGCATCACTCAAAATTTTCAATTTTTCGCAACAGATGCGGTCGGTCGGTAGGCGGAGGGGTATTAGCAACATGTATTCTTTGAGTATAGGCACACACTCGACGAATATCATGACCCGAGCTCGGGACATGATGTTTCATGGCCCGAGCTCTTGCCACTCTTGCCAGCAAGTGAATTGCTTCCCCTCTCTCTTCTTTTTACTCTACAAACGCATTGCTTATTAACAATTTATATGGTGCTTCTATTGCAACATACACACAAAACACATGATAAGCAAAAAGAAGGCGATTTGAACGACTTATTTCTTCGTTCATGGCCCGAGTAGAATGCATTTCATGTGAATTTCTTGCCCTTTCGTTTCGTCGCTTTTGACAACGAACAGTTGTTTGCTGCTTGTGTTGGGTAAATTTATACGTCTGCGTATGCTTTGGTCGTGTGTTGGTCATAGGCAAGGTTGTCGGCGGCTGCGGCCGCAACTAGAAATTTTTGGAACTTTCAATTTTGCAAATTGAAAAGATATTTGAAGATTTTTGTATGTTACGCGATTTGAGAAATTAGGATTAAAATTGTAAAATTTTATAAGGATTAACGAGATCATATTTTACGAAAATATTTGTTACAAGCAGTAAATACTCGTATTTATTAATTTTTGGAATTTAATTTTACAAAGTAATTTTTAATTCTTTTTAATAAATACTACAAATATTTTAATATTTTAAAAATATTTTAATATAAAATTATATTAAAATTTTAATATTTTTAAAATATTTGTAGTATGTATGTATTTATTAAAAAGAATTAAAAAATTATTTCGAAAAATTAAATTCCAAAAATTAATAAATACAAGTATTTATTGCTCATAATCTTTTAAATATTTTCCTAAAATATTATCTCGTTAATCCTTATTAAAAGCTTAAATATTAAAAATTTGTAAGCTTACTTTCTTAAATTTGAACTATTTCTGTATGTATAGACATAATTAGTTTATCGTTATCCCAAATGTCCACTAATTTAAAAAAAAAAATTAATAACTAGGATTAAATTCGGTTACGTTTAACAAAAAATTATATTAATTCATTGTACCGGATAAAATGCACTGAACATACCGACATTTTGTCCTAATATTTCAATAAGAAAAAACCCAGTTGCGCTACGTTCTTCTTATTGCTAAAAAGGCATTCTTCTCTGTCGTTTTCATTTATTTTCGACGTCGTCAACTCAGCGTCGTCAACTCTGAGAACTCAAGAATAGCCACGCAAAGCTTATTCTACATGCGATGACACACAGACGCTAAATGATACAAACGCATGCATTCCAAATTATTGTACACATCGTTACCCAGAAAAAGAACACCTGGCATGGAGACGAGAATAACAAGAAAAATGTAAAAAATTGAAAATGCCTTAAATTGAAAAAATAAATATTACAAAGACATTTTTAAAAACATTCCCGCATCCAGGTTCGAACTCAGGCCTTTCTACTCGTCAGTAACCTACTCTATCCACTAGGCTACCAAGCCTTATAAACGATTGCTTGTTTTTCAGTTAGAAGTTCACTGCGGCCATCGTTTGCCGAAAAACGAGAAAATACGATAGCAATGGAAAGTTAACATGACCACAAGAAATTGAGTAAAAATTGAGCGAAAAAGACAATGTGTAGAAACAATGTTTATAAACTTGGGTCGTACCGGTACGACCCACAGAAAATTTTTCGTTCGAAAATTTGTATGAGATGCGCCTTCTATACAATACATATTCTTTGGTATTGTTTTTACCAATTATGCTTCTGTACATATACATATGTACGTATATGTTGCACAATACTAAGATGGCAATATTTTTCTGAATAAAAGGCCACTAGAAGTTAATCGGTGCACAGATATTTTTTTTGCCTTATATCGCTTAGACGTCGTCATTCCTATGAAGTTTCTGTTAATTTTCTTTTCAACTGCGATCTTTACCATCATTACCATCATCTTTACCATCTTTAGACATCACCGCTTAGCGGCCGAATCTATAGAGGTCATGAAGCTTTGGAAGGTTTTTTTTTTCCATTCCACCTTCTTGTATATATTAGAGGAACGGATTATATTGAACAATGCAGCGAAGTCCTGATTGGAAAGTTTTGGATACTGACAGCTGCCCATTGCGTTGAAAAGTATGTTGCTTGAGTGAAAGTGCAGCCTACTGGCTGAAAAAAGCAATATCAGAAAAAGAATATACAGTACATAGAAGGCGCATGACGAAAATGTTTCAAATTTTCGCTACAGACGCGGTCGGTCGGTAGGCAAAGGGGTACTAGCAACATGTATTCTTTTTGGACGTAGGCAAAATACACACGACCAACGCGGCCCGAGCTCGATAATTTCTCGTGAATTGCGCTACGTTCTTCTTATTGCTAAAAAGGCATTCTCCTCTGTCGTTTTCATTTATTGCCGACGTTTAGCGTCGTCAACTCAGAAAACTAAAGAATACCCACACAAAGCTCATTCTACATGCGATGACACACAGAAGCTAAATGACACAAACACATCCATTCAGCATTCGTCTGCACATCGTTAGCCAAAAAAAGAACACCTGGCACGCGAATAAAAAGAAGACTACAAAAATTAAAAAATTTTTCTTAAATTGAAAAAAATATATTTTTATACTACTCCCGTACTCAGTTTCGAACCTAGGCCTTTTACTTGCGAGCAAGCCACTCTAGCCACTAGGCTATCGTGCCCTATGAAAAAATTGCTTCACACACCGTAAATAAAGGCGAAATTGCTACCGGCTTTAATGCTAATAAAAGAAGCTGCCGTAAAATCCATTATGAAGCGAAACATGGGCGTACGAAGAATGTTGCTCAACATGGACGTACGGCTACCTCCTAGAAGAAACCTCAGGCAAAGAATGTTGCGAATGTTGCGCAACATGGACGTATGGATACGTCCATCGAAGAAACTTTTTTGCTCTGAAACATGTATGAGATGCGCCTTCTATTTATTACATATTCTTTGATATTACTTTGCTCTTCTGGTTCACATTTAAGTTGAGTTTCCACTAATGATTTCTGCGGTGATGTACAACCATTTAATATATATTTATTGGGATGCTTACTGTCTACATTTCTTTCAGCCTCTTTTACTTGGCTTATATTAAATGGAACTTCAGGTTTTATTTCTGTAATGAATTTATTATTACGCAGTGTGCTTTGCTGCTCTTCAACGTAGGAGCAGAATTTATGGAATGCATCCAATTGATCACAGCAGTTTTGGCAGATTGTCGTCGAAATTATATCATTTTGCGTTAGCTTGTAAGAATATGATGAAGATTGACTTTAGTTATTCCTTGACTTTGGTATATTATCTCAATTACACAAAGAATAACTAATATTAATTAGGCAAAGTTGACAAATCATAACTAATTCGACAGGAACAAACAATTGTTTATTTTCAAACCAATCTCAGGCAATAACAACCAGCAAATGTCAACTTTACTTAAAGATGGCAAATATTGTTATCGATATTTAGTAAAAAGAGTAGCCGAGTTGAAATTTTTGTTGTATGCTAAATTATAGGCTTATATTTACTTTACGCAAGTGGCTCCAATATTTTTTTTTTGTTTTTTTTTTATTAGTGCTCTTGGTCCTGACCCCAACAAGCCAAAAAAAAAATGTCGCTCTCTCTTGGGGGCGGGGCTGGAGCCCCTTGAAATTTGAAATGAAATCGTCTGTATCTCCGACACTATGTAAGCTGTTTGGGTGATATTGGTTCCGTTATAAAGCTAATTAAAATGTCATTCATTTATGTAAAATAACTTTTTATCGAAATATTTCTAGTTTTATAAATAAACGCAACCTTAGGTTTTTAGTACTATTTTTTTTGATAAAATAATTTTTTCCAAAGCAAAATGTGTAAATAACCCAAGGAAATATACTAAAAATAAGATAACATATATTTTAAGCTTTCTGAAGAAATTTATTTCGTTAAAATCGGTGCAGTATTTATAAAGAAAACTCGTTTTTAAATTGATAAGAAACTACTTTTTGAAATTATCTTATTATACCTTTTTACAATAATGCGTCTCTGGTACTATGCATTATGTTTGCCGTAATGGTTGTGGTGGTGTTAGTAACAAAGTGACAATAGACGGCGCTATTACTTTAGATTTTCATATGAATTAAAAATGAAAAATTTTGAAGAAAAATCGCGCGATTTTTCTTCAAAATTTTTCGCCTGCGGCGCTAATATGAAATTGAAAAATTTTTCGCCTGCGGCGCTTAATTTGCATTGGAAAATTTTAAATATTTCATTTATATTTGTTTCATACATAATGCCTAATAACCATACAAACAAATCGCAGATTGAATATTGTTTCCAGTTTACAACAACAATACCAAGAAAAACGATAACTGGCGTCATAGCTTAAAAGACCCAACGGTGCAAACTCAGTACGTTCGCATTATTAAAAATATGTATAGTAGTAAAATTATAAATTGGTAGTTTATACTTACGTTTAAAAATGCGTTTTCTCCGTAAGTACTGCACCGATTTGTATGAAATAAATTTCCTCAGAAAGCTTAAAATATATGTTATCTTATTTTTAGTATACTTCCTTGGGTTAATTACACATTTTTCTTTGGAAAAAATTATTTTATCAAAAAAAATAGTATTAAAAACCTTAAGTTGCGTTTATTTATAAAACTAAAAATATGTCGATAAAAAGTTATTTCACATAAATTAACGACATTTTTATTAGCTTTCTAACGGTACTAATAACATCTAAATATCTTTTACAGTTTTAGAGATATTAACGGTTTTTTTTCAAATTTCAAAGGGCTCTAGCCCCGCCCCCAAGGGAGAGCGAAATTTTTTTTTTGGCTTGTTGGGGTCAGGAAAAGGAGCACTAACAACAAAAAATTAAAAAAAAAAATTGGAGTCACTTGTCTAAAGTAAATATGTTCCAAATTATATACAGAACATATTCAAATTTAAAAACTACACTTTTTTAATGTTTAATGGCTAAATTGTAAAAAGGGTACAGATTTTCAGGGTTTTTGGGTTGTTGTTGGCGCTGGCCGGAAACAGTATGCCAGATATCGCCAGGATGCTTTTCTATTTCTATTCAAAAACAACAGAGAAAAGAGAGAACAATTGGGGCTGGTACGAAGATGTAAAATTGTTCCCTATTGTTTTAAAATAACAATAAGAATACAAGAATAATAAATAATGTTGTGTAGCAGCCGATTACTTGCAATGTGAAATACCAATTCGCAGTGGTGGAGTGCCTCAAAGTGTTGTTTGCCCAGGCCAAATGAAAAAATGAAATATGAACCAATAAGGATTCTGTAGGCATTGTAAAGACACCGCATCTAATCTGTATATTTTAAAATAAGTAATACAGAAATCCAATATTTGAATCCAATATTTCAATACCAGAGGGCTTATTTTCGGGAGAGAAATATTGGGACTCTCAGAGTTGGTGAGTTATAAAAATATATAATATATAAGCTGTATATAATCAAGACAAGAGTGAGACAATCTTTACTCTAAGTAAAGATTCTTCTCCAGGTAAAGATTATAAGTAAAACATTCAGTACTTTTTATAACTGAATTTTATTTTAAAAAGTTGTTAGTATTAGTATTATTACAATCTACGTGGTGGTACCTTGTCACGGTGTAGGGGCTTAAGTCTTCGGCTCTGTGGGCTAAACTGACGGGGTATACGGTGTTAAGCTGGCTGTCCTGGTAGGATCACCCGTGTCAAAAAGGGGGTGAACCGCTGGTAACCCTGCTCTTACTGCTGGGGCTGCTGGCCTTGTGTCCTCTAGAACTGGCCCAGATGGTGATGAAGGTCGGAAGAGTGGGGTGGTAAGAGGTAACTCCGGCGGCGACCGTGGTGGCGAAGGCTGACGTAGCGTCTGGCTAGAGCATTGCCAGGGACCGTCAGGAGAAGCAAATGTCTGCGACGGCAATGACTGACGATCAGCCGTCTTGTTCCTCGAAAGCGGGACAAGGCGGTGAAGGGGACAGGAAGGCAGACTACCGTGCCGGACGACATGCCTTCTGACTGAGGGACAGGCTACCGAAGATCCCTGAAAAAGATCTGACCGACAAGAACAGACAGTCATTAAGCTGGGTGGCGGATATTCTCGGTCCGGCTGAATCCTCAAAAACCGATCCGGCGTCCAAAAGACAACGGTCGGCAGATGAGTTGGTTCCGCCGGCCTGGAAAAAAGCCAGGATGTTTGGTGCAGCAGACAAACATTCTACCTTCAGTGAAATTCTTAAGGACCAGTTGATGCTGGCCGTGGTTGATCGCGCCGACCCTGACGGCACGATATCTGTGGAACATTGGAAGAAGGTGGAGGTCAAATTGGCTGCAAGCTTTCTTTCAATGATGAGAGAATTTCCAAGCCCTGTACCCGTGTTTGGGGATGCTAGTTGGCTATAAGATCTAAGGATTATAAGATCTAAGATATAAGATCTAAGATATAAGATCTGGATATAAGATCTAAGGATTTCTACAAAACGGCGATCAGCAGGCCATTTGGCCGGGCGCGCAGCTAGAGGCCATCCCTCGTGGGAAATCCCGTGCAGGCCTCGTGCTAGAACATGGGTTCCTATGGAGCCGTCGGATCCTGCCGTTGTGCTAGAAATTCTCCAGTTCAGCAACCCGGATCTGCTTACCTCAAACTGGAGAGTTTTGAAGATGGAGGAGCCGAAAGGAGACTTCAGATCGGTGGCCTTGGTCATCAATAAGGAGTCCCTGAAACCTCTAGAGAAGGGAGGCTGGGTGGTGGGATACGGTTTCACCTCGGTGACCTTAAAGGTCTATAAAAAAGACAAGGAAGAGGCCAAGAAGGATGCCGGGGCAGTAGTTGCAATAGTTGCAACCGACAACACAGCATCTGCTTCGGATAGTCCGGCCGAACTCCAGTACTCTCCCGCTCGAAGGGATCCTCCTCTGGTGGAACCCGTTGATTCCAATGCTGGCTCGAAGGATAAGGGTTACCCTTTGGATAAAGGGAATTCTTCTCGCCTCCGGTTCAGAGCTGGAGGATACCTTGGTGGAGGTGGTCAAAGGGAGCCGTGATGCGGTTGATCCAGATTAACCTTCATCACTGCAAAGCAGCGTCGGCTGCTCTTATTCTTCGTCTCTCCAAGGATGAAGACGACGTCACCCTGATTAAGGAACTTTGAGCCGTTGATGGCTAGGTATGCGGATTAGGGGCTCCCGGGTACAACCTATACTACAGAAAGGGGCAAAGGGGCCCAGATCCTGTATTTTGTTGAAGAAAAAACTGAATGGTTTTCTTCTTAATAATTCCAGCGCTGGCGATATTACAGCTTTAGCGATGGAGGCCATTACGGACCAGATGGACTTTACTGGCTGGTCTCCATTTACATGCCATCCGAGGAAATGGACCCTCCATCAGCCATCATCAAAAGACTTACAGAGGCGGCGTATCGCTGCAGGGCTGGTATGGTTATTGCATATGATGCGAATGCACACCACACTATCTGAGGCAGCTCAGACACGAACGAGGTGAGTCGCTTTTTGATTTTATTTTAAATGCAAATCTTTATATTTGTAATACGAGTAGGAAACCAACCTTTATTACGAGAAATAGGAAGGAAGTTCTTGACCTCAGGGCATAAGTTCCCATTGTAGCAATTGGAGGGACTCCAATGAGCATACCTTCTCTGATTATAGATATATTGTTTTTGCTCTTGGGGGGCTTTCCGTTGACCGTGTTCAGTTTAGAAATGTTAGAAAAACTAACTGGTCTAGGTATAGGACCGAACTTAACGCGTCCTTGTCTGTCGGTCCGGCAAATGAAGTGTGGCAAATGGAGAGGAACTGGACAACCTGGTTGAGTTTTTCTCGGCTGCTCTCAATAAGGCTTTTGAAAAATCATGTCCCTTTATAAATCCTAGAGGAAAGAGGAAACCACCTTGGTGGAGTCCTAACCTCATCGACCTGCGAAAGAGGTGCAGACTCTTATTTAATCAAGCTAAAGCTAAGAATAAGTCTCACCTCTAAAACGAGTACAAGGCTGCACTGAGCATCCACAACAAAGAGATTCGAAAGGGAAAAAAAGCTCATGGAAGACCTACTGTGGCAATATCATGAGCACCTAGGAAGCCTGCAGACTGAGAAAGGTTCTATCCTCCAATCCTACTGTTGTTGGTGCCTTGAAGAAGTAAGATGGATCCTCGACCTCTTCTAAGGAAGAATCACTGGTACTGGTGAACACTCACTTTCCGGGAAATAGTTGTGTCAGGGATACATATGTCGATGCTGAGGACTACTATTCTCCTTTAAATAATCTGGAATATCTGGTTACAGACTACAGTGTGACTTGGGCAATAGGCAGTTTCAAGCCGTTCAAGTCCGCTGGACCGGACGGCGTAGCTCCGGCGGAGCTGCAACATGCTCAAGATGTAGTCATACCGTGGCTGGTAGCCATTTACAAAAGCTGCCTTCGAATAGGGTACATTCCGTTGAAGTAGAGAAGTAGTGAAGTGGTGTTTATACCGAAAGCTGGGAAGTGCTCGTATGACACTGCTAAGGACCTACGACGAATTACTCTATCATCCTTTCTGCACAGAGCCAAAACACCACATAAAATAGAACAAAAACAATCACATTTTTCTATGCTTTTCATCCAAGAAGGAAGCCTTATTAAAACCATAGAGAAAATCTGATTAATTTAAAATTTAAAAAGAAAGTCATATTAAAATACTAATTCAATACGAAAATCTTATTGTTTTTCATAAAGACGATCTTATTAAAATACATATTCAATAAGAAAATCCTATTGTTTTCATAAAGACGATCTTATTAAAATACATATTCGATAAGAATATCTTATTGTTTTCATAGAGATAATCTTATTAAAATACATATTCAATAAGAAAATCGTATTCTTTTCCAGTCTTATAAAAATAAAAATATTTTTTCATGTTTTTTTATTTCATTTTATTCATACAAGATTTCAAGATTATTAATCACAAAATTTCATGGTTCAAGCCTGAAAAGTAATATGCTATTATTTGTTATTTGTTTGCAAAGTATTGTATTTATAAAGACGGAAAGTACTCACAACTGAGAAGCAAAGATCGTCCATTATAAACAACGCCAATGTAAAAAAAATTAATGCGAATTATAGATCTGAAGTGAAGACAGCAAAAATATTACTCTCAAAGTTCCGGCCAGACAGACGATATTTTTGTGTTTCTTATTAAAAGAAGTATATAATAAGAATTCATACAGACTTGTTTATTTCATGAGTTTTTGACGTTTTGAAGTTTTGAAAAATATGAATTTCTTATTAAAATCACGAAATTTATAAGATTAACTCTTTGTTTCAAGACAATAAGATTTTCTTTATAAAAATAATAAGATTTCTCTATGAAAAAAGCATATTATTTGTATGTTTCAATAAGATTTCATAGTAAAATCGCTCAATAAGGAGATCTTATTATTTTTATGTGGTACTATTTTTCTCTGTGTGCTTAAAATTCTGGAAAGGATCATCGATTTACACATAAGAGGAAAGTATCTTACGAAATTGTCCTCTTAGCATGCGTATCGAAAAGGGAGGTCGGTAGAAACTGCACTACACTCCTTGGTAGGTACTATTGAGAAAACATTAGGCTTCCATGGACGGGGAAGGTTAGGCTCAATTTTCAGGAGAAATTGGCGAAATCGGCCTTCCTCGAATAAGAAATCAAATTGTAGGTTACTGGAGAAAGTCCAGAGGGCTGCCTGCTTATTTATCGGAGGAGCACGAAGGTCTACACAAACTGCAGCTCTCGAGGTTTTACTGCACCTTCTTCCAATAGAATATAATGGGGAAGTTAATAGCTAAATGTTCAGCCGTGAGGCTTAATGCAGTATATGACTGGACCAACAGAAAAGTTGGTTATTAAAGAATAATGGAAGGCCTATCCTCCTCTTTAAGGAATCTTGACTACACTTCTCCGACTTTTCTCCCAGTTCGTAATTTTGGCACACTTATACCAGACAGAAAGGACTAGGACGATGGGTCAGTGCCGAACAGCGATAGGATACACTTGTATACCGATGGTTTAAAGCTGAACGGCAGAGTAGCCAGTGGGAGTGGGCAGAAAAATTTCGCGAGGCACTGTCATGGCTGAAGGAAAATAGGGTATATGGAAGTAATATCTATATCTTTACCGACAGTCAGGCAGCGATTAAGTCCCCGGAATCAACTTTTACCACATCTCTGGTTGTAAAAAGCTGTCACCGATCGCTTAACGAGATGGCAGAGCAGCTTCAAATAAATCTGTGCTGGGTACCAGGCCACAGAGATATTCCAGGTAGCTGCCGCGCGAATGAGCTTCTTCGTCTGGGCACTGAAATGTGGGTATGCCTTTGGCTACTGGTAAACACATGCTCTTTAAAGACGCAGTAAAACAAGCCAATAAAAGATTGAGAAGAGGGTCAATCAAGAAGAGAGTCAATCTTCAGTGTTGCAAGGCAGGTATGGCCTCAGTTCCATCTAAAAAATTCCAAGAATCTCCTCTTACTAGGCAAGGAAGATATTAGGCGGGTGATAGGAGTCGTGACTGGGCAGTGCCTCATTGGCATCCATGCTAAACGCCTGGGGCTATTTTCTAATGCTTTTTGCAAAAGCTGCAGGGATGAGGAGACCATCCCTCCTATGCTGTGCAGCTGTCCAGCACTGGCTCAGAGAAGGTACACCTATATGGGTGTACCTATAGAAGGTACACCAAAAAGAAGAAATAATGCATAGTGATTAGACGTGTTTTGCTGCGCTCGTGGTTCATCAATATTTTTCGGTCGTTTAATGAGTATCGGTTGAAGTGACAATAAGCTAAAATCATAACTCTTGTTCTGTTATTCTAGTAAGTGAAGCTCATTTAATAATTACATTAGGTAATTTCCACCATTATTGAATAAATTTATTCACACTGTGCGGATCATTTGTGAAAAAATTGTCTTCATTCCTCTTTCAATGGTCTTCGTTTGGTGTTCTCTGTCAATCTCATGGCGACAAGAAGGCAAAATTCGCGGCAAAAATTTGGCTCTCCTCTTTCACTATCTGAGAGTAATGTCAAAACTGGTACTGATGCTGTCTCCTGCGAAAATCTGTTAAAGAAATTGGAGAAAAGCTTAATTAGTAAAATTGAAAATCAGAAAGCGGACTTGCTTGCAGAGTTTAAAGAAGTGCTCTCTGCTTCCAACGACATGCATGCAAGTTTGGTGAATTAGCGGGAGAGCCACAATGAAGAGTATAACTGGCAGCATTACAACTCTTGAGCGCAAGTACAATGAAATTGATTCTCTTCGTAAATCTCTCTGCGTTCTAAAGATAAAAAATGATGATGTTCGTAACTCGCTAATATCATGCGACGTCATTATAAGGGGAGTCCATACAGTGAGGATCTCAAACGCATCTTTTCCAACATTTGTGAAGCTGTAGACGCTAGAGCTAACTGTGGTGATATATTCAGGCTACGACCTGATAACAGCACGCGTCCTATTATTGCCAAACTATGTCCTATTATTTACTCACCTGGTGATCGCTTAAGCTGCAAACCCAATGGCTGGATCCGTGACACGACCCAAGTTAGAGCCTCCGCACAACCAACTTCGCAACGTCAAACGTCGCTCTCTCGCTTGACTTCAGCCTTAAACAAACAACGCAGACGTTAGCGAAGTTTGTTCACATTTTTCATTTATGTATCAACCGTTCTGTACCTGGGATCCTCCTCCACCAACCTTTTCACAAGCAAAATGAGCGAATACTTCCACCACTTCGTGAAACGAAGGAAAAACCTGAGTGAAAATGAAGGTTTTTCGATGAAAGGTGGCAATACGTTTCTGCAATACAAACAAAAATTTCTCAAAAACAACGAGTGGAAGTTCGACGTCAAAGAGAGAATTGAATAGAAGCATTCGTGACTTCTAACGTCAGAGCTCTCGTCAAATCGTACTGAAAAGTTGACTGTAGACGTTGCGAAGTTTGGTTGTGCGGAGACTCTTAGAGCCTCCGCACAACCAACTTCGCAACGTCAAACGTCGCTCTCTCGCTTGACTTCAGCCTTAAACAAACAACGCAGACGTTAGCGAAGTTTGTTCACATTTTTCATTTATGTATCAACCGTTCTGTACCTGGCATCCTCCTCCACCAACCTTTTCACAAGCAAAATGAGCGAATACTTCCACCACTTCGTGAAACGAAGGAAAAACCTGAGTGAAAATGAAGGTTTTTCGATGAAAGGTGGCAATACGTTTCTGCAATACAAACAAAAATTTCTCAAAAACAACGAGTGGAAGTTCGACGTCAAAGAGAGAATTGAATAGAAGCATTCGTGACTTCTAACTTCTAACGTCAGAGCTCTCGTCAAATCGTACTGAAAAGTTGACTGTAGACGTTGCGAAGTTTGGTTGTGCGGAGACTCTTACCCTCATTTAGAGCCTCCGCACAACCAACTTCGCAACGTCAAACGTCGCTCTCTCGCTTGACTTCAGCCTTAAACAAACAACGCAGACGTTAGCGAAGTTTGTTCACATTTTTCATTTATGTATCAACCGTTCTGTACCTGGCATCCTTCTCCACCAACCTTTTCACAAGCAAAATGAGCGAATACTTCCACCACTTCGTGAAACGAAGGAAAAACCTGAGTGAAAATGAAGGTTTTTCGATGAAAGGTGGCAATACGTTTCTGCAATACAAACAAAAATTTCTCAAAAACAACGAGTGGAAGTTCGACGTCAAAGAGAGAATTGAATAGAAGCATTCGTGACTTCTAACTTCTAACGTCAGAGCTCTCGTCAAATCGTACTGAAAAGTTGACTGTAGACGTTGCGAAGTTTGGTTGTGCGGAGACTCTTACGCTCTTCATAAGAGCGACTGTTGCAAGAGCTCTGTTTCTTTGTTTTCACTCAAAACAGAGAACCACGGTTGTTATTTTAATTAAATTTTTGTGGCATATGGGCGAAAAATTATTATAAGGACATGAGTGAGGCAGAAGTTGAAAAGTAGAAATTTAAAATAAAAACTTCACAAATATCAATTCTTTCAAGTAAAAAGCATGCTTATACTAGTTTATATCTAGTTATCCGTTATCCGTTAAATCATTAAATCATTAAACTGAAATTTATTAGTTTTTTATTAAATAATTATAAATCCTCTTTTATCTGCTTTTTGTGAACTAAAATTAAAAAGGGTTTTGGAACAAGTTAGTAATAGGTACCTTTTTTTTAAATGAATTTTTATTATAACCCTAAAACGTGCTTTTTTGTTATAGAACGCACTATCACATTTGCTCAAAAATACAAAACATATCTAAACATATTATATACCGTTTGAAAGGTAATATTATGGGCTATAAAAATTGTGATTCTATTTTATACCTTAATTGTCATTTAAGGAAGAAAAAAGTTATTTTGTAAAACGAATTAAAAATTTTTTTAAAAGTTAAATTATCTCCATAATAGTAGCAGTAATCAAAAAAGTTCTTAGTAGATAAAAGAACTGCCCTGAAATATACTTTTAAACGGCGCTAATTTTACGTTGATATCTCAAATCGTTTTGAAGATATAGCACTTTATTTTTTGGCTATCCAAGGCCTATAACTTCTAAACTACACGAGAGTGGTAAAAACTTTCATTACCTTTGGACTAGAGGCGATGAGGGTTATACCCGAAAAATTTAAAAAAAAAATCGGAGCTGGGAACCTATTGTTTACTTATACCAAATTAATTTATTTTATAATTCTATATAACAGTAAAAGCAAAGAAGACATTCTTAGTTAAAAGCGCATATTAACCTTGCAATTTTTTACAACAATAATTATTTTACATTGATTGTGTAATTAAAAATAAGTTCAAGACAAAAAACGCAACACTGCTTCGTTCTTTCTTTATTTGACGCAAAAAGCAACATTGCTTAATTGGTTCAGAGAGAGAAGTCGGAATATTTTGTAGTATTCTGCCCGAAGCTCTGCCAAAGCCCTGCCGTTATTTTTGTGCCTCTCGATCAAGAAAGCAAAATAGCTCCTCTCAATTTTTCCATAAGAAATACACGTAATTTGCTCTTTTGGGTTTCTCTGAACCGCTTCGATGCCGCTATGGGTTTCGGCCATAACACTAAACGACGCGAAATTAAGTGGCGACGGCAGCTTGTCTATTTTCGAATCTCTGACTCTGATGAATCGTGAGGTAACGCGTCATGCTACGCAGCTCAAGAAGCAGAAGTTGTTGTTCTCAGCGTTCTCCTTACGCGGCTTTGTGTTTGTCAAGCTGAAGTCGGATAGTCTTTTGCTCAAAGTCAGAACAATTGAGGAACTTAACTGCACGACGCGTGCGCCTACCACAAACAAGTAGTCCAGTTCGTCAAAAGGATATCTTTATTTATACGCTTTTTTACATACTATTTATATGTACATATGTATGTATATTCTATATATCTTATCAAATCTGCTCAGACATTTTTGTCTATTATTTATATTACCCTTCTATTATCTTCCTGTGTTAAATTCTATTATCCTTCATCTATCATTTCTCCTATTTCGTACTAATAATATCTTTTACATTTTCTTTCTCTTGTTGGCTTTGTTAGTTGCTTGATAATTAATTATAGCTTAACATTAGCATGGCGGGTTTTAATTGTTCTTCCTTAAGTGCTAGTGAGAACCTTAAAACGATGGTTGATATAATTTCTAAACAACATTGTGCCTCTCTGGTCTAAAGATTATCGGCAAGTAAAGATGCAAACAAACTACAAATTTCGTTCTTTTTGCCAGTAATTTTTCGTTGTCCGTAGTATTTTTTCGTGGTCCGCCGTATACATTTGATGTTTCTGTTGTTGCTCTGTTATTCAAAAACGCGATGACAATTTTTTCCTTGTCTTCAATTCAAGCATGTATTGTCTGGTCTTTTTTTGTTGTGTTGTTTTTATTGGGTTTGCAACAATTTTTAGACAGTCACTCTTGTTTATGAAATCAAAAAAGGCCCAACAGACAATGCTTAATAATTTTGTTTGTTTTAATTAGATTTTAAGTCGACTTATGCAGCTCTCTATCTCGTAATAAGAAAAAATTGTGTGGTCAATTTTTAAAATTAAAGGCTTATTTGTCGTTTGGAACGACCATTAAGTTCCCAATAATTTACAACAATTTCTTATTCTGAAAGTGAGGAACATTATTTTTATGTTCAATACAAATTTGTATAATTTTACCTATGCTCTATAAATTTTTGGTTTAATAATTTAGAATTTAGAGTGGTTTATTGTATTATCTTTGATGCTTCCTATCGCAATGCGCATGACTACTGCCTGGACTGTGTCCAGATGAGAGCCATTCCTTGCCAGCTGATCCGCCATCTCATTTCCGGTTACATTTGAGTGACCGGGAACCCACACTAGGGAGACAGCTGAATTGCTGCCAAGCTTGTTCAGTTCATTAACACAATCATGCACTAGGCCTAAAGTAACTACCATGGAACTAACAGCTTTGATAGCCGCTTGACTGTCAGAGAGTATTACAACTCTCCTTGATCCTTGGTTGATATTCTTCACCAACCGGCATGTCTCCAATATCGCAAAAATTTTCGCCTGAAAAACTGTTGCAAAATTGGGGAGCCTATAGGATCTTGACAGCCCAAGCTTCGATGAGAAAACACCTGGCCCTAACCCAATACTCATCTTGGAGCCATCGGTGTAAATCATCGGTGTAAATTTTTATAGAATTACCGCCAGGATCATAACCGGCTCTCCAATCCTCCCTCAATGGGCAGATCGTTCTGAAATTGTGGTCAGTAATAATCACTGGAGCTATATAGTCTGTCTTGTCCTTTACCAAGTTCCGCGGTAGAACGTCCAGGACGGAACCGTGTCCGTATGTTCTATTTCTCCATAGTCCAGCTTCTCTAAGTCATAGTGCGGCACATGATGCTTCAAACTTAATATGAAGATCTGTGGGAAGGAGGTATGTTATAAAGTTGAGTGCAGCAGCTGCGGTCGAGCACATCGCCCCCGTTGCACTGATGCAAGCCATTCTCTGTATCCTGCTAGTTTTCACTACATTGTAGGATTTCGATAGAGCTGGCCACCATACTATGGCCCCATAGCAAAGGTTTGGCCTCACTACCAGTTTGTACCATCTGAGTACTATCTCTAGTCTCAAGTCCTTCTTTATTCTAATGTCAATATTTTCTTTCCAGCTGAGCTTAGTATCTAATATTAAGCCCAAGTACTTAGCCTTAGGGGAAAGACGAAGAGGTTGTCCGTAATTTTGGCAGATAAAAAGGTGGAATTTTAGTTTTAGAGGTGAAGAGCACGAGCTCTGTTTTGTCAGGGTTAACTGATAGACCACAGTTCCTTATCCGGGTATTTAGTCTGGCCAACGCTCTCTCCAACAGTTCGCTAATAATGGAAAGATATAGGCCCGATATCAGTATTACTAGATCGTCAGCATAAGCTACTGCCTTAATATCGTATTGATTTATGAGTTTTAGTAGATCATCAACCACAATCACCCAGAGTAGGGGGAACAGCACACCAACTTGTGGAGTCCCTCTGCTCACCGATCGACGAACCTGTACAGTGCCCAGACAGGCTAAGATACTCCTAGTCCTTAGCATATATTTAATTCAGACCACGAGTCTTGGTGGAGCTCCAAGTCGCAGCAAGGAATCAACAATATCGTCCGAGCGTATGTATTCTCGTATTAAAGGGGTTGGTAACGAAATCCCTAAAGACAAAATCCCGAACGACAAAATCCCGAAATAACAAAATCCCGAAATTACAAAACTAGTTTTTCGGTATTCTCAATCTTCTTGAACATTTTAAAACCACTAGAAAACAATTCCAAGAAAATAATAAAAAATTACTCTTATTTTACTTCTTTAAAATTATTATTAAAAAATTAAAAAAAACATTATTAAAAAAATTTTAGAAGAGCCCTCTCGGTAATGTGAGGTTTTTTGCATACAGGTTTTTCCGCGTATTGGCAGCCTTCGGCCGCGGCAGGGATCATAACCCTCAATCAGCAAAATCCTCACGGTCATGTGAAGTTTTTTTGCATTCAGGTTTTTTCGCGTATTGGCGGCCTTCGGCCGCAGCAGGGATCATAACCCTCAATCAGCAGAGTCCTCAGGATTTTCAGGATTTCTCATTTCGGTATGAAAAATTTTTCGGGATTTAGTCGTTTCGGGATTTTGACTGTCTCCCTATTAAAGGCACCTTCGATATCTAGGAAGGCTCCTAAGGTATATTGTTTGTATTGAAGAGTTCCTTCTATCTTCGCAACTACCTCGTGAAGTGCCGTGTCCACGGACCTACCCTTGAGATATGCATGTTGCGAACCAGACAATCTTCCTGCAATAACCTTTTGCCGGATGTGAAGATCGATAACCCTTTCCAGTGTCTTCAGAACAAAGGAGGATCGGCTGATTGGTCGAAAGTCTTTGGCAACTGAGTGTCCTCTTCTGCCGACTTTCGGTATAAAAACAACTGACCTGTCTCCATGACTTGGGTACGTAACCAAGAGTTAAGCTGTTTTTATATAAAGAGATAAGCCACGAGATCACAGTGTCTCGTAGATTCCAGAGCATTATCGGAAGTATGCCATCTGGTCCCGGAGATTTGTAAGAATCAAACCTCTTCATGGCCCAGAGTAGTTTCTCCCTAGTTATGAGAACATATGAGAACATTATGAGAAAGGCTGTCTGTCCATTCTCCATTGTACTTCTTGATGAAGGATGGGCAGGTATGTTCCTTTGACAAGACCTTGCTCAGTCTTGACAGAGCATTTACATATTGAAGACTTTCGCAGTACACTTTCACGAGTCTCTTTTGGCAAATTTAATTGCCCTCTTTTACTCTCATAGGCAGTCTTTGTAAGGTTCCCAGAATTTGTGCCTATGGCAGATATTAAAGAGTTCCCGCGTCATCTTCCTGAGAAGTGCGAGATCCTCCTTCCACCACGGCGGAAGTTTCTTTTTGCCACGAGATATCGGACGTGCGACTACAAAAGCCTTCCTGAAGGCTTTTCAAAGATATCTATACTGGTCTAATTTCTCGTGATTAGGGTTTTGAACCAAGGGAACAGTTTAGTATAGCACAAGCAGAGGATCTGAATCTACACCAGTCAATCCTTTTGGGATTCCTGTAGACAGGAGGTGTATCGGGGTTGAACCCAACATCGAAGAGGATCAGAGCATGATCAGACATGAATCCCTCCGAATCCCTCAAGTGGTTCACACTAACCCCCGCATTTGAACTGATGAGGGTGAGATCCAGAACCTCTTCCCACCCATTGAAACCTCTCATAACTCGAAAACTTCCTACCAGAGAGAATTAGTATGTCGCTTTCCACATTCAAACTACTTTCACTTCAAACAGTACTGCTGATAGAGGATTATTATTATGTGAAATTATTATTATTATGAAAATTATATGAAATTATTATGGAAATATTATGGAATTATTATTAATGAAAACCCTCTAAGAATAAATACTCAGTGCCTCTCTGGTCTAAAGATTATCGGCAAGTAAAGATGCAAACAAACTACAAATTTCGTTCTTTTTGCCAGTAATTTTTCGTTGTCCGTAGAATTTTTTCGTGGTCCGCCGTATACATTTGATGTTTCTGTTGTTGCTCTGTTATTCAAAAACGCGATGACAATTTTTTTCCTTGTCTTCAATTCAAGCATGTATTGTCTGGTCTTTTTTTGTTGTGTTGTTTTTATTGGGTTTGCAACAATTTTTAGACAGTCACTCTTGTTAATGAAATCAAAAAAGGCCCAACAGACAATGCTTAATAATTTTGTTTGTTTTAATTAAATTTTAAGTCGACTTATGCAGCTCTCTATCTCGTAATAAGAAAAAATTGTGTGGTCAATTTTTAAAATTAAAGGCTTATTTGTCGTTTGGAACGACCATTAAGTTCCCAATAATTTACAACAATTTCTTATTCTAAAAGTAAGGAACATTTTTTTTATGTTCAACACAAATTTGTATAATTTTACCTATGCTCTATAAATTTTTGGTTTAATAATTTAGAATTTAGAGTGGTTTATTGTATTATCTTTGATTCTTCCTATCGCAATGCGCATGACTACTGCCTGGTCTGCGTCCGGATGAGAGCCATTCCTTGCCAGCTGATCCGCCATCTCATTTCCGGTTACATTCGAGTGACCGGGAACCCACACTAGGGAGACAGCTGAATTGCTGCCAAGCTTGTTCAGTTCATTAACATTATCATGCACTAGGCCTAAAGTAACTACCATGGAACTAACAGCTTTCATAGCCGCTTGACTGTCAGAGAGTATTACAACTCTCCTTGATCCTTGGTTGATATTCTTCACCAACCGGCATGTCTCCAATATCGCAAAAATTTCCGCCTGAAAAATTGTTGCAAAATTGGGGAGCCTATAGGATCTTGACAGCTCAAGCTTCGATGAGAAAACACCTGGCCCTAACCCAATACTCATCTTGGAGCCATCGGTGTAAATCATCGGTGTAAATTTTTATAGAATTACCGCCAGGATCATAACCGGCTCTCCAATCCTCCCTCAATGGGCAGATCGTTCTGAAATTGTGGTCAGTAATAATCACTGGAGCTATATAGTCTGTCCTGTCCTTTACTAAGTTCCGCGGTAGAGCGTCCAGGACGGAACCGTGTCCGTATGTTCTATTTCTCCATAGTCCAGCCTCTCTTAGTCATAGTGCGGCACATGATGCTTCAAACTTAATATGAAAATCTGTGGGAAGGAGGTATGTTATAAAGTTGAGTGCAGCAGCTGCGGTCGAGCACATCGCCCCCGTTGCACTGATGCAAGCCATTCTCTGTATCCTGCTGGTTTTCACTACATTGTAGGATTTCGATAGAGCTGGCCACCATACTATGGCCCCATAGCAAAAGTTTGGCCTCACTACCAGTTTGTACCATCTGAGTACTATCTCTAGTCTCAAGTCCTTCTTTATTCTAATGTCAATATTTTCTTTCCAGCTGAGCTTAGTATCTAATATTAAGCCCAAGTACTTAGCCTTAGGGGAAAGACGAAGAGGTTGTCCGTAATTTTGGCAGATGAAAAGGTGGAATTTTAGTTTTAGAGGTGAAGAGCACGAGCTCTGTTTTGTCAGGGTTAACTGATAGACCACAGTTCCTTATCCGGGTATTTAGTCTGGCCAACGCTCTCTCCATCAGTTCGCTAATAATGGAAAGATATAGGCCCGATATCAGTATCACTAGATCGTCAGCATAAGCGACTGCCTTAATACCGTATTGATTTAGGAGTTTTAGTAGATCATCAACCACAATCACCCAGAGTAGGGGGGACAGCACACCAACTTGTGGAGTCCCTCTGCTCACCGATCGACGAACCTGCACAGTGCCCAGACAGGCTAAGATACTCCTAGTCCTTAGCATATATTTAATTCAGACCACGAGTCTTGGTGGAGCTCCAAGTCGCAGCAAGGAATCAACAATATAGTCCGAGCGTATGTATTCTCGTATTAAAGGGGACCAAATCCCGAACGACAAAATCCCGAAATAACAAAATCCCGAAATTACAAAACTAGTTTTTCGGTATTCTCAATCTTCTTGAACATTTTAAAACCACTAGCAAACAATTCCAAGAAAATAATAAAAAATTACTCTTACTTTACTCCTCTAAAATTATTATTAAAAAATTAAAAAAAAACCTTATTAAAAAAATTTTAGAAGAGCCCTCTCGGTAATGTGAGGTTTTTTGCATACAGGTTTTTTCGCGTATTGGCAGCCTTCGGCTGCGGCAGGGATCATAACTCTCAATCAGCATAATCCTCACGATCATGTGAAGTTTTTTGCATACAGTTTTTTTCGCGTATTGGCAGCCTTCGGCCGCGGCAGGGATCATAACCCTCAATCAGCAAAATCCTCACGGTCATGTGAAGTTTTTTGCATTTAGGTTTTTTCGCGTATTGGCGGCCTTCGGCCGCAGCAGGGATCATAACCCTCAATCAGCAGAGTCCTCACGGTCATGTGAAGTTTGTTGTATATTGTAGATTATAACGTTTACACAACAAAATTCTCTGGATTCTCTCTGACTGTATTAAGTACATTTTTTAAGCATCCCTAATAGACGTAATATGCATCTCTGAAACCTGGTTTCGAAGTGATACATCTGACACACATTTGCAAATGAGAAACGATAAGTTAATCCGTAACGATAGAATTGAAGGAAGGGGTGGTGGCGTTGCAATTTATTGCACATCACACCTAAATGTTAAGACAGTAAGCAAAAGTTGTGGCTCTGAAGTTGAATTTTTAAATATTGAAATTTTTAACAGAAATGTGAGAATATTGCTTTCTTGTGTCTACAATCCCCATCGTTCATGTAATTTAGAACCTTATTTCTCTTCAATCAACACTGTTATGTATTTTGATTTCTTTATTGCTTGTGGTGATTTTAATATTAATCTGTTGTCATGTGGTCACATCTTAATGAATCTCTGTGATAAATTTGCTGAGACTGGAGTGTCCATAGTAAGTACGGAGCTTCCTACTCGATTTGTTTAAAATGCACGCCCTAGTTTGCTAGATATTTTGGCAGTCTCTGACATCTCGTCTCTCTTGCTCTTCGAGCAGATAACGTTCTTGTCAGATCATGATCTTATATTTTGCACGCTTAATATTGATATCCAGCCTTTAGAACAAGCAATTATCTGTTTTGATTACCGGGACTACAATTCATTAGACTATTGTTCTCTGTTTTCCGATTTATCATCTATTGACTGGCTTGAATGCTGGCATTCCGCATCTGTTGATGATAAGCTAAGAATTTTTAATGATATTATAACCAGTATTTATAATGCGCATGTACCGGTACGTACGGTGATGGTAAAGAATAGTTCTTGATCATGGTTTACTCCACCTGTTCAGCTTGTTCTTCGTGCACGTCAAAAAATGTTCATAAAATGAAACGGACTCCTACTACTCAAAACTGAGACGAGTACAAATTAGTTAGAAATCGCGCAACTGCAGCGTTAAGACTTTCAAAAAAAAAACCTCTTTAAGACAATATTAAACACCACGGTACCGGCTCAGAAGTTATGGCGCAATTTACGAAATCTGAAAGTATGCAGTCAGATTAATTCTATAATATTGACCCTGACGAACTAAATAATTACTATGTAAGCTCTTCTGTAAGCGAGAAGAATTCCATAACAAATTTGATTTCTCCGAATCTGCTATCCACGTTTAACTTTGTCCCAGACGACGCCTGCGATATCGTAAGGTGCATTTCTAATGTCAAGTCCAACGCCATCGGTGAGGATGGGATCTCATTGAAATTTATGGAACTAGTGCTTCCTTTTGTTATTCAACCTCTGCTACACATTTTCAACCATTGCATTACAACCTCTAAATTTCCAGAGATGTGGAAGTTAGCCACAGTTATTCCTATAGCAAAGAAGGTTAATGCCTCTGAGTTTAGTGACTTCCGGCCAATTAGTATCCTGTCCTCCATCTCTAAAGTTTTTAAGGCTCTCTTAGCTGAGCAGATCACTCACTCAAGTATCGGTGAGTTTAATCTTTTATCTCTGTACCAGTCAGGCTTTCGTCGTGGCCATAACTGTACGCCAGCTTTGCTAAAAATTTTGGATGATATTAGATTTCCATTCGACTGTGGTCACCTGACTCTACTTACACTTTTAGACTTCTCTAAAGCTTTTGATAGTGTGGATTATGATTGTATTATCTAAAAAACTTAACCTCTGTTTTAAATTTTTCTAATTCTTCAGTGGGGCTTCAGAACAGTTATTTGAGCCGCAGGTCTCAGAGAGTAAAAATTGAATGCAAGTACTCGAGTTACAAGCCTGTTTTCAGAGGTGTGCCACAGGGCTCTGTCCTTAGACCGCTGTTATTTGTAATGTTTTTAAATGACATATTTGTCGTAGTAAAATATGTATGTTAGTATACATGCTTATGCTGATGACTTGCAGGTGGCTAGGTGGTAGTTTGAGGCTCTCTTCGATGTTTGCTCCCACACTCAGAAAAATAATGCTTAACATGAGCCTTGTTAAATTTACATGATATATATCTCCATACGAAATCACAAAAAAATTAATAAAATTTACATGATATTTTTAACAGTACAGTCATGTTAAAGTAAACAGTACAGCAAGTTTTCCCCGTAAAAAAAACAACAAAAAACTAACTAAAAAGAGTTTGGAAACAAAAGCAGTCCGTAGCCTAGAGGATGTGTGCTTGGTTTGGAATACAAAGAGTAGAGGTTCAAATCCCGACGACGCCATGAAAAAAATTATAGGTAAAATTTTGAAATACGAACTAAATTAAAAATCACAGATAATTAAGTTTAAGTTATAATGTGGAGTAGAGATGATAATCAACAATAATAAAAACAAATAAATGAAATCAAATTAAAAAAAAAATTCTTCCCAAATCGGGAATTGAACCTGCGATTGTTAAGCCCGCAAGCCAGCCACTCTATGCTCCTGCCTATGCCCCATATATATTTTGTTTATGAAATTTTACTTACATATACGTTAGGCATTTTGATATTTTGGTAAGTTTTACATGAGAAACCGGTTAAAAGAATGAAGTGTAGTGTAAATATTACACGATATATTGGTACATTTAACATGAAAAAATTGTTTGAATTAACAAGGCGATCACACGATAACCTGTTTGAATGAAAATAACATGAGAATTGGTTAAAATCTGTTTAATTTAACAGGATTTTTTCTCTGGGTGCACTTGCACTAAGCGAAAATTAGTTATTCAATTAATAATGCCCTTTTTTACTAACTTTGATGTTGTTTACAATAAATTTTACTCTATATCTCGCCATAAGCTTCATGTTGCGTTTAACAATGCTGTGCGATACGTTTATGGTCTTAAACGGTACGACCATGTTTCGGCTTTCTCCAATAACATTCTAGGTTGCAGTATATTTTTTTATTTGAAAGTAAGGAATTGCCTCTTTCTTTATAAATTGATTCACACCAGAACTTCCCCTTACCTGCATGAAAAACTGCAATTCACTAGATCGTCAAGAGGTGTTAACTTTGTAGTTCCTCGTTTCAAATACAGTGAGACCAGAAAATGGTCCCTGCCTCTATGTATCAGACGTGAAGCCAATAAATCTAAATCTAAATTCAAGCAACTAATATTTCAACATTTCTCTTGATACTCACACTCTTGTCTTTTTTATCTTCTTTTTTTTTCACTACGTGCTCAATCTCTGATTCCACTAATTTATACTTGTTACTTCTCGTGTTAACTTATGTATATAATTTCACTTTATACTTTTTCTCTTTTTCTTTCTTTTAATTATCATTATTGTAATTACATGATATTTAGTTTTTATTTTTGATTTTGTATACTGTGTAATTTTACTGTTTTTCTCTATGGAGCATTTAGAAGATAATTGTCTTGTTTGCCCTTTATCAATTTTTGTAATAACTAAAAAAAAAATAAATAAATGAAAAAAATAAATAAATATGGGAGTACACTTCTTTAACTTCCTGTGAGATAGTGCCTCTCAAAACAGAGAGTCTTATTCGCTACATAAACAGCTCCTTATGACTTGATTAAGTGGAGGGGATAATATCCATGTGGTATCACAACGGACCCAATAGCGGTCTATGTGTGTCTTTAAGGCGGCCACTACTACTTACCTAGTATTATTATGTATCTTATTTAAAATACAAAACGTGTACGATTTATGTTTGTACAAATTTGTTATTAGTTCAATTGGAATACTTATCAGTTAAAATACATCGAGGTCATTGCTTTATAGAGGTATTCCTTATCGACTGTGAGCATCAGAAATTGTGAATTTTGGGGTTTTCACATTTTTGACAACTTCACTAATTGCGTTAAAAATATTGTTTTTTTTTTGTTTAAAAGATATTAAGATGAATTTTAAATTGAAAGATATTAAATTTTATTTTATTTTAAAGATATTGAATAAACAGTTTAAAATTTATTGTTCTCACCAATTATGTGTATGTACATACGAGTACAAGTATGTTGCAGAATGTTAAGATGGCCATATTTTTATATAAAAGGCCACTAGAAGTTAATCGGTGCACAGATATTTCGTTTTCCTTATATCGCTTAGACGTCGTCATTGTTATGAAGTTTCTTATAATTTTCTTGTCAACTGAGATCTTTACACAGACATTAGCTTCACCGCTTAGCGGCCGAATCTATAGAGGTCATGAAGCTTTGGAGGGTTTTTTTCCATTCCACGTTCTTGTATATATTAGAGGAACGGATTATATTGAACAATGCAGCGGAGCCCTGATTGGAAAGTTTTGGATACTTACAGTTGCCCATTGCGTTGAAGAGTAGGTTGCTTGAGTGAAAGTTTAGCCTACTGGCTGAAAAAAGGGGTCTCTTTTTATAGTAATATTTCCATTTCTTCCAGCTTTGAAGAGACGTCTATAAATGTACATCTGGGAGCTGTTGATTTCACTGATGATGAAACTGTAAAGGAAGTTCGACCCAATAATGTGTATATACACAAAAGCTACAATAAGCAGACTCTAGCCAATGATATTGCTTTGTTGAAGGTGGATGAAGTCGTATATAGTGACAAGATTAGGCCCGTGGATTTACCAAGTACAAAAGACAGGTTTTTAAATCATTCCGCGTTAACTAGTGGTTGGGGGGGCAAGGGTAACAACAAACACGTTTCCGATACACTACGTTATACATTCGTTCGTGTTCTCAGCCAGAATATTTGTAAAGAGGTTTACTCCGGCGCCGATGAATTTCGAAATTCTGAAGTTTGTGTGGGCACAGATCTCGTTGGCTCACCATGCGTGGGCGATTCCGGCGGTCCGTTATTGGATATAACATCCAAACTATTGATTGGTGTACTTTCTTCTGGATACGCTGAAGACTGTGAAAGTGGCAAGCCCGTAATTTACACACGCATAGCCTACTATATGGATTGGATTAGAACAATTACTGGTATATAGCATCGAGAATCAGAAGACGGAAAAAAATTTGAACTTCCAATGAGTTAGGCAAAGAGTATGTACAATATTTATCTATTTACATAGTATTTTATAAATGGGGAAAATCGGAATAGTGAATTCATCCGTATTTAATGCTCAATTTGTTAACTTATAGAGTAAATTTTAAGCTATAATTTTATTCTAGAGTCCGCCGTTTCAGACTAATAGGGCTATTCTCGTACTTAAATTTTAGTTGACTACGTTGTTTTTGGGAAATTTTTCACTATTCCTATTCTGGTATTCAAATAAAAGCTCTTTTTTTTTGCTGCGTTACAAATGATAAAGAAATATAAGTACCCTTTCCAGTAAATAAATAAAATTTTCTAGTTTATATATTTTTACTTATCGCTAAAGAACAGTGTATACTTTCTTCCCATTCACCACCCAACACGTACTATTTTTTAGGTACGGTTAATAGTAGAAAACAAAAAAAGTAAAAAACAACTTTTTTTAATAATAACAATTTAATAATACAATTAATAATAATAATTTTTTATTATTAGCTTAACACAGCTGCGTTCCAACGACCTTGATGACGTTCTTTGAGATTTTAAAAATCTTTGTAAAACCTCTCTCCCTGTTCATCCCTCACGATTTTCCTTGCGACTTACAGACCAAACACATTGCGGTAGCGGCAGCTGCCCTCTCTCTTTCTTTTTCAAAGTGTTTGTTTTTGTATTGTGCTCTATTCTCTCGTCTTTGAAAACAGCTTTCACTCCATAAATTTTTCATATAATTTTTCGGATTTTCGGTAAGACATTTTTCGAGCAAAAAGAGCGTAAGCAAAACTGCCGTAATAGAATCTATTTTTTAATAGCTCCAATAAGCTGCCGCTGCCGTAATGTGGTTGCGCTGTTAAGAATGCAACAAAGGGTGCCTGGTCATAGTGACATTTGAGGTAACTGTAAAGCAAATCAAGTGGCAAGGGTCGGAAGGGTATGCGGAAACTTCCTAGTTAAGTTAGTTAGTTAAGGTGGCCGCCGCGTAGCAACACGCAAACGCAAGCCCAATTAGCTCTATAAGTTCCGTTTTGCTGCCACTACACCATGCAAGTTGAGGATGGTGTACTAAAGCAGCCACCTCGAATCCCTAATGATTTGCAGAAGTAACAGCCTAGATTCTCCGGAAACATTCTCCCTGTTACTGCGTATCTACTTCGTGCCATGGCAGGGCATTGGAAAAGAAGATGTTCAACTGATTCCCTAGCATTGGAATCCCGGCAGCTGCGGCACGACTCATTGGATGGGATTCCAAGCCTTCGGGCATGTTCCCCAATGGGCCAGTGTCCAGTACTAACGAAAACAATCCTCAAAACATCAGCTCTTGACATTCTGAGTAGCTCGCTTGTTTTCCTGGGATTAAAGCATGGCCATAACTGTCTGGAGATGACACAGCCTTGTGTCGTACGGCATCTCTTGTTGGCCATGTCACGATAGTGGTTTACTGTATTATCTTTGATTCTTCCTATCGCAATGCGCATGACTACTGCCTGGTCTGCGTCCAGATGAGAGCCATTCCTTGCCAGCTGATCCGCCATCTCATTTCCGGTTACATTCGAGTGACCGGGAACCCACACTAGGGAGACAGCTGAATTGCTACCAAGCTTGTTCAGTTCATTAACACAATCATGCACTAGGCCTAAAGTAACTACCATGGAACTAACAGCTTTGATAGCCGCTTGACTGTCAGAGAGTATTACAACTCTCCTTGATTCTTGGTTGATATTTTTCACCAACCGGCATGTCTCAAATATCGCAAAAATTTCCGCCTGAAAAATTGTTGCAAAATTGGGGAGCCTATAGGATCTTGACAGCCCAAGCTTCGATGAGAAAACATCTGGCCCTAACCCAATACTCATCTTGGAGCCATCGGTGTAAATCATCGGTGTAAATTTTTATAGAATTACCGCCAGGATCATAACCGGCTCTCCAATCCTCCCTCAATGGGCAGATCGTTCTGAAATTGTGGTCAGTAATAATCACTGGAGCTATATAGTCTGTCCTGTCCTTTACCAAGTTCCGCGGTAGAGCGTCCAGGACGGAACCGTGTCCGTATGTTCTATTTCTCCATAGTCCAGCCTCTCTAAGTCATAGTGCGGCACATGATGCTTCAAACTTAATATGAAGATCTGTGGGAAGGAGGTATGTTATAAAGTTGAGTGCAGCAGCTGCGGTCGAGCACATCGCCCCCGTTGCACTGATGCAAGCCATTCTCTGTATCCTGCTGGTTTTCACTACATTGTAGGATTTCGATAGAGCTGGCCACCATACTATGGCCCCATAGCAAAGGATCGGCCTCACTACCAGTTTGTACCATCTGAGTACTATCTCTAGTCTCAAGTCCTTCTTTATTCTAATGTCAACATTTTCTTTCCAGCTGAGCTTAGTATCTAATATTAAGCCCAAGTACTTAGCCTTAGGGGAAAGACGAAGAGGTTGTCCGTAATTTTGGCAGATGAAAAGGTGGAATTTTAGTTTTAGAGGTGAAAAGCACGAGCTCTGTTTTGTCAGGGTTAACTGATAGACCACAGTTCCTTATCCGGGTATTTAGTCTGGCCAACGCTCTTTCCATCAGTTCGCTAATAATGGAAAGATATAGGCCCGATATCAGTATCACTAGATCGTCAGCATAAGCGACTGCCTTAATACCGTATTGATTTAGAAGTTTTAGTAGATCATCAACCACAATCACCAAGAGTAGGGGGGACAGCACACCAACTTGTGGAGTCCCTCTGCTCACCGATCGACGAACCTGCACAGTGCCCACACAGGCTAAGATACTCCTAGTCCTTAGCATATATTTAATTCAGACCACGAGTCTTGATGGAGCTCCAAGTCGCAGCAAGGAATCAACAATATGGTCCGAGCGTATGTTATTAAAGGGGTTGGTAACGAAATCCCTAAAGACAAAATCCCGAACGACAAAATCCCGAAATAACAAAATCCCGAAATTACAAAACTAGTTTTTCGGTATTCTCAATCTTCTTGAACATTTTAAAACCACTAGCAAACAATTCCAAGAAAATAATAAAAAATTACTCTTACTTTACTTCTCTAAAATTATTATTAAAAAGTTAAAAAAAACATTATTAAAAAAATTTTAGAAGAGCCCTCTCGGTAATGTGAGGTTTTTTGCATATAGGTTTTTTCGCGTATTGGCAGCCTTCGGCCGCGGCAGGGATCATAACCCTCAATCAGCAAAATCCTCACGGTCATGTGAAGTTTTTTGCATTCAGGTTTTTACGCGTATTGGCGGCCTTCGGCCGCAGCAGGGATCATAACCCTCAATCAGCAGAGTCCTCAATCACGGTCATGTGAAGTTTGTTGTATATTGTAGATTATAACCTTTACACAACAAAATTCTCTCGATATTACAAATTTGCTTTTTCGCCATTGTACAAAAAGGCAAGTAGGCGCGTACTACGCTTTTTAAAAAATTGTGACTTAAATGTAATTTCTTCATTAATTTCAAATTTTATTTTGTGATTTTCAGGATTTCTCATTTCGGTATGAAAAATTTTTTGGGATTTTATCGTTTTAAAATTTTTGGGGATTTTGACTGTCTCCCTATTAAAGGCACCTTCGATATCTAGGATGGCTCCTAAGGTATATTGTTTGTATTGAAGAGTTCCTTCTATCTTCGCAAATACCTCGTGAAGTGCCGTGTCCACGGACCTACCCTTGAGATATGCATGTTGCGAACCAGACAATCTTCCTGCAATAACCTTTTGCCGGATGTGAAGATCGATAACCCTTTCCAGTGTCTTCAGAACAAAGGAGGATCGGCTGATTGGTCGAAAGTCTTTGGCAACTGAGTGTCCTCTTCTGCCGACTTTCGGTATAAAAACAACTGACCTGTCTCCATGACTTGGGTACGTAACCAAGAGTTAAGCTGTTTTTATATAAAGAGATAAGCCACGAGATCACAGTGTCTCGTAGATTCCAGAGCATTATCGGAAGTATGCCATCTGGTCCCGGAGATTTGTAAGAATCAAACCTCTTCATGGCCCAGAGTAGTTTCTCCCTAGTTATGAGAACATATGAGAACATTATGAGAAAGGCTGTCTGTCCATTCTCCATTGTACTTCTTGATGAAGGATGGGCAGGTATGTTCCTTTGACAAGACCTTGCTCAGTCTTGACAGAGCATTTACATCTTGAAGATTTTCGCAGTACTCTTTTCACGAGTCTCTTTTGGCAAATTTAATTGCCCTCTTATACTCTCATAGGCAGTCTTTATAAGGTTCCCAGAATTTGTGCCTATGGCAGATATTAAAGAGTTCCCGCGTCATCTTCCTGAGAAGTGCGAGATCCTCCTTCCACCACGGCGGAAGTTTCTTTTTGCAACGAGATATCGGACATGCGACTACAAAAGCCTTCCTGAAGGCTTTTCAAAGATATCTATACCGGTCTAATTTCTCGTGATTAGGGTTTTGAACCAAGGGAACTGAATTTAGTATAGCACAGGCAGAGGATCTGAATCTACACCAGTCAATCCTTTTGGGATTCCTGTAGACAGGAGGTGGATCGGGGTTGATCCGACATGAATCCCTCCGAATCCCTCAAGTGGTTCACACTAACCCCCGCATTTGAACTGATGAGGGTGAGATCCAGAACCTCTTCCCACCCATTGAAACCTCTCATAACTCGAAAACTTCCTACCAGAGAGAATTAGTATGTCGCTTTCCACATTCAAACTACTTTCACTTCAAATAGCAACTGAAATTTCGAACTTTAGGTGGGCCAGCAACAACTGCGTTACTACAAGAAAGAGTTTGGCAAAAATTTTATTTGTTACAACCTCGTTACAGTTACTTTAAATTATATGCTTTTAACGAAGTCCTCGTTAACCTAAAGTAACTCGTTACTTTGCTCTCGTTAAAAATTAACTGCGTAACGAAGAAGTGACGGCGTCGTTAGCTGAAAGCAAAAAGTATAAATACATATTAAGGGTATTCATTTAAAGTGTTAAAAACCGCTTTTTAAAAAAAAAAATTATACTTTTTGAATCAACCTTCAAAAATTTTTCTGTATCTCGAATGTGCTTTTTTGAGATGTCTCTTTCAGCCCTCTATTACGAACGAAATGTTTCTTTGCCACAGCTCCGCAGTCAGCGTTTCTCAGCGCTTCTCGCTTCATTTATGCTGCCGAGTTTATACGAGTATTAGAGCGCTGCGCGAAACGTTTTGAGGACAGCTATGCACAAAACAACAGTACTGCTGATAGAGGATTATTATTATGTGAAATTATTATTATTATGAAAATTATATGGAATTATTATGGAAATGTTATGGAATTATTATTAATGAAAACCCTCTAAGAATAAATACTCAGTGCCTCTCTGGTCTAAAGATTATCGGCAAGTAAAGATGCAAACAAACTACAAATTTCGTTCTTTTTGCCAGTAATTTTTCGTTGTCCGTAGTATTTTTTCGTGGTCCGCCGTATACATTTGATGTTTCTGTTGTTGCTCTGTTATTCAAAAACGCGATGACAATCTTTTTCCTTGTCTAAAATTCAAGCATGTATTGTCTGGTCTTTTTTTGTTGTGTTGTTTTTATTGGGTTTGCAACAATTTTTAGACAGTCACTCTTGTTTATGAAATCAAAAAAGGCCCAACAGACAATGCTTAATAATTTTGTTTGTTTTAATTAGATTTTAAGTCGACTTATGCAGCTCTCTATCTCGTAATAAGAAAAAATTGTGTGGTCAATTTTTAAAATTAAAGGCTTATTTGTCGTTTGGAACGACCATTAAGTTCCCAATAATTTACAATTTCTTATTCTGAAAGTGAGGAACATTATTTTTATGTTCAATACAAATTTGTATAATTTTACCTATGCTCTATAAATTTTTGGTGTAATAATTAGAATTTAGAAAGACGACGGGAAAGACGAAGAGGTTGTCCGTAATTTTGGCAGATGAAAAGGTGGAATTTTAGTTTTAGAGGTGAAGAGCACGAGCTCTGTTTTGTCAGGGTTAACTGATAGACCACAGTTCCTTATCCGGGTATTTAGTCTGGCCAACGCTCTCTCCATCAGTTCGCTAATAATGGAAAGATATAGGCCCGATATCAGTATCACTAGATCGTCAGTATAAGTGACTGCCTTAATACCGTATTGATTTAGGAGTTTTATCACCCAGAGTAGGGGGGACAGCAAACCAACTTGTGGAGTCCCTCTGCTCACCGATCGACGAACCTGCACAGTGCCCAGACAGGCTAAGATACTCCTAGTCCTTAGCATATATTTAATTCAGACCACGAGTCTTGGTGGAGCTCCAAGTCGCAGCAAGGAATCAACAATATCGTCCGAGCGTATGTTATTAAAGGGGTTGGTAACGAAATCCCTAAAGACAAAATCCCGAACGACAAAATCCCGAAATAACAAAATCCCGAAATTACAAAACTAGTTTTTCGGTATTCTCAATCTTCTTGAACATTTTAAAACCACTAGAAAACAGTTCCAAGAAAATAATAAAAAAATACTCTTACTTTACTTCTCTAAAATTATTATTAAAAAATTAAAAAAAACATTATTAAAAAAATTTTAGAAGAGCCCTCTCGGTAATGTGAGGTTTTTTGCATATAGGTTTTTTCGCGTATTGGCAGCCTTCGGCCGCGGCAGGGATCATAACCCTCAATCAGCAAAATCCTCACGGTCATGTGAAGTTTTTTTGCATTCAGGTTTTTTCGCGTATTGGCGGCCTTCGGCCGCAGCAGGGATCATAACCCTCAATCAGCAGAGTCCTCCAGATTTTCAGGATTTCTCATTTCGGTATGAAAAATTTTTCGGGATTTAGTCGTTTCGGGATTTTAAAATTTTTCGGGATTTTGACTGTCTCCCTATTAAAGGCACCTTCGATATCTAGGAAGGCTCCTAAGGTGTATTGTTTGTATTGAAGAGTTCCTTCTATCTTCGCAACTACCTCGTGAAGTGCCGTGTCCACGGACCTACCCTTGAGATATGCATGTTGCGAACCAGACAATCTTCCTGCAATAACCTTTTGATCTTTTGGTGTAGATTCAGAGGATCTAATTTTAAATCCTTTACTTTAAAAGTTACTTTAAATCCTTTTGGGATTCCTGTAGACAGGAGGTGGATCGGGGTTGAACCCAACATCGAAGAGGATCAGAGCATGATCCGACATGAATCCCTCCGAATCCCTCAAGTGGTTCACACTAACCCCTGCATTTGAACTGATGAGGGTGAGATCCAGAACCTCTTCCCACCCATTGAAACCTCTCATAACTCGAAAACTTCCTACCAGAGAGAATAAGTATGTCGCTTTCCACATTCAAACTACTTTCACTTCAAACAGCAACTGAAATTTCGAACTTTAGGTGGGCCAGCAACAACTGCGTTACTACAAGAAAGAGTTTGGCAAAAATTTTATTTGTTACAACCTCGTTAAAGTTACTTTAAATTATTTGCTTTTAACGAAGTCCTCGTTAACCTAAAGTAACTCGTTACTTTGCTCTCGTTAAAAATTAACTGCGTAACGAAGAAGTGACGGCGTCGTTAGCTGAAAGGAAAAAGTATAAATACATATTAAGGGTGTTCATTTAAAGTGTTAAAAACCGCTTTTTTTAAAAAAAATTATAGTTTTTGAATCAACCTTCAAAAATTTTTCTGTATCTCGAATGTGCTTTTTTGAGATGTCTCTTTCAGCCCTTTATTACGAACGAAATGTTTCTTTGCCACAGCTCCGCAGTCAGCGTTTCTCAGCGCTTCTCGCTTCATTTATGCTGCCGAGTTTATACGAGTATTAGAGCGCTGCGCGAAACGTTTTGAGGACAGCTATGCACAAAACAACAGTACTGCTGATAAAGGATTATTATTATGTAAAATTATTATTATTATGAAAATTATATGTATTGTCTGGTCTTTTTTTGTCGTGTTGTTTTTATTGGGTTTGCAACAATTTTTAGACAGTCACTCTTGTTTATGAAATCAAAAAAGGCCCAATGCTTAGTAATTTTGTTTGTTATAATTAGATTTTAAGTCGACTTATGCAGCTCTCTATCTCGTAATAAGAAAAAATTGTGTGGTCAATTTTTAAAATTACAGGCTTATTTGTCGTTTGGAACGACCGTTAAGTTCCCAATAATTTACAATTTCTTATTCTGAAAGTGAGGAACATTATTTTTATGTTCAATACAAATTTGTATAATTTTACCTATGCTCTATAAATTTTTGGTTTAATAATTTAGAAGCCCGATTTTAATACAAGATAAACTTCTTTCCACTTGTCCTTCCAGTGGTGAAGCTAGAGGGGGGCGGTGGGGGCGGTCCGCCCCGGGCGGCACGATTTCGGGGGCGGCAAATTTTAAAAATTAAATTGTACCTCTAAGAAAATTTTCATATTGATTTTCATAATTTATTATTTTATTAATTTCGTATGATAAAAACATGTGTATTTAGAGGGTTGGTAACGAAATGTCGAAAGACAAAATCCCGAACGACAAAATCCGGAAAAATCCCGAAATTCTTGCACTGATTGTGTGGCAGGGATAAGAACCCTCAGCCAACAAAACTATCTTCTTTGTTGAAAAGTCTTTCTCTACTCAGGGTCCTTCTGCGTGCCGGCCTTCGGCCAGGGCAGGGATTAAAACCCTCAGCCAACAAAACCATCTTCTTTGCTGAAAAGTCTTCCTCTATCCAAGGTCCTTCTGCGTGCCGGCCTTCGGCCGAAGCAGGGATTAAAACCCTCGGCCGACAAAACCATCTTTTTTGCTGAAAAGTCTTTCTCAAGGGTCCTTCTGTGCAGGCAAAAAGTGTCATTCTGCATGGCGGCCTTCGGCCGGGGCAGGGATTAAAATTCTAAACCGACAGAACCATCTTAATGCTGGAAAGTTTTTTTCTATCCAGGGTCCTTCTGCGTGCCGGGCTTCGGCCGCGGCAGGGGTAGTAACCCTGGGTATGCAGAACGTCGGCTTCGCTACTTATATAATTTTCGCATACAGAGTTTTTGCATGTGGCGGCCTTCGGCCTTGTAACCCTTGGTGAACAAACCGTTGTGTTTGCTGCTAAGCTTACTCTCAGCCAATAGAACTCCACGGAAAATTGCGGATATAGCGCTTATTTTACGAAAATCAATAAAAAAACGCTATGCAATGCCATTTTTTCGGGATTTTGTCGTTCGGGATTTTGTCGTTTCGGGATTTTGTCGCGTCGGGATTTTGTCGCGTCGGGATTTTGTCGTTCGGGATTGCTAAAAACGGTCGGGATTTTGTCCGTCTCCCGTATTTAGATACGAGGGCAGTCCGATAAGTACTTAGCCTCACCACCCGATGGTTGCCACGATCGCCAGAGAAGTTTACTTTCGTGTAGTACATTCTTGTAGACACCTACTGTCAAAGTTTTAGCCGAATCGGACTCGTAGTTTTGTTTTGACCGCGTGTGGAAGCTGGTGTGCTCGCGTATTTTAGAAAAATGGAAAAATTGCAATATCTTTTTCTGTTAATGTTCAATAAAAATTAATAAATAATAACGAAATAATAACACAAAATAAGTTTACCTACAAAATTTTAGCACTTAATTGGGGCGGCAATTTGATTAATCGCCCCGGGCGGAATAAACCCTAGCTACGCCACTGTGTCCTTCCAAGCCTTGTTGAACACATTTTTAAGTTCCCGCTGAGGCTTCTTTCAAAATTCAAAAACTTTATCAACAACTGTGTTTGGTGTTTTTCTACGGTAAATTGTTACCGGTGATCTTGAAGTCAACAAAAAAGCACAATAGACTTTAGTTGCGAAGTGTGTATGTATTCTTTTTAGAAAAATTGTTTCCTTCCTTCTTAGTTTTAATTTAAAAATTTTAATCTCCTTCTAGAGGATGATTTTATCACCATGATTTTATAGTCATTTTTAATTGGAAAAAACTGTCATTTGAACTGTAATTACGTTTTACAATTTGCTTTCAGCCTTTTATACTCTTCGAATGCTTCGGCATGTTTCAATTTAAGATGTCGTATTAGGTTTGAAGTTACTTGAGTTGAACCTTTTAATTTACAATCACAAAAACAGCATTGAACTAATGCTCCACCGCGTTTTTGTTGAAAGGCAGTGCTGTCAAGCTAAATTATTAATTAATCGAGATAAGCTTCTATTGAATCCACTATCAAACATATTGCTCCGTACCTGTTTAATAACTTTGAAAAAAATTCTGGAGAAAAGTATATTCGTAAAACCATTGCCCTCGTAGGGGTTGTTTGTTTTAGTCGATGGAATGTAAACATTTTCGATAACACTTGTTAGGCTTGGTGGTAGAAATGATGATGTTGAAGCTGCAGGAATTTGTTGCTCTATTTTTGCATCAGCTGAGTTCACTGTGAATATTGATGATTCTGTTTTGTTACTTTGTCTACATAAAAGATTTCTATACGCATCATAATCGGCTGATGTTAAATCTTCAGCTATTTGAGTACTATAAGTAAATAAGCATAAATTCAATTAATATAAGAAAACAGAAATGTACTACTCGCTTGCCCAAAAAAATCAGGATGTGATGGTTCCATTGACAAGCTGCTGTTGCCATCAGTGCTGACGGGCATTCTTACTGTCTCTGAAAAAATATTACTTTGCTCTTCTGGTTCACATTTAAGTTGAGTTTCCACTAATGATTTCTGCGGTGATGTACAACCATTTAATATATATTTATTGGGATGCTTACTGTCTACATTTCTTTCAGCCTCTTTTACTTGGCTTATATTAAATGGAACTTCAGGTTTTATTTCTGTAATGAATTTATTATTACGCAGTGTGCTTTGCTGCTCTTCAACGTAGGAGCAGAATTTATGGAATGCATCCAATTGATCACAGCAGTTTTGGCAGATTGTCGTCGAAATTATATCATTTTGCGTTAGCTTGTAAGAATATGATGAAGATTGACTTTAGTTATTCCTTGACTTTGGTATATTATCTCAATTACACAAAGAATAACTCACCAGCAAATGTAAATATTTTGCTATAATTTTAACCATTAGCGTTTCGCCATTAGTATCATTAAATAATGATACGCCGCAGTCAACGGTATTAATATTAATTAAGCAAAGCCGACAAATCATAACTAATTCGACAGGAATAAACAATTGTTTATTTTCAAACCAATCTCAGGCAATAACAACCAGCAAATGTCAACTTTACTTAAAGATGGCAAATATTGTTATCGATATTTAGTAAAAAGAGTAGCTAGGTTGAAATTTTTATTGCATGCTAAATTATATAGGGAATTAAATATTCTGGCGCTGGCCAGAAACAGTATCTGGCGATACTTTTCTATTTTCCCCCCATTGGAAAATTCTATTCTAAGCTAATTTTCTTTATTTTTTCATGTTTCACGCATAATAATACCCAAATTACCGTTGGTACCTCATGTCACCTTGTCATTGGGGTCATTGGTCATTGGTCACGTCATTGTTAAACCAAGGCAAGAAGGACGTGAAATAATATCCACTATTTAGCGTGTATTAGAGAGCTGCACAAACCGACAAAAAGAAAAGGCGCACTTTTTAGAAACGTAAAAATGTTTTTTCCTTCACTGTCATACTTTTTCTGGCGTTGCATAAAAATGCCTGCTTGTCATAAGCTGTTTTGAGCACAAGGCGACAGTGCAAAAAGGCAAACCATGCAACGAATGCATAATTCCCAAGATTGATAGAATACGAGATTGCGCCCCTCAAAGTTTCAAAATTGCTTCGTTCTGCGCACCTCGACACTACAACCTTTCAATATGACAGAATTAGCATACAATTCGTACTTAAAAATGTAAACATTAAAGTTAAATTTTAAATATTAAAATGATTACTAGGTGTTACAAAAAAATTATTGTAAAAAAAAAATTGAATGTGAATATATCTGTGTAATATGCGCGTTTTTTTTTCGAATAATAATAAATTCGAGCACCTTAATGTAAGTAAAAATTTGTTCGAAGTGAAAATTTTTTCGGCGCTATGAATTAACTCCCAATGAATTAACTCCCAAATCAAAAAATGAATTAACTCCCAATGAATTAACTCCCAATGAATTAACTCCCAAAAAAATGAATTAACTCCCAAAAAATATGAATTAACCCCCAACGAAAATATGAATTAATTCCCAACTTCTTTCAAATATGAATTAACTCCCAATTAAAATGAATTAACTCCCAAAAAAAATGAATTAACTCCCAACGAAAATATGAATTAACTCCCAACTTTTTTCAAATATGAATTAACTCCCAACTAAAATGAATTAACTCCCAAAAAAAATGAATTAACTCCCAATGAAAATATGAAGTAACTCCCACCTTTTTCCAAGTATGAATTAACTCCCAAAAAGAATGAATTAACTCCCAACGAAAATATGAATTAACTCCCAACTTTTTTCAAATATGAATTAACTCCCAACTAAAATGAATTAACTCCCAAAAAAAATGAATTAACTCCCAATGAAAATATGAAGTAACTCCCAACTTTTTCCAAGTATGAATTAACTCCCAAAAAAAAATGAATTAACTCCCAATGAAAATATGAATTAACTCCCAACTTTTTCCAAGTATGAATTAACTCCCAAAAAAAAAATGAATTAACTCCCAATGAAAATATGAATTAACCCCCAACGAAAATATGAATTAATTCCCAACTTCTTTCAAATATGAATTAACTCCCAATTAAAATGAATTAACTCCCAAAAAAAATGAATTAACTCCCAACGAAAATATGAATTAACTCCCAACTTTTTTCAAATATGAATTAACTCCCAACTAAAATGAATTAACTCCCAAAAAAATATGAATTAACTTCCAATGAAAATATGAATTAACTCCCAACTTTTTCCAAGTATGAATTAACTCCCAATGAAAATATGAATTAACTCCCAACTTTTTCCAAGTATGAATTAACTCCCAAAAAAAAATGAATTAACTCCCAATGAAAATATGAATTAACTCCCAACTTTTTCCAAATATGAATTAACTCCCAAAAAAAAATGAATTAACTCCCAATGATAATATGAATTAACTCCCAACTTTTTCCAAATATGAATTAACTCCCAAAAAAAATATGAATTAACTCCCAATGAAAATATGAATTAACACCCAACTTTTTTTGAAATATAATATACTCCCAGGGAAATGAAATAACTCCCAAAAAGAATGCTGTTTCAACCGAAGCCGGGGTTTTGCCTACTGGGAGTTGCAATCCTTGCCGCGGCCGAAGGCCGCCACACGGAAAACCCTGTATGCAAAAAGCCTGACATGACCGTGAGGATTTTGCTGATTAAGGGTTATGATCCCTGCCGCGGCCGAAGGCCGCCACACGAAAAAGCCTGTATGCAAAAAAGCTCACATGACCGTGAGGATTCTGCTGATTGAGGGTTAAGATCCCTGCCACGGCCGAAGGCCGCCTTACGAAAAAGCCTGTATGCAAAAAACCTCACATGACCGTGAGGATTCTGCTGATTGGGGGTTATGATCCCTGCCGCGGCCGAAGGCCGCCACACGTAAAAAACGCCACACGTAAAAGCCTGTATGCAAAAAAACTCACATGACCGTGAGGATTTTGCTGATTGAGGGTTATGATCCCTGCCGCGGCCCAAGGCCATCACACGTAAAAGCCTGTATGCAAAAAACTCACATTACCGTGAGTATTTTGCTGATTGAGGGTTATGATCCCTGCCGCGGCCGTAGGCCGCCACACGAAAAAGCCTTTATGCAATAAACCTAACATGACCGTGAGGATTCTGCTGATTGAGGGTTAAAATCCCTGCCGCGGCCGAAGACCGCCACACGAAAAAGCCTGTATGCAAAAAACCTCACATGACTGTGAGGATTCTGCTGATTGAGGGTTATGATCCCTGCCGCGGCCGAAGGCCCCACACGAAAAAGCCTTTATGCAAAAAACCTCACATGACCGTGAGGATTCTGCTGATTGAGGGTTATGATCTCTGCCGCGGACGAAGGCCGCCACACGGAAAAGCCTGTATGCAAAAAACCTCACATGACCGTGAGGATTCTGCTGATTGAGAGTTATGATCCTTGCCGCGGCCGAAGACCGCCGCACGAAAAAGCCTGTATGCAAAAAACCTCACATGACCGTGAGGATTCTGCTGATTGAGGTTTAAGATCCCTGCCGCGGCGGAAGGCCGCCACGCGGAAAATGCTGTACGTAAAACAACTCACATGACCGTGGGGATTCTGCTGATTGAGGGTTATGATCCCTCCGCGGCCGAAAGCCGCCACACGGAAAAGCCTATATGCAAAAAACCTCACATGACCGTGAGGATTCTGCTGATTGAGGGTTATGATCCCTGCCGCGGCCGAAGGCCGCCACACCGAAAAGCCTGTATGCAAAAAACCTCACATGACCGTGACGATTCTGCTGATTGAGAGTTATGATCCTTGCCGCGGCGGGAGGCCGCCACACGGAAAAGCCTGTATGCAAAAAACCTCACATGACCGTGGGTATTCTGCTGATTGAGGGTTATGATCCTTGCAGCGGCCGGAGGCCGCCACACGGAAAAGCCTGTATGCAATAAAGCTCCCACTTAAAAAAATGAAGTTGGTAGTTAAAAGCTGTATGCCCGGCCGCGGCAGGGATCATAACCCTCAATTAGCAGAATCCTCACGGTCATGTGAGCTTTTTTGCATACAGGCTTTTCCGTGTGGCGGCCTCCGGCCGCGGCAAGGATCATAACTCTCAATCAGCAGAATCCTCACGGTCATGTGAGGTTTTTTGCATACAGGCTTTTCCGTGTGGCGGCCTTCGTCCGCGGCAGAGATCACAACCCTCAATCAGCAGAATCCTCACGGTCATGTGAGGTTTTTTGCATACAGGCTTTTTCGTGTGGCGGCCTTCGGCCGCGGCAGGGATCACAACCCTCAATCAGCAGAATCCTCACGGTCATGTGAGGTTTTTGGCATACCGGGTTTTCCGTGAGGCGGCCTTCGGCCGCGGCAGGGATCATAACGCTCAATCAGCAGAATTCTCACGGTCATGTGAGGTTTTTTGCATACAGGCTTTTTCGTGTGGCGGCCTTCGGCCGCGGCAGTGATCATAACCTTCAATCAGCAGAACCCTCAGGTATCATAACCCTCAATCAGAAAAATCATCACGGTTATGATAAACTCCTAAAAAAATGAAATAAATCCCAATGAAAATATGAATTAACTCCTAACTTTTTCCAAATATGAATTAACTCCCAAAAAAAATGAATTAACTCCCAATGAAAATATGAATTAACTCCCAACTTTTTGCAAGTATGAATTAACTCCCAAAAAAAAATGAATTAACTCCCAATGAAAATATTAATTAACTCCCAACTTTTTCCAAGTATGAATTAACTCCCAAAAAAAATGAATTAACTCCCAATGAAAATATGAATTAACTCCCAACTTTTTCCAAGTATGAATTAACTCCAAAAAAAAATGAATTAACTCCCAATGAAAATATGAATTAACTCCCAACTTTTTCCAAGTATGAATTAACTCCCAAAAAAAATGAATTAACTCCCAATGAAAATATGAATTAACTCCCAACTTTTTCCAAGTATGAATTAACTCCCAAAAAAAAATGAATTAACTCCCAATGGAAATATGAATTAACTCCCAACTTTTTCCAAGTATGAATTAACTCCCAAAAAAATATGAATTAACTCCCAATGAAAATATGAATTAATTCCCAACTTTTTTCAAATATGAATTAACTTCCAATGAAAATATGAATTAAGTCCCAACGAAAATATGAATTAATTCCCAACTTTTTTCAAATATGAATTAACTCCCAATTAAAATGAATTAACTCCCAACGAAAATATGAATTAACTCCCAACTTTTTTCAAATATGAATTAACTCCCAATTAAAATCAATTAATTACCAAAAAAAATTAATTAACTCCCAATGAAAATATGAATTAACTCCCAACTTTTTCCAAATATGAATTAACTTCCAATGAAAATATGAATTAAGTCCCAACTTTTTTCGATTATGAATTAACTCCCAAAAAAAATGAATTAACTCCCAAATTTTAACTCCCAAATTTGTATGGAAGAATTTTGGGACTTAATTCATTTTTGATTTGGGAGTTAATTCATTGGGAGTTAATTCATAGCACCATTTTTTCTATTGTTTTAAAATGACGTGTGTGGCAGCCGATTACTTGCAATGTGAAATTCCAATTCGCAGTGGTGGAGTGTCTCAAAGTGTTGTTTGGCCAGGCCAAATGAAATAATGAAATATAATATAATTCCGTTTTCCAATTATTTGCTTACCTTAGATTATATTGAATTAAATAAAAATTTAACAATTTTTCTTTACAATAAACTGAGTTTTTAAAAAAAAAAATATTACATAATTAAAAACTATTACAATACTATTAAAAATCCGGTTTCTTTTGAAATTTATGTCGGTATTGTCTATTTTTTGCGAAACGGAAACCTTTTTTTACATCTTTCTCAAACGGAGTAAAACCATATTCTTCACTTTTTACTGCTTCTGGAAGAAAAAAGGTTTCTATTGAATTTGGGAGCGTTTTTTTTTGTTGAAATATCAAATTAATTTTACCGAAAAGAAGTTTCGAGAACAGATTTGAATTTTTTACTGGTATTTTAACTCTAGCAAACATGCTGATTCATAACGATTGATCATAACGCTCAATCAGCAGAATTCTCACGGTCATGTGAGGTTTTTTGCATACAGGCTTTTTCGTGTGGCGGCCTTCGGCCGCGGCAGTGATCATAACCTTCAATCAGCAGAACCCTCAGGTATCATAACCCTCAATCAGAAAAATCATCACGGTTATGATAAACTCCTAAAAAAATGAAATAAATCCCAATGAAAATATGAATTAACTCCTAACTTTTTCCAAATATGAATTAACTCCCAAAAAAATGAATTAACTCCCAATGAAAATATGAATTAACTCCCAACTTTTTGCAAGTATGAATTAACTCCCAAAAAAAAAATGAATTAACTCCCAATGAAAATATTAATTAACTCCCAACTTTTTCCAAGTATGAATTAACTCCCAAAAAAAATGAATTAACTCCCAATGAAAATATGAATTAACTCCCAATTTTTTCCAAGTATGAATTAACTCCCAAAAAAAAATGAATTAACTCCCAACTTTTTCCAAGTATGAATTAACTCCCAAAAAAAAATGAATTAACTCCCAATGGAAATATGAATTAACTCCCAACTTTTTCCAAGTATGAATTAACTCCCAAAAAAATATGAATTAACTCCCAATGAAAATATGAATTAATTCCCAACTTTTTCCAAATATGAATTAACTTCCAATGAAAATATGAATTAAGTCCCAACGAAAATATGAATTAATTCCCAACTTTTTTCAAATATGAATTAACTCCCAATTAAAATGAATTAACTCCCAACGAAAATATGAATTAACTCCCAACTTTTTTCAAATATGAATTAACTCCCAATTAAAATCAATTAATTACCAAAAAAAATTAATTAACTCCCAATGAAAATATGAATTAACTCCCAACTCTTTCCAAATATGAATTAACTTCCAATGAAAATATGAATTAAGTCCCAACTTTTTTCGATTATGAATTAACTCCCAAAAAAAATGAATTAACTCCCAAATTTTAACTCCCAAATTTGTATGGAAGAATTTTGGGACTTAATTCATTTTTGATTTGGGAGTTAATTCATTGGGAGTTAATTCATAGCACCATTTTTTCTATTGTTTTAAAATGACGTGTGTGGCAGCCGATTACTTGCAATGTGAAATTCCAATTCGCAGTGGTGGAGTGTCTCAAAGTGTTGTTTGGCCAGGCCAAATGAAATAATGAAATATAATATAATTCCGTTTTCCAATTATTTGCTTACCTTAGATTATATTGAATTAAATAAAAATTTAACAATTTTTCTTTACAATAAACTGAGTTTTTAAAAAAAAAAAATATTACATAATTAAAAACTATTACAATACTATTAAAAATCCGGTTTCTTTTGAAATTTATGTCGGTATTGTCTATTTTTTGCGAAACGGAAACCTTTTTTTACATCTTTCTCAAACGGAGTAAAACCATATTCTTCACTTTTTACTGCTTCTGGAAGAAAAAAGGTTTCTATTGAATTTGGGAGCGTTTTTTTTTGTTGAAATATCAAATTAATTTTACCGAAAAGAAGTTTCGAGAACAGATTTGAATTTTTTACTGGTATTTTAACTCTAGCAAACAATCGCTATCAAAAATCAGATGCATACATTTCGAAATAGAGGACTTTCCAATCCAATTTTTAACGTATTGAATCTATTTAAATAAAAAAGCGTACATTTATTTCAATACTATATGTATATCTGACATTATATTGTAGATAAAACTAGTACTTTTATTAATATTTTTATCACCCATCCCAAATTATTTCCTCGAACTTACCAGTTCTCCTTCTTCGTAGCTATTGATAGATTTTTCAAACTCTTCAAAATCTCTGAGATGCTTAAAGGGAAATATGTTCAAACTTGTTTTTAAAGGCAATTTTTCTATTAGGATTTTCAGAAGCTCAGCTTGTTTTTTAATTAGAGCGTTCTGTTTTTCCACAGCTTTTCTAATGTTATGGGTGTGGTTAATGAATGTGGTGCTCTGATTATGTAGAGACCGTTCGATGTCTGTTAAGTGCTTCTTTAAACTTACGTTCTCTGCTGCAAATGAATATGTATAATGTTTTTTTAAATAAAAGTGTGTGTAAAATTTTCGGGCTCACCAGAGTTATCTGATGATTTTCTTTTAAGATTAAGATTCTTTTCATTAGTGAATGATTTCGTCGTTGGATGATGATTCACATCTCGGCAACTTTGAACAGTATATAAATTTGTATTAATAGAAATTATTACATTATTAATCATTATAACAAAAGTTGTGTATATGTTTACATAGTTAATTTTAATATATAAAAACGTTGGTGCGTATGTATGTCCGACCTCCACGGCTAAGCCACCCCAGAGATTGACTTCATACTCACAGCGTATGTTACTTAGGTTTCGTCTCGATAGGTGGCGCCATATTTTTGACAATTCGTAAATCTATATATAAATACGGCACAGAAAAATGATTCCCTCCCTGCTGAGAGTGATCTGTTTATCCAATTTCAATGAAACGTATACTGATTTTTAGCTACTTTTCTCCTCTGCTGCACAAAAAAAAAATGGAGACGAAATTTTACCTGGATCGGGAGTTATCAGGTATTATTCAACTCCTTCAACACTGATGCGATTTCAGCTGTACGCTTAGAACGAAGTCAGCGTATGTATGTGTGAGGGCTCTCCGAATACATGTACCATGCATTTTTGTGTTGTTGCAACGGATAGAAAGATCTCGAAACGAATTTTGAAGGTGGTGGGAGGTGGGTGGGACCACCAAAAGCGGTAATACGGGGGTTTTTTGACCAAAAAATTTTTATTGCTCAAATCGATAGCAAATATCGTGAAAAGGATTTTGGTCATGGTTGGCGGTGGGTGGGGCCACCCCAAAAGGGTCACACGGGGGTTTTTTGACCAAAAATTTTTTTTGCACTTATCGATAGGAAATATCGCGAAACAGATTTCGGTCATGGTGGGCGGTGGGTGGGGACCCCCCAAAGCGGTCACACGGGGGTTTTTTGACCAACAAATTTTTTTGCACTAATCGATAGGAAATGTCGCGAAACGGATTTTGGTCATGGTGAGCGGTGGGTGGCGACCCCCCAAAGGGGTCACAAGGGGTTTTTTGACCAAAAAATTTTGTTTGCACTAACAGGTTTTCTTGATAGAAACAATAACAAAATACAGGCGGTAGCGTATCGCATTAAATGTCATTTTATTTTTTTTATCGAAAATTCATTTGATAGAAAATGGTCAGCTTTTCTGTTGAAGTTTTAGTTGATGAATTAAACCAATTAGTGATTCAAAGCGGTTTTTAACTGACGTCATCATCACATCTACACAGCAACAGCAACATCGGAAACATATTTCTAAGAAAGGCAGTACAATTTCATTGACTATTAGAGAAAAAGTCAAGATATTGAACGAAACGTATTTGATTTGGTGTGCAAGTAATGTGATGAACGAGATATGTAGATTGCATATAATTGAACAATATTATGAGTTTTTGATTAAAACTTTGTATTATTTCCTTTAAAAGATGAAAAAGTGAAATTATTAAAATTATATCTTCATAATCTTTTGAAAAAGTGCGTAGTAGTTTTCCTAAAATTTTGAATATATTGTCGTTGACACTTTTCAGCGCTTTTAGTAAGGCTTTTAGTAACAACGAATATGAACTTTCATTAATTGGTATCGTTTTAAAAACGTTTTATATAAAAAGTTTTTTAATCTGATTAGCTTTTTTAAAAAGTTTTAAAAAGGTTTCGTTTTTTGTTGTAGTTTTCAAAAGGTCGAATTTTCGACCACGGGCGACAACTAGTAAAATCTAAATATTAAAACATTTTGAATTTAATTTTTTGAAGTTAACCCTGTGTCAAAAAATATTTGGGAAGTGAAAAATATGTATTTTCACTTTGAATTGTAAGTTTGTAATATTTGTATGAATATTAGTGGCGCACAAACTTAAAACGTACGTTATGAATATGAAGTCAAACAATCGAACCAAAAGAAATCTTGGAATAGAATAATTTATTATATATTTCATTGCACACGCGATTACGTATTCCAAAATGTCTTTTAGCGGTCAGTCAAATCCACTGTGGCAGTGCAGCAACGTACTGCAAGGTGCTCAGCTAGTCTTAATATATAAATTTTATATACATGTTTACAAGTTAATTTTATAACAAAAACGCTGAATAAACACTATAGAATCGAGCTTTATCATTGAATTTTTTCTAGTTTCAAAAACGATGATCTTGATTTCTTAATATATACTTACTCGAAATTATCGGAATTGGCGGGATGTTTATCATTGTTTTCTGTATTTGCTACTACTTCTGAAAGTCTCATTTCATCTTCGGGTTCACTTTTAAACTGGATTTCCAATGGATCTAGAACCGGTGAAGTACGTTCATTGGATATAAACTCATTACTATTTTCACTTTGAGAGTCATCTTCTTTTGTCCCGGGTAGTTGATTTTGTAAAGCCTCCTGCTGTTGTTCAACATATTTGTAGAATTGATGAAATTCCTTTAACTGTTGAAAGCATTTTTGGCAAATTGTGGTAGACACCGAGTCCTGTTGGGTTATCTAAGAAGACAATACGGTAATAATTGATTTACATTATTTCACAGTGATTACTTCCAAATGCAATATTGTGGTATAATTTTCAGTAAGTCGATGTCGAAGTCGTCCGCCTTTGTTGTTGTGTTGAATAATGGAGTACTTTTTCCGGTTCTTATAGTTATTAAACAGAGTCGACACAGCATAATTTTTGATTAAAATAACATTTTTTATGTCTATGTTACATGGATATTGCTTACTTTTTGAAGCATAGAAAGCGTTGATGAGTACATTGAAGATAGTAAAAAGTTATCGATTTTATATACTGATAAACATGAGACTATTGCCAGTATAAACTAGACGTCCTATATACGCAAACTATGTATACTTCACTCCAAAGGGTCATGCACAATGCGAACTCAAAGAAAGTGTACTTAAGTATGAAAAAATAAACGTCAAACTTATTTTAATCGGGTGATAAAAAGAGTTTTGCATCTCAATGTACCTGAAAGGTATTTTTCAAGTTTTGCTTACTTAACCCTCCGCCTTGTGACAATCCCGGTATCAATATAAAAGTGACAAGGTCCGCAGGGACCTATATAGAATTATTATCACTTAGCGGTGTTTTGATGGTTTTATATGTTAATATTTGATTTTATAATATGTCTACATGTATGTAGACTTATAAAATATAAATATAAAGGCAAGGAAAGCAGAGTTTTTTTATAATTCAGGCCGGCCTTTTTTCGCAGATTAAAAAATTTTTTATTTTGCTCCTTTTTCCTGCTATTTTAACGAAGGAGTGCAAGTCCCACACCGATAGTAATTCTGAATGCTCAGCACCTCATTCCGCTCTGCAATGAGGTTAACTGAAGGTGCAGCTCCTTTTATTGGTTATTGTTCATCAATTTCACGTCTTGCCCCCTCGCTTATAAGCAAAAAGGTCCTCAGGGACCTTGTCACTAGTCCCCGTACTAAATGATTTCAAACCGATATAAAATGCGAACGAGTGCTCCTATCGCTTTTAAACTAGCTTTAATCGCTTCAGCATGCTTTGTTATTAGATTACATAATGTGTCATGTTTCTAAAATATGTAAAAAAAAAAGTTGTGAAGAAACAAAAATCGAAAAGGTCCCCAGGGACCTTCTCACAAGGCGGAGGGTTAAGTACGGTATAAAATTATTTCTTTATCTTAAAAAATGTTAAGCAATATTTTATTTTAGGTCACATCTAAATTTCTCCAAATGTCTTCAACGTTTTTATGATTTTCTCAAAACAAATAATAATTATTAACAAAATTTTGAATCGTTTAACTTTAAATTATAACAGTGAAGTATGTTCTTAATTTATACAATTTGCATTTGTAGTACATAATGTAAAAAAAATATGGATGTGGATTTGTAGATTCATTATTGTTATTGTTATTCATAATTAATGTGAGATTGAGTTTCTAAATTTAGATGTACCCTTAATTCAACAAAATCCATTATGTATAAAAGTAGTACATAACTACTTGAAACCTAATTTGAAATCAAAAAAGTGGTCGAGATTCTGGAGTTCTTTTAATTTTTTCGTAACGTTTAATACTTTATATATACCCGTACCTAATTTTATAAATATGTACTTCTAAAGTAATTTTCTCGCTTCTGATGAAGCAAGAGTTCACGTTACACCTAACCCACTTCACTTAGATTACTCAACAAAAAGCCTATAATTTTACTGGCAACAAGCTGTCGTCATTAGAAATTATGATAGTTCACAAGAAACTGTCGTCTGTAATAAATATTTTTAAACGTGCTATTCATTATTGATACGTGCTATTTGCAAGTAAACTTCTTCTTGACCGCACTGAAGCCTGTATCAAAGCTGCCTCTATTAAATCCTCTGTTGGTTCAGTTTCTTAAATATAGCCACTTACTACAGGCATCTGCCACTTAGCTTCACATTAATAAGTAGTTAAGTTGGTACTTTACTTTTCTTCAGACCTAGTTTTGTCATTATAATAACCATCACTGAGGTATGTACATATTAAGTACTCGAAATAGCTACATTTGCGCAACATTTGTGTATGATATTCCTATTGGACATGTTTTCGTTATATACAGATAATTTATACTATCATGGAGATGAATAAATGAATTGATGTGTTGAGATCTTTCGTGAAACGTTTGGTATTGAAAAATAGGCGTAGATATCTACATATCCTAAAGCGATCTTGAGTGCTACGAGTATTCTGTGGTTAATGTAACTCGCGTAATATATGGCCACATTAATGAGTTTTTCAATATCTTCAATGATAGTTTTGGTTGGTCAATTTTGGTTCTTTTACTCACGTTCGATTTGCTTGCAATACCTTTTGGACTTTTAATGCAACATATAAGAATCCCGTTTTCGATTCGTATATATTTATTGCCAGTATGACTATATTATTGGATACGTTAGTATCGGCGCTGTCTTGGTGCACAGTTGGACATTAACGAGTTAATCGATAACTAGTTAATTATCGTTAAAGTTACTTTAACTTCGTTACTTTTAACGAAGTCCTCTTTACTATAAAGTAACTAGTTACTTTGCTCTCGTTAAAAGCAGAGATGAGAAGATACGACACTCATACGACACGATGGCTCATCTCAAAAAATTTCGTTTGACGCGTATTTTTTATGTTTTTTTGAATTCACGTATACAATATGTTAAACCTTGCCCTGTTGTTTTTTTTGCTTATTGTCAATTTCATAGCGAATCGTTGAAATGTGTATCGAGTATGTTGAAAAACTTCTGTTCACCATTGTTTACAACAACATTGTGCAACAACAACCGCAAAAGTAGGACGTCACATACAATTTGTGAAATTAAAATCTTCTAGGGGCTTATTCCTGAACGCCCGGGACTTAAGCTGCCATGAATTCTTCTCAATTTTGCTTTGTTATTTTCGCTGAACAGATGCTTTTGTATCTGAAAAAGAAGAAGAAGCAAACGAGTCCCGATTTGACGTATGTATGTCTGTTGTGTTCTTACATGCTTTTCAGGTCTGTGGACGAAAACATACGAATTCCAACCGCTTTTAGAACCTGATGTGCTTCGTCCGCAAATGTCATACAACCCCCATCGGAAAACCATGCGTCTGCATACAACTATTCAAAAATTTGTGCATTATTTTTCTAAATACTTATAAAAACACATTCAGAATTTGATGTTGAATATCCCGTAGAAAAATTGATGGAAATGGCCCTCCAGATGCAAGACGCTGAAGTGGGAGATGGCACCAATTTTGTGGTTATATTTGCTGTGGCACTGTTAGAGGCTGCAGAAGAATTGCTACATCTATAACCACATTTCACTTCTTTGCGTGAAACTACAAAAAGTATCTAAATTCCAAAAAAGTAACGCGTGGCGTAACGCAAGCATGGCGTTAACTGAGTAACTTTAACTGAAAAGTAACGCCGTTAAATTAATGTGAACAAAAGTAACTAAGAAAGTAACGTCGTTACTCTCAGTTAACGTCGTTACTTCTTCGTTACTTTCTGCTAACGTCGATACTTCCTCGTTACTTCATAATCTCTGGTTACTTCGTTACTTAAAGTAACTTTTAACGAAGTTAAAGTAACTTTACTCGTTAACGAATAAAAATTTTGCCCATCTCTGGTGTACGGTTAAGAGCAAAAGTTTACCGCTAAGAGTAATTGTTTACCGCTCTTAAAAAATGGTTTATCGATTGCAAAATAATATTATTAATATTATTAAATAATATTACTAAAAAATATAAACCTCTATATATAAAAATGAAAGTCCTGACTGACTCATCAAAGCCCAGGCTAAACGCTTGGACCTAGAAAGCTGAAATTTTGCAAAGACGTTTACCTTATGATGTATACAAGCACTAAGAACGGATATTTCGAAATTCGACCCCTAAAGTGGTGAAAAGGGGTTGCAAAGTTTGTATGAGGAATATTTTATTTGTGGTCAGATTTGCTTGAAACTTGGTTTTAATACTCTTTGGTATAATTCATCAAATACATATTTCGGCATTTTTCAAAATCCAACCCCTGAAGGGGTGAAAATGGGTTGCAACATTTATGAGGAGTATTTTATTTGTGGTCGGAAGCAACACACGCTTTCTAACCATTTAACCAGAATGAGCCACAGCAACGCGGGGACAGGTACATCTAGTATTATATAAAAATAATATTTAAGTAAATAAAACATTTTAAAGAACTAATTGTGATTTTTCTCGATTTTTGAGGCCATTTTAGACCACCTTCTGCTAAAACGGTTTTCGTTTTTTCATTCTATATAAGAAAAATAATTTGAGGACAAATTATGACTGATTACTTTAGCATGATAAGCAAGATTTTATATTGACACCCCTTTTAACTAAATCTAAGATAATGCACTAATTTCTCCTTTTTCTCCTTAATGGTCCTAAAGTGATTTTTTAAGTGATATATTAATAAGGTGTGCTACAGAAGATGACCAGAATATATTTTTTGGCCTTAATTCTTTTTTACAGACCTCAGTAGTCTTTGATAAGTTAAGTGTTATGGCCGCGTTAACTCCGAATTCGATTCTCAGCAGCCATTTTAAAACCCAAAACGGTTGGCGCCCACAACTGACGAAAATCGTCTTCGGTTTGTTTGATTTGGGACTACGATTTTTTGCTATCAGACCGCTCTGGCCTTCGTGCAGTTACTTTCAACAGATTCATATTATTTGCTGGTTGATTGAGATAATTTTTATAGGTTTCTATGCTTTTCATAACAGATCCGTAGGCTATAAATCCGTAGGCGGCGTTGTCAGCACATTGATTTTCACAGTTAAAATATTGGCTCATTTCACAGTGTTGCTGGAAGTAGCATTTACACATCGCCGACGACGACATCTTCTTGAAGTCAGAGATCGTATATTCCTGGCGCTGCGTGTGCAAAGCCAACGGCCTCTCGGGGAAATGCATATCCCTTGGAGCTTAGCACTGCAGCTACCTTTAACTCTTCTCCTTTTACTAATCGCGATGTTTATACTCTTTCTATTTATACCATTGGAAAAACTGTATTGGTATGCTTTGTTAAATATATTTGCTATAACATTTCGCATCCTTGAGATTTTATCGCTGATCGTAACGATTAATGGAGGCGCTGAGGCGTTGCGTTGCAGTATTCATAAAATTGCTTCACAGAATTCGCAATGTGTAAACTTTAATTTAGCAACAATTTCTAAAAATCCGCTACAGCAACATGGCCGTCATTTTAGAATATATCACAAAGAACAACAGTTAGTCCTACTGAAAAGAGTTCATAGTGATTTGAATTTTATTTTCCATGATTTGAATGATTGTTATGGCTGGTCCTTGCTGATCATCACTACGGTGTACTTCATCGATTTTGTGTGCAATTCTTATTGGCTCCTGTTAAGTATTTTCAAGCAATTCGAAGAATTTGCGCCTTTTATACAAAACTGTTGCTTCGTAGTGAATGATTTTGTAATGTTGTCTGTGCTCTGTTGGCATTGCCAGAAGAGTTGTAATAATGTAAGTGTACAAAGTAATTTTTACAGAAGTAGTAATGTATATTAGTTGCTTAGTTGATTTTTAAACTAAATTGTTGTCTGGGTTTTGCATTTTGCTGTATGTTTTAGAGTCGTGATATTGGTTCTTTAATTTCTAAACTATATAATCCTATGGGAAATAAAAGTTTTAATGATCTGGTGACCCAATTCTCCTTTCAAGCTCTTCATCAACAATTCGCCGTCACAGCAAGAGACTTCTTTCAGTTGAATCTTAATTTATTGGGCAACGTAAGTGTTAATTTATGTACATATACATACATATCAGTAGTATAATATTTAGGTATTATTGTAATATATTGCGGACATACAAAGTAACGGAAACCGTCTTAAGGGGTTTGATGAGATTTGGGAGTAGTTATTTTTATACTTTACAGGCCATTTACATTCAACTATCAATTTTGATTAATTCAAAATATCATTAATGATTCTTTAATGACTTTGAAATGACGATTATTTACTAAAGGAAATGTTTTTGCAGAAAGTGTGGCAGGCATGACAAATTGTTAAAAAGGAAAAAATCTAAGTAGGCTTTTTAAAATACCGAAGATTTTTAAAATACATAGATTTTTCTATCGTAATAATAGACCATGGGACTTTTTTCTGTAACGATACATTTTTTTTATTCGTTCATTTTCATTTCGCTAACTCTCGAAATATGTTTTGCGATATTTTTATAAAATATTTTATCATTACAGATAGTCGTCGCAATAGTTACTTATCTGGTTATTCTATTGCAATTTATGTTGTCCGAGCAGCATAAGGATTAACAGGATTGTAAATACATAGTAGACGAAAGATTGGAGATCGATGCGTTTGAAATTCATTCGCTTAAGAACATTTTTTAACAGTTATGAATATTTAAAGGAAGCTAAGAAGAAAGCTATAGTATTGATGTTACTGAACGTATTAAATAATAAAATTACAAGTTATACATGTATTGTAAAAAATAAAAATCAATGGAACTGTAAGGAAATTTCACCGTAATTTGTGTTATTCTTTTTAATGTTTAGGATTTAAGTATTTTAGTGAGATTTACTATTAAGAGCTCTGTTAAAGAGTTCAAAATTTTTATTAAGCAGTTGCCAACACTTCTGAGGTTAGAATCGAGGCATGTTTTTCACAGTTTTGTCCAATGTTGTTTTAATGCTCACTCACTCAGCTCACTTTCAGATTTTGAAAATTGTATAAGTATGATGAGATATGTTATAATTGATACACCAATCTAAAGTAACAGAAATTTTGATTATTATTAAAATAAAAAGGTAAAAAATTGTCTCCCTTTAGTCTTACGATTTTTATAAGTTCCATGTTAATGGTAAAGATTTGTTAAGCGCAAATTTTCAATTCTTGGTGACGTAATTGTAGCAAAAATTCAAAAATTATAGTTTTATAGGCCAGTGTGTAATTTATGGCATCGCTGCCAATGAGCTCGCTTATGAGTTTCCTAAACAACTTACCCTGTAAAATAAATAAGTATTTATTTTTTCTATGATCATCTACCTCGCTCTTCATTCCTCCCGCTTTGGTTGGAATGTTTTTACCTCTTCCTTCTTTACCTGATTATCCAAATCATTGCCACTGCGACATAAAGTTAATATAATGGTGGCTATTGGCAGCAGGACGATTATTCCTGAACTGAAAAGTGCATTAGGGCCAAGTTTACCCTCTAGCGCCAAGAAAGTCCAATAAAGGTGAGAAGTAAAATACAGACAATAGCTGGAAATTATGGAGAAGAGCGACCAACCAGCGAATTGATTCAGCAAAGTGATAGCATCGAAAATCTGTTTATAGACTTGTCTGATTGTACTAATTTCAATTAAATTAAGTAAAAAAGAATAAGAACATGAATTATTACAATGTCCAAATTATTGATGTAATCTATATAACAAATTATCGATAAAAATAATTATTTATTTATTTTAGCTCGAACAAAGAGTTTCTTTAAGTAAGAAAAGATTAGGGCCTTAAAAGGTTAGGCCCTAAGAAAGATTAGGACAGCTAATGTTATAGTCTGAACACTCACTAGACTAAAAAACCATTTCGCAGGGAGACTGAAAGACTGTAGAAATATAAAAGAGAGAGTCTTAGTTCGCTTACCGGTCTAGTAACAGGACACGGCAACAGATATCATCTACACAAGATGGGTCTTGCTGTGATGGGTAAGTTTCAAAGAGAAGGCGTTACTAGTATTCTGGGTTGTCATGTCGAATACTTTGTCGAGTTTTCGACATTTTCGACACGTCGAATACATACGGTAGACTACCAAACTAAATTGGAGTAGATTACACAAAATAGTCGAAAACTCGACAAAGTCGAAATCAATTACAATAAGAACAAACGAACGCTACAAAGATTTTTCAATGAAAAATACATGAATTTTAAATTTATTTTTGAGTCCAGTAATTTCTTTGTTAAAAAATGGAACATTTATGAGATGACAATGAATTTTATTCATTCAAAGTGCTGAGTCTTGATCGTCACTTATTTCGATGTCATCAGACTCTTCCTCTATTAATCTTTTAGTACTCTACAGTTTTTGACGTAGACTAGGTACATACAAGGTCCAAAAAGGTTGTCCAATGCCAACCCTGCTAGTATTAAATCCTATCGTCTTATTTTGTTGAAGTAAAACAACATCAAGGTTGACTTTTGAGTCAAAGAAACGCAATTTCCGGGTCGCTTTACTTTTCTATCTGACATCTAATCTTCTACGTATATTTGATAGCTTCAATTTGATATAATCTACATACAGCGCAACTCAGAATAACCTAATGTAAAACTACTGAGTTTTAGTAAACTAAAGGAGTTGTACCGGATAGAAAGCAATGAATATACCGGTTGTATTCAGGGTATAAAACGCTGAGGCGGACAATTTCTTTGGAATATTCTGGGCCAACTATTTTTCTTGATCCCTCTGAAATCACAGAGATCACTATGTCAAGGAGGTCAGGAGGTTTCGTTTTCTTCATTTTTTTTTCAAACAAAATTTTAAAAGAATTTAATTTTTTCTATATTTATATTTTACTTTATTCATTCAGCGATCATACACATTTTTATTATAACTTTCAGGATTAATAAAGTTTTTTCTCTGTGTTTATTTCTTTCCAAAATTCATTGAAATTTATTAGCAACAAAATAGCAGTAAGTAGATATTCATGGTTATGGCTGTTCTTGTATGCAGCACTTTCAGTAACACCATGACCATTTCCTTTTTAAATTATTAATTCCTTTCTTTAGCTTAGTAATAAATATTTGTAGAGATATAATATAATTATAATAATAATTATAATAATAATAATAATAATGATCATAATAATGATGATAGCAATGCATATTTACTTTAAGGCTTAAAATTATTGTATTTACTTAATAAATTTGCAATTAATTAAATCTTCATGCATTTTCATTAAAATTTCGCGCATTAACAGATTTTTATTAAATGAAATCATAAATAATGTAAATATAATTAATTCATTTATTATATCATTTATGAATAAAAATTAAATGCACATTAAGGTGTTAAGGTATGCTTTGGTTTTGTATTTTTTTTTTTTTTGGTAAACTTCAGGCGAATAAGGTTTTTTAGCAATTGAAATTTAATTTCATTAAAAAAATGCTTGCATTTAAAAAAATTAATAAATCATTTTGCATCAGAGGAGGCACATACAGATTATATGATTTTAATAAAATCTATTCAATTAATTATATCAATCAACATGTAGGTATATACGTATTTCATGAATTACTCTTAGCGTTTTCATAGCGTTGCTTTGTTGTATACTTTTTGCAATTGAATACTTTTTGGAATTGAATACATTGGTTTTTTGTTGTTGTTATTCTCTTTCTTTTCTTCGACAAAAAGGGTATTCTTTGTTGTCTGCTTTCTTTTAAAATTCTTTATGCTTTATATATTTTTTTCCATTGTCTTCTTCAGTATAGTTTCTTAGTTTTTCTTTTACGTTTTGTTGTAGTGTTTTTTGTTCACATTTAGTTTAATGTATTTTGTATTTAAAATTATAGCTATTTTCTGGATTTGATCTTATCAGGTTATATCCTTATAGTCATTAGCTGAAGTTTCAGTATCAATGACACTCTGGAGTTCTTGGCTCTATTTGATTTCTCAAGCTTAGACTTCAACGTTAGCAGCTCAAATGTTTAAAAACCTCGCTTCCCCCCCTTCAACTTCCCTTCAATGGGAGTAACCCCATTATTTGATTTTTCTTTTAGTTTATGTAAATTTAAATTTAAGCATTTTAAATTTTTGCTAATGTATTTATCATATTTTTAAATACAAAATACACAAATATTTTTAACAACTCTGCAAAATACCGCAGGTATACACGTACATACATGTAAATTTAATGGATTTTTGATACATTTTCCAATGGTTATACATGTGTGTATGTATTTTATATACATATATGTATATAATTTTTTTAGTATCAATCGATGACATTTATCACGTATTTTTTTCTTGCGTACATATTTTTCTAAAACATACACTAAGGCTTGTCTCTACTTAGATATACACGAGCACATAAATAAGCATATACAATTTATTTATTGGATTTTTTACAATTTATCCTTTTCTCTTGAAATGAAATGTGCCCACGTTTGTGTTGTGATGATTTTATGGCAAGATGCGACTTTATGTACTACGATTTCTATTAGTTTTTTTGGGGCGCGTGTCCGATTTGCTTTTACGACTGCTCTTTAACTTGCTCTATGAGCAGTAATGAATGTAACCTGATGCCAATTTGTAATTTGCTCTTACTATTGCCCTTTAAAGTAATCCCTTTTTCTTTGGGCTGTAATTTTTTCTGCCTTCTTGCATAGACATATAGTTTTTACATATAGCACTCTTCAAAACAATCCTTTTATTTTAGGGCTGTGATACTTCGTGCCAGATTTATTCTCACAATTAGCCTTTACTGGTAAAACTTACCTTTTCATAAGGCTCTATTTTTTGTGCCTAAGTAAATTTTGCTATTATTCTTTAAAGTACGTACGACTACGGTTTAAGGACTATTTGATTAGTTTCCATAATCTTCTCATATTTTGTTAAGTAGTTTCGTAATGACTAGTTCATATTTTTTACTATCACACTGAAGTATTTTCAATTTAAATTCTTTTTCTACTCTCTCTTCTTTTTTCTACCCTTTCAATTTCAACCTACTTCCAAATGCATTTTCGCCTATCTCGTAAACCATTATATCATGGTATCACGATCAGAATTCCAAAAGTTTCCATTCAACTGCTAGAAACGTTGCCACTATTACAGAATATTTTTGAATGTATAACCCACAGTTTGTCAGTTGGCAAAATCATACAAATAGGCGGCAAAAGAAAACAAAATGGCGACTCAGCATACGCTTTAATCATCACCAGAGCTCCACCATATTTGTATACGTATATTACTCTCTAGAATAATAAATTAAGCTTAGAGCTTTTCTATCGACATAAAATGTACAGCTTTCGCTCTCAACCAGCAATACCAACATGAAGCTAGATTTATGCAGTCTTATCATAGACTATCATTATCAATTTGAATTGTCGAAATAAACGACAGTAGAAAATTTTTATGCTTGTGCAGTAGTAGCTTCAAGCATTTTCAATAATCTTTAGTAAACGCTCTAAAAATCGCAAGAGCTTTCAAATTTCAAGCGTCTAGAGTTCTTTGACGTTTTCGGAAGCGTTTGCTGGTAAAAGCTTCGAGACGATAGGATAGTTACGTTCTTTAGCTGTATTGTTTAATAATGTTGCTGTTGTTGTTTTTGGTTAAAAAATTTTGATATCTCATTCTAAATCTATGTAGATGTTTTGACGTAGTGATGTTAATTACTAAATTCTTGTGGTTCGGTAGACTCGGAAAATGCTATAAACATCCCCGTGGCCTAGAATTCCAAGCGATAAGCAGAGCAAGAGGTTTCGTGATCCTGTAAATTAATAGTACACCGTGAAGCTGAAGGCGACAAGTCAATGCGATGTCTGGCCAGTAGTTCCTCATTTTCGGCTACCCAATAGCCAAGGACATCGGTGTCGTATGTAGGAATAATGGTTACCTCTGTAAATGCAAGCGGTAATATTGAGATAAAGCCATAAATAAAATACTAGATTTAGCAATTACCTAGATCTTTATCCTCCCATGTTTGCTTAGCTTCCAACAAAGCATCATATACCTGACGACTTGGTTCCGTACCGGAGAAAACGTAATAACGAGCGCGTACCCGTTTAAAGAATTCCACGTGCGAGTAATAAGAGTTTCCGTTATGTGGAACGTATGTCAGATCCACATACACGGGACTGGGTTTCCTGGCCTTGTTGGGCGATTCCGAACGTTTGCGCAAATTCTTTTCGTTGTTGAGTCGTGTTTTTGTAGCTAACAGTCTGCGCTCTTTCTTGGGAGTGGTGCGTACATCACCATCTACTGGCAATGGTGCAGGTGAGGGTAGACCCAAAGGCTTACCCCATTCTTTTAAAGGATCCTTGGTACCGGCAGACAGAGTTGCTGACGAGGAAGAACCAGCGGCGGCGGCGGCCTTTGTTGTTTCATCTGTACTTTCAGCAGACATTTCAGACTTTGTGGTTGGTGGTTGAGGAGTTTCGCTTGACTTCATTTTTTGAACATCACTGAGTGGAAACTTCCTTTCCGTGACGCCTTTGACAGTCTCTTCCACTTCTTCCGCTTTGGATGGCGAGTACGAGTATTTGGCGGTAACTGAGGACATAACATCAGCACCGCGAAGTAGTACATGCTCTTCGAGTGCCTTTTCGAAATCTAGATCCGCTTCATCTAAGAACTTATGATCCCCGCCGCCGCTAATTATTTGCCGACTGGACCAGGTTTGGCTTATGCTTTCGCCACTTTCGCTCAATTGACTTGGAGGTGAATCAGTGTACGTTCTTGTTGCAGGACCGCGGGTTGCTGTCGTGCCGCTAATTGGTATGGGCTCCGAAGAGGCAGGAGCCGCCGTCGGCTTCACGTCAAAACAATCTGGTAGTGCTCCATAGAATGAGGTACTCATGGGGTCAATTATTTTATGGCCGAAAGCTGATGCAGTAATGGAACGTGCTGTCGAGTGTTCCTCACTGCCATACTGAGGTGGTATATCGTCTTGACTGTCGTCCACATCGAAGTCAGAGCGTTTGCTAACACCAGAACTCGATCTTTGTAGATCGTAACCGGCATGAGAACTCATGCTGCGCGGAGACGCAGGAATATCGTCGTCACTAGTGTAAGCGGCAGCGAGTATGCGATCTTCATTATCACTACCGGGAGTTGAAGACCTGTATTCGCCGCGTAACATGGCCACCTCCTTGGGTAGAATACGATCGCTCTTGTCACTTTCGCTGGTAGTGCGTGTTGTTGTGACGGTCACTTTTTCGCCATCTGGATCCGAAGAATCGGTGGTTGTTATTGTTTTCTCCTCCATGACGATTTCTTTACCATCACTCGAGATTACTTTCGTGACTGTGGTAATGGTCGTGGTTATAATCTTCTCTGTGCTGCCACTTAAGGCAGCAGTTTTTTCAAGTCCGCGTAGCTCATGTAGATCTGATAAAATTTCGCCGCCAAAATCGGTAGAGCCGGTAGTGGCAGCTGGTAACACTGTTCCGGTTGTGCGCATCTTTTCGACTACCGCTCGTTTCGCATCATCTTTAGTAACGTGTGGGAAAGGTGATGGTGATGATTCAGGAGGATCTATTGGTGATTCACGTCCCAGTGGTATTGGCATTGACTGACTTTCTGAGGTAAGTGGTTCGGGGCTGGATATACCGGCAGAATCTTTAGGTGACTCTAGTCCTGATACCAAAGAGGCTGATGCTGGTATTTTTGCACTGCCTGTAATGCGTTCTAGCGATGAAATTGCCGACGGTCGTATGCTAGGACTAACAGGAGCTGTAGGAGGCGTTTTGCGATCTTCGGCTTCCAATTCTTGCTGTGCCTTGGTCACAACTACCATTTGAGATTTTGCTTCAGAAAGTTCGTTGCTTTTTTGTTTTTCGTGAGTAGTTGTTACGGAAGAGGATGATTTTGTAACCACTTCAGTCTCGTGATCATGGCCGTATTCTTCTTCTTCTTCAAATATTTCGGTAACTTCCATTTCCTCAGATGGTTTATAAATGCTCGTCATCATGATGGTAGCTATTGATTTTGATCTTCCTTCCTTGAGAGCATGCTCATAAGAGCTTTCTTCATCATCATCGTCCTCCTGATCACTATGCACTTGACGACCTTCACTCGTTTGACTAAGTAATGATTCTCGTCTTTGTTCTTCTTTTGAAGAGCTTAAGAAATCGATGGTTCTTGTACTATATTCCGCTTCACTGCTTTGTTTTGTAGTCTCTGTAGTTGATATACCTTTACTAGAAGGAATACTTTCCGTAGACGAAACTTCAGGCACCGTATCTTTTCTTGTGTCGCCCTTAGTTTTAGTCACAATAGTCTTTGTGGTAGTTGTGGTGATGGTTTCTGGTATATGCACAGTTTCCGTCTGAACGCGCTTTCCCGTAATAGATTTCGATGAGTATTCCTCAGATTGCGACGTAGATTTCCTTACGGAGGAAGCCGTTTCAGAGGAAGTAAGTTTTTGTGTAGTTTCTGACAATTGTTTTAGCTCTACATCTTCCGCACTGCTCACTCTTTTTTTTGTTACCAGCGAACTCTTCGATTTCTCAAAATCACTAGTCATCATTTCGGTAGAAGACTCTTTTGCAGACATCTTAACATCTTCTTTGATATCACCGGAGATTTTCGTTACCTTTTGTGTGCTAGTTATGGTGCTTGATTCGGGTTTCTGAAGATCGACTTTAATTTTCTCTTCTGATTTAGATTTACCCTCATGTTCTTCCATCTTCGTTTGAACTATTTCTTCAGTATGTTCTTTCCCGCTATCAAATTCTTGCTTAAGTACAGTAGTTATTTTAGTAGCTACAACTTCCGGTATATGTGTTATTTCTGTCTTCAGAGTTTTAGTGATTTTTGATTCGGATGAAACCTCCTTTTCGGATGAAGTACTTTCTTTAGTGGTGCTTTCCGTTGAAATCGTTTTAACAATAGTTTCTGAAATTTCCTTAATATCAGTTTCTCTGTCACTTTTCTTTGACGAAAGTTCTGACTTTTCAACACCTTTAATAATGGATTCAGCAAAAGTTGTTTTCGTGCGGGTCGCTGGCTCAGCGCCTATCGTGTCAGTAGTTCTAGTTTCCGGCTTTTGGATCACATCAGTTTCGTGTATTTCTGTAGGTTCTCCCTTAATATTAGTCAGTTCGGGTTTATGCTCAACTACGCTTTCTTTCGATTCTGACGATTCTTCTGATTTAATCTCTTGTCCTTCGCCCCTTTCAAAAGCTTTCCCTGTTATAGTGGTTGTTGTGGTGATTGTAGTTTTTGGTATATATTTTGACACAGATTCTTTTATTAAAGTTGACGTTTCGGAAATATTCTTAATGCTTTCTTCTTGTATCTTGCTGCGTGTCTCTGTGGCAGAGATACTTTCAACCTCTTCCACAAATTGTGTGGAGCTGGCAGTTGCAGTTGATTTCATTTTTCCTGCGGTGAGGTACCATTCCTCTAGGTTTCTAGAAATAATTTCGTCAGAGTCTTGACTGAGAGCAGAACCAACTCTGTCTTCTAAAATACTCTCCTCTCTAGTTGAGCCCGGCTTATCACTCTTCTTTTGGAACTCCAGGCTTTTTTCTATTAGTTGAACTTTTTCAGAGAGTTCTATTTTATCCTTCTCTTCAATCGATATTGGACCAGATTTTAAATCAGGTGATGATTTTTCTGATTCGGTTGCACACTTAGAATCTTTTTCTTTTATCTCTATTTCCAAAGCCGTTTTAGTGAGCTGAATAGATTCCTCCTTTATTTCACCGCTTTCTGGAACAAGCATATCCGTGCTTGTACATATATGTGGATCTTCTATTCCCTTTAGTTTTTCTTCAAGTTTTCTTTCATCAAAATCTGGTATAATTTCAGAAATAGACTTTTCAGATTTTAAAACTTGTGCCACATTTACAACAATTTTCGCTACTTCTTCTTCTCGAGGAGAAACAGGACGTATAGGTTGTATTGGTAATAGTGCAGATTCTTCAGTCGGTGGGGACACCCGATGTTCCTCTTCTTCTTCTTTAATATCATGTAATATAATTTCGTCTCTTTCATGTACAGTAACTTTAAATTCTGGTGAATCAATTACTGTGATATGTGTCTCACGTAGTTCAGTGCTGAAGCCAGATAAATCGAATGGTCCCTTCTCAGTTTTAATAGAGGACGTTTCAGTAAAGACGGTTGAGGATTTTTCATCTCTCTTGCTTTGGTCTACGGTTGTTGTAGATTCCCGTTCTTTTTCTTTTTCGATAATAACAGAATCTTTCCGTAATGCTTCTTTTGATGCCTCTATGGATTTTTCAGATATTTTTGATGAAGGCAATTTTTCAGGTTCTTTCTTGCTGTCGGCAAAAGATATAATTGATTCCCGTCGTTCTTTTTCATCAACGACAGATTCTGGCCTTGATACGTCTTTAGATGCCTCTGCGGATTTTTCGACAATTATAGAAGCGGAGATGGAAGGTTCCTTGGTAACTATAGAAGATTTATCATCCTTATTGACGTCGGTGAGAGATACTATTGAGTCCCGTCGTTCTTTTGCATCAATCATGGATTCTGGCCTTGATACGTCTTTGGATGCCTCTGCTGACTTTTCCTCAAATACTGAAGGGACAGGGGAAGGTTCCTTAGTAACTATAGGAGATTTATCATCCTTCTTGAGGTCGGTGAGAGATACTATTGATCCCTGTCGGTGTTTTTCATCAGCAATGGATTCTGGCCTTGATACGTCTTTAGATGCATCTGCGGATTTTTCGCCAATTATAGAAGCGGAAGGGGAAGGTTCCTTGGTAACTGCAGGAGATTTTTCATCTTTCTTGCTGTCGGAGACGGATATTGATTCTTTTCGTTCTTTTTCATCAACGACAGATTCTGCCCTTAATACGTCTTTAGATGCATCTGCGGATTTTTCGCCAATTATAGAAGCGGAAGGGGAAGGTTTCTTAGTAACTATAAGATCTTCGGATGCCTCTACGGATTTTTCGTCAATTACAGAAGCGACAGAGGAAGGTTCCTTGGTAACCATAGGAGATTTTGCATCCTTTTTGATGTCGGTTAGAGCTACCATTGATTGCTTTCCTTCTTTTTCATAAACGACAGATTCTGGCCTTGATACATCTTTGGATGCATCTGCGGATTTTTCGTCAATTACAGAAGCGACAGGGGAAGGTTCCTTGGTAGCTATAGGAGATTTGTCATCCTTCTTGACGTCGGTAAGAGATACCATTAATTCCCTTCGTTCTTTGTAATCGGCGACAGATTCTGGCCTTGATACGTCTTTAGATGCATCTGCGGGCTTTTCGTCAATTACGGAAGCGACAGGGGAAGGTTCCTTAGTAACTTTAGGAGATTTATCATCCTTCTTGACGTCGGTGAGAGATACCATTGATTCCCTTCGTTCTTTGTCATCGGCGACAGATTCTGGCCTTGATACGTCTTTAGATGCATCTGCGGGTTTTTCATCAATTACGGAAGCGACAGGGGAAGGTTCCTTAGTAACTTTAGGAGATTTATCATCCTTCTTGACGTCGGTGAGATATACCATTGATTCCCGTCGTTCTTTTTCATCAACGACAGATTCTGGCCTAGATACGTCTTTGGATGCCTCTGCAGATTTTTCATCAATTACTGAAGCGCCAGGGGAAGGTTCTCTGGTAACTATAGGAGATTTGTCATCCTTCTTGACGTCGGTGAGATAAACCATTGATTCCCTTCGTTCTTTGTCATCGGCGACAGATTCTGGCCTTGATACGTCTTTAGATGCATCTGCGTGTTTTTCATCAATTACGGAAGCGACAGGGGAAGGTTCCTTAGTAACTTTAGGAGATTTATCATCCTTCTTGACGTCGGTGAGAGATACTTTTTCATCAACGACAGATTCTGGCCTTAATACATCTTTGGATGCATCTGCGGATTTTTCGTCAATTACAGAAGCGACAGGGGAAGGTTCCTTGGTAGCTATAGGCGATTTGTCATCCTTCTTGACGTCGGTGAGATAAACCATTGATTCCCTTCGTTCTTTGTCATCGGCGACAGATTCTGGCCTTGATACGTCTTTAGATGCACCTGCGGGCTTTTCGTCAATTACTGAAGCGCCAGGGGAGGGTTCCTTGGTAACTATAGGAGATTTGTCATCCTTCTTGACGTCGGTGAGAGATACCATTGATTCCCTTCGTTCTTTGTCATCGGCGACAGATTCTGGCCTTGATACGTCTTTAGATGCATCTGCGGGCTTTTCGTCAATTACTGAAGCGACAGGGGAAGGTTCCTTAATAATTATAGGCGATTTGTCATCCTTCTTGACGTCGGTGAGAGATACCATTGATTCCCTTCGTTCTTTGTCATCGACGACAGATTCTGGCCTTGAAACGTCTTTAGATGCCTCTGCAGATTTGTCATCAATTACTGAAGCGCCAGGGGAAGGTTCCTTAGGAATTATAGGAGATTTATCATCCTTTTTGACATCGGTGAGAGAAACCATTGATTCTCGTCGTTCTTTTTCATCAACGACAGATTCTGGCCTTGATACGTCTTTAGATGCATCTGCGGATTTTTCGTCAATTACAGAAGCGACAGGGGAAGGTTCCTTGGTAGCTATAGGCCATTTGTCATCCTTCTTGACGTCGGTGAGAGATACCATTAATTCCCGTCGTTCTTTTTCATCAACGACAGATTCTGGCCTAGATACGTCTTTGGATGCCTCTGCAGATTTTTCATCAATTACAGAAGCGCCAGGGGAAGGTTCTCTGGTAACTATAGGAGATTTGTCATCCTTCTTGACGTCGGTGAGATATACCATTGATTCCCTTCGTTCTTTGTCATCGGCGACAGATTCTGGCCTTGACACGTCTTTGGATGAATCTGCGGATTTTTCGTCAATTACGGAAGCAACAGGGGAAGTTTCCTTGGTAACTATAGGAGATTTTGCATCTTTCTTGCTGTCAATGACAGTAATCATTGCTTCCCTTCGTTCTTTGCCATCAACGACAGATTCTAGCCTTGATACGTCTTTGGATGCATCTGCGGATTTTGTGTCAATTACAGAAGCAACAGGAGAAGTTTCCTTGGTAGCTATAGGAGATTTATCATCCTTCTTGACGTCGGTGAGAGATACCATTGATTCTCTTCGTTCTTTGTCATCAACGACAGATTCTGGCTTTGATACATCTTTGGATGCATCTACGGATTTTTCATCAATTACTGAAGCGCCAGGGGAAGGTTCTTTGGTAACTATAGGAGATTTATCATCCTTTTTGATATCGGTGAGAGATACCATTGATTCCCTTCGTTCTTTGTCATCGGCGACAGATTCTGGCCTTGACACGACTTTGGATGCATCTGCGGATTTTTCGTCAATAACGGAAGCAACAGGTGAAGTTTCCTTGGTAACTATAGGAGATTTGTCATCCTTCTTGACGTCGGTGAGAGATACCATTGATTCCCGTTGTCCTTTTTCATCAACGACAGATTCTGACCTTGACACGTCTTTGGATGCATCTGCGGATTTTTCGACAATTACAGAAGCGCCAAGAGAAGGCTCCTTGGTACCTATAGGAGATTTGTCATCCTTCTTGACGTCGGTGAGAGATACCATTGATTCCTTTCGATCTTTTTCATCGGTGACAGATTCTGGCCGTGATACGTCTTTAGATGCATCTGAAGATTTCTCGTCAATTACGGAAGCGACCGGGGAAGGTTCCTTGGTAACTATAGGAGATTTGTCATCCTTCTTGACGTCGGTGAGTGATACCATTGATTCCCGTCGTTCTTTTTCATCAACGACAGATTCTGGCCTTGATACGTCTTTAGATGCATCTGCGGATTTTTCGTCAATTACAGAAGCGCCAGGGGAAGGTTCTTTGGTAACTATAGGAGATTTATCATCCTTATTGATATCGGTGAGAGATACCATTGATTCCCTTCGTTCTTTGTCATCGGCGACAGATTCTGGCCTTGATACGTCTTTGGATGCATCTACGGATTTTTCATCAATTACTGAAGCGCCAGGGGAAGGTTCTTTGGTAACTATAGGAGATTTATCATCCTTTTTGAAATCGGTGAGAGATACCATTGATTCCCTTCGTTCTTTGTCATCGGCGACAGATTCTAACCTTGACACGTCTTTGGATGCATCTGCGGATTTTTCGACAATTACAGAAGCGCCAAGAGAAGGTTCCTTGGTACCTATAGGAGATTTGTCATCCTTCTTGACGTCGGTGAGAGATACCATTGATTCCCTTCGATCTTTTTCATCGGTGACAGATTCTGGCCGTGATACGTCTTTAGATGCATCTACGGGCTTTTCGTCAATTACAGAAGCGGCAGGGGAAGTTTCCTTGGTAAGTATAGGAGATTTATCATCCTTTTGAACGTCGGCGAGAGATACCATTGATTCCCGTCGTTCTTTTTCATCAGCGATGGAATCTGGCCTTGATATGTCTTTAAATGCATCTGCGGATTTTTCGTCAATTACAGAAGCGACAGTGGAAGGTTCCATGGCCACTATAGGAGATTTATCATCCTTCTTGCTGTCGGTCAGAGATACCATTGAATCCCGTCGTTCTTTTTCATCAACGATAGATTCTGGCCTTGATACGTCTTTGGATGCATCTACGGATTTTTCATCAATTACTGAAGCGCCAGGGGAAGGTTCTTTGGTAACTATAGGAGATTTATCATCCTTTTTGATATCGGTGAGAGATACCATTGATTCCCTTCGTTCTTTGTCATCAACGACAGATTCTGGCCTTGACACGTCTTTGGATGCATCAGCGGATTTTTCGTCAATTACGAAAGCAACAGGAGAAGTTTCCTTGGTAGCTATAGGAGATTTGTCATTCTTTTTGACGTCTTTGAGAGATACCATTGATCCTTTTCGTTCTTTGTCATCAACGACAGATTCTCGCCTTGACACGTCTTTAGATGCATCTGCGGATTTTTCGTCAATTACAGAAGCGCCAGGGGAAGGTTCCGTGGTAACTATAGGAGATTTGTCATCCTTCTTGACGTCGGTGAGAGATACTATTGATTCCCGTCGTTCTTTTTCATCAACGGTAGATTCTGGCCTTGACACGTCTTTGGATGCATCTGCAGATTTTTCGTCAATTACGGAAGCGACAGGGGAGGGTTCCTTGGTAACTATAGGAGATTTGTCATCCTTCTTGACGTCGGTGAGAGATACCATTGATTCCCGTCGTTCTTTATCATCAGCGATGGATTCTGGCCTTGATACGTCTTTAGATGCATCTGCGGATTTTTCGTCAATTACGGAAGCAACAGGGGAAGTTTCCTTGGTAGCTATAGGAGATTTGTCATCCTTCTTGACGTCGGTGATAGATACCATTGATTCCCTTCGTTCTTTGTCATCAACGACAGATTCTCGCCTTGACACGTCTTTAGATGCATCTGCGGATTTTTCGTCTATTACAGACGCGACAGGGGAAGGTTCCTTGGTAGCTATAGGAGATTTGTCATCCTTTTTGACATCGGTGAGAGATGCCATTGATTCCCTGCGTTCTTTGTCATCAACGACAGATTCTGGCCTTGACACGTCTTTAGATGCATCTGCGGATTTTTCGTCAATTACAGAAGCGCCAGGGGAAGGTTCCGTGGTAACTATAGGAGATTTGTCATCCTTCTTGACGTCGGTGAGAGATACTATTGATTCCCGTCGTTCTTTTTCATCAACGGCAGATTCTGGCCTTGACACGTCTTTGGATGCATCTGCGGATTTTTCGTCTATTACAGACGCGACAGGGGAAGGTTCCTTGGCAGCTATAGGAGATTTATCATCCTTTTTGACGTCGGTGAGATATACCATTGATTCCCGTCGTTCTTTATCATCAGCGATGGATTCTGGCCTTGATACGTCTTTAGATGCATCTGCGGATTTTTCGTCAATTACGGAAGCAACAGGGGAAGTTTTCTTGGTAGCTATAGGAGATTTGTCATCCTTCTTGACGTCGGTGAGAGATACCATTGATTCCCTTCGTTCTTTGTCATCAACGACAGATTCTGGCCTTGATACGTCTTTGGATGCATCTGCGGATTTTTCGTCTATTACAGACGCGACAGGGGAAGGTTCCTTGGCAGCTATAGGAGATTTATCATCCTTTTTGACGTCGGTGAGAGATACCATTGATTCCCTTCGTTTTTTGTCATCGGCGACAGATTCTGGCCTTGATACGTCTTTCGATGCCTCTGCGGGCTTTTCGTCAATTACGGAAGCGACAGGGGAAGGTTCCTTGGTAACTATAGAAGATTTATCATCCTTCTTGACGTCGGTGAGAGATACCATTGATTCCTGTAGTTCTTTATCGTCAACGATGGATTCCGGCCTTGATACATCTTTAGATGCCTCTGCAGATTTTTCATCAATTACTGAAGCGCCAGGGGAAGGTTCTTTGGTAACTACAGGAGATTTATCATCATTTTTGATATCAGTGAGAGATACCATTGATTCTCGTCGTTCTTTTTCATCGACGGTAGATTCTGGCCTTGACACGTCTTTGGATGCGTCTGCGGATTTTTCGTCAATTACAGAATCGACAGTGGAAGGTTCCTTGGTAACTATAGGAGATTTGTCATCCTTCTTGACGTCGGTGAGAGATACCATTGATTCCTTTCGTTCTTTGTCATCAACGACAGATTCTCGCCTTGACAAGTCTTTAGATGCATCTGCGGATTTTTCGTCAATTACAGACGCGACAGGGGAAGGTTCCTTGGTAGCTATAGGAGATTTGTCATCCTTCTTGACGTCGGTGATAGATACCATTGATTCCCTTCGTTCTTTGTCATCAACGACAGATTCTCGCCTTGACACGTCTTTAGATGCATCTGCGGATTTTTCGTCTATTACAGACGCGACAGGGGAAGGTTCCTTGGTAGCTATAGGAGATTTGTCATCCTTCTTGATGTCGGTGAGAGATACCATTGATTCCCGTCTGTCTTTTTCATCAACGACAGATTCTGGCCTTGATACGTCTTTGGATGCATCTGCGGATTTTTTTTCAATTACAGAAGCGCCAGGAGAAGGCTCCTTGGTAACTATAAAAGATTTATCATCCTTCTTGACGTCGGTGAGAGATACCATTGATTCCTTTCGTTCTTTGTCATCAACGACAGATTCTCGCCTTGACAAGTCTTTAGATGCATCTGCGGATTTTTCGTCAATTACAGACGCGACAGGGGAAGGTTCCTTGGTAGCTATAGGAGATTTGTCATCCTTCTTGACGTCGGTGATAGATACCATTGATTCCCTTCGTTCTTTGTCATCAACGACAGATTCTCGCCTTGACACGTCTTTAGATGCATCTGCGGATTTTTCGTCTATTACAGACGCGACAGGGGAAGGTTCCTTGGTAGCTATAGGAGATTTGTCATCCTTCTTGATGTCGGTGAGAGATACCATTGATTCCCGTCTGTCTTTTTCATCAACGACAGATTCTGGCCTTGATACGTCTTTTGATGCATCTGCGGATTTTTCGTCAATAACGGAAGCGACAGGGGAAGGTTCCTTGGTAGCTATAGGAGATTTGTCATCCTTCTTGATGTCGGTGAGAGATACCATTGATTCCTTTCGTTCTTTGTCATCAACGACAGATTCTCGCCTTGACAAGTCTTTAGATGCATCTGCGGATTTTTCGTCAATTACAGAAGCGCCAGGAGAAGGATCCTTGGTAACTATAAAAGATTTATCATCCTTCTTGACGTCGGCGAGAGATACCATTGATTCCCGTCTGTCTTTTTCATCAACGACAGATTCTGGCCTTGATACGTCTTTTGATGCATCTGCGGATTTTTCGTCAATAACGGAAGCGACAGGGGAAGGTTCCTTGGTAGCTATAGGAGATTTGTCATCCTTCTTGATGTCGGTGAGAGATACCATTGATTCCTTTCGTTCTTTGTCATCAACGACAGATTCTCGCCTTGACAAGTCTTTAGATGCATCTGCGGATTTTTCGTCAATTACAGAAGCGCCAGGAGAAGGATCCTTGGTAACTATAAAAGATTTATCATCCTTCTTGACGTCGGCGAGAGATACCATTGATTCCCGTCGTTCTTTATCATTAGCGATGGATTCTGGCCTTGATACGTCTTTAGATGCATCTGCGGATTTTTCGTCAATTACAGAAGCGCCAGGGGAAGGTTCCGTGGTAACTATAGGAGATTTGTCATCCTTCTTGACGTCGGTGAGAGATACTATTGATTCCCGTCGTTCTTTTTCATCAACGGTAGATTCTGGCCTTGACACGTCTTTGGATGCATCTGCGGATTTTTCGTCAATTACAGAAGCGCCAGGAGAAGGTTCCTTGGTAACTATAGGAGATTTATCATCCTTCTTGACGTCGGCGAGAGATATCATTGATTCCCGTCGTTCTTTTTCATCAACGGTAGATTCTGGCCTTGACACGTCTTTGGATGCATCTGCGGATTTTTCGTCAATTACAGAAGCGCCGGGAGAAGGTTCCTTGGTAACTATAGGAGATTTATCATCCTTCTTGACGTCGGTGAGAGATACCATTGATTCCCGTCGTTCTTTATCATCAGCGATGGATTCTGGCCTTGACACGTCTTTGGATGCATCTGCGGATTTTTCGTCAATTACAGAAGCGCCGGGAGAAGGTTCCTTGGTAACTATAGGAGATTTATCATCCTTCTTGACGTCGGTGAGAGATATCATTGATTCCAGTCGTTCTTTTTCATCAGCGATGGATTCTGGCCTTGAAACGTCTTTGGATGCATCTGCGGATTTTTTTTCAATTACAGAAGCGCCAGGAGAAGGCTCCTTGGTAACTATAAAAGATTTATCATCCTTCTTGACGTCGGCGAGAGATACCATTGATTCCCGTCGTTCTTTATGATCAGCGATGGATTCTGGCCTTGATACGTCTTTAGATACGTCAATTACGGAAGCGACAGGGGAAGGTTCCTTGGTAACTATAGGAGATTTGTCATCCTTATTGACGTCGGTGAGAGATACCATTGATTCCCTTCGTTCTTTGTCATCGGCGACAGATTCTGGCCTTGATACGTCTTTAGATGCATCTGCGGATTTTTCGTCAATTACGGAAGCAACAGGGGAAGTTTTCTTGGTAGCTATAGGAGATTTGTCATCCTTATTGACGTCGGTGAGAGATACCATTGATTCCCTTCGTTCTTTGTCATCGGCGACAGATTCTGGCCTTGACACGTCTTTGGATGAATCTGCGGATTTTTCGTCAATTACGGAAGCGACACGGGAAGGTTCCTTGGTAACTATAGGAGATTTGTCATCCTTCTTGACGTCGGTGAGAGATACCATTGATTCCCGTCGTTCTTTATCATCAGCGATGGATTCTGGCCTTGATACGTCTTTAGATGCATCTGCGGATTTTTCGTCAATTACGGAAGCAACAGGGGAAGTTTTCTTGGTAGCTATAGGAGATTTGTCATCCTTATTGACGTCGGTGAGAGATACCATTGATTCCCTTCGTTCTTTGTCATCGGCGACAGATTCTGGCCTTGACACGTCTTTGGATGAATCTGCGGATTTTTCGTCAATTACGGAAGCAACAGGGGAAGTTTCCTTGGTAGCTATAGGAGATTTGTCATCCTTATTGACGTCGGTGAGAGATACCATTGATTCCCTTCGTTCTTTGTCATCGGCGACAGATTCTGGCCTTGACACGTCTTTGGATGAATCTGCGGATTTTTCGTCAATTACGGAAGCAACAGGGGAAGTTTCCTTGGTAGCTATAGGAGATTTGTCATCCTTCTTGACGTCGGTGAGAGATACCATTGATTCCCTTCGTTCTTTGTCATCAACGACAGATTCTGGCCTTGATACGTCTTTGGATGCATCTGCGGATTTTTCGTCAATTACGGAAGCGACACGGGAAGGTTCCTTGGTAACTATAGGAGATTTGTCATCCTTCTTGACGTCGGTGAGAGATACCATTGATTCCCGTCGTTCTTTATCATCAGCGATGGATTCTGGCCTTGATACGTCTTTAGATGCATCTGCGGATTTTTCGTCAATTACGGAAGCAACAGGGGAAGTTTCCTTGGTAGCTATAGGAGATTTGTCATCCTTCTTGACGTCGGTGAGAGATACCATTGATTCTCTTTGTTCTTTGTCATCAACGACAGATTCTGGCCTTGATACGTCTTTGGATGCATCTGCGGATTTTTTGTCAATTACGGGAACAACAGGGGAAGTTTCCTTGGTAGCTATAGGAGATTTGTCATCCTTCTTGACGTCGGTGAGAGATACCATTGATTCCTTTCGCTCTTTGTCATCAACGACAGATTCTGGCCTTGATATGTCTTTGGATGCATCTGCGGATTTTTCGTCAATTACGGAAGCAACAGGGGAAGTTTCCTTGGTAGCTATAGGAGATTTGTCATCCTTCTTGACGTCGGTGAGAGATACCATTGATTCTCTTCGTTCTTTGTCATCAACGACAGATTCTGGCCTTGATATGTCTTTGGATGCATCTGCGGATTTTTCGTCAATTACGGAAGCAACAGAAGAAGTTTCCTTGGTAGCTATAGGAGATTTGTCATCCTTCTTGACGTCGGTGAGAGATACCATTGATTCTCTTCGTTCTTTGTCATCAACGACAGATTCTGGCCTTGATACGTCTTTGGATGCATCTGCGGATTTTTCGTCAATTACGGAAGCAACAGGGGAAGTTTCCTTGGTAGCTATAGGAGATTTGTCATCCTTCTTGACGTCGGTGAGAGATACCATTGATTCTCTTCGTTCTTTGGCATCAACGACAGATTCTGGCCTTGATACGTCTTTGGATGCATCTACGGATTTTTCGTCAATTACGGAAGCAACAGGGGAACTTTCCTTGGTAGCTATAGGAGATTTGTCATCCTTCTTGACGTCGGTGAGAGATACCATTGATTCCCTTCGTTCTTTGTCATCAACGACAGATTCTGGCCTTGATACGTCTTTGGATGCATCTGCGGATTTTGCGTCAATTACAGAAGCGACAGGGGAAGGTTCCTTGGTAGCTATAGGAGATTTGTCATCCTTCTTGACGTCGGTGAGAGATACCATTGATTCCCTTCGTTCTTTGTCATCAACGACAGATTCTAACCTTGATACGTCTTTGGATGCATCTGCGGATTTTGCGTCAATGACAGAAGCGACAGGGGAAGGTTTTTTGGTAGCTATAGGAGATTTATCATCCTTTTTGACGTCGGTGAGAGATACCATTGATTCCCTTCGTTCTTTGTCATCAACGACAGATTCTGGCCTTGATACGTCTTTCGATGCGGGCTTTTCGTCAATTACAGAAGCGACAGGGGAAGGTTCCTTAGTAACTATAGGCGATTTATCATCCTTCTTGACGTCGGTGAGAGATACTATTGATTCCTGTAGTTCTTTATCGTCAACGATGGATTCCAGCCTTGATACATCTTTAGATGCCTCTGCAGATTTTTCATCAATTACTGAAGCGCCAGGGGAAGGTTCTTTGGTAACTACAGGAGATTTATCATCCTTTTTGATATCAGTGAGAGATACCGTTGATTCTCGTCGTTCTATATCATCAACGGTAGATTCTGGCCTTGACACGTCTTTGGATGCGTCTGCGGATTTTTCGTCAACTACAGAATCGACAGGGGAAGGTTCCTTGGTAACTATAGGAGATTTGTCATCCTTTTTGACGTCGGTGAGAGATACCATTGATTCCCGTCGTTCTTTTTTATCAACGGTGGATTCTGGCCTTGACACGTCTTTGGACGCATCTGCAGATTTTTCGGCAATTACGGAAGCGACAGGGGAAGGTTCCTTGGTAGCTATAGGAGATTTGTCATCTCTCTTGACGTCGGTGATAGATACCATTGATTCCTTTCTTTCTTTTTTATCAACGACAGATTCTGGCCTTGATACATCTTTGGATGCATCTGCGGATTTTGCGTCAATTGCAGAAGCGACAGGGGAAGTTTCCTTGGTAGCTATTGGAGATTTATCATCCGTTATGACGTCGGTCATAGATACCATTGATTCCCTTCGTTCTTTTTCATCGGCGACAGATTCTGGCCTTGATACGTCTTTAGATGCATCTGCGGGTTTTTCGCCAATTACAGAAGCGGAAGGGGAAGTTTCCTTGGTAATTATAGGAGATTTATCATCCTTCTTGATTTCGGTTAGAGATACAATTGATTCCCTTCGTTCTTTTTCATCGGTGACAGATTCTGGCCTTGATACGTCTTTGTATGCAACTGCGGATTTTTCGTCACTTACAAAAGCGACAGGGCAAGGTTCTTTCTTAGCGTCGGTGAGAGATACCATTGATTCCCGTCGTTCTTCTTCATCAACTATGGATTCGGGTCTTGATACATCTTTAGATGCCTCTGCAGATTTTTCGTCATGTACAGAAGTGGCAGGGGAAGGCTTCTTGGTAACTAAAGGAGATTTTTCAGCTTTTTTGCTGTCTATAAAAGATATTGTTGATTCCCGCCGTTCTTTTTCACTAATGAAAAATTCTGCCTTTGATATATCTTCTGGTGCATCGTCGGATTTTTCAGCAATGGCAGATGCTGCTGGTGAAGGCTCCATTGTGGCAACAGGAGTTTTTGCGTCTTTCTTGCTTTCAGCAACGGATGCTGCCGATTCCCGGCGTTCTTTTTCATCGAGCATGGATTCTTCCCTTGAAACATCTTTTGGAGCTGCATCAGGTTTTCCATCAACAACTGATGATGTTAGCGATGACACTTTTGTGGCGACAGGCGATTTTTCATCTTTTGTTGCCTCGGCAACGACTGATGATGTTGGCGATGGCTCTTCTGTGGCGACAGGCGATTTTTCGTCTTTCTTGCTTTCAGATACTGATTCCCGTCGTTCTTTTTCGTCAAAAACGGATTCTGATATATCTTTTGGTGCTTCGGTATATTTTTCACCACCGATTGGTGGTGTTGGGGATAGCACTTTTGTTGCGACAGGCGATTTTTTTCCCTTCTTGCTTTCAACTGCTAATGCTACTGAATCCTGTCGTTCTTTTTCGTCAACAATGGATTCTGGCCCTGATATATCCCTTAATACTTCGGCAGATTTATCATCAACGATTGATGGTGTTGGGGATGATTTTTTTGTGGCGACAGGCGATTTTTCGTCTTTCTTGCTTTCAGCTACTGATGCTACTGAATCTCGTCGTTCTTTTTCGTCGAAAACGGATTCTGGCCTTGACACATCTTTTGATGCTTCGGCAGGTTCTTCCTCACTGTTTGGTGGCGATAGCTTTTTTGTGGTGACAGGCGATTTGTCGTCCTTCTTGCTTTCAGCTACTGATGCTACTGAATGTCGTCGTTCTTTTTCGTCAACAACGGATTCTGGTCTTGATATATCTTTTGTTACTTCGGTAGGTTCCTCATCACTGATTGGTAGCGATGGCTTTTTTGTGGCGACAGGCGATTTGTCGTCCTTCTTGCTTTCAGCCACTGATGCTGCTGAATCCCGTCGTTCTTTTTCGTCAACAACGGATTCTGGCCTTGATATATCCCTTGATACTTCGGCAGATTTATCATCAACGATTGATGGTGTTGGGGGTGATTTTTTTGTGGCGACAGGCGATTTTTTGTCCTTCTTGCTTTCAGCTGCTGATGCTACTGAATCCCGTCGTTCTTTTTCGTCAACAATGGACTCTGGCCTTGAGCCGCCTAGCGATGGCTTTTTCGTGGCGATAGGCGATTTGTCGTCCTTCTTGCTTTCAGCTACGGATTCTATTGAATCCCGTCGTTCTTTTTCGTCAACAACGGATTCTGGCTTTGATACATCTTCTGTTACTTCGGCAGATTTATCATCAAAGACTGATGGTGCTGGCGACGGCTCTTTTGTGGCGATAGGCGATTTTTCGTCCTTCTTGATTTCAGCTACTGATGCTACTGAATCCTGTCGTTCTTTTTCGTCAACAACGGATTCTGGTCTTGATATATCTTTTGTTACTTCGGTAGGCTCTTCATCACGGTTTGGTAGCGATGGCTTTTTTGTGGCGATAGGCGATTTGTAGTCCTTCTTGCTTTCAGCAACTGATGCTACTGAATCTCGTTGTTCTTTTTCGTCAACAACGGATTCTGGCCTTGATGTATCTTTTGTTACTCCGGCAGGTTCTTCACCACGGATTGGTAGCGACGGCTTTTTTGTGGCGATAGGCGATTTGTCGTCCTTCTTGTTTTCAGCTACTGATGCTACTGAATCCCGTCGTTCTTTTTCGTCAACAACGGATTCTGGTCTTGATATATCTTTTGGCACATCTGCAGGTTTTTCATCATTGGCTGGTCGTGCTGTATGTTCTGGTTTCGTTGGTTTTATGGCTCCCACTACAGGTGTTTCTTTTTTCTGACTTTCAGGTAGGGATTTCAATTCTGCAGATTTTTGCACTTCGATTTCAATTGCCTCTTCGATGGTTGCTTGACTTTCGGCTGAGACAGTTTCCTCCCTTTCTTTCGTTTTCACTGTGGGTAAGACGGTTGTTGCTTGTAGTGGGACATCGTCTTCTGATGTCATTTCACTGTGTTCTTTTTCATCTGGGGTAGTCACAATTTTCTTCGCTTGGTTTAAGCTTTCTGTCTTTTCGGGCATATCGGAGATATCTTTTTGAAATACCTTCTTTTCTTCAATTACAATCTTCTTTAGTTCTTCAATGTCGGGTTCTGTAGCTTTCATTGTTTTATCCAATTTGTCCTCATTTTGAAATATCTGTAAAGTATCAGTTAATATATTCTTTGATTGTATATTCTCAACCTTATATTGATCTGTTCTTACTTTTTCTGTTATTTCATCCTTTTTTACGGCAATGAGTTTTTCCTCTTCCGCTTCTTCTTCAGTTTCCTTTTCTTCTTTTGCTATTTCTTCTTTATGCGAAAGAAGTTTCCCACTTTCTTGTACCTCTTTAACATCATATTCACCAAAGTCAGCTTCTTCGTGCACTGGCAGGTCCGCCACTTCATCCGGAGTTTTAATAACATCCCGCATGAGATTTTGTTGGGCTTCGAATGTCATTTTCATCTGTGGAATGACACGATCTATCAGCGGTTCGGGAGGGATAAATGCTTCTGGAACTCTGCTCTCAGCGGCACCTTCACCAATTACGCTAATTTCTTTCGGGAACTTAGCAGCTGTTTCAAATTCTTTGGTTTCTTCCTTAACATGCTTCTCCTCAATAACAAGGTCTTCTTTTATTTCATCTAAAGGAATTCGTTCATCTTCGGGAAGTGTTGGTGCAGTTGTTGCTCCTGACTCGATTGTAGCTGAAAATTTTTCCTCTGGAAGACTCTCTTGCAGATTAACAGGAGCTGCTTCAGGTTCTATAAGCATATCGTCTTTTGTATCGGAAGTTTTCTTGGCACTGCTTATTTTCTCATCAGGCGTTGGAGAAGACAATTCCTCCTCGCGCTTGGAAATCTGCTCATCTGTACGAGATGTAACTATGTCCTTAGCTGTGGTTATTATTCCTTGCACTTCTGCTTTAATGTCCAATTTTTCGGGAGAGGATAACTTTTGTGCTCTTTCTTTATCAGACCTAACCAGTTCTTCTTCGGAGACAGTTACCACCTCACGGGCGACAAAACTATCTGCCTGCGGGCGTGACATACGATCTTCAGCTTCTGCTTTTGCGATCGCTGCTTCAATTTCTTCCTCTGCACTCTTCTTTCGTTTTTTCTCTGACTCTTGCGAGTCACGTTGATGCTTTTGCATTTCTTCTTCTTTAGTTACACTGCTCTCTTGTTCCACTATGGAATCTTCGGTATATTGTTCAACTTCCTCTTTTTCGATTATTAGATATTCATCCTCCTCTTCGGCTTCAGTTGTACTATCTTGTTTAAAGACCTCTCTATGTTCGTCTTGTCGTCTTTTTTGGCGTTTCTTCTCATCACGACTGAAAACCGCCTCAATTTCGCGAACGACTTCTTGTTCCTCCTTCAGATCATCGAGTTCGCGCTGCTTGTCTGCATCCATTTCTTGAGCAGAAACGATTTCTTGAATCTTTCTGATAGCTGAAACCTCGTCAGCTGCCGATGGAGTTGAAACTAGACTGGAATCTGTAGTTCCGCCTTTATCAAGTCGAGATTTTTTTAGGTCGGCTTTGGGCTTGATGGATTTGATGGGGCTGCCGGGAGCGCGTTTTGTGGGCGAAGAAGCGCGAGGTCTGCGAGATATTGGTTTCCGTTGTTGTACCTGCTGGGCTTTTACTTCCTTCTTTTCCACAGTTGTGATGCCAGTTGATTTTGTTATTTCACGACGTTTCGTTGTGACGACTGACTGCTGCTGTTTCGAAATTTGTTTGGATTCAAGAACTTTGCGATTATTAGCATCTTTAGCACTCTTAGCTGGGGTGCTGCTGGGGCTCGATTTGGTGTGCATGCGCGTCGAAACCTTAGATTTAACTTCTCGGTCGCGTTGAATGTGCTTTGCTCCAACTGATTCCTGTTTGCGAGGCGTTGCAGATGGTGAACTTTTTTTTTCTGCACTTAGATCTTTCTTACCAGGCTTTCGTTCCATTGATTTTGGTGGCTTTGTATCGATTCGAGAACGCACTACTGGTTTTACTTCAGCTCGAGGTTTCTCCGCCTTTATTTTCTGCATTTTCTGCGCGGGTTTCGTAATTTCTGAAATTACTTCAGGCTCCTCTCTTGCGATTTCTGTTTTAGTTTGCGCCTTTACAATTACTAATTCCACTTTTGTCTCTGTTGCTTCTTTAACATCTTCAATAATTTCAGCTTCTGGCTTATCGCCCTCTTTGCTCTCTGTCTCAGCTTCATCGGCAGTAATTATTTCTTCTGCAGCTTCTGCTGCGGTCTCTACAGTATCAAGGGAGTCTTCTTTTTTTTGCTTGATTAATATTTTCTCTTCAGTTATTTTTTCGGTTCTGATCTCTTCCGCTGCTTCCTTTATTTTATTATCTTGCTGTATGGCGATAGCAGCAGCGGCTACAGGAGCAAATTTACCGGGCTTGGACGGAACACTTGGCTCAGCTGGCCCCACAGTAGACTTATAGGTTTTTCGTGTGGTAGTCACAGTCTGTATAGATGGTGAAATAGATTTGGCAGTGCAGGAAGAATGCTTCATGAATTCCAGATGCTTAAGCTTCTCTAGACCTTCTTGTATTTTGAAATCAGGTGTACTACCAGGAAATAGTATCCTAGTAATAGTATCGTCTGGATTTGCAGGCTGCCAAACAAGCAAAGCACAAATAGATACCACATTCTGGAGAGGAAAACTGAATTCTCGAGTGTCACGAGCGGCGAACAAGCGTTGGTCGCTCGAATTCCATTTCTGCAGAAACTCCTTAACTTCCTTTGAATCACGGGATGGACTAATGACATACATATCTAAGGTACCATGACCGACTTTGTGATATAAATTAATTGGCTCCTGAGTACGATAACATGTTTGAGGTTTTAAATCTAATGATTTAAGGTCGCTAACTAAATTGTGACCGCGTTCAAAAAGGTCTACTATTAAAGGATTACGATCCTTATCGCCATCGGGACTAGGCAAACCGCCCTTTCGATCGGGAATATTACAGAAGAAATGTCCAATCTGCGGATAGACGAAGGCATTTCGTTTGCGCTCTAAAACCGACCCTATGCCTTGAACATTACTATTGTTAAGGCGGGTCATAAGAACAGCATCCAAGCGATCCAAATGACGTGCGAAATCCCAGAAACAAGCTTTACGGCTAAAACCGCCATCAACTGCGAATTAGAGAAGGAAATACGAGTTGAAACAATTAATGATTTGCGAACTAATCTAATCTAAACAATGACTGCACGCATTACTCACCAAGCATGTTGAAACCGTTGATGCCAAATAGTGCTGCATCACCTTGTCCGCCCGGAAAGACATATAAAGTGGGATGTGTAAAGCGAATGTTGCCCACAACATCGGAAGTTTCCAACAATCCTTGCAATGAGGTGGGAACGATCATGGGTGAAAGATAATCTAGTTTTTAATTAAAGGGGAGGGAATAAATCAAAATGAGTTCGAAGCTATTTACGTCGTTAATACACTGCCTACCGATAAAAGCATTAATGCTTTCACTACCCGTGTCCAGCACATCGACGGGGTTAATGCGAATCTTACACAAGCGAGCAAAACTTTTTTCGGGAAGTGCGGACCATAGACCAGAATCGGCACAATGGATATTCATGCTGATCGTATCGGCATAGGCACGTATGACGCGTTGCACATCATGCTCTTGAAAGGCTTCGGAAAAATCGGCTGCGGAAAAGGTTCCATCCTGGAGGACATTAAATGCACCGAAAGAGTGATATGATAGTGATTATTCACTCTTGAGAGAGGTTAGTGGAAGCTTACCTGTAGTATCCAGGAACCATTGCCAGAAAAGGTGTAGCCGGCATGAATGATTTGTCGGTGCCGTGTAAAGCTACTTAAGAGATTACGCATACATTGAATGAGCGTGTTGTATTGCGGATGTATTAGAACTTCAGTGACTAGATTCTCGCTAGCATATTGAATGAGTCGCTCACCTAAAAAAAAAATATATTGTATAAGGCTAAATATTTAGTTTTTAATGCACGTCAATCTTCTCTGTCAAAGGTCATAATAACCGAGGAGATATTGTCAAGATGTACATATGTGTGAAGATAGTTTTAAAACTAGCTGCTAGCTGTAGGGAATTTGAGTTCCAGAGTTATAGAGTGAATAACCGCAGACCATATTTTGGTTAGACCTTTTAATAATTAACCACTTTTAAAGTTTTTAAGTTTCTATAAGCCTTTAAAACTTCAACCAACTGTCCTATTATAATAAATTTAGTAAATTTTGTAATTTATTATAACAGGTCAACTACAAATTAACGCATCACCTACTACCAGAGCATTTCTCCACAAAGCAAAAAAAAAAAAATTAATAAATACAAGTCCGGGTAATTTTTCAAATGTAAATTTTTTTGCAACGTCCTTGACTGCGTATTTATTATACTCAATTATTTTAGCTTAAATGCTGTGAAGCTTAAAATGAAAAATTGCCCTGAAAAGCTCCAAATGGAATAAAAGCCACTAAATTGAATAGAGAAAAAATTATTCTCTCGAATAATGAAGAAATTTCAATCGGTAATTTCATTATTATTAAAAACTTTAGTATTCCTTTTTAAAACTTCTCTCCCGCTCCCCTTTTCCAACACCTTTCTTTTCTTATTTACCTCTTCCTGCTCACTTCAATTTTCTGTCGGCCTCTCACAATTCTCTTGAATTTTTAATGTCTTAATGACTTTTTGTACTAGCCTTTTGTAAACAGTACCAAAACTTACCCCTTCCGGTTCGAATCCACCCAAGTCCTGGTGGTTTACTTGCCGGATGTGGTTAATCTTTTCTTCTTCTGTTTTCTCTTTTTGCCTTTCTTCACATTTTAATTTTGTTGCTTCTCTAGTGGTGGCCTTTTCACTTTCCAACAGTTTTAAATTTAAATTTCCACTCGTATTTTGTGAACTAATCTACTCCTCAATGGAAAGTGGTGCCAAGTGAAAAAGATAAAGCGGGAAAAACAAAAAGGCCTCCGCAAGTGCTACGAGTATTTAAAGCACTTTTCAGATTTTGGCTGCAGCAAAAGTTTTTCTTGGTCAGGAGAGACCATAGTTCAATTTCAACTGCTCGCGTAAGACTTAGCACAAAACCTTCTGCTATTCATTTTCTCACCATAAAAAGTAGGAGAAGTATCTCAATACTGCGGGTTGAGGAGAAATGGGTTGTGAGAGTAGCTACATTAACAAAAATAGAAAAGGATGAAGGAAGGTATCTTCATACTACAAGGCGTAAGTAGATTAAGATTAAAAACAATTTTAATTTTAATTACTATTTTATAATTTCATTTCAATAAGACTTTTTTGTCAAGAAAAAGTAAGGAATAGGAGGAAGGAAAGGAGGCAGGAGTGCAGGGGTGGGCGGTTGTAAGGCGAACGCTGAAGAAAGCCTTCATAAACCTTCTTTTACTTAAAGAAGATTTTATAAATTGCTTCCCTTTCCATTTCTCTGTAGTTCTTTTTAAACATTTTATTTGCTCTCAACTGTATTGATAATTTCCTTTTTCTTTTGCTGTTATCTTTAGTTCCACCGACAGACAGCGTATAAAAAATCAGGCTTCGCAAAATTAATTTACTTGTTTCAACACATTTATTCCTCTTAGTGTAGGCTCTGCAAATAATTATGAAATATTTCAGTTTGTCACGCTTCTGGCATTCTTTGCATTTTCATGACAATAATTATGGTGTAAGTAGCGATAAACACGATTGTGTGTGTGTGTGTGTGTGTGTAGGTATAAGGATTTATATAAGGATTTAAAAAAGTATGTTGCCTTTTTCTGAAGTACTCTTCGTTGTTGATTCAGGAAAAATATACTTTTGTTTAAATATCAGAAATGGATTCTGAGTGCTTGAGTGAGATTTAATGCGATTTTAAAGGAGTTTTTATAAAATATTTTTGCTCTAATGAAATTGTTGGAAATACACAACGTTATTGACCACTTTTGCCCAATAAATAGGCCTCTCACCGAAAACATTTTTCAGCTGAATTTTGATTAAAAACAGTTGGTTAAAATTTCAATTTTCTTGCTTTAATTACAGACAAAAAAATTGGTTAAATTGTAATTATATAATAATCCAGAATGCAAGAGTTATAATAGATTGAGTGTCGTAAAGCAAAATTTCAAAGTGGAATTTAAACGTTTATTGGGAAACATGGTACAGAATATTATATTTCGTCTTGAATAAAGTTTCTCTCATTGGAATAGTACAGTTCCAAGCTAAAGCCAGTTGTTTTCAAAGGTACTAACTCGGAGAAACGTTAATAACTTGGATAAAAGCTTCATGGTTTAATACCATTTCGTAAGCGCAGAAAGCGTGAGTATTTTTCTCTATAATCAATATTTAGGAATTAATTTGTCTAAATCAAAATTTACTTTAATTCCTAGCTTAAATTGAAATATTTCAATTTTGCACAGTTTTTTTATACAAAGTTCCGGGGCATTTACTCTTTGGTAAATTTACCAATTTAATATAAATGTGTTGACTCCTTTTATGTACACATTAAGAGAAAGTCGGTCGACCAAAAAGCCCTTCTTTGGAAATTTCGACGGTTTTGAAAACCATGCAATAAAATCAACGTAATTCGGAAAAATATTTGTGAGCTTTTTTGCCGACATGCAAAGTCGTTTATAAGAGTACACAGGCTTGATAATTATTCCACAACAAAGTTTACCTGGACTATGAGGAAAAAGACAACAAAATTGAAAGAATACTTATATATATATCAGTATACAGCATGCGCACATGACTTTGCGGTACCTGTAAGCGAAAACGGGATCGTGGTTTCCTATGTATAGCATAGTTTAAAGACCAATAAAATAAACATACTCTTAGGTACATAAAAACTGTTTTCAGCATATTGTATTCGTATTCAAAGAACTTATTACCTTTACAGAAATTAAGAATAGTAGTCTCTTTTAAATTCAGTTTAATATGAAAACTAAAGAGCTCTTGCAATCAATGTTTGACATTTTGTTGTATTATTTGCTAAACTCTCAGCCTTTTGTACATCATTGTGGGATAGTATGAAATTTAGTAATTTGCTAAATTTATCAAGATATGTATAACCAATGTAGGATACTTTGAAGCTTAACAATCTGCCAAACGTTTATAGAATACGTACATCAATTTGGTAAAACAGAATTTGCTAAAAAGTCACATTGTCATTGTCTCTTTCGATCAATATAGTACTATAAAATTTCCGACAACGAATTTCCGTCATCCGTTATCAAGTTTGTTTCGGAGACAAACCGGTTTCGGCGATATACCATCTTCAGTGTCTGTTTCCCTTAAAAAAAAATTCGTTCCAAAATCCATCACCGAATAATAAATTGAAATTATTTTTATGGTGAATTTATCTTTAAGCTCGCTTTATTTTATCTGCATTTTCTAATTGCAGCAATAATTTTCCTTTCAATGGAAACATTTAGTTTTAATGAGTTATACGAGTATAATTAGCAAAAATACGATTTATAGAGAACGCATTCGAAGCAACAACGGCAGCTTTCTTTGTTCTATATATAAAAAAAATTGCTCGAAAAGAATTTTTCAGAAAACTGTCATTAGAGTTGAAAATGTCAGAAAAACAAAAGATTTTTCTTTGTCTGATTTTAGACAGATAGAGACGAGGCAAATGTAGAGAGCGTCAAATATACGGCGAGAAAGAAAGATGGATTCGACGGATACAGCGAAAAAGGAAGACAATGCCCGCTTACAAAACAGGCAGGCAGCCAGCCCTTCAGCTAACGGTTCGAGCGAGAGCGAGCACTTTTTCGCGAACGATAGTATAGACTTCTGCAAGCATTCACGAAGACTTCTTTTCAATGTTGGCAGTTACAAGAAGCGCACACCTGCATTTATTCCTGAATCACAAAAAAATACAGTTTAATGACAATACATTTATTAAAACTATGCAAATGAGCGAGCACGCAAGAAGACTGAAGAGAAGGGAGGCGGGGGACGCGGGTATCATGGCATTGCACATAATGGAAATAATAACGCAGAAACCAAACAAACAATGAAACGTAGAAAATAGATGAAATATACAAAACACGGTTGTAAGTAAAAATAATGATAGTAATGAAGCGCAAGTGTTGCCAGTTTGAAAAGAATGAATAAAAACTGCTCGCTTATTACTTGAGCCTGAAAATGCTTGAGCTACGCTTGTATTGAAATATAATTTGTTGAAAAAAAAAATTAATCAAAATAAATGATGAAGAAATGATCAACATATGATTGAATGATTTTTCAGGGTTGGCTAAGAAAAATGGAAATTAGTTGAGAGAAATTGTAGAAAACAACAAAAAGTTATAATAAAACAAAAAAATTTGTTCATTAAAACCATTAGAAGGCTTTTAAACAATATTCTCTTTAGATCGCTTAATGTTAGGTTTTATGTATTGTATTTCAGTACGCTCTCTGTATATATATGTTATATTACTTTCAAATACAATTTAAATTAGCACATTATTATTAGCACATCAGGTGTATTCATTCTACGTATAGTAGAATACTTTCTTTAAGCGGAAAAGCTAAGTTTGAAGTATGTAATTAATTTTAAATAATAGAAATTCATAAAAAAGCGTCAGAGTTATACCTTAAGTCTTATAACCTCACAAAGAAAAAGAAAACATTAAAAACAGTTAAACAGTTAAAAAAATAAATTCCCATCGAAAAGCATATATGTTATATTTGTCCCAACCTTCCTTTCTCTATTCTTCCTCTGCAGTGCCTAACATTATGCTGTTATTTATTCTTTGCAAAGGATCCGATCTATTGCCCCTTTCTCTTATTTCTAGTGTAAACTACAACAAACTCTAGTAATAAATTAATATACTGTTGTTCGTCTATTAAAATTATGTTCGATTAATTAATTTTAAAAAACTCTGAATTTCTCAAAAGTAACGATATTGAGTAAGTTTCTTGAACTCTGTCGTCATTCATCTACAATACATACATACATTCACAGTCAGCAGCATCAGTAGCCGTATTCATATTTTTCCTGCTATGAACTTCATGCTTTACTGTCTTTGCTAATTAGTGCCGAATAGTGAAGGCAGAAGAAAATGGCAACTAATTTTAAACCTTGAGATATAGAAAAAGTAATCAAAAGTGAAATCATGAAAAAAGATAAAAAGACAAACTAAAGCCAGGCGGAAAATGTACAAAGAAAATAGAAAACTTAGCTTTATAGAAGAAGTAAAAAAAATTCAAGAGGTGAAGGTTAGCAAAGTAAAGGGTTTAGAGAAAAAGGGTACGAAAAAGTTAAGCGAAGTAAAAGAGGAGAAATAAGGGAAGACAGGTAGGAGAATGGCAAGAGAAATAAATGAAGAAACAAAATGGCAAATAACAAGAATAAAGCAACTAGAAAGAAAAAAGAGCAAAAGCCCAAAAAAGAAAGAGGGTGTCTTAAATTAAGAGTAAGGAAAAGAAGAGGCAAGAGAAGGCAATAATGCTTTTGGCTAAGACTTTTAAAAGACAACTGCTTCTAAAGCTCTTTTTCCTACAACTAATTCTTCATTTATTGCCTCGTGGAAAATTACATTAAGAATAAGAAGTTTTGAATGAAAGTTTTTTTTTACTTCTTCAGCGCTGAATATACTCGTATTAAAGGTCTGCATGAGACGTCTCGAATCATTCGAAACTGAATCATGCCGTGACTATTGAAACCATATGTGGTAATGTTCTCAGCAGCGCTTCCAAAAATCACGGCTTGATTTCAAAGCAGTGGAAGCATGCCCCCTGAACAAACACCTGAAACGTTCAAGACGTCTTGAACAAGCCTTCGAGACGAGAAACACCATCATTATAATAATATATACATATATAACGCCATACATTACTATATATATAATCTGGATGGTTTTGAAAAATATAGTTGCAATTATACAAATCAATACAAAATTTAAAAAAATATAAAATAGAAATATTTTAATGCAAATAAAATGCAAAATAAAAAATATAAATACAAAATAAAAACTATAAAATATAAAAAAACCAAAAACGAAAAAATTAAATATAAATACATATAAAGAAAAAAAATTAAAAAAATATTTTTCAATACAAAATAATAAATATTTTTTCGATGCAAAAAATACAAAACAGAAAATATCTGTGCGATTTTTTGGGATTAGTAGAAATTGTAAGATATTACAACAAATGCGAGATACTATGGAAATAGATATAGATAGAAATTATCAGAACATGAGTCATTATCTGAAACGAATTCACCAATAATTATTATTCACCATTACCTGAATAATTCACCAATGTGAATTATTTCAAATTCTTATAGAATTCTAATGCTTTTTGGCTTTTATGTCCTTCGAAGGGTTAGTCTTATCTTGCAGAAATTCAATTGCTGCACTATGGTGTCACCTTGTAAAAAATATTGCATACCTTTAGGACCGGCTGTTCTTCCAAAAGAAAATTAAATAGGACGTGAGGTAGGAGAGGTAACGATTGTTTTCCAATTAATAGACAAGCTTTGTCTATTTAGAACAAGCTTTGTATTAAGTACGAGTACATTTGTGCATACGCGTATAAAGAAAGGCTTAGTTTGCGAGCATGTTATGCGCGCCCAGAAATCATCGTGACTACAAGCAGTGAAAAGAAATCTTAAGAAATTTTCGTCGTTATTACATCCTTGTAAAGATTTTTTGCATTCTCTTGCACAATATGCTTCTTTTATTTCATCGCAAGTTTGCCTAAAAAATTTTCTAGTTCTATGAATCGTAAAATTGTTGATTTTATGAAAGAAAAAATGCAGAAAATTTGTGAAATTTCTTGAAATTTCTTGTGAAATTTGTGAATTTGTGTGCACAATTGATTGCACAGTATTGTTTCGGGAAAATTATTGAGATTAAGATTGATGGCAACGAGATGGACAAAGTCAAGGAGAAAAATTTATTATGGTTTATTTAAAAATGTTATTCCTATTTTAAATTCTAAAGGATTGGAATATAGAAAACGTAGACAAAAGTAATGTAAAGTAAAGTGAAGCAGAGACATAACAAAAATTATCATCGTAATATGAGGATATAAGAAAACTTAAATGATTTTCTCTGAAACTTTATTGATTTTACTGCGGAATCGATATTAAACTCTTGAGATTTTTTTATAAGTGAAACAGTTTCGGTAATCAAAAGACCGAAAAAAAAGAAAAAAGGTTTTAATAAACAAAGAAAATTTAGAAGCCTAAGTTGGCAATTCTGGGGTGTTCCTATTGACAACAATGACCCTGTGATACTTTTGTAGAACATGATCATAATAAATCAGCTCTTCCATTTCTTTGCTCTCTTTTCTTGTGATCTGTGAAATCGGTTCACAAAATTGAAACTTAGTATAAAGATATAAGGATTATATGATGATATAAGAATAATAATATAATACTCGAATATATTAATAATATATAGAGATAATATTTCCTAGCGTTGTTTTATAATACATAATAATTAGTGTATATAATATATATACACTAATTCGCAGCAGCACTATTTCTATTTCTTTCACTATTTCTTTCTCTCTCTGTCTCTATCTCTCTCTCTTTCTCTCTCACTTTCTTTCTCTTGATACTGCGTGCCCCTGCGATCGAAGCAATATCCGTTTTACTGCTTCGTAAAAAAAGTTCTTGACAAAATGGCGGTGCTGATTGTTTTTAACTTTTTTTTGAATTTATGGTTTTACAAAAAAATACAATAACTATTAAAGCACTTGAAATACATTTGCTTTTCACACATTTTTCTCCTTTTTTGTAAATATTTCTGCTCAATTTTTCTTAAGGGCAAGTGGAAAAATTAGCATAAAAATGGCGCAGAGAAAACAATTGTTTTTCTCGGGTGCTGCATTTTTTTAAGTTGAGCAAAAATTCGTTTCAGTTTTTTACGCCTGCTCATTTTTCCTTGCTTTTTTTCCTTTTTCATCGGCCAGCGGCAAATTTTCGCACTTTATGCACCTGTGACTTTTCTGATTGTTCAAAACCGTTTCCGGTTTCCGGACAGTTGTTGGATTTTCTTCTTTGTTTTATGCGGTTGAAATAAATGTATTGATTTTTTACAGGGCAAAAGTATAAAAAAAAACACTGAGCAAATGGAAAGGTTACGTAAATGTATTGAAAGTTTTAAATGGCTTTTTGATATTTAAAATTTCATTTTGTAGGCAATTTTATGAAATGTTCATGTTAAGTTTTGTAATAATTAAAATTAAAAAAATTTAAACATGTTTACATTTTATTATTTTTAACTATTATTATTTTTTATTGAATATTTGAAAATTTCAAAATTTAGTTTTCTTGGAAAAATAAAAATTTTAATTGGCTAAATTTTACAATTTCCTTCCGCTTATTATTATAACCATACCAATAATAATTGTTTGAATTAATTATAATTAAAAGAAGATAACTCCTTTAATCGGTTTGAGTTGTTGTCTCGTTTTATACTTGTCGGCCTTTGCTTTGCAGTTTTATTACTCTTTCTTCTCTGCCTTCATCTCATTTTTTATTCTCATCCAGTAAAACTTCCAAGTTCTTAAAAAATTCACCACATTTTATCCAAAATTAATTCAGTATTTATTAATATATAATCAGAATATCTCTTTGTGGTACTTGGGTTGTTGAAAGTTCAAAAAGAGAGAGAGAGCGAAAGAGAGCAAAGTGACAGTTGTATCAACAGTTTTTTTTCTTCTTAATTGCAGCTATTTTTTCCTTCATCAGTCATACATTTTTAATAAATAGCAATTTAAAATGTAAGAGTTGAACAACGTTGCCTCGCAGCAATCAATGACAGTGTCTGTCAATCTGTTTGTCTCTCAAGCAGTAAATGTACGTCATGTATTTGTATCGATGAAGAGAGAGAGAAAGAAAATTTTCAGGCTGTTGGGTGGAGTGTATTTGAGTGTTTTAAAAAATCTGTTGGCAACTGTCAGATGTTGGCAAAATTAAAAATTAATACTGAACTGTCATTGAAAACTGAAACTGATTGAATTGAAATCAAAATTGCACACCGATTAAAATCGGTTAAATTTAATACGAGTACTTTATACTCATAAAAATTGATTAAACGCTTTAGTGAATGAATTGTGGAGGAAAAAGCACCCGAACAATTTTTTATAAAGAGTGAAAATAATGTAGGTACAATTTCAAACTCTAAAGAATGTACAAAATTTAAGGGGTTAAAAATTTCTTAAGAGATAATAGAGATAAGAGTAAATCTAAAAGTCTTTAGAGAGTAAACCCAAAAAATTTATCAAGAAAAATAAATTTTGTAAAGAGTGATAAATCTATTCTATAAAAAGTGATAAATCACTATACACGTACTGTCTTTTAAGAGTGAATAATGTCTAACGAGTGAAAAAACCTCTAAAGGGTAACACATCTCTAGAGAGCAATAAATCTCTAAAGGGGTACAAATCTCTATAGAGTGACAAATCTGTAAAGGCTAAAAAATCTCTTAAGGGTGAAAGCCTCTAAAAGCGAATAAACTTAATTAATTTTACTCATAATGCGAAAGGTTTCACTAATGGTTTTACAAAATTTTTTATAAAATTTCTACTCGTAGATATCATTATCCTATTAATTGAAGGAACGTCGCGGCGTCTTATCGCCGTATTTCTTCACATATTTTTACGCGTAATTACTTTGATATAGAAAAAGAGTGGATAAAAATGTCTCACACAATTTCTTGTAATTTAAATTTTCATTTCATGCTTCAGGAAAAATATAGTAAAAGAAGAAGTACTTAAAGTGGGGTTGGTGAGAATAGAAGAAAGGGAGAGGGGTAGAACAGTAAATATGACCACTTGGAAAATAACTAAAGCCTTTTTCTCCCCACAAAAAGTTCTGGAGAAAAAGAGAGAGCGAGAACGCTTACAAAAATCTTGATGGTGCGAGACAGGTGAGCTGCAATTGTATAGGAAGGGAGGCGGAGGGAAGGAGCGAGGGAGAGAAACATTCCTAGAAGAACCTTAAAAGAAGGTTTAAAAGGCTTAGGGCGAATTGAACTTTAAAGCTACAACGCGGGGTAGCTGCCACCATCGCCGTTATTTTACTGCCCCTGCCATTTTGAGGCTTTTTCCTTACTTTACTTGTTCGTTGTAGTTGCTGAATTGTTGTTATTTTTTGTTGTTTTTTTACCTCTTCTGTGCTTCTAACTTAATTGTTAACGTTCGCATGTGAAGCGTATTAAAATTTTTAAAAAACTAAAATTTTTTTTATTAAGAAAAATTAAAAAAGGAAGGAACTGAAAAATGTTAGAGCGTGAAAAAATGTCTGGCGTATAGAACGTCCAGTAGAGCATGTTGCAACACGTAAAGTTGTTTGCGTGAGTGGCGTGTGCCACTGCAGTGGCAACGGCATTGGCAGAAAAAGCCACAGCAACAACAGCAAATAATAGCAACACCAACCAGGCAAAAGCCAGCACAAAGCCAACAACAAGCAGCTAACAGCAAACATAAAAACAGCAGCAGCAGCAGCGCCATCAGAGCAACAACTCAAGCGCTGCATTAGCTCGCTTTAGTTAATGCTTAAGTATGCATTTTATAATTTTGCAAATGTATGAATTTGGTTTTTCTTTACTTCCTCACTTCCTTCTGCTTCAACTTCTGCATTATCCCTCGCCCTTTCAAACCACCACGCCGTTTTCCAGCTGGTTGTTAATTTAATTGTACTTAAGATGGAGAAAGAAAAACAGAAGAACATAGGAAAATTAAGGAGCAATTTTTGCTTTGAAGATTTTAATTACAAAAAGAAAAAACGCACTTCTACTAATTTTTTTTTATTATTAAAAAAATTTTTTTATTAAAAAAAAAAAATTTAAAAAAGTTCAGGCTAAAAACAATGTTTAGGAATTGAATTTTACTAGAGATAAAAATGATTTAAAGGCTAATTTCTATCTTAAATGTAATTTTTACAAATTAGAAAAAATTGCACACGAAAACTGAAAAATGTTATCCATATTTAAAATAAATTACCTCAAATAATTCCAGAATTTTAACACTTTTATTTTTTTATAGCTGATTCAAGAACCTTCAACCTTAAAGGAAACTTTTTTTTTTTTTTATTTTTTTCACTGAAAATTGAGAGTATTTCATGCTCTGAGATCTTAATTTTTCTACATAAAAATTGACCCTTTGAAATTTTTGGTTTTTTGTTTCCTATTATTCGAACTTCGTTCATGGTCATGAGAAGTTCAAGATTCAAAAGGTTTAGACTATTAGAGTTCAGGGATTTAAAATTTAAAAAATAAATTTTTTAAAAATCTTAAGAAAAAATACATATAGTAAAAAGGTTTTAATTTTAAGCTTTAATAAAGGTTTTGAAAAGTTTTTGAAAGGATTTAGGGTGCAGAAACTTGAAAGTGGTAGAATTGTAAAATTGTCCATACGTATTTAAAATGTACAAAAAATCTGTAAAACGACAACATAAAAAAAATTCTATGGGTCAATTTAAAACCTTTGAAGCCGTGAAAAGTTTCTGCAAGCTTTCGTAAGAAAGTTATGATTGATAAAGGTTTAAGTAATAAGTAATACCTTCTAAAGTTATACAAAGCTATTAAAAATTTAGAATAATGTTTAATAAAAACAATAAAAAGAAGTTTTATGCGATATATGTATATGTTATATGTTTTGTTAAAGTTTTGTACATTTCTAATTCAATTTAAAGTTGTCAGAGTTTAACGTTCGTAAGTTAAATAAGTTTTTTTAAAGTTCTCTATAATCATGATTTTTTAAAATATCTGTTTTGTAATGATTTTTAAAAACAGTTGTTTGTATAAATAAAAACGGGTATAACCTTGATAACTTAATATCACACAAAATTTTGTCGTTTTGAGTGAGGTGACCCCCAAAATTATTGTTGGCATTTTGGGGGTCACCTCACGCAAACCTCCTTCAACCTCTGCACGCACAACAATCATGTATGCAAGAATTTATTCAATTTTCATAGCATCCATCCATCCATCACTTCACCGCTGCCATCATCATCCCTTGCAATAACCCTCTGTCTTCGCCTAAAACATGCCTCTGTAACACCGCGGTGGCCACAACCTTCTCGTTTTTCTTTTTTCAGTGGCCTTTTCACTATATCCTTACTATATTTTGCACTCTTTCTTTTCTTTCTTTCTTTTTCTCTTGCGTTCCCTGTCTGTCTGTCTGTGTCTGTCTATCTCTTCATCTCTTTTCCTTCTACGAGTATCTTATCATTTCCAACATCCGGTTGTCATTTATTTTATCTCACTTTAACTTGTCATGTCACGGTGACAGCTGTATTGTACTGTATTGTGTTGCGTTGTGTTGTTGCTGTGTCGTTCGTAGTTTTGATTTGCTGTCAACGTATGGTATCGTGCATGCTAAAAATATGTATTAGCAAACGAAAAAGAAGAAGAAGAAGGACAACTTACCATAACGTGCTTCCTCGCCTTCGGGCGCATGTTGCGTAATTGTATTGAGTTCCTCTTCCAAATCGACATGACAATCAGATACGTCCCAGGAGAGGAAACCTGCAAGGCGCGCAAGAGAAAAACAATAACAGTGTTATTAGTTAAATTGAAATAGACAATTGTTATGCATTTCAAGACAAATAAAATAATTAATGAAAAAATAAATATTATTGAATTTATTCTAATATTATTAAATTATGTTGCTTTGAAAAATTATCTCTTTCTCTTTAAAATTAAATTCCTCAGATATTTTATGAATTATGCACGTCGTAGTTATTCATTCAATTTCATTCTTCTGTCAGAAAATCCATCTTTATCTCATGCGAGAAGTGTTTCTTGCTCTGCTACTCAATAACAATGGCAGCGTTTAATCTCATTATAACGACAATGAGAGAAGACCAACCTACTCGCGCCTCAACAACAGAAAAGAGAGAACAAAGAATGCGCCAGAATTCACTTGACATAATTTTTGCGGCAAACACAAAATAAAATAAGGAAAGTGAAAGAAGAAACAGAAGAAGAGAAGGACGAGGAGAAGAAGAAGAAGGAATATGATTATATTATGGAAAAAGTATGTACATATATTTCATAAAAAATTTGAAGAAAATCTTAGATGACAAGCAGAAGGAAAGATCAGGTCAGATCAAGATAACAGCTAAGAGGATGAAAACAATAGATCAAGAAAGAGTGAGAGAGAGAGAGGGAGAAAGTGGGTGAAAAAGAAGAGGTATCAAGATGGAGGCGAGAAAAAAATTGTGCACAATTTAATATAAATTATTAAAGTTTTTAAGCAATATAGAGCAAATATATGCGTGCAAAGTGCTTAAAAAAGGAAAACGCTTCGATATTTATTGAAAAGTTCGAGGTATCGAATCGAATCGAATCAAAAAGAGTGTTTAAGACTGGTGAAAAGTGAATGAAAGATAAACAAAAGAAAGAGTTAAGTTCAGTCAAGCTCAAGCTCGTATATCTTACACCAATAGCTCTCGAATCGATATTAAAAAAAGGGCCCGGATGCGGCGTCAATTTTTGCTACGAATATTTCTGTATGATATTGAAGGATGGTATTTGATGGCTGGTTTGATTATGTGTGATGAATACGAGATCGAAGTCACTCGTACAATATCTTTTCTCTTTAAAAAAACTGATTTACAATTGTATATATTGCATTTGCAATTCCATGCGTAGCTTACTAACACAGAATATGCCCCCATGATATATATCGCTACACAGATATCTTCTTGTGTATAGCGAAGATTCTTCTATTTATGAATATAACTTAATATATTTTGTAAATGTTTTTTTACATTTTTTTCTCATGTTTAATCGTACAAAATTGGCCGTTTTTTATGGAAGTTCATTATTCAAAAAGTATTATTTAGCTGTAAATTTCAGCTCTAAAGATTATAAAAGTGCTAAAAATCAAGTTACGAACATAACTTTCTTTCTTTCTTTCTTTCTTTTTATCGATTTTAAAGATTATAAAAGTGCTATTATAATCTTTAGAGCTGAAATTTACAGCTAAATAGTACTTTTTAAATAATGAAATTCCATAAAAAACAGCAGGTTGCGAAAGTTATGTGCAAGAGTATAGCAAACTATGGAAATTTCAAGTGCCAGCTCGCATGCGCCAAAAAAAAAAATTTCAAGTGATTTATGGTGTGCGGAAATAGTTACTATTGGATCCTAGCTTTCGAAAGATGTATTAGATGAAAGGAATTTTAGATTTCTTTTGTTCAAAAAAAAAAATTTATACTTGTTATTTATTTTTAAAAAAAGTTAAAAAAACTTAAATTTTCATTTTTGTTTTTCTCACCTTTTTTCTCTTTTATTATAAGCCACTGGCAATGCGGACATTCAGTGGCCAAATTAAAAAAAAAACAAGGTAATACTAACACAAACGCACACCCACCCACACACGTACACACCCAAAGTACGCAAATTTTATTCATGCATATTTAATGTAATGCGACACACGTTCGTGACAACATCGCCAACAACAACAACAACAAAGACGTTACAGAAATCTCCACTCAAGCCGTAGCTTGTTTTCACAAACCATCACTTCAATGCGTGCACGTGAACTTTCAGCGGCAACAATAACAAAAACAAACAAATAAAAATCATGTGAAAAAAGAACCTAAACAACAAAACAATAACAGTCTGTATGCACAAAAACAAAGAGCGGCCGCTTTAATGAATACATAAAAGAGAAAAAAAACAATAACTACATGAAGAACACACGAGTATACAGCAATACGCATAACAAGGAGAACAACAACACAATGACACTGACACTCACAAGCACACACGCACACACAGAGGTCCTTAAAATCCCTAAAACTCTTACCGGATATAAACATACATAAATATATATATATGTATCATTATCATCAACGCATAAGCAGCAACTGAGGATGTAAATATTTTCGAGGGTACCAGCTGTACACGAACAACCACAGCAACAACAACAACAAGAGTAACAACAGCAATAATAACTACAACAATAGTAACAACAACAATAACAATGCAGTTCAATTTTTTAAAAAAACATTAACGAATCACGTACGACATTTCGTACATCGTACATGAATCCTGCTGATTTGATCATAAAAATCATCAATGACCAAGCATTGCGCAAACAAATTGTTAACAAAATCAATAACAGACCGCTGAGAGAATTGTGACACAAAACTAACTAATTTTTAAACTAGAAACTTATAAAATAAGGGTAAAAACAAAGCAAAATTATGGGTCGTTAGTAATGAAAAACATTATACTCGAGTTTAGCCTAAGCTCGGCCCTAAATTAAATGACTTAACTTCTTAAAAACGAGAGAAAACAGCTTTAGCTCAATGTAAAACTTGACTACTGAAGTCGATTTTAAAATGCCAGGAACCAACAGAGGAACCAACAACAACAGTAGCAAAACCCAATTTTTTGTAACCATATCTCCAGAAAGTTTTGAGACTCGTCTTAGAGTTTGTCCCAGAATTCACGCGAGAAGAACTTTTGATAGAAAACACAGATAATTTTAATTAAAAGTTAAGGATTTTTTATTGATTCATAAAGTATGTATTTCCAATTTCGTGTAGCGCTTCATTTATTTTTTTTTTTGGAATCGAATAAAGCTTCGAAGGGAGTTTTTTATTGCTTTGTTACTATGCTCCATAGTTTCTTTTTTCAAGAGCCAAACGTAAAAATCTGCATTACTAATTCATGAACGATTTGTCGGCAATGAATTTGTTTACTTCGGCTGAGCAGTGTTGTCCGCGACTGCTGTTTCTTGTCGGTCTCCTTTTCTCATTTGCCAACAATTGCACAAGTATGGCGCCTTTGGCTTTTCTTGTTCTCGTATATTTTTGTATTTTTATATATACTTTAGAACCTTCGCACTTTAGAGTAGCTGCTGGTGTTTCTTTGGCTGTTTTTGTTTATGTTTTCTTGCGGTCCTCTTGCTTTTCTACCTTCTCTACAAACTCTGCTTGTTCTCTTTCTGCTCCGTTGCGTTCCGTTCTGTTCTGTCCTGTTCTCTTTGGCTTTAAGTATACACGTACGTCTGAGTGGCTTTATTTTATGCAACATGCTCAAGTGATTCTGTTGTATGTATGTGTTTTTGTTGTTGTTGTGTACGTATTTCATCCAAATGACTCCTTAGATTCTTATTATTTTTGTTCAATTGCCAGCGGCTATACTTTAATCTTCTACCTATCATTATTCTTGCACTCCTTCTGCTGGTTCTGCTGCTTACTCTTGAATTCTGCAGCATATGTATATTCTTATATTCGTTGGCTTTAACTTTGTTTAAAAGTCGTTAAATTTTTTTTTTGTTCTTCTAAAATTTTGAGTATTTTTCTTAATGATACGATAAATGAATGGATCGTTTAAATAAACTTTCAATATCAATAGAGTACATCAGTTCGTATACGCAATATTTCATAAAAATAATCTCTACATATTATCATAAAAAAAAACAGGTCTACCCAAAATTCAAGTAATTTTCGTATTTCTAATATTAAAGTATGCTGTATTTGGACTGTATATAGGCCAAATCGAAAGTATAGTAATACCATAAGTCTAATCGAAAGTAGGTATAACACTTTATAGTACAGTACAGTACACTAGGATAGTACAGTACTTTTTCAGTAGACATTTAGAGGCTTAATCAGTAATAGGCCTATTTGGGAGGTACCACAGTGTCTCAGTAGATAGTTATCTCATTCGAAGGCTTTCGGTAGCAGGTAGTCCCACAGAGAGGCACTAACTATACTTTTTCTGCAGAGAGGCCTGGTCGATGCATTTTATAGCGCTCCAGAGAAAGTTTGAGCATAGTTTCTCAGTAGAAGGATTTGTCATTATCGAGGGAGGATCTTCTCAGCAGATGCTCGTAAATATAGTCGAAACTTCTTACCTCTCAATTAAATTAGATTTGAACGGATAAAGGGACGGTTACGGCTGAATTGACTCAAAAAACTATGCGTGCTTAAAATTTTTATGTAAAGTAAATTTAAAGAAAGCAATCTCAAAAGGTAGCATAAAGAGGCAGAAAGAAAGGATTCTTGCGTGTTGTGAAAATAAAATGGAAACCAGCCATAATTCCGAACGGTCTACTATGAGTTGATATACCATATGACGCTAGAGCGTGTCTTTGTAACGTTTATGACATCGTAACGTATAGTATGCAGTTCAATCGCGTGTTTAATACAATTTTTAATGAATACAACATGATTATTGTGACTGTTGGAAAAAGAGACGAAGATTCTAAGGATGGTGGAAAGAGAGGAACGAGCTTAATATTACGGTTATGGAATACAATGAATTCTGGTAACATAAAGATGCTTGCCACATATGTATTTTGTCTTAAGAAATGCCATCAGCCCATCAACTTTTAAAGCGTAATAAAAAATTATTATTTTTGAGCTCATTAAAAGTTATTGAGCTCATAAATATATTGTATTATAAGCTCAAGTCTATTGAAAATGTTTTATATTTTTACGAAAATAGTTGTTGTGTTTATAATTATACACGTCGCTTCGTTATTATTGTCCTGCATATAACATCATATAACAGTTAATGACGTTATAAATGTTACTTAAATCAGAGCAAGCATTACGATATTGTCTGTCCGATAATTGTACCGATAAAAGCATAGAGGTGGGTAACTCCTTCTAAAGGGAAGAACAGTAATCTGGTCATGGCATGTATTATCTTTACCATTGAAACTTTCAAATCTCTAAGGATGTTATGCAGGCTCTAATTAATTGTTAATCATACGTCGTGGATTACAAAAACTTTAAATAATTTGGATTTAATAAATTAAAAGAAAATCTAAGAGCAATTGTTTATTAATTAAACATTGTTTTTAATTAGCAAAGTTTTCACATGTAGCGACATGAACTCGCATCATCCTAAAAGTACAAAACCAACATGAAACAACACACGCTCGCACGTACGATCTCATCAGTCACGTACAATTTCTATCACAAATCATGAGAACACTAAAACTTCGATGAATTTGTTCGTGTTTATGCCCGTGATTATCGCCGTAGTTTCATGCATCAATTTCATGGCATTTCAACATACGCAGCAAATCTTAACAGCATCAATTAGCTGCTAATTAAGGTGTGTGTTTGTTTGTTCGTTATTTGTTTGCGGTTATTTTAATTTTGGTGCTTTTCACGTTGCAAATCGCTTAAGTCTAAGTTTAAACAACACGTGAATGCGATATAGAAATAACTCACGATTCATGATGGTAGTGGGTTCTCGATATTGCAAAGTTTGTGAAAATGTCGATATTATTCTGAGTATCTAACGATGTGTCCCTCAAAAAAATTAGCTTGAAACTGTTGGTCCAACCACTCTAAAAACCTGGTCGATGGCTTACAAAACAATACAACAATTTTACAATAAATAGCCTGACTTGTCAAGAGCCTTCGGAAATTGCTATGTCTGGTTTGGTCTAGGTTATCAAGAACCTAGAAAGTAGTTATCTGAAAGTCTGATAAAACCTGTGAAATTCTCGCTGAAAATTGTACGAAAATTGTAAGGTGGAAGTTGCAAGTTACAAGTTCGAAAAAGGGAAGAATCTGGCCTAAGTTGTAAAGAACTTATTCGAAATAGTAATGAAATAAGTCCAAGTTATAAAGAACTTGGTCGATTGTCTGAAGAATTCGTACGAAATTGTAAAGAATCGTTTCGAAATTGTAACGGACGTGATCGAAATTGTAAAAATAAAATTTATAAAGTGCTCTCTCGCAAATTGTTAGATCCCTTACAATCACTTAAATTAGTACTTAAAGTTATTAAGTACTTTAACGAAGTTGAAAAAACTTGAACGAAACGAAAACGAAACTTGAACGAAACGAAATTTCCAGCCAGAATTCTAATTAAGGATAAAAGAAACCGAAGTTGTGAAAACGCGTGGCGAAGCTTTAAAAGACTTGAACCTGATTGTAAAGAACCTAGAAGAGTATTTAAGAGAAATTATACAATTTAATGGAAGCAGGGTACAACAAATTAAACCGAATTAACCAAAAATATCAGAGGCATACTTTTCTAAAGGTTCTCTCATCCCGTGTATGCATTCCTTGCACTTCTAAAGGCTTTTCCAATAATATTGCGATAATATTCCAATAATATTGCACTTCTAATAAGGCTTTTCCTGTCAAATCTTTTATTCATAAGTCAGTCATCAATGCCAAATCACCGTGATAAGTTACTTTTGTTGCGATTGAGCAGCACGTCCAAATGATAAAGATGTTAACAACTGTCAACATCGACCCATCCCTATTGGAAAACCCTGTATATTGCGGTAGTTAAATGGAGTCGGATAGTTTTCGAAAAATTGTCATGCGGCCTTCTCTGTTCGTGGTAGCGATATGTGAAAATTCGTTTTTTTTCTATAGTGCGTGTGCGTTTAAGTTAATTTGTATAGTGCCGGTTTGTGTGTCAATGTGTGTGTGTGTATAAATCGGTCGGTACTCTTTGTCGGTACTAACGTTTAATCTTTACAGAAACCTTTAAATTTAATTACGACGAGGTGCGTAAGACGCATTTAGCATTTTTCAATAACATTCGATTTGTTTATTTTTCTATTGACAAATTTTAATTCTAAAATATTGGTATTTCAATGTGTTCAAGTTAAAAAACTAATAGAAAAAATGTTATTTGTATTATTTTGCATTTTACATTAGTATGAAAATTTTGACGTATAACAAATTTTAATTTTAATCAAATGTTAAATAAAATGTAAAATTTTTGCTTTCTTTTATTAAATTTTCATCAACGTGTCTGCACCATTTCACTCACAAACAGGTTAAAGTTGGCGTAGTTTAAGAGACGTGAAAATTAATGACTCAAATTGATGTGTGAGAGAGAAATAGGGGCAGGGGGGGGATTGCGAATGTAGAGTGCACATTATGTAAATACTACCTCGTTTTATTACCTCTACCATAACCCTTTCCCGACCTTGTAACAACATCTATGTCCCTTCTAGGGGACGATCTTTAGCATTTACACTTTCAATTTATTTTATGTAATTGAATTTCTCACTTATATACGCATAAATACATGCACACAACAGTGCCTCCATATTTACATCTACCCAAAAATTGCAACAACAATATGTAACAAATCGCACCCAGCGTAATAATTTCTCATTTACACAGAGAAAAATGGGTTTGGTAAAGGCATGAAGAACGGGAGAATTGTTGGTAGAAAAGAAGGACGAAAGAACGGAAAAGAGAAGAGAAGAAAGCTCTGGCCGGGTTTAGCGAAAAGCACTTGATTAAAGTTTATGTGACATCACCAAAATTGTCTTGTTAACACCATCCCATACCATCCCTCCCCTCCCCTCCCCTTCCCCGCCTTCCTAGTGAAAGACGCAAACACTTTCACACTTTGATTAGGCGTGAAGAGAAATTTTCATAAATTTTTGTCATTCGCTTTAGCAAGGCTTCAAGGTTCAGACCTGAGCATTTTTCAAAGAATGCCTGAAAGTATGCACATTTTTTTCAGCTTAACGAAGCGAAAATGCTTTTTTCGTATTTTGTTAGATTTTAAATATTTTCTGTCAAATTTTCAGGTGTCAACAAAGGTGTCGGTGGCATTCCTTATATTTTTATCTTTTAATCTTATTTTTATATACCGATAGACGTCTTGGTATCTGGGTCTTCTTGGCCCTGAACCGTTGACATTCTTCATTCATTTATTATAACGTGGCATGAAATCTAAATTGTAATTACGCAACGCTGTCATTTTGTTTCTTCTGCTTTTTCTTTCTCTCTGTATTTTTTCCTGGGCCATCGTCGTCTTCTTCAATGGGTTTTTTATATATTGCTTTTCAATGCTGTGTTGATATTCATTACTGTGTAGTTCTCTTTTGTCTTTGCTATAAATTAATTTTGATTGAATGATCGATTTTTGTTCAATATATCATTATATAATATTGTAATGCCATGTACAATATCGCTATACATATTATTAAAGGACTTGCGTGTATACTTAAAGCAATAAATTCGTTCTCTCTCCTGTTGTGTTTTTCTATTGTATATCAAAACCTTTACAAAAAAAAAATTCTTTTATAAGTTTATTTACACGATTATTCACAAGCTCACCGAGTCACTCGTCGTCATCACTTTTTGGTAGAATTTCAAGCTCACTGGTTCTAAAAGTGACTTGTTTTATTTTACGCTCACATCGGTTGCAATGTGCTAAGAGGTTTGAGTACTAGATAAAATGTTCAGTGCTAGCATACAAATTGCAGTGTCACGACTAGTTGACTTTGAGGTGACTAAAAGCTATTCACAAGTAAGACAGCAGACGTCTTATTTTTACGCTCACATCGGTTACAATGTGCTAAGAGGTTTGAGTACTAGATAAAATGTTCAGTGCTAGCATACAAATTGCAGTGTCACGACTAAGTGACTTTGAGGTGACTAAAAGCTATTCACAAGTAAGACAGCAGACGTCAAAACACCCATTTTAAGACGGCGTCGTCCTTGTGAATGTCAAAAACCGACGACAGCTTTTCTAGACGACGACAACGACGGATAAAACCAAGCTTGTGAATAAACATGTTAATTTCAAAATTTCGAAGAGAAAATGCATTCCTGTGAAGGATGACGTTATTACCAGAGGAATTATGGGCTAGTTTGTTCCAAAATATTGATTTCTTGTTGTTGTTGTTGTATTAAATTGTATTAAAAAATAGTGGAAAACAGAACACAAGCTATGCTTTCGTGGGAAACGATTAGATTTTTCTTTTCATTTTTGTGTGCCTTTTTAGGCATTTATTTTTTAAAATTTTAATGCTCAATACCCTTTAAAAAGGCTTGTGTATTCACTTTTTCATTCAATATTTGATTTTGATTTTTTTGATTTGATTTAATTTAATTTTTCATAAGATTAAAAATTAATTTTTGTAGAATTTGTACAAAGCATATTATTTCATTGCAGTTAAAATAAATTGTAGAAAGATTCCGTCTTTTTTAACTCAAACAATTTTTAGACAATAATCGCTTTTAACTTTTTATTGTCTCGATGATGGGACGGCCGCCCCATCGTAGAGGAAGAAATAAGTATTTTTTCCCCTTTGTTTTATAATTTGTAAAATTGTCGCAGCAATCTTTTCTATAATCATAGCGCGCGCAAAAAAGCAAACAAAATTTTTCATAATTAAAAATATTTTTCATTATCTCGCCCTTTTCACTGAAATAAAGCAAAAAAGGAATCCGTCCAATAGTAACCATTCTCGCATAACTTTTATCCGGTCCACTATTTTCATGTGAGGCGTCACATTGTTTGTCAGAAGCTCAATCTCCATTTGAGCTGTCTTCTCACACACAAACACACTGAATATGAACGGTTCGTTCGTATTGAAAGAGGACGCTTTCAAATATTTGAACGCGTAAATTAAAAAACGGAAGAAATAAAATAAAGATAGAGATACAGAATGGGAGAAAGAGAAAAAGAGAAGAAAACGAACGAAGTATTGCTGCACAAAATGGTTGAATTGAAGGTCTTTCATCCATCAGTTGGATAAATAATAACAAGAGTCGGGAAAAAATCTGCCGAGGTCGGTCAATTTAGTTGGTTGAATCGGTAAAAAATGGCCAAAAGTTATTTTGCTCAACATCTTTTTATTTACTGTATGTATTTATAAAAAAAAATTGTTGTCGATTTGTTATAAAAAAATCGCAATCATCGGTCAGTGATTATGAATTAGTAAATATTGACTTTACAAAATAATATGATGAAGCACCCAACTAACCTATACTAACTGTTATCACTCCGAAGTTTTTTGGAATAATGTTTTTGAAAAGCTCATACCTTGCATTACTCTAGTGGTCATAATTTTGCTTCTTCTAAACAGCCACCTTTATTTAATTACTTGTTGATTAAATAATTACCACCTAGAGATATAAAAGCTTTTTAATCTTTTCTTTAAAGGTAATTCTTCCAGCGCTGAACGAAAATCATTAATGGTTTCAATGAGTTATGGGCGATAACGCCTTGAAATTACCTTAAAAGGTCGATAATTTTCCTGTAACTAAGTAGATTTTTTTTGTTGTTTTTTTCTTATGCTCTATCTAGTTTTTATTAGGAGAAATAAATTCTAAATTATTGTACGATAATATATTTTTTTAACAGTTCCAATAGGTTCCAATTTTGTTTGCAATATCCGGTCATATTTTAATACTCGTAGTGTAAAATTTAAAAAAAAGAAAAATAATAAAAGGATTTTTTATAAAATGTACATACAATATATTTCTATTATTTCATATATTTTTATACATACATTCATACATTTATACATTCATATATTTCCATCTATTAATTTCCATTCAGTTTTTATTGATTTGATTTTTCACACTCAATGCTTTTGCACCCTACACCCGAAATGCGGTATGTTCAGTGTGCTTTTTATTTGTCACGAATTGTCAGGGCTTGATCGATGGAATAGAAAAGTCTATTTATATAGTACTCGTACAAAAATCCAATATAATTTTGCTTATTATCGGTCCTTGGGTCGATTTCGTCTCTACAGACAGTCTCTCCACCACTAAAAATTACGATTATGAGAGAACTAACAAAGTCATACAGAGTCATGAGAGAATATAGACTTTGCCCCGAATATTTTTGGTATAAAAAATTAAACCAATGCTACAGCTTTTCACAGTGAATGTCATAATAGGACGTAGGTGAGTAACGCGAACGAATTTTATTATTTAAATATCTCCTATTAATCTTCAATAACATTCCCAAAATCGGGCTTTACACGACCCGATGAAAAGTTTTCATTAGCATGATCGATTCAAAAGCTACCGTAAGGCTTCTGCAATTCGGCCAGGTCGAATAGAACACTCTTACTTAATAGGAGTAATGTTTTTTTCATGGTTTAAAATCTTAAATTATTTATGATTGGAATGATTTTTTAATGTTTTAAAAACTGTTTCGTTCGCGGCTCAGTCGACTCAGCCTTAAATTGTTTTCATAAAAACCTCTTGCTGTTTTCTAAATGTTGCAATTTTTTATTGGACGGAAATTGTAATTGAAGTCGGAAGACATTATTGACAGAAGTACGAGTATTGTGTCCTCAAAGTACAATATTATAAAGTGTTAAAAGATCACCGTGGTATATTTTGTCCTACCTAGAGTTTTCTATTGATTTTGCAAAACAAGAGATCTCAGAAATGAGAAAATATAAAATGTTCCTATTTGTCTTGACTCTGGTGATTGCTCTGGTGAGCCCCGCGAATGGTATTTTCAAGTTTTCTTTTATTAGTGACGTCATGGAATCGGTTAAGAACAAGAGTGTGAGGGCGATCGGTGGAGTTCCAAATTTGGTGGCAGCTGTATTCGATTCGCAGAAGCAAGCATTGATGGGTTTACCGTTTAAGGTTGTCGCTTATGCAATTAACACCATGTGTAAGTGCCAGCGAAGGGATTTCGTTTGGACTTTTTATATTTTCTAGATCTCGAATTTCTGATGTTTTTCGGGTAGGCTTTGCCATTGTGTCACCTCGTGAAGTTAAGCCGCGATATACACCCGATGTCACAAAAATGAAGCTTCATCTGCATTCCGGATGCAAACGCTTGCATTTTCCGCTCCTCGATGCCAACGAAATGTGGAGCAGTCGCCATTTTGACCCCAGGAAAAAGGTTGTTATCCTCGCTACTGGTTGGCTGTCTGCGAAAGGCGAGGCGGAAGCTATCGATGTCATCGCCCAGGCCTATAATTGTCGTGGCAACATAAACTTTGTGGTGAGTGTCGTCGAAGACTGTATGTATGTACATATGTATAAGAGACGACTTCGGTACTTTGTTCTTTTCCAATCCCAAAGGTTCTTGATGCTGCTTCTTATGTCGATACACTTTACTCTTGGTCGGCCCTGAATACTCGTGCTATCGGAAGAGCGGTGGCTCAAAGTCTAGAGGAATTGGTCGAAAGAGTGCCGGTCGAACAAATTCATCTCATTGGTCATAGTTTGGGTGCTCATATCTGTGGTTATGCGGCCCGTTATTTCCATGCACTGACCAATAAAACCTTACCGCGCATCACTGCTCTGGACCCAGCACTGCCTTGTTTCAACGAAGGTGAAAAGCTTAGCGGTTTGCAACGGGGCGATGCCGAATTCATCGACGTCATTCACAGCAATTCCGGCGTTCTGGGCAAAGAAGAACCAACTGGCGACGCGGATTTCTATCCGAATGGCGTAGACCCACTGCCCCCGGGCTGTTATTCCGTTCTGTGTGCTCATTCGCGCGCCTGGCAATACTATGCCGAATCAGTGTATCCGGGTAATGAGAAGAACTTTCGGGCAAGACGATGCAGTTCAATCAATAGACTGCGTAAAAACTTATGCACTGGAATTATTTTTCCTATGGGTTATGCTACGCCTCACAATATCAGAGGAAACTATTTCCTGGAGGTCAATAGTAGAGCCCCATATGGAAAAGATGGCAGTCGTAGGAGAATAGAGAGGCATAAGAAATGTGGAGCTTGTAAGCAAGAATAACATAAAATAAATAAAAAAGCATTTATCGTATTACAAAAGTCATAATAAGCATTCTTCACTTTGACTTATAATTTATATCTACTTTATGAATAACACAATTTCAGAAATATCTCGTATAGGAATGGTCGCAACTACATTGTAAGAGACAGAGGTTACTCCTTATTTAAGTAACTCTTGAAATCTTCATAGCTTGCAATACTATAGCTATCATAATTTGGCTTATTTTAAATGGAATTTAAATTTTTTTGTTTGCTCCTAAAACCTTAATATGGAGCTTAAGAATCATCTTTAAATAATAAAAAATCCATATATAAGTTCAAGAGTTATAAGCTTTAACACTAGAAGAAAGATATAGCCGTTAAAAAAAAGGCTTAAAAGCCTTTCTTTTATTTAAACAGCAATTATCTTTTTTAACACCGGCGCCGTCAGCGTCACTGTCTTTTTGCACAATAAATAGCAATCATAAAAGTAATATACGTGTACACTCACGCGAACACACACACACAGACATGCTTATATACACACGTAGTAGATCAATTTCCTTTTGCTGTTTGTTACAGAATTGGCTTCCTCTCCGTTCACACACACACATTCCCATCTACAGCCACACACACACCCCCTTAGATACACCCTTAATTTTACTTTTATCAGACCCAAACGTTTACATCGATCGATTTATTTCTATCGGAGTTCGATGTAATCATTTCTCGTTTATACAATTTCATTTGATCACCTTCCGCTTTTCATGTTTCACTTTATCGTCCTGCCATGGCTCTCCATCACTCCCCCTCACCAGACTCTATGTAATATCATAAAAATACTCGTATATAAAAAAAAATGAAACAAGTTACGTTACCAATTTTTTATGCAATTTTGCTGCACCATTTGGATGTTTTCATACTTTAGTCTTATGCATTTTCAATTGAACTTTTGTTACAGCTTTTCTATTTTTCGATTTGTGTTTTTTATTTTTTTTTAAATTTTTTTTTTGCTTACTAAAAATCTTCTCTCTGACAAATCCTTATTATAAATTTCCTGCCGTTCGCAAATCCATTCAATTCAATTATTTTTATTCGAAATTAAAATTGGTCTTTGGAGAGAAAAAACTATATTGTCAACCTTTAAGGTTGTTTTTAATATTTCAAATACGATTTTATAATCCTTTTTTTAATTTAATCAAAGTTATCAAATGGGGTTTTTTGAGAAAAAGGCATTTTCGCTAATTTGAAGTAGAAAAGTTATTTTATTGTATATGTCTGATATAATTCAGATCGATAAGACTATATCGCTAACTCTTTCTTTCGCCCTTAGTGTTTTCTTAATTGAAGCCTGCCTGCTTTTTTAATTTAATTTTTAATTCAATATTTTATTCAATTCAATATCGATATCACAACCATTTAAAAAATTTTTGTATCCACAGTTAACCACAATTTAAACAGCTTTAAACAACTAAAAATATGCTTTAATATTTTAAAAATTCTATCTCTGTAGTGATGTAAGCTTTTTTCCACTTCAAATGAAATAGATACGAGTACTAACTCAACTTTGAACCATCTGACAAAACTTGCATTATGGACTTCTCTCGTATTAAGAATTCATAGTCGAATCAAAGAATTTATTATTAAATTTAAGCTTTAAATTAATTGTCTTCAAACGTTTTTTAAATAAATTGTATTACACATACTACTTTTTCTATAAAAAATAATTAATTTCAAATTTTAGAGTTAAATTTAAGAAAATTAAAAATTAAAAATTAAGAAAATTAAAATTCAAGTTCATTAGTTGATAAACTCTTGTAACTTAAAATCGGTATTTGATTTCTTATTTAAGTTTATCTCCTTTCTCATCAATTATGTATCTTACATCATTAACCTAAACTGACCTAACTTCTGTATATAAATAAAGGCTGTGGAAATATTTGAGCATTCTAATCATTTGCATAAAATGATTGTATGTATTTGCAAAGCAACCACTGCAAAACCAATATTTACTACTGAACGACAAATTACAACAAGAAAAACAACTACAAAATTGAAAGTCACAAGGACAAAACAACCACAAGATAGCTGGCGCCAGATTCTTATTCAGAATGACATGCTAACGAAGGAACGTTATTCAAGCATTGCAAAATGCTAGAAAAAAAGACATGCACACATTTCAATATGATAATAAGAAAATGCAAATTTCGGTCAGAGAATGGGGGGAAAATTGTGAATAGAAAACAAAAAAGGACTATTTATCATTGGCGGGAGTGCCAAGTTTTAATTCATGAAGTATAAGCGATATAATCGACCTTGGATCAACACATCAAATCATTAACAGGCTAGGGAAAGTGCTAATTAGAAAGGGAAAGGCTTTTTGATTTCAATTGCCTTGATTTTTAAAAAAAATTAACTAATTTTTTATACTCGTACTTTAAGGAAAATCTAAAGAAATTAGAAGGAACTAGCATTTTAGGTTTAAAAACCATTTTTACCATTTTTCTCAGATTTATGACAGTTAACATATAATGTTGAAAGCTTTCGCTAACTTTAACTCAAGACCATACCAGACCAGACAACCGCACACCATTTCGTATACTTGCATTTGCATATTTATAAAACTTGCTATCCCTCGACAATTTAGCTCATAGATTTTTCTTGCAAAACAATTTTCTAAGAGATCCAAAAAGTTTGCTGAATAATTTTCTTGAATTGCGAAATTCTATTTGCATCGCAATCGTTATGGCGAAAACTTGGAATAACTTTTAACTTGAATTCAAAAATCTATAAAGTTACCACGACTACTAGAAGATAAGTAGTTTTATAGAAAGTTTTATAAAAGCTGAATATGTCAGGTATTTAAAAGCCAAAGTAATTTATGTATTGTTATTATCATTGTTGCTGCTAACGTTTCTGTCGCTGTCATGAAGTATTACTTCAAACACTTGAATATTTGAAAAATGTATTGCAGTATGAGCTAAAAATAAAAGTTTCAATAGAAAATGTCCTTAGAAAGATTTACACATTATTTTCTTTTGTCAGTCGGGAAAAAAGTACACTCGAAAGTACATATAAAAATACATTTTGAGTTCGTTTAAGATCTTTAACTTCATGAGGCAAAAAAGTGAGAGTTTTTAATATAATAAAAAAAAATTATTATAAGACATTTATAATAATACTCATACATATAAGTATAATTACCGAGTACTCTTAAAATAGGTTTTCTCTAATATTAACATTTTAAAGAACTTTTGCAGAGAGCAATATGCGTGGCATACATTTATGATTATTTAAAAATATAGCTCAGTGAAGAATCATTCGGTTTATCAACCAATTTTTACCAATACTCTATTTTTACTAAAGATTATTGCTTTTTTCCAAACTGATAATTATTATAATTGAATATATTAACTTAGCATTAAGCACATCATTTGAAATTCTACCTAATGAAATTTTAATTAATTTCAGCATCGTTTAACTTTTTTATATACATATTTAATTTTCTTGTCTATGCAGTGACGTCCACTATTTCTTCGTCTTCCGTTTCATTTTTCAATTCTACTTTTCTTCCGCCTTCGCCTTCTTCTTCTTCTTCTTCTTCTTCTTCTTCTTACCTTAGCAAATCTAGCCTTGTAGAATAAAAGTCATAGGTACAGAGCAATTAATTGTTTGCTTCATAGTGTACACAACTTCATTAGGAATTCATTAGCTGTGCATCATTAAGTAGGTAAGTGAGAGGAGTGGCCACCTTTTTCAATTTACCTCAATCTCAATCCTTTTGGGAAGTTTAGATTTTGTTTTTTTCTTCTTGCCCTTCATCTTCGCCTTAATTCTCTACAATTTCCTGATACAACGGACGCATCATAGAATAAGTAATCTTCCAAGGAAGAAAATGATTCGGAGCATTATGCAAGAGAATTGTTAAACGGATGCCGAGAATCGCTTGAAAATTGAAATTTTCTTCCTTTGGTAACCCACAAATTCATTGACATGGAAAGGAATTTTTCATTTTAGCCTGCATGCAGACGTCTGAGACGCTTGGGAAAGAGCTCGGCTTCTACCACGGTTCTCAGAGGATTTGTGTGCACTTCTTTCTGCTGCTGTTGCTGCCTGCCAAGTTTCTGATCTGGCATCAGCTTCTTTGCGTTGCGTTCAAATTCTGGAGGTAGTTCATTTCCGTAATTTTTTAGTTTCTTTTGTTGTTGGAGCCGAAGGCGATGGTCGGCTGGGTCCTGATGGAAAGGTTGTACCATTTTATGTTCAGCTTCTACTCTCTTCTGATTTCTCTGTTTGCTTCTTCTTCGTCTTCTTTTTTCACTGTTTGCTCAATAATTTTTTTCAGGCATCTCTTTTCTCTACATCTCAAGGGTTTTTAAATGTAATTCAAATCGTAGGTACCCTATAAATTTCCTACACCGATTTTCTTCTATCTCCTTCGTTTATAATATAATTTAATTTATTGCTGATGAAGACCCATTTATCAGTTTTATTAATTGCTCAAGCGCTTCAAGATTATTGAATAATTTTACTGTGACTTCAAACGATAAGAGTATAATAACGATGTTGAGTATAATTTGTCAATACACAAAAGACCAAATCTTTTAAGAAGTCCTTTAACAGTATGTTGACTTTGATAAATCTTTTAAATTAATTGCATATTTTTAGACTTGCAGTAAAAATTTTATCGCATTATTTCAGGTGTTGCTGGCAAGGAATTTACACGGCATACTTTCAGGCGTTGGGAAAAAATAGCTTCTACTGCATATTTTTCGCTATTAAAGAGGCGAGAATTTTATTGCATTTTTGTAGGTATTGCTGGAGGAAAATTTTGTTTCACAACTTTAGGTGTGAGAGAAGGGAGAGAAGGGATTTTATTGCATAATGTTACGGCGTTGGAAGAGAAATGATTTTATTGCATATCAACCTATCAACTAATAAAAAAGCTCGTAATAAAACTCGTAATAACGTAATATAAACTCAAATGACGTTATAAAATCGTTCTTAAGTTCGAAAGTTACCGGAAGTAGTAACACTTCTGAACCAACAAGAAAGAGATAAAAAGAGTTATGTAATGGACTTCTAAGAATTTCATGATAATAATAGTATTTTTATGAGGAAAAAGATGAAAATTTATTAGCAAAGTAATCTGAATTGATTTACTATTTTTTATTTCCTATATTTTACACATGTTAAGATCTAATGATTGACAACGGGTAAAAATTCTAAATTGAGAAATTGAAAGGGAAAAAATATAAAATATAATATAATATAAATAAAAATATAAAATATATATATCATTTTGTATATATGATTTACAAGATGTCATAAAAAAAATTTAAAATTAATGAAAGTTTCTTTTCAAATGTTTTAGAATGTGTAAGAAATTATAAAAATCAAGAACTGAAACCTCTTCGAATGAATTAATAAAGCAACATAGGTTTCCTACTTTCGACAAGACCCTAAAAAAGACACCGACTAGAACATGTTTGGTCTGCTGTCGTGTTGTTGTTGTTGTTGGTGGTGATTTTACTGCGGTGCACTACATCATGTCTATTGCTAAAGCTATACTGTATCTGATATTTACGATGCAATAAAATAAAGTACCTAAAAATAGGTTACCAAGCGATACCATCACTGACGATGCCAACAAATAATCTACCATTCTCACAGCAATCGGACGCTTGTTACCAGAAACCGCCTGTAGGGTATGTGATAGGTTGGCAATAGCAGCACCTAAAAGTATGCAATTTATTCAAGTCATGCAGTATTTATATCCGTTGCATGAGGACATGCGGAGCAAGCGGCTCGAAAAAGCGATTTACCGTTAACTATTTGTTTAACGTTACTGTATATACAATGCGACGGCGGTCAAAAGTTCAATGCATTGCAACCGGATGTAATTGTGCTTGTATTTGTGTTAGCACTTGTTTGTTCATTTGTGCATTGTGTTGTGTTTGTTCAAAAATCGTTTATGGATTGCTGCTTGCAACATGCGCCATTTGGTAACACTCAACATCGGTTGAAAGGCGTTGCCAAATGTCTTAGTCGTTATTGCAATTATTATTGTAGTTGCTATTGGACTGTTGTTGTTGTTGGGGTTGTTGTTGTTGTTGTTGTTTTCAAATAAAATCGATTGGTAGTGGTGGTGGCGTTGGGAGTTGTCTGAGCACTGAGGTCATCAAGATTGTGCTGTGGTTGGACAAAGAGAGGCATCTCATGAATATTACCTACTTTTAGGCTCCTTTTAAACTCAACACTGTTGCCAGCGCTGTCGCAAATATCTAGTTCGCGTTCGCATGAATTCAGAGCAAAGCAGTAATAATTCATTGACATAAAAGTTGAATAATATTAGCGTAACGCAATGCTCTTTCAGTGCAAATTCATAGTAATAAATTATCAATATTTAAATGAAGTAAATAATAATTACAAAGTAGATAATTTATTGCCATAAAATTTTGTATAATGTTGTCATTTTAGGAGCTAAAAATCTTTGCAGAATCTTAGAAGTTTTGCATTTATGAGACATTTCTCTTGAATTATTGAGGTTTTAATGATGACAATCGAGTCATAAAATGGTAGGAAGCTGTACCATTTTATTCAGAACTAGAGGAATGGTGTACGTGTCAATTATTATTATAATAATTTTTTGCCTTAACTCAAGTCACTTCTGCCTTCATTTTATGAGAGCTCTCAGATACAGAAAAAATTAGGTGTGCGTGCAGGCGCATAATTTTTTTGATAAATGAACGACTCATACATTTTATAGAGCAAAAAGTAAAGGAGAACGCAAAAAACAATTATCCAAAGGAAGAAAGATCTACTATAAAATTAATGAAAATTACAAGCTGCAAAGATATAAATGTATGAAGGTACAGACATGTCTGTAAAGGCGTGTGGTCTTAAATGGTTAACTGACTTCTAAGGCTACTGAATATTAATTTTCTACAATGGGTATGCTCGTATGTATGTACACACTTCTTAACTTAAACTTAGTTATTGATCAAACTTAGAATTTTTTTAATAAATTCTGTACACACGGCAAACAAATAATTATAAGGCTTAAATAAGTAGGCTTAAAAGGCAGCATGATAAAATGACTAAAGTTTGCCATTAGAAAATTTTAGAAAGTTTAACCTGTCCCCCTTCCAGCTTAAAAGACAAAGAACACCTTCTTAATAGCTAATTTTAAAACAATGTCTATACGTTAACGTCTTTTAACGCAACTTCCTTTGCAAAGCCATCCTTGAAAAAGCTAAACTGGCCCATTTTTTATTTTCACTTACGCTCTTTGAGGCTGCCAGTAGAAACAGTACTATCGATATTATAACTAAACTTTTCAGTTTCGAACCAATATTGGCAATAGTGATTCACGAAACATTGTAATTTAGCAAATTTTAAGCTATACTCGTATACGTACCTAAATGGATTTCGCATTCCAAGTATCGATATTATACATACATTGGACTTTCTCACCCATTAACGATTTAATTAAAAAGTGAACTCGTTGCATAATTTTAGGTGGTACGCCCGCATCGTTTTAATGTAATTTGCTTAATGATTTTCCATCGAAAAGCGCATGAAAACCAATTTATTTTTTCTTCGCCGTTTGTTGTTGCTATTAAGCTTACAACGCTTCTCTTCGCACAACCGCATATCTTTCAATTTAAAGTTCAGCAAATAATAAAAGAGGAGCCGATTATTGTGGGCAAAACTGCAAAATAAAAAAGTCAATTTTGTTTTTTAACGCATTTCGCGGATTCGTTAACGCGGAAGCATTGACGCAATGGATCAACATTACATTTTCTCATCTCATCCATTGCGCTCATTCATTTTATAATATATTGTTGTAATAAAATTTAATTCAAGCAGCGATTGCTTGTAGTATTAATTGATTGCTGTTCGTCTTTTCTTCTATTAAAAAGTGATAAAATTATTAATTATAGTGTTTATTTCTGATTATCCTTTACAGTCGCGATAAAAATGGTTCAAAATTTAATATTTATAACTATTTCTATAAAATCATTCTACAATCTCGTAACACATTTTATTGCATACTTTTTATTTCAGGCTTTTTTTTAAACAACTCAAATTATTGGAGGGAGTGGCGCTAATATGACTATCGTATATTGTATAAGGTGCGGCATATAATCCGAAAAAGCGGCTTATCGAGAAAACGGGCTTTTGTAATTTCCTTTCTTTGCCCTTTTTTGGTTTTTTTCTTTTCTTTTTTCCTTTTTTTTTTTTCTTTCCTTCTTTATCCTCCTGAAAAAAAAAATTATTTGCGTTCGTGTGTGTTCGTTTATGCGTGTAATTTTCACATTTTCTTCTACATGCGTAAATTCCGGAAACTCTCCATACATACCAAATTGCGTATTTATTATGGATAACATTTTTCCGCTTGAATGAGCTAATAATACGTTTTTATAGGTTTTGATTGTTAGCTGTTGGTTTTTCTTTGTAGTTCTTTGGTATTTTGTTGATGTAATAAATACCCACAAGGTACAAACAAAAAAAAGGAACAAGCATAAGAGAGATTTTAAATTGAGATTTAATAAAAGTGACGAAAAGATTTCGATATCAGATTGGATTTCGATAAAGTAAGGTTTCTAATACTTCATTATGCTTTTTGATATGTTGTCTGCATTTATTATAGATTCGGTATTTATCTATCTATCTATATATATATCTAATCTAATCTTATTAAACGAGCTAAAATTATATATATATTTGTAGCTTTTTAGGGGTGGAAAACGGCTCTAAGGCTTTCTTTGATATTCACATATTACCGAGATTGAGAGATTGCAAATCGATTGCAATCGAGGTGTTTTTATCTAAAAAATTCATTTTGGTGATTTTTTTCTCTATTAAAGTGGTTAATCAACAAGTGCGTAAATAATTTATTGACATTGTACAAATATTTTTGTTTTGTTTTGTAAAACTTTAAGAAATTTATCAACAGACGTCAATGTTTTCAAGGCAATAATGTTTATAAAAATTCAAAAAATTTTCAAAGTATACAGGCAAAGTGTTTTTCCTTCGCTTAGAAACGATAGAACGGCCCCTTTTTGACTATTCACACTGCAAAGAATCAAACCTCTTTTATTTTTCAAATTTTTCGCCCCATTAAACCTAATTCACAAAACTTGGCCTAATTCATAATTCATAAAACTTACTTCATAGAACTTGGCAACGTTAGGAAAAAAATTCCGAGCAACTGCTCGGGGTCCCAGGTTCTACTATATAATGTTAGGTATATATATCCATAATATATATTTTTATATTTAGCATTAATAATAATTACAAAATTTCAATGCTTTAGAATGAATTATATTTAATTCTTTCTTTCTTTCTTAAACGTTCAATAATTTTTATTATTTCGAATTCCTCATTTTTTATAGGATCTTTTTGGGAAGTTATTTCAAAAGCATTGAAATAATAATAAATTCTAAAATGGTTATAAAATGTCAATGTTTTCGAAAGAATTTTTCCATATCAATGTTGTTAAAAAATAATGCATTCTTTTTATACCCTACACCCGAAGGGATGAGGGTATATTCACTTTGTTCTTCCGTTTGTAACGCATTAAAAGAGGCGTGGCAGGTATAGAAAAGTATATATATTCTGGCTCAGAATCACCTCCTGATTCGATTTAGCCATGTCCGTCCGTCTGTCTGTCTGTCTGTCTGTCTGTAGAAATCACTATTACGTGAGAACGAATAAAGCTATCGCCATGAAATTTGGCACGAATATACTTTGTCATCATAGGCTATTTGGTATTGAAAATCAGGAAAATCGGATTAGTGCCACGCCTACTTTTTATAGAAAATGTGAATTTTCCCATGCTTATAGCTCAATTTCGCAGCTTGTAGAGCGAATTTAAAGCTAAAATTTGATTCCCGAGTCCATCGTCTTAGACTAAAATATATTCTGAAAAATGGGCCTGACACGCCCACTTATATACTATACCATATAATGAGGTGTTTGGTAGGAAAAGCGGTGTCGTAGACGAGTTAATAGATCAAAATTTGCTCCCTGTAAATTTAAAAAAAGTAGGTGTCACCCGCCCACTTTTTATCGCTTCGACAGATGCAGGTGTAGGGTACATGAGCCTCGGCCAGGCCGAAGATAACGCTTTTACTTGTTCATTTTGTCTTTCCAAAATTCTGAATTCCGAAATTTTGAAATGAATTGAATTAAATAAAATAAATTTCTTTCTTTTGCTCTCGTTATATTATTCCTTTCATTTTTTCTGTGATGTTTTAAATAACTCTTAGAGAAAACTTCCAAATAATTATAAAATATCAATACATTTGAATCTTCTCTGAATTGCATTAATTTTTTATTTCCTTTCATGCCCTTCTCTTCACCTACTTTTCACGCCGCGTTTCTTCAATCGTTTCTAACATTCTATTCTATCGTTCTACATAATTACTTTTAATCCTTTAGAATGATTTTCTTTCTCATTTTTCCAAGCGCCTTGAATTCAAATGCATTCTTCTCAATCATGCTTCATAAAATTTTAGTTTTTTATTATTCTTAACGCTTGATGTAATTCAGTTTCTTTCTTCAAAATTGCTATTATTTGTTTAACGAATTCTATAGAGCTGCCAACTCAATTCAACTTCTTGAAACTCTGCTAAAAACTAATAATAATTATTTCATTTGAATGCAATGTCGGTACATTATTTATTTTGTGTTTTTGGTTAAAGCAGTTAGTTTTTTTTAATGCGGTCTTTATTATTATTATTGTTTTTATTATTTTTCTGCCGCACGAATGATTAACTAATGAGTAAACGTGCTTTTTCTCTAGAAATTATTAAATTTAAATTTCAAAAAAAAAAGGTAATTAAAGAGAAAGAAGTCCATGAAATAACAACAAATATAGAGGAAGACTTCGAATAAGAAAATGTCGCTGCTGCGTTTGAAGTTACTTTCGTTAAAGAGTCGTTCAATGAAGAGTCTGTCAATTGTTCGTCTTACGTTGCTGATGATTGCAGTAAAAATTCTCTTCTGTCTCTTTAGCTTTTGAATGAAACTAATCCATGCATTAATCAAAATGCATTTGGCTTAAAAATTGATTTATTTTACATAAAAATTGGTTCAAAGTCAGGCAGCGCCGTTCAGTGAAACTCTGTGTGTCCGGTCGCGTAAAACTATTCGTTCGTGCGCGTCAGTTCTTGCGGCGGTTTAAAAAAACGCCTCAAATCGCTTCGCAGTAGCCGCTGAATGCGCCTGAGTGGTTAAGAAAAAAAAAAAAGCCGGCACTTGACGCACGCGACTATATTTGTTTGAGCGTTGAAAATGATTAACGGTCACAATTTCTGCTGCTGCTGCTGCCGCTACACCATACTTTTTCTATTACTTGTTTTGTTTTTTTCTTCTTTCTTAGTTTTCTTTGTTTTTTCTTCTTTTCCTCTTCTTTGTTAGTGCTTTCGTTTTGCGGAAGTTGGTCAATAAACACATTTTGCTTTCGACAAACATTTTTAATGTTGCGAATTTCTTAATTAATATAATAATTTTTTTAATTGCAAACAAATTATGCGATTAGAAATTAAAGAAATAATTACTGAAAAATAATCAAGAGGTGGCAACATTTTAGGGCGAAAAAGAGCTAATTTGCATAATTGTTGTGTATAATGAAGCACGTTTCATCAAGAGTTATCCTATAAAACATACTTTTATTCTACCCCCCCCCCTCCCCCTGCACCCCTTTCACCCCTTCTCACACATCACTTCAATAATTTCGCCCTTCTTCGACTTACCTTTCAACAAATGCTGCAAAATTATGTCCTTGTGCTCTTCGGAATGCGGCTCACCCAAAACAATCAATAGATAGCAACCGGTTAACGGGCTCGGTGGACCCACCATGACTCCAGCCAAGCTGGATGGACCGCCACCATCAGAACCAGCGGTATCGAGAGGAGGACGTCCTTCAGATGGTGGCAAAGAACCAGGACCAGCAATATCAGTGCCTGCACCGTCATCGTCGTCACCAGCGGCACCATCCCCATCACCATTCACAGCATTGCCAGCGGCATCAGGACGACTACCGCCTTGTTCAGTAGCCAGTTTATTAGCAGCAGTGTCTGCAGCGGCAGCAACAGCTTTACCATTTAATTCCAGCTGCTTGCTAGCATCATCTCCATTAATGGTCAGCACACCATTCAAATGCTCGGGCAATATTACTCTGGCAGCAATGTCGCCTCCATTCGTCGAAGCGGAGCCGGGGCCGTGGTCTTCGCCATTGGCGCCTGCAGCAGCAACGCCCGCAGCAGTTGCTGACACTTGATCGGCCATCACAGTTACAGAGTTACAAAGTAGTTATAATTCAGAATACGTTTTTCGAATAAATGCTTGCTTGAGAGACTGTTGTTTTCGGATTTGTCTTCTTCTGAATTGGTTTTCAGCTAATTGTTTATATTTTTTTACTTAATTGTTAATGTTTTTCGTTTGTTTTGAAACTTTGCAGTTTTCGAAGTTTTAGTTTTTATTTTTGATTTTGGTTTATTGGTTTTTTAAAATCCTTACAGAATTTCTCAGTCTTTTCTTTCACAGAATTCATACAAAACAACAATGACGACAAATAAATTGACGGCTCCGCCGTTAACGTTCAATACGCGCACAGATACCGTTAACGACTGAACTGACTGTTCGTTTGCATAGACCGCAACTAATGTGGCGGTTTCTTCACTTTCTGCTTCTTGCTCTTCGTTTGTCGAATATAGAGAGAGCACGAGCGAGCGAGTTGGCAGCTCTGGCCGCAAACAGATACTTTCGTCGAGTTGGATTGAAGAACAACTTCTTCAACGCTTATGGCCGGTGTCTGCAGAGTGTGACTTCACCGATTGAGTGAGTATATTGCCGACTGACTGATAGACTGATAGACTCACTCACAGACTGTTCGATTGTGTGCTTAACTGACGATTTGACTGACTGCCAGTGTCAGTTGGTTTGAAATGTTCGCCTTCACCGCAACCAAAGTTTTTGCAATAAAAAAGAATTTTGTCTAAATTTGGACTCGTGTGTAACTCACTTCTTAATGTTTTTTACCACTCACTTTCTCTCCTTTTGTCTGCTGTCTGCTGTCACACTCTGTCTCCTTTTCTGCTGTATTACTCTCTTTTTGTCTTCCTCTTTCCTTTACGATCTTCTGATTTTTGTGTATTTTTGGAATCTTCTGCGATTTTTTTTGCAGGGCAAAATATTTTAAGTTTCTTTATAATTATGATATTTTTACTTTTCTTCTTTTCTTTAATTTTTTTTTTAATTTTTTTGTAGTGTTTAAGTCTTGCGGCGCGTTTTACACTTGACTAGTGACACAAAATAATTATAATTTTTGCTTTTATTTTACTTTAATTACTTCTGTTTCTTGTTGCTGCTGCCTCGACTGTTTCTAAGTGTTTCTCTTTAATGCTATTTTTTATTATTTTTTTTTCTTTTTTATGATTTTCTTTCGAATCTAGCGTGTCTGGAGATTTTTATTATTAATATTTTTTTATGTACTGTAAGTGTTGTATCTATGTATTGTATATACTGGGACTTATTACACTTTTTTATTTTTAATATTTTTAGATTTTTGTTTTTTGCTTTATTTTAATTTAAAATTTGATTAACTTTAATATATTTACCTTTTTATGTATATATTATATGCTGAGTTGATATCTCTAATTTATTTAATAATATTTGAGTTAGTAGTTTTGCATAAAATCGTAAAATCTGTAAACAAGAAAAGAGACGTTTTTAGTTATTAAGGATTATTAAAGAAATTTTAAAGGAATACATATACTATAAAACAAATGTAAAATGAATTTATTTTCTGGACTAATACATATGCATATAAAAAAATACAAAAATGTAAAGAAAAGTTGTTATCCCTGTTTAAACTCCTTAAATTATATTAACTTTATACTAATTTAAATATTTTTCGAAACTCTTTCAGAGCATTTAAAATTTTGATTACCCTCCGTCCTATCCAGAAGCACATCCGGAAGAACATATATACTATAAAAGCTTATAAGCTTTATACTATACTAAAAAGCTTATACTAAAAAGTTCAAAACAAAACCTATGGCGTTTTTCAAATATAATTAAAATTAAAGTTTCTGGACTTATAAAATTATCAGAAGTTGTTTTATCATTCTGAAACAGAATACTATGAAGCGGTTCTAGAAGTGCATACTCTGTATGTACTTGGTAATATCAAAAAATATAAATGCACTCTGTTTTGTATAAATTAAACTAAATCTAAATCTAAACTCAGATACTAACCCAAAAAAAAGTTGCCTTGAACTTTTTGAACACTCAGAATGTTATATGAAAACCATACTCTGATAGCTAAAACTTTTCGTAGTCCAGAGGCTTTTGAGACATTTTAAATTATTTTGTATACCTTGTAGAATACTCAGAAGTTCATGTGGAAGTTATGGGCTTGTAGGAGACTCTAAAGTTCTTACCTCATAAGGAAGGTATTGCCTTGTAGAATAATTAGATGTTCCTACCTCATAAGGAAGGTATTGCCTTGTAGAATACTCAGAAGTTCTTACCTTATAAGGTAGCTTTTGCCTTGTAGAATACTTAGAAGCTCCTACCTCATAAGGAAGGTATTGCCTTGTAGAATACTCAGAAGTTTCTATTGACTTGGAGAATACTCAGAAGTTCTTACTTCATAAGAAATGTATTGCCTTGCAGAATACTTAGAAGTTCCTACCTCATAAGGAAGGTATTGCCTTGTAGAATACTCAGAAGTTCTTACCTTATAAGGTAGCTTTTGCCTTGTAGAATACTTAGAAGCTCCTACCTCATAAGGAAGGTATTGCCTTGTAGAATACTCAGAAGTTTCTATTGACTTGGAGAATACTCAGAAGTTCTTACTTCATAAGAAATGTATTGCCTTGCAGAATACTTAGAAGTTCCTACCTCATAAGGAAGGTATTGCCTTGTAGAATACTCAGAAGTTCTTACCTTATAAGGTAGCTTTTGCCTTGTAGAATACTTAGAAGCTCCTACCTCATAAGGAAGGTATTGCCTTGTAGAATACTCAGAAGTTTCTATTGACTTGGAGAATACTCAGAAGTTCTTACTTCATAAGAAATGTATTGCCTTGCAGAATACTTAGAAGTTCTTACCTCATAAGGAAGGTATTGCCTTGTAGAATACTCAGAAGTTCTTACCTTATAAGGTAGCTTTTGCCTTGTAGAATACTTAGAAGCTCCTACCTCATAAGGAAGGTATTGCCTTGTAGAATACTCAGAAGTTTCTATTGACTTGGAGAATACTCAGAAGTTCTTACTTCATAAGAAATGTATTGCCTTGCAGAATACTTAGAAGTTCCTACCTCATAAGGAAGGTATTGCCTTGTAGAATACTCAGAAGTTCTTACCTTATAAGGTAGCTTTTGCCTTGTAGAATACTTAGAAGCTCCTACCTCATAAGGAAGGTATTGCCTTGTAGAATACTCAGAAGTTTCTATTGACTTGGAGAATACTCAGAAGTTCTTACTTCATAAGAAATGTATTGCCTTGCAGAATACTTAGAAGTTCTTACCTCATAAGGAAGGTATTGCCTTGTAGAATACTCAGAAGTTCTTACCTTATAAGGTAGCTTTTGCCTTGTAGAATACTTAGAAGCTCCTACCTCATAAGGAAGGTATTGCCTTGTAGAATACTCAGAAGTTTCTATTGACTTGGAGAATACTCAGAAGTTCTTACTTCATAAGAAATGTATTGCCTTGCAGAATACTTAGAAGTTCCTACCTCATAAGGAAGGTATTGCCTTGTAGAATACTCAAAAGTTTCTATTGCCTTGGAGAATACTCAGAAGTTCCTACCTTATAAGGAAGGTATTGTCTTGTAGAATACTCAGAAGTCATAAAAAAGGTATTGCCTTGTAGGATACTCAGAAGTTCTTACCTCATAAGAAATGTATTGCCTTGCAGAATACTAAGAAGTTCCTACCTCATATTGCCTTGCGGAATAATCAAAAGTTCCTACCTCATAAGGAACGTATTGCCTTGTAGAATACTCAGAAGTCATAAGAAAAGTATTCCCTTGTAGAATACTCAGAGTTCTTACTTCATAAGAAATGTATTGCCTTGCAGAATACTTAGAAGTTCCTACCTCATAAGGAAGGTATTGCCTTGCAGAATAATCAAAAGTTCCTACCTCATAAGGAACGTATTGCCTTGTAGAATACTACTTGGAAGTTCATATGGAGGGCGTTACATTGTAGAATACTTGGAAGTTCATAAGAAGGGTATTGTCTGTTATCAACTTTTTTATAAGTGTGTCATTTAATGACTTCGAGATATACTATTTTTAAGTATCTGATTATTGTACGATATTTAACAAAATTAATGAGTTTTTAAGGAATAACGAATCCTGTTTTAAATTACTGGCAATACCTACTTGCAGTAACGAAATTACTTAGGACGTTTGGGGTTGTCAACGTGCTGTTTTTCCTTACAATTTTCTTTTTTAATTGAGTGAAAAGTACTAAAAGTTTCAACATTTTTAAATTGTTTGCGCGAGTTCTTCTAAACATACTCGTACATATTACATTTTATTATACGAGCATTGAAGTATTCTTTGGTTGTTGTTGTTGTTGTTGTTGTTGTTGGGGTGGTGTTGGCAAAATATTGCACAAGCAGGAAGTTTTCGCTGCATGGAGTAAAGAATGATGAGTCATCATTCTTTTTTTTCAGACTGCTGCAGTTTGGTCTTTGCTCTTGCATGGTCGCGTAGTGATTTTATTGCTTTCCTTGTTTTGACATTTCATACATTTTGACAGCGCGGCTGTTGTGGTGTAAAGTGAATTGAAAGTCGTGTACGTACTATTTGTTGTTGTTGTTGTTGCTAAGCGAAGGGTAATGTGATTTTATTTTTGGCGGAGAACGTGCAAGGATGGGTGGCGGCGACATTAAGTGCGCTACGTATTGGAATCAATGTTTGGCACTGGTTTGTACGCGATTGTGTGTGTGTGTGTGTCTGTTTGTCGCCTTTTGATGGCTCGGAAGGAGTAGACTGAACGAAGAAGTTAGAGAAAGAAATTTATGTAGTTGAAACATTGAAGAGTTGTGCAGCAGTATTTTGTGCAATATTTTGATTGATGATCTTTTGCTATTTTTAAAAGATACATTCGAATTCTACACTTAAAATAAATATCATTTATTTATCATCTATGAAGGTACATATTGCTATTTTCACTTTTTAAATTTTTTTTCTTAGTTTATTTTTTCAAATTTTTATGTTATATACGCGTATATTTACTCTGTTTTCTCTCGAAATTTTTTGAAGCATGAACAAATATTCTGGCCTTTTTAATGTGTTGCGTGTGGCCCAGCAAAGGATTAGTGGGCCTATACCTATGCCAAATGATTGCTTTTTTTTATTAGTCTTGGCAGCTCTGTGGAAAAATTTCCGGCAACTCTGCCAAATGTTGCAAAATTTTATTTCAAGTTTAATATTTACAAAAAATAAAGCAATAACATTTTTTTTTTTGTCTGTACGCCTCATAAATTGTACGGCTCGAAATTGCTAGGCTCCCGATACACACACACACTCGTTGGCTCTACTCAATACTTTTTGTCTACGCCACTCTTTACACTCCACAGTCTTTGCCTCTCGCCTTTACTCTGCACTTTCGATGGCTCGACTTTTCACAGACATCGTCTGCAGAGTTCTCAACTTCATCATTTTTATAGTTGTTTTTTTGTTGTTCATTTGCTCTTATGACTCACGATTCCCGTTTAATACTATAGTATCTTCAAAATATCATACTCTATACGAGCACTATATGTACTCGTAATAATCTACAAAAACGAAAACGACTAAGAAGAGGTCCTCAGAAAAGATTTTTAAAAGCTTTTGAAGTAGACTGAATGACTGCATTCTAGATAATGATTTATTTCTTTGACAGAAAGTAATTTTTCCTTCGAAAGTAAAGGATTTAATGGATAATGCCGATTTCAAATTGACTCGGAAAATTTTTATATTAATCAACTTTTTGTTTTTTGAAAAAAAGCAAAAAGAAGCATGTAAAATAATTTAAAACACTGGATAAGGAATAAATAATGAGAGTCTATGATGGTCTGCTTATGGCATAACAATGGCAATGACAGGAGTATAACGTTATCCTGTTTTACACGGTTTTTTTACAGGATTTTAAAATGACAACGTCCGAAAAAAATAGCTTAATCTTTTTTTTAGTTTTTTTACACGGACAGAAAAATAATAATTTGTTATTTTATTTTAAATTATTCTAAATTCTAAATTACTTTTAATTTTGAAGAGTTGAAAAGTATCTATATCCTTTCAATTTGATTTGAAGGATCCAATTAGTTTCGACAATTGTGCCCGCTTCAGTTTTTTTTTCCTTCAGGATTCTATTTCCATTCTATTACCACTAGCTTTTAAGGTCTCTAGGAAGTTTCTCGTAAACTGTATAAAGCATGGAAATTTCATAATGACTTACATATATTAATTATGAACATCTTAATAAACATTTTTAGGGACACAAAAGCTTTTAAAGTAAGCATTTTTATTCACTTAAATTTATTTTAGTATTTCTTGAATATTTTTGTAAAGGTTTTAGTATATTTTATTTTAGTTTTATTTAGTTTTATTTTTTATTTTATTTTTATACCCTACACCCGAAGGGATGAGGGTATATTCACTTTGTTCTTCCGTTTGTAACGCATTAAAGGAGGCGTGGCAGGTATAGAAAAGTATATATATTCTGGCTCAGAATCACCTCCTGATTCGATTTAGCCATGTCCGTCCGTCCGTCTGTCTGTCTGTCTGTCTGTCTGTCCGTCCGTCCGTCTGTGGAAATCACGATTACAGGAGAACGAATAGAGGTATCGTCATGAAATTTGGCATTAATATTCTTTGTTATCCTACGCTGTTTGGGATTGAAAATGGGGAAAATGGGGACCAGTGCCACGCCAACTGTTTATAGAAAATATGCACTCATCCGTGCTTTTAGCTCAATTTCTTGGCTTGTAGACCAAATTTTCAGGTAAAATTTTATTTCCGAGCTCACCATCTTAGACTAAAATATATTCTCAAAAATGGGCGTGACACGCCCACTTATATACTATACCACCCGGCCACTTTTTATCCCTTCGACAGATGCAGGTGTAGGGTACATGAGCTTCGGCCAGGCCGAAGATAACGCTCTTACTTGTTTTAGTTTTATTTAGTTTTATTTTTTATTTTATTTTTTATTTTAGTATTTTGTGAATATTTTTGCAAAGGTTTTAGTATTTTTTAAAATTTAAGTATGTATTTCATTGAAATTAGTATTAAGTACTTGTATTTCAATTGAAAGTACACTAGAATGCGAACACTCATATATTAAATTAATTTTGAATAGTTAATTAAACAGTTTTCTGGTAACTAAAACTTACATATCTTTAAAGTATCTTAATACATACCCTTTAAAGTTCTCTTCTGGGCCTTTAGAATTTCTATAATTAAGCAGAGTCCTTCTAAGCTTCTTCTCCTTTTAAGTTCTTGTAAAAAAAATTTGCAATATCTAAATCGGTAAAAACCAATCGATGAGGGAACGAACCGCACCCGTTAATGTACCGAATGCAACTACGTTGAAAATAGTTGTAAATTTCAACGAGCAGAGATACTTGGAGTATGCGGAGTATTCGTGTTGAAAGGATCGGTTTGACATACACAAGAAAAGAACACAACGAGCAGAAGAGCACAAACGACTGAACTAACGAGCGAATGTGAGCTCTCGTTTCTTTCTTTCTTTCGTTTGTTTGTGAAAGAACGAACACACGTAGGAACGAACAAACGAAACTTACCGAAGTATGTCCATATTTAAGAAGACAACAATAATTCTTACGAAATACCGACAACAATAGCAACAACTTCAAAATCCAAAAAGCCAAAAAAAAGGAAAAGGACAAAAGAGTAAAAAGAAAAAACAGCCCCTAGCGCTACTGGCAGGCACCCCCACGAAGGTACTACACTCCACTCAGCGCACTTCACAGGGTTGAATTTCGTCTTTTGTTTGTACTACGAGTATGTACAAAATTGTGCTGCGGCAACACTTAGTACGGAGCACGTACAACAAACACACAATTGCATATTTTTGTTGGTCTTCAAGTCAAAGTTCACTTCCGTTCTGTTCGGGCTGCACCGGTTCGAATCAAGCAAGGAGTCCAATTCATTTCTCTGCTCCTGCGGGCTGCCTGTGTGAGTGTGAGTGAAGTATTGGAGCGTATTGGAAGTAAGGAAAATGTTAAGTTTTTGGAAGTTTCGGGCAGACAGACGGATAGGTTGAGAAGAGGACTAAGTAGAGATTGTTGGTGTTTGCTTTAATCGACCAACGCAACGCAACGATTTTCAACCGCAAGCCGACATGAGAGAACGATGAGTAATAAAGAAATCATTCTCGCACGGAAGATATGAAAATTACACCACAAGTAATTTTTTCCATCAACTTCTTTTTCTTGGTTACAGAGGCAGACGATTCAGAAGAACCATTATTTTATCATGTTTTTCATTTTTTGATTATTACACAAATAACTTTTAATTTTTTTGTTGGAATGTGGTAATGAATTAACGCATGTACACGTATTGTACAATATAATTATTACTATAGAAAATTACATATGTTTATTCGTTAAAAGACTATTTATGAGATACGTCTCTCTAACCATCTAATACTACACGATTCTTATATAGGGTGTTCCTTATAAGATGCATCAAAAGGTTAGGGCGTATAAGTTGGGTCGAGACAAGAAAAAAATCGTATTGGGGGTGGCTTATTTCCTCCCGTTTAGGAGATAGAAAAAATTTTTAAAAAAAATTACTTAAAATAAAAAAAAAATTCTCCAAAAGTAACAGAAACACACAGCACTTCTGCTACTGGACTTTGAAAACCAAATATCCTTTGTTTGATTTGTTTTTAGAATTAGGTTCCTGTTTCAAACAGTTTTCGAGAAAATTAATGTCAAAGTTAAAATTTTCAAAAAAATTTGAAAAAAAAATGTTTGGGGCACAATTTAAAAAAAAAAACTGAATAAAAACATCTTTATTTGTCATTGCAAATTTATAAATTCCAAATAAAATAACTCAAGCCGGAAGGATCTACGTCTTGTAGTTTTTGAGAAAATTTAATTTTAGGAAATATGTAGTAGAAAAGTTTTCTCTCTTCACTTTCAACTTTTAAAAGGTATTGCACACATGTCTATTAAAAGTTTATTGGTACTGCATAACATAAATATATTTTAAAATCGCTTTTAAGAAGTGTTGAGCCTTTATAACTTCTCTACTTGGGGAAGAACTTCTTCAGTTCCGAAAATCCAAAATATACTACTATTCTTCATAAGATTAAAAAAGAAGATTGAAGATTAAAAACTATTGAATAATCTAAACCTAGGAAATTTCAAAATAGGCTGTCTTTACATTTCAAACTTAAAAAATTAAAAATAATTCCGTACTTTGAATTATTATCGTCACTACTTAGAGTAAAGTATCATTTACTCTCATTTCTAACTTACATATGTATTACTTATTCAATTCTAAATTGTATTTCCATACTTGAGAAGAGTATTTAGAAGAGTTTCTAAAGATTTTCTTGTTTAGGTTTTCTAAATTTTTAGTTAGGAAGCGTTCACTTTATCCATTTTGATTTTTCAAAACCTGCTACTATACTTTCAAAATATAAGGCTTTCGACAACCCGGCGTCTGAAAAAATGGGTTAAGTGTTCAAATGCGAAGATAATCTAGAAATCGTCATTATGCAGATAATATTGGAGCATATAATAATCTATAGTCATTTAGATCTTTAGACTCGGTATCTATTGATATATAATATCAACGATCCTACATAGATATAATCTAATAATCTAAAGTTCTAAAGATTACTAAAGATTATAGCTTCTAAAGGCCTAAAGATTATTGTATGCTCCAATAATATGCTCTAAAGTATGCTCTAATAGCTCTTTAAGAGCTATTAAAATTAAAAATTACAATGCCAATACATATTTTTAAATTTTTAATAGCACTTTTTTAATATTGCTTTTCTTTAATGCTTATTAAAAGATAAGTTAGGTTAGGTTAGGTCAACTGCCTTTCAATTAAAAATACTTAGTCCAATCATTTGAATTTGCTTTAGAGATACGAGTACATATTTGTTTTTAAAAAAGGTCTCGATTTTATATCTTAATTTTTTTAAAAAGTACTCATTAAATTATTACCAAAATTTGCCACATTAAACGTTATCTAACTATTGATCAAATAACTTTGAAACTAAACAAGTTTTTATAACGTTGTGCAAAATGAAAACCTTTCTTAGTTTGCGAGGTTTATAGTTAAAAGAAGCTTTTTTAAAGCATTAAAAATTTTCTTTTTCACTTTTAAACTTATTTTAGTTATAGTATTTGTTTAATTAAATAATTATTATTTGCAATACCCTTTTTCTTTTTTGTGAATCTTTGCACTTTTTTATTTTTCCTTTTTTTTTTGAACTGAAATGGTTGCTACCGCAAGAAAGCTCGACGAAGACTGAATTTTCCGGACAACTTTACGGCACGATGTGCTCTCAGTTTCTTGCCGCTTATGCAGATTTTGCAGAGCCTTTGCAGCTTCTGCCACTGTATCTTTGCCAATTCCAGGCTGCACAATAAATAGCGGCTTAGTTTTGTTTGCTTTTTTGGCGAAATGCCCGAAAAAGGACCAACCAACCAGCGACTACGTGGGTTGTCAATTAGACCGTCTTCTGCAACGAACAGCTGCTACGGCCGCTATTGCGTTTGCAGACTTTTGCACTGGAAGGATCTGACTTCATCCCTCTTCCAAGAGTTGTGGCCTTTTTTTAAACAAATTTGGAAGTTTGCAAAGACTGCTGCCGCTACTGTTTTTAACGCAACTGTTGTTGTCGCTGAGGCAAATTAAACCATTCCACTCTAGTCCATTCCAGTCCGCTGCATTCCAGTCTAGTCAGCTGCACAAATCCAGTGAAGCTGCAACATTGCAAGAAGTACCTACCACTCGGTCGGTCGGTCGGTCGTGTTAACACAGCACTGCCGTCTGCTGATGGACGGAAGGATGTTAGACGGACGGACGCTTATTGGCGGTGTTGAGGAGTTTTTTTTAACTTCTCGCTTGTACTTACAGCCGGCAGACTCTTGGCAACAACGTCTCAATAAAATGGCATGAGAAATTTAAGCGGATACTTTTTTGAAAATTGGCAATATATGATTATATACAGATATGTGTACGTATGTACTTATGTATGTATATAGTGGAAGTGGTGGAATGAACCAATTCCAATACCGAGGCGACTGCCAGGCCGGCGTCTGAAAGGATGGGTTAGGGGTTAAAACGCGGAGATCATCTAGAAATCGTCATAATGCAGATATTTCGTCATCACTTTGTGCCACTTTTTTCTAGCCTTTGGATTGAACGATTGCATGAGAAAATGCATTTTGGCTTCATATAATATGTAATAAATAATTTTTACATTATATAAAATACATTTTTAAAATAGCATTTTCATTTTATTCAGATAATCAATAACTTAAAGACCGTGAGAATGACATTTTGGCCAAGATTTAGGTAATTTTGGTATATCTACCACTATATCTACCACCATATACACTATTTTCACACCCAAAAACAAAAGTATGGCATTCTGTCACTGACTTTCCGGAGGTGCGGATACAATGGTTCAATGTTCTACCGCCAAGATTACTGCAGTCATTAATATATTTTTTATGATAGTTAGGGCACGCTATTATTCCTTGCCAAATATACCCAAATAATCCCTCCTTATATCATATTTGAGATATTATAAATACCTACAATGAAAAAACTATTGCGAATTATAAGCACATGTGAAAATCCCTGAATAAAATGATATATTATGCATTCCTAGAGAATGAAACGCAATTTGCTCGGTCTGCCGCTTTGGATTTACGCATGCGCAATGTTTAGACGATGTTTAAAACGTATGAAAAATGTGTTGCGAATTATAAGCAATTTTATTAAACATCGCAATTAAACAGAAACAACTGTGTTAAAACCTCTTGAGAATTATATCATATCATTATATCGAGGGGGAAAACCGAATAACCAACGAAATTTTAACAAAGTGATTTCAAATTGATTTCAAAGTGATTAACAAATTCGTTTTGTATTTTGGAACGAATTCTCATACCTTATAAAATTTGAGTTGGAGACAAACTGGACAAAAACAAAGCTAAAGATTTGTTCAATCAAGCAAAATATTCAGAGATATGGAAAACAAAACTAAAAACATCAAAAAATATTGCCTACTAAAATAATGGTTTCACAAGACTTATTTTAAAAAATACGATTACTCTCAACCGTATTTCTTTACTCGTTACATTTCTGACTCTACGTTATAACGTACGAGAATTTCACTACTTCTTTTTTTGTTTTTTTTTTTGTTTTCTTAATAATGTTGAAAAACAATTTTTGGAATGAATTTTAAAGAAATTTGGGTTTAATTGGAGCCTACTTGATTTGGAACAAAAAAAAGAAATTTTTGGATTAATTTAGGACAATGCTTTTAATTTTCTGCGTGAACGTTCGAAGAGTTAACTTTCTATTATGCCTATTTTAATTGGGACTTAAGTTAAATTCCTGGCAGTGTTTAGTTATATTTTCTCGCTCGTTTTATTTCTGACAGATTTTACGTAATGACGTATGTACGAGTAATTAATTAATGTATATAGTTACTAGAAAAAAAATTTTGTAACGATCCCGATACGAATTCTGATGTTGCCTTAAAAATTCCGATTCCTCAAATCAGTTGCATAAATTCGAATTTTTCAAAACTTTTAGTTAGAATGTAAAACACATTTCTATTTGATGAACACAGTAGATTTATTGAAATAGATTTATTCCGTAGATTTATAAAATTAAATTGAATTTACATTCACATCCTACGATTTCGATTCCGATACCTTAAAAATTGCCGATACTTCCGAATTACGATTACGACTCCAGGAATCGGCGCTCGTCCCATCACTAATATTTACAAACGAGTAAATTTTATATCTGACAATTTTACGTAACTCGTTAAATTTCTGACAGATCTTACGCAGTGACATACATATGTTTTATGTGTATAATTTAATGAAGAGAAAAAATACAAAGAAGTCACTTGTTTTCTGAAAATAGAAAGGAATTATATGATTCCAATGACACGAGTTGAAAAGGTTACATCCGTCTATTTAAAAAGTTTAATAACTAAATTTCAATTTTATTATTTAAATTTGTATTGTCGTAACGTAGTGAAAACTGTAATAAAGAGTACGAAATACAAAAATTTGTTTATTTTATGAGTAATAAAAATGGTTAAATGTTCACTTATTTTGTGAAGTACAAAATATTTTAAAGAAAAACGCCGTTTCACTAAATAATTTGTGGCAATCTTCAGTTTGAAAAAAAATATTCATTCATCTCGTCAATGATTAATTATATTAACTTAACTCTATTCCTATTTAATTGTTTTCCTTCCAATTTTTCTTTTTAATTCTTAGTTTTTCGAAAAGTTTTTAAAGGTAGAATTAATTAAAATTTCTATTTAATTCTAAATTTATTGCTATTTTTTAATTTTTATTAAAACAGTTTCTAAAAATATTTAATTAAATATTAATTTCTTTAAAAAAGTTAATAATTCCAAAAATTCTCAATAGCTCAATCTGAGCTTGAAAAAATACTTATTCTTTCCAAAATAACAACTTCCTGCAGAATTACTTAAAAAAGTGGCATTTGTAAAACGTCTTTTTGTTGAAAAAATTTAATTTCCGCAAAAAAATATTCTAGCTATTTTTTAGTTGGAGAAAATATATATTTCTTCAAAATTAACTTCTTGCAAAACTATTTTAAAAAGGCCTTGAGGCAAAATTTCTGGCGTGCATTTTTGTACAACTCTCAGAAGTCAAAAATGTTACCGTAATGACAAAAGTTACACTGAAATAATATTACACAGTATTTTACTTTACCCACCTAACTGGATATATTTATATAATATTGTGGATAATTTTATATCATTATTTTCAATTGTAAAAAATTTAAAAAGTGAATTTTTAAATTATTTCTTTTCAAATTTGAATTTAAGTCAAAGAAGGTTTTGCATTATTTTCTATTATTTAAATACTATTTTATTAAGGAAAGCCGTTATTTTACCCTTAAAATTGCTTTGTGATTTTTGTTTTTCCTTTTCGTGAGTTGAATTTATTTTAGCAAAGTTTCAAGTTTATTTGTGTTATAAAAATTCTTCGTTGACTATTTTTTTTTATTTTCATTTATTTTTTTCATACATTTTTTTGTGTTTTTTATTAATTTACTTTTTTAATTTTTTTTGCAAAAATTATATGTTTTTTGCTTCTCTTTGTGCTTTTTCTTCCGAAGTTTTGTAGTGATTCACACGAAGTCAGACGGTCAACTAAAATTCAAAATATTTCAGAGCTCTGCAGAATGGATCTGATGACAGAGAATTGGCAACAACAACAATCACCAGAAGAAGCAAAATGCTGCAGCGCATGCAGCCTGGAAAAATCATTTGCGAAATTTTTTAAGTATCTTTTTCCAAAACGAATATTCGGCACATTTCCAAAAATAAAGCCATTCAAAACCACAAAATGAACTGGAAACAGACACCAAAAAATTGCCGAAGAATTTTAAAATTTTTTCCACAAAAATTGTCAATCAGAAGAATATAGTGTTATAGTAGACTAAAAGAAGAATAATCAGCAATAAATAATTCGATTGTACCCATAACCACATATTCGTAGTCATAATAAACTTCATTTATACGATATTACAAGCAAATTCACGACTTTTTCATATAATCGTTTAACTCGAATACAAAACAAAACGATTACCAATAAGCTTCTACTTTAAGAAAATATAATCGATGAACCGATAGACCGATCACTCTTATCAATTATTAACACCTATAAAGACACCCACTAATCGTTATAGTCCAAATTAATACAATACATACATGTATTCTTTGTTTTATACGAGTATTGACTCCTTTCCAATATTCATACAGACTTCTACTAATTTTTCTACATTAATTAGTCTCATTTTTGTTTTCTTTTTTGAAAATATAAAAACGAGTGTTTGTCAAACTTTGTCACCATAGCATTGTCTTTGTTTTGATACACGATACAAAAATTAACCTTTTAAGGGTTGTTGCTTAAATTAGACAATTTTAATGAAGACAGGGAGAGATTTTCCCTCCCCAAACAAAAAAACACCCCCTCGAAATCAATAGTTTCTATCCAGAAACTAACTTCGAAGCCCCGCCGAATAACCTGTACGTTATCGCTCTTTTTAGTCTACATATATGTATGTTACAATAAATTAAAGACATAAAAATAGGTATCAATAGTCGAAGGTTGTGGAAAAGACGCTAAAATAAAAAAATGATAGATATTCGTAATAAATAATTGATTAATATTTAATACATAAATTGAAAAATAATAGATCAATGAGTAGAAAATAGACATCCATTTAATAGAGAGTATTTAGGTCTAGGTAATAAAGATTTCGGTTAGACTTCTCTTCTCCGGCTAGACATTGATATTTTTTTAAAAATTGGATCTCAAACTTGAACGAAAAGTGATCTTGTTAAAAGACCTTCCAACGAAGAAAATTATCTTCGCAATAGAAAATCAAAAAATTATAAATCATTTAGAATCCTGGTGGCCAATTTTCCTTCTCCGATTCTATTTTTCTTATTAATGAAGACCAGATTATCTACAAATTCAAATATATGTATATAATAGAGTACTTTATAGAGAATAGCATAGAAAACCAACCTTTTGCATAGAAAGTCCTCGAATCTTGTTACTAAAATATTCCAAATAAATCCTTTAAAATGGAAAACTGATCATCTTAAAAAGTGTTTAGATGATCAGAAGAAGTAAGAAGAATCATCTCAAGAAGAAGATCTATAGAATCTTTAGGAGACCAATCAATCTTCCTAACAAAGATGTTTTTTGCTTAAAAGAAAACTGATGACTTTATACCTTTTAAACCTTTCAGAAAACAATTTTTTAAAACCTATAAAGTAATCGAAAATTATGTGAATAATTTCTGTTGGTTTTTTTTTCAAAAACTTAGTGGCATATCTTTATAACTTAGTAGCGTAGGTATAATTATCAGCTTATTTTTATATTATACTCGTATTGACGAATATAACTAAAATAATTATACCAGCACAAAAGCCGGTATCTCAATTAAAAAACTCCGCCCAAAAGCTTTAAACTTCCTAAAAAATAATAACTCCCTTAAAAGAATATTAATTTCTCATTATATTGCTCTCCTTCCTCAAACTTGATTTTCACGTGTCTTCTTAAACTTTTCTTACTCTCTATCCCTCCTAACCACCTCTCCGCTCTTCACTCTTGTCACACCCTTATCGAACCACCACCCCCAAAAAACAGCTGTTCCATTGCAAGAGAAAAGAATCTTACACATTTTATTCAATTGAGAGGCACAATTCTCTCAAATCTCTTAGCTTACATTCCTCTTTTTTTTATTCAGTTTTTTTTTTATCATAGAAAACATCGCCACTCGCTACGGTTTGAAAGCCACTGCAGTAGAAACCATGACCATCTGTGATGTTTAAATAAAAAAAAAAACATTTTTATCGATTTTTCAGACTGACTGGAGACACAATTTCGAAGGGCTTAGGCAGCAACAACAACATAACAGCCAAGAGAAAACAGCTGCTAATGCACTTCGCTACATTTCGGCTCTTTTCGAGCACACCGAATTGGTATACGAGGAGTATGTATCCGCTCACAAGCGACAATTTACGAATAGCAGCTGGTTATGACAGCGCCAAGGAATGCCAACGAAGAAGAACGAGAAGAAGACCATAGAGGAAGCGAATAAGAGGTTAGGAAAAAAGCTGAACGAATACGCAATAAAATAAGGTACTCGTAACACAAATAGTAGTTAAACTCTAATAAAAATTTAAGAGAGAAAATGTCACAAAGGCAGAAGTGTTGATTTATGGTAACATCCAATTCGAAAAAATGAGTGTTCTAAAATTAGTACTTAATATTTAATAACCTAAATAAAATGACTATTTTTCAAAAAACCGCTTTTAGAAAGCGTTTAAGAAGGTAAGAGAGTACATACTTAAAAACTGAATTAAAGAGATTCGCATTAAGAAATAACTGTATTCTAAGTGTATTAGAAGAAAGTGTACTAAAACAAATAAGAGCGTTATCTTCCTGGCCTGGCCGAAGCTCATATACCCTACACCCGCATCTGTCGAAGTGATAAAAAGTGGGCGGGTGACACCTACTTTTTTTAAATTTACAGGGAGTAAATTTTTTCCTATTAACTCATTTACAACACCGTTTTTCGTACTAAACACCTCATTATATGGTATAGTATATAAGTGGGCGTGTCACGCCCATTTTTTAGTATATATTTTAGTCTAAGATGGTGGACTCGGAAATAAAATTTTAGCTGAAAATTCGGTCTACAAGCTAAGAAATTAAGCTATAAGCACGGATGAGTGCATATTTTCTATAAAAAAAGGCCCCCCCCCCCACTTTCAATACCAAACAGCGTAGGATAACAAAGAATATTCGTACCAAATTTCATGATGATACCTCCATTCGTTCTCCTGTAATAGTGATTTCCACAGACAGACGGACAGACAGACAGACAGACGGACGGACAGGGCTAAATCGACTCAGGAGGTGATTCTGAGCCAGAATATATATACTTTTCTATACCTGCCACGCCTCCTTTAATGCGTTACAAACGGAAGCACAAAGTGAATATACCCTCATCCCTTCGGGTGTAGGGTATAATTACACACGCCTACCTACCTACATAAATTTTACAAATTAAAAACGACAAATAACAGAAATAGTACTAAAGAATGGGACACCAAGGATTAAAGTAGGTATGAAAGGATGGTTAGCAAGTACTAAATAATATTAGAGCCAATGCCACACAAATGTTGTCAGTTTTAAAGTATACTAGTACTAAAATTTCCTGGTTAATTTTTGTTAGTAATAAAATTTAGTACTTCATTCAACATTCTTAAAGAAAAATAAAAATATGAAAGAAGAAAAAAGTACGAACAAGAAAATAAGTAGGTCAGTAAGTACTAAATAATATTAGAGGAAAGCCAATGTCACACAAATATTGTCGGTTTAAAAGCAGGCTAGTACTAAAAGTTTCTGGTTAGTTTTGTTAGTACTAAAATTTAGTACGTCATTAAACATTCTTTTACAATCACGGTAGAAAGGAGAATGATACCTATAAAAGACTACGTTCGCAGATTAGATTAGTATTAAAGAAAAATACAAATATGAAAGAAGAAAAAAGTACGAACAAGTAAAACACCCCGTTAGTGAGGAGCATTGAGGCCAGAGGGGTGGTGGCCAGTAGAAGGATATGAGTTTAGTAAACTCACTAAGCTTGAAGCTCACTCGGCTCAATGTTCTTAAATTGGGTTGAAATATTCGATTTTTAAAACACGAACGACATTCGGTTTTTGTGTCGTTTGTAATTTTTCGGTTTTCGGTTTTTCGATTTTTCCTTTTTCCTACACCATAAGGTCTCGATTGGCCTACTTGATTGATTTTATGATTTTATGCGTGTGTCGTAAATATACTAAGAAACACATACCTTTTTCTTCTATTGGTTGCTGATTCCGCTGCTTTTGCTTCTTTTACAGTTTGAGTTGAAAAAAATTCGGTATGGATGGAGAGACAGAGCAGAAAAGCATTTGAATTAAGCTTTTTCTTAATTCAAAATTGTGTTTTTTTAAGTTTTCTTACTTTTTTTAGGTTTCTGGTTAAAATGTACTCTTTTTGTTGTTTTTTTTTTGTAATTTGCGCTTAAGTTCTAAACAGAAAATGGACAAATTTTGTTTTTATTTATTATTTTAAAGTTTAAGTATTTGCTATTTCGCATTTAATAAGCAAGAAAGCGTTTACTAAAAAGCGGCTACTGTTATATTTTTTTTTAATTTTGCAATATTTTCTTTTTCTATTTAATTCTATTTTAAAAGTTCCAAAAAGTTTCTTTTTTACAACAAAATCGGACTCAAGTATGCAGTCTTAATATTTAATATTAGAGAGTATTATTTAGTAAAAGCGAAAGGAAAAGCTTTTTTATTTGGCAAAATTTTATTTCTAAAGGAATTTTCAAGCCTGGATTTTTTTTGTTATAGTCTTGGCTTGGATTATATCAGCTCGTTTCGGATTGATTTTGTTGAGTTGATGATTAGTTGGCTGTGGTTATTTCTTTGCTTTCGTTTTGCTGAAAAATCACTTTGAAACCGTATAAAACTTTAGACGGATATTGATTTTCTGGTCTTGTCGTGTGTTGTCTTTGTCTAATGGCAAAATGGTTAGAATGAAAAACTTTTTCTTCCTTTTTTCTCCAACAATATCAAAGTCGGTGTAGTGAAAAAACTCTGCAACAACAAAGTTCAAGTCTTTTGTAATTAGTTTTTTCCTTTTTCTATTATTTAGACTTTTATGGAAGAATGTTGTATGGTTTTTTAATTATACTTTTTTAAGGATTTTTTTACAGCTACTTTGGTTGGCTGGCTGGTGATAGTTCTCTATATATATATATTCATATATATATATATAGGTATATGTTGGATATGGAGTATATATATATATATAATGCTGGAATACTGCCACTTTTTAACCGGCTTTTTAAGGATTGCTTCTGGGTAAGCTCACAGTTTGCTTGGTACTGACTAATTTCACAATTGTCTTGACCAACATTGTACCAAAACTTGTTACCTCATTGCAGTAGGAAAAGCTTTTTTCCATTGGGTAAAACAACAACGATTTGCGATGTTTTCTACGCGGTTTTTGTTTCATTCTGAGGGCGTAAGGGTGTTTGTGGAAGGCGCCTGCGTCGTTTTCGAAGATTCTCCATCAATTTTGACAGTCATTTCATTTGGCAGCTGATGTCAGCTGTTCCACATATGACAAGTCATAAGTCACATATGTTTTATAGAAAAGAAAAGGAAAGAAATAGGTGGATGGAGGGGTGGAAAGACATGTGTTTTTTAGAAAGGAAAGAGGGTGAGGAAAATTAAGAGATACTAATTCCCTTTAAAAAGAAATAAACGTGTTTCTTAAGTTTTTAAACATCCTCTTATACAGTTTTTTTAGTTTACTTTAGATAAACTGTAATTAGATAGAGAAAAATAAGATTCCTAAGCCCTTTTCCCAGAGTTGGCCCGTTTTCTCTGAAAATAAATTTGTCTGAAATTATCGAACTGAGTTATTTATTTTAGTTATTATTTTTTATGAAAAGGTTACACCAAACAAAACTAGAAAAATGCAAATGTTTTAAAATAAATATCGAAAAAATATTTCAATCAATTATCAATTTTTTTGGCTCAATTTTTTTTTAGTTTATTATTTGGTTTGCTTTTTTTCTTCTTCTTTTTGGTAATAAAAGTGACCACGGCTACGGCTCTGGCTCTGGCTCTGGCTCTTTATTTGTGTATGGCCAAAAATGTGTCGAAAAAACGTGACCTGTTTGAAATGTTGACGTTACGACTGTGACCATTTTAAGCAGTCTCCTTTCTCCCTTCTCCCTTAGATGTTTTCATCGCTGAAGCGAGCAGTTTTTAATGCTTTCAATTCGTACATAGTCGCATTGTTATTGCCGTTATCGATGGTTGCGGTGGTAGTCTTCTTCTTTTTTATTTGTGATACTATCGATCACACACATGCACGCACAGACACAATGTTTATAATATACTTATTCATATAAAAGGTTCACGGTCTTTAAACTTCCACACTTACGGACACATACGGTGAAGGCAAACGGGCCTATTCACTCGGCTAGAAATTCATTTGTAATATATCGTTAATGAATCAATGACGAAAGCTCATGCATGTGGTTTTCTAAAGATTACGGTTTTGACTCTGTGTAGGGCAAAAGCTTCATGTTACGCCACAAGATTTTAAGATCAATCTTGTTTCTAAGATTGATTGTTTAAGATTGTCTAAGATTTTTTAAGATTTCTCTAAGATCAACTTTCGTTTCATAAAAAATCCGCAACCACCATCGGTCGTCCGCCTTTGTGTCATCGAAGACAATGTAATTATTATTATTAATTAAAACTTATCATCAACGATTTGTATAAACAAGTCAAAGCGATTCATACAGGATGGTGAAATGTCATGCAGGATTCCTGTATGTTTTCTTAAAGATATGAACTACAGAAATTCCATCGAAAACGATCGAATTGTACCGCTTCAATATTTTCCTTTATATTCGAAATATTACTTTAATTTTCATTGTGTGTTAATGTGTGTATGTGTGTATGCTGGTATGTGTTTGTATTTAAAATATGCTTCGTAGTGAATATTTTTAATCATATTTTGGATTGGTTTTTCCATTTTCTTTTTTAATAAATAAATTCGGTGAATTTTTATAATCAATAAATTGTAAATATAAATATGAATATAATCAGTAAACAACAGCGACATTTTTTTTTGTCTACATAGTATGATCGATTTGTTAGATTTATTGTGACAATCCTTTTATCATTTTTCGCAAGCGAAAATTTGTGAAAAATAAGTAGAGTTTAAATTGTTGTTTATTTTTATTCTTTCTAAAACTAAAAAAAAATCACGTGTATAGAAAGGATTTCAACATTTTAAGCGACTCAAGCCATAAGCTCAAAAAACAACAGGAAAAATAACAATAACATTAAGAGAAACAATGCATAACGCCTATGAGAAAATCGGCGAACAAAACAAACAAAAACAACAACAACAACTAAAGGCTTATATGCACGAGGATAAATAAACTCGGCTTTTAGTCTAAATGCGAGTATGTACCCTCCTTGTATGTGTATTTGCTTTGCTCCTGAGTTTTTATTGTTTTTATTTTTCTTTTTTTTGTTTTAAACAATTCACGACTTTAGGCTCAACTCGCGACTTTTAGCTCGGCGGTGACTACACAGCCTTTCAAGTTATTTAACAGCTTTTATGCTACTACACCGCCTTTATCCTTTTTATAGACTACTTTTAGGCTCGTTTGAGTATCAACATTTTAAACCACTTTTAGCGTTTCCTTTGGCATTTCGACCATTATAAATGGCTTTTGTAGGACTTTTTCTTGGATTTTTACGGGTTTCTTTACACATTTTTTATACATTCCTATCTTTTTATATATTTATATACACATTATGCACAAATACAATAAATTTCTTTATTGGCCTCTTCATTCCGTCAACAGTCTTTTGTTTTAATTACGATACAACTATGTATTCGTTACCTAAAGGTACAATAAACAAATATATATTCACACAGCCACTTACCTACCTACTTAACCACATACACTATACTCATACAGGCACAACTAAATTAACCCTGCTACGTACGATATAAAATTAACTGCTTGCACAGCATTAAAAAACCTGTTTTTTTCTTTCCTTTTCTTCTTCATTCTTACAATCCGTTTAAAGTGCTCAACTAAAAAAAAAAGAAAACACCGGCAGCTACGGTAAATGTCAAATGTTGTTATTGCACTCTGTTTGTTGTTGTTGGCGTTACTTGCATTGTGCACCAAGCAGTGCCAGCCAAGATTGTAGTCAGCAGGAAATTAAATTCAGTTGTGCCTTAAAAAAACAAAAAAAAAAAACGGAGAAACAAAATCAAATAAAAGAACATAAACACGAGTAATAAATAAGTTAAAACGAATAATAACGAATAATAATAACAAGTTAAAAAATTAAAAGAAAAATAAAATGAAAAAGAAAAGAGGAAAAAAAAAAAAAAAAGAACATGAAAGAAAAATGAAATGACATGAATGAATGAAAAAGAAAATTGAAAAAAAAATTTTTTTAATTGTACCTACAAATATGCAATAATAATTTCTTCCTCAGCTGACTTTAGTAACCATAGAGTGCTTTATACACGTACATTAGGAAAGCATAGCTTTGGGAGGGAGAGAGGGAGAAAGGTTCTCCAACTTTATCAAATTCTGCAACTATGAGGTTTTTTTTTCGGTTTAATTATGCTTAATAGATATTTTTTTATAAATTTACTATTTTAAATTGATGGAGTAAAATTGACAAAATTATATGAAATCCATTTAAATCAAAATCGATCGAGTCGATCAAGCGATAATCATTCAATCGTCTCTATCGAATCGTCTCTAACAGAATTCAAATTTCTTTTCAAACAAGCGACGTTGCAAAAATCAACGTCGAATAAGCAGCGTGAGCGAAAAGGCATGCGTATAAAAATAACCTCAACTCCTATCGATCGATCGTGTAGTGCGCCGAGTGTTGGCCACCTTCCTCCGACCTCCGATTCCTCCAAAAATAGATATAAAATTTCGTCCAAATTGAAATACAAAACGTGTTCATTTCATTTAATATGTTCTTAAAATACCACAATTTATCCATCCATCAATTAATCAATGAAATCAAATTTAATAATATATAATCCTTCAATATGTTACCTGCCAAAAGCCAGCTCGATGCTGAATACATATTTGTAGGAATATGTAGGAATATGTATGTATGTATCCTACATATTTGTAGGAAAAACCAAGCGAAAAAAGAAAGATTATGTAAACGCAAATACAATTGCACAAACACAATTATAAGTTTGGACATACGAGTATGTATGTACGTATCGTATATTTACTCTTTTAGGCTCTTCGATTACTCCATCATGCATATCCATAATCATACATTTAACATAAACCACAGCCATATACAAATATACTCATATTCATTTCATTTGAGTGCACGTCGGTAAACTCAGTCGGTGTGCCCCTCTCGTCCACCTCTAGGGGCATATCACTCTGTGTTTGCCTTTGAAAATGAGAAGGAAGGAATTTTCTGTAACGAATATTTTATTCTATTACTCAATTAAGAAATCTATTATACCTTTTTTTAGCTGGATTCTTCTTCTAGTTTTTTTCTTAATTTTCAAAATTGCTTTATAACCTTCCCCCCCACACTTTGACTGTTTGACTAACTAACTGACTGACTGAGAGCCTTATGAGAGTCATGGAGGCGTTATGACTTTGCATTGGTTTTTGTTATTGTTTCAAAATGTCGTTCATTCATGCAATCATTCAACTAATCCCTAAATCCTTGTTGGCAATGCTTTCTCTACTCGTTAAGAGATCACAAAAGGATTTACAAAATCATAATATACTCAGAACTGAACTTTGCTTAGCCTGCACTTGAAACAAAAAATGGTTCGCTCTCGAAAAAGTGGTTGACAGTGTCGTAAATAATCTCTATTCGTGGAGGAAAGCGGCTTTTGTGCTTCGGAAAGAATATGAAAATGTCTGCTTGTATTTTTGCAATATTTTCAGTAGTAGCAGTGAAATGATTATTCTTACACAGAGCGAATATAGAAGGATAAATGTAGCGTCTCTTGGGTTTTATAAATAGGTGCTGAGCAGTATTTTGAAGGCATGTAACATGAAAGAACGGTCTAGCTGAGATCTTTCTTGCCTAAAGCCTTGTTTCTATTGACAAAAAGGCCCATCTTCACTACGAATTTTAATATTTCTTCTATAAGACGGTTTACAGATAACTTCAGGAATCTGTTTTCTACCTAAAAAAGCTTTTCTTCTCTCTGTTCTACGTGCATATACCGTGCGTTTGTTTGTAAAATTATTGGAATGAATAAAGTAGCTTTTTTTGTTTTTCAAATATTGCAAATATTGCAAAATATTGCAAATACCAAATATTTCACAATTTTTGGTGCAAGAGTCTAATGTTTTTATTGTTATTTAATTGTAATAAGTCGACAAAAGTTTCGTAAATATCTCTTTATATAAAATATATGGTTATTTTTTAGTATTTTTTTTTTTTTGTTAGTTTCACTGCGCTTTTATCTCCAAGTGTTGTGATGATGAAACAATTCGAAGAGGCTGTGATGTGTGTTTTTCTATGTGTTTGTGTAAATTCTGTGTGTGTGTATCATAAACCGTTTGATTCAATTATTATAATTAAAATGGAATCCTGTAGACACTATGTTACCAGATCTCGCTTGTCATAGAATCCCAAGCGTAATTAAGATTGATATTGGTTTAATATATGTACACACTCTGAAATGCATAATATCGTTAGTAATACATAGTATCGATGTTAACCCTTGTGTCCACAGGTTTTCGAGTAATCCTAACCTTAATATGCGAAAAACACTGTTTTTTCTCTTGAGCTTTGAGGTCAGGTTTGAGGTTATGTTACATAATAAGGTAATATTTCTCCACAAAACTTGTCGGTGGTGTACATACATAATTTATGCTTTAAGTAAGGCTGCAAATTCTTTAACCAAAAATTATTTCAATTGAGAAAATTTTGTTTAATTAAAAGAAATGGGAAAGACAGTCAAAATCCCGAATTACAAAATCCCGAAACGACAAAATCCCGAAAAATTTTAAAATCCCGAAACGACAAAATCCCGATGCGACAAAATCCCGAAACGACAAAATCCCGAAAAATTTTTAATACCGAAATGAGAAATCCCGAAAATCACGAAATAAAATTTAAATTAATGAAGAAATGACATTTAAGTCAAAATTTTTTCCGAAGCGAAGTACGCGCCTACTTGCCTTTCTTTACAATGGCAGAAAAGCAAAGTTGTAATATCGAGAGAATTTTGTTGTCTGAAGGTTATAATCTACAATATGCAAAAAACTTCACATGACCGTGAGGATTCTACTAATTGAGGGTTATGATCCCTGCCGCGGCCGAAGGCCTCCAATACGCGGAAAAACCTGTATGCAAAAACTTCACATGACCGTGAGGATTCTGCTGATTGAGGGTTATGATCCCTGCCGCGGCCGAAGGCCGCTAATACGCGAAAAAACCTGAATGCAAAAAACTTCACATGACCGTGAGGATTCTGCTGATTGACGGTTATGATCCCTGCCGCGGCCGAAGGCCGCCAATACGCGAAAAAACTTGTATGCAAAAAACTTCACATGACCGTGAGGATTCTGCTGATTGAGGGTTATGATCCCTGCCGCAGCCGAAGGCTGCAAATACACGGAAAAACCTGTATGCAAAAAACCTCACATCACCTCAACTCAGAGCCTCCGAGAGGGCTCTGCTAAATTTTTTTAATAATGTTTTTTTTTTATTTTTTAATAATAATTTTAAAGAAGTAAAATAAGAGTAATTTTTTATTACTTTCTTGGAATTGTTTGCTAGTGGTTTTAAAATGTTCAAGAAGATGGAGAATACCGAAAAACGAAAGTTTTGTAATTTCGGGATTTTGTTATTTCGGGATTTTGTCGTTTCGGGATTTTGTCATTTCGGGATTTTGTCGTTCGGGATTTTGTCGTTCGGGATTTTGTCGTTCGGGATTTTGTCTTTCGGGATTTCGTTACCAACCCAAAAGAAATAAATGAAAAAATAATTAATAATGAATATATAAGAAAAATACTTGTATAATCAAAAAAGCAAAAAAGGGCATAACTTTTTTGGAAAAACCTGGAATTCGTTAAGATATATCCAAAGGTACATCATGTTTCGAAAAGCAGCTTCTTCTCCTTCAAACTCGTTTAAATATGGTCGTTTCTTTTCAAAAAATCGATAGTTGAAATTACCGTAATTATTGCAGTTTGGCCTCGATATTTATGACGATGCAATAACAATTTTGCAATTGTGCCAATTTTGTCGGTTTATGTAATAGAATGGATAAATAGAAATTCGAAACTACTGTAATCAAGTTTTTACCTCAAAATATCAAAGAAAATTTTAAAGTTTCATAAATATACAAGAAAAAAAAAAGACTCTATATAGCAAATATAACAAAATTTTAAATATTATACAAGAAAATAAAATGAAAATAATAACCTTGTTACCAACATCTATCACGATTTATTGTTTGCATAACTTTTAGACACTTTTGGACAAAAACACTAAAGTGTTTTTGAAACTTTAGAACAGTATTTGGACAGGGCAGCAACAACAACAACAACAACAATGATGACAGAAATTATCAATAATTACAACAACAACAACTGCAATCATCCTAAAAGAAAAGCAATGTCAAGCTAAGCAAATTATCATGTTTTCTTATCGTTATTGTTTTAACTAACGAGATAAGAAGAAGAAGAATGAGAAGAAGAAAAAGAACAAGAACAGGATATCAAAATTTCAAATTTGAAACTTATGATAATTAAGAAGGATTAAAAACACCGGCTGGCAGGAAAGGAAGGAGGAAGGGAAGGAAAAACGGATGGAAGCAGGGAACGAAGAACGGAAAGAAGCAAGGAAGGAACGAAGGTAAAATTTCGCAAAAAAAAGAAAACGCACACAACAACAACAACAACAATGAAAACAAACCAACTGAAGGAAAAGAATGTAGTTGTCGTTATTAAAATAATGTTTAACGAAATTAATGACGACATTGCGATTTCTTCCCCCCAATTTTAATAAAATGGCATCGGCGATTGATGGTTTTGTTGTTCTAATGCATGCCAATTAATTTTTGTTTCTCACAAACACACACAAACACACACAAAATACGCGCACACAAAACAGAACGACGCATAGAAACACACCAACAAACATTTCTTTTAGAAGTTCCAAAAAAAAAAACAGAAATTATAATTTTAATCGAGAGGAACGAAAGCATTCTGAAAGGATTAAATCGTTCAACAGCAAAAGCAAAAACAAAAGAAGCTGATGCAATAACAGCAACACGAATAACTACAACACAATTATTAACAAGAGAGAACTGATTATAATAGAACAAAGTTGATGATACTGATGACAGGAACAGCAACAATTAAAACAACCACAACAACAACAATTAACTTGGCAACAATATTAAATATCTTTGACAAAGGGAAGAAAGGAAGGAAGGAAGGAAGGAAGGAAGGAAGGAAGAAACGAAAAAGAAAAGACCAGCATAGAAAACCTAAGGAGCATAAGAAATAATTGCCGAAAAATTAACAACAACAATAACGTTAAAGCAAGGAAGCAGGAAGCAGAAGAAGCAGGCCAAATCATCGTCAAAGCAATAACTACAACAACAACAACAACAACAACGCTGCTAGTGACAGCAACTAAAACTCGCACAAAAAACAAAAGGAAACAATAAGAGCCACAACAACAGCAACAACAGCAACAACAGCCTTAGTCGGTGCCATCAAAGGCGCCAAAGAATTTCCCAACTTCGCAAAATTTCAAGCATCATCTGAGCTCACGGTAATTATAAAAGAGCTTAACTTCGGCGTCTTTCTAAACTGCTTCTCTTCCACCTCCTCCGTTTTCAGGTCTCTCGCATTGTAGATAGGGTTGCCAACCACGGTCCAGAATTGGCCTGAATTGTGTAGAAATTGAAATTGTTGTCTAGTATCCAGATTGAAAGTCGAAATGTCTTGATATTTCTGTGGAAGCTATTGACAAATGCCCTCCACACTTCAAAATAGGTCTGTCACGCCCATTAGAGAGCTGCACAAGACGTCTTGAAAGGCTTGAAACAGACAAAGCAACATTTTTGCGTTGCTGCAGTGCTTCCATCTGATTTTGAAACAAGCTGTAACTGTCGGAGGCATATGGTAATGTTGGTAATGTTGTTGGTAATGCACATTTTATTACATTTTAGATGTGTTATTATTACTATGTAATGGATTATCCATTTCGTGTTACGGAAAGTAAAGCCCTGCCGTTGGGCACCACCAAGATCGTGCGATCTGATGGCTTTGGATTTCTTCTTGTGGGGCTACGCGAAAGACCGTATTTATACGAACAATACCTCAACTCTGGAGCATTAAAAGAATGACATACGTCAAGTTATGGCCGAATTATTGCTCGACTTGTGTCAAAAAGTCATCGAAAATTACCTCAAACGGATTGAAGCTGGCAAAAGATCCCGGGGAGGATATTGTTTTTCGCGCATAATGGCAAAGTCGAAGCATCGTACTGAAATAAAAACTCAATCGATATCTGAATATTTAGTGTGTTTTTTTTACTTCACTTCCCGAAAGAGAAAATGGATAAACCTGTATAAAGGTAGACGGACAAGCCTGATCGATGGAGGCTTGTTTAATAATATGTAATAATGAAAAATCGGAATATTGTAAAGTGTATGTTATTACAGTTTTGGGCGGCAGTATATCCAAAAATTGTCTCCGAAAAAGTTGGCAACTCTAATTTTAAACGAATTTAAATGACACTTGTGTTGCCAAAACTTATTTTCCAATTTTACTGATTTTTCAGATTTTCCGACTTCGAAATACGGCAAGTACGTACATCATTTTTATGTACTTGTCATTATTAAGGCTGGTCTGCCACGCCCACTACACTATACGCAAAATAAGACAACTCTGTCTCTGGTTGTAAACCAGTAAACGACAACATTTTGGCCCTAACTTATTTTTTCACAATTTGATTTTTAAAAGCTACCCTCTTTTATGTGCTGGCTTTTTGTTGGGCAATTGCTGTTGCCAACAACCAAAGTGTGTATAGTGGTCATATTCTTGATTTCGATTTTTTTTCCCAGTTGGCTTGCATTTTTTTTTCCTTTGCATTTAGTTGGTTTTAGGGTTGGCTCGTTCGATGTTTGTTGGTGACCGACCGTCACACGACCACTAAACTTCAATAAAATGTATGTACATAGTAAGTTTCTGTTTTGTAAGTTTCTGCATTTAAAAGTGTGTGTGTGTGTGTTTGTGTGCGTGCATTTGTCTGTCCTCAGACTTATGTACACACATAAACATGTATGAAGACTTGCTTGCTCGCTGGCAGACGCGTTGCTGCTGCGGCTGCTGCTGCACTAATGGTCGCCCTAATTTTTTTTCCTTCTACTTTTTTCTGCTTTTAATTTCACTGCACCACGCAATCAGCCGCCGCGGCAATAACAAAGAAAACGTACAAACAACCAACCAACAGCGGCCTCAGCAACAGAAACTACCACAACAACACCAACACCAACGACGCCAACAAACAGCAATAACTACTCAAAGAACATTTCGCTTGGCAACAAACAAAATAGTCCGATGAAAAACTGCACACAAAAACACACACAAACACACGTGTATACACACACCCATGCACTGACTGCACTCGTCTCGTTTGTCCGTTGCACGGTTAAAATGACATTGATTAAAACAGTGACGTAGCTAAATTAAGTTAAAATTCAGCTAAATTTAAATTTACGCTATATTTTTGCTAGATTTTTTTTTAAATGGAAGAACATTTTTTTTTAAATTCGCTCAAATATTTGTTATCTCTAGCAATATAGTATTATATTTTTTAAGTTATTGTTTTCACTTTCTCTCAAACTTCCTCTTCTTACATTAAAAAAGTCCTGTATCGAAAATGTAAAAATTTTAATGCAAATATTTGAAGGGAGATTTCTTGCAAATTTCTCAAATACTCGTATCTTTCAAATTTAAAAAAAAAATATAAATTTCTTAATTTTTAAAATTTGTTTATGTTGCAAAAATGTCTTTTGTAAAATACATTTTTATCTCAAGCAACTTTTCAATCTTTATTAAACCAAGTCTTTTATTTACCGCAAATTCAAAAAATATAACTGTTAACTTCGGCCTGGTCAAGTTTTCTAATAGATAAGGAGAGAGAATGCGAATGACCCCCGCTTTGCGTTTTATTTTCTGGTGATATTTCGACAAAAAATATAGAAAATAACCTAAAAATATTATTGTAAAAAAGCAAAAAAATTTTCGTAATTGTCGAAAAATTTGCTTAATAATTCTCAAAACATGCTATTTCAAATTTACTTTCACGCACTCTTTACGTGTTAAATTCTGAAGCAAATTATTACCTTTTCTTATTATTGTACCAAATCTCCAAATTCTCCAAACGGAATATTCCAAATTTACTCATACACACATTAAATAATGCACTTTTCAGTTGCTGATGCAAACTATTTTATTTTCTCTATATTTTATGAAATTTCTACCCTTCGGAAAAATTTGAAAAAAGCACGCCCCTGAGAAATAACGCCCCGACTACCCATAAATATTTCTATATAAAATACCTTTCCTGTTAGATTTTTGCGGTTCAAATAAAATAGCATGAAAGGACAACAACAACTACAAAAACAACAACAAAAACCACAACAAAAACAGCAAGAAAGGAATATAAATAAAATTTTAAAAAAAATTAAAGGCAAAAATAATTTCCGATGCGAAAGTACGTCTGTATGAAGGAATAAAGAGAGAATAAATTTCAATGTATGGTCTACCTTCTTCCTTCACGAAACTACTACTGCACACACATATACGCATACTCATATACAAAACAAACACACGAACGCCCCTTTCGCATCCCAGCAGAAAAGTCAGCAATGCATTCCTTTTTTCATCCTTTTTTTTAAGACAATAATAACTATTTGAAAAATCTGCGTCATCGTTCTTTGCGAAAAATCAGCCTGAAAGTATGCAAACGTTGTTTCATTTACGGAGTAAAACATAAAACGTAATGTAAAGTTATACATAAAAAGATCGGTAGCACCTTTAAGCAGGTACCAACTCCAAAAAAAGGTGGCATTACCTAGACCAGGGATCGTCAACCTTTCTATGCCTACCACCCACTAAAATATATTAACACTAAGGGCCTCATTTCTAATCAACGAATGAAACGATTCTCAGCTTTAATCGGACAAAAGCCCTACAGCCCACCATTAAAGCTGACACATCCACTAGTGGGCAGCAGGGACTACCAGGGTTGACTGACAAGGCTGACTACCGCTGACTATTACGTCGTTTACTGTCAATGAAATTTCTCTAGAGGGATGCCTTGACTGCTTGCCCTACCGCTTGCTTTTCTCTTTCTGCCTAATGCCACTTGTTTTTTCTTTTACTACAAATAGTTTTTGTACTGAATTTCTTTTATACCTTCTTTACACACACACACACACAGACACACTTTTGTGCCTATTCACTAACAACACGACACTGTATACTTGTACGGTTTAGTAGTGAGGTCCTTTGGTGGGTTTAAAGGGAAGAGAAGAGAAGAGAAGGGATGGGGTTAAGAGTGCAGAGGCGATGTGGTGTGCAGGGAAAATGTAATAAAATTGCATACAGTCAACATGAATAAATACAAAAATGAATTCATATGCTGCAGAAGCTTGAATGGGCCAGAAACGGGCTGAATTATTTTATAGGAATATAATACTATACTCTTGTATTCAATGTGATCAAGATACTCATATCTTTGTCGTCGTCATCGTCGTCGTATGCATGCGATAGTAGTACGTGCAGTATCGACTCATGACGATTATGTACTCCACATGGATACGTACGGAGGAGCTTACGACACCGTAACGTGAGCTCTTCATTGTACACGATTTAGTATTCGATGAATATCTTTTTATGGATTTTTCCACCATCTTTTTTTTGTTTTTATAACAGTTTCCTTTTCGTGTTTTGTGGATGAAAGAGAATGTAGTTTTCTTCAAATTATGAAATTCTTATTATTAAAATGACAAATTTTTGAAATGCGTTATTGCAAACAGACAGAACGATAAACATATAGTTAGATAGATATTCGTTTGAAGCCTTTTAAAGGCTGTAATAATATGATGATTCTTTTGAGAATAATTTATAAGTACATTCTTGTTTTCTGTTTTAAATCGTTTTGAGCTTGAAAATGCGTTCATAACTTTGCTTCCTCTAAATGGATTTTTATAATGCGTTTTTCTCTTAAAAGCAGAAATTTTGAGCTATCATGTTTAAACCTTTTTAAATTATGAAAATCCCTGGGAAATTCTGTAGCTATACGGCTTAACTTGAGGTAAGTAATTGACTGATTAGGTTTTTAAAAACATGGAAAATAGAATTCTGCATTTCTTATCTTCTTGGTAAAGCGCCTACCAAGTAAATATTTGTATTTGTAATAAATAACACCCAAGTCATTATAGTAGACAATGTCTGCTAGGCCTCTTGGTCGCTGTGCCCTCACTCCAACAACAATGATCCAATTTTTTGCCACACAACAAACTTGAGCCGCAGGAAACACCTCAGTGCATTCAAATTTCATAAAATTCCTTGAAATATTGTATATTAATTTTGTAAACATGAAGAAATGACAAGAATATGGCAAGATAAAAAGTGTCGGCTCGAAGGAAATGCAGCAAAGAAACGTATTGAGCAAACGGAAACGGAAACGACAAATATAATGCAGACATCAAAAAAGGGGCTTGTTCAATAAAGTTGTCGAAGAAGAGAAAAGGGGGGAGGGGGGGTCAACTTTTCTTCTTTTTAATAAAATCTTCATCGAAAAACGACTTACCGTTGCGTCTTAGAGTCTCTCTTCTTTGTCAGTGTTAAGACCATGCCGTTGATGAACGGAGCGAGAATATGGATATGGATGAATAATAATAATATAAAATAAGTCTATTCTCTCGGGTCTACACAAGACCAGATAAAACGAAGTAGACATTTTTACGAGACAGAGGCTTTCAGTCTAGACAAGATTCGAAAACGATATAGACATTTTAGACAAAACAAGAACCGTTATAAGACAAAATACGAGAACGAGGCAAGGTTTTTTCAGTCAAGACGAGATGATAAAACGAGCTTGCCCAGAACATGGAACATCTCGCTCGTGCACGCCACTAAATATTGTATACGTGTGTAAAGGGCAGACTACTCTATGCACTATATAGTAAATGTTATACATAAATGATGATGATAATGATGAAAGTAAATTGAGTTACTTCTTCAATAAATTTGTTTGCATTCTTTCGAACTTCCTGGTTTTCTGGAACGACGCCAACATCCATCATTCGCAAATAAACACCATTATGAATGTTGAAGGCAGTCTGGACCAAAACAAAATAAGGATAATGCCGACACCTACAACAACACCGTTATTCAACGTTGCGACCACCATCATCACCATCACCATCTTCTCTTACTCTGAGGAGAGTAACTATAATAACAACAACAACAACAATAACAACAAACCTTCAACAACTGCCGCACCGGTACCAATCTCGTCAACGGAAGCAGTAGAAATGTTCTTGATGTTCGTGCTTCGGCTTCTTCTCCTGGCGCGGGTTTTTTTCGTTCTCTTTCATGTTGCAATTTCAAAAAGTACTCGCTCTCTCTCTCTCTCTCTCTCTCTCTCTCTGTTCAACAAATTTTCTAGTTACCAGAACTTTTTCTAACTTTAAGCAGGTTTCTTTCATGAAGACTTGAAGCGAACTTTATTCAGCTTTGTTTTTTAAAAAAATTACATACACTTTTATAAAATTATTTTATAAAATATATATGCACGTTCATTCATTCATTCATTTCCTCCCTCTCCCGCATGATATTTTTTATTTTTTAAATTACTTTAGGTTTATAATTCAGCTTAAATTTTTCGCTAGTTAAAATTGATAAAATATTAATATTGTTATTAAATTTATAAGTGACAATTGAAAAAAACTTAGAGGTTTTAAATTTTCGTTTTTTTTTAGGACGAAATCTTGCAGGAAGCACCGAATTTTTTCGTTTCATTTCTTCATGCAGAAGGCGTGCGTGCGGATTCAATAATCCAAAAATTTAAACAACATTTTCAATACAATAATTTTAAATATTCTTTCGAATCATGTTTTACTTTTTCTTTTAATTATTTTTTCGTTCTAAATATTTCTATGTTTTTTGTTTAGCGTTCCATTTTAACTCTGCTTTATAGAACTTTTTTCAATCAATAAATTAAAAGTTAACGCCCATTCGGCCTTCTTTGCTTCCTTCGTTTCTTCTCGCTCCCTTTCACCATGATACCTTCGTATCGGCGTCTCGCCGGAAATGCTCTCACAGACTCTCGCAAGTGAATTCATTTAATTAAAAAAAAGCAGAAAAGCGCCATCAATTAGCTGAAACTATGTTGAACAAAAGCACACACAAGCACACTTACACTCTTGTTTTCACATATACACACCCACACTCACACCATCATAACAGCAGCAAGGCACCAACGTTTGAGAGCGTATCATGTCAGACCATCGAGCACTTTAAACGTTTGCCAAAAACAAGAACAAGGACTGGTTACAACAAAAACACAAACCCATACGATTGAAATCATGCCAGGCCGGCCTGCATTCGTTGTCAAGGAAACCACGAAGAAGAAGAAGAAGAAGAAAAAGTAGTACAATATGACGACGATGATGACAATGCAGGTTACTGCAGCAACATGCATTATTGGGTGAAATCGAACATCAATCGCGTGGTCTGGCAGAGTTGAAGATTGAAAAAGATAAAATTTAATGGAATGTCTATAGCAAATGATGTTATTGTAATGTAGGTTTTCGCTGTTGTTGCTGTTATGTGTCAATAAAATCAATTACCAAATCTCGTAATGTGCTAAAAATTACTACATCGGAAATATCTGCGGTAGTTGAGGCTTTCATAATTTAAAGCACAAATCATAAAAATTTCATAATCAGTCGGTAGCGACGTATCAGTGGCGTCTTTGAAGGGTCCATTATGTTTTACTATAATTTATTTTTTATATTTATACAAAAATATATTTTATTATATAAGGAAAATATATTTCCTTATATGTTCATTAATTTCTGCATTTATTTCTTTTAATTATGCAAACTTCCAAAATGTTCGCAATTAAATGACTATTTATTATTAAATTTATCTATTGAATAAATCTGTAGTATTTAATCTGTTAAATAAATCGTAATTAAAATTGTTAGTATTAAAATTATGGTAATTAAAATGATCTAAATCTAAATGATCTAAATTTATTAATTTAAATTATTTTCAGTAAAACTATTTTCATTTTCATTAAAAACTTCGATCCTTATGAAAATATCTTGACGAGTTTGGAATAGTCTCGTAACTGAAAATAGTTTGTTTATATATAAATTCGCCCAAAAAGAGAGACCGATACTTTTTCCCCAACTACGAGTCTCTTTAACTACGAGTCTCTTTAACTCTTCACTTGATAGATCTATCAAGAATATCTTCAATTGATATTTTAACGGTATAAATTATTTTGATAAGAAAAAAAACCTTAATCTCTTTTGGAAGAATACAAAAAAGACAATACTTTCCGTAGAAGAATATAACAAAATAGGCCCATTTTATTGTCTTCGCTGAAAGTAATTACTTCCAAAAAAGTCTCTTAAAAGCATAATTTTTCTGGCATGCAAAATTTTTGCTTCAGAATTGTTGTCACCAGAAAGTATTGTCACTAAAACTTCTTGCAGAAAAAACACAAATAGTTGTGAAAAAATACTTTTGTCACCTAAAATATCAACACAAGCTACTTTTACTAATTTCCACAAGAAAAAAAATGTTCTCACAAAAGTAATACTTACAGCCCATTACAATAAAAAACAAAGCCCATTATAATAAAATAAAATTATTTCAAAACGAGAAAAAGAGAACAAAACTCATTTTGTCACAGTGAAAAAAGAAGAAAATGGAAAATTTAAGAAGGATTTGCTTTTAAGTAGAAACAACAAAACTTTGAACAAAGAAAACGCTGGCAAGTCCTTTGCGCCCCGTCTCGCTGAACGGGAAAAGAGAAGGGGGCGTCGTGAAGGAGAAAGAACATGCCGGAGACAAGATGCTAAGGAGAAAGACTTTTCTCTCTTGGATGTTGTCATCATAGTTGTTGGTGGTGTTGATTTTGGTATTGTCTGGCTTTTAGCTGCTGATTGCTGCTGCATTATTGTCGTTGTTGTTGTTGTCGCTTAAGTTTAAATTTTTATAGTTGTTGTTGTTGTTGATTTTTTAAAATCTTTCTACAGTTGTTGCTTTAGCGAAAAAATACGCATAAGGAAAAAGTTTTCTTGGCTTCGGTGAATGCTGCAATTCAAAATCGGTTGCCGGAAATAAAACTTTAAATTGAATTTTCAAAACGGTAGTATACATACATATGCATATATAAATTAGAATGTATGTATTGAAATAATCTTTCCGTCCGCCTTTAAACAATGCAGTGTAAATACTTTAAACACATTTAGCAAACTTGCCAACGGCAAACTTACGAGTACAGTTTCAATTAAAAAGTGTAAGAAAATCGAGAAATTTCTTTCTGAATTTAAAAGTTACCTTAACTTAATTTTAATTCGTTGATTTTATGAATTTTTTTTTTACTTAATTTTATAATCGGAATAATAAGTAAGAAAATGAAATGGTGAGCAAATTAATTTCAATAAATTAAAGTGTACGGAGCCTCGAAACAAGGCTACACTTTCTTTAAAAATTTATTTTGCCATCGCTTGTTTTTAAAAAAACTGCAAAAACTGAATTCATCAGTTTTATTTTTGTCAAATGTTTTCAATTTTTGCTCTTTGTAGTTTTTTTGATGTTTGTTCATTTTTTTAATTCACTTTTTCTTTATCTTTATCGGTTTTTTGTTTCTTTTTTGTGGTTGCTTGCAGCATGACTTAACGTTACCTCAATTTTCTGTCTTAGCATACACTCCTGATGCAGAAAACCTTTGCAAAATCCTATGGAAAAGCTCTTTCTATGACTACAGGAGAATACGTGAACATTTTTTAATGAGGCGAGGAAGAAAAACTTATTTACTTTTGTCTTTTATCGCCGGGGATTTTGTTTTCCTCCCAATTTTAGCTGATAATTTACATTAACTTTGGCATAATTATAAATCGAAATTTAGTTCATCTCTTGAAGTGTGAATTGAATGAATTCAATTTAAATGGCATTATTAAAAAATGAAATAAAATAAATTTAAAAAACTGGAATTAATATTTTTTTTTTATTTTTAATAAATATTGAATACTTTTACAGTGGCTCAAAAAACTACAAAAAGAAAACGGTAAAAATAAGTCAATGGAAAAAATGGAATTTATATTTTTTTTTATTCTTAATAAATATTGAATACTTTAAAAATGGCTAAAAACTACAAAAAGCCAACCCTAAAAATAAGTCAATCAAATGGTTTTAAAAAAACAAGCTTGAGTGGCGTACCAGCCGCTACGGGCTGCATACAGCTGTTTACGCTTCTGCTGCTGCCGCAGCGCCAATTTTCTCTTCTGCAAAATTCTTTAATACACAATCCACTCAGCCGGAACGAGGTTCTTGTTGTTGGTTGTTGTTGTTGTTGCAGTCATGGTTGTTGCTATAGAAATTGCACATGATGCTGTTGCTGTATTTACGTATGTACAATATATTTCCCAATATCATTGGTGTTGTTGTTGTTGTTTGTGTTAATCTTCAGAAATCTTTGGAAAACTTGCCACTATCCTTCCAACGGAGACCGAATGACTTCACCTCTTCCAACTTCCTGGCTGGCACGTGTCCAGCTATCAATTGCGCAGACGTTCTTCCAACAACAACAACAAAGAATCAATTCTGTTTTAAGTTGTACATACATTTTTTTCCTGACTCTCGACTTTTGATGGCATGCGGTAAATTCTGACTTCCAGTGCAGATAAAACAAAAACAACTACGCATATGGAAGGTTCTCGCTTCTCGGCAATAGATTTTTATTTTCTTTACTCACATTTTTTACTTATTCTTCTTCTTCTTCTTGATGTATGCATTTGTAACACAAGAACAACAACGATAAATTATACAGAAAAGCCGGTAGGTCGGTTGGTTGGTTTTGCAAGCAGCCTCAGGCGAACACACACACAAGCCGCGTATATTTACAAAGTTACAGCATTTTCGATGACCTACAGAGAGAGCAACTTTCAGGAGAGAAAAAGTGTAAAAACTCTCAAATGCAGAGCTCTGGAAAGTGTTTGAACCATATCGAAAACATCGGCAGTAGAAAAAACAACACTGCAGTATGCCATAAATGAAATGTGTATATGTGTGTATTTCGTGTTTGTAGTTGTTGTTGTTTTTTCTCATTTCCTTTTGACTTTTTGCAGAATTTTTTTTCGCAAATAGTTGTACTTTGCAGACAAACGCACATAAGATTCGTCGCGTTATGTGCGCTAATGATGACATAAGTTTGGTTTTCGCGTGTTGTTGTTGTTGCTGCTGTTGATTTTAGTCGCAGAGTTTGTCTTCTTAAAGTGGAATTTATTGTTGGAAATGATAATAATTTCGTTTTCTCTCCCTTAAGCTTTCTCAGTCTTGTTTCTGTTGTTGTGGTTCCTGTTGGTTATTGTTTATTGTCATTTCGTCTACACTAAGAATTATTAAATATCATTACGATTTATTAACAATAAGTAAAAATAAAACAAACAAACGACGATAAGTTATCGTTCCAATAATATTGAAGTAAGCAAAAAATCTAGAAAGCACAACAATGATAATAATCTTATAGTGATAAATATGTTTTAAGAAAGAAATAAAATATTGTAAGTTATTGTTATTATAACGGATATTTAAGTACTTATAGGGGCTTTCAACAAGAGCTGTCATTTTAAATTTCGCGTCATTTATGACCTGTCAACATTCAACTGCCATTGTGATGTCATTTGACAAGTGAGAACCACGAGGTTTTTTCATACGAGTCAATACACCTTCGCACAACAAATTAAAATAGTTAAAATTCACTACAAAAACGTCGCGACACAATTTGTTAAATTCGGCTCTAGTGAATTTAATTAATAAATTCGAGCGTCTCGGATGAAGCAAAGACTACAACTTGCGTTCATCCGGCCAGGTGAAACTGAAAATATCGCTGCTGTCGCTGAGAGTGTGACTAAGGACAGAGGTCTGTTTTTTCGTCTTTTATTTCGGTATGTGACTGTTTGGCCGTATTTCAAGAGAAGTGGACGCTCTGTCGGCAATATTTTTTGCGTGCGATTCCCGTATCGGTTACTTCCCTCGTGCTTGGAAGTCGTCGTATATTATGCCTCAGCATAAATCTGGTAAAAGACATCTTGTAAATAATTATCGTGGTATTGCAAAGCTCAGTGCTCTTTCGAAACTGTTTGAGAAGGTAATTACGGACCAAATAACTCGCTCTGTTTGTTCTTCAATTTCGTCTGTTCAGCATGGTTTTCGTTTGGGGAAATCAACTACAACAAACCTGTGGAATTTGTGTCGGAAACAATTAATAATTTGAGGCAATCTAAGCAGACGGATGTTATTTATACTGATTTTAGTAAAGTTTTTGATGTTGTAAATCATAAGCTTCTTGTTATGAAACGGAAGCTATTTGGATTTCCTGGATCTCTGGTGTTGGATCCAGTCGCATCTTAGAAATCGACTAAAATGGTTGTGTTCAATAATACAGTATCCCAAGAGTTTGATGTGTCTTCAGGAGTTCCTCAAGGGAGCCATTTGGGACCGTTGTTATTCCTCGTTTTTATAAATAATCTTCCAACCGTTATTGTATGGGGAAAGGTGCTTACATAAGTTTGCTGATGTTGTGAAGATATTTTTATCCTATTTACTGGACAGTGATGCATTCTTACTTTAGTCTGATTTGGATTCCATAATTGAATAGTGTAGCATAAATTGCACGGGTCTTAATTTAAAGAAGTGTAAGCCAATTCCCTTTGTTCCGGAATTACACTATTGGTTGTTCGAAACTGGACATAGTGAAGACGGTAAATGATCTGGGAGTGCTTCGAGATCGGAAATTACGCTTCCATAGTCATATAAACGGCGTGACTAGCAGAGCGAAAAGTACATTGGGATTTATAAAGCGATGGACTAAGGAATTTGGTGGCCCCCTATATTACTAAGCCACTGTACACCTCTGTGGTGAGACCGATTCTGGAGTATGCCCCGCCTGTATGGAGCCCAAATTATAGCTGCTACATCTCGCAGATAGAATCAGTTCAAAAGAAATTCTTGCTTTTCTGCCTTCGTAATCTCCACTGGGACGAACGTTAATCGTCGGAATATGCTTAATGCTATTTTCATCGTGATCCGGTGTTACGGATTCCTCATATTTGCTAGCCAACATTCGACTTAATGTCCCTCGTCGTACGTCGAGGCGATATGAGCCTCTTCATATAAGCTTTTGCGGTTCGTCATACCTACAGCATAAGCCTCTTCGGAATGCCGAATGTTCGAATTTTAATACTGTTTATTCTGTAATTAATTATTCTGATTCTGTTTGGTTAGTTAAACGTAAAATTTTAAACTTTTTGTCTAATTCTTGAATCTTTTAATTTTTTTTTAATCAATTACCTATTTGTAAAACTATAAGGCAATGAATGTGCTTAATTTAGTTTAAATTAGTTTAATTTAATTGGCGCAAATGATCTGAACGTTGGTATTCAAACGTCCAGTTAACGTTGCACAGTTTTCGAGATATGAGATAAGAGATGTTGTATGTAAGGCAAGTTTATTAAAACATTCTATCATTTAAACATTACTATTATTAAGCTTCGGAAATTATGATTCAGCCATCTCTTGTTCTTCATTTTGGTCCGTTTCTGGGTAATGCCTGGAAGGTTGAGGCGGTCGTTTGGGCTGAGTGTTAAATGAGGTTTGGGAATGAATTGGGTGCTGAGCATTAAAGTTAGAATAAATATTGGGAATGGCTGAAAAAGAAGTTTGATGATTTTCTGACAATTGAATTTGTAACGCACAATAGCGTTTTCCCAAATTTCCCAATTGTGCTTCATAGAAGACATCGTTTATAATTTTTTCAGCGTGTATAGCTTGTTGTGGCGAAAGGTCTCTCAGTTTTGAGGCCCATACATGTCCAATGTCAGTAAACTTATCTGCAACAGTAGCCGTAGGTCTCTTCAAACGTTTGTCAATCAATGCATCATCACATTTGCTTTTGCGTTTTTTTAATGTTTTATGTGACTTGAAATATGTTTCTGATGCAGAGAAACTTGGTGTAGACGGTAAAGAGACATCAGTAGATTCTGGCTCAGACGAGAGTATTGCAGTGACAGGAAGCTAAAATAAAATAATAAAAAGAATAATAACATTATTCGGGATCCCTGGTAAAAAGTTACTTAGTTATTAATATTTATGTGTTTTATTGCATACATACATATGTATGTATTTGACATGTATTTGTACATGTACGATATTTAATTGCATGTGACGGCCGGTTTAGACTTTACTGCAGGAGAAAGTCACCAAGATCGCACGATCTGATGGCTTTGGATTTCTTCTTGTGGGGCTACGCGAAATACCGTATTTATGCGAACAATCCCTTAATTTTGGAGCATTTAAAGAATGACATACGTCAAGTTAGGGCCGAATTATTGCCCAACTTGTGTCAAAAAGCCATCGAAAGTTTCCTCAAAAGGATTGAGGCCTGCAAAAGGTCCCGTGGAGGACACTAACGATATTTTTTTTCACGCATAATAGCAAAGTCCACAAGTTGACGTTAATAATTGCCTGCATTTGATGTCATGTCGTTACACGAGCTGAAGAACACACAGCTAGATAGATGATATGACGGCTTTTAGATGATATTAAAAAAAAGATTCAATCGATATCTGAATATTTAGTGTGCTTTTTTTTAATTAACTTTCCGAAAGAGAAAATGGATAACCCGTATATGCCCTCAATTATGACAGCTTTCTAAGACACAAAACCAAAAAAAAATCTTTAATGTGTTATTTCGCGTTACATTTCTTTAAATTATTATAATCTGAAATAAATCTTATGAATTGGTAAACATTTAAAGAGACATTGTTTTTACTAAAAAGTTTTCCAAAAAAAATAACCTTTCGTTTGGAATTTTTTTTGGCGTTTTTTGTAGAATTTATAAAGAAATTTGGGATCAGAAAAAAAATTATATCACGTAATTTTTAAAGAAATTGCGACCAAAATCTTTTTCCAAATTTTTTCAAAAACTTCAAATTTTACATTATTATTTCAGAAGCATATTAAGAAGAGCAATCTTCGGTTTTTAAAAACAGGAAATAGAAATTATGTGTTTCCGTTATCTTCTGAGATTCTTTTTGTACTCGTTTTTAAAAAATTCCCTCTAGGGCCTAAACAGAGGAGGTAAATTGACCTCCCTTCGTAAATTGACTAACAGCTCAGAACAACACGCCTTTTTAAGTTCAATTGAACGTTTCAACAATATTCAGAGTTTATAATATAATTAGAAAGTACTATTTCCATTAGTATTATACTCACCTGGATTTCTTCAATATTACATTTCGAATTTCTAGGAAATTCCTGGTCCTGTAGGAAACTTAATAACTCATAGTACCATAAACGTGGCACATAAATTTCTTCTGCATGCTCAGCCGACCTCTCAGATTCAATTACTTTTTTTAACTCCTTTCTGTAGCAGGTACGTATTGAATTTATTTTTTTAACCACGCTCTCCCTGTCGGCCTGTTTGTCAATTGTTTTCAACTTTTTAATTAGAACATCATATGCCCGCGATTTTGCCGCGCGGTCACTGTATTCTTGGCTTTTTACTCTCCATAAACATGGAAATGATTTATATATTTCTATAAACTCACGCAGAAATTCATTTTCTTTTTTCGCCATTCTGAAGCATCAGCACGCACTTGCAAATAAATGTTACTTTTTCTTAATTCTCAAACAAATATGTACAGATATGTACATAACATCAGCTGGCACTGAGTTAATTTTTTGACTTGTCGTTTGAGCGTCGTTTACACGTGCAGCGAGAACACCAACCTCATTGAAATTCTCTAGCAGAACCAATTTTACTCGAAACTCCAACATTTCAATTTGCGCCAACTTCATGCTACGTTTACATGCAACGATTTACTCGCGTCAACTGACATATACATACATGGCAATTGATTGAGCGTGAAAGTGAATTGTGTTTCTCACCATTTGCTGACGCAATAAGTTTTTGCGATACTGTAGCCGTCTCTATCTGTTTATATGAATGGTTTTAGCTCATTATCTCTGACACCAGCGGCATTTATTGGTTAAGCAAACGTGTTTTTATTTTGGTGATATCTAATCGTAATCTAAATACAATGTGCAAAAAACAGTTTCTTGATTAAAGTTTTTACGTATTAATTAATTGTTTTTTTAATTTCTTGGGCTCGGCAATTTTTCTATTTATCTTGGGGTTAAACTCTAGCCACCAACTCTAAATTTTTCTACCATCTTCATTACAATCCATTGCCTATTTTGTTTTTTACAACTCATGTCGCTTCTCGCAATTTCTTTCTTTCTTCTGTTAGGCATGGTTTACACGCTCATGTAATTTGCGCCAGCTGATTTGTACAGACAATCCGTGCAGAGGTTGGACTCAAGGCTAGGCAGAGGTTGGTTTGCACATGCAAGTAAATACACCAACCTCATGCAAATTTTGTAGCAGAACAGATGTTACTCTAGCCTAATTCTTTTACTTGCGCCATTTTCATGCCTTTGTTTACAGGCAACTCTGGGCTGAAGTCTGGGCTAAATACACTTTGGCGGTTTCAGGATGACTCAGGCTTATTTGGAAGAGTAGGGAATGACCTACAAAGAACAAAATTAGCCATATAATATTCCACAGCATCAGACAGTAAGACAGATAAAAAAGAGATAAATCCAAGTACATATGTATATATTTTCAGTTAAGAAAATATTCAGCGCTGGCTAGCATTATTATTTGGAATTATTATGGAATCTTTTCAAACAAAACGGCATTTTCAAATTAAACAAACGGTAAAGAATTTAAAGTGGCCTGAGCTTGAAGTAGGTACTTTAAATTTTAAGAAATATATAAAAACTGCTTTCATTAACATCAAATTAAATAAAATTCAGCCGGCGGCAATATAAATTCAAATATGTAGTTCGAAACAAAAAATTCCTTACATACAAATCATTTGCCATTTCTTCTTCTTCTTCATCTGGTCGAGTATTTCAATTCAGAGCATTTCAAGTGCAGCCAAGAATCGCTTACAAGCAAATCAAACAACTACAACAACAACTACTACCACTATCGTAAAATCAACAACCCCAACTATAAAAACAACTACCAGAAGAAGAAGAAGAAGGCGCATAAAATATGAGAAAAATCACTGCAAATCTGTGCAAATTATTACTATGAAGAGTATGAGATGAATGATATGCGAGTATCTTGAGTTGACAATTGAGAAGCGACAGAAGGATCATGCAGAGAAGCCAAAGCTTTTTACGACATGCGATTTGCACAGTCATATAAATACATATACCCACACAAGTAGGCACATCCACCCACACTCTAACACACCAGCAAACACACTTTATATGAGGAAAAAACTGAAAGGAATAACCACTATTCATAAAAAAAATTGATTTATATACTGAAAATATCGGAAAAATCAAATAGAAAAAGAAGAAGACAAAAAAACCGATAAGAAAGAAAATAATATGAAGGGGTGAAAATAATGAGAATAAGCAGTACAAACATAAGAAAAAGTAGCTTAAGATTATTCTGATAGCTCTTCAAAAATATACACTGATTCAGCATAATTCAAGGCTGAAAAAGCAGTGGTGTTGCCACCCAGAGCGCGTTGTTAAGCAGCAGACTTTAGCCGAGCTGTTTAGCGAAGAAATATACGTGAGAGAGAGATCGCCATAGAATATACTCGTACTTGAAGAAATAAAAAATACAAAAAAAGCTAAGATTAAAAAACGTAACGTAAACAACTGGTTCGTGAGTCTGGTAGCAAACAAGTAAAAATTTAAGGTAGGTCAAAGGTTAAATGCTGAACTCCCTTCATCAACTTCTTCTCGTTTGGATCCACAAGCAGTATCAAGGTTGCGTATACATATATTAACGCAAAAAATCTCTTTAATGCCTTAAATTTGTATAAAATTGGTGAAGAAGTTAAATATTATTCAAATTTCGTGTTACACATAAATCATTATGAATAACTTTAAAGCATTTAGGGCATCAAATTGTTAAAAAAAATCTGCATATGATTTACGATGTTCGCCCTTGTATCTTTAGTTAATATTCATATTGAATATTTTTGCTCTCTCTCTACTCCATTTTCATTATTCCTCCTTCTCGCCACCTTCTCCATTTTTTTGGCCACTGAAAGAAGCTTAAGTTCATACGCTTTTGTGAACAGCAAAATAACAACAACCACCATAATAACGACAACTGCTTTTGACCATTATTAGCCTATAAAATTTTTTTGCTATCCAACTTTATCGTTTCCCAACCACCATGTCTTCTCTGCCACCGGCTTCTCATCTTAAGCCCAGTCCACTTGGTCCTTCTTCTCCTCCTCCTTCCGTCTCCTCTCCGTTTTCTTCTCTTCCTCCTGCTTCAAATTTGCCGGACCACCAGAACTACCCGACATAAATTTTATCTTACTGCGCCTTTCGTTTTTGTGTCACGAAATGAGTAAATCATTATTTTGTTGGATTGCTTCTTGCTTTCGGGTAGTCCTCACTCACTTCAACTGCACAAGTTCCAATGCAGCGACTTCAAGAAGGGCGCTTGAGGCTGCTTTGAATTGTGTGATTTTGACTTTGTGGCATTACTTGGCCTCAGTCCCCACAGATACGAACCAGTCGCTAACATTTAGCTGATAGCGTGCTTGCACTGTTGCACTGCCTTAATTTTACCCCCCCCCCCTTTATCGTCCTTTTTGCCTATCGTTTTTTTCAATTCAAAGCTTTTGCTTTTCCACTTCATTGTTGTTGTTATTATTTGTAATATCATCACATCGTAGTTGTAGCCGCATTGTTGCAAACCGCATTGAAATTCACTGAAGCAAGTACCGCAGTTTAAGTGTCCTCGTTTGACTCCTGCTTCAATTTCAAGGCATATCAATTTAAAGAGACTTCAGTGGAAAGTGGAAACGGAAGTGGATCCGCCACCGCTTCGCAAAGACTTCCTTTACGATAATGTTACACTTTGAGTAAAGTGGAAAAAACAAAGCCTTAAAATTTAAATAAAAATTATTATATTTACAAAAAATGTAGTTTGTAGTTACTATAGTTTTATTTTTTTTTTGTACTTATACTTTTTTATGGTGTGCAATACTCGTAAGTTTAGGATTATATGCAATATATACGATTATACTATATGCATACGAGTATGTAGTACTGATCGTGTGTAAAACTGGAAGTTTTTCATGAAACTATTTTCTTTTACAATATAATATTTTCCAATATGATTTTTCTAGATGATATTTTGCCATTCGCCACTGCACAAACTTATTATGGCTTCTAGCAATCGCCGAACAAGTATTGAGCGATTTTAAAATTGCTATTTAAATTGTTGTAATTTTATTGTATGATTACTGATATTTAAATTATAATCATGATCAATGATGACCTATTTCCGGCTATTTTTCCCTCATGTTTCAAAAATTTTATAAATTTTGTATGCAATTTTTTGCATTTTTTTTCAATTTAAGTAGAGGAGAGGAGAGTTCAATTCTCCTAGAGGAGAAGTTTCGACCTCTAGGTTTGATTTTTCTGCAAAAAATTGTTTGGAACATTTTTGAAACTTACCAAAATCACGTTCTAATGAACGTTCTCATGACGTTCTAATGAACGTGAGACATTTTTGGCTCAGTTGTGTGTGTGTGTGTTGTGTGTGTGTGTGTTGTGTGTGTGTGTGTGTGTGTGTGTGTGTGTGTGTGTGTGTGTGTGTGTGTGTGTGTGTGTGTGTGTGTGTGTGTGTGTGTGTGTGTGTGTGTGTGTGTGTGTGTGTGTGTGTGTGTGTGTGTGTGTGTGTGTGTGTGTGTGTATGTATATTTACGTACATACTTATAATATCTTTACTAAATGTACCACTAATAGCAAGCAATTGAAGATGACAAGCCGTGCATTTTCACCAACTACCCTGACGACTTTTACTCTCTTTCATTTATTTCAAGGACAAGTGTCATAACGTGCATGCTAGCTCTACATACACACTTACGAAAGCCAAACTATAAAAAAATACACACCAAAATATATAGATTTATTTTATAAAAATAACCATAAGGGTAACGTTGCTTTTAAACAGTTTTCAACGAAATTTTTTTTTGTAAAAATATAACAAAAATATTGCAATTGAACGATTTTATTTCTGTATAGCAGTTAACATTTCAATGGTGAAAGTAAGTACTTCAGTATTGAATGCAAAAGAAGGTTTTGAAGGATTTGAAAAGAAAAGAGATTGAAAATGCAGATTTTCTTGATATAAAGAAAAAGTTCTCTTATGTAAGAGAAATTTTTTAAGTTTTGGATTAAATTTTTCGGGAACACATTTCAATATTTCCAGAGTGCTTCTGTGTGAGTGGCCTAAGAGCGCAGACAAGGATTAAATCCCTAAATAATTCTAATACTTACTTACGGTTACCAAAGTTTTTCTGCGTCTAGAGTACCTCAATCCTTAATACGTCGAACATTTAAAATCCTTATACAGTAGAACATTTATATAGTAAGTAGCTGTCCGGTACTGGCAGGCAAAATGACTTATGTAGTTACTAGAGCCGTGCACAAGCCGTTTTAAAACCACTTTCAAAACACACAACGTTTTATCAGTAAAAATTGATAAAACATTTCAGATTTGCACTTATAGCCTTTATTGCTTGTGCTCTGCTGGAAACAAAAACAAAATTGTCAGACGAAAATGACACAACAGTTTTAATGCCAACAATTGCTAAATAGATATAAGAGAGGATACACACACGGAATGCACATACATATTAAATACATACATACGTTCAGCCGTCTCCTAGGCTTTTAGTTAGAAAAAAAGCATTGCGTGCCTCTCCCTTTTTTTCGTTTCTTTTTTTTTGTCGTTTTTCTCGAAAATGTGGCAGAACATTTTTTCATTGTTTTCAATCGTTGTTCGGGGCCACAATTTGTGGACCATTTACAACAAAAACAAAGTAAGAAAAAGACGATAATTACATGGAAAAATAGTAAGAAAAAGACGATAATTACATGGAAAAATAGATAAGAATGGTTTTTGAGTTTGAGCGGAGAAAAAGAGGGGATGTTTTTTCTTCGTAATTTCTTAATTAGTTTTCAGACGCTTCTGGTGATAACAAAGCACCATCGACGGAGTGGCGAGCGGCGCAAATGCTTGCCTTGCGTTCCTTTGGAGTTCGAGCGGAGGGAAAGAGGGTGAGTTGTTTGCGTTTCTTTCGTTCCTTTGGAGATTAAGCGGAAGGAACGAGAGAGAAATGCATCAACATTAAAACAGCAACTGCAAATTTTCGAACAAGCAGTAAAAATGAATGTCGGTCGGGTAAAGGCACCACAACAGTTGCTGTTTATTGCGATTTTCATACGGCAGTCACAAAACAGCAGTCGTGCCGATTTGTGCCTAGCTGTCTTCAAAACGGCTTGTGCACAGCTCTAGTAGTTACATTAGAGCTGTGCACAAGCACAGCTTGTGAAAGTGGTTTTAAAACGGCTTGTGCACAGCTCTAATGTACATATATCCAGAATTGTAATTTTATTGACAGTGAATTGGAGGATCCCAGATTCTGGAAGATACTTGAATTGACACGTAATCTGGTTATAAAAAGAGATATAAAATTAATTCCATTTTGGCTCCGACGTATACACTCTAGGGATAAGTGTTGAGGGGGAGAGGGGGGAGGGGGGAGTGTTGAAGGGGAGAGGGGGGAGGGGGGAGGGGGAAATATTATTTTGGAAAAACTTATTTTAAGTAATAAAAAAGTAGGAATAATAATTAAATAATACTTTAAATATTGTAATTAAAGTCGGTAAATGTTTAAAGTTTGACTGCTTCTATGAATTTTCAATAAATAATTTATTAATTTTTGCATTTATTTCTTTTCATTATATCAGAACCATAAAATTTGACTGCTGAAATTGATTTGGACCCCTAAAAGGGGGGATAAATTTGAACCCCGAAACCCCAACTTATTTATGCATAAAGCGGTATTATTGTTTTTATGTTGTACTCGTATTTGTTTTTTCTGCTCAGCAACGCGAATATGAAAGACAGAAATAACCTAGCAAAGAGACTGGTGTGAAGTTAGCACTTTTTTTTGGAGAATCGTTTTTCAGAGACGTTTGTTGGAGACTTCGATTGGAGAGAAATAGGGTTACCATATAATTGTCAAATATCATTTCCAATATGAGGTAAGAAAAGCATTGACACGAACCTTTTGGTTTAGATATTTTTCTGATTAATGGAGTTTCTGATTAATGGTTGTGTGCTTAGGATTATTGCAATAGGTTTACAACTGTTGCTTGTTGTTCGTCAATACCTTCTGGAAGAAAAACAACAAGAAACCGTTGTAAATCTATTGCAATAATTTTAAGTGCACAAACTGTTTGAAAGTAACGCTACGTCACTCGGCGTTTACCTCGTTACAAGAGTTGCAATAGAGCTCCAGCACTTTTGATTTTTAAAAAAAATCTTGGATGATTTTTTACCAAAATAAATTTTATAGCGTAGAGAAGGCTTTCAGCTAATACCCTGTATACATCCTCTAGAGTGCCGTTTTACTTTCAGCCAGATATTAATTTTTTTCTTTTGGCTATATTTCCACTTTGGAGAAAATATGCTCCAGCACTTTTTGATTTTAAAGAAAAATCTTGGATGATTTTTTACTAAAATTAATTTTATAGCGTAGAGAAGGCTTCCAGCTAATACCCTGTATACATCCTCTAGAGTGCCGTTTTACTTTCAGCCAGATATTAATTTTTTTCTTTTGGCTATATTTCCACTTTGGGGAAAATATGCTCCAGCACTTTTTGATTTTAAAGAAAAATCTTGGATGATTTTTTACTAAAATTAATTTTATAGCGTAGAGAAGGCTTCCAGCTAATACCCTGTATACATCCTCTAGAGTGCCGTTTTACTTTCAGCCAGATATTAATTTTTTTCTTTTGGCTATATTTCCACTTTGGACAAAATATGCTCCAGCACTTTTTGATTTTAAAGAAAAATCTTGGATGATTTTTTACTAAAATTAATTTTATAGCGTAGAGAAGGCTTCCAGCTATTACCCTGCATACATCCTCTAGAGTGCCGTTTTACTTTCAGCCAGATATTAATTTTTTTCTTTTGGCTATATTTCCACTTTGGAGAAAATATGCTCCAGCACTTTTTGATTTTAAAGAAAAATCTTGGATGATTTTTTACTAAAATTAATTTTATAGCGTAGAGAAGGCTTCCAGCTAATACCCTGCATACATCGTCTAGAGTGCCGTTTTACTTTCAGCCAGATATTAATTTTTTTCTTTTGGCTATATTTCCACTTTGGAGAAAATATGCTCCAGCACTTTTTGATTTTAAAGAAAAATCTTGGATGATTTTTTACTAAAATTAATTTTATAGCGTAGAGAAGGCTTCCAGCTAATACTCTGTATACATCCTCTAGAGTGCCGTTTTACTTTAAGCCAGATATTAATTTTTTTCTTTTGGCTATATTTCTTTTTTGGAGAAAATATGCTCCAGCACTTTTTGATTTTAAAGAAAAATCTTGGATGATTTTTTACTAAAATAAATTTTATAGCGTAGAGAAGGCTTCCAGCTAACACCCTGTATACATCCTCTAGAGTGCCGTTTTACTTTAAGCCATATATTAATTTTTTTCTTTTGGCTATATTTCCTCTTTGGAAAAAATATGCTCCAGCACTTTTTGATTTTAAAGAAAAATATTGGATTATATTTTACTAAAATAAATTTTATAGCGTAGAGAAGGCTTTCAGCTAATACCCTGTATACATCCTCTAGAGTGCCGTTTTACTTTAAGCCAGATATTCATTTTTTTCTTTTGGCTATATTTCCTCTTTGGAGAAATTATGCTCCAGCACTTTTTGATTTTAAAGAAAAATCTTGGATGATTTTTTACTAAAATAAATTTTATAGCGTAGAGAAGGCTTCCAGCTAACACCCTGTATACATCCTCTAGAGTGCCGTTTTGCTTTAAGCCAGATATTCATTTTGGATGTATACAGGATGTATACAGAGTATTAGCTGGAAGCCTTCTCTACGCTATAAAATTAATTTTAGTAAAAAATCATCCAAGATTTTTCTTTAAAATCAAAAAGTGCTGGAGCATAATTTTTCCAAAGAGGAAATATAACCAAAAGAAAAAAAAAGAGCATAATTTTAGGCGATTTTCTTACTTCATATTGGAAATTATGAAGGATATGTGGCAACCCTATTTCTTTTCAATCGAAGTCTCCAACAAACGTCTCTGAAAAACGATTCTCCAAAAAAAAGTGCTAACTTCACACCAGTAGCAAAGAGAGACTCCACACGAAGTGGCATCGTCTCTCATTGCTGGCTTGAGAAACCTATTGACAACATTACCAAGCGAGGAGATTTTTATGACACAATGTGGTTGGTTGCACGCGCTTGCATTTTATAGTTACAGTGGAACCTCGGTATACGTCTGCTTTAGAATACGTCAAATTCGGAATACGTTCTGTTTTGACGACAAAATATACGACTCGGTATACGACTTTATTTCGGTATACAACTAAATTTGCGAACATTTATTATATTACTTTTGTTCATATGCGCCATCTATGAAAAAGTAGCACTATGACATATTTGACTATGACTTCAATTGGAAGAGATTTGTTTTACTTCTACAGGTCATATCTGTGAATAACAAAAGACCAAAACAGTTTTTGACGACGACGACGAAAGTGAGGTTGTGAGCTGTTTTTTTTAGTAATGAATTCCAATAAGGAAAATGAAAAAAACAGAAAACTAAAAAAATTACTAGAATCACAATGGAATTGAAAAAAGACATTGTTTTGTATTGCCTGAATGGATGGAAAAAATTTTTGCAGAAAAACACCACCCAAGCAAACTTAAACAAAGTCCAAACAAATCTCAATAGCATCGCTGGGTAAAGATGGGACAATGTTACACTTTAGAGACATTCTGAGGAGAAGACGAACACAGAATTCTTTGGAAAGATTTTTTAATAAAATTTTAATGTTATTTAAATAATAAATGTAACACAATATAACTTCAAAAATAAAATGAATTTTCTTAATAATGTAAGAGGAGTTTTTTCTAACATGAGAACGGATTAATAATTTTTACATTACTTCTTATGGGAAAGGTTGGTTTGGTATACGTCCTTTTCGGTATAAGTCCAAACATCCAGAACGGATTAATGTCGTATACCGAGGTTCCACTGTATTCATGTTGCTGTTTCACTTTTGTCTGGTTTTCCGTGTCTGTTGTGTCCGTCTGTCCATTTTCAATTTACTCAACTGTCCCGGCTTCTTTATGTTGATGCTGTTCTTCTTCTCGGTTCGACCTTGTCGACACTGTCTCTGTCTACCCTTGATGTGCTCTGTTTTCTTATTATCGCTTTAGTACTTACAAAACTCTTACAGTACTCTTTACGTGGAAATAAAAAACCTATGCATTTTTTAATGGCTTTCTTTTTTTTCATTCATCACACGTACGCAGCTTTCTACATGCTCTGATGATGTAGAACTTGAAAAAACACCAAAAAAAAAAACGTGACGTAATAGCGCGGTATGGGAACGTGACGACAACTTTGGTTTGAAGACAACGAAAACAAAGAGAAAGAGTAGAGAAAATTTTGTAAGTGCGCGTTTGTTGTGCTCAGCATTTTTAATTCTTAAGCTGGGTGTAACACAACAGCAACAACTAGCGCCAGCACCAGCGCTAGCACTAACGCCAACGCCATCATCAACAGCAACAACAATAACAACAACAACAACAACTGTGCTAGTACGTAACAATAGGCAGAAGAAAAAGTAGTCAGTTCTCTGACAAACAAAAAAAGCGCGGAGAAGAAAGAAAAAAAGTGGAGAAAAAGACAACAATAACAACAAAATTAATGAAGGCTTCTGAAACGACAACATTGGAATCAGCTTGAGTTTTTATGGTCGCCTGGCAAAAGTGGAGCATTTATTGTACTAACAATTTAAAAACTACCTTGGATCCACCAACCCCGCCAACCGCTGTCATCAGCATTTTATTATAATTATCATATTAATAATTATTGAAGAACTGCAATAAACAATAAAGTGGATCGATCATTTATTATATACATATGTGCACCATTCCATACCATACACAATACAATAATTTCTTTGCTCCCACTAATAATTTTCTTTGGTTACAATTAATACAGGACCAGAATATTTCAGAGCGATCTGGAAAGTTTCTTGAATGAAAATAATTTGACATGATCTTAAACTTTTAATTCGGAAGGGAAGATATTTTATGAGGCTGTGATCAAGTGTTTCGATATTAGGAAAGATGGTAGGTGTCCTTCCTCCCTTAGCACCTTATGAGTGAATGGGAGCAGGGCGGATTCACAGGTTAAGGCGGAAATGCATTAAGAGAAACAGATCTTGGATTACGATATTTGTATAAGCTTGAAACATTCGTATGCAACCACGGCCCCAAGGAATCCCCAAACGAGCAAGCTTAAAGATTTTCTAGAAAATATCAAAAAATGCTACTTAAAATGGTTGTTGAAATTGGTTAAAAAATCATAATCAAATCGAATTTCTTTCTTCACTCCAACAATAATATTTTTGAGCTTGGTCGAGTAGGCTAGCTTAGAGTTAATTATAACAAATATTATAATGATATAAATGAAAAAATAAATAAATTATGATTATGAAAATTTCAAATGAATAAATAGTATTAGTATTTATTAATAGTAACAATTTTCGAATATTTCGTATATCGTATATTTTTATTAAATTTTTATTTTTTATTTATATATTTTTTATAGTAATTTTGCTCTCTTTTTTTTTTTTTATTAAAAAATCTCCAATGTTGCCAACTTTACTGTTTATACACACGTATAAACAATAAGTACACACGCACACACATACAAACATTCAAATAAGCAAAATTGAATAAAAATCATCCGGTCGGCATAATCTGATCTGAACGAGAGAGACCGAGAAAAATTTGTCGGAAACTCCAAAGTTTCGCGCGTAAAATTCACCCGGACTTAACAGGCGCACAAAATTCTCAGCAAGTAGAATAAACGTGAATATTAACAATTCAAACAACAACAGCTGAATTCAAAAACATCCGACAGCTGATAGCAAACAAGAGACAACTATAGATTGTATTTGCACGTAGGAAAGTCGGAAAAAAACCCTCAAAGTGCATACACACACCCTCACACCTTCTTATTTTCTGACTGATTCTTGTTGTTGTTGTTGTTGTTATTGTTCATAAAGCTTTTGTTTTATCGCATAACACCAGCCTTTTCGCTCTTTCCTAGGAATATAAGTATGACCTACAATATAGATGTCTCAACTTTACATTTAAGAGCGGTGGAATATCGTTGCCACTACAGTGATGACACCATCACTTTACTTTCGTTGACCGGTTGATCATATCACAACCGTGTATCCCTCCCTCCAGCTGACAGGGAGCTTACAGAATAACATAAATTTTTCCAAAGGCAGCATGGAATGAATCATTCCATAACAAGCAACAAGCATCATTTTGTAAACGACCTGAGCACATCGTGAACACATCGCGTCATTTGAGTCACTAAAGTACCAGGCACAAAGCAAAGTGTAGAGAGTATTTGAATGCCAACTTTGGTTAGTTTACTCTCTCTATTCTTTACAGGTGGCTTTTCCGTTAAGTGTATAAATGAGTGGCCTCATTCGCACTTCCTGGCAAATCGAAAGGAAAGCAAATATTTTTTGCCTTTCTGTAATACATTGAGTGCCTATAGTCAAGCACGAGTGGTCTCATTCGCACTTTACCTTTGTTATTATTATTGCAAATTGAGCGCCAAATGTTTTCATTGTCAGGAATGGAATATGGATTTTCCAGATTTTTTAATAATTTTGTCAACCGTAATTAATTCATAAATAAAAACAATTTAAAAATATTTTATCGAAAATGTAACTAACTTTTTATGTAAAACTTTTATTAGATTTTTTATAAAAAAAAATTTTCTTTTTCAAAAAACGATTTTCAAAGAGGTTAAAATTGTTTACGTAATATATCGCAGTATTTTATTATATTTAAGACAATATACGTACTATATGTTATTCATATATACTTCAATATGAAAAAAAAATACAAATAAATTAATTTCTTTAAAACCTTTTTATGCACACAATAGGCATCGTCGCCCATGGGCCATGGCATTGTATCCCAGTCAGCCATACTGATTGAAGAATGCTTGTGACGTGACGTGACGATTTTTTTTGCGTTCGCGTTAAACGCGTGTTCAAAATGTCGAATCGCGTCATCCGAGTCACTAAAACACCGGGCGCGCAGAATACATAGAAACACATTTTTAGCAAAAGATGTGTTAATATTGTTGAATCCACTCAATTCACACTGATGATGTTATTGAACATGCACAGGTGAGAGGATGTGTTCAATTGTTGACCAAACTAATTTAACAGCAAATTAAAATAAATAGAACCGAAGACATATAATATTATTGGAAGGTGCTGAAAAAGGCCCCTGCAATTGGCCCTGTATCCAACGACGATTCTAATTTTTTGTAAAACTTAAAGGAGAAATCAGGAAAAGCAGTACCTCAAGAAATGAGGAAAAGCAGTACCTCAAGAAACGAATCTGTTATCGAACCTGTCAGAAATTTTACTTGCTTAAAATTCTCTTCTTTGGACAAGATGAAATCACCAGCCGCGAAAATTTTGTTTCTTGCCTTGCTCATCTAGCTCAGTCGAAGGTGTATCCATCAGTCCCGTCAACTTCAAAATACACGATTTGATAACTCTACTAATCATTAGGCGTTAGCAATGTTTGACAAATGAATACAATTTTTATAAGCATGAAGTAATATTAACAACCAATTGAATCGGTCATTCAAAAAACAGCATAATACATAACTCAAGTTATTGTGATTCTACAGAAGTTAATAAAAAAAACTGTTGATTTTAATGGTTGTGAAAAATTTGCATAATTAGACTAATAATTCTTGTAACAGGGGTTTTTCGCCATACATACATACATATATTCGGTAGAATTATTTTAAATGTACATAGTTATGTCAATGTGTATTAAGCATAGTAGATATACATATATGTATGTATGTATGTATATATCAAAACAAATGAAATCAAATTTATCAATCAATTTAGTCAAAAAAAATATAACTTATGTTGTTTTTTAAATGAACGATTCAATTCAAAAGCAAAAGAATTAATTGTTAATGTCAATATGATTTTAAGAAAGACAATAAAATATTCTACAATTTTTGGTTTTAACGTCAATCTATCTTTGGACAAGATAAAATCACCAGCCGGGGAAACTGTGACCGCTATATATTCACTCCCAAAAACTAGGGAGAAACTAAAAATTATTGATTGAAATAAAATTGAATTGAAAATTTATTGAAAAAATTGATTGAATTGAAAATTGAATAAAATTTTAATAAAATGTTCGATTTATCGTAAAATAATATTATATCGTATTATTATATATGTATTTATCGTACAAATGCTTTACAAGAAATTCATAACACACCAAGAACGGATCTTGAGAGACATTTATTTACTACTATATGTTTATATATTATGTTTATATATGTTATATATTATTTATTTACTATATGGTGCTAAATTGAAAGTATTATCTTTAGACATTTAGAAAACAAATTTATTTTTTAATTCATTTTTTTATTTAAAAAATCCCCGTGGCATTATACAAAATAAACGTATTGCATATATAAATTAACTGTTTCATGCGCATGCGCGATTCTCCTCCCTCAGTGGGAAAAAACTATTTTCGGTATACAAATATAATTCTTACACTTTCCATTTTCTGTTTCCTTGTTTCTATCAAAGAAACTGGGTGTGTTCACTATAGAAAAAATGGGCGTACAGAAAAAGGTAGTTTGCCAGCATGCGCATTACATACACTCTAGGAATTTTTCTTGAACTTTGTAACCTAGGCTCCGGTGACGGTCGCGGATAATACGAATAGAAGAAAAAGACGAAAGGGATGAAGGCGAAAAATGGAAGGATAAACGAACCCCAATAAATTTGTCCGAAAGTTGTCCGCATATGGCGAACGAGTACGTTGATTAGTATTGCCATCGGCACACATGGTCGGTCTGGTCTGTTTGCATTCGGAACGACTTCTTGAAGATGCGCACCGTCGATTCCGTTACACTCAACACACATGGCCAGCTTGTGTACACAGTAACTGAACGGATTCGAACAACACTTTCATTTTCTTGTTCCTACCTTTGGCTAGCCGTTGAGCAGGCGTTCATAAGCTAGCAATAGGTGTGTCGTGTGACAGACAAGAATGGGTAGAGAAAGCCCGCCAATTTGTGATTTGAAAAGCGGCCAACGTGACTTTTTTACAATGACACACCTACACAAACAATAAGAAATGCGACAGCAGCAACGGAGACGGCAACTATTATTTCTGGCAGACATTTTGGCTTCAGTGACGCCCCTCACTGGTTGACTGTGACCGGCCGGCTCGTTTTGCACAATGACTGCAGTACCAATAACGTGACATGGCAATGTCCTTGTATGAAAAACGGTTTTCATCATCAAGCGCTCAGAATTTATAGCAGCACTTCTTCTGAGTTTCCAAATCTAGTTTACAAGCTATTTGCGAAAAAGAGAGCACCATAGCATGAGCAGGAAACAATTCACATTTCATTAATTGTTGTTGCCATATTAAATGTTTGGTTAAAGAAATTATGACATTCTTCAGACGAGTTAAGGGATATTTTAGCCAATGGTCTATAAAATGGTCTATAAAATAGATCTATTTATTTCTTCATCGAATGCAGAACATAAAAATAATTCTTTTATTTTCCAGAATACACAACTAATTTTTACAAAATTGGGTGTGGATTTACGGTGGTTCTTAATAAAACTGAAAAATAATATGTTAAATACGGAATACAAGTAATTATGTCTAAACTGTGTGTAATATTATTATACCTAATATATGTTTTTGGAGTGATAAAAGTTGTTCTTAAAATAATTCATTCTAAATTAAGTAGCAACCTCTTCAGTCAAAACAAAAACATGGCAGGATTTCAGTGGATTTTTGTTTTGTTTTCATTATACTTTTTGCGTACGATAATTCCTAGAGATGAAATAAAACATCAAAATTATCAAGTTGTAAAAGCAGGTAACATAAAAATTGTCAATAAAACTGCAGCAGATTTTTATGGTACCCGAGTAGAAAAAATACACTTTGAAGACGACTGACAACCGAAATCGCCGAAGTCGTTTGAGCAAACGAGAGGACAAGAAGACAAGTTGCGACAATGCTGCTAAAAAAACTAACTGCTTTTCTACTAAGTAATTATTATAATAACATTAGGAGAGTGAATGAATAAGGTAAGCAGCACTAAAATGCAAATAAGATAACAATATGAGCTTGATTAGTTAAGCAAGCAGAAAATTGAAATTCATTATAAAAGAATAATGAAAAATATTAACAAAATTTAATAAGTAAAAGCAGACAGTAAGGTGTTTGCTACTTTTGACACCAGCCTCTCTTCTCTCTCTCTCATCACATCACTCATAATCCTTGCCGTTCTATCAAATTTGCTCATTCTGAATATACGTATGCATACTCTTTTCCACTTATTTGATTTGCTATAAAACCATGAATTGTGTATGCGTGAGTGACTTCATTCTTTCAGGGGTTTAATGTATAGCCGAGGAAGAGTTTGGCACGCTTTTTGTTTTTCATGGTAGAAGATTAGAGCAAGTCAACTGCATAAGCAGTGCAGTCCCATTCTTGCTTACTTGCTTGCTGAGCTTCTCTGTGCCCCTATTTAGAAATCGACTGACAAACGGCAATATTCGTTAAATGCCGATTCGTGTCGATCGATCGTCGCCCAGTGTCGCCCGATGTTGCAGACCTCTGTGTCGCCGAACGAACGAACGGTTTATGGCAGTGCAGTGTGCGTCCTGTCCCGTCATTCCAAATTGGCTTGCTTAATGTTGTTTGTTTTTTCGGAAGCTAGTGATAACCAATCAACCAACCAACCAACCTACCTACCTACAAACAACCAATAAAAAATTCATTCTTTCATTTAAATTTTATAATAAAGTAGTAAACAACTTGTTGTTGTTGTTGTTGTTACAGCTCATCCGGATAAGTTACAGTGAAAAATTTTTCATCCACAAACAGAAAAGTAGAAGGGTTGCACAATTTTGTTTCCTCCTTCCTACCATCACCTTCATTAGTTTTCTATGCGTTAATGCCGTCCTGCGGGGGAAAAATTTAGGAATTGTTTTTCTATCCGTCAATGTTAGTTAGGTCAGTCAAATTTGTCTTGAGAACGAAAATCCTCGTGCAAAAATGCATATTCTTACGCAAATTTTAATGTTATGTATACTACGGTAACCCTACCTATATACATATATGTATTTTTGAGAAATTTATCAATAAATTGCAAATAAAATATAAACATTTTAGGTTACTAATATTGCTAGTAAAATTTTTCTAACAATTTTATTAAAATTAGAAATATTTTTGGCCGGCATTTACGATCCACAGAGGAAATTCTCTCCCCATCATCTTCTGCCCAGCACTTGTATTTCTTCAGTAAATGTTGTTGTCGCCACGGTGCAGCCCTTGCAAGTGCGGCTGATGTGTGATGTGCAGAGAGCAAGCAGAATACATGAGCGTTCGTATGGGTTTTTAAGATAGCAGGAATTTTTCAAATTCGCTATTACTATTATCGCAACGTCAGTCGATAGTATAAGCATTTTTGTATAATAATTCAAAAATATGTCCATATATTTATTATTTAATTGTAACAAATTTTTCTTTTAATTTTTTGATAGCTTAAGCTTTTATATATGTATGTATATATAGCCTAGTTAAATACAAATTTTAAAATTAACCAACAATTTTTCTAAGCTTTTGGCCACTTAGTTAATAACGGTGATGTCAAAATACAATTGAATTATTTATTTTATTTTTATAATTATATCTACACCTCCACCGGTTAATTGTTCCCTTCATTACTACTTAAACCCTCTCTTCTATTTGCTAAAAACTGGTTAGCTTCCATCTTACATAACAAAAACAATACCGCGCTTTAGTCTGTCTTCCTCTACAACCGAAAAACTTAATTAAATTTTCTATGCAAACGTGACAGCAATGAAACAGCTGGAAGAGTAATGAGAGAACCATCTCTCGCAACCGACCGTAACGTCAACACAATCTACAGACACTTTTGCCAATTAGTGAATTCCAAAAACTTTTCTTCATTAGCAAAAATTCACAACCTACACTTTTCGTATACAGTTTTCTTCTAACCTAATACATTTTCATCTTCTTAATTAAAAGTCCTGGCATGTTGGTTGAGTCTATCCAGCCGTGTCTGTCCCCCGCAAGGTTGTCTATCTTTCCGGCCTTTTGTTCCGCTAGTATTTCAACTACACAAAATACGGCCACTGCGATGCTGGTTGATACTGTGCAGTGGTTGGAGCTGTTGTTGGTACATTTGTCTGGTATCGTTGAAACTTGACTGTCTGACAGGCTGACTGACGCGACTGGCTGGGGCAAGCAATTTATTTAATTGCCCACCTCTAAATGAAACTTTTAATTGCTTAATTGGGAGTGTGTTAATTAATGTTGCTGAGAGGCTCAAGTTTATTCACGAACGAACCAAATACAACCAACCACCCAACCTACCAACCAACTGTCCCACGCCGTTGGCCCACCTCGTTGCTTGGGCCATAATCTTGCTGTTGTTTTACAAGCACAAAACACCGTTGCGCTCCTGCTACTACACTAAAAAATTTATTTGGTCCGAAGAACAAAAGGATTAAAGTTTCTGGGAGCTTTTCAATAAAACAATAAGATCTCCTTGTGTCGGTCCGATTTAAAAATTGATAATTTAAAACAGTTACTTAACTTAATTGTAAGCATTTATATGGTGTTGTACGTAAAGACATTTAAGATATTTATTTAATGAAGATTGAAATATAACGTTTACATTGCATTCCGACATCTAAAATTTATTATAAACTAGATGTACCCGGCCCCGCGTTGCTGTGGCTCATTGTGGTTAAATGGCTAGAAATCGTGTTGCTTCCGATCAAAAATGAAATATTCCTCATGCAAACGTTGCAAACGCTTTTCACCCCTTCAGGGGTTGGATTTTGAAAAATGCTGAAATATGTTTTTGATTAATTATACCAAAGAGCATTAAGACCAAGTTTCAAGCAAATCTGACCACAAATAAAATATTCCTCATACAAACTTTGCAACCCCTTTTCACCACCTTAGGGGTTGAATTTCGAAATATTCGTTCTTAGTGCTTGTATACACCATAAAGGAAACGTCTGTGCAAAATTTCAGCTTTCTAGGTCCAAGCGTGTAGCCTGGGCGTTGATGAGTCAGTCAGGACTTTCATTTTTATATATAGAGATTAAAAATAACTAAGACAAATTTAGAACCTTAAGAATTTTATTGCTTAATTCATAAATTCATCATTTTCTTAGAGTGTAATATCAAAAGTTCATGCCTGCTTGCACGCACAATTTGAGTGCATTTTCTATCTCTTTCCAATTTGTTACCACACTCTTGCACGCCCTCATAAAAACGAAAAAGAAGATAATTGAAAAAGAGAACAATACTAGGCGTATAGTACCAATCGCACAGCATGTGACGTCGCGTTTGTTTGTGTGTTAAGGGGTACAAGGGAGAACTAAAGAACAATAAAAAATCACACCCACGTATAACGCTAATTGGTAGTAACTGCGTTAGTGATAAAGAATGCATGAATAACAGATAATTGGTAAAAATATAGTATTTACTAAAGAATATAGAATATAAAAAATCTACATACAGTGGCGTAGCTAGGGTTTATGCCGCCCGGGGCGATTAATCAAATTGCCGCCCCAATTAAGTGCTAAAATTTTGAAGGTAAACTTATTTTGTGTTATTATTTCGTTATTATTTATTAATTTTTATTGAACATTAACAGAAAAAGATAGAAGATAGTTCCGATATTGCTGACCGATATTGCTCTTTTTCCATTTTTCTAAAATACGCGAGCACACCAGCTTCCACACGCGGTCAAAACAAAACTACGAGTCCGATTCGGCTGAAACAGTAGGTGTCTACAAGTAGGTGACAGTAGGTGTCTACAAGAATGTACTACACGATAGTAAACTTCTCTTGCGATCGTGGCGACCATCGGGTGGTGAGGCTACGTACTTATCGGACTGCCCTCGTATTTAAATACGGGAGACGGACAAAATCCGGACCGTTTTTAGCAATCCCGAACGTCAGATCCTTCGGCCGGGGCACGCAGAAGGACCTTGGATAGAGGAAGACTTTTTAGCAAAGAAGATGGTTTTGTTGGCTGAGGGTTTTAATCCCTGCCCCAGCCGAAGGCCGGCATGCAGAAGGACTTTGAGTAGAGGAAGACTTTTCAGCAAAGAAGATAGTTTTGTTGTCTGAGGGTTCTTATCCCTGCCACACAATCAGTGCAAAAAATTCGGGATTTTTCCGGATTTTGTCGTTCGGGATTTTGTTACCAACCCTCTAAATACACATGTTTTTATGATACGAAATTAATAAAATAATAAATTATGAAAATCAATATGAAAATTTTCTTAGAGGTACAATTTAATTTTTAAAATTTGCCTCCCCCGAAATCGTGCCGCCCGGGGCGGACCGCCCCCACCTCCCCCCTCTAGCTACGCCACTGTCTACATACAGGTTTTTCACATTAAATTCACCCTTTTGCAAATCAAATTTGTCCTTTTGTAAATCAAGTTCCCCCTTTTGCAAATCGAATTCATCATTTTGCAAATTAAACTCACCCTTTTGCTAATTAACTGTAGGATTTTCCAATAAGGACCAGTCGTTGACAGTTGGTGGCGGCCATATTGTTTTGACGGCGTCTGTCATTTAACTGTTGTTTAAATTTAGGTCAGTCATGCCAAATCACCATGGCAAGTGACACGATTGGGCAGCACGTCGAAATGATAAAGATGTTGATAACAACATCGGCCCGTCCCTATTGAAAACCAATATACTTAATTTGCTAAAGGGTAAATTTGATTTGCATAAGAGTGAATTTAATGTGAAAAACGTGTATACTTTGTAAGACAAATATATTGTGGTTTTATAATTTTCTATATAAATTATTGCTTACTACGCGAACACTACATACGACACTGATTAAAAGGTACAGTTATCGTCACCTAAAATGAAAAATTACGTAACATCACTTTTCATAAGTTTGCATGAGAACAAAAAACGATATAAAATTGAAGCTACTTGAGATTTGAAATTTTCAAATCTGGATTAACATGAAAATAAAAATATATTTTATATTAAAAAAATCTTTTTTTTTTAAGTACACTTTATGCGAAGACACATAGCATAAATAGCACGTTATTTTAAATTTTTGTTTTCTGAAACAAAATAACGTTATTTTGTTTAAGAAAATCTTGCGCTTGATGATACGTTATTTTGAATTTCGGTTATAACTTGGCTATTTCTGATAGCAGGATCTAAAATTTTGTACACATATTATGTAATATTTCGAACTCTTTACTCATACGTTGTTTTGCATTTGCATTATGTGACGATGTATACATATGTATATACTTTTGTTTTTGAGTAATCGGATTTTTACTTCACAAATAATCATTCACAACAGCTTATGCAATATGATTCCCATAGAGTCCGGTGGCTTAATCTGCTTAATATTGTCGCAGAAATAGTTTAATATTCGTTTCTAAAATACATAAAATACGTAATCATAATAATCCAACGAAGATTCATCCATTCCTTTATCAAAACCAAAGAAATTATGGAACAAATCTGAGCGCAGGTCAAAGATACACCTACCACCACCCAGACTCGCTTTTGCCTATCCCTTTAATTCTGATGAAAAAAGAAAGAAAAACAACAACCAAATCATAAGGGAGTTGCAAAAGAAGCGCCAACAACCATTCATGAATGCACAAAACCAAAAATGAAAACATATCCGGCCTAATTTATCAAATAAACGAGCAACAACAAATTAGGAAAGAGCAATTTTAGCACAACCCAGAAAAAGCGTTACCAGAATACGATTCTCATTATTTCATCCCTATATTTTAAATGTTACGGGAAAAACAAATCCATACGAACTTTATGAGAGTTTTGTATTACACACTAAACCAAAAAAGGAACAAATATATGTATGTAACCATATGAAAAAATTCATAAATGCTATAAAAGACATACATTTTTAACTAAAGAAATGTTTCGTACAAATATTTTTTTTGGTTCAGTTTAGAAAGAATCTGTTTGTTGTCTCCAAACACGGGGAATCTTTTCCATCTAATTCAAAATATTGTACATACAATCTGATTCGGTGACAATCAGAAAACAAAATCTGTAAGAGCGACACTACAGATATATGCTCTTATAGTTTACGGTGCCTGCAATCAATGCAATTAAAAATGCTTACTAAGGACCATTTTTTTACGTTCTTTCCTTTTTACCCTCCGTATTTCTTAAAAGGGAATTTGGGCATTATGAGCAGTTCTCCCTTTTTCAGTAAGATTAAATGGCAACATGTCACGACCGCAAAATTCTCATGAAAAGGGTGTTAATGAATGCAAAACAGTTTCCAGCCAACAGCAGTAAAAACAGCAATGATGAGCAGCAACCAACAGGGCTAATACAACAACAATAACACCAATAAACCTTGAGCCTGCGAAATATGAAGAGGAGGTTGGCCGCGTTTAACATGCTATGCCGGCTTTGGCATGTGTCAGTTATTTGCAGCCATACCGGTTGTCGTTCGCTGATTGTATTCGGTGGTTCTATGAAGTTGATGTTGGTTTCTGATTTCTGAGGGGGTGGTGCGTTGAGGCTTTATTCTTATTTACGTTACTGTAATTGTAGTTTATCTTAATTCGTTGCGTTGAAAGCACTATTCTTTGCTTCTCATTTCGTTTACACTACACTGACTGTCCTTTCGGCAAATGAACAACAGAAACATGAAACTACGCGACCTCCTTGCTCATATATGCACGCACACAAAGGCATTATCCTATCTCTTTGGCGTGGCGTGGCAAGGCAGCTAGCCAGACAAATTAAAACTTCACTGCAGTGCAAACACACCCAAGGTCGCATCCACCACGCCCTAGATACGCCTCAAATTCAACAAAACTACCAGGCGCTCAGTTTTGCAAAGCAGTTCATGTTAAGGGTAAGGCACTCGACGGCGGCCATCTGGTACGCCACAGCCACCGACAGGAAAAGAATAATAAAGCGTTAACGAGTGTTCGTTCCCTCATTCGGTCGTTGTTCCTTCACTCATTCGTTCACTCGTACTTCCTTGTACCGGCGGAGAGAGTGAGACATTGGAGAAACAAATAAAATTCAGTAGGAGAAAAAGTATGTCTGCACCTTCCTTTTGCTATTTTATAATTTAACAACCATAAAAAGGAGACACACTAATCTTGGCTGAAATGTACCAAAGTGTTTTGTTGGTGTTTTAATGGATTTTTATTGAAATGCTTGGTTTTGTGGGGTAAGAAACGGATGTATGTGTTGTTTTTTAAATATACTAGATCCTTATATAAAAACCTTTTAATTAAATACTATTCGAAAAATTGCAAGCAACGAAATTTTTAAAAATTTAAAATATCTGATAACTTCAATTTCCAAATATTTAACGTCATCCTGGATATTCTGGAGATTGCTAGCTGGCGGTATTTTCGATCCATTCAAATATTTAAACTCCCTTAACAAAAATTTATCAAAATAAAATGAATCTTTCTGTTATTCTGTAATCATTTCTGCATATATTATCAGCTCGGCAATTGTGTTTACAGTATGTCCTACTAAAACAAAATTTTAAAGATAATCTTCTTCATCATCATCATCAACAACGTCTTTTTCCGCAGAATGATTTCTTGCTTTTGCTTCGCTTTTCGATTTAATTGCGCCACTATTGCCATTTTCTTTACTGTTGCTTGATTTCTTACGCTCATCTCCTGAGCTCAAACCATCGGACCATTTGCCGCGCGGCGTGTCTGAATATGCGCTTGGATCCATAGGGTCCAAAGCTTCGGATTCATTACCACCTCTGCCCTGGCGATGGATTCTTAAATGCGTACGTTCTTGATCTTTTTCTCTTTCACCATGTTTTTGACGCTGCTGACGAGACAACGTCCTCTCTAGATCACGTGATTTTTGCTTGCGAACGGGTGGTGCAATATTCTGATTTTGGAAATCGCTAGCTGGCGGTGATTTCGAACGTAAGGTTGATTTAATTATTTCATCAATTTCACGCTGATGCTTGGCATCTCGACTTTCAGATTCTTCGTCATCAGTTTGATCTTCTTCATCGGTATTACCGCCAGTACCGCCTCCACCACCAGTGCTAGCCTCTTCTAGCTGACGTCTGTAAGCCGCCGCGCATCGGGTTACTTCAGATTTAGGGTGAGTTGGTGGTAGCCATGAAACCATGTTGTCTGCATTATTCCAAAAATAGAAACATCCACAGCCTGGATCATACATTTCTGTCCAACCTTTTGGCAATTGGTAGCGGCGCAATAATCTTTTGTAACGTTTGATATATTCACGAGATGGCTCCACGTGACCCTCGGCCCAACGATTTACACAAAATAATGTGCATTTATGATAGATGTTGTATTTGTTAGGACATCCCTTGTGTCCGGCATATGAACCCGCTTCACCAATGCGCAATTTCATGCGTTCAAGCCAGAAATTTTCTTCAGGACGTTTGACGTCATCGTTCGATTCATATACTGACGGATGTTCCAGCTCTTCCATTTCATCATAATCCTCTGCAATAACTTCCTCATTATCCACAGATGCTGTTGTGTTTCTGTCTAGTGTTTGAGATGACGTTTTTACAAAAAAAAAGTTTTATATTCATAAGTTTATTCGATTTACATTACATACCTTTCCTCTCTTTAGATTTCGTGGACTTTTGCTTTTCTACCAGTCCACGTTGAGCGAGACGTTTAAGCAATGCTGGCGGTAAACTCATTTTTTTTTTATTTCTTAAAAATTTAAACCTTTTGCGTGAATAATGCTATGATAATGAGAAAAATCTGAACATTAAAACAAAATAGAGGACTTAAAATCCAGTTGACATTAGAGATGCCACGAATATTCGGTACTCGTCCTATTCGGCTGCTTTTTCGGTATTTGGTATTTTTTTGGGATTCGCCCGAATACTGCCGAATCATTAAAAAACCCACATTTACTCAAAAATATATCTATTTATCTTATCTATATCTATCTATCTAATTTTAAAAACGATCTAAAATTGTATATATATTTGTAGCTTTTCTGAGGTCGAAAACGGTTGTAAGGATTTCTTTGATATTCACATACTCGTATTAGGGAGATTGAGAGATTTGCAAATCGATCTGTCGAGGTATTTTTTTCGAAAAAATTCATTTTGGTAGGTTTTTCTGTCTATTAAAGTGGTTGATCAACAAGTGTGTTAATAATTTATTGACAGATATTGACATTGTTTTGTCAATCAAAATGTCAATATATATTTAAATATTTTTGTTTTGTTTCGTAAAACTTTAAGAAATTTATCAACAGGTGTCAATGTTTTCAACGCAAGAATGTCTATAAAAATTCAAAAAATTTTTAAAGTATACAGGGTGAAGTGTCTTCCTTTCGCTTAATAAAGATAGAACGGCCTTTTTTTACTCTTCACACTACAAAGAACCAAAACACTTTTATTTTTAAAATTTTTCGGCCAATTAAACCTAATTGATAAAATTTAGCAACTTTCGAAAAAAAGTTCCAAACAACTATTTGGGGTCCCAGGTTCTTTATTTTAATCACAAAGTATTATTTGAACACTTAAACACAGAGCTAGTTCATTATCTTCACTACGAGTCTCATAATATTCGCAAATAGACGAATTTTTGTTAAATAGTGCCATGTTGTCGCGACACGCTAACCTATCACGCGCGAAATGCACACATTTGGCCGCTGAATATTCGGCGCTTCGACCAGGTGCGTCGGCGAATTTTGGTATTCGGTTAAATTACTATCCCTGGCATCTCCAGTTGACATATTTCTCAATTAAGCCAACGTCAGACAGAACGCGATTTACGCGGCGCGTTTACGCGTTTACGCGTATTACATTTCGTCGACGATGAGCGATGAGCGATGATAGTTGTCAAACAAACAAAAAAAGAAGAACAAGACGTACAATGTGGCTAAGAAATTAGAACACGAGCGACTACCGACGTTGCTTTCGTCGACGACATAACATAACATTGATAACATAACAGTGGACTTTCGTCGACGAAAGCAACGAAATTTTATTTTTTTCTCGTCTCCCATAAGAGCCAATGTAATTTTGACACTAGCGACGTCATTTGTAGTCAACGAAATTTGACTGTGTTCAGGCTATTATGGGATTTCTGTGTAATGCTGGGTTTACATTGTATGAATCAGTTGATACGCTGTATAAAGAAAGAGAGTCCACTCGAAGTCAAATGTGTTTTAGCATTGGAGTAAGCGAGAGAAAAGTACCGTTTTGCTATAAAATTGTTACACATTTCTGTATGAATTCCATATCAATGTTATAGGAATTGATAGAGAAAGATACACTAGCTTAACTTTTTGTATCAATCGTATGACGTCCTGTAAATTCTCCATAAAAGTAACTGAATCTTATCGAAGTTGTAATAACACTGAACGTCGTATCTCTGGAATTATTTAAACTGTTTCGTGTTTTTTTTGTTGTGTCAGCAATGAATTTGGAAGATTGGTCGCATCTTAATATTGGTGAATAGAATTAGAGTAGTGCTAAATTTAATTGTAATTGAAATTATTAAAAAATTGGGTAGAGCAATAAGTGCGAGGATATCGTCTTTAGTCTACATATGTTTATTTTGTACGATAAATAATTCTTTAATAATTGAATGGATTTTATTTAAAAATGTTCTTTTATATAAAAAAGATTCATTAATTAATTTGGTACGTACTAAGCCTGCATTGTGGGACATCTCAGATACATCATATAAAAAACAATATTTCGCGTGCAAAATGGTGGCAAGAAGTTATAGAGGAACTTGGTAATAAATTATTGCTTTTATTTAACGGAATTAAATAACTCCCTTTATAGAAATTCCAATCACCCAAGAAAACATTAAAATTGCCGGAAAAAAGTGGAGTTCGTTGCGCTATCGTTATAGCCAGTGGAAGGACTTTGGTTCCCGAAGTGGTTCCAGCGGAGAGAAGAAACATCCCTTTTGCGGATAAAATGACGTTTTTAGATGATACTTTACATACACGCGAATACGTTTTACGATTATTTTGGCTTATTCTATATTGTGATATGTGAATATATATATATATATATATATATGTATATAAAGTCCTCAAATGGAGTCTGAAATAAATAAGTTATTGTGTTAACTTTTTAAATAAAACCATTCCAATTTTAGATCACAAAGTTTATGGTGCTCAGTAGGCGATCCAATAGAAAATCTTGAAAGCGCAAAGAATGAAGAAATTAAAAAAAAGACAAAAACTCGTACATCAAAAGATTTCGATGAAGGTTCGAAAAGGGTATTAACGGTTTCCGAACAATGCTCTGCTTTGTTATTAGTTGAGCTACCATGCACAATAGCTCTTCAAAATCGGATTTATGCATTCTACAATATTGAAAAAAGAGCGAAGGATCCTTACTTTTCAAATTAAGAAAAGACGAAAGGAATGTACCACTAAAATCACGCCCTAAGTAGTAGTCTCTAACCCAACAAGCACGAGATACACTCTGCTTTCCTTTAACGCGCTTTCGCGGCGTTAAAAAATCTAAAAAATCTTCGTCTAACAATCCAAACATATTCATTGTAAAATTTTTAATTTTTTAATAATGAATGAAAATGCCACTTGTTTATTTGTTTGTTTGTTTGAGTTATAACAACTAATATATCTGTCTCGCTTGCAAATATTTCTCTTTCACTTAAGCAATTATAGTAGAATTCATACATCATATCAATTGATTCATACGATATAAACCCAGCATAATACAACCGGGCGTAAAAAACGCGGCGCGTAAATCGCGTATGACGTCCACTTTAGGCTCTGATGCCATTGTTGCCAGAAAACATTTCACATAACCGCTGTCATGCTTTGAACAAAATAGGTAGACTGTAAAACTAATCACATCGGTGTAAGGCTATCTATATCTAATTTTGTCCATTTCTGTACTTTCTTTCAATTCCTATATTTAAACCGTAAAAAAGCGAAAATAAGAATAGCACTTTGTGTGTGTCAAATTAGAAATAGATCCCAACCCAACAAATTTGTTATTTTATCTACGTTTGTAAACTATGTATTTACAAATTTTTTTCTTGCTTGGTTTGAATTTAAAGCGGTTTAATTAAATTCAAAGCAAGCAAAGTTCTGCAAAACTCAATGAAAGCTTTGAAATACTGGCTGGCGTCAGCTTAATCCGACAAAAACAAGTCAAAAGATTGTCCAAATTGCTATTTTGTTAAACATAGAACTGAACATTTTTCTATTCTTTAGCGACTTGATTCAGTTATTCACTGTGCCAACTTACATTTAGTTACGTTATGTTCAAATGACGAACTTCAAAGCCAAGCATGTAAAGCGTTCCTTAATCCTTCACTATAAGAACAAAATATATAAAAATTTCCATAAATTTCAAAAATCAAAAGATAAGCCATCCGCTTTATTTCATATTTCTCATAAAGTGGTCGTCAGACAGAACGCGATTTACCCGCCGCGAAATTTACGCCCGGTTTTTTTACACAGAAATCCCACGTCAAAACGTCAGAACAGAACACAACAAATCCCACGTCAGAAAGCACGTCAGACAGAGAAAAAACGTTGCTTACTTTCGCAGCGTAAAGATTTACTCGTCGCGTTGTGAAAATTTAAAAAATGTTCTCCTTGTGTTAGTGTTTTGTGAGAGTGTGAGTACAGTTTTACAATTTTCGGAGATGCCAGAGATTTCAGATTATTAGTAAGACAATTGAAACTCTAAAGGAAGCTCTAAATAGGCATTTTCTACAAATATGGCATTTTGCTATCTATATATACACGCGGTTGATTTGTTTACCTCAGTAGCGATTCGCGCTCTATTTGACCTCCAATTCGCAGCGCGATTATTACGCCCTGTATCGCGCACCGTATAACGCGTTCTGTCTGACGTCGGCTTAAGGCAAACTCATTTATTCGCGAAGAGTATTTGAAAACAATTGATCTGAAAATTTAGATTGGCAACTTTTTTCCGCTTATTTACAAGCATCTCTAGACGCTTGTTTTCGAATTAACAAAGTGGTTTTGCTTTAAAATCCTTTTAGAAATGTTTGGAAGTTTTTATAGTACAACACAATAGTTTACTGAAATATTATATTTTAAAAAATTGAGAAAAGCATTTATAACATGAGTTTAAGTTTGTGCAAAAAGAGACGTACACAGGAAATAACATTGAATGGTGAAGATACTTCCAGAGTAAAACGGCGGCGAAATGAACTATCGAATTCGCAAATAGCTCTGGTACGTGATATTAGAAGAAAATTGTATACTATTTATTTCGTTCAAATTACTTTTTCCACTGTAGTCGCAATCACAGCTTAATTGTATCGATGCTTCTGTCCGCTGTGGTAAAGTGGTGCGAATGCATCTGGTAAATTTTATGTGCCATTCGAATCTCTTCCTTGATTTTCATCCGCGCGTTAATTTTCTGGTGGGAAGTAATGGAAGCGGGAAAAGTGCCATGCTAGCGGCACTGGTACTGGGCTTAGGCGCGAAGGCGAAAGCTACCAATCGTTCGGCCAGCATGAGACGTACGCCTTGAATATGTAACATCTTAACATTAATAATAAATTGTCATAATGCATTTGCAGAATTCATCAAGACGGGTGAAACTTCAGCTAAGATTGAAATCACTTTGTGCAATGAAGGTCCTGAAGCATATGAGCCCGAAGTGTATGGCGATAACATTACAATTATTAGGACAATAACACAGTCGGCAGCTACGTATGTAATTAAAAATGAGCGGGGCGGAGTGGTTTCACGAAAAGTAGACGATCTGCATCGGATTCTGATGTATCACAATGTTCAGGTCGATAATCCAGTATTTGTGTTGAATCAGGATAGTGCGCGCGAGTTTCTTAAAGAGTAAGTTATTATTGGCTCTCTGATTCGATTAAATAATGAAATTAACGATTGATGATTCTGTTTTACACTCTACACCCGAAATCATATAATCGTATAAAAATGAATGTATATTTTAGCTCAGAATCATCCCTGTCCGCCCGTCTGTGTGTGGACGCCATGATACGTCAAGATTATGGGTACAACGTCATAGGCTGTTTGGGATTGAAAAATCTAATTGCCGTGATTAGTTTCGCCTAGTTTTTTTAAAAAGACAGATATAAAGGCCCTGATTTGAAGCTAAAATTTCATTGGTCTTATTTGTTTTTAGATTAGAGCCTTCGAAGAACTATAAGCTCTTCCTGAAAGCTACGCAGATAGAGATGGTAATGGAGAAACTTAATGATTGCTTACACTCTTATCGTGATCATCAGCGACGTTTGCAATGTTATAAAATTGTAAATAGGCTACAATCTTTATTATTATTTAAATTAACAAATTTCTTAATAATTTTGCGAGTTTCAGACTATAACCAAGAACAAACAGGAAATTGATGAATTAAAGGAAAGATATCGGCAACTAATGTCACTGGAGGAGCTTAAAGTAAAGTATTTTCGCAATTTAAATATTCGTAAGCTTCAAATAATTCGAAATTAATCTGCAACTCTAGAAGCTTGTTATAGGAATTTTTATTTTGAAAATTTATATTTTAAGTTTTTGTTTTTCAGACTGAATTAGCTACCAAAGAACTTGAGCGCGTCTGGTTGTTAATTACACTCCGGGAAAAGGATCTTGCGGAGCTTATTGAAAATGTTGAATCTAAAGAAAGCAAGAAAAAAAATTTATTGCGTATTGTGCAAAATCGTAGTGAAGTGGAAAAGGAACTAAAAAATGAAATAATGTATTGCCGAAATTTATAGTCTGGCAGTAATTTTTAATTTTTTTTTTCAAAAATGTGTCTCTGGTCCATTTTCAGCAACTTCGAAAAGCAAATTTCCAGTAAAAGTGCTTCGATTAGTACAGACAATTCCAAGTACAATCAAATCAAAGCTGAATACAACAAAGCCTCTGATCGGTGTGCAGAAACAGATTCGATAATACTTGCATTCAAGAAGCGTCGTTCCTTTCTAGAACAACAGATAGAAGAGTTAAATAGTCACATACAAGAACGTTCTCAGAAGTTAGTTGTTTGCGACTAACATTTTACATTATCATTTATTTTATAACATGTTTCATTTTTTAGTAACTTGGGAGACGTTGCTGAGATGCGACAACGTAACGAATGTGCTTTAGATAAATTGAAAAAAATGCATGAAGAAAATGAAGCCATTATTGGCTCAGCAAAAAGAGATCTTCAAATTTTTGTTGATAATAAAATGCAACGAGAAGAGATAATCAAAGATTTGAAACGGAAGATAAGCAGTGTTGATGAAGAAATGCGTAAGAAAGGATAAACGTTTTTATAATTCTTAATTTATCGTATTCACATTTCATTCAGGTCGCATACAATCCCAAATAAAAAATATCCAAGCCAGTTCCAAAGATAAACTCTCCATTTATGGTGAAGATATAAGTCGCCTACTAATGGAAATACAAAAACTTCATAGGGCTGGAAAGTTCTCAGAGCTGCCACGTGGTCCCGTTGGTAGTTATATAGAAGTGCCGAATAGTAAATTTCGCGATGTGGTGGAGAATCAGGCACAAGGACTGCTGAAAGCATTTATTGTGAGCAACACTAAAGATCGTCACTTGTTGGAGAGTTTATTGAAGAGTAAATTTCCACATTTTCATCCAATTATAATAACAATGCGTTTCATGAAGCAGGTGGGTTGGTTACCTACTAATTACTTTACTAAAAAAATTAATGACTCGGTAACGCCTTCAATCTTTACCTTAGGTATATAATGTTGGTCGTGGCTGTGTAAATCCACCACGTGGCACAAGGGTTCTTATGCAGGAGATAAAATGCACCGATCCAGTCGTGATGAATTGTCTCATCGATCGTCTGCAAATCGAGACAGTGCTATTAGCTGATAATAAAGACATTGCTGAGCAAATAACATCGAATCGGGAGAATGTACCGAATAATTTAAACAAAGTCATTGTTCCACAACCCGGTCTCGAGTATTTTCCGGAACCTCATTATCGCATGTATTCTATGAAAATACGCCCGGCATCTTTAATTCAAGTAAATGTTAAGGATCGCATCGGGTAAATTAATTTTTTCTATGATGGATTTGAAAAAAGAGAACTTTAATTTATTTATTTTATATTTTATCTTGTAGACAATTAGAGGAGGAAGTGGTTGAACGTCAGCAGCGCATTAAGAAATATGAAAAAGAATTAGCCGCTCTCGGTCCCGAATATCGTGAAGATTTAAAACGCATCCAAGAGAAACGTAACATGCTCGAAGGATTAGAAGTGAAGAAGGCAGAACTTTGGGAGCAGATCTTAGAACTACAAAATTTCGAGTATCCTGATTACAATGAGGTCGATATATTGGTATGTACAATAGTTAGAAATAATGGTGTTTGTTTTAAAAACTAACAAAGCTAAAATAACGCCTGCCACTTAGAAAAACGAGCTGATGGAGAATCAGCGTAAATTGACGGAAGTAAAGCGAAAAATTGACGACAAGAAAATCGAATCCTCTGAAGCTAGAAGTGAAAAAGAACGTTTGGAAATTCAAATGAAATCTCAAAAAGAGTCTATGTACTCTATCGAATCGGAAATTAGCAGCATTAAGGTAAAGCTTATTTTATAAGTACATAATTGATTTTCTTTTAAGATACAGTTGTTTAAAAATTTAGAATAATTGCGAAGATGTGCGCCTGAAACTACGCAATTTAGCTAATCATATGAAGGAAAATGAGAGAAGGTTAAAGGAGACTACCGATGAGTTAAAAGAATTAGAGGTTGGTGTTAAAAAAAGACACTATAAAATAAAATTTAAATACATAAAAAAACGTCTTATTTTAATGTAGCGTGAAAAATCATCTAAACTTAAAGAGCTTGCTGAAGCTACTGGAAAGGCACAGGAAAGTGGTGAACGTGTGTCAACAGTAAGCAGTGAGGAGCAGCTGCAGGAGGAAGTCCAAAAACTCAAAGCAAAATTAAAACACACTGCTCACAATAATGAAGATCCCGTCCAACTGGCCGAGCTTATAGAGGCGAAAAAACACACGTTGCAGGTCGACGTAAGCAACTATGAAAGTTTCAAGAGCTCAATAGAAATGGTAATGGAGAATCCGTTAATAAATGTAAAATAATAATTCCATAAAAATAAACTCCTTTGCAGTTAAACAAGTCACGTCTTAAACGCTGTGATGTCATCAAGAAGCTTAAACAACATATGGTCATGTTGCTTCAGTTTTCCTTTAATGTTAGTCTACATTCTTTAGCAGTTTAGTTATTAAACCATTTCTATCCCACAGCATATACTTAAATTACGCAATTTCGTTGGTTCCATTGAGGTCAATCACCAGGAGAAGACTTTATCGGTCTCAGTGGTTCCCAGAGATATTAATTTAGAAAATGCCGTTTCGAGTACACGCGCTCTCTCTGGCGGTGAACGGTCGTATTCAACAATTGCATTTCTAATATCATTATGGGCGTGTGTGGACCATCCTTTTTATTTCCTCGATGAATATGATGTTTTTACGGTATGGTTGAAATGTATTTCATTAAACAGTTTATTTACTGACTCTTTAATATCGATGTATTAGGATGAAGTAAATCGAGAATATATGACACGTTTATTAATTAACGAGGGTCAAAAGAAACCAAATCGTCAATACTCATTTCTCACGCCGCAAGATATGTCGATCGTATCGAAGGATTTCATCAAAATTCATAAGTATGGGAATAACTTAATACATATTGATTTTTTGCTGCATCAATATGAAGAATGTTTAAATTACTATTTAAAACGTTATCTATAACAATTTATATATAATTTTTTATATTACAGATTCGCTGAGCCTGATAGACGCTGAGCAGTTAATAATTCAAGTAAAACTGTTGAACTGTTATAAGTAAATAAAAACCAATGTTTTAGAAAAACTATATTTATTTGGGATTTAATGATATCCCAGTAGTGTGTAGATTTTAAATGCCAACAATATCTGGTCCAAGTCAGGTCAAGTACTCGTATTAGATTTTGTTCTGTTTGATATGTACATATATTGTGAAAGACAAATATATAAACATAAACTTGCGCAAAAGTATTTATTCATTCATTAAATTTTACACTATTGAAACCCTTAAAAATATCTTACAGTGTTGTAAACATGTTCAAATGACAATTTAAAATCGCATTTGTTATAGTCGCATATCTTATAGTGTTGTAAACATGTTCAAATGACAATTTAAAATCGCATTTGCTATACGGATGTATGGATGGAGAGAAACCGAAGCTGGGATAGATCGTGAATTATTCAATAACCAGGTTTTACATTTGGATTTACCTGATTTGTCGCTGCTTTGGGCCTTGAGGCAATCAAAGTTAACTCTCGATTGTAAAGTGTGCCTTGTGGACTGGATAGTTATCTATATACATATATAGGTTTTATATAATATAAAACTTTAAAACAATTCCAAACATACGACTACATATAATGTATTGATGCAGACACAGCATCAATCAATTTAAAGAAATCATAGAAACTTGAAAAAACTTCCAAGATATTCCTTCTTTGCTGTAGACTATTAACTGGACAAAAATGCATTCGCCGGATAATTTGAAAAGATATATTATATTATATATGCTCAAATTGAGAAAGGTTATTATTGTAACATGGCTCTAAATCTCAGGAAACGTTTTCAACATTTAGATTTATTTCTCTCTGTTTCAGTTTCGGCTTTAGCGCTACCTTTATTACATTGCTTCACCACTGCATGGAGTAATTCTACTTCTTCTTTAATGAAATCCAATTGTTTTTCAACTTCATGACGCTGAAATAACGGTTCCTTGCCTACATTGGACAAAATGTAAAAGATTGCTTAAATATTTTGTCATAAAATAAACTTGCTTCGACGTTTGCATAACAATCTGTACATATTATGAACGCCGTCCAGTGTCCGTTCTTTATTCAGATCATTTTCTGCAACACAGTTTTTAGCATTAGCTAAAATTTTTTCCCATTTTAAACATTCGTTTCGGGACTGCGTGAACGAGCGTTCCAATTCGGCTAAATCGTTTTGCAGTCCTAATACCGTAAGTGCCGCCTCGTTGGTCACTTTGACCATTCGTTTGCGCATCTCCTCGATTTCTTGGATTTTTTGTTGCTCCAATTTGGAAATTTCCACTTGTGCCAACACTTAAGCAAGATCGGCAATACCGAATTAAATTCCTTTTAAACTTATCTAAAAAAAATGTATTTAATAATGCATTTACTTACTCAAAGCATCGCAACGATCCATACAATCTTTAACTGATTCGAATATATCCGATTCTGCTACGACTTCCTCAATAACCCGTTCATAAGGCTCGAATTCCGCCACTGTTCCCAGCAAGTCTTTACGAAACTCTATCAACGCAGTGATTGATTTGGTGTAACGATCAATATCCTTGCGCAATTCTTCGTGCTTTTGTCGCTCCTCAAGTATTTTCTTATCAGCTGTGTTCTTTTTATCCTCGCAATCCTTGATAAAACTGTTCACCTCAATGAAGCGCTTTCGCAGAGTCGCCTGCATTTTATAGAGTTGATGGATGCGACTGGCGTTCGTTGCCGCTTGACGCTTCGCATTCTCCAACATTTCGTCTTGCAAGCGCAGCATTGCTTCATGCTCGCGTTCATTATGTATGAGGAGAAGTTCCATGGAATCGCCTGCCGAGTCCCAATTTGGTGGTTTGCTGCGAAAATTATTCATTGCTGATTGGATTACAGCTTCGATTAATGTAAGAGAACACCTACACAAAAAATGCATCCTGCTGTTTTGATTCTATATAGTCGCCAACAGCATTCTGTGGATCCAGATCCAAGTTACCAATAACATCGATTTTGGTGGTAGGCTTGACTCGCGGCATTTCGAAGATTTGTAGAATTGGAAAAAATCTTTTTTATAAGCTTTAAAATGTCTTTAAATACGGATAGTAGTAACAGATATATTTTGATGCGACGTTTTGCTATTATTTTATTTATAAACGAAATGTTGCTATGACGATAAACAACAAATAATAGAAATTGTTTTTATCTTTAAACGATAATTCTATATTCATATTCTACCAAGCTTAATAAGTTAACCTAGTAACTGAAAATAATTTTTAATGGGAGTGTTCGGTTAACGTAGCACATTATTTTGAGCACACAAAACTTAAATTATTTAATAAATATTACACCAATTAATACTTACTATTGCCCACTGAAATTTTTGTAATAAATATGTATACTCGTAATTAACTTTTTAATGGATGTATGTAATTTTAGTCATAATTCACGTATAATAGCAATTACACAAAACAGTACATAATATTACATATTTAATAAAAAATAATATATATAAATCTAATAACGTCTGCCTTTACGCATTGAATTCAATTCAATGAAGATGTTGTTTTGTTTTCCATATTTCATTTCATATTTTAATTATGTACTTGTAATTAATGACCTTCGTTATTTTATACTTGTGGTTTGTTTTGCTGCCGTTTTTTTCGTTTTAATTATTTAAATTTTAAACATAAACCGCATTAAGAAGAAAATGAATAATTAAGAGAATAAATTTTTAATTTTTTTAAAAATGCGTTTGCAGTAAAACAATTTGAAATTTCAATTGAGAAGAATGTTCGCTTCCATTTTTCATAGTTTTCAAGTCGATGGTTTTTATGGTACCAATGATTTTAAAAATCTCTGAAATAAATCGGCAATGTTTGAAACTGTGTTTTTTCCCACAATATGTATTTTAGTGTCTTTAAAAATAAATATATAGCAATAATTACACGCCTGCTTTTACAGTTGGGTAAATAATAGTTCACGTTTTACTATTTTCCTAATTTTCCACGAATGAATTACTAATAAATTCTCTTAACATAAGCTTGCATTGGATTGGACTAAGCATACTGTGACGTGAACGCAAAGGAGAACAGCGTGAATGAGGACTTGTGAATGTTGATATTAGCTCCTTGTAAATTATTTGTATCTATAAAGAAAAATGTGCAAAAAAATATATTAATTGATAAAAGAATTTATTTATTTAATGTACAGAAGAGAAGTTAAATTTACAGAAGAACTTTTCGAAATTATTAAAGTATTTTATTTTTTTTTAAATGAGCAGCATTAAGTTAAAGTTTTTTAAAAAATATTCGCGTGGCTGAAAATGAAGCTGATAAAATTTTTTCAGTTTATGATTCCAGAATCATCGAACACAAATGAAGATAATGGATATAAAAAATTGTCAAACTAGCCAAAAATAACATTATGTATATGGAAAAACTACATATAGCAAGTACGCAAATACTTTTATGAAGTCGAAAAAACGCAAATACAAACACAAGACTAACACAAAATCAGTTTATCGTGCATTGTAATTATGTACATTGTTGTTGCCGTAATGTGTGCATCCTTTTTAGTACATTTCGTTGCATGAAGTTTCAAGTTGGTGGTCGTACGAGGATGATGATGATTATGATGGTGTCGGTGTTTCTAATGACGATGCTGTGTGTCGTGTTAGTTATCACGTATACATAAATACATACATTTTAACAACCTTGTTTACCATTAACGAACGGTTCGTTCGTTCTTTCTATGTTAGTTTCGTTTAAGTACGAGACTAAACCGATCCTGCATCGATTTATGTATATCTGTCCAAAGCATATTGTCTGGAAAGTCATAACTCTTAAACCAAAAGCGTCCCTGCTCGTATTTTTATTGGATCCTCCTCACAAAGAAATCAAACATCAGGTCTCTTTGTGGACTTAAGAAATTTTGTAAAATAAATATGTCGTCACGATAAACAGAAAATAGCTTAACAGCAAAATCAATTTTTTTTAGAAACAGTGGGTAATTTTGCATCAGAATTCTTTTTCGCAGCCATTACGAAGAATACGAAGGAAGTAAAATCACAGTGCAGCTATTTAAACAAGCCACACAACATTATAGCCTGAACACTTGGATGCATCTGGCCGCTGCGGCAAGCAGTAGGAGTTGTTAAACTCGGAGAACTAAACTCAATAAAATTTCAATAGATACAGCTACAAGCGGCAAAGCTTCGAGGTAAAACGTCAAAAAAAAAAAACGAGGCAAAAAGTAAACAAACAACAAAAAGAGAAGAGCAGCGGCAAGATGCAAAATACGAAATAGATCTATCGGTAGCGGCACAGCCGTTGGGACCGTTGGGACATAAGAACCAATGTAATTTTAACATTGCATCTAGCGGCGGCAGCAAAGCTGCATTTTGATGTGTTCAGGCTTTTACGTAGTAGTTACGTTCAAGCAAAAGCTTACGGCAACGAACGACGAGTTGTAAGAGTTAAAAAATATCATTATTTAGAACGGAATTATTGAGAATGAACGAACGAACGAGCGAAGTGATTGATGATGTCGACAACAATACTTGTTTAACGAACGAACAAAGATAATTATGCGTTTACTTTTTTAGTCCTCAGAACGATTTAATTTTTTTTTCTTGGTGCGCATGCGTTTTGTCTGGGTTTAGACCTCTTTGTTGTGTCTGAATTGAGTTGTTGCTGATGATGATGATGGCGGTGCTGCTCATCCAGTGAAGAATGAATGAGTTGTCTGTTTGTTTTGTTGTGTTTATACTTATATATTAAAAAAATTACATTTATTATGCACATGTTTTATAATTCGATATTTTTCCATGGATGGTGGTAGTAGTAATATTGTGTAATCTTTGTAATAGTATATTTATACACATTAATATGTAAATACTTCTATGGTTGGTTACTAGTGCATTATGATTATAGTTCTTCTGGGTTTTGTTGAAGTGCCTACATTCCATAGCCTGGATAGGCCATATTTGGCGCATAACCAGGTGCATAATTCTGGCCATATTGTGGCGGAATGCCCATGGTTGGGCCGGCTGTAATCATTAGCTGTGGCTCCATTGTTATTATGCTTTTATGTTCAACAGTATCATCTTCCTTTTCACGTTGTGCTTCGTTTTGTTCAAGTTTATCGACTTTTGTTGTATATTCGCGGATGACCTGAAGAAATAATAACAATAACAATAGGTAAAGAATTATATACAAGAAGTAAAAAGAAGTAAAAAACCAATCCAAGACAATGTAAAGGCTTACTTGTATTAAGTAGGGCATAGCAAAGTCCATTATGTTATGCTTCCATGCCAACTCAAGTATAACATCTGGTCGTAGAAGATCATAGCACTGTGAATAAAAACAAAAGGTTAAATTGATTAACGATGCGTAACTATTGTGATGCAACATGGATATCTGAACACACTTTATATCAGCCAAACAAACAAACATACGAGTACATTCAGAGATACAAACACTTCAGAGATGTTGAACTTACTTGGAACAGGCACGCAGCAAAGCAATCGTATGCGTTTCGTTCCAGGAACCAGCCTAACAGCTCTTCTGCAATTTCCTGCTTGCCCGACTCGGCGGCATACTCCATCGCATCCTTGAAAAGTTTATCCTTTTTACACAACTCAACACTTTGCTTCCAGCGATTGTTACCTTTTGTGAAATTCAAAGCAGCAAATTATTATTTCAATTAGTCCTATCACAACTCGTCTCCACCAAAAACCAGCCATACTCTTACCTTTATACAAATAGGCCGCAATGCGTCTGAATTCGGTCAATTCGTGTTTCTCCAACTTTTGCGCCAAAGCGATTGTGTCGAAATTGTCAAAGCCGTCTATGGAGTTGCGCAAACCCTGGTAGTCCTCTTCGTCTATGAGTAGACCGTTCAATGCTTCGTTAATCGCTTTGTTATTAAGACTCTGTACGGAGCGTAAATAGGGCTTCACCAACTGCAGATGTCCCGTCTTTGAGAAGAAACTAACGGCACGCGTGTGATCCATTCGCGGTGCCAAGACCAATAGAATATCGTTCAACAGCAAGGGCTTATAGTCCAAATAGAACTGAATCGCTTTATAGTAAAGCTCAATATTGGCCACTTTTGTAATGATATCCTTGAAGTGTCCCTCGCGCCAAGCTTCCGTTGGATGAGCCATCATCGCCAGTACTGCATTATCGTACTCCTCGTATTTGTCGTACAAGAAGACAAGCTCTGACCAAAGATGAGCTGATTCGGCGGCACGCAACACTTTGGGAATATTGACACGGGACCAAAATAACTCCAAATGTTCACGCATTTTCGACGGCTTGAATTTGGAGTAGAGTATGGCCAGTTCGGTGAACATGCCCATATGGGCCCTCTCCAAGCCTAGCGCCGATTCCAACAGTGCAATAAGTTCCTCGAAATAGCCTCGATCCTGATAGTAGTTGATCAAGTCCTCCAGTTCGTCGGCATGTACGACAATGTGCAAACCGCACATTTGGGCCAAGCGGAACTCCTCCGCATCGACACAGGCGAAGCATACCTCTTTCCACGTACGCGTCGAATTGGCCTTCCGGGCCGAGTCGACGGCTCCTTGGAATTCCTTCAGATAGACCAATGTGATAGCGAGGCGTGCGAAGTTGCTGACGTTGTTGTACAGCAGCTTAGCAGCATCGTACATGCCGTCGCTGAAGCAACGATCACCGATCTTCTGTATGTCGGCATGATTGGGACCGGAAATAAATTCCTCCAAATCGGCCAGCCTTCCGGTCCGGGCATAAGCATAGATCAATTCGCTTTCAATGTAGGACTCACGCGCCTTCTTGCGCGCCATTTGCAGATAGCGCACCAAATCGTCCCACGAATCGGCCTTCGAAGCCACATCCACCACATCCATGTAGGCGCTGGGATCATCAGCCTTGATGTACGAATCGATGGCTTCCTTAACAAGCCCTTGCTGCAGTTGCGCCTTGGCCAGCTGCGACCAGACGGCCGGTTCGTTGCACCGCTCAGCGAATTCGTAGGCCCGCTCCAGGTTGTTCACCTGCTCGATCAGCACTTGAATGGCCGAAGTGTTGACATCAAACTTCTTGAAGATAGCAAAGGCCTCCTCGTACAACTGATTCGAGATAGCGATATTTGCAATATCAGGGGCGTCGTAATTGTCCAGACGATTGATGTAGTCCATGACACGTGTGCGGTCGGCTTTGATCGCAGTCAATATCAGTAAATTTTGCAAGTTTCTATGGTCGGAAAACACCGAAGAGTCCAAAATTATTTTCTCCAACAATTCGATCAGTTCATTTGGCAAGTCAGCAGTCATGAAGGCCTTTACCGTCACCGATATGTCGTCGGGGTCTTGTGTCTCGGAAAGCGCGGTTTGCACTACTTGGTCGATCAGTTGGCGCTTGTACGGATTGGATTCAGACAAGACCTCAGCCCACAGCTCAGCATCACGGCGACGGACCAAGTAACGCGCCTCGCTCTTAAACAACGAGTTTTCATTACAGACTGCAATTAATTCTCGATCGCACTGACCGCGCTCGTAAGCAACGCAAGCCAAATGAGGATCCCGCTTCTCACAGTAGCGCCCAACAACGCGGCTGTCGTAGTATTGATTCTCTTTCAGGAAACGTTCGGGATTGTTATTGGAATCGATGTAGATCTTGGCTAAGGCGTTGTGTGTGGCCGGCTCTACGCAGCCCTCGTGCACACGCGATTCCAGCCAGGGCAGCAATAGCTTCAAGCGATTACGTTTCTCCACTTCCTCCACAAGTTCGTCGGTCGAAAACTGGCCCTTCACAACAAGTATCAAGTTCTTTATGATGTCCTCGGAGCAGTCCACATCCAACAGACCTCCCACCACGACGGGCAGACGCGAGGGGTTCACCTTCTGAACATAGATTTCGATATACTTCTGCAGGTTGTTGCGATACAAGTAGAGAACAAGATCGTGCACGAAATCGAAACGGTCGCATACGATAATCAAGGGCAGCTGGTCGGTGAGTTTGGCCTCCTTTAAGAAGTTCTTGACTCGTTCGGCGTTATAGCAATTCGATTCGCGGCAGATGCGTTCGACCTCTTTGATTTGATTGGTCTTGCAGGCGGCCTGTATGTACTTGAAGTGCACCTCGGGGTCCTGCGAGAAGTTCACGATCGAGCCGAGGAAATAGAAAAGACCTTCATACGACTTGAAGCTCTCGAATAGATCTATTAAAGCTTTGGTGGTGAGTTGCTCGTGATATTTGGTGGCGATTTGTACGCAGATCTGCAGATTCTGTCTTATGTTTGCGGTCAGCATTGCCTTCAGGCACTCCAACGAATCCTCCACCGATAAAGTGCCGAAGAAACTAACCAGCCAATCGGCATTCAGCAGATGCGTGTGCACAACGGCACGCTTGATGTCGTACAAATCGGTATAGTGCTCCAAGGCACGCTGCAGCAAGCCAGCCTTTTCGCACAATTGAGCAATGTGTGCTCGATCGTAATGCGTAAACATGGCGTTGCCTAGAATGGCGTCCGCCACTTGCGGTGCTGAGATTAAGTTCATCTCCAGCAGACGCGTCTGCAGCGGCCCCTCATTGGGTCGGTTATGCTTGAGGGCATCCAGCAAGAAGGCTGTGCACTGCTGCACCATTGAATGTTCCATAAAAATGTCCACAATTTGATTTATATCGGCCAGTGGTTCCTCTTCGGCCACCAACATTGTGGCGAAACCGGCACCTTGCTCAGGATTACTGCGCATCACAGAGCGCAAAAGGAAAATATAGTCAGGCGTATAGTTAACCTTCTTGGCGTAGAGGACAATCTTTTGAAACTGGCCCGTCTCGGCAAAGCATTGTATGACCTTGTTGGGCACGTTTGCGCGCAAGTATATCGAAAGTGCGAGTGTCAAATCGGAAGCCTTCACCAAATCGCCCAACTCCTCGCTACATTCAAGTTTCTCCTCCTTCAGCCACTTTTCGCACAGCTGCTTCTTGCCCTGCACGAGGACTGGGCGACACAGCTCTAGAGATTCATACTTATTGAGTTTGCCCTGATCGAGCAGTATGCCGAAGTATTGCAAAAGCGGCGGTGTGGTAGAACCAGCCGGTGTCTGTACCTGTTGGAAACGCTGTATAGTTTGCGGCGTACGAAGGATGCCCTTCGGGGCTAGAGCAGCCACTTTAGCGGCCTCGGCGTACTGACCAGCCGCAAACAGTTTATTAAATTTACGCACAAACAGTTCCTCTGCGCCCGACAGATTATTGCGCACCGCCATTCGTAAGGCCAAATCCGGGTTCTGCAGCACGGTATTGATGTAGGGTATTATTTGCTCCTCATCCACTGTCACCGACAACACCTGGCCCTTACGATTTACCCCAATAATGCCACCACTCGATTCATGCGGAGCAGTTACGAATATGGTATCCGCTGAAATGCGATTCATGTAGATACAAGTGGCAGTCTCCATGTCGTAGAGATGAATATAACCATATTTGGTAATCAAGTAGATGGTGTCATATTTGGCCGAAACCTGCATAGCCACGGGGAAGTCACTCTGCGCCTCGGGCGGAAAGAAAACGTCTACGGATTTCTTCTGGAATGGTTGATTGCCGGCAGGTGGCGCACCTACTTCGATTATGTGCAACTTGCCACCGTTGGCTGTGCGTACAGCAAAGCAGAACAATGTGGAAGGCTCTTTGTTGCCTTCCATCTTAAAGGTGGCAAAGGAGGCAGCATGACCTGCACGAAGATGTCACTCACCGTATTATAATTTTCAAATAATAGTAATAATGGTCAGTATGTATTTAAAAGCATACCTTCAATAGCCTGCGATACTTTACGCTCCACCGAGTACAGTTGCATGGCGCCAGCAACGCGATTAGGCAGCGCTGAGATGCCAACCAACAGTAACCATTGCTGCGTGGGATTGCAACGATAGTTAATGATCTGGCAGCCATTCAGTGAGGAATGTCTATCGAACATTTTTTGGGGCGTCGAGTCGCCCTCCATCGACCAATGGTAAACGGAAGTTTCCGTCACCAAAGCCAAGGTGTTCAGCGAAATCCATTTCCAGAAGACGACATCTTCGGTCATGGTGTGCGCCTTCATTTTCGATTTCATTTCAATGTTAAAAATTTGCAAAGTTTTTTGCGCTGAAATTATTAGGAGTAATATTTGGGTACTTGTGCATGAGAAAAAACATGTTGGAAACTGTACCTTTGAGAGCGATAACCTTACTGGCTGGATTCATGATGGCTGAATCCGCTGATATGGGGCGTCTTGTGGGATTGCTTGGGTCGTTCATGTCGATAATAACCACTTGGGCGGTATCGTTAACCTTCTCCCGGACACAAATAAATTTATCAGACTCCATGGTAAGAGTGCTGAACGATATCGAATTGATGTTGATGCCAACATTTGTGAGCTGCGTGAGAAGAGAATAAAAGATATTTGTGGGAGGTTTTGGTTAATTTTTAATTGAAACGAAACCAAACAAAATACTGGAAGTATTTTAACTTTTAAAGGATATAATTCTAAAGTTAATGATAATAATTTTTGGAAACTAAAGGCTCTCAGTACAAATGAATTTGTAAGTTTTTCAAGTTATAAAATTCAACAGAAAAATTTCAACTTACATAATTTATTCAATTCAATTTATTTTTTTTTCATTAAATGCGTATTTATTTAGGGTTGGAAAAATCAGAAAAAGATCAGATTCCGTTTCCTAGAAATTCCTTTACATCATTTTTTTGATCATATCTTCACTTTATATGTATTAAACCTTTCATGTATTTATTTTCCTTATAAAATATTCTACAATTTCTCAACTTATCTCTTTTTCTAAGGCCATTAGCTAAATACGCCGCTGATATTCTATAAATAAATAAATGTTTACAGTAAAAAGTTGATACTTTCTTTATGTTTCTACATAAATCATGAATTATTAAATTGTTTGGGGAAAGCTTGAACAATTTTTAATTGAAATTTATAATGATGTCTGACGTAGTACCACGTCAATGACCGCGCTAAACGGATTTTTATGCAGTCTATTAACGTGTGTTGCCAGCGATATCGCCTTCAAGACTCGCAGGCGTTTTCAGAAATGAAGTGCCTTTGCCAACATTCTCTTTCTCCGACATGATGAGATTCTATTATGTATTACATCGTCGTTACGACTACAGCATTCATTGAACATTATTATCATTATCCATATCACAGAAAATGTCTAAAAATGCAAGACGCCTATGAACAATATGATGGTGGTAGGTAGCTAGTACGAGTATATAATGTACATACGACGTCTAAACAAAAGTAAACTCGATAACAAACAAAATTAAAATAATAATGCTTTGCACTGTTTAAGTTAAATGGCCGACTTCCGTCCAAGATGGAACATTTTACACGATACTAAAATCGATTTCGAAGTGAAATTGTTCTTTAGGCGTGAATTTTTTCAGGCAAATTTCGGAATTACGTCAACTGAGATAGGAAAAATAGAATTTTTTTTGCGCACATCTTTTTAACGCGAAAAAGGAATTACAAAATTGCTTTTAATCAAGACAAAAAAAAAAATTAAAAAACTTTAATTTAAAATCATAATACTGAAAATAAGTATGTATATTTTATTTTTAAATTAAAACGAAATTACAAAAATACATATATAAAGCTGGCTGGTATTATTAACAACAGTTAAGTCACGCTTACTTTGAAGAGGCAGTAACCAACAGAGCATAGACATCTTTTTTGTATCGTATAATAGTAAGCAAAAACATACGTTTATTTTTATATTCTTTCTATACATAACTTTTTTTATAGAGTTAAGAAAAATATACGATATAGAAAATTATTCCTACAACAAAATTTCCTAAAGAAGTAGCTTTTATAAATAAAGAGGAAGTCCGGGTTAATGCGATTACTTTATTTAACGATGCGAGAATATTTAAATGTAAATAAAGGATGTATATTTTACCGTATTCGTATATGAAAGAGCAGCATATATTCTCATACAGTCTTGTATTAATATTAATATTTATTTTTAATTATATCTGCACCCATACTTTCAACAAAGATATAAATTAGTATATCAATCAGATATACGAGGGCGGTCCGATAAGTACTTAGCCTACAAAAGAAAAACGAAAATTTTGAAAAAGTGGCGATTTATTTCTCTACATAGTCTCCTTTCAGCTCAATACACTTGACCCAGCGACTTGACCCAGTGAAGTCCAATGTTTCGACTGTTCCCTGGTCTCTGGTGTGTACCAGTGGATCCATGTTTCATCGACGGTTACGTAAATTAGAAAAACAGTGGTCTCACGGTCGCGATTGTCCGGAGTAAGTAATTGGCGGTCTGCTAATACCAGATCGTGAATTTTTTTCATTTTATCCTCCGTGGTAGCCGGGTTTGGGGCACATAGGCGTGGGTCATCAAAAACCGACGTGCGACCACGTTGAAACTCGTTAAACCATTTCTTGACGGTCGCCATGGAAATAGAAGAGTCACCGTACACAGCATCCACTCTTTGATTTCGCTGCGCGATTTCCCTTCCAAAAACAAGAATCGAACCACCGCCCGGTATTGCTCTTTTTCCATTTTTCTAAAATACGCGGACACACCCGTTTCCACACGCGGTCAAAACAAAACTACGTGTGCAATTCGGCTGAAATTTTGACAGTAGCTTACAAAGTACTTATCGGACCGCCCTCGTAAAGATATATAAAGAAAATCCCTTTTGACTAAAGGACTCCAATTGACGATTCCAATATAAATCGAGAACTACGAGATTTTGAGCAGAAATACACAATACTAACGATGGGCTAAAAAGGACATTGGACATTGCCTAAACTAGTTTCTTTAAACCAGATGTTCTCAAGCTTATTTCCTCTGCCGCCTATTTTAGAAATCAATTATTTTCTAGTGCCCCCTAAATTTTTAACTTTACCACATTTTAAAATCACAATCGCAATCATTACTCTAATAACTTTAGTTAAATTATAGCGTACCATATATAAGAGTTTTTTTTTCCAAGTTAAAACTTACATTTTAAATAATACTGTTCTAATGAGAGCAATAAAACGCGACTTTATAAATAATATTTAGAAAAACTTTTATTTAAATTAAAATAAGTATTTATTCCAATTAAAATTTTAAAACTAATCTAATGTAAAGAATTTACTCAAAAAGTAAATTGGACCGCGTCCAATTTTCTCTGTGCTCTTTACGGCTCCCCCTGAAGACCTATAGCGCCCACAAGTGACGCCGCCCAGATTGAGAAATACTGCTCTAAACCAACACGCCAGTTAGACTTCTTTAAGCCTATTTGGATTTTTATTTCATGGTTTTTAAGAACTTTTCCTTGTTTTTCTAAGCTATACATAAAAAAAAAGCCTCTGCATAACCAATTGTTGACTCATCAAGAATTACCCGACTAACACAGTTACTGATCTTTTATAATCGTATGTATGTACCAGTATGTATGTACAAAGTAATTTCAGCTGTTAAATACATTCTTTCTCGATAAAATAATTACGCCCTCATAATTTCTGTTAGATAAAGAGATTTGTTCGGCATTGATATAAATACATACATATACATATATGTATAATCATATATATACATACATGTAACGTGATAAATACAGATTAGGCGATTGGTACCTATGAGCACTGCATTCAACGTTTATTTAATTTTCGTTAAAAAATTTACTCACCTGCAGATGCTCCTGAAATCGAATTGGCAACACTTGCGTCATTTTGGTCCTTCAACTCTTCAGTGACCTTTTGGAGAATTCGTTTCGTTTGGCTTTGGCTCAACACTGACTTTATTTGGATAATCTGCCTTCGCAAGCCTAATTGTCACTGTCTTAGCTGTCCTTTATACACCGTATATTCTCAAAAAGTATGAATAAATCGGAAATTAAATTGTGAAGTTTACTATCTCTCCAAATTCTGTAAAAAATTTATTTTTAAATTATCACTTTAACAAAAAAACAACACATTCTAGAGTTTGGAGCACAATTTGTTAAATGCTACGAAAAACAGTTCACGAAATTTTTTGTATTCTTTAATAACAAAAAGAAACAATTTTAATATGGATTAAAAATTTATAAATGTTATTCCTTTTCCGTGAAGAGAAAGTAAAAGCTGAAGTCTTGATGGCTGTAATACTTCAGTGAAAAAATTTACCAGACACAAGCGTAGTTTATGAATTATTACTATGTTATTTTAACACTTTAAATGTTGAACATTTTCGCAACAGAATAAATCACACAATTTTATTCTAAAGTAGGAATAATTTTCAATTAATCAGTGCCGCTAGCTTTACGAAAAAATTCCGTCGTCGTTGGCATAGAATCAAATATGGTGAATAGAATGTGGTGAAATTAAGCCGATGACGAAGGGTCTTTCGAATCACGGTTGTTCATTACTACATACTTTTATTAAATTTTAATGCGACAAAAAAATTCATTCGATGTTTTGCAAAAATATGGTAGTCAAGATATTCTCTAAACCGTGCCTCTATGTAAAGTTGGAACAGGTTTACCGTTTGAGCCATGCCCCAATTTTTTTGAATTTTTTGTTGTTGTTGTTGTTTTTGGAACTGATTCTAATAAAGCCATCAGTTTTTGTCGCTCTCCTCTAGTTTAAAAGTTATAGCCCTCTAAAGTTTGGAATTGACATCCCTATAACTCATAAACCAGAAAAGATATTTCGATCATATTACCGTACCGTTAGAAAGCTCTCCAAAAGCTCTTCAATTTATTTTATATAACATTTTTCCGAAAACTGTATAGTTTTTATGCAAATCCAAATTTTTCATTTTTGGAACTTTTTTTTTTACATTTGACAATTTTTTTCGTTTCAAAGTGTGTAATTAACCTATTAAATCTTTGGAATAACAATAAAGCAGAGACCGTAAGCTTTCTTTGAGTATTTTTTTCATTTTTATCAGTCTAGTATTTGAGGATAAAATAGCTCTTATAGGTCAGAAGAACGTAAGTAAAAACTACTTTTTTCCATTCTACTACTAATAAGTTATTAATCTATTGTGGGTTTCACGTAATTTTTAAAAAAATTTTTTAAATTTTTACATAATAAGAACATTCTTTGAATCTGCGCCGCAGGCGAAAAATTTTTAAGAAAAATCGCGCGATTTTTCTTAAAAATTTTTAATTTTTAGACGAGTAATACAAAGTGTAGGTTTAGATTGTAGTAGTATAATGGAAAAAGTAGTTTTTACTTACATTCTTCTCACCTTTAACAGCTATTTTCTCCTTAAATACTTGACTGATAAAAAGGAAAAAAATACTCAAAGAAAGCTTACGGTCTCAGCTTTATTGTTATTCCAAAGATTTAATAGGTTAATTACACACTTTGAAACGAAAAAAATTATCAAATGTAAAAAAAAAGTTCCAAAAATGAAAAATTTCGATTTGCATAAAAACAATACAGTTTTCGGAAAAATGTTATATGAAAGAAATTGAAGGTTTTTTAGAGTGCTTTCTAACGGTACCCATATAATCGAAATAACTTCTCTGGTTTATGAGTTATAGGCATATCAATTCCAAACTTTAGAGGGCTATAACTCGTAAACTAGAAGAAAGCGACAAAAACGGTTTGCTTCATTTGAATCAGCTCCATAAACAACAATAACAACAAAAAATGCAAAAAAATTGGAGCATGGCTCAAACGGTAAACTTAAGCCGTAAAGTTTTATAAGGTTTTCATGAAATCACCAACGTACCCTTTAAGTTTTATGAATTAAATAAACAGTTATCATGAACATTTACAATTTTAAAACGACAGTAGATCTTATGTCAAGGCACGTGGAAAAAATTTACTATGTATGTATACAAATAACCTATTTTAAAACGTTTTTTTTTTACATTCAGTGAATTTATTTAGTTTTAATGCGCTGCTTTGTGTGTTTTCAGGGCTTATGTGAATTCCCTATAAAATATTTTGAATTTAAAATAATTCGGACATCTAAAGAATGTATGGTTTGAGTTCTGCTTTGCATAGATTATGCAATTAATCTTGTTTTAACATTTACATTTCTTTAACGAGACGACGTTTAAAAAACTCGTGTGAAAAAAAACTTTAAACTCGAATTTTAAAAGCTCACTAAAGCAACGCATTACCCAATTCCCGAGTAATAACTGGTCAGATTACTCGTGAATTGGGTAATGTAATGGCATTACATAATTCTATGTAATGTCTCGTGTTCTAACAAAAAGGCAACACTGCTCTAATAAATCAGGCAACATTGCTAGATATTAACCATGTAACTAATTTTCACCATGTTCAATTGTGGTGAATATAGTTCACTTGACAATACCATATAATTTTTTCCTGGATGTATACAATATGCTATACGAATTGTATTTAATTAATTTTTACTAGAAAACAGTTCTCGCTATAATCTGAATGCTATACTGTTTTAAATTGCATTAATTTCTAGTTTTCACAAGTATGCCACATAAACAATTTGAAGTATCTAAGCCGCCCATTATTGAGTGAGATAGATGCATTTAAAATTAAATTTACAATATTTTCAAAACAGTCGAGAAAGAGATAAAAGCACTGTTCTGCAAACTATGTAAGGGTATGTAATTTTTTGATTGACGAAATTTTTTCACTTTTCACTAAGCCTTTTATGTCACATTAAGTTCAAACGATTACAAATTGTGTATAATTGCATTTACCAAAAAATACTGATAAATTTTTATATATATTACTTAAATTTTTTTAATTATAACTCAGTTTCGTTCTCTATCCACATATTGATTTGTGCGCGACCAAAACCACACCAATGGCTGAAAAAGAAGCGAATTACTATGGTGATTTTTTCTTTCCCTTGAATTATAAATCCGCTTCAGTTGGGCTGTTCGATTTTTATCATACACGAAAAACCATAATAATTTGCGCCATTCACGAAGAAGAATATTTGCAATTTAAAAATTTATAACGATATATTTTGCTGTTAATTATTAACAAAGTCTAATCCATAGACTATTAATAATAATCATATTCCTACAAATTTTGTATATTTTAAAATATCTTCTGTTTATTTTTTCTACTCTAAAAATTTCAAAATATCGAAATATCTCACAATTCAGAGTAATCTGTGATGTGTATAAAAAGTAATTTACAATGAATTTTATATTATTGACCCTTTCCTTCATTTAAAGAAAAACCATGCAAAAGTGCATATTTGAGATAATAATTTCAAAGGGAGTTCTTAATTATACCCTACACCCGAAGGGTTGAGGGTATATTCACTTTGTTCTTCCGTTTGTAACGCATTAAAGGAGGCGTGGCAGGTATAGAAAAGTATAAATATTCTGGCTCAGAATCACCTCCTGAGTCGATTTAGCCATGTCCGTCCGTCTGTCTGTCTGTCTGTCTGTCTGTCTGTCTGTCTGTGGAAATCACGATTACGGGAGAACGAATAGAGCTATCGCCATGAAATTTGGCACGAATATTCTTTGTCGTCATAGGCTGTTTGGTATTGAAAATGGGGAAAATCGGACAAGTGCCACGCCTACTTTTTATAGCAAATATGAATTTTCCCGTGCTTATAGCTCAATTTCTCAGCTTCTAGGGCGAACTTGAAGCTCAAATTTTATTTCCGAGTCCACCGTCTCAGACTTAAATATTCTCCCAAAAATGGGCGTGGTCCGCCCACTGGTGACAAAAACCACGATTACAGGAAAACTAGTGGAAACATCATTGTGAAATTCAGCAGGAATATTCTTAGAGCTCACTGATGTCGAAAATGGAAAAAAACGGTTTACTGCCACGCCTACTTTTTAGGTAAATATTAATGCCTCCAATTTGAGAGCTGAATTTCTCAGCTTGTAGTCCGGATCTGAAGCTGAAATTTCAGTGCCGCGTTTACCTTGTCAGTAAGAGTCATCGCACAAAAAATGGGCGTGACACGCCCACTGGTATACCATACTATATAATGAAGCGTTTGTTGAGAAAAGCGTTGTCGTAAATGAGTTAATAGATCAAAATTTACTATCTGTAAATGAAATGTAAGTTGGTTTATCCCGCCCACTTTTTATAATCACTTTGACAGATGCGGGTGTAGGGTATATAAGCTTCGGCCAGGCCGAAGTTAACGCTCTTACTTGTTTTTAATCTGATTTCCTTTTTAAACAAATTTTGGAGAATTTTTTCAGACCTTTTATTTAATTTAACAGTAACATTAGTTATCATTCAAAAAACAATTAATGATTGAATTAATGACCAAAGTTACTTTGCACACACTTGATTATCAAGCCAAATTATATATTTTTTTTAAAAATGGTATTACTGCCAGGAACAGCAAAGAAGAGTTTTTGTTTTAAAACAGGCTTTTAAATTTCAGTTTGTGTAAGAAGGAACCATTTTCGCTGGCTTAGTATGTAATTAATTATTTGCAGTGAAAAATGGGGCACAGAAATAAAATAATAAAAACTCGACATATTATATGAATATTTCAGCTACTGTATATATTCCAAGCTTGTTTCATTTCAATTGAATTTTGCAAACTGGTCGTTTACTTTTCGTAAGCAGAGAGAATTTTACTCCAAAAGTTATCGTACCAGTTTCTACTAAAAAATAGAACAATATCAAAATTTCCATTGTAAAGTAAACAAAAATTCACTATCACTAAATGCTCACTATCACAAATTGAATATTGTAAATTCTATTTTTTAATGAACGATCTTTTTCCAGTAAAAAATAGCACGAAGAAAAAATTATTTTTGTTCCCATTTGGGTAAGCTCTCTTAGTAATCGAACGATTTCTTGTAAAAAATAGTAAAAGTTTGTGCTTTCTAGTACTAGCAAGCACGTTATCGAACGAACCTATTTAAAAGGTACCGTCTATTGTAGATTTCTACTGAATTTAAAGGTTTATTGGGAATAAAATCTCAAACTCACCTTCCAAGCGTCAATCCAAAAGTTGAACATGCTGATTTTAGCAATTCGCCACCAACGAACACTAACGCAAAAAAGGAAACTGCAAAACGCGCGTGTGTAAAAAGCGACGGCAGCCACGAAAATCAAGCAGAAGTCATGTAAACAATTTTCATTTGTGCAAAAAAAAACACAGAAGAGGAAAAAGGGCGAAGTAGACTGAAAACGCGTTTTATATTTAAATATATTATACGAACGGGAAGGAGCGCACACGCGAAAAATCAATAGTTTCTTAATGAAAATGTGCAAAGTTTCGATTGAAAAAATCAGCCAAATTACTGCTAAAGTTTAAAGTGAAGTAGAAATAATAGAAAACTGCCAAATTTCTGAAGAAAAAATAGGTAAATAAAATCAATATAATTTTAGAGAAGTATGTATAGTTTCTAAAAGCTTAGAGATTAAAAAATTCTTATTTTGGGGCTTCCATTGACTACATACTTGTTTCGGACGCATTTCTATATCCTTTAATGTACATATTTTAATTTGAAATGTCCATTATAATCGGTCTTTTCTTTTTGGTAGCGTAACTTATTTGATTTTATCTATTCCATCCCTTTTTGTTTAATTATAAATTCTGGTTCTTATAATTTTGTTGCCCTCCATCATTCTCGTGTCTCCTGCAACGACGCTGCTTTTATTATATTTGTTCTTGTTTTTTTACTGCCTGTGTCGGTCGCTGCGGCTACTTTACTGCTTGTTTGCCGTCCTGCAACCTGGTGCTGTACGTTGGCTGACATGTAAGCGGCTGCAGTAGTGCTCTCCTCACTTCTCGTTCCTTTCCACTTAACTTCTTGCGGACATATTTTATATACCTAAATTTATTTTTTCAAATTTTACTTTGCTGAAACCGTCTTTTAGATGTGAGTTGATCGTTGTTGTTGCTGTTTCTTTTGTAATTTTTGCGGCTACTTTTGTTTTTTTAGGATTTTTTGTTGTATTCTTTCTCGTACTTAATACAAATTTTTCGTCTGCTGGGAGTACAAAAACACCGTGGATGACGACGATGACAGGAACAACAAATTCAAAGCATTAAATTTAATGATTTACATTAACACAAACAATGTGCGACGAGTGCAGAAGTTTATCATGTTCTGTTAAATTTGATAAAGAGTTTTAGTGCTTTAATAAATTGAGGTTTAATAACGCGGCAAAAATGCATTGAGTGAAAAACCACAAACCTAAAATTTTAAACAACGCGGTAAAACAGGTAAGATTTGTAGTCACCGGAAATGGATAAAATGTCCGTGTTTAAAGAAAATAACTTCAATTTAGTGATAATTTTAAACTTATGGCTTTTTATTGATCAGTAAAGCTTGTCGTAGCCTGATTTCTCAAAGGCGATTATGGAACTACATACTTCTAAATATTAGAGTAAGTGTAGGAATTAATTTGAATAATTTTTAGCATAATTTTGTCCTCAGAAATTATTTGAAAATATACTTAATATAGTTTTGTTAATAATTTTGTTGTGTAAGTTTTTCAATGAAGGGTTAAGAGCGTAATTTTGTACTCGTTAGAAAAAGTGTAATCATGTATCATTACGTATGCAATACCCCAGTAGGAAAAATGTAATTAGTTATAGCAATTATGAAACATATTAATATAATAGTCAATAGGTCGATTAGTTATTAAGAAAATGAATGCTAAGGTTGAAATTTTAAGAAAATATGTCAACAAAATTTTACCGAACTTTTTCAAAAAACCTCGTAAATACGATAACTGAAGTTTGTTTATTTATTTAACAAGACTTAAGCAACTTTTTCTCATTTTTCTAAGGGAAAATTTTCTTATCAATTCTCGGTAAAACGCCGAAAACCGTAAGGTCCTAAGTTTTCGCAGAAAAGTGCAAATTACGAAACATACTTTTCATAAGACGCAGGTAAAAAGTCTGTTTTGTAAATATGTACGTACAAAACAGTGTATGCGTATGTATTTATATATATACGCTATTAATTTCAGAATGATCTTTATATTTTGCTAAGGGAAAGGGTGCCGCATTCATATTCAGGGCTATATTTATTAAATTTTTTTAGCCCAAAGCAGAGGAACGCAGCAACATTTACTCAAGTAATTAACGTCCTGTATAGCGCTCATTTTTTTGCGGTAATAATATTTAAGGGTGGATTTTTATTGTTTTCCTTCTCCAATTGCTCCTTGGTACTGTTACTTATGTACTGTCATTTATATACACATATATATTTTTGTATATGCTTTTGGTTTATGTTGTTGATGCTATTTAAGTACTCCGGCATTTGGCTTTCGTCTTTACACAATTTCCAAGGCATGCTTAATTAATCCCTTCAACCTCTTTTCGTTACTTCCTGTAAACGATCCTCAATTCGCTCTAAACACCATTTCTCTTTCCCTTCTGTTATTATTATTATGTATTATCACTAACCATACAACATGTTGTATGGTTAGTGGTATTATTCTGATGGTAGAGTTGAGGGGCTTCCTTTGTGGCTATAAATGCTGCCACCTCACAATAAAAATTCGTAAAATTTGTCTTCAAAAAAAGAGGAGTTTGGAAGAGATATCAATGAAATTCGAACAATTTCGTTGCTTTCTTGAAGTTTCAGTGTCAATGAAGATGTCACTTTAAGGACCAATTTCACAATGTCCGGTTAAGTGCTAATCGGGACTTCCAACTGTCAATTTGTAAGAGATTTTGCCGTTTGTGGTTGCTAAAGTTTCATGCGGATTTGAAATTAAGAATCTTATTAAAAATAAAAATATATATATGTATATTTTTGTTTATTGCTGCACACCCTGTCACATAACATTGTTTGTTGGTGCTCAAAAGATGCATGCCTTAAGTCCCAAAAAAATACACGTAACGTGATGAAATCGTGTCGTCGTCGTGCTACAGCCCAAACACAATGCGGCCGCGGCAGCGCAGAGAAATTGTATTGAAGCTTATGGGAGCTGAAGCTGTCCTGAAAAATAGATACTATGACGGCAGCTTTGGTTTTACTCTCTTTTTGAAGAAAATATGAAAATTTTATGAAAAATATATGGAGAGAAAGCTCTCTTTAAAGACGAGAGAATAAAATACAGGATACAAAAACAAACTTGTATGGGCTTCGGCCCATAAAGTCCGTCAGACTTCGATTTTGAAGTTCTGAACTGTAAAATCGTGTTCAATGTATACTTTGTTACAAGGATCGGTCCATTATGGCTCCGGCCCATAGAGTCCGTCAGACTTCGACTTTGAAGTTCTGAACTGTCAAACCGAGTTCAATGTATGTTTCCTTATGAACATCAGCCCATAAGCAACGCCGCCGTCAAAGTCGAAAGTTGCTGAACCTTTAACTTTTCGACTGCGTCAGCCCATTTGACAGCAGTTTGTTTACATTTTAGTACAGTGAGTTGAATGAAGTCGAAGTTTTCATTCGGCCATGGCAATCCGTTGACGTTGAAGTCGAAGTCTGACGGACTTTGTAAGAAAGAGAGAGAGAGAGAGAGAGAGCGTGAGAGACGAGTAGCTGCGGCTGCCGCTGCCGATGGAACATTGGTTGCATTCAGAGCGGTCAAGCCTTGTTGGCTTTTTCTTGTCAGAATAAATCATGTGCTCTGAATACGTTTGCTGAGTCTTTGCTGAAAAACAACAACATTTAAACAACAACAACACTTTATGCCAAATTCCACGTGGCCGCCACACGAGAAGGAAATAAAACACTGAAAATGAGTGACAGAGAAGAAAGTTCTGAACAGATGCAGCATACAAATTTTTGGCTAGAAAAAATGGCGAATGCTTTGTCAGCCCTTCTGACCTTTCTACCCCCTCAGACAAAAATTAAGAAAAAAGCCAACATGGCTTGACCGTTCTGAATGCAACCATTGTGTTTGGGCTGTTATGCAGCCCTTTAGTTACTAACGTTCTGTCTCGCCTTTTTTATGAGTCTATGCTTTTACAGACGTTTGGAAAATGAGAAAAAAAATATTTGAAAGAAGTTAACCTTGAATAGAATGTTAACTCTAAGAAGATAACGATATTTGGAACGCTATTAAACTTTATTATACGTCGTTTCGCTGAAGATTTAAAAAAAGTAATTTCAAAATTTCTCGAAACGACATTAACGAAGATTAACAAACTACATTATTTTTCATAGTAGCGTCTTATTTTCGTTCACTTTCCCTTTAATTTAATTTTAAATATTATAGGAAAGATTATCGACACCAATTGAAATTATTAACTGACTAGACCCTAGTAAAAATATTGTTTTCTTTTTTCCTTTACAGTATTACTTTGGGACTTTATATATCCCAAACATCACACTGCAAACAATACTTCCAGCATCGGGTGACCTACAACTCATACGACGTTTCTCCAGACTTGAACTTTTCTAATTAAGACTTTGAGCTTCCGCAATTTACATTAGACGAATTAGAAACACCTACAGAATAAAAAGTTCAGATCTTCTCAGTCAAATGAGCGGCAGTACTTCCAAAATGACCGCTGCACAACAGCGGCAAGAGTTCTGCGTGCGCTGGAACAGTCATCTAGGCAGCATTGGCGCCGCTTTTCCACAGCTACTCGCCGGCCAGCGTTTCGTTGATGTAACGCTGGCTTGCGAAGGTCACCAGGTCCATTGTCATCGTCTTGTGCTTGCAGCTTGTTCATCTTATTTCGAGAGTATTTTAGCTGAGAATCCTTGCAAGCATCCGGTCATTATATTGCCAAGCGAAATCAAGCTCTGGGAGATTCAGGCGTTGGTGGATTTCATGTATAAGGGAGAGGTAAATGTGACTCTGGCGGGACTACCGAATCTTCTGCGGTGTGCCGAACAACTGCGCATACGTGGCCTCTACGGTTCAGATGCAGCTCTTAATCTGAATCAGCTCAAAGCTTTGACTAATAAAGTTTCAGCAGCAGCCAATGCTGTCAATGCCACGACCTTAAGCTCTGCAAACAATACAAATGATAGTACCGAAACGGATAATGATTCCGCTACAACAACAACCACGAACAATACCATTGCGACATCCACAGCGACAACTAATGCTCACGATGCATTAGTTGATGTAAAAAAGCAGATGCAACAGCAGCAGCAGCAGCAGAATGGGACAGTGGCTATAACGCAACAACAGCAACTTTTACTTCAGCAACAACAGCAGCAGCAACAGCAACAAAATGCTATGCAACAAATGAATGTGATGCTGAAGCAAGAAACCAATGTTTCCAATGCCACCGAAGATGAATCTGCCGATGAGTCCGCATCAAATGTCTACGACAATGACGAAGAATACAGTCAAAAACCTTCCCACCACACAGAAACAACATTGGAAGAAGATGGCAGTTATGTGGGCAACGACGATGACAGCTTTGGCGGTGTTGAGACTGAGCAGGAAATCTCTGGTAGTGGTAGCTTGGGTGGCAACAACAATTACATGATGCAGAAGTTGGCTGATGGCGCCTCGGCATATAAGCGTATCAGACGCTCGGAGGATTCATTAGCGCAGGCCGCAAGATGCGTGTCCAAAGGGCAGACGTTCCAAACGGTTAGCAACATGTTCAATATACCCGTCTCCACCATACGCTTTTATATGGCACGTAAAGGCATTCTGCCTAAGCGTAAGCGTGGTCGGGGTGCATCCACAACGGGAGCGTCGACTGCGACAGCCAGCAATCTCTCTAGTGCCGTAATGTCGCATGCCTTGGCGCAAATGAAGCGTTCCGGTAGCCCTACATTGGATGCGTCATATAATATGCTTGGCTACAAACTACCTGAAGGAACGGCAGCTAATATTATTTAAGTGCGGTTGTATGCAGCGCCTACGAACACCAGCAGGAAGAGGATGACGCAGCAAACGCCAACAAATAAGTTTAATCAAATACCAAATTAGGTTTTTCCGCGCAGATGTATAAGCGCTTGCAGTTTTGTTGTCAATGCTGAGTGTATATACATATGTACTTTTCTGATTAATGCGGTATAAATTAAGGCAAAAAGTATTATTTTTTTTACCTATAATGTAGGATCTCTAATTTTCTAGATGTCCTTTTTGTTTTTAATAAGCCACAGTAGAGTTATGTTAAACAAGAAATCAATTTTAATTTGATTTTTTTGAAATTCCTCAAAAAAAGAGATTATCATATAGCGCAAATACTACAATCACTAATTATGTAATAGATCTACATCTAAATATAGACCTACATCTTCTATGTTATTAAATCAGCTACCGTGTTATTAGATATGTTATATCTATGCTTCTATGTTATTAGATCTGTTATATGCATAATGTGGATTCAATGGTAAAATCCGTTATCGAGAATGCGGCATACCAAAACAATAACATACAAAAAGAAACACGGCTTGTTTATCTATTACGCTAACAGACTCATTACATAGCAATAAAACCCTTTATCTGTCATATAATAGATCATGTTATGTGTAAATACATATGTATGTACTCGTATCTTATTTTAACAGATGTGTTACATAGAAGCAGTGTTTTCTATTAACAGATCTGTTATATCGATAACATTATTGTCGGTTATGCTGAGGGATCCGTTTAATTGTACTCGTATAAAAACTCAATTTATTATCTTAACAGATTGGTTTTTTCTGCAGTCCTACTACTTTTCTCCTTCTTTGGCATACACTCTTACTCATCATAACGATGTTTGATCCCAATCGACTTGGCAAATTTATCAAATTTTTGCAGTTTTTTAAAATTATAATTAGTTACATTCAGTTTTTCATATAGATGTTATTAAATATTAGGTTAATATTGCATTTGTTGTAGCAAATAATCTCTTTACGATATATGTAATTAACCATGTGTGGAAAAAAAAACAATAATAAGTGTGCGCTTTAATTTTGTTAGGCTTCCAATCGATAACCTTATAATAATAATAATAATTAATGTTGATATTATATATCTTTAAATAGGTTCGCTTTTCATCACATTTTTGTACTTTCAATTTCATTCATTAGCTTATACGCAAATAGTTTTAAACACAAAGAAGGAAAATACTTTGTAAATTTATGTGTAAAATTATTTTGAAACAACTACTTTTATTTATACAAATTCCTAGTAGAGAAGAAAACCAAGAAAAAAGAAACAATAAGTAAGTACAATTTTTGTGTTAGAATTTTTTAAACTTATTTTTGTAGAAATGTGAACTTTTATGAATGTAGGGTTTGGTTAAAAAAAAATTGTATTAAAATTTTGCTAAAACTACTTACAGGAATAAAAAATTTGTACTTACCATTTGTTCGCGATGTTGAATTTAAATATAGACTTAGTAGTTGTAACTTTATTTGAAATACAAGTTTTAATTGATGTCGTTTGCCATTTTCTGTAGTTTAAGGACCTTTTAGGATTTTATTTGATACATAATTTATACTTTTTATAAAATAGCTTATACCTTGCATCACTTTATATAAAATTTTGTAAAAGTGCTTTTAAAATGGTGTTTTTGTTTTTATAAACAACTCTTTAAAAACCAATACACATTTTAAATACTATAAATACCTCGATCTGATTTTATTCACGTATGTAATAAAGCTATAAAGCCTCAGCAAAGGCAAATCAGTAAAGTAAATAAATTTAACAATGGCATTTTATCATATACATATATGAAACATATCGGAAAAGGCCGATACGAAAAATATAAAAATAAAAACACGATTTTTTTTATTTCAAGAATATAACTCAGTTTTCTTATTTAGAAATATCTTAAGTACAAGAGTTATTTTAATTGTCGAGCAATACATTACGAAACTTTTTTAAGAGAATAGTAAACCATGTAATTACATTTTAAGTTTAAATTTAAAATTTAGCGTAAAAATCAAATGAGAATAAAATATGATATTTTAAATATTACAAAGAAAAAATAAAGGCAGCATATTAATCTAAAAAATTGCACGTTTTTTGTAAAAATTCAATTTAATTTATTGAATTTCCTTTCCACACCTTCCCTTCCAAAACCTTTCCACAAAGCTACTCGTATTTAATCAAAATTTGGAAGCTTTTCAAATAAGCTTTTGAGAAATGATGTGTGAAATGGCTCTTTACACATCACAGTGGAACCTCGCTTAACGAGCACCTCGCAAAACGAGTAATTCGCATAACGAGTAATATGAATTGTAAAAAAAATTACTCGCTTAACGAGGGAAGTTTCGCATAACGAGTGATGTGGATAGGGGAATCCCCGAATTGTGCGATGGAACTTTTGGTGCCATTGCTACATCAGTCTGTTTAGAATAGAGCTGTGCACAAGCCGTTTGAAAACCACTTTCAAAACACACAACGTTTTATCAGTAAAAATTGATAAAACCAAAGAATATACAATATATAGAAGGCGCATCACTCAAAAATTCCAATTTTTAGAATCAGATGCGGTCGGTCGGCAGAAAGCGGGTGCAAGCAAAATGAGTGAAAAGAGCGTCACTGCTTTGAAAGTTTATTTTGCATTTGCTTTGGTTTTCTCCGCTCTTTCTGCTTAGCATTGGCATCATGGCCCGAGCTCTTGCCATTCATGTGAATTGCTTCTCTTTTCTCTTCGTTTCCCTCACACTATCATTGCTTATTATCAAAGGATTTGAACCAAAGAATATGTATTATGTATATTGTATATTCTTTGATTTGAACGATTTCTTTTTTCGTTCTTGGCCCGAGCCAAATGCATTTTATGTATATTTCTTTCCCTTTCGTTTTGTCGCTTATGACGATATGCCGTTGTTTGCTGCTTGTGTTAGGTAATTTTATACGTCTATGTATGCTTTGGTTGTGTGGTGGCAAGGTTGTCGGCGCTTGTGGCCGCAACCAGAAATTTTTGATTATCTGTTCAAAAATTTCAATTGATAGAATAATTGAAAATTAAAATAATTATAAGATTGTTAATAAAATGAAAATATTTGAAAGTTTTTTGAAAAATTATTAAATATTATTTATTTGCTTGTAAATAATATTTAATAATTTCTTGAATTTCATATTTTAAAAAAAAATTTAAATTTATTTATTACACCATATATTTATATAACAATACATATATCATTTGTTATGTTTGGACAATTTGTATATCCTTTTTTTATTGAATTAGAAGTTTATTGTTATCGCAAATGTTCAAAAGTCTTTTAATTTAATAAAAAAAGTAAACACCGAGGATTAAATTCAGGTACTTTTATCAAAAATTATTTCAATTTTTTGTACCGGATAAAATATATCGAACATACCGAGATTTTTCCTCAATTTTTCAATAAGAAAAAACGCAGATGCGCTACGTTCTTCTAATTGCTAAAAAGACATTCTCCTCTGTCGTTTTCATCTATTGTCGACGTCTGGCGTCGTCAACTCAGCCAACTCTAGAATAGCCACACAAAGCTCATCCTACACATACGAAACCCACAGACGCTAAATGACACAAACACATGCATTCGAAATTCTTCAACCCATCGTTAGCCAAAAAAGAACACCTGGCATGGAGTCGTGAATAAGACGCGAGAAGAGAACACGAAAACGAAAAGTTGCAATTTGGTTGAGAGGTTGAGACCAAAAGAGACAAAGTTATTAAACAAATGAGAGAATGAGGAGAAACTCAAAAAACACTCAAAAGTGTACGTACCAGTACGTACACCAGAGCAAAAATTTTTGGCTGAAAATTTGTATGAGATGCGCCTTCTATGCATTGTATATTCTTTGATAAAACATTTCAGATTTTCACTCATAGCCTTTATTGCTTGTGCTCTGCTGGAAACAAAAACAAAATTGTCAGACGAAAATGACACAACAGTTTTAATGCCAACAATTGCTAAATAGATATAAGAGAGGATACACACACGGAATGCACATACATATTAAATACATACATACGTTGAGCCGTCTCCTAGGCTTTTAGTTAGAAAAAAAGCATTGCGGGCCTCTCCCTTTTTTTCGTTTCTTTTTTTTTTCGTTTTTCTCGAAAATGTGGCAGAACATTTTTTCATTGTTTTCAATCGTTGTTCGGGCCACAATTTGTGGACCATTTACAACAAAAACGAAGTAAGAAAAAGACGATAATTACATGGAAAAATAGATAAGAATGGTTTTCGAGTTTTGGCGGAGGGAAAGAGGGGATGTTTTTTCTTCGTAATTTCTTAATTAGTTTTCAGACGCTTCTGGTGATAACAAAGCACCATCGACGGAGTGGCGAGCGGCGCAAATGCTTGCCTTTCGTTCGTTTCGAGTTCGAGCGGAGGGAAAGAGGGTGAGTTGTTTGCGTTTCTTTCGTTCCTTTGGAGATTAAGCGGAAGGAACGAGAGAGAAATGCATCAACATTAAAACAGCAACTGCAAATTTTCGAACAAGCTGTAAAAATGAATGTCGGTCGGGTAAAGGCACCACAGCAGTTGCTGTTTATTGCGATTTTCATACGGCAGTCACAAAACAGCAGTCGTGCCGATTTGTGCCTAGCTGCCTTCAAAACGGCTCGCGCACAGCTCTAGTTTAGAACTTGTGGCGTTAGCAGATTAGTGTCGCGTGTGATCACACACTTTTCCAAAACTTGTTATTTATCTTACCCGTGTTTAATGTTTATTATTACAGTTTACAATTACAGTAGAACCTCGGTATACGACATTAATCCGTACCGGATGTTTGGACTTATACCAAATAGGACGTATACCAAACCAACCTTTCCCATAAGAAGTAATGTAAAAATTAATCCGTTCTGATGTTAGAAAAAATTCTTCTTAAGCACATTAATAAAAAATATATTTTATTTTTAAAGTTATATTGTGTTACATGTATTATTTAAATAACGTTTAAATTTTATTAAAAAATCTTTCCGAAGAACTCTGTTTGTCTTCTCCTCAGGATGTCTCTAAAGTGTAACATTGTAGCATCGAATACGCATGCCACCTTCATACTTCTCAACAATCTATTGTTTGAGTTCCATTGTGATTCTAGTAATTTTTTTAGTTTTCTGTTTCTTTTCATTTTCCTTATTGGAATTTATTATTTTAAAAAAAAGCTCACATGCTCACTTTCGTCGTCGTCATCAAAAACCGTTGTTTTGGTCTTTTGCTATTCACATACATATGTAACCTGTAGAAGCAAAACAAATCTCTTCCAATTGACGTCATAGTCAAATATTTCATAGTGCTACTCTTTCATAGATAGTGCACATGAACAAAAAAAAAATTTCCGCATAAATTAGGTCATATACCGAAATAAAGTCGTATACCAAGTCGTATATTCTTTCGTCAAAACAGGACGTATTCTGAATTCGACGTATTCCAAAGCAGACGTATACCGAGGCGTTTACTGTATTAGCTAATTTTGTATTCCATTTTAATTTAAGTTTATTTTATCTAATATGTCCTTATTAAGCTTGACTAGTAAAATACTTTTTAAGTTTTTTCGACTTCTAATCTATTTCTAAGATTAGTTAGCATGAGTGGGAGTGCGCTAAATACTCGCTCAAGTGAAACCTGCGTCGAAGGTACAGCCAATGCAATTTCAGCGATTTTCCCCAGCGCTGTCAAAAATGTTAATCCTTTTGGCCAAATTACATTTGATAAAAAAACGATTATTTGAGGGCCAGCAGGTAGCATATTTTATTAAGAAATGTAGAAGCTCTGGATACCGAGAAGAATTGTTCAATTGTTTTCCAGAATAAGTAAACATTTTAATTGTTCAAAGTGTCCGTTGATAATTAAATCGGCAATTATAATGCGACCGAATTTGTGCCTGCATGTCATTTGTGCTTGCAACAAAACAACAAATGCTTTCAATAAATCTAATAATTGCTAATAATTGCTAGTAAAATTTTATAATAGAAATATATTGGATGCAGAATTTTATAATATCAATAACTTTTAATAATGAAAATTAAAATCTAATAAATAAGTATTCCTTTTATAAGTTATTATTTCTTTTAAAGCTTTTTCTATTACTGCACATTATGCACAAGTTACTCTTAGTCATCCTTTACAAAACGCAGCAAAAACAAATTCATACAAAACACACAGAAAAACCCCCCTTCCAGCTATTCAGTGGCGTCAGCAACGAAGCAGGCGAACAGAAACCGCCGGCGTTCGATTTTTCCACTCAAAGATCAAAATTTTGCCTGCGCAAAGTTTTTTTCGATCACCATCACGATCGCCATCGATTTGTACGCGACCCGAAGTCTTTTTTTCATCTCCTGTGATCGTTATTCGCCAAAACCCCAAGTTTTTCATCCTCTCCGATCGAAACGCGAAGATGAGAATTTTTTTTCATCTCGTCCCTGCAAGACTGCTACCTGGTAATTCACCGGTTATTTACCTGGTAGCGCTACCCGAAGTTTCGGTTAAAGTTTCAATTATTTTCTTAAGAGCATCGGGAATAAAGTACCAGAAACTTTTGTGTACGTGTGATCGTTTATCCCTTTCTTTCCTATACAACAAATCCATATGCGTAAACGTATAGTGCGCTCTTTCGCACCATTCGCACCCTGGTAGCGCTACCAGTTAATTAACCGGTAAAATACCAGGTTGCGATAACATTTCTAATTTTTAACTAATAAAATGCAAATTAAGGTAAATATCATGTTTTTATTAATTTTCTTTGTAAAGAAATTAAAGAAATGGTTTACATCAAAATGAAATTATTAATTAATGTGATATCACAAAAGGTAAAATCACAAAATTAAATTACAATTAATGTTGAAGTATGTACTTTGTACATAGTCCATTTGTATTCCAAAATAGAGCAGGAACTGTCTGGTTTCATGTAGTTGGATTTCTTGAGGAAATCTTCAGATGGAAATGTTTCAGAACATCTAACAAGCTGAAAATAAAAATATTTTGTATAATGTTTGTATCTTTTTTGTTAATTTTTGGAAATAACACTTCAAACGCAACTTTCCTTTTTCACGTTGACTTTTTTTTGCGCTGGCTTTCAAGCGCTAGTAATAGCAGAATGAGAAAAAATATAGTTCAGCCATGTGAATATCGGCATCTCTTCTTTCCTGCTCAGCCACCATTGTCAAAAAATAGTGAGACCGTGTTAGTGATTCTGGAAAATAATGCAATAGTGTGTGCGACTCGGTTATTCTTGTTTTGCTGGGGTGTGATATTTATTATTGAAGATGAGAATTATTTTGAACGTAAGCGATATTTGTTTTTTAGAACGTAGATGAAAAAAGATATTTATCAGTGAGGATCGAAAAATTGTTATTTTTGGTTAGGGATATGAATTGACTGTCCACGATGTTGTAGCCTAAAAATAAGGTATTAGAATTTAGCATATTCTTTGATAACACCACTTACCTTGGACTCTAAATCAGAATCAGATTTGTTAGAAATAAGAAAAAAGCGTGCGACTTATTTCATTGATCTTTATTCAGGAAGTGAAAAAAAAAAAAGGAATAATCCAATATGGATACATGAGTAGTGAAGTAGGCGGCAGTTAGTAGGAAATACAATTGAATAAAAGGTTGATTCACAATACAGAATGAATCAATGAATGAATGAATTCATAACAATCTCTGCCTCAATTGTATCAGAAGATTAATTCACAAGAATGATTCATAACAAGATTCCTGCTCACTTCTGTCACTGTTGGCATCATCAGCAAATTAAAAATTTTATTTTATATAAAACTGTTTTTGTTTATTGCCTCTTCTAAAATATTGTTTATATCTTCATCTGTGCCGTGTTTGGTGTTACCAAGTCATTAATTGTGCACAGTGGATTTTTTTCATCCCGATAGAAGCACTTCCGAATCCATACTAATAGGCGTTTTCTTCAATGGTCAAGAATCATAGTATCAGCGTTCTAACGGAAGGGATTACGAGTTACATTTAGGTTAAGTCCAACGAAGTTTTAGTTTTAAATTTACCAATTTACTTGAGCGTTTAGTTGGTGTCCTGGAAGTTTAAAATTGCTCGCGCCCAAAAGACCATGATTTGATTTCTCAAAAGCACTCTCTGCTTGTTATTGTTATATCCACACAAATCAGTTAATTAATCTCTTCAATTATATCGTCATACTCATACAATTCACTATAATGTCTTTATTATGTGAAGTAAATTCTTAGAGTTGTAAATGGATTGTAAATGGATCTATCGAAGTGATAAAAAGTGGGCGGGTGACACCTACTTTTTTTAATTTACAGGGAGCAAATTTTGATCTCTTAACTCATCTACAACACCGCTTTTCCTACCAAACACTTCATTTTATGGTGTAGTATATAAGTGGGCGTGTCACGCCCATTTTTTAGAATATATTTTAGTCTAAGATGGTGGACTCGGAAAGAAAATTTAACTAAAAACTCGTTCTACAAGCCACGAAACTTAATTAAAAAAAGTGCATATTTTCAATTAAAAGTAGGCGTGGCACTGGTCCAATTTGACACCAGTAGTCGTGGCACTGGTCCATTTTCAATACCAAACAGCGTAGGATAAAATAGAATATTCGTGCCAAATTTCATGACGATACCTCTATTCGTTCTCCAGTAATCGTGATTTCCACAGACGGACGGAAAGACAGACAGACAGACGGACGGACATGGCTAAATCAAATCAGGAGGTGATTATGATCCAGAATATATATACTTTTCTATACCTGCCACGCCTCCTTTAATGCGTTACAAACGGAAGAACAAAGTGAATATACCCTCATCCTTTCGGGTGTAGGGTATAAAAATGTTCTTTCCAACACGTATCGACATGGTAATTTCACTGCACTTGTAAAAATCACTAATCTTCGCCATGGTGATGGATGGATGTAATTATTAATTACATTTATCTTCTCGGGTTATAATTCAGTAATATATTTGATAAAGATTGATTATTTAGATATATTGAACCTATTAGATAGGTTAGAAGCAAAATTTTAGATTCACACATGGAAGTAGCAATTTGACGACTGCGTATGGTGGAAATATAAAACAATTAATTTTTTTCACTATACGTAGTATTAGCAAACAAGAACAACAATATTGTTCATATCACGTATTGCGAACGTGAATTCAGAATTGCATAAAAATGCTGTAAAACCGAATTTTTTTGGTTTTATTCAGGCGAATTCATTCAGGCCAAAGTGTCATTTCTCGTATTCTCTGTCGCTGTCATCTGAACATTTTTTATGCAACACTTCCATATTGCTCTAACTTTCATCTGGTGTACAAACAGGTAAACAATGGATCAGCTGTTTAAAACAGTTAATGCAATTAAGGTATTTCCAGAATTTTGCAAAAGTGAAATTGAAATTCTTTAAATTTCAATGACACCTAAATAAAATAAACAATTATAAAAATGCTAGGAAGGAGCATTACAACATCAAATCGTTCCATACAATTGTTGATTCAGTCCAGTTCGCATTTGTCCACCGGGGCGTCATGCTCTGCCAAAACCAATATCACCCGGGGTCAAGTAAAGGTTTTTGGGAAACTCTTTGGTGCCCGGGTATCGGGCAGCAAGAAACGTTGGTATCCAACCACGGAGACAAACACATCTCAGTCGTCGTTTTTATTCAATCCCAACAAATTTGGCACGATGCGCAAAAACCACGGCAAAAACACCATCCGCCGTATGGCTGTGCTAAATAAATTGTTCATGGAGCATATAACGGATTTCCTGGCCACTGGCGAAATATCTGAAAAAGTTTTGGGCCGCGGATTGCAAGTGTCGGGTGTCAAAATATCACCCGACTTTGCTTTTATTACTGTTCTCTGGGCCGGTAACGGTACCCCCAGCAATGACATAGAACTGGAGAAAGAGTTGCAACGTTGTAGTGGAGCGCTCCGGCATGAATTGTCTCAACTCTGTTTAATGGGCGAGATTCCGCGTATAAATTTTGTGCATGACAAATCCATGGCCGGACTAGCAGAAGTAGAAGCATTATTGCGCAGTATAGACTACGCCCCAGATTATAAGGAAGAGCAGTTGAAGCGGGAGTTCTTTTGGGAAAAATTGCAATCAAATGAATCAGTATCTCAAGCAACTGCGAGCAATGTAGGCGAATTGGTGTCTCAGGTAACTGCTAACAATGCAGACGAATCGGATGAGCCCAGCAAAAGTGTCGCTCCGCGTTTGCCGGATATGCGACACGATGTTCTCGGTTTGGATCACCGGAGTATAATGATAAAAATATTGACTAAAATGCGTAGATCGAAGCAAGCATGGGAGTTACATGAAAAAGATAAAAATATACCGCCACAAGAACTGCAGATAGTCGCGGAAGATGAAAAAGAGAAGGATAGAAAAGTGTCGCTTTTGGAATGTGTCAATCGGAAGCTGGTTAAAACTGTTGAAGTTGAGAGTAAATTTGACAAATTTCTCAATAATCGAAGGCCATATAAAAATACACCAGACCGTAAAAGATTTTGTGGATATGATGAATCTTTACTTGAAGAGAAAGTAGATGTAGATTTTGAAGAGGCTCTGTCCAGAAAGTACGAGTATATGAACGACGAAAACGATTATATAGACGAGGAGGCCGACGAAATGGATGAAAAAAGATAATTTAATTGCATCAATTTTATCCTCTCCGGAATGAATTCCAATCCTGACATAATTTAGTATTTGCAAATGTAGTTTTTTGCTTTATTTTGAAATAAAGATAGCTCCGAATGGTTTAATTCTCAAACCTTAAAATTTAGATAATTTTTAGATTAAAATTTCCAATACTTCCTTCCCCCCAATTATTGAATGTATTCAAATACTTGAACGGTCGCTCTCCTAAACAGCTGCGCTGACTGCGTCTAGTACTCGTGGGGGAACCGACTGGGAGCAGTGTCGCCTTGGCTACTTGTTGGAGACGAAAAAGTGCCCAATTATTGGCGATGAAAGTAGTTTCTTTCCGTCTTCTACACTTAAAAACGATTAGACCATCCATAGCCAGCTCTAAAAGAATTAGTTGTAGCAAAATCGGTCGCAAACCCTGATATCTAAATACAGAAAAAATGCGCTTCTCGTGTACGTGTAAAAAGTTTTTATTTATTTCATTGAAATAAACACATTTGTACCGTTTAATATAAAATTCCGTCCAAAAATTATTGGTGATGAAATTTCGAATCCAGAGAAACTGAAATAGAAGTAAAAAACAATTGAATTAGAATAATAGTAAAAAAACTATTAAAACACACAATTAAAAAAACTATTAGTTGCTGTGCAATCAGTTTAAATTTAACATCAAAGTTAATTTTTCAGGCGAAAGATGGTTAAAATTTATATAATCATCACAAAATGCAGAATTTGAAAATTCAAATCCATAAAATCTATTCATACCTAAAAAAGCTTTGATAGCAGCTAAATTTATTCAAAGAGGCCGAAGCCCATGTCATCATCTTCCTCAGATTCCGATTCTTCCTTTTTCTTTTCTTCTTTTTCAGGTTTCTTCTCGGCAGCGCTAGCTGCTGGAGCACCGGCAGCCGGAGCAGCAGCAGCTCCACCAGCAGGCATCGACGAAAGTTTCTCGCGACCTTCCTTAATCAAGTCATCGATGGTCTTCCCATTCAACTCCTTGATAACTTTAGTTAGGCGCTCATTATCGGCTTCGATACCAACAGAGCTGAGAACTTTTTCAATATCGGCATTTTTAGGATTTTCTAGCCCGCCGAGGACAGCCAACATGTATGCAGCCACGTAACGCATTCTGAATGTAGAAAAAGAAGCATGTAGTAAAGGCTATAGTTATTAAAATTTATATATAAATTGAGTGGTTCATAGGAAACTTCCAACATTAACAGTTTTATCTTTATTAATCATTGGAATCCCTCTATCGTTTTCATTGTTTGGCACTGAACCACCACTATTAAAGTTAATTATTTGCAAGATGCCAAAAATTTGTCCAAACTTTACTCACTTTTAAGTCCTTTTTTCGACACGAAACGCGAACAGCACAAATAAATATAACCGATTTAGAAAAACTACGGGAAGAGAAGAACTACCGGAGCCGTTGACAGTTCGTGGTAACTTCCGTTTCACTTTCGTCTGTTTCACGCGATGAGCTCGGTTGTGGTGTGTATAAATTCAACATTCCGCCAGAGCTGTGGCCCAATTATATATAATACCATTGAGAAACAAAAATTTTTTCAGAGATACTGTAGAACCAGAATATGGCGACACAGTATTTTCGCCAGACACAGACCATTTTTTATTGTCTTATGGGAGACTTAAAGGCTGAACTAGGCAATGCATATTCATGTTAAGTTTCGAGAGAGAATTAAACGAAATGTAAGCTATTCATTTTATGCATCAGTACGACGACCAAGCAAAGCATGGAATAGAAATCAATTAAAACAGCTGTTTGTAGCATTATGACAAAAAAATTCTTCTACTTGTAAGGGTTGCCAATACTCACAAATAAAGTTACGAATCGCTGTGTAGGCTTTTTAGAAACTAAAAAAATCATTGAACAGTGCATTAAATTAATTAATTAAAATTAATTAATTATTTTTAACAATTTGTAGTACTTTTCTGGGACTTTTCAATAGGAAAACACTAACTAAAAATAATAAGATTTTACGTTGCAAAAATTCAAGTTGCAAATCAGCGTGTGGTTGGCAGCTCTTTTTCCGTTGTTTGTTACGGAAAGTGCGATCCAGAGCGCACATTTTTATGCAAGCTATGCATGGAATCTGCCTTAAGGCAGAACCAAGCAATGCATAGGAATAGAAAAGTGGTGAAGAGCGAAACTACGAATACACAGGTTTTAATGTACGCACCCATACAGTGCACATTCATGGTTTCGTCAAGTTCGTACTCTTTTTCCATGCATAGCTTGCATAAAAATGTGCGCTCTGGATCGCACTTTCCGTAACAAACAACGCAACTTCAATTTTTGCAACGTAAAATCTTATTATTTTTAGTTAGTGTTTTTCTATTGAAAAGTCCCAGAAAAGTACTACAAATCGCGCGATTTTTCTTAAAAATTTTTGTGTTTCAGTAAAGTGCCGCAGGTTACTCTCTATCAATTCAAAACAACACCAACACCATTACGCTACAGTGCATAGCACCAGAGTCGCATTCTTGAAAATGTGTATAAAGAATTAATTGCAGAAAGTAGTTCGTTGCCACTTTAAAAATCGCTTTTCTCCGTAAATAAAGCACCGATCGTAATGAAATAAATTTTCTAAGAAAGCTTAAATTATCTACTTTCTTATTTTAAGTGTAATTGCATGCATTAATTACACATTTTATTTCAGATAAAAATTTTTTATTGAAAAAAATTGTACTAAAAATGTTTAATTGATGAAATGTGTGACGATGAAATCTTACATGATTCTTATCGTATCGTATCGTATCGTATTCGTATCTTTACATGAATTAATGATATTTATATTAGCTTTCTAACGGTACCAATATAATCTGAATTTTTCTTATAGTTTCGGAGATATCGCTGGTTATATTTCTAATTTCAAAGGGCTCCAGCCCAATTTTTTTTATGTTCGTTGGGGTCAGGAGCAAAGCAAAAAAACACCATAAAATCGACAAAAAAATTGGGGCTGGTAAGAAGATGTAAATTTGTTCCGTTTTGCTGGTAAATAACAAATTTTGAAAATAACGCGACGGCGACTCTTTTCTTTATTGGGTCTTATGTTTTGGACAGAGTTGGAACGACAAAGCACCAAACACAAAGCAAAATTAAAAATTACATAGGCCCAAATCAAAAAAAAAAAACATTATCTGAGAAAAAATGATTGATTCTTCTTGATTTCCAAAAGAGTTTATGTAATTGTGACATTTGATATTCTGTTTAGTGTTTTTTCCTTCCACCCCGTTCAAGTCATGAGAGACTTAAGAAACAAACCCGTCGTCGAACTCGCGTGGATCTACGATAAATTTTTATCAAAGACAATAGCCGACGACTATCTAATTTTATAAAAAAGTATTGCCTACCCTTTACAAACTCTAAAATTCAGTAAGCGATGCAAAATTCTCATAAAAAATGTAAACAAAAAACATATGATTGTACCCAATTTGTAAAACTTTGACCTCTCAAGAGTCCAATTTACTTTTCCATTGCAAAGTTTTTCTCTCTCTTATTTTCTTGTAAAAAATTTTTTCTCATAGATTTTGTTTAAAAAATATTCTTTAATTATTTAAAATACGATATGGAAATATACTAAAAGTCCAATACAAGAAGCGATAATATGTTGGAGCATTTGAAAGGCGATAGAGGCGGAATGCAAGCATTTCCTTCCTTGTAGTCGGCCCTCTTATTTTGACCATGTTACTTCCAGACACTATTTTTAACTGGAGTTAAATAATCGTAGTGTAACATTGACCATAGAATTTTTCTAGTCCGTTCCGATTTTGAAATGTCAGAAATAAAAATCTCTCTTTTTAGGAATAGAGTGGCAGCGGATACATCTTATTAGTCATATCGCGTTTTATTCGTTACCAAGTGAATTGAGTAAATCCAAGATATGATTAATCAATCCATATTGATAACAAAATGAGCACATTCCAGAATTGTTCTTTTATTTAGTCCTAACAAATTATTGGTGTTTTAAGTGTTTGATGAAAATACATACATTTAATTTTCAACACATACCCTTTTGAATAAAGTGGTAAAGGGTAATAAAGTAAAAACCGATGTGAAACAAATGTCAAATATCTTTCCCCTCAAGAGTTGCCAAATAAATTTGAAAAATAGGGAACAATTGAACTGGTATAGTGGAGTGGTATTAATGGTAAACATATTTGCGTACACATATGTATGTTCTAGAGGTCTTCATGGATGGTCTCAAAAGTATTTTCGAGATACAGAAAAAAATTCGAGCTGTGACTGCAGAGTATCTTTTGAATATTCGAATCGAATGAGACTGAACGAATACTCTGCTGAAACTTCTACACTAGACGACTCGGAAGAAAACGATTATTCGTCGTTTATGAATTCGAGGGGCACCGAATAAAGAAATATTCATATCCCGTTGATTCATTTTTGTTGGTGGAATCAATGGAAATACGTTTTTTTACTTTACGCTTAGGGAAAAAAGGAAAGTTTTTTGTTTCTTATCTATTTGCTGAAGTTTTTGTTAGTGAAATCGAAAGAGGTAGTCGCCGATCTTTAGAGTTTGAGCAGTGAGAATGAGGGAGAGTTTTTTTTTATTTCTTTATATGCCGATAGTTTTCAGACGCTTATGCGGCGGTCTGCTGTCTGTGCTGCTACGACGGTAAATATCCAGAGAACATGCATTTTATATTTGCAGGGAAAAAAGGGAAATTTTTTCGTTTTTTTATTTGCACATTTTCATGCCTTTATCTGCTGCCTGCCTTGCTCCGACGTTATCTGTTGTCCTACGCATTTTCCCTTCATACAGACACTGTCTAAAAACTATGAGTTTCATTTCAGTTATGTTATTTGTTATGGTTTTCGAAGCCTGTTGCCGTCCGCAATGAAGGAGGATATACATACAATGTTTACATACATAATGTATATATACATACATACATAATGTGTATATACATACATAATGTATATATACATACATGATTCATTCGAAATTTGGATGAATCATATTTTCTTCTTTAGGTTCTACCCTAATTTCATTCCCACAAAAACGTATGGAGATTCGGTTTTATTCGAATCTAGTAGGCGTTTGAATTTTTGAGTTAAGGAGTAAAATTTTCATTTACTTTAGTATAGTATAAATGTACTGTACTGCAGTAGTGTATTCGTGTATTTGAGACATCCCATGAAGACCTCTAGTATGTTCTAGAAAAGATTTCGGGTGTTAGTTGATAAAAGAAAAATAAAAAAACCTAATGATATTTAAATATGTATATACCTGATACTTGATTGATACTTATTAGACTTATGAGACTTATTAAAAAATTATTGAAACTTAAGTCTTCTCGTCAAGCGACTAGGGTTAGAAAAGGAGAATTATTGTAGAAATGGAATTAAAAGAAAAACTATTTACAAGCATTTGAAACAATTATAAGCTTTGAAAATTATTATTATAAGTCTTGGAAAGTAATTGTTAGTTAAATATAACATAAAAAGTTAATTTAAAATTTAAAGTATGGATTTTCCATTACAGTCTCTTCTCTAAGAAAAACTAAAGTTTCGACAAATAAGTTTAAACGATTAATGAGTAGAATTTATTAGTATTGGTATTAACTATAGTCAATACAATTCTTCTTCTTTCTTGTAAACTTACAAACAGGAGGTTGGCAACCATATCCCTTATATTCTACTTCCCTTTCTTCATCTGAAGTTCCCAACCCACTCTTTTTAAAATCAATTTCTGACAATTGAAATTCACTAAAATCTGCGTCCGCGTAGTTTTCTTCGTGTTTTCGTCAAGTAAAGAACCATTCATCTATTTAGATATATCCAGGCTAACATAACGAAAAATCGAAACCATTGAAAAAGTGTGTATAAAGAGAAACAGTGACCAAAGTGGCAGATTTAGGAAAATATTTTCAAGTGTTTTATTGATCTATTGAAAATTGGATATAACTGATCGAGCAGAGCGATTTTACAGTCGGTGGTGAATAGAAATTTTTAGCATTTAAAAATTTCTACACCGACAACTTTGGTGGAGTAGCACTGAAGGATCCATCACAGTAGCTTTACGGGAAGGGATCAAGCCACGCCAAAGGAAATAGCAGCAGCAGAAATATGGAGCAATTGATTCCAATTGTAAATAAATTACAGGATGCATTTACTCAACTGGGTGTTCACATGCAGCTGGATCTGCCGCAGATCGCTGTCGTGGGCGGTCAGTCAGCTGGTAAAAGTTCGGTGCTGGAAAACTTTGTGGGAAAGTAAGTGAAAACGCAGAAAAGTGTATCAGAATCATAACTCAGTACATATATGAAATAATCAATACTTGCTACTTCCTCCAGTTGATATAGGATTCCATCTCTACTCAAGAGTTTCTGTTTGTGTGTGTGTGTGTTTGTGTGTCATGCGTATGCCTTCGATGAAAAATCAATGCGCTGACATTCGTTGATTTTTTACACATTGCTTTTCAGCAAATTTTACGCATTCAGTTAGTGTTCGCTTATCAGTATTTTTTAGTGTTATTGTTTATTCATTGTTACAGTGTTTAAAAATTTTTAATTCATATTAAGATTTCTCGCTTTCATGTTTTAACATTTATGCATATCGGTTTTATTTTTTATTCTATGAGTTTAAGCATCTACACACACACACCAAGGAGTTTATCGTAATCGTGTTCTTCGTTGACATTCATCTTCTTTCCTTTCCTATAATGCATTCATGCAATTTTCTTAACGCGTTCTTCACGGATAACTTTTTGTTGTAATTATTATATATAAATATGTAATATTACATTACTAATTACAATAGATATTTTTTACTATTATAATTCTTTGGTTTATAAAGTTTCTGCTCAAAAAATACTTGAATGTATTTATATTAAAAGTGTGATATTTCTTTATCAAAGCTTAATATTTAGTGCGAAACGCCAATTTTTTTCGAGTCATGTGCATAAATTTATTAGGAAACATATGCGTATATTTCGCCTTAATTACTTTTTATCATTTTCTTTTGGAAGACTATAGAGTATAGTATAAAAAATATTAAGCTAAAGAAATTATTCATAATGATGGAAAGAATGTCGAATGTCATTCAGAAAGTAATGGCTTACGTTGTGATTCACTTGCCATTCATGATATTACGTTTTTAATAAATAACATCTCCTCTTGTAGCTTACTTTCATGTATTTTCTATTGCGAACTCTGATGTGGGTTCTTATAATAAGAAACGTTTCTTGAAGAGAATTTCCTTGTAGAATTTATCAAAATACTCAATGCATCGTTTTATTTTATCACAGAAACTAATTGCTTTATACGGTTTTTTTTATATCCTCCTACTCTTTTCATCAAAAAAGAATTGATTTGAATCATAAAAGAAGTTTTATTCCGAGTGAAGTTTAATGAAACACGTAACTAGTCCTCTAAAATCATAATTGTTGTTGCAGAGTGTAAATTTATTTGCAGCTCTGATTGCTGCAGAGTGTAAATTGGAGCTTATATTAGCGTTGAACTACACTCAAGCGTCAAAATTCATTGTTGCTTGCCAAAAGGAAAGAAGAAAAAGCTTGATTTATTTTTAATTTGTAGTCAACGAAATTTGACTGTGTTCAGGCTATAAGAGTACTCTGGCGCCGTTGTAAACTCACCGTAATGCAATAAATTTTTCAAGCTCTGTCAATTTTCGTTTTATATCGACCATTTGACCATTTATATCGGCATTCTCATTTAACTGTCCTCTACTATAGTCAGCACAATGAATTCAACCAAAATGGTATAAAAAAGGGGAGTACTCTCTATCAACACATCGCCACCATATATATAAATATGTATATATTTTCTTGCTGTTACTCGTAAATATGTATACGAGTATGTATTTAGTTCTTTTTACTACGTTTTGATTTTACTGCTCAGGTCGCTATTTTCTTCCATGCCCATTATTATTATTAAAATAAAAATTGGCAACACTGTAAATGGCATAAGAATTGATCTGTATTTTTGTTTTTGTTAGTATAGAGTAAAATGTCAAAGTGACATTGTCCTTAAAACGGTAGAATAGAAAAAACCTAGAAAAACGAAAACGAACAGAAAACTTTAGATAGAGAAGGATAAGGATAACAATGCATTTTCTCTCATACTATGTACATAATCCAGTATACAAATATTTTGTTGTGTAACAGTCTCTAGTAATGGTTTGAATTTTTTTACAAATAATAATTTCTAATAATTTTAATGAAAAAGAATATTTATCGATTGGTCTTTTATTAAATCTAATCTGTGTTGGCTTCTGTTATCTTTAATTATAAACCTTTAACGCAGGTATTACTAATAATAATAGCAATGTTAATTGTTCAATAGTAGGGCTGTCAATTTTGATGAAGATTTTGTAATCTCCAGGATTTATGGAATTGTCCGGGAGATCGGAATTTTTTCCATGTTGGTCAATATTATATGATTTATTTTTAAATTTTTCAGCGTGGGTCAAAATTAAAAAAATTTTAAATTTAAATTTAACAGGTCAAATACTTTAATTTTGATAAATTTAAAATTTATTTAAATTTTATTTCGATAAATCTTATTAAACTCGATTTTATGCAAAATAAATTAATTGCATTGTATTTTCTAGAAGTTTAAACAGATTAAACTTATCCAAAAAATAAAAAAATGGTTTGGGAAATGGTAAAATATAGCATGGCCATATAAAAACGTGCCGTGGGTTAGTCTGTAACCCGCGGGTCATAGGTTCGCCATGACTGCTCTAGTCTAAAGACCTTCTGATTTTTACTTCTCAAATGACCTCACAATGACAGTTGAAAGTTAAGAGTTGAAAAATTACGCGAAATTAAAAATTGATACCTCTCTTTTTCAGCCAACATCATTTAGCTCTATGTAACTTTTGTCCTATATTCCCGAAATTTATTACTCCGCTCTCGAAGGCTACTCTATGTAATGCCAAGAGAAATGTATAATATAGTTATACATTTACTTTTTTTTTTATTTATACTATATACTTTTGGCCAGTTGCCTTTAGGCGATTTTTCATCAATTGCCGGTTTGTTAATATTGCGCAATAATTTTTTATATGAAAAATATAAGATATTTTTAAAATAAATATGCATTATGTGCTTAATTGTAAATCTATATTAATATAGATTTATATAATATAATATAATATATAATATATAATAAAATAAATTAAATTAATATTGGGAATTACTTATAATCATTTTATAATAATTGTTATAGTAATTTTATAAGAGTTAATCCATGTTTCCATCTTTTGTGAATAAAAGTTCTCATCGATGAAGTTTTCTATATTGATTTATTTCTTATACATATTTATTTATAAGCAGTACCTATATGTATTTATTTTCTGAAATACTTAATTTTTATTGCCACTTTCTTAGCTTTAACTATTACGTTATCACAATTATTACAGCAAACTCTGTGGAGTTTATGTTTATACTTAACCCTGATGTTTTCACAGTTTAAATCCTAATTTTAAGAACCCTTTACTGGATTCAAACCTATTCATTTTTGATTCGGGGACTTATTTTTTAATGTTGAAATTTCTTATTTTTTTTGAAATGAAAAAGGGTTCACTTTGCTGGTAGCAAAGATTGCTGACTATGAAAAGTGGGTCATTAACATTAAAGTTTAGCAACTTGGCTGTTTTAGGCTGCATTTAGTAAAGTTTATTTTAAAAAGCTGCATGCAAAGAAAAGTTATTATTGTTGTAGTTGTGAATACAGGCGGCTCTCGACTTTCGTCAATTTGCTATTTTGCACATTTTGGAAAATTCAATCTTTTCAATATTTTAGGCGATAGTGGAAAAAGTACCTTCCATGCAGAACGCTTATATGTGTACTACAAAGTGAGGTAGCTCGCCCTAGTTTCTATTCCTTGTTATTACTGTATTACAGTTTTATTATTTTATTATATTAACAGTTTCTGTCCGGCATTAGGGCGTCAACGTGTTGTTTGTATTTGTTTAGGTTTAAATATTTCGTTCTTACAAATTGATAATCATGAGAGAGAAACGGACGTGTTGATTCCAAAGAAAAAAATTGAGGACTGATAAACATCATACGATCGAGACAAGGATAGAAATTGGGTAACAATTAAATTACAATGGAACACATAATGGAAGAATGATTGAGGAACATTTATTTATGTATCTTAAGGGTGGCTTTCAACTAACTTGACAAGTTTGTGAAGAAAACACTTGGTGCACTCAAACACGCCTCGTTAACTTCATTACGTATACAGTTTCATATATAAATATGTGTTTTGAAACACAGTTTTTAGTTGATATTTTTTTTATATCGCCCTTTTTTCGAACATTCAAACATTCGTACACATTTTTAACTAATTATGTGCGTAAATCGAGGGCCGCCTGTACACACAAATTCATTCGGTATTTGATAAATTTTCCCTTTGCATTATTTAACTATGCTTATACTTACTATATAATGCCTTAAGTATGATGGATATTATTCTCAAGGATATTTTAGAGGAGTTTTTCCCCAGGTGGGCCTTAACTTCGTTTTTAAATGTCATTAAATGTCACTTAATTTTTAGATTAAGAAATTAATAACAATTTATTTCTAATTTTCTGTTATTATGTTCTTGTTTAGTGTGTTTACTTTGTGTATTTGTATTAAATCCAAAAAGCTTATAGAAGCTTATTGGTTTATTCTAGCAGTACCTATTTATATAAATTATAAGTATCGTAAGTGCCCTCCGGCATTTTCCACTTAATCAGCTGTCATCACAACAAATGTATTTGATCAAAAATGACATCGAATTAAATTCATTTGTAAAATTTAATTAAACTCAATAAAACTGCCTAAGATTTCAAGAGAATTTTTTATTTCAGTATGGTTTTTGTTTTCATTGCGGTCAGAATCCATGACGAATATACGAAATCGTAAATAATTTTATAAAGCTTCTTTTAATGGACTTAAAATGATTATTTAATGATACTCTCTCGCATATTGCCTTTATTTTGTGATAATTTTTGTGATCATTTTTTTTATAGTAAAAACAACTATATTTACTAGCAGTAATTATAAAAAAATTAACTTAATTAAATAAACGAATTCTTTTATTACTTTAATTACATTTTTCGAAATATAAAATTATTTTAATTCCTTATTTTTGTAATGGAATACATACAAGTGCATATTTTTAAACCTTCCATCCGTCGTACTATAGACATGATTAAAGTCAGAAACACAATATCAATGAGTTGAATGAAGCATAAAAGCAATTTAATTTATTATCAAAAAATTACATTTTCAATTATTGTATATTGCCCTCAACAAAACGGTCTGATGGCGGCACCAAACAGAAATGTTTTTTGTTAAGCAGACAAGTTGTTGATCTGTCAGTCAAACTTTCATTTGTGCTCTCAGCTATGCCGGTCAAGCAAGTACTATTATAAAGACATTTTTAAATATAAATAAGCTCTCTTTATTCAAGTGATCATTCACATAGATCTTCAGTTTTAGTGAGAGTAAACTCTTCGGAACCAGGAGAGACACTAATAGAGTGAGGGGATGAAAGAGAGTTAGGTATTCGTAATTGATTAAATTTTCCCAATGATTAGGGTAATATTCCAACCATGTAAGTATGTTGATAATTAGTCGGCAACAGAAAATGTTGTGAATGATAACTTCAGTTAAGTATGGTATCATCAGTTTATTTATACGGCAAGAGTCATGATTAAAGTATACTTGTCAGTAGTTCTATGGTTCTATAGTCATCACACGGCGCAACACCCAATATGTTAATGGAAATCTCTAGAGACGATTCTTTAATCGTAATTTGAGTACGTATGCTTAACCTAAATCTGCAATTTTTTAAATCATCATCTAGATTTTAAAATAATACACATTTAAATCTAGAAAAAAAAAATAGGTAATAATAACAAGAGAAAAGACAATTTCTTGCCAATTACCAAGAGAGAGCATTTCGCGATAAATTCAAATGAATAAATTTTATGTTTTTATTAAAAACACATCCAACCTCAATTCCGCGGTTCAGAAATTGATTCAGAGCGTTCTCTCTTTCTCACGCAAGCTTAAGCACATGAAGAAAGAGAACCTAACAAAGCTGTGCAGTTGTAGAGTATGGCGTGAGAAACAGAAAACAGACTAAAAATTGATTTTGATTAAAGGGAAAATCGTTAATTGAAGGCACAGGACACAGGCTTCGTCCTTGTCTTTTTTTAAAACAGAAATTTTTGGAGTTTTCAGAATTCAATGTGTAAAAAATATTTCAATATGGCAACATTTTGAGAGAGTAAGGAGCGAAAAAGTTAATGTCAGAAAAAAATAATTTTTTTTTTTTTATAGAGTATGAAAATGCCCTGAAAATGACCGCTCAACTATCCTGTTGTGCACAAATCTGATTGCTGGTGTGGGACTCCTACCACTATCAGCATTCTAGAACCGACTAAAACCACCGCTTTGGCGGGGATAATGGAAGCAGACCAGAAGAAGTAGGTCTCCTCCACGTCACGTCAGAGGAATCGGTATTCCTCTTCACAACCAGGTCACGTGTCGTTGCAAGCATGTTTTTAACTAAGGTTTCTCCAGCTTACAATCAATAAATTGACAGGATGGAGATCCTTCTGCTTGCCAATGCCGGACAGCGATGCACAATGGGTTTGGCCGTCTCTGCCTGCTCCTGGCACAGACTACAGGCATCATCCCAGCAAGACCCATTTTGTGTATGTACTGGCCTCAAATAAGTAGAAAAATTTGTTGCCTAGCTGTGGCATTGTGGGCCTTTAGAGAAATATGTATATGCCAGCAGAAGGTTTCCACGGTTTTTATAAATCACAGAATTCAAAGCGATTGCTGTTTAGGTTTGTTTGTCATGATGTGCTGCATAAGCTTACACAGGCTGAGCAAAGTTCTGAATATATATGTATTGTATAATAAATCTTTCATTGTCGATAAAAATGTAAGTTTTTAGAAGGAAAATGTAAAATAATAACATGGACTTGTCTGTCCTAAAGCCTTAGGAAATCTGTAACCATTTGCGGTTGACATGTTGTTTTATGGAAGAGGTTATGAAATTGTTGTTGTAGATAAATGAAAAAACGTTGTAATTCAAGAAAGATTAAGAAGTTTTTTTTTTTTATTAGACTCTATAGTGTTAGATATTACACTTTGTTTTTTATGAATTCAAAAGACTGAAGAGTCGGAAACTACGAGTATCTTCTTAAATTGCCAATAATCGCTGATTCCTAAAGCGTTTATTGATCTGTGAAGTAAATCGTATCTTCGAGGAGAATAATATTGAGGTTAAAGTAGATTTTCTTCTTAATCCAGAATTCTAAGAGATTTTTTGAGAATTTTACTGTCGTCATGTTGTTCTTTTTCTTTTAATGGATACTTTTTTTGTTAATAATGTAATTAAAATGTGAGAAAAGAAATTTACTTAGGAAATCTTTATATATTCGTAATCAGTTGAAAAATTTTTGCTTTTTTTCCTTAGAGATTTTTTACCACGCGGCTCTGGCATTGTAACACGTCGTCCATTGATTTTACAATTAATTAATGGCATTACTGGTAAGTCTTTTACCCTTTCTTCCTTCCTTCCTTCCTTCCTTTCTTCCTTCCTTTCTTCCTTTCTTCTCTTTTAGTAACTTTCTGCCTCTTTATCTTTCTATCTCTTTGTGTGTGAAATGTAAGTAACTCTTATGGTTTAATAATTTAATTTTTTCTATTCCCAGAATATGGTGAATTCTTGCATTGTAAGGGTAAAAAATTTACCAGCTTTGATGAGGTACGCAAAGAAATCGAAGATGAAACCGATCGTGTTACGGGCAGCAACAAAGGAATTTCCAACGTTCCCATCAATCTGCGTGTGTACTCACCGCATGTACTCAACCTGACCCTGATTGATTTGCCCGGCCTGACTAAAGTGGCCATCGGTGATCAACCTGTAGACATCGAACAGCAAATAAAATCAATGATTTTCCAATTTATTCGCAAAGAAACGTGCCTCATTCTGGCCGTAACTCCCGCCAATTCCGATTTGGCCAATTCAGATGCTCTGAAGTTGGCCAAGGAGGTAGATCCGCAGGGTGTGAGAACTATTGGTGTTATTACGAAATTGGATTTGATGGACGAAGGTACTGATGCACGCGAAATATTGGAGAATAAACTTTTGCCATTACGTCGTGGCTATATTGGCGTTGTTAATCGCAGTCAAAAAGATATCGAAGGACGTAAGGATATACATGCAGCTCTGGCAGCTGAGCGTAAATTCTTCCTAAGTCATCCTGCATATCGCCATATGGCCGATCGCCTGGGAACACCTTATCTGCAGCGTGTGTTGAATCAACAGTTGACGAATCATATTCGTGATACATTGCCGGCCCTGCGCGACAAACTGCAGAAGCAGATGCTGACCTTGGAAAAGGATGTGGAGCAGTTTAAGCATTTTCGTCCCGATGATCCTAGCATTAAGACAAAGGCTATGTTACAGTATGTTTTCCATTGGAATTATTTTAAGTTATTTGAAACGAATAATTTTGTTGTTTTGTTGTTAGAATGATACAGCAGTTACAGTCAGATTTTGAACGTACTATCGAAGGCTCGGGTTCCGCTTTGGTGAATACCAATGAACTCTCTGGCGGTGCTAAGATAAACCGCATTTTTCATGAACGGTTTGTTGTATAGTGGAGGTACTACGATAGTTAGTTATTAAATGCATTCTAGGCTACGTTTTGAGATTGTTAAAATGGCTTGTGACGAGAAGGAATTGCGTCGTGAAATCTCATTCGCTATACGAAATATTCATGGTATACGCGTTGGTCTCTTTACTCCTGATATGGCCTTTGAGGCTATCGTTAAACGTCAAATAGCACAACTTAAGGAGCCGGTGATCAAGTGTGTTGATCTCGTTGTACAGGAATTGTCGGTAGTGGTTCGCATGTGTACGGATAAGGTTTGTTTTGTACCGATATACATGGTAGCGGTCAACATTTTATTATATTCGAATTGTGATGCTTCCTTCATAGATGTCTCGTTACCCACGCTTGCGTGAGGAAACAGAACGCATCATTACCACGCACATACGCCAACGTGAACAGTACTGCAAGGAACAAATATTGTTACTCATCGATTTCGAGCTGGCCTACATGAATACAAATCATGAGGATTTTATTGGTTTTGCAAAGTGCGTCAGCATAACAATTAATAACAACAATAATAAACCATTTATTTTGCAAAATTATGTTAACATTTGAAATATTTGTAGTGCTCAAAGTAAATCTGAAAATGCTAATAAAACCGGATCGCGCCAGATTGGCAACCAAGTTATACGGAAGGGACACATGGTTATACAAAATTTGGGCATTATGAAAGGTAAATAAGGATGTGCTCGTATTTTTTTTTTTAAATTACTTGTTTAGGCTTTGCTTTCTCAAGCAACCGAGGACTTTTTTTATATGCGAAAAAGAATACGCAAAGAATTTTTTAAATCTTTTTTTAAGTCAAATACGATTAGTCTGTTTATTACCATGTAAATTTATTGATTTGAGTTTGAGTTTTTATTTACGCATGAAGTTGTTTAAGTTTATTTTCTCTTTCATGCTATTCTTCAATCGATTTCTTCTAAACATTATTCTACTAACAATGTATATTTATATGGAAGACGACTATATTTATTCCTCTTTCTATAATTTATTATGATGCGATTTTGTTTTTCCTTCTTGCTCACGTTATACTGTCTTTATGATTTTCTTGTTCATTGTAGCGTTGATGAGCTTTTTGCCACGACTCCTTGGTTTGTATCATTCATTCTTTTCTTCTTTTGTTCATTTGGTTTTAGTTCTCAATATTTTTTGTGTTGAATATTGAATACATATGTCTTTGTTGTTGTATCTGCAGTCATTTTTCTTTCTGTTATTTTCCAAAATGTGTTGAGTTTAATGATAGGATTTTACATATGCATACAGTTTTTCAATCTAATAGCATGCTTGGGTTAAAGATACTACAACATTCTAACCATGTTGGTAGTAATATCTTTCGATCATTTTTGAAATTTCTATCTTGAGTTTGGTGTTATTGTTATTCAAATTATAGTTTCCACTAATGAATGTTATTATCGTATAACAGTTAGACGATGGAAAAGCACTCCTTGTGTCTGTACTTATGCCTGTTTTACCGTTTTGCGAAGATGTATAGCTTATTTTATTTTATTTCTTCATTTAAGAAAATATTATATTTATTCTACGTGATCTATGACTTTCTGTAGAAGTTTGAAAGATGAAATTATTGATATCTGATCTAAAGACGAAATGCGATCTACATAAATAGTAAAAATGGCTGAAATAGGATAATCTTTACTCTACAAATTTCTTTTCGCTTTGCTTATGTAATCATGTTTGTGATTGCTTTTGTTCTTAACTTATTAATAATATTCAAATTTAGCTTATGTTCTAAAAGGAAATTGTATTTATAAAAATTAGGAAAATTAGTACAATGATATACAATATATTAATAGCATTTTTTGTCTTTCATTTCATTTCATGCACGCTCGCTCTCTGCCTCTTCTCAAACCAATCGACACCAACACCAACATCGATCAACCAACCACGCACATCGACTTCAATCAATGCAAATACAATTTAATTGACATCCAATTAATCCAACATTGTTGTAAAATTATAAATATTTGGCATAATCACAATGCTACCGCTCTTTATTTACCACAACAACAATAATAATCTCATGAAAATGGCAACTACAATAACGATAAACACCAGGTGGCTCACGTCCGTATTGGTTTGTTTTAACATCGGAGAGCATCTCTTGGTATAAGGACGAGGATGAAAAGGAGAAGAAATTCATGCTACCTTTGGATGGTTTGAAATTACGCGACATCGAGCAAGGATTTATGTCAATGTCACGTCGTGTTACATTCGCTTTATTCAGTCCTGATGGACGTAATGTTTATAAGGTTAGTAATTTTATTTCATACAAAAAATGTTTGTAACAAAAAAAAACAAAACAAAAACAAAAACAAGAAAGTCCGTAAATAATAGCAAATAACAGAAATCCCAAAAATCAAAAAACCAAATCAAAATCAAATTCAAATCCTTCAACATGTTCAATGCAATTCAATATCAAACTTAACACGAAAATTTGTTTGTTCAATTTTGATTTTCCCCTCCTTAATTGAGCAAGAAACGATACAATACTTTACAAGAAGAATTAACAGCAACAACAAAAACACGAACAGCAACAGTAACAAGACAATGCGTCTAACAACGTGTTGTTTGTTGCCCGCTGGCGTTAGCTGAAAATTAGAAAAGAATTAAGCGCTTTCAGCTAACGTTGCGGAACACGATTTCTTCTTTAAACGAACCTAACAATAACAACTTTTTTGTATTAGATAAAAATTACTATGTTTTTATCAACATTTTCCTAAATTTCTTTTATTTCTCATTCACAAATGGTTACATGTATATATTTTGTCGCTAAAGCGCTGACAATCTATGTCTAAAAATTTTCGCCATTTGTGCATGGCAAATAAAAATAAAAGCAGCGAACAGACATTTATTGCAAAAACGTAGGCTGAGCAGCTAGTTAAAAATAATATACTATGTTTTTATGTTTCGTTGAGTAAGGTTTTATTTTAGTCTATTTTATTTTATTTTATGTTTTTCCTTGTCTCTCTTATGTTTTATTTTCCTATTAGTTAAACGAGTATTTCCTCGGTTTTGTAGGAGCATTTTCTTCCTTTATTACTTTATTAAAATTTCCTCTCTTTTTTTTTCTATTAATTTTTTATTTAATTAACATTTCTTATCTTAAAAGTAAACACATTCTACCCGTTTTTGTACTCTGTTCATTCATTCATTTATTTGGTTCATATTTCATATGGCTTTTCATTATAACAAAAACAAAAATTATTGCTGCATATATTTAGGATTATAAACAGCTAGAATTGTCGTGCGAGACTGTTGAGGATGTTGAATCGTGGAAAGCTTCATTTTTGCGCGCCGGAGTTTATCCAGAGAAACAAGAGACCCAGGAAAATGGCGATGAGGTGTGTATAATTTTTGTATTTTTAATAATGCTTAGGAATTAAGTATAAAAATATACTATATAGTAACTACGATAAATAAAATAGAAATCAAATTAAACAGAATTTTTTGAACAGGTTTAATATAATAAAATCATTACCATTAAAATAATTCAATCCAAAAAGAGTTTCTTCAAAAATTAGGAATTTTACAAACAACTTTGGCCTGAATTATTACAATATAATAAATTCATATCATCATTTAGTGCATAAAGTAAATAATAAATAAGTGTATTTTGTATTATAATGCATTTTCGTCTATTTCTTAATTCTCCAAAATGCAGGAAGGACAAGAGGTTTGTTTAATTTAATTTTAAAAATTTATTTCGCATTTATGAATATTCTAAAATAAAATTCTTTTGCATTTAAACGTAAAAAACATCAACAACCAACCATCAATGAATTTTCTTTATTTTTATCTCACCAGCGAAAAAAAAGTTAAATACAGTTCATAATTCCTCTCATGAAATGTTTTTTATTTATCTTTAATCTCTTTTCAATGAAAGTAATAGTTACATAATGTTTTTTTTTTACTTTTTACTTTTGATGATCTCTTCCTTCTACAAAATATTCCAAAAATTACAATATGTACAACAAAATAAAATACAACTATAGAAAAAAGTATGTTATTTGAATTGTGTTCCTTTACATTTCATTGTTCTCTTTGTTAACGCAATTATACTTAGTTAAGTTTAAGTTAAGTCGCACTGATCTCGTTGGTTTGGCTTGTTTTTGGCTTGTTTTTTAATGAGAAACTTATTTGTTTGGGTTTTTTAATTGGTAACACATCTAACCCTCGATTAACACACGGTCTGAATAGCATGATTATTAAATAAGACGGTTGAAGAATACTGAAAGAACCTTATACAGCAATCGAACTGCACATTTTAGGTTTAACATGATTAAAGACAAGCGATGGAATTTCCATTTACATGAATGAACCATTTATACGACATTCGAATTACAGGGTTGTTGTTTACATGAAAAACTCTCGTTTACACGGCATTCGAATTGAACGTTTTTGTTTTAACATGATTAAAGGATGGATAATAAATTTCTATTTACACGGAATATGTATATTTTGGAATAGGCATATTTAAGGCGACATATAACTTCACCATGTAACTTTATGGTTAGATATATTTATTGTGGACATATATAATATGCAAAATAAGCTAACATCTACAACATTTTATGACTTTTCATTCCTAAAACGGCATTACTTTGTAAGTGAAGAAACTTTCTTCACTTCTAGAAATTAATATAGACCATTATTTTAGTATTATTTTTTTAGTAAAAATAATATCCACTGTTTAAAATATAGAAGCAAATTTTAAATATCGTATTACAGCGTATTACTTAAAGCTTATTACGTAAGGTCCGGTACATCTTTTTGGAACTAAAATATAAATTATTTATTTATTTATTTCACTAGTTAAATATTCTTGTACTTTATGTTCTTAATAATCTTAATACATCACATTTCTTAAACATCACATGGAGCCATCTTTTTACTATTTTTAAAAAATTAAAGCCTGACCTTCTCACCGATCTTCTCTCACTTTGGTTTTTAATTTTGACATTACTGTTTTTAAAATTGAATTTGCCTATTTTATGTATTTTTTAGAGATTTATTGTGTATATTGTACAATATTTATTGTGTATATTGTTGGTTATATAACGCTAAAATGACAGCCATCATATAAAGGTACCGACATGCGTTTTCACTTAACCACTTCACTTTTGTTGTCAATTAAATCTGACTTTTGTTCTTTCTGATTAAGGTTTCTCATTAGATACTCGTAATATTATTATTCTCCCAATTGCTACTAAAATTTTTTCCTAACAACTTGCCACGCCCATAAAAAACCGGTGAATTACTTGTGGGTGGCTCTAATTATCATTTAAATTTTTACTGTTTAACAGCTCTTTTAAATAATTATTTTAAGCTTTTAAAACTGCTTAGAATTCGTTAAATTAATTATTAATATAAATTGCATTTTACAGTCTGCTGGTGAAGAGGCTTCATCGGATCCTCAGCTGGAGCGTCAAGTGGAAACTATACGTAATTTGGTCGATTCGTATATGAAAATTGTAACTAAGACCACACGTGACATGGTACCAAAAGCTATTATGATGCTCATCATTAATAATAGCAAAGATTTTATTAACGGTGAGCTGTTGGCGCATCTCTATGCCACTGGCGATCAGGTAAGTTCTACAAAAATTGCTTATAGCGCATTTGTCATTATATTTCTGCTCTTCTATTAAACAGCAACAAATGATGGAAGAAAGTGCTGAATCGGCCACCAAACGTGAAGAGATGTTGCGCATGTACCATGCCTGCAAGGAGTCTTTACGTATTATTGGTAACGAAATATTTTCTTTTAATTAATTATTATTTTTAAATACATATTAATTAAATTAATACATATTTTAACAATATTAATACATATTAAAATACATATTCTTTGAATTATTAATTATTTTTTAATATTTTTAAAAAATTATTTATTGATTTTAATAAATTTTGATAAACTGATAATACATATTTCCTTATTGTGATTTTAGGTGACGTGTCTATGGCTACCGTATCATCGCCACTTCCGCCGCCAGTCAAAAACGATTGGTTACCTAGCGGTTTAGATAACCCCAGATTATCGCCGCCCAGTCCAGGTGGTCCCAGAAAACCAGCACCCACAGCGCAGGTACTTTTTTATTTATCTACCAGTTATTTTAACTTTTCTAAGTATATATTTTTTCTTCATTTATAAAGGGTTCAATCGGTACTGCCGCTGGTCGTGGACCACCACCACCACCTGCTACTGGTCGACCAGCTCCTGCGATTCCTAATCGACCTGGCGGTAGTGCTCCACCATTGCCAGGCGGTCGTCCAGGCGGCACTCTTCCACCACCACTTCTACCATCGTGAGTACATTATTTCTTTTTGCTGCAATGTTTTTACATTTAATAAATTGAAAACTCGCGTTGATTTTATTAAGTTTTTATGATTAATTTTAGTTGTTGAAAATAAACATTTTCCATTAAGAAATTTATTTAATTTAAAAAAAAAACTAATTTGTTAGTAATGGCTCTGCCGTTTGAAGAAATCTTATATAATTTTAATTATGTTAAATCTGAAATAAATAAATTTCGTATGGAAAACGTTATAAATTGCAACATCTTTGTTCACAAACAGTATAAAATGTTTGAGCCCTAACATGATGATTAATTTTGCTAATTATAAGAAGATATTAAATTTAAAATCATGTCATCAGCTCTTCTAAATTTCAAAAACGCTTAATCAAATTGTTTGTTTCTAAAGTTGTTGCTGCTTGTTTATTCAATTTTGGGACCTCTTTGTAAAACACAATGAATATACTATAGAAATACTTCTATATTTTTTCATATTCGTAAATAATATTTTGTATGTTATGTATTGTGTCTGAGAAGAGAATTATTTTAGAAACATTACTTTAATTTTATTAAATAATTTTTAATGTCTATGAATTTTGTTAATTTGATCCTTTTATTGTTATGGCAAAAAGTTGAGTTAACGGTGTGATTTAGTTTAATCTTCACAGTCGACTCTTAATTATAAATTGAATGAATTCCAGAACTCGAACGAGTCCTTTTGACTCGATTCGAGATAGAAGTTCGATCTGCTTATTTTTTGTTCGAACTGCTTATTTCTTGTACATAATATTAAAGAATTGAGTGGACTGCAAATCTATACAGTCTTAGTGATTTGAGAATAGAAATAGTGAAAAGCTAAAGCTCATAATATACATGATGAAAATATTGTTTATGCAACTGGATATTTTCCACATATCAGAAAGACCATAAACCAAAGAGACCATATTTCTATATATAAAAAACCAAGCATACAGATTTGCAGAAAGTTATTATGTACGAAGTGATCATAAAGGCTTCTTTTTTCGCGTTCGGATTTGACCGCTTTATTCTTAAGCATTCATAAAACTAACAAAAAATAACAAAAAAAGACTCTCTGACGAGTGAAAATGAAGACTTTGCTGCCGATATCGACTGTTTTTATATTCCAAAATTGGTAGATACGAATTTTAGACGATTAATAGATGAATTTTCTATACGGAATCAAAGTGCATTAAGGACCTCGCTCAATGTACGAGTATACTACTTTCTTTGAATTTTTTAATTTTCTAAAATCTTCAATTTCAAAAAGGTTTTTATATTTTTATATTACGTCTGTCTATTTTATAACGAATTTTCTAACACTCACCCGAGAACTAGTGTTGGAATCTTTTCCGCGAAAATTGTTTGTACATTTATACCCTACACCCGAAGGGATGAGGGTATATTCACTTTGTTCTTCCGTTTGTAACGCATTAAAGGAGGCGTGGCAGGTATAGAAAAGTATACATATTTTGGCTCAGAATCACCTCGTGATTCGATTTAGCCATGTCCGTTCGTCTGTCTGTCTGTCCGTCCGTCTGTGGAAATCACGATTACAGAAGAACGAATAAAGATATCGTCATGAAATTTAGCTTGAATATTCTATGTTATCCTACGCTGTTTGGTATTGAAAATGGGGAAAATCGGACCAGTGCCACGCCAACTTTTTATAGAAAATACGCACTCATCCGTGCTTGTAGCTCAATTTTTTGGCTTGTAGACCGAATTTTCAGGTAAAATTTTATTTCCGTGTTCACCATCTTAAACTAAAATATATTCTCAAAAATAGGCGTGACACGCCCACTTATATACACTTATATACTCTTATTATACCATATAATAAGGTGTTTAGTAGGAAAAACGGGGTTGTAGATGAGTTAATATATCAAAATTTGCTCCCTGTAAATTTAAAAAAGTAGGTTTCACCAGCCCACTTTTTATCACTTCGACAGATGCGGGTGTAGGGTATATGAGCTTCGGCCAGGCCGAAGATAGCACTTTTACTTGTTTTAATTTCTCTTGCTTTGTATTCGTTTTTTGTTGATTTTTTTTAGAAAGTTTTCTTCACAAATTTTTAATAATTACTAATAAGATTATGATTTAATGTAACGTATTTTACCTTTACCTTTACTTTTTCTCTTTCTCTTTAACAACGACACGCTTTGCCCTCGCCATCCATCTACATCCAACTTGTGTAACGCTCTCTCTCTCTCACTGCGTGCGAATTGAAATTTTCTTCAACTCTCGCACATCTTTCAAATTTTCCTCAATAATGATATCATTTTATATTAAATGCTTTAATTCAACAGACGTCGCTAAATGTGTAATAAGTAACACTCTAAAGCTTCAGTGTATTTAATACTCACCTTAAAAAAATATACATAAAATACCTTTAGACAGATTATAATGATTATGATGTTGATGATGGTCTCTACAGAGATCGAAACGAAAGATATTCTCACATATAGAGATGACTTTCCAAAGAAAAGGTTTATGCTTTCCTACATGTTCTAAGGAAATATAATTATTATATCGTATTATCATTATACTATACACAGACCTATGAAGGAATATTTTTGTTGTATAATTATGCAAATTCAATGATATTGAAAATAACAATTGCAGTTACATACAATTAATTTGTACAGATATTACGAAGAGAACATACATATTAACTACGTATAAATTAAAATTATTTCTAGTTTGTTTGCGCTTTTGTGAGATATATATGTATTTATATCTTATAGAGCTCATAGTTTAAAACTTTATTAAGAGTCGAAATAGTTTGCGACTGCTTTTTCGATGGTAGTACATAGTCGATGGACAGTCGATGGTAGTTCATAGTTCCAGAAAAGTTGAAAATGGGTAGTTATAAATAGTTCGTTAAATTTATATCCATAGTCCATAGTGATTTTAATAGCATTTTGTGTAGGCTTGAAATGATTAATGGTTGAGGACAAAAATTATAAAAATGTATAATGTGTGTAAGGCCGAAATATATCTCATATATTTTCGAAAAAATATAAATGGTAATTTAACACTGAAAATTAACGGGAAGAACTGAAGATGTACCATCTTCAATGTGTTACAACGCAAACGACGACGAAGCAACTGTGCCACTTTCTGTAGGCAGATGCAAGATAGCGAAAGCTGTGTCATTTGTAGGTCCTCTTTCGACCAGAATGAAGGGATCAGAAAATATGCAGTTTTAATTGTCTTTTTTGACCGGAATAAAAAGACAGGAAGATTTGGAAACATTCATTAACCTTTACCCGATTAGAAGGGGACATCGACAGACTTTCTAACTTTCGAATCTTCTCGATGCGCGGATAGAAGATCGTATGATAAGCCATCTTCAGTATTTTTTCGACTAGAAAGAAACACCGGAATACGTGCCGTACCATCTTTAATGTCTTTTGTAGAACAGAAAGGCCTATTTTTAAACCTTTACACATCGAAGGTCTTTTCTCGACCATAAAGAAATCACAAGACAAGACGGAAGAATTGAAAACATTAGTAGAGTTTTAAAACAGAATGAAAGGACGAAGATGTGGATTTTTTTACTAGAACGAAGTGACTAGGAGGTGTTTCTTTCGTATTCATTGACTTTTTCAATTTGAAGGAGGACCTGTCAAGTTTTTTTTGGAGAAAACCAAGAGGCTGTAAGAAACATGTGGAATTTTCAGTGTCTTACTTTCGAGTAAGACAAAGAGACGAGAAAGTCTTCCTATCTCTAACTCTCTGGTATCTTCATTTCGAACTGAGTGGAAGCTTAGCCTTCTGTTACAAAGATTCGTACTTGTCGAAAGACGAATTTATATTTGAATTTATTGATATAAAATTATATAAAATTGATATTGATTATTGATAGTATCTAACATTATCGTACCTAATAATTTTATAATTTTTATTATCAGCTAAAATAATCAAATAACTAATGTCTTTAAATTTATATTAATGTATTTAAGTTATGGTACATACATATATTAATAAAATATGCTAACATTTAAGTTTAACAAAAGTAGCTTAATTTATGTAGTTTAATTAAAATATGAAAGTGTATATGAAGAGACGGTAGATAGAAAACCATGGTAATAATAGAAATAGTGATTCATAATGAAATGGCTCATTATTGTAATGAGGATCAAACAGGTTGAATATAAATGAAAAACTTACTCTCTGAGATATGTATATTAGAGGACTGCATGAGACGTCTCCAAGGCTTGTTGAAGACGTCTTGAAAGTTTCAGGGGTTGTCTGAAAATGCTTCTATTGCTTTCAAATCAAGCGGTGATTTTTAGAAGCGCTGCCGAAAACATTGCCACATATGCTTCCGATAGTCACGGCTTGATTCGAATTTGAATGGAAGCACTGCATCAACATAAAAATGTTGCGTTGACAGTTTCGTATCATTTGAGATACGAAACGAATGTTTAATTAAACGAATATTTAAACGAATATTTAATAACGACGTCTCATGCAACCCTCTAAGATATACATATACTTACAATATATGTGCTTTAAAGTTATTAAATAATTATCATGGTTTTCTAACGCTATCTTAATCTTTCCTTATTAACTATTAATGATTATATTAATTGAATTTAATGTGTTGTTCAATAACTAAAATTAAAATAAAATTTCACAAAGTTACACATTGTTACTAAATATTTTAAAGAGAAAAGTTGAAACATTAAATAAAAATAAATGTGTCTCACATCTACCGTGTGTTCTCTACGCCAATTATCATTATCATTATTTATCATTATTTATCATTATCAATCTGGCTCCATAGATTTGTATGCTTTTCGATGAACAATATTTCTCTTCACTTAACAGTACTTAATTGAAGTAAATGTAAAATAATTTTTTTAATATATTGTAAAATGGTTTTTGTTGAGCTTTTATTTTATTTCAATTTAGAGATATTCTAATTAAATTGGTTTCTGTTAATTCATAATAATTCATAACTTTGAACCAATATAAAAAGACTAATATAAAACCAGAATAAAATTATAACTTTGAACTATGAATGAATTTGTTTTGAATTTTTAACTATAAAATTATTTGGTTTTTATTTTAATAAAATTTTGGTTACTTTTATTTTATTAACATTAAACGATTTCTTTTCCTTATTACAGTTTAATAGTTTTTCTTTTTTCCATTTATTATTATCTTTTTTTATTTCAGAGTGTAAGTTTTAATGTGATTTTTTCTATTATTCTTTATTTCATGATTTTATGATGCGATAAAATTTTATTTTCGAAACTTAATGTATATTTTTATTTATACATTTAACCACAGTCATTATAATCATCTTTTATATCTTTTTATAGTCCTCAAGTCCTTTTATAATATCAAGAGGTTATATACACGTAATAAATATCCATCATCTGATTAGTATTATTTAGTATTTATTTAGTTTTATTTATTTAATTTTAGTAATTTTTGTTCCTGTCGAAATAAATGCTTGCGTTTTTAAGTAAAGTTTTCTACATAAATTACGCTTTTCAAAATGCCTTATTTCTATTTTTTTATTTCTTAATGCCAAATAGAACATATTTTTTCTAAAGTACTCACATACAAATGACGCTTTTTTTAAGTACTCCTTGTTCTGGTTATTCAATTATTTTGAAATATTCATTACTGTGAAATACACCCGACCTTTTTCGAGTAGTCTGATTAGACTGATTATACAAATAATCTATTCTAGAGAGCTCTGTATTCTCTAAAGATGGTTATTTTTAAATTCTGTTGTGAAATTTAAAGTATTTACTACGAAAGCAGCCTACTTGAGAGAGACTGTACTCGGTGCTATATTTTTCCACGAAGAGGAAGTAGGTGTGCTGGTTTTTCTATGATGCACCGTTCTGTTTGCGTACTCATACTCTATAGGGCGTATTATCGTTGCAGATTTTTGATTTAAATTTAAATTAAATTTTTAAATTAAATTTAAATTTTTGGTTTAAATAATTTATTGTGGTGTATTTTTAATCAGAGTGTGTAAAAGATTTCATTATATTTAAATCATTTTCACTGGATGAATTCATTAAAATGCTTTCGCCGGTTATCATATTTGTTAGTTTATTGTATGTAGCTTAAATTCTAATACAATTAATGCTTTTTGTTAGTTCTTTATTTCAATCTTAATTGCTTTTTCGTTTGTTGATCATTCCATCTTATCTTCTGCCTCCTTTATAATTTTTTATACTAGGTTTTTTTGTACAAAAGCAAGATTACTTTTTTCGTACATTTTTCAAAAAAGAAAGAAATTAAAGATTGACAAAAAGTTGAAGAAATATTGAAAAATTCTTTGAAAAATTCTTTGTCTTTTTAGAGGGGTTTCAATAAACTGGATAAATATTTTTTTGGCATATCTTTTGTTAAACTAGTTTTAATTTCAAATTAGTAAATAAGTTTTGATAATCTGGTGACTAATTTTTCTGATACAATTAAATTTTATTTTCCTGTACATGCATAAAAAAAACTACAAAATACATACATTGAAATGCAACCAATAACAACAACACAAAATTATCAAAATAATCAAAAAAAATTTAATATAGTCGCGTTACCGGAGCTGTTGGTAACGCCGTCGTACAACAAACCGGAGCAAATCGGTACATTCCAGAAAGCATGCGTGGTCAAGTTAATCAAGCTGTTGGACAAGCCACTATCAATGAACTCTCGAATGTTTTCGCCACGAAATTCAAGTAAATGTTTGCGTCATCCGAACTTTGCAGTGACTGTTTGATATTATGATTTATAATTGTTCATAAAATAACAATGCTTGTGTGTCCAACAAAATGCAACTGTGACAAAATGCAACTGGTATCCGTGTAACAAACGCATCTTAAACAAATGCATCCAAGAGTTTATACAATTTATATTAGTGGTTGCCAATTACGTTAGTTAATAAGCATAATATTAAAAATGATGTTTGTGTATTACAATTTCCAAATAAATACATACATACATACATACATACATACATACATATTAAAACATTGCCCTTATAAAAAAATTATTCTTTATGTGTCTGTAAATATCCCTTTCTTAGATTATTTAGTCCCATTTTTCAAAAATTCTTCTGGGTGAGAGTTACATTCCATCAAGAACGGTGTAAATTTTTATACTTCTCTTAAGTTTATACGCAGCGTGTGTCACTGATTTTTGTAATTTTCCTAAGCTCTCTTAAGATTAGCGAAACAAAGCTTTTGTAATATTATTAATCTCTGTTAAGTTTATATGAAACGTGGCTTTGTTAAATACTCATATGCAAACAATTCACACAATTTTATATAGCGTTCTATGTAATTTCAAATTAAGATAAATTTATTCGCATTATTTTATAGACCTGGAATATCTTATTTATTTTTGTTTTCTTCGTCTTTCTGTGCAAAAGCCCTTTTCGTTTGTTTCGTTTCGATTTTTTTTTTAATTATAATTAAAGTATGTTTTAAGTATGTATATGTATGCATAATTCCTTTTTTCCTTTACTGAAGTATGGTGATGTCATAAAATGTCTGCTGAAATTGATTAAAGTTGAAAGTGAGTTTAGGAACACTTTGATATTATTTCTATGTGCAGGACATGTAATTTAAATAACTTTTTTGCCAATAAATTTACTTTTTATTCTATTCTATCACTTTTTTAGTTCGTACATACGCTACAAATAAGAAATAAAAAGATTTCATACTATACGTACCGAGTTATGAACTATTTTCAGTATATTTTTCCTTACTATTTTTATTTTGTTTTCTATTTTATATACCACATTTTTTATTTCTTTATTTATTTATGTCTTTATAATTTAATTAAGTTATATTTTTTTTTTAAAGCTCTTTATCATTATAAAATATATGTCTACATACAAAATATATAAGAACAGAAATAATACAATAATAAAATAATCACTTATGATATAAATACCATTAGTATACAAAAATTATATATATATTATGTTATCATTGTAGTATTTATTTTTGCATTAATTGTCTTTGAAACTGTATATAACATGATAAATCTAATTATTGTCTATATCTTTATTATTTTATATCCACTTCATAAGATTTGTCGAATTTGTTCTAAGACAAATTAATGAATTTTAGGGAATTTTGTATAATTTGTACAAGTATAGATACAAGTATAGATACACATACATACAAATACGTACATACAAATACGTATAATATTAATGCTGACCTAGACATAGCCATATTCAATATTCTATAGCACTAAAGAAAAAAAAACAACCTTGCTTGTTCGTTAAAAAAAGTTTACTTAAGTTTGTTAAGTTTAAAAAAAACAAACACATCGATTCATGTTAAAATTGTTGATATCTTAATGGAATGCTTATTACATAAATATAAAATCGCAATAAGAGAGAATAATGGCTTCATAACAGTTGTAAAAACATATCATATAGTAAATGCTTTTGTTAAAAAAAAATTATTAATAAGGTCTATTTGGAATGAGCTAAATCTAATAAACATTAATAGTGTTTATTATGACGTCGCGACGTATGTGTGTGTGTTATGAAATCTATAAATACATAGGTCTATTGTAAAAGAGATAGTTTCAATAGCCCATTACGATTCATTCTTATATCGGTAAGAACTTATTCGCTCTCATACGTTTATTGTGACATCGATAAATCCATAGACTTATTACGATTAGGAGTTTATCCCCTTTCATAAGTATTTCTGTAATTGATAAATCAATCCATGGGGCTATTATGACCAGCAGGAACATATTCCTTTAGTCTATTGTGAAATAGATAAATACATAGGTCTATCTTAGCAAGATATCGATTATAGAATCGATAGGAGCGTATTTCCTTCCTTAGATCTATTATGAAATCAATTATCTATTATTAAATCGATTATCTATTATGAAATCGATTATCTATTATTAAATCGATTTTATTATAAAACTATAAAATATTCAATAGTTACTGAAATGGATTTAAATTATTTAGCTTCTACATTCAAGTATATCTATAATCTGGAATAGATAATATAATATTATTATTATATTATTATAATATTATACATATATTATATAATAATAATATATAATAATATTATATTATTATTATATTACTACATATTATTAAGAATATATATATACATATACATATATAAAATATATGATATACCAATATGATACAATGAAATAAGTGTTGCTTGTAAAACTTGTAAAGCATTTTAATTATAAAAACAAAAATCGCCGTTAACAAATTATATAAAATTAAATGGCGAAGTATCCCACATGAATATAATAAAGTGTTAATTATTTAAAATAAAAACTTATGTAAATACGTTGATTTTATTCTAAAAACTTACATGTTTCAAAGAAAAAAAAAGAAAAAAATTTGGAACTGTTGTTCTAACATATATTGGTATACATTTACGCATGTAATCCTGCAGAATCAATCAATTTAATGTGTAAATGTATACCAATATAGGTATACATTTACACATTAAATCCTGCAGAAACCATTTAATTTTTTTTGAAACGAAAATATTCAATACTGAAAATGTTTAACACTACTCTAGTTTATCTATTGCGATTACTTTTTTTCATGCTAAAAGTGCATGAGCACTTTCGTTGGTTTTCTGTATAAAAAGAAGAATTTGTATTTTGCAATGTTACGTGAAAAGTGAAATTTAAAACTTCAAATTAAAAACTTAAATTAAAAGAATAATTACATATATTAAAAATACACAAGAAATTGTATAATCTGAATCTGAAACCGCAATCATCGATGATTTTCGGTTTTCCTTTTATTCAAAGTGTGAATTTTGGTTTGGTTTGGTTTGAATTTGGTAAAATATTAGTTTAATAATAAATTTATAACCGATTTTTCTTCCTCTCTTTACTGATTAGGAAAGTAAAGACCTCAAAGGAAACTTATAACTTTTTGAAACGCGATATGTCAAACTTAGAAGAGGTTAATTTATGTTATTTAATCCTTTTTACTTTCTTGTTTATATTTAAAACGAACAAAAATGTATGGCTTCATCGTAAATAGTAAAAGTTTTCGGAAATAGGTACTTGAATGAGTTTTGCCATAGTAAAAACAAGTAATGCTTATTATGAGTTTCTTTGAAGGATGCATGAATATATAATAGAGGGCTGCATTTGACAAACAAAGGCTTGTTCAAGACGTTTTGAAAGTTTAATGCCCAATGTGGGCATTACCACATATGAATCCGACAGGCCTGATTCGAAATCAAATGTAAGCACTGCATCAACGCAAAAATGTTGCTATTTCAGTTTTAAGCTTTTCGTGTCGTTAAATGCAGTCCTCACTCAAATAATCACTTTCAAAGTTCTCACCCAATTTTAAGATAAAAGGACTTCCGGGAATACAGTTTTTTACTTCCGATAGATTTTACGGTTGTTAGAGTAGCATTTTTGGTAATAAAGAATTTTCCCTATTTTAAGTCAAAAGAAAGACGAAAGTTACTATACGCAATATGATGGCTATAGAATAAACTTTTCATTTGGTTTTCTTTGTCATTATCGGACGTTGTACTGATACTTGTTGTATAAGTTTTAAGTATTCTATGACTTTAGTTTAAGCGCTAAGTAACTTTATTAACACACAATTTGTCCACTATTTCTACTTTTTTATTTTAATCCAAGACTACTTAAGTACACACTTTTTTTGTTAAGCTTCTTGTCTTTGTGTACTCACTTTTATTTAACTCCTTAACATTTTACCTCCTTTCGAATTGAGTTAAAATGTTCGATACAAGCTTATCACTGCTGTAACTTGTTTCATAAACTCACAATACAAAATGGTGCTGGTTTTCTCTGGTGTACTTTATTTGCAATCAAGGTTAGTATAAAATTTCAGATTTGATATTAATAATGCTCAATTTTCATGGTGAAAGTATCGTATATAATGGCATATGATGATTTTCTTATATATATCATAGATACTCGCATAGATACGTAGCATAGAATACTGTAAAAAGCTTTTATCGATAATATAACGTTGTTGTATTCAAAAAAGGTTCTTATTGTTTATTCTTTCTTACTTTACAGTCGACCTTTACCGAACGCGCCTCCCAAACTTCCAGAAAGACCATACTATGGCAATGCAACAAATGGACGACCATTTTAATTGGTGTTATTGAATTTCCAGCACATTGTATGTGTGCGTGCTTAAATAAATCCTAAGTATTTTGTATGATTAAATATAAATCATTGGAAAAGGTAAAGGTATTTACATACCTTGAGATATAACAGTATGGATAGATGTTGCAGAAAAGAGCATAAAAGTTGCCAAGATGTGGTAAAACGTATAACAAAAAGAAAGAGAACGTCTTCAGGAGGAAGAGAAAAATTTTAAAATATTAATTTATATTATTAGAGAAATATTATGTGTTTTATTACTGCAAAAGAAATAATACCATAGTTTAATACGAATCCAAAAGAAATCAGGCTCAAACTCATATAAGATATAATTTATAGAATTAATTGCGAGGACTGTTTTGTTGCAAGAGCTTTTAGTAGTTGTTGTTGGTAAAAGTTGCAGTCTTTAGTTTAACTGTGCTTTAGAGAGTTCTATTTTTTTAAATTAATTCTATATAGGATATATGTTAAAAATAAAAAACAATATAAAAGAAAAGCAGCAAATTTGAAAATATGTTGAAAGCATTAAACCTAATTTATTATTAACTGGTATGTCGAATTGTCAGGCCCTCAGCTTAGAATGGTCTCGAGATTAAAGTCTCTAAAAATATGTTTCAAAGAAAATCTAAAAGAGAAGGAAAAGGATAAGTCGGTGTCGGACACAAAGATATTTTATATAAATTAATGAATATTTTATACCTTTGCCTTTTTTTCGCTTCCTACGAGAGACTGTACATATGATCAGCATTAAAAATTTGTATATTTAGGCTTTAATTTTCCAAAAAGACATGACCTTGAGTAATTTGTTATATTCGGGTCACAACTACATTTTTATATATTCTCTGAATTATTCCTTTTTTCAACGATTTTCTCTAGAGCTCGAAAGAAACACCAAAAAAAGTAGAAAGAGAGGTAGTTTGGGAAAGGGCAAAAACATAAAGTGGGCAATCATTAATGGAAAATAACTTAGCCTCAAACATTATTCATGCATAACTTATCCATTCCGTCTTTATTAGATTTTTTAAAAAACAATTTGTTTCAGCTTTAATCGTACATTTTCTCAAAAATCTGACCTGATAAGAAAAAATGGACTGCAGATTCATGATCAGTGATTGGGACGTACCTTAAAAACTTTTTTTTGAAAGCTTAAGTAAAGTGCGAAAAGTTTCCTTTACGTAAAAAAGTTAAACTCCTTTTTAAACGTTAGATTGTCTTTTCGGAAATGCCGTATAAATTGAAATCGTTTAGTTCTAGCCCACAGTTCGACATAAAAACCACCATTATTGTATTTTTTGTTTTTGCGTTATCTGACTGAAGTGTTAATGTATAAATGAAGGGAATGGGTCGTGTAAATGGAAGTACTTCAACTGTATTAACACGAAGCTTTGTAAAAAGAATGCGGAATAAAGACAGGGAGGGCTTTTCAAAATTTATTTGAAACAATAAAATTTTTTGCTGCCTGTATTTCCTGTATTAAATTACATTTTATTTAGTCGTATATACTGATCCTTTTATGCTAAATATTAGCTTATATCGTATAATAGTTACGATTGTAAATAAATAGAACTCTATGTATTATTTGACAAATGTATGTATACTCGTATATGTTCAATAGATATCGTATATAGAATTTCATAGAAGCCACTTATAATTAATACCTGATCATTTTTACTATGATAGTTCAAATCGAAATAATTTATAAATTTACATATAATATTATTATTATTAATTAGTATTTAGAGTACCATAACTATATGCAAATCGTCTTCATGATCGTCTCATGATAAAAGCATCTGAAAGTGTCGCTTTATAAAAAATATAATAAAATTAATTGAAAAATCATATCGTTTTATTATGGGTAAATGAGATTTCTATCTTGATTTATTCTCGATTTATTTGGTAGGCGAAAGATTCATCGATGTTGAGTATAAAGTAATTCTTAAGATATAAATTTAGCCTGAGTGAGGGCTTAGTTCACCCAAATGTCCTGCAACATGCACTTTTCAATCGACCAAAAACCCATGAAGAAATTCCATAGTTTGGGTTCTAAAAGCACCATAGGCTACCATCTGCCTATCCACCAACCAACTCTTCATGAGGACTGTGAATTAGCAATGATTTCGGCACACAATTGTAAGGTGTTTCCCTTGAACATTTCGTGGCTTGCAACAAAATGAACCCGCTGGTATATTTTGGGTTGAGGGTTTGGGTTTGACTAGATTTTCAGTGCAAAAATATCTAGGATCTCTAGTAATGACGTATTGTGTAATGTTTTCAATTAAATAAATTTGTTTATTGATGATCATCAATTATGGTTCATGCATCAATTATGGTCTAAATTGATCGAAAATTATTTTTGGGGTGCTGCTTTATAATATATGTATGTATTACAATGTGGATTATAATAGTGGTCTAAATGCTATACACAATTTTAATGGATGGAAAGTTACTAATTCAAACTATACACAATTTTAATGGATGGAAAGTTACTAATTCAAACTTTCAACGACGCGGTTATATGCGTTGCTGTGATTTTACCTATGCAAATCCTGAAGCTACCGGAGTCTCTGAACTTTATACTTTTGAAATAAAAAATATATTTGTCACATGAGTTTAATATCTCGGAAACTCGAGTTTTATTTCCTTAGAAAAAAGTCTAGTATTTAATCGTAAAAATTTTATTCCCTCAAACAGGAAAAAAAAAACAAAAAAGTGGCAATTTGTCAAATAATATAAGTTTCTTCTGGCCAAAAATATTGTGTCATGGTCATCAGTTTATCAGCCTCGCCTTAAAGCCATTTTTGCTACGTGTTCTTTTATATTTCGAAAGCTTTTACTTAATATTTCTATAACTCACATTACACGGAAAATTCTACAATTTTTTAAGATTTCATTTGAAGAAAAATTTATTTATTCAATCATCGAGTATGACTGCCGCAATTACTCTTGTCACGTCCATAAAGAGGCTTTTCCAGTGCAAGGAAATCCGCTTTGCTGCCATTCGTCGCGACGGTTCCTACAAGAAATCTTTCGATTACAACAAAACGCGTGTTAATCTCAAAATTAACGCCAATTCGAAGGTAATTGTTCAAGGTTTCACTGGCAAACAGGGTACTTTTCACAGCCAGCAGGCTCTGGAGTATAAGACGAAAGTAGTTGGCGGTATATCGCCTAAGAAGGGCGGCACGAAGCACTTAGATTTGCCCGTATTTGCGACGGTCGAGGAAGCCAAGAAGGAGGTGCAGCCACATGCATCGGTTATTTACGTACCGCCGCCTGGTGCTGCAGCTGCTATTATGGAATCTATGGCAGCCGAGATACCACTGATTGTCTGTATTACAGAGGGCATACCACAGCACGAAATGGTGCGCGTCCAGCATGCGTTACAATCTCAGGACAAGTCTCGTATGCTTGGTCCAAATTGTCCGGGAATTATAGCGCCGAATCAGTGCAAGATTGGCATCATGCCTGCGAGCATACACAAGCGCGGTAAAATCGGGATTGTCAGCCGTTCTGGCACCTTGACTTACGAGGCAGTAAATCAAACGACACAGGCAGGCCTGGGCCAAACGCTCTGTGTCGGTATCGGTGGTGATCCGTTTAATGGGACAAATTTTATCGACTGCTTGGATATATTTCTAAACGACCCCGAAACGAAGGGCATCGTCATGATTGGCGAGATTGGTGGCAGCGCAGAGGAAGATGCGGCCGAATATCTAGCTGAAAAAAATTGCGGCGACAAGGCCAAGCCGGTGGTTTCATTTATAGCCGGCCGTACGGCGCCACCCGGCCGACGCATGGGGCACGCCGGCGCCATAATTTCGGGTGGAAAAGGTGCAGCCAGCGATAAAGTCAAGGCGCTAGAAAAAGCCGGAGTAGTTGTGACACTCAATCCGACCTTGTTAGGAAAGGAAATGGCGGCTGAAATGAAACGTTTTGAAAATCGTTAAAATCAACTCTCAAAAAAAGTTTTAAATTTGCTGGTTTTTTCTTACGATTGCGAAACAGTAATCGTCGATGCGGCTCATTAATAACTTACGATTCGAAACTATCCTAATGAATTTGTATATATTTTTACTTCAGTTTACTAAATTGTATATATAGTTTTATTGAAACGAAAAAAAAGATAATTTGCAAAATAATAAAATTGTAAGTAAATGTAATAATGAAAAAACGTAAGAATTTCGCAGGATAAATGTTACTCTCTCGGTCTCCAATTTTCGCAGAAGGATTTATGAAAAAAATGTTTTATTAATATTGTGGGGGAAGGCTGATATCCAATAACAGTTGACATTTTTAATTAGTAAAACAATTTAAAAACCGACATTTTTGTGACAAATCCTTATCTTTTTAAATCAGTATAAAAAGAAATACATAGTATTTTCCGCCTTTCTATGTGTTATATCTCTTATAGGTACTCATAATTGATTCATTAATCCTTTCAGAAAGGATCTATCTATGTCTTGTAGCTCTAAGAAAATTGAAAATTACAAAACACTTTTCTCCAAAAATATACTTTTTGCGCAAAACTGATTACAGTTTTTGCACTTTTTGATTGACATATGCTGGTAATACTCGTATTACTGTACCTGGAGTCCCGATGTCCCATATTTTGGACTTCACCTAGCGGCCAGGTGAGACATGTTACTGAAAAAATAAACTTCAAATTCGTGTTCAGAGTTGTAAAATTAGAATACATATATACAAATTTTCCGATTTTTTGTTCAAAACTTTTATTTAGTTGTCTGAGAGGGTTAACTTCCCAGTAGTTCAAAGCTTCGTCGAAGACATCATCCTCGAAGACATCTTGCAAGACAAATTCCTATTTGTCGGCAAAATTTTTCATTGGCAACATGTTTAGGGACACGGAATGCAAACTGATTGGTGACAATTTAAGGGGACATTGTAAGGGACAGAGTTGTAAAATTAGAATACATATATACAAATTTTCCGATTTTTTGTTCAAAACTTTTATTTAGTTGTCTGAGAGGGTTAACTTCCCAGTAGTTCAAAGCTTCGTCGAAGACATCATCCTCGAAGACATCTTGCAAGACAAATTCCTATTTGTCGGCAAAATTTTTCATTGGCGACATGTTTAGGGACACGGAATGCAAACTGATTGGGACAGTTTAAGGGGACATTGTAAGGGACACGTCCTGCAGGTTGTCTTGTAAGCAACCAAAAATTGAAAATTAAGCATAGCAACGAGCATTTGTTAGTATGACTTTTTAACGCGGTAATTGCCATACGTTGGCGACGTTATCGTTCATTGTCGTCGAAGACAATATTGACGACACTGTCGCTCTTGTTGTCGTCGAAGACAAATGCGACATTCGTATGCATTTTGAACTGCATGACTGGCATGACTGAACTGCATGACTGCTTTATGAAAGATATAATAATTCTATTATTTTTTATAAAAATGGTTATTATGATTCACCGTATTGTAAATCTTGATCTGGTTCTTATCAGTTTTTCAAAACAAGGAGTACAAACCTCATGATTTTTTTCGTGTCTAAGCTCGTTGATATTACATACGAGTATATTGAGTACGGTACAGTCAAGCCTCCGTTCAATAAACTTTGTTACCATCGTTGGTATGCATCGTTGAAATCTGTTCCAGGTTTAGAACTGGTTTTTGAGGGATTCACTGATAAATGAAAATCTCAATATTGACTATTTTATCATATATGTTTTAATGATTTAAATAACTAATTTTTGTGAATTAATACATCTGTTAAGAGTTACTATGAGTAACATCAGTTTTTAAGTAAAATCATACAACACTGAGATATTGATATTAAATATCAATTAATTTTAATTTTAATTTAAATATACTTCTATTATATAATTAAATAGAAGGTGCCTACATACAATAAATATATTTAATTTTAATACTAACTGACATATGTATGTATATACATACATATAAATATGTTGTATTATACCTCTAGCTGCTTTTTGTTTTTTTTTGCTTGTCTTCTATATACTCGCATAAATTTGAATCTATTGCTGTGGAATTGAGTTCGTTAAATTGGATTTTTAATGGAATATGGAATTTTTACAGTTTAAATATTAAATTATATTTTTTAAATTGACAGTAGATTGTGTATATGTATGTATATTATTCTTTTAAGTGTACGTTTTTATGTGAATATTTTTTTAATATTGACTTCAAGACATTTTTCTATAAAAAAAATGTTGTTAGTTTGAGTTCATTTAATTATTTAATTTATTAATAAAAACGTCATCCATAATATATATTTCAATTATGTATATATGTACGTGCAAATATTATAAGACTTGCACAATATAATAGATAACTACAATAGATTAGATTTCATTATAAATTTTCGGTTCTGTTTAATTAACAAATACCTTTTCCTATTATCCCCTCAAATATTTATTGTAAGATTTTATAAATAGTAATAATAATAACAATAACAATAAGAAATCCATTAAGAATTTTAAATAAATATTATAAATTTTTTTAACGCTAAATGCCGTGATCTTCAGTATACCTTACAATTATTTTTTTTTTTTAGTGTGTATAACTTTTTATATATAATTTCTTTTAAATATTATAATAGATAAATTTATCATATCATATTATCATAGATAAAATGAATATATTTTTATTGAATTTTTTTATTATATGTTGGAATATGTAATTACGATATAAGTTGATAAATTTTTCATGTTTTATTTCATTTATAATATAATTTCTTTCAATGTTTTATTTACTCTATTCATAATGATTTTTAAGATTTTGAGATTTTTAACCTCATTGTACGGAAATTTTAAGTATTTATGAGACTGGTTTTATTATAGATTTTATGCACTTAGGCTCTAAGTTTAGTAGCTTTATTTATTGCAATTTGGAAAGATTTAAATAAATTAAATAAACTTGGAAAACCATTATTCTAATTGAAGATTTTTTAGTAATTTATAATGCATTTTATTTCTTTGTCATTTTTATGTTATGAAAGCTTTAAAGAAAATGTATCAATATACAAAAAAGGACTTGCAAAAAAGGAGAACAATTTTTTGTAATAAAAACAAAAATTAATTTAAATATGAACGATGAAGAAAAATCTGCATTGCTTGCCGTCGTTTTTACTTTTACGAGTAATTTTATTGTTTCATAATACTCGTTAAGTTGAACTGGGTTATCTTGTTCTTTCCTTCTCGTTGTTGTAGCTGTTTTTATCGTTGTTATGAGATAATCTTAGAAATTTTTTTATTCACTTTTTCTCTACAGTATTGTTTTGTATCTGCAAGCTTTGAAGGAAAAAAAAAATTAAAACACAATTAAAGAATGAAACCGACCAAAACAGAACCCGTGCTTCAAGTTTCCTATAAAAAATCTACAGGAATAAAAAACACATCAATCGCTTATTTTACGCACTTGATTTACCCAGAAAAATCGTGCAAAACGAAACCATGTATAAATTACACAGTTTATACAGTTTACCATGTTTAAATAAACTGTAAATCGTGTAAAGAGACTTAAAAAGGGGGGAAAAGTCAAGGATATATTTGTTATAACCGTGTAAAATGAGATTAGGATTAAAGAAAAAAGGGGAATAGTTCTTTAATTTTTAGGAAAAATCTTAGAAACAAATTTTAAACGTATCAACATTAATTAACACCAACAACGAAACAAAAAATAATAAATTATAATAATAAGAAAACACAAATTCAAGAAAGGTTCTTTCAAATTAAAATATTCAATATAATACAAGTACAATATTCCGTAAAAATTAAAACTTTTTGAACATAAAATATTAAAACCCTAAACACTAAAAAATAATAAATAAAAATTAACATAAATAATAACTACGACTTAAATTAAATAAACACAGCACTAAAAATATCCTTTGTAAAGCTCTTAGTCGAATTAATTTTTCATTCAGCTTTTAAAAGTGTGTGTCCTTTATATGATTTTAGTTTCAATTATTAAACGATGGAAAATTTGTTTGTTTTCATTTAAAAACCGTGTAAAAGCGAAACATTGTAATTTGAGTACCGTGAAAATCGAAGGATGTTTCGTAAGTCTCGTCAGAGTTTTCGAAAAGGATCTTTAAACTCTTGTTACAGGAAGTTTTAAACTTTTTTACTCAAGAACACTGTTTTAGCCGGCCCTGAATTCCAAGTTTTTAAATTATTAGGATTTTTAACGATAATAATTCAATATAAACGCAATCTATTTCTATAGAATGTTACAATTCTGCTTTTGGTTACAGAGTAAGTGTCTTTAGGATACAGAGTAATTCAATGCGTTTGTTCTTACGCATACAAAATACATTATTTAATTATTGTTGTATTGACTTGTATGTATAGTTAATAGCGTACAATTCGTTATAATATAATCAAAGGGAAATAAGATTGTATTTAATTAGATTTAAAGTATATTTTTTATATACTTTTGATTTTGTTTAAGTTATAAATTTATTAAGATTGCTTTTTTATATGTATGTACTGTATATGAGCTTGTATGTTTATGTGTGGTATATACGGTTTATATTGGGGTTGTGTATGCGTCTATAGAAGGTAAACATTTCGTTATAGGGCTTGTTTGATGTTTGCATTTTCATACGAGTATACGAATACGTTTATTAAGTTAACATTTTTTTTATTATATATGTATATTTTGTTTCTTTGCTACAGTTTGTTCATAAATAATATTTTAAACTAAATATTTCGTACAAGTTCGCGCAAATTATTTTCAATATTGATTATAGAGAAGTGAAAGGTACTATAAATACATACTTTTAAAATATCGTATTACACTTCATTTAGCATCTCCACAATAACATTGAATACTACGAGTATATAAGCTTCCTTTCCGCCTATTGCATATGTACCCAAATAGTTACGTACATAAATAAATAAACAAGAGTATAATTTCTATTATTAAATACAGTTTCCTTTTCACTTTTTTAACGTTTTGCACAAATATAAATATGTGATAGACTGTTGTGAGTTGTGTTTATAGAATATATAAAGTTATTTGAAGCATTAACTAAACTGTGCCTAAAGTGTGGACATAAAATACATTAGCGTTTAATAAAAGTTTCCTTAAGCTTACTGTTGATACAGTTGATGACAGTTTTCTCCATGTTTAATTTAAACATTTCTTGTACCTTCTGAGGAATGAGCATTTATATTGCTTTCCTTCTAATCCTCCTTAGAAAGACTTCCCAAATCGCTGAGAAAGGTTTCTGGTGTTAGAATGTGTGAAGAACCCACAAGAACTTCCCAATTTTTAACAGAATTGGTAACTTCATAAGCACAACGCATTTCGGACATGCTTACGCCACCTACTATAAAAACCATAAGACGTGGCACATTCTTAACAGCCGCTTGCGTTTTATCTTTATGCCAGTGACCATATCGAGCACTATAATGAATAGAAAACTATTTTACAGAGAGCATAAACACATAACAATTGAATGCAATAAATTTTACCTGGTTGGAGCATGATAATTAGTGCTCTGTGGACGTCCAGTTAAAAAGGCAAAATGACGCTGATCCAATTTATCCTCAATACAATCTTCCATGATATCTTTGACGACGGGAGTCCAGCGAGACATTTGATAAGTATGTTCGGTAATGCGTTCCTTACGATTTACAGCAGATGTTTTTTTGCGTGACTGAAAAGAAAGGACTTTATCAATACATTAAACAAATAGAGAGGTTTCTGTCGAGAAGGTTTTTTTAAAATAATAATTTCTTTCCACCTTTATAAACCTTTGTTAATACTTACATCTGCTAAGACATTAATGCCCAAAAAGCTTAGATTGCGCACCATTTCTTGATCTTTAGCATTGAGTTGAGCATGAGTAAACAGTTTAGTGAGATTTTCCTCAGAAATGCCATTTTTAATCATGACATACAAAGCAATGATGCGTACTTTGTCATAATTAGACACATTCTGAAGGATAAAATGATAAATGATAAAACGTCTGTTTGGTTTTCAACAAAATTTACTTTAACCAGTAAAGTATTAAATACTTTACCTGATCAAGTAAAATGGGTACAATATTCCTCATGTGATCTTTAATCTTTTCACCCTCGGCATCAGTACCCATGGCCAGGTCCTGTTCAACACGGCACAATTTATCAACGTAATTCTAAAAGCAATGAAAATCTTAAGTACATATACGTTGATTTACTTCGTTGATACCATTTTTTTACCTGATAAGACTTCATGCAATCCTCAGCCAAGTGTAGATGAGTAGAATACTTGGACAATTCCTTTTGGTATTGCGGCATTTTTTTGATCATTTGCGAGAGATCACGCATTGAAGATTTATCAGCTGCAAAACGAAATGGAAATTGAAAAAGGGAAATGGAAATTGAGAAGGAAAATTAAGGAATTGCAGAGTTAAGATGTTAAAACTGGGAAAGATCGCAAAAACGAAATGTACCAAATTCCTCTGTCTCCATTTTTTTTACTTAATACTGTAAAACTTACCCGATGTCATGCGTTTTGATTCAGTGAATTTTTTTAAATTTTGCGTTACTTGCGTAGAAACGACCGCAATATGTTCATGACGCAGTTCAATCCACAAGTCATCGTTTTCGTCGAGTAATACTTCTTTATCGGGTTGATTGGGCCCCGGAGTAAACTTGTATACATCATTGACAATTGGTAATAGATCATAGGCCATCGCTTGCAGTGTCAGTTCATGCAATAACGGCGAGACACAGTCGAATCCACGATCCAAAATCAATAACTGCGAACGCGCCTTTTCCGGACCTTCGCCCATCGTCGGCTCATCCGCCTTGTAGGCATCCAATTTTTGCTGGACTGAGGCAGCTAAATCGACATTACGTTCCCAATCGGTGCGATAGCGTACCATTGGATATTCACCGAGAGTAGCACAAAGTGTGGCGATTTGCTCGGCAATGCGTTCAATATGTTTGGCGCGAATCGAAGCGAATGCCGGTGAATAAAGGCATTGAAAGGTGTCCGGCGAGTCGAGGGAGAACACCTGCACGGAGCGGGGTGGGGTGGTAACGCCCCGTAGAGGCAAATTGTTAGAGTAAACATTTAATGAATGGAAGTTGGTCGATCAATTGGTTGGAATTGTTGATGTTTTATTGTTGATGATATTATGTGTTGTAAGGACAGAAATTGAATTTCATTAGTAATTATATCATGTGAAATCATTTTTAATTTACACTAATTTTATTTACCAAATATTACGAGTACATATAATGGGTTAGTCAAAAAGTTCAGCGTTAAAGTGAAGCAGAGGATTAAGCTTATCACCATTTAAGCATTTAAGATGATGACTTACAGTGTCTATTTATCAAAGATCTGCAGCGAGTACTTTCTTTTCGTGTGAGTATACTCGTGTATATATTTTTCTTTTCATGTAAAGTTTCTTAAGTAAACGTTTCATGGGAAGCCCGTAGCAGCAAAACGTCTCTAGAGTTTAGACAAGTATGACTCGTTGAAGATCTCTGGTATATACATACATATGTACATATATGCATACATATGTTCTAATAAATTACGAAATAGAAATTTGTAATGTACTAGATTTTAGTGGTAAAAGATACCGTCACGTCAATGCACTGCTTTATAAAATGATTATTTAAATTAAGTGTTAAATAAATATTGACAATTTAATAGGTTTATACGATGTTAGAAATTATGCCAAGTAAATTAAAAACTGAGTTCGTAAAAAATTCCTATGGCATTTTTTCATATGATCTAACCGTGTTAGAGTGAAATTCCGAGCATTGTAAATAAAACTATTATCTAGGAAATATCAGTTTGAGATATTGAAATTTTGAAAAGCGATAACTCTCATTTAAATTTAATTAAAATTTACATCCAGAATAAAATTCCGTCGGAAGTTTGATCTATTCTAGAAGATATTACGCTCTTCTTCAATCATGTAAAGCCAAAATCACGTACTTTGAATGCTTTGTAAATCGTATCTTCTTGTATTCCATCTTGTATTTTATGCTAATAAATACAAATATTATATTTTAATGCAAACATGCAGAGTAAATAAAATTACAAGACAAATCATGCGAATTTTTTCCCCGAATGTCCAAAAGTAGGGAGAAATATTCTTTCGAAAAATGGTAAAATTCAGCATAATTTGCATTATATTAATTACTTTTGAAAACAGTTAAATGAAATTGAAGTGCGATGTCATGCAACATTAAAATACGGTGATGAATTAGAAATTATGATTTAGTATAAGCAAGTTTATATAAATGTACATATGATATACAATCATGCTTGTATATAGGTTGGACTCGTATAACTTGGTGTACATTATATATTATGTTAATTTTTGAAGCCCGTGTTTGTTAAATATATTCAAATGTCAAATTACACAAATAAATACGAATTTCAATTTAATTTCTACGATTTTTATAAATTTCATAAATAATAAAGATTATTTATTAATGTTAAGTATGTATTATATTGGAGATAAAGGGACCATCTTTAAATTAATTTGATTTAATTTCAGTTAATTTTTACAAAGGTTTACTAAGAAAGATTTTACTTTATTTTCAAGTAAGATCTATGCTTGTTTAAGCCCTTTCCTTTTCCTAGAAAGGGCTTCAATAAATGGTCTGCTCCAGTGTTGGGATTACTCGATCCCGCTTTTTCTTCACGTCTATCTCTTAAGCTCTTTTGGAATGGTACTTTTTTGCTGATGGTGTCTCTTACAAACACGTATAATATTATACGAGGTATAATATAATACATAAGGTAATACTTATGGCGACATTTTTATAAAAGAATAAAACATAAAAGAACGACTGTATCATACAGAAACTGAAAGGGAATCTACTCAACTTGTTAGGAGTTCATATCTATTTGTTTGAATGGTAATTTGACATTTAATATATCTGGATTTTGGTATTTATATATAGTTTGTGTTGTAATAATTTTTTCCATTAGTTAATACGACGATTTGCTTCTCTGTATACATTAAAATACATTAAATTGAACACTACAAAATAAGTGTAACAAAACTTAAGGAGATTTTCTTTCGTTGTTATTGTTTTGTTGTTATTGTTGTCGATGGAAAAGAGGAGTGGTGCCACTCCTGAAAGTGACGGTGTGTTTATTGTAAAACAAAAATGAGGACGAGTTTGTTCAACATTTTCGTTTGGATGCTATATTTGAAACATTTATTATTTACAGTGTACAGACATATACACAACATTTAAACAAAGTCTGAACACGTAATTTTTACACAGTTTTACGTTATGAACGTACAAATTCTACTTATACAACGTAACTTTTTGCTGTGTTTTTGCTGGTTCAGGCAATGAGAGCAAAAAGTATCCATATACAAATAAAAGCCATTTCGAAAAATATGTAGGTCACATACGATAGTTTTTGAAATTGTGAAAATTGTCAGTAGTTCTTGTAAGTATCGTAGTTGTCTTTTTATTGTTACTGAGTGTGGTATGGTTTCAAATTTTTATAAAGATCTGTAGTGAGTTTTCTGTTTTCAGTTCAATTTATTCAATTTTATTCGCACCTGGCATTCGTATGGAAGAAATGCGATATTTATCTCCTTTAGAGTTTTGATCTTTCTTGCAGCGCACGATTTACACAAATCGTTAAATAATTCCTCCGGGCAAACTACAATTAAAAATCAATTCATACGATTTTTCACATGTGCATAAGGATGAGTCCTATATTTGTTAAAATCTTAACATAATAATATTTTAATATTCTTTGCATTAATTGACACTGGACTATGAATACTATGGTAGCAATTTTTAACTACAAAAGATATATATTTTTGTCAATATAGGAATAAATGATGAGTGGAATGCATAAAATATAATGTCTTAAAGAGACGAATGCATAATTTAAAAATTTAATCGAAAATAATGGACATTACATATCTTTAGAAAACCTTAGCAAAATTATGTGGGATATAATTTGTTATAAAAATTGTAAAGAATTGTAACAGTATACCTGTATTGTTTATCCTTTAGATTAATTATTTTAAAAGTAAACAATTCTTCTTAAAATAAGTACATATGTATATTTTAAGAGAAAGAAATAATGTTGCTATTAATATTTTTTTTGCAGTTTTCGTTCCACATTCCTTTTTGTTAACTTCAGGAATGTATTCACAATCTTTGGGAAAGGGACGCTTTAGTTAAAGCCACTTTAAAACTATTCTTATTTATAACGTTAGCAAAAGTAGAATCCTGTAAAACTAGTTTTAAAAAGGAAATATTGTTTATGGTTTATTCTGCGTCTTGGGATCAGTGGATAAGACTTTTTCTAAATTTAAGATTTTTAAAATGAGTGCGCCTTTTATATGAATTATTAAGAGAAATTTTATATAATTACCATTAATGAATATTTCTTCCAACTAATATCTATTCTCAGATGTCAAAAATGAAGGAAAAGGGATAAAAACGGCCTGCGAAGAAGAATTGTTGCGATGATCGCAAGGAAGAAGCTTGCTCAATTACCAGAGAGTCTAAGTTGGTTGTGATGTCTTCATGGCCGTCACCGTATGGCAAGATTATTTCGATGTGTAATATACAGAAATACAATAGGTCAAGAAGTTCTTGATATCGATAGATATGTTTAATATGGTATAAATAATTCATGGTAAGTCACAAAAGACAAAACACAAGACGTCATATGTTGGTTGGTAGAGTTACAAGTATACCGAGATTAGCGCTTACTTGCTTTTAGATAAGGAATATATGCATTTAAATTCATTACTTAACATTTCTCGCTAATAACATTAGAGAAGCGACAGTTTCACAGACAAAAAAAGGTTGCGTAATATTGCTCAGAGACAGTTGTTAGAGAGTAATTAGGTCCGAAAGCATAAAATAGGACTTGGATTAAGCTTGACAAGTCAAGTTTACTTCGACTTGAAAAAAAATACCTTGTCTTCGTAAGCGATAAAAGCAATATTGATTTCTTTGCAGGTCAGTATATATCTTCGTACTATTTGCTTCTGTTGCTGTAACATTTGAAAGACTTCATCAGGTATGGCTGAAATGTTTTTGTTTTTTTTTATGATAATTAACATAATAAGATAATAAATTAATAGAGAATAAAATTTAGCTAAAAAAAGTGTTTAAATAATAATACTTATGTACATAAGTTTACCTTCAGTAAAGAAGACATGGGCATAGCGATACGTCGGACGCGCCGGATTCTCGAAATCGCGTATGAGCGAACGTACCGATTCCTCAGATGGTGTTATTAAATAAATTGCATCCATAGTTGGTAACGGCTCACGTTTTTTGTTAATATCCTCAACCACTAAAGCAATTTAGACGTACGGAAAGGCTTAATAAAGGTGGAGGAGTTGATTCCATCTGTTAAGGGACTTGTTAACTTACAGGTTATACCCTCAGCGCTGATCTCATGCATTTTGGTGCAGGCTGATACCATACGCATACCGAGTTTATCGACAACCAATACGCGCCACTCCATCCCTCCGGCCTTGGCTGCGGCTGCGGCAGCTGCAGTGCCCTTTTTCGGCGGAGGTGGTTTATACTTTACTACCTCGTTCATAATCTCTACATAACGAATGAAATGAGAAATCAAGTTTTGACAAATACATATTCTTCTCTTTTTCCAAAAAAATTTCAGGAACTAATATTCTCAAAATGTGTTTGATATAGCTGATCAATTTAAAAAGGATACTCGTATAATTAAGTAGAGTTTGGGTTTTGCAAAAAGGTATGTTAACCTATGGGCGTGGCAGTGTTTTAATATTTTCCCATTTAAAATATTTTTTTTTGGAAATACATTGTGTTTAAATGCTTTAACCCTCATGTTCTCCTCGGGTCAATATGACCCGAAATGAAATTCATATAGCTATAAATTTTTTGTTTTTGAATATTTTTTCTTGATATTTACTGACTTTGTGCGCTACGTGTTTCCGTTTATGTAGTTACATTCTGTTTTTATTGGAATGCCTTGTTCTTTAGATAATTGCAATTGTTACTTATGTACTCTTCGGGTCAATATGACCCAGACTGCTTCGTTATAATAAGTATGAATCATGTTTGATTTTAAACACCACAAAAGCTGAACAAGTCTGCACAGGTTTATAGAATTACGAACTGTAATATTAGTGACACCACAATATCGATATGAACACGTCGGAACATGTTCAAGTTTTTCGATTGGTCCTATTAGAAGTTTCTGGGAAAGGTGGGTGGAAATACTACCGAGCTTGTACAATCCTTTGATAAATGTAACTGTGGACAAACAATTAGTTGCCTTTAGAGGCCGTTGTCCCTTCAAGCAATACATTCCTAGTAAGCCAGCTAAATATGGTATCAAAATATGGAGCCTTTGTGATAGTAAAAGTTCATACGCCCTTCGGCTTCAAGTATATACTGCGAAAATGCCTGGCGCGGCTCCTCAAAAAAATCAAGGGATGCGAGTAGTTTTAGATCTTACTGAAGGACTGAGAGGCCAAAATGTTACATGTGATAACTTTTTCACGTCGTACAAGTTAGGTCAAACACTCCTCAAAAAAAATGTCACATTGTTAGAAACAATGAGAAAAAATAAACCTGAACTGCCTGTTATGACTCTAAGTAAAGACGTACACAGCTCTTATTTTTATTTTACGAAAGACATCACTGTTATGTCCTACATTCCTAAAAAAATTTAGAATGTAGTCTTATTGAGTACACTGCATAATAGTAATGATATAAGTGATAGAGAGGATAAGAAACCACAAATTATACTTGATTATAATTCGACAAAAGGAGTTGATTCTATTAAATAAATATTCGTTTTTTTTGGGTTATTTTGAATAAAGAGTGAACCCTCATAACCATTATAGAAGTTTTTTAGGTTTTATTCTGTATTTTAGAATTCGGGTCATTATGACCCGGAGGAGTACAAGTGTATAGTCATACGGAGAAGAACATGAGGGTTAAACACAATTTTATCAGTTTCGAGAGGAAATATTGTGTCAAATGGGGAAGGTTAAGACAAATTACTTGGCAGCCATGCTGCTTGCTCAATCATTATTTTTAATTTGTTTAGTGGCAAACGGAGAGCAAAACAAAACAATAACAATTCTACGAAATAAAAATTAAGAAATTTTAATTTTTATTGTACTTCTTCGTTTTTAATAAGTACAAGGTTGTTGATTTTTGTGAATCAGCACTAGCACTGCAAGTGGTGCGACAAAATCAGGTCAACTTCAGGGTTAGAATAGAAAATTATTAACAAATGAATAAAGTGGATTTTAAACCAAGTTTAATATATGAGAGAAATGGAACAGATTAAGAAAATAAATAGCGCTTATAAGAGCGATTGTTTCTATATAGCACCGGTTGAAAGAAAATGAGTCATGTTCAAATAAAATAATGTAGAAACATTATGACAGCAGTGCCCTCCCTCTTCCTCCCCTTCTTAAGAAATAAAACAAAATTGTCCATAATGACGTCATAGCTCAAAAACAACAAAATAAGAATAACTGCTCTTTGCGTAAAATTGAAGTTTACCACTAGATAATTTAGCAAGTGTTTAGGTTAAGATGAAAAATGGTAAAAACAAACTAAAAAACAACAAATTTCAATAAATTTTCTTCGGCGTGCCAAAGGTCGGCCATACACCCATGCGCAAATCAAAAGCACCAACCATACACATACACACGCCGCGTTTGAGCACACCTTAATTGGGAAAATCGATAAAAGTGTCAAGTGTTTTCCACTACAGGAAAATCGAATTTAATAATTATTTTGGAAAAAATTAAGTCCTTAATGCTATTATGAGCATATTTTTACAGAAAAGTAGATTATGAAATAGCACAAAACCAAAACAGCATTTCCTCCCCTCATTATTTTAATTTTTCTATGCTTTAGTTGGTTACTTTCACTCACTTTGCCCGACAAGCACTTTCAAAGCCATCTTGTTCTATTCTACACTTTTTCGGCAAAATTATTCCGTGATTATTTGTGCAAAAATTAAAATTAATAAATGTATTGACAATTAAAATTTTGCAGTCACCAGACCACCACTTATTTTATTTTGCGGACGACGAAGACGATGGTTTTCTAAAGACTGCCAGTAATCAATTTGACAGTTCCTACGTTTCGAGGGGAATTTTCATAATTTTGAAGTTCAATTTATCAGTACGCACTTACCTGAATGAAGTAAAAATTGGTTGTGATTTATACTAAATATCTTGTAGCTTTACAAGCCTTAACTAACACTCACTCACCTCTCTCTCTCTATTTTGCTAGCAGACCATAGATGATGAATGGCGCTGAAATGTACTGTACGGTAACATGATCAAAAAATATCGGGAATTTTCGAAAAAAAAATGAGACATGAGCCCTGTGGCTTGAAGAAGGCCTCTACAAGCTTTTGGGATGACTTTTGGGTGACTTTGTCACTGTTACTTTTAAGTCACTGGTCACTGTAGCGACAGAAAAAGATTTTTACCAGTGACAGTGTTCGTTCCAAAATATTCACACACAAATAATCGTTCCTGTCACTGACTTGTTTCATTTACACATAAATATTCATTCCTGTCACTGGATTGTTCCCGCGCCATGAATTCGTTTGCGTATTTTTTTCACGTATATATTGTACAAAAATGATGGAGTTGTAATAATTTATTTACCTGTGCAGCTTAAAAACCTGCTGTAAAATATGTAGTTGGTTATGAGACATTTTTATTTGATCGTATATATTACTTATTATTATTAAGTATTTTTATTAATTAATACACCATAATTGGGAGTGTTCCCAATTCAGCACAGTACAAACTCTTCAAATTTGTTATTGCTTTTGTAGTTGTTGTTGTTGCTGGCGCTGGCGCTGATCCCAACAACATTCTTGGTCGCTCTCGTCTGGTTTAGAAGTTTTAGCCCTTTAAAGTTTGAAAATTTATTGTCTATATCTCCTATTCTGTAAAAGATATCCGGATGATATGCATACCATTCTGATGGTATCAAAAGTATCTTTTATTTATGTAAAATACAGTAAGAGTTACTTGAGTTATTTTCATACATATTGCAGGGCAGTATTCAGATCTGCTTGACACTGAACACCCCTCCTGCGACTTAAGGTAACGGAATTTTTTAAAGCAACATTGCTGCACAATTTTTTAACCATTTAAAAAAAAAATGAGAATGAATAATATAAAAAAAAGTGCGATTTGGCAGTTTTTTATGGCAGAAGATGATGAAGAAGAAGGATGTGGCAAAATTAAATTGTCGTCAACAATTTCAAATTTGACAAAGCATATGAGCCGGTGGCATCCAACGGTTTCTTTACCATTACCGTTCAAAACAAGAAAATGACAATGGAGAACGAGCGGTAAAGCTACGTTTAGATTAAAAATCTACACCAAAACTCGCTAAAACTTTTGGTATCGTCGTTTACTTATATCAAAGTCGCGGTGACTAAAAATCACTGGTTAAAATAACAGTGACCCGTATGTCACTGTCACTGATGTCACCGTTCCTAAAGAATCACTGGATCGCTCATCTCTAGTGGGTGCTAACAACGGGTCTTTCTTGTACATAGTTCAACATGAACCGTATGTGAATTGAGAAATAAACAAAGAAAGAAAGAAAAAATTTTGCCGCATTACAAATTCACGTATCGTATCACGTATCCCACTCCAGCATTCGGCGATTATCAAAAATAATGGTAGAGAGAGAAAGAGAGAGAGAGCGAAAGAGTTTTTATTTTGAAATAAATAAAAACATTTCAACTATCGCATAACTTCTACAATTATAGTTTCTACAAACACATCTACAATAATTTTCATGCAATGTGTTATTAGGCTCCGGGAAATAACGCCCAAATGAAATAAGGCCCAATGCGGGCCGAAGGCCGGCATGCAGAAGGATACTTTGCCTGCGCAGAAGGACCCTGGGTAGAGGAAGACATTTTTTAACGAGGAGATGGTTTTGTTGGCTGAGGTTTTTAATTCCTGCCACGGCCGAAGGCCGGCATGCAGAAGGACACTTTGCCTGCGCAGAAGGACCCTGGATAGAGGAAGACTTTTCAGCAAAGAAGATGGTTTTGTTGGCAGAGGGTTTTAATCCCTACCCCGACCGAGGGCCGGCATGCAGAAGGACACTTTGCCTGCGCAGAAGGACCCTGAATAGAAGAAGGCTTTTCAACAAGGAGATGATTTTGTTGGCTGAGGATTTTAATCCCTGCCACGGCTGAAGGCCGGCATGCAGAAGGACACTTTGCCTGCGCAGAAGGACCCTGGATAGAGAAAGACTTTTCAGCAAAGAAGATGGTTTTGTTGGCTGAGGGTTTTAATCCCTGCCCCGGCCGAAGGCCGCCATGTAGAAGGACACTTTGCCTGCTCAGAAGGACCCTGGATAGAGGAAGACTTTTCAGCAAAGATGGTTTTGTTGTCTGAGGGTTTTAATCCCTCCCCCGGCCGAAGGCCGGCATGCAGAAGGACACTTTGCCTGCGCAGAAGGACCCTGGATAGAGGAAGACTTTTCAACAAGGAGATGGTTTTGTTGGCTACGGGTTTTAATCCCTGCCACGGCCGGCATAAACAAAATCCGGCCGGATTAAAACCCTCAGCCAACAAAACCATCTCCTTGTTGAAAATTCTTCCTCTATTCTGGGTCTTTCTGCATGCATTAAAGTTCTGCATATCCACATTAAAGTTCTGTCGACGCCGTAATTTTGGGCGTTATTTCATTTTCAGAAATTTTAGAATTTAAAAAAAAAATGAAATAAAGCCTACAACAAAATGAAATAAAGCCCACAGTGGGCCTTATTTAATTTTCAATTTTTATTGAAAATGAAATAAAGCCCAAAAAAAAAATGAAATAACGCTTTTGATTGAAATACACTTTTTTGATTTAGAAGATGTTACTGCGGTTATTTTAAATACGAAAAGTATTTCTGAAAAAGACTGGCGCGAAGTTCGAACCGGCGCGGATAGTACAGAGTTCGTACAGAGCTGTTAGCCATTAACAGAACGAGTAACGAGAACTATTTTATCGTTGAAAAGACTGTTAGGTGAAAGCCTATACTAAAAAAAAGCTTAAAAAGCTTTTCAGGTAAGAGTCTGTACTAAAAAAAAAGCTTTGTCACATTCTTAGAGTTGAGTCATGAATAAAAGTTATTTCTGTATTATAAACCGACCTTCTATTAGAAGGTTCTGTGGTCTAGTAGTTAAGATATCTGGCTTGCGTGCGGAATGGCCCAGGTTCGGTGCTCTGTATGGAAATCAAGTTTTTTTTTTCTTTCAATTATTAATAGCTGTGTTTTTTAATGTAATTTTTAAACGTGAAAAACTATTTGACATCGAATTACAACAACTAAAAACAGTTTTTATTTGGATTTTTCCCGCTCTTTTTGTTTATCCTCATATATAAGCAAGCCCATATGAGGTATACTCGGCTGATTTCTTTCGAAAAGTGGGAAAATTTTCAAATTTCTCCTTAACTTAGATAGAAATCTTGACGAAACCTGGGTTTTCGATTCTGTATGGAGAAAACCTATAAAGTTCATTAAAAAACACAGCTATTTTCCAAAAATAGTTATTAATACTAATAATCTGACAAAGCTAGTCCCCAGCTATAGGAAGAGTCTTCTAACTTTGACTTTTGTCGCCTCTAAATCTTCGGCGCGCAGTCTATGATTTCTGTCTACAAGGCTAAAATGAATGTAATGAGACTTATATTAGGTGGAGCCAGGTATCCCCTTGTATATACTTAATTATGTAACCGAAGGGATTAAGAATCCGAACAAGAACTTGCCACGTTCCATAAGTATCGGCATACCGTTGGTGACGCTGTGATATGCGCTTATCAATATGTCATATCTAGCCGCAATGTCGCCGGTCGAGATGATCGATTCCGAAGCGGTTGCGGTAACATTTAGCAAACGCGTGTTGGGGGCAATGGCTGGGCTGATGCCCCTCAGTGTAACCAACAGTACATTCGGCAGCGCCAATGGAACGCTCTCTGCGGCCGGGCCGGGTATGTCTTATCACTTCAGGGAATTTGAAGCAATTGGTGAATCTGTAACAGTTGCAGGAATTATTAGTAGGTTTTTTGAAACAAATAAACTTCTATACCATGTTATCAATTGAAATGCAGTTTAAGTAACTATTATTTTTATAGTTTCTTAGAAGGGATTGTTTTGTTTCGTAGCCGGAAATATGTATAAAACTGTATGTACGGAATCCATCCAACTTATGTATGTATCTATATCTGCGCAGAACAGATGAAAATAACGTTTTCTGCCTGATTTTGCAGATCATAAAATTCATTGTAACCTAACAAAGGGTTGGTGATTACTGAGCTCTTTAGTAAAATACTTTTTTTTTAACTTAAAAAATTATACAAGTTGTGCTTTGCCGCAAGCCTCGAGGAACATCTGCTTGACATTCTGTCGTACGTTCATGTGCGTCGGCTGACACCGGCGTCTGGTTTTATTTTTCACGTAAATTGACTCGACATTCGAGAAATGGATACTCCATCCATAAGACCTGCATCACTGATCATCTCATACATTATCCATACTTGTGTAAACCATAAGATACGATTATACGAGTACCTTCTACCTACACTTTTAATCAACATATTTTTGCAGTTAATAATTGCCGGGGCTATGGTATTGTACAGCACCATAGAATCTCTCATTGATTTCTTCAGCTTCACCGCTTGGATTTTTTACGGCGGTGCTATGTTGGCGCTCATAGTCATGCGATTCACCAAGCCCAACCATCCGCGGCCTTACAAAGTGCCAATTATGTTATCATTCCGGTTGTAGTTCCGGTTGACATGACCTCAGTCAAAATGGACTGGACAAATAGACTCAGGAGGTGATTCTGAGCCAGAATATATATACTTTTCCATACCTGCCACGCCTCTTTTAATGCGTTACAAACGGAAGCACAAAGTGAATGTACCCTCATCCCTTCGGGTGTATGGTGTGAAAAGAATTGCTTTTAAATAATAAGAATTTAATGCCTTAAGAATTTAAGTTCGATATATTTATTAGAGGTCTGCATGGGATGTCTTGAACACACGAATACCCTTGAATACACTACTGCAGTACAGCATATTTCGAATAGAAATTTTACTCCTTAACTCCTGCTCCAAGGCAGGCAGCAGATAAGGGCCTGAAAATGTGCAAATGAAAAAACCAAAAAAACTCCCTCGTTCCCTCCCCGCAAATATTAAATGCATGCTTCTCTCATGTTTGGAATTTTTTATTTAATAGCCGTATTTTTATACCCTACACCCGAAGGGATGAGGGTATATTCACTTTGTTCTTCCGTTTGTAACGGATTAAAGGAGGCGTGGCAGGTATAGAAAAGTATATATATTCTGGCTCAGAATCACCTCCTGATTCGATTTAGCCATGTCCGTCCGTCTGTCTGTCTGTCTGTCTGTCTGTCTGTCTGTCTGTCTGTCTGTCTGTCTGTCTGTCTGTAGAAATCACGATTACGGCAGAACGAATAGAGCTAACGCCATAAAATTTGGTACAAATATTCTTTGTCAGCATAGGCTGTTTGGTATTGAAAATGGAGAAAATCGGTCCAGCGCCACGCCTACTTTTTATAGAAAGTATGAATTTTCCCGTGCTTTTAGCTCAATTTCTCAGCTTGTAGAGCGAGTTTAAAGCTAAAATTTCATTCCTAAATCCATGGTCTGAAACTTAAAAACAATCCCAAAAATGGGCGTGGTCCGCCCACTGGTGACGAAAATCACAATTAGAGAAGAACGAATGGAGGTATAGTCTTGAGATTTGGCACGAATATTCTCTTAAAAATATTCTAAAAAATAATAATAAAATAAAAAGTTATCTCACAGAAAGTGGGCGTGACACGCCCACTTGTATACCATACCATATAATGAGGTGTTTGTTGGGAAAAGCGGTGCTGTAAATAAGTTAATGTATCAAAATTTACTATCTGTAAATTAAATGAAAATGGGCGTCACCCGCCTACTTTTTATCGTCACTTCGACAGATACGGGTGTAGGGTATATAAGCTTCGGCCAGGCCGAAGTTAACGCTCTTACTTGTTTACGATAGTTTACATATGTACATATATGTAAATATAAAAAACCTCGGACTCTGAGCAGTTATTTGGAACTTGTGTTCCACGCTTATATTTTCTTCAATGAATTTTTAGATAATATTTTCACTTTGAGACACTGGTGTAGGATTCTTTCTTCACAATACTGTGGACATTTGTAAACTTTAAAAGACATTTACATATATCTTTTCTGCTCTTTTAAACTACCGTAAAAAATATACCTATGTACATCTATACGAGGGTATAAGAATGTAACAAATGAGCACATATATACCTGTGAACAAATTACACAGTGCACCACCCAATCAATTGAAATTTTTGCACATTTTGTTTCTTTGAAATTTTGAACCCTTTTCAATTACCACACCCACCTGTGAAAGGATGTTAAAAAACGGAGGGGTTCTATTGGACTTCACGCAATAAAATAATAAATATACATATTCTGGCTGCATAATTTCATTATTTGGCACTAATTATCATTTGTTTCTTACTTTGCTTTAGTGCTATTTGTTGTCCGTATTGAAGCAACCTCAGAAAACGAAAGGGTTTTATTGCACCTCATAAAATAAAAAGATAGATAGTGCAGTTATTCATTCTTCCATTTAATTACCCTTTTTTTCGTTACTAAATGCCCACATCCAGGCAACAATTTCTATTGAGAGCAAAAACAAAACATAACAACAACGAACACACTGTATTCCTTCACCGTCATAGCAGCGCAAGCAGCAGACCGCCATATATGTACATAAGCGTCTGCCTTACCGTCGTAGCAGCACAGGCAGGAGACCGCCGTATAAGCTTCTAAAAATTATCGGCAAATAAAGAAATGAAAAAAACTCTCCCTCATTCTCACTGCTCAAACTCCAAAGACCTCTTTCGATTCCACTAACAAAAACTTCAGCAAATAGATAAGAACCAAAAAACTTTCCTTTTTTCCCTAGGCGTAAAGTAAAAAAACGTATTTCCATGGATTCCACCAACAAAAATGAATCAACGGGATATGAATATTTTTTTATTCGGTGCCCCTCCAATTCATAAACGACGAATAATAGTTTTCATCCGAGTCGTCTAGTGTAGAATTTTCAGCGGAGTATTCGTTCAGTCTCAATCGATTCGAATAATTAAAAGATACTCTGCAGTCAATTCTCGAACTTTTTTCTGTGTCTTGAACGTACTTTTGGATCGTCTTATTTAAACAATTGAAATACTTAACTTCTCTGGAAAACAATTGAACAATTTTTTCTGTACCTTCAGAGCTTCCACATTTCTTTATAAAATATGCTACCTGCTAGCCCTCAAATAATCCTTATTTACCAAATGTAATTACTGTACGTTGAGAAGTTTTCAAGGCCAATTTCCGATTTTGTTTTTTTTTTGTTATGTATGCACATACTTACCTGCACATATTCATTCCGATCTGGGCCAAAGGATTAACATTTTTGAATAATTATTTTTGTTGCTATCATTCTTTGAGAAAAATCCTTTGAAGCCAGTCGCTGTGAGAAAAGTCTTGTGCGGTTATAGTGTCGTGTGAAAAAATATAAAAAATGAGAAGACTCAAGAAATTAGATATTAACAATCTAGTTAAAATTGATGCCGCGCAAAATAACGCAGAATGTTTTATTTGCAAAAAGATTGTACGCTTCATACCGGAAACATTAAGCGGCATTATTTAGCAGTTCCTAATAAAACATTTGAAGACAGCAGTGCAAACATAGACAAAATACAAAAACAATTAAAAAAAAAAGTGGCCTTAGAAATGGATAGAGAAACATACATAAAAACAATAATACGCATAATAACCACTTTTTGTATTCCGTTTAGAATATTTGACAATAACCATTTTCAAAGTATTCTTCAACCGTGGACTTCATGTTTTCTTAGCTAATAAGTTCCAATAATTGCTAGTAATTTTCTAATAGAAATATATTGCATGCAGAATTTTATAATATAAAAACTTTAAGAATAAAAAAAATTAAAATCTAATAAATAAGTATTCCTTTTATAAGTTTTTTCTATTACTGCACATTATGGGCAAGTTACTCTTAGGGGGCTATATCGTAAACTCTGACAGGACAGTAGTTCTTGTGTCTGCTTTGCTATTTTCCAAATTTGTTGTTGTTTACCAGCAAAATCTTTTACAAATTCAGAAATCAGCACAGCAGACACAAGACTAATGTACTGTCAGAGTGTACGATATAGCCCCCTTAGTCATTTTTTACAAAACGCAGCAAAAACAAATTCACACGAAACACACAAAAAAACTCTCCTTTCCAGCTATCAATGGCATCAGCAACAAAGCAAACGAACAGAAACCGCCGGCGTACGATTTTTCCGCTCACCTACAAATCTTGTTTTCATCTTTACATATAGATCGAAATTTTGCCTGCTCAAAGTTTTTCGATCACAAAACGATCACTGTTTTGTACGCGACCCAAAGCCTTTTTTCATCTCTTGTGTTCGCTATTCGCCAAAACCCGAAGTTTATTCATCCCTCGCGTTCGTTATTTGCCGACAAACGAAGTTTTTTCATCTTCTCCGATCGAAACGTTGAGAAGATGAGAATTATTTTCATCCAGAGTGATATTTATTATTGAAGATGAAATTATTTTGAACGTGAGGGATATTTATTTTTTCATCTACGTTAAAAAAAATAAAAATCCCTCATGAGTCAAAGAAAATTTTCATCTTTTGGGATAGTTTTTTTGAGAGGGATATAAATAGTTTTGTTCTTTTGTAGCATATTTTCCGAACCCTGCTCTTTACATCTAAAAGTGGAAGATTTGATGGTTTTTCTTCTGCCGGCAAACGAATGATCCGTATAAAAAATCTGTACAAGTCATTGTTCCAGTCGCCTATCTTGTCATTTGTAAAAAATAAATAAAATTATCACCAATTTGCTCCCAAATAGCTCCCCAAATGTGTAGGAATCGTTTTTCTTTTTATTAGCCTATGTCTGCGAAGACAGAGACGTTGGATTAGTCCAGGAACACTGGGTGATGAACCTGCAGATACAAGGCAAGATGGAATGTACCACCTGAACTTGTCCTGAAAAACTTTTTTATCTCCGCTCCCAGTAAGCCACAAAACGTAGTCCGAACCGTTTGGCTTATAGACCTCTTACGTTTGATCAGATATTTAAACTGGTTGTAGTGTATATCACTCACATTAGTTCATGGGCTACTATTGCTAATAAATTATTATCTTGTTTATAAGATAATTCATTATATGTATATAATAAATTGATTGATCTCAATTGATTGTCTTCTTTATAGGACATTCTTAATTACATTAAGTCTCAATAGTTTTTTGTTGGCGATTGTCGATTGCGCTACAACAGAAATGATAATTGATAACGATAATGATAATGATAATGCAGTGAAGCCGGTGTTTTGCCTTAAGAAGGCTGGCTTCTTTGCCGTAGTCGATTGCGCTACAACAGAAATGATAATTGATAACGATAATGATAATGCAGTGAAGCCGGTGTTTTGCCTTAAGAAGGCTGTCTTCTTTGCCGTAGTCGATTGCGCTACAACAGAAATGATAATTGATAACGATAATGATAATGCAGTGAAGCCGGTGTTTTGCCTTAAGAAGGCTGTCTTCTTTGCCGTAGTCGATTGCGCTACAACAGAAATGATAATTGATAACGATAATGATAATGATAAAAGCGAGATCAAAACTCAAATAAGTCTAATATTGGCTTCGTTTTTGACAGTATTGCTGCATTTATGGATTAAGTATTCAATGCTTTTTCTGATAATATCGGGAATTATTTCATTTTACTTGTTCCATTAGGCCTTTACTGTATTTAATTTTATTGATTTTGAAGTAATTTTATAACCCTATATTTTTTCAGAGATCTTAATTATATCTAAAGATATAAATTTTATTCTCAGATCTAAATTATTGGTTTAGTTTTAAATACTTCAATTCTTAATTCATTACTTCACCGTTTTATTTAATGTCTTACTTGTGGTGTTTTTATTTGCAATTTAGGCCCCTTATTTTAAGCATACCAGACAGTTAAATTAATTTAACTCAAATCTATAATCATTTGGTAATGTGTGCCACATTCTTGCACAACTCTGATGTACTGCGTAATCACAATTGTCACAAAACACCCAAAAATTTCGTTCACCCGTGTCTGGAGCGCAACAATAAAGGCAAAGAGTAGATTCGGGTTCTAATTCTGATTCTGATTCTGTATATACACGGTCAGAATTGGCTAAGCATTTTTCTGATAGCTCTTGCCTATATTGAGAAGGTATAAATTTATTTGGCGCTTTTGTTTTACACACCAATATTTCTGCTACTTTGAGCACAAAATAACCACAGCTCTAATCATCAATTTGTTCTATTTTACATTTAAAAATTTTTAATTTCCATCCATTTGTTGGTAATTTTTTTCCCCATGATTTATTTTCTGCCACTTTATTATACAGGTAGACATATTCTTTAAACCCATTAAAAAAGCTTTCACGCCTACCCGGCGCAGCCTGTTTTCCTTGCGGGTCATAAAAAGTAACTGTTTTGTTTTTAATATCCACTGCGCTAAAACACCAATAATCTTTAATAAATACACCATACTCTGTGTGGTGTAGGACAAAATTATAAGCACGACCATTGTTAGATATTCCACTTCTAGCACAGACAAGATAATTTTGTAGTCCTTTCACTGGAGTATATCGTTCTTTATTGGCAATTATCTTATTCGGAAGATATCTAAATTCAGATTTTTCGATTTTCAAATCTGATATATTTTTATCTTTTTGTAGAACCTGCGCTGCTCTTTTGACAGTAATTAATTTACGTAATCGTCTACGGTCACAGTATGTGCGATTCATAGTAGACCTGGTTAATTTATTTCGCTTAGACCAGAATTCTGATTCTACTGGTATAGCTGCTATTTTGGTTTTGGTTGCGCATCTTTTATTCGGTATGTGATGCTTTACTTCGATGATGTTAATCTCTTCTAGTTTTGTAGTTTAATAAAGCGGGTAAGTTTTACTGGTAGTTCTCCAATTTTTACATTGTATCCCAAACACATGGTCTTTGTCTGTTTAAAAAACCCTTCTACCCTTCCGTTAGTGATGTGGATAGAATTAAAGTTATAATCTTTCCCATCATTCACTATTCTGGCAAAGAGTGATAAATATGGGATATTTCTTTTTTTTACAAGCTCTATAAAATCTGGACAATAGTAAGGGTTTTTAATCCCATTATTTATCCCAGTATCCAATTTTTTTCGAACATCTTCTTGGATAGCTTCAAAATCTTGAAAGAATAAGCTTTCTTTATAGTTTACTGTGTCGTGCTTATTTTCGATTCTGCTAGTATATTCAACAGTTGAATCGTCGATACGCTCAACACAATGCTTACATAAATTGAAAAGTAAACTTTCTGTCTCTTCATTCCATGAAGGAGATAATAATAGGGAGATAAATAGGCGGAACCAATTTTTAATGTTGGCATAAATGGTTTCGTCATACAAATAGGAAAACATCTCTTTTATTTTTTGTGCCTCACTCTTTTCGAAGTGTTTTCCTATCTCGCAGGTTACATTATGTTGATAATAGGCAATGCAAACTTTTAACACTATTTTATGATTTAATATTGTATGTCCGTCTTGTATTATCATATGCGTCAAATTAATGTAATCAATCAGATTCATTTCATTAAACGAAATACACGCCGCGTTTAATAAAGCCATGCTATTATCAGTCACAATTGTTGTAAAAATTGGCCACATATGTAACTTTATACATTGAGCTCTAAATAAGCTTAGCCAGTGACTTATAGAATGTTGGTCATGTAAAGAACTTATTCTTTCTGCTATGGGAAAAGTTCTATCTATTTCAGTTTTTACTACCAAAGCGTAGTAATAAATGCCTTTATCGGCCTCATTCATATCTCTTACAATACCTCCTGTCGAATCTAAATGACCTAAAGTCTCAAAATGTTTCATTTCTTTTATGCATTTTATTTGCTTGTCACTATATAAATGAATATCCAAAGGTATACTGATTCTTTGGATAAAAATATCTAAAATAAAATAAAAATATTTTATATAAATATTATGTAGTAACATTTAAATGCTTATAATTGTAAAAATAGTGGAGTATTATTATTTTCTGTTACAGTTTGAATTATTAAAATATCATGTACCAAATTTCATTGCTCTTTTGATTTAAAGCTTAAGTTAATCCGGCGGATTTGTGCGAGTATTTGGAACGTACTGTACGATCCGTATTTTACTGTACGATTTGGCAGCTTTGAGAGTACGGATCTGGTACTAGAATACCTAAAATGTAGAGAATAAAATAAAATATGTAAATTAAAGAAAGCCAAAAAGGCAAAGGAAATGATGAATGAATAAACTTACGAGGGTGTAACTTCCAATTGCATGCAGAGCTTCTATCGGAAATATTCTGTTAATAATTCCACAGACGTCCGTAATTTGGTGAATGCTGATAATAATCTCCAGTTATATTCCAGTTCGTATTCGGGTGTGTCATAAGGGCCGCCTGCACCTATGCCAGAGACGCCAATACTACTGTTCTGCGGTCCGCATTTGTTGGCGCATGTCCGTAGCTATAGCTATCATAAGCTTGTTGCTCTTACGCAACGTGTTCGTCGTTATATAGTATATATGGTGAACTACATATACACGACACATACACTATACGTGTTTCACCTAAATACCGAATTTCGTTTTTTTTTACATATACGATGGGTCTTGACGCAGTTTCCTATCTCGTTATCTCTGGTGTTGCTTTCTTTCCAGTTGGAAAAAAAACTGGATTTCTTTTTTTTTTGAATTTATATCCTACTTTGTATCCTACAAAAACTAAGAAGTACAAGAAACTAAGAATAATGATGCACTACGGTAAGTATAAAATTATAATTAATAGAACAGATTTAACACTAGCTCCAATTTTTTGTATTATTTATTGTTTTTGGCGCTGATGCCAAGAACTTTGCACAATTATTCTCCTTTTATATAAATATGTATGCCGTCTTTTTGTTTTGTTGATTTATTTTTATACCCTACACCCGAAGGGATGAGGGTATACACTTTGTTCTTCCGTTTGTAACGCATTGAAGGAGGCGTGGCAGGTATAGAAAAGTATATATATTCTGGCTCAGAATCACCTCCTGATTCGATTTAGCCATATCCGTCCGTCTGTCTGTCTGTCTGTCTGTCCGTCCGTCCGTCCGTCTGTGGAAATCACGATTACAGGAGAACGAATAGAGAGAGTTATCGTCATGAAATTTGGCACGAATGTTCTTTGTTATCCTACGCTGTTTTGTATTGAAAATGGACCAGTGCCACGCCTACTTTTTATAGAAAATATGCACTCATCCGTGCTTTTAGCTAAATTTCATGGCTTGTAGACCGAATTTTCAGCTAAAATTTTCTTTCCGAGTCCACTATCTTAGACTAAAATATATTCTAAAAAACGGGCGTAACACGCCCACTTATATACTACACCATAAAATAAAGTGTTTGGTAGGAAAAGCGGTATTGTAGATGAGTTAAGAGATCAAAATTTGCTCCCTGTAAATTAAAAAAGTAGGTGTCACCCGCCCACTTTTATCACTTAGATAGATGCGGGTGTAGGGTATATGAGCTTCGGCCAGGCCGAAGGTAACAACCTTTTCTGGTTGCATTTAATTGTATATTTTCTACAACTATCCATTTACAACTCCAAGAATTTACTTCACATAATAAAGACATTATAGTGAATTGTATGAGTATGACGATATAATTGAAGAGATTAATTGTGGATATAACAATAACAAGGAAGAGAGTGCTTTTGAGAAATCAAATCATGGTCTTTTGGGCGCGAGCAATTTCAAACTTCCAGGGCACCAACTAAACGCCCAAGTAAATTGGTAAATTTAAAACTAAAAGTTCATTGGACTTAAACTAAATGTAACTCGTAATCCCTTCCGTTAGAACGCTGATACTATTGATTCTTGACCATTGAAGAAAACGCCCCTTAGTATGGATTCAGAAGTGCTTCTATCGGGATGAAAAAAAATCCACTGTGCACAATTAATGACTTGGTAACAACAAACACGGCACAGATGAAGATATAAACAATATTTTAGAAGAGGTAATAAACAAAAACAGTTTTATATAAAATAAAATTAATAATTTGCTGATAATGCCAACAGTGACAGAAGTGAGCAGGAATCTTGTTATGAATCATTCTTGTGAATAATTCTTCTGATACATTTGAGGCAGAGATTGTTATGAATTCATTCATTTATTGATTCATTCTGTATTGTGAATCAACCTTTTATTCAATTGTATTTCCTACTAACTGCCGCCTACTTCACTACTCATGTATCCATATTGGATTATTCCTTTTTTTTTTCACTTCCTGAATAAAGATCAATGAAATAAGTCGCACGCTTTTTTCTTATTTCTAACAAATCTGATTCTGATTTAGAGTCCAAGGTAAGTGATGTTATCAAAGAATATGCTAAATTCTAATACCTTATTTTTAGGCTACAACATCGTGGACAGTCAATTCATATCCCTAACCAAAAATAACAATTTTTCGATCCTCACTGATAAATATCTTTTTTCATCTACGTTCTAAAAAACAAATATCGCTTACGTTCAAAATAATTCTCATCTTCAATAATAAATATCACACCCCAGCAAAACAAGAATAACCGAGTCGCACACACTATTGCATTATTTTCAAGAATCACTAACACGGTCTCACTATTTTTTGACAATGGTGGCTGAGCAGGAAAGAAGAGATGCCGATATTCACGTGGCTGAACTATATTTTTTCTCATTCTGCTATTACTAGCGCTTGAAAGCCAGCGCAAAAAAAAGTCAACGTGAAAAAGGAAAGTTGCGTTTGAAGTGTTATTTCCAAAAATTAACAAAAAAGATACAAACATTATACAAAATATTTTTATTTTCAGCTTGTTAGATGTTCTGAAACATTTCCATCTGAAGATTTCCTCAAGAAATCCAACTACATGAAACCAGACAGTTCCTGCTCTATTTTGGAATACAAATGGACTATGTACAAAGTACATACTTCAACATTAATTGTAATTTAATTTTGTGATTTTACCTTTTGTGATATCACATTAATTAATAATTTCATTTTGATGTAAACCATTTCTTTAATTTATTTACAAAGAAAATTAATAAAATCATGATATTTACCATAATTTGCATTTTATTAGTTAAAAATTAGAAATGTTATCGCAACCTGGTATTTTACCGGTTAATTAACTGGTAGCGCTACCAGGGTGCGAATGGTGCGAAAGAGCGCACTATACGTTTACGCATATGGATTTGTTGTATAGGAAAGAAAGGGATAAACGATCACACGTACACAAAAGTTTCTGGTACTTTATTCCCGATGCTCTTAAGAAAATAATTGAAACTTTAACCGAAACTTCGGGTAGCGCTACCAGGTAAATAACCGGTGAATTACCAGGTAGCAGTCTTGCAGGGACGGGATGAAAAAAAATTCTCATCTTCGCGTTTCGATCGGAGAGGATGAAAAACTTGGGGTTTTGGCGAATAACGATCACAGGAGATGAAAAAAAGACTTCGGGTCGCGTACAAATCGATGGCGATCGTGATGGTGATCGAAAAAACTTTGCGCAGGCAAAATTTTGATCTTTGAGTGGAAAAATCGAACGCCGGCGGTTTCTGTTCGCCTGCTTCGTTGCTGACGCCACTGAATAGCTGGAAAGGGGGTTTTTCTGTGTGTTTTGTATGAATTTGTTTTTGCTGCGTTTTGTAAAGGATGACTAAGAGTAACTTGTGCATAATGTGCAGTAATAGAAAAAGCTTTAAAATAAATAATAACTTATAAAACGAATATTTATTTATTTATTTATTTTTAAAGTTTTTGATATTATAAAATTCTGCATCCAATATATTTCTATTATAAAATTTTACTAGCAATTATTAGCAATTATTAGATTTATTGAAAGCAGTTTTTGGTTTGTTGCAAGCACAAATGACATGCAGGCACAAATTCGGTCGCATTATAATTGCCGATTTAATTATCAACGGACACTTGGAACTATTAAAATATTTACTTATTCTGGAAAACAATTGAACAATTTTCTCGGTATCTTCAGAGCATTTACATTTCTTTATAAAATATGCTACCTGCTGGCCCTGAAATAATCGTTTTTTATCAAATGTAATTACTGTACGTTGAGAAATTTTCAAGGCCAATTTCCGATTTTTTCTCTTCTTCTTACGCACATGCTTACCTGCAAAATTTATTTTCATATATTCATTCCAATCTGGGCCAAAGGATTAACATTTTTGACAGCGCTGGGAAAAATCGCTGAAATTGCATTGGTTGTACCTTCGACGCAGGTTTTATTTGAGCGAGCATTTAGCTCACTCCCACTCATGCTAACTAATCTTAGAAATAGGTTAGAAGTCGGAAAAACTTAAAAAGTATTTTACTAGTCAAGCTTAATAAGGACATATTAGATAAACTAAACTTAAATTAAAATGGAATACAAAATTAGCTAATACAGTAAACGCCTCGGTATACGTCTGCTTTGGAATACGTCGAATTCAGAAAAAGTGCTGTTTTGACAAAAAAAATATACGACTTGGTATACGACTAAATTTATGCGTAAATTTTTTTTTGTTCATATGCACACCATCAATGAAAGAGGAGCACTATGACATATTTGACTATGAATTGGAAGAGTTTCCCAGTAGTTCATTTCTCGAAGACATCTTCGAAGACGCGTGCAAGACATATGGCCGTCGTCGAGGACAACTGGAAGACTATGTTCGTCTTAGAGGACATTTTCATACGAATGTCTCGATTGTCTTCGACGTCAACAAGACGAACAGTGTCCTCAATATTGTCTTCGACGACAACAAGAGCGACAGTGTCCTCAATGTTGTCTTCGATGGCAATTAACGAAAATAAAAAATCGGCGCAAAAAATAAAAAAAAATAGCCTAGAAACTACCATAGCACCACCAGAATCGTCCCTAGGACTTTATTTTGTGTTATTTTTCAGAGAGATATTAACCCTCTAATCCGCAAATCTTTAAAAGCGGCAGAGAAATGTTTAAATATTTTTTTCTTAGTTAATTATGGCCATCTAAATCGGAAAAAATCATCCAAAAGTCATTTGGTAGCTTCGGTAACCTCCCAGATCAAAAACAGGGAAGAGTGCCTCAAGGCACTTTTGCGGGTTTAGCTTAAAAAAAAACATACTTATTATTTTTTAATTTTTAATCAGTTATTATTTATTTTTTTTGTGGTATTCTCTGAAACAGTTGTTTTAGTTTGAACAACACAAATGATCATTCACTTTTCTTGAAAGTGACTTTTTACAAAATTTGCACTACCTTTTGCCATCTTTCTTCGACAACCAATCGGAAAGTGGTCAATGCTGTCGAAACGGATATCATCAACTGGATGTTTTGCCTTTTTACCAACTCTGCATTGTTCTAATGATCGGTGATAGGCATTTGTGATCTTCTAACTGATTCCACCTGGCTCGTAGTTTCGATCGTCGATATTATCGTCACTACTAAAATCAAGTTCCTCATCCGATTGCACCAATTACATTATTTCCCGCACCTGTTTATCAATCAAGACGGATAATTTTGAATCTCTATAAGAGATCGTAATTTTTACGTAAACGTATAAAATATAACGAATAAAAATATACACCAAACCGCAACAGTGCCTTGAGGCTCTGATCAGTTTTCGGGTCTAAACACACACATAAATTCGTTTTTTTATAAATTAAATTGTATAAATTGAAAGCAAAATACTGTACCTTTTCAAACAAAAATTCTTTACTCAAATCGGTTTAGAATTTCACACTTTTTTTTCTTTTTCTTTTTTCCCTTTTTTTTTTTCTTTTTTGTTTTTTTCTTTCAATTTTTCACAGAAATTTGATAATACTAGCTAAACTCTCTATCACAATGATAAACTTTAGCACACAATCAAACTATATATGTATGTATGTTAAACAATTCCCTGACAAATGTTGCAGTAAAAAAAATACCGTTACGCGGTAAACGTTATTTTTGAGATGCGTGCCTTGAGGCACTCTTAACGGTTAGAGGGTTAATTTAAATTTTATTTATAAATTTTTGTAAATGACCGTTGCGGGATTGGAACCCTCACTCTCAATATTACTAGGCGAGCACTTACTCCACTAGGCTATTGAGAGCCGCTTGGTTTGTTATAATTTTTTTTTATATCAATCACAATTGAAAATCAACAACGAACGACTGAAAATTGGAAAAAAATTGAAGTAGATTTGAAAAGTCATAATAACAAATGCTCGTTGCTATGCTTAAGGCAGAACCAGGCAATGCATAGGAATAGAAAAGTGGTGAAGAGCAAAACTACGAATACACAGGTTTCAATGTACGCACCCATACAGTGCACATTCATGGTTTCGTCAAGTTCGTACTCTCTTTCAAAAATGTGCGCTCTGGATCGCACTTTCCGTAACAAACAACGGAAAAAGAGTTGCCAACCATACGCTGATTTGCAACTTGAATTTTTGCAACGTAAAATCTTATTATTTTTAGTTAGTGTTTTCCTATTGAAAAGTCCCAGAAAAGTACTTCAAATTGTTAAAAATAATACTACATGACGCCCTTTAAAGTTTTTAATTAATTTAATGCAATGTTCAATGATTTTTTCAGTTTCTAAAAAGCGTATACAGCGATTCGTAACTTTATTTGTGAGTATTGGCAACCCTTACAAGTAGAAGAATTTTTTTGTCATAATGCTACAAACAGCTGTTTTGATTGATTTCTATTCCATGCATAGCTTGGTCGTCGTACTGATGCATAACAGCCAAAACACATTGCGGCAGCGGCAGCAACAGCAACTCTCTCTCGCTGCTCAGCAAAGTACATTAGAGCAGCGACAGCAAGTCGGCTATTTGTTTTTGTATTCTGTATCCCATTCTCTCGTCTTGAAAGAGAGCTTACTCTCCGTATATTTTTCAATACAATTTGTCGGATTTTCAGTGAAAATTGGCAACACTGAGTGAAAAAGAGAGTGGAAAAAAGAGAGTTTTGCTTGCTGCCGTAATAGAATCTATTTTTCAGGGCAGCGGCAGCACCCATAAGCCTCTATATAATTTGCTGTTGCTGTTGCTGCCGCTGCCGCAATGTGCTTTGGCTGTAAAATGAATAGCTTACATTTCGTTTAATTCTCTCTCGAAACTTAACATGAATATGCATTGCCTAGTTCAGCCTTTAGTTTTCAATTTTTGGTTGCTAGCAGGACAACCTGCAGGACGTGTCCCTCACAATGTTCGATTGGGGACAGCTTGCATTCCGTGTCCCTAAATATGTCGCCAATGAAAAATTTTGCCGACAAATAGGAATTTGTCTTGTAAGATGTCTTCGAGGACAATGTCTTCGACGAAGCTTTGAACTACTGGGTTTTTTTGCTTCTACAGGTCAAATATGAGAATAGCAAAAGACCAAAACAGCTGTTTTTGACGACGACGACGAAAGTGAGCATGTGAGCTTTTTTTTTAAATAATAAGGAAAATAAAAAAACAGTAAAAAAAATGACTAGAATCGCAATGGAATTGAAACAAGAGATTGTTGAGAAATATGAAGGTGGCATGCGTATTCGATGCTATAATGTTACACTTTAGAGACATCCTGAGAAGAAGACAAACACAGAGTTCTTTGCAAAGATTTTTTAATAAAATTTAAACGTTATTTAACGTTTAAACTATTATTTAAATAGTAACCACAAATGTAACTTTAAAAATAAAATGTATTTTTTATTAATGTGCTTAAAAAGAATTTTTTCTAACATGAGAATTAATCATTTTTACATTACTTCTTATAGGAAAGGTTGGTTTGGTATACGTCCTATTCGGTATAAGTGCAAACATCCGGAACGGATTAATGTCGTATACCGAGGTTCCACTGTATATAGATTTCTATGTTTGTTTCTGAACTAAAGAACTGTAATGTACTGTACGGAAAACATAATAAAAAAATATCGGGAATTTTCGAAAAAAAAAATGAGACTGAGCCTGTGGCTTGAAGGGCTTTTGGGATGGATTGTTGAGTCCCTTAGTTTTTTTGACCTACAAGCTTTTGTGATGGTTTGTTAAGCCCCTTCAAGCTTTTTTGACCTACAAGCTTTTGGGATGGTTTGTTGAGCCCTTCAAGCTTTTTTGACCTACAAACGTTTGGGATGGCTTGTTGAGCCCTTCCAGCTTTTTATACTCTACACCCGAAAGGAAGAGAGTATATTCACTTTGTTCTTCCGTTTGTAACTCATTAAAGGAGGCGTGGCAGGTATAGAAAAGTATATATATTCTGGCTCAGAATCACCTCCTGATTCGATTTAGCCATATCCGTCCGTCTGTCTGTCTGTCTGTCTGTCCGTCCGTCCGTCTGTGGAAATCACGATTACAGGAGAACGAATAGAGAGAGTTATCGTCATGAAATTTGGCATGAATATTCTTTGTTATCCTACGCTGTTTGGTATTGAAAATGGGGAAAATCTGACAAGTGCCACGCCTACTTTTTATAGAAAATATGCACTCATCCGTGCTTTTAGCTCAATTTCTTGGCTTGTAGACCGAATTTTCAGGTAAAATTTTATTTCCGAGTTCACCATCTTAGACTAAAATATATTTTTTAAAATGGGCGTGACACGCCCACTTATATACTATACCATATAATAAGGTGTTTTGTAGGAAAAACGGGGTTGTAGATGAGTTAATATATCAAAATTTGCTCCCTGTAAATTTAAAAAAGTAGGTGTCACCCGCCCACTTTTTATCACTTCGACAGATGCGGGTGTAGGGTATATGAGCTTCGGCCAGGCCGAAGATAACTCTCTTACTTGTTTGACCTACAAGCGTTTGGGATGGCTTGTTGAGCCCCTTCAAGCTTTTTTGACCTACAAACGTTTGGGATGGCTTGTTGAGCCCTTCCAGCTTTTTTTACCTACAAGCGTTTGAGATGGCTTGTTGAGCCCCTTCAAGATTTTTTGACCTAAGACCTTTTGGGATGGTTTGTTGAGCCCTTCCAGCTTTTTTGACCTACAAGTTTTTTTGTTGAGCCCCCCCCCCAAGCCTTCCTTTTTGGTGGCTTTTGGTACATAAAAATAAAAAATTTAATAATTCACATACACAATTAAAGAACGTGAAATGCTAAAAAACACAAACGATCATGTTGATAATGAAGTTGTTACAAGTGTTTTAAGTGAGCTACAACAGTTTGTATATTACATTACTTAAGAACTCTTTATGAATTACAAATTGCCTTTGTATTACTTAATAATGATTAATTTCTTAATAGCTATTATTACACTTTTCTCTCTATTTTTATTTATAATAACTTGAATTATTTGCTGACTTATTTATTTGTTTGATAATTATTCAATTTTAGAATGCAAATCAAAATAAATTGTCGAAAAAATCAACTCGAGTTAAGGTAACCGTTTAAGTTATTTTAAAATTAATCTGCATTCGAATCTGTTTGAAACCTTGATATTTTTTACCTTAAGCGTAGCCATAATTATTTTTATTGGACCGGATTGATTGCTAATAATGATGTGATGTGAGCTTTATTTAAACCTATTCTGTTTTCCTCTCATCTATTAAAATACAATTATCTTGTACAACTTTGTTATCAATTGAATATATTGAACTGAATTGATACGATAATAATCAGCCGATAAGGTCCAAAGTAAACAAAAAAGGTAATACACAGGTATTCCTTCCCTATTTGAACAAAGAATGCACCAATAACCTGAAGAAACGATTCGACATTGTTTTAGTTGCGTTTAAACTGCCCTTGGTGATGGCAGAGAAAGTTATTCTAGCTTATTCCGGTGGCCTGGACACCAGTTGCATTTTGAAATGGCTCCTGGATCAGCAATACGACGTCATCTGCCTCATGGCCGATGTGGGCCAGCAAGAGGATTTTGAGGCGGCACGTCTAAAGGCTCTCAAAATCGGTGCCAGTCAGGTAATCGTTCGCGATGTGAAAGAGGATTTTGTTCGTAATTACATCTGGCCGGCGGTGCAGATGGGCCTCATCTATGAGGAACGCTACTTGTTGGGCACCTCCTTGGCACGTCCTTGCATATCGGTTGCACTGGTGGAGGCGGCTAAAAGGTATAACGCCAGATATATTGCTCATGGTGCAACCGGAAAAGGAAATGATCAGGTACGGTTTGAGTTGAGCGCCTATGCATTGCATCCAACTGTCAAGGTGAGTGAGTGAAAAGAGTCCCCCCCTTCCACATTTTCTCCCCACGCTCTTTACCAGTTTCTTTTATTCTCAGTTTATAGCTCCTTGGCGTAATGAGGAGTTCTGTCGCAAATTTGAAGGACGTCTAGATCTTATAAAGTATGCTCACGACAACGGTATACCGGTTAGTGCCAAGCCGTCGGCCCCCTGGAGTACTGATGCCAACATTATGCACATCAGCTATGAGTCGGGAGTGCTGGAGAGACCCAACCACATTGCGCCCGAATCGCTTTACGAAATGACCGCTGATCTGCAGCGCAGGGACAATGTGTCCCAACCTTCGGTACGCATTGTGATACATTTTGAGCATGGTTTTCCAACCTCAGTGAAAGATTTGGCTGACGAGCGTGTCTATACGCAGCCTATGGAAATGCTGAAATTTCTGAATGATATAGGCGGCATCTACGGCATCGGACGCATTGACATTGTGGAAAATCGTTTCGTGGGCCTCAAGTCGCGCGGTGTTTACGAGACACCTGGTGGTACCATTTTCTTTCAGGCACATCAAGATCTCGAGATATTTTGCTTGGATCGTGAGGTGCTGCGGATAAAGTTGTTGTTACGCGATCGCATGGCAGATTACGTGTACAATGGTTATTGGTTTAGTCCGGAGGCGCAATACGTACGTCGCTGTCTGGAACTGTCCCAGCAGCAGGTTAACGGACAAGTGACCATGGAACTGAATCCGGGCTATTGTCGGGCAGTGGCACGCGAGGCTCAGGGGCCGGCCCTGTACAATGAGCAATTGGTATCGATGGATGCGCATGGTGATTATGTGCCGGCGGATGCGAGCGGATTTATTGCGATTAATGCGGTACGGATACGTGAACATGTACGAGCATTCGGCGATTATCGAAAATAATGGTAGAGAGAGAAAGAGAGAGAGAGCGAAAGAGGAATAATAAATAAAAACATTTCAACTATCGCATAACTTCTACAATTATAGTTTCTACAAACACATCTACAATAATTTTCATGCAATGTTTTATTAAATTTGCTTGAGGTTTAATTTGATTTAAGTCCTTTCTACATTTCCACTCAGTTCCTTGAAATACACTTTTTTGATTTAGAAGATGTTACTGCGGTTATTTTAAATACTTTTCAGATATTTTTTGAACTAAAAAAAATTAAAATTAAAGTATGGTAATTTTTACCACTGGGTCAGCTTTAGTTTTTTGTTGTACTATGCAGAGCTTTTCGTGAGAGAGAGAGATTACATTTTCCATAAAATGTTTGTTTTTTTTTTTTTAAGTTAAGTTAATTTTATTGAGTCTGAATATAAAAGAAATCTTAAAATATGTATTAACAACTATTTAATTTTATATAACTAGGAAAACTTAAAACTATAGTGTATTATTTTAATAACAAATTGTGATGAAAAAACGACATGTTCTCTTATTAAGGCTTTATTTTAAGAAGTACATATAAAAGTAAAACGTGCTTGCTCCCGACACTTTCATTCGCAGAGTAATGAAACTAGAAATTAAAGACTTAAAGCTAAATTAAGAGGTAAAACTAGGACTAAAACTAGGGATAAAACATGCTTAAGAACTAAAATAAACTAACTTAATATTATATGAATTAATCGCATAAGAAAATGAATTAGCCCCTGTGCCTGGAAGGCGTGATTTTTTTATAAAAATCCGGTAATGAAGAAAAAAGAGAAAAGGTGGGGATGTCCTCCTTTAGAATTCCGAACGGAGAAAGATAAGAAATATTAGACCAGCCAAAGTCAACTTGATCTGCAGCCAAGCCTGCGATCAAAGGATTATTATGATCGGCTGTTCTAGCCAGAAACCTTTTTAAACTATTTAAACAGTAAAAGGATAGTGGAATCATATTGGAACTTTCGTAAATAAATTTATTTGAAAATCTTTTAGAGGGAGATTCAAAATGTTTTCCAATACAATTTCTTAAACATTTTCTCTCCAAAATCTCCAGATCTTTCATTATTGTTGGAGATATAGAAAACCAAACCGGAAAGCCGTACACTAACACTGGCCGCACACAGACCTTATAAATCAACAGCTTAGTTTTAATCGGCAAGTTGCGGTTACAAAGTAGTCTTCCAAAGCAACTCCTAATTCCGTTGGCTTTTTTTGATACAACTTTAATGTGTTTATTGAATTTTAGTAATTTATTAAACTGAATGCCAAGATATTTGAAGTCTTCTACAAAAGGAATTTCTGTTTCATTTAAAAAGAGTCTCAAGCTTTTACTTTCGGGCACTACAAACTGCTTGCATTTCCCGGAAGCATTTCTGATACATATTGCTTTAGATTTTGACGAATTAATCACTAAACCCCATTTTCTGTAAAATTCATTAATAATTTCTAAATGTCTTGAAACGTGAAACAATGCAGTATTTGGAGACTCGTCATGGGCGTACACTAGAGAGTCGTCAGCGTATAAAATTGCTTTTGAATTGGAAGAGAGATGGGGGAAATCGTACATTAAAATGTTATATAAATGCGGAGCAAGAATTGATCCTTGAGGAACCCCGCATAAAACATGTCCGTAATCTGAGCCGAAGTCATCAATTTTAACAAAAAATTTTCTGTTTTCGAAAAAGCTTTTAAAAAGCTTAATTGTGAAGGGATTAAAACCCAGATGCAATAATTTAAAAACGATTGCATTATGAGATGCATGATCAAACGCTTTTTCGATGTCTAAAGATACTGTAACAGTGCATCTCCGTTCGCGTAAATTGCAAATTATATCGTTATGAAATTTGGAAAGAGCATGCACTGTTGAATGACCTTTCTTGAATCCAAATTGGTAGTCTGAAATATATTGATTTTCCATTTCGACGTCCAATTTATCGCGAATAACTTTCTCAAAAACTTTTCCTAAATTAGATAAAAGAGAAATAGGCCGAATATTATTAAAGTCCGCTAAGCCTTGCTTTTTTTTAACTGGACAAATTTTCGCAATTTTCCACGAAGTAGGAAATTGTTAAATAATCTAAATAATCTAAATAATCTAAAACTTTAGCAGGGAACTTTTTAATTAAAAAATTTGAAATATTGTCGGAACCTGAAGACTTCTTGCTATTCAAGGATTTTAAGTACTTCAACAGAGATTCCGAAGATGTCAATTTGGAGTTATGTTGAGGGTTCAAAGAAGTAAAAGATTCATTAAAAGAAAACATATGATCTGGTAATGGGTCCAAAGACTCACATATAACACTGTTAACATCAGGATTAGCACTAATGGGTGACGAGCCTCTAAACATTTCCGCAAAATGATTTTTATGAAAGAAAGATAAGGCTTTTGGGCTAGTAACTGATTCACCATTTACGACGAGTTCCGGAAGTGTACATTTCCTTTTTTTTCCTAAAATGTTAAACACCTGACTGAAAGCTTTAGGTCCAGGCACTATGCGTTTAAGTCGTTCATGGAAAACATTGCCCTGTTCAATTTGAACTTGTTTTCTAATAATTATTTGCAGCAATTGTATTTGCTTGGCAAGCAGTTTGTAGTCATCGTCGTTTCGATTTAAGGCATTCCTATAAATGTCTTTCAATCTTTTCTGCCAATCCCATTTAATTTTTAACAAATGTTTAACATTATCAGAAAGAAACACTTTTTTGGAATTCTCAATTTGTTTAGAATGTTTGGCTGAAATGAGGTTTATTGCTAATGTAAGGCATTCAATATAATCATCAATTTCAATATTGGAAAGGCACCGATCCATAGGCGGAAAATGAGGCAAAACTTCACTTTCCAAATCACGACGAAAATTTATCCAATTAGTGTTTTTATAGGAAACAAATGCTTTGGGAGGTTGCAAAATAAACTCAGTTTCATCTAATTTAATTTTAATTTTAATGGGAAAATGGTCCGAAAAAGAAGGTTCTAAGGAGACCTCAAAATTTGGGTCTATGAGATTTACAATGTTAGAGCTGATCAGGAAATGATCTAAGAATGAGGAACCATTAGGGAAAGATGGAATTTGGTCAGATATTCTCACGAAATTAAGGGAATTGTCCTGCAGCCAATGATATAATGAGTTGCCATTGCTATTATTCAAAGAATCTCCCCAACTAACATTTTTTGCATTAAAATCTCCCCCTAGAAAAACGCCATCGTAAGGTCGGGAAAAATTTAATACCGTTGTAAGGCCGTTTTGAATTATTGATGAGAAAGTGTTACTGGGAAAATAAATGCAGCCAAAGAGAAATTTTTTGTAGGCGTTTTCTATAAGCATCTCAACTTCAATAAAGATATTTGGAAAGGAAAGTGCATTAATAAAAACCGGAGAATAACAGTAAGACTTTTTAATAGCCAAAGCAACACCTAAGTAAGAATTATCATTTAGTAGATAATAATTATCTAAGCTAGTCACATTATGAGTTCTTAAATGAGTTTCTTGAATGAAAGCTATGTCTATGTTGCAGCTTTCCAAAAGATTCATTAACTGGATTTTCCTACTCTGATCAACTAACGATCGTACATTGAACGTTATTAACTTTAGAAATTTATGGACCATAAGTATCCTGCACATCTTTCAATAAATTCAGGCACTCCGATTTAGCCTGAGCAATAGAAATATTTTTATAATTACTAAGAAACTTTCTAATTTTTCCTTCTAATGTTACTGTTTCTGGTTCACATAAAACTTTGGCGACTTGTAAAAATTCTTCAACAAGAGAAGGTTTCGTAGTAGTAGTAGGAGTTCTACTTGACATAGTACTTTTAAAAAGATTTGAAAAGGATTTTTCTGGAGTAATAAAACTCGAATTAAAAATTGCTTTGGAGACATTGCTTGAGGCTAAAGAATTTCGTGCGTTTACTACATTAACTTCTGACTTACGAAGAAGAATGAATTTTTTGTAAAAAGGGCAGCCTCTCCAACTTGACAACGCCAGCATTGAACATAAAATGTTGTTCTTGCTGTTTTCTAAGCAAACTTGAAAAAATATGTGTACGAGAGAGAGAGCCTGAATTTATTGGAGATATTCTGAGACTTGTCAAATAGCCGTCTTCAATTCCACAGATTAATATATTGAAATAGAAAGATTTTTTTAGAAGGTTAGTACTCATCAGTCAGGCAGTCAGTTAGTCAGAGGCGTGGCGATTCAATTAATGAATTTTATATTTAAAATATCATGAAAACAATTAATTTTACACTTTTTTAATAATAATATTTTTTTATTTATTTTATTGATTTTTCCAAGCATTTTTGTATTAATACTGTATATAGCATGTATGTATTAGTATATACCATATACTATACTATATGTATAACGTATGTATGCATGTTGTACAGATTGATTGCAGAATGCATAATATAACTATGTTCTCGTATATTTAATTATTTAATGTTTTATTAATTTAATGTTATTGTTAATTATTTATATTTTCCTCTATACTTTTTTATACACTTAAAAAACACTTACAAGTTTCTATTATGGAAAAACGTTATTATTGCAGTTTTTTAAATGTTTTAGTACGAGTATTTTAGTTTACTATAAACTGTTTAGTATTTTTTTGGTAGAGAGTTTGCTTTAAAAATGCAGTTGTTTTGTAGTTTGTACCATAAAAGTAAGAAAGAGAGAGAGGAGGAAGGAGGAAGAGAGACATAGAGAGAAGAAGAGAGATTGGGTCGACCAACTCAACAACAGATATGGTTTATCACAGGCAGGGTTGCCATAAAAAGTAAAATTAATCTTCCCAACGGCTTCACGCAATCATATTTTTGGTGCCCAGATCAAAGAGCATAAAGCAGTGGGTGGCTTCAACCCCTTTGAGTGTTGGGGGACAGAGAAAGAGATTGGAGAAAGAGAATGTGGGATAGGGACGGAGACAACGAAAAGGGTGTTGAAATGGTGCGAAAGCTAGGAAAACCGCAAAAGAGGATGACAAAAAAAATCACTCATACATACTCGTACATAACCATCCACAACTTTAAAGTTCAAAACGTGTTTAGTTGATGGACTGTCAAAAATTATTTCGGAGCGAATTAAAAGCCTGTATACAGTATATTTTGTTTGATGTTATAAAGCGATTTGTGTTATTAATAATTAATAATTTTCTATAAAATTATTTCAGCACTATGAAAAAATTGAATTATTTATTATTTATTTAATACTCATTTTTTAAATTTTTCTATTTTCGCTTTTTTCGCTTACATCATTTTATTTAGTTACGCAGTTTCTTATTTTTTCAGTGCAAAAGTGTTTTTAACTAACAAATATTTCTGATCTAAAAAATTGTAATTACTTATTTGTTTATTATTATTTAGTTTTAATATTATAAATATTGTACTGAACTTTTATTAAAGAGATCAAATTTAATTTTTATGTCTGTGTGCTAAAAGGGGAACGACGGACTGTGACGGACCTTTGTTCCGTGTGTTTTTATTGTTTCGCCTGTAAATGATTTTCTTTTAATTTAATGTCAAATCTTTTTTATTTTTTTGCGGCATTTTGTACCGCTGGCCTTTCTTTCCTCTCATGGGTTACGATTTTCTGTATGACATTAAAATAAGTTATTTTCTGCATACATATGTATGTATGTATTTATAAAAAATTATTTCAGCTAATAATATAACAACAATCTTCTTGTGGGTTGTTATCATCGTTCTACGTTGTTTTTGCTGTTGAATTTCTTCTTCTTCTTCTTCATCTTGTGGTTGATTTTAATTAAAGTACCTAGCCTTTGAATGGCTAATTTTCTTCTTTTCATAGCTCGCTTTGACTGTTTGAAATAGTTTGACAATATTATTTATATGACAGTTTCTTCCTACAATTTAGAAGCACTTTCGGCTGCTGAGCACTGTTAATGGCTGCTGATTTAAGCGTAATAATTTACATAAATGTTTTGAACAATGAAGACAAATTTCTTGTTTTTTTTTTGGAAAAATCCATCCAAATCTATTAAAAGTTGTTCAGTACGTTTTTGATTGAGTTTATCGAAAATGCAAAATTTTTTTAAAATTAATGCTTCCAAAGTGCATTTTAAAATCGCCAATATTTTGGCACTTTAGTTAGTTTTTGCAAAAAAACAAAAAACTCAAGTTATCATAAAATGATTATTTGAGGTTTTTTATAAATATACACGTTGTTATATTCTGCGGCATTATATTAGAAAGCGTGGGCTAAGTACGCGTGCGAACATTGTGCGCACGTGAGTCGTTACTAATAATTAATTTAATTTTTAAATCCAATAGAAGTAAATATTTTAATAATTAAAATCATAATAAACTGATGTGAAAGCTAAAATTAAGGAACTAAAATTAATGATGAGTATTGAAACGAATTTCCGTCATCCCTTGTCAATTTTGGTTTGGAGACAAACCGGTTTCGGCGATGTGCCATCTTCAGTGTCTTTTTTCGTTGTCTCCAAACCAAAATTGACAAGGGATGACGGAAATTCGTTCCAATACCCATCATCATTCAACCCTGTCGGAAAGCTAAACGAGCATCAAGAAACAACTAAAATTAAAATTAAGAAATTGAAATTAGAGAATTAAAAGAAATTTCCAAATGATTTTATTAAATATTTTTTATTAATGGCTTTATCCAGTATTTGCGTGTATTAAACTTAAAATAGTTTACATTAAAATAGTTTATTTCTAATCGTAAATTATGAATAAAATAATTTAGTCCTTTTAATTTGTGTCCAACGACAATAAATATTTTTGGGCACTTTAAAGTAAGCAGCGCGTTTGTGAACGCGAGCAGCAAAATTTTTCTTATATACTCTAAATAATGAAAGTTCGGCGTCATCACGTTCAAAGGGTTTTACGACGACTTTTCTGATGATGGTTTTCACGACGACTGACACAGACCCGTAGAGAGAGAAAAGCCCGCAGTCGTGGCGAGCGGAGCATTGTCGTAAACAAATTAAATTAAAAAATTTTAACTAACGAAAAAAATAGAGTAAAATTTTGGATTTGCCAAAAATATTATTGCAGTAGTCGAAGATTAAAAAATTTACAAAGGTCAAGTGACTATTATTATACAATACAATATAATTATAAAAATCTTTCTTTAAAGTTTAATATTGTGACATTTATTTGCTCATAATCAATAATGGATAATTTTAATAATGAAATGGATAAATTTCTCGAAATAATTTCTAAAATTTTTCGGTGTATAGTACGCTAATAATAATAATAACACAATGAAAGAGAAAATTACTTTTAGGAACCTTTAAAAAAAAACAATTTCGTACGTGAGTATTATAAAAAATTATTGTATATAAATCACTAAAAAACAAATTATACTTATAAATTCGTATATAATAAAAGGAAGAACAATGATACGAATAAAAGGAAGAACAATGATGAGACAATAGCAATGCAATAATAGCAATAAATAATTTAAAAAAATTATAACTTACTTTAAAAATTAAAGTATATAATTCTTAAAATTAAAATTGAACTGAATTAAATTGAATAAATTGAAGTTATGTAATTCAATTTATTAATGATTTTTTGTAAAAATGACTCGTAATTACTTGAAATAATATAAAAGACGATAAAATTTCTACTTTTAAAAACAACATTTTTAAACTTTTATAGATAATTAATTATATTTTTAAAAAAGGGCAATTGTAGAACTTAACAATCTTTTTTTAAATTTAACGAAATTTAATTAAATTAAATTTATAAAAATCTATTAAAATCTATTAAAATATTTAATAAAATAAATTTAATAAAAATTTATTAAATCTAATAAAAATCAAAACAAAACTTATGCGGCATATAAAAAAATAAAGCTTCTTTTATAAATTTTTGTCTCAATTATTTCTTTTGTTTTACACTTTAAATATAATTTTTATTTTTCAAAATTTCATTTTATTTTCTTATAAATAACTTAGTAAGTTAATTAATATTAATTATATATTTAAATATTTTATTAAAAATACAATAAATGAAAAATCGTATGTTTATTTTCAATAAAATTGTTATATGTTTTCAGTAGAATAAAAGAAAAACTTTATATATTTATTTACTTTAATATTTAATTAACAATTATTAAAGTAAACCTTCTGAAATTTAAAAATATACAAAAATTATTTTAATTAAAAATAAACATACATATGATTTTTTAGTTGAATTATTTGAAATAATTCGTTTTAAAATATCGTGGTTCGGTTTATGTAATTTTTCGTTAAAAGGAAAACCAACAATTTTAAGCAATTTAAATACTTTTACGAATACAAAAATATGCAAAGTACGCTTTTGTGAGTTTTAATGGTTTTCCATGTTTTAAAAAATGACTTCTTTCTTGGCTTTTGTTTTTTTTTTTCTTTCAAATATTTGATTAATTTGTTATTATTATTTTTACCAATTTTGCTCTACAACATACGGCAGTTCTGTCAACATAAATAATGTTATATATTTTATTTTTAAAATTTACACAACTTTATCAGCTAAAAACTTTTCAATCGAAATCACATTGTAATCAATCAATCAATCATCTTCTGGAATGTGATAAATATTAACGAATATTCCAAGGAAGTTTCACATAGAGGTCGTGCTGAAAAGTTTCTTGTTTCAGAATGTAATATTGTACTTAGCAATACATTGGTGATGATGAATGATCGTTTCGTGATCATGCAATTTTTAGCTTTGTGAAAAGATGAATATCTGCTACAGCCAGCCACCATCACAACGTTTGTCTGCTCCCTCTCTCTCTCTCCTTCCTGAGAGTTTTAGCTCAAACGCTTTTAATTGTTTGAGTGCATTTTAAGAAAGATAAATTTGAAGCATTTTTCATTCCTCACATGCGAAACGTGGTTGTTCTTGAGATGCTTTGATTATTCATTGAAATATGAAAATCAAGAGCAGGCAAAATCTGGTTTTTTATATTAAATTTTAACCAATTTTTACAACAAACAACTTGAGTACACTCAAGTCAAAACTCTGAGCGTATCATTGATTAAATGATTACAGTGTGGCTAGGAAAAAAATAAAAAATTAATTTGGACTCTGCTGAAGTGTTCAAAATGGCTTCAGATTTTATTGCAAACTTTGATTGATATTGATATTCTTTGAAAATTTACTTGTATTTAATTAATATAATGAATGAGTGACTTTTGCGTTTTTGTTGCCAGTTTTTTTAATACATATAGAGTTACGTGGGGCGTGGTTATACTATGATGCTATTTTTAATTGATTGCTTTTTTGTTGTTTTTTGTTTTATTGTGCATTTTATTTTGCGAAAGCCAAAAGACATTGCTATACAATTCGAATGAACTGTGATTCGAGTAAGAAGCGTTTGAAAGATCGACTGCAGTTGCTCTTTGTTTTTTTTTTTCTTAAGGTGTTTTCAATGACTTTAGTAGTTATTTATTAAGTAGAAATTTTTCTTGTTGTTGATTCTTTTTTTTCTTGTTGTTGATTTATTTTATTTTTTACTAAACTTAAGAAAAGGTTTTTTTTGTTTTTTTAAAATTTGTATTTAAATACGGCTACGGCTGGCTTATAATCAGCTCACACAATTTATATAATATATATTATTATTATTATTCATAATATTATTACATTGTTTTTAATTAATTTATGTGTTTTGTTGTTTTTGTAATTCCTTGGATTCCTTTATGTTGGACATAAAACCTTTAGTATGTAGTCGGTGAGTAACGCCGGTACAGTGGGACTATCCTCATTGATTGCTTTCAAAACTATAAATGGAAAAATTAAAACAGAGATAGATAAGATATAGAAAAGATGGGGAAGGGGAGAGGAAAAAGCACTAATTTTAGTTAACATTTTGTTTATTTGATGGATTTTACTCGCGAATTTTAAATAAGTCACTGCATTAAATTGTTTCTGAACTTACTTTTAATCAAAACTTGCAAAGATTGATTATTTGGTGTACCACTTTCGAGATGATACGGTATCACTGTGGTAAGGTATTTGGGTTCCGAACCTGAAAAAGCAAATTAAATTTTTTTTTTCAATTATTGTAAAATATACAAATAATTTCTTGTTGTATTGTACTTTACCTTGAAGTTTTCCCCGTTTTTTCTCCACGTGATACTGTCTCCGTTTATTCTGCACCGCCAACAGCAATGAAATGAAAGTATTTTTCAATTCCTTTTCGAACTCCAATTCGTCACGCAAGGCCAGCTCATTGATGAGAGTCTCACTGAATTCCTGTATCAGCACTTCCATTTCCATATAGAGCTCATTCAGTTGTGACATCGACAGATATTTAAGTTCTGATGACAATGGAAAGGTTAAGATAAAGAAGAAGCAGCAGAAGAGGAAAAAAGCAGGGGAAGAAAAAGACAAACAATTAAGAAAATATGGTATCATGTATTAGGAAAAACCTACTCTCGGCATGCAATGAAGCACCCAGCACTTCCTTTGCCTTCTCCATAACTTCCGAATCGCACACTTCTGTCTCTTCTATTGGCGTCTCCGCCTCATCCATGATATCATCGATTTCCTTGATTACCTCTTCGACCGTTTTAATAGGTTCCTCTTGTTCGCCACTCAGACCATTGAGTATTAGAGCATGCATGTCCAGATCATTGGCCACCGCCTCATCTTCACTACTGAGATCATTGAGTTCATCGCCAGAGGCAGCGCCATTTCGACTGTCTTTAGCAGTGTTGGCCTGAGTGTTCTTATTGCCTAAATGCAAAGTTGGCATGTGCATTTGTCGTGTATACGATTTGGACCAATCAATGGGAAGAATGTTGCCAAAGTTGCCGGTGATGGTCCACCACATTCTGTAAAGAAAGAGGATGAAAAGGGTTATGAGTTAATAAAAACAATTAATTTCTATATCGTACAATGGATTGCAAAATATTATGTCCCTAGAATCTGGTTTGCAAAGTGGGATGCATCCTAAATAAAAAATGGGATTTGTCCAAAATAAAAAGTAGTAAATTTGTAAATATTGAGGAGATGATAGACAAATTTTAATTAATCGTTAATAAGTTGACATTTCTAAAGTATTTAGATTGCAAGGTTAAACCTGGAGAATCCCATATTGCTTTCTTCTATAAGGACAAGAGTAAAAAAAATGTAAGGTCATTAGGCGTTACCTTATGTTTAGAAAAATCGTACTTTATGGAAAATATGAGAAACATAATTGTTTGGGCAGCTTTAAAAGCTTTGTAGAAAGACTTTTGGAAATCATTTGGTAGACAATTAGTCCACATTTCAGCTAACGATCGATGTCAAGGTGTCGAAAGGAAGAGTTACTTTATTTTAATAGTCCTCATTTTTAGGGACCTTTAACACCACTCGTTGTTTTCTACAATACAGTATACATATTTTGTATGAAAACTTAGGGTTACACTCAACAATTACTAAATATTTGTCCTACTTTTACTCAAAATCTAATAGTTTTTAGAGAGTGGTATCTCTCTAAACGGATTTATAATCATAGCTTTTAATGAGGTAGAAACATTCAATTTTCATTACGAACAAGTAAAAAAGTTACTATTTCTGGCTTATGCTACGAGTACTTTATACTAACAACGAGCTTATAAAAATTTTTGCAAAGCTTGCATAAGGCAGCCTTCTTAAAGGACATCTTTTCAAGAATCTTTTTGTGTCAAATTTTTATCATCATCATCATCATACAAACCTTAAATAAAAGTGGGTAAATAAACCAGGTTATACGACCGACAATTAATTACACGTCGACGTCGAAAGCGAAAAAGCATACAGAAAGAAACTGATCTTTCTATTTCGTTTGAAGGAAATCAAACGACCATAGAACAAAAAAAAAGTACCTTAAGACAGTTGCTGAATAGGTACAATTTTGAAAAATACAGTAACGGCAAAGAATAAATAAGTGGCAGGGGCAACAGTAAAGAAACAGCAAATATAACCACAAATAAGCAGGTCAGCCCGGCCAGTGGGTCAGTGCAGCATTTTATTTCAGGGTGTTTATTACAGAGTGAGAACAAATTGATAAAAGTTCAAGAGAGAAGAGAAAGAAAGAAAGGGAGACCTTTTTAATTAGCGTTAAAAAGGAATTTGACTTGAAAAGGGGTTAGTTTTTTTATGAAGAGTCTCTCGAAACCCCCCAAAAATTCAATACCAATTAAACTTATTAAATTTTAAATTCCTTTCCAACAACATTAAACAAAACTCTACAAACGTTGGCAACTCTAACACTTCAACAACCACAACAAGTGTTGGGAACCGTTTTCTACATCATTGAAAATTCGTTAATTGAGGTTAAAATTGTTAAATAGAAAACACTTAGAGAAAATCATTTACCAGTCGGTACGAATTGTACAAATAGTTGTGGTTGCCTTCAGTACTCTTCTCTCGGTCATCATCATCCCACATCAACAAATCGGCACATTCACGCTCGTTCATATAGTACATAAGTACATACTTAAATATCCATACGAGTACAAACATATCCATGCAGTTTTTTAATGATTAAACAAAGAATTTAGTTGTTGAATTATTTACGGTCGTAGTGTTCTTGTTGTTTTTGTTCTTTTAATATTGTACAATATGATTGTGGCTGTCGTTGTTTTTGTTAATATTGTGATAATATTTTGCGTTACATTTGAGATGAAATTTCATTATCATTGCCACACACACGCACACACACACACATACGTAATAAATGAGCAACAATTTTAAAGCTCTTAAGCAACACTCTTGAAGCTTGAAATATACACAACAAGAAATAATAGTAAAAGCATATAAAAAATATTAACACCAAGCATTATAAATTTGGTATACCAGTATTACCCAAATACTCTTTGTGTCGTAATTCTATTAGTCGTTATTAATAACGAAGTCATAGTATCTGTAGTATCTGTATTGTATGTTATTGAAATTATCATAACTTCTGTATTGAATTTTACTATATATAAAGGTGTTAAAGTCGTAGACTTAGGTCTGAGGTAGGATCGTCGTACTATCATGACACCTACGCCCAAACTATAACAAGTAAATGTGTTTTTATATAGCGTTAGATGAACAAAACCTGGTATTCGGGAGACAGGTTATCAAAAAGAAAAAAAAAACACTGAATATGGCACATCGCCAAAAACGGTTTGTTTTGAAAGCAATGTTGACAAGAGATGACGGAAATTCCATTCAAAACTCATCAAAAAAGTGTGAACACTGGCCTGGTCATTAACCTTATACCCCTAATTGCTGAATCAGGGGCTGGACGCCCCAATTTTATTAATTTTCATAATTAATTTCGAGAGCTTTTCTCACAACATCGCATTCCTTAAAAAACCCTCTATATAGCATACACTTGCGAGTAACTGCATAGACTCTACTTTTTCCTTTCCTTGACATATTTTTTTCCTTTTAAAAAAAACACTGAATATGGCACATCGCCAAAAACGGTTTGTTTTGAAAGCAATGTTGACAAGAGATGACGGAAATTCCATTCAAAACTCATCAAAAAAGTGTGAACACTGGCCTGGTCATTAACCTTATACCCCTAATTGCTGAATCAGGGGCTGGACGCCCCAATTTTATTCATTTTCATAATTAATTTCGAGAGCTTTTCTCACAACATCGCATTCCTTAAAAAACCCTCTATATATGATATAGCATACACTTGCGAGTAACTGCATAGACTCTACTTTTTCCTTTCCTTGACATATTTTTTTCCTTTTAAAAAAAACACTGAATATGGCACATCGCCAAAAACGGTTTGTTTTGAAAGCAATGTTGACAAGAGATGACGGAAATTCCATTCAAAACTCATCAAAAAAGTGTGAACACTGGCCTGGTCATTAACCTTATACCCCTAATTGCTGAATCAGGGGCTGGACGCCCCAATTTTATTCATTTTCATAATTAATTTCGAGAGCTTTTCTCACAACATCGCATTCCTTAAAAAACCCTCTATATATGATATAGCATACACTTGCGAGTAACTGCATAGACTCTACTTTTTCCTTTCCTTGACATATTTTTTTCCTTTTATTGTCATTGAGATCACATAATTTAATAAAGTACTGAATCGATTTTCATTATATTGATATCTATATAAAGCTAAGTAACTTTATCCCATGTCAAAGAAGTTCTAAACTGGTAACAGGGTTTTTAAGATGTTGATACAATCTTTACATCGGTAAAAAACGGGATCTCCATCGTTGAAATCGTTGATAAGTAATAAATACTGGATATGTCAGAGGTAGGTAGAAGGAAATGCTTTATTCCTTCTAGATGGATCCTAGGGAGTATATAATTACATACCTTAAATATATACTTTATAATATAGTATACATTAAACTTTATAATATAGTATACATTAAACTATATTCTAAAATTATGTTTTAATACTTATTCTTATTACTATACAGATTTTACAAGTTGTAAAAGAAAATTTTCGAAGAATGCTGCAATGCATTTTTATGAATTTTTTGTATTTTGTGTAGATAAAACCGATTGCGAGCAATAAATCCAGCTCATTTTATGCTCTATTGTGAATACTTAACAAAAATATTAGTAGTAGTAATTTTTTGAGTTAATAGAACGAGTGTAAGATTTTGTAAGACTTTTGTAGCAGAGTACAAATCTTTTTTCTGAAGTATGTATTTATATTTTAACAAAAATTAAATATTTTTTAAGGAATTCCAACTAGACAATTACTTTGAAGTGATTTTGCTTTTACTTCGTTTTGTAATTTAGTAAAAATGTAGGTAAATATACGTATGCCTATAAAATACGTAAATATACGTAAATATACATAACATATTATCGTTACGTTATCAGCATATCTATTTAATACTTATTGCATTATTACTTTCTTTCTAAACTCTCCGAACAATTATGTTAGGACTAGTTAAATACGATAAAGTTATTGTTGAAAAATTAGTGATAAACGAGTGTGTAGAAAAATTGTGTGAAGGTCTCACATCACATCACATCATTAAAAGATGGTGATGGCGATTGTGCTGATTGTTTGAAGGGTGCCTGCCTGTCTGCCTGCTGTGAAGGCCTTTCTTACCCTTTCGTGCGGTTTTCCTCTGTTTTGCTGCCTCTTGAAAGCGTAAACTCTCATTGGAGCAATGCGTATACGCTTTAAAATTAATTACAGACTATCGCAGCATTAAACACTTTTACAGAAGGCTTTCAGAATAGTGTTGATGGATTAATTATAATAGAGAGATGCAGTTGGTGGAAAGCGCCACGCGTTTAGCTTCAATGAGATTGAGTAATTCGTTTCTGGATTCATCTTTGGATCTTCTTTGAAGGAAAGAACGAAAGAAAATAGGGCGCAAGAATGAACAAGAAATCAATTATATGGCATCATTTGATAAGAGGCAGAAGTTTAGTGAATGTATTGTAGCAGGGAGAATTAAAATTAAGTTGAGGTAGGGTACGATATCGTTCCATGAAAAAATTTCGATTTCACGAAACGTTTAAGATTCAAACTATTGAGAATTAAGTATACTTAAAAAAATAAGTTATTTATTTCCACAAATATTTATACTGGAATTACTTTTCATTGAAAATATCTTTTATGTATTTTTCTGTTTTCATAGTATGTATTTTTTAATTTAAAAAATTTTTGTTTTTTTTTATATTAATTATGTTATGGCTTTCGATTTAAGTAATTTGGTTTTGAATGTATATATTTTAATTTATAATTATGTAAATATTTTTATTCGTTCATTTTATTGTAGTTTATTTTTTCTGTACCATGATTTCTTTGCCAGAAGAAGAAATGATTCGATTAATATAAGAGTATTTTTCAAATCTGCCCACGGACCGATCAATAAAAATACTGGTTTCAATAACAAAAATTGTTGTTGGATGACTTTGCATTGAGTAACCTTGAAATAATAAAGAAATTTTTCATTTATTTTTTTTTTTTTCAGTATGTAAGCTTTTTATAAATTTTTCGTTAGCGTGTGGTTGTTTTAATAACGTATGTATTTACATTTTTATTAATTTAATCTCGGCTAAAGTTGTTGCATGACATTGTACATGAGTAGTGAGAAACACATCCACACTGCACTACGGGTGGGGGGGTATGACGAGTGCCTCCAACACAAATTTGCTGAAGCCCACACTTGAATATTTTATTTGAATACTTTTTTAATTTCAGCTTTGTATCATTAAATCATTCTTCATCTGATTCACTGATAAACAAAGAAACATGTGTGACAAACATGGTTGTACACATATGTAGGTACATATATGCAAGTGCTTTGTATATGTACTATATCTGAAGATATGCTTACGTTTATATCACTGTACGATATATGTATATAAGTAGATTTTTGTCATCTTGAAGTAAGAATTTTTTTAAAATTGTTGTACGTATTTATAATGACCAATAATGGCAATATTTTATACAATACACATATGTACACATATGTATAAATATATTACTATTATTACAATCCAGAAAGAGCGAAATTTATTGACTTCATTCCATCCTCGACCGAGTCTAATCAATGTTTTGATTTAGATTAAACTTTTATTCCAGTGTATCATTACTTAGCGGCTCACTTCTCTTTATGATGCCATTTTTTGGCCATTCTCTTGTTGCCATTCGTCATTTAGGAAACGTTTTTATGCCATCCGCATCTTCTACAATCTGAGCCTGCACAGTGATATTTTTCGTAATTTGGTTTTCTCTTTTTTCTCTTACGTTTTGTTTCATTCTTCCTCGGTTTTCACCTTCGAAAGATTTCTTTTATTTCTTGTTGTAGAGGAAAACATTTACTCAAACTCTTTTTCTGTAAACTTTTTATTATCTTTAGTGGCGCCAGACAACTTTTTGGCGAAATTGTTTGTAAAACTTTTTATTCCACAATATTTCTTTATGAATGACAATATCTTGTGTGTACTTACCAGTACGATACAACAATGTTTTCCTTTGCAAAATGCTTATGTTATGTTTGCGGAAAAACTTTAGCAGGTTATCTTAGTTTTTCCTTAAATGGAAGGTTTTTCTAATGCTTTAGTAAAAGTCATGGACACAAAATCGCTGTTTTTTTATAGAAATTAAAAAAGAAATTGAAGACTTTTGTTGTTAATTAATTGTTTATCATTAATTATAAATTGATGTTAGGGTTTAAGTTAGTGATAAAAAGAATGATTTATGTAATTAAATGTATAAATAAATTTATAAATAAAAATAAAAAAATAAATAAATGTATAAATGTAAAAAGAAATGCTAAAAACAACCAACTTTACGTCATCGGTTTTTAATCGAATAAAAACCATTCGAAACCATCGAATAAAAACATTTAAATGAATATTCATGTGGAGTAATACGGATTCGACTTAATTAATGCCGTTGTTTTGATTCATCAAGCTTTTTCAAGACTTTTCTCACCACCCAAGTATTATAATTAAAAATAGTTTTATTATTATAAAAACTTGCAATATTTGGAAATAAGTTCAAAATATAATAAACTGAATAATTTAAATGTTTAATACAATTAAATTTAAACCAAAATTTATAATCAGCATAATTATAATTCGCAAAAATTATGAACTACTTTCTGCAATGTTCTTTAAAATTCTACCCTATGAAAATGTTTTTTGTACTAGACTTTCAACATTTTAAATTTTTTCCCAACCTCTAGAGTGAGTTTGTTGCTGCTCGTGCAAATTTAAGTAGTAGCGACAGTAGCACGTGTGAAAATTTTGTGGGTTTCCACAGAAGAAGGGGAAGGCCGAAAAACGTTCCAAAGAGTGTGGGGAGAAGGGGTGAGGGAGCTCGGGAAGCTGTGAAGTTGATTATGCCATTTTTTATGAGTTTATTTAAACGACCCTGGAGTACGATCAAAACAATGCGTTGCAATGTGAAAAAAGCACAATAGTAGAAATTAAATGCATAAAACAATTGAAACAACTACAACAGTAATGAAAATATATACAAATAGATTAGGTTTATTATGCATAAATTTAAAAAACAGCAAAATTAGTCACGCACTTGTTTGCTGTGTGTCTAAAAAAAATCGTTTTCGATTACCACAATTTCTTTACACGCTTAAACTTAACCAACAAGAATTGGCTTTTTATCAAAGATGTTTTTATTAAGAGCATGTTTTCTAAAAAAAATATTTCAATTAATAATGATTTGAAACCATTTGAAGTCAAGTGCTTCGTCACGCAATTTAGCAGACGGCTAGTAATTTAAAAAGGTTTTTTCACATTTCCATATAAAAATTGAGAGGCTATAACTGTAACGAATTCTTAAAAAAATACTTCAGAATTGCTGTTAAGTGTTCAAATCCTTTGTTAAGGAGCTTTACTAGTTTAGGAGAAGGAATATTGGTTTATTATGTATTGCTTAAATTGATTTGTGTCTAAATTGGTTTATATATAAATTGACTTTTTACCCAGATGAGTTTGGAACTATTTAGATTTTTTTATTCGATAAATTGCAAATTACTAAACCTTCTCGTTGACATAAAAGTGAAAATATTTCAAAAACTTTTTGATTTAAAGACTTAATTTAAAAAGTACATGATGCAGCTAAGCTTTAGTTTTTCACAAAAAAACCATTGCGTTGCTATTTTTTATATGTTTTTTCCTATTTTGAGGGTTTTTTAAAAACACCGTTTTCCATACGAACTTTTCTTGTTTCGACCCAGTCTATACACAAATATTATATATAATCTCAAATATTATACATATATAATGTCAATAAAGTCAAATATTAAACCTGTTGGAATTTGTGTCGGAAACGATTAATAATTTTAAGCATTCTAAGCAGACGGATGTTATTTATACTGATTTCAGTAAAGCTTTTGATGTTGTAAATCATAAGCTTCTTATTATTAAACTGAAGCTATTTGGATTTCCTGGATCTCTTGTGAGTTGGATCCAGTCATATCTTAGAAATCGCACTCAAATGGTTGTGTTCAATAATACAGTATCCAAAGAGTTTGATGTGCCTTCAGGAGTTCCTCAAGGAAGCCATTTGGGACCGCTGTTATTTCTCGTTTTTATAAATGATCTTCCAACTGTTATTGTATGGAGCAAGGTGCTAATGTTTGCTGACGATGTGAAGATATTTTTATCCTATTTACTGGACAGTGATGCTTTGTTACTTCAGTTTGATTTAGATTCCCTATTTAAATGGTGTAGCATAAACTGCATGGGTCTAAATTCAAAGAAGTGTAAGCAAATTTCATTTACCCGCCGTGTAAATCCTTTGTTCCGGAATTACACTATTGGTTGTTCGAAACTGGAAGTAGTGGAGACTGCTAACGATCTGGGAGTACTTATGGATCGTAAATTACGCTTCCATAGTGATATAAACGGCGTGACTAGCAGAGCGAATAGTACATTGGGATTTATAAAGCGATGGGCTAAGGAATTTGGTGATCCCTATATTACTAAGCTACTGTACACCTCTCTGGTGAGACCGATTCTGGAGTATGCCTCGCCTGTCTGAAGCCCAAATTATGGCTGCTACATCTCGCAGATAGAATCGGTTCAGAAGAAATTCTTGCTTTTCTGCCTTCGTAATCTCCACTGGGACGAATCGGTGAACTTACCGTCTTATGAATCCCGACTAAAACTTATAAATTTACCATCACTTGTTAATCGTCGATTATGCTTAACGCCATTTTCATTGTGAGCTGTCTATCCGGTGTTACGGATTCCTCATATTTGCTAGCCAACATTCAACTCAATGTCCCTCGTCGTACGTTGAGACGATATCAACCTCTTCATTTAAACTTTTGCAGTTCCACATACCTACAGCATGAACCTTTTTGGAATGCCTGTTCGAATTTTAATACTGTTTATTCTGTAATTAATTATTCTGATTCTGTTTGGTTAGTTAAACGAAAAATTTTAAACTTTTTGTCTAATTCTTGAATCTTTTATTTTTTGTGAATTATTTTCCTATTTGTAAAACTATAAAGCAATGAATGTGCTTATTTTAATTCTTAAATAAATAAATAAATAAATAAATTATATATAATGACTTCAGTGTATAGTGCTTAAACCATCTATTTCCATTATCCGTGTGTTACTTTTAATCTAATTTCAAATTTTACTTTAAAATTAGGTCTTTTTTACACTAATTTGGTTTGTTTCTTCTGCCGTTGTTAATTGTGACAACACTTAATTGTGTTTATAATAATCATTATGACAACAATTTTGCGTCATTCATTATTTATGATAATCCATCCTCATCCGTTATTTTACAACTCTTTCGAAATCTTAAAAGTTTTTATGGTATTTATCTCTTTTTTCGTGAAATAACATGACTAACATTTATCTATTACTACTATTTCTACGGCTGGCTAAGAGTCAGATTATGTCAAACTTAAACCATTGAAAGCTACGAGTATGTTCAATTATATTTATTTTGCTGCTTCCTGTCATGTTCGTTTGTAGTTGTTTTTGCTATAAAACAAAAAAATTGCTTACGGCGAGGTTTAATTTCTGTCGGGTCTAGCAAAAAACTTGCTGATAGTTTCGGACGTTTACCGTTGAAGCCAAAAGTTGTTGACTAACAACAAAAGGTAATATTAAGCTTTGATTTTACAGCTTAAATTCAAGAAAGATAGGAAAGAGACAGACAGAAAACAAGAAAATTGATATGACAAAATAGTTCTTTCGCGTACAAGTCTCTCAGCTGCTTATAAGTATAGCTCAGCTGCTACAGTATGGAGCGGTTTAATTTCGGATTTTGCGTATTTAGTAAGGACTCTCCTAAAGGTCTCTTGTCTTGGAGTGATGATATTTTTAACTCTGAACGTCGTGCATGATAAGTCAAACGATGGATCGATTCGTTCCATAGACTGATTTACTATGTAGGTGTACGGTATGGTGTATGTTGTAGAGCTGGAGGGCAAGAAGCAACCCTTCTTGATTGTCTACAATTAACCATAAAATTGAAATAGAAGTCGTTATAATTAAATTTGAAAAGAATCTTATGCACCGGTTTCTTGCAGTAGTAGAAAAAGACTATATCACCGTGTACAATGAGAAAAAAACTGACACGCCATCGATTATTACCCTAACCCTGAGGGAAAAGAAACACTTGTGCACTCAAAACACTGCTCTTTGAAGTGACTTTACGAATGGGTTGAAGGGAGAAAAGTGGTGAGCATCAGGTCCTTCATTCATTGGTTGTATCCAGAGGAAAATCAGTGTTCGTTTAGCTTTACTTGTATGCAAAAACAACAATAATAACTGCAGCTACCAACTATGTACTCAACAGGGAGGGAAGGGGTAGAACAAAATAATTATATTACAATGCCCTTTGTCCAAGGGATTGCGGAAAGAGAGGAATGGGGTACGGCTGGGTGTTAAAGTTCATTCCACTGTATAGCTTTAGGATACACTCGTATGTATGTAGGTATGTCCACAGGGCCAGAAAGTTGAATGTCCTTTCGAGTACGCGTAAATGTCGACACTCTTTGACAAGAGTTCAAAGACCACTTTTAAGAACATTGCAGTCAATTTAATTTGAAATTAAAAATGATTTTTAAATAATTATTTTTGAATAATAATTTAATTTTTTAAACGAAACTTTGTTGCATAAATGTCAACACAAATTTTGGTTCTTGTAGGAATAAAGCCCTTGGAAGGCGTAGATTCAACAGGTTGTCGGTGTTAGCGGCAAAAGCTGGGGCCTTACATTGACGAGCTGAACACCAAGGAGGTATTATCCGAAGGGTTTAGTAGAATCGTGTGGCTTTACTTCTTTTTTGATTGTGAGCAAACGGGTTGGTAACGAAATCCCGAAAAGACCAAATCTCGAAACGACAGGATATGAACGACAGAATTTTTAAAAAAAAATTCCGATGTGATAAAATCCCGAAATTTCAGAAAGACTGCTGTATCATTAGATAAACTGTACACATAAGTTGGCGTTGTGGAGACGATAAAAGGATCTAATTGTTGTAGTCTGTTTCGATCAGCCCCGAGAGCGGTGTGCTTAAATTAATCTCGCTTTAATTTTTAAATAAATATGTACCAAAAAAGAACTCTCCTGAAGTAAAAAAAGCCTTTCTTTACCATTTTAGACCAGAAAATTTTATGTTACTTTTATTTATTATTATTATTTAAAATTCAAACTGACATTTGCTAATGACTTTTGCGCCATTTAACATAATTACAAGGGAAAAAATAAGAGTATTTATGGTGCAAAAACCCACGGTACAGTGTATCCTCAAGTAACAGAAGCACAAAAAGCGTCTACTTTCCTCTATTACATTGCGCATGTCCCACAATAAATATACTATGAGTATCACCAGAATAAACACAATTAATTGCTACCCTTTTGCAAAGTGCAACGAAGCAGGAAGAACCCTAAAAACGGATTCGGGTGGGCGGGTCGGTGCTGGAAAGAGGTGGTTGTTTTGCAACCGTGTAGATGAGACTGACTATTGCGATGGATAGTCGCTGAAGAAACGCTATCAATCGCCTGTATTCACGTTAATCTCAAGCGATGACGTCAGACAGACTAAATAAAAATGCGCATAATAAAAGTTATGCAATAAAAGAATGAGGAGGAAGGTGCATAATATCTGAGCGATCCTTTGCAGCATGAAACCATAGGCGGAGTGCGCTGCATGACGCTGGCGGTATTATTATTGAAGGATTTATTGAATCATGAAGCTTTCAAACACCATATTATTTTGTTTTTGCTGTTGTTTGCTGTTGTTTTTGTTAAACTTTGGACTTTTAGACCGGCTCCGGCTCCGGCTCCGGCTCCTTTCATTTCAGTGAGTACGCGTTGAACAAGGGTTGATTCGCTTCATTTTCAAATTTTCCTTGATTTATTTTCTTTGTTTTTCTTTGTATTCTCTAATGACAAAATACGTCAACTTGGGGACACTGTGTGGACTTCCAGCACGAACGGTGGTGGATAGAGACTCAATTAATTTCAGTACATATAAGAACATTTTTCAGGGAATTGCGTATTGCTTCGTTTGACTAAAGTAGTCCAAGAACAATATTACAAGGTATTTCTATATATGTACATATGTATACTAAATTTATTGACAAGGAAAAGGAGAGAAAAGGGATTTATTTGACTTGTCTGTAGAATCATGCGATTTGATTGTTACCGAATAATTTAGGCGCCGCTAATGAGAGGTTTTCACCTTTGTACCATTATGAGTCATAGCATGTATGCAGAAATACATATACACAAATATATACATATCTATATCTACGGAAGAAGTTTCTGGAAATTATCCTTTAGGTTTTTAAGAAAGCAGAGACCAACCGTCATCTTTTAGCCAAGCCCTACAAGGTTACAATACAATAATGACTTAAATGATCGCGTCTGTTGGAAAACTTTGTCGCAGATTCGTACATAACAAGTTCGATTCTTATGGAGCTTTACGTCTTTGGGAAAATGTTTACATTTTCGTCTGTCAGTCTTTTTATTTTCTTTTTGTCAGTGAAGAATGAACTTGTGCTGAATTTATTTGTTCTGTTTACATTTCCATTAGGTTTATTGGGTTTTCCTGACACTTTTATATTTAGGATGGTTTCTTTGTTTCTTTGTTCAAAATTTAAATCTCATTTCTTCAAAGTTATACACAAACTTTATTAAACTTTTTTTTGGGGTGTAGATTATAAAAATAATCGGAAACAAAAACAACAAATACCTGGTACTGGTACAAAACAACCTGTCCGGTGTTAATGTGGTCATTATTAACGTCATGCTGCCGGCTTGTTTTACGCCTTAATAAAATGTAAAAATTAAATGCACGTAAATACATAAAAACACATATTTTCTGTTTTTTGTTATAGAGTTGCATTCGAGTTTTCAATATGGCGTGTTTGGCCAATTTTAATTGTTGTTGTTGTTGACTTCATATCAAGCAGTCCGTTGTGTTTTGCGTTGTTGACAAAAAAGGCAATGGATGATACAAAAATTTATGGAGAGGTGCTTTTGGAAGTTGCAGGCACTGTTACATGTCTCATTCACGCAAACACAGATGCACAAACTCTTACTCAAGTTGCTGACAACTATGGTAGCAGTATAGTCATTTAAAAGCCATTAACAACAATAATAAACGTATCGTAATAATAATCGTAATCGCTATTAAAATCTCGATGATAATCATAATCACAATAATAATAATAAGTATAAAAGACAAGCAAAAATATTGCTGCGTAAACGAGCTGCTGCTCAATCCACACATGGCTAGAAGCAGTATTAGCCATTTAAGCATTCCATAACGCATTAAATGCATCCATCAGTTTAATTAGGTCGATTCATTGAGTATTAGACAAACACTTGGATTTAACTGACGTAAATAAATTCACGCATTCGATTTATAGGAGTTTATTAATTTTTCTTTTTGGAGTGGTTTACATACATTTTTTGCTTGTTCGATGACGTCAGAGAGACTAAACAAAAACGTACACAATAAAAGTTATGCCATAAAAGAATGAGGAGGAAGGTGCATAATATTGTAGGGATCCTTTGCAGCCTAAAACCATAGGCAGAGGGTGCTGCATGACGCTGGCGGTATTATTATTGAAGGATTTATTGCAAATTTTCCTTGTTTTATTTTGTTTTATTTTTGTTTTTCTTTGGCAAAATACGTCAATGGAGACATTGTCCATTAGACCTTTACCATGAATGGTGGTGGAAAGAGACTCAATAAATTTCTGTATAAGAACATTTTTAAATATAAAAATACGTCTATTTAAAATTACCTGAATATAAATCCAAATACATACATCCGTTTCTCGATTTACGCGGTACTGAATTTAGCTGGTTCGCTTTTACACGGTTTTGAAGTGTAAATTAAAAAAAAATGAAAGAACAAATTATCTTTTTCTTCTTTAATCCTTAGCTCATTTTACACGGTTATAATGAACATAAACTCACTTAAACTTCTTTATCTTCTGTACAACGATTTACACGATTTACAGTTTAATTTAAACATATCCTTCTATTTTGTATATATTCTGTGTATATTTTGTATATATATTCACAGAGACACAGTGAAATTTTTTAATTGAAATAATTTTTTAATTAATTTTTTACCTTTTATTAATAAAAGAAGTCTTAGAAAAACGTTATTTTTAATATTGACCTCAATACATAAATACAAAACAAAAAGGAAAAGAAAATAACAGCAAAATAGAAAAAAAAAAACAGAAAAACTACTTGCCATAAAATAGTTTAATGCGATTGAGGCCTTAACGAATGCCTGCAAATAGTTCGAACACTTCAAACCTTGAACGCTTTTGTCTTGCCACGAAAGTATGATGAAGCAAAAGAAAACTGTAACAGATTTTAATAGGATACTAATGAATGGCATACATGAATGAATACGAGCATGAGTATTTTACGATACTAAAAACGCATGGTTGTCAGTTTTCAATAGTGCAACTGTGCAATTGTATTTGTTGACTAGATTGCAGTGAAGCAAATCTCACTTTGCAACAAAGCAACAAAAAGAGAAGAAAACCTCTAAAACCAAAAATGATAAAAGGAAAGAAATGGAAATTGTTGGAAAATAAACACTTTAAACTAAGATTTAATACGTACGAATTCAACATGCATAACCGGCTAACCGCTGTACCGCCGAATTGGACTGAACTGTATCGAACCATACCGTAATATGATGTACGATGTACTTACTCGTACCTGTCAGTAGTCAAAGTGCATAAACAATGATTAAAAGCTTTGGAAGTACTTCGGTGAAAAGGGTACATAAATCTATTGGAGCAATTACCGCCATTTCGTTAAAAAATAAGTTCATAAGTGCTTTTGATAAAACCAGTAAAAGATTTTAAAACATATTTGTGAAATAACTGAAAAAAAGGTGCAAGAAATTATCATTGTTTTTAGTACTATTGAAGGATGAAGACTATAGACAACGAAAAAGTGTCACTTAATATTACACATCGGCTAACCAAACTTAATGAGTCATGACGAAACTTCGTTCTAAAACCCACCACCATTATGCAATCCGGTGGGAAAGCTTAACGAATATCTGGAAACTATAGGCACAATTCTAAAGCTTTCGTCAAAATAGGAGTTACTTAAAATTAAAGCTTAACAAAATTACAACGCTATATGAAATGAAAACATTGGAAAAAAATTTACAATTTTTTAATTTTGCGTATTTTGTTTGCATATTTTTCCACTTTAAAAAAATTTAAAAATAACTTTAAGTAAAATAATGATGATGCCTTCACAATTTCACTGGAAAAAGTTTTACTGAATGACTGACATTTCTGTTTTATGGCATTTGGCCAATTTGTAAACAATTTGTTTAACGCTGAGGAGCGATCGATTAAACTTGTCAAAGAAAAGCTAAAAATCAGTGCTCAATTTTAAATTATTAGTTACTCGTAGTTATCGTAGAGCAAAGCAATCGTGTAAAATTACAAGAAATTCAATGAATGCAAATGTAATAATGAAAAAAATATGCCTCAATTTGAGATAACTAATGAAAATTGATGATATTAAAAACCATTACTAATGACCATGGAACCCGAAATAAACAAAAAATGGTTCACGAAAAATGCATGCATTAATAGAGCATTCTGCCGAAGGCTACCGTCCATGACTGTTAATACCAGTCTTATAAAAAAAATGTAACATAGAATGCGGTGGGATTTTCTTTATTCTCTGTTAATAGTGGAAAAAAACGAAAAGCCTTAATTTTTAAATCTATAAAAAGATTTTTCCTTTCATTGTAGGAAAAAGGTATTTATGAGAAGAGCAAATTATTAAAAAACTACGAAAATTAAAGAAATATGTACATATGTATCTTCAAAAGATTTTTCAAAATTACAAATATAAATAAATACATAATTTAAAAGTAAAAAATGTATAGGTTTAAAATAATACAAAATAATAAAAGCAATAATATAGAATATACATATATACATATCTATATATTCAAAAAAATATAGGTGTGTATCTCAAACTATCCGCTATTTTTTCCTTTTTATCTCACTGTCAACCGCAGCGCTGAGTGACAAACAAACAACATTCACTAAAAATAGCAACGCAATGTACGCCTGGCACCTGAAATGCGTCTCCCACTTTGCACTGATTTTGTACTGAGTGGCAACACTGAAAGTACGATAATAGAGCGTGTAAGAGAAGTAGCAACAATTCGCACAGATCGCGCGACTGATATAGCATGTAGCAACAGCAGCACAGGGCAGCAGCATCAACAGCAGGAGCACCATGCAGCGCTTGAAACGAATGTTTTTGTCTCAATAGCAAACAACAACAAATACAACAACAACAACAACAGTAACACAGCGATTACAACCATAATAACTACAATCTCACAAAGGCATTCAGAAACGTTTCAAGGGTAGCTTGTGCTTAGAAGGAGTTCGCTCCAAAAATAGTTCGCTCCTTTCATCGTAAAAGAATTTCATAAAAGCAAAATTTATGGTTCAATTTTTAAATAAACATTTTTTTAAAGAGAGAGAGCCGAAAAGAATGATGTCAATGATGACAAATTTTAAAGCAAAAAGCATAATAAAAAAGATTGCAGGGAAAAATTTAGAAATTTTTATTTGAAAGGAAAGAACCTCCCACATAACAAAAGCTATAAATAAAAAGGTAAAAGCTATAATCCATGAATAACTTTATTATTAAATTAAAAACATAACCAAAGAATAAGGAATATAAAGTACAAGAGAAAAGATGCAATAAATGGTAGAATAATACTCGCAAAGATTGAGAGTTTTTCCGTGTTTTTTTTTAAATATTCAAAAGTCTTTGCTTCTCTATTATTCGTATTATGCTTCTAGTTTTCGCCTTCTCTATCTTTACTATTTTACAAAATGGTTGTTTTAATCAAATGGTTCTTAAAATTGCTACTTTGTTCGGTATGATTGATACTTAATATACCCTATATATAGTCTTATGATTACATAACAGGTATGATCATCTCAGAAAAGTACAGAATACGAGGCGTGTGCAATAATTAATGACTCGACCTGCCAACACTTGGAATGTGGGACTGGGAGGGACAGCAGGTGAAAATATAATACGTGTTCAGTACGAGTTGAAGTTCGCTAGATTAATTTTATTGTCCATAAGGATTTTTTCGGGAAAGAATTTTTCTTCTAGTCGGTTATAGCCATTTGCATATTTCCGAGTGCCCCAAAAAGTCGCCTCTTTAAGTGATTTTCCAAGCTCAGTAAAGGGGAAAAGTCGTAAGGACTTCAGTGTAAGCGAATAATGAGGTTGAGGAGCCGTGAGATTGAGGAGCTAGTCAAATTGCTTTGTAAATTTGTAAATTTCGTAAATTGATTTGTCAGTTTTTACAACAAACTGACATATTTAAAATGAGCTAGTTCTATTTAGACCAATATAAATTGGTCATATTGGTAAAATTGGTGGCAATTGGTCATAAAACCAAATAAAATATGAGTGCATTTTTCTAATTTATAGTATTTTCTATCGATTATATGTACATATGTTTAGTACATATTTGCCACCTTCCAACCAAATGAAGGAAGTAATCAACCAGATTTTTGTAGAATGTAGAAATGGATTGATGTTTAGAGACATTACTATTCGTTTGTATAGTAATGTTGATTAAGAATAATCTATGATCTGAATTAAATACCTTCACCTTTGATTGTAGGGTATACCGGAGATAGCAATTAACACCAGCGAAAATAACATAATTTTTCTTAGTTTAATTTTAGAAAAAATATGCAACGCGACATGTCTCATTGGAGTGCTGAGGAAAGGGGGGGATAGATAGAATGTCATGAGGAGACTATTTTAGATACTTTTGCAAGATTTAATATGAGTAGATATAAAATTATGTGTAAAATGGAGTTTCGTTTCGTTATTTTAAAAATGTTAGATCTATTCAAATCTATTAAAATTATTATTATTATTGTCTCTTATACATTATGCAATATGTTACGTATTTATACGAAAATACCTCAATAATAATTAACCCAATTCTTCGAAATGATGAAACGTTGAACTGATGTCTATTAGAACATTAAAACTGGTCGTTCGTAAAGACTTAATGAAAACTTGTCGTCTAAGTCGTCATACGAAAAGAGTTCTGTAGAATCTGCATTATAATTTTTTTGCACCGCGCAGTCTAGACTCGTTTCATTAAAAAGGATTAAGCAACGTTATTCGAAGTTGGCACTGGCACGAAATCATGCTGATGCAAAATAAGTATGCAAAAAACGAAAACGAACAAAGAATTGTTTGCTCAGGCTTTTTCAAACTATTTCAGGTTGGTTTTTTTGTTATATTCGGCCAAAAGTTAAAAACAGCTTCAAACTAACAAGAAAAAAAAATCCATTTCTAGAGGATAAACGTGCTTGAAGAACCGTCCGGCCGATTACGGACTAGCGCAGGATAATGTTGCCGTCGCCGTTGTTGTCGTCGTCCTACATTCAGAATTTTTTATTCATTGAGGAAACGAGCAACGGACGTGCCAAAGTGTAGCAACCAGCGACTTCTACATACTTTTGATTCTGCCACTCATAGAAAGAGAATAATAAAGAAGCAGAGGAAGCCGAGACCGTAGAGAGAGGACAGAGGCACTAGCATTCCAGGAAGTCAAATGTCAATGTACAAAGATTATCGCAAAAATTCTATTCAAAAGTGACATCGTTAAACACTGAGTTGGTGCGAGGAAAGACAGTCACTCGATAGATTCTATCTCAATTTCAAGTTGAAGACTTTATTCTAGAAAACTTTTCCGAGTTCAGTTTGAATTTTGATGAGGAAAAGCATTGAAAGATTGCAACAGAACAGAAGTTCTTACTAAAGAAGTTTTTGAGTTCAGCTAAGGTTACTTAGGGTTAAATTTAGTAGGAAGATCGCAAAAATCAAAAAGACTTCAGGAATTCTTTATAGAGAATCTGAATAATTTAGAGAGACAATTATGCAGCGTGATAAGTTTTAAACTAGGTTTAAACAGACTATACCGACTAATATAGTCGACTATAACACTAGTCTATATAGTGTTAACAGACTATAACAGACTATACAGACTAATAGTTTTAAACAGACTATACCGAGTAGAAAAAGGACTATAAGGGACCAATTATACTATACGCGTTTGAAACGTTTCGAAAAGTGCGGCTTTCTTTCTGCTTTAAAGGGTCCTCCTAGTTTTGTAGGCCTGTGTTATTAAGAGAAATAAAGTTGAATTTCAATAAGAGGTTCAGGACGGAAGGTAACAATTATTGAAAGTTCCTAAAAATCTATAAGGAAAATTAATAAATTAGCGATAATTATCGTCAAATGGAATTATGGTAGATAAGATTAATTTTTTAATTTTTTTAATACTGAGAGTACTAAAAATTAATTAGTTTGCAAACCTATTAGAACAAAGAAATAAGCTAGCGTATGATCATTGATAAGCGATGGAACACGGCCAATGAAATTAGATAAGATCAATTTTTTCAATAAGTAAATAGTTATTGAGAGTACTAAAAATTAAATTAGTTGCAAATCGACTAGAAATAAGGCAGTAAATTACCATTGATCAGGATTAAATCTCTTGGCCAATAAAATCAGGTAATTTTTCATGACGGAATTTATATCTTATTAACCAATGAAAGTACTAAAAATAAATTTGTATACGTAGGTATATATAATATTTTTAATTTGTTTAGGAAATTATTATGAGATTTGTAAAACTTATAATACAATATAATTTATTATTTTTTACAAAAAATATACTCGTATATATTAATTATTTCTTTTATTGTATATATTTGTTTCATTTCATTTAATTGAATATTAAATTAATTTAGTCAGTCAGTCAGTCTCATTATACAATGTGATTAATGTGATATTCCACAAAATGGAAATAAATTGTTTTTTTTATTTGCTTCTGATAGTATGTATTTTTTTTTTCGTTGTATATGCTTATCGTTCATTGTATTTGTAGAGCACATGAAAAGTTATCGCTTTTAATTTATTTTAAATGCTGATGTCAATTTTTTCAAATTAATTTTTGCTCCAATTAAATATTTTAATTTTTTTTTCTCAGAAACAGAATGAAGAAATGTGTATTACAGTCGCATACACTCGAACATTCCAATCATACTGTGTTTATGGTATATGCATCGGTTGTAGAGGATACATATTTACGTGGATGTACGTTTGAGCTGGTGCTGAGAGTATAAAATTTCTTGCTTATTAACGAAAAAAATGCATTATCTGCAGAAAAATTAAGAATAAAGAGAATAAAAGGAATTTCATGAAGGGATAAGTTTAAATTCCACAGAGAAAGAAGAAGAAGAAAAAGAAGGTGGGGCAAGTGGTTTATGTAGAAAGAATGAGATTAACGATTAACAAAGTTATTCTATTTGATAATAAGATAACATGTAATAGACCCAAAATAAAAATGTATTTAAAAGAAATTGTTTAAAATATTTTGCTTACAGTGGCAAAAGGTTATAATATCAAATTCCTAATATTATTATTTATCATGAAACAATACTAGTAAGTATTTCTTTAAATGGGCAGAGAACTAACAGTGTCAGTCTAACTGTGACTAACAGAGCGGTACAGAGTCAGATAAGCAGACTGTTAGCAGCCGATTAACCGTATAAATAAAAAATAATTGGACCAAGTGTAAGTTTCTACTTCAATTCACTGCTAGTTGTCTACTTCTTGCCTCTTTATAGCTCTGTGCGTCCCTGTTAATCTTCTTTGATCACTAAAGAAACAGTTACTATGCAGGATCGAAGAATAGAAAGAAATACAAATAAAAAACAATCACGAAAATAAACTAAAAGGTGATTATGTTGAAAAAAGTATAAACAAACTGTAATCAAGAAGTTTAAAAAGAAGAGCCATCAACCATCACCGGCACTTTATCAATAATAAATCGCTTTCTAATGACAGATTTTTGAGGCTTTAAAATAACCTACACACATTGCTCGAATAACACGGTAGCTTCGAGAAAATCGTGCAAAACAAAACCGTGCTAATACAGAGTTTATACAAAATAGAAGGATATGTTCAAAGAAACTGTAAACCGTGTAAATCGATCCAAAGACCATAAAGAAAAGTCGAAGATACGGTTCATTAGAACCGCATGAAACGAGTTAAGGTTTAAAGAAAAGAGGGGATTGCTTTAGACAATTTAATGTTAAATACTACCACGAAGATGACAAATTAATGTTAAGTACTATTTCAATTAATTTTTGAAAATGAAAAACGTAAACATTAATTAACCCTGAATATGCGTTTTGAAAATGATTTCAAAGAAGATGCTTTAGTAAACTTTTAATTAAGCTTTTAAAAGAGTGCGTTCATTAATATGATGCAAAACAATCAAAATAAAGTCCAAACAAAATTTTGTTGCTTTTCTCGTAAAAAGCGTGTCAAACCGAAGCCGTGTAAATTGAGCACCGTACAAACGGAGGGATGAATGTATATAAGGCAAATCGTTGCAAAACCGCAATGAAATCGTATACACCGTTGTATACTTCTGTCACTTTTCTTCAACTTGGTTTAGTATATACATATGTATGTACATACAGCTCCTTCTGAAGTAAACTGTTTGCAACTTTTAAAAGCTTGTGTTACACACGAAAGTTCAAAGAACATAATGCCGAAAACCGCATACAATTTGGGCATCTCATTTTCAAGTTATTCTATTAGCGTTACATTGAAATGCGTGCAGTGACGAAATATAGCAAATTAAAATAGCGTATGTTCGGTCAAAAAATATTTAAAACACAATGCTGAAAACCGCATTCAAAAAGGTACAGCGTTTCTTCAAATTCATCGCTTCAAAAAAGCAAAGAAATAAATAAACAAACATACGCTTCCAGTCGATTTTTTTATGAGTGTAGCCATTTTACAGCTGGAAACATGCGATTGAATATTATCAAGCTCTGCCAACACTCGTAGGTGTTTATACGAGTACATACTATCTCATTATCATTGACCGTGAAATGATACCGTATGGTGAAATGATTGCCGATTGCTAGCAATTTTTTGTGCCACTTTAGCTACTCGTATCATAGCCCAATTTGATAACATTATCTACGCTGTCACAATAAAATACAATCATAAAAGAGTGTTTTATTTGCTATCGTGTTAAAATAAAAATTGCCTAAAGCCGAATATTTTTAAATATTATGTATATTGTATTGTTGGTATTGTTTGGAAAAATAATGCGCTACGACTTTATGGTCTATTGTGCCCTCTTCATTGTGGCCTGCTTAACAGAGAATACGCTGTTAATGCACCAACATTATGTCTTATAGAATTCTCATAATTTCAAGCGAGTTTAGAGTCTTAAGCTCCGCTTAAGGATGCGGGCCCTCTAAAGTCTTTCACTTCTGCAATTACAGAAGCTGCAAACTGGTGTTGCCTCTATCAATAGGTTCTATAAGCATAGATTCTATGAGCAATAGCTTAATGTGACCCCTAAGTTTACAAATGTATTGTGAAAAACCATAATTAAAGCCCTACAGACTAAATTGCTCAGCTTCTCATAGATGTGAAGATGTTCAAATTTGCAATGAATCCAAAATCTCTATATTATATGCGTAAGTCTAAAGATTCTAAATGCACTCACTAAGGAGTACAAAAACAAAGAAACGACTGTGACTAACAGACAAAGAACTATATCAGCGAAGCCATACCGACAAAGAGATAAAGTAGACAGTAAGACAAACACAGAAAACAAACAGGTAGACACACTCGAAGGCAAATAGTTTCGAAAAGACAACGAACGAAATCGAGTCATAATATTTATTAGCGGCTCCTTTAGCATTATTATGAAGTGCTAATGAATATGCAAATTATGCTTATTAGCATAATTAGTAAATAAGATCTTAGTTAGTTGTAAACGCCTCATGGTTTCATGGTTATGCTCATTGCCAAGTATCATGATCAATCAAAACACTGGCGCTGTACTGATAATTCATGCTTACATACATCCTTAATTAGAATATTCTTTAATCGGTGCTTGTGGGATCGCCGTTAGTTATGAGAATCTTATCGGGGTCGATCAAGCGATCAATGTTGGTTTTGATATTGTCAGTAAGTTTCGTATATAACAGAGGAGTTATTTATGATGCTATAATAATTATCTAAATGTGTATAGAGCGTTTTGGAAAGTTTATAATTATTTGCGTTATTGACGGTGAAACTGATTGAAAAACTGACTGCATCACGTAATTAATTTTTGCGAAAAGTTTTTGCTAAAAATGTTAACTTTGTAATATCTTAGAAGCAAGCTTGTCAGCAACAAAATTAATATCTCTTTGAATGAAGAAAATGTTTGAGAGAAAGTTCGTTAAGAAGAACAAAAAACCTCTTTGTTCGAGGATAACGTTTGAAACGTTTGGTGAGAAAAAAAAAATATATCTTTATTTGAGGAGAAGGATTGAGAAAGAAAATCCTTTCCAGAAACATAAATAAGTCTTTATTGGAGGAAAAAGTTTTATTTAAACGAAAGTTCGTGCGAAGAGCCTTGTTGTTAGTGGAAAACGTTTGAAATAAAGTTTGTTTGTTTGAAAGACTTGAGAAAGGTGTCAAATCTCTTGCTATCTCTTCTAACTCTTTGTTTGCAGAAAATGTTAAGAAGTAAATCGGTCTAAGGAGCCAAAAACAAAATCTTTGTTTCAACAAAAGGTTAAAAAAAATGTTGGTCCAATAAAGCAGATACGTATTTGCTTGAGGAAAAGGTTTAAAAGAAAATTCACCGAAGGGACCAAATATTCAGAAAAAAAAAGCTTAAGCTTTGAGAGAGAGTAATTGAGGATAATTTATGAGCCTTAAATTGAAAAGAGTTTTAAGAATAAAATGTTGTAAAGTGAGGGAAAAATGGTTATGGTGTTGTACAACGAAGCCTTTTTAACTATAAAATTTCTTAATTATATAAAGAAACCGTACGATATATTCAAAATTCGTTTAGTCTTTTTTTTTTTTACATTCAAAGGAGTACACTTTTCGAAATCTCAAAGTATTATTCTCTTATTGATTCATTGAAATTGATTCATTATTCATTAAATTTGCATTTTTAAATTTGAATGAAGCGATTTCGATTACAGAAACCACATTTCATTTAAAATTCTTTTTTTCTTTTACTTCTTTAACACAAATCAATTAACAGAGTATTAAACAAGATAGTATTTAATGTCGTTTATGACACTTATACGACACATAATGACAAAATTACTGCAGTTCGCTGTTGCTGAACTGCATTCGCTTTCATTACGTATAAGTAAGAGATAAAAAATTCAAATCGAATGACGTCGAATGAATACTAAAAGGCTTAATTATTGTACGAATGCAAAAAAAGGAGAAAAGAAAGCGGACAACAAAAAAAGAAAGAGACAGTAGTGTGGATTCTTAGTGTCAGTAGTTAGATCAGTTTATGACAACTACTAGTAGTAGAAATGAAAAGGCATACCGTACGTAACATCATGTTACACGTGACGCATTTGAATGAGTTTGTAAAAATACAACAACAACAACAACAACACCACTAACAGCAATAATAATAAATAAACTGACATCTTGTTGTAAATATTTTTGACATTGAAACTTTTCTGTAGTAGGATGATAGTATTCGGTATTTGAGTCCGAGGTAATTGATGCCTGAAAAAGAGGCATCAAGCCTCCTCTTCTTGTCATCACTTCGGCAACCTTTTTGAAAGTAAGATTTTGCTTTGTTTTCGACCGTACGGTACGGCGCCTTTGTTCAGCCGGCTGACTTGGTTTTGTCGGTGTTATGTCGTTTGGTCTGGGCGACTTCGTTTTGTCTGGGCGACTACGAGTCAGGGATACAAACTTAACTAATACTGTTTTTAATAGATACTGTTTTTAAGAGTCATGGAAATTGCAAGTGAGGGACGACTAATTGGTACCTTGGTATTTTCCATTAATCTTTTTATTTTTATTTAAGGATGATAAATTAAGAAAGGAAAATAACTTCAGTTCAAGGACCTCAAAAAATTCATAGCAATTCAGGAAACTCCTTATATACATACATATGTACATACACACATAGCCACATACATATGATATCGTATGTATATAATTTACAGAATTTATACAGATTCAATAGAGTCTATAGACTTATAACTTTTCTTATTGTTATTTTTATCTTCTTTTTCGTCTTCGTCGTCTTTATCTTGTTTTGCTTTTAGAAAGGCCTCAGATTTTCTCATGTTACGGCTAAGATGACAGGTTAAGAAACCTATTTAAATTTCATTGAAATTTATCCGGAAACTATTCAATGCCTCAAATGCTTTGTAACATTACGCAAAATCAACACAATTTAAATAAAATACTTGTATAACAGTAATAGTAGCATAATGTCGTAGCTTTAGCAGATAGTCTCGTAGAGTAATGCGTCTGTTCACAGTTCACAGAAGCTTCTCAAACTGATTTATACCGCATTGCAGTGAAGTAAAGCAAGCATGACAATTTCCGTGGTTTAAAATTTCATTAGTTGTTCTTCTAAGATAAAGCCGTGCCAATATCGCTATTTTCTTGAAGATTTTTCGTAGATGCTTTACTAACATATTTTTTTATTTTTATTAAAAAAACGTCTTTTATATCGCTTCAGCTAAGCATAACTTAGCCAGAGATTAATTTACAGTCTGTCAAAGCATTTGTCATATTTTCTTTAGAGATTACATTTTTCTTTCTTGTCTTTTTAATTTCCTTTTTTTAAAGATTTGCATTCTCAATAATCTCTGAAGCAAACAAAGCAAACGCTTTTTTAATAACCTTCGTCTTGAGTTTTCTTTTAGAAAGTCATAAAAACGGAATTATTTTCTGGTATTTTATGTTATAAAGAATCTGATGATAGTCGTACATTCACGAAGTGCTTGTAGAGCTTTGAGATTATTTGCTCTTCAGTGATCTACAGAGTAGAGCATTTATTTACTTGACTGTAAATATTTTTTTCCTCTGTGTGAAATCATATCGCACGAGAAATATTTGGCTCTCATCTTTTTGCTGAAAGTTTTACAATTTATTCTCTTTCCTTGTTCCTATGCTTAATACTTTTAAATTTTTATTTTTAAATTGTACATTTTTTGTGGATTTCAACATTCAGCAACCAGAACAACAACACATTTTCTAACAGCTGCACACTCCAGCTTGTACAGTATTTTTCATCATACGAAATCAAACCTAAAGGAAAATGTTAGTAGTGTTTACTAATGACTGCAAATTATTTATGTAACTCTATTATATTATATTTATATGTTTATATTACACAAAAAAGCTTTACTTTAATAATTTTTAAATTATCTAAAATTTTTAATATTTGTCATTATGAGATACCAGCAAAAAACTGTTTTTTTTACGTTCTTGGTACAGATTTGTCAAAAACAAATTGCAGCATTTAAACGGCATGTTTCTGACCCACGCTGAAACACGAACGCTATTGAAACTAAACTATGCAGCCAACTGTTTTTCTGTCAATGATGTTTATGATACTAAATGTCAAAGTTTTAGAAAATCATATGGAAGCATACGGCATTTTCGGTCAATTTTTAGGGCTCTCTTTGTATGAGATATCTATGAGACTTCTATAGACTATGTTGGACAATTAATTTCAGCTGGAATAATTAGAAACTAGTTGGTTATTTAGACCCGTGTACTTAGGCTACTTCTAAACAAGAATATTGAAAAAAAAGTTCAAAGAAAAATACATACAGAACATAAGAAGTTACGAGTAAGAATTTTATAACATTCTTTTACTAATCGTATTCTTATGAGTGTAGCAACGAACACGAGCCAGAAGGTGGAGCATTAAAGTTGAAGATCCTCTTATTTCACTGAAAAACTTTAGCTTCAATGTGGACCCAACCCAAGTTGAAGAAGAACCCGTTCCACAACGACCACAACCAGTTCGAGCCTGAAATTTTTCACATGCGCAATTTTTATGGTTTATTTTGTAACGTAAATCACGTTTTATGCTATACGATGTTATGTGAGGCCAAATTAAAGGGTAACCATAAAGAGTATTGTATAAAGGAATTTTGTAGAAAATTGTATAAACGCTGTTAATATATAAGAGAGAAGAAGAAAAAGGAAGGTTCGGAATACAATTCTGATAAATATGTCGTATAATATATTCTTATACTCTGTATAAGTATATCAGTATATCAATTCCTTAATTTGCTTAAGGTCACTAAATTTGAAAATAATTTATAAATTTAGAAAAAGAAGCAGGATTTTGAATACAAGTGATAAAAGCATGGAATTCTTTATTTTTCTAAAAAACTATATCACAAATATTAAAAGGATTCTCTACTGGTTAATAAAGCATTAACAAAAATGAAAGCAATGCCGAAAAAATATTCGGTGCGCATAAACAAAAAAGGGTTTGTTTCCATAAAAAAAAATAAACAAAAAATTAAGAAAAATATTTATTCACAGTAAAGTGGATTGATTAAAAAGAAAACAACAAAAATGCTGAGAAGCGACAGTCCAGAAAATTTTCTCTTCTTTTGTTTAAGTTACTTCAAGCATTGCTTAAGCATTCCACCAACAAAATCTTTTGAAAAGACAGAAAAAAAAAGGAACCAACAACCAACCTTTTGAAGATGCATAAAATGTTATGTATCTTCAAATGCGAGACGAGACAATTGGATGCAGGTAAAACACACATTATCACTACCATTCGTACAACGCCTAGAGTTTACGAGCCATCCATAGCCAGGCTCTAGAGCGTTTAGGCAAGCGAAGAAACTGTCGAGAGGAATAATTTGTCTTGAATTCCATTAATTTTATTCACATCAACAAGTTTTTTCCAATAATTATGATCTTTATATTTATGACCTTTATGATCTTCTCGGTTTTTTGTTACCAAGTTGAATTTTTAAATTGATTATTTTGTATATATAAATACAGATATGTACATATTGTATACATATATATGTTACATATATATATATTTTTTTTCAATAATTTTATTTGAACAATTGAAAGAAAAAAATAACAAAATTCAATTTAATACAGTTATTAAAAAATAAAGGAAGGAAATGGTTTGATTGCATTAACACCAGCCTCACTTTTGTGATTGTGCTTGATTGTTAGTGTTGTTGTTGCTGTCACAATATTTACTATCTACTCAACCATTTAAAAAACCAAACAACAATGAAAAAACGTTCAGAGTACACTGTTGATAAATCTGGAGGCCACTGAAAGGCACTGCGAGCGTAGCAACAAAGCGAAAAAAGAAACTCCAAAACCAAATAATGACGAGAAGCAGTTAAATGCAACAACAACAACTACCAGAACTACTAGAGAGAAAAATAGGCCTATAGCCATCAAAGAGAGATCAGTCAGTTACGTGAATGGAAAAAAAACCGCGTATGGAAATGAAGGATGGAAATTAACCGACGAGAGAAAATAAATAAAAGGTGAGAAAGGAATGAGTACAGGATAAGGATAAGGAATAAGAAAAAGTTAAAAATTTAATTGGAAAAAAAATTTCAGCAAAAAGTATTTAATAAAAGTATTTAATGGGGGTTGGTAACGAAATCCCGAAAGACAAAATCCTGAATGACAAAATCCCGAACGACAAAATCCCGAACGACAAAATCCCGAAATGACAAAATCCCGAAACGACAAAATCCCGAAATAACAAAATCCCGAAATTACAAAACTAGTTTTTCGGTATTCTCCATCTTCTTGAACAATTTAAAACCACTAGCAAACAATTCCAAGAAAGTAATAAAAAATTACTCTGATTTTACTTCTCTAAAATTATTATTAAAAAAGGAAAAAAAACATTATTAAAAAAATTTTAGCAAAGCCCTCTCGGAGGCTCTGAGGTGAGGTGATGTGAGGTTTTTTGCATACAGGTTTTTCCGCGTATTTGCAGCCTTCGGCTGCGGCAGGGATCATAACCCTCAATCAGCAGAATCCTCACGGTCATGTGAAGTTTTTTGCATACAATTTTTTTCGCGTATTGGCGGCCTTCGGCCGCGGCAGGGATCATAACCCTCAATCAGCAGAATCCTCACGGTCATGTGAAGTTTTTTGCATTCAGGTTTTTTCGCGTATTAGCGGCCTTCGGCCGCGGCAGGGATCATAACCCTCAATCAGCAGAATCCTCACGGTCATGTGAAGTTTTTGCATACAGGTTTTTCCGCGTATTGGCGGCCTTCGGCCGCGGCAGGGATCATAACCCTCAATCAGCAGAATCCTCACGGTCATGTGAAGTTTTTTGCATTCAGGTTTTTTCGCGTATTAGCGGCCTTCGGCCGCGGCAGGGATCATAACCCTCAATCAGCAGAATCCTCACGGTCATGTGAAGTTTTTGCATACAGGTTTTTCCGCGTATTGGCGGCCTTCGGCCGCGGCAGGGATCATAACCCTTAATCAGCAGAATCCTCACGGTCATGTGAAGTTTTTTGCATTCAGGTTTTTTCGCGTATTAGCGGCCTTCGGCCGCGGCAGGGATCATAACCCTCAATCAGCAGAATCCTCACGGTCATGTGAAGTTTTTGCATACAGGTTTTTCCGCGTATTTTTAATACGGGATCATAACCCTCAATCAGTAGAATCCTCACGGTCATGTGAAGTTTTTTGCATATTGTAGACTATAACCTTCAGACAACAAAATTCTCTCGATATTACAACTTTGCTTTTCTGCCATTGTAAAGAAAGGCAAGTAGGCGCGTACTTCGCTTCGGAAAAAATTTTGACTTAAACGTCATTTCTTCATTAATTTAAATTTTATTTTGTGATTTTCGGGATTTCTCATTTCGGTATTAAAAATTTTTCGGGATTTTGTCGTTTCGGGATTTTGTCGCATCGGGATTTTGTCGTTTCGGGATTTTAAAATTTTTCGGGATTTTGTCGTTTTGGGATTTTGTAATTCGGGATTTTGACTGTCTCCCATTTAATGGATATGGATATTTATTTTTTATTTTTTTTTGGAAAAATAGAGAATCTCATATTTTCATTCCTAATAATCGTATGATATATTCTACGCGGTTTATACAGAAATGCAATATCAGTATACAATTTTTCTCAGATCTTTTGAGAAGATTTTGGAAATTTCATCATGAAGTATGATATATTCATCAATTATGATGAGGTCTAAAATGAGGCCGAACCAGGTCTTATAGTAAGGGGTACAGGTATATTTTTAACCTTTTTAATTTTTGTTTGATATTTTATTGGCATATGTTAAAGTATAGAGTAACCATTCTTACTCTATGGTTAAAGCTATTACTATGTAACCATAATACTAAAAAATAAAAATGAATTTAGGAAAACGATTTTTATGGGCTTCTCGTTTTAAAATATTGAATTTCTTACTGAAGACAATTTCAACATTTTACAAGCTAATAATGGAAATGATTTGGTACGAATCATTGTGTCCTTATTAATGTATAGGCACTCGTTCTTTCAACAAGAGGTGCTATTTAAAAGTACATAACTTAAAAACGCAATATTTTTGTAAAAAGTGATGATACTTTTATTGTGATCCAACGTACAGACCAATGAGATTAGTAATGGGTAATAATGGGTATGCAAGTCATAAAACAATATATGCAAAATTTCACCTCTGTTCGTCTTACAAATCATTCCTTCGAAGAAATTTTTCATCATTTCATTTCGTATAATTTCGACTGTATTTTGAAAATAACAGTTCTGTTTAATCTTTGGTCCGATCTTTAATAGCATCAGAAGGGCACCACTACTAAAATTTAAGAATTTGGATATTTTTGAAGATAGTAGTTCAATTCAACCGTTTGTAGATTAAGGACCTTTTAAAAAAATTTAGAAAATAAATAATAATTCAAAAGTCATTGCAGTACCAGAGTAAATTGAAGTATTCTTCATAACAGTGTCGGCGACTGTTAAACTAATTGAAGACTTTTTTTTCAATTGTTTTTTTTTGTTTTTACAAAATTTCATTAATTAACTTTTGAGCATTCAAGAATACGAGTGAGTATACTATATATACATCATACTCGTCTAAACAAAAGTCATATTAATTTGGCGATGATCTCATTCTTGGTAGAATTTTAATCTAATGATATTTGTAATTTATGATGAATGACAAAAGAGGAAATATGACTTCTTTTGTCTTAAAAAATTTACTTGTTAAAATAATTTAATGACAAGAAGAAAGTAACTAAAATGAAAACTGTACCAACAGCAACAACGATACCATCTGTGCCGACAACAACAACAGTTAAAAACAACAAAACTGTTGTTTTGGTTAAAGCATTGAAGCACTGAAAACTTCACAAAAAGAAATGCTTAATTTAAGAGCAAGTACAATTTTTCGATCGTGGTAAAGTCACAGAATCTTATGATAAATTATTTAATATGTGCATGCATGTTGAAGAAATAAAAAATGGTATCTTATATTGTCGTTGTCGTTGTCGTTGCTGTCGTTATTGTCTTATTGTTGTTTTTCTGTTTTCTGCTAACCCTTTTCTTGTATTTGTTATTGTTTTCGTTCATTCGTTATTGTTATAATTTTTATGGAATATAATGATACTTTATTAGACGGCGATGCCGTGTAAGTGATGTGCGCCGTGCTGGGATGTGCCGTGATGTGATGTGCATAAATAATTTCCTTTTACATGGAGAGAATTTTTCCGTTTTCTTAAATCAAGAGAACATCACCCAAATTTTGGACTTCAAAAAGGCTTGTTTTGATTTTAGACCAAAGTTAAATAATTTTGTGAAAAATTGAAGCATTTGAAAACGACGAAGTTTGCCTGCCAGAATAAATTCGGCAATAACTCGTTGGTAAAAAGTTCGTTTTTTATTATATTTTTAGGCTTTTTGGGCTGTAGTTCTTTAAAAAAGCAGTGGGTCATGCCTTCCTCGATCACTCTAGACATCTACTTAATCCTTCGACGACCTAATTTCTATTATATTGCAAGGTTCTTTGTATGTTCCGTGCTAAAAAAAGAGGAGAATTCCTTTTTGGCTCACGATGGACCCAAATGATTCAAAAGTACTCCACCCTGTCGCATTTAATTGCCCAATATTTTGCGTTAGAAAGGCGACTATGGCGACTATGATAATTTGTCATGTTTCTATCACTATCATTTCAATACAACAAAGTTTTCACTGTAGTAGCTTTTTATTGTATATGGCTGCGAAGACCTAATCGTACAACGTGCGCCGAACCACGCAGTTTAGAAACTCTGTAGACATAAGGATTAATTTGGGAAATTTTTCTTGCGGAAACATTTTTTTTCTTTTTGCAGAAAATTATTTTTCTGCAGTGTATAAGCTTCAAGAGGAATAACGGTTAGTTATTTCTGTTTTAATAATTTTATTGAATTAAATTGAAGTTGAACAAATGAACGAATGAGAGAATTATTTGAGGCACCGGAAATGCAACCACTTTGCGATAGTGTGTAGACTTTCATCAACGGAAATAACCACATTTTAAACTTAAAATAATTAGTTAAGCTTTTCGGGTTTGTCTGAAAAAATTATATGCTGAAAAATTGTACTGCAAATTATACTGATAATTCCAGGAATGGAAACTGAACATTAATTACATATTGTTTAAAAGTCAACAAATTTAATACAACAATTTTTTTTTATTTCTTTATTAATTTCTTCACTTTAATGCATTCCTATTTCCATTTAATGAGAGAAAAAACAAAAACAACAATATTGTCCATGACAATTGAAAAGACGGAGAAAGTAACAAGTAAAAAATAGACTTCTTCCCACTTTGTCAAACAGTCATTGGCCTCATTAAGGGTTCATTTAAAGCTTTAAATTAACAATAATCTTTCACAGCAATCGCATAGCGCTGCCAGATTGCAAGCTCCACTCTTCCTTCCCCTATCATAATTTATTTACTTCATGACTTCAGAAAACTTGTTAAAGTCTAATTTGAATAATGAAATTATAATGAATTGTAAAAAGACATGAAAGAGGTAGTTTTGGAAAAGAGAAGAGTTTTTGTTGGAAATTAAATAATTAACATAAGCCACTACGGACGAGTTAATTCTCTCTTTCTCTCTACTTGTTTTCGATTTTGACCCGAAAATTGCCGTTGTCCTTAATCTGTCCTTCATAATCTCTTAATAAGAATTAAACTAAATTGATTTATTTAATAATATATAAAACTAATAAGGATGTTTCTTGAGAAATACGTATGTAGTGGTACATGCAAAAATAATAATTTTTTTAAACTCAAAATAATAAATAGATCATTACAAACGAAAATTTATATAAAACAAATAAATTAATTTAGAATAAGAAGGAAGACGCGAATACATTAGAAGTTACTTGATTAATTAATTAACTATAGAATTCTAAAAAATCGTCTCACTTTAAAGAAATTTAATCGAATTATTTTCAATCGCTTTACAAGTTTCGAGTTTGGTTTGAAGAGAAACCGGTTTCGGCAATGTAGGTACCGTGTTTTTTTTGTACTGTTTTGAGGATTTGTAACTTTTCTGCTTATTAAATAGAATGTTAACAACATTTTCTTAATCCTCTTAAGCCTTTGTCGGCGGCTGACCTACTTTTTCTATCTCTTTCGCTAATATGTTCCCCCACCTCAAGAGCCTCTTCTTTTTTAACAACAACAAAAACAGAAACAAGAAAGAACATGAACAATAATTTTATTCTTAGCTTGTTTGAATAGAATTTGCTCTCAAAGTTCTTAACGAACAAGAAGTTTTTGACGCCGCCACAAGAACGCACAAGAGCAAGCAGCAGCGTAAGTAAACAATCTTTTTCATTACTAATAAGTAAATTTTCACCAGAAATATTGCATGATGAAAGATGAGGCGCGTGTTAGGTTAAGGGGGTTATTCCTGAACGCCCGGGCCTTTAACTCCCATGAATTCTTCTCAATTATGCTTTGTTCATTTTCGGGTGTTTGCTGGTAAACAACAACAACAATGGAAAATAACAAAGCAAAATCGAGAAGAATTCATGGGAGTTAAAGGCCCGGGCGTTCAGGAATAACCCCCTAAATTAAACACACTATTTTTAAGTGTATGGCGTTAATAGCGTTCAACGGTTGGTGATTGCCAATGTTTCTGAGTGTAAGCAGAAGACCAAAATTTTCCTTTTTAATGCGTATGCTAAGTTTTTTTCATTTTCCGAATCAATGACTTACAAATAGACCTAATTTCTCCTCGCAAATATAATTCGATTCTAATTCTCCGGTCTGTTTTTTAAGTAATATCGAATTCTTAGAGATTTTTCCTTTTTCTTGGAATGATTCCAAACTTTTTAATTAACGATTATTCCAAACAAAATAAAAATTTAACGGTAAAGTGAAGAAACCTTAAAAATGTTTAACCAAAAGTTTTTTTAGAATAAACGAATACCTTGAAAAAGGTAAAATTGTGCGGTTTTACGGTCTAGCATAAAAGTTCACTGCGCTAAGAAATTGTGCAAAAAAAAGGGAAGGGAAGGGTTAAAGACAACAGGTTAGAAGAGAAAAAGAATAAGAGAATATTGAAAAAGAGAATATATCGTAGAAAATAAAAGGGGAAACATTCATACGATTCATAAAATTGTAAAAGAATAGAAAATCAGTCGAAACAATAAAAATAGAAAACCTTAAGATCTTATAAATAGTGAGTCCTTCAATAGTGGGTTAATGGGTCACTGAAGTTCTGAAGGAGAACAAAAATGGGGTAAGAGGAAGCAAGAGAACTAAACAAAACGGAAGTAAAAAATAGAAATGTAGCGGTACAAAAAAGAGGCATTTTATAAGTAAAATTGTAAAGGTAACATAAAGGCTAAAGGTCGACCGACATAAGAAAAAAGTTTTTAGCAAATTGTTATCCCGTTCAATAAAAACGTCTAGAGTCTTCCGAGAGAAAATTTAAGTTTAAAGGATCGTTGATACATTCATGATCAATTACAGAAGGTTTTAAAAGACCCTTGATCTCTTCATGATCTACTCCATGATAAACTTTTCATAAGCTCTGATTGCAAAAGGTCATACAAAATCCTTAATCCATTGGTGATATATTCCAGAAGGAATATTTCATAGGGGTAAATACTTAAGTTAGAGGCCGGATTTACGTCTTACACTTTTTAATTAATGATGGGAAAAGAAGGGAATAACATGAAAGAGAAAGGTTAAGAGAATTTAGGGTACAGACAAGAAAGAGCAAAGGAGAAACTACAAAAAGCCGGTTGATGGCGCAGGGACAAATAGCTTTCGCCCACTTGGTTTTTATTATAATAAAAATTGTTGTTGTTGTTGTTGTTTTTGTTGCTGCTATCAGGAAGTTTACCTTCTTCAATTGTAATTTTGTGTAGTTGCTGCCATTTTTGTTACTCTTGTTGTTACCTTGTGTTATCGATAAACAATGGTTACTTTAATTTTTCTTTATTTTTGTTAACGAGTATCTTGTTTAGTAATAAGAAAAGCAGCAGATTAAGAAAACCGATTATTGGGAACAGGTAAAACATGATGACAGCTCAACTTATAAAATTAATTAAATCAACATTTTCTGGTTCAGCCTGTCTTTTTCTACCCTCAGCTGTTGGTCATTACGTTGTTAGGTTTTGGTTGCACATTTCGAATGATGATGATGGTTGAACTTTGTGCTTCTTCGTAAGCAATGTTTGCTCGCTTATGTTTTTTTTTGTGGGGTTTGTTGTTGTTGTTTTTGTTGTTGTGGCCTGTATCTTTTAAATGCTATGACAGAAACCAGTGTGTAGAGCTCGCAGAGTTGCTGCTATCGTTTTTGGCTATGTCTACGGCTCCGCGTCCGTCTCCGGTTTTCTTTTTTTGCTTTTTTCGAAATGACAAACGACGATGACGCACGTAACGCGCAAGTCTCTTTTCGTTAGTGTTTTTGCTGTTTCTCCCGAAGGATATTCCACGCACACATACTTTTGTTGTGGTTGTTATTGTTTTTTTCTAGAGTCAGTCGCAGTCGGTGCTTTTTTAGAGAGCTACGTAATCCTCTGCTGCTGCTGCCTTTGTTTTGTTGTTGCAGCCTTAGCCTGAAAGCCACAGATTTCGCAGTGAGAAGGATGGGAGAGTTTAGGGAGAGGGTGGAAATGGCTTGCGTTGGAAAGGACGGCATATTCATTTCCACTGTCAGGCGCTTACAAATACAAAGGAAGAAAGAAAAAGCTTTCATTTTGTGTCAATGAATGGATCGATAAAATTCGCCAAAAGCTAAAACGAAAATCTTGGAAAGTATGTATATGTATGTATAAAGCCATGATGTTTGCGATGGACGAAGGGATGGTAAGGGGAAGAGAGCTGTTGAATTGTGCGGTATGAAAAGGATTAAAAGGGAGGAGAAATTGAGAGCGTATGACAAACAAATAAGTTGTTTTTCCCTTCGTAGACTTTTCGTATGACATCAGATATTCTGAATTGTGTTGTTACGGTAACGAGTAACGAGTAACAATGAGTATTCTTGGAGTAGCAACAAACAGCAAGACGGTCAAGGAACAGCAAGGATTTTTTGGTCAATGGATAATGCTTGGTCGACCATAAACGATGCTAAGGTAAGAAATATCAACGGAAACGCCCTAAAACTCTTTAGAAGAAAATACTTTACAAGCAAGAATTACGTTGGGACATGTTTGGGATTTCACCAAGTGATTTCTTTCATCTCAAAAAAGTTCTAGAAAAATCAGACTGCAAAAGGCCGTAAAAAACAGCAAAAATCTAAACCAGTTTGTTTAGATCTAGAAAGGCTTTTAGATTTCAATATTTTAGACATTTAGCATTCTATTTTGGAATACTAACAAGTTGAAGTATCTCAAACCGTTCAAAATGAAAGAATCACTCACCTTCAGATAAAGCCTTTATTTAAATTTTTTTTTAATAACTATTAATGAATACAGCAGTTAATACGAGATCATATCTTCAATAGGAACATCAAAATCGGACTGATAGTGAATTAACACTTTTATAATACCTAAATGCTGAAGGCAACCCTTTGGTAGTCATCGCTGAAGCAAACCCTCTTCTCTTAACCCAGCTGCGTTTCCTGACTAGAAAAATTAGAAAAACTAGAGACAGAGACAGAGAAATATTTTGAAATTGGTTCGGAAATCGCTTATAATTAGAATGCAATTTAACTCTTCAATGTTTCAATACTTACTGGCATTCATTCATAATTTCTTCCTGGCTGCGAACCTGTACCGGTGCCAGTTCCTCTACATTCTCTTCATAGTTCCCGAAACATTTAGTGATCTTCTCGTCGAAGGTATTCACCAGATCTTCAAGGCTGCCGCCGAAGGTCTCGGTGAAGTTATCTACATTATCGGGACGATTATCCGCGCCTCCAGTACCACCCAATGAGAACATATCCAGGCTCAGTTCGGCCGCTAGCTGAGTATTGCAGTTGGGCGAAAGGCCGCCGCTATCAATACGGCCACCACCGCCGGTTTCGCTAACAGTATCTCCTCCTCCTCCTGTCATCAATATTCCATTCTTGCTCACGTGAGCATCACGTACTGCCTCTTCCAACAAACGCATCTTTGCTTCTTGAGCACTAGCCGTTTCCTTGAGGTTCAAGTTCAGCGTATCGTTTAAGTTGTTCTGGTGTTGCTGGTGATGGTGGTGATGGTGGTGGTGGCTGCTGATGAAGTCACAGCCACCCCACTCGTCGGACTCCTCGAAGCGAGCCAAAGGAGCCTCAAATTTAAGCTCGGCCATTTTTGAGCCGAGATCCCGCATTGCACATACAAGAACAACAATGCAAATACTCTACGGGTTGGTGGATAAGTTGGTGTGGCCGGTTGGTTGGTTGATTGATAGCTTATTTTTGGCGTTGATGGCAGGCCTTCGTCAACGTACGGGATAACAAATTTTGTAACCAAACAATTGATTTTCTCTCTCTCTCTCTTTCTCTAGAGCTGATGACCTAAAATTCTTTTGCTTTCATTCCAAATTAAAATAATCTTTATCTGCTTTCTTCTTGGATTTTTTGTTATTGTTATTTGCTGATTTCTTTAATGAAACGAACGAACGAACACACACTCACGCAAAAACAAACTCGCCCTTCTGAAACGTTCTCGTCTAGTATTTTGATCGAGCTTTTTCCACCTCTGCACTTCGGAAAAACCACCCCTTTTTTCACAATTCAATTAAATAGCTAAGAAAATGTTCAAGTATTGCCTACGCGAGCTGCCGGCACTATTGCTTATTTTTTGCTTTGCTTTAATTTTTTATAATTAATTCAAATAAATCTTTTTTTTTTTTTAATAATTTTTTTAAGCAAAATTCACTACCACAATAAATTCAAACACCCACCAACTTACGACGACCTTCCCTCACGGAGTAGCTCAATTGAACTGACAAGAAAATGTTTTTGAGTTTTCCTTTTCCATTCTGTTTTAATAGTTTCTTTGCTATCCATCATATGATTCCCTTTTCCAGTCAACTGTCAAAATGTGTTGATAGCGAAGTCACATTCTTGTGTCTCGGCTAAATCGAAAGGAGTGGTTTATACAGGTAGTCCCCGACTTACGACCGTTTGACTTACGACTATTTGCACTTACAACCATTTTTTTCCAATTTTTTTCATAGAAAAAAAATACTTATTTTTAAATACAAATAAAAATTTTCTGTAGTTTTTATTTTTATCAAAAAATAAATAAAAATATAAATAAAAATTCGTTCCATCCTTACATAAACTTCTTTACTAACTTACAATTAAAATGAACCGTATGTGAATTATTAAATTTTTTATTTTTATGTACCAAAAAGCCGCAAAAAAAGCTTGGACGGCTTGGGGGCTTAACAAGCCTTCCCAAAAACTTGTAGGTAAAAAAAGCTTGAAGGGGCTTAAAACAAGCCATCCCAAAAGCTTGTTGGTCAAAAAAGCTTGAAGGGGCTCAACAAGCCATCCCAAAAGCTTGTAGGTCAAAAAAGCTTGAAGGGACTTAAAACAATCCATTTTAAAAGCTTGTAGGTCAAAAAAGCTAGAAGGGGCTAACAAGTCATCCCAAAAGCTTGAGGAGCCCTTGAAGCCACAGGGTCCATTTTTTTCGAAAATTCCCGACATTATTTGGTCATGTTTTCCGTACAGTACAGTATTTTAGTTCAGATTTTTTGTACCACGCCATCTGTGAATGAATTGGTAAGTACTAAATGAAGCTTGAGTAGAGACAAAAATATGCGCCGAAAAAATTTCTTTTTTCTTATAGCTAAGGTCACAACCATCGTCAAGATGTTCAAGGTGTTCTCCGATTAATAAATAATTCTAGCCTGCCAGTATTCGTCAATCGTCCCAGATAAAAAGAAAACAATTTGACAGCATATATTACAGCTGATACATTTAGTTAACAACAAAGAAACTGGTGGTAAAACTTTTTGTGTTTGACGTGGAAAACTGTTCATAAGACACGAAAAATTAATTTACAACTAAAAAAAGGAGGTGTACTCTGTAGAATTTTTTGGAATTAAGGTAAAACAATGGATAAGACCACCGACGAGGATTTGTTGCATTTTAAAGATTACTCAACTGTCGATACCAGCAGTCCACCGCCTGCTCAAATCAATGTCAATTCGCCAATACACTCTCATGGCATTCCCGCCGGAGTTGGAGGTGGTAGTCGCAGTCGCGGTGATCCTCTTTCTGAACTTATCTACGATATGAGTACAGCTGCAATAAATGGTTCCATGCTAGATGCTGGAAGTGGCATAGACAGCAGCAGCGCTGGAGGTGCCGGTGGTGGTGGTGGAGATAGTTTTGATGGTGACACTGCGACATCGAAGTCAGGACTTTCATTTCTCTCCATAGAATATTATCAACAGTTTTTCAATGTTGATACGTATATGGTTTTGGAACGTATTGCCAACTCCATGATGCCGAAACGTGCAGCTGGCAACTATTTGAGATCAAACATTGACGCAAATCCCGATATGTATGGACCTTTTTGGATAACTGTGACGTTGGTGAGTGACTGGGGAGTTGTGCTGAGATGGAAGGTGGTTAAAGGTTTCGTAGTAACATCTTATATTTGCAGATTTTTTCCATTGCCATTAGCGGCAATATCGCCAATTACTTGCAACACGCCGATGATAGTTATCATTGGCATTATAACTTTCATTTGGTTTCCTATGCAGCCACGTGTATCTTTATTTACGTTTACTGCGTTCCCGTCGTGGTTTGGGCTTTGTTTTTATATAGTCTTAAACCGGTGGAGGAGAATCTGGAGTTAGAGAGCGTAATTTTTCGTATTTTAATCCGGTATGTTGAAGGTAATCGTTTCTTTTTTCAGGCCAATTTCACACCTTCCTTGCTGTCACTAATTTGCATCTATGGTTACTCTTTATCGATATACATTCCAGTATCCATCCTATGGGTTATACAGGTATTCCTTTGTCAGCCGGTATTTCATATGAGAGACACACTTTTGTATACTTTCTTCAGATTTCTTTGCTGCAATGGTTACTCGTTTTTACGGCCGCTTTCTTGTCCGGTTCTGTATTAATTTTTGTGCTGACTCCTGCGTTGCGTAATTCCAAAATCTCACTACTTCTTATTTTTGGAATTTTGGCTGTTCATTTTCTACTAGCAGCCGGTTTTATGCTATATTTCTTCCATGTACCCAGCAGTACAGTGATTTCAACAACTGAGAAAATTACGACCGCCGTCACGGTGGCCGCTTTAAAAGAACTGAAAAAAGTTACGACCGCCGCTAGTCAAGTAGTGGGCAGTATAGCGCCCTAAAAAGAATAGTTTGGGAGAAAGCGAAAGGATCGCAATATTGTAAAAAATAATCTATGATGAAATCGTAATCGTAATCGTAATCGTAGTCTTTGATGAAATCGAGTGCAATGGCGGCACTTCAGTTTTTGTTTTGCTTTTATATAATTATAATTTTTTCATGTAAGTACTTTGGTACTTTAAAAGAGTAATCTTTATTTGTGGTATTTATTTTATGACGCAAGCGTATACTATTAAATATATTGTATACATACTCTAGTTGTAAGATTTTTCAAAACTTCGGTTAATAAAGTATCGTAGAAACCCAGAAATTGGCATATACAACAATTACTTTGTATAGTAATTGTCATAATAAGGCTGTTTTACACAAAAATTCTTCCGTTCCTTTTCGTCACGTCCTTTCAAGATTATATTTTAATACGGAAGAATTGATGAATAGAATAATATTTAAACAAAGTATTTTATGTTATATTCTGTTACGTTCATTTATTGTCATTAACGTTGACATAGTCTTTGCCTAATCCTACATATATGAGTACTCGCATTCAGAAAAAGATTCATGAACAGCGGCCTGTAACCCGGTTCGTCTAGGTTTTCTGGCAATTCAAATGGACATAATTTTACCATCTAATATCCCGGCCCAATAATTTATTTTAAATTTGTATTGGGATCTGTCCTCACGTATCAGGTGAGGATTTTCCAATTGCCAACTAAGTATAAAGGTTATAATATAATATCGCTTCATAATATCCCATTAAAAAAACTTAGAATCTTCTTTAATTTTTCTTAACATTTGGCGACAAAAAGTTCCTCTTACAGCAAAGTCCCTTGGCTGTAGAGTTTGCACATGGATCGTGACCCATGTTATATGGGTGAAACCTATTACGTTAAAAATCTATCGTAATATTTTGAAACTGCAATATATGCACTGTCGATGCCTTCGCGTCTTTCTATTTCTCGAGTAGATATTGAGGGATCTTCCACTACATAATTGAGCACAATATCCTTGACACAAACCCGCCGGGGTTTACCTTCGCTTATACTACCTACTCCACGACCAGGACTCCATCCTTATAAATAGGAGTTGTGTACTCTAATAAATACCCTGAAATCAGGGTGTGCTGCTCCCCAAAAAAAAAAAACACATGTTAGCATCCTGTATTCGAGGCATACTAGTAGTATCCTTCAGCAATACCAAACAAATTGAGTAACAACTTGGACGGCACCGAACAGTCCAAACGAATATTAAATGCAATGCGATGGGAATGATTGGGGGTAATTATTATTTTTTCATGATATGGACCTTGTACACTTTCAAAATCAAGGGCTGACATCATAAATAATCAAGGAATACTGAAAATGTTTCAACTTTTTTGTTTTAGCCAGAGCAGCGCTCTTGTTGCAAAACTATCAATTACTTAAAGATTTTTTAATTAAAGTATGAGATGTTATACACTGCTGGATTTTATAGAAGTCGGAAGTTCAGAGGCCAAAGAACACATTTCAACCAAATTTGAAAATTGGTTCTCGATAGACATCGCAGAAAGTATCGCAGATGACAACTCTAACGAACAATGTGCAATGTTTACCAGTCCATAATGCTTTCCCATTACTCTGACCGGAGGAATGTAAAGAATACCACAATTAGAAATTGCGGACTTGAGGGTGCGGGAAGAAACGGGGTTCTGAAAATGAATTAAATAAAGTTACTGGCGAGCCATCATCACAAAACCGTAAACGTAAACGTAAAATTTATGTTTCTCATAATCTCTCTAAGGACGAGGAAATGTTATAATAAAACACTGCAAAAATTTTGTTCTAAATTTAAATTTTTAATTAAATTAAATTAAAATGTATTATTTAATATTTTACTTAACATGTAATAATTTTAGTAGTAATTTAGTATTTAAATAATATAGTTTAATAGTTATTTTAAAATTAGTTTAAATATTAGTTTAAATGTTAAAATAAAGTTTTTAATATCAATTAAAATTTTATTTAATGTGTATTATTTTAAGTATTAACTTACTGTTAGTATTTAGTTATATAATTAGTTTTTTTTTAGTTAGTTTTCTTTAAAATTACTTTAATTTTATTTTTTATACTTTAATTTACATACTTAATTTCAAATAAATTATAAAACAAATCAAATTAGTCAAAAATAAAAAATATAAAAACACTGTTAGTATTTAGTTATATAATTAGTTTTAGTATTAGTTTTCTTTAAAATTACTTTAATTTTATTTTTTATACTCTAGAGATAATTTACATACTTTATTTCAAATAAATTATAAAACAAATCAAATTAGTCAAAAATAAAAAATATAAAAACAGTGAAAGAAATAGAAATGAGAGCAGTGTTTCGAAAGACATTGAACCGAAAGGGTCGAAGGGTTCATGTTTCTCTTAGCCGTTTAGCACTTTATTTTTCGGTGACAAGAGAGACAAAAAGTCAAGAACTGAAGTAAGCTATTTTTAAATAATTTATTTGTCCAGTATCTGCAAGTTATCATATTGATAATAAACGAATTTTAGATAAAGCTCAATCAAGAAAAAATCCATAAAAAAAAATATCGGGTCTTATTGATAAATTTTCTTATAACGAATCCTGGCTATCCAACGAGCTCTATCTTCTATCTATAGATTCTGAATAAATGGGAAAGTCGTTACGATCTTTACGATATTGTACAGTCTTTCTGTATTAAAAGTTAAAAAATGATAATAATATTTCATAATCATATTTTATAATAATTCATAATAATAATAATTTCATTTCGCATGATCCTTTCAAAAAAATGTGGAATAAAAAAATTATTGGAAAGGGATGAGCCGATTGGTATAGAAATATAATCTGTTTTTTATATGGCATAACCTAAATTGAAAAGATCTTTAAATATTTAAAGCTTTACTGTTGTCATTACCTTTTTAGAGGTGTTACTAATTGACTGATTGATGCCACAAGAGAATAATTTAAATAATCCTTCTATGGTAAAGGATGAAAGTTAATAAAAAACCGGCCGATGCTGTGCCTGCCTCTCTTCGCATTCTATTGCACGCTGATATAAAGAATGAGTGGAATGGAAGGAAAAACCTGATAACGTATGCTAATTGAATGGGTACAGCAGCAAGCATTTGAATGCGATGAGAACAACTGCATAAACAAACTGCATCTTTGATAATCCCTTACAGAATACATTACCTCTGCACTCGCAGCAGAGTATTTTTTGTGGTCTCCGATACTTGCCGCGGGCAACATCGGATCGCGGCTTCTTTCGGCGGGGTTCGTTCGGGAGAGCGCACGCGTTTTGGCGTTCGTTGAAGCAATATCATGAATATTTATGAAGTAGGCAAAGGCAATTTGAGACTTTAGGCTAAGGTTTACTTTTTCAATATGAAATCCGTTTCATGAGAAGCGGAGAGGTTTTACACTGGGAGAAAAATTGGATTTCGTCTGAACAATTTTGATAAAGTTCTGAAATGTTTTTATCATTGAAAGTTAAATATTCTAATAAGATGGAAGTTAATTTCATAATTTTTGAAAGTTTTGCCATTTTGTTTATCTATGTATATAAATAAAAATGTAAATGTTCTTTTGTTCCTAACCATAAATCTCCGAAAGCTGTTCACCGATTGCTTAGAAATTTTGACACAGCGTTGCATTCGAATACGCGCGTGATATTATAGTAAAAAGAATTATATATGTATGTATATAACAATGATTGTAACAATACATATGTAAATAAAATCTAAATATGAAAATATTTGAATTTAATTCTTTGAAGTCAGTCATGGCTTAAAAAAAGCCACAGAAGCGCGTGGCCGGATATACACAAGTAGTAACATACAAAATAAAAGCCGTTCAAACAAGTTAAAAATTAATGCTGAAACTTTTTGAAAAGATTTCAAAATGAAATTAAAGCTTATACTCGTACTATTTTTTTCTATAGTGCTTGAGAGAGAAGCTTACCTTTTTAGACTTCAACTAAAACCGCTTTCGACGCACTTTTGACTGCTCATTTTCCCTTTGCCTATACCGTAAGAATCTTGACAGATGCTGTCATCCTTTGTCAAGCAAAGGCAATGTCAGCGGCAACGCCACCACTGCATTGACCAATGAACAATCATGATCACGTTTTTTGGCATCACACGCTCTGAAACCCTAAAAAACAAGGAAGAGGTAGAGAAAAGGGGAAAGGATCGAATTATTTTAAAATTTTCCCCTAAAGTGTTTTACATTAAGGCTGGACCATGTTTTGTAGTTTTTTCCTGTGTTCCACCTTTGTTTTTCTTTGCTTGTTGACGTTTATTTAATGCATTAAATAAAATTTTTCTAACTTTCAAATGGTTTTCCTCTGTCTGGAGGAAATTGCAGTCGCAGCAGCAGCATCAGCCCTCGGGTTGCAGGCACGCAGGCGCACGTGTTCCACGCACTGCGTTACATTTTCTCACCGCCCAGTTCACAACGTCCCGATCCTAGATTTTCAGCCATCCCTTTTAAAGGGACGAAAAGGTTGTAGTATTGCTGTAGTATTGGCTGCAGTATACTCGTACCTATTTGTTGTAATTTTAATCAGCTGATTACCGAATCGTATACGCATGAATTATTCTTTTGTATGGCTCAACCACGCGATCGCTTCCGTTGCGTATTCCTTGTTGGTTTCGTCCGTTATCATTTATGTATTAGTGTTGATGGTCGCGCGTTCAGGTGCTGCCATTTAATTCCTCTTTCCAAAAAATTTTCTTTACTTCCACTGAAAAAAAACAGCAAGTACTTGGTAAGGAAGGGTTGGGTCTCCCGAACCGGTTTTAATCTCTAGACTGTCGCACACGCACACACAAAATAATCTTGTCACTGATAAATCAAAAATAATTGCGACACGCTTCAAGATATTTTGTCTGATAAGACTTTTTGCTTTGTCGTGTTTGTATTGTATAGTGAAAAATTACAAGTTATTTAACATTTTTTGTTAAAAAATTAAACACTATCGTATAATAAAAAAGTTATATTTAATTTTGAAATCTTTTCAAAAAATTTCAGAAGAAAAACTTTTTAATTGTTCTGGATGGCATCATAGCAGGGAAAGAATATATTAAACATATTTCATTATAATCATCATACTGAAAAAGAAAGTTTAGGTATTTTTAAGCCCTTTCTCAATTTAGAGATAACCATGCTTTGTCTTTGTGGTACTGCTGAAGAGAGTTTTTGGGATCTTAAGGCTGTTCTCAGGTTAAAGACCACTATAATTGGGCTCAAACTGGAGTTTTTTAATCTTCATATTTAATCATTATCATACTAGAAGTTAGAAATCACTATAATATAACTATCATACCGGGCGAGGGCGTTTTTAGGTTGTTAAGGCCTTATCGTGGGGAGCTCCCAATAATATACAGTGACCTTTTATAAAGACAGTGTCCTTATTTTTTTTTTGGTCCGTACATCAATAAATTTTGTCTAAAAAACCTTCGAAAAATCATCTTGCGAGAGTAACGAAAAAGTTGCCCACAAGGAGTATAGATATAGATCTTGTATGAGTCCTGCCTCTATCTCTGACAGAATTATTTTCTTTTTGTGATGCAAACCTCATGCGCAAAATATGAAGGAAAAAGACTACAAATGGTTTCTTTTTGGATACTTGGAAATATTTACGGATAGAATATTTTTATTGAAGAGCAGAAAAAAAGACTTACATCTGTATCTTTTTATTTAAGGTTTCATATGAAACCTTAGAGGTTCCGGTCCCATGAACTGCGTACATCTTACTTGTGATGATGAGAAGGAAATAGATTTTGAACCTTCTTAAAATATTTCGTTTAAAAAACTCTCTTAACTCTTAAGTCTCTTAACTTTTAATCATTAATCATTGTTTTAATCATCATCATTAATCATTTCAATTAGTACAATTTTGGTTTGTCATATAAAGTGCTTTCGTTGAAGGACTAAAAATATTATGAAATTTTCTCTAGAAGTTATTTTTGTTTCTCTATTGTGTTTTCTTTAACTAAAAGATTTCATAATTTATTAAGTTTTTAAAAATGATTGTAAATACTTTGTTGTTGCGCTCTCACCCTGTAAGTTTTCAGGATGGTTACGCAAACCAGGCGCATTTTCGAATGCAAATTTTCAATGCAGTGAGTGCAATTATTGTCAGCGCTGCTGGCCGGGTAACTGCCAGTTTGGTGGTTGTGTGGTTAAAATGTGTGTCCGTGTGTGTGCATATATGTATGTATGTATGTACTTGTATGCTTTCATTTGGGCTGTGTATTTCAGGGCATGGTAGTCAAATTGATTGAAATTTATCCATACTGTCGCTTTGCAATTTCTTTGAATGGAGCGGCCGAAGCCGCCGCGCCGCGCCTTGATTTTAGTCAAATATTTACTCAGTTCCTCAACATGAGATGTTAAAGGAAAATTGTTTTAACTCATATATTTTGTAAGGATGTGAAGGGGGGGGGGGTGTTAGGGTGTTACTGCTCATGTACTCATACATGAAATAAGTGTAGATACTTTTTATTACAGCAACTTTTTTGCAGTTTGAGTCTGATTGTTATTGAGATGCCTCGGAATGAGCTAACAGGCGTTGTTAAATAAGAAGGACGTATGAGAAAGCATGAATAGCTGTAATGGAATTAGTGAGAGTACAAGAAATTTCGTATTTCATGTCTTGCATTTAAGAAATTAATTCTTTAGTTTTAAATTAGCTCTTGAATATACATAAAAGAGCAGTAAGTGCCGGAAGCGGAAACGACTTTTCTATGGTGCAATGATGATGATGATGGTACTCTCTTGATGCTGAGGATATTATTTCGTTCTTTATTTTTGTTGGTCCTTCACTAATTGCTGTGGTTCCTTCCATCGCACAGGCTCTAGAAGAAGAATTTGAAAAAAAAAAGAAAGTAAAAGAAAAAAAAAAGCAAAAGGAGTGGTGTACAACCTTCTGGTTGGCGTGAGTCATTTTTAGTTAGTCGGTAAGACGGAGGCGGTAGAATGCTTTTGAAGAGGGCAAGACATTTTTGGGTCTCGAAATTTTTTGTAACCAGTATTTACCAAAATGGGCCAGAATTTTTTGAGGTATTTTGGCAAATTTCAAAAAGTCAGTCGAAAACATTTTTGGACAGTTGGTAAGAAATTGCAACCTTTGGGAGTTAGAAGACGGTTTTACGGTTTTGGAACGGTTTTAGAAGACGAAAAAAATAGTTGGGAGACGGTAAGGAACTTGGTCCCGGACGAAAAGAAAACTTTATTAAGAGAGAGGAGTTGAGAACAACTACATCCTCCATTAGCTTAACTGCTTTCTCGAAAAGGGTGAAATATTTTTCAAATTATTTGTTAGTGTTGTTGTTGTTGTTGTTTTTGTTAATAGATTTATTGTTTTCTCTCACTGCCCGTATAAAAACTGATTTTCGAAGAATTTTTATATGAAATGGTATTTTTTTCAGGGTACATTCCTACGAGTATATAGAATTTTTTGGTATAATACTCGTATGTATATATACACATGTAAATACATACAAACTTTCAAGCATTCATGCATATCTTCATACAATCAACTCTAACTTCCATTTAAGTCTATTCCAACATTTACACCAGCTTGTGCACACACACACACACACACTCGTACACAAAAACACACTCCCACACAAAAACACACACGTCCATATCTCCTCGCAGACATTCCACAATCTGAACTCAAAGAATTTTTTTTATTTATTAACTTTGCCGAAATGTTGCTTGCCATGCGGGCTTGCCTTCCAATCTTCTGCAGCTTCTGCGTTACCAGCATCCACGACAAAAGAAAATCTACACAAGGAACAACAACAAAAAGACCAAGGAAAATTGTTCTTCATGACCCTTCTGCCCCACTATTTCTTTCTTTTTTTAACTATTATTCGTCTTCGTCGTCACGCCTCTGCCTCTGCCTCTCCCCTTTTTCACTCCAACCACAATCCTTGCTTCATAATCCCCAAAAAAACTACGGAGTGCAATCATTTTGCTGAACAATTTAATAATCATAATAAAAAAAGATGGATAAAAAACAAGAGGATACAAATGTTAAAGAGGGCCTGCTGTGGGGGCGGCGGTATATAAGGAGGGTAAGGACAATGGTCTAAGCACGATTTTGGGCAACGAAGCAGAGTTTATTATTGCATTAAAACATCTTCTCATTCATTGTTTCCGCGTCCCTTAAGGTTTTTGGTAGACTCGTTTCTGTAGGTTGGTTTCAGCTGGTTTTGATTTTTTTTCTGTTGAGTTGCTTCTGTTGGACTGTTGTTGTTTATGATGTTGTTGTTGTTGCACATTATGTTTTCGTTGTTGTTATAGCTCTAACGGGCTGATTTTTTTATTTTCTTTTACTGCTCGAAATCATTCTTGCGTTTACAATGCTTTTTTGATAATTTACGAAAGGACATCGGCCGACAAACATACGAACAGCGTTTAAAATATTTATACACACACACACGCAGAAACAGGAATACACACCACTACAAATACACAAAACAAAAAGTTTTCCATAAGCGAAATGCAAATATTGTACGAGAAAAAGTATGAAAAGCTACACAAACATGCACGCTTACATTAAATACTTCTTGTGCGAAAATACCCAGATTTGACCCACCTCACTCCTACAATCCTCCCCTCTCTCTGCCCCGCTTACTGAAAATGGCGAAAAAGCTCTATCTTTATAGAGCGTAAGTATGTCATGCTGCAAGGATTCATGCATCCTGCAACTACAATTCCATTTAATATGTGCAAATATTCTAAATATTTAAGGCGTTAGCTTTTCGTATTGTTGTTGCTGCTATAGTGCTGCTGCTGCTACTGTTGCTGCTTTTCGTCCGTGCCGCATCGCCTTCGCCATCGTCGTCGTCGCTGCTGGGAAATTGGCACAGTTTAATTGTCTTTTTTTATGCTGCCAGAGCTGCTGCAGCTTACTTAAAAATAGTATATATACATATATATATACATACTTAAAAAGGTATATATACACACAGTCATACATTTTCTCGCTTGCTGTCCTCATTTCGCTGATTTTCCGGCAACTCCCTTGAGAAGAAAAACTCTACAAAATTGTGCGCTTGTAAATTTGTATTTATTTGTATGTATGCTTGTTTGTATGTATATCTACCCGGAAAAGCAACCACCCGTGAAGCTCTATATATGAGTAAATTGAAAGCAACCCTGTGAAGAGAGTCATATCACGACACAGAGAGAGAAATCGAGAGAGAAAACGACCGAAATTTCAATATGTTTTAATATACATATTAATCAGTTAATCATTTAACGAGTAAATCAGTTCGTGAGTTTTAAACAGTTAAACAGTTTTAAAAAGTCTTGACTTGTTAAGGACCTTAATTGTTAAATTATTTGTTAAATTGGCCCTTAAAGTGTTTAACGGATAAAGACTTTAAAGGTTTGTTACAATTTATGCCATTGACAGATAAAGACTTAACAGTTTAAGATTTAACAACGACAACAATTTAAATCATCAACGGGTAAAGAGTTAACAAATAAAGGCTTAACAGTTAATAAATTAATAGGTTAACAGATAAAGGCTGAACAATTAAATTTTTAAGAGTTAAATAACCAACACTTAAAGAGTTATCAGATAAAGACTTAACAGTTACCGAGTTAATAGGGTAACAGATAAAGACTTCACAGGTAAAGATTTAACAGTTAAATAATTACCAGTTAAATAGTTAACAGATAAAGACTTAACAGTTAAAGAATTAATAGGTTAACATATAAAGACTCAACAGTTAAAGATTTAACAATTAAATAATCAGCAGTTAAAGTTTTGACAGATAAAGACTTAATAGTTACAGAGTTAACAGGTCAACAGATAAAGACTCAACAGTTAAAGATTTAACAGTTAATAAATTACCTGTTAAAGAGTTAATAGATAAAGACTTATAACAGTTAAAGAAATAATACGCTAACAAATAAAGACTTAACGGTTAAAGACTTAACAATCAAAGAATTAACAGACTAAGACTTAAAAGATAAGAACTTTTTAAAGAAAAGATAGTTAAAGCTTTAACTGTTAAAGACGTGTATTTAGTTTAATCGTTTTAAAACTTAAAAGTTTTAAAAGGATTAGAGAGTTTCTACGACTGAAAAGTTTGAACTCATAACCTGTAAAAAGTTAATCGCTTAGATTTGAACTGTTAACAACTTTCAGTCTGTTAAAGAGCTAATCAAGTCATAAATTGCTTTTTATTTCAAGAGTTTTCAGCTTGTATTAATGTACAATTAATTATGTATTATGTACAAGTATTATGTCCAAACAAATTAAAGGTTTACAGTTTTCCAAAATAGCTCCTTAACAAAGTTGTAACAGTTGAAGAGTTTTATAAAATGTAAATAAAAAGTAAGTTTTATAAAACTTAAGGGCTGTTAATTTGTCGAACAGTTAAAGACTCTTAATTTGTTAAAGTTCAGTTATTCTCAAAGAAGGAATGAAAAGACAAACATTTAAAATGAGGGAAAATTTTGAAACCAGACAACAGACAACGCATAAAAAAAAAATACTTTCGGAAAAGCAAGAGGATTTTGAAGTGAATCCTACCTTAGAAATTCTTCATAACCTCCACTTTTCGAGATATCCGAATACAAATGAGCGAAAAACACGGTTTTTGAGGTATAGTATGTTTGAGGTTATGTTTTTACTTTCTCTTTTTTATAAGGAGATGGAAATCCATCTATCTACATCAATCTCACTTAGTCCCCTGCTCTTTGTCGGGCCTTCCACGTGTTCCCCTTGAAGTAAGATTAAGTTAGGAAAGAGGTACCGGTACCAGGGTTTTGTGAAGAAAGGTCTTTTCGTAATCTTTCAGCATATTTCGAAAGCCTAAAGCGATGGAGCGATTCTGTGTCGATTAATGAGCTGTGCTGATTAATGATTAATGATTCTGTGAGTATTCCTCAGGTAAGTTATAGTTTAGTGCCTTTCGGTTTAGTAAAATAAAGTCGGTTTGTGTTTATATTAAAAAACACTGGCTTTATTGAGATATTAAGATTTCAAATAAGCTACTCTTTAACTGTACAATAGAGTGCGATATTCTCTCGTGCCTTCTCCTGAATTCTCAAAATTAGGTTTTCTCTCTTGGCTTATCATTTGTAGACTTCCATAAAGCACCTCAACGCGAAAGCTCTTTTTGGCCGTGCACCTACGAGGCTACATTCATACGAATAAAATGTGTGTTGATGTGTTTGTATGTGTGTTGTAGGTGTGTTTGTTAGTATCGCGTTATGTAGGTGCTGCTGCTACTTCGGCCATTGCTGCTGCTCCTCCTTCTGCTGCTCCTGCTGCTTTATGTAATTCATTCGTTGGAGGTACCCTGGAAATGTTGCTGCTACTATTGTTGTTGCTGGTGTTGTTGTTATTTCTGCTGCTGCCATTTTCATTGAAGTGTCAACATTTTGCTGGTTGTGCCCTCGGCTCAGTACGAGTCAAGCGGTCTTCTGGATCAAGCCAAACGCGATTCCTTTTCAGCGCGTTTTATTATTCTACTCATATAATTTATTTGCGTCGCTGTATGATTTTCTCTTTGTTTCGTAGACACACATATACACATACACACGCATACACAACACACAAAATGAAAATCATCAATTGCAATTTTTCAACAATTGATTGAGCAACAACTTGCTCAATTTCCTCGAAATTGTTATCTGAAAGAGAAGAAATCAGATTCAAAGAGAAAAAACAACATAAACAATATCAAGAAAGTGCAAGGCGAACAAGTAAAAAGACTAAATCGACGTAAGAGAGGTAAAAGAGAAGGAGGCGAAGGTAGTCTAGGGAGTAGGAGGAGGAGAAGCAGAAGGAAGAAGTAGCCACAGGAGGAGGAAGAAGAAGAATAACTACATCAACAACAAGAACATCAACAAAAGCAACACTTAGATGATCATTTCATGCGAAACAATTAAAGAATACAATAATTTCTTCCAATTTATACGCGACAGCGAACGAATAACACGGTAAGAGAAGAAGGAAGAAAGAAAGGAAGGAAGGAGGGAAGGAAGGAAGGAAGGAGGTGGCATATTGCAAGCGGTACATTTAATTTCCGGTTCCGGTTTTTTCGCAGGTGAGAAGAAAATTTTGTCATTAGATGAACGTTGAAAAACTCGATACAGTAAGTAGTGAAAATTTTGTTAGAAAAATTGTGAAAATGATCTTCTAATTGTAGAGAATCGTGAAAAGGTAAACAGTACCGTGACTCTCGAAAATTCTCGAGATATATGGACAAATTTTTGTAATGAAATGTCGAAAAATACTTGTTTTTTAGGTATTTTTTAGGCCCTACACAAATATTGAAAGGTCCTTGCAGAAATGATGAAAATAACTTTACAGAAATCTTCAGAAGTTCTCTAATGAAATTTTTTAAAATTCTCTACACAAATATTTCAAAAATTCTCGAAAAATATAGAAAAATGTTCGACAGAAATGTTAAACAATTCTCGAACAGAAAAGGTCATTGAATTATTTTAACAGAAAAGTTGAAGTCCTTTTACAGAATTTTCAAACATACTGAATAGAATTATCGAAAAATCCTTGGCAGATAAGCTTTCTATCTTAACGCAATTATTTCAATTAATTTTTAAATGAATATTTTAAATACTATTTTAGCTCAAACGGTTAGAAAATGTATTTCGGCTATTTAGAAGCATTTGCGGGCATTTTAAATGTCGTTTCATAAAGGGCGGGGTCTTGGAAAATCAGATCCAAGTTATTCTTGAGACTCACAAGAACCTCTTCTCAATCGATTGGTTGTGCATTTAAGAAAGGGCTTAGTAATTAAGTTTGATTTTAGGTTCAGAATAGAGGAGAGAGAGCGAGTAACCTGTCCAGTCCTAAACAAGTCATAGGCTGAAATTGGAGATTTTTTGCCATACGCTTTTTAATATAATAATTTGTGATAATTTGTGAAATTGGAGATTTTTTGCCATACGCTTTTTAATATAATAATTTGTGATATTAATGGAAAAAATAAGACTCTCCTCTCCTAAATTTTGTTTAGGCTCAAAAATTTGAACCAATGGAAATTAGAAACGAAATACTGAAGGGTTTCGAAAATTGACTCATTAGCAATATTTTCACGAACAGCAGCAATGTTTTCATTCGAAAGCTAAGTTTTTAGTCCGTCAGATTTTGGCTTATCATGAACAGATCCAGTTTCACCAAATTTTTTTAACAAATTCCAAATTGTTTGCTCCGATGGACGATAAACCGAAAAATCACGTAATTTAGGATGGCTATTTTTTTTAAACATTTTTAATAATTTTTAATATGCTCTGCAGTTATATATTGTCTATCATTGCACATTAGAAATAAAACAAAGTGAAAAGTAACAAACGTGGTGTTAGACAGATATTCGTCATTCAACATTCTGAAGGTACTTTTGGATAACTCTATAAAGAGTTACTCAAAACTAATGAAACCCTATTTATATCGTATATATTCTATACAAATTTATATATTACGATATATTTCTATTAAATTATATTATTTATCATTTCAGCTGCTCCTTTTTCCTGAAGGGTCTCTGTGGGAAAACACTATCAGCGTCGCGCTTTTTGTATTCTCAAAAATTCATCTGAAAAGTTGTTTTTCATCTTCTATGCATTTGTTTCAAATAAACTTGAGAAAAAAGTTTGCGAAATAACGCGAGAGCAGAAACTTTGTATGAAAAAAAGAATACATTTTCAATAACAATAAACGAACATAATAATATTTTCAAATAGCAAAAAAAACAATAGTCAATCGAAAAGTCAACCAAGAAACAAAAAAGTTTGCGCAAACGAAATTTAAAATTCCTTCGAGTTCATTCAAGTTAAGAAAATGTACTAAAATAAAAGAGCTCAGCTGAGGATTTGTTTATCACGTCGTAGGAATATCCTTGAAAGAGTTATACGCCACAAAATTAATAACAGTCAATACTTACAGAAAACCAAACAACAACAACAAAGGTTACAGGAACAGTTCATTGTATTTTTGCAGACTCAAACGAAGCGACTTTTTGTTTCTTAAAGTTTCTTAAAGTTGGACAGTTTTTGTCACGACCGGAAACGGAAGTAATACTTAATGCAATAAAAACAATGTTGTGAATTTTAAATAGACGAAAAAATGTACTTTCAAATTATTTAAAGCGAGACAAAACAAAAATAATATATTTTTAACTTAAGTTTAAGTTAGAAATCAAATCAACCGAACTGAATTTAAGCGACGAAAAAGAAGAATAGACAAAAAGTAAGCAACAAAAACAACAACTTTGTCTACGGTTTTATATATATTTAAATATAAAGAAAAATCTTCGAAAAAAAGAGGAAGCAGAAGAAGAAGCAGACACCAAGTTAAGGACTTCCAACGATTTTAAAATACGACGAACTCAAAACAAAAATAATAGATTTTAAATTGTTGCTTTTTCTTGAGAAAAGCAATCAATAAGAATAACAACAACAGATGCAAACATCAAATTGTTTTTGAACAAAGCTACAACAACAACAACAACAAAAGCATTACAACAAATAGGCCAAATTTAAGCAACTGCGACTATATATATTAAAATTATAGGAGTATAACGATTTGTAAAGACAAACAGAAAACTATTTACGGAACCCCGAAAAAAGTGTTTTTTATGAGTGAAAAGAGAATAACAAAGTCATTTAAATCATCAATAAAATACTACTAGATAAAGCCACAAAATAGCAACCAATGCAGCTAAAAACCAACTACAACAACAAGTAGTTTGTATAACAAAGAAAACAATTGGAAGGTAAGTTAACAGAAGTTTTATTTTGTTATTGTGTAAAATTCGGATGCTTTACTAAATTTTAAAAGTAAAGATTTGAATATATAAAATGCCACAAATTTCTCGGTCTCTATAGACTGCGATGTTCGAAGAACAAAACTAAAAATGAGAAAAAATATTAATTGAATAAAAATAGCCACGGCCTCAATTTGTTGATATACTTTTTGGAGTGTTAATATTTCATTCGACGATCTTTTTAAATAGAGCCGGGATAAATAATTTAAAAAACTTAATTTTAAAACCAAACTTGAAAAACTCTAAAACGTAAAAATTTTAATATAATATACATAACGTGATATTACCCGATTATACGAAGAACACACATGGTTACAAAACTTAGTACGTGGGTACGGGCATAATACTCGTATATAATAAATAATCTCTAAATAATATTACAACTAGCGTCACAAAGAATTTACTAAGAAGAAAAAGAATAGTCTTATATAGTGACTAAAAGAAATATAAGATTAAAAAGGGTCGAAGAGTACAATAGAGATATTAAAAAAAATTATCAAAAATTAAGATTGAAACATTCGATATGATGGGTATATTTTTGAAGAATATAAAAAAAGCATCTAAAGCCTTTAATAAAGCTACTTTGAAGTTGTTAGCAATTTGTTTTAGGGAATAAATAAATTTAAATTTAAATATTCTAAATAATTCATCATCTATACTAATATTATAAATGCGAAAGTAGGCCTGTCTGTCTGTTACCTTTTCACGGCTAGACCGCTGCACCGATTTTGGTGAAATTTGGTGTGGAGATAGCTGGAACCCTGACGAGGGACATAGGGTACCTATTTTATAAAAAGTCTACCTCTAAATAGGAGATGAAGGATTGTAAGGGAATTCAATCTCAATTTTAAATTTAGTAAACATTGTGCTAGACAGAATAGATGTCAATAATAAATGAATTTATATCGTGATAAGACACAAACAAGCAAGAAGTATCTTTTGGGTCAAGGCAACCCTATAACGGTATGTAGGGGTTGTATGCATGCAAGCGAACGACTGTGATGTGTACATTAGGGTGGTCCTTAGCTATATGGGTAAAAAAATTTTGTGAGATTTTTTTTTTCTTACCCCCCCAAATTTTTACATATGATATGAAAACTATATATCCAAGCTTTTAGCGAGATCGGATATCGGCAAGTCGTGCCGCAGAAAACTGCTTACACCTGATTGCAGTTTTTGCACTTTGCAGGCAAAAAGTGTTTATTGGGAAGGAAGTATACGTCGTAATTTTCAATTTTCTTAAGAACTATAAGACATAGATCCGTTCTGTTTGAAACATTTTTTGTAGAATTTATCAGAAAACTACGGAATCAGAAAAAAAAATATACTTATTCATGTAATTTTTTGTAAAAAATTTCGACCAAAAATTTTTTTTCGAAATTTGTTTTGAGAATTTTAAATTTGAGATTAATTTTCTCAAAAACTATTTGACCTAGAAGTCTAATTTTAAAAGTATTTTAAAGGTTGGATAATTGTTTTTAAAAAACAGGAAACAGGAATGATATAAGTGTTCCCGTTATTTTTTGAAATTTTTTTTTATGGTTTGAAGTCGCGTTTTTAGAAAAACCCCTCCTGCGCCTGAATTGGGGAAAATTGCCCCTCCCCCTCCTGACTTTTTCCTTGTCTCGACTCAACCTACACGTCCAAAAACTTTTGATACATCCTATACGGAACACCCTGGATATATGTCAATACATGCCGACTTTTATTACGGTTGATTTTAGTCGCATCGGGATAACACCGCCGATAATCTTCTAGTACTTTCAAAATGAAATGTTTATTATTTTTTCGAGCTCTCAGCAAGAGCTAAAGTAGAAACACTTGCTGTTGTCAATGGCAGTGAGTGTAATTACATTTACGGTACACTTATGCCGTGGTTAAATTTTTAAACTTTGCCTTAAATGCGGCACGGGTTCCCGTTATCCGATTTCGCTAAAAATTGGTACTTATCATTCTTTCATTACGTGTCATAATTTAGAAGGGTAAGACCAAAAAAAATCGGAAGTTGAAAAATAAGGACCAGTCTAGTGTACATATATCATTCAATAAAACTAAGTTAGCGCAAGCACTATTTCACGCGAACGAAGTTGCGGGCAACAGCTAGTATTGTATATAATAAATAAAGTCTAAATAAGTTTATAATTAAATCAAAATCTAAATTTGTTATCGAAATAAGTCTGTAGGTCTGGCATTATAAAGGTTTTTGTTCAATTTTTCCCAGAGAAATAGATTTTCAGTAAAAAAACATAATCCGGTTCGGATGCTCTCTGTTCATAATGTCCATTAGCCATAACAGCAGAAGGTTCTTTATTGGGTTGAAATTATAAACCTCTTCTGGTTTGGTTAAAATTTATACTATAGAGAGTGTATAGTGTCTACAGTCTACATGCAATAGAACATCTGATTTCTGAATATTTAGATACAAATTGACCACATCACCAAAAGAATTCTTATGGGACAAGACGCTATTTTTTGGGATAAGACAGCATTCGGAACAATAAAACTTTTAGACACCAATTTTTTGTCGGAAATACGAGTACAATGCTTTTTTCACATTATTCAAATTGAAGTTACTGTACTATAAACTAATAAAATGTAACTTAACTAATAATGCATAATATACGATTATAAAGTATAATACGATTATAAAAAAGTATACTGATAAATCTGAAAAGGAATGTATGGAAAAAACCATACTTTAAGAGTTAAAGATTCTATAAAAGTCTTTATAACGTAAAGTCTATCAAATAGAAACCAATATCTGTAATTTCAACGATTATTCATATACATATATATGATATTAATGTATAACCTTTTTATATACATAGAGTGATTTTTTTGTCATAGAACGATGTGGAACGGCGTTCCAACACCTTTTTTCGAAAGATTTTAAGTTTTAAAAGTTTTTTTAAATTTGATGTTTGGTCCACGTTGAATCGAGAAAAAATTGGACAACTATACTGCGAACTTTTGTTTTAAATATAATTAATAAAAGTAATGTTTATAGTATATACATATATAGACATACTATATAGACATGTATATTTAGTAATGAGATGAGCGTTCCACCACATTTATTTTTACAAAAAAAGCACTGTATACATATATGTGTATATATGCTAACTCCGAAAACATCATTCATTCTTAAATATTTGTAGATCTCTCCAATATAGTCTCAATAAACTATAGAAAGCCAATATTCCAGAAAATTCAATTCAATTTTTTTTTTAATGACAATAGAAAATATAATAGATAAAACCACCACCGGCTCTTGTTCCGCCTTGTTCCAAAAACCTTCTACCTCTAGGAATAAAATTGAAAAAGTAACATTTTTAACCTTTATGGGACTGAGGAGATACCCGGGTACCTTTTGCATGTTTAGAGCAACATAACTTTGATTCTATAAAACATAGAGACTTGAAATTTTGTGACATCTTGAAACATCTTAATTTAGATTATGATATAATATTGGCGTCTTTCTCTTTTAACACCCTATCATGGCTGACGAGGTACCCTTTGACGGGGTGCCTTTTCCATACGATTTTCAAATTCTGAAAATGAAATGAAAGGAAATAACGATTTGAAGTTATAAAGCTTATAATTTATTGAATTATGGGTAATGTAAATATTGTATTACATTTAAATTTTTGACAGCATGGGTTGCAAATAGGCGTGGAAATAGAGTGTTTATTACAAACGGGCGCACAGTGGACGGAAATTGCCGTTTTTGATTTAGTGGCGGTCAAAATTCTGTAACTTTTGATCGGATTAAGATATTTTGATGCGGTTTTCTGTAAATGAAAGTAGAAACGTGACTTAAAGATTATATATTAATAAAAATCATTGTAGTTGTAGTTGTATGCTTTTAATGTGGTCCGCCCAGTAGTAACAAAAAACAACGATTACAGGAGCACGAGTAGAAGGATTGCCATGAAAATCTAACATCTGCCATGCCTAGTTTTTTAATTAATATTAATGCTTCAGATTTAAGAACTTATTTTTGAGCTTTCAGTTCGGATCTGAAGGTAAAATTTTATTCCCGTCTTTACTGTATTGGTAAAAGTCATCTCACAAAAAATGGGCGTGACACGCCCACTGGTATAACAAACCATATAAGTAGGTGTCTGTTGAGAAAATCGAAGTTGTAAATGAGTTTTAATAAAAATTTACTATCTGTAAGTGGGCGCCACTTAAACTTCATATTCTTCATATTCATAAAGTTCCTCATAAAATTCCTCTTGCCAATTACCAAATTTTAATTTAAAAAGCTCCTTCAACTTAAAATACTGTACTACTTTGAAATCAGTAAAAAGAAGACCAATCATTTTGAATTTTTAAATATTTATTACTTAATAAATTAGAATTTAAGAACAAATTTACATTACATTTCACATTTTATATTTACATTTTACATTACATTTTACTTACAATATACATAGTATTACTTATTTTCAACAAAATATTCATCTGTAGATTGCATTAGCAGCTCTTCGGCTTCTCTATCTAGGGAAGTTGAAGTTTATATATATTTCTTCCTCAGTGAGGTAATGTGCATCTGATGAAATGAGCAGCATTCTAAATAGATACTTATTGGTCTCTTGCAGTGAACACTTTTTGTGTTGTGCTCCCTATAGTATCTATAGTCTTTGTTCCGTATAGATACTATAATAATCTCTATACTATAATAATAATTATATAGTACAGATACTATATAATCTCTCAAATTTAAAGTTTATACAAAAAATGACCTTTTTTTCAAAAAAATGCAGAAAATATTTTCATTAAAAACACAAACATTTATTTGTATTTTTTTTATAAAAAATTCTCCATATATTTGGAAACACTTTACTTTATTTAGTTATGTTGATTAATTTTCGAGATGTTAATATTTAAATTAGGCCAAGAAACACAAATTATGAAACTGTTCAGACAATAGCTAGGTAAAATTTTCAATCGAGAAAAAAACGGTTCCGGCGGGTCCGGGCGGGTCAAGTATGTTTGGAGGATTTATTCAAAATACTGCGAAGTTTCAAAAACCATAAACTCTAGGATAAGCATTTATAAGCGCTAAAACTTATAAACTCCCAAACTTAAAATTAATATAAAAAATTACCTGTTTTTCAAAAATTTGCAAAAAATATTTTTACCAAAGACAGAAGCATACTTTATAATTTTTCCTATAGAGAATTCTCTGAGTTTTTAGGTACATTTTATCTAATTTAGCTATGTTAAATAGTTTTCGAGATATTAACACTTAAAATAGGTAAAAAAACAAAAATTACAACTTTTATAACTTTTTTACAACTTTGCAGAGAATTAAAAAAAGTTTCACTTTCAATTGCTCATAAAAAATTATCAGGTAGGACTTCGAGAAAGAGTTTTTGGGTTTTTAGGTAGCAATCTATTATAAACAAAATGGTATACCAGATTTAAAAAAAACTCGGAGCGACTTTTGCGAGGTATTCGGCTCCCCAGTCGGGGAAGACAGCTACGCTCCGGTGTGTTTTTCTCTATTTCCTAATTTCCAAAAATTTTCATTCAATTCATTCATTTGCATTCAAGGTACCCGGGTACTTTATCAGCCATAATATGTTGTTTTTTTCTTCAGTCCCATAAAGGTTCATTTAATTAAATTGAATTCAATTGCGTTTATTTTTGAGTACTTTTGTCTTTTGTCGTTAGTTTTGTAAAAACAAGGGTGAATGTAAACACACTTCACACTTTATTTTTTCTTTCACGTTTCGACAAGCAAACAACAAATTTTGAAACATTGAGTATAATTTGACGCTAATGTGTACTAGGTTTTAAAGAAAGAAGCGCGAGGAAAAAGTTTCGAGGAAAATATGTATATTAAACTGATGTCAATACAAAAACACAGAAGAGAGAAAAAAGTAAAGTAGCGAAACACAGATACCAAACACCGTTTCAAAAGAGAAAACGAGAGATAGAGAGAGAGAGAGAGAGAGAGAGAGAGAAACTATGTCCAAAAGAGACAGATTATATGTTTTTGTAGGTGTAGAGAGTTTCTTTACTAGAGACCGAGCAAGATGGAGAGAAAGTGTGAGTCTAAATGAGAGTAAAAATTAGAATGAGACCAATAGATGCTTGAATTTCAGAAGTGTCTTTTCGCTCTTACAAACACACACATACAAACACGCAAACACACAAAGAATGGCCGCATCCTTGGCCAGCTGCACCACACCCTTGATATTGGCTCAATTTGTACGAATATATAAGTATACTTAAAGTACGTACATACAAGTATATACTCGTAACAAGAGTCGACAGCTGACTGCTTTCAATGCTCTGCATATGCCCTATTGAAGAAAAATGGCAGCTTCCGGTAAAAGACAAACAATTTGCTATACTTTTTGGATGATGTGAGTAAAAAGAATGCACGAGTTTTTCACAGTTCAACAAACATGAGCGCAGTTCAACAAAAACAACTTTTATTTTATACAATATCAAGAGAGACGAATACATAGATACTAGAAGTACGAGTACTATCGGCTCGTACATGAGCATAAGAGAATAACCTCAAAGCATATGGTAACGCAAGTTTATGTACGAATACCTCTTGGTGTACATAAAATTAAAATTTGGCTGTGTATATATAGTCATTACACATTCGTAACATGAAGTGCTCTGCGGTTACTGTCCATTATTGCATTGCTCGTTTGGTATCGTATATCCTTTAAAATAGACGAATTGTCTATGTATACTTAGAAAAGCAAATACATACAGTCTTTACATATAAATATATGTACATATGTGTATATGTATGCGTTTGTACGCGTTTGGTTGTATATCCTCAACCCCAGAAATCCTTGCTATTAGTTTATACCTTTTGACAGCTTTTCAACGATATACACTCGACGTCGTCGACGGCCATCACAAAATAAATAAAATCTGTGCCTGAATATTTTATTGTGCTGATGATCCTTTTATTTAAGCTTTTCTTATTTACCATTAATTTATATTTTCCTTTTTCTTATCCTTGTTTTATCATCATACGATACAATACAGTAAATGATTTCATGCGAAGAATAACTAATGATGATGATAAGCTGAAAAAATATCTTTACTTAGTTATTTATGTATGTACAATATATAGCATTATATCTATAGCATTATATCTACCTTTACAGCTACCGTTACATCTTCCCTTACGTGCACTCTTACCGTTGTTTCCACCATTACGTTAACCGTTATTTCTATTCCTATTTCCCAAGAAAAGCCTTAATGAATTTTCCTTAAAAGACTATCAGCATGACCGGCCGCCAAGTTGTTGTTCTCAGGATAAATTGCAATTCATTTATCACGCTGCTTGAAGGATTGATTGGTCGGTCGGTGGAATGATTGAATGAATGACAGTGTAAATGATGATGATTTTTCCTGTTCTCAATCTGTTGACTGTCAAATACTCAAATGATTAATGGTCAATCATTTCCTATTAGTACTTAAATTAAATTGATCAATATTGAAATTATGTGTACGGTTATTTATGTCATTCATTAAAATTAATTGAAACAATTGAATAAATTTATCTTTTACTTTTACTTTTAATATTTAATATTGCCCATTCTTGGAGAAGAAGGACCAAAATATCCCTAAGTTTGTTCTTTCTGGTCCCACACCTTTTTCTATTGCGTGAGTACATAGGTTTGTGGGTTTATTGGATTGTGTGGGCGTATACTAATCATGCATGACATTTTACCATCGTGCGTGAAACGTGTTTACATGTCCATACAAATCATCTACAATCAGGGTCCAGATTGTCTTGAATGTGACAAAGACTAACTAAGATGAGGCAATTATCGTCAATTATCGGAAAACGAGACCAATAAGCCGATCGATAATACTTGTTGTCGACTATTAAAGACTGACGCTTGCAGGAAATGTCTTTGTAACTATCATATTCACCATTTTCTAAAATAAAAAAAAAATTAATTTATTGAAATAAGTGTTATTTAGTATTGTTTTTTAAGCAGAGAAGAGTTCGAAAACTAGCAGATCAGAGGGCGATAAAAGAGAAAACAAAGGTAAATCATAATCTTCCAAAAGTCTCATGCACGAAATTTCGTCAATAACGTCAAGAACGATTTGTCATGAATGAAATTTGGTGACAGCTGGGTATGTTTGTTCACTAAAATGCTTTTATCCTAAGCCTTTTAATGTAAGAAATAAAAAATAGTTCGTCCTACTCACACAACATCCGTTGACCGAATACGATTCGGACCGTTACTCTATAATTTGTCCTGTTTGCTTATACAAAATTGTTCTTGCTACTGTCAGTATAGTATTGTCCTTGTTGTTGTTGTTCTTGTTGTTGCTGTCACTAGTGTTGTTGTTGGCCAACTGCGTGTTGTGGGTTGTGAAATGAGGAAACGGAAACAAAAGCGAGTAATGTAATTTTTCCATTTAACGTATACGGACGTATGTATGAATGTATGTATGCGCGTGGGTAGTAGTCTCTTGGTGTAAAGGGTGTGTGTGTGTTTGCGTAATTTTGTCTCTACACCTTACTCGTTGAAGGGACCTACTAAGGGACAAAATTGCTTGCTTACTTCTCGTCAGAGCGAGTAAAAAAAATCAAATACTTCTAAATAAAACAGGGGCGAAGAAGGTAGAGAGGATAGAGAAATTGAAGAAGAAGAAGAAGAAGAAGAAGAAGAAGAGGAGGAAGAGGAAGAAAACGTTTTTTTATAAGAGTCGAAAGTACAGAATGGAATGTGCACAAATGGGTTAGGAATAAACAATACACTTGAAAAGTGTTAGTAATAAATTTCGAAATGTCTGAATGACACATTTCGAAGGGATGAAAATATGTTCATAAAATTACTATAAAAAGTAAATAACTTGAATTCAATGAACTGGATAAAATGGCTTTCAATTTCCCAAAAAGAGGTTTATGTGAATAGTGCCAAAAAGTTATGCTGAATCAAGTGTCAAGTACAAGCAAAAAATGTTATTAGCTGTTTACTCTTCCTCGGAGAAATCTAATAGAATTACTGTAGCTCTCTCTATCTCTCTCTTTCTTTCTCTTGGCTTCGTTGTTCAGCTGTTTACTCTTGCCCTTAAAATTGAAAGTGTTTAGTGAAGCTGTAACCGAATTTGAATAATTTTCCTCCCCGAAAATAATAAAAAAGTTCAATTGATCGATTGTTTTTTCTTCTTTTATTGACAATTTTCAATAAAATCCATTAAATCAACAACTCTGAAATTCTCTCTTTACGGGAGCCTTTTTTATATAACATTAAAATTCACTTCTTCGTCGGTTCTGAAACGATGAACACAGGTGGCACGAACGGATGGACGGACGGACGGATGTGCAAAATTTTAAGAGGGTGAAGATGAGTGATGATCATAAAGAGAGGGGAGGAAGAGGGGTGTAGGGAGAGTCAACACGTTTTTTAATAATTTGTGCTTTTCGTTTTTTTATTTATTCGTTAGTATATTTTATATATGTGTTTCTCCAAAATCAGAAAAATTCTTCTTTAATTTTTGAATTTTGAATGTATTCAGCTCTGATTCTATTTCGCGTCAACTCAACTCGCGACTCGACTCAACTTGACTTGGTTTGCATTGAATTGCAACCCTCCTAAATCAGACTTTTGTTAAATTAAAAAACTGCACCATAGAATCGGCGTCCTCCACATCAGCATCCTCCTCTGCCGCCCCACATCACCTCAACAGAGCACCTGCATACATGCATACCCTCAACAGACAGGGCCGGAGCTATTTTGGTGTGGTCTTTGCTGACCATGCCGATGGTTGCTGTTGTTTTTGTTGTTGCCATAAAGGTATATGCAAATTTTGTTGAAATTGCAGTGAGTCCTGTGGGTTGTTTTATGAATTTTTTGCTTTTATCGGTAACTCTGGCAAGATAAAAAGACTTTTCGATATAGGGTAGGTGCTTCCCCTTGTTCTTCTTCTCTCTCATAGCTCACACACTGAAAGTCTACACAAAGTGGGTGGTTGATGGTAATGAAGAGTGGGTGCCGGTGACGCTAATGGTGATGGCAAAGATGTCTCCCGGGGTTGGGCGGAAATAGAGATAGGGAAAGGGGAATGGTGCAGTGTTTGGCCAAACGCCTGCAGCGCGGCTGCAGAGAAGTTTTTAAGTGCACTCAGTGAGTTTTAATTAATTTTGGGGAAATAAAATTGTTCTAAAAAGCGACCCCAACAAAATATTTGTTGTTGGGTACCTTTGATTTTTTGCATTTTTTTTTCGTTAAGGGATTTGTGTTGTTTCTAAAATTCTGAATCATTATCAACTTTTCAAAAACGAAAGAATTTCATTGAAAATGGACGAGAGGAAATTCGCAATTTATAGCATTCGTATGTTAAGTGCAGTAATAATAAAAGCTACAACAACAACAACAGTGGCAACAATGACCAACAAACTGCAGAAATGATACATAGCAGTAGAACATAACCACAAAATCATTTCTTCCATGATCCATTGTTGGTTCTTTGGTGTACAGACTGCTGAGCGGCCATTTTGAACAACGTTGCCACATTTCAATAATACGTTATCGAATTATTTCATTTGACTTCTGCAGTTTTTTTGATTGGTTGATTAAGGAGGAGGAGGGATGGGAGGGTAAGTGAGGGGGTGGAGGAGGGTGGTGAGGGAGAATAAATAAATTCACATTCGGTTTTAATTAAAATGTTTTTCTTTCTTAAGACTTTCAGGTTTTTGGAAACTGGGAAAATCGGTTTATAGAAATTCCTTTTTAGATGATTTTATATATTTTCATATTTTTGTCTATCTCTTTAAAAGTAAAAAAAAGAGCTTATACTCGTACCTTATGCAGAAGTGAGCTTGACTTTCTCTATCTTATTCTTGAATATCCTTCAAAGCTTTCTTAGTTTTCAGATTCTTTGAGTTTTATTGAGATGAAAATTTCCTTACGAAAAACAATATATTCGTACATACCGAAATTGCTTTGTGGAATAGTACCTTCATTCAGAAATTGCGTTATGGAAGAGTGTACTTATATACTCCTGCTTCATTCGAAAATTGCTCTTCGACAACCTTGCTTTCCAATACCTTTAAGGTCTTTCTTTTCTATTTTAGACCAAATAAAAACGGACGTAATACTAAAAAATCGAAGATTTTGTTTTAGTTTTAGGATAAGAGAAATCAAAGTGAGGCTAAACTTTCTTTGCAAATTATAAAACTTCTATAAGCTAAACATAATTAAACTCATTAATTCAAGCAATATAATTACCATCTTTGCAATTTTGTTTTGTGTCTTGTTTCTTCATCAAATTATAGAAAGGATGTCCTTTGACCCACCTCTTTTTTTACCCTTTGTTCGTATTATTCTGAAGCATATTCTTTGGCTGAAATAATTAAGGGCTAATTAATGTTATTTCCTTAGATTTTAAAATACGCGTATTTTTACAGTACAGCACTTCCTACATCAAGACTGCTCCATAAGACTTCGTCCCACCTTAAGCCATTCCACACCATCCCAATGCACTTTCCAACCATTCCACTCTCTACGAATTTGTCTCTCTCCAATTCAATTCGTTCCCCCTCCTCTAAATCCGCCCCATTTTGCCCCCAATACATTTTTAAACAGCCCGGAAAAATGAATTGAGCACAACGAGCTTAACGAGTTGTCCTCAAAAAAGAAGAAGAAATACAAAGAGAAACAGCAGAAGAAAATTAAAAAACGACGAAGGAAGAGGTATAAATATTTTGAAGCAGATCAAGAATGGTGCGAGAAAATTGGATACAGGAGGAAGGATATAGTGCACAAATTAAGAGTAGTTGGTATCGTATAAGTCTTGAAAAAATCTTCTTTTTAAATTTTTTCCAAATCAACAACAATTTATCTTACTTGCTAAGAATTTTTCTTTAATGCTCATACTCCAGAATACTTTTCTTCCCTTTCCTTTTCCTCATTCATCAAATATTTCAACCTCCTTCTCGAATGTCTGCAGTGCGCAGGTCTTTTATTGATTTTTCCAGCGCAAAACTTTTCCTAAAACCCTCCCTCCCTCCCTCCCTCCCTCTCTCCCTCCATCCATCCCTCTGTCTCCCCCCTCCCTCCCCTCCTCCTGGCGACCTAACACTGAGCATTTGTGTTGGTTTTAGCCGGTTTTGCGAGATTTCCGCGAAAATGCAGATGATGATGATGATGACGAAATTTGTTGCAGTGTTTGAGTGGAAAAGAGGGAGGGGGAGAAGAAGAGAGGAAAAATGGGTGCATGATGATGCGTTGGTGTGAGGAGGGAAAAAAGGAAGGTTCTGTGCGTGCGTGTATGTGTGTATGTATGGAAATGGGGAGGGTAGAAATGGAGAGTCATTCTGTGCTTATTTGATTGTTCCAGTGAGATGGTAGAACCGGGTTATGGACTGAACGTTGGTGGGACGGTGGGTGGTAAGGAGTGAGGGAGGAGAGGGGGAAATGTACGTAAACGTGGGTGGTTAGCGCGAGTTTAATATATATCGCATAAATTCTTCTTAAGCCAAATAAATGTTTGCGATAGTCACGATCTAAAAGATTGCAAATAACGCAGCAGAGTGCAAATAAATATACTGCGAGTATACATGTGTGTACATGAATATAAATCTCAATAAAATACATACATGCACACCCGCATTTACATACGTTCATTTGTATACAAAAGTAACAAAAACAATTTCTTCTTAATTTTATCAACATCTTCTATCAATGCCATTAGACGAATCCTTGTTGGTGTCGTTCTATTACTTCGGTTACGAGTACACTTTCTTCGACTTTTCTTCTTCTGTTTGTTACTTACATCTGATGCAATTTTCTTAATTTTTGTTCCTTTATATCGCATATTTTTTGCACCCTACACCCGAAGGTGTGTGTAGATAACTGTAGATAACTACAGTTAAAATAATAGCTTAAAATAACCTCATCAATCGATTTAGTACTATCCGTCCATCTGTGGAAACCGCGATTACAGGAGAACGAATAGAGGCGTGGTCGTAAAATTTGGCACGAATATTTTCTATCATCAGAGGCTGTTTGGGATTGAAAATGGAAAGGATCGGACCATCACCATGCTTATTTTTTATAGTATATATGAATTAGTTAAGCTTTAGAGCTTAATTTCTTAGCTTGTGGTGTATAATTTATTTTATAAGTTATAAGTATTTTATAAGTATAAGTTATTCTGTGTATACATATATTGTGAGAGTCATCTGCCCACTTGTCACCATCTATCCGACTACTACGGGTGTAGGATATATGAGATTCGGTCAGGCCGAAGCTAACGCTCTTACTTGTTCTTTCTTCTATTATTTTTTCTTCAGCTTGACGAGTAGTCCTTCAAAGGAAATGTTTTCATTCAACATTAAGCTCCTCTCTCTTTCCTCGTCCTCTCCACCAACCAACAAAACCACTGTACCACAAACACTAAGGCACTCGAATCACGTAATTTGGTTTAAGTATCTCAATATTTTGCATACTCTCGGCAGCTCTTGAGAGCCTTTTAAGTAATTCGTATCAAGTGTTTTCGTATGCGTGTATGTGTTTGCTGCTTTAAGACTGGGTGAGTAGCGGCGCCTCGTTGGAAATTGTTTAAGTATTAGTTTAGTTTTTATTAATTTTATTTTTATTTTCTCTTTCTCTCTCATTTAATTTTATTTTATTTGAATTGTAAAGTTTTAAAGCAGCGTGAATGAGTTTGAGTGCAAATTAAATTAATTAAAATAAATACAAGAAACTATTCGTTAAAGTGATGGAACTGATGAAAGTTTGATGGAAAGAAAAAAGGGTGAGACGATGGTGAAAAACTTTCCTTAAATTATTTTCTTTACATCTCCGTTAGTACGTCAGGAATGAAACGATAAATTAATTACATGTAAAAAAAAGAATAAATTGAATGGTTTATCTGTGAAGTCGCTTAACTCCATTTCTTGAGTTTCTTTAAATTTAAATTTTTTATTTTAGTGGAATGGAATGGAATTTATTACAGTGGAATTTTAGTGGAAAACTTCTTAAAAATTCTGTCAAAAAATATAAATCTTTTAAATTATTATTGAAATTTAGATTTCAAATTGAAATTTAGATTACAAATAAAAATTAACATATCATTAACGGATAAAAAATATATATTTAAAAGTTTCCCAAAATTTTGATAAATGCCAAAATTTGTATACAATATATTTTTCTTTGACATTCTTTCATTACTTAATAAAAAGAATAAAGAATGAGTGCTTCCTTTCTTATGGGCGTGGCACAATCAATCATTTTCGCATTCTCCTTGCAAAGATTTTCATGTATACCAATTTTGCGTTGGATGGAACGAAATCAGGTCACAATCCGTGTGTATCTTCAAATGCGAATATATGTATGTATACAAGTACATGTTAAATGTATGTATTATATATGTATATATACACGCGAATACATGTATATACAGCTATGTATCAAGGCAAGACAATGGATGCGATATTTCATAAAATCAACTTAATGCTTATGAAACATGTTAAAAATTTGTTGAAAATATATTAAAATCTCATAAATTTAAATAGATTACTTTTTCCTCAAAGCGTTACAGCTTCATATTTTGTAACATTATATGAACGTTTTGAGCCTCGTTATATATCGTACATAACTCAGCAACAGCAATAACAACGCAAAGTGCAAGTGCAATTACGTATTGCCAATTTTATGGAAAAAATTTATTTTGATGTTATGAAAAATCAACTGCAACCAAGTGAGGAATAATTAATAATTAAAAAGAGATGCCAATTTTTTATATTTTAACGTTAAAAAATAGAAGATGGTAGTTAATGTATAGAAGGTAAAAATGTAGAATTTCAATATTATTATTGTATACAATGCTAAAGAAAATATCTCCTAAATTGTTTTAAAATTATAAAAATTATTAACAGCTTGTAATAATTAATATAATTAATTATTAATATTAATTAATAATTATCCATTTTCTCTTTCGGAAAGTGAAGTAAAAAAAAGGCACACTAAATATTCAAAAATCGGTTGAGTTTCTTTTTATTATGATGCTTGGGCTTTGCCATTATGCGTGTTAAGCAATATCGTTCTATTGTCTCCACGGGACCTTTTGCAGGCGTTTTTATTTTTTGAGGTAATTTTTGATGATTTTTTGACACAAGTCAGGCAATAATTGGGCCATAACTTGACGTTTGTCATTCTTTAAATGCTTCCCAAACTTGAGGGATTGTTCGCATAAATACGGTCTTTCGCGTAGCCCCACAAAAAGAAATCCAAAGCCGTCACGATCTTGGTGGCCAATTAATATCGCCAAATCGCGAAATAACGCGTCCTGGAAATTTCTTCCGCAGTAAGCGAAACCCGCATATGTTGTGTGGCTTGTGGCGCCATCCTGCTGGAACCACATATTGTCCAGATTCGTACCTTGCAGGCCACAAGAAGATTCTTGTGCAGGCCACAAGAAGTCCTTTATCATTGCGCTATAGTGGAATCGATTAATTTGGGTCGTCCTCAACACTACGGCTCACAGCGGAAATGTTTTCGATCGAGCGTGCGAAGGGATAATGCGCAGGCCTTAAGGTTCAATTAGTCAAAACGTATCGTAACGAGACTTTGCGATTTTTACGTGGTGGCAATTAGTGAAAACGTAAAAACGCAACAACCAACCAACAACAACTATATTTCAAATAGAGCACGGTCGAGGAGAGCAGTGCCAGGGAGAGAACACAGCCAAAGACAGCAGTTCCAGTAAGTTATGAAAGAGCTATGAAGCTTTCTCGTTTCTTCTAACGCATTGTATATAGAAAGCATAAAGAGAGAGAAGAGCTATAAGCAATGCTGTCGTAGCTCGACGGTGAGAGACCAAATATCAATAGGTTCGAAAGGGCCGTCACGTTACGATACGATTTGAATAATCGCTTACATTGACCGCCGAAAGATTGGTTGCTCAATTTTGCAAGCTACGTTACGTTACGTTTTGACTAATTGAACCTTTACAATGTCTGTAGCCGATCCAGTTTCTTGGAATTTCTTCAATACGTTTGAAATTGTACGCTCAGTAGGACGATTACGATGACCATAATCTTGTCGTAAAGCTCGAAATGCGGCCAAAGCAGAATGACCGTGTATGGTAAAACGATCCACATTGTAAAATGGCAAATCTTAAACTAAACAAATGCTAGTTCGAATGAGAATGACATTTGACAGCTGTCAAACGGCAGGGATTTACTTTCCGTAACTTAAAATGGATAACCCTATATTTAAATAATAGAGTACATAAAGTTAAATAGCAGAAATAGTAGAAAAGGCACCTAAAAAGATTTTTATATAAGGCTTATAACCATTTCTTTAGAGATTACATATCTTAAAATGAATAGAGTTATCGTTGAGTTGGCATCTCGTTAAAAAGCTTAAATTGCAAAAGAAAAATAGATCAAGAGGACGAGCACTTAGGCAGAGTGAGAAAGCTAGTGGCACGAAGAAAAAGGCCGAAAAGCAACATTTGGAAAACCGGTAACAGAAAGCTTTCTCTTTCTCTCTTGAAAGAGCACGTTGAAAAGGAAATAACTGTTCTCAACATGTTGGAATCGCTGACAAATATACACACTCACTCACTAATGCATACAGCCCTACGATCTCTCGCTCCCTCTCTTTTTCTCACTCTCTCTCTCTCTCTCTCTCTCTCTCTTTTACTCGTAATCTGACAATATTTTCCTTTCAATGCGTTCCAAAGCGTCTTTTCTGCTATAACGATCTCTCAGGATACACGTTGAGTTGAGTTTAGATATTAAAAAGAATACGAAAGAGACGAATAGTGCCACAATAACAGCAACAACAACAAGAAAAATCAGGAAAATAAGAAAGGAAAGCAAAAACCAAGAACAAGAAGAAAAATATGATGCGAATCGTAATAACGAGAGCAAATATTGTGTAACCATAGCAACAGCAAGAACATAAACAACAACAACAACACCAGCAGAATCATTCCAACGCGAGCAAGAAGACGCAGTAGTGTAGAAGATAAAAGCAAAAACAATAAAAACAACTGCGTTAATGCTAATAAACCACCCTCAAAAACAAGGAAAAATAACAACAAAAACCGCAAAAGTAAATGAAATTAGCAACAACAACACAATAACAATAACAACAAAAACAAACGTTCACGGGACACTTTTGTGATTGGGATAGGAGAGGAATAAGGATATTTTCCGAAGAAGTAACAACAACAGCAACGGGGAGAGCAACAACGTAAGGCATACATACGCATCCACACACCCGCATACACACACACACACACACACATCCACACGCACACACACACACACGCACTCGTACACCCTCGTTTCATTTCGGTCGAGTGGCACAGCCAACAACAATAAGGAAAAAGGTAAAGAACAACAACAACAAAAACACCAACACAAGTGGAAGTGGGTTCAACAGCCTCGATTGCGCTGCTTACGTTTTACGATTGTACAAAACCAGGTAACAGAGCATATAATTTTTTTTGTGTTCCACGGCAATATCGTGCTCGGAAAAGTCAGCAGCAGTGCCAGAAACAACAACTACAACAACAAACACAACTACTGTAATAATGAAGATGAAACTGAGGAAAAGTAGAAACAGAAAAAAGATTATGATGAAGTTATGACTACCAAAGACCAAACAGCAAGGAGTAATAAAAGTGAAGAAAAAACCGGGTCTAAAGAAAAGGGGTCAGAACAATAACAACGACAACAACGACGATGACGACTCGTTGTCCCGAAAAAGCAAAGCTTTAATTTAGCAACGAGATTTAACGAAGCTAAAACTTTTTAAAATTATTTAAAAAAAGGAAGAATTCTTTTTTGGTGAAGAACTCTCCAAAGTAAAACATAATTCTCCACAAAGTAAAACATTATAAGTCGACTTAAGTTAAAAGTTTAGTTTTTTAGTTTTTTAAATTTAATTTTGCTTACAATTTTGAAAATATTCCAATTTTAATACATGCACATATTAGTACGTGCACATATCTGGAAAATATATTTTTTTACAAAACGAAATATATATAAGCGATAAGCGACTTATAATGCTCTACTTTGAGAATAAAGTAGAGTAGAGAATTTTGTTTTGTAAACTAATTCATATTATATACTAAAAAATTGGTTTTAAACATGTAATGTCATCTTTCCTACCCTCTTCTCCTTTTTTTTTTCCTTTTCCTGCCTTTTCCTCTTTTCCACTCTTCTTCCTCTTCACCTTTCGCACACCCTCGTTGTTCTACTTCCGGGATACTTTTGAAATCGATCAACTCTTGTGAATGATTTCTGACACTTGAGACATGTCAATAGTTACTGATACTTTTCATTATTAATTTCCCCCGTTTTTGTGTTTTTTATTTGTTCTCTTTTTCCCCTGGAGTTTCCCATAGTCGAAAGAAAACTGTTGCCAGGCTTGTTAATTATGTTTTCCCCGCAAAATAATATGCCATCAAAGAGAATTGAAAATATAGGAAAAACACCTTTTTTGACAGCTGTTTGATAAAATGTACCAAGCGCATTTTTTCTACATTAGATAGAGAACATTTTTAAAAATTAATAGCAGTTTGAATTATTTTGCGGCAAGAATTTTTAACTAAAACTGAGCACTGAGTTTTTTGTGCTAAAAAACTCAGCCCCTACTCCTTGACAAAATCCTGCGCATAGCAATGGAAAGTGGTATAAGTGCATTTGTTGAAAAAATGAGAATGTTATTGTTATTGTTATTAGATTGTTATTACTATTTTCACATGATTTAAGGACCTAACTTTTAAAAATTATGTTTTGTTTTGTCATCAAAATACAGAAATGTATATGTTGGGATATAAAAAACTTGACTTGTAGTGTTTTTGAAAAAAGTTTGTAAAATGGTTTTAATAATTTTAAAAAATTATAAAAAATAATATTTAAAAGTATTTACATATTGTCACATTAATTAATTTTCTCATTCTTAATTTCTCACTTAAATCATTTTCACTTAAAACTTTACCCCTTAATAAGGGTTATTGATCCTGTGGCATGAGCTTTGTCACATGAATTTGTTGTAGTAACTTGAGATCGATGTTGTCGGGCCGTACATCTATAAACTGATATAGGTACATACATTGTTACAAATTTATTTCAATGCACTGACATTTTTATGATAAGGATTAGCCGATGAATTGTTACTGTTGTTAATACGGTTGTTGTTGCTGTTGTTATTATGTTACTATTTCGCCCTTTTCGCAAAATTTGTAAAGGTACTCGGTCAAAAGTTCATTGAACCTATTTAAACATACTTTGCAATTTTTTTTAAAATTAATTGAAATGGCTATTTTTTAAAACCATGTTTGAATGAACAGAAAAGAAAATCTCGTCATTAATGAAATGGGTTACGCTTAACAGACTTAATCTTAACGGTAAAGGGTAAAGGAAAGTTAAGGGTAAAGAGGAAGCGAAAGCGAAAGGGAAAGGAAAAGGATTGAAAAAGGAAAAAAAGGTACATAAAGGTACAAGAGTTAAAAAAAAATCAATCGACAGTGGGTAAAAGGATCAGGTATGTACTCAGCACAGCTGAAAAGTTTTTTGTTTCTCAGAATAAAAGTATACATGTACATCGAATTATGCCAAGCTACGCATATATGGTCAAGATGTATGTTCAATGTGTTTTATTTGAGTGTATTATTGCTATTATTTTAATTTGTAAAGGTAATTTTTAAGCTTTATTCAAGTGTATACCAAGCTAGTAAAAGTCAAATTCGAAACTTCGTTACAATCTGGCTTAAACTGGCATTATCAAAGTTATCGCAGAGGTTCTTTAACTCGCCTTTTAAGAAGCTAATTAATAATAACATAGTTAAGCACATTATTACGAGTATCTTCAATATTAAACCTCTGAAGACGTAATGAATGACGATTATTTCAAATAAAATAATTAAAAGAATGATAATGATAAAAATATACTTTGGGTATATTGTAATAATTACGAGTACTATGGGACTCAGACGATGGCGTCCGAAAACTTGATTTGTTAATGGTGACAATAATGGAAATCATAATCTCTAATTAAACAACTACGGAAGATGATAACCTTAATGACAACTATTACGAGTATTAGAAGAAATGTATTAGAAGAAACAAGAGAAAGAAAGGAGATCTGTATATTTGTGCATCTTATAGCTTTCTCTTGTTTTTTATTATTTACACTTTGGCTTACGCATTTTGGGTACAAACAAGCTGGAGAACGTGTATGTCGCTAGATTCTACACTTCACGCGAGTAAAAAAACGATATTTGAATGAGTCATTCTTTAAGTTCTTGAATGTTTAAGAGTTTCGACAAGGTTGAGGTTTTCGACATGTAGAAAAGTACTCTACAGTACTCTACAGTTTTCAACGTAGACTACATAAAGGGTCCAAAAAATTTTATCGAATGCCAACCCTGAAAGCCATGGACTTTGCAACATATTTTGGCCACAATCGCTACGATAATGATACAAATCTTATTATCAGTTATATATTGTTTACTTATAGATGCAATTCAATATGCCCATCTTTATGATCTTTACAATGATAATAGAAATAATTTTGCAGTAAAAGAGTCATAGTTCTGTCAATATGCAGCTTATAAGGTTAATGAAGTTAACTTTGATAAAATTAATGTTGATTAAGATAGAGCTGATAAAAATGAAGACTTTACTAAAAATGCTTACAAAATGCTTATTTCTATGGAGACTTTGACATTATCAGCGATTTCCGTCATTGTTGTTGGTATTGTAGTGATTGTTGCTGTTGTTGTTATTATTGGTGGTTCAAGGGTGCTGTTGATGTCTAATTAAGTCAACGTCGTGAAATAAAATATGCTTACATTTGTATTTTTAGGACTGTGTGCTGTTGTAATATTTTACTGTAATCAGAAATAAAACTCAAAACTCAAACATCAGCAACGTACGACATAATCGTACAACGAGAAGGCATAAAAATGTGAACATTCTGCTATTTTGTCGTATGTCATTCATAATTTGACATTATGTATTTTGTTACATGCACACTCCGTGTGCACTCAGTACGACCGGAATATTACAAATACGATATTATGAAAATGAGGAAGCTGCTTGCGGTCTCCAGCCGAAACCAAATGCAGAATTTTAAAGAAAGAACCCAGAAAGAATCCAGTTCATGTGTTTTGAAAATATATAAGCGAATCTTGCATGAATCTTGTAGGAATTGTGTTGATGCACTGATTCACGAATCGTCGACGATGACTATATTAAATAGTCACATTTAATTTTAAATAAGCAAATTGTCTGCGATGACACAAAGACAGGCCTGCCCGTTGAGGTAATTTCTGGTACTGACAAAAACTAACAACTAAGAGGAAGAGCGTGAAAATAACGTAAAATCTTAGACTCTCGAAGGTAGTATTGCGTGATAGAATTTTCTTCACTTATTTATTAATGACAGTAGGAATGAATTCATGCATGAAAAGTGTCACCGACACGCTCACATGGGCACACTCGGGTTGTATAAAAAGCGTCAAACGTACATAGATGAAATAAACCCTTTTTGCCTTGCGCCGGTTTGTCACGGCAAATAAAGACATATGGCGTTTTTTTCAAACTCTCTCACTGCAAGAATTTATCATCTAAGGATTTGTAAATATCATAAAAGTGTATAATTAAAAAAATAAATGCCTTAAAAGTTTAATTTTTTTTTTGTACAAGAAAATGCCTTTTAAGAGTTTTGGGGTGCAAGGATTCGTAGAAATCGAAAAGCAGTGTAAGATTAATTAAAAAAAAAAATATGAAAAAATATTTTTTCTTAAACCGTTATTAAATCGATAGAGTAAAAAATTTGCTATCATAACCAATTGCTCTGATTAAGCATTAATTTTCGGAATAAACCCTTATTAACAGCCATTATAATTATACTTGTATTATTAAATATAAGAGTTATATACAGTTATATACTGGTTACTATTATTATTATTACCATCATGGTCATCGCTATTGTTTGCTGAATGATCCTGACAGTCATAAACTTATGGTTAATAATCAATCATTAATAATCAATTTCTAGTCCATCATCAGTCCTTATCATCATCATAGTTATTATGAATATTATTACGGAAACGCTGCCATAAATATTCTTATCTTCATTGTCATCATTATTACAATATTCTTTCATCATTTCTTTAGAATAATGATTTTGTCGTCTTCTGAACGATGATTTGCACTTTAATACAAATCTCATGAGATACGAGTAGGCTGAAACCACTGAAGTCAAAGTAATTCAGTGGAAGTGATGAATCAGGAGAGTGATAAATGAAATGAAATAGTTGAATTTAATGCATTCTTTCCTTTGAATGCACATCCTTTATTTATATCTTTTCATAACAATGTTTCGGTATAAGATAGGAGGCTTACAGTAAACAAGAAAACTTCTTTCATGTTTAATTTCGTTCTTGTTTATGTTTAATAGAGTATAATCGAACATATGCCTTTTAGTTTTTACATCGTCATATTCATAGAGGTACTCCTATAATTTAATATAATTTCCTACTCTGAAAGAAATACATACTTTCCTACTTTCCTACTAATCGAATAAAAAGTAAATTGATTGCTTTCAAAAAAAAGGGCGAAAAAAATTACACTTAAACGAAATCAAAAGATAATCAATAGCATTTTTTTGCAAAAAATCTGGAAACATTTTACTAACCGCGCTCGAAATTAATTGCAGCCCAGAACTTAGCGGTAGAATTCTATTGGGAAAAATAAAGCTGCAGAAATTTTCCCCTTCTGAATTTTTCTGGCAATACTTTTGATTAAGAAATTGATTGATTGCTTGAGCGAGGCGAGGTACTTTTGGGTTCGGTAAAATAATTTATCTCGAATCAGAAACAATTACAAAACTGATTAATCACACCCAGAGAAAAAATCCTGTTAAATTAAACAGTTTTCTACCAATTCTCATGTTATTTTCATTCAAACAGGTTATCGTGTGATCGCCTTGTTAATTCAAACAATTTTTTCATGTTAAATGTACCAATATATCGTGTAATCTTTACACTACACCTCATTCTTTTAACCGGTTTCTCATGTAAAACTTACCAAAATATCAAAATGTCTAACGTATATGTAAGTAAAATTTCATAAACAAAATATATATGGGGCATAGGCAGGAGCATAGAGTTCTGGCTTGCGGGCTGAACAATCGCAGGTTCAATTCCCGATTTGGCAAGAATTTGTTTTTTTAATTTTATTTCATTTATTTGTTTTTATTATTGTTAATCATCATCTCTGCTCCACATTATAACTTAAACTTAATTATCTATGATTTTTAATTTAGTTCGTATTTCAAAATTGTACCTATAATTTTTTTCATGGCGTCGTCGGGATTTGAACCTCTACTCTTTGTATTCCAAACCAAGCACACATCCTCTAGGCTACGGACCGCTTTTGTTTCCAAACACTTTTTAGTTAGTTTTTTGTTTTTTTTTTTACGGGGAAAACTTGCTGTACTGTTTATTTTAACATGACTGTACGGTTAAAAATATCATGTACATTTTATTAATTTTTTTGTGATTTCGTATGGAGATATATATCATGTAAATTTAACAAGGCTCATGTTAAGCATTATTTTTCTGAGTGCAGCATCAACAACAATCTAGTAAATATACATTTTTTCAGAAAAATGTTGATTTATAGACGTGAATTGGAGAGAAATTGCATCGATATTTGCAAGAGTGATAAGTTCCACAAGAAAGTTTCTAATCTTAAAAAAACCATATTAGACATTTTCTCGTGGAACTTTTTATTTCTATTCGACACTTTCCATTTGGTATTTTCCATTAGAAGCCTTCCTTTCGGAATTTGCACCCTTACATTCGACACTTTCCATTTTGCAATTTGCCGTTTGGGAATTTTCGTTGCAGTACTTTTCATTTCGCAACTTTTATATTTTCATTTGACACTTTCCATTTTCCGTTGTCATTTTCAATTTGATACATTTCTCTGTTGAATCCACTTTCCATTGGACACTCTCCATGTTGGGTTTCCGATTTGATACTTTCCATTTCGAAATTTCCATTTTATATTTTCGTTTGACGCTTTCCATTTGATACATCTTCATTTGACACTCTCAATCTCATTTGTCGATATCTGTTTGCATTTGATATTTTCATTCCAATAACTGTTTTCTTTTTAACGATTTCTGTACTAGCTGTTCGTTATACGCGCCGCCACGAGCGAGCTTTTGTTTTATCCAAGCAAAATTTATGCTTTCAAGCCCTTTAAGAAGTTTTTCCAATAATTATGAGAATTGTTAGAATCCTTCTGAGTATCTAAACATTTTCAGTAAAGAAACAACAACAATTTTACTAATTAGTTTTACAACGAAAATCATTACTATTAGTACTGTGTGGTTTTCAACAAATTCCTTATTAATTTGCTTTAACTGCATTAATGTTGCTCAATTTGATCATCATCGCGAATATCAAATTCAGCACTTCAAAGTAAAATCCATCCGGGCGCTTAAATTCAATGATGAAACCTTTCCTTTATCTATTTCGTTGTCCTCTAGCTCTTCTTTTCTCAGCTTGTACCATTATCATTATCTTGATCAATTCTTAGCACTTTCAAAGCAATTTCATATTTGCACATAATAGCGTCCGTCCGTAACACGTTGACTTAGGTTAGGGTTCAAAATTTGGCCACGGACAAAGAAATTAACAGACTGACAAACTGACAGTCATACAAACAAATCCAATTTGTTGCGAATCTTTAGGCAACAAAAGCCGTTACACAGCATTAAAAATTTCGCACATTTCGCACATTTCAACATCGTTGTCGGTCGTCGGTCGGCGAGAGTGAGCGTCGTGTAAGGGTTGGTTGGTAGTGGCGCTACGAAGGCATTCAGTGCATGAATTTGATATTGACTTCAAAGTAATTGCACAGTGTTCGGAGTTAAATAATAAAACCATGAACAATGGCCAATCTGTAAGGAGTGCGTTTTAAAATGGCAATTAAACATTGGAGGAGACTGTTTGCAGAAATGCGCGCGATCGACAGAGTTGGTGGAGGAGTAACAGAGAAGAAAAGGCGAGATAAAATAAAAAAAAAAATGAGCCTTTCGATTCTCTGCTCGCGTTCTATTACTTTGCAGCTCGCGAGCTTATCGGAGATCACGAACTCGCGAGCAGATAATAAAGAAAAATAAAGCAATGTAAAAATAAAAAGAAATAAAATGAAATAAACAGAAAGAATAAAAAAGATGTATCAATTTTATATATTACACATTGCCGTTTTGTGGTGCAAGCCCGAAATGTCGTTGGTCTTGGCAACGGTTACCAACGAAACAGTAAAATAATGGTGGAAAAATCAATTGCGTGTGCTTTTAACCGCTGAAAACATAGTTCCTAACCATTGTACTCGCTTGCGCATGATTGCAGTTTGTCTTTGTCTTCCCACACGTTTGACGTAGAACTTCAAGGAAAAAATTGTTCGGCAAAACCGTTCCTTCAGCTTCCTTCAATGTACGTAGAGAAAGTGTACGGAAAAGGAAACAACTGGTGGTGTTGTTGTAGAGCGATTGCTTAATAATGTTTGGTGGGGCAGTGTCAACGATTGCCCTGGTGACAGCTCGCTCGGTAGGTGCGCTCGCTCGACTCCTCTTCACTCGCTCGGTTGGTAACTCTGCTCGCTCGCTAGCTCAGCTCTTTTGATAGCTCGCTTCGTCGCTATGCTCATTTCCTCATGAAGGCTTGTACTGAAGTAGAGCGCGTACATGGAAGGACACTATAAACCAGCTCACTAGCCTGGAAGCAGCAGCGGTCGGGGCAGAGGTAGCGGCAACTAGAGGAAGTGCTAAAAAGCGTCACTGACGACGTCGCTCATTGAACTGCGAAAACTAGACTACATACTTATTGCTGATGTGTTGTGGCGGGGTGGGTTCAACGAAATCCAAAAAATTCATAATTCTTTATCTTTAATAGGATAAAGTAATATTTTTTTACCCGTGTATATACTAATGTGTACACTGCACGAAAAACCCCTTCAAAAAGGAATGTAGAAGCAGAAGGAAAAATGGAATATTTATGTTCATTATGTATTATTATTAAGATCCATTGTTTTATTATTATTGTTATTATTGAAGTAAGTTAATTGATTTATTACGTTAAAAAATTATTAAAGTTTCATATTACACTTAGTAATAATAATTAAATTTAATTAAATTTGTGCTACACTCGATATTTAACCTGTGATTTCAGAGTAGGTCTCTTTTTTGTTACCATCCGGTTTACAGCTCATACGCCGGAGAGAGTTTTGCTAGTATTCGTCCTTGCTGGCACTAATTGAAAAGCAGAGGGCTTACCAGACTCTTGCATTTTTACTTTATCTTTCTTGCTCTATTCTATAGGTTTTTTATCCAGTGAGAAAAAGAGAGAGATACTTTTTTAAGTCAATTGATTTTTAGTTTTGTCATGGAAATCGTGCCTATTGCGACCACTCTCGTTGTTGTTATCGTTCTAGTTGCCAACGTTTTCGTTGTGGTCATCCTTCCCAGTGAGGCGCCGGCTTCCCGTTGTGGTTGTCGTTCCCTCAACGCACCACAGAATTTGCGGCAGCGACGTCGTCGTCGTCGTAGTCGCCGTCATAATTTTTCTTTTCGTTCACGAAGCTTTCTATTCTTCCTAGTTTGTACTCTTCTCTTCAAACTGCTGCTGCCGCTCGCTTTCTCTCTCTCGCTCTCATTTCCCTCATCACCATCATCCTCGATGCATCGTCGTTCGTGTATTGTCTTCTCGCGCGTTGGTGGTTGTTTTCTCTGCTCTCCAGGACAACCAAGAAGCGCTGCGACAGGACTTGCTGTGTGTGCCTTCAACCGTCTGTGCGGCTGCTGATCTGAACATATCGTATCAACTCGGCAAACCGAAAGGATTGTTTGTTCGTTCGTTCGTTGCTTTCGTTCGTTTTCGAGAACATTCATTATTTTCCTCTGCACCGTTTCAATTAAGTTTTTCTTTTGACAAAAAAAATATATGTCATCATCTCAGTTGTTCTCAAACTTTATTCGGTTTTTTTGTCAAATAAATGCGAGAAAAAGTAATAGTAAAAAATTGCATATTTAGAAAAAAACAATTTTTATAACTCCCAAAAAAAGGAAACAAAATTGACAACTGAATAAAGTAAAAGGTGACAGAGCAAACGGAAGAAAAAGAGGCGGCGAGAAAAGTCATCAGAGAAAGACATTCTCTCATTGTTCTGTTTGATTGATTGATTACCCAAAAGTAGCGGAAAAGATTGTGTTCAAAATCCTCTAATCATTTCTAGTCAAATTTGTTAATAAATCTTACTAATAATATCTAATATAAATTTACTGATTTTCTAAAAATCAGTTCATTGGTCGACATATAAATATCTATATACCATATACGATATATATATATAATATATACCAGCTTTATGAGAGGAGAGACTGCTTAATAACGATATCGTAACGATATTATCTCTCTTCAATCGGCAGTAATATTTCAAATTAGAAAAACTGCGAAAACAACAGCAACAAGAAAAATACAAACTTCTATACTACTATATTATTAAATATTATTTATTTGAAAAAAAAATTTAATAATTTTTGCGGTCCCACGGTGCAGAAAAGCGTCAAAATGTAAGTTTCACACTATTTTTAGTCTTAAAATGTATTCTAATATATTCTTATTTTGGTTTTAAAAATAGGACTATTTCAATTCAATTCCGATTGAATTAAACACTTTTGTTTTTTTGAAGCCTAAATTATATTGTTGAAGTCTAATTAATCTAGAGTCTAAATTAATTTTTGAATAATTAAAATGAGAAATATTTGAAATAATTAAATTAAAAAAAACATAAATTCGTGTAATATTTTTTTCAAAAATAAGGACATTTTGGAAATTTGAGAAGGTTTTTAAGAAAGATTTTATACTAGGTTGATTAGACAAAGCCAAACACAGACACAGACACAGAGACAGACACAGAGACAGTATAAAAAGTACTAAAAGAATACCATAGTAGAGTATCGTACTAAATAAGTATTATAAACTAAAAAGTCTGCTTAAAACTCTTGAAAGGATGGGTTCGTAAGTAGACAGAGGTCATTTATTCGCGAAATATCTAAAGGTATAGTATAACAAAGTTGTCTGGGTATAAAATTAGTATCAAAATAAATAAATGCTGAAATAGAACAAGAAAGACTAAACGTATATAATCACTATAGTAAACATTTTGGGAAGAGTACAAAGAGTATAAAAAGAGTAATAACTTCCTAAATTAGATTAATTTTTTCCGGTTTTTAGATTAGTATTTGATTGTTATACTAGAAGTTAATTAGACGAGTATAAAGTGGTTGAGTGAAGTAAGTTTTTGGGAGTAGAGCAAAATATTTATATATCGCACAAAGAGATATTTATAGATTTCGCTATATATGTACACATGTTTAGAGAATTTATAGGTTTAGTCTTAAAAGTTAGAAAGAGAGTGAGAAAAACTAAATTTCTGTCAGTTTAATTTCTATCTATCTTTTCCCGTATACATATCGTAACATAAACTATTCTCCCCAACTTTCTTATTTCTCCAAGCAAGCCTTTTTCTTAATTTTAATTTTTCTTACACTCATCTCGGCATTGGAGTAAAATATGAAAAGAAGAAAAATCAATAAATACATCTACTAACGCCCTGAAACGCCTACCTACCACCACCAACATCGATAGACTGGGTGAGCCCAATCATCCAGCCACCCATTTAACCATCATCCCCAACATGTACCATCCATACTACACATAAATACATACAGGTTTATATACATATACATTCACAAAATAGTTCTCTACTTGACTCTGTGTTACATCTGTTCGTCTCGTTAAATTTTGATTCTTCGTCCTCTCTCATGAATTTGGGCTTTCTAGTTGTGTATCTGTCTACCCGTCGCGGCGAGTTAAACAAAGACCAAGCCTATTTTTACTACCAATAAAATTACAAATAAGTAACTATAAGCTAAAAAACTTATAAGTAAAATACATAGACCGCTGTGAGTTCAAGGAGGTCCTTTGATGGCTATTGAACTTCTTATAAATCGATAAGTTTTTGAAATACAGTAAAGTACAAACATCGTTATTAATACTATTTATTCATCTTGTAAAAAATTTGAAAGTCAGTTGAGTTGAGAAAATTTCTTATAAGTGTAAAATAATATTAATATTAATATTAATATTTCTTAAAAAAAGCACACTGTGCATGAGCAAAATTCGCAGAGAAAGCAACAACAACAAAAGGAGAAAAAAAAGAAGAATTGTAATAAGCTAATGCTCATGAGCACATTTATATATGTATATACATATATATATATATTATAGTATATATTTGGCGATGAAAATGTATGTAAGTAGGTTACTTTTAGCTATAAAGAAGCACAATGTGGTGTGAAAAAAAGGAAAAGGAAATGAAAAGCAAGAAAAGTTTATAATGGAAAAAAGGAAATAACTCAATAATGTATTTTATAAACGAGAGTGTGGTAATAATAACAGGAGTTTGATTACTTTTAAATATATGTAATATAATTATTCAATTAGTATTAGCAATTACTTCGTTTTTAAGTTTTTGATATGTTTTTTTTTTTGGGAGCACTTACCAAATTACCCAATTGGAAATTATTACACTAATTAACCAATTGGGCACTAACGAAACTTTTCTCAAAGCTGTTATTTACCGGAAATTACCGGAATTAACGGAAATTTAGTATTTCTCTTATTCTTTGACATTTTTCACTTAAATGTCTCATAAAATTTCTCTACAAAGTTATTTATAATGTTATTTATAATGTAGAAAAATATATTAGGGAAGATTTGGAAAAAATTTTATTTTACAAACCACATTATGACATTGTACTCGTAGCATGTCAAATGCCAGAACTTGGAAAATTCCTTATAAGGGAAATGTTTTTAGTAAAAATGTATTTACTAAAGATATTTACTATGTATATTGCAACTGCTATACATATTTACTACAAATTAGTTACTAATCAAATAAAGAAGAGAAAACTTTCCATAAAACTTTCCTTAAAGGATATTGTATATTTTAATTGATTTCGTTAAATTTTATGCCGCAGAACTTTAAAATTATATTACAGTTAAAAAATTTAAGTAAAATAAAAGTGTCCCAAAAGGGAGTATTACATTTAAGAGATGATAATGTTGCATATTTTGCTTTAGATCTAATTAGCATATTACAATTATCATTTCGTAGTAATTTTTCAACCTTCAGTGTGCCACTGGAATGCCTGCTCGCATGTTAACCAAAGCAATAGATGATATAAAACCGAAACCATTATCTTCCTTTGTTGTTTTCACTGCGCAGGGTTGTTCAAATGAGGCATAATAAATTATGTCTGCAATATGTATTTGTAATGTGATGATTTCAGATAGAGAGAGACGTTGTAAATTAGGTGCCATTACGTTCAGGTCATAAAATATGAGTAGAGGAGTAAGGGTGCAGGAATGAGTTTGAGCTATAAATACCAACAATAACAAATCGAAACTACTGGATATCATTAATGAAGTGAAATGTAACAAAACTTTGGTGAATGTAGAAAATTTGTTCATTTTGGTGTCTATAAATAATTCACTGAAAGTAGCCGGTGGTCAGACTAGTAACCAATACGCAGGTGGGTGAAAGCTAAAGTATTCTTTTCTTAAATATTTGACTAAATTATTGTCTATCTTTCGCTTTTGTTTGGTAGAGTTTGAGAATAACACTCATAAAGCGTTAGAAGTTGTTAGAATACACTGTACAACAAAGGCAGATGTTTTATAATGCTGAGCATATAATTAGAGAGCCTTAAATAAATTTTAGAGAAAGCATGTCGTTATGCCGCTTGTCGCATGTCGTCCGAGCGTCCACACTATAAATTATTATTATGCAAATCTAAAATATTTTTTTGTTTTTACTGATAATATTCTTTGAAATAGAAAAACGTGGATGTGATGGAGTTAAAACCAGGGGTGAGAGGAAGGCGTTTATAAGGGAAAATACTTATATGTCGTACATAGATTGTATATACGATAAGTATGAATTTGCTTTCTTTATTCATTAACAGGGCCTGCTATAGAAAAAAGAAAAGACCTCTGTTATTGTATCCATACCTCTTTTAACTAGGGATACTTTTGTATTTTTCTTCTTCTGGGTAGACTAAGGAAAGCCTGTTTTTAACTATGACATGAACATTTCGTGGAAAAGTTTACTTCTTTTTCTTTAAGTTCGTCTTTAAGAAATCAAAAGTCTATTTCCTCTCTTTTATTCTATTCCATTCCCACATTGGCGAAATCATTCTTTCCCTATTTTTTCCCATATACTTACGCGTTTAACAAATGAAATGAGGTCAGAGAATTCGAAAAGTGTCAACAGCCTTTTTACACTTTTTCAAATTTTTCTTCTCTGCTCTTTATTATTTTTTTCCCCTGCACTTTGTATTACGAAAGATACTAAAGTGCGTGTGTGTGCGCGGGGGTGTAGGCGTGTGCATGTGTGAATAGCCTTATACTCACACTTGAGGAAATTCATTTGTTGTTGCTGTCACTGTTGATGTCAGTGTTTGTTCTCGAGTGTGTTCATTGAACCCTGCCGCCTACTTTTTACTTGTACGTATATTCTCTTGATGTAATTGTTGTTGTTTCTGTTGCCTTCTATGCTTCTCTAGAGTGCAAACACAGCACCATCGGCGGAGCGGCGAGTGGCGCAACGGCGGCTCTCTTTCTGTACAATCTTATAGGATAATTTCTTCGCTCTTGGCCGTTTACAGACAGCGGCGGCGTTATAGATTCTATGCTCCCGCCGCTTCGCCGCTGGTGCTGTCCTCACACTCATAATGTTTTGAAGGAATATTAACAGCTGTTTTTTAGTGTTGATACATGTTGGCGGCATATTAATTGTTTGTGGTGCTTTTGAGCGGCTTGTGGCTTGTTTTTCTTGTTATTATTGTTGTTGCTCCGTTGTTTTGATCATTTTCTGACACTTATAGATTATTCTGATGCGGGCACAAAAAGATATTTGATATCACACAATTAGAGAAATATGACGAATAATATCGTATAAATCAGATAGATATAATTTTTACGATATAATTTCTATTTTGAGAGAAAACGAAAAAGTTTGCATTAAAATTCATAGAAGGGGGATCCGTTTTCTTTCGTTTTTCATCCATTGATATTTCATAACGGCAAAATTTCCTCTTCTTTTCAAAATTTTCTCTGCTCTAAAAAATTCTCCTACTTCTTCACCAACCCTCTTCTCATATTGTATGTAGGGGGGTGTTGTTTCGAGTTCAATGAACTTTCATTTCAGTCTGCTAAAGAATTCGTTTGATTTTAGTGCTCACCAAGATTGCAAAATGATCAGGGGCGTCGTCATTTATTTTTGTGTTAAAGGAAAAGGGTTTACACACAAAGATAAAATTGAATTCATAAATAACATCAGCTTTTTCTAAGATTGGGCGTGTACCACTTCTAAGAAAGCTATGAGCCGCTCTTAAGTCATTTTTATTAGTTTTATATAGCAAAATGTTTATTAGTTTTAAAAAAGAAAATCTGAAGAGAGCTCCAATTATGGTCCTTAGAAGGAAAAATGGTTATAATTAAAAAACCATTTTTTCGAAGTTATTTGTTTCTTTCCTCCTTTTCAACACCATAAAAAAAATTATATTGTGAACTAGTAAGAACAAAAATAACCAAAACAAGAACCCCTCGTTTTTCCATGCCCAAAATGAACAGCAGATAAGCGAGATGAAGAAAGAAAATTGAAAAGAATTAAATTTCTTTCACTTTCTTTTCAATTTTCTTCTAAACTGATCAAAATCTTTAAAAACAACCATTATACCATTAACGGCTTTCCTTACTCCCTTTAAGACTCCCTTGAAAATTAATTCTGACTACACCACTGTTCGGTTTAATAAAATTACAACCACCCGGAGTGCAATAATAACTGAAGCGTTTGTGTGTGTGTGTGTCGGTTTGTGTAAATGCATTATGCTATTTTACGGAACATAAACAACAACAACAACAAACAGCAATAACTGCATAGTACGAACGATTGTAGCAATATAAGAGGATAGAAAAACCAAAAAGTGCAAGAACAAAAATAAAGGCAATAACGGCATTAATCATGTCTAGCAAAAACGAGCTAGCTCGCCGAACAATCATGCTCGTCATCCTTGCTGCTGCTACTGTTGTTGTTGTTGTTGTTGTTGTTGCTGTTACCCTTGCTGTTATTTCTGGTGACTTTCCTCTCTCTACTGTAGAAAAAATGTTCGCTTTATTACATTTTCCAACCCTACGGTAAAATTTCTACTTAGATTTTATCAACGTTATTCGAAATGTCCAGAGCAGTCTAAACGTGATGATGACGCGCAAGGGCGGCGCAGTGTGTTGAAAATAGTGACCCTTTGTTTGGACATATTCGATGTCCCTTTGCCGGAACACTCAAACAGACGCAGAGATTACATACATACATACAAATGGTTAACATAGCGTCAAAATCTGGACTCGTCTTTCGCTGGACTTTTATTAAATTAACAAAAAAAAAAAAAACGTGGGTCTAAAGTGATTTTCAGAGATTTTTTGCCTTCTGGTTCAAATGGTTTTTATGTGATGGTCTCAATTAACCAGAGTTAAAAGCTTAACTCACTGATAAAGAAAAATAGAGAAAAGTTTCAATGGGAATGAGGTTTAAGGATTATCTTTTACTATTATCCTCTCCGAAAAAAGAGATTTAGACAAACAGATTGTTAAAATTTCTATGATTCCGAAATTGGTTTAGGATGTATATACATACATTCATACATACATCCGAAAAAGCATAGTATTTATTGATGGAAGAATTATGAAGGATTTAGTAAATCATACGGTTTATCTATCCATGCATCGTTCCATAGAAACCAATTGAGTTTTACCGTACGCAGAATCCTTATTCACAAGTTTTTTTCTTTAACAAGTCTTTATACTTATTTTTGGGTTATAAAGACTTAATTGGTTTGATTGGAAACGAGTACTTCGATTCGTATATGCGAGCATACACTGCCATACACTCTATACACTAGTATACATTACATACAATAATTCTTTAAGCACACTTAACATTTTGTGTTTTACGTGGTCTTCACTAGAAAAATGTAGACGTTTTTAAGTCTATTCTATATGTACTTCCCTAAACCAATTATAGTTTTTTTTTGTCCTTATTATATGTTCGTACCTTATTTTCAAATCTATGGTTTAAGCCCATATTTTCAAAATACTTCTTTGGGGAATTTTTGGGCACCCTAAATTTCTTGAAAAAATTTCTAGTATAAACTTCTCTGCAGATTAGAACAAGCATTCTATTATAATTTATAATTTTGGGTTTATAACATGAATACTGTTTATAGAGATCCGAAGTGTTTTTTTTTCAGGAATACTAACTATAAAGCTGCTGTTGAAATTTGTGTTGAAACAAACATTCGACAATTTGAAACAACAACGCCTAAAATAACTCTTATAAGATCCAAAAACAAAATACATATAGTAACATTATACCTTATACCTCCTTATACCTCCGTATAAAATAAATCATGATTAACTCAAACATTCATAAACCTTGATGACTATTACGATTATTGCCGCAAGATTATTCATTTCTGTCTATAGTAACCCAATTAATATGCATATTTAAGGAATATTCAAGGAATATGTAGATATATTCCAAAACTATATAAATAATCAGCTGAGCACTCTGTTGTTTTTTTCTACCCTGCCTGGAAATGAACAACAGGGAAGTGAGGACGAAAAAGGAAATTGAAAAGGAAAGAGTGAGGAGGGATGAAAAAAAAACTGATGGAACAAAGAAGATATCAAAATCAACCCTCTAAAAAATTATCATACGAATATAAAAAAAACGAATTCCACGCAAAACAACAAACCCGAAGCAAGTTCGAGTAGATTGACAGAATATCTCGCAAGGATTTAATCAGGAAAATGGAAAGACAAAAGCATAACAAAATAATGTCTGTTGGTTGCTTATGGTGAGATGATGTGACAGATTGTGGTTGTTATGATGGCGACAGCATTATACAATAAAGGAAAAAAATTACACGTAACATTAAAAGAACATACAAAAAATTTGCATTTGTTATGCAAAAAATGCAATTAATATAAAAGTATGGAAGGGTGATAGTGATGAGGAAGGGGAGGGGAAGGGGAGGAGGAAGGGCAGAGACGGACAGCTTGATTAGAAGTGCACAGATAAGCGAATTTAGCTGATTTCTATAAATTTTCTAACTTTAAGACACTTCAAGAAGTCGAAATATTCATGGAGTGAAAAACAATATTAAACAAATAACTATAAGAATTCCATTCGCGGACACGCTTTCGCAAATTCCATTTAATTTTAGCCGAAACACCAACCTTTACCTCTGTGTAATCAACGAACAACGAGAATAACGAGTAAGCGAGTACTCATCTCCTCTTAATACTTAATAACAAGTTTGTTTATTAGAAATACTCTTAGAATACTATTAAATAAAAATAGAAATACTATTAGAAATACTCGTAATTAATACCTAATTAAATATAATGTAAATTTGGGAAATACAAAATTCAGAATTAAAAATTGTGCATTCTTTTCTTTACAGATTGATATCTTGATAGCTGAAAAGCAGCCACGTGAACAGCAGCTATTTTTATTGTCTTCAATATTCAAGCATTGAAGCGCGCAATTTTTGCGAATCAACACCACCAAAGAAACCAACTACTTGAAAAAGAAAAAAAAACCAAAAAACCAAAACAAGTAACGAATAATCATATTAATATATACAAACACATCCTAACACACACCCACACAAACAGCAACACAAACGCATATACATACATATGTACATACATTTATGTGTATTGCAGCAAAAAACTAATGTTCCGTAAAGCAAAGAGAGAGAGAAAAATTCAATAACATTTTTAAAAAAGAGTATTACAAAATATTAATATAATAAAGAAAACAAAAAAGAAACAATTTAGTGAAAACATATAATATAAATATTTGCTGTCTTTTTGCATTTTTGCAATTTTATATATTAAAAAAATAAAAAAGAAAAAATTAACAAAAAAAATTCATTAAATATACATCCGAAAGAAAAGAAAAAGCAAAAACAGAAATAATATCTCAATAAATCGCAAGTATCGTACTACATTCCTTGAATACACTTAACGAAAATAATTAGCGAAATTTACTCTTTTAACTTAAAATTTGAAAAGAACCGAAAGAATTATTAAAAAAATTTTAACATTTTAGCAAAAAGAAACACAAACAAAAACACTAAAAATAATTTAAATATTATTATTTACCAAAACAAAAGAAAAATCATATTTCCAATATATTATATCGTACTATATTATACATAACAGACGATCTGCATTGATCTAAAAAATACTCGGTGATGGAAAAAATCCAACTTCGCATCTGACAGAACTAACGAATTAATTCGAGCTATATAAAGCAAGCAAATCAGCAAATCACTATTTTTAATTAATATAAATCGAATCTATTTTAAAGGGACTAGTGCAAAGCGCAATCACAGCTCTCTCTCTCTTCTTATATAAAAATAAGTTAAACGCATCATCACACCAACAACTTTAGGAGCGATCTACAGACCTTGATCGACCAGCAAAAGCTTAAAGAAGAAGGTTTTTTCAAGCAAAAGGCAAGAGAGCAAGCAAGTAAGTCAGTAACGAAGACAAAAGTCAGCGAGCAGCAAGCAACGAATCAACGAGCAGAAAACAAGTTAACGAGCAGCAAGCAAGCTGGTAAGAAGGAAACAAACAAGCTCGCGAGCACAGAGCAGGATAAACAGAAGCGAAAAGTTAACGCCTATAAGTTCGAAAGAAAGAAAAGCAAAAGTAAAAAAACGAGAGATAAAAAAGCAATTTGTACTTTTTTAAGTACGAGTAAATTTTCATTGCTTTCACCGTTTAATATAAACAGCTTCAAAATTACGCTTCAACAAAGAATCCAAAGCAAGATGACCAATGCCATGGACATCGTTAAAAACGGCAGCACCAATGGCTCCGTGGACGGTAGCCAAGATGAGTCCCGCACTAATTTAATTGTCAACTATTTGCCGCAAACGATGACACAAGAGGAGATGCGTTCGCTCTTCTCCAGCATTGGCGAGCTAGAGAGTTGCAAATTGGTGCGAGACAAAATCTCAGCTAATCTGGGTAAATATTCCAAGTTTTTTTAACTAAAGTACTCTTATTATTATCTACCATAGGATATTTTCAATGTATAATTATTGCATCAATTCATTTTTATTTAATTAATTAATTTTTTTCTTCATTCATAGTCTTGCCTGCTTCACTAACAGCGTTGAATCCAGCTCTGCAGCAGGGTAAGTTGAAATATTGTTCACTTTATCTCTTTTTAATGAAAATAGACAATTCAAACAATATAATCCATATTAATTATTTCTGTATTTCAAGGTCAAAGCTTGGGTTATGGCTTTGTTAATTATGTACGCTCGGAGGATGCCGAAAAAGCGGTCAACACCTTAAACGGTTTACGTCTGCAAAATAAAGTGATCAAAGTATCGTACGCCCGTCCAAGTTCGGAATCAATAAAGGGTGCTAATTTGTACGTATCGGGTCTTCCCAAAAATCTGTCACAAACCGACTTGGAATCAATGTTTTCATCATACGGCAAGATAATTACATCTCGTATACTCTGTGATAATACTTCTGGTAAGCGACAGTTCGTACACAGAATATTGTATATTTTGTAAGAAATTTACAATAATTTAACAAATTTTATTTATTTTATTTTTCTCTCCCGCCCCTTTTCCTTCGCCTTCTGCCATACCTATTTAGGTCTATCAAAAGGTGTCGGCTTTATACGCTTCGATCAACGCAACGAAGCCGAACGTGCCATACAGGAGTTGAATGGTAAAACGCCCAAAGGTTACACCGACCCTATTACCGTTAAATTCGCCAACAATCCCAGCAACAATACCAAGACCCAGATCCCACCACCGTTAGCCGCTTATCTTACTCCACAAGCGGCTGCTGCCACAAGACGCCTGGCCGGGGCCCTTCCATCTGCTGGTCGTATAAGGTAAGATCCATCACTAAAAACTGAAATCTTTCCAAAATGTGCAAACTTGAAGAATCCTCCTGTACGGCATAAAAATTTGTGTTTACTACAGACCTAGTTTAGACCGTTTACTGGCAGGTCTAATTGTTTTTTGGGAAAATCATGCTATTTCCGACCTTTTTTCAACCTACACCATAAAAGAATTCAATATAACTTTTAATTTAAAAATTATGTTTTTTCTATAATTTTTTCTGAAAACTTCGCTTAAGCAAAGCCTTTTTTGAAAACGGCAAGTTTTGGTTTTGGGAATATTTTTCAATTCGAAACTTTTCTTACTTTTAAATGGCCCAACAATAAATTGCTTATATATTCAGTATATAATATATGAAGTATATATGATTATATACTGTTTTCCATTCTACAATCGAATTCTACTTGACTTAAACCGTTTCTTTTCTACCGTTTTGTCCCTTTTCGGGAACAAAAGTTATCATCAACTTTTTCAATTGCCAGTGTTGCCTCCATCTAGAATGGATTTGAATTTGTGCTTTATTACTATTGGTATGACATCGTTAATCTCCAATACTAACATTTTTAACCCTTTCAGTAACATGAACACTTTCTTTGTTAATTTTGAAAAACTTTAAAACGACAATATCTGTTTTTGAAATAATTTTCTTTAAGTTCTAACTCAATAAAGGAAAAAAAAGTATATAATTTCATATTTATTTGTACTCATTTTTACTTTTCTAATTTTTAATTTTCTTTATGCTTTCTTGTTTCTTTCATTTTTCTTCTGGATCGACAAAAAAAAAAACAAAAAAAAATCACTCCAAAAATTATTACTGTTTTTAGCTTTGGAAAAAGCCCGATGGTAGCCATTAATAAGGGTTTGCAAAGGTGAATTAATTTATTTATTTATATGATTTAAAAAAAAAAAAAAAACAAAGACACAATCTAGTTATTATTCAATAAATGTTTTATAATTTTACAATTATTTATAGACAAATGTTTGTTTGTTTGTTTGATTGTTTGTTTTTCTTTCTAATTTTAATTTACTTATTTTAAAACATTTTGGTGTTATATTAGTATTATTTAATTTCGACATTATTAAAATTTACTTCACTTGCAATACAAGAATAAGTATATTAACAAGTAAGAACTTGATTGTTTAATTAGTTTGTTTTTTTTCTATTCTAATAATTAACAGTTTAACAAATACAATTGTCATTGCCAATTAAACCATATAAAATTAAACCATTAAAAGGCAAAAGCTAACTACTAATCCAGTGAAAAATATCGCATGAGATTTCCTTAAGTACAAAAACAAAAAACCTCTTTCTTTCAAAAAAAGTAAAACCTTTTTCTTTTTTACTAGAATTCTAAATACTAACTATTTTTTACAATCTATAATTACAAAAAATCTAGCGATACAGAGGATTCTTTTAATACGCGGAAACATCCGAATGCTTTAAAGGATGTCACTAGGTCGAAACAAATAATGGCTGCATTAAGTTGCATGTAAGTCTAACAGAAACATGAATAATTATAATTTAAAAAAACAACTTTTTTATTTAAAAAAGCATACGCGCTCTTCTTCAAAAATATTGTTAGGCATCGTGTTACGGTTTTCCTTTATATTGTATTATTTTTTATTTCTCTGTTAATTTATATTTAATTTAAGTTAAATTAATCTAGTTAAATAATAAAAAGAGTTTAATAAGAAAATTGTTAGAAAGGAGGGTAAAGAGTAGATTGCGGGTAGGTAGATTGAGGGCATTCAGGATTTAGGGGTGGTTTTTGTCATTACTACTTAAGAGTAGGCCGATTGTTGTCATAGCTAATTAAGGATAGTTGTAAGTTGTAGGTAATAACGCCCCTTAAAGGATTGCTAAGGGTCGACTTAGGGAAGGTTCGGGTTAGGGTTAAAGGGAGTTTTTGGGATTATTTAGGAGTATAGAGAGCCATGGGCGTTGCAGGCTTAAAAGCAGGAATACCAGAGAGGGAGAGAGCGAGAGAGGGGGAGAGAGAGAGGGAGAGAGAGTTGTTGGTTTTTGGTTATTGTAGGTATTACAGGTTATATAACTGTAGGTTATTTATTATATTTGATAAGAAGGCTTTTCATTAGATTTTCGATGAGGTTTAGAAAAAACGGTATTAGCTGTGATAAGCTATTTGATAAGAAGGTTGAAGTAATTTGGTAGTACCCAAAAAGGAAATAACCTCTACCATTTGCAGGTTCGTTTTCTGTTTCTCAACCCTATAGTATTTTTTAAAATTTATATTAATTAAATTTTTACTCGTTTTTTTGCAAAGCACCTTTAAACTGCGTTCGTATAATTTTTTTTTAAATGAATTTTAATACTAACAATCTGTTTAAAGTAAATCTCATGCCTATTTTTTGCTTATAATATTTAAAACTTGCATTTAACCATTTACTTTTTCAACAAAATGAGATGTTTTTACGTAAGATTCTGTATGTTTAAAAGTAATATAAAATAAAAAACGTTAGAAGAATAGTTTTTGTTGTATGCTTTTGTGTTACTGAAGCAATTTTGAAGAAAATAATGAAAAAGTTATTATTTGTTATAGTTAATCTTTATAAAGTAGTTATACAATAATTTTAATTACTGCTGATGTGCACAAGCGAGGCCTTCCTGGGCTTGGACAATATCGTTTCAGATTCCACGGGACGGTATGGACGATATTGAGAATAGTCTCGTTTTGTACGCATCACTAAACACCCACAAGCGCTGCTAAACATCATTAATTTTGTTATTTAGGTTTAGTAATAATAAAATGTATGATGGAAAAACTATAGAATTTTTTTAAAAAAGTAATTTTAGCACTAAAAATACAAGACTTTTAATCTTATGATGTATAAATTATGTATATCACTCTCATTAATTGTTTTTTTCTCCTCTCTCTTTTCTACGAACGCAATTCTTGGGCACTGTATGGTTTCTCAGATATTCACCACTCGCCGGTGATCTGTTGGCTAATTCGATTTTGCCTGGCAATGCCATGACCGGCTCTGGTTGGTGTATATTCGTTTATAACCTCGCTCCGGAAACGGAGGAGAATGTACTGTGGCAATTGTTTGGACCGTTCGGTGCTGTGCAGTCGGTGAAGGTCATTCGGGATTTACAGACAAGCAAGTGCAAGGGTTTCGGCTTCGTAACAATGACGAATTATGATGAAGCTGTTGTTGCTATACAATCCCTCAACGGCTATACGCTCGGCAATCGTGTGCTGCAAGTTAGTTTTAAGACCAACAAAACTAAAACTGCTTAAGAGAGAAGAAAAGCAACTAAGTAGGCGATGATGAAAGAAGTATATGTTGAAGATAAAAAAGACAGAAAAGAAGTTAAAACGAAGTTTTTTTTTAAATAAAAATTATTTACTGATTTGATAAAGAAAGAGAAAACATTTTGTAAGAGTTATTATAGAAATTTTATTAAAAAACAAGCCAGATTTAGCCAAGGAGCAGATACAAAATCGCGTTTGTCAGTACACCAAGAAACAAACTAAAAATATTTTAAGAAATGCAAAAACTACAAAATCTTTAAGAATTTAAAACAATTTATTTACCAAAAAAGGTCAAAACACTGACTAACACCAATTGGCTTACAGTAAAAAAAAACCACAGGAAGCATAATAATTGCTCAAAAAGAGAGCAGAGACAGCATACCATATTGCAATAATAGCAACAAAAAACAAGAGCCACAACAACAACAGCAACAAACAACGTACATAGTTCAGAAGCATTTAGCAGTATTAATTCAACGTTTACGTTGACCCACGTAAACAGAAAACGTGATAGTAGCCGCAAACGCAACCGTAGCCAGACGCACTAACGGAAGAACCAAACAAGGACGATGATGAGTCAACCGACGAGCCAACGGATGGGGTAGATGCACAGCACAAGTTTTAGCAACGGAAAATGTAATGGAAAACGCAACGGAAAACGCAACGGAATACGCCACGGAATACGCCAACGGAACGAAAGCTGACGATACGTACAAAAAGTACACGAAAAGAAAAGAAGATGCTATTATAATTAATTCGTAAATGTATTTTATTAATTATAAAATTATTTATTCGATAAATTATTTATTTCACTTTAAAGCAGTAAAAAACGAAATAACATTAAATAAAAAAGAAAATAAAAATAAAATAGCAACTAGTATTAAATATTTACAGAGTGAAAATAAATCACATGCACACACACACACACACACACACACACACACACACACACACACACACACACATAAATACTCACTAAATTATAAATAAAACATAATTAAAATGAAATGCAAAACAGAAAAGTTATTTAAATATGTATTTAAAATTTATTCATAATTACAATAATTATTATTATTAATATTATTATCATTATTTTTATTCCTATTATCATTACACTTTGTATTGTCCTTATAATTATCCTTATTGATATCGGAAAACAAAAACGTTTTATATTAAAAAAATAATAAACTGTGCAAGCATAGAAAAGAGATGGAAAGAGAAAAGCTAATTGGAATGTGTAAACTTTGATATACATATGTACATATGTATTTTTAAAATTTTTTTAAAGCTACCGAAAAAAAAAGTTCGACCCAAGAGATTACTTGGTAAACGATTACACAGTTGAAAGCTGAAAGAAAAAAGTTTTACCAAATTCAGGATTATTCGATAATCCATTACGCGATTGTATTTTATACATTATGTTGATTTGAACTTGTTCCTTAACCATTCATCCATTTATTCATTTAAACATTTCATGCAAACATATTCCCTGAAATTCATTCCTTCATTCCTTCATTCATGTTCACTTACTTGCAGAATTTATGTAAATTTTTCCAATGAAATTCATTCATTCGGATTTAATTCATACTCATAATAATTTCTTCAATTTAAATGAAGTAAATTCATTATTATTATACTGAAATTCTGGATGTTCTTTAAGTTTTCTGATAGGGTTGGATGCTGCTGGGTTATAGAACGGTTTTGGAATTTCCGGCAGGAAATTTTTTTGCTGAGAAAGAAGAAAAGAAACAAAGTAGAAATTTTGTAGTTCTGCAAATGAATTCATCAAATTATAAATAAAAAAAATATTTAAAGCCAAAGAAAAAACAAAGACTAATAAATATTTAGCTATATAGTGAAAAAAAACATTAAAATTAAATTAATTACAAAAATTTGTTCATATTTCCAAATTATAAGTTTAAAGTTTTACCCATTTGCAGGTAATTAGGGTTCTTATTTAATTTTAATTATTAATGAAGTTAAATGAATTAATATCAAATCATTATCACTTAAATTCATCAATTTAAATTTCATTATCACCTCACTATTAATCACCTCTTCATTATCACCTCTTCATCATCAATTTACTACATTTCACTACCATCTCATTATGAATTCATTATCAATTCGTTTAATTTGAAATTCATTATCATTTTATTACATTCATTTCACGAAATTATTTTAATTACTATGAAAAGGTTTACTAATATTTATATGACACAAATGCAATTAAACTCAAGGAATAGCAGAAAAGTGAAGAGAACAAACGAAAGAATGCAATGGAAAGAACGAACGAAAAAAAGAGAACATTTATTATTCATAATTTTTCATAATTATTGAATAATTTTTTAAAATTGCAAATTTTTTACATTTAAGTATTAATTAATAAATTTAGTTTGTTTAGTTTATTCAACTTGTAAAATTAACTACATTCTTAGTTAAATTTTTTTTCAAAATTTCAGAATATATTTTTATTTTAAGAATTATTTTATTTTCTTTTGCTTTTTAATTTATTGGGAATTTTTAATTAAAACACCTTTTGTTACGATAAGTTTTATTAAATTGAAACCATTTTAAATATAAAATATTTGTCTAGATTTTACAATAAAATAAAAAACAATTTAAAGTAAAAAGATTTACATTCCAAAATCTTTAAACGAAAAAAAATCGCATACGCAGAGAGAAAATCATTGCAATTGCAAAAAGTTTTTTAATAATAAAACTTTTACAATAATCAACACAGTTTATAACTTAAGAGGCGTCGCATTTGAAAAACAAACCAATATTTTCTTTGGATCCGTAAAAGTTTAAGATTGCAAAAATTATGAAGTAAAAGAAGAAGAAAAAGTTTTTACTTTTACTCTCTTCTCTCCCGCATGCACACTATGATATTTTATTAATACACACAGAGAAAAAAAATTATTATAAAATATTATGCATGTAAATGTTTATTAACTTAATAACAGTCAATGGAATCTAAATTGCTTAAGCTTAATGAATTAATTATGGATTTGTTTATGGAATTTATGTAATTTTCGTATGTACTTACAATTAGTAAGCATTACTCTATTTATTACTTATGCATTAATTACAACAAAATGCTTCATTACATGCTGTTTAATTATAATTAAAGTATACACAAAAAAAATCACAAATACTCCGATACACATGAAATACTCATGAAAACACACACAACCACACCAACACAGACACACGTACAGACACAAAATTTAAATTCTTATCCTAACCATAATTAAAATTATTAATTAACTGAAATCGTGGAATCTTTATCTTCTAATAATCCTTAACTAATTACCGTCTTTGTATTTGCCCTAATTACGTATTTAACCAATTAATTGATTTATTAACTCAAAACTCAAAAATAATTATAATTAATAAGAAAAGAATTTTTTTGTCGTTTTGTGAACTAATAAAAATAATTAGCTCTATGAGCTATATTCTCAGTGCAATATATTTCAACAACAACAATACAACCAGAGAAAAAACAAGAACGAGAACAACAAATTGAGAGTAAGTCTGAAAAGAGCGAATCAGGAAAGAACGAGGTGAGATTGGTTATTGCTGTTAATGTTGAAAAAGGAAAATGTATGTAAAGAAAGGAAAAAGTATAATAACAAATCAAAATAAAAAAAATAACAGTTAAATAACAAACTTACTATAGCATAATCATAATTAATTATCTTACACAAATACCGATATATACATATATATATATATACATATATATATATTGCATGTAACTATTTATTATGTATTTGTATTATTAATTATTAATTGTCTTAGAAATTATTAATTGGCTTAGTATTTCTTATTGTATTCATATTTGTATTTGCATTAACAATTGTATTTGTATTTGGCTTAGCGTTTGTATTTGTATTTAATTTTATTCGCTTTACATCCTTTTCTCTTGTGCTATGTTGGATAAAATATAATCTGATAAGCTGATGTTGATTATGATGAAAATAAATTAAAATTTACATGAAATAAAAGGAAAACTAAAAACCAAAAAAACATTTTAAATATTTACTTTATATATAGTAGGTCATGTGGGCATATTTTATTTAATGTGTGTGTGTAAGCCGATTTTGTTTTTTAAGCTATACCCTCCCAAATAAAAAAAAGAAAAGAACATTTACATCACGCGACGTAAAAACAAATGAAATAATAAACATAAATATTAAATAAACTAAGAGTTATTGTATATTTTAATAAATGTCGATCATGCAATAGTATGTATACATATACATATACATATACGTATATCCCTATGTATGTATACATTAGCGTTCCGATAGGGCTAATCCGAAAAAAGGAAAAAAAATTTGGCCCGCAAGAAACGCATCCCATATATGGCATAAAATCAAGTAAAATCAAGTAAAAAAGAAAACTAAAACAAACAGCTCTGCTCGCATTAAATTTTAAGCTAGAGTTTATATAGCATTTTGTTTTGTCTTACATAAATATACATATGTACATGTATATCATGTAAATATACAGTAACGCATAGTGAGCACTCGCAACTGAAAAGAGTGCAGTTAGTAAATATAATGCACACACCCACTTTCAAAAATCTGTCTTTCAAATATTCTAAACATTTAGAATAAAGTATTACCAGAAGAGTATGTAAACCCCACAAACACATTCAAAAAAACTTCCGTCAGCGGGAATAATTGTACTGAGAAAAGAATCACACACACATACATACATACAACCCTCGCTTCCTGTACACTACTCTGAAACTCTCTTGATTCCCAAATTGGCGACACACAACCTGATAAAGAAGAGAGTGAGTGTCTAATTGCTAAAGAAAATAAGAATGACCCAGTGGTAAAAGCTGCCGAAATTCAATGTACTTCACATTGAGAATGACCCAGTGGTAAAAACTGCAGGAATTCATTGCACTTCACATTTATTTTGCTGTTATCCAAAAAAAGGAAAACAGCAACGAACAACGAACGATCAAAATGAGGATCTTGTTTCTTATTCTTCAGCAGTGTCGATTAACAGCCTTGTTCACTATAATCGAAACATAGAGCTAATTTCTGTTCTTGTTTGTGCATTTTCCAAATTAGCCAGCAAAAGCCAATACAGACGGCCTCTAACTCTACGTTTACTCTATAGTGAATAAGGCTGTAAATCTTTATTTGCATTCTGATTTTTTTTATGGGAGTACAGAAATGCCTCTTTTTCTAGTCCCTTACAACGTATGAGGATGATTTATAATCTTAGGAAACCCAAAGATTAATGAAAAAGTGAAAACAAGATTGAAAATTCCAGTGATCGACGGTATACAAAAGATAATATGTACAGAAAATTAATATCTTTACGATGATTCCATGGTCAATGTTATCAAAGAAGACAACTAGAAGACTACATAGGTCTTTTTTAGGATTACACAAGTATGATATTTCAAGGTTTAATTCAAATTCGATTAGAATTGAGATCCTCTGCAATACGCCCCTCCCTTTCAATTGGACTTTTTTATGTCTGGAATTGATTGTTTCTTAATCCTTTGGTTCAAAAGGCCTCCCACGCTGCTGATATCGTATCTTAAACTGAAGTGCAGCGATGTTACTACTGTTTTTATGCTTTTTAAGCATCACTACATTTTTCTTCATGACTTTACGAAGAATTCTACGATATTTCAATTAATTCCTGATGTTTTAATTCCTGAATATTTAAATTTTACGATATTTATCAACATTATATGTTAATTTATTACATTTTTATACGAACTTTAACTTAATACAATTACGTTATATTTTATTACGTCTAATTTTACAGTTACGTGATACTATGACCCTGACCCTGACAATTTTCGAAAAAAGATGTTATGACGAACATCGCTTCGCATGTTTGTTTCGCTTTGTAACAATTATAACGAATAACGAATAACGAATTTTTTCAATACGATCATGTTTCGTAACAAAATTCAGTCAGTTTCTAATGAAATTCTTCTGTGGTGCATGTTTCAGTTCCATTTCATTCTAGTGAAAGTCATGCCCTTTCACTTTTTATTACATTCTCACAAGAATAAGACACAAGAGTAAGAGTTGCATTAAAAAAATACAAAAAAAAAAAAGAAAAACATACTTCTAGAAGATGGTTACTCACTGGAGCTATAGGTTTTTTAAAGAATTTTTTAAGGGAAAAATAAGTAGTTTATGTTTTACATTTATATTCGGTTTCATTTATTTCACTGAAACAGTTCAGTTCATTTCAGGTGTTTTTTCTTTTTTTTTGATAATTAAAAAAGGGACTTATTTTAATGATAGATTTTTATTCTACTTTTTTAAAATTTAAAAAATTTAATTTTCTAATTTCCATACTAATTTATTAAAAGAAAAACAAATAAATACATAACTAATAAATAATCATAAAAACGGATGAAAACGTGATCTTTAAGAGTAGCACAAAATAATTCAATTTATCTTCTTTGATATTTTAAAAAGAACCTAATTAATTCTGCATAACAGTCATAAACACAAAAACAGAAAATTGTATACACTGCAAAAATATTATTGTATTAATGAAAAATTAATATTTAACTAAAACTGAAAAACATAAATGTTCACTTTACCTAGTTTTCTCTCTATACTATATAGTATATACAATATACATACATACGTATCTATATAATAATCTAGACATAGAGATAGAAACACGTCTGTATTTGTTCTATATTAATTTATTTAAAAAATCATTTAAGCTTTTTCGAATAATCTAATTGATTTGATTTTTCAACTAATGTTTCTTGTACCTAAAAAAATAAAGAAAAAAAGAAATGTTAAATGAAGCGAAAAAAGGAAACGTAGGAAGAGGAAAAAGTAGAAAGATAGAATGCAATAGAAGAACGAATAGAAGAAAGAATGTGAAGAAGAACGTAAGAATATGAGAACTTGAACATTATTCGCACAATTATTATAAAATTTGACTAAGTGAAACGTTTTAAATGGAAACACTGACAATTTTAACAACAAATCAACAACAACAGAAAAACAAAACAGCCGAAAAATTAAATTAACTAAAATAATGTTCATATAAAATTATTATGACTATTATAATTATAATTAAAAATAAATTATTGCGTGTATTAATTAAATAAAAATAGAACATCAACAAAAAGAACAACAGCCACAACAACAACAACAACAACAACAACAAGGCAAAGAAAACCAAAAGATAGTTCTCGCAGAAAAAAAAAAATATTGAATAAAATTTATTTGAGAAAAACTGGAAAGAATAAAATGTTTTTATTTTCCTTAAAACAATTAACTACAGTTTTCAAAAACTTTACATGGTGGGTTACATGGTTATTAGTAGAAATTTCGCTGTAGTGAGTCGTTTGACTTACGCCATGAGAAGAAGAAGAAAGAGCTGAGTATAAGGGCGTAATAATCTAAAAAAAAATCAGCTGTCGTACTCTCTCTTTCAAGGTTGAATAGTGACGCAGTTAGTGACTCAGAGCGAAAATTTTTGAAATCATCCAGATGCAAAATTGTTTAAATATTTCCAAGCTTGTCATAAAGTCAGGAATGCGCTGGCCAAAAAACTTTTCCATTACCTGGTAGTCGAAGAAAAATATTTTTTATGATAGATGAGTTGTTTTATAAATTTATTCTGATTCTAAAGAAATTTCCGTAAAAGCGCATGTTTAAAATAGAATAAATCTAGAACAGGAAAAGATTTTTAAATATATGTATTTTTGTTGTTCTCATATCTAGAATGAAAAGTTGTAGTACACTAGAGAGGTTCCTTTTTCGTCTTCGATGTGATTCTGGTGTATAGTACCTAACTTAGTACTTAGTAGTACTAGTCCCTTGCTCGTTAGTACAATAAATGCATTAAAACAGTCGCATTTACTATCGAACCATTTATTATTAATATGGAGAACATACTATTGTATGTGTATATTATTTTCTATATAGACATCTTTAATACATGTGGATATTTTATATATGTATATAAATTTGTACTTGTAAAATAAATTCTTTTGATTTTGAATTGTGGTTATTCAAAAACTGAAAGTCTATTTTGATTTAGTCTCAATCAATCCAATCCATCCATACGTCTTCCACTCAAACGCCCAATTCACGACTTGGTGTTGTTGTCCCCACTTGTCCTGTGTTACTACTGGGTGGTGGAGCCGATACCACACTTGGCGCGAGACGATTAGCCAGAGCACGCGTAGCAAAAGCGACATCATGATTGGCAAAGCAGAAAAGAAAAGAGACCACAAAGCCCTGAAGACTAACCAGAATGACAGACATGAGTTGATAGAAGCGTTCCAACGGGGTGCCACTATCAGGACGATACGGAAGGAGAAAATGCTGTAGGCCAAAAAGTGGAATCTATAAAGTAATAAAGATATAGGAAAAATTAGAGATAAGGAAGCAAGGAAAAGCAGAGAGTAGTAAGTAACAGTGTAAGTAAGAGAGTACAAAAACGAGAAAGTCGACAAGATTTGAAATAAGGAAAAAGAGAAGCACAAAAAAGGCATACAAGAGATAAATTATAAAGATAAATATTAATGAATAAATAATAAAAATCATACAATATATAGCAAAAACGAGAGTAAGAGAGTAAAGTAAAGAAATACTTACCAAAATAATAGTGGCACGTACAGCCTTGCGAATGGCCAAAGGAGCGGGCTGTGCTGATTGTGGATGCAATTTTCTTACAATAACACGTAGTACGTTGATGAGAAAAACTGTAAAAAATGAGCGAAACGGAAATATTGAAAGTTTTCTTTTTAAAAGTATTATTAAAAAGACTCACTGAAGGAAGACATCAAAGAAGCACAAATTGGCAAAGATAAAATCCATAATAATTCACTATCTTCCATCCAGCAGCTTTTTTTCACAAAAAAGAATAAAGGAATCGTTAATTTAAATATATTGGCAAATCCAGGACTACTAAATTTGCTGACAATATATCGTGCATGAATCAGTGATGGATTAAGGTTCTTTCAACCAGAAGTGTCTTTTTAATTTTGTTATGATTTTTTACTATTTCCATCCATAGCACGAATGTGTAGCGATCGATATCTAAAGACCTCCTGATTTTTACTTCTCAAATGACGTCAAACTGACAATTGAAAGTTGAATTGAAAAATGACGCAATATTTAAAATGATTCCTCTTGTTGAGAGACACTTCATTTCTACTTATTTGGTTTGTTAATAATTTCTTAAATACTTTTATAAGAGTAAGTCCGCAAGATTCTTGGACCATAAGGAAATTTCATGCATGATTCGTTTCGGTTTCTCACTGAAGCATTTTTACCCCAATACTTACTGAGCGCCATCTGTTGGGTGATAGAAACGTGCCAATGCGTATCCACTTAAGAAAAGTAATGGCAGTGCCCAAGCTACCAAGATAAACCAACGCATGACAATAGTATCCTTCACAAAAACCTTATACAAAAAAAAGAGATGATACAAGATGAAAATGAGGAATATAATGGAAAAGAATCGACAAGGTCAATGATATTTATTTTAATAATAATTATTTTGCCTACACTTACCACCACTAGCACCAAATGCAAATGAAGGCCTTCACAAAACATCCAAAAGTAATTCACCAACATAAAATAATGTATCAGTAGATGTAAAGCGATGCACCAAAGCTGCAGGAAATTTATTATAAACGAAACGGCAACAACAACAACATCAAGAACAACATGCACAAGAGGGTCCAAAGTGAGCCTCTTCCTGTCTGCTTAAATAGAGAAAACCCATGAGACATACCGGATTATCACGAACGTGCGCGGGTTGTTCGATAACCAGTTTGTACCAAAGTATCCAAGTGCTGCAGGTGAAAGCTAACGAGGCGAAGAGATGTACATGGATGCGTATACGAGTACAACGTAACGATCTGAGAATGACAGTGAGAACGGGAGAGGATTATGTGCGCGAGAGTGTTTCAGAGATTGTGTGTGTGTGTGTGTGTGGGATAAAGATTAAGAGAAATTTAAATAATTTGCCATTAATTTAATTATTTCTTTACTTACTTGAATCCCATAAAAATGATAAGTGAGAGGATTAAAGCGCATAAGGATAAAGCGTATCCTTTCACATACAGCTCATTAACAAACCTGCGAAACTATAACAAAGTAATAATGAAAGAAAATAATGGTTAATCAAAAGTAGCAAAGAAAATTTTGTAGAAAAAAACTTTTTCATGCAAAAGAAAGCTTCACTCTGGAAAGTTTCTTGTGTCAGAAATTCAGGACAGAATAGATTGCAGAGATTTTTACAAACAGATTTTTGTATAGTTTTAATTATGGTTTATTGGAAAGTCTCATTTTTGAGCATTTTCACTTTGTTTGTTACCCACCATCGTAGTGAAAAGTTTAGAAAATTTGAGGCCAAAACACAATTATGGCTTTAAAATGTTGTTCTTCAAAAAAGGTCTAGTTTTTAGAACCTTTTTCTTATAGCATTACCGCAAAGCAATTAATCTCACCCCGAAATCATAATGATCGATACAATTTGTGTAATTGGACCATTCTTGACCACTCTCCGGATGAAGATACCAGCTGCCATTATACAAACAACTAGAATATAGTTAATTTTCATTCGACAGAGACCAGAAAAAGGTACCACCACACTTACGTTTTGTGTGCCAAAAATTTGCGATTAAAGCCTACAACAAAATCTGGACAATATTGACTGAGTACCTTGCCCGCCGGTGTTCGAGGCCAACAAAGATAACCATCAAAACGTAATGGACAGTGCAGCTCCTCCAGCTGGTCAAGTTGAGTGCCATTCCAGCCATGATCCAATGATGCAGTAGCTACAGTGGCCAGTAACTCCTCACGCCCTACAGCCGTTTGATCGATACTATCAATATCAATGCCATCAGCACCATCAGGAGCATTGAGAACCGCATTTTCGAGTAATTTTGTCCCAGCATCGGTAAAAGAAACTTAAAAAATGAACCGTGAACACTGAAGAATTTCATCGGAATTTAACGCCTTACAATCGTTGATGGTCATTGTGCCCAATGAGGTTTGATTTTCCACTGACGATTCATTGGGATACCTTGTCATACAATCTAGCAATAGATGAGAGAGAAACTCACGCAGATTGTGTTTACGGTGGCCAGAATAAGTCATCGTGCCTCGGCAGTAGAGGAAAGAGAGAGTTCAAATCATTTGATTGGGTTTAACCACAAAATGCAATTTTCTCTAAACTTTGGCAGCTCTGAGAAAGAAATAAATAATTCAAAATTGAAAAAATTAATGTCATTCAATCAATCAAAGAAAACGATTTTAAAAAGCTTCAATTAAAGTTCTTCTTAGAAATCATTAAAAATAACAAGCAGTATTAACACAAAAACAACACACCCACATACACGCACGCCTTTTCACTCAATCTCATGTTATTGCTTCAATGGATCCTCAGCAAACTCAGTAACGGTTAGAATACTTCACTTCATATTGGAATAACAACAAACAAGACAATACGATTATGAGAAACCAGTGAAGAGAGAAGAAGAAGCAGCAGCAGAAAAACCTGTTGCTTTTGCTGCAAAAGGTCACTCGCATGATGCTCATCCAAACATTGCTGGTGAGGTAGGAGACAAGTCAGTGACAAAAGAGAAGAGCCCTTTCTTTGGCATTGTCGACGCAGGGCGTACTCTACCTCTATCGTTTTTTAATGTAAATATATGAATATGTAAATACAAATTCAATTAGAGCCGTCGGGAGATGTACTCTTTTTTTTTAAACAAACCCACTTTGCTGGGGTTAAGGACAAGGGCACACCTACGAGTATTTTAGAAGATAATATTTTTGTTGTTATAACATTAACTTTTTATAATAAAGTTTAAAAAGTGTCATTTCAATTTATCTCGATAATGAGTATAATTCGAAAATTTCGCGAGCTAATAGGCCGATTTAGTCCATATTCAGGCTCAAACCATTCTACAGAATAATGAAAGTTTTTGCTAAAATGCATTATTATTCTCTTATTTTCTACATTACTTCGCATCTGAACTAGTTCAGTTAATTTAGTACCCGCGAAAGACCACTTGTTTACGATGAAACTAAGGAAGGGAACTCTTAGTAACTCGCAAACAACTATACCTTAAAAAATTGTTTGTCCCATTAGTCCGAATAAGCCCTTTTCTAACCGGACGGACAAACCATTTATAGAATAACTTGCGAGGTAAAGTTACTTCTCATCATAATTTTCTATTAAGACCGGAATGTAACAAACTAGTCAGACCCTCCCTGTCGTTTGTAGGGTATACAAAAATTGATGTATAAAAAGAAATAATATCCCGTTAATAATGTTAACAGCTTTCTGGAGAGAGGGGGGGAAGAGGAGAGCGACAGATAAAAGGTAGGCAAAAGAATACCTGAAGCTGATAGAAAAGTAAAGCTTTTTAAAAAAGCGAATAATAAAATTACGTATACGCTACGTTGTACCGTCGATGTAGCAATGCAAATATAAAAGATCATGAAATTCTATTGTTAAACATAATTGTGTTTGTGTTAACAATATTGCTATTGTGTTTGTTATTGTTTTTGCTATTGATTTTCATACATCATAACTGTTTTAACCAAAAATTAGTGAAGAGAGAAGAAGGAGCAGCAGAAGGAGCATAATTATTTTATGATTTTTTTAATATCAAACCTTGATACTTATCCTTTGAGAGTTGTCGGCATGAATGAGTGAGTTGTTGAGCACGATTTAAATTTACACGCTCTAATCGTCGCATCAATCCGCCGTCGAAATTGCGGCAATTAAGGCTTCACTTTCAAAACTCTCGAGAACAGCAAAAATAATTTCGTTTCATAGATTGAGAAATCTCAAATATTCTTATGTTTTTAAAAACATAACCTTTATTAATCATTGGTTCGAATTAATTAAAACTTTAAAAAACCTTAAAATACAATACTTTTAGGTGTCATTAAACAAGTTCCTTTTAAAGTTCCTAGAATTTAAATATTGTTTTTTATTAAAATTTTCAAATTCAATTTTAATATTTGTTATTTATCACGTACAACATAATTACCATTGATTTTCTATGAAAATAAATGAATATAAGTGAAGCGTAACGAACCGCAAACACAACGCTCTGACCACAACAACTCACGTCAATTTAATTGCAAGAATGAAAGAATGAAGGAATCTGTGGTCTTTTATTGTGAAGAGCATGAAGAGAATATTTAATGTTGAATTGTGCAATTATAGGAAAAGGAAAGAGTTGAAATGGAAGAGAAAATAATCATAAATAGAGAAACAGTTGATAAAGTTGTCCTTCAAGGGCAAAAGTTTTACATATTTCTAAATTTTAAGGAGAAAAATAGTTGAGCAAGCCAAGTCTTTTTCCAACATAAAAACTTAACAATATTTTTAAATTTTAAAGTGGCAAAGAGTAAAAAAGGGAAGCCAGTTCACAAGTCTTTTCAATTTCTAATTAATTACATAAGTAAACTTATTTTTTATAACCTTGAATACACGTTGGAAATTCTGTGTCTTCTTTATGATAACACATAAAAAGTTCTGAAATCGAATTAAAAACACAAGTTGAATTTGTTTTTAAATTAAGAAATGACTTTTTAATTCAGCTGGCATCAATCTAAATTTTATGCCTTAACAGAGGTTTAAGTGTTGCTAAGAACACCGTAAAATTTCTATATATACGAGAATATTTGTTGTTGGTGGATGGGTATTTTTATAATCCTGAAACAATATAATACTTCGAATAAAACTTTTATTATTCATTTAGTAATGCCTGAAAATTGCTTCATTTTTTTCATTATTCATTATTTTTATAGAGAAATATATACTTTCAAATTACCGGAAAGAAATTTAATTAAAATGCTAGAAGTAATTGGTCCATAGAAGTAGGGAGTATTTGGTTCTTCGAAGCTAACAACATAAAATTAAAAGCTTTTCTCTAACATTTTAAACTTATGTTATTAAGCAGTAAAAAATTGGACAAACATTTTTTACCCAAACTCAATTGTTCCACCGAAGTTTGATTTAAAAAATTAATTATTAGTATGGAAAAATTTCCTATACATAATTTAGAACATTAATTAGCAAGGATTTTATTAATTTCACAAAAAAACCTGAAATAATGAATTCGAAAATTCTTGTTATTTTTCTTTGTTTTATTTATTAAAAGCTTGCAAAAGTTTTGCCTTGATCTAAATGAAGTCCAAGTAACTCCTTGAGAAACTTAAATGAAATGAAATGGATGAAATAAAACAATTAACGGGAACTTTCAAAAAAGAAAGAAATTAAATAGTTTATTTTTTAAATAAATCATCCAACAACAACAGTAGCCGAAAAGAACGATGCCATTTAAACCCCGTCCATCGCGCAGCGCAGGCCACAATTCAACAACGTGCCATATAATGATAATAATCACCAACCAATCAATCAATCAACGATACGCACTAACTCAGAAAATTGAAGCACAAATATTTTTGAAGAGAAAGTAAGTAAACACTTTAAAAATAATATACTGATGATATACCAGACAGATCGTCGACGCGACAATAGACACTTCTGTTCAAACACGCGTTACATTTTCGATTAACACGATGCTAAAGACTCAGTCATGCAGAGCCTCTCTCGAATGAATGCCAACGAGACGACTGCGCTGAGCCCGACCGTCTCAGCAGCACTTGGCGGCCACTTTCGGTGTGTAGTTGCCGAAGTTTTCTTCGACTGTTACTGCTCAACAGTTCTTAAATTCATTGATGACAAATCGTCTATGAATCAGTGACGAAAACTAATGCAAGTCACTTTCAAAAGACAATGATTCGTTGCATTCACAACGCTTCGTTTACATTCTCGTTTTCTCTACTAAAAGTTTTTAAAACATTCAGACCACAGTTGTGCACAACCTCAAGAAACGCGTCATTGCTGAACATGCTTTTTTCAAATACAAATCAGATTCAGTTCAACGCACAACAATTCTCTAATCCCGCCTGCTTTTCTCATCAACGGCTCAATTCTCTCATCAGCCTATCTGTATGTCATCGCTGACAGTCCGGCCATTTGTTCGATATTGTCATCGACGATTTGTACTGTTATGTCAACACAAGTCATGTACGATGCTGCAATGTCATGCAAGATTCCTTTATGTGTTCTCAGAGGCATTTTCTTCATGGTGGTGCCTGCTGTGTGTTAAAAGCGACGTACGTAAAGTTGGAACAGCTTTTGTTTGGTTCTTAATCATCATCAACCCGCAGAGGTTGTGGCATATGCTAAATGCGTTTTAAATTCTACATCATCCACAAGAAAATTTACGGGCGAGTTGTGCAGTTACTCAGAAGTAACTGAGTTCTGCAAGTCTAACTTTTCAATGGCACCGAACTTTCTTTCCATAAAAAAGTGCAATATGTATGTATAAATTTTCAACAAAATTTTTGCATGAACCAAATTTCCAAGTATTCACTTTGTAGGGACACAAGCTAATAAAATTTTCTGTGGTTAGGCATTGTGTTGCCACGTTGTTTGCAAAAGAAAAAAGTAGACCAAAAAATAATGGTTTTTAAGGGATTACTCTAAATCCAATGAGACTTTGTCCAATTTTATTTTACAGTTTAAATTCAGAAAACTTCATTTGTAATTCAGAAGTTTCAGTTAAAATTCAGAAATTTTCATTGGTAATTCAGAAGTCTCAGTTTAAATTCAAAAATTTTCATTTGTAATTTAGAAATTTCAGTTTATATTTGGAAATTTTCGATTATAGCTCAGAAATTTTTAATCGTAGTTCAGAATTTTTATTTGTAATTCAGAAATTTCCTTTTAAATTCATAACTTTTTATTAAAAATTCAGAAATCATAATAAGAATTCATAAATTTTCATTAGAAATTCAGAAATTTGGTAGCAGTAGATTGGAGAATTGAATACGGAAAGCAAATTTCAAAAATCTATGTTGACTTTACTTAATACGCTTTATGTTAATCGCTTTTAATGTTAATGATTTTAAAAGATAATCTAAGATCATCAGCAAGCAAAAGAAATTTTACAAAATGAAAACATGAGGATATACGAGTATCATTTATAAAAAGAAAGATAAGAGTGGTCTCAAAATACTACTACTACTTGAGTAGTAAAAAAAAATTGATAAAACAAACTTTTTTAACCGAAAAATATCGGATTGTTAGGTAGATACTCACGCGAAAAGAGTCCCCTTATCTTTCTCCCTCTCCTTCCCATTCTCCGCACTGACAAACACTAAACGCATTTAGCCGCACTGTTAGTTAATTACACTAATTATCGCTTCATAATTTGGTTGTGCTCATATTGTCGGCGACGTTGACGTTGATGTCGGCGGAATCTCTTCAGTTGCTGCAGTATGTAATATGTGTGCAGGTGATTATTAGTACAAGGAAAAGTGTGTCTGTGTTTGTGTATGAGAGGCCAAACACGTCTTGTTCCTAATTTCTTTACGACAGTACAAGTAGGATTAACCCACTAGACATGCATTGACTTTCGACCATGTAAGAATCTTCCGATTCTCTAAAGAATGAGGTGAGAAATTTTAAAGAATCTTGAAATTTTAATAAACATTAGGGTAAAAATACTCAAATTAATAACATATTTTAATGATAACATCAATATTCATACGATATATTCTTCTAAAATAGAATACTGAATACCATTTACGAAGTTCTAGGAATACCTTAAAATTCTTACTGGAAATATAACAATTTTATTTATAATCTTAATTAATTAAAAATAAATTTATAATTTATTTATTGCATTAATAATCGCTATCACACTGAGGGCGACTTCAGAAAAGAAAACAGAGTGACGGGATTATGAAAAGACAAAGCATAATCAAATACATGACAGCAACAGTTAAAATTACAAGCGAAACTGAAAAAAGCAAGACCATTTCTGGAGAGTAAACAACAACAACAACAACAACAATAACAACAACAAGAACAACAACAACAACACTACCAATAACAACAAGAAAGCTGTAGAAGAAATCTAGGTCGTAAGTAAATAAACACAGGTTGAAAGTGATGGAAAAGAAATTGGAAGTTTTTATTTTAATTAGCGTTAAGAACGGAACTGCGTTAGGAAAGGAATTTGAAGCAACAAAAAACCAAACACAAAAAAAACTAAAGAAAGTATATTTTGCCGTTGGCGAGGATAAGACAAACGAATAAGAAAGTCAAAGCATAAGAAAGTGAAAGACAAGGTCAAATTTTGTCTAACGATTCTGTGCCTGAAGTTATTTTCCTCCGTATCTCTTTCTCTTCACGTTTTTCCCAACCGTTCTGCGTTTCTACTTCTTGTTAGACTGATATAAAGGCTGCCATCTTTCAAACAAGTTTGACTAGTCCACAATTTCATTTACAGGAAATTTTACTAAAAGCACTGTCGGAGTGTAAAACAAGCTGTTAAGAGCCCCCCAAACCTCCTGGGAGTATACATACTTCGAATACACCCATTTTTAGACAAGATTTTGATTATGTTCTTAAATGATATGCAGAGAAATGCCTAAAAGTTTTCTAAAAGTGAACATTTTTCAAGAGTAATGACTTTATATTTGAAGTAAAAAATTGGGCGTGGATGGGTACGATTTTTCCGATTTGCAACATCTACATATCTTAATATATAGAGTATATTTGCACAAAACTTCTCACGGGTTGTCTAATCGAGTTGTGCCGTAATTGCGATTTTTATAAAGATCCACCCAGAGACGAGAGAAGAAGAAAAGGACAGGGGAGACAGTCAAAATCCCGAATTACAAAATCCCGAAACGACAAAATCCCGAAAAATTTTAAAATCCCGAAACGACAAAATCCCGATGCGACAAAATCCCGAAACGACAAAATCCCGAAAAATTTTAATACCGAAATGAGAAATCCCGAAAATCACGAAATAAAATTTGAAATTAATGAAAAAATTACATTTAAGTCACAATTTTTTCCGTAGCGTAGTACGCGCCTACTTGCCTTTTTTTACAATGGCAGAAAAGCAAAGTTGTAATATCGAGAGAATTTTGTTGTCTGAAGGTTATAATCTACAATATGCAAAAAACTTCACATGACCGTGAGGATTCTGCTGATTGAGGGTTATGATCCCTGCCGCGACCGAAGGCCGCCAATACGCGAAAAAACCTGTATGCAAAAAACTTCACATGACCGTGAGGATTCTGCTGATTGAGGATTATGATCCCTGCCGCAGCCGAAGGCTGCCAATACGCGAAAAAACCTGTATGCAAAAAACCTCACATTATCGAGAGGGCTCTGCTAAAATTTTTTTAATAATGTTTTTTTTAATTTTTTAATAATAATTTTAGAGAAGTAAAATAAGAGTAATTTTTTATTATTTTCTTGGAATTGTTTGCTAGTGGTTTTAAAATGTTCAAGAAGATGGAGAATACCGAAAAACTAGTTTTGTAATTTCGGGATTTTGTTATTTCGGGATTTTGTCGTTTCGGGATTTTGTCATTTCGGGATTTTGTCGTTCGGGATTTTGTCGTTCGGGATTTTGTCTTTCGGGATTTCGTTACCAACCCAAAGGACAGGCGTTCAAAAGGAACAATCGAAATGAATACAATTTCTTGTACTGTGGCACACCAAGTATTGGTGTAAATGTCAGCGAGGATATTTATCAAAAAGCAAGAAATTGAAGCAGATAAAAAGAAGAAAACCATACCGCCCTGAGAAAGGTAGCGATAATTAATGAGAAACAGCATCCAAAATGAAGCAAATTTGTTTTGAAGACGGACAAATTTGAAGAAAAAAAACTTGACTTTGATCCCTTTTCTTTTTCTGTTGCTTACTCGGTTTAGGACGTTCTCTGCTATGGCATCAGGACTAAGAATATCGTTAATAAGAAGAAAATGAACAAATCGAAAGAATGATATATTTTAAGAAAAAGGTACGGCCAGAAGAAAGGGGATATTAAAAGAGAGAATGAGAGAGCGATAAGAGAATTATCATAACAAATGAAAAATATGAAGCAATGTAAATTCATAAATTCATCATAAAGCACTAAATGATTTAATAAATTGTAAAGAAATTAAAATGGAAGAAGAGCTATTTAAAATACGTACAGACTATATAACTCTTTCAAAAGGTTGCTAAATGAAGGAATAAACCACATAAACTATTGGAAGAATTGCACTAGAGACGGAAAAGTTCACAATTAAAAAAAATTAGATAATAATAGCTTTGAAAAAAATGAAAATAGAAAAAATGGATAAGATTTGAATTAAATTATTTGGTAGTGTAAAAGAAGAGTCCCTGAAAGGAATAATAAATATAAAATTTAATGAGAAGTATTAAGAAATTACGGCCTAGGAAAGAAATCTACAACGAAAACTTTGTTTTATTGAGTTAAAGATAGAAGATGATGAAACATGATCATTTTTTGCTGATATATTTTTACAAAATATGCAATGAATGGATGGATCAAGAAGCCTTTAATAGTCATAATAGACATTAGGTAGACAATATATTAAACAGGTAGCTATAAAGATCGTAGAAGCCATGCCGCACTGCATTTTTCGATGAGCTACAACCCAAAAGGCCTGAAGAATGGACTAGGTACAGCGAGTTTTTATTGCCGAATATATTTAAAAGGATAGGAAGGAAAAGAGAAGGGTCATTTTATTGGGAATTCACTGTGAAAGTACAAAAACAACTAGCCCCAAATTGTCAAGAGCAGACATATTAAAAACGCTTCGTCAATAAGATTGTTTATAGGTCCGTAAAACAACGTGGTATACTCGTAAATAAATGGACACTTATTTATGGAAAAACATTTTAACATTTATAGCAATTCAAATAATAAATAAATGTATATTTTTTAATTGAAATTGCTAAAGAATATATTATAATACTTAAGGATAATGTTGTATTTCATGGCCCTGAGTAAACGTTAAATGTATTTTTATGTAAAACATCTTTTTGAGTATAACAGTTTGAGTGTGGGTAAATAATTATCAGAACAATTATTTGCCTTTTCAAGACTCTTAAGGATGATTATTATAAAAACAAACTACTTTAAAGACTTAGTTTTAAGCAAAGGCTAAAACTACATCGATATTTCCTCTCAAAGAAATTACATTGTATGTCCTTATATTAAATTGTCTGTCCTTAGACTGTACAAATCTGTTTTATTTAATCTGACTAAATAAAAGCAAATTGAATCTGCTTTATTACATACTTATTTGGATTTATCACTCTCATAAATATATAAGAGAAAATATATAATATATAATAGAATATATAATAGAAAATGAAAGAATGAATAAAAGAAGAGAAGTCGAAATTCTACACTTAAAAAGAGTAGAGAAGCAATGGATATATAAAAATATCGGAAAATAACCGAAAAATCGAAAAACAATCGTCATATCTGGTCAGCTATTATATGCTTTTAAGTGTTTATATGCGAAGAGCCTTCTTTCGGTATTTATGCGAAAATCCACTACAAAAAATCCACTCGAAATCACATGAAAAAACAAAAAAAATTCGTAACAGTAACTACTTAACCTAATCCTTTCGAATTTCTTTCTGTCAAATGCCGTTAAAGCTGCTTATTTCGAGTGAGCATCAAACTTTTAGAGGATAATCATTGCTCAACAGCACTTTGTAGATGAGAATGAAATAGTGGAGAGTGAGAGAGAGAGAGAGGGGAGTAGTCTAGAGAGTAGTGAATGCAGGGCTGCCAGGCAGACAATGTCGACGTTGTCATTTGGATGATTTTAAGGTTGATGTGACGAATATTGGGCAATTTGAATGCCAAAAGACAAGGAATCTTAAATTTTTTTGGCCATTAAAAATTTAAGATTTTTAAAAAAATTTAATTCTTTGCAGCAAATATTTCCCAATATGTCATTATCTTACCACCATTTACACTGAAAATGTAAGGATCGTTTATCTGTAATCTGTTCTGAACATATTTTTAAATATATGATATATGTACCTATCCCTCGATTTACACAGTACTCAATTTACACGGTTTCGCTTTTTATTTATTTATTTACCGTTTTAAAATGAAAAAAATTCGTTTTGGGTTTTACTTTAATTGTTTGGCGTTATTCCAATTAACAAATTAAAACAGTATCATATACGTATTAATGAAAACACTCTTTGAAAAGCTCTGCTAAAACTCCTTCAACGCATCCTTTTGAAAATCATATTCAAAACCTTATTCGGGGTTAATTGATTGATTCGGTTTATTTTCAAAAATAAATTGAAATAGTATTTTATAAGCAAAAAATTGTTTCTAAAATTACAGGACCTATCCTATAAATTTTTTTAACCTCTATTTCATTTAAGACAGTTATTAGAATATATCTTAATCCCTTTTTTAATCCTTCATTGGATTGATTTAAACGAACCTCAGTTTATTTGAACATATTCTTATTCTATTTTGTAAAAATTCTATGTTTCGTTTTATAATTTGTAATCAGTTTTATCAGTTTTATCATTTTGTTTTATATGATTTTTCCAGGGAGGTATATACGATATGTATAAATAAGCATGTGATGAAACGCTTTTCCCCACGAAATTTTTTTAACATTAAGTTTGTTTCTAAAAGCCGACCATTTGGTTTTTGGTTTTATGGCAACTCTGAGTGTATCAGAGTATGAGTAGTTTTTGAATTAAGTAGTTTTGAAGTGACTTGAAGAGAGGGCTGTCTGTCTACCCTTGACCCATGTCGATGGTACGAAAAGTATTCAAGCTCTAAACTTTATTAATAAAGAGTTGTATCAATTTAAGAAACAAATTTAAAGTATCTTTAACATTATAAAAAAGTGTTTGTGAAAAGAAAAGGTTAAAAAAAAATAAATAAATAAAATTAAGTACAGCTTAGCTCAACAAAAGCAAAGAACATAAATACATTTTTTTTCTCCTTTTTTATTTTCCGCTGTTTATATGACTTTGTGACAAATGGTTAACGACAAAGAAAAGAGGAGAGAGAGAAAGAAAAAAGGATAAATACTAAAAGGCACACACACTCAAACACATACACGAAATCATGCTACATACATCAAAATAATACGGACGGAAGCGAGCAATTTTTCAAACACTTGTTGTTCAAATAAACAAGGAAAGCGTTGAAATAAAAGGAAAATAAAATAAAAAAAAGTGAAATGAAAAATATGAAAATTGTTGTTGTTGGTACCAATGAACGTTTATACTACTACTGATGTCATTGTTGTAGTTTGCAGTTGTTGTTGATTGTTGGCGTTGGGTTGTTGGATTGCGTTATTGCGGCCAGCTTCAAAATATAATGAAAACAATAAATGGAAAAAGAAAAATAACTAAAACTGAAGAAAAACAAATACAAAAAGTATAACAACATCAACGGAAAAAACAACAAGACGGAAAAATCGTGACGTTTTCTTTCTATTTATTTATATAATTAATAAAGATTAATCAATGAAATATTGCTCATTTCGTGTGATAACATCCTTCGAAGCCGTCTTTAAAAGGGAACACAAACACAACAACTTTAATTCAGACGATCTGGTAAATCGACAGGCATAATCTGATCTCTTTTAAATATAATTAAACAAATGGAAGTTTGTTGACGCCAGGTCAAGCGAGTATGTGGCTGTGGCAACACTTTTCATCCAATCGACACCAGTATTCTTTGATACCTTTCTAGCTACCTATTTAATCGATTGTCTAGCTAATTTCTATTATATTGAATGGACATTTGTACAGTCGGTGCACATTTTGCAAAAAGAAAAGAACGGATAGGATCTCCTTTTTGGCACGCGATGGATCCAAATGACCCAAAACTACTCAATACTGTCGTTTTGGATTGCCTAATATTTTGTTTTAGCATGGCGCTGTTGGTCAAAGGTTGTTTGAATTATCATCTTTTCCTAAAAATTATTACCAAACAAAAAGAAGTTATGAAAATAATCATGTTTCTTTAATTTCATTTCAATATAACACAGTCTTCGCAACTTTCTATAGATCCGCACAGAGTAAGGCCGTATAACAAAGTAGCTTGAAACCTCTGTCGGCATAAGGGTTAACGTGATGGACCCGAACTGTTTAACGATTGGGAGCTCTGATCCTTTTTGAATTACGAATTTGTTTAATAATATACAGCCGCTAAAAGTATACATATATGGAAATTCTAACATTAACTTCTCTCTCGCTTTTGATTTCGAAGCTCAAACCTAACAGCTGTTTGTCAACGTTATAAATACAATAAGAAAAATCGAATAGTTGCAGAAATAAACAATGTCATGTGTTTCCTGACTTTTCCGACAAACGCCCACGTAATAACAACAAAAAGGCGATGAAAAGAAGAGAAATATAAACGACAATAACTTCAACAAACAAAGAAAAATAGTATAATACAGTATAATCCCGCAAAAAACGCTAAATGCTCAAAAAAATATTAACTGCAGAGAAATACATATAATAAATCTGTATAATATTTTCAACATTGCTCTACACCAAAAAATGTACGGGCCGAAAATTTGGTACTCGAAGGAATGAAGAATCTATTTTCAAAATCCTCTTGTATGATATTATGCTCTTTACGTTATTTATTCCTTTTCGAATATTATAAAGTCTTCTCTGACTTTGAAATGATGAAGACGATCTTGTATCTTGAAATTTATGTTTTGACTTTTGAAATTATTAAATAACAACATTGAAAAGCTTTAGAAAGAAAGACGTACTGGCAAAGACAAAATTGAGCAGCGACTAAATCCTTTAATAACTAAAAATAATATTAAATTTCCTTCCAAAGTAGAAAATATTAAACATAATGGACTCAACCGCCATTGGCTTCTGAACGACTTGAATAACACTCGTAAATAACTAAATAAAAAATAAATTATTATTGTTATTATTTCTTTTATTATTAATTATTATTTATCACTAATTATTATTTAATTAGGTATATAAATTATGTATGTAATTTAAATTTTAGATAAATTAATACATTGTAAATGACAATGTATTACCAATGACATTTAGCTTATCGGACATCGGTCTTTGCTTCATCCAAGACAATCAGAGCGTTTCTTTGAAATATTCACCGATTCAGGCGCGATGATGAAAAGTCATACAGGATTCGCTTATGTTTAATATATAAAGGAAGAACAGGTAGTTTTTCTCTTTGGACAAAGTTGTCGGAGTACAGCCGCCGGATGCATTAAACGAAATTTTGAAAAAATCAATTTTTGTCTAACAATATCTTAAAAATATCACATATTTGTTTTCCAAATATTTGTTTAAATAAATAATAATTAATAAATAATAAATAAATATTTGTTTTCCAACCGTCATTGAGGAATTTTCTGTTTTAATGGGTTGAAATTGGGTCCATTTTTGTCGGGTTAAACTCGAGGACTTTTCGTTGAGGGTGGGGGGTATTGCACAGTCAAAGAGAAAGAGAAAAATTAATCTAAAAGTTTAAATGAAAGTCCTGAATGAAGTAATAAAATATAAAATATAACTGAAACGGAAACAGGAGAGAACAACAACAGCAACACTAGAAACTCAACAACAACAGCAACAGAAACAAAATCAAATAGAAACAGAAAAACCAACAATAACTCCATCAGAAGAAAAGAAAAGAAAATAAAAGTAAAGAAAAATGTTTGTTTTTGATGCTTTTGCTAACAAACATCAGCAAAAGGCTGACGCTTGAGATAGTATTTTGGCACTAATGTAAACACGGCAAACAGCACATGCAAGAGGGATGTAAAATGGTTGCCGCTTAAGGGTACTGTAACGCATCTTTCTTACGGCAGGGGGTAAAACTCCGAGAATGTCCGGGCTTCGTCACAGAAAATTTAAACATATTTCCAGGAACAAATTTATATGGAAAGAAGTGATGAATGGAAAGTGAAAGAATGGATAGAAGTAACAACAACAATAACTAAAATAGAAAGTGTCCTTATTTAACACTTCTACGCCTGCAATGAGAATAAAATAAAATAATATAAAAGCAATTTGCTTTTGCTAGAAAGATATCTCTTTCTTTCTTTCTTTCCAATTTACAGTTTTTTCTTCTTCCTCTCCAGTTTTCCAAACAATATACATATAACCAAACTTTCCAGAAACCAAACCAAACCAGACTTGAATCTTCCTCTTTATTACTTTAAATTTTTGCTTTATGAATTTACAAAAAAATGGTTTAAAATTTTTTAATTAATAAGAGATGAAGTGACTTTTAAGAAATCTTTACTAAAACTTAAAACAAAAATTAGTTACCGAAAATACAGGAAAAAATTATATAAATAATAATGAAAATAATTATTAGGAATTATAAAACACTTTTCAACTGAATAAAAATTCAAAAGAAAAAACGAGTTTTTGTTGGAAATTGAGGTAACTTCAATCGATTCATATATAAAAATACATATGTACTCGTAAGTTTATCTTCAGAAGATAAGTTTATTTATAGGCTTATATAGATATAAGCTTATTTTATCTAATTATATATAAAAATATTCTTGTGTGAGAAATTTCAACACATATTTTTTCCCCACAAACTATAAAATACAACACCTAAAACTAATAGATAATTTATTTGAAAATAATAAAATCAATTGCAAATAAAAAAAATATGCAAATTTAATAAAGATTATAAAAATATCAAAGCTTCCAAACCATTGACCAAAAATTAAATAATATTGAAATAAAAAAATAAACGACAAAATTTAAATAAAGCCTCAGGAAAAAATTATCTATTCTTTGAAATTTAATAACATACATAGTATCATACATACATACATACATACATACATACATACGTTACATACATATTTGTGTAATAATTAAAAAAATAATAAATGATAAAATATTTACTTTGTAAATGTCAAGCTGGGCCCATCATCGTCAGCATCATCATCATCATCGTCACCAAAGCACAAGCCAAAACACAGTGCACACCACAAACAGAAGACTCAGAGCAGAGCAGGAAAAACCCAATGGGGCAGAGCAGATCAAAGAATCGTAGAATAGAGTTGGCAGAGCAGAGCTGTGTAATAATAAAAGCAACGAGGTATAGAAACAAAGGGAACGAACACTTGATACAAAAAAGAAAAAATTAAATAAAACTACCACGAACGGAGGCCGAACTGACATTATTATGGTAGTAAAACCGAATCAAACTAAAAACAGCAACAACAACAATATCGGTTTTGCGGAAACCGAACGCATTTGATTAAAGCTAAGGCTGGCTTTGCACAAAGAAATAGAAAACAAAAACTGCAACAACAGCAAGAAAATCAACCACGCAGTCGGGTCCATTTTGTTTAGTAAAATTACTTGCGTGTGAATTTATTAATACGTACAAAATAAATTATATGAAGGCCAAGGACAATATATTTTATTCAAATTAGGAGCGCAAAGGAGACATACTCAAACAATTTGAGGATGGTCAGTAACACAAACAATTGTAACGGGCAAAGATGATTAGCCAGGGCAAACATGGTCAGGCAGACAGACACGGGCCAAGAAATGATGGGTAATAGACAAACATATTTATGACACAGACGAATATGTAGTACGGGCAGACAGAGATAAAGTTTGGCATACAAACAACACCGACAAACACCGACAGCGACAAACAAGCAGCCACACAAACATGTGTGTACAGACAAACATGAGGAGACAAGTGCTAGACAACAAACATGAGCAGATATAAAAATATTGTTCGTTAGACAAACGTGGGTTGGTAGTCAAATATAGACAAACAAATACACAAGAAGGGACAACCAACAAATGTTTGGCAGCGAATGTTTTCCAAACAGAGGAAGGCATTTAAAAAACAGCCAAACAAACATGGAGCTTCCTCTTTCTTTCCCAGCTAAAGACCTTAAAAATGTGCACAATAATTATGTTGATAAATACTTTTCTGGTGCTACAAAAACACGAGTAACAGAGAGACACACACAGAAAAGGAGAGAGACAGTTTTGGTCTTCTCCATGCTTCAACAAATATTGAATTTCGAAAATTGCCGCCAGTCCTTTTATATTACTCTTTTACAGAGCGAGCTCTCTTCAAACACGATTTCGTTGAGCGCAACAGAGCGCTCAGCTTCAGTGGCCTTGTAACAAACTCTCTCAGAAGCAGAAAAGTGAAATGTTGTGTACTGGATCGGGGTGGATGGTGTACGAATATAATGCTTGAATGAATGATGTTGGTTCGATGGTGGTTGGTTTCATTGTACCGCTAGTGGGTGTTGGCGGGTAGTTCTGTGGGTGGTGGTTGTTGTGGACCGTTCGTTGCTGCTTGACACTGACTCCACTGACTTGGCTGGGTCTCAGCCGAAGCGCAACAGTTTGCCAATTGTTCTCATGTGGCTTTTGCTGTCGCAATAGTTTTGTCGTTATTGTGTTTCTTAGAGCGTTTGTTCTTCCTGCACTGTCTTCTCTCTTCTCTTTACTTTGTTGTTTTTTGACAAAGCTTTTTTTGTTTTGTTACAGTCGCTGATGTTATTGTTTTTCTTGCCATTGCGGGGCTCTTTTTATGCGCGATACCTCGCAAACGTACGAATGGACTGTCATTGAGAGAATGTAGGTTACTTCATTCTTGCCGCCGCTGTCAAATGGCTAATGGCTTCGGTGCCATTTTCTTTAGCTTTATTTTTTGTCGTTGATTTCAGCATTTCGTTTTTGCATGCATTGTGTTGTTTTTGATTTTTATTTTGTTTTGCTTTTTGTTTTTAGCTGCCTGAATAATTTATTATTTCGCTCGGCTGAGATTTGCATTAGCTTTTGTTTTATCTTCTCACGTAATTAAGCATGACGACGCTTACTGATGGTTATGTGAAGCTTTTGCTTTTGTTTGTATTAACTTTTGTTCTAGCACTTAGTTATTATACTTTATTTTTTATTAAAAACAAAAGTAAAGCAAATTTTTTTTATTTACTTAAATTAAATTTTTATTAATTAAATTTAAATTGATTTTAAACGCTCGTAAATTTTTCAATTTTGTAAATCTTAAAAGGCCATTCTTTTTTGCCCCTCTTCATGTTTATTAACTGTTGCATAATTCAAGGTGTAATCGTTGCATACAGGCGAACTGTTGCATACTTCGAGGAGTAACTTGCATATACCAAGGCGCAACTGTTGCATGCTTCGAAGAGTAACTGTTCATATTTCAAGGCAGGAGGTATTTTTTAATGCTTTTTACTCTTTGTTTGTTTGAGAAGTTGAAGAAAAGCTGTCAATTTGCCATCCTTCTTTTCCACTTCGGTTGTTCCGCTTCTAGATATTTGTTTTCAATTTGTTCTTGTTCCCTTCTTGGTTGATTACCATTTCATTAAGGTAAATTTAGAGGTTTCTTTTTCCTTTTTTTAAATTTATAACCCTTTTTTCTTCCAAATGCCTTTTTATTATCTTTCTGACGCTTTAAAGCTTCTATTTGTAGCTACTTCTATATAATTATTATATCTATAAATATGATTATATATTTATATAATATCTATAAATATAATCTATAAATATAATTTTTTCACATTTTTTAAAATTAAATTTAAATATTTCGCAATATTTTTGCAAAAGAAAAATTAGTAATTTTAACCTTAAAAAATATTTTAGAAATTTTAAAGTTTTTGAACTTTTGAAGTTTAATTTTTAAAATCATTAAAAAAATTAATTAATTATTTTTAATTCGATTTATTCAATTAATTCAATTTATATAACAACAAATTCTAAGTAACGAAAGGCAGGTACAAAAACAAATATATCAGATATAGAGATTGTTATATACTACAATACATTATCGTATACTGCAATAGCAACACTATGAGCTAACAATTATGAAGTCGCTAATAGCCAACAGTAACAATAATGACCAGAAGAACACCAAAACAACATCAAATAGCAATAAGGAAGGAACTCAATGCTGCCAACGACACACAACAATAACAGCAACACCAACAACAACAACAGCACTAACTATTATGTCCTACTACTACGATCCATAACAACAACTATTCAGTAATGGATATCAACAATCAGACCTAAGACTACTGAGTACAGCCGCTAAAAGTACCAACAAGCAACGATATCAAATGCTCATTGAAATTAACTGGCCATCACAGACGCAACATGTGCATATGCCGCTGCATGCTGCCGGCTGTTCAAATTCAATTAACTAAATGAATATTCTTGGTACCTTCGAGCTTTAGCTTTCAAGTTTATCACTGTTCATTTTCACATGAAAAGCACAAGTACTACGTAGTTGTTGTTGTTGTTCCTTTTTCTCGTCATCTTCTCCTTCTTCTGCTTTTGTTTATTTTTCTTTTTACTTGTTGTTTTAACAAATGCTCCAAGTTCGTTAGTATGCAGCAAACATTAACCTTTATAAGTTTCGTAAATACGAAATTGCTCCTTAAGGCATTTGCATTTGAACATTAAGCAGTGTGTTTTTTTGAACTCTTGTGAGCGTATATCACAAACAGAGCGTTCAGCTTTGCCTTCCAAAGCTAAAATCGTCGCCCGCTATAGTGGCGCTTAAGCCATTTTTCCTTAGGGTATAGGTGAAGGGCCGAGCTAAAGGACGAGTGTTTGATTAAATGAAGAGAATGAGAATCAAATTTTTCGATCAGAGAGCTGCTCTGGAGTTCTAAATCAAAACCATATCTGCACTTTTTGCCGAAGACTCCCAGTAACTAGAATTACTTTTTCTTTAAATGTTGACTGGCCAATTTATTTATATAAAGTGCACAGAACCAAAAGGATAGGTCGTATTGAAAACAGTTGTCGTCAATGTGAAAATTGGGTTGTCAAATTTGAACCAAAAACCGACATTTTCAATTTGACGAATGTTTTCAAGGTTTTCAATTTGATTGTTATTAATCCAATTGTTATTAATCCGACAACAATCATCGTCATATTGACAGCCATGATTTTCGTATTAACAACCTGAAAATCATTTTACCTGAAAAAACAAGTACCGTTTAGTATTTATTCTGGCTAGATTTTCAAAATGATGAACGTGGTTGTTAATCTGAAGAACTGAAGGAACAGTTTGACTGCAGATAATTCAAAACGAATGAATCTTCATATTGGCAATCGGTTGCAAAATCGGAATTTTTAATCAAATGTATGGATTTCCAACCGAAAACGACCGATTGTCAATAAGACAACTGATATTTCATTTTTATTCAGTGAGAAGGTTTAGTTAATGTAACTTCCTGCATAATTATACTGCATTTAAATATGTGTAAAAACTACTTGTGATTGACATGAAGGTTAATCCAAGCATCATTAGCGGTATCATGTAATGTTCTCTCTCTCACACTCTACTACTGTGTTCTATTCGCGTAGTAGCGAGAATGATGTGCAGCTCTGTATAGTACAATTGTTTCAGTGTCAGTATTTTGCACGTAAATCTGAGAGTTCTGCTGAGATTGCGCGTGGTTGTGAGAGTGCCTTGTACACGAGAGTACGTAATTAATTATCTTGGATTTTGCACCTGCAGATGAAAAGATATTTTGATTTAACGTTGATTTAATTCCTTGGATTTTTTGTAGCTTCTAATATTCCGCATGTCATTCTCTATTTTTCCATCTCTTTTCCTTTCATTTTATCTAACTTTTTGCCACAAATAAACTTCTTGAGTAAAGAAAACATTTTTAAAATGAAATAAAAGGAAACAAAATACGAGTATTTTCAATTCAAATGAAAATGTTGAAGTGAAAGGATATCGAGATGCTTTCATAAAAATGAAAATCAAAGTAATGGAAAAAGAAAGAGGGAGGAGATGGAGGAGAGGGAGGAGATCTCTGCAGGAGATAGAGAGTAGAGAGATAAAGAGATAGAGACAGAGTAGAAATAAATATGAGCCATTGTTTTTAAAACCTGTAAAATCGTTGTAAATATTTCTTAGTTAACTCTAAAATTTAAGAGCGCTACCTGACACACATTTCGATTTAACTTTAACTTTAACTAAACTTTTCAAACAACGTGAAAAATAGCAACGTGAAAAATAGGGAGGATAGAAGAACTGAAAACTTAAACAAAAACAGCTTAACTGCTGATTATAGCGCAGAGAAACAAGGAAAACTTTTTATTTTCTCAACACACAGATAGACTTCCTGTTTGGAAATGCAACCACACGACACCCTACCACACACACACACACTCTCATGGACTTCTTTGAAAAGTTCGACGCTACCACGGTGACGCTATGCTATGCTTTGCTATTCAAATCATATTATAACACTTAATCATAACAACAAAAAATTTAACTGTAAAATTGGCGCCAAAAAACGGAAAATGTAGATTTTCATTTCCTCTTGTTGCTCGTAAGTCGTCCTTGCCGACGACAATATTAAGCGCTTCGTTAATGCAACTGAGACCAGCAGAAGCAGCAGGCAGGCAGCAGCAAACCAGCCAACAGTTAACTTCGTTAACTCGTTACTCGTTATGCCTTGAGCACGAACACGAGTGCAGTTTACTCGACACGACCGTAGTCTGAACAAAACGAGGTTAGGACCATGACCGCAACTATTTTTAAACACTTCGTGGGTGGAGAAAAGTCATTTAAAGAGGAAAAGAGAAAGTTAGAGAGATCGCGTAAAGAAAGTGGGGGGAGCAGGGAGAGAACGGAATATGAAAGTGAGAGAGACAGATATAAAGAGAGACATACCACGAAATACTAGTACAACAGTTGAGCAGCGGTAATTATGAAGAGACTGTAATAAGGATTCAAAGAGAACAAAACAGTAGAGAGCGTGGTAAACTTAAAAGAATAGACAAATGATGCGATTACAAAAAAAGTTCAGAAAACAATATCAAATAGAAAAAATTAAAAATCTAACCGTTGCAAACTCTTAGAGGCCTATTTTAGCCCTTAATTGTGACAGACTACTAACTATGTGCTATTGCAGTGGGCTCCTATGGCCAAAGTGGCGGACATAAAAGTGGGTACTACCTGGTGATAGATGGCTGTGCCACATAACGGCGCAAGGGACAGAGCTTTTACTTTGCAGCAGTCTAAAGAAACGGTTTAAAGATTAACAGTCTAATTCATAAAAAAATGTTAAAATGCTTTTTAAATGTATTTTATATAAAATTCGTTTTGAATTTATTAAAGCTTTAAAACATACTTATAGAGCAGTCAATTGATAAACGAATTTAAGGAATTTTTAGCTATGAAAGCTTTTAAAACTTTGGAAACTGAAGAGAAAATAATATTTTCGGACATATTATGTCAAAATATATTTGACATATTATGTCAAAACATATTTGACATATTATGTCAAACAATCTCATGAAAATGACAAATTTCTAAAAAAATTACAATATTTAAAAAAAAACACGACAATGGAACTGCAGAGAAAATAATTAAATTGAAATAATGAAGCAGCATTTTTTAACAATACAATGTCGTAGTTTCTGGGACTCCGTTTTCCTCGAATTCTTTTTAAAGCAAAACTTTTTGCCTCATAAATCGAACACAGACCAAAAAAGCAACTCTAGGGTAGGTTCTTAGTTGAGTTATAACCACCGAAAGTTGAAAGTTTTTATTTTCCGAATGCCTTTGATTTTCACAATCCTTAGTTAACCTTTACGGCCTCCTAGAGACTTCACATCTTTGGCTATGAAATTTTCTCGAAATTTTTTTATTTGTTTGGTTGATCAAATTAACGGCATTTTTTAGGAAATCCAAATCCTTAGGATATTTTAATATATATACTATATCTTAAAGTCTTTTGCACTAGACCAAAGAAAAGTGTGTGTACAGAAAAACATTTTCTTCAGAAGAACAAATGGTACAATCTCAAATGGTACAATCTCATGGTTCAAAATCTAAATCTCAATTCGCGACTATAGTAAAATACTTTGTATAAGTTTAATTCCGTGGCTTTATTCCAGTGGACAATAATAAATCTCTGTTTTATATATTTTTTAGGGGAATCTATGAATTACGTCCAAAATATTTATTTCCTGTGAAAAGCCAAATTTGCAACAACCCGAAAAGGTTTCTTTCCTTCATGATTATTTTATTTAAAAATAATTTTTAAAAGCGTTCAAAATTGCCTCAGTTTGTTTTTAAATTTTGACTTTTTATAACTGTTTCATAAAGCTATTTTAATGTTATGAAGCGTTTAGGAATAATGTTTTTCGTATTTTTTCGAAAAAAGTTTTTCACATAAGTCACATAAGTTTTTATGAATTAGATTGTAAACGTTCCCATTATATTTATTGTACGTATTTAAATTTAAAGTTAAAGAAAACCAAGTTAAAAATTTACACTTGTTAATGCAATCGCATCTATCATGGACTATCATGGACATGAACTTAAGTGCATCAAATCAATTGGGATTAATTTCGACATGTTAGAAAGAGAAGAAGCAGAGAAAAGGAAGAAGAAGAAGAGACGGCGAAGTGGACATTTGTACACATCACTTAAACGATGCCGGCCCAGAAAATCTTTGGAGAAAGACTTAATAACGAAAGTGTTGGGTTTCTGTGGATTCACTGAATCTTTTATGTTCTTTGAGTGTTTTCAGCGATAGTCTAACAAGAAAACTTACAAATGCGATGAAAAAGGAAAATGATGATAAAAAACTTCAAATAAAGATCTTTTAGTTAACATTTTTGAGTTTATGGGTAATATTTTTTTATAAACTACAATAGGATTCTGTTTGCAACTTGTGTACTATTTTGTAATAATTTTGATAAAAAGGTTACTTTAAGTATCATGATTTTGTGAAGAGGTTGTGTTTTATAGCTTTTTGCTTCGTATATTTTTCTCGCCTTTAAACAACTGACAATAAGTCATATTGAAACAATTTATGACACATAAAAATATGTCGCAAGATACTGCGAACCATTACACCTTGTTTAAATACTATAAAAAAGTGTTGTGAAAGTATGGCGGCACTTAAAATGACTGCAAGTTCATTAAATTTGATGTAGACAGTTTGTATTACGGAGATATTGCAAACCTTTTCAATGCATTTTATACCTTTTTTGATAAATGCTTTAATTTTAAAATGGCTCTTTAAAGAATAGTTAATATTTTGAAAGCTCAGATCCTTTATAGGCCTCGGGATTGCTTAATATTATGAGAGCTAAAATTATCCCGTTTCTAAAGTGGTGACCTTTCGAAATCATCTGGGAAAATCCTCTATATGAAATTTGGTTGTAAAACCTACTTATTAACTGCGTGTCTATTAATTAATTTTTGCTTCACAAGCCCTGTAACTTGAGCTAATGGTAATGCAAAAAACCGCTTAAAATATTCACGTTAATGTAAGAAAATATTCTTTAGGTCATTTTAGAAAAAGTTAATAAGACAATTAGACGTTTTACATTAGGTTTCTTTTTGTTGTTATACGAGTACTCTACACCCGAAGGTATATTTGTTTATGTTTATTTACTGGCTTTTTAATGATAAAGATAAACTGAGGCAACTAAATTACTGACCATGTTATGGATATCCCCGGAAAATGGATTGATATTTTAATTCCTAAAGCGAAAAACAGAAGATAAGAAACAGAATGTCTGAAACAGAATGTCGTATGAAAATAAATCGAAACAAAAAATGTTATCTTAGCGTTACGTGGCAAATTTTAATTAAGGATTTTGATATAAACAAAAGGCGCCGCTAGGCGTAGTCTTTAATTGATTTAGACGGAATCCTTCTTAGATATATTAATGGGACTGCTTGCTGGTTTGTTCTTTTTACATGTCTACTTTTTTGTCATTCTGTTTTCTCCTTCATTCATCTTACCTGTGTTCTCTTGTCTTTTATCTGCCTTCTACATAAAAAACATATAGGATCAAGTGGAACATTTTTCATGTTGAACATGAAGTAGAATTATTTAAAGAGGCCTTTTTATTATTCATACTTTTGTCGGCAGGAAAACAGGAAAAAATAATACCAACAATATGTTATGCTTTAACACTTACATATCCATCTTGCTACACCTTTACTCATCGCCTTTTATGGCCACCTATTTCGCTGTAACTCTATCCATCTCGTTATATCTTTAGTCGTCTCCGCACAGCTTCGTCGATTTTCGCGCATTCTGTGGGAGTAATGCACAGTCCAAAGCACATTTCAATGCACGGAAGAGTGCCACCTGTTGAAAACTGCAATACAATTACTTATTTTTTCTCATATCAAGAAAATCCTATTTACTCGTGTCTAGTACTTTTATATTCTATACTGTTCCAGGTAACAAGTCCTTTGACAATACGGTTGTAGCAGGGCAAAATGGTCTTTCGTAAAAACCTCAGCAACTGTATTACTTTCACTCAGTCAAGCTATTTGTAGTTAGTTCTGATTTTTTGTCTTAATGTAATACAAATACCTTTACAATTTAGGTTTAGGGGGCAAATGTTCTATCGTTAAAAGCTTAGCAACTACATTGCTTTCACTCAGTCAAGTCATTTATGCTTAATTCAGATATTTTGTTCGATATATTTGCAATACAAATATTTTGACAATTTCGTTTTAGGGGACAAATGGTCTATCGAATTTAGATATTAATTCAGATATTTTGACGACAAATTGATCCATTGTCCATGATCCATTCTAAGTCCTCCGATAAAAGGATTCCTAAATGAATAACCACAATTATCCGTAGAAACGAAATTACTTCTAATTATGATAATTTCTATTGCAATAATTAGCTGGCTGGTGGTTTTAGAAGTCTATTCTCAGAGTGGTGGGCATTCATTGTGACATTTGTTATCCCATTTTATACTGCCCTCTCATTTGTATTGGAGTTATGTAGCCATAGCATATACATACAATTACGTATAATGAGTATGCCATTCGTCGATTTTATATATATTTTTGATTTACAGAAGTGATGGTAAATCGTGTATTAACAATGGTCATTTTCCCGCCCTTAAACAAACGGTTATGTAGACACATGCATCTTTTTGATACAACATACTATATTTTCAATTTTCCTTTAAACGTCCCCCTATTGCTACTCCTCCCTCCATCTTCTAGTGCGCTCCTTCCCGCTTCCGCCCATCATAGGTCGAGGAGGAGACAGACTTGCCCCATTTCTCTACAATTTGAATTGCTTCGGTTACTTAACATTTCTGATTTCTTACGCATAGCAGGGACGAATACTGTTATCTCGTTAAATAGCCGACTTGACAGAGGGACGAAGGGACGGGCGAACGAGTGCAAAGTATTGCATTGGGACCAACAATTGCTTCATAATGGCGAAAATGTATGCGCAAGCATGCAACAGAAATCACCTGATGTGCCAGTGATAGTGCTGAAAGGAATTGATGGGCGCTTGAAAATGTGCCGTCATTTTAAATTATGTGCTTTACACTCGATGAATCGTCGTACTTCAACAAGAGCCTCCCTCAAGTTGCTCAATTCCCGTCGCTTCACTCACCGCCTCGATGCAAACAATCGAAAAAGTAAGCGATTCACGAAGCGCACCAGGTGCTTATTTATTGCATAATTTTGTGCGCAGGCAGAATGAGAAATAATTTTAAATTAATTGTTAGGAATGTAGTATTCGCACATTTCTGACGTTCTTTGCTCTCTCATCTCATTACCATAATCTCAGATAATTAATATTATCGATGAGGTCAATATTTTAGTGTGATTAGTGTGAATTGCCTTAAATAAGTATCAATATTTCCATCGAAAATGCGGAATATCTTCAGGATGTACATATACATATGTGTTTCTTTACAATATGCTGCATATTTCCAGGCAATGACATATATAATGTGTATAAATACACATAGATTATTGGATAAAATGCAACAATACATATTTCTGCCTGTGACATAACCAATATTGCATATTTTAATAAGAAATTATTTAAAAGTGGTTTTTCTTTGAGAACTTTGTTAAATAAATATTACTGATTTGAAGTATTCAGCATTGAGTTTTCTGCTTTGAGGACGGAAGATTGTTGTACTTAAAGTAATTGGTATACAGTAACACGGTATGTACATATATACGTCACAAATATGTAAATGAAAGCTTTCAAGTTACAGAAAATGAGATTGAATTATACAAACGATAACAAAGAAATTCTTATGATAAAATCAGAAAGAGCGGAAGTGCAGAATCTCTCTGTATTTAGCTCTCAAATTAAATATATGTACTGATAAAAAAGTATTCAAAAAGTACAAAACTTAAATTAAAAGATTGCGTTTAACTTAAAAATTGAGTTAAGAGGAAAATAATTTGGCAGATCAAGACCTTTTAAATGTTTACAATACGATAAAAATTTTTTCTAGGAATATTTTCTTACTATTTCAAAGAATAACGTTTCAATATCTAATAATTAAACGTTCAAATTAAATGATAAAAAAACTTTTAAAGATAATAACTTTTTTAAATAAAATGCTCCATATAGTAAAAGAAATATGCCATTTAATAGCACTCAGCAAGAGCTTTAATTTGATATCACACCCCAAGGGGTTAACTACCTCCTACCACCCTGGCCCAAAATCCCCGAACAAATTTTTTCTCCCAGCGGAAAGCTCCCAATTCACTTATTCTAAATCAAAAATCCCATGAAAATCCATCAACGTTTACTGCCCAAAATTGCATACTTTCAAACGTCGCTCTTAGCCAGGTGTGTGTAAGATAACAGTTATTTAATAAAAATAGATGATTCTCTGATATTCAGATTCAGAAATCTGTGATATTTTATTACATAGAAACTTTAGAAAATATGTTGTTTTCGATTAACTTCGATCTCAATGAATAATAATAAATAGTCTTTCCTATTCATTTTTGTTTTTGCTTTAAATATTCTTGTTAAGGTTTTGCTAATGCAATGATAGAATTTTACTTAAAATGCATCATAAATACAAAACACCTGATTAAAAACTTTTGAATTGCATACCAATTGTTCACCGTGTGGACGGACGGACGGACGGACGGACAAACGATTTAATTAAATTTTTATCTCGATTTAAAAAAACCATACAACAAAGAGCGATAGTGGCAGCGAACAACACAATCGAAGCAAGAAGAAGAACAAGAAGAAGAACGGAAAAGCATATAAACAAACAAAAAAACAAGCAAACCATGATATAAATTTATTTAGTAGATGAACACACACACACACACACGCACAGGAAGAGAGAAAGCTTTTGTAAAACAATTTTTCATGCTGATAAAACAAGGTTTCTATGCAACAACAACAACAACAACAACAACAACAACAACAACAATAGGAATACATACTAATAATGCTAGCAAGAATCATAAGACCATCAAATAAAACACCAACAACACTGACAACAAAACAAAAGATTACTTAAAGCAACAGGCATCATGTTGGCTAGAATTGTATCGGTTTCAACTTCTCTCCCCAACCAAGCAGCATAGTATCATAAACGAATCATGCATGTCATTTCATTATGGTGCATGAATCGTGTTGATAAAAGGACAAATCGTTGTTTGATAAAAAGGAATGTTTAGTTTAAATCTTCCGGCATAACGTGGTCTACCATGTCGCGCGTCGAATTGCATAGTTTTTATTATAATTTTTATTAGATTTTTTAAATTTTTATAATTTTTACAAAAAAATGTATACTAAAAGGATGTAAAAATTAATAAAAAGTTATTTCTAAAAATATTTTATCCATCGATAACTTGCGATAAAAGCGTTGTTGTAAATCTTCAACAACTCGAGGGATTATTCATTTTTTTGCAATGGATACGCCGTTATTTTACACAGTGTTCACAGCATGCCGCCTTGGCGGGATTCGATCTTGGGCGAAAGAGTACCCTTTGGATTCTTTTCGAATAATTATACAACTCGCCCACTGAGTATTTTAATAAATCCGTAATAAAAACAAACAAATAAAGTTAATATACCCTCAACCCTTCGGGTGTAGGGTATCAAAATAAAAGGGTTAAATAAAATAAAAGTAAAACAATTAATGAAATAATCCCGAACGTACGAAAATAAGGTTAAGGGGTTGCCTTTGCAGGTGCAAAGACCGACCGCGGAAGGAATTATAGCAAGTGACTAAAAAACAGGCTGATGGAGGAACAGACATCGCCTCGTCATAGTAACTAACGTACATATTTACTACGAGTATCTACAAAAGATACATATAATTTTCTCTTCTGAAAATGAGTGTCACTTTAGTAACAAAAACTTAAAAACCTAGCAAACAAAAGGATGAGGGTGAAAATAAATAAATAAAACTTTTTCAAAGCAACATGCATGCGTGTTCACCGATTCTTGAACGATTTGTCATGAATACATTTCAAGAATGCTGAGCGCCAGCTTTCAACCATGCTTTCTATTGTTTATGTCGGTGAACATAAAGCATGCTCTTAGGAACTAATGTATTTTTTAATGAATCCCAAAGGAACCCACCAATCATATCGCTTCCTCTCCTCCCCTCCTCCCCTCCGTTCTTCTTCGGCAGTTGAAAAATCATGTTTGGAGTTGTTTAAAGTGACTTGCGCTAGAGGTTTTTAAAGCCTTCGAAAAGAAAAAGAAAAAAAAACAGCACTGCTAACAACAGCACTACTCGTATATCATCATTCTTCCATCAGCTCCACCCTTTGGCACTGCACAAAAAGGAACATTTTCCCGACAAAGTACTTTTTTTCGAAACTTCAAAATCAGCATCAGCTCGGACGAGCACCTTCCGAAGAAAGCCAGCGATTACCGTATTGGCATTGGTTACAGTTCTTTCATGCAAGGCTGCTCAACACGTCACATTGTGGCACATACTTTCAACATTCAACCACCTACACAACCTCAGCCCAGATCCAGTCGCAGCTTCTACAATCGACGAGTATGTACGACCTCAGCCCATACGACCCCAGTAGTCTCTCCCGCAAAGTATTGGAGCCAGTTCGTCTCGTCTTACCGTGGACGGTAACAGATGCTGGTGCTACTTAGTTACCAGTTTATGTTATGGCTTTCGTCGCTCTCACTTTCGTTCGTAACAAGAGAAAATTTGTGCGTCACTTGTAGCTAAAGGGAGCGGGATTGGGGGAAAGAGAAAAAGAGAGAGCGAGAGAGAGAGCGCGCCAAAGAGAAGAAAAGAAAGAGAAATTTGAAAGTCTTTCAATAATGGGTCCAACAGGTGAAAACAGCTGCCGAAGTAAAAAAAAATATTTCCCGACATCATAAGTTCATAAATTCACAAATTTATTACTCGTATTATGCAAACTTAATTCAATTTTAAGTTTTTTACTAATTCATCAATCGTCCCTACAAGTGCATTTAGTCATTTACTAAATTTATTACGACATCAATTCACAAAATCAATGATCTTCCAGTTTTATAAATTCTAAATTTTATGAATTGATTAATTTTTCAAATTCGTAACTTTTATACATTAATAGTTTCATTATTTTGCTAAATTCATAAGTGCATAACTCGACGTATTGTCAAATTTGCAAATAACCACATTAATCTAATACTTTCACAAAGTTATCAATTTTTCCAAATTCACATCAAAAATTCATACATTTATAAATTTAATAAGTTCCTAATACAGAACTTCATGCATTAAAATGTTCATTAATCATTACTTCATAAAATAATTTATTGCCCCGATTCATTATTAATAATTTGTGATTCAATAAATAATAAGTAAATAAAAAAAACAAAATAAAAAAAAATAAAAATAAATAAATAAATACAAAAAAAGTAAAAAATATAAATAAAAAATAAAAAGAATAAAAAAAATTAAATATAAAAAATATAAAAATATAAAAAAATAAAAATTTATAATACTTAAATAAATGACTTAATATGTGATTAATTAATTAATTACATAATTAATTTAATTAATTTTTTTAATTTTTTATTTAATATTTTTTTTAATTTTTTTTGTAATTAATTTTTGATTTAATTAATTAAATTACTTATATTTAAAAAAAATTATATTAAACTAGCTGTTGCCCGCAACTTCGTTCGCGTAGAATAATGCTCGCTCTAACTTAGTTTGATTGAATGATATACATATGTACACATCACAGTCGTTCGCTTGCAGTATGTATATGTACATACTCGTACATATAATATACACGACACTTTTTTATTTGGATAGGAGGGGCCCGTTATAGGGTTTCCTTGATAAATCGAGGGTCCCAGAGATACTTCTCGCTTGTTTGTGTCTTACCACGATATAAATTCATTTATTATTGACATCTATTCTGTCCAGCACAATATTAACTTAATTTAAAATTGAGACTGAATTCCCCTACAGTCCTTTATCCCCTATTTAGAGGTTGACTTTTTATAAAATAGGTACCCTATGTCCCTCGTCAGGGTTCCAGCTATCTCCACACCAAATTTCACCAAAATCGGTGCAGCGGTTTGGCCGTGAAAAGGTAACAGACAGACAGGCTTACTTTCGCATTTATAATATTAAAATATTAAATATAATGAATTCTATATGTTAATTATTCTCCTATATAAATTTACAAATCAATTAAAGTTTTAGTGTCAATTTATAAGACTGATATAAAAAATATTCCAAGCAAAAATTTTTTAAGCGCTTTTTCGAACATGGTAAACTCTCTCTCTCTCTCTCTCTCTCTGCAGCATCTTTTCTCTTTGATTTGTCCTTTTTCGGTATGATACCTCGATGTTCGTTCTGCATGGACCCGAGCAACAGTTTTTCGAAGATTCGCTACGAAGGATATAAATACAAGAGCAACACGTTGTTGCCATTAGTCAACTTTTGGCCATACAACGTTAATCTTGTGCTCGTGCTTAGACATTGTGGCTCTTTTTTTTTGCATAGCGATTGCGGGTAGAGGAAAGTGAAGTCCTTTGAGGGGATAAGGCAAAAGGTACTGTTTATATCCTGTTGCTTTGTGCTGAAGTCAGAGCAGAAGTTTTGTGACTGTGGACGAACAAGGTTGTCGATGTAAACGGAAATGAGAAAAACCGATAATAAAATAAAGAGTGTTGTTATATAAAAGGAATCACTAGCACCATCATCATTATCAAGTAAAACAAGCAACAAGTTAGAGACAATTTTTTGATGGATAAAACGCATAAAAGCAATGTTTTACAGCATAAAATATATTTGAAGGCTGTGGTTTTATTAATGCTTAATCAAATAAACTGCAAGGATAATAAGACTTAAAAATCCCAGAAAATTTGAAGTTGAAAATCTAGCGGAAAAGTTGAAAGAGTGGCTGGTTCCGTCTTTGTTGGGTGTACTTTTTTACAAAAACCTGGGTTGAAGTTAGTCAATATTTTATTGAAAACATACATACATACATAAAATAAAATACAGCAGTGAATATTTAGTGTTTAAATTTAAAAGAAAGACTTTTTTAAACAAATTTAACCAGTAAAAAAGCTGTTTAGATAGTTTAAATTCCTCAAAATGTAAGTTTTAGCTGCTTTTTAAAATTAAAAACTTTATTAATTTCTTCAAAAAGATTTCTGTGTATAAAAATATTTAATGTATTATACTTGAATTTTATGTTGATAATGATATTAATATTATAGGTTACCTTCGATTTACACGGTGTGTTGCTCGGTACTTTAAGACTACCGCGTTAAAAAATATCACACAACTGCACAATTCCACAATTATTTTATAAAATTAATATAAAAAAGAAAATGTATTGCTTTCATATGAGATGCTACCTAAATAAAGGTTCTTCACTATTCTTCAATTGTGCTAAAAAGAGTTCGTGCAAATCAAATAGCATGAGAATATACATAGATCTTTATTATTCTTTGACGTCATTAATCCTTTATAAAGAATTCTACTATATTCTTATGCAAAATACAATATATCAAGAACAATAAACCCTCAAGATTAACCCTCACACGTTCGATTTATTTCAAAACTAAAACACTCAGTATATACCCGGGTAAATAAATACGTATTATATAAAAAAAATTCTGGAAATATGCCAATTTTAAAGAACGTATATTTTTACGTGGGTAAATACTGAGGTTGTGAGGGTTAAAGTCTGCGAAAAATATAGGAGAATGTTTTTGCAAAGTATACTATGTACATATACATAATTATATAAAAAAAGAAGGATATAGAAATCACTTTAGGCTCAGTCATACAAGCTAAAACCCTTGCGGTCGAATCGACAATGAAAGAATTGGCAAAGGCGTTTTTCATCCGGAAAACGGATTAAGCGTACTAATTGTTCGATCTTGCCCATGTTCAATTGCAAAAAGACCTTATTGGCGAATGATGTTCGTGTGAAATTGTATATATTTTCCACTTCCTTCTCTTTAATCGTGATTTGAATGGTGAGATTGACAGATGTCAGACGGAAGGAACTAAATCGACTCGTGAGATGTTGCTGCTAAAGAATATACATTTGTATATACTCGTATTTACATATGTATATGCTTCTTTATGACTACCATGCCCTCTTTTAATACTTTCGTCTTTGTTTCAGTTTCTGCATGTCTTTTAGACATTGACCATTTAAAGATTCTAGAAATTGCCATTTGCAACACTGTTAAGGATATTCAAGCAAATTAATGGACAGAAAAAGCATGTTGATGAACACTTTTTCCTAACCGTTTTTCCGCTGAAAAAGTTATTTCAAGAGATCTGAGACAGAAAGCATTTCTCAAAATTTTTTGTGGTTACTAAGAATACTAAATATTTTTCAAATATCCATAATTTTTCATATTTTACCCTTCTCAAGGAAAATTTCAGTATAACAAACTTCTCAGGTCACGTAGCTTTATCAGATTTATACAATAGAAACCAATAATCTCGGCTATATCAGAATTTCGTACCAAAGAACACAATTCCTCCAGGTTCCACATAATGAAATTCCAGGTTATCCCTATGTAACATATTTTTAAACAATTTCAATAAAAACAAGTAAGAGCACCTTCGGCCTGGCCGAAACTCATATCTAACCTGTACCGAATTTGTTAATTATCAAATTAAACTAAACTTCGAATATAAAAATCGAATACCAAGAAATCTTCAAAGAAAAAATTAGCACAAATTACTTTTTACTTTGTGAAATAAAAATAATTAATACACAGAAAATCTAATAATAAATAAGGCTTTAAGCTTGCACAGTTATTCATATATGTACAATGTAACTAACGTACGTAAATACAATTTGAGTGGATGCATTTGAAGTAGTCATATTCCGAAAGCACCATCACCATGGTCCACGTGACCATGGATCAAAAGATTGCTGTAAGGCCGCAAAGTAGCCAAGCGTATGCTCCAGCTGGCCACTTCACAAATCGCATTACAATTTATTAAGATTTAACGCAAAATGTGTAATGTGTCCATTCACGACCGCCACCAGACCCGTCCGTCCGTTCGTCCATCCGTTCATACATACTAATGTACATGATGGCTAGCCATCACGTACACAAGTAAACTCGTCACTAATGAGTGCTCTGGATACAATGAGCCGGAGGACGGACATTGGTATGACCGCGCGATAGGAAGGTCGGGAATGGTCGGCTTACAATATGTCCATAGTGCCCAGAGGGTACGATACGATGTAAAGCAACTGCCAGAAAATGTAGTCGCGGGAAACCAGTCATTAGAGAAGGTCAGATGTGGACACGAACATGAACACGGACGTGGACGTGGACGTTGGCACCAGTATCAATGTGACTGTGGGCGTATATCAAGTTAAAGATAATGTCTGCGTATCCATGGACATCGATAGCAGTCGATACTTGTGTGTGTACGTAATTTTATTTTCAATATTTTCATGATGGAAAATTATTTTTAATGTATTTTTATTGTATAAATACGATACTTTATGTAATTCGTCTACAGGAGATTATTTACAGAATCTTGTGTTTTAATTTTTTTACTTGTACCAAAATACGCGTATATTGAAAAGCACAAAAGAAAAGTTGATTAAAAATTGAAAATTTTACGTACTTCGAAATTTCTTAGCTATAGTTTTTTAACAGTGTTAAATAGTTTTCATAAGTTTTCATAATAGTTTTCATAATCAGTTTAACTTAGGCCACACAGTCGGCAATAGTTATTATTTTTTTATTTTTAATTTTAATTGTTTTTTTATATATTATTTTATATTATTTTTTTTTTATTTAATTCTTTATCAATTTTATCTTGTTTTGATTAAGTAACAAGCATTTCATGTTTTTAATCTTGTAAATTTTTTAAATGATTAAAATTTTGCACCAGTTTTAATTTTCCTTCCTTTCAAAATTTATTTTGGTTACAATAAAACTTTTTGTAATTAGTTTTTGTTTTTCAATAAATGTTCAGGATGAAACCGTTACTGATAAAAGTCGTCAATGATATTCATAGGAAAAGTCAGTAGGTAATTCCATAAATACAGAAATACAAAAATTCAAAAATTTTCATAATTTTCTAGTTTTACAATCGCAATCGTATTGTAAAAATAAATGTAAAAGTATCATTGCCGTTTTTGAAACATGTACACAAGTCATGTACTCGAAAAAGTAACGAATATTGTAACAACAAATTTGCACACAAAATTTACATGCTCATAAATGTAGATGGAATGACTGACATATACACACACACTACATATACTCGTACATGTACGCATACGATATATTTATAAGCTCTCGACTTCTAAGCTCCCGACTTTATATATCATACACACATACGTAAGTTACAAAGGATGTGCCACGAAACTCAACTACAACAAAACACCACACCAGAAACAATAACAACAAAGAGAAACTGCTATGTATTGTGCAGGAATCGTAACTATAACATCAAAACCAGCAACAGCAACAGTTACCATAACAGTTTATTTGGCAAAAACCAACAATAAAAACATTTTAACACAAGTCAACTAGATGCGCTCCACATGTACTCCGCTCACTCACCCGCCCTTCGCCCGGCACTGCCGCCACCACACAAATTTCGGCTGCCTGTTGCGTCAAAAAGTACACCAAGAGAAACACGAGTAGCATCACACATGTTTATATGTAAATACAACCACTTGCTCTCCCACCCAGTAGGAAAGTCCGTATACTCTTCTGAAAATCCGAACCGTAATTTAATGGATTTGTTTAAAAACACGCTAACGTTCCTTCTGAGTACGCGTCACCCATTTGTCTAACCTCGCTTCATACTTAGTCAAAGTGGTCGATAGAAAACACATTTTACGAATACAAGCATACGTTTACGTATGAGGTATGAAACCTTCGTGTTTGAGATAACCTTTTCGTTACTTTACATAAAGAAAGGTTACTATCTACTAAAACTTCGTTTGTATATTCTTTGCTTAGTCGGAAAGTCTGTATTTTTTACTGGTGTTTTTTTCAGAATCGAATCAAGAAGACGTACAGACTTGTATTTGTGCTACTCCTACTACTTAGATGATGTTGTTATCCATTTGTGATAACTGTTTAAATAAAATACTAAAAGGTTTCTCGAAATTATTCCAACTACTTCGGAATAACACTTGCTTTAAATTAATTGAAAGTAAATTTTTTCAAATTTTTATTAAAAATTCTCTGATTTATGTATAGTTGCTTTATATGGGACATGTTCCAAATATTTTCAATCTTTTTCTGAAATTTACTTCTATTTCTCAAGTCAATTATAAATAAATAATAAGTTTTGGATATAGTAAATTGCGAGTATTTGCAATTATGGATGGCTTTTTTCCTTTATGAAAAACTTTTCCACCTTATTCGTTTCTTTCAGGCAGGGCCATTCCTTCACATTTGCTTTTTTTCTACACGACACCAAGAGCTACAAGCTTATGTAAACATTCACACATATACAAATTCTGTCTCATATACTTACTTCCATACATTTTCGTTTATTTATTTATATACTTAACAACTGAAACTAAGCCTTATAAGGCTTTATAGCTCGTATTAATATTCACTAAATTCATCAGAATACATTAATAATAAGCTTACAAAGAATAATTAGATAAAAAGTGGGAAATTTTTCCTTTTGTTGCATAGATAGAATCAGATAAATTAATAACGGAGAAAACTAAGTTGAAGTCCTCACAAGCACTCCGAGGCATAAATGCAAGAATTCATGTCTTCTCGAGGCACGACGGCGGGAACGTTAAGCTGAATATTGTTCAACAAATAAGCATTGATCCGGATGCTGTGAGAGCTCAAATTCAGTAATTTTGTGAGCAGAAAGAGGGAGGTGAAAAATATTAAAAAAAGCTAACATTAAAATATTAAAAAAGCTAATGTACAAACGCACAGTGAAAACAAACTACGCACAAAAAACACACACAGAATTTATGAATTGTGTAAGTGGAATATATGAAAACAAACGTTAAAATACGTGTAACTATGAACAGAATTGTTCGAAAAAAAATAAAATAGAAACAAAATAATATATAGAAAAAATCCATCTACGATAATATAAAATAATATAAATTCAGAACAACTTTTATTTATATCAAATAAAAGTTTGTTATTCAAAAATTTGGTAGAAATGAAAGGGCGAAAATTCAACAGTGCTTGTAAAAAAAGTAGTTTTAGTTCAAATTCGTTACAACTGTAACTTTTCCTAATTAACTAAAATATGTTTCAGTTCCAATTCTTTATTTTTAACGAAATATTTTTGCTTCGTAATCGTAAGAGGCTAGTAAAGGTTCTGTAGATAATTGCAAATATCTGACGTACAGTCGTGCATTTATGCTCATAAGTTTTTTATAAGCACTAGTTCGGACTGCCTTTATAGATTAGACTCTAATCTTAATGAAACCGAAAAGCCGCATACGTCTTTGAGAGTCCGTAGTACTTTAAATAGTAACACTTTTTCTATTTAAATCCATCATTCAATGGACTTTCGCAATAAAATCTATGATTTCATTCATTTAATTTCACTCACGATTCGAGAACAAAGCCAAGAGCAGATGAAAGTCCCAATTTAAGCCACAATTCGTTGGCGCATCCATAATGAAACGATGTTGAATTCGAGGACAAACATGTCCGTTTAAAGACTTCGAGAACGAAGTATCAGTTTCGCCTGTCTTCGTCAGCTTCTTTCTAATGCGTTAATGCGAGACGACTAAATGTGGTTTAAGGAGAGGTTTTGGAGATGTTGTGATGGGATCTTATCTTTTTATTTTTATTTTTCTCCCTACATTTTTTGGTTTTTTCATGGTTTCAAGTAAACAGAAAAACAGTAATAATTGTCAAGAAGTATTTTGACCACCTGCACAATGCTCGAACATACACCCACCAACTTACCCAGTATTTGCCTTTGACAGTTATTTACCTCCAACACGTTTCATTTGTTTTCAGCTTAGGACTTCTTACAGCTTAAGGTATAAAATATTAATAGAATTCTGTTTGAAAAGAAGCTTTCGGCAATAAAGAAAAAAGGAAAAAAGATACCAACAACCCATACATCACATACGAGACAGTAACAAGGAAACATCAACGATGAGAATAACAAACACAGCAATAAAATAAAGCAAATGGAAAAGTAATGATAATAATAAATAAAACAATGTAAGAGTAACTATAGAAACAAAATAATCGGAAAAAGTTAAGAAAACAAAAGTTATCAAAACAACAAAAAGCAGAAACAACAACTAAAGCTATTCTTCGAGCACAAACTCGAACGCATAAAACAATAACAATACGAGTATTCGTAAAATTAATAACAACATTAAATACTCGTAAATTCAACAAATTCATTAATCCTTATGTTAACACGCGTTTCAGAAAATGCTGTTATACGGACTAGGTCATCTTTGTTGTATGGAAATGAACATTCAAAAAATATGAATAATTATCATAAACATCATTTCTTTGGGGAACATTTTTTATATGTCCTATGAATCCATATTCGAGGGAAATCTAACACGACAGTGTTGGGGTCCTTTATCCCACTTGGTTCCACCGCTAGCACACTGCATTTTTATGAATTACAACTCAAATGGTTTAAAAAATGTACTTTTTACCATTTACAAAATGTTAAAAGGTATCAATTGCTAAAGTGCCAAAATAAATGCAAAAGTCCCAAATTGTCAAAAAGAGATACATTAAAAAGGTTTTTAGGTAATATTGTTTACAGGCCTGTGCACACCTGATCCATAGAACATGATATAACTGGAAATACTCCATTTCTAACTTCTAAATAGTACATAAATGTACTATACTTCTTTTTATTGAAAATCTTAACTCTATGACTCTATAATCACAACGCAAATAAAAAAGTTCAAACACCGACTGTTATCTATTAATCATCATTGATCAAATTGTTTATGAATGGTTTTAAAGCTGTTTAGCCCTGGAGTATTTCCAGTTATATCATGTTGTTCTATGGATCAGGTGTGCACAGGCCTGTAAACAATCTTACCTAAAAACCTTTTTAATGTATCTCTTTTTGATAATTTGGGACTTTTGCATTTATTTTGGCACTTTAGCAACATACATACATTTATCTCATAAGAAGAAGAAAAAGAAGAAAGAATTAAAAAATAAAATCATTATTTGATGTAAGCTACCGCCTAACCCACGTCTAGAAGATAGTGTGCCTTTGTGGGTGTGTCCCTCATGAGTTTAATAGAATTTCCATAAAAACTTTTATACATATATACTATATATACAAGTTACGAGATAAGTTTTATATACGTACGAGTTTTTAAACAAAGAAAAATTAAAATGTGTACAAATGTCTATCATTCTGTTATTATAAGCCCGTTTCACTTCCGGTCTTTTTTCCTTCTTCCCTTCCTTTCTTTCTTCCTTCCTACTCTCTTGCCTTTTTACTCGACACTCTTCTCTCATTATTTCCAACTTCATTCATTTGAAAATCGATATTTTTTTACTTAACTTTACTCCCCTTGATGAAACCCTGGCCCTCCGTCAACCATCCATCATTCTATTGATTTGATTCTGCTACCTACCTTCTATACCGCCTACCGCCCCTCGTGACACACATTTTCCTTATACGCATCCACTCTTCTTTTATCATACGCCATTAATTCGAAAGCCTTGTGTCTGTGTATCCTCTTTGAACACCTTGCAAATATTGTTACGATTGACGGTAAAGTCCAGTGACCTCCCCTTCAGTGGTTAAATGGGACAGGGGACGAGCTGACCCCCTCTCTGTCTCTCTCTCTCTCTCTCTCTTTCTCGTTCTTCCTGGCTATACGGCTCAGTTTGCTTGGGTTCTATATTTTTGCTTTTTCATTTTTGTTTGATGAGACTTCTTCCGGATGTTCCTATGTTTTATGCTACTCGTAGGTACAATATATCTGGGGCGACTTTTAATCAAGTTTGTGACATTGCTTTTTTTAGTTGTTGTTGCTATTGTCATGGTTGTTGTATTTCTTGGGTATTGTTGTAGCATACACCATAAATAAGCTCATTAGTTTGCAACTCTGGCTGCTATTCGAAAGTATATTCACAGAAAAACTATACCCACACAAACACACAAATGACGCCTTTGCAATTTAGTTTGTTTTAGAATCTTTCCATTAAATCGCTTTATATTATTATTTCACTTAAAAGCCTTTCATTAATAATTTGAGGACGCGGCTGATTTGATTTTGAAAACGGAAGCTGTTTTGAAAATGAAAGACCAAGAGAGAACCTCATTTCATATGATTTATATGAGTATTGTTGTCATCTTGATGGAGTGAGTACTTGATGAAATGCGGTCACTTCCGTTGTTCTACTTTTAATTTATAGTATATACATATATCATACATAGCCGGATATGGTGTGCATATTTAGGTACGTGCATGTATTGACACTTTAAGTTGGAAAGTGTTGCGAAAACTGCTCTTGAAAACCGCTTCCAAAAGTTTTTAAATTTAAATAGTGAGAAATAAAACCAATAAAATTTCTGGAGTAATTTGTAAGTAACTTCTTCACGTCTCTTTTTTCATTGCTTCTGCACTAGTTTTTATGTTATTGTTAATGAGTTTAACGTTTTAATGAGTTGGGTATGGCTGAAAAATTTAGCTTCTTACCATTAAATAAATGGTTTGGTTCTTAAAAATCATCAATGATTTGCACTTGAAATATCTAAAAATAGCTTTTAAAAATTCCACAAATACATTTTGCAACATTAACGAATACTACTTACAATATCAATGAGCTCAGAATTCAATCTGAGTTCCATTTGCACTACCAATGAGTTCCTTTTGCACTACCAATGAATTCCAATTGAATCAATGAAAAGCATTTGGAACTATATTGTGTTCTCTTTTAATTGTCAATTAATACCATACGATATTAGACTGACGAGTCTATTCGAGTACCCCTTAAATCAAAAATGAATTCTATTTCAAACTTTAATAAGTTTTACTTGAAATTACAATGAATTCCGCTTGAATTATTAATTAATACTACTCGAGTGGTACAATGAATATCTTTAGCTTTAATTATTATTGGATAACACTTAAATCATCAATGAAAAGCATTTGAAATCAACGAATTTAAAATCGTTGTAGAAAATGGATGATGTCAGTGAATTCCATATGAAACGTTAATGAATTCCACTCGATTCTTCAGTGAATACCATTTAAATTCCCAATGAATCAGTAATGCATAAAGAACTCCTGGATTAATAATTAATTCCACTGGAATCATCAATGAAACTTCATTATGTTCTTATTTTTTCTTCTGTTAAACTGAAAATTTAAAAATTTGTATAAACTTTTTTGGAAAAACTATAAAGCTTATAGTTACTTAGTATTACTTAGTTTACTTAGTTTAAATCTTGGTAAATAAATAAACTCTCTTTAATAGCCTTTTTTCCAAGCTTCGTAAGCATCCCTTTCAAACGCTTCCATTATACCTTTACCTGTTTGTATGTCGTTTTACCCAAAATTTTATGTTATTTTTATAATTTTATTCAAAATTACATCTCGTTGAATATTTTGTTAGTTATTGCAAAATATCAAAAATCTGTTATCCACTTGAAAATAAACTTAATTTAATTTAATTCACTTAAGTCTAAATGAATAAATCGCTGCAATCAACTCCCAAAATGCTTCTCCCATGAGCTCAAAAGTATGCAACAATTTGCGCAAAGAAATAGTTAAGAAGTAAAAGAAAAGAAAAGAAGAGATGCAACAATTTTTCCCTCATGACATCCTTCCAGCGGGATGGTTTTCGTTTTCTACAATATCATGATCTTCTAGTAACGCCTTCATTCAGTCACTTTCATTCCCTCGGCATTACCATTACATTCCTCCTTTCCATCACCTTCAACAGCGCCATCACCGACATCCATCCAATCATTCTCTCAATTACTTTTCTATTTCCCTCACTCTTGACCCCACTCTGTCGCTCCATGGTCGACTTAAACAATCTGAAAACCATTTTAACCAACTGTTGCAAATTGGCTTAATCCACTCTGTTTTTTGTACAAAATAAAAGACGAACAACCGTCGAAATTTCCCTTGTCGGACATTTTACTAGCTCAGTCTGTCTTCGATTCTCTATTCATGGTGCTTCCTTTTTTCTCGATGGAATGGAATTCCATTGACGAGTATCGCTCACTGCTCTTTCTGCTGCTCTCGGTTTTATTTAGTTCCTCGGTCTTCTGTAGTTAGATACTCGTAGTATAAACTTAAAAAAAGGCTGTGAAATAAACGTACTGAACGGAAATGACCGAAATAAACCAAGTTTAAGCAAGACCAACTACAAAAGTTAGAAAAGAAAAGAACGAAAAAAGAAAAAGTATAATTTTTTGCTACAAAGCCACAAAATGAAGAAAAAGATATTCCCACTTGATGCACTTGTAAGCTTCAAGCTTAAAAATTTCACAACAAAAACAAAAACAATGGAAAAATGTAAAGGATGACAAGGAAAGAAAATAAATAAGCACAATATTGTTGCAGACTTTCTCGGGAAAGTTAGAGGAAGCATAAAAGTAGAGGCAGCGTTCATTTCAAATTCTTTCCATAAACTTTTACTAACTACTGAATTCTTTGGTAAAAAGAATAACAGCAACAACAACAACAACAACAACAAGAAAATGCGGTATATAAAGCCACTGTGAAATTTGTTGAATCGATTCAACGAACTTGGAATTATAAACAGGAAAATGTTGTTGAGCTAATCAAGACATTAAACAATAAAAAAGATGAAGGTTGAAGATGATGATTGAAAAATTGTAAAACACATTTTTATAAAGGACATTCAGTCCTAAGGACTGATTTAAGAATCATCCGAAATTCATATTGGGCAGGTTAACCGAATGATATTGGATTTAAAAAACAGTTTTTCTCAAAAATGCTGTCAATTTTCTAAAGTAAATATTCAAAGTTTTAGAAAAAAAAAATTTAGGCTATATAAGTCATTCAGTCATATTATATGGAAACTAAATCACATTAGTATAAATTATGTTTGGCGAAGACTTTAAGAAGTTTAAAGATGTTTCCATAAAGTACATCAATACATACATCATGATATACTCATATAGCGATTATTTGAACTATTTTAGAGACTTCAAACGTTGTAACATGAACCTCAACAACGGTTTTATAAAACAGATGAATAACTTATGTAACTAAATTTAACGATGATGTCATCAGTAGAGATTTAGTGATGCTTTCATGTAATCGGGAGACATAACTATTATATAAACCATTTTAGAGACAACCGGTATTTCAAAGAACAGATAAAGGATTTTATTAAGTTTTAAATAATTTAATAAATTTTAAATGATTTGATTAAGTTTTAAATGATTTCATTAAGTTATTGATTAGATAAATGATGCCATTAAGTTTTAAGATTATTTTATTAAGTGTATCATGACTTTATGAAACTTAAAGATGATTTACGATTTAACGATATTAACAATTTTTAATAATTTCCTTTTCGATATAAATAAACTATTTAAGGAATATTGATGATTTTGTAGAATATATAGACTGCTGTATTGCGTTTAATGACGATTTCTTGAGCGATGTCGATAATTTCATAATAGACCTAATGAATGTGAAATTGAAAATATATGTATACTAGCTGTTGCCCGCAACTTCGTTCGCGTGGAATAGTGCTCGCTCTAACTTAGTTTGATTGAATGATATACATATGTACACATCACAGTCGTTTGCTTGCAGTATGTATGTATATGTACATACTCGTACATATGATATACACGACACTTTTTTATTTGGATAGGAGGGGCCCGTTTGGATAGGAGGAAACCCTATATTCCTTGATAACTCGAGGGTCCCAGAGATACTTCTTGCTTGTTTCTGTCTTACCATGATATAAATTCATTTATTACTGACATCTATTCTGTCCAGCACAATGTTAACTTAATTTAAAATTGAGACTGAATTCCTCACAGTCCTTTATCCCCTATTTAGAGGTTGACTTTTTATAAAATAGGTACCCTATGTCCCTCGTCAGGGTTCCAGCTATCTCCACACAAAATTTCACCAAAATCGGTTCAGCGGTTCAGCCGTGAAAAGGTAACAGACAGACAGGCTTACTTTCGCATTTATAATTTTAAAAGTATAGATTTCAAAAAAATTTGTCATTATATGAAATAATCGTACATGGTTTAATGGGTACAAGTGTACATATGTATGTATATTGTAAAAGACTTGATAGGCCACATCAATCATTTTTGAAGAACATCAATAAATTTACCATGAGACCGAATCTTTTTCAAAGAAAATCGATACATTTTTGATGGAAACCTGTACCCATACTAATTTTTTCTAAAAATTTTCGATTTGCATTTCATCGTATTATTTTTTCCATTGCATTTGGCGCAATGCATTTTCATTGCATTTGGCGCCTTTTGGCGCAAAAAAAAACGAAAAACTAAGCCATTGGGTATACTGTTAAATAAATATGAAAATAAGCAAATGATATTTTATAATTTTAAAATTCAATAAAAAACAAAGCCAATTTAAAGTTATCAACAATCAATGAGAAAAGTTGCAGCTGACGTTGCCAAAAAAATTATAAATGACAAAAAAAAAATGCATATATTTATGCATTATTATGCATAAATATAATTATTTCAATTTAATTTCAATATATAGAATAAAATTGAAAAAAACATATTCAAAAAACGAAAGTTAGTGTTGATCAAAAGAATTCAAAACAGTTGACACTAGATACAAAAAATATTATCGATATACCCATATTTATTGTTTTTATTTCGTTGTATTTATAATGTAATCTGTTTTCCTTTTTTAGAACTTAAGAATTTTTCTTTCTTTTAACATTTTTCTTTAATTAAATGAAGTTTAGTGACTGAAATAGTTACGATTTTACTGGGTAAAACTCTGTCCCCAAAGGAAGGAAATCTCAGGAAAGTATATACGAATACTTAAGCACACCTTCGGGCTCATTATTTAACCTGACAATCACTCTTAGTCGTAATGTTGCATACTTTTAAAGGTTTTAAAAATGTTGCACATTTTTGGGGCTTAATAATTGTGGATATTCAAAGTTCAAAGTGATTTTTATTGAGCGTTATTCTCAACTTGATAGCATTTGCACAATTCAATGAAATTTATAAGAAATTTATAAGAATTTATAAGACTATAATACAAATAACATAACGAGGTGGAAGAATGCGAATGAATATTGAAGATTCATACAGACAATAATTACAAAAATAATATACATATGTTTAAAAAATTAAAATAAATTTTAATAGTATTTTTTATAAAAATATTAGATATTACTTAATAAATGTTAGAGAACAAATATTCATAAGATAGAGAACAAACATAAGATTTTATTTAAAATATTTGACACAAATTTGCTTAAGGTTAAATTAACGAAATTACGAAAATACTGACTGATATTCCTGAAAATTGAATGCAACTAAAGCTGCCTCGGCAAATTGAACTGCTAAAATGACAAACACACGATAAGGCTTGGATACTGCTTTGGCAATAGTTGCCAATTTTACACCAATTTAATCTGTCAACTCGTCAGCAACTCAAAACAAAGTCACAAATGCTGTGGCTGACGTGCGAGACATTCACAATAGAATCGTCTGACATGCGGTAGAGCAGCACCATACAGTACGGTTGTAGCAGTAGCAGGAGCAGCAGTAGATGAGGTGGAGGCTGTTTGGAATTTTGTGAGTTTATTCGACCATGTGTTTGTGTGTGTAAGCTTCAGTGAAATATGCCACCAAATATTGACAAAATTTTGTGAATAAATAAACACAAAAAAAGTTTTAATTAAAATTTGTCATTGGACAAATTCGAAATTTTAGCTATTATCCCACAAAATGTGCATACACGAGTACCCGTAACAAGTTATTTCTTAGATATTTTCATAACTTTTATCCTTTCTTTGGAACGTAAAGTACATACGTAAATAGTATGTCCCTGACTTCATTGAACCCTTAACCCTTTTTTGTAATATACGCTAACGTTTGCGTTGAATCTGAGTTTTTTGCGGTTACAATTTATTTTAATTGAAATTTAAAAGAGAAGAGTAAAGGGTAAAGAGTAAAGGAATCCAAACTAATTCAAGCAAGTAAATGATAAAAACCCTTCCTTGCCTGTACCCCAGTAAGATATTATACAGTAAGAAATTCTCATACGAAAATTATATACCAAATTAACTATTTCATTACTTCAGTAAAAACGGAGATAAATAAAATCATATTAAGTTTTTCAGAGGGTTAGAAGTAAATATATACAATAATTGCTATAAAAGGCATTGGTGGAGAAAGTTTTATAAAACAATATTTTTTGACTTATATCAATATTGATAAATAAAAATTGATATCACAAGTTTACAGAATTTTGAAAATGTTTTCCTCCAGAAACAAAAGTAAGAGTTCTTTAAGGAACATAGTGCACAGATTTCGAATATCGTATTAGTTTTTTTCCCCTCAGCTTTACTTTGAGATATCTGAAAGATGGACAGTAAAAATTCTAAGTCTAAAAATAAGCAGTGATATTTTCGGCAACAAAACGTCAATATCAATATTATAATCCGAGTCGCTTATTGCAAGTATACTCCTATACCGCAATCTATGATAAATCTGCACAGAATATATATATTATGAAGAGAACAGACAGGAATAGGAAGAGATTAGTTCAGATGATGGATTTCAGATTGTAATTGATACTATATTATTAAGGCCACATATTCTTTAGAGCAGGTATTACTTTAGAGACTTTGGGATATTTCAAACTTCCCAAAACTATTCAAGCATTTTTCAAACAATATATCTTAGTATATAATATATATATTTGTATCTCTCATCTACTCCACCTGCGCGTTAAGTAATGTTATGCGCCACATCCTTTTATGTTTATACATCTATTTCTCTCCCCCTCCTTTTCTCCCCTGCACTCAGTTCATCCGATTTGCCCCTCACCGTAATCGTTACCTTGGAATCAGGCAACCCTGACAAATATCGCGATATCATCCTTTCCTTGTTACCAAGCGCTTATGATTTTCAAAAATAAGGGTCAGAAAGAAAGGAAAGGTATTCACAAGACACAGCATCATTGTAAATTTGCATTATTGGTGCAAAGTGTGTTTGGAACTGGAACGAATATCAAAGGGATCTTTCATTTGATTTTGCCAACTGCTGTCCTGTCTAATAATAGGAAGATACACCTTGAAGAAGGCGAAGGGGGACGGGTGAGAGAAAAATCTGAGTAACTGTGGAGATTTTCCTTGATTGTCCAGAATGAAAGGAAATTATTTTGCTAGAGATTATTTCGCTCAAATTATTATGAACTGTTTTCGACATGTCTTCGTCGAATTGTCCTTGAAGTAATGACTCAAAGAAATAATAAAGTTTTGACTAATTAAATAAAAAGATCAGAGAGACACTTCAATGAAACCATTTTAATTGAAAATAGTATTTGATAAGCATGAAAGCAAAACAAATAATATAAGAGGATTGAATCTTAACTCAAGCTAAATATAGTCGCGTAAGAAAATGTGAAATGATTGGCAAAAATTATTGGATTCGGAACTTTGACAGCTTTGACATATCGAGCGGAGGAAAAGTAGGTCTGAAAAGATGTTGATATGACGTTTACTCGACATAATAAGGTAAAATTGGCCTTAGTTAAGTAGTATCTGTTCTAATACTTCAAAGTGATTTTACCCTTAAATAATGTAAAGAATTTTATAATTGCTAGTATTTTAGGGAACCTACTTTATACTTATCAAAAAAATTGACAATTTTTTTAGAGCCTTAAAAAAGGCCTTTACTGCTCAGCCATCTCCCAGAGAGACGAGAGGCGCTTAGAACTTCTTTAGATGTTAACGTGACCGCTTTCAGGGCCTTTATAGCAGCTTATATAACAGAAACACAAGCAAACCTAAGATTCCTATAAACTTTCGAAAAATATGTAAAAAAATGTATTGTTTTCTTAGCACCTCGAAGAAGTAAAACAAATGTAGAACTTTTAGGTCCTTAAAGTAGGCAGAGAAATTAAGAATTAAGAAGAGGCAGACAAATGTTAGGCCTTTGTTAGCGGTTTTTAGGAATTTCTCAAAGCATCCAAAGAATTTAGAAATTTCTTATGTGATTTAAGGAATTTAGAAATTCAGAATGTGATTAGACCCTCAAAGTACAAGTATTTTTTTTACAATTCTTGTGGGGCCTCAAAGTCCGCAAGGAAATGTATGATTCCTATAAGGCCTTAAAATATGTAAAGAAAGTTTGAATTCGTAGAGCCTCAAAGTAGGTAAATATATTTATTATATTTAGGGTCAGTTTCACAGTACGCACTTAAGCGCAAACTAAGTGCAGACTTTGAAAAAACTTAGCTAAGTGAACTGTGAGCCTTTCCCCATGCTAAAGCTTTTCTCTGTTTCACAGTGCACCCTTAAACTTTCCTCAATATATTGAAAAAACAAAAAAGCTTTCTGACTTTTTTTGTCAAAAACCAAAAAAAAAATGTTTTTCTGTCAGTTTATTCTATAAAAATTTTTCAAAAAGAGTAACGTCAAAGAAATTTTTTGAATTTTAAGGAAAATCTAAGTGCTCAAACTCGTGCACTTAAGTGTACGTAAGTGTACTGTGAGTGTGGAACAACTGTGAAATACTTTTAGGGGCGCCCTAAACTTAAGTGCAAACTGTGAAACTGGGCCTTAGAGCCTCAAAGCAGGGAGAGAAACTCAAAACCTACTGTAGTAATTTACTTCACAACCAGTGAGTCTTTTATTCAATCGTACATTAATAGCGAAATTCATGTGATGACTGGAGTAACATGATAATTTTTCGTTCTGAAAGAAAACAGACACCGAAGATGGCACATTGCCGAAATCGGTTTGCCTTCAAACCAAACTTGACAAGGGAGGGGAAATTCGTTCCAAAACCCAAAAATACATCGTCAGCTAACTGTCGGGGAGCGTACTGAACACGAAGAGACACTGACATAATTTAGTGAACAGCGATACACACAACCCAACACACACCAACATTGACAGACAAATAAATCCACTTCGTACGTACGCAATTGAAGTGATTAAGTGTTAGCCAGAAGCAGGCAAGAAAGCAACCTATTGATTATTGTTACTCTTGGCGATGTCATTTTTATTGACAGTGACAGAGACAGTGACAGTTACAGTGACGGTGACGGTGACGGTGACGGTGACGGTGACGGTGACGGTGCCGGTGACGGTGACGGTGACGGTGGCGGTGGCAGAGACGGTGACTATGATAAATCTAATAAATAGATCACATTCTAGTCAAATCGATAGGCAAACAATCAGCCAACCCAACGATTCGATCGTAATGGAAAACTATGTAGAGAAGAAAGACGAAAAAGAAGTGAAGAGAAAAAAGAACAGAATACTTCAAACCTAGGAGAGATACATAGATAGAAAGAGAGTGGGTAGAGGGAGTTACAGAAGGAGAAAGTGGTGGAAAGTTGACGCACTGATAGGACTAAATATATATCTCTGCCATAACTTTTTCTTACCTTTTGCGCAATATTTAAAGATTCATACATTATATTGATTTATAGCGAATTCTGTGATACAAGAATATCATACGAAATGTGATACCTGTCCTCTTTCATCTTTAATGGTTTACTAGAAAAACAGAAATAAATTTCGATGTACTCTTTCGGTTTTCGAATGCCACTACCTAGTAATGGATTATTCTCACTCAAAAAAGTAATAATTTTTTAATGGAAAGTTTAATGTTGTCTTTGATAAAGCGAGAAAAAACCTATTAATTATAATGTTATGAAAAATAGCCCTTCTTTCAATTATTTTCCGAAATTATAATAGTAGTAGCTCTTTGGACAGTATCGATAACGCGTTTGACAAACCTTCTGAAAAATCTTCATTTCGGCATAGCTTCTGAATAATATCTAGCATTGAAAGTGACACTGCATCGACTTCAATTCATCATTTCAACTTCTTCAATAAATCTTTCTTTATGTTTCGAGGTTTAACGATAGAATAAAATACTATTTCCATTAAAAATACGAGTATAATTGGTTTTAATTAAATTGAAATGGCCACATTTCTTGGGTTGGGCTATTTACCAATTTCTTCTTATTTTAAAGTACAAAATTTGTTATTTTCGCTGATGTAATGTTTTCAAAATAAGATCTGCTTTAGTTTCCTGCAATTTTTTCTCTTTCAAAAAAATACTTTCCATTTTTTTTATGGCATATTTCTTAAGACAAACAGACAGACGACTACGACCTCAAATAGCGTCTCGTCTTGTATTGTCTTGTCATTTCAAATTTTGAAAAAGTAATTAATAAACTATCACTAAAAAGTTATACTTATTTACTTGCTTAATATTATAAATTTTCTCTTTTAATATGAGTTTCTTAAGAACTCTGAATGTAAAGTAGATATAAAGATAGCGTTTTTTCCTTACAAAAAGAATCGAGTTTTACCTTCTCAAAAGGGTATATAAATACCCTTTCCTATCGATGTCTTCTTCTTAAGGTCGTAAGATTTTGATCTGCGTCCATTAAAAAAAGGACGGGTCACAATTTTAAGTCACAGTGATTCTCATTCATTCGTTCTCCACGAAACTCTTTGTTGTATCAACAAACAACAACGAAAACGAAATATTTTTCACGCAAACAAACTGAGTACCAATAAAAGTCTTTATGAGCGTGCTAAAAAAGTTCTAAACCTTGAAAACGACAAACTCAGCTTCGGGTGAGTTCAAAGGAAAAACTTTTCTCTACAAATGCTAACCCCAATTGCTCCCATCCAATTACAACGACCACAACAACAACAACAGTAGTATAAGGGTGGCTTCAATTTTCAGCAAACACATTTTAATACCTTTTGCTTTTAGTAGGTCTTTTAAAAAGCTATTTTCTTAAGGTACGGGTATATGAATATTTTAAGGTTATAAAGAATGGGAAAATATGATGGCGAATGTTGTCGAAAGGGGTGATGAGAGCGATAAGGGTGATTGACGAAAGATGGTGGTTACAAAAAAATTACTAATTCCTCCCGCTACGAGAGAAGTACCAAACAGGTACCAGACGAAGCAGCGAGAACCGTTGGCTGTCAACCGCACCGAGTGAAAACCGCGTCAATAAACTGAAGCTTAGTTAAGTAAACTGCTTAGAATAATAATAATAATAGTAGTAGTGTTAGGGAAAGGAGAATAACCTCGATAATAATAATAAAAAACAATAACGCAGGTTGTGGTTTGCGTAGCTCTTTTAATTTGTGTGCAAATTAAGTTGGTACAATGAAGCGGCGGGCCGGACCCAAATCAGATGAAAGCCATTTCCAAATGGTTTGGTCTACTCTAATCAGCCTAGTAGACACCCCTTAATGCCTTCATGATTCCTTTTTTTAATTTGATTAGAAGTAATTTTAGTTCTTTGCAATTCTTATCGCTTTTAAAGAGTCAGCAGCTTGACAGAAGCTCGTTACAAGGTGTCAAGGTTAACCGGAAATACCTTCCGATAGAAATCAAGATATATATTCCAAGTCCGCTGCACCGAAATCAGTATAGGTTAGTTTCATTATAATAACATTCTAAGAACTTTTTAAGAGCCAGAAACCTGACAAAGCATGTACTAAATTTTAAAGTTTACAAAAGAAGAAACTTTACACGGAAGAACTCTAAACAGAAGTCATTATGGTTTGTAGGTTATTCACAATACTCATTTCTCTGCTGGAGGAAGACGTCTGAACCGAGATTGTTATAGTTTATTACAATACTATTCGTCTCTCGAGCATACTCTTTTCATGGGCGCATTGCACGATTGTAGAGTACAAAAAGCGTTAAAAGAAAACCACTAAATTACCAAATAACCTTAAGAGTCATAAAAACTCTCCAAGTAGAAGAAACTAATTAAAAAAATGGCACAAAGTATTTGTTTAGCTACACCTTTCCCATGTTTTGCTACTTTATATTTTTGCTTGCTACTTTTGCGATCAACATCGTAGCAGCAACGGTAATTTCAACCAACGCCTCGATTACTTTAGGAAAACTCTTATTTCTTTTAATGCATAATAAAAACAAGATTATAAGTTATTATAAAAATTGTAAATATTCGCGAAGAGGCTTCAAGTTTTAGGTTATTTATGAGAAAAATTTAAGAAAAATTATTAGGCTCATATTATGTTGTCTTCAATATACTTGAAGTGTACCCTACTCCTTTTCCTTTTCTCTGCATCCACAAAATTGGGTGAAAAATGAAAAACTGGGATGAGGTGTGAAAGGGGATTATTAAGAAAAAGAGATTATGCAGGGATTATTCAGAAAAAAAAACTCACAATCCGTTGTTTATATCGAAAAAATTTTTATTTTACATTAGTGTTATCTTTATTACTACGCAATAATTGCACAACTTGTAATAGCAGCACAAGTTTTTTAGGGCCTATAAAAATTTGCGTTTGAAATTTGAGCATCTTGTCTTAAGACTCTTTCTCAAGCGATCATAACTTTGTTTCTTAACAGATTTTAAAGTCGAAATTAAGAGCTAAATAATCCTTTTTAAATAAAGAATTAATGGATTTTCTCAAAATGAGGAAACAAAATATTTTGTATTGCTTTGCGAATAAAGAAAAAAATAGGTTGCTATCTAATACTAGAAATTTTTCACAATTTCTATTTAATAATAAATAATTCAAAAGGCCGTCTGATCTTTTAATGACAGGATTTCTCTAAATTGAAAAAGGTTTCACTGAAAAAACCAAAATGGTTTTTGCACGTTTCTTAATTTTTCTTCTTTAAATTATGTTAATTGTTTTTTTGTGTTATTTTAATATCTTTAGTAATAGTTTTCTAGTTGCTGAAAGTATTGTTTTTTCTTTCGTCCTATTTTTTTACGCTTGCGAAAGAAGGATCTTTATAAATGCTGCTTCTAGCCGTTCATTTTTTTCATTAAATTTTTTGTTTTATTCTTTAATATTGTTATTATAAGTGGTTTTTTTTACTTTTTACCCGGTCATTTTAGGGAGGGGGAGGGGCGGATGGGTAGGAAGGTTACAAATCCGTATTCAGTCAACACTGACACCATTTTTTTTATATTGAAAGTAAAACGTGAGCGACGAAATGAGAATTTTTTCAGTTACTCTGTTACTGTTTCTTGTTACCAATATGTAGTTTTTTTTTGTAATATTGCTAGAATTTATTTTTTCCTTTGTATTATTTTTAAGTGTTCTTTCGATTTTTGCTTTGTCATATTTTAAAAATTTTTGTTGTACTTGTATTGCAAAAAATTGAGATTTCTTTTTACTCTTATGTTTTTTTCGGATTTTTTTTTTGTTTGTTTCGTTTTCTTCTCAACCAAACCGAAGTTTTTTGCAATTCATAGTTACAAAATGTCCTTCACCTTAACCAACCCAGCAACTACCGCTGAGATTTATCTACCTTGCAATCTGCAAGGAACCCTTTTTAACTGTGTAAAAACATTTTACCACTTTCGGAGTATTCCACCATGTCTATCACTTGCTAACGAGGCCACCAGGAGCGATTGGTTGGTTGGTTGGTTGCCTTCAAAGTGGTAAAAGGAAAAGTTTTTTCATTAATCAAGTTTCAACTTGATGAAATTGTACGATATTTACAAAATCCATGACGCCGACATTGCTTTTAATGATGATATTGTATAAATGAAACGGTTCCAGGGCTTCAGGTTTTGGAAAAGGTACGAGTATATCGTCTGGTCATAACTAATACGGCAAGGACTCAATAATCTGATGCTTTCTGGAGTAATTCGAAATTCCTTTTCGTGATAGAAGATGCTTGAGCTCATCGTAGTTTTTAAGAATATTTTAGAATTCTAAATGTAGATATTTAAATCTCTTACATAAGTCTCTGCGTTCATTGCGAAAAACGGTTATGTTGCAGTTTACTAAAAAGTCTTCCAGAGACGGCTGAAATAAACCAAAACCATTTTTATACATCTTGAAGCAAGTATCAATAAATCAAGTTCCGCATCAAGACTTATGCTTGTGTGTATCTGACGTTTTAAGTCGAAAGCGTTTTTATTACATTAAAACCCTTCTTTGGAAAAAGACAGCGCGGCAATCTTTTCAAGCTCTCCGGCAATCCTTTCAAAGACACTAAAACGGAACCATCTGTGTTTCTCTATGACACGTATTAAGTTGAAGTGTGCCCCACTTTCAAAGAAATTGTGACGAGTGAAAATGAAAATTCGGTTATTTTGACATTTTTCGCCTGAAAGATCCCGCTGTCATTCTGCAGTCTTTGCAAAATCCTAAGGAAATTGAAAAATGTTTTAAAAATCTTTTCAAAAAATCCTCATGTTATCCCAGCGTTATCGTGATGTCAGAAGATTTTCTGCAAATTTAATTTCTATAGCTCTATGGGGCGGGGAAGGGGGTGCTTTCTCTTTATTGGGAACTTTTTTCTTCATATTTTTTCGCGGTTGGTTGCTTTCTTGCCGACAAGCAGGATTTACAAAGTCGCCCTTAAATACTTTCGAGCATGCATGAACAACGGCGATAACGTAAGTATGTATAAATGCATGCGCCCATGAGCGAGCTGAGTCTGTATGTGTATGTGTATGTACATGTGTCACTAGTAACTGAAATTCAATGACTGCCTTTACCTTGATTCACACAACAACAACCAACCAACCAACCCACCAAAAGCATTCAATGCTGACTGGTGAACATTTTATGTTGGATATTTTTTTAAACTTTCTGGCAAAGGCAAATTCTCTTTCGTTCGCCTAAAACTTTGGTGTTGCCTCTAGCAACAACCTAAAACAAAAAAAACGCAAATATCATAAAAAAGACACAGACCTATTCGCTTCAATGGCATTCCGATAAATTACAAAAAACAACCCATAAACCATTATGACAATAACAGCAGCCACAACAACACTAAAACATATCCACTACCTCCAGCCAACAACAGCAAAATCCTCATTATCTTCTCAACCCACAGCAAACAGCAATTTGCTGTAATTCTTGAACACTGTAGGGTGGGTTACACTTTTTTTTAATGAATTTCTAGCAAGCTCTTTCTGCTCTTGAGATCAATAAATACGCGTAGCATATTTTGAATACGCATCAGCTCATCGTTTTCAGCAAGCCTCAACATCAGCGGCAGCAGTAGTGACGTATTAAAAAAGGATCCATAGAATCAAGAAACCCCCTCCCCCCCTCAAACTTTCGTTAAGAATAAACGAAAGGGAAAAATGCAGGTTTTTCTCGCAAAATTATAGTTTTTCTAAATTTTTCAAAATTTTTAAAAGTACTTCCACTTAGTACTTTTTATATACACGCACTCTAGATTTCTCAAGCCCCCAAACCGCCCGCCTCCTGCTTTCGGCCATGAAGGAATTTCGACTCCCACCAAAACCAATAACTGAATACGCCTCTGATCAGTAGAAGCAGGTTCCAGCATCAACATCATCACCAATGTACGTAGGTATTTATTGTCGTCACACCGACATTGGAAGCTGTGAAAAAGTTTGCGCGTTCAATCTATCCATTGATTAGAAGTGTCAACATTTTTCAATGAATCTTCGATTTCTTTTCATGCTTCTTATTTTTTTCGATTCTTGTTTTTTCGAATTTTGGTAGATTGACACAAACCTCATCAGCTTAATGAAGTCGCACTTCTGCGTGCCATATCCGTCTGTCTACCAGTCAGTTAAAATGTCAGTCTAAAGCAAGTTAGGTACAGCGTGCGCCAATTGGATTGATTTTTATTTGGATTTTCCCCCCATCTTGACTTACTTTCTTAATATCTTATTCGTTGCTTGAATAAAATTACGTACAGAGGAACCTTGGGTACATGAGAGTATGTAAAAAAGTTAATTGGAAAATTACTTAAAGAAAATTTTTAATAAACTTAAATAAATCCATTAGATTCAAAGAGAAACAGCACTTATATAAGATGCGACAAAAGCTCAGGGTGAATAGCTGAAATCGAATGGAAGGGGTGGCTTTTCCCCGTTTAGGCGTGGGTCACTTTTTTCGAAAGAAATTACTTAAAATGTTAAAAAAGCTATAAAAAACACCTGTGATGTCTGCAAGGGCGCTCTAGAAAGCCACGTGAATAAGTACGAAATTTTTTTAAATTTTAATATTTTTTTTTTAAATTTTAAATTTTATTTATTTATATATTTTTATTTATTTATTTATATATATATATATATATATATATTTTGGATATATAAGGCCTGTCTTACGCCTTTTTTATTGCCGTGTTACTTTAGGCTTAGAATGCGGTAATCCGACCACGGCGATACTATTTTCTTTTGAATATTATGAGAGACTTACGAAGAAATATGGAAGGTCATCACCGCATTCTGGGCCTAAATTTGAGTGCAGCGGTAGTGGACGTCTGATGATAGAGTTTCGTCAATTTGCATAGCCAGGCTGCGATGTTCTTGTTGTGTTCCGTTTTTTTTAAAGAGTGGCCTGCTGTAAGGTGTTTACCCGCCACCTACTCTTATTGCAAAGTCTTCTGTGTCTGTAAAAACTTGTTGCCGATCATTGTAGTTTTCAATGTACGACCTTTTTCGTCCTTTACTCTGCCCCTAAACTTGTGACTAGTGTGAGGCATTTAAAATTGCAGTTAGAGTGCCAGGACATAATTAATATAGGAGTACTCAAATAAACAAAATCCCGAAAGTTTCCGCCATGCTAAATGTAAAATGTCCCCTTAAAAGTTTGTTCGTAAATTTTCTGGCATCCCCGCGAGCAGGACGTAATTGGGACGAGGTGTTATCGTGATTGATTGATGCACCAGAGAGATGGCGAAGTCCTGTGATGGAGAATCCTGCCTAATTGCTACAATACCAAATAGAGAGGATTACCCTAAAGCTCGTTGTTTGTTTGTTTATATTTACTAAATACAGGGTTATCCATTTTCTCTTTGGAAAAGTGAGGTATAAAAAACACACTAAATATTCAGATATGAATTTTTTTCAGATGATTCAGATGAATTTTTGTTTCAATATAATGCTTGGATTTTGCAATTATGCGTGAAAAATAATGTAACAAAAATTTTTCATTTAAATTTTGAAACTTTCTGTGTCCTCGCCCCCAAGGTTTGCCATTTTTTTTCCACACAAGCTTGCAAAAATGTGCTGCAATATTTTCCGAATTTATCTGCAGATTCCTGCTCGTTGCTTCTAAACTGGTTTGGTTGGTTTCTGGTTAGTTGTTAACCAACTTAAGCACACAAACAAACAGACAAATAAGCCACGTGAAGAAGGTGTTGGTGTTGGTTGGAAATAGTGGAGATACTCTGAGCGATGGTACCGTCAAACGAAACCATCACAAGAGTACATACCATAAATAGCACATATTCAAAAACAGTTGCACACACAAACACACATATGTACATAGAGGCACACTCATACTCCGAAGCCTTCAATATGGTTTCGTTTAATTATTGGTTGCGGCAGAACGATTACCGATTTTTCGTAATTGCATTTCGTTGTTCACAACTCGCTCGTTTATTTGTTGTTGGAGCTCGTTCGTTTGTTTCTGTGAAGTTGGTTAGTTCTGTCGTTCGTTCGTTCCTTTGGTTCGTTCGTTGGTTGGTTTATTCGCTCACTCTTTCTTGCCCTCTGAAGCTTTCTTTCCTTCGAAGTGTGGGGAGGAATGCTGTGCTCTGCTGTAGCTCTGGCTGTTGCTGTTGGCAACATTTTTCATGCGACATGAATTCATTTGATTAATGGATGTTAAACAGACACACACATACATAGCCGTATATAACACAAAGGTAAATATGCATGAGTGTATGCGCAGGTTTATGCATGTCACCGTCGTTGCGAACCATTGAACCATTTCGCTCGGTCGGTCAGTCAGAGCTCTTTGTGAGAGCGGAGGTCATGGGTGTTATTGTGGTTGTTATTGTAGTCGTTTTTACTTTTGCAATATTTTTACTTCTGCAATTTTACACAGTAATTTTTTTATTTTTTTTGTGTATTTTTTGTAGTAACTGTGGCTTTTACTAGCTTTTAATTTATGTATTTATTTTCTCTTGCCGCGCCTCTTGTCAACGCATTGCAAGTTTCAGTATTTAATGCCATTTAATTCGTGGTTAATTAATTTCGAATCGGTGGCTAAATTTTACACATTGCACAAAACGAAATATCTTTTAATGTCTCACAAAGAAGCCAACAACGAATTACAGAGCAATTAAATGCGATTGGACTTTAAAAGTTGCGTATGTATGTACATCAATATACGGTACTAAACATCAATATGTTGTGTATATGACGAACAATTAAATGTCGATTATTATTTGACTCAACTCGAAGCACTCTATGTCATTAACGTTGCATTCTATAAATCGTTTAGAATGAATGATTGCCGATATCTCAACAAGGAAAAACTTTTAATTTCTATTATCCTAAGAGTAATACTAATTTTTGTATTATTTCCAATTTATTCTAATTTCTTTAATATAAATGACTCTTACACTAATTAATACCTGCTGATAATAGGCAAAATAAGTATAAAACAGCACTCACTGGTAGTTAAGCAAGTCCTAACAAATACTTGACTCAATGACTCCCAGCTTAACGTTCAATGAATCTCTTATCGTAACCAAGTAAAAATAAACATTCTTTGAGGCTAAATGAGTAAATTTTAAAGTTAGGTCATTCCGTTACAATAGTTACAACAGTTGGTGGTTTCGTATAATAGTAGTATAATAGTTAGTTTTTGTTAGACTCGTATTAGTACGAACTAAATAATAATCGTTTGTAAGAAAGTAAGAATACTTGTAAGAAGTAAAGAAATATCGTTTAAGCCCCACTCTGGCCTGAAGGTAGCATTGTGTGTTAAGTAGTATCAAATAGTACTCCCACTCGCCAGTGAGTTGAAAGTATATAAAAAATCAGGCAGGTTTAAAAGTAAGCACTTACAAAATTTACCATTTTAATGGTAAATAGATGTACAAGAAACGAGGTTAAAACGTTAGCAAATGCTTTCGTTGAAGAGGCTCAAAGGATTGATTGGATCTGAAGAGATTAAAAAACAACAAAATGTTATAATGCTTTAATAAATTGTAATTCTTCACTGTCGGAACATCTGAGTAATTTTGTTGCTGTTGTTTGTTTCTCTTTAAATGATTTTTATACCGACACCTACACACTCTTTCTCCTAAATATTAAAAATTATTTAATACTCATCAAGTCATTCATCATCCTATGACTTAACTTTTGTATATACCGCACTGTAGTGACGTTTTTGATGTGGAGGGCGGGGAGTGAGCGGCATTAAATCCTTCTTGCGTTACAGCAAAAAATGCTGTTTAAAATATCCTTTGAAAACTTTCCATTTGAAACCATAAAGGCAGGCATTTTATTTTATATACAAGGGTATACTATACACAGTAATTGAATAATGATGCGCAGGTAAGGAAACGCTGTTTGATTTTTTCTTAATTGAGGTACATAAAATATTCCGGATTGAAAGCATTGTGCGTTTTATGCTAATTTCATCAAAGGAAAGCGTGTATGTGTGTTCGTGAGCTTTAGGAAAAAGTTACTGAAATCAAAAACATTTGCTGTGATCTACAGAAATAATGATTAGGTAGTAATGCTTCATGCTGGTAACGGATATCAGTGTTTTTCACTCGTTTTCAAGACAGCAATTGCTTATTTTTCAAAATATACAAAAAACAACGAGTAAATAGTAAAATATTATGAGTGCTGTTAATGTGCTTTAAGAGAAAGAAATAATGAGTATGTTCTCGAAATGCTCGTACTTGATTCTGAAATATCGGGTCTTATTACTCCATACTTTATACTTGGCAGTTTAACGATTCTTGTAGTACGGATAGTGATAAATTCATTTCATTTCCAATAAAGGACCAGAAACGAATAAGCTGGAAATACTTGATTAAAATTAATATTTCAAAATATGTTGAAAGTCAGGTACTTGATAGTCGTCGATAATTAAAACTTGGTAGTTATTAACAATGTCAGCTTAATAGATGCTTGGATGATGAGTGCCAGAGTGGGATAAATCGTATATTAAAATAAATTAGTACGTTACGGGGCTTGATAATTTCATTCCATAAAATCGGGGGTTTGGTTAAGCATACTAAAAATTTATATTTTCCGAAAATACCATATTCATTTATAAAAATCACGAGTACTCGAAATGAGTATAACTTATATTTAAATAAATACTGCATTACAATGAGAAATAAAGTAATAAATAATTAAATAAATACTTTAATAAATACATACTTTATTACTTTCTGCTGAACTTCGGGTATTTGTACTTTACACCGAAAGTAATTAAAACTAATTACTAGTAATTATAATTATAAGTATTTTATTATAAGCAGTTATAAGTATTTTTATAAATAGAAAGTAATAAAAATACATAAAAAAAAAATTACTAAATACTTGAATATAGAAAGTACTTGATTTTGATGTTCGGGTATCCGGTACTCTACACAGGAAGTATCAGAAGCGAGTAAATCATAAAATACATATAGAGAACTATACTTGTGTGTATACGGCCGCAATTATATAATTACGGCATTAAATTTATTTTGGTTTCTGACGTTATTTGTACTTTTAAGTTTTATGCTTCTGTACATACAATATAACAGATTTTTTTGCAAATAGTATTTATATGCTTTGAACATTTTTTAAAGTAATTTAAAACACTTATAATATTTATATTCACTGCTTTCCTCTTGTTATCCTTTTATTCCCTTCGTTCTCACATCCCTCTAAAGGTACCGGTTTTCTTTGGGCTTCTGTGTTTTCCTCTTACCTTCTTGGCATTTCAGTTTAATTTCGGTGCTTACTGCGTATAATTAATTTTCTTGTGCGTGATGTTGGCAAAACGGTCGATAGATTTTCAGTAAAACCATTTGATATCTTCTATACATATCTGCAGTTGATCACTGCTGAATTAAACTATTCAAACGTTTTACAATGTAAAGAATGAATGAAATACTCATTAGATCCAAATAAATATTCCCAAAAGCTATAACAACAATACCGTCAGTAACAACAATAACATAATCAGAAAGAGAAAGAGCCACAGAAATAAGAACACCACCAACATCAGAAAAAACAACAACAACGACAGCAATAGAAATTTATTACAATTCAGTAACGCTGAGGGTAACGTTATAGCGCTAACGGCGGTTACTGTAAAAAATGCGTAAAGTCGACGTTTGTGTGGGTTCGTCTCTACATGCGTATGTATCGTTGGCATGTTTGTATGCACATATGTACATGCGTACGAGTATGTATAGATGTTTGTATTATGTATTTTGTGTACGTGATTGCAGGAGGATTTTGACAGTTTTCGGCGTGGGGTGAAAATATTGAATTTTAATTGAAATTTCATATAAAACCGGAGTGATGAAGGGAAATTTCATAAATCCTGGATTTACTAAATTTTCTACTTCTTTATAATATTTTATAACATCAAATTGCTTCATTTTCAACGGTAGGAAAGGAAATCTCTACATGGGTGGAATTTTATATTTTCATTATTTTATGGTTCTGAGATTCTAAAAACTTTTCAACCTTTTTGGACGATGTTGACAAGTTTTTCTTTATGTATCCTTAAATTTCCACAAATACTTCAGTGCAAGAATTGCGCAAATTGTCAGAATTTTAGCATACGAATCGTATCTGTTTGTAAACTTACATTTCGTTGAGTAAATTTTTAAAAATTAGGTAAAAGTTCTGCTTAAAGGTCATGACAAAAACAACATTGAAAAATGGTTTCAGAAACACTGAAATTAAATAAAACAAAGAGGAAAAGAAACCAAAAAAGCAAAAATATAAAGTGTGTTGGGGGTTGGAAGCGGGGAGGGAGAGAGGAAAAGGGAGAAAGAAAGTGAGAGAGAAGGGATGGAAAGAGACGCAAAAAAAAGTGACGGCGTGGAAAAGGGTGGCAGTTAGGATCAGAAAATGGACTTAATGGATTTTATTAAGGACCTATTAAGGATATATTGTATAAAGAAAGAGGGAGAAAGAGAGGAAGCGATAACAGATTGCTTGGAGCGTTAGAGAGCGCGAAATTTGTTGCTGAGGGTGGAAAAGGATGAGAAGGGAGGGTGAGGGTGTAAGGGCAAAATATATGTATCGTATATTCGATAAAAGCAGTAACTATTATGAGGTACGCTGAGGCTGCGTGATGAAAAGAGAAAAAATAAAAAGAGAATTTTGTATAAACCGTACAATAATTTCGATGAAAAAAAAATTATTGATTACCAATGCAGAAAAAATATGGAAGCGAACATAATAAAAAGCGAATGAAAAAAAAACAGGTCGTGACTTAAAGCAACAGGGTGGGTCTTAAAGATGAAGTGTTCCCACAAAGCAGAGGTAACTAATTTCAGTTGTTGATTCTTAAAGTACGAAGAGTAATATTAGCCTGTGCGTATATGTTTTTATCTCCTTACACTGCTTTTATTCTTACTTTTGTTATTGAAATTTTTCTTTAAGTGGCTTCTATAGTCTCACTGATATTAATTGCTTCTATATTATTTCTATTATATTCTATCATATTTTCATATGGATTGATACTGATACTATCTATACTGCTTACGTTCGTCGACTTCTGACACAATATCTTGTGATAAGTAATGGTTAACAACAGCTTTAACAACTCAAAGCCTCTTCGCTGAATCACTTTCTGTTTTTTGTTTTGTTGTTTTTGCAGCATTTCGTTATCGTTTTTTTTTCTTTTTGATTTAGCCTTTTTATACCCTACACCCGAAGGGTTGGTGTATTCACTTATTTTCCCAGTTGTAGCACAATAAAAGAGAAGGCGTAGTGGGCATAAAAAAGCCTAAATGTATGTATAGTTTTACTCTGAATCGCCTCCTGAGTCGATGTAGCCATATCCGTTCGTCTGTCTGTCTCTCTGTCTGTTTGTCCGCCTGCGGAAATCGTTAAAATTTGGCCGGAAGCGGCCAAAATTCTGTGAAATCATGTGACATTTCTTCTCAGCTTATAGTTCGGATCTGATGCTCAAATTTCACAGCCGAGTTTACCGCATCGGTGTAGGTCATTTCACCAAAAATAGGCGTTACCCGGCCACTGGAACATCATAACATATCATAGATGTTTATTGAGAAAGGAAGTGCAGCAAATAAACAAATAGATCAAAATTTAATATCTGTCAGTAAAATGCAAATGGTTGTGAGGTGACCAGCCCTCTTTTTATCATCGATTCGTCACATGCAGGTGTAGGGTATATGCACTTCGGCCAGGCCGAAATTACCATTCTTACTTGTTTTATTATCATTTTGTTGTTTTTCGGTAGTCATTTTTCACTCCAAGTTCTGCTGAAACGAAGCGAAGGGAATTGAAAAACTTCTTGCAGTTTCCAATTTCACTAAAACAGCATCTACAACAACACAAGACAACAAACAACAGCAGAATGAACAGCTCTTACAACATGAAACCTTATAACATCAACGATAAAATAGATTACTTATAGAAAAATACAAGTCCACATGCAAGTAACATGCATGTATGTATGTATGTATGTGTATAGATATGTCCGTATGTATTGCTTTTCATAATTCATCGTCGTTTTCTGAATCTTACTTTCCCGAACTATAATATATAATATAATATATAATATATAGATATATACCACGGCGTCATAATTGTTCTCTATACTTTATGAAATGTCAGGAGCTCAAGCGTGCCTGTGAAATAAGTTAAATATTTTGCGGTGCAGATTTATTAGTCCTCAGCATTGCCGTACATCGTATATCGTGATAATTAGTTGCGAAAATAATTACGTGTTCGAAGTACTTTTGCGTAACTCTACGTTAGCTTAAGTGTTAAAATTTCTAAGAAAATATCCATATCGTAGAGGGAATGAATAGTCTCTCTACGAACAATAAACCGTATTGCTAATTATCTTCAAAATAGCTTTAAAGCATTAAATATTTATTAAATTTATCTTGCGCATAGTCTTTTAAAGAGTAAGACCACTAGACAACAAAACTAGAAGACCACCTAAGACTGAGATCAGATTTATACTAGAGCTGCGCTTAGAAATACGACTAGGTCTAGCTTCTAGAGAAATAAGACTAAGGCTGAGTTCCGGACAGATTTTACAATCTAGGAGACAAGAAGAGTCTACTGTTAAGACTAAGGCTGAGGCTAGGACTGACATTAAGACTGAGGCTCAAGCTCGGATTAGTCTTGTCTAACTGCGTCTGTGACTAAAAGCTAAGATTTGGTTTGACATAAATATTAAGGTCGGCATTGATAAAGATGGCAACATATAAAAGATATTCCCAAAATGTTGAATTGAGTTTAAGTTTTCCCTAATAATTGGTTTATTTACTTTAATAAAATTATCGCACTTTAAGGTTTCACAACATTAATTTGTAATACTGGCAGCATTTACTCTTTAAGGCTTAAATTTTCTACACAATTCTCCACGCATTTCAACATCACTCAATCTTCTTCGATCATTGTCAAGCGATGACGGTAAAATTAATATTTGCTTTTATCAATACATTATTTGTTCATGAACGCAAAAAGTGTGAGTGCAAACTTTAATGAGGGTGTAAATACGTACGAGTATGTATGAATGGGTGTGAGCACTTTTATGAGTGTTGTGTGTTTATGATGACTTTTAGGAACTATCATTTAATGTTTGTTTTTCTCTGCACTTTTACCGCTTGCATAAAGAAAGAGCTCATTTCGAATGTTAGCACGTCTTTTAAGCCAACAAAATGAAGTGAGTAAATCGAGCTTACGATTACGATTTCAATTAAAAGCTGACTCGGATTTTCTTTACTTTTGCTGACAATCAATTTTGCAAATATCTTCTACTTCAGTTCACTTCTACACTTCGATCTTCGTCGAGTTTTTAATTTCATTGCGGAGAATTCTTCACTATGATATCTATAAGAAACTGTTATACGATATTTGTAACCACGCATATTATAATACATACTCGTAATAAAAATACATAAATATATCAGCGTAGGAAAATAAAAAGGACTTTTCTAAAGGACGATTATTTATTTTCATTACGGAAGGCTGCTAGTTTTGAAGACCAGGGACAGTTACGAATTTGTGTTACTTTAATATCCTGCTTCAGGACATCGGCATGTGTCAAACGGTGTCAAATTAATAACTTGCAACCCCGATGGCCTCAATAAGTTACAGAAGGCGTTTAAATCCTGCGTTAGTTGGCTAATGATGGACGATTTAATACGATTTCTCTATCGGTATTAAATAATGCGTATGGATGTTTGTGTGTGTGTAGTGGATTGTGTAAATATGTATGTCTGCCACACAGTTTTATTAATTTAATTTTCCTTAGTTTTTCAGCGACGTGACTGAGTTTAACATCTTTCGACCTTTTGAAAGCATAAGAAGAAAGCATTATGGATTTCTTTGGAAACAATACGAAGACTATTCTAGGATTAGGGTGATGCTAGGATGACAGATAGCATCCTAAAATAGCCCGATAATTGATCATAATTTATATTACGTTGTTATTTAACAAATAATAAGTAAATGGTAATAGTTAAAGAGTTCTGATATTCTTATTTAATAATATTTCTTTTCTGAAATAGTTGCCGCTTTGTAAAGGTTAGGGTCATCTCAAGTTCATAAAATGTTTCGTAAAAGTCAAGATGAAAGAAATTATTGTCTTTTAAAGCTTGGATTTTCAGGTGAATTTTGTTACCTTTTTATATAGCTTCCGTTTGAGATGTGAAACATAACTTGAACTTCTGATAACATACCACAAAAATTTATGATGGTCTATAAAACTTTACACATTCTTTCTATAGTTGCTGTTGCTTCTTCCAACTTCCTTACGATTTTCCGTAAAACATTCCACAATGTTCCGGTTTTCAGTTACTTTTGACACTTTGATGAACAGTTCTTTCGTGCGAACATCTCTTTTTTAAGTGTTCTCTGTCAGCTCGGCTTCCTTCCTTCCTTCCTTCCTTCCTTCCTACTTCTTTCCGGGCATCCTTTGATGGCTTTCCTTCTTTTCACTACATTTTACACTTTTTCGTATACTTTGTACTTAACCTTCATTTCCTGGACCTTCTGCAACAGCTTTTAAGCGTTCATTAAATACTTCATCCGTTGTCCTTTTAGACGTTCTTTTTCACCCTGATAAACTACGCACTTAAAGGATCATAAAAGACATACTTTAGAGATACGATAGCAGCAGCAGCGGCGATGATGCCAGGATAACCCAAGGCGGTCTCTCGATTCGTGCGACTTCGGCACTTCAGCAGCGCAGGTTTCCGATCAAGCAACTTTGTTGGCAACACTTGTTGATGACTTCTACATTATTTGTCATTTAAAATTACTGCATTGGCGAAAAGAGTGTTAATGTTGAGCATTAAATTAAGAAAGAAGTATTCTTAAAAACGGAAATCTCCCATAAAAATTCAAAAGAAAAGTTTATGAAAGGTATAGATAAAACCTGAAAAGTTTTGAAAAAGTGACAAAGAAAAAGAGACCGAAAGGCTTGTAAGAAATTAAACAAAAACTGCAAAGTACTTCAAAACGAAACGAAACTGAAAAGTACGTGCGTAAGAATGTTTTCAGGGGCGAAAAAGTTCTTAAGAATGTTTCACTGACTAAAAAGTTCGTAGAAATGGAACAAAAATGAAAAGTACGTGAGAAATAAAATATTTAGGGGAAAATTATAAGATTTTGACAACTTAGAAGTACGTAAGGATCGAAGAGAACCTGAGTTCCTAACTCACAAACAAATGAAACAGAAAGAGATGAAACAGAAACGAAAAAGTATGTGAGAAACTAAAAATTACGAAACGAGAAACAAAAATTCAAAACACATGTGACAGAAACTTGAAAACGGAACAAAAAGTGAAATATTCAAAACAAATGAAACAGAGACTGAAAAGTACGTAAGAACCGAAATATTTTTGGGAAATGGAAGAAAAATTAAAAGGTCGTAAGAAATGCGAATAGAAAAAAAAATTCTTAAAAATTGGATACTTAGAAGTACGTAACAATCGAAAAAGCTTAGAATCGGAAAGTACGTAAAAGCTGAAAAGTACGCTACGATAAACAAAAATGCGATACATATGAAACAGAAGGTCTGAAACAGAATACGACAAGACCGAGAAGTACGTAAGAACTGAGAAGTACGTAAGAACTAAGAAGTACGTAGGAAGAAGCACTTAAATGGAAAAAGATAAGGTCACTCTAAAAAAAAATTATAGCGATTAAAATATTATAGCTTGAAATTATTTAAAGCGAATTTTCACATTATTTAAAATCTTATTTTGGAATTTGAAAAAACACCCCTTAAGCTTTATTTAAGGAGAAATATTAACATTGGCCTGTTATTTGTATTTAATTAAAAGTGCTCTTGATTTTAAATGCAGAAAAAATGCCTTATTAAAAAATATAATTTAGTATTTTTACTGCAACTCTATTCGTACAATTTTCAACATAACTAATTAAATATTAATTGACAAAATTCAGAAATTTGGACGACAGAAATGCTTAGCACGTTCGAATAATATTATTATCATGAAAAATTAGCCCAATTGTTGTTGACCGTATCATGTCCAGAGGTATTATTAACTTAATGAAGTGCATCCTGTGGTAAATATTTACCATTATATAGATGTTGTAAATATATCGGTATGAGTATAACAATACAGCAAATAATCAGGCAGAGCGAACAAAACAGTTTAATGTTGCTAATAAATTTGTAGTGAGAAAATAATGGACTATTTATAAGGACGAATGGTCGACCAAAACAATAATAAAAACAACAAATAGAGACAAAAACCACTGCATACCAATTTTCCCAGTAAATTTGTTTAATTCATATGAAATTACATTCAAAAATTGTATAGTTTTGGAGGCATTTTATAATTTGTTTACTGCACATTTTTTATGGCACAATTTAAATATCAAAATGTATGGGTCTAAAAACAGGATATGAAGAAAACTTCTTCTTTTATCTCAATTTTTATAAATCTTTTTCCTAAACCATTACCTTAAACCATTTTAAACACTTTATATACTTCTCCAGTCCATTTTCCACTGCTTTTTCTGATTTTTTAAAGAGAAATCTTTATATTTTTGTTGCATATTTCTAAATATTTTCAAAAAGTTATTTAAGGCTATTATTCACCAAATAATCTCTAACTTAGTAACCAATCATTTTGGGAAATTATTAGTGGAAATTTGCTAATTTCCAACCTCTTTCAATTTCATTAAATTCTTCACAAGTATAGCAATTGTTTATGCCCGTTTATTAGTTCGAATTTTAAAGTTTTCTGTTTAAATGAACACATTGGTATTCATTTAAATCGCAATTCTTTTCTATGGTTGCATATTGCCACGGACGCAAATTGAATCGGACAAAGAAAGAATCAGGAATTAAGTTCCTTAAACAAATTGGTATTAACATGATTACTGCCAGCCATTTCGACGTCCTGCCACTTTCAATTTTGCCACTTCCAATAAATTTGCATATTGACCCAACTCACTGAAGTTCAGTGCTGCTCAGCCCGGAAGGGATACTTCAAAACTTAATACGCTTATTAAGAAGGCAGTTACTAGAGCCACCACCACCATCGCCATCGTCAACGTTGGCAGCCGCCAGTCATCACACAAGAGAGAATCTAAATTGAGCTGACGGCTTACCGAAGTGACGCCTGATTTGACATGCAAAAGGTTTCTCGTTTCTCTTGTTTCAATGAGATTAAAATCAAAAGCTTATTGAAATTGGTGAAAGGTCGGTCTGTTTTTTATCTAATAAAAAAATGTATTTTTTGTATACGTGGGTTGCTGTTGGATAGACTTAAAAATATAAATTGGTATTTAAGCCTTAAATAATAATTTGCTAGTAAACTTTTTTAGAGGTCAAGCCAGATTTTCTGTTTACATTAAATTTATTTGGTAAATCAGTTTAAAGTTACCTCCGATCAGATAATCTCTGATCTGATAATTTTAATTTTTTTAATTTTAATAATACTATTAATGTTAACACTTTATGCTATAAGCTATAGAGTATTAACAAATGCCATAAAAAAATTTCAAATTAAAAACTTTTAAATATTCAGAGTATTTGGTTTCGTTTGTCTAGATTTGCTTTTGGGTGGATTGGTTTTAATTGGTTTGGTTTGACTTAATTTTCTTTTGGACAGATCTGGATTAGTTTGGTTCAATTGGTTTTATTGCGTTGGATTTGTCTAGATTTGTTCGGGTTTGATTTAGCTTTGCTTTGTTTGTATTTCGTTTGGCTTGAATTGGTTTGATTTGCATTGGGTTTTTTTGGTTTGGTTTGACTTGACTGGATAGGATTAGGTCGCTTTGATTTTACTTTGCTTGGCTTTTTTGGTTTGGTTCGGTTTATATCTGATTTTAAATGGTTTGACTTACTTTTAACTGGGTAACCAGTCTTGCTTTGGCCGGATTTGGCTTGCCTATGTTTGGTGTACTTTAGCCTTGTTGTAGTTTAATCTCGTGTCGCTGGGTTTGCTTTCGCTTTCACTGGAGAAAAAAATAATAAAAAAATAATAATTTCGTATTTCCTAAAAAAGGATAATTTGATTTCTTAATTCTTTTATTGCGTTTACATCATTTGCCTTCCCACTAGGTTGGCGCCGTTTATCAGACTGTCAAAGGTAACAATCTCCATAAAATTTTATTGAGATCTTCATAAAATTTTATTGACAAAGACATCTCTCAAAAGGTTCTAAAAATGCAAAAAGCCAAAAAAAGTAGAAAAAAAACTGAATTTTATCGATGATTGCGGTAGAATGACTGAAATTTCATGCTTATTGTCATGAGATGTCAGAGCTGAATAGATGCGTTGAGACGTAAAAAAAGAGGAAAAATAGTAGTCATGGAGAAACACTAAAATAAAATAGTATAATAAAAAAATAAGCACAGGATATTCATATATACATATTTACTTCTATAAAGAAAGCCACAAGTTATTTACATGCAAATATTTACAAAAACGAAGCAGTACGAGTGTTGTTGCGGTCGAGTTAAGTTAAGAATGTGAAGAATGTAGAAAGACTGGCAGAGAGACTGAGAGACAGGGACATCTTTAGCTGTGCTTACCGCAAACATTGCCATACTCTTACACACATACGAGTACATATGTACATGCGTACTGAAATTAGGTATTTTAAAAAAATTTCAAGCTTTGTAAGATCTTCATGGCCATGGCTTTAAATTGAGTTGTTGATCCAGGCCAACGGGAATAGGGTTACTCAAATAATGTCATCAATTTTTTAAGACTGTGAATGTGTGGGTAAAAATGAATGTATGTGTATGTTCAGGTTGCCGACAAAAAAGTACACTTAAGTGAACATTACAAAGAAATACTTCAAGAAAATTGCTTCCGAATATAAACGATATTGCTTTTAAGATTTCTATTCAAAAGAAAGCATATTGACATTAATTGAAGATGAATGTGAAATGGATTTGAATACAATACAAAATGTGCAAAATCCTAAAAAACTCTCTTGGGATAAAATTTAGCTCCACAGAGTTTGTGATAAATCTTTAAAATTCTGAGGTTCGAGGCTTCAATTTTAAATCAGTACAGTTTCAATTTGCTTTTACGAGTATGTATGAATATTTGAAGTGTTTTCAGGCTTCTTGCTCATCAGTTTTCATCAAATTTATCAAACTTCATAATGAGTTGAGTACTTTCGCAAACAACAACACCAACTCATACGAATACGGGTACAAGCAAAATGTCCTTAATAAGTTAAATGAAATTATTAATGTACATTTTCATCGTGCAACATCACTGCAAACACCAGTTTGAAAGGCTTGTCAGTTTGCCACATCTTGCCGGTTGCCTCTTTTATGGTTGCCTCTTAAAGTTTTTACTTATTAACAGAGCTACTTAAAACCTGTTTATAAATTAAGTAGCAAACTATGTGAACCTGATGCGAAACTGTAGGGAAAGCAGGATGTCAGAAGGCGAAACGTAAGATAAAGTGAAGTTTTAGTAGATAGTTATGGGTGTAGAAGCATATGTTAGATAATATTTGAAATACTACATATAGAGTCAGTCTCCGCGTATTTAGCGGGGCGTTCAACGGGTCCGGACCCGCATTCCCCTGCAGGGAGAAATGGAAAGCAAAAATTAAGGGTTATCTAAAAAATGTTCTATTTTTTGCAATTTTTATTATATTTATTTTCTTTATATATTTCATTTTGGCATTTAATTCTTTTATGTATCCAATATTTTCTCTATTGAAATCACTTTACACCACCCTAAAGGATTTGGACCCCCACAAAAATCGAAAGCTGTATATGCCACTGATCTCAGCTATTTCGAACTGACTGACTATTGATCACTAGCTTTCAAACATTATACAACGCAACATTATATTTCGAACATTACATTTTGAATATTTTTATATCTTAGGAAAAAAGAAATAAAAATACGTATGATCTATATCACTTCATACATTCTCACTTTCACGAGTCCTCGTCCAGCGACTACTAAAAGGCAGTAGCGACACTTTCATGAAAAGCTCCATAACGTTTGTTGATTTTCGATTTTTTTTTATTTATTGCTTTCCGTATTAATTAAAGCATTGAATAGAGCATTGCATGGAGTATAGGAAAAAGTAATAAATTTTGTTGCAATTTTTAATTCTTATATTGTTGCAATTTGTATTTAAAATTGCATTGTTTTTATTGTTGTTGTTGTTGTTGTTGCTGTTGTTGTAATGAACTCAATTTTATTTTAATATCTCTTGCTGTTGGGGGTGCTGCTCCGCTCAACATTGTGTTAATCAGTGTGTTTGTGTGTGTGTGAGTGTGGGTGTGTGCGCGTATGTATGACCTTCCTTTTATTAGTAAACTCTTTGTTGGTCTTTTTTCAACTTCATTGCTTTATCGACCTCATGCAGAGCAAATGAGAGAAGCGAGAAACGAGGAAATGAGCGCAAACAACCTTACTTCAAACAATTTAACTTCAGTATGTCAATGAAATTAAATGACATTGTTTGGCAGTATCTTTTGTTGGCGATGGCATTGATCCTCATCGTGCGGGTGATAGTAATTATTATAAATAAACGAACCTCTATCAGATGGGAATTTTTGAAAATTATTTAATAAAATCGAGGAAATTTTAAGAAGCTCTTATTTAAAATGGGGAAAAAAATGAAATTTGAGTCATCTATCGAAGGCACCACGCCTTCGTATATAGAAAAACAATATATGTATATAGAAAAATATGGAATATAGAAAAATAAAGAAAAAGTCCATAGTTGGTAAAAAATTTAACCTCTTATTTAAAAGCAAATACAGATTTTTGATTATTTCAGATGATTTGTTATTCACTGCCTTAATTTGTATCTACCCGGCCTTCTATTTGCGCCCTGCTTCCTATAGAAACACCCTCATTCTCTCTCTCTTTCTCTCTTTCCCTCTTTCACTCCCTTTTTCCCTCTCTCTTTGTCCCCATCTCTATTTCTTTAACCTTCACTAATCTATTATTGTATGTATGATTAATGTATGAATAAGGTATTACTGATTTAGACAACCGTCACAAGATTTAGACAAACTTTCTTTTTTTCTTAGGCTAGTTCAGACGCATACGGTTTTAGTTAGTTTCTTGGGCTTGGTTTTGGTTTGAAAGACTTGTGACCATTTGTTTATAGGAAGAAATTTAGCCTAATAAGCATTTTTTCTTAGAAGAAAAAATTTAGTTTTTAGCTCCAATTTAGAACCACTTGGGATAATTTCTAATAATTTGTGTCCATTGATATATGTAAATAAATGCATTTGGGTCCCATTTAGGCCCACATGGCATTTGACCCATTTGTAACCATTCAGCTTACCTAGCTTACCTAGACTCATATGAACTTTGGACCAATTTGAGGTCACTTTGATACAATGCATTTGGCGCATTTAACAACTATTGTTAATATCGAACATTAGGGATCAACAATTTAAAACGATTAGACCCACGTGGAACCACCTAAACTCTAAGTGTATATATTTTAATGGAAATATAAGGTTTATATGTAAATAAAAATTGAGAAAGCCACTGATAATGGTCTTAGCAACTATGGTATTAAAAAATGGCTATCTATTATCCACATACAGAAAACAGCCAGGATTTCTGTTCTTTAATGCACCTAACATAAATTTAGCTTAAAGACTACGTCCCTAGACAGTGTATGTGCTTGTTCCAGGCTGTGAAGACAAGGATTTTCACATAATTTCTTCGTTCTGTTTTAACCACAGCAGCAGCAAATTCAAGGAACAACAACAAATACTCCAATATTTCCAATTTTTCGATATAAATTCGTTTTCCTGCGGTTTTCTGCTTCCGTGCACATGAATTTTGCGTACCAAATCAAATAAGTTCAAGTGAATTGGAAAATTGAAAAAGAGGAATTTGAAGAACACTTGTGGCTCAGAAGGTCTAACACACACCCACACACTCACACACACACACACTCGAACGATATGTATACCCGCAATGTATGCGGGTGGGTGTGCGCGGGAGGTATCTGTATGTATATGCGGATACATTTTGCTACATGTTGGCACACATCAAATGTATACAATTTTTGTTTCGTTCTCCAATACTCGTACTTCCTCAATCAACATGTGGATTTTTCCGGTAATTTTTTCGCAAACATTTTATGGAGAAAATTTCTGAATTAAACAACAACTAATTTAATTACTTAAGTATATTTATTTGTTCTATATTGAGATATATTCAATGTTGTATTCATTTATTATACAACATGAAATATTTTTAATTCTCTTTAATTATAAAAGCATTTTCGACTAATTTAATAAGATTTTCAAATAATTAATTTAATTGTAAAATTTCCCATTTTTATATCTTTCCCGGAATATGCATGGAAGTTTTTATTTTATTGAAGTATTGTCTAAATTATTGAGGTTCAACGAGTCGTATGATTGTTATTTATTTTGATCAATCAATAGTGATCAATCAATAGTTTTGCAAAATAATTGTGGCTTTCTTGTCTCGCCTGAAAAATACAAGATTATTCTCAGACCGCGCTACGAGAGGAAAAACTGACCGCGCTAACGAGAGGACTAACTTCGATCAGGACTTCGTTTCAGGACTTTGCTTCTTATGAAAATATCTGCTTTCTATTAAAATATCGTCTCGGAAATCGCATCATATTCATAATACTCGCGCTGATGCGATAATATTTTTCATAGTTTTTAATTATCATAAAAAAGAATTCTTTTTTATTCGCCAAAAAGATCGATTAACCAAAACGATGGTCCCGTAATTATTAAAATGTTTTCCTGATTTATATTATTATTATTTATAATTATTTAATTTAATTTATAATTATTATTAATTATTATTATTATTATTAAACTTCTTTATGCCCCACAAAATTTCATTACCGCTGATAAAATTCTTTAAGAAAATTTCAACAAAGTTACACTCTTATACGTTTCGAGGAGCTAAAACTTTTGCAAGATTTCGAGTGAAGTGCTGGTAGAAGTTTTAAAGCTCAAAACGATGTTAAACTTTTGCCATCATGTCGTCATGTAAAGTTTCTGAAGGAACAACAACAACAACACTATACAACAATATCATAATAAGAAGAAGCCTTCACACATTCAACACTCCTTTGAGAATAATAAGAAATATTAAAAAACATAAAGTAAAAAAAATTGGATAAAAATACTTTACTATTTAAAGCTTTTCCTGAGGAAAAACAAAGTAAAATATTTATTAAATATGTTTAATTTAAATTTATCATAAAGTTGTTTATTAGAAATTTATTTTTTGGGTAAATAAAGCCCTTTTAATATGTAACTTAAAACCTTCTGTAACCATTTTTTTTACCAAAAAAAATATTGTTTTTTAAGGATTATTTTTTTTTATTCCTGCTTTCACATTTTCTGCATTCTATAAATTATTTCAGAAAAAATAAATAAGTTTTTCAATAAGACCTTTTCTTAGTAGTCGCTTTTAAATTAATTTTTTCGATATTAAAGTCCCGCGTGTGTATGTGTTGCGGGTCTACTTTTGAGATTTCCATACCATAGTTGTTGTTGTTGGTCGTGTGATATATTTGAAGTGAGATGTAGAGATGAGAGTGAGATTTAATTTTTTGGAAAATGTTTTCTTAAATTAATATTTTTTTTAATATCGGTTTTGTTGTCTACTTCTGCTTTTTTAAATATAGTCTCCTTTAAAAAAAAACTAGTCCAATTCATATAAAAAAAGTGCTTAATACGATACAATTCGTTTTCGGAAACCGAAATATATTTTAAATGTAATCATTATTTTTTATTTACAAACTTTAATAAGAAATTTATATTCTTCAATGTAAATTTTTTAATATATTCAAAATTATTAATTTTAATTTTTTGAATTTTTCATTTAATAAATCCTTCTTTAATAAACCTTGTCCATTATAAATCCTTTTTTTTTGTCAAAAAATAAATTATGTTTTCTTGTCAAAAAATGAAATCTTTTTTTTTTTTTTGTACGCTATAATGTTTGTTTTTTTCAAAAGAAAAAACGAACACTACGTTTTCTTCTTCTTCATCTTCAATGGCTGAAAATTTCTTAGTAGCAGCAACATCCATACAACGCAGAGGATTAGCAATATCCAGAATTTGTTTAATAAGATAATTAATTAATTTACCCGCTGCCACCTCCCACTCCCCCTCCTGTCACACTTATTTCCCTTCCTTTTGTATAATTTTTACTCGCTGCTCGTTTGCCCGCCAGACATAATACTATCAACAAAACGAACAATGCCAGAAGACGAAAAAGGCGAAAAAGAAAAAGACGAAAAAGACGAAGAAGCAGCAAAAGAGAAAAGTTGCAATTAGCAGCAGAAGCATGAGAAACCGTAGAGCATTATTTCTCAGAAACAGTGTTGCTGTGGCATTATCTTTACCTTGCTTTAATAAATTATACTTTGCTGAAGTTCTACAAGATTTTCGCACAATTTCTGCTTTTCAAGAAAGGATCAATTTATCCGGCTGGTTGATGATTTGACGGTTTTTTCATCCCGCCTTTACCCGCCGAGTTGTCAGTTTACTTCTCTTATTATCGTTTTCTTCATCCCTGCGCGAGTACTCTGCTAGAGCCTGCTGTTTGCCTCGTCCTCTGGGCCGCCCGGTGTGGCTGTGAGTCCGTCCGTCTGTTTGTCTACTTGTCAGTCTTCTTTCTTCTTTGTTTATTTGTCTTCTTAACTTTCAATCCGTTTCTTCCTCCGCTATTTTTTTTTTGCTGCGTTTTGGTCGGTATCCAACACCTCGTCCTTGCATTGCATCCGGCTATAAATTGAAATATCTCCTGCGTGATGCTACAAAATCAATTTGCTTTAATAAATCTTCGTTTAATTCTTTTCATTACCAACCGTCAACGTTGTCATCATCCTTGTCGTCGTCGTTCGGTTGCTATCCTTCCGGTATTAATTGAAGAATTTTGTAGAGAAGCCGCGTCATATTTCTTCGTTCTTGCAGTAGATGTTATTGTTGTTATTTTGTTGTTATTTCTCATTCCCTTTACTAAATGTTAGAGAAAATTTTAAAGTAATCGCCTTAACTTGAGTTCATCAATTACGGCCATTAGTCAAGATCAATTCAAATCAATTCCTATTAATGCAGATCAGTTCAGTCAATACGAACGGACTCATATCATGAGACCATACCAACCAGAATGTATAAATCCGTATAATTCGGGATCAGTCCATTCGTAAAGATCAATTTATATTAATCTACATATACCTAACCAGATCAGTTCCAATTACTTCAAAGGATATCTTTCAAAAGTATCTCAAACTAACTATTTGGTTGTTGGAGATTTCAGAGGGAACAAGTTTCCATACAAAGAAGTTGATAAATGGTTACCATGACCTCGTCTAACCTTAAGCATGGTTATTCCAGCTCACAATTAAACTGAGTATCTCTGGTAGAGCAAAAGAATAACATGGTAATAACTTATTCTTTAGATATTAACTTCTGATACCATCCATACAATTGAATTATGTCATCACCTCCATCACCATCGAGCCTTCTATTTATAATTTCCTTCCCGACATTTTATTTCATTCTATTTTCTTTATACTTTGGACATTTCTAAGTCTGTGAATGATAAATGAATAGAAAGTCTTCAACATGACTTCATTGGGAAAAAAAACCGAAACGAATAAAAATAGCTGTTAACGATGATAATGATGATAATGATACTGATAAAAGAGACGGGAATAAAGAGGGCGATGAAGCAAATCGTACCATAGTAGCATATGAATTATGGAAGATGGCACATAATTGCTTTCATTGTTAAGCAGTGCTCTTTAGAAGAGAATAGAATAAAACTCATAACACGGAGGGATAAAATTATCTTACACTGATTTCTTTTATTGATATTCAGAGTCAACGCTGGTACTCATACTCGACTTGTTGAGGTCCTATTAAGAACTGAGGGTGAGATTGAGGAAGGAAAGATAGAAGGCAACAAAATTTAAGAACTATGAAGGAGGGGAAATGAAAAGAGAGAGAGTGGCAGAGAGTGGCAGGGAATGAAAGGAAGTGCTAAAGGAAGAAAGCAAAAGAAGAAGAACTTCCTTACAAAAGTTCAAATGTCAAGTTTATCATAAGGCTAATGATAAAGCGCATGTGTTTCACACGCTTTCATTTTCATTTAACCCTTTGCTCGGAAATGGCAAAATAGCCATAAAAAAAATTAAATACCGACCCGGAAAATCTCACTTCCGACATGTGTGCGCACATGCATGTGGTCGTATGTATGTACATATGTATATGTATGTATAAGGATATAAATAGCAAAGAAAATATGATATGGTGACATGAACAAAAAGTTATTGCAAAAAAAAATGCAAAACAATTTAGCAAAAGCGACGCAAAGCGTTTGTTTCTAGCAAAACAATAGCACCAGCAGGAACAACTATAACAACAACAACAACAATAACCATCATAAATACCAACCGGAACAATAAAGTAGTCCTCATAAAACAATATGCCGGAAGTTATAGAGAAAATATAAAGGGCATCAAAGCACCTGCTTCCGATTTATACATTTTCAACTGAATAGTTTTGAGACTTGTTCTTACTTAGGATTAAGCATACCTTTAAGAGATTTTAACATTAGGCAGAAGGTGAGAAGATAATCATAATAATATAAGCACAATGATGCTTTAAGAAGTCTCAGGAAGGGTGGTGAGGGGGTAGGGCTGGATGTAATATAACTGTTTTATTGTATAGAGTTTTAATGTCAGACACAAATAGACAAGGTAGAGTCGGTAGATTATGGAAATGACCAAAAATCTAGAAATAATTAAATGGTGAAGGTACGAAGATGTGAAGTGTATAAAGTGTGTTAAATATAAAGGCTTTTCACAGAGAGACAGAGGAGAGATAGAGAGGCAGAGGGAGGGAGAAGTGAGAGAGTATATACTAGAATTTCAGTTTCAGAGATATATGAACCTCTCGTTGTGAGTTGAAGCTTAGAAGCCTAAAAAGTAAAGTGTTAATGGTCAAGGTAAAATAAAATAGGCCAAGATAAGGCGTCAAAAGAGAGTTGAAAGATAATGTTTTTCGAAGCTGTAAGATAAGTAACAATGAGAGAGGAGAGATAGGGAGAGAAAGAGCAGACAAAAGGCCAGAACATAGAACAAACGTTTAAATGGCACTAAGAAAAACTGATGGAATGAAAGAAAGATAAACAGAGCCGGAGACTAAGACTGAGAGAAAGAGAGAGAGAGCGAGAGAAAGAGAGAGAGAGAGAGAGAGAGAGAGCAAGAGTAGAAATAGGAAAGTGGGAAAGAGAGAAAAAGCATGAGCAGAAGAGCATCCCTTTCCATTGGAGAGATCCCTTCATGAACACTAGTGTCAATCCTCAAATTCTGCAAATTTAAAAAAGAAGATAAATACGAGTATTTCGGAAATTAGAATATGAATTTACTATATTCTAATTTCCGAAATACTCGTACATACGAGTTCCTTAAGATTCTAGAGATTGCTAAAGGAGAATCTACAATTCTACGAATCTAAATGTATCTAAATATTTACCACGATCAATTTCGTTGAGTGTATGTACTCAGCTGAGTCCGTCTTGGCAGTAGAATCCTGTCGATGAGCAGGAGGTCAAGGCCCAATTCCAAATAACACCAACATACGGAACTATCCGGTATTCGGTATCGAAAAAGGATGGATGCCTGCCTTCATTCGATCCATTGCATTTATACTCTCTCTCTGCTTCCTCTTACCTCTATCTTCTCAAGATTTCGACGAATGTCGAATACAAATGCAAATATCAGAATTGCTCAATTTAAGTATTCACGGTGCACGGTGCAGAGCAGAGAATGCTTCTCACCGTTTAAAACGAAACCGTTTCAAAACAGTTTCTCGCATCAGATTTTCTGCTGAAGTGAATAAATTGCTGATATACGGATATTCGTACGTTACAACCAACAACACACACACAGACGCTCTCGATATATCCATACATACAGGACATACATGCAGGACATATGTACATACGATGACATAATAACGTTTCGGTATCATAAGAGCAAGCGTTTATACAACGTTTAGAGCTGGTTTTCCTTCTAACCTTATTTGAGTTTAGTATGTACGCATTTCGTGAGGTTAGCAGCATGATGTTGTCGTTGCTGTTGGTATATACATATATATATATATATATATATGTGTGTGTGTGTGTGTAGCTAACATACATACTTTTAGCGCATAGTACCCTAAAGCTACTCAAGTCAAGTGCAAAATGTACTCTTAGGTACATTAAATTTCAAGAAGCTGTTCGTTGCTCGACGGGTCGACGCTTCGTTGCTTGTGGTTGAAAAATGATCACTAAGTTAGCGAAATAAACTGAAGAAACTTGAGGTAACTAAACAAAAAATCGAGGGAGAGAGAAAAGAAAAGAAACCGAAAAAAGCAAAAAAACAAAAACAACTACGGCCCGACATCGAAAAACTTTAGGTTTAAAATGCAAAAAAGGTTTTCTGAAGAAAACTGCAATATGTTTTTTTCAAAGGGTGTGTTCCTGCAACCTTTTTTGTGACTACTCAAGTTGTTGACTTGCGGTAGACTTGTGTACATACTCATGCATGTTGAAGTACCGCCCACAATTATTGCAGTCAATTTATTTAACCCTACTTAAAGGTTACCGTACTTAAGAATTTGAGTATGTGCGTATATACTGCGACCCGCGAATATCGTTTATTCCAGACACGTCCGACAATCAGTTTGAGACATCGTTTGGTTTTTCACATTTTGTCCAAAACTTTTACCTCCACTTTTACGGAATACGTAATGAAGGGCTTGAGCGTATTGACATGCACGACTTTCGCGAAAGTTATTCCGATAAATTTCGCAATTGCAGAGGAAAGAGAAGTAGAAGAAGCATAAAAGAAAAGAAGTATCTACACTCAGAAAAATAATGCTTAACATGAGCCTTGTTAAATTTACATGATATATATCTCCATACGAAATCACAAAAAAATTAATAAAATTTACATGATATTTTTAACAGTACAGTCATGTTAAAGTAAACAGTACAGCAAGTTTTCCCCGTAAAAAAAAAACAAAAAACTAACTAAAAAGAGTTTGGAAACAAAAGCAGTCCGTAGCCTAGAGGATGTGTGCTTGGTTTGGAATACAAAGAGTAGAGGTTCAAATCCCGACGACGCCATGAAAAAAATTATAGGTAAAATTTTGAAATACGAACTAAATTAAAAATCATAGATAATTAAGTTTAAGTTATAATGTGGAGTAGAGATGATAATCAACAATAATAAAAACAAATAAATGAAATAAAATTTAAAAAAAAATTCTTCCCAAATCGGGAATTGAACCTGCGATTGTTAAGCCCGCAAGCCAGCCACTCTATGCTCCTGCCTATGCCCCATATATATTTTGTTTATGAAATTTTACTTACATATACGTTAAGCATTTTGATATTTTGGTAAGTTTTACATGAGAAACCGGTTAAAAGAATGAGGTGTAGTGTAAATATTACACGATATATTGGTACATTTAACATGAAAAAATTGTTTGAATTAACAAGGCGATCACACGATAACCTGTTTGAATGAAAATAACATGAGAATTGGTTAAAATCTGTTTAATTGAACAGGATTTTTTCTCTAGGTGTATAAATAAAAAAGTCGAAAAGAGTAAAAACGAAATAATATCCTTGATATAAAAATAATCATTGAATCAATTTCATGCGAATGCTGACATGGCAAAAGTTTATGACAAAATAGCACAACATCGCAAGGCTTACGAAAATCTGTACCTTCCTCTTCATTCCTCAAAAAAGTAGGAAGTATTTTGCAAGGCATATTTTTTTCATATTTTTTTTAAGGCACGTTTTTCAGGTTGGAAACTTATTTGAGAACTGCTTGAGTTTCGCAATGATTTCTACAATATACTCGTGTGCTCTCCTCTACGAGTATATATCTTTATATGATATTTCAGTTTTTCATAGATAGTCTTTTTTAATGAACAAGAATGAGTTTAGATTGAGATAGAGTCTACTTTACTAATATAATATTGTATACTCTTTAGGAAATATACATATGTACATATATTAATGAAATACATATAAATATATTTCATTTCACTTTAAAGAAAATTTAAATTAAGCTTACGAATTTTCAGGTTAGTTTAATTTTCTTTAAAGGTTTTTTTTGTGCACTTTTTGGGAATATCAAATGATGGTTCAGGGAAAACCTACTTTACCACGAGATTTAAATTTTCTTTTGAAACTATATTGGGAAGTTTTATACGAGTTGTTCGGGTTAGTTTTAATTTGTAAGTTTACTAAACAGTATTTATATGAAATTTTTGGAAATAAATACAATAAATTTTTCAAGAACTTTCAAAAGAAGTCTTTCAAATTGTATATATATAGTATATGTATGTATCTGTATAGAGGGAATTAACAATTAGAGCTCTTTTCTAAAGTCGGAAAAATGAGCTTTCAATGAATGCACTTTCAAAATGTAGTTTGAAAAATAAATTTCCTCGTTTTTATACATACGAGCTTTTCACGTTAGTTTCAATCTCAATACTTCTTTAGGTTGTAAGATGAGTTTTAATTTGAGTTGTTCAGAGTTAATTTAAAATACTTTTAAATGTGACCTATTTTGTGAAAATGAATTTATACAAAATTTTCAAAAAAAGGCAAAAGGCAAAACTGTATTCCAGATATTTTTTAGTTTGAAAGTAATTCCTTCTAAAAGTTGTTCTTAATTTCGAAGTTGAATAAATTTTTATTTATAGTAGAAAAACACATTTTGACATGACTGCAATCAACTTTTAACAATTCATCAATAAATTATTCAAATTATAAATTTATTTATGTCACATTTAGGTACAGAGATATAATTTTTTGTATAACTTTCTAACGTCAACGCAATTTTTGAAAAGAACAGCATCATTCAATTTCCATATTTCCTTTTTTTTAATGACTTGAATTATTTTTGCACAATTTTCCTCGAAGGATTCCTTTTATACTTTCAGATTCCTTTTTTCTTCCAATTTTTTCTTCCCAACTGGTAATATTTTCTAATTTCTTACCCTCTTTTATTTGTTTGTAGCGCTTTTTGCAGCCTTACATTTTTGTTGAAGTTATTTGTACAAGGTCAATGATGTGAGCAATGAGAGAGTGAGATGGCGCTCGTGTTGAACTTATTTGACCTCATGCAAAAAGCAAAAGGTTTCCCTTAACCTTTTTCGAAACCATAACCCATATTTGTGTGTGTCATAAAATGTGATGCTATAAGTATTACCACGGGCCGTGTCGCGTGTTGACATAAAATGCTGCGTCAACAAACAACACAAACGTTGAGGACGGTTGCTGACTGGTTGTGGGAGGTTGGCAGCTGGCGGCTGGCTGGTGGCTGGTGGCTGGTGACTGTGCAGTTACTCACTCAAAGGCAGTCATTCGGTTACAGCTTTATGTACCCATTCCGGGCGCACCACCTGCGGGCGCATTTGATCAACAGACAGACAGAAACAGTTTGTTTTTCGCCGGCTTCTGTCGGGCGGGAGCGAAAAAGGGATGCGGATTATTTTTGTTTTGGTCCTGCGTATAATCATGCATCTCTTTAGTTCATTCCAGACCCACTGCATCACTCCCTATCTCATTCTCCGCCTCCCCCTTCTCAATTTCTCACTACCATTTTTCTCTTCGAATGAGAAATTTCACTTTAGGGCTTTGTTTAAATCTCGTGAAAGAAATAGAAGCAAAAACAAACCAGAAATTAATGGCTTTTATATTTTTCCTTTTTGCTGAGCATTTTTTTATCACAAATTGACACAAGAACGCAATCAAAGCGGAAAAAACCAGTACCACAAAGCAAAAGTCTTGAGGCTATGAGACAATTTGCAAAACTCGCTCCACAAAAATAACGCTACTACAAAAAACTACAACAACATAAGAAATTACATACATATAATAACAATAATAATAATAATTTTTGTCATAAAATTTTTTTTTTGTGGCAGAAAAGTTTAAAATTATTGAAGGAGCAATACGAAATTCTACGATTCGAAAGAGAATCAGAGAAAGAACTGCGAGTAGCATTGTTTGAAAGTATAACACGTCAAAGATAATAATGGTTGGTAATGATGATGATAATGAGGTATAAAATGCTTAATAATTATAAAGGTATCCCAAAACCACAAAAATTTTGCGGCAATGTGCGCAGAAGAAAAAAGTCAGCATGACAGCTGATAGTTCAGGGTTATTAAAAATGGGGCTGCTAGAAATCGGCGGCCCAGACATGCGATTGAACGCCGTTGGAATCTTTTATTTTTGGGTTTTCTGAAGTCTGCGGCTTACGCCCAGAAGCCTTCGAAAATATACTGTACCTACGGAAAAAAGAGGTTGGTTCCGAACCTAAAATCTTTTATTTTACCGCTTTAGTTTGCGACGGTACCCAATAGCCAAAAGTACTCCACCCTTCGCCTTTATTCGATACCCAATATTTTGCGTAAACAAGGCGACGGTGTCAAAAGGTCCTTCAATTCACATCCATTGGATATTTATCAAAAAATGATCACCAGAAGTGATGGTTATGATAATTAATCCCGTTTCTTTCATTTTCCTAATCTGGACCCAGAACACCAACGTAGCGGGAAAGGTCCGTAGACATAAAGGTTAAAAATCGTGAGAAATGTCGTGTGGCTTCTTTGAAAATTCTAGAAAAAATTTGTGATAAAATTTAAATACATATAAACGATTTGGTATCGTAGTCTCAGAATTGTCTTTAACGATATTCTGTTTTCTTCAAAACTGACAGAATTTTGCCCAAAATAACCAAACCAGTGTCACGGACAATTGTCTCAATTGATTTTAATATTCAAATTCGTTTAAGTGGTATTCCTCTTAACTGAATTTATTTGTCATTGCCAATTTATTTATTATTGTATTAGAATATATTTCAAAAGTTTTGTGGCTAAGAATTTTACTACCACTCTTCAAATTATTGCTGATGTTTCCGTTGTTGACGTTCGGTTATTTTGTGGTCTGTAGAGTTTAAAATAATGCAACAACGTCAACATCAGTAGAAACTTTTTGACACAGTTGTCAACACTGACTTTCTGTGTCTGTTTGTATTTCTGTCTGTCTCTGTGTCTGTCTTTTTGACTGAATATTGTATAAAATAGTTCCGTTTCTGTTTGTTGTGACTTTTGTTAGAATAATCATCATAAACTTCAAGATAGTTTCACAAGCAAGCATACAAAACCAATTTTTGTTGCTGGTAGCAGCTGCTAGTGCTGTTACTGTTGCTGCTACAGCAACTTATTGTACCTTTCAGACAGACGTAATTAACTTAATTTTGTTATTTATGAAATGTATAACAGCAATGAACACGCTCTGTAAAAATTATACGCATTTAAAATAAAATCAAATGAAAGGAAGGGAAAGGAAAGGAAAGGAAAGGAAAGGAAAAGAAGGAAACAATTGAATTTACATACATGAAAAAATGTTGTTCAACAAGTTTTCATATTTTATGTTACAGTCATTAGAGAGTCCAAAAACGACTTCAAATCTATGAAGCTACTTTTCACTTCATTGAAGTTCTCTGTTTTTCGATTCTTTTTCTTAATAATACATAAAATACTTCAGTTATCGTATTATGTTCTTCTTCGCGTACATTGAATACGAATTCTGTTAATTTGTATTGAAATTATTTCTTCGAATTGTTTATTTCTCAAACCAAAATATTATTTCAATTAATCATTCTATTAACTTTTTATGGCATTTTCAAATATAGCTACAGCTTTAGCTAACACACCACGGTCGTTAATATGTGGTTAATATTAATATAATAACTTATTAACGAAATTTTCACCATTTGTATTATTAATTGTATGAAATCCAATGAATTTCAAAACAAAATGTTCGTTGTTTTAATGGTAAAATGTATATTAGCTATAGCGGCCTTGACCATCGTACCTTGAACATTCGTAAAAGTTCGGTTCCTTCCATCATAAAATCATCCATCATAAAATGTTCCAATTCCCCCCACACACATACACAGCCACCCACAGATACACGCACACTCCCCACTCATCCACACAAATACAAATACGAAACTGAACACAGAATTGTCATTCAAATATGGCCACAACTTGTTGAAAACCTCAAACAAATGCAAAAACAAAAACTGAAAACCAAAAACGTCAGCTAAAAATAAGAACCGGAAACTAGTTGCTTTCAAAATTCGCGCGCAAACAATGCTTACAGCTTAATGCAATTTCCCGTCACTTACAGCAACAACGCGTCACTGACAACAACAACAAAGACAACAACAGCAACCACAATTACTTGTTTTACTTTCCTTTTAGAACACGATGGTATAGCGGAAATGCTTCAATGTCAAGCTCCGTTTCATACCGTTTCGTAGCACATCGTTTCGTAACGTTGTTCCATTTTAGTAATAACACAAGCTGCATTAGACAAGCGAAACATCGTCACTGAGTCAGTCAGTGCTGAAAGACAGACAGAGCTTTCGGTATCCGAAACAGTCAAACTAAACAGATGGAAAGCCTTCGAATAACGGGTATATTCATCATCCGTCAGAGAGACAAATACAAAACCACAAATTTACAATCTGAAGATGAAGTTTTATTATTTTTACGCTTTATTAAATTCTGTAGAGGGAGATGTTGAGTTTTTGGTAAATATGTTCGGTAAGATACACAATTAATTATTTTAATTGTTTTGCTATTTTCAAAATAAGTATGCGTAATAACATTATTCGTAAATGGATATAATGAAATTTCATTAGTTTAATGCACTATAATGAATTATAATTTAAAATTTTTTTATGTATTGTACATATAATAATTGCTGCAGTATTCATAAGTAAAATTAAATTCATAAGTAGAGTAGTAGAGTAATGAAACTGAAAAATTCATCACTTGGATGAATCATTTTTTTCATTATATTGAAAAATTTCAATATAAAATGAAACCGAATCATTTTAATGGTAGGAAGTTTCATGGAAATGAAAATGGAAACAATTATCTTTAATTTTATTGAAAGGATTTTGTAATATTTATATACTTTGGTATGCATCATTACAATTATTTGAAATATATTATTGTATTATTAATAAAGAGTTTCTTTATAATAAATGTGAACAAAGATTTTATAATTGTTTAAAAATTTTATAAATCGTGATTTTTAATTCAGATTAAAGATTCATTTAGAAAATTTAAAGATTCATAAAAAATTAAAGATTCGTTTAATCATAAATACTTTTCGAGCGTACCAATAAATTTAGATTGGTTTTTTGTCATAAATTGCTCCTTTTGAAACTGCTTTTGTTGTTATGGTTTTTGTTTTGCATTTTACTTAAAATAAATTCCTTCTCTCCCTTTTCCTACCTTTCTGTTACCAGTAGCTTCGGTTCTACGGTAACTTTTTCAATAGGTTTCAGAAACTCATTTAAAATGAAATCATTGGAATCAATGGAACCAATTTAAAAACAGCGTGATACCAGGATCTGATGATATCCTGGTTGATCTCAATCGAATTAAAATAAGTTTATGGAGTTTGGCTCAAACGGAAATTAGCATTAACTTTTTAATTCAAATTTATTCTTTTACTGTTAGCATTTCGTTTAGTCCGTCAGCGAGACTCTGAAAATGCCTAGGCTCAGGCATTTTGCTTGGTTAAGGATTAAATCCTTTAACTGATTGCTCGGTTGATTTGTTGTTGATTAATTGTGCGCTCGATTGAAGTGTGGTTTTTTATACTTTACTCAGCGTTTATTGGAAGACTTCAGCCTTATATAAGTTTAAATTGTTTCTTTTAGTAGTTAATTTATTTGTTTATTTATGAATTCATTTTTACTTCAATAAACACTTTTTTAGCTTCATTTTTAACGCCATTTTTGCTAGGTTGTTGTTTGAAATCTTCTTACATTGAAGAGATGTATGAATAAGAAGCAAAAAAGTATGAAGTCCGAAAGAGACAGAAAACAACCAGACCAGGAAATCGAAAGAAGAACATCCTGAAAGAGAGAGAGGACCATAAAGATAACTGAAAGTCACCTAACGTCAGGTTGAGAAAAAAAAGAGAGACAGCGTGAGAGGAAGGGAGGGGTATACTCGTTCTAGCAAACTAGAAAGTCATCCATCGGCAGGTTGGCGACAAGAAGAAAAAAACTAAGAGGCAGATACACTGCAAATGGCCAAAGACAGCATAAATGGAAAAAGAAAACAAAATCGTCATCATCATTTGGCTTCCTGTGGTTGTCACTGAAACTTCGGAGCACTTTTCAGTTTCAGAATGAAGGAAATTAAAATTTTCCCTTTTGTATTGTTCGCGTTTTCGCGTTGCTGGTAGCTTTCCTTTAGAAAAATTTAGCACTCAACCCCCCTCCTTCTCCTTCTCCTCCTCCTCCCCTCTACACTTGAGGCTGTTCCTCTGCTGCTCATCCTCTGTGCTGTCTCTAATTTCCAGCTCACTTCGCCTCAGACATTTTCGTTTAACTTTAATATTTCGCGTCTCATTCTCATATTTTACGCAGATTTTTTTTATGAATTGTGCGCCTAAGGCGCAATTTTCTTACTTTTTTTTGTGTAACAATAATGTAATTATTCTCAAATGTCCAAAATATGACATTTTATGGAACGCTAACAATTGAAATAAGGTCTCTTACAGTGCCTATTGATGAATAAATTACTTCCTTTTTTATGTAAGATATATTTTGTGACATAATAAAGAAATGTATTATTAAAAAATATGTTCCTTTTCTTAAGCAAAGTTTAATGAGGTAGAGTGAGAGAACGATGAATTTATGGGAAAATAAAGTTTAATTGTTCCAATGAAATCTTTCAATGAAGCTCGCGCAGACTTTCTGTAATAAATCAATAAACGCCTTCTCCATTTAAGATTTGTATTGACAATGGTATTGACTCTTTAAATTCAACACAGGATCTCTAGAATTTTCTAATTTTTAATTGGAGTTTTTATCACCCTGGAAAATTTTTTATCACCCAAAAAATTTTTTTTTTAATTCCTTAATTCGACTTACTCGAACTCTTTCGAAAAACATCTCGAAATCGTATCCAATAAAATTGATTTGCAAAAGGATTGGTTTTCAAAATTAATTATCGGATAATTATCGGAGACTCAAACCTTAATTTCGGGCACAAGAAATTGGGCCCAGGAAATTTTTTTTCGAAATTGTTTTGAAAACTTTCACATTAATTTTTTCGAAAACTGTTTGAGCCAGGAACCTTATTCCAAAAACATATTAAACAGTAGATATTGGGCTTTCAAAATCAAATCAAATCAATATCAAGTCGATTAGCACAAATGGTCGAGATATTTTTTTTTTGAAAAATTCTCCCTAGCTTCTTAACGGAAAGAAATAACCTCCCCCCCATACTGTTTTCTTCTTGCCTCGACCCAACCTACACGCCCTAACCTTTTGATACATCTTATGCGGAACAACACCCTGTATATAAAAATAGTACCTGTTCTGTGTATTAACTAGTGTTTAGTTCATAATCACTGTAAAGGACTCGTAGCAATATTTTGACGAGGATTTATCGAATTTTCATCCATCTGTGTAAACTATGCGCTGCATGAAGACATATTTCCCAATTCTCAAAACCGTGTTAGCGCAAAATCGTCCATATTGCGTTCCAATTCTCGAACTGTACTCGTATTAGAGCGTAGCCACGATCTATAAGTACCATGATATACAGATTGCCTGAATATTTAATAAGTAAAAAATGTAAAATAATACGATAGCAAAGGTTAAAATATATTTCTTTGTGTTCATTTTATAAATTTGCATGTTCCAAATTGCGAAGTGTGATCTAGAAAACCATAACATCAGATAATATCAATCTTATAGTATTAGATACAAAATCGATTATGTATGAGTGTATAATTTTTCAGTGTGCTATACAGATTTTCTAAAAAAAGATACTATCTATCTCTCCCCCGCTCTCACTCTTTCACCCTCTCGCCTTCACTCTACCCTCCTACATACCTCACCAACAATCTTCCTCATCTTTTTCCCATCATCAACAGATTTGAAATTACTCACTCAAAAATGTATCCATAAATCCTTAACTTATCTTAACCCTCGAATAAATGTTAACCCTGTTTTATATAAATGTTTTTATTGTTATCTATTTCAGTGTCGCAATGTGTACCTAAACAAAAGCAAAAGAAAAATCCTCAGGCAAAAAAAATTGAAATGTAACCTCTTTGAAAATCATTATAAATTTCGTTGTACATAATAAAAAACAAGCAATGCAAGCAGTGTGTGTGCACGCATGTGTGTCTGTATGTGTGCTATTTGATATCCCATCGATATAATCCCGCACATACGACTACACCATAGAGATCAAACAGACAAACAAACAACACAACCAGCATGTACTCTTATTAAGTAAGAAAAATTCATCAAGGATGCCTTTTTCGATGGTACACGAGCACGACCAAACGCCGTTGTTGTAGAGACGCAATACAAAAGCAAAGGAAATCAAATCATTAACCACAAGAATAAAAAGGTATTGATTGGTATCTAACCCAAGAATAACGACGACAACACCCACAATAGTTACCCAAATTGTATGCACTTTGAAGCGTTAGCCAACAGCAACGGTCAACCCTAGTAATGAACCATGTCAAAACTTCGAAAATACAGATCAATAGAACAAGCATCAGCATCGACCACGATACGCAAAAAGTTAGCAAGAAAAAGAAACGGGTTTTTATAAACTTTTGATTAATTTCTGCCTCGCTCTCTGTCACATTTTCCCACGCACTACTTTTTCTTGCTTTTCTTCTTCACTTCTTTGGTGTATTCGTAGTGAATGTAGTGTAATCGTAAATGTGTATAAATTATTAATTAAAAAAGTAATCTTATTTCTTCCACTTACTTTTCTTCTTTTTTTTAATCGCATTTCTTTTCTTTTGTAGGTTTGTTTTTCATCCGAATCTTCTGCTCTAAAAGATATTTTTATGTCTTCCAAATCTAATATTTAACAATAGTTAAATAGAATAGTTTTATAATATTTTACGATATTATACACAGGTCTCACACTTTTCGTACTACGCTTTTTGGTTACCATTGTGAACATACGCCGAATTTGCTATATATTAAATCTTCTAATTAAAATGTTAATACTACTATATCCTGGTTATAATATAAGAGGTAGTACAAAAAGTCCATAGCGACTGAAAACCGGACCATGTTTCGGGGCGAAAAAAGCTCGCATATCGCCATCTAGCCATCAAAATGTATTCCCAACTGTTTACCCTCATAGAAAAGAAAGAGAAGGAGGAGACCAAGGGCCTTGCGCACAAGACTGTCATGCCGAAAAATCGACAAAAAACCAGCTACTACGAGTACTTGCAACAAGTTTAATTAACACCATACAATTTATATCGCATGAAAGCAAAGTAACGCGTGCAAGTTTTGCACTTTGGTGCATTCTGATTCGTAATGTTCGTTTAGTTTCAACAAAAACTTAATTTTCCAAGTTGTCTTAACTAGCTTTTGGTTTGGGTCTCTGCTAAAGCTCATCTCATTAGTTATGTAACCCTACTGCAAACTCAATAAAAAGCTTTGTAGGAAGCTCGAGGGAAAGTTTTATTAAGTGAGTTAAAGTTTTATTAAGTGACTGTGTTTTCTAAAACTTGTAGAATTTTTATTTCTTTTTCATTCTGTTGTGCGGTTAAGCTTACTTTTCATTACTTTTTATCATATATTTTGACTTTTTGAAATGTTCTGTAAAAATACTGTTAGAATTTATTTTGTGTTATACTTCTCTGTTAAGTAAAGCTTTTCGTGCTGAAATTCTCGAAGTGAATTGCGAATTACTAACTGCGTTTGCTATATACTATACATGTACATACATATGTATATAGTAAAAATCTGTTATATAATAAAAATGTTCTCTGCTTTCATCCAGGACCATGTCAGCAATGTGCTTCGTGTGCAATTTACCGATCATGTCACATCAAGTGGGCTTGATATGGCAAGGCGGCAACGGCTGGGATGACCTCGTACGTGAGCAAGTAAGCATGATTGATTACAATTTGATGAAATGAACCAACATTCTTATTTGTCACATTCCCTGCAGCTGGAAGAATCCACTATACGTCAACGTTTGGGCGGCAGACGCGATTCGGCAGCTCAGATCTCGACACCACCGAGTACATCACCACCTCCTGGTACAATTACTTACTTACTTTAATCATGTTTAGTAGTTCTCATCATAATTAGTCCCTTTTTTAACAACGTATCAACTTTCCTTCGAAGGCTTACCGCGTCGTCGTCGCAGCTCATTGGCTCAACTCACGGATATTTTGCGCGAATGGAGTGGAGGCGGCGCCAAGCCACAACCACCTCGCCCCACCAAAGCACCGCTCAATCGGCGCGAAACATTAGCTGATTTGGCACGCAGCTTGCCATGGCGTACCTCCACCACCGATGCCGGTACAGGAAGCGGCACCAGCGGCACTCATGTAGTACCGCGTAAGCGTCGTGAATCCAGCGCTGATTCCGGCGTACGCAGCATGCGGTCTCGTCGAGACTCCAGTACCGCAGAGTTTGTGAGGCACTGGAATAGGCGAGAGAGTACTGTGGACAGGGATGACCATGCAGTAGCGGTGCCCATTGTAATCGAGAGCAGTCAGAGAAGTGTAAGTAAATAACTAACTCAAGGGCAGACCCTTGATCAATAAGTTCTAGTTGCCGAGCATCAGCTTACGGTTTTTTCCGTTGCAGAACTCTCGACGTGGTTCAGGTGAAAGTTATGCCTCCGGACGTCGTGATAGCACTATAGATCGTGCCATCACTCCCCCACCACCTTCCAAAAGAAGCCATCATCATCATCATCTTGGCATCACTACCAAGAAACGAGACTCATTAGCCGCTCCTGAATTCCCAAACTTTCGACAAGAGCAACGTCCCTCTACCAGTTCCACTGCCTCTGATTCCACGCCATATCATTCGGGTACCACACCGATCACTGTAGCACCCATCATTTCTCAGGTAGACACCTCTTGCCAAGCGCTACCACCGCCTACAATAATTACCAGTTCAGTGACGCCGCCTGCCACAAGCCCGACCGTGCCGAAAGGACGTCGCGACTCAACCACTCAATGCAGGCGTAGCAAGCGCCGCGATTCGAAGGCTGGCGTTAGTCCGGAGCGCACACCACGCTTGCAACGTCTGCAACGTCAGGCAACCGCTTTCGATGAATCCTGCTTACCGGGTGGTAGTAGGCGTGGTTCGCAGCCGGCTTTAAGCCCTGATCCGCCGGAGGAATCTGAACGGCGCACCTCTCGCCGCGATTCTCTGAGTCCCGACAGTGCGTCACGGGCAGGGCGTCGCGACTCACGTGCGCACCTTTCGCCCGATCGCAGTCACGACCGCGACAGTAGTCCCAGACGTCGCACACGCACGTTGAGGCGTCAGAGCTCATCGGCTGCACGCAGCTCGCGTTCACCCGAATCGAGTAGTTGCTGTTCATCACGGGATCCCAGTCCTTGCGGTCGGCCGCCACCAACAACAACAACGGAAAATAATTCGCGACCTGCGATTCGACGGCAATCTACAACGGAAGAGATACTAATAGCACGCGGCTTCCGTCGACAGTCGACCACAGAAGAGATGATACGCTGTCGAAACTTTCGTCGACAGAGCTCTCAGAGCGATGATGTCTGTCGGTAAGTCAAAAATTGAGTAACGATTTGCATTTTTGAAGCATTTTAAATGAGCATTTCCTTGGTTTTAATAGTTACCGCGGACGCCGTGATTCTTCGGCACAAATCATTGACGGTACAATCGGAACCATGACTGTAGAAACAACTAGTACATTTTTCGATTCAAGCACACAAACTGGTAAGTCTTTATCTTCTGGTTTCTTTTGATGAATGTGTCCGGAATATAGTTAAAATATTAGTCTCATGCTTTACTAATCGATCGATTGACATCAACGCGTTCTCGTGCATTCGATTGCCGAATTGTACCATTAGCAGATCTTGCATAATTTTCTTAATTCACTTCCGCAATTAATGCTTTTGATATACGCTGACCTCTTTTCCCCCCAACGAAATACGTCTCGTACTTAATCTCCTTCTAAATTCACATTCTCAAATGATTCCCTTTGGAGAAATTCATAATAAGCTCTCCTAATTTATTTCCCAAAAAGTGCATCAATTTCTTTTCACACCGTAATTCTTTTAGGTACTATTAAAATTTTACTGTAACATATTGCATGCTTCAAGGATTACTTGAATGCTTTTGGGGGAACCCAAAGCTCTGTAGGCAACATGTTGCCTAACAATTCATTCATTTATTCATTCATTCAATCGCCTCACAGTTAAGGATGCGCCCATCAAAGAAAAGTTGCGTAATAAATCTCATAAAGCTTCAGAATGAAAAGCTTCGTAGGAGAGCAGTTTTATTTTGATGGAAGAGTCCGTATGAAAACAAAACTGAAGCTGGTATCGATAGACTACAGAATGTTCCAAAATCTGTAAACAATTTTTTTTTAAATTATTTAAATTATCATAAAATATTGTATAAAATTGAATTGCAGAAAGGTCAACAATTAAACACCTTAACAAAAATAAATTTATATAATCCATAAATCGACGGTTGTTCGACGGCAGACACAACGATTTAATATCGTATATATAGATTATAAAAACTTATTGTAATTGATATTTTCAATTGTTGACTTTCTACAGGCCAAAATATACGCTCTTCGTTTCTGCCACATGAAACTTTTCTCACTCAAGATTTTCATAGCGTAGAGACGCACCAAGGCGTAATTTTTTTAAATCTTTATCGCTATGAAAAGACCTTATCTTTTTACCAAAATATCTCGCGTATAAACTAATTTGACCTGACGACACATTTTAAAAAATTATGTTCAGCTGTAGTGATAATGGCTATGGTTTCATTATAAAAAATATATAAAATACTGTTATGGAAAAATATTTTCTTTATCACCCTTTTGAGTTTTCCAAACAATGACATCGTTTTTTCACTCTCTCTTTCTCGTGAAAGTGGAAAGAGAGGGATAGAGAGACAGAGATTTACAAAGAGAGTAAGACAGGATTGAAAGCCATATTTTAGAAGAAAAACCAACTCGCTCAAAAGAAATGTTAAGCTGGTAAAAATATTTCATTAAGAAATTCATAACAATGTGTAGAAGAAAAGAGAAACTGTAGACAAATGCGCGCGCATAAGTTCGAAGAAAATGCTGACAGCTGTCAAAGACTTTACACACGACGACATACATACATACCTACAGAAAGAAGTATATATGGATGGAACGAGTTATACAGATGTTCACAATACTTTATAATGAAAATAATTTTTCAATAACCTGTTGTTGTTGTTGCTGCTATTGTTGTTTCCTTTGCTTTTATTGAGACAACAAAAAATCTTTAAGACTAATGATTGTTTGTAGGTACATTTTTGGTGTTAGGAAATATGTCAATGTTCTATTCTCCAACTTATGATGTATGTATGTGTTGGTGTATGTTGTTCTAGTTGTTGATTTTGTTATCTGTGAGGATGCGAGTTGAACTTCAGCCATTCGAACTATTAACACACTTTCGCAACGAGCAATGTATTCAGTTTGTAATCGTTACTCTACAAAGCGTGAACGTGGTTAGCACTTGCTCCAGTAAACTCAGTCAACTTAATAAAACGTGCGTGAAAAAGGAGAAAATGTCTCTTAGGAGACATTTTATCAAACCAGTAATCAGAAATTTAACCAAAAGGGGTTACAGATTTATTTGTTAACGAAAATGTTAATGGGTTGAGAACGATTTACCGGGAAAATGGTATTGCCTACTTCTAGGCAGCGGTAGAAATGCCTTCGAAACGTTGTGTAAATTCAATAAAACTGTATAAACGTTTTGTACTGCAAGTAACAGAGCAAAATAAATGTAAAATAAGTTGTGAAATGGAAAGATGACAGAATTCCAATAGTTTAAATGTAAAAATTTGGTCTAAATCTATAATAAAAGAAGTTCAGCTGAAGTAATCAAAGTTAAAATGAAAGAAAAAAATCGCATTCACATATTCATGAATGGCAGAAACTGAAAAGCCTTTACCAACATACATATACACACGTACACCACGGCTAAGTTACACTATAAAACAGAGACTTACGCTATCACCGATACATCCACACTAAGAAAATTTTTAAAATCATTTATCCGTAGACTATGAAATTGAACTTGTTGCTTACTTTCTCTCAAAATCATTGAAAAGACTGCCATTTCCCAAAACTTGTTAACTTCACTACAAAAAAAATTCTTGCGAATTAGCAGACCAACAGAAAACATGGATGAGGTAAGACCACTTAAAAAATATCTAACAAAAGTGTTACTTTAGAAAAGACTTATGTTTTTTCTTACTTTGCTAAGTGCATTGTGCATTGTGGCATCTACACAAGCGCAATATTCGTACTCGTATAAGGGTGTATCCGTTTTAATTATGTACGAGTATGAGAGTACATATATACTTTTCACTTTCAGCTCTTATTTGAACTGAGCTTAACAGATTCAACAGTTTGTCGAAGCAGGCTGGCATACTACACTACAATACAAAAAAAATTCCGCCATTTGTTTTTATATTTTTTCCATAAATGGGTGGGATTATATAATATTTAACCTTTAGGGGGCTGAAAAAAAAAACCCGGGTTAAATCAAATCGTTCTAGCAATTTTTTTGAAACAAACAAAATTTGAAAATTGTATTTATCAGTTTGTAGGACAAAATTAATATACGATATCTTTTGATTTTTAATTGAAATGTATACGCATTTGAAGTATTTTGGAAACTCTTTACGATCTTTACCACAATTTTATTTTAATTTTTAATGATGTAAATTCCTCAGCCGAGTTCTTCCTATTTTCTCCCCTACCCTTTCTCCTTCCCATCGCCCTTCATTCCTTTCTAGCAATCTTAACATCTTCTACCTGTAATGACTTAATACTACCTACTCTTGGTATTATGACTTCCGCTGAAAGCTATTTTAATTATTTTCTAAACATTCCCACAAAAGAAAAAAGCTAAGAAGAAGACGAACAAAATGAGCGTGTACCAGCGGTAGACAAAAGCTCTATACTATGTATTTTTAAGAATTTCGAAAGAGAAAATCAAGGAATTCCAGCCTTTCTCTAGTATTTTTAGGGTATTTGAATGAGGTTTAGCACCTGAACCAAATGCAAAAGAAGCCAGAAATTTCACAACAGTTGGTACATGTGTGTGTGTGTATGCATGTACATATGTACAGAAGGAAGGAAGTGCGCCATTACATCTTAAACCCGACCGACAGTCATTGTTGGAAAACATACTTCTTTTCCATTATTCTCAGGAAAGAAAGTGAAAAAAATTTATTATAATAATATTCATAAAAAAAATAGAAAAACACTTAAAATACACAAAAAATCACGAATCGTTATTTGGGTATATGTAAGATTTGTCCACAAAGTATCCGACCGATCTACATATCATTTGTTTAGAACGTACGCGTAGTAAAAGTATATTCGGGCTATCCCTGGAGCACTCTATATGCGTCTAAGAGTATTTTTTCAGAGTATTCAGAGCTCCGAAGGCAGGTTATATCTTTTCAAAAAACAAATCAAGTTTAAAATGAGCAAGTTTAAAATGAGATTCAACGAACATTTCAAATGACATACTTACATATTTTGTCAACAGACGAGGATGTTAGACATATTGAAAAATTAAAAGATATTTTTTCAAAATCAAAGTCTCAAAACAGATTTGTCAAACGTAAATTCATAAATTCTTTAAAAGCAAAGTTTCATAGACGATTTCAAAACCAGCCAGAAGACAGGTCTGCAAAAGTAGATTTCACAAGACAAGTAAGTGTAAAAGCAAAAGTTTCAAACGGAAATTTTCAAAAAATTGTTTTTTAAAAATATGTTAAAAAATGCATAAAAGTTTAAAAGTTTCAGAAGAAATTTCAAGTTTGACAATTTTTAAAAGAACAAAATTCCAGAGATCGGTACTAAAAAAGAGCTCAAAAGAAAGGCTTCAAATAACAGGTTTTCAACAAAAAAATATCAAAATACAGATTTTCAAAGGATCGGCTTTAAGAAGTAGTATTTAAAAAATAAGCTTCCAAAAGCATGTTTCCAAAGACAATTGCTAGAATACAGGTTTTTATAAAACAAGGCAAAGGCTTGTTATCAACAAATTTTCAAAGTTTAAAAAGAATGTTTTCAAAAGCTTGTTGTAAAAAAACTTAATTTGCTCATTTACGAGTATGGGGAATATTTTAAAAGGCCGGGCAATTACGGGACAAGCCGGGTTTGAAAAATGTCAGTGCCACTGTTGGCGAAATGTGTTAGCATGTGTTTAGAATAGTGAGCACCAAGCAATTTTTCGCATATATGCACACATCCGCATACAAACACACACACGCGACCTAATAGCAAGATATTAGCATACTAAAAATGCTTTTATTAGCGCAAAACTTAAAAACTAAGCACCACTTTTCAGTTCTCGCAAATATTTCCGGCTAATAAAATTACAGCAAGGCCACCGGAGAGTAATAAAACACCATTTTATTAGTAATGTCGATACCGGCAGCATCATTAACACCAAACATTAATAACAACAATACCATTATACGATCCAGTATCGTACCCAGACCCAGAAATATTGCACACACAAGGAAAAAGATGAAGAATAACAACAAAACACTGTAAAAACCTTCCTCTCGAAAATTGCTTTCTATTAAGAACTTTCCCACAGAAATACTATAATAAATAAAAAACTAAATCCACTTTTGTGGTTACTTACGGTTTTATGAAATTTATCGTCCTATATGCAGTTTAAAGCTCAATTTAACCACAATAACTAAAATAACTAAAGCAGCAACAACAACGACTACAGGAATTAAAATCATCTACGAATTCAAAAATACATTATTCATTACAAGGACAATGCAATATAAAAATAACAATAATAAAAACCATAAAACCATCATCAAAAATCATAAAATTTTAGCTTTTGTTAAAATTTTTGTCTTCTTTAAAGAAAATAATTTTATACGATACATTTGGAATTCATATTTCTCCAGCTTAAATTACAAGAAATATTCGTCTGTAAGCACTTGAAGCACTGAAGCTCTCAATGACCTAAAGCTAAATCAAGCACAATACTTCAAAGTTAACTTCAAAAAAGTCTTTTACTGTAGACATTTCATGAAATTATAATGAGATCATACGATTAGATTATAAAAAGAAAATTGTATTATGTTTATTATTCTTAAAACACGTTATCTGAGTTAAATCTAAGTTAAATCTAACAAAAAAAAAATGCTCTGTAAAATATAGCAGTGGCTTTATTAAAGTATTTTCAGTTGATAACATTTTTTTTATTTATTCATTTCCATTTTAAGAGTATTGAGCACCTAAATGCAGTCAGTCTTCAGTTCTCTTTTTCTCTCAAAATTTGTTGCACAGATTCATCTCAAAGTGAATACTGATATTTAAAACTTGATATTCCGAATTTTCATGGTGATGGAATAAGTTCTCATTGCAAAGTTTTCTCTTTCTCAAGGTATGCTTTGGTATTTAAAAAAAAAATACAAAAATTGAAATTTATTCATATTTAATTTTCAAAGAGTTTTCAGTTTCAGTGAACTCATACGTTCATTATTTTTTCTTCCTTTGACTTGCCATCAAATTCAGTAAGCGTCAGCCACAACACTTTCCAAACTCCTAAAAGTACGTTTAAAAAAAATTTATTTCAAATTAATAAGAGGAAATAAAATCAGTTCGTTTCTGAGGAAAGCTCTTATTTCCACTTTCTCATAATTTGCCGTCTTTCTTTTTTACACATTTGAAATTTTATACATATTTCAGTGGTCCTCGGTTTGACTCAACACTCTAGTCCTCCTCTATTCTACCTTATATCGCTACTCTCCTCTATTCTGCCTTCTTTAGTCTCCGTGGAGACTATTTTTTTTTTTAATTTTTCTTCTTTGAAAGTATTATCAACTATAAAAGAAAAAATATCCCTTTTTGTTTACTTTTAAACCTCCTAAGCACCTAAAAGTATGCAGGTTTATTATTTTTAAATTAAAAGCTTTTGGAAAAATTAATGGAAATATTATTATTTCTTTCCACAGTTTTCTATTTCCGGACTCATATTTTCTTTTAAAATGTGTCTTCAGAAAACTATCGTCTGAAGCTTGTCTCCTTTCGAAAACTTTCTTTTGAAAGACCTTTTTTAAACTTGTTTTTTTTTAACTTGTGTTAAAAAAACACTCTTTAGTAAACTTAATTTCGAGAACTACTTTTTAAATCTTTTCTTCGAAAACGAGCTGTCTTTTGAGACTTGTGTTTAAACCTTTCTTTTGAGACTTTTCTTCTGAAAGTTGTTTATTGGAAGCGTACAGCTTTTTTCAAACTTTATTTATTTATTTATTGTATTTATTTTATTTTTATTTCAGCCTATTATTATTGGATGTACAAGAAGAGCTCAGCTCTTATATAGTACAACTTGGTTACAATTATTTCATGTTACAGTAAGTGCTTAAAGATTAGGATTTTAAATGAGATATGGAATAATTATTTTAGAAGAGGAAAACATTCATGTTAATATTAAAGTAAATATTGATGTTAGAATAGTAGATGACATGCAGAAGAAGATAAGTATGCAAGTGGAGTAGGATAGACAAGTATTATGTGCGTAACTGCAGCAGTCTCGTTTTAAGATCCACGGAGAGCTAAGAGTATCAGTCAAAATAAACCAAAAACAGGTATTAGCTAGAAAAGTGCTCTCTTGCAAGTTGCATAAAAAGTCTTCTTTCACGTATATTTTTCACGTTGCTCGGCAGGCTAAAACTTGTCCTTTCAAAACAAGGCTTTCTTGTTTGTAAACGTTATTTTAAAAACTTTCGTTCTTTTCACCATAGAAATAGGAAATAAACAATCTATTGAAAATCTATTTTGGAAATCTTTCCTTTGAAACCTGACATTTTAATGCTACCTTTTGAAACTTTTTTTCTGAAACCTTTCAAAAGACGTGTTTATGAAGGCCTGCCTTTTGAAACCTTTCCTTTGACACCTTTCCTTTGACACCTTTCCTTTGACTCCTTTTTTTTTTGGAACATGTCTTTCGAAAATGTATCTTTTGAAATATGTATATGTATATTTTGAAACCGTTCTTTCGAGAACATGTTTTTTGAAAGCAATCCAAGTTTATTAGAAAAGTACTAGCTAAAAATACCATAAAACGTTTCCTTTAAATCAGTTTTCTCTCTAGAACAATAGCTTTTGAGCTGACAAAACAGGCACAGTTTTGAAAATTATTTGCCACCTTTTGGTATTTGGCGAGCACTAGTTTTGTTGTTGTTTGTGGTTTCATTTTTGTTGGGATTGAGGGCAAGGTAATGCAGTATTAGCAGTTAATGTACATATATGCAATATCCATGAGTTGAATTTACCAAATTGTGTAAAAGTATGCACGTATTCATACGACAAAGTTTTGTGAAGGTGTGTTGTAATGGTAATGATGTACTTACGTGGGGAGATTGCTGTAGTATTTATGTGTGTGTGTGTGCGTGTGTGTCTGTGTGTGTGTGACAAAAACTATTCGTTTTTGTTGGCAATTATCATTGCAATTACTTTTTTTTTAATTCCTTTCTGTGTATTCAATAAATTTTGCAATTTAGTGACGGCCAAAGAGTGGCCGCTAAATCACGCAGCAAAAAATAACACACGATAGAACAAATAATTTCATTAATATATTAAAGGATTAAATAAATACATTGAAATGATTTTTGATGGATTTAATTTTTGTAGAAAATAATTGAAACTATTATAAACGACTCTTTGTAGATAATTTTGGAATCTGAAAACCGGCTCCGTAGATTCATACGTGACTCGAAGCTACAAGAAACATTCTCAAGACTAAGAACAAATTACTTATTTCGTTACTAATGAGAGTTATTCTCAGTCTGTTCTGTTTTTCTTTCTTTGTGTTTTGCTCAATTTATTCTTCTCTTTTCGGCGTCAAGTCTATTCTTGAAACTGTAAATCATGTAGAGTAACTCTAGTAACAGTTTACTCGTATGCGTACGTTGGTATCTTTTAGGTACGACATGTTTGTTGTTTTAATACATTCAGGTATTCATTAGATATTTATTGTTGTTTTCTTACCTACTCTTAGATGAAATTTTGTTTGAGAAAATAGACCAATTTTCCTTGTAAGTCACAAAGAGACAATCCGTTTTCTTTCTATGTAAGGATCTGTGTATATTGAACTCGTCCTTTAGTTGATTCTTTGACTTCTTCAGTGATTTTTCTTACTTTAACTTTTACACTTTTACACTTTCGCAATTTTTCTTAATTTTCTACTTATTTTTTTCATGAATTCTTTAGCGCTATTATGGATTCTGTGTTTAATAAGAGAACTGCGTGTAGGTGTATAATAATCAGGTATTTTATGATTTTTACTAAATTAGCTTCTCTTTGGGGCCTCTCTTTTTCCCTTCTTTCAATCTATCTCTCTCTGTCTCTCGAAATTGATATTAATTTGACCCATTCTTACACTTTCTTTATTAACCAAAAAAAAATTGCTTTTGTTGAAATGATTCCAATATGCAATGGTTCATAATTTTTTTGTAGTGTAAACTGATGGTATAACCTGCGGTTATTTCGCATGCTGTTGCTTAATTGAATAATTTTTTAAATAGAGTAATTTTTAATTAATGAGATCTGATTTTTTATTTGAATTCATTCCTGTGGAAAATACCATACATAAAGTGTGTTACGCGCGAGTATAATGCACTTAGGCTCTAGTTTTTATTGCTCATGAATTATGTGTGTTGCTTTCGTGTATGATTTTGGCATCATAATTACCGCAAATACTAAATTATTAAATAACGTCGAATTATTTGTTCACGGGTTATTTAACAATTTGGTTATTTTAAATAAACAATTGTACGATTTAAAATTTAATTCATTAATAATAACTCGAAAAGTGTAGCATAGTGTAAGGAGCCCTCTAACTAGTTTTGGCAGAAATTTGTTTAAAAAATGCATTTAAATTTCTCATTTAATTCCCATTTGTAGGCCTGTGGCTTTTTTTTTCTGCGATCATCAACCCGACCTTCCCATCAATTTTTCTAATCTTGTTTCATTAAGCCAATAAGCCATAGTTTCATTAGTCGCTTGTTTACGATTTGCGATCACCATCCTGATGAACCGACCCTATCATCTCATTAATTTACTTCTTCTTAGGTTATTTCTTAATACTTCTTAGGTTATTTCATTATGATGATTTATTTTAAATCATTGCATATTTGTTTAAAATAAAAACGTCTTTATTTATGGAAAATATTTAAAACAAACACCGTGTTTATTACTTTTAATCATATGTCGATTAAGATCAACATATTGATCTATACCTCATACCTCGCTTTACGGCCTAGATAAGTTCCGGAAAAGTTGGCCGTAAAGCAAAAAGCCGCATAACAAATTTATAAATTTAAACAGAAGATCGGTAACAGTGTTGCATTTTTTGGCCATATAACGAAGTATTAGGGGCCAATCGAAAAATTGCCATAATAAGTAAAGGCCTTTATAGCGAAATGCTGTATAAAGAGCGGCCGTATAGCGAGGTATGAGTGCATTCAACATTAAATATTTATTATATTAAAATCAAAAACTTACAACATTAATTTTAATGACAAAAGTATTTAATTTTTATATCCGTTTGCTGGTTGTATATTTTAGGTTGTTTCGTGTTTTTTAATATTTCGCTTTTACTTAAAAGTCAAAGTGAAAAATACTTAATTCGAAGTAATATTATTTGATTTTACTGTATTTTTTCCCTCGGTGTAATCATCAGTGACTTGACGTCAACATATAACTATCATCATCATCGCAATCATCCGATCACTTCTTTCAAGCTGTGATCACTCACGTCAGCACCTGTTGTTAATCAATCCTTCCAATTCTTCCACAAATTACTAAATGGATTTCAAGAAGTAGGGCTTTCAATAAAAGGGTTCCAGCCATCGCGCCGTTAAAACTCTCCTTTAGAGACTTTGACTGATTAGGTTTTTTTCGAAGACAGTTTAAAACTTTAGACAATCAGAGTTAGATTTTGGGTTGTCGGTTGCTCCTTAGTCACTCAATCTTTTAGTTGAAGAAACTTTTGTGCAGGTGGTTTTTCAGTATTTTTTTACTTGTTGTTGTTTTTTACTTGTTGAACTTTCTTCATTGCTAGTTTTAAAGCTAGTTGGTTTTTTAAACAATCCATTTTAAAGCGCATCAGTTTTAAAGCGCATCTGTTTTAAAGTGCAACAGTTTCAAAGTCAGTCAGTCTGCAAGTTTGTTACCTTTTTAATCAATCAGTTAATTTGTCAATTTGTGAATGATTTTCAGTGCTTTTCGTTGATCAGAAAAAGTTTTCACAAGAGACGCATCTCCAACAACAATAACAACATCAATAATATCAACAAAAACAACTACAAAAACAATGAGAAAAACGTCAATAACAACAACCAAAGTAGCTGAAATTAGAGTTGAAAAGTTTTGCAATAAGATTTTTTATTCAAAGGTGTTCATTTTCATTTTCCTTTCCGTTTTCGACTACGTTTCGAATAACGTTTTCATTTTATTTTTTTCGCTTTTTTTCTTTCAAGCTTTCATTTCTTTTTGCTTTAGTCGCCACTTTTTAATAAATCTTTCAACCAAACTTGCAACGGTTTAACTGTGGCAGGAGTTTTCTTAGGAGCAAATTTCAAATGAGGGGTGAAACTTCAGACAAGCGTATACAGATACACATACACACATGAGTCAAGAGCAAGAGTGAACGATATATATGTAGGTTTAAGCTGGCATGTGATCACCAACCAATTCCAAAATTTAGACTTTGAAAAGTTTTTGACTTTATGTAAATTGTTGGAAGGCGCATACTTTTTAAGTGTTAAACTGCGAAGAAGTACGATAATTTTGTAAAAGAAGCCACGAATTCCAGACCCGTTAATAACTTTTTGGAAAAAGAAAAAGAAAAAAAGCGGATAGAAGTTTTTAAAGTCAAAGAAGTTAAGAAAATTTAAAACCCAGGCTCGGTACGCGACTCTGTTTATTTATTTGACCTCAAAAAATAAAATTTTGGAAAATGTTTTCAAGGTATTGATCTCTTTATATTGGTATTCAGCCCTTTAAGTTTTCTTACTTAAATTCTTCATCATTGTTGTTGTTAATGTTTCTCTTCTTCTGCTATTACTTAAAGGTCTGACTTAAGAAATACATAGTTTTCAATCTTTTCAGCTTTAAACAGGGTCACATTTTCAATGCTAAACAGCGCTTTATGACTTCTGATACCTCCGTATTCATTCTCCTGTAATCATAGTTTCCACAGGCGGATAGACAGACAGGCAGACCGACGGTCAAACGGACGGACAGGGCTAAATTTACTATAACAAAAAAAAAAAACAACGTGTTCTCCGAGAGATAGCTGTTTTAAAAACCTCTTAGATGAAATTTAAACTATGTATGCATTACGCTGTTAAGAATCCTAGAATTCTTGCGATCATAACTATGTTTTTTCTAAACGGATTTTTTTTACTAACTTTTTCGTTGTTTAAAGCCAAAATCTGCAGCAAATAAACCTTTCCAAATCCATTAAAAGCCACCACCGATGTTATACGCTTTTACAGAAAGAAACTAAATACATTTTATGATGTAATTTAAGACGTCAGTGCTGTTCGAAAAACGCCTTTTAACTTAATTTCATAGAAAAAAGGCAAAAAAGCAAGGAATTGAATTCAATATGTTTAAAGGTATGCCACTATTAAACTGTGCCCTTTTTTCTATATTTGCCCACATTTTTGTTGAAATTCTATATTCTCCAAATGCTTCTCTAAAATAAGGTAGCGGTTATTGGAAGAACTTTTCAACCCCGGCAAAGTGTTATAGAACAAAAAGAAGTTCAATGTGCTTAGATTGAACAACAACAAAAGTAAATACTTAAAACACATTAAAGTTATAGTTTTTGAACTATTGTTTTAATACTGGTTCTGTACTGGTTCTGTCTCTCTCTCTCTCTCTCTCTCTGTCTCTCTCTCTGTCTCTCTCTCTCTCTCTTTCTCTCTTGAATTATTTTCTGGGAGAATATTATAGAAGCAATTCTTCAATAAACTTTTATATCAAAGTAATTTTTGAGATAATTATTTCCAATTCAATAAATTAACCAAATTAAATTAAATTTAAAAAAAAAAATGCCATTAAGTTGTTGTTGAATTAATTAAAATCAACAGACAAATAAGCAATTAAATGAATGAACAGTTAAAATAAAGGGAGGAGGGAAAAATAACAACTTCGAAAAAACCAAAATCAATAACAATCAAAGTAATTATACTTGAAATTTGTACAAATGAATGAATTTTTATTTATTAAAAAGGAAAATAATAAATATTCTCGCAGGATTGCTTTTAATAAAGTATATCAAGGTTAGCTCTGTTGCAGACGAATCGTTTGAGAGGGTCTTTTGAAGCATAAATAAATTATTTATTTACGAATAATTGAGTTTTATTTACTTTGATTTTATTTTATTTAAGAAACATTTAAAAAACATAAAGCATTCACCAATAATGAAAAAGATATACGCGTATAATGTAAAAAGAGAAAATAATTACTAATATGCAACACAAAGGAAACAACAGCAATGAAATATTGAAAAAACATCCGATACAAAAACAAAAGTACAAAAGATAACGTTAAAAGGTAAAAAAAAATAATTTAATGATGATAGAAGCATTCCGCCACTCTGACAATCATTAGAATCAATTTACAGTAAGTACTTTCATTGTCAACCTGTTGAATGACAATTCGAACAATGAAGAGCGAGGGTAATTATCCTTGGATCCTTGAGGAGAATCTGTCTAAAAATTATCCGTCTCTGTTGCGACTGCTTTAATTTTAGTCCTTCTTTTTTCATTGTTTCTCGTCGGGAATGACAAATCCGAAAGTCTAAAAAAATAGCCGAAAATAATAAAAAATAACCGATGACAATTGTTATTTATAAACCCTCTTTATCTATAAAAACAATGACAATTTCAATTTCGAAAATTACCTTAACTTTTACCCTCCCATGATCATGATACGATCATTGTCAAGAACGAGAAATGCAAGAGACGTTGCCCATAACACCGAGACATACGCTACACGTTATTTTATACGATAAGTTACTATTGAACATTTAATAACGGCTGTTTAATGGAGCAAACAAAGTCGTGATAGTTTTTAAAACCTATAAAATAAATTGAAATTTCTAGTAATAGAATAAAAAAGTTAGTTTATTTAACGATGATTGAGTTTGAAAACAAGTAAGAGCTTTAATTTCGGCCTCGTCGAAGCTCATATACCCTACCCCCGCATCTGTGGAAGTGATGATGGCACAGTGGGCGGGTGACGGTCTTACGTACTAATACTGTTAATATTGAGCGTACCTTGTTCGCTCCTGTTGATTGAAGTTTGTTTTCGATTTAAAGTTTAAATCTAATCGATACTAGAGGACTTGTTCAAGACGTCCTGAACGTTTCAGGGGTTGTCTGAAGTGTGTTTATTTGCTTTCAAAACAAGCTGTTACTGTCGGAACAGCTGCAGAAAACATTACCACACATGCTTCCGACAGTAGCGTCAGACCGACAATTCGAAATCAAATGGAAGCACTGCAGTCAACTGCACCAAAAATGTTGCTATGTAAACTTCAAGCCTTAAAGACATGTAGTGCAGCCCTCTAATCGATACTCTATACGCGCTGTATACGAATCACCCGCTATTCATTTCTTTTAAAATTTTGCTTTTAAAAATTTTTCTTTTAAAAAAAACGATGTATGCATCTACGTATTCGTTTACGTCAACGTAAGACGTTGGTGCTTTTATAATATTTAGTTTTGAAGAATGTAGATTGATTTTTAATGGCTATATTCTGAATAATACGTTTTCTGAGGAAGGCTCCTCCTTCTGCTTCTCAATACAAAGGGGTTGGTGGGTGGGTCATTTATGTCATTCTTAAAGGCGGGAGTTGCAAATTTCAGTGATCCCGATTTTACCATCCATGTTTTTTCCTTCAATTAATGCGATCAAGTGCGGTACTAAAAACTTATTTTAAATTATCTCTTGATGTGCAGCAGAGAATACAATGGGCCATTACATTTTCATATGATAAACGTACCATGCTTTCAAATTTACCATCATCGATCAAAGAGAAAATGTGAAAAGATTCTTACGTTCGAAGTGTTTTTCTCGATTTTCTACGAGTAGTTTAAAAAAGTCGATTCTGAGAAGATGGATTTCTTCAGCGCATACAAATGATGATAATATGTATATACAAGAAACATTCCACATACAAGAAACGGGCTAAAAATTAATAGTAGCATAATATTAGGTTGCTCAGAAAAAGAATTATTACCTTCAGCTAATTGTTTTCGTCACCAATTTTCATGATTTATATAGCTCTCGTTTCGTCGATTATTCTTCTGTAATATCTTTCTAATATGAAGCTTAACTAAAGTGAACTGCCAACCAACCAATCAACCAACCCATCAACTGGATTCCTGATCCCTTTCCAAGGCAACACTCTACCTTGTTCGGTTGGTTACCAACGTGCAGTTTCGGTTGCCGTTTGTGGCAACCTCTTTTTGAAGGAATTAGCAATTTCGTGGCGGTCTCTGTTAATTGCTGTTTTTGTTTTGAGTATTATGGAAATGGAAATTCATAACATTCTTTGCTTTTCCTACTACCACTATCATTACCAACGTTGTTGCTGTTGTTGTCGTCGTTGTTGCTATTACTGTTGTTGGTAATTACAGTTATTACCATCCTCTTCATCATTGTAATTGTGTTGTTAGTGTAGTGATAATTTGCAATGTAATAACTTGCAACCGCCAGCCAGTATGCATGTGACTGCATAGCATGCGGTTTTTAGCAAAGTGCTCCGTACCAGAACCATACTGCGGCTTTGAATTGCTAATGAAAAGCTCATTAAAATTAACTTCTTTGCCATTTCTTCGTAACTTTAAAGAGCTTTCAGATTTTCTATTTTGTCCGAGAATAATCTGGAGTTAAATATCGGAATCATATTCAGACTTCGTAAACAAACACCAAACTTTACTTACTTTACTTACTGTAGTGTAAGTCTGAGCTTTTGTCCTGGTAACAATCTAGGATCGGTTACTTTCCGGACATGTCCAGTAACTTCAAATTATCAACAATGACAATTACAACTTAATTATGAATTTTTTAACGATATGAAGTAATGGCTTGAACACAAGTAGTACCTACGAGTACAAATAGCGGCCTTTTTCAAAACAACCAAAAAAATTCGTTTTTTTTTTCCGATTACATAAATCACTTTTTTTTCATAACTAAACTGAGGTATACTCGTAAAAAACAAATTAAAGCCAAACGGAAATTACTTTAAACTACACACACACACACACACACACACACATGAGGCTAAATGGCCAGTGGGCACGTGGGCACGTGTACTATTCATGGATGTGTACGTATGTAGCATGTGTTTGTATGTATGCATGTTAGATGTAATTGCTGGTGCGTGTTTTTGAATGCCTGAGTGTGTGAGTAAGCGAACGCTTATTTTGCTACTGAAGTATTATTAAGGCTAGTAGTAGCAGTAGTCGTCGAAAAAATCGTAGCTTGAGGCTGAAGTAACCCTTAAACTTTAAAATTTCCGCGCAACCGCAAGCACAGCAAACTGATAATGGGTCTGCTCTGCTTATGGTAGGTTTTTCCTACGCCCCTCCTTCACCAACTTAACCCTCATTTACTAACCGTTTTTGGCAAGTGCTGCACATTTTAAGTTACCTCAAGGTAGGCACATTTTTAATTCTCCATACACATGTTTTACAGTCGCAACAGCCCAGCAAAAATATTGCTTCCCATTACTATGGGAATCGATTACGGAAGTATGCACATCCAAAGGTCTAATCTAACCTGATTAGTGGGCGCTGTAATACTTGTAATCGAAAAGGAACACTAATCAGCGAGACAACCACAAAATGGTTGCTTATTGACAACCACATCACATGCTTGTTTATCGTCACTTGCTCTAAGTTCTGACCTGCAACGATAGACAATATCAACAAGGGAGTCGCATATAATCCATGCAGAGCGCGTTAGAGTTATTATGTAATATTTATTTTCAAAATGACGTGATTTGTTTTTACAAGACGCCCATTAGAGCAAACAACTCCAAAATTTGGTTAAAAAATATGACGAAACTGCATCTCTGTTCATGATAAATCTGAAAGCTCGTTCGAATTAAAACATTGATTTCATTGATGTCTGTGTCTGTGTCTGATGTCGAATTGATGTCTGTAAACGCGTTTGTGGCGGTCATTTGGCAGATATCATCATTAACGCACTATTGGGCCTACGTATACGTAGGTACATACATACATATGTGGAAATATGTTTTTTATTTAAAAGACTTCCTAGTCTATTTTGCATAACCCTACATACTATCGTACCACTGTATTACCACTGTACTACCGATACCACTGTATTACCGGTAATGCGAACATGAACTAGTCACCTCCAAAGATGTACCTGATTTCGAATTGTGGATTTTTAAAACCAGTAAGGAATTGGTTGTATGGATTCTTATAATAGCCTCATTATTTTTCAGACTAGTCCACGTTTTTGCTGGGTGAAGGGCTGTCCGTGTGTTTGCTTATGGTGAGACGCTTGCGTATGAATTGTCTCCGAATTTATCTGTCCATTTCGCTGCACTTGCCTGGGTTATATCGTGTACCGCATAAATTTATTTAATCACCCGCCAAAAGCGACACACAGCAAAATTATTAAGTGCTCTGAGTTACTGTACTCTGGAGTGTACTCTCGTTCATTTACCTGAGACGAATTGTTTTATGGTATTTTCACACACACGTACACATATGTATATACATGTGGGAATTTCTGGGTGAGCATTTAATGTTTTGTGATTATAGCGCTGTAGCACCATTCTATTATTTTCGCAAACAAAAAGGACTTTGTGTGCCTTCAGTTTACAAAATCAAGGGCGTCTAAAATATTATCACAAAACACTTTTAATTTCTCTATAACTGTGAGCTTTTTAGTTTTATTTTAGTACATAAATCACTTCACTTCTAAAAGTTTGTTTTTTTTTTAAATCATCCATCCTGCTGTTCCTGTTCCATTTCTGAACTTGTTCCATGGACTGTTCCATTCTAAACAACTTAAACAAAGGAAAAAGGGGTACATAGATTCCCAAAATTTTAAAAAACCTATAATGTTAACCTATAACATTAATTTTTACAATTTTCATTAAACTTATGACTTTTTTATCAGATAAATTTGTCTGCACAAAGTCATAACCAAGTTCTTTGAACTTCTCCAAATCCTTTAATGCGATAATTTATTTAATGCTCAAACAGTTTCAGAATGAAACGCATACGTACGTTGTTGTCTGTGGCCTTGATGTTTTGGCAATTTTGGGGATGGTGGTGATATTGATAATGGTTTCCATTATTACAAAAATATACTCATGTGTTTGCTCATAGAACTCATAGTTTATAAAAAACCCCAAATCTGTTTTACACACTTTTTTAAATAGTTTGATTTAACGCAAGTTAGAAATTTGCAACGAAATTTGCAATGAAATTTGTATTTCTCTTTCTATATTTACACGATTTGGTTTGATATAACACGAACTCGGGTTAATTCTACGAAAAAAATGCTTGACAAATTAAATTTTTCGGGAATTATGTTTTCATGCGGTTAGATAAAAAGATTTTAGGTTTTGAACCAATCTTTATTTTTCCACAAATGTGCTACTGTGTCCTTACACATTTTTTGACACGGAACGAAATCTCTCAAAACTCAAAACTCTGCAGTCTTTTATTTCCTTCAATTGATTCCACCCTTCTCCATAACCTACTCCTTCGTCTGCATAATTAATTCCCGGAAATGTATTTTCCATTCCTAACCTTATACCACAAACCGCTTTCTTCCCACAAGCCCTCCCCTTCCTTTATTCAAAGGCCTTTAATTATGCCATAATTACCACAAGTCATCAGCTTTTTATACTCATGGTTATCGTAACTTTCCTTTGCTATATCATAATCATCGCATGCTAATAGTGTCTATAATCATCATCATCATCATTGCGTTTATAGCGTCTATTATCATATACGTTATCGATATGTTTGCGATTATTGTCATTATAATCATGGTAACCTCATCTCATCCTCAACCTTTTGCCAACTTTTATTAATAAACATCATCATTATCATCATAATTTTCATCACATTGTAATCATCATCATTACAATTATCATCGTCATCATTTCTGTTATCATCAATTAGCTTTCTATACTCTTGTTGTCTCTTCCACTAAATTACGCTTCAGCTCGATAGTGCTGAGGCGTATCTGACCGACATCGTCGGTGCAACTTTTTCCCAACTTTGTTTTTCTTTCTATTTTCACTTTAGATGGAAACGGCGTTGTTGATGTTTTTCTTGTTTTGTTAAATGGCAAGTTAATGATGCGATTGGGTTAAAAATGCATTTCTCGGAAGGGTTTTCATCGCAGCGAATGCATGCAGCTTTTTTCTTAGTAGTTATCCATTGTTGCTGCACCATCATTTGTAATTCCTTGTACACAAAGTGTATGAAAGTCCAACGTCATTTCGCCGTGATGATAATAATGCTGGCCTTTAGACGACGCATGATAATTTATCAAAGTCACGAAAATAGAAAAGTCACAAAAGTAAAGAAGAGAGAAAGGCACGAAACTGACTAAAGGAATGGAGAGGGGGGGAGGGGGGAAGATAGGGGAGGACATTACGAAAGAGTTTCGGGCTACAAAAGTCATTGCAGCTTATTGAAACTCAATTCGGGTAGCAGGTGGTTTTGTTGTTCTGTTGACGGCATGAAGTTAGTTGATGTATGAAGTGGTTAGAAAAAGAACGGGCATTTTTTAGTTTTAAAGTAAAGTGAATTTCAGATAAGAAGCTTTTTAAATTTTTCTTTTTAAGTTCATTCTACTGAAATAAGTTAATTTTAATCGTTAAAATTATGTGAGGCTGAATAAATATAATTAAAATTGTAAATTTCTTTGCGAAGTTCATTCTTCTGCGTTTGTAATTAAGCAAATTTATTTTCATAGGTTCATTTTTCAAAATTTAGATATATTTTTATAAACTGAAATTTTACAAAAGATTCGCAGAATTCATTTTGAAATTCATTCTTCTTAAGTTTTCTTTATTAAAGTACACACTTTTATATTAAAAACAAACAGAAAAAACTCATAATTTATTTTAAAGTTTATTATTCTTCATTAGATATGTCCACGTTCGTTTACAAATTTATTTTCAATCTCAATTAAAATAAAAAAAAATCACAGAATTCATTTCGAAATTCATTCTTTTATATTTATTGTTTAAATAACCTAAACATTTATTTCTTACAATCATTTTTCTAAATCTGAGTACAGATATTCTTTTTAACTGAATTAAAGAAAAAAGCAGAATTCATACCTAAATTCTTCTTCCTCATATACTCGTATGTTTTTCTCAATTCATTAATTCATTCTTTCCTGCCCTAGGTTATTTTTAAGGAAAACCACATTATTTTATATTGAAAACCACAAATATTAATTTGGTTTTTCTTAAAAATGAACTAGGGCAGGAAAGAATGAATTAATGAATTGAGAAAAACATACGAGTATATGAGGAAGAAGAATTTAGGTTATTCTGTAATAGAATTCACTTTTGAAGTTCATTCTTCTAAATTTATACAGGTTCATTTAAAAATTAATTTTTTTATAAGTTGAATTTTTTTAATTAGCACGTCAAAACACGCATGCACCTTCTTTCTGGAAAGTGTATCTTTTGGTCTTCTTAGTCGGCCATTTAAACCAGTTCACTTTAAGACACTACTAGTAACCTCAATTCAAGGATAAATAAGAAGCTGTAAAAGGGGAAGAAAAGGTTGGGGAAAAGAAAAAGAAGACAAAAAAAATTTTTGTCTTCGTTAAATATTCGCTGTTTTTGTTGTGAACCACATTTCATTCAAACCACTTTAAGCCACTTACATTGACCTCATATCATATCGATTGATATGAAAAGGAAAAAACCACAATTCATTCAAGCCACTTAAAGCGACTCATATTGATTTCAAATCAAAGATGAAGAAGACGAAAAAGAAAAAAATTGGGAAAGAAGACAAAAATAATCCAAGACAAAATAAAAACGGCTTCTCGGCTTATTTTAAGGCTGTATGTCATTAGAAACTACTCATACTCATACCTTTGATCAACACATACTTTGTTCTCCACTTCAAAAATTAAGAAAAAGAAAAAAGGAATTCATGCTCTAAAAGGTTAATATATAAATGAATATTAACTTGCTTTACTAATGTTTTCTTTGATAGTTTTTAGCCAATAAATTTTTTTGATTTTGTATTTATTTTAAATTTATTTGAGTAACATTGAGCTTCTTGTAACGATTCATAATAATTCATAGCAAACCAAAACCATTCATAAGTTCTGTTAAATAAATTATTTATTATTTATTATTTATTATTTATTATTTATTATTTATTATTTATTATTTATTATTTATTATTTATTATTTATTATTTATTATTTATTATTTATTATTTATTATTTATTATTTATTATTTATTATTTATTATTTATTATTTATTATTTATTATTTATTATTTATTATTTATTATTTATTATTTATTATTTATTATTTATTATTTATTATTTATTATTTATTATTTATTATTTATTATTTATTATTTATTATTTATTATTTATTATTTATTATTTATTATTTATTATTTATTATTTATTATTTATTATTTATTATTTATTATTTATTATTTATTATTTATTATTTATTATTTATTATTTATTATTTATTATTTATTATTTATTATTTATTATTTATTATTTATTATTTATTATTTATTATTTATTATTTATTATTTATTATTTATTATTTATTATTTATTATTTATTATTTATTATTTATTATTTATTATTTATTATTTATTATTTATTATTTATTATTTATTATTTATTATTTATTATTTATTATTTATTATTTATTATTTATTATTTATTATTTATTATTTATTATTTATTATTTATTATTTATTATTTATTATTTATTATTTATTATTTATTATTTATTATTTATTATTTATTATTTATTATTTATTATTTATTATTTATTATTTATTATTTATTATTTATTATTTATTATTTATTATTTATTATTTATTATTTATTATTTATTATTTATTATTTATTATTTATTATTTATTATTTATTATTTATTATTTATTATTTATTATTTATTATTTATTATTTATTATTTATTATTTATTATTTATTATTTATTATTTATTATTTATTATTTATTATTTATTATTTATTATTTATTATTTATTATTTATTATTTATTATTTATTATTTATTATTTATTATTTATTATTTATTATTTATTATTTATTATTTATTATTTATTATTTATTATTTATTATTTATTATTTATTATTTATTATTTATTATTTATTATTTATTATTTATTATTTATTATTTATTATTTATTATTTATTATTTATTATTTATTATTTATTATTTATTATTTATTATTTATTATTTATTATTTATTATTTATTATTTATTATTTATTATTTATTATTTATTATTTATTATTTATTATTTATTATTTATTATTTATTATTTATTATTTATTATTTATTATTTATTATTTATTATTTATTATTTATTATTTATTATTTATTATTTATTATTTATTATTTATTATTTATTATTTATTATTTATTATTTATTATTTATTATTTATTATTTATTATTTATTATTTATTATTTATTATTTATTATTTATTATTTATTATTTATTATTTATTATTTATTATTTATTATTTATTATTTATTATTTATTATTTATTATTTATTATTTATTATTTATTATTTATTATTTATTATTTATTATTTATTATTTATTATTTATTATTTATTATTTATTATTTATTATTTATTATTTATTATTTATTATTTATTATTTATTATTTATTATTTATTATTTATTATTTATTATTTATTATTTATTATTTATTATTTATTATTTATTATTTATTATTTATTATTTATTATTTATTATTTATTATTTATTATTTATTATTTATTATTTATTATTTATTATTTATTATTTATTATTTATTATTTATTATTTATTATTTATTATTTATTATTTATTATTTATTATTTATTATTTATTATTTATTATTTATTATTTATTATTTATTATTTATTATTTATTATTTATTATTTATTATTTATTATTTATTATTTATTATTTATTATTTATTATTTATTATTTATTATTTATTATTTATTATTTATTATTTATTATTTATTATTTATTATTTATTATTTATTATTTATTATTTATTATTTATTATTTATTATTTATTATTTATTATTTATTATTTATTATTTATTATTTATTATTTATTATTTATTATTTATTATTTATTATTTATTATTTATTATTTATTATTTATTATTTATTATTTATTATTTATTATTTATTATTTATTATTTATTATTTATTATTTATTATTTATTATTTATTATTTATTTATTTATAATTTTTTATTTGTTATTTATTATTTATTTATTTATAATTTTTTATTTATTATTTATTACTTATAATTTTTCATTATTACTTATTATTTACTCAGATTACATTTTTATTTTACTGGATGCAATTTTTTCTTTTTTGAACAAGAATTTCATTGAAGACACTTTGAGCCAGCCGGACTTTTATAATATTCTTAAATACTCCAAAGGGATTATTTTCTTTTCAAATTTTATTAATTATTGGATGCTACTGCATTCATGACTACACTCACTATCCCCTTTCCACCCTCTACTTATCTACCATGAATATTCTTTAAGCCTCTGTGAGCCCCTCTCAATGCTGTGCGTATTGTTTTTTTTTTTCTTTGGTACCTAACGTTAATTTAAGCCTCTTTGAGCCACTCATACCGATTTATAACCTTGTGATCTGCTTTCAAGCAAATCAACAATCAACAAATCACAATTCGACAAAAAATTTTGTCGAATTTTTTTATACGTTCTTTTTCCAGCAGCAGCTGGAAAAATATCGGTATTCGATTTAAAATTTCCACGAAATCAAAAGATTGCCATGGCTTTTTCGTTGAAAAATAAATTTTCCAATTAGAGCTAAAAATGTAAAATGATACGATACCAACCCGCAGGCAAAACAGACAACCACGACCAAACGACTTTAAAATAGTTGAAGCATGAAGTAATTAAATCGATTTTCGTAGCGAGAACATTTTTAAAAATAAGAAGACGGAAAAGCATTTTTCAGAAACCCAAAAATAGAATAACTTTCGAAATAATTTAAGTGATTAATTTAAGAATCAGCATTAGCTAATTTGTTTTGATTTCTAAAATGTTTTGATTTCTAAAATTTCAGTTCCTCCAAAAATCTTTTTTGAAGCGTGGCGTGGCCCTGCCATAAACACCAAAAATCTCTTAATCAAAAAGGAAAACACAAGTACAATCGCAGCTCTTAAGCTTTAACTCACTTAAAATATTATTAAAGAATTTCGTTTATTTTATCCTTCTGTTTCTTATTTATTTTGCAATCAGTCTTCATTATTTTCTCTTCGGGTTTCTCTATATTTTTCTACCAGCGCGCATTTCTTGGGACTGTAGCGCTTGCTTCAGTTACTTTGTGAGAGGGTGTGTACGCTTTTAACTACCCACGTTTCTCTTTTTTTTAAAGAGAAAAAACATATTCACCAAAAACCATCAAAATCATCGCCATGTTGTTGTTTTATGTAGCATTCTTCGCAATCACGCCAACAGCAAACTTGCAGCAGCAACAGCGGCATTACCATCGCAATTTCTGCATATTTCTAAAGAAATATTTTCTTAATATTTTTGTAATAACTATTTCCATTCATTTTCATTCATTCATTTCCATTCATTCATTCACTCTCTAAATGTTTTCTTTTCTGAATTTGTTCTTTTGGCGAAAGAAACATTTAAACTTTTTTAAATTACGTTTCTTCATTCAAATTCATTTTATGATTTTGAAATTCTGATGGTTGAAATTTGTTGAACTTGACCAGGACTTACTTATTTCACCAGTTTTTCTCCAGTTGCGTTCTTGACCTTCACAGAGGGAGGGGTAGACTACACCTTTCCGTTTTGTCGTTGTCTTCTCTTTATTCAATGGTTTATGCTCTGATGACCCTTTCAAACTACAATATTTTAAATGAAATATAAATAGTTTTTCTCGCAGTTGAAAATCTGTGTTATTTCTAGACTATAAGGTCGCACAGTCACGGAACGTTTCCCACTCATTCATACCTTACCTCATTTCAGAGAAAGATAACATACACTACTAACATTTTCCTAACCAGAGAGTCTTTTTCGCAAAAAAAAACAAAGCAATCGTAACGAATCTTAGACAAAACAAGTGTTATTAATTTTAAGAATAATGATTTCTGAAACCAGAGAGCCTTTTTTAGAAATCATACTCCTCGTATACTAAAATTGTTTCAAAATTGATTCAAACTTTATCAATTTAATTGTTTCAAAATTGATGATGAGGATCATGATGGAGGTATAAGAAACAGCCTCGTAATACTCATAGTAGTTACAAAAATGTAACTTTATTATACACTTTTCAACATATTAAGGAAAGGCTTGTAAACCATAGAAAGGCTTGTAAAACATGACAAATGTTGTAAAATACATTTTTCTTCAACAATTTTCGTTATGTCACTCGGAAGCTATGGTTATTATCATTACTTTGTTGTTACACGAGCTTAAACAGCGAAATTATCCGCATGTGGATGTCTATATTTACATTATAATCATGGAATTTATAGTCGTACTGAATAAATTTAGTACAAAATCTTTCTAAAGTAGAGAGACTGAAAATAAATATAGCAAATAAAGAGCAATAATTCTCAAATGCTAGCATTTTGTAAATGATGAAAAGTTATATCATTCTTAAAAAATTTGTATATCACTTTATAAAAATCTGTTATGAAAACTCTTTTAGTTTTCACTATATGTCATTTTATATCATTTGATAGCATTTCACATTATATATTTATTTCACATAATATATTCACATTATCCATATAGGTTTTGGGTCCTTCCTCTCACTATTATTAAACCAATTTATGCTTTTTTAATAAATATAGAGTTCGTCAGGAGAAATTTGTACACGCGGTCGTGTCATAACTATTCAAACTTCTCGCTTTTTTAGTGTTTATTTAGTTTATTTAGTGTTTATGACTATTCTTTATTGATAGATTTTTTGATGATTTTACGGTTTACGTTAAAGTTTATGGTCTTTTTGCACACATTTCTTCATAAATTCCAAATTTCCAAAGAGTATATAATTATAGTTACTCTTATAAGTATATAATATTAATTATATTCTTGTTCTTTGACTAATTTTGTCATAATTTGAGGTATTATAAAATTTTATATATAACAATAAGAATAATGCCTTTTAAATTTGCAAATGTACCTCCTTTAGCTTAATTTGTTTATTCAATGTTTCTCTCTTTTCTTCCTAATAAATATTTATTGAAATTCTTCACATTCTCTAAATTTTTCACCAAAAATATTTCTTCTGTTTCAACATAGTAAAAAAAAAGCTTAAGATACTTTTCTTGAATTGCATAAGAAAAATATTACAATCAATTTGCAAGCAGTTAACCGTTTACGTTTTTATTAAACATCTACATACGTTCGTCATTTATAGCCTCAAAAGCCTCCTTTTCCCAACCTCCCCAGCCCCTATTTGTTATTTTATTTACCACTGTTACCAAAAATTGACAAGGAATAACATTTACAAAAAAATTATTAAAAAGCTATTGTATAAAGACATAAACTCCAAAAACCTACACAACCCTTCAAGGCTTCGGTTTACTTTCATATGTCCACGGATACGTTAACATGGATATATGTACATATGTAATACATGTGTATGTATGTATATTCATTTGTATATATATCGTATCATACGTGTGCAAATAAATCGCTTTTTGTCTTTATTCCACGTATGTATACTGTGACTGGTTTCAACCCGTGACAAATAAGACTGCGATACAACCATGACTCAAACGTTAAAGATAAGAGTATATATTCGTACCTCAATATATCGCGCAATTTGTGCTTCTGAGCTTGGTAGCAACAAAACCCTGCTGCTGAGCACATAATGTTGAACTTCTTTTATATACACGTAGCTTCTCGTAAAAGAATATAAACTTTTCGGTACACACAATTTTTACATACGACTACTACAACGTGCAAAAAAAATGCAAAAACAGAAACTTAATTAAATTAATTCCACGCTGGCAGTTGACTTTACTAATTAAATTAAAACTGGAATTTTTCTTGTTTTTTAGGATATTTAAAACAAAACTCTTCAAAGGAATAAAAAGGTAGGACTGAGAGAAAAGAAGGACAGGGAGAGAGAATGAGGGACATAAAAATATTAAATAATTAAAATTGAAATTTGAAATTATTCTTGGTTTTTCGGATATTTGAAACAAAAGTCTTCAAAGGAATAAAATGATAGGGTAGAGTGAAAAGAAGGACAGAGAGAGAGAGAGAGAGTGAGAGACATCAAAATGTTATATAATCAAAATAACCCGTTCGAATATACGTTTTTCTCAACTCTTGTTTATCTACCATGAGTTTATTTTGTTCAACATCGTTGGTTGTATAAAAAATAATTGCATTACAGCTGAAAGAAGCAATGTAAATTTTTTATATACGAGTACCTACATAACAAATTTTGTTCTCCGGTACTGTTCAAAAAAGTGTTGAGAAAAAACATATCTTTTCTAATAAAATCTAATTAAAAGTTACTCATACGATAAGCTGTACCGGAGCTAAATTCACTGAAAAACGGGTTCTCTGAAGTTTAATCTACTTCAAAGTTTACATTTCGAAAAGTCCGCCTGTATTATTGCTATAATCTTTACCTTTTACGAATATATTCTATAAAATTATTTTTAAAGGATTTAAATCAATCTAAATCAACGGATTTAAATCAATCTATCTCATTAGCACCGAGTGAAAAAAATTGCACAATGCTCATCAAATAAATCATACCTATTTTCTTTATGTACCTACAATAAACATACATCATGACACCATTACCAATAATAAGCGCAACAAATCAGCTAAATAAACCACATCGTCTTTATGACATTTTTTATAGCATCAGCGTACAGGAAATGTCAAGAGATTTGAGGGCAGAATGCATTTAACCAATGAAACAAATTGATAGATATATTAGTGTATGTGTTTGTGTGTGTGTATATATATATATGTGTGTGTGTGTGTTTGTGTGTGTGTGTGTGTTTGTGTGTGTGTGTGTGTGTGTGTGTGTGTGTGTGTGTGTGTGTGTGTGTGTGCGTGTGTGTGTGTGTGTGTGTGTGTGTGTGTGTGTGTGTGTGTGTGTGTGTGTGTGTGTGTGTGTGTGTGTGTGTGTGTGTGTGTGTGTGTGTGTTTGTAACTTTAGGAATGACGACACGCCAAACATAGAGTCCTCTGTCTAGAGTAGACTGCGTTCAACTGTTTTAAATCTTTCTATTAAACGACTGAAGGCAGACACAGACTACAATACACACGCTACACACACTAACAACAACGATAAACAATCGACACATATTCGTAATGGTGTCTGATAATACTGAATAACTAATCTTTTCTTTTCAAATAATGTATGATTAAATGAAAAAGTTATTATAGTAATAACACGAAATAATGTTGTATTTCAATATCTGTGATGTGAAGCTATTTATTTTATGATAATCAACATGTAGGTTTTGTATTACGAATGACACAATCTACGATATCAATATTAGGAAGATGAGTAAGAACTTATTTTACAAATAAATAAGATTTAATTCTCTTCTAGCGATAATAAATTCTTTTCTCGTAAACACATTTTTATTATTTTGCTTTTGAAAACCTTTACTTGTAGCGCAATAAACCCTTTTTAATAATGAACGCTTTAAAAGCAAATAGAGTTAAAAAATAAAATATCTTCTTTAAAGTTATGTAAATATAACAGCTTTCTTTGAAGAAGAGTAGAGAAAAATATACTAGCCTCTTTAGTGCCAAATTATTGATAATAGTTGGTTTAAAGAAAACTTACCCTTTTATTTTTGGTTTAACATCGTGTAATTTATATTCTTTTAGGCGAATTTCGGGTTTCCGCCAAATAGTTTTTCAATATTAACTATTTGGCGGAAACCCGAAATTTTTTTTTAACCCGAAAACCCTTTTTTAATTGTATAATTTTTTTCGACTTCTTTTACATATTTCATTGTAGAACCCTCACCCTTATACGATAACAACCACTATCACGAGGAATGTCTCAGATGCAATTCGTGTGGCTTGAATTTAACCGGTCCAAATCAAAAACGTGCCAGACGGTTCAAAGTACGTATGTATAATATGAAATTCATCCATATCTATCAAGTTCAAAGAAATATCATATTTACTAAAGCCATAATAGTAAGGACGATAACAATATAGTGACTACAAGTTTAAAGAACAACATTTCTACGTCACGAACACATTACTACAGCTTAAAATGGATTCCACTTACGAGTATTTGGTGAATTCGCAAAAGATTGCCCAAGCTTTTTTGCGCAACTTTATCACGGATAAAACTTTGAAAAACTTGTACAATCTTTTACAGAATTTGTACAGAATTGATAAGTTTGCCGTTCATATACAATATAACTAATACGTATGAGTAACTCATAAACTTATCAATTCTATGAAATAAAAGCTAGAGAGAAGTGGCAAACTGTACTACTATGTACAATGTTAACTAATTCTTAATGACCAAAAAACTTTTATCCATTAGTTAGTGTTTTTATAAATAATAAAGAAGTATGTTTAAAATTTAAGTATAAATAGTAGGAGGTTTTGTAATTTTATTTAGTATAATTTTAACTCATATACCTTTACTATGATTCTAACTCATACACTTTTAGAATGATTCTAACTCATACACTTTTAGTGTAAATCTAATTGAGACACTTTTGGTATGATTCTAACTAATACACTTTTAGTATGATTGCAACTCATACACTTTTAGTATGTTTCTAACTCATACATTTTTAGTATGATTCTAACTAACTCACTCTAATGCAAAGCTTTTTGATATGGAATAGATAACCTTTTACCGCCTTTGACCACCATTGTAATACTTTATTGGTATCTAAAAAGATTGTTTCAGAAGGGCATTGCTTATGTAATAAGCCGTAATAATGATGTCATAGTATTCATTCATAGTAAACATAATTAATAAGTCACTATACAACCTAATCTTTAAACTCAAACTTATACTTGCGGTGCCACAAATGAAACAAACATTTAAATTCTACCTTAATAATAATAAAAAATTAAGGCCATTTTTAAAAAATTTATAAAAAATATACAATATTTTTCTATTTAAAGTTCGAACACGTAAAAAACATACTTTTTCTGATAAAATTTAATGTAAGCTTATTAATACGCTACGCTGTATCAGAACTATAATAATTTAGATAATCTAAAGTTTTAGTTTAGTTTAATCTAAAGTTTTGTTTTCTAAAAGTCCATTTGTATTGCCACAGTCATTACCACAGTATTGTGTACAGTCATACACGCTCCTAGAAAAAAATTTACTTTGAACAGATCAAAATTTCCTTGTTCCGATAATAAGTTTATATAGAAAAATGCTACGGAGATTTATTATAATTTGACAATGTCATGTACATACATACAACCATACATGTTCACGCACACACACACGCACACACCGAGAGCTCATTGTATACGTATCTGCGTTAAATAATTTGCCAACTTTTTCTTTGAACAAATTATGCTTGCGTATCAAATACACGTACGAATAATCTGTAACCACAAAACCATGTTATACACATATTTCAATACCCACCAAGCGCACACACCCATACAGGGTTCATGTGTACATAAAGTCTCGTTCCAATCCGGTCTGGATGGCAAAGGTTGCACCCAGATACTCTTCAATTGTTTTCTTGTCGGTGTTCAACGTTCGTGTTCGTAAATGTAAATTTTTTGCCTCAAATTATTCCCACTTTGTGCGGTGGAGACAACCTTATTTTCATGCCATCACGCCCTCTTGGAGTCCTGCTGCTTCTCGTTCTTCTCTCGTTCCATTTCCTGCCTTCCATGCCTCAATCATCTCAATTCCGCATGAATTCCAGTACAAATAAAATTATCTTTCGAGTTTCCGAGCAAACACATTTCTGAGTAATTCAATGATTTAAGCACCGAGCTCACCAAAATCATTTTACCACATGTATGTTTCCGAGGGATGAATGCGTATAATGATATTGCAAGAAAGTAGTAAGAGTCAGGGTGGATATGGAAGGGGCGGAAGAAATATGGAACTGAGACTGGTCCAGCTCATACCGATGTATGCGAGTTTCGATGTCTATAGATTACAAGATACAAAACAACACTAAAATACAGATAGAGATACACAATTTAAAACTGCCGCCTTTCAGCTTAGAATTTCTTTAAAATTCACTATGCAAGGAAATTACTGAGATGAATTTTACGCTCTTATCGAAATTTAATTTCAAACTGAGCCTTAAATTTTATTCTCTACTCAAAATCAGCCGTGGTCTAAAATTAAAACATCTCACTCAAATCATAATACGTGCTCAATCTTAAACTCAGAAACAAATTGAATTCTCAATTCAAATTCAACTCAAAATCAGATGCAAACTCAAATACGAAATTCAACTGCAGCTCTAAGTCAAATTTAATTTTAAATCTAAAATCAATTATGAATTTGAGTCAAAATTTCAAGTTAACATCAAACTTATTTTCCATCCTTAACTCATTGTCGACTAAATTAAATTAAGTTCCATTATTTAATCTTACTCTTTAGTTAAACTTAAATTCCTACTTAAACATAAAGTTCGCTTTAAGCTCAAACCTACTCTGGGGCTCATAGAAACACTCGCATAATAATTTAAAATTAAAATTCAACTTTGACTCAATTTAAAAACTCTACTAAAATGCAAAGTTTAGCTGAAAACTCAAACTATGTATGAAGCACTCCAACACAAAACTGAGTTGAGTCTCAAATAGAAACTCAAAATTTAAAATCAAAAACGGATACGATATATTGTACAAATGTAAAACTTAAATAGTTGAAGGCAAAAAAAATCACACTTTTACAAATTAAATTCAAACTCAGAGGTCTTAGACTCTGAGTAAATTAGTAAATGAATAAATCTAAAAATTAGACTCTTAAAGTCTAATTCAAGACATAAAATATTAACATACTTAAACATAACATATCAACATAAAATATTTAACATAAAGTATAACTCTCTGTCCACTCTTAATCTGAAACTTTAAATAAAACTGAAATTTCAAAATATTCTCACTGCTTTTCACATACTATCACTCAAAATCAATTACAATGACTCATACTAAAATAACGCGACTTATTACTCGAGTAAATTTAATATTGATTCTTGAAATCTATACGTAAGCTTTCTCTTTGAATTTTATTATTCTCTTGTTTTTTCTTTTGCTCTGTACATACTTTAATGGTGCTATTAAAATTTAACCCCCTCTCCGTGTCTGTCTATCCTTACGCTAGAATCACATACTGTGCGACCTGCACTTCGCAGACGTTGCCCTCATGGAGTGCTCCGATTTCATGCAACAGCTGAGAAGCTTCAAGCCGCAGTCGCTGGGTTGCGCCGTTGCCAGACGCAAAAGTTCAACCACATTAATTTTTCCATTGCCGCCACAGGCATGTTCAGGTATGTACATGCATTGCACAATATATCTTCATTCTCTTTACCTCTCAACACCTCCCACAATAAACTGAACTAAAGCATAATAAAAAGCGAAAAGATTAGGGCATGTTTACACCACACCACACCATGCCATTTCATTAAATTGATTGATGAATGTGTATGCGTGTATGTGTGTGTGTGTGTGTGTGTGTGTGTGTATCTGCATCAACGTCTCAAGATATCTATGTACATACATATATCACATTATACTTGTACATATGTATATAAGTATACAGACAAATTTTATTTCTTCACGTACTTTCGAGCAAAATTTTCGTTGTTTTATTTGTTGACATTCCTTTTCTCTTTATTCTTGTTCATTTCATTTCATTCTATGATTTTCAATGACTGTTAAATTGTTTTACCTGAAGCTATAAGAAATTCCATTAAAGTTTGTCAATAAAATCGACAATAAAGGTATGTTACCTACGTGCATACCAAAATCTTATATCAAATCGAAATTTTTCTTATTAAATTAATGCTTCTAAAAACTGTTATATTTTATTGTTCAATAAAATAAAGGCAGTCAATGGCTTCTTCCACAGACACAAACTTGTTTTGGCTTAGAAATATCAAATCTGATACTGGCCTTAAAGCGACATTGTGATCTGCAAAAGCTTTTAAAGCCCATTTTAGGCTTTTAATTTTTAACTTTTGAAAATTAGTTTAATTCAAACCCATTTAAATTTTTTTTCGAAAATTAAATAAAGTAAAAAAAAATTAAATATTTAATTAAATTTAACAATTTCAATTTCATCTTCATATAAAAATTGGGATTTTTTTCATTTGGGCGTTATTTTAGAGAGCCGATCTCCTCCAAACTTGCGCTCAACCTGTTTGAACTAATTCGAAACTTAAGTTCGTTTCTTTATATTTATGTAAGTTCGTAAAATATCAAATACTCTGCGAGTGTGTTATTGTGCGTAAATACATGAGCTTTTCAATATTCTAAAAGTATGCAATAAAATTGAGCAAGAGAGTGTTAAAATAAGAGGGCTCAGAAACTTTATCATCATGCCGCAAACGTCTGCAGTTTATCAAAAATACATACAATTTATATTACGGGTAGAAAGGGGTAGAGCATAATATGATACAATATCAGTAAAATTCTACAATAATATTGTGCAATACAAAATAGAATTTCTTAGCTTACTGATAGAAGACAAAGTAAACCGACAGAAAAACCATTAAACAGAGTGTTGGTATGTGCAATAAGATTGCGCAATATTTACTAATTTAAATAACTGTTTCTTTAGTTTTATATAACAGTGTATATTTATATATAAATATATTTATTATATTTATTTATATATAAATATAACTGTTTCTTATTTTCATCATTTATATTAATTTTGTTTACGGTGCTGTTATTGTTGTTTGGTCTTGTGCTCAACGTGCTGGTAATTATGTTCACTGCCTAAATTAACACACACGCATACGCATCCGTACCTACGGATATAAGCCACCCCACGGAACAGTACTTTAATACTTCTGCTAATCGTAATCCCAGCTGGGTCAGCTAAAGCAACATTATCAACGAAAACAACGACGAGTCTTGGAATACTTGGTATCACACTTTAACGAGTTTAAAACCCCAACAGCTTGTTGCTTTCTACTCGGTTGAGCTCACTGACTCACTGGCGGCTAATAAAAAGTTATTCCTATCATTTGCCGGCACCAACGCACCCCTTCGCAGCCGCCTGCGCCCCTGCCGGCCATTGCAACGATACTGCTCATCCTTATCCATTCCATTCAGTCACAATCTCTTCTGTCTGTCGTATGTCCTTTCCTTCTGTTCCATTGGTCGTTGTGAATTTGCTCGGGTTGCCACGCGCTTGAACCGGCTTCGCAGCAAGCACTTAAGCCTAGTTGACTTTTGTTGCTTTCGCTTGGATGGTTCTTGTGTCAGTTTACGTAACGTATGTATGTAAATTCAAACGAAGCGCGATGTAACTTTACAATAAAAATAGCGATGCAAAAAAGGCAACAGCAACAATTTATTGCAATAACAATAATGACAACGAAGCAGTAACAAAAGGAAAAAATAACAATAACAACGCCAGTATTGGTTATTGGTTGCGTCCGTAGTGACGCAAGAGCCCTTTGACGTAGTCTGTTGTTAAATAGACTGAAAGGAAAATGTCCTCTTTTTTTTGGTTGACAGACCGGGAAAAAATTCGTTGCATCAACAGATTTTCAGTCAACTACAAGTATTATTTAATAGATTTCGATTTTAGGATAATAACAAGGTTTTATGATACGAGAAGAGCTAAAAGAGCTTCCACGCTCTAGCTATACCTTCTAGCTCTAGAATAAAAGCTGGTCACCAATAGTAACTTCTTCCGTTAAACATACAAGACTATTTATTTATTCGAAAACCTCCTTGTTTTTTACTTTAGCAATCATGACTTTGCTTTTTCTAAACGGTTTTCCATAATTGTTTTTAAAAACTTAAATTCAATATTCGAGATTTTTAAACTCAGGAAAATGCGTAGAAAAATTTGGAGTTATAAGCCTTAATTTGAGAATACAGGGACTAATTTAAATACTTACAAAAGAAAAGTTATAATAAAAATGTTTTGCTAGGGGGTAAATTCTTTTTTATTTTCTCGACTGATTCTAAAGATTTGTTATAATGTTTAAGATTCTCCAGGATAAATTTTACTTTAAGACCTATTTCCAGTAATCTTCACAAAGTAATCAATCAATCATTTAATATATAGACTTAATGTTCCAACATTGAAATAATAATAGCTTTTCAGGCGAAATATTTTGCTCAACTTTTAACAATCCTTCCGTTTACGCAGAGTCTCTAATGAAGTAAATTACCAATTTACATACTTTCCAAGAGAAAGTAGCTCACTTTAAAATAAAAAGGAACTGAAACGCACCGAAAGAAAGGGAGCAGCATGGAATGAGGATAGAGAAACGAAAGTGCAAGTTGAAAATTGGTTCGACCAAGATGACATCATAAAATCAAATAACATATTCTCCGCTTCGGTCTCCATGAGAATGTAAACAATGTTGAAGGACAATAAACGACAAAGTCATGGTTAACGAAAGAGGACACTCTGCCAAAAATTTTCCCTTTTATGCTACTGTCTGGAGCACTTGAAATCAGCAAACATACGAAATTAACAAAAAGAAAATTTTACAAGTAAGAGCGTTATCTTCGGCCTGGCCGAAGCTCATATACCCTACACCCGCATCTGTCGAGGTGATAAAAAGTGGGCGGGTGACACCTACTTTTTTTTAATTTACAGTGAGCAAATTTTTATCTATTAACTCGTCTACAACACCGTTTTTCCTACCAAACATCTCATTATATGGTATACTATATAAGTGGGCGTGTCACGCCCATTTTTCAGAATATATTTTAGTCTAAGAAGGTGGACTCGGGGAAAAAATTTTAGCTTTATATTCGCTCTACAAGCTGAGAAATTGAGCTATAAGCATGGGAAAATTCACATTTGCTATTAAAAGTAGGCGTGGCACTAATCCGATTTTCCTCATTTTCAATACCAAACAGCCTATGATGACAAAGTATATTCGTGCCAAATTTCATGGCGATAGCTTTATTCGTTCTCCCGTAATCGTGATTTCTACAGACAGACAGACAGACAGACAGACAGACAGACAGACAGACAGACAGACAGACAGACAGACAGACGGACGGACATGGCTAAATCGAATCAGGAGGTGATTCTGAGCCAGAATATATATACTTTTCTATACCTGCCACGCCTCCTTTAATGCGTTACAAACGGAAGAACAAAGTGAATATACCCTCATCCCTTCGGGTGTAGGGTATAAAAATAGAAGAACAAGGAAAAAATATCGTAAAAAAATAAACGCTAGACGTAAAGAAGCACTTTCGATAGAGATGAAATTTGCCGAAAATCTATTGAGAAGTGGGATGTTCTCAAGGTAGTGATTGTGGGGGAAAGAGATAGTGGGAGGAGGCGAAGAACAGAAAAAGAATAAGAACTTGTTGATAATAGAGAAAATGTTCTTTTAGAGAATGTATAAATTTCTCAAGTTGAACAAACACTTCAGCTTATTTTGAAGCACTTAAAAACTCCAACAAAGTTGAAAGAGAAAATTTTGTAGGAGGATCGAAAATGCAATGTTGTCAATGGATATTTATTTTAAGCCAAAATAAATTTAGACGAGGAAATACTTGCAAACACTTCCATGCAAACATACATACGTACGAGTACAGTGACCTGCGTAAATGGGATTAATAAAATCCAAGAAGGTTCACACTCTGACATTAATCGTATTATAATAACATACGATAATTATTGACGAATAAAATATATTATAAAGACCATATAGACCAGTTTATGTTGAAAGTGGTGTAAGTCTACTTCATGGAAATATCTAAGTAATGAAGAGAAAATTGAATCAATTTCAATAAAATTTAATGGAAAATAAATCTGAGTAATAAAGAGACTAATCTTTATTTATTTTTTATTCTTTAAAGCCAAAATATTAAACTAAATAACCCTTTTTTAATACATAAAAATTATAAATAATTAAAGAAAAATACCGAAGTTTCACAGTTAATTATTTTATTTAACGATTTTTACCATTTGTGTAATACTGGAAAGCCCTACCCTTTGGCTTCCCTCACCCTTTATGAAAATCGATAAATATTGTATACTATATTAATACTATACTTGTATTGAAAAGAATTTCACTTAAAATAATACTTAATTTGATTAAGATTTTTTCTGTGAAGGCAAAATTTTGTTCGCTTTCGATTCCTCTACTGATGAAGTGTTATACTAAAACGAATATACTCGTAGTATTAATAAATACTATCAATACAAATTTTTTGGTAAAGCATTGCGTGGAGAAAGAGAGAGAGAGAGAGAGAGTAAAGGTCGGTCCTCTGAATTTTGTTTCATGAATATTTGATGCAAATATTTGTAAAACTAGAAAATAATTCCATTCAAGTATATTCTATGAATATACGGTACCGCACACACTACTAACTGTTCTTGTACTTCGTCCGGTATTTGATAGGAAAACTTCTTCTTAGAAAGGGCTCTATAAACTTATTTACGAAAAGGAATTTTGACGAAGGAATTCAGCTGTCGATGACACTGTGAAAATGCCAGAGAGACACCACAGAGAGATGCCAAACAGAGACACCTAAACAAAAAAGTTCAAGCGGATATACTATATACATATACATAAATATATGTATATGTATATTTATTGTATATCTACCACAATTTTAAGATTCACACAGTTTTAAGAATGTGGTATAGTATGAAGCGGCCTGTTGATACTCGTAGCCCTCGGTGACTCTCCCTCTGTGGTATTTGAATTGTCCATCCTTTCATTTATTCATGTCGGCTCTGTCGGCTTGTCTCTCATTCTGCTTGTCTGTGGACCCGCCCTTTCATTTTTAATGTCTTCCTAGGCGCCTACAGAATTTCTTTTTCTTCATCCCATTCGCCCCCTCCTTCCGTCCCCCCTTTACTTTTCCATTATTCAAGCCGCACATAATCGACATTCTTCTGTACTTCACTTAATTCAAGCACCGGCACGCATTCGCTGCTACTGTTTTGGATGATAATGATGATGATGTTTTTGTATTTTACTATGTATTATACTCTTTTCACAAGCCCGTACGCCATCGTCAGTCATGAATAACTGAATGAATAAATGAATGAATACATACTTTGAATGCTTTGTCTGTCTGTTTGTATGTATGTTTGTTTCACGCTATTGTTGTTGTTGTGTTACTGCCTATTGCTCTTTTAATGCTCCTTGGCTTCACTACAATTCAATTCAGCTAAACTGTGTACAATTTACAACAACTCAACTGAGTTCTCTGTCCATTTCCATTCAGTCCTACCTCCAATCGATATAGACTCATACGATTCATTTCGGTTCAACTTCAAGGTCTAAGTCTATTCTTTTAGTTTTCACTCCAACATTATTCGTATAAATTTAGTTTAATTTAATTCAATTCAGTTCAGTACAACTCATTTTGGAACAGATTTTGGAACAGTACGATTCAAGTTGAGGTTTTGTCGAATCGATTCAGTTGTTTTCTGTTCAACTCCAATCGGAACAGTTAATTTTGGTTCAGTTCAATTTAGTCCACGTCCATTCGATAGTTTGGTTCAATCTAAGTTGATTCAGATCAGTTCAATTTTATTAAATTCAGTTCAATACAGTACAATTCAGTTCAACTTAGTTCAATTTAGCTAACCTCTGTTCAGTTTATTTCAGATCAGTTCAGTTTAATTCAGTTCAGTTAGGTTTAAAAGTTCAGTTAAATTCAACTCCATTGGAAACAGTCCAGTTTAATTAAGTAAAACTGAGTTCAATCTACTTAAATTTAGATTAATTCAGTTCAATTCGGTTCACTTCAGTTTCATTAAGTTCAACTCCATTCGGAACAGTCCAGTTAAATTTAGAACAGTCCATTTTAATTGGGCTGAGTTCAGTTCGGTTTAGGTTGATTCAATTTTGTTCTACCCGTTCTCCATATTCCAATATCCGTTTATGTCTGTTTATTTCTTCTTCACGTCTATTCTTTTGTATTACCGTCGTTACGTGCTGCTATTCTTTAATGAGTTGTTGTTGTTGTAATGGTAGGGATGGTGGTTGTTGCTGTTATTGCTATACAATTGGAAACAATACTCACGTCTTTCTCTAAACGTCGAACAGTAAGCACGTGGTCTCTCCAAAAAAGCAAGAATGAGAAGAAAATTCATTGTGTGTGTGTGTGTTTTTCTGTCAATGAATGTATTCATCATCGTACTACTTTAACAATTGTTTCTCTACCGTTTGCCGTGTTCTATACAAAATAGTAAATATTGAAGCACTTCATTGCATTCTATCAATCAAACTAAAATCTCAACTCATTTCATTTGCGTACTATTTTAAGATCAAATCAATTCATTCATTTCAACAATGAAGTCGTTCTCATGAACGCATTTTAATCTACTTCGAGAACCGTATTTTGCAAAAACTCTTTGAAATAGTTTTGAATTCGCTGCCAAAATCCATCATTAATTTACGGAGAGAGCCTAAAATTTGCCTTTTTAACGAACTCGAACTTGCTCCGGTATTTCAACTTCGTATTTAGTATGCAGCAGTTACATCAATCTCTGCTAGAGAGATTAAGTCAAGTTACTGTTTTCCAAAAACTGGAAACGCATGATGAAATTAAATTCCGGAAATTCATATTCTGAATTGTATCTACTTTTTTGAACAATTTATGATCCACTCAATAGACATCGTGTTTTATTAAGTTTCGGAAATTTAATCTGACTTCATTATTACTGAATCTTTGGAATGTATTTCTCATTCCAACAATCTCTTCAATTTAAAATTTGGTATCCATTATAACCTCATCACAACCATTAGAATTATTAACGATTGACCACAAATACAAAACTGAAAAATACTTAAAAATACTAAATACAATTTTCCTTATAATAACACAGCGCTACACCGAAAACATACGAAAGCTTCCACTTACATCGTTCGATAGCTATAGACTAATGGATAAAGTTACTATTTACCTTGAATATACATTTCTTCCAATATTTTGTAAATCTCATTAAAACTTACGCTTTCGTGCTTTGAATTATGCCGGAGAATATGACAGTATTTCTTCTAAACAATTTTATTAACTTTCTTATTCATTGAAGCTAATATAAAAAACCTTAATAAATCTTAATTAAAACATTACCATCTAAGGCTATAGTTTTTTTTATACTATTTTCCTTTAAAATTTAGGTACCCAGTGCTATAAAAATCATGAAAATCGGTAAGGAAATGAATGAGTTAGTGGCGAAAATCTCATTTTGTGCTGCGTGTCATTACTTTGGTTATAGTTCGCGGGTACTTTGTAAGAAAATTTTATTTAAGGAACAGCTTGCGACGCTTTCATCTACTTTCTTTGGTTAACGACATGAAACAACCTTTAATCACTTTCAAAGATATCAACATGTTATAAAAAATAAAACTAATTATTTTAAACTGTCACACTCGTATTTTAATAATTTATAATTTCTTTATACGTAAAAAATGCATGTTCAAATATGTTTTATATATACATATTTCTATCTTTTCTTGTTGCTATCGTTTTATAATCAGTTTCTCTGGAAGCGATTTTTTAAAATTTACTATCATCAAATGATAGTGCATATGATAGTACCGATTTCTAGCGCAAATAACTATTAAAAATGTATTTTAAAATAACCCCTAAATCTTAAAAAAATAATAAATCATTCAAACAATAACAATAAAATCGAGGTGAAATACTATACACGTTTTTTACAATAAACACAAAACGTTGAAAGGATATTAAAAAATGCTGCTACTGTTGCTTCTGCTTTTACTACAACACAACGACGATGCTTGTACGTGACAAAATAATTCAAGTTAAAGCCAGCAGCAAGCCCGGCCGGTTGCTCTTGGCCACAATTGCGTTCAGTTATGCTAAATGCCCCTCCCTGACTCTTGCTCTTTCCACACCTTCTCGCCACAAAACCATTCTCTTCTCTATCGCCTCTGGCTAACTTTGGCTCAAACTTTTTATTGGTTTCAGTTTTTTAATCTCTGTTTCGACCAACAATTCGTTTAAATGCAGTATGCGCGAAAAATAAAATATAATTATAAAGATATAAAAAATGGTAAAAATAGGGGAAAATAACAATAACAACAAAAACATCAAAATTGAAAACAAGCGCCGAGTCAAAATCAGAAGAATAAAATAAAAGAATTATCTTATTAACGAGTATGAGCTGCTTATAGTCATTCACTGACGTAATTGACATAATTGTAAAATATGTCGTTGTTGCTTTTGTTGTTGCTGCTGTTGGGCTACCTGTTCTTGGGGGTCCTCTATAAAGAATATGATTCACAAAAAACACTAACACAGTCCTGTCTCTTTTTGATTTGTTACAAGTTTGTGACTTCCATTTTTAGTAAACTATGAAGTCCAGAAGTATCCAGAAGGTATTTCTGCCTTGTTTTCTTTATCGCCAATGAAAACGATTTTTTAAATTCAAAAATTACTTTTGGTCGCATTTTGCAATCTCGTGTCTCATCGTACTCTGGGTTGAAAAGTATTTTAATTAAAACCATAAAAACCTTGACGACCTGCAAGACCATTGAAAAAGTGTCTTCTAAATCGATGACAATGTTTCAGCAATCAATGCATCAGCAATGTCGATAAAAAAGTAGGTAAAAGAAAAGAAAAGAAAAGAAGAAGAAGAAGAAGAGGATTTAGGAACACGAAGAAAGAAATATATATTTTTCTCATATACTCGTATTAAAAAATATGGTAAATGCATATACGAGCAATTTCATGGTTATGTACAGCAACATGCTGTGATAAATTGTTTGTGGTCGATGTCTTCACTTCCCTTTTTACTTACCTCCCTCCCTCCCTTCCTCCCCCCCCTTCCTTCCAACAATCATTTGTCGTAGGAGCCCGTAGCTCTCTACTGTTACACTTTTTTAAGCTTTTTTCTTTGTTGAAAGTTTCCTTCACCATATTTTCCATTTTTTACACACGACCCAATAAAGAAGTAGACCAGCAAAACCGAACGATCGACTGTAGAGTGATGGTTGAGGACAGTTAATATTGAATGCGGACACACGGTCGCTCTACTCACGGTCGCTCATTGAACGTCAGGCAGTTATTAAATACTGATCGGTCTTCTGTTTGTTGAAAGAAATGTGCCTTTTCATTTACATTCTTCCTTGATAAAAAAATTGTTGTTGCATCCTCTTACACCCTCGCCTAAAAGCCATACAAACCATATCCATTTCAGCAAATATTTACTGTTTATATACTGGAATGAAAATTTTATGAAATATTGCTGATTTCTACATAATAGTCCTCAAGAACTCCGAAGACACTTTAAGTCAAAATGATGGATTATTTTCAAACAATCTATGACAATTAATGATATTTAATTTTTATTTTTTTACAATAAATACCCTCGAAAAATGTTTTAACCAAAAGCTTTAGGGTTGCCCAATGTCACATTAAATGCTTTAATATATGTTAAAACCCAAAACGACCTAAAGAATAAGTTGATAGCAGAGTTGGGCAAAATTTTTATTCGTTACATCCTCGTTAAAGTTACTTTAACTTCGTTACTTTTAACGAAGTACTCGTTACTCCAAAGTAACTAGTTACTTTGCTATCGTTAAAAGTTACTTTGAGTAACGATTTTTTGCTATCGTTAAAAGTTACTCTGAGTAACGAAGTAACGAAGAAGTAACGACGTTAATTGAAAGTAACGAAGAGTAACGAAGAGTAACGAAGAGTAACGAAGAGTAACGAAGAGTAACGAAGAGTAACGAAGAGTAACGAAGAAGTAACGACGTTAACTGAGAGTAACGACGTTACTTTCTCAGTTACTTTTTTTGCTCACGTTAATTTAACGGCGTTACTTTTCAGTTAAAGTTACTCAAGTAACGCCACGCAAAGTAACGCGTAACTTCTTTTCGAATTTAGTTACCTTTTGTAGTTTCACCCAAAGGAGTGAAAATGTGGGTGAAAAATTTTTTGTTTATACCAAAAAAATTTTATTGCGCCAATCGATAGGAAATATTATGAAACGGATTTTGGACATAGTGGGCGGTGGGTGGGGACCCCTAAAGTGGTCACACGGGGGTGTTTTGACCCAAAAATTTTTATTGCACAAATATATAGGAAAAATCATGAAACGGATTTTGGACATGGTGGGCAGTGGGTGGGGACCCCCAAAAGTGGTCACACGGGGGTGTTTTGACCCAAAAATTTTGTTGCACAAATCGATAGGAAATATCATGAAACGGATTTTGGACATGGTGGGCGGTTGGTGGGGACCCCCTAAAGTGGTCACACGGGGGTGTTTTGACCCAAAAATTTTTATTGCACAAATCGATAGGAAATATCATGAAACGGATTTTGGACATGGTGGGCGGTGGGTGGGGACCCCCTAAAGTGGTCACACGGGGGTGTTTTGACCCAAAAATTTTTATTGCACAAATCGATAGGAAATGTCACGAAACGGATTTTGGACTTGGTAGAAGGTGTACCGCCGAAGTGGTCACACGGGATAATTTCACCAGAAAAATTTTAGTGTTGAAATCCATAGAATATATTACAAAACAAATTTTACACATCTACGGATACATACATATGTGTATGTATGTGCATATACACATGTATGTATGTACATATACATACATGTGGGCGGTGGGCGGTGGGTGGGGACCCCCTAAAGTGGTCACACGGGGGTGTCTTGACCCAAAAATTTTTATTGCACAAATCGATAGGAAATATCATGAAACGGATTTTGGACTTGGTAGAAGGTGTACCGCCGAAGTGGTCACACGGGATAATTTCACCAGAAAAATTTTAGTGTTGAAATCCATAGAATATATTACAAAACAAATTTTACACATCTACGGATACATACATATGTGTATGTATGTGCATATACACATGTATGTATGTACATATACATACATGTATACGTATGTATCCGTACATGTGTAAAATTTGTTTTGTAATACATATATTCTATGGATTTCAACACTAAAATTTTTCTGGTGAAATTATCCCGTGTGACCACTTCGGCGGTACACCTTCTACAAAGTCCAAAATCCGTTTCATGATATTTCCTATCGATTTGTGCAATAAAAATTTTTGGGTCAAAACACCCCCGTGTGACCACTTTAGGGGGTCCCCACCCACCGCCCACCATGTCCAAGATCCGTTTCATGATATTTCCTATCGATTGGCACAATAAAATTTTTTTGCTATAAACAAAAAACTTTTCACCCACATTTTCACTCCTTTGGGTGAAACTACAGAAAGTAACTAAATTCGAAAAAAGTAACGCGTTACTTTGCGTGGCGTTACTTGAGTAACTCTAACTGAAAAGTAACGCCGTTAAATTAACGTGAGCAAAAGTAACTGAGAAAGTAACGTCGTTAGTCTCAGTTAACGTCGTTACTTCTTCGTTACTCTTCGTTACTTTCAGTTAACGTCGTTACTTCTTCGTTACTTCGTTACTCAGAGTAACTTTTAACGATAGCAAAGTAACGCGTTACTTTAACGCGAACAAAAGTAATGAAAGTAACTTCGTTACTTTCAGTTAACGTCGTTACTTCTTCGTTACTTCGTTACTCAAAGTAACTTTTAACGATAGCAAAGTAACTAGTTACTTTAGAGTAACGAGGACTTCGTTAAAAGTAACGAAGTTAAAGTAACTTTAACGATAACGATAACTAGTTACAGATTTAACTAGTTAATGCCCAACTCTGGTTGATAGATATTGAAAGATAGCGCTAAAAATTCTTATTTGCAACGAATTTTTGTTTTTAATTTGGCAGAAGACTTATAACAATATCAAAAGCCTCGAATGGATTTGTTTTCAAATATTTTGTACATCAAAGATAAAGTTAACTTTACGAGAAAAATACATACGTAAACTTGATTTATTAATTTTTATAATTGAACAATTTTCAACCCGAATTTGAAGTCCTTCCTTTCAACTTCCTTTTCAACTTTTTGTAATTGCTAAATTGTCTGTGGATAGTCTTCAGAAAAATCGAACATTTTCGTCCTGGTTGGTCCATTCGAAAATCTGTAAAATCAAAAACACCATCAACAAAAACAACAACTAAATCAACAAGATTTCTTCTGCTGTGCGTGTGAAAAAATTTAGGATACTTAAACTGCTCACTTATCAAGAGGTCATATTCTAGCCGACATACATATGTACACACGTACCTTCTTGCTATAAAACAAACGCCTCATCCCGTTTTATCTCATCACGTTTATACGAGTACGAGACGAGTACAACGACGATTAGAAACGGACACTTCAATAATTTTTGTCGATGACATAATTCAACATTTAAAATTTTGTGCACGTTCTCTCCTAGAATTTGTCAACAAGATTGTCAATTTTAATGACAATTTTTTCTTTATCAACAGCTCTGGGTGTTGTAGTTGTTTGTTTGCGGCGATGAGAGAGTGGGGGTCGTAAAAGTTGTTGTACTTTTTTTTATTTAGGAGAGCAAAATCGAAAGTATCGTCACAGTAATCGGTTGTAGAACAATGTTTGGTGCGAGCTTCACAAGGTACCGTGGTACAAAAGGACGTTTTCATCGATTTAAGTGTTAAGGAATATTAATTACAGAAATACAATATGTATATAAAAATATATAATAATTTGAATTGACTTTTGTCGATTGGAATTGCTCCCTATTGTGTAATTGTAACGAAAAAATTCGGATGCATACTTTCAGGCGATGGTATTTCAAAGACGATTTCGCTGCTTTTACTTTTCCTGAATGTACTTGAACTAATCCTCATAAACTAAAGTAGGTACTCTCAAACTACTTTGATTTAAAAAAATATAGTCCCTCAATTTTTTGTGAATTCATCAGGAACACATTTTCTACCTTCAACCAATGAACAATGCGTCCTTAAACCACTTAAAAACCACACCACTCTTGAGTAATATTTAAATTGAGCCTAAACTGAAAGGTTCTTTAAATACTCCTGTTTGATGAAAGGCTTTTAACAAACGTAACAAAAATTCTTCATACTAATTCAAAAATTAATTACTTTGCAAAGGGCAAACGAATAGAAATTAAAATTACCGTTCTTTTTTTTCTTCTTTCTTAACCTTGCAACCATCTCTTCCTCACCGCTGACCACAAAATTTGTCTCAATGGTCTCAAGGAAACCAACAATTAACCACGTTCTAGCTAATAAATTATAAAATGTTGTTAGCTGACGGCTTTATTGGCCAAAGAGAAAAAAAAATCTCTGAAAAGAACAGCATTAGGAATAAAAGAACTAAAAGAAAAACTAAAAAAAGAAAACCACTTTCTGCAAATAATAATTATATTCACAGTTAACTAAATATTTATTAGTTTTTATTCTTAACTAAATAAGTCTTTACCTTGAAAATTTTAAAATCTGCAAAATATGTGAGAAAGATGTTTGCTCTGTTAATAAGAAAGTCATTCGGTTGTTAAGTAACAGAGGACATGTTTTTGTTAACCGTAGGTACTGCGTACAACAAGATACATACATATAAATTACATATTATTATATAAAAGATAACTTAACTATAAAGAGAAATTAACTGTACGAAAAACTATAAGAAAAATTAGTTGTAAAAATATCTAAATATTAAAATAATAGAGAAATTAGAAATTGAATATCTAAATATTCAAAGAACGAAATGAAAGACTGACTGCAAAGCGTCTAAAAATAAACTAAATTAGAAGAAAATCTGCTTATTTGCTTCGGTAATAGTATTGTAGTTCTTCCGAATTTAGTAGAAAAGTAGAAAATTAGTATAGGCCGACATATAATAAATATTATTATACTGTTATTCTAAAAAACCTGTGCCTACAAGTCTAGTCAGAACTACTATAGCTACATTAAAAATATGTTTTCACACAAAAATATTTTACACAGGACCATGAAGAACTTAGATTATCCTTATGTATTATATTCCCAAGCAATTTCAATAGAAAAATATCATGTAAAAATAATAAAAATCTGTTAATTGAACGATAACTGTTATAAGTTCGATATATTAAAAGGCTATTCAAAGGAAATATTCTCTAAATTTTTTTGGCTCCGGGAAATAACGCCCAAATGAAATAAAGTCCACTGTGGGCTGAAAAGTCTTCTTCTATCCAGGGTACTTCTGCGTGACGGCCTTCGGACGGGGCAGGGATTAAAACCCTTAACCAATAAAAGCATCTTTTTTGCTGAAAAGTCTTCCTCTACCCAGGGTACTTCTGCATGCCGGCCTTCAGCCGGGGCAGAGATTAAAAGCCTCAATAAGTCCAACACTTACTCCATTGCACAAGTTATTTTGCAGCCAAAGTCTTTTTGCAAGAGCGGCATTCGACCGCGGGAAGGAATTACATCCAAAAAAGCTAACTGCAATTTCATTTCAGCATTTAAGTTCAATCGACGCCGTAATTTTGGGCGTTATTTCATTTTCAGAAATTTAAAAATTTGTACAAAAAAATGAAATAAAGTCCACAATAAGTTTTCAGTTTTTTTGAAAATGAAATAAAGCCCAAATTTCACGATTTCAAATCTTCATATAAAAAAAGTGGGCTTTATTTCATTTGGGCGATATTTCCCAGAGCCAATTTTTTTCTGTTAATAAACAATTTTTGTTAAAAATCTTAAATAAACAGAATATTCTTGGGAAATTATTATCTTTTTACGTTACTATAATGGACAAATTGACTTGTGGAATTCTAAAAGGGCATTTCGATTCAATTGCATCGAAACTAATTTCATTGCCGCTTGCTGTAAGTGGTTAACAACAAACCGTGTGTACGAAAGTGGTTGGTGTTACTTCTTACAGTGAGTGTGAATGAGACCAACATCATAAGAGAAGTCAATGTTAAAAAAGAGCTTTGTGTTAAAAATAAGTTACGTAAATGTGTTGACTGTAATTTGGAAAAATAATTCATCATTGAGCTTTGAAACTAGATTTCTATTCAATTTATTATTTTGACAGTTAATAAAATCATAATGGAAATTTACCGGTATCTCTTCCTGAAAAATATAAAAAACTTTAAATCGTACTTTATAAATTTTATGAACTTCAATTTCTTCTCTTCTCTCACTGCCGCTGCTAAAATATGTCTGGTAACCACGAGAAGTGTAATACTTTTTGACAGCTTGACAAACATCGTTACAGTCACCACGCAACTTTTTCCGTCCCTCTCTCTATGTCACTCTCTCACTCACTGAAGTATATATGGTTCTGCGAATATTCATTGAACAGGTTCTGCCACTTGTCGCTGTTAGTGACCGTCGTTGACATTTGATTGACTTTGGTTATGGCTCTTTTAAAACTTTCCAACAAGCTTTTTCTGCTTTTTTAAGACTCTGAAACTAGATTGAAACGTAATTTAATACATGATTCTTAATTTATACATATATACCGAAATTATGAAATAGTGGTATTGAAAAATGTTATATCGTACCTATTTCGCTATAAATTTAGTAATTTTTTTTTTAATTTAATTTAATTTCATTTCATTTCAGTAAAAACAAATTTGTAAAACTAGATTTATATATATTTTCGGATAGTGCTAGCCTTATTTAATCACGTTTACATTTAAATTTATTATCAAAGTGAAAATGTTTTCTTGTATTCAATCATTTCAACATATTCCCATAAAATTGCCATATTTGTTTTAATTTTGTATGGTTATTGCAAAATTTTTCATTGTATTTCATTCGGAACGTGTACCAATTGCTCATGGAACGCCTTGACCGTTTGAAAGAGAATTAAAAATAATAAGAACACAAACAGCAACAAAGGAAAGCAATTTCTAAAGCCAGAACAACAAAAAAATCAACCGTGTTTATCTAACGAATGTAAACGTAAAGATCGGAATCGTAAATCCTTTGAGTATCCATCGAGTACAAGAAGTGTTTAATGAAAATGTGTTGATAGTGTTTCTTTCTTCAGTGTGTAGCAAATTTGTGTTATCACTGTTTACGCCATACTCTAGCGACAGAGCGCCCTTTCGCCCCTTCACACATTTTTCTGCGATATTGCTGTGCAGTAAAGCGCTCAAGATAAAAGAATGAGATTAGAAATAAACAAAGAACAAGAGCAAAGAAAAAAATAATAAAGCAAAAGAAATTACCTAAAAAAATTAAATCCTTTGCTTTAATTGACTTAATAATGCCTTAAAATTAATGAGAAAAAATAAAGACCTCTGTCGCCGGGGGGCGTGAGAAGTTGGCGAGTGGTAGTAGGCGGGTGGTAGTGAGTCCTGGGCGATCCAATTGTAGAAAAACGTCTGAATGTCTGTATGTACGTGACGTTATCGGCGTTATCGTATTTGTATGCATGTACGATTTGTATGCATGTATGTATATATGTATGTATGTGGTTATTGATACTCAGCAGAAATTCTGATTACCGGGGATGTAATGTGGCAGCTATAAAAATGTGTGGAATCACTTCTTTATTAAACTCTGAAATTGAGAATTCTAACATGGGCGTGTCACTGCAGGTAACTAGTACTCTTTGACATAACAAAAGTATTGCAATGGTAAAGCCTCTCTAAAGAGCGACTAAGAAACTTTCTAGCTGTTACAGAGTGCAGAGAAAATCACACTGTCATGAAGAAAGAATTCTTATCTCACTCAGCCCCAGAAAATCACATAATACAAAAGAAAAATAATTATCAGAAGTCAGTAAAAGGGTAAAAGCTTTTATTTAACGCTTAAAAGCTGCATATTCATATACATACATATGTATATAATAAGGAAGGATGGTCGTTGGGAGGAAGGTATAGAGGGAAAAATTGTGAGTATAGAGGGAAAAACTTTTTAATACTTGAAAGTTGGTTTCTTTATTATTCCGATTACTTCCGTAATCAATTCCTATAAAAATTAAAAATAAAACTCCTGCTGGGGAGGAGAGTGTGTGTATATATGTGTGTCTATATACAAGTAATCGTATGCGTCTGCTTGCAAGCTTTGGTGCATGACAGCTCACAATTTTTTTAAAATTGATTTTTATTAAAATCTTGCCACTCTTGCGTTATCTCGATGATGTGAGAAAAAATTAGATGAGAAAAAAGAAAAGAGGGCAGAGATTTTAAATTAAAATATTTCGAATTTGACTAAGAATATCCTAAATGGCTACATTTTTATACAACTTTTCCTCTAAAAACGAATCCAAAAACAAATTAACTACAAAGCAAAATTAAATGCAAATGCATTATTTAATGCATTAAATTTAATGTATTAAATATTTTCTATCATAAAAAAATGTCTACAATATTCTTTAAAATAGTCACGTTGCACTGCATTGTTTGCCACAGCAGTCACAAAAATACAAAAGCAACGTCAAGACAACAATAATCACGAAAGCATTTCTACAGAAATAAAAATATAAAATGAAAAAAAATAAAAAAATTAAAACGTTAAAAATTAAAATTGAAATGGAAAAAAAAACACTCCTAATAAAATGCAAAAGCAAAACAAAGCAACAAAAAACGCTTTGCTATTTTTAAAAGAAGAGAGCTTGCTTGTTAGCCGAAAGTGTTGGCTTCAACCTCCCTTCCTTTTTGCTCCACACACACACACACACACACACACACACAAATTGTATTTTTGTTGTCTCTGTTGTCTCTGATTTCAGTAGTTCCTTGAAATTTATTTCATTTCAAAAAGCAAAAATTACTCTCCAATGTAATTTTTATATAAACTCTTTTCTTGGGTTGGTAACGAAATCCCGAAAGACAAAATCCCGAACGACAAAATCCCGAACGACAAAATCCCGAAATGACAAAATCCCGAAACGACAAAATCCCGAAATAACAAAATCCCGAAATTACAAAACTAGTTTTTCGGTATTCTCCAGCTTCTTGAACATTTTAAAACCACTAGCAAACTTCAATTTAGCCAATAAATTTATTTTAAAAAAACATTAAAAAAATTTTAGCAGAGCCCTCTCGGTAATATGAGGTTTTTCGCATACAGGTTTTTCCGCGTATTGGCAGCCTTCGGCTGCGGCGGGGATCAATACCCTCAATCAGCAGAGTCCTAACGGTCATGTGAAATTTTTTGCATACAGGCTTTTCCGCGTATTGACGGCCTTCGGCCGCGGCAGGGATCATAACCCTCAATCAGCAGAATCCTCACGGTCATATGAAGTTTTTTGCATACAGGTTTTTTCGCGTATTGACGGCCTTCGGCTGCGGCAGGGATCGTAACCCTCAATCAGCAGAATCCTCACGGTCATGTGAAGTTTTTTGCATACAGGTTTTTTTGCGTATTGGCGGCCTTCGGCAGCAGCAGGGATCATAACCCTCAATCAGCAGAATCCTCACGGTCATGTGAAGTTTTTTGCATATTGTAGATTATAACCTTCACACAACAAAATTTTCTCGATATTACAACTTTGCTTTTTTGCCATTGTAAAAAAAGGCAAGTAGGCGCGTACTTCGAATTGGAAAAAATTGTGACTTAAATGTCATTTCTTTATTTATTAAAAATTTTATTTCGTGATTTTCGGGATTTCTCATTTCGGTATTAAAAATTTTTCGGGATTTTGTCGTTTCGGGATTTTAAAATTTTTCCGGATTTTGTCGTTTCTGGATTTTGTAATTCGGGATTTTGACTGTCTCCCCTTTTCTTTGCTCGTCAGAATCTCTGACGACCTTAGAATTCTGTAACTGTTTTTGATATTCTTCAGGATTATTCCAATTTTTATTTTCCTCCTTTTCTTTTTTGTGTCTATCTACGTCCTAATCCTTAACAGCATTCGACAATTTGTTGAGAACAGATTCTGCTATTGACAGTTCTTCTCTGCCGCAATGACCTTAACTGTTGTAAGGGGTACCTGCAGAATACAAGTATTTGTCAATTACACTCTTCAACACTGTGTTGAAATCAAGAGCAATTCGTTATATTGTAACAATTATTGCAAAAGGGTGAAGGTAAAATATTGATTTTTTTACAGGGAAATTTTATTTTACAGCATCTGATACAACATTTTTCAATTATTTTATCTTTTTTACTAAAAATTATAATTTCAAAAAAAGTCCTTTTGTGGAAAGATTGCATTTGTACTATTTAGAAAATGAGAAAATAGTAAAAAAATTTACTATTTGTAAATTTTGATTGATTAAGAAGGCAATTTTCCTAAGCTAATTTATTTAAAAACAATTTCCCTTAAATATCCGCTATAATGCTCAGGTATTTTTTATTTTCCTATTAAGAAAAATTAGGAAAAATACGAGACAAAATCCAGCTTTTCCAGCCAGCTTTTCTAAATCGGGACGAGATCCGAGACTGAGATCACCTAAACATCGGGACTTTCAATCTCAAATTTTTTACCAATTTCCCAAAAGTAATTTTTCCCAATCATTACAATCATACATATATATCTTTATGTATACATATACATATGTATCATGCAAGTTTTTCAAACAAATTTTATTTATTTCAAAAGAGATTTTTTTTATAAATAGATGTTTTTATCGAACTTGAAAAAGTAATCCCTTTTAGTATTGAGTACTTAGGGTAATAATAAAAAATTTGTAATTTTTTACATTTCTTAATAATTTCCCAAAAAAAAAATTTTTGGAAAACTGCAAAATTTAATGAAGCTTTCTACAAACCTTAATTTTCTATAATTTTTTGAGAAATTTCCCTAAAATTCCCTGAAAGGGAAGTTTTACGGGAAACTTCTAAATTTTCTACAAGCAACATGAACCCTATTTCATCACTTTGTGATGGATCACAATGTGATAAAAACAACAATGAAATGTTTACAACAATTTTAACATTGCTGTCAATTAACATTTTATATTTCCTGTAATGTGTGAGCATTAGGGTAAACTTTAATTTTCAGCAATTTTTTTAAATTCCAAAAAAGCACTCTAAACTTAGAGCACTATTTATTTATTCAGATTTTAATTAAAAAATTTCCTTGTACATCATTTGCAATTAATTCAGGTGGGTTTGCCACATTCCACAATGATGGTGGCACGTGGCCTTACTCTAACCTCTTTGCCCACTTTCCAGCGGGCTACTTCCGGTGTAAAACGCCGCTTAAGAAATCACTGTAGAATTTTACTGTTATCACGGACGCGCAATAAAATAAAAACAGCATAAGGCTAAAAATAATTATCCTAAAAACAACAAAAAAATACGATATGTTTGCCAACTTCAGTCGACACAAAAATTTGCTGCTGTTGGCAGAACTTCCGCTTGAAATGGGGCATGCACTTCGACTAGTTTTTTAATTCGGTTTATTTCACTTTCATTCTCTTTTGGTGTGTAAAGAGTACGTTGGTCAACTCTTTTTTTCATTTTTCATCTTCTTCTTTTTCTTGTTGGTCATTTTGGACACAGATTGCGATTCGCTTTATTCTGGTGGTGATTCTTTAAATCTCAAATGTTGCTGCTACCATTTAGGTTTCCGTTGTCGTTGAGGTTATTGTTGTTACCGTAGTTTGTTGTCGTTTGTTGTGTGTGTGTTTGTGTGGTTTGTGCGGTCATTTTTGTTACTGTTGGCGCAGAAGCTCACGCTATTGTGGCGATTGTCTTTCGTATCTGTTTGTTCATTCATTTATTTAGTAATGTCCTTTTATTAATTCAAGCGCAACTCTAATAGCATTTTAGCACAACTCGCCCTTGGACAACAACAACTAAATGGACAGAAACAACACCAACAACAACACCAACAATAATACAATGAAGTAACAGTGCTAGCAAACGAGCCCTAAACGAACCACAGCAAGAAAAAGAGATTCATGACAGTTGTTGCTGAAGCTTGTTGCTGAAATCAAAGTTTGTCAAATTGAAGGAAACAGTTTTTGCTGAGGGCGATCGGTTGAAAAACGAGTATATGTATTGTATTTGTCGCAGTGGTATTTTTTTTAAGCTTGTATTTGATTAATATTGAAGTATTTGCGTTTGTATCATAACGAAAGGGTCAACTCAAAACGTTTCAATTTTATTGTCATTTCTGCTTTCGGAAATATAAAACTTCTAATGAATATAAAACTTGAACCTAAAATATTCCTGCTTCATAATCTCTTTCAGCTGTTTTTTCCCCTAATTTTGCTAAATTGTTTCTAATCCTAAAGTATGTAACATAAATAAATGAAAAATTAACAAATAAAATCAAATAAAAATTCCCCGAAAATGTCTCAGCTCAAAAAAATTTATTATGTCCAAAAGCAAACTTTTGTGGTTTCTTGGGCACTGGGTAATAGATCCTTCCTTAATTCTTGAAATCCTCCACCAATTTAAAAGAATTGTCTTCTTCCTTGAAAAAATTTCTTTTAAAAATCTTTTAATTTTTCTCATTATGAAACAGTTTTTTGCTGTTGCTCTAATTTTCAGTAAAAGTAACTTTTTTCAGTGTAGTAAATTTTCTACTTTTTATTATGATTAAAAAGAATTCAAAAAAAATTCCCTCTCAAGGAGGCTGCAAATTTTCCTTCGCTTGCACAAACTATTCAAATTAAAAAAACACAAACAACCACACGCTACGAACGCATTAATTTTTCTGCACTTCATAAACTATGAAGCCCGCAACGCCTGGGCCCGTCTCACTGCCTGTCTGTCTGTCGGCCCTACCCTTTTCACTTCGTTTGGTACGGCCTCACCGTCAACCGGCTTAAGAGTAACAAAAACAAGGTTTCGAGTTTACCTCTTTCAAAGGGCTGCTGCAACAACGTAATTGCTATTACTATTAAAATACTATATAAAACTTTTTTTTTAAAACCTCAACATTAAAATTTCTGTTTTTACTTAATTCAATGAGAACATAGAGGAAGAGCTACAACTTTAGATGAGAGTCACAATAATAATTCTCCGAGCTTTGATTTTTACATTTGTCCTAATAATGTTAAGGAAATTTTTTTACTAAAGAAAAAATATCCCAGCAAAAACTTTAATGGAATAAAAGATAAGAAAAGTCCACTAATCATTTTAGAGGGAATTTTTTGATTATATTTCTTTTCTATTTTCTTCTAAATAGTTCTCGAAAGTCTGAAGCATTCAATAAATTTTTTGTATTAAATATTCTCCATTAAATATCCTCTCTATACCGATTGTTTACCGTTCTTTTTTTTGCGTAAGCCTTCCAAACCCCGAAGTAAATGCCGCCACACTACAGCGAAGTATTTTTCGCGGTCGAAATTACTTTAGAACCAAAGACGAGACAACAGCAACGAACGGATATGCGTTACCTGCTGACGGTGCTCACTAAAACCACATCGTGAAATGTGTGTGGGTGACGGCGGAGACTGGTTGGAAAGGTAGAACCACTAAAGTTATCCGTGAAAAGTGGATGCAATGTCAGCGTTTTTCGAAACGATTACGAATCGCATTTTATAGTGCACTTTAGCGGCGAAAACTATGTTTCAAACTTGCCATCCAACTTATGGTCAACGCGGCCACCTATCCGCGTTTCACGGATCATGAATCACGTCAAACGTTTTTTGTGGACTTCTACCAATTTTTGGTGATATTGATTGAAATTTTAGGAAGAGAAAACTTTTTCCACACACACCACAACTTAAAAACTTTCAAGGCGTTGCGCATGAAAATAAACTTTTTTTCGTATATTCCTAAACTCAAAAAAATTCCTTCGTATAATTGCAGAGTTGCCATGAGACCGGATCATCTCTAAAAGTGATGAAAAATTTTCACTGTATCTAAGAGTATGCAACATTATATTTATACGATATTAAAATGTATGCCACATTTTCATTGTATTTAAAAGTATGAAAAGTGTTATGAGATCTGAAAATATGCAAAATTTACATGATATCGGAAAGTTTAGTAATATGCAATATTTTTATGATTTCCGCATTTTCCCAAACATAACATTCTCATCGTACCTAAAACATTTGACTGATACCAGCCAACATGCAACATTCCCATCGTATCCAAAATGATGCGGTATTTTTAGGACACCTCCAAAAATGCAAAAATTTTAAAATTGCTTTCTGTACTTCCAAGCTTTTCGAATAAATTTTTTGATCCTCCACTTGCCGGAGCAGTAAAAATCCCTTCCCACTTCCTTTGCAATTTCCATTGTTCTTTTTTCGGCAAATAAAGATTATTCCTTTTCCATTCCGTTTATTTCTTTCCATTCATTCTACATATATAAAAAATTTGACAATTGTAACTTAAAATTTTTTTTCCGTTTTACAAAATCGTATCTTAATCGATCTTTCTCTTCAGGGAGGGCATGATAACAACTTTGTCAATGCAATAATTTTTACCAAAAAAGCTTCTCCTCCTTCCCCACCAACCAATCGCCACAATTTTCTTCTTCTAGGAACTTTTGCCAAATTAATTATAAATACTTTGATTTAACGAATAAATTGCAAGCAAACCTCTAAGGAGGTTCTGATGAATTTTTCTTGATAAATTTGTCAATGTCATCTGATGAATTTCTGATGAGCTTCTCATGAAAAGCCAGAAAATTACTTTTGTCCAGACGATGCGCCCAGTACGATTACATTTATTTATAAAAAGTTTATACATTTCTTAATATACTCTTAAAAAATGAGTTACCGAATAGTATATATAAGTACATACATGTTTCTTTTAGTAATTACCGATACCCCGTCTTCCTCTACCTTTCTCTTTCGGACAACCCGTTCTTCTTCTTTAGAAGGTATCGAAGGGATCGTGTGTACTCGTAAGTCTATAAAAGTCTAAATGGTTTTATTAAAGAACGAAACGAGCGGCAACGTTGGACTGCCAACAATTTTCCAGTTCGATACCTTTTCAATGCGTATTCCCCAGCGTGAGATTTTCAGACAGAATATTGTCGAAAAAGAGATGAAGAAAGAAGGAAGAGAGGAAGCGCCAAATACGAACTAATATAAAATTGAGACATTTATTATTTTTGACATTGAGCGGCGTCTCTTCAGAGAGAGAGAGAGAGTTATGCGAGTAATGCAAGGAGGACGGAACAAGCAACGACCAAATACCATCAACAGAATCTACGTCGTGGGGGTGGAGTAGATTCCTTTCGAACAACCCCCTCTTCCCAAAAGATCGAGGAAAAGGCTTGCAATTCAGAAGTTTTAAAGATAAAAAATGATTAATTTAAATTTATTCACAAAAAGTGAGACAAAAATTAAACAGAATATATAAGAACAAGGGGGGAAGAGAAGAAAAAACTCGAGCTAAAAAGTTAGTGAAAGGAAGATTTGAAAGAGAATATGTAGGAGCGGGGGAGCTACACCCCTGCTTCTGTAGAAGAGATGATAAAATGTGGGCAGGTCGCGCCCACTTTCATTTCACTTAGAGTAGGTTAGGAAAGGGTAGGTAAGGGAGCCGGTCAATTCTCCAGCTCACTTAGGCCTAGTAAGGCCCATTGTGATGCCACAGGACTGACGTTCCCTTATCAGACCAAAGAGCATATTAAGCATTGAAGTAGCCAATCCGATGAACACGACAATGTCATTTTACCGTCAGATCCGGACTGCAAGGTGAGAAATTCAACTCTCAAATCAGATGCATTATTATTTACATAAAAAGTAGGCGTCGCCGTGGTTAGATTTTCTCCATTTTCGATATTAAAAAGCCCTACATAGGAAAGAAATTAGCTCTTTCCGAATTACATACTTATGTATATGTGCATACATACATACATACATAAATACATATTCAACTAGTGATGTGAACTTTTTTAGAATTTGTATTTGAAGCACAAATAACCCAATTGTAACCCAATAACTAGATTTAATTTACAACCAGTTGCGTTCGTACCGAGCTTTCTTCTATGAAATAGCAAATTTTAAAGAAATTCACTTTAAAAATAATTTTAAACAATTTGTTGTGTTACATTTACTATATCGTCGGTTTGGTCGGAACTTTGATAGTAATATTTTTGCTTTCATGGTTTACTTCAGAGCTATAATTCATATTAACTTTTTTTTTTACATTGGCAATGTTTTTAATAGACGATTCTCGCTTTTCCATTTTTGCGAGGAGTTTTTTTTAGTTTTTGAAGCAATACGAAGTTCCCAGAATTTTTTAATAAACATCATCTTCAGTCCTCTCGATATTGATTACTCTTTTTGGCGATATTGAGTGTTCTCTATGCATTGTTCTCAGATTTAAGTATTTATCTATTATTTATTTATTAAGTAAAATTATTTTATGCATTTCATGGAAGAATGGTTTTTTGGTTGTCAACATTTTAATAAAAAAAAAACATTTTTTGCCTTAGATTTAATAAAATTGATATCGTAAGATTCTTCTGTTGATCGAAGGAAACTACAGAATATACGTTTGGAAAGATTCAGGAAATCATAAACACCATTCGCAAACAATATAATCGATACACTCAGAAGAAAAACAACGTAAAATCAAATAAAACCACTTCATTTTAAATAGAAATCGGAATGATTTACAGTCAACAGAGAAATTATTCAATTCAAAATGGAAAGTATTTAAAATATTTTTTAAAGGAAAACGTAGTAATATTAAAAAATATCAAATTTGAATTGAACAATTTTCAACTAATGAATTAAAATGCGGAAACTTTGACCTAAACAGAAATAAACCTTAATTCAATCATGAAATGCATTGAATCAAATATTATTCAAGTTCAAATTGAAGGTATTTCAATATCGATTTAAATACATTAAACTTTAAATCAAATCTTTAGCGTACTAGATTTTTCTGAGTACAGGGTGCTAGCAAAATCCTCTTTAAAGGAAACAATTTCATAAAGTTTCCATGTTGGTACAATTTTATTGTATATGTATATATTATGTAATTTGTTACAAAGTATGTATCTACAAATATTTACAAACTCGTTTTGGTTATAAAAAATTATCCCTTACACAGGTGTTACTTTATCCATTTAATATAAATGTAAGAGACAGCTTGTAAAATAACTTATATTTTAATTAAAGTAAATATTATTAACATTACTCCTAACTTCATATGACTGAAAATGTGTGAAAAAGGCTTTAACTTGTATTGGACTACAAACAAAAAATACATCGTTATCTGCACAGAGAAAAATTTGCATTTTATATACTGAATATAAATATAACAGAGATATATATATATTTTCATATATATATTATATACTGAAATAACGACGGAGTCCAAAAACATATATAACAAAAGCTATATAACAATTATTTTTATAGAGTATTGGTTATATGGTTATATGCCACCCATGTTGTTATGTACTGTAGAAAGTACTGGTATAGGATCACGCGTCAGATCGACTCCGGCAAAAATTAGCGCTGTCTCTGAAATAGCAGGTAAACGCTCAGCCAGTTGTTTCGGAAGTAAACGATGCAATTGCAAGAGCACAGGTTTTTTATGAGCACCAACACCACCCTCGCCACGTCAACCCTCCACGATCAAGCAGCTTGCGCCATATATTCTCGTCGGGTGAAACTGCAAAGATTCCAGGTCCTGGCAAGGCAACACATTGCGACTAACCATCTGCTATCTTCTAGACATCGAGCGAGGACACCGCGGCACTCGTTGTCTTCAAAGATCAAATCCAGAGTACTCTATGAAATAGATACAATCGCATTTAAGCGACTGCCCATAAAGGGTATGTAGCAGGCAGTGACCAGTTCTAGAATGAAATTATTATTATAACTAAGTTCTAAGTGCTTCAGACTCAAGTTCACCTGTCAGCCACAGCACAACATGTACATATGTGCTTACCCTCTTTTTCCAAACTGTAAGCTGTGGCCTCCAAATAATCGTCGGTAGATTTTACCTTCAGGCGTGCGAGAGAATGGCATGCCCTAGTTCTTTAACTCAATTACGGCTTTAGGCGCTTCCAGGGTCATATAATTAATAGCATCCTAACCTAACCTATTTGAACCCTTGATGCGTAATTTTTTCCGTGTGTTATGAGCAAGGCACGACTTAGATTACACCAAATAAGATTAGATAATACCTAAACGAAACTGCAGAAGAATTTTTTATTAGAACATAAAATTACTGTTTTTACTCGATATCATATTTTACTTCACTTCAGATTCACCGTTTTGCAAAACAATAAAGGTTCCCGGTTCCAATTCATTAGCGTCGCAAAAAGCATTCACATACTCCATTGCTTATTAGAATTTTTTACAACACATTCATTAACTTTGGCGACAAAGACCGAACTGACTTTTATGTACGTACTTCACTTCACTTCACACTTGAATTCAAATTTTACAATTTTAATTTAAATACGCAACACATTAAATTCCAGAATAAAAGCGTCCGACTTCAAATTGAAGTGCTGGCAACTGAATTTGAAGTATGCAACTAAAAACTAAATTAAACATATTTTATTTTAAAGTTGCAGCATTTTTATTTTAATAAACAAAGTATTTCATATTCGATTTTAAATATTTCTACTTCATTTTAAAGTATTTCTTTTAAATAACTAGCCACTTAAAATCAAAAAAAAAAATTATTTGATTTTACGTTGCTATTTTTTTCTGAGTGTATCAAGCATCATTTGCTTTACTGAAACCTTGTAGATATAATACCTAGTCTTAAAATCTTCGGTACGATTCGCATACAGAGTGTTGATTTTCATCTTTCAACACTCACCTTTCAAATGTTTACAAAACACAGAAAAGTAGATTTAATTAAAAAACTGGAATTTCTTAAAAATTATTTACAATAGAGAAAATAACCTTAATTTCCTTAAATATTCTATACATTCTACTCGCTTGTAATGAATTTTTCCTACTAACACACACATTTATTTGCAATTTTTATTATTAAGCATCCACTTGCCAAAAACCGCACTACATTAATCCATTCTTCTTTTTAACATCTACACTCATTTATTTGTTTGGTTGTTTGTTAGTTAACTGTTTATTATTGGTTGGTGCAATGACTCAATTTCATGGCGAAGATAAAAACCACAACAAATCAACAAACAAAAATTAAACGAAACAACAAAACCAAAAAAATTTCAGAAAACCAAAAACCATTTCAAGAGGAAGTTGCCTTCCTTCCTTCCTTCCTTCCTTCCTTCCTTCCTTCCTTCCTTCCTTCCTTCCTTCCTTCCTTCCTTCCTTCCTTTCTTCCTTCCTTCCTTCCTTCTTTCCATCCTTCTTCTCATTTCCTTTGCTGCTTTCTCTGACTCTTCTGTCTTTACCACTCTCTTTGTTAAGAATTTAATTTTGACAAATTGGAAGCCATTCAAACTTGCATCTGCATTTTCTCCGCTCGGTGTTTGTGCTTTTCTTACATCTCTGGCATCTTACGATACTTGGACGAAAGAAAAAAGCTTTAAGCAAAAGAAAAAGATATAAAAATATCTGGTAACGATTCAAACCTTTGCCAGAAGGATCACTTTCGCAATAAAACAAAATGGACCTCCAAAGGCGCTTTGGAGCTTTCTTTAAAATCATAACTCTGAATGAGAGTTACGAATCTACTTCTGCCCCACTTTTCTTTCTCTCTCTCTCTCTCACACTCCCTATTTCCCCTCTCTATGTCTCTTTACCTTTATATCTTTTTCTTTCTTTTACTTGTTATGTCTTCGTTTCTATATTTTTCTTTCATATTTCAGATGAATTCTGTGAGGAATACCCACACAGTCTAATGCCAACACCCGGTTACTGGATCGAGTGCTCTCGACAAAAAATCTCTCTAGCCCATCAACATTCTCTTTGGGGTGAAAGTGATTCGGAACATGAGGATATACGAGCTGGCAGCTCATCGGATGCGTATCTTGAACGCGAATGTAGTGATCTTTATGAGGATGACGAAGATTCAGAAGCAACACCGAGGTATGACGGGGACTTCAGTTTTTAACTATTCAGATTTCCATTAATCTCAATTTTATAGTTGGTTGTCGAAAAAGTTGTGAGCCTTTAGAAGTAAAAATTCAAATAAAAAAGCGTTTATATTTTAAAAGATGTTAATTAAAGGAAATAAGCAATTTAATATTCCGGTATTTTCGGGCAAAACCACAGATTCCTGAGACACGGAGAACTTTCATAACTTCTAGGTTAAAAACACTTGCTAATAAGTACCTATCACGAGCTTATACCATTGAGGTCCAAGACTGAGAAAATACACATGAAATGTTGCTGTTTATCCACGAATCAAATCTTTCGGAGAAAAGCAGGAATTTGTGCCAAAAAGATATACGATATTGTAATCACTAAATAATTTAAGTGCCCATAATTTTGAAAATGCCTGTGAAGTGAAGTGAAGTAGTTTTTAGCTTTAAAAAATCCCATTTGCATCCCAGTTACACACAAAATTTCATAAACACAGAAAAGTCTAGTATCTCAAGAGTAAATATTGCTTTAGATGTTTTGAGGTAAAGCATAAAAATATTTTTTAATTTGTTAAAACGCACCCCTACAAATAGTATACCAAAACGAAAACTTGACACTTTTGGGTTTTTGAGCCTAAAATAGTATGCTTTTTCGAAAAACTGCCACTTTAACAGCTATTTCCAAACCGGTTCAGTGATCGAGATTTATTTTTATTGATATATTGGCTTCTTAGTCCCTGTTTGTTTTTTTTTAATTTTTGCATAAACTTTATCGACTTGCTTTCTGTGAAATAAAAGGAGGTTCAATACTTCTTCGACAACTCAACAAAAAAATATGTATGACTTTGTAATGCTAACCTACCGTCAACGCCTTGCAACGCTCTTCCCCGCTGCCCTCTTCGCTCTTTATCCTAAAACAATTTTATACGAATGTTTAAGTCCTAGGAAAAAGACAACCATCGAAGAACAATGGGACCAACAGGGCGCTTTTGAACTCATTTCCGTCGAACAGGAAACGTATGAGAGATACTTCTACGGTACTGAACATTGGAACTACTTTACCAGCGATGAAGATTTGGGGCCGGTGATTCTATCCATTAAACAAGAGACACTGAACGGGCGTGACCAATTTCGAATTCTGGTAAGAGCAGGCTCGTATACAGTGCATGGACTTATACCGGCATCCTGCGTATTTGCCGATAGGTGAGTCAGTTGCGGTGAAAAAAGGGATCCGACGAATGACTTGTTTTTATTTCGTAGATACAATCGTGAGGAAGTTGTGCGGTCCTTAGGTAAAGAAGTGAACCTAAATCCACCCCTAATACTTGGACAATTACCAGATACACCGGAGGAACTACTAAAATTAGATCAAGTAAGTTCACAAAATCACAAGCGATTTCAAAAGCACGCGACTTTTATATTAAATTCTGTATCTTTCTGGGGTCAGGTTTTTATAAAATCTGAACTGAAAGTGGGCGTAATCTTTGTTAAAGAGGATCAATACTCTGAAGAACAAATTCTAGACAATAACGAGAACTCAACGCTCTTTGAGGAATTCCTACAGACTTTGGGCGACAGAGTGCGACTACGAGGTTTCGATAAGTACAAAGGTGGACTTGATACGGTCCATGATTTAACAGGTAAAAAATTAATTTAAAACAATAACAGAAAACAACAGCTTTTCTTTGTAGGCCTTCATTCCGTTTATACGAATTGGCGGAATATTGAAATAATGTTCCATGTCTCTACGCTACTGCCATATGAAAAGCACGACTCTCAGAAACTACAGCGCAAGCGGCACATTGGCAACGATATAGTTTGTGTTGTTTTCCTGGAGGCGGATAATACACGTTTCAGTCCAGCCTGCATCAAGAGTCATTTTCTGCATACTTTCATTCTGGCATGTTAAAATTGAATGAAATTTTTTGATTATATTCATACTTTTTATAATCATCATCTTCAATATTTCTTTCTATAAAAAATATAGGTTCGCGTATCGGCTCGCATTAAACATAAACCAACGCGTTATGAAGTGTCCGTGGTGACACGTGATGAAGTCGGTGCCTATAAGCCCTACCTCTGGGAGCAGTCAGTATTCGAAAAGGGTCCAATGTTTCGGTACGCTTTATTTCTTTTCTTCTTTTCTAACATCTCAAAACTGTCCACTCGTTGAATTTTCATCAATTCTTTACGCTTTTCTTTAGGGAATGGCTTTTAACGAAAATCGTTAATGGAGAACGTGCATCGTATTCGGCTCCTAAATTTGCTCGCATGCAAGAACGCACGCGTTCCCAAATGCTCGAAGATTTGGTAATGAATCTATCGAATCATGCAGAGACTGGTCAGATACCGAAACCATATCGTCGGGGATCATGGCGACCCATTGGTAAGTACTAATTTCAATCTATTATATTTATTATATCGTAGTTCAATTAAATAATGTTAAATTATTTGCATTTTAAAATTAAATTCATCATAAAACAATTTTAACAAACGTCCCAATTATGAAAATAAAGTAACATTATTCCAGATCATATTAAAAGAAATTGCAATAAAAACTCGAAAGCTTTTTCGCAGATTTTGGCCTCTTTATAGATGCAGAAAAACCACTTTAATTTTCTGTCACGTCAAGTATCCTTTTTTGTTTGCTAATATCGGAAAACCCTAGTTTTGGAAGCACCCTGCCTTTACACTAATACAAGTATACCGCTATTAAAGTGCTATTTAAAAACCAGAAAAGGTTGTTACCTTCGGCCTGGCCGAAGCTCATATACCCTACACCCGCATCTATCGAAGTGATAAAAAGTGGGCGGGTGACACCTACCTTTTTTTAATTTACAGGGAGCAAATTTTGATTTCTTAACTCATCTACAACACCGCTTTTCCTACCAAACACTTCATTTTATGGTGTAGTATATATGTGGGCATGTCACGCCCATTTTTTAGAATATATTTTAGTCTAAGATGGTTGACTCGGAAAGAAAATTTTAACTGAAAATTCGGTCTACAAGCCACGAAATTGAATTAAAAGCACTGATGAGTGCATATTTTCTATTAAAAGTAGGCGTGGCACTGGTCCGATTTTCCCCATTTTCAATACCAAACAGCGTAGGATAAAATAGAATATTCGTGCCAAATTTCATGACGATACCTCTATTCGTTCTTCTCTAATCGTGATTTCCACAGACGGACGGACAGACAGACAGACAGACGGACGGATATGGCTAAATCAAATCAGGAGGTGATTATGAGCCAGAATATATATACTTTTCTATACTTTACCTGCCACGCCTCCTTCAATGCGTTACAAACGGAAGAACAAAGTGAATATACCCTCATCCTTTCGGGTGTAGGGTATAATTAAAACAAGGGAACCAACCTACTTTTGTGGGTGGTTAAAAAATATTATGAAACTTCATAAGTAGCTATAAAATAATTTCTATGCATCACATTTTTAAATTTGTTGGCGGTAAAAAGGAACCGCATAAAAAAATGTATTTATATGAATGTATGTACATACATATATAATAGACAATAGACAACACTAAAAGTCTTAACTTTGGCCTGATAATGGAAAATTCGTAAAAAGATTCAAAAACCTATACATATTTCTAAATTGATATTTATTAAAATTTATTAAAACTGTTTTGAATTAATTTTATAAATCAATCTAAAGAATATTTTAACAAATTTCTAGTTTCTCTTACTCTTTGCAGTATATCTTTTAGCACAATCTTAATTATTTTCTTAATTTATGTATGAGTATATGTATTTAAAGTACGAGTAACATCTGTATGTAGATAAAGTTATAAACACTCACAGATATGCACAAACACACATACGCCATCAAGTACATGCGTCTTTGTTAACACACAAAAGAGTTCATTTAAATTGAATTGCAATATTGTTGCCACAAATTGCTAGAAATTGCACAACTTTTCATTCAATTTCTTATAGATGCATAAATAAATAACAAAAATAAAACTAACAATCCAACAGTCTCAGAATTTATTCGTGATGAATTCATTCATTAATCAATAACGAAAACTCGTACATGTGGCTTTCGAAAGACTATGAAGTTACCGCGCTTTCATTCTCATATTGTGAGTTACTCGTTTTTCAACTTTTTTTTGTTAAAAAATGGATTTTGTATAATACTCTCACTAATTTTCATATTTATTTATTATTTATTTATTTATTTATTTATTTAAGACTTAAACTAAGCACATTCATTGCTATAAATTTAAAAGAATATAAATTAATTCTTTAGATGGTGGGCGATAAATGATCTTAATGGTGAGACTTTAATTGTTGATTAAAATTTGTTCATAGGTTTGTCCTTTAATCTTTGAGAACTGGTACCCCGAGCAGTTGCTCGGAACATTTTTTTTTAAAGTTGCTAAGTTTTATCAATTAGGTTTAATGGGCGAAATATTTAAAAAAAAAAAAAATAGTTTTGAATTTTTGTAGTGTGAAGAGTAAAAAAAAGGCCGTTCTATCTTTATTAAGCGAAGGGAAAACACTTCGCCCTGTATACTTTAAAAATTTTTTAAATTTGTATAGACATTTTTGCGTAGAAAACATTGACAATTGTTAATAAATTTCTTGAAGTTTTACAAAACAAAACAAAAATATTTGAATATATATTGGCATTTTATTTCAGAACAGAACAAAATTTAAAAACAGAAACAAAACAATGTCAATATCTGTCAAAAAATTATTAACACACTTGTTGATCAACCACTTTAATAGAGAGAAAAACCTACAAATATGAATTTTTTCGTTTTTCGAAATCGACAGATCGATTTGCAATCTTTCAATCATTTAATTTTGATTGAAATAGAAATGGCCGCTACAATTTGTATAAACAAGTCTACATGATTCATGCACGACGCGTCGGTAAAATGGCATACGTGATTGGTCTACAATATATCTTCTTTAAAACATATGCTATGAAGAAAATATAATACTTTGTTGTATTGAAAAATATGTGAAAACACAAACAAAATAAATACGAGTAAATTGTAAAATTTTGAAGTATTTTCAAGTAACAACAAAGAACAATAAATGAAGAGGATTCCTTCCCTGCAGTTTCCTCGAACAATAGTCTATCTTTTGCAATATTCTGGCCATGGGAGGAATATTTCATTTGGGTTTTATTATATTTATTTAAGAGAACATTTTGAATTAATTTCGATTTTATTTAAGTGTTATCAATACGACGACAACACTGAAATAAACTCCACGCTTCGAATGTAATTCCAGAAACGTTAGTAATCCCATTTACAAGAACTTATGCAAATAACTTAATTTTTTAATACAATGCAAAGTGCCACACGACAAATTATACAAAAATTGTCATCTTACATTCGATAGTCAGTGATGAATGGATAGCTAGTCAATAAATCCACTTCGCTTAATGTCTGTAAAAAAATACTGTTTCAATATGATCGATTTTTTAACTCAGCATATGCAAATTTCTTAAAATATCTCATATTTCATATATTATATTGTCTTATATTAAGTGTACCCCACCTCTTTTTTAGAGTCTATTTAAGAGTTATTCAGCTTTAAATATCAACTTTAAAGAGCAGAAAACATAATAAATATTCGTTTAGAACAAACAATGTTATGATCGCTATAGTAATGATAACATTTTAGTACTGTATTAATTTTAAGGATTTTTAAAGGAGGCAATATTGCCTCCCTGTCTTCTCCTGTCTTACGAGTAAAAAAGTAATTAAATATATTTTTCATCTTTTTCTGCCTTCTCTCTCTCTCTCTCTCTCTCTCTCTCTCTCTTTTTGCTCTTTTTCAGGTCACATGCGTCCTTCTTCACCACTTTTGGATTCAGTACGTGATCAATTCGAGGATTATGAACAATTGGCCAAAGATTTCACACGTGTTTTCCTCAATATCGAACCGTCAGTTCTTTCTAATGCTCATCTCTTCGATGTCGTGTTTTTGGTGGGTCAATCGAAGCAGAAAGCACGATTTATTGGAGTACGTGCCATACTCGGTGTGAGAAGCAGAGTCTTTCAGGTGCATTCGAAATTGAAAAGTTATAAAGAACTTAATTTCTCAATTAGAAATTTGTTGCCGTTGTGCCTCTTTCTAATCTACAGGAAATGTTGTATGGCATTCAAACCGGTTTCGGTTCACCCCAAATACCTGTTGCCGAAATTTTTGCCCGTCCAGCACCATCCTTAGTCTCGCCACAGAATCAGAAACCAAAAAGCAACAATTATCTCACCGTACCCGATTCAGATTCGATACGGCCGAAAAGTGTACCATCATCGCCGATGGTAAAACGTGCCTTTTCACGTTTGGGCACCATTACCGCCGGTTGGGGTCGTTCGATACGCAACAAGAATGCGAATCAATTAAATCCGGATGATAAAAAGAAATGGATTTCATCGCAGGACTGTTCCAGTAAGGATTCAAATTTATATAAAAGCATAATATCGATGTGTGTTCTTGTTATTTTCTTCTTTCCTCACCACGCCCTCATCGCCACTCTCTCTCTCTTTCACTGTCTGTCTCTCTTGTGTTTCTTTTTCCTTGACTGCGTAAACCTCTCTGTCTGTTACCCTCGCTGTGGGCTTTATTTGCTTTTTCAATAATATAATATTTTGTTTTTTTTTTATAATTTTTTAAAATTTGTGTGGCTTAAAAAAAATATCAAAAAAAAAACAAATAAAACATCTGTTCCCTCTACGAACTCACCCCTTCGTTGTGTGTATATATTATATTTCATTCATCATCATCATTATTTTTTGCTTTCTGAAACAACTTTATGCCTTATAATTTTTGCTTTTCATTCTTTTATAATTAATTTTCATCTGTGCTGTTCATTGAGCATAAACTGTTCAAAATTTTATCCCAATATCTTAATTTTTATGCAAAACATGCAATTTTTCTCACACGATATTAAAAAATATTTATAAAATTTAAAATTTCACCATACTTAATTTTGAAAAATGAAATCTTTTCATTTATAATTACCATTCCATCTAAAATTTTTACAATGTGTTGAAATCAATCTCAATCTCAATCCATTATACATAATTGCTAAAATAAATAATCGCCTTTCCTCGAGATTCGATTTCTGTATAACTGTACTCACCTCACCCCTGTTGAAAATCGAAAATTTATTTTAATATTTACCTCATTTTTTAATAACTAAATCTGTTTCATTTGAATCACCGTACTTTAAATTTTGTGTGTGCGTTTGGAATGAATGAAATTATGTGAAATTTGTGTACAATTTTTCACATCAACTGTACAAATACGCAATTGTAAATCGTGGGGAAATGCTTTCACCAACTCACCTCACTTAATGTTGAAAATCAATCGAATATATGTACAATTGCATTTATTTCTTTATTCATTCGAAATTATTGATATTTTGCAATTTACCGAAATCACTATACTTTGTTTTATAAATCACCACAAATTCACCAAACTCTGTGTTGTATTTATGATACTCTTTGTGTGCATTTCACCTGATTCATTATTATTGTTTACTTATAACTGTTTCTAAAATAATTCTATGAACATTACTAAAAAAATGCTTTTAATTTTCCAAAAAAACATATACGCTCTTTATTTTTCTCTTTCGCCTTCTTTTTCTTGCTTCTTATGATTTTCTCTCACCTTATTTTTATCTTTTATTGCGTTTGGAATGGGTCTCGCTTTGCTTTCTTTGGTTTTCGTCTTCATGCTCTGACTTCTTTGCGGCAAATCACAAAAAACAACAAAAAACCAATTTAGACAGGGACAGCAAAGACAAGGACAAAGACAAACCGGGCAGCAATCAATTGGGCGTGCCACGTCTCTCCGTGTGTGCCGATGCTCAAAAAGTGGATCGGACAAAACTGGCCCAAACTGAATTCAATATTATCGAATTCGATCCTGAAACATTTCGCGTGTTACTTGATTATCTGCACACGGGCACTTGCCCGCTGACGTGTGTCTCTATTCCAGGTGAGTTCGGCGATTTCTACCACGATCATTAGTGGTGAAAAGTGTTGTAAAAACATGAAATACTAACCCATTCGCTTGACAGGTCTTCTCTGTGCCGCCGAGCATTACGACTTGCCCGAGCTGCTGCAGGCGTGTTTCCATCACAGCAAACAGTTCCTACGAATCGACTTCGTCTGTCCCATGCTGATCTCGCTGGAGAACTACTACTGGCGCTATACTTCAGCCTCGGAGCTGGTCAATATGATCCTCTCGTTTGTGGAGAGCAAAGCGCATGCCTTGTTCAAGTGCCCTGAATTTCTGCTGCTCTCCGAGTCGATGGTCCAGATGATTATGAATCGCGACCTGCAGACTCCCGAAATACGGAAATTCGAAGCAATGCTTGCGTGGGCGCAAAACAAGGTGGCCCGAATGAAGCACGCCCCCAACAAGGATACACAATTCGAATTCGAATGCATTATGGAGCGCTTGACGCGCGACCTCAACCTATGCCGCATCTCGCCCAGCGAACTGCTGACCGTGGTACTGCCTTCCAAATCACTGAAGAACGAACGCATCATGGAAACGCTTATGATGCAAGTGAATTTGGGGACATACCGTATGCAGGAACTGGACGAGTATCGCAGCCAGCTGCGCAGCCAGGACTCCGCCGAGGCGCCGGTGCCTCTGCAGCGGGGTGGATGAGATAGCAAGAATGTTAGTTTCGATTTCGATCACGATCGTGGCGACGCCTACGACGGTGACGCCGACGACGATGAGGTGGAAGAGTACACGCGCGTTCATTTTGCCACGACAGTCGTTTTGCAGCACCAAAAGACAACACAAACCCCAACGCATGCAAAGCCGATGCGTAAGCGCCGAGCCGCAGGCGACGGGGCGGCAGTTAACGCGGATGAGGATCGCAAGTATTAGGCAATAAGGCGAAGTGGGCGAGGCACATATCCGAAAAAGATTTTTAGCAAAAAGAAAAAGACAAAAAGTTGCAAAATCTCAGGGAAAAATGCAATATCAAGTAAAGGAGAATAAGAACAAGTGCTTTATTCACATTAACCAGGTTCCTCAACCAGTTTGTTCCTCTGACGAATGAAAAGTTCAAATTCTAAATAATGTATCAAATGAAATTCAAATAATTATAGCCATTTGTCTTCTACTCTCGTAAGCCTTTTGTTTTGTTCTCTCGTGATGGAAAAAATCTCACGGATGTTTTTTTCACTTTGTGCGGAAAAACTTCTCTCTAAAAGAATTATGCAGAGTACTACAAAAAGACTATACATGAGATATATTTTCATTATGATTTTTAATGGAACAAGTTGAAAGTACGAGTATATTATTGATACTTTCCAAACACTGCTTTTCAATGTGAATATCAATTTATTTTTGTATTGAAATAGGCACTCGAGTTATTTATTAAGCCTGTTCCGTTTCTATTTTTCAGGGGACAAACACAAGAATTCTCAGTGCTTTCCATTTTCCATTATTATATACGAGCACCTAAAAATCATATGTCATATGATATGAATCATATATCATACTGAATCTTTTATAGACAATTTAAATCTTCCAATTCCAATGGAGATAAGTTTTTGGACAAATAAGAATCTACTCCTTTTAGATATTTACTCGTATAAAATACTTATACGCTTATCACAAAATGCTTTCTTAATACTTTTGCATGGACCTTTTCCATATTAAATGGGACAAATTTATAGAATAGATTAGATATATATAATCTATAGATTAGATATAATGTACATTTTAAATATTCTTTTCGTTTAAAAAGGAACTGGTATAATATTCTTATCGCCTAACCAGGTATTCCGCATGAATTGCTTTTCAGTGTTGTTTTTCCATTTTGAATGGGAAAAATTTTGAGCATTTAATTCCGTTAAAAAGACCTAAAGAACTGCCGCCGCTACAAAAAAAAACAACTTGCAATCGAAACTAACAAATTTTTACTTTCGCATCCACCCCGAAAAACTACAGCTACAAAAACTACCAATTTTTACAAAAGTTGTAACCAAAACTAACAACTATTGATCGTAGTTAAATCGCTGTTTCACTAACTCTTGCTAGTTACGGCAACCATCAACTGAATTGTATCGTAGATGTAACTAATTTTTAGGTTGAAAGAAAAACTTACAAAAGTAAAACGCTTACTGAAAAACTAAAGACTAAAAGAAGAAGAGGAAAACTTTTTAAATTTAATTTTAAAATAGATTTTAAGAACAAAAATTAGGTTAGCGAAAATTTTGACAAAAGAAAGGAAACTCATTTGTAAAATAATTACAAAAACTTAATTGTTGATATAAACCACGTTATTTTTGTGTGAATTCTGTGTGTAATAAATATTACAATAAATAAAATTGAAAAAAACACAAAATTATATAAGAAATTATAAAAATAAATATTATACAATGCATAAAAATATTATCCAAATATACAAAAATTAGTTAAATCCTTACAAGAAATCTTATTTTAAAATGAAAGATCTTATTTGTTATTCAAATTAGTTTAGCTATAAAAAAAAATAATCATAATAATGAATTTTATATAAAAATAATATGGATGTATGCATTTCCAAAAAAAATTAAAATTTAAAATATGTACATATATACTCGTACATATTTACAAATGACAGCCCTTGAGAAATTATTAAAACAAAACGCTTTCATTGAAATACGTATAGAAAACAAAAAACATGTATAAAAAAGAGTAACTGTTCAAATTATAATAAAGGCGAACACTCTTATTAAAGCTAGAGTAAACTTAAATCTAAAAACAATGTTTGAAAAATCAAAAAAAGAATAGTAAGAAGAAATAATAAGAAGAATAATAAGTAAGAAAAAAAAACGGAAAAAAAAATTAATTTTCATAAATTTTTATAATTTTGAGGAATATGAGAGGAGCAAAAGGAAATATTCGTACAAATAAATAAATAAATAAGTAAATAATTAAATAAATAAATGAATTAATAAATAAATAAATAAATAAATAAATAAATAAATAAATAAATAAATAAATAAATAAATAAATAAATAAATAAATAAATAAATAAATAAATAAATAAATAAATACATAAATAAATAAATACATAAATAAATAAATACATAAATCAATAGATAAATAAAGAATTAAATAAATTAATAAATAATTAAGCAAATAAATAAATATAAATAGAGTATTAAAAATTATAATTGAAAATTGAAAATAAAAATAAATTTAACAAATAAATAAATAATTTAATAAATCTTCCATTATCAATTTCTAAGAAACAAAATTTAGATTCTTAATTATTTTTTTCATTTAAATTTATATTTTAATTTTTTATACAATACAATTCATTCAATTGTTTTATTTCCAACCTCTAAGAAACGTTTAATTCCATATACTTTTTTATTAATTTCAGTATAATAAATATGTACTATGTATATATTTTCCAATTTCCAACTTTCGAATAAAATTTTCGTTTCAATTTCTTAAAGAACAAGATTAAAATTTTTTTGTGTGATTTTATTTTTTTTTTCGTTTTTAGAAAGACCTCTTCTTTAAGATTTCTTTTATCTTTAATACGTATCTGCGCTTTATTTTTATTTCTGACGTTTTAATATTCCTAATTTCAATTTCACAACATTTTCGACTTAACATCCATAAGTTCGATGAATTTTGGAACGAACTTTCCTCATCCCTTGTCAAGTTTTGTTTAGTAACCGGTTCCGGCGATGTGCCATGTTCATTGTGTTTTTCATTCTGTGTAGTTCACAAAAAACAAACGAAGGCAAGAAAAACTTGACAGAAATTCGTTCCAAAATGCATCATCATCCACCTATCCTGTCAAAAAAGTCAATAAGTATCAAGATTTGTCAGTTTTATAAGCAGTTTATAGAAAAAGTACTTTATAAAGTCTTTTAACACTTAAATAATTATTAGTTTTTATACTCGATGCATTACAGTCAAAGCTTAATTCTACAATTCATTATAAATTTCTCTTTAAATTATGAATATTCTATCAAAAGAAATCCGCACAAAAAATCGCAATAAGAATCTATGCTTTAATCCATTTGAAATTCTCTTAGGAACATATGTAATTATTGAAAATAACTCTTCAGGTTTATATTATTACTCGTATAATTATTTTTTCAAGTATATTCAGAATTTCCATAATTTATGAAATCTTGCTCTTAAGTTTTTGCGTAACTCACAAAAAACCCAAAAGAGTCCTGAATAATTTTAAATGTTAAAATAATATAATCACACTTTAGATAATAATTTTTCAACCCTTGTGTCTACAGACGTTTTATAACACGTTGGCCTACGTCTGTGCAGACCTATAGAAAGCTTACTGAAAAAAAATCGTTATACGGAGATGAAAATTAAAGAAACGTGAATAATTATCATATCCACCATTTCTTTGGTTAAAGCTTCTTGTTATGAGCTCTCGGTTCCATTGCATAACAAAAAGTATGTGCATATATAATCACTTTTTGGTAGCAAGACAGTTTCTTGCTCATAACATCCTCCGTCCCCACAATTCTACTCATTCAGGGCAATACTTCTACTTCCAATTACGCATTCTTCAGATGCATTCTTAAGATACATAGGTTATACGGACCTATGTATCTTAAGAATGTATCTGAAGAATGTGGCAAAAACGTGGCAAAAACGTGGCAAAAACACTTGCAACATCGAAAAAAATACATAAACGTATATTTTTATATGGAAATTGCTTAGGAATAACCTGGAATTTCATGGTTCTGATTGAAATATTTCCTGTGAAAACTTATTTTGAATGTATAACATAGCAATAGGTCTGGGCAGACCTATCTGTAGACACAGGGGCTAAGAAAATTTTTAATAAAAATAAAATCCATAATTATAATGTTAAAAATTTAACATTACTAAAGTTAATATTAAACATTTTGACCCACCAGAAAAAATACCGACTAAAGAGTAAAGTTATAACATTTATAAATACTGAAATAATGTATAAGAGGAGTATAAAATATAATGATGGCATGTGTGCGCATATATGTATGTATGTATATATGTATGTATGTATGTATGTATGTATATATATATGAAAATGTATGTATGTATATATGTATGTATGTATATCTATTTTATTATATGTAGATTTATTAATTGTTAACTCATTAAGTGGAAAGCAAAAAAAAATTACCTGGTACGAAACGAATAAAAAAAAGAAGAAGAAGAAGATAATATAATGCATAACAGCTTATATCTAATCTTTTAAATTTGGACTTTGTTTAAAAGAGGATATTTCCAAGTTTTGTGGAACTGTTATGTTCCAAGATTTTCTGTAGGAAATTAAGATTGTTTTAGTAAGATTTTTTATTTATTATGAATTTATTTAACATAAGAAAATGATAAAGAAAATATCAAAAATTGTTAAAAGGGATCAATAAAAATTTTTCTTTGTTCTCTTAAATTAAAATATTTATTAGCAATTTATACAAATTTTATACAAATTTGTCTATGAAATTTTATAGTGTCAAATTTGTATAAAATTTGTCCATACAAATTTCGTTCATGCAAAACAACTGACGTTGTTATTTACGCCAATAGTTTTTAGCGCCATTTATTTAAAACTACAGAAGTAACCAGGAGCAACACACGGCTTTTAATGTTTTCCTAAAATATACCTAAATTTTTTAATATTGTATGGGGCGGACGAAATTGCGTTCTCCATGAATGGATCAACTGCAGGCAGACATAGGCGCAGACAGAATTCCGTCTTGAAAATAGCGACCTTGTGCGACATGGATATATTGACTGGGAGCAATTTTTTATAGCGTACATACCAACGGTTAGATTATTCAACTAAAACATTTTTCTGGAATTCACCTTTTAAATCCACCCCAAAAAATCCACCTTTTGAAAAACCACCCAAACAAATCTATCCACATAAAAATAAGAAAATGGAAAGTTAAATTTTCTAATAAATATTTTCTACATAATAATATGTAATATAATAGCCAAAAATAGCATGAGGAAAAAATAGCATTTCTGAATGTATATAATTTTTGTCGTGAAATTTTTGTACAATTAAACAATTTTACAAGTCAAGTCGTCATGTATATTGAATGCTCATTGAAATCATACAATCGTCAGATGGTCTAAAAATCATCTAAATGACTACGGCAACGTCGAAAGAACGAAAGTTCTGAATTCTATTCAATTATGAAATTAACAAAATTATAAATGTACGGTTAGGTTTTTTGAAACTTTTAAACAAACGAAATCATTTCAGCTAGAACTCAATTGCAGTCCTCGATATATACAGCAGGACAAGCCACTATAAAGGTTATTAAAATAAATTGCAGCATATGAATGACGTTATATCGAACAAACAAAAACAAGAAAATTCCGGCTTTCAAAATTTTGTGAGAATTTTTACAAGCCTTTTTTGTTATTCAATTCAGTAAAATGAGTGTATTTTCTCAAGTGTTTTGATTTCCATAAACCACACTTAAAAACAAAAAAACCAATACTTATAAAACTTACTACAACTGATATTAGTTACAGATTGTGAATTCTTTCTTTAGAAGAGAGACCTTGTGACATTAGAAGAACAAACAATAATAATTAAAACTGAAGTAAGAAAACAACTGAAAAACAACATACAAAATTACATAAAACTTTTACATAATAAAAAAGTAAACGGTAACGAAACTTTTTGGATAAAGTTTCGGTAAAATTAACCGTATTTGCTCAAGTGTGCTTGTCTTTTCCACGAGCCATACTCAACGGTGGCAAGTAGTAATTTCTGATATTTGAAATTCTGGGCCACTAACATCATCATACATATAATCATAATACTCATACAATCATTAAGAATAAAAAACAAATACTAATACAAATTTTAATATCAGATATGAATTTGTATAACAACGAAAATTCTGAGTAACAACACGTTTCCAAGGTAATTTTAATCGTACATAAATGGGTTTCAATAACATTTCAATTCCACTAGATACGAGTATCAATTCAATGACATTCCAATGCCATGAGATTTCAATTCCATGATATTTCAATGTCACAAACTCTTCTGCCGGCCGTATATAAAAGACGATCCGCAAAAGATCTTTCTAAAAAGTTTTTACTAATTAAAACAGAACCTTGCCTGACGTTCGTTAATAAAAATATTAAAATATGTTCAATATGTTTAGTTCAGTTTTCACTATAGTAGCTTGTCTTGTTCTATACAGCAATGCACAGGACTTTTCAGGTTTTAGGGAACATCCCGAACAGGAGTGTTTGATGAAATGCAGTCGCGTCTACGACCCACTTTGTGCCAGTGTAGGCGGTATTATTCGCACATACTATAATCCTTGTTTGTACGAGAGTGAAAGGATCTGTGCTTTATGGAGAAAAGGTCCCGATAACTGTAAGTACTTTTAATTTTCCATATAAACTAATATATACGAGTGTAAGGCTGAAGGTTTGACATCGATTATATAATGGTATTTGTACTACATATATAAGAGTTTGCAGTGGCGACGGCGGCTTACCATAATTTAAAGTGAATTATGGTAGAATACTAATAGATACTCTTATTTACTTAAGTTGTATGTAGTTGGATTTAATTTTAAGAGATATTATTTGATTTGATTTAATACTTTGGTTTATATAAAAACTATGTATTTGCAGTACCGATATATCATATTTTGGATGAAAATAAGCCTTGTGGTGATGAGCACAATGAGGACAATAAGTTATAATCGCAAGGTGCTGACCCTGATGCTATGATGTGTTTGAAATAATTTGAGCACTACACTTTTATGATTTGAGCAACTACACTTAATTTGAGCACTACATTTTTTTGAATAAATTAAATAGTTTGGTTCTATGTTATTAAACAAGTTTTAGAAAACCCAATAATAAACTCTCAAATAAACGCAATTCTGGGACTTTCGCTTTTGCTAAATAGCTTGGATTATAGCTTTTGCTGTTGGTGGAGGTCTACATTGTTTGGGGAGAGTCAAAATTCTTTAGAGGTCCAAAGTCGTTTCAACTGAGAAAATTTTAATGTTTGTAGTTGTACTCGTTGTCTCCGCCTTTTAGAATGCAGGCCCTGCTAACTAAGTAATAAGTTCTTTTAATTTTTTATATACATATATCGTACGATAGGGCTGAAGACACAATCTGTCCTAAAATCAAAGGTACTATTATAAGATATGAGTTTGCAGTGACAGCGTTTGTACTAAAAACCTAGCCATAAATCAAAACTAGTATTTGCCTAACCTGCCAAATATATTCCTTTAGAGACTAATGGCCCTTATGAAACGTCTTCATCGTTTTACGGGTTCGGTAAATCTTTAATCTAATCCAGCCGCCATAACCAGACCTGATTCTTCACCGGGACTATGATTAAGTGAATAAATTAATTGATTATGTTTGTTAATTTATTGAATATGTTTCGAATGAGGTGAAAATTATGAAATCATCAGGTCCACATTAATTAAAAACTAACCCTAAACCCTTAATAATAGACAAAGCTCAAAAACTGACTAAATTAGTTTTTATAATTTGACAACACTTTCTTAATATTTTAAATTTAAGAGTTTGCAGTTTTGTGAGCAAACTGTTAATTGTTAATTGTTGGATACTTCAAGAATTCTTTTTAGGGAATGTCTTAGCCCACGTGAACTGAGATGAGGTAGTTTAAAAACCTTAACTGCAAATACATTCGACGACAGCAACAGCCGCGAAGCAGCACTTAGCAACTTAATGTCTCCACTGCAGCTTATTATTATTGAGGTTAATGACTTTAACTCGCTAACCTCGGTTGATTTATCGCGCGTTTACCCATATAATATTTAATCTCCTCACGACGAGGATAAAAGAGGAACCTACAAGTCAACCTTGATAAAGTCGTGTGCAACCCTGGGAATTTTGTGGTATTGGGAAGAATTTGTAGTATGGTATGGTATGGCATGGTACCATATATGGTACCATATAAATATATATGGTATATGACACAATTGTCAAAATTTTTAATGTAAACATTGCGAGGGAAGAAGTAAGTAAAGGCTCCGGCCCATAGAATCCGTCAGACTTCGACTTTAAACTTTTGAACTGTTAAAACGAGTAAAATGTATGTCTTCTTACATCTATCGGTCCATAAGCAACGCATCCGTCAAAGTTTGCGGATTCGAAAGTTTCTGAACTTTTAACTTTTTTAATGCGTCAGCTCGTTTGACAGCTGTTTGTTTATCGTTTAGCGAGAAGATTAACGTTAACCTTGTGGCAGTTAATCTGCAGTAGAGACAGTGCATGAGACATTCGACATTGACTTCTTTTTAATCGTCTTTAGACTTAATGAAAGTAGTAGTCGAGAGTAATTTTCTCAAAAACCGCAGCGCATTAAATCTTCTAAAGGTTACCTTTATTTTTTTTTCGAAAATCGTTCACGAAGAGAATTTAATTTAGAACGATGGCCTTTAGAAGAGTCCATTAATTACGTGTGGTGTTTTTTAAACAATTTTGGCTACCATCCCCATTGATGAGATTTGGTAAGGTATTGTGGGGAGTCCCCTCCTCCTCACGTGAGATTTTTCCTATAATTTTAACTATGTATGTAATATAATTTTAACTTTGAAATAATTTTAACTATAATAGTAACGTGAGAACGTTAACTATAATAGTAACTATGAGAACGTGAGTGCCATAGTAGAAGTTTCAGATTATGGCGTAACGAATTACGACGCCACCACAATCGTTGGCTGTCTTCGCGAAATTGCTTACATAATGTATATTCTCTGAATTAAAAAGTTGAGGTGACATTTTCATTGACCCGCCATTCCTTTAAATGATATTTGGTGAGATGTTGCCGTCTGTATAGCCTTATATTTCTAAGTATAGTAGAAAAGCTTCCAAAGTTATTTTTGTTCACTTATATCCTTTGAATTCTTACAATAACTTTTTTTTATTTGGGAATGTTATTTACGCACACTTTATAAAACATTTTATAGTATATAATTTCTATTATATAACTTAGAGATAATGACGTTCTAGTTTTAAATATTATCCATATAACCCATACGACTTGCATGGCGTACAACTTCCAAAATTTCCTTATTTGCCCGATCACCTCCTGCCGAGATGAACAATTGATGAAACGCTTTGCTGTGCATATCCGTTTCGAACAAGTGCGACAAACGTTCACATTCCTCAACGCTACAGAGCAAGTAGGGAAGAAAATGCATAGAGACCAGAGCTCCATAGAAGGCGAATCTTGCAAAATGTCGATAGAAGTTTTCATAGCTTCACAAAAAATCAACAAAAGAGAACATATGAACATTTCTAATTAATATTGTATTCATAAGATTGTTAGGGTACAAATACATACTTATAAAGTTTTAGATTTTCTTCGATTTTCTCCGTATCGTTGATGCTTGACGCTTTCAAAACCGTAGACAGAGTATGAAACATACTCGAGTGATAGCTGCGAAGTATTTCGGGCCAAACAGCATCACGCACACTGCTATTAGTATTGATGTACATGAATAAACTTACATCAATAGCTGGAGTACCGTAACGCATTTCCTACATAGAAAAATAGAAAATCTTATACATACTGCATACTCTAACACCTTTTATTTGAAGTCGGTCTTGATCTCTATTGATCACTGACCTGAAAATCAATCATTTTTACACTTTCCACTTCAGCTGGATCACTGAAATCTGCATCGTCGCCAGATTCTAGCCCTTTATTCTCACAACGAAATAATACATTATTCCGATTATAGTCACCGTGTAGTATGGTCGCAAACCGTTGATCTTCTTCCATCAAATCAATGCTGGTGCGAAGATGTTCCAACAAATGTGTCGGATGAGCGAAATATTTCTCGCGTAATCGTTGTATATTCGCAATTAAACGTTGATCTTCCGCCGATGACCGTTTGAAAATGCTGTCGTCATCCAAGACACGATCGAAATAATCGTAGAAGCGATCGAATGCAGCACGATAAAATACTGTATAAAGATTAGTGGTGTCATCACTCAGATCTTGTTCATTAATGAATGGAAGGGTAACGATGCCAGCTTTGAGTTGGTCTAGACGTGAGTCATCTCGAAGGCGCAAAGCATACGTCATAGCATGAAACTGTCCCAAGGGACGAGCCATTTTTAATAACTGGTGCCGTGTCAGATAAATACGCGGGCCCAACGAATAACCGCATGTCTTGAGATTGGCTAAGACTAAAACAGAATCACGGTCTGTACGCGTGACGGATAAACCTGTGGAAGCAAAAATCAGATTGTACATGTTTACTAAAAATGGAAATTTTTCCTATGGAGTACTTCAGTTTTCTTGGCCTACCCTCGATGTAACCGAATTTGGCCACGTAGCAAGGAGCTACCCAATCTTCCACTTTAAACTCTGACACGCCCACTTGTTGCAGAAATTCTTTATATAGCGGCAACACCTTAACATATGTGAAAATCTCGTTAGCAAATTGAATATATGATTTGCTGGTTTCACGAAAATTCGAGTCGCCCCTCATTAATTTCACAAAAAAATTATGTTTGGTGTTGGTGCTAAAAATTACGAAAATATCGTTAGTTTTTATGGCAATATATGTACATATGTACATAGTTTAAATTTTTATACCCATCTGATGTTTTGGTACACAATGTTATATTGTAAAGAGTCGACATAAAACCATCAATTCCATTTAAGTGTTGTACTTCATAGCACTCCAAAGATTCGCCCTTCAAATTGTTTAGAATTTCTTTTATTAAATAGTCTTTTATGTAATTCGAATGAGCCTCGCTGCAGGTCATTTTTCACTTGTTGCGCGTGGAATGGGTTTTTGGCTTAACTAAATAAACAACAGCTTAACGTGCACTGTGATATTTAAACGTTACACAAGCTCTCGCAAAACAGAGTCGACCTTTTCGTGTACACTGAATTTGACAAGCACTGCGACGGCTTTTACAGGTATAACGGAGTCAGCTGTTCCGGTAAACTTATATGACCAAAAGATGAAACCAAGAATTACATAAGTTGGAAATGCTTCTAATACAAATTTAAAAAAATAAGATTTGAAATTGTTTTCAATGATTGAATTAAATTCTTACAAAGTCCCGTGGAATATTATACTATTCTTCTGGTCAATTGTAGAATTCACTCGATAGTCTGTCGCTCACACGCTTTCTACAATCACTGTTGAAATACTCTACAATACTGAAGGTAAAATAGTTTTCAAACTACAAGAAGCACTGCCGGCAGTGGATGACGTCTGTTGGTTGAATTGTTATCTACGTAACGTGATTAATTAAGACAAACGGCAATCTAAATATGTATGTATGTACAATAAAGTTGTGATACTACCACTAACCATACAACATATAGACCGCTAAAAGTCACTTTTTTCTGGTCCGCAAATCTTTCTGTAGCCTGGGTCCCACAAAATTCTTTACTCTCATTTTCTCTTTAGGCGAGCAATTGTTTTTGCTTAACCTCCGCGACGGACGTCGTCGAGTTTACTCGTTCTCTCACATGTTTCAAATTTTTTCCTACTCACTTGCACACCTACCAAGTTGTAAGCCGAGCTCATTATTTGCGTTCGTCATTTCATATTCGTAATTTGTGTATGTGTATGCACCTTATTTTGCTTGATTGTGGAAGAACGAAAAATGTATTTTGTTTTTGTAAGAAGTTACCCTGAATTCTTTTCCTTATTGGTATAGTGGTGCTTTGTTTCTTTTCTGCGCATGGGTCAAGGGTCTTTATGCTTCTGCATTCTTTTACCCTAAGCATTTTTTAGCTGGTGGCCAAATTATTATTTTGACAATTTCAAGATTTTCAAAAGGAGATTTAGTTATAGATTTTTGATTCTAAAAGATCTATAAAATTAACTTATTATACAATTGGCAAAAGGAAAAATTATCTGGAACCAAATTGACCAACTATAGATTTCAATAGGCTTTATACAAAATTAATTTAAGAAGTTAGAATTTTTATTTTTCTTATGTTTTTTATGAGTACAGAAAATACATTTATTTGAAACTATTTTCTGTTTGTTTTAATTAGGAAAAACACTTCCTGATTATCTGAGAAATTCTGCTCACTGAAAACAAAAAACATGAAAACATACGATAGCAGAGATAGTACGAGACAAGTGGCAATCTATTGACCATGTGAGCTTACCTTCGTTTTAGAAATAAAAAAACTGCGTGCAGAAAACCCATAATAGTTTTACAGTCCATATTATAAACTTTATAACTTCTTTTTGTTGCTAAAATTAGAAAAGTGTCATTCACAATCGGCGAGTATTATGCGACTTATTGCAGCGCTTGTGTGATAAAATTAAAATACAACAGCCGCATTTGGCAAAAAGGAATTGCGTCCTCACGCACCCTTTTCGCCAGATTTATCACTCTCGAATTAATTTCTTTTTCTTCCTGTTTTCTTTGTTAGCTCAGGTACTTCAAGGGACTACCCTCGTAGGTTTATGTGTGCAAAGCAGATCATCTCTGGTGCAAAGACCGAATGTTTCGCAATATCTAATTTTCTCTAAAACCTTAAGACGTAGTATACTCCGCTTTTCTAAATATAGCAATAACTTTATATGAGGGCAAATAGTATCATAAATGTTGGCATAAATGTTCGTATAAGATATTGACGTAATTATAACCGTAAATCGAGCCTTAAAAAAAATTAAGAATCCTATCCTTGTATCATTTTTTATACATAGTACATATATCAAAAGTATATAAAAATACAATTTTCGAATAGAGCGAATGGGAATACTCACTTCGTTGCGTTTGGCTTCTACTTTGAATATTGTTTTGCATCAAAAATGATACAAAGGATAAAATTATGAAGTTTTGATTTTTTTACCTTATTGTTATTTTTTTTTAACTACTACTTAAAACAATTATAATGCACAAAATAAACAAAGTCACTATATATAGTCGTGAGTAAAAGCGAAGTGAGTTAAAAGCCAAAAATATTTCCTGGCCAAAACAAAAGTCAAATATATCATTTTTGATACAAGACTCGGTCTACGGTTAAAAAACCACAATCATATTTTTCCACTTTTTCCTTGAAGTTTCAAATCTTGCGTTAACTTTCTCAAAAGCCTAAACAGAAGGCTCACCACAAAAAACACACGCACGAGCCCCACCCCCACCCCACCCCCCTCCTAATATTGTATATAAAATTCTTAGAAACTACTATATAAACATCGTAAAATCGCATTATAATCATTAAAGATAACAAGTAAGAGCGTTAATTTTGGCCTGGCCGAAGCTCATATACACTACACCCGGATCTGGCGAAGTGATAGAAAGTGGGCGGACGGGTGACACTTACGCTCTTTTTATTTACAGGGAGTACATTTTGATTTATCAACTCATTTACAACCAACAAACACCTCATTATATGAAATGGTATACCAGTGGGCAGACCACGCCCATTTATGAGAGTGTATTTTAGTCTAAGACGGTGAACTCGGAAATAAAATTTTAGCTTCAAATTCGCTCTACAAGAGAAATTGAGCTACAAGCACGGATTAATACATATTTGCTATAAAAAGTGGGCATGACACTTGTCCGATTTTCCCCATTTTCAATACCAAACAGCGTAGGATAACAAAGAATATTCGCACCAAATTTCATGACGATAACTCCATTCCTTCTCCTGTAATCTCTACAGACGGACGGATAGACAGACGGACAGGGCGAAATCGACGCAGGAGGTGATTCTGAGCCACAATATATATACTTTTCTATAACTGCCACGCCTCCTTTAATGCGTTACAAACGGAAGACCAAAGTGAATATATTCTCATCCCTTCGAGTGTAGGGTATAAAAACAAATACTAACATAAACTGCAAAGATAAGATTTTTTATAGAAAATCAAACTGTAGAAAACTTACTGCTTTATTTTCTCGATTAATTACAACAATAAATAATTCTGAAAAGAAACAACTGATAAACAACACATTTCTAAAAAATGTTTAATCATAACCAAAGAGATTTCAATGACGCAAATCTCTTCTGCCTGCCGTATATAAAAGGCGATTCGCAAAAGACCTTTCCAAAAAGTTTTACTAATTGACACAGAACCTTGTCTGGCATACGGTTATAAAATAAAAATATTATAATATCCTTAATATGCTGTCGTCTAGTTCAATTATTTTGATAGTGGCTTGCCTTGCTCTGTACAGCAATGCTAGAGAACTGAATGACTTTTCGGGTCTTCCGATACATCCTGAACAAGCGTGTATGAGGATATGCAATCGCATGTACGACCCAGTATGTGCCAGCGTAGACGGTATTCGACGCACATACAATAATCTTTGTCTCTTCGAACAGGAAGCCATCTGCACCCATTGGAAGGAAGGTCCTAACAACAGTAAGTACTTCTAATGTTTCATAGTTACGGTTGTAAGGATAAAGGCACGATAAAGGCTTTTTTGGATTTAACTTTAAAATACCACTGCGTTGGTTTATCTACAATAAAATGCTGACAATTTAAAAAATTATGTATTTGCAGAAGCAGCCAAATATATACTTTTGGATCGTGATGGCCCTTGTTAAATGCCCGAAGCGTTTTCAAGATTCCCTTAATTTTTAACCTAATCCAGCCGCCATAACCTTCACTTGGATTACGATTAAGTGAATAAAAGAAATGATTTTGTTCGTTTATTTATCGAATAAGTTTAGAAAAACCCAAAAATAAACCTTCAAATAAACCGTCACATAACTTAATAAAAGTTTCAATGATTAAGCTAAATTCTTTCTAACCTTCCAAAAATATTTTGGATTTCTTGTTTGATTAGTTGTGGATTCAGTTGTGGACTGTCGCTTGCTCGCTTTCTACGGTCACCGCAGAAATGCTGTCCAATACCGGAGATATATAACCTTCAAGCCACAAAATCAATGCCGGCAGTGGTCGAATCTTTATATTAAAAACTTGTACGTCCACGAAACTGATACAGAATTAACGTGAGCGTTTCCAAACTTCTTTACCTCGGTACTTTGGATCTGTATGATTTAGTATTTAAATTCAATGGAAAAAAAACAAGTAAGAGTGTTAACTTCGGCGGAAGCTCATATACATACATGCATCAGTCAAAGTGAGGATAAAAAAAGACGTCACCCGCCCACTTTCATTTCTCTTTTCGATAGTAAATTTGATCTAGCAGTTGCCCCATTTGTCCATTTTCGACATCAAAGAACCCTACATAGGAGAGAATATTCGCGCCGAATCTCATGACGATGCTTATACTCGTCTTCCTGTAATTGTAGTTTTTGTTGCCAGTGAGCGGACCACGTCCATTTTTTGGAGTATATATTAGTCTGAGACGGTGGACTCGGAAATAAAATTTTGGCTTTAAAATGACTCTACATACAAGCTGAGAAATTGAACTTTAAGCAGGGATGAACTCATATTCGCCGATTTTCAAAACTCTCTGTCGGAAATATTTTTCTTATTTTTTGTAAATCGAGCTTACGTAGAATCACAGACCTTTCATTTTACCTAAAAACAAGTATGTACATACATGTCTGAATGTGAATATCAATCTTTCTTATTAATATATGTATGTATGTACGTAGTACATATGTATGTATACATAATACGGTATGTATCCCATCCTAAACCCGAAGGGATGAGGGTTACTTAAAGAATAAGAGATAATAGATTATTTGGATTTGCAAGTCATCCTTTGTATACTTTATCGGGCTGTTGAAAATTTTGCATCCACGCCCAGCAGTCCCAAAATCCATAATATAATATTAATTTGACCTTCTTTCTTATAGTCGCTGCGATTGTTTTTTAAGGTTTTTAAAAATTTCCAACTGATATTAAAACTGGTTTTCACACAAAATCATTTTCAAGATACTAAAAATGATTAACTAAAAATTTATCATTTTTAAGATAGTACATGATAGTACTTAGTACGAGTACATGATTAGCCATATACTCCTAAACTTTAATTTAACACTAATTCATTTCAGTGACACTACGAGGATTGTTCCAGAAGCACCTGAAATAACGGAGAAAATACAAAAACCTTTGCAAAAAAATATGTTTGTTTCTCAGCACAATCTTCTTTTTCCAGCGATGTTTTGTTTTTTGTTTAAAGAGCCATTATGTGGGAACCATTTTAAAGCACGTCGTTTATAGTAAGAATCGTAGAATTCCTCAAACTAGCCGTCAACCGCAGACTCTAGTTCTTCATTGTTGGCAAATCTTCTATCACGAAGCCATTTTTTAGGTTTGACAAAAGAAAATAGTCCGAGGAGCCGATTCTTTCCTTTCATTGAGTTGACTGTTCCTTCATCACATGACTGATCTTATGGACCCAAGTTGCATCCCTGACTATGAATCGATGCGAAAACTCAGATTTATTGCTATGAAACGTCGCCGAATCCTCGATTGAAACATCCTGACTGTTTTTGTTTCATTCTGAGAAAATTTGAAACTAATCTCGGGCACATCTCTCTTATGTCCAAATCTCTAGTCAAAAGTATACACTTTCTGAAATGTGTGCCACTTTCAGTCGACGGTTATTCAATACCATATTGGGGATGTTCTTCACTATTGATGGCTTTATGAAGTTAATAAGGTAAGTACTTTCTACCGTAGTAATTCTTTCGAAACAACAAGCGTTAGGTCAGGAACTTCTGGGACTACCCTCGTAAACACTATTTGTTTAGTTATTTTTTACTATTTACACTATACATAGAGGCTAAAACCTTTTAACATTGAAAGAAAGACGATAAGAATTCAAAATAACAACTAGAAAACATTTTATCATAGAATTTCAAAAAGACATTGTCTTCTGCTTGCGTATATAAAAGAGGATCCGAAAAAGATCTCTCCAAAAAGTTTTAACTAATTGGCACAGAACCTTGTCTGACATTCGTGATAAAAATATTATATTTTTAATATGCCTGCTTTTAGTTTAGCTTTCTTTATAGTGGCTTGTCTTGCTCTTTACAGCAATGCTACAGTACTGAATGAGTTGACGTGTATTAGCGGCCATCTTAAACCAGCGTGTTTGAGGATATGCAGTCGCACAAGCGCCCCACTTTGTGTCAGTGTAGACGGAATTCGTCGCACATACAAAAATCCTTGTCTCTTCGAAAAGGAAGTTAACTGCGATAAATTGAGGGCAGGCCCTTCCAAAAGTAAGTATATACATACTTTTTGTTTTCCATATATACCAGAATATAGGGATATAAGGCTGAAGGTTTGAAATAAACTATAAAATGATATAAGACTTTGCAGTGGCGATGAGAGCTTTAAATCAAAGCCGTTGCTGTATTGCAAATAATCGTAGAATATTCATAGATATTTGTTGTATTTGAATTTTAAAGGGCCATTACTTTGGCTTGTCGACAATATAATGCCGAATTTTTCAAAACAATTATTCTATATTTGCAGAACCACACAAATATATTGTTTTGCATCCTCATCACTCTTGTGATTTTGTATGGACCCTTTTTGTTCCAAGGTTGGGTTAATTTTTAACTCCATCCTGCCGCGAAAGCCGGACCTGATGGTTTAAAGTAAATGACATTATTTGTACTTTTACGAGGACTAGGTTGAGTGAATAAACAAATGAAGGAACTGAGTTTGTTTGTGTATTTATAGAATAAGTCTCAAAGCCTCAAAAACAAACCCTCAGATAAACGCAATACCGGGATGTTTGGTTTTGCTAAATAGCTTTAATAATAGCTTATCACAAAAAGTATTACAGTAAGTTGTGACAAGTGTTAACTTCGGCCGAAGTTCATATATCCTATACTCGCATCTGTCAAAGCGATGATAAAAAGTGGGCAGACGACGCCCAATTTTATTTTATTTATAGAAAGACGGCCTTTTATAAACCTATTAAACACCTCTTAAACCTTATTTATAAACAAATTTTGCTTTACGCAACGTTGTTCAAAGGCTGCGCAACTTAAACGTCAAAATTTGTGTTTATACGTATTACGTAATACGCCAATGTAGAGTGACATTTTTGAAATTTTAAATCTTAATTTATTTATTTATGCACTTCCGTCTACAGAAAATCTTACAGACTTTCTGTAAGATAAATAAATACAAATGGGCCACAAACGCGACACAAACTCGGGCCCACAGTTCGATCATCAAGAATACTTGGAACAAATCGATGAATAACATTGTTAGCCCCACGACAGCCGGTGAATGTCTCATGAAGGCTTTGTTGTACGGCGGCGCCATGACCAACTACCCGAAGGCAAGTGCATTTCGGTGCTCAACGATAGCGCGTATTGCAGCCAACGAGGATCGTCGCTGACAGCGGCCGGCTCAGCATATGTCGTCAGCAGTGTCGGCGCCTTATCTCTGGTCGGCGCGCAGTAGCAACAGGGTACGGTGATGTGCGGATAACCGCACGTACGCACAGGAGTACGCTGTGGTTGGAGGAGGAAGAGGCGGAATCAAGTGTAGCAAGTAGAAGAATACTGTAAGATATTGTAAATATGAATTTGTAAAATAATTAGTAACAATTGTTGAAATAAACTTTGTAAAATAAATATCAAATACCTGATATAGTTGTTCGTCTCACAATTCAATATGATTTTTTAATGTAGAAAATAAAATTAATATTATTATTCACTTCCGTCTCATCAGAAACAAAAGCGTCTTGTTTTGTTCTGCTAAAAATAATAATCAGTATATAAAGAAAAAATGTTTTCGTGTTAGCTCTACGATTTTAAACTACCTTCCAGATGACAAAGACACTCGAAGTTTCAACCATACCTCAAAAAGAGATGACAATGCATAAACCACCCACCCACGCCCACTTTAAGGCAGGAAATTCGGGCTCTCTTTCGAAAGAAACATAAAAGTGTTCGGTACAAATCTTGAAATTGATTTTAAACTACCTTACCGATGACCTAGCCACCCAAAACTTTTAAAATACCTTAGAATTCATCCACTTCTGTAAAAAAATGCGTACTTAGTAGTTTTCTAAAATTTTCAATATATTGTCGTTTGACACTTTTCAGCGGAAAGTCATTTCAAAAGGTCATTTCAAAATCCCACACAAGACAATACTCGCTCAATCTGCTTTGTTTTTTCTCTATTTTGAAGTTTAGGCATTTCAAGGCAATTCAATTTTAAGCAATCACAAATACATGTAGGGGGCTATATCGTATACTCTGACGGGAGAGTTCTTCCTGCGTCTGCTTTGATTTTTTCGTAGGTTTCAAGATTTTGTATACAGTAAAAACAAGACTGGAGCAAGACAAGACTGGAACAAGAAAAATCGCAAGTTGTTGCTATTTTTACTGGCTTTTCGGTCAAGCCTGCCTGAGACGGGGTATATCATAAGCTTAAATCGACACAGTTTCTCGGGTCCGAGCTGTCATGAGACTCGGGAACTAAAAGGCAACCGTCTGCATACAAAAAGCAAGGAATTTGTGCATTATTAATATAAAAGCACAAAAATACACATTCAGATTGATTATAATACTTCACTTTAGATATACAACTGATATATTTTGCAATTTAAGCACAAAATATTGAAAAAAATTTGTAACTGAATTTCGCGAAATTCATGCAGACGAATACAACTTCTGGATATTGTTTAATTTACAGGCGGCTTTTGAATTTTATACCAACATCTCTTTTCTTCGCGTATATTTATAGCTATAAGCACTGCAGTGAGAAACTGCCTATAAAGTCTCTTTTCTACATCTAGAACATCAGCTAATCATCGTTGCCAGGTTCAACCACAGTGAATATTCACTTAAAAATTCTGGAAAAAATCTATTTAGCGGCCACGAGGTTTTTTTTTGAAAATTTTTCGGGGTATAGATTTTCGACTACTGAACCTAATAATATTTAAAAAAAGGGGGAAATTCTCATGGTTTAGGAGTTATAGCCATTCGAAATTGTAAACATTTACTGTGATATCTCCCAAACTGTACATGCCATAAAGTTGATATGGGTACCGTTTTAAACATTTTTTTATTGCCGACATTTTATGTAAAATACATTTCTTCAAAATGTGCATTAATTTACGAGAAATTACCTTCTAAACAATTGAAAAAATGTTGTTTGTTAAAAAGCTTGTTTTTCTTAAAAAAGGTTTAACAAAAATATCCTTTACTAGAGTTATTGAAAAGTACAGGCTTTTATTAGCTTATAATATATATAATATTATTCATAATTCATATATATATATATATTCAAAATATATATAATATTGAATACATGTCATTGTTGCGTAAGGCAATTTGTCTCTTCTGGTAATTGTGGAAACATTCCGTATGTGTGCGGTATCTATGTACAAGTATATGAGTTCGTTCGTTTAAAATTGAAATTTTTTTATATAATTGAATTGAATTTTATATTTACAGGATTGCTTTAATATGTGGGTTATACTGCTTACAGCAGAAAGTCCATTATATAGTTATGTACATATATCAAAAGAAAGCCAAAAAATCATGAATTTAAAAAAAAAAAATTTATCCAAGAAAATTATATCTGGAAACCTACAAATTTTTCGTAAAAACACGTTAAAACATGAAATAAAGATAATAGGTTTGTTCGACAACGTGCTTGAAAATACTAGAAAGCACTAACTTTTACTATTTTTTTTACTAGATAACTGAGAAAAAGCAAGTTACAACGAAAATTATTTACTATTTGTGCAATGTTTTACTAGCCAACTTCGGTCCATTCAAAAATATATAATTGACGGTATTTAATCTGTGAGAGTGAACCATTAAATTTTTTGTTTACTATCAAATGTAAATTTTTACATTATTCTATTTTTTTACTAGAAACATATTGGTTAACTGTTAAAGTAAATTATCTCTGTTTACAAAATTTTTTTTATCATTATATATAAAATTATGGAGGGAATATTGCTACATGCATAAAATAATTCTATGCCAAAAATCTTTACATTTCTAAAAATTACTTTTAATAATACTTAAAACTTTCTACATGGTAACGCTGATCAGCAGAAAAATCAATGCGTTGAAAAGAGACTTCATATGCAATTTCATTCTGCAGAATTTTTATCTACAAATCGACGCGAAAAAAAGAGACAAAATTGCAGTACAAAAATTCAGAGAAATGTAAACAGGGCAAATCGTTACGATCACAGGCAGTTGAAACCAAGAAGCTTACAACATACCAAATTCTGGCCCGTCCTGTCTGCCTTACACTGTTCTTGTCTTCATTTCTGCCTGCCTGCCTGCTTGTACGATATAGCTCCCGTAGTCATTTTAGAATCCTTCACAACAATTACAAGCAAAAATTGTTGTTGTTGATTTTTTACATGCTTGTTGAAAATTGCCTCTCTGACAAGGAAACTGTCTTCTGAAATACCGGGTCTTCAATTGCCTGACAATTTCAAATCTCCTATTACCTGACAATATTGCGATTTTGAAATTTTGAATTTATCACACACATTTTATTATGAAATTTCAGTGAGACAATTACTGAATGTTAATGGAAATGAGTAGAGATCGAAATAGATAGTACACATTAAATATATTAATTACACAAAAATTGAATGTAATCATTTTATAAATTTTAGATAATTTCATGAATGTTTAGGGAATGGTGGGTACTTATGTCGAGCGATATAAGTTTCACATTTTTAAATGATAGTTTGCTGAAATGTTAATGTTACTGTTTGAAATGGCGCGGTTCGGTTGATGGCACATTCTCCAGGCATGACAATTTATATTTTCAAAAGCCGTAAGAATCTTACAAATAAAAATATGAGGTGTAGGATATAAATACTTCGGCCGGAGCTTACTTCTTTTAATACAAAACTAAAATTAAATTTTTCCTTCGTAAAATTTACAAAACAATACAAAACTCCACGAAACTTAAAAAATTAAACTTAATTAATGGGAATTAACTCTTAAGAGTTTTTATAGTTCCAAAAACTAATTCTATATAAAATTTGAAAAGTGCGTTATGACCAGCATAGCAGTGTTTGACAGTCTTTGTTGTGAACCTGATACCAAAGAATATACAGTACATAGAAGGCGCATGACGAAAATGTTTCAATTTTAGGCAACAGATGCGGTCGGTCGGTTGGCAAAGGGGTACCCTCAGGTTATGGACGTACGAAGAATGTTGCGCAACATGGACGTACGGCTACGTCCATCGAAGAAACTTTTTTGCTCTGAAACATGTATGAGATGCGCCTTCTATTTATTACATATTCTTTGCTGATACTTTTTTTTACTCATTCGTTCTTTAAATACTTCAATAATTCATAGTTTTTTAATATTTTTTCGGCTTTTTCTGGCCAATTTTGATTGTTTAGCGATCGTGGACTGGGATGAGGCAATTTAAGAAACTTCAACTTATCATTGTGACGAGAGCGCTTCAAGCTACTGTAAACATATTCGCCAACAGCGACAACAATTTCAGCACTTAGAAGCTCAACTTGTTGATCTAAAGTAGCAAGACATTTGTCGCGTATTATTTGCTTATAATCACCCTGTTAAGAATAGTGCCAATAAAATAAAAAATTACAATTTAATTATTTATCGCACAGAGCTACCTTCAATTCACTCGGAGTTATATTGCGGCCTTGTGAATCATAGAAAATCAATGGACAAAAATTATGTACAAAGCATTGTTGCGCAAAAGTATCCAATGAGCCACCTGCCAAACGTTCCAACAACTTCCATATGCGCACACCGCTCGGCTCTTCAATGCTGCAGTTAAAGCCCTGCACCGGACGTTTACTGTGCAAACGTGGTGGTTGCCGTACAACGCCACGGAGCTGCATAACATCACGCACAGTCGAAATGTTACCAAACGGCACCTGTAAGTTAAGAATCGAGGAGAATACATAAATTGGAGAACTCCTGGGCAGGAATTTGATTTATTATGCTACCCCAGTTTGTCCCATGCCATTAGCGCCCGGATTCATTCCCACGAATATTAAGCGCCTGGTGCGATTCCCCAAATAGCGTTTCAAGTATGCACAGTGTATATCTGATGCATACTCTACCGGATTGTAGATATTTGTGAGTTGGTGCGGTGCAGGTAATATTCGGAGTTCTGCGTTGAGAGCGCATTCCAGATCGTAGAAACGCTTCCATAGTGGTGAAATAAAATATTCCGAAATTTTTAAATCTTGAACTTCTATAAAACCATTAGGACTGCCTTTCATTTCCTTCTGCTGCAACTGCGACGTAACCGTCTTGGCCGCTAGCCGTTTTCCCATTAGCTTTTTTCTAATCATCTTTAAATTAACGCAACAATATATGTATATCTATCCCTTAACTTAAAACCTAAAGCTGCGTACAAACAGAATGCGTAAATTTTGTCGTACTCCGACAAGATTTTGTCGGACTCCGTTTTGGTCAGAGATAACGAGATAGGAAACTGCGTCAAGACCCATCGTATATGTCAAAAAAAAACGAAATTCGGTAATTAGTTGAAACACGTATTGTGTATGTGTCGTGTATATGTAGTTCACCACAAGACGTCACGTTTATATGACATTTCCTTTGTTTATTATTTTAACAGATAAAAAGTGTTTAGCTTGTGAAAATTGTTTAGCTATTTCGCAAAGAAATTAGCGTTTTTAGTGAATTTAAATGAAGTTAAATCATGCACTGGACCTCGCAAGTAGCACTTGCCGGGGCTGTATATGAACGGCTTGCTATTTTGGAGCAGGATGATTGGCCTGCAACAGCAGGCATGGAAATTTCAGTGCAGGGAAGTTTGTTGCGACTTCTGGTATTTTTCTCCGGACAATCGGAGTTGATAGTTCATGTTTTGAGTGGTACCGCATCAGATCCGATTCCACCGACTTCAAACTTAAGCGTAGCAAAATTCTTATGGGACTTAATATGTATGGCAATGACTACACGTCAAACGGTGGCGGCTCCATTGTTGCTCAGCAGTATTTGGAACTCTTGAAACATGTTAAAAAACGTTTGACATTCGATAATAAAGTTGCCGAGAATTTTTTCGAAATTCGGTTCGAATATTCTTAAATTTGCGATCCTGTATATCATTATATGAATACATTTTTCTTCTAGAATTAACTCTGACCAAAGAAATTAGCGTTTTTAGTGAATTTAAATGAAGTTAAATAATGCACTGGACCTCGCAAGTAGCACTTGCCGGGGCTGTATATGAACGGCTTGCTATTTTGGAGCAGGATGATTGGCCTGCAACGGCAGGCATGGACATTTCAGTGCAGGGAATTTTGTTGCGACCTCTGGTATTTTTCTCCGGCCAATCGGAGTTGATGGGTCATGTTTTGAGTGGTACTGCATCGGATCCGATATCAGCATATCAAGGCATCACCTTGTCGCAAAATTATGAACACTATGTGATACTATCGTCGGGAGCCACGGTCTTTATGGCGTATACTCGGGGCTCAGCCAATCGAAATGACTGTAAATTGAATGGTAGTGGAATGGAAATCAACTTAGCATTTGGAATCGCAACGCAAATGGAGAAATTCAAAAAAAGTACTTTGACTAATGATTAAATTATTATTTAAGTGTTTTATGTGATGTTTTTGTATTTTTTTCTAGTACGGGCGTTGCTGTACTTGGCCACACGGTTGCTCGATTTACTCACGCACAAATCCGCCGGATCTACTTTAGCTTTAAATCAAAAGAACAATGAAATGTGCAACATATTATTTTTATAATTCAGACTGTATAAAAATGTTACTACATAATATTGTAGGAAAAATTATTCATCTAATAACTTAAATGTTATGTATCGGATAAACACTTAATGTGGTTGTATGCATAAGTAAATAAATACATAAAATAACTTAAATTCTTATTATTTAAAAGCAATTATTTTTTACCCTACACCCGAAAGGATGAGGGATAGATTCACTTTGTGCTTCCGTTTGTATCGCATTAGAGGAGGCGTCTGCCTGTAAGTCTGTCAGTCCGTCCGTCTGTAGAAATCACGATTAAGGGAGAACTAATAGAGCTGTGAAATTTGGGACGAATATACTTGGTCATAATGGGCTGTTTGGTATTAAATACAATACCAACATGGTTGTTTGGAACACATATGCAATCTTGCGTCCAGAAGATTTATAACTTCACAACCATGTTCGTTATTGAACTTTTAAAATTTAGCTAGAATGTTTAGCTATTGCAGCAAAGATAAAAGGAAAGAAAGTTACTCATAACTACTGAAAATAAAGAATACACCTAAACAAACAAATGGCGGAGTTCTGTACATTTAGTTAACATTATTTGTATCGTTAAATACGATATCCATGAATAAAATAGAAGATTTCATCTAAAATTTATTAATTTCGTCAATTGTGGTGAAAAAATCAATAATATTATAAAGCAGCGTTACATTTTACGTTAACAAAAGGAAATTCAGAAAGTACGAAAAAGGTAAAAGTACTTTTTGTAGTACTCGGTGTAAAGAACACAATAATTTTCTATTCTAGGAAGTAATTTGTACTCCGCGAAGCAAGAATAAACGTTTTGTTAACAGTTCAAGCACATTTATGCACTAATATATTTGCTAATTAAGAAAAAAATCAAATTTATTTGATATTGTAGCATACCGACAGCACTGCTTTGCTACCAGAATTCATAAGAGGCGCAAAAATAGATGCGTTCTATACAAACGGGCAACACTAGTATCGGCAAATTCAATGGCGAGGTGAACGAAAAATTTGAGGGTATACCAATGCCATTTTATGTCTGCTTTTTTATTTTAATTGGATAATCAATTTGATTTTACAATGATTTCTCTTGCTTGAATTGTTCATATAATAGATCATACAGTTTCTGGTATAAAATAGTGGCGGATTTGAGCGCATAAAACAATTTACATTAGATTTTTTGTTGTTAATCTGTACTTGCAATGATTTCTAAACTTAAAATACTTTTACCAAATAGGTTCTAATTAAGTAATAAACTATTTAAAAGTAAAATGGATATTAAATAGACTAAATATTGACATAATTAAATAAATAAAAATGTATGTCCTCGAATTCATTACTTATATGAATAATTAACTAAGTTGCTATCTCAAAACAAACATTTCGACTTAAAAATCTGAATTGTCATTGGGGTCTCAAAGCTGAACCCTCTCCGTTCCGATCACTCTTCATCAACGGGTTTGATAGTTGAGTTTCTATTTCCAATTACCCTTTCCCCGCGAAAGAAACAGCCGGAACAAACATTGGAATATGACTTTCTTATACGAAAAACCCGGTTCCCTTTCCTTGACACTCTTCATCTTGGGGGTCTGATAGTTGAGTTTCTGAGCTTAATTTTGGGCTTTTTCACGAACACTACTTTACGATTAGACGTCAAATCGCAGATCAGAGTTGCAAGTTTTTCGAGCCTTGACGCAGTTTCCTATCTCGTTATCTCTGGTTTTGGTGTACGAACAGAACACGATGCGACACAAAACGTGTTTGTTTATCTATCGAGAGCAAGGTGCCATATTTACAGAAAAGGTTAATTTTTTGGAAAGTTTTTCCTTCAAACTTTCAACGGTCTAACAATAACTGGTAATCTGAACTCTGGCAACTCCAAAAATTGTAGAAATGAACTCACACACCCACAAAACACTAACACCAGTAGGACATTTTGTAAATTTTCACAACGCATCCGACTCCGTATTTTTTGTCGTTCCGTATGTAAACAACGTTTTTTCTCTGTCTGTACAGCTCCATTGAATTCTGTGTAATACAACTGCTCCGTACGCATCCGACAAAATTTACGCATTCTGTTTGTACGCAGCTTAAATAAATACACTTTTTATTTTTTTTGTCAGTCACCGTGAGGTATGTTCAAAGAACATACATACAATAGAAATAGGCTGCGTTCAGAACAGTCAAGCCGTGTTGGCTGGTTCTTGTCAGCATAATAGCCTAAACACAGTCATTTCGTCGACGATGAGCGATGATAGTTGTCAAACAAACAAAAAAAGAAGAACAAGACGTACTATGTGGCTAAGGAATTAGAACACGAGCGACTACCGACATCGCTCATTACATCGTTTCCCATAAGAGCCAATGTAATTTTGACACTAGCGACGTCATTTGTAGTCAACGAAATTCGACTGTGTTCAGGCTATTAGTCATGTTCTCTGAACGCGTTGCTGAGTCGTTGTTGATAAACAACAACATTTAAACAACAACAACAACACTTCATTTTTTACATTTGATTTTCTCATATGCAATTTTTTGCTGCCAGAAGATGCTGCTCTGCCATTTGGTTTAACGATACGCTATTTCTTGCAGCCCTAACTTGAAGTTGCTTCTCGCTGCTGTGATTGTATTTAATGCTTTAGCCACATAGTACGTCTTGTTCTTTTTTTGTTTGTTTGACAACTATAATCGCCCATCTTCAACGAAATGACTGTGTTCAGGCGATAAAGAAACAACAAAAAAAGAAGAGCAGCGGCAAGATGCAAAATACCAAATAGATCAATCAGTAGCTGCATTGCCGCTAGGATGCAAGCAGCAATTTTTTTCTACATTCCTAAGAGACAATGTAATTTTGACATTGTTGTTACTTCAAGGATTTTTAAATCTCATACAGTTCGTTGTTTTGGTAGATTTAATTTGAATATTTTCCGTAATAGTTAGGGGGCTATATCGTATACTCTGACGGGAGAGTTCTTCCTGTGTCTGCTTTGCAGTTTTCCAAATTTGTTCTTGTTTACCAGCAAAATCTATTACAAATCCAGAAATCAGCAAAGCAGACACTGGAAGAACTGTCCTGTCAGAATATGCGATATAGCCCCCTTAGTTCTGACCTGTATTAATTGCTTTGTTTATATTTTCAAAAACAGGTTTTCCAACGAATCAAATCAATTAAAAGCTCCTCCAAGTGATTATAGCAAAAAGAATTTAATTTTTTTAAAAGGCTCATATTAAACAAATAATTTTTATAGCAGACTTAAAACACTTAAACACCTAAAACACTGCCAAAATGTGTAGTGGACTTTTGCGGTTCTACTGAATCTCATGGCAGGGGCCATCATACAAATAACGATAAACCACACTTTCTGCAAATAAAATAAGAATAAATAGTACAGATAGTAGTACTAGTACAGAGTACAGACGATACTATGTAGATACTACTAAGTACTAAATTTTTTTAGCACATTTACTATTAAAAGTTTAGAAACGAAAGTACTGACACAAACTATAAAAAATAAAAATACATATTTATGAAATACTCACCCATTTTCCCTGAAATACGTTCAACTTCGGAGCAACGTTTTAAATTGTTGTATATGCAGATATTAGTTACGTTGGTAGGTATATTATTTTTAAGAACGCAAATTGGCCAATATTCACGAGAACAGCGATGTTCACATCGTTGAAAAATAGCTGCATTCGTACTTAGAAGAAAGCAAGTGAAAAAAAATATAATTCGAACTGAAGAAATCATAGTACAATTCTTAGTATTTGACGATGAATTGCAGAAGAAATGTATTTTTCAACTTATCAGAAATTTCTATAAACGCGTGATAAACTTTTAATAAATAACAACGTAAGCATTTCTTCTTGCAGCTGGATACATGTACACATATACGATGATGATAAAAGATTAGTTTATGGCAATAATTAAAAAATTAGATGCAAAGACTAGTTTATGGCAATAATTAAAACATTATATCAAAATTTACCGACCAAAAATTTGATAACAGTATTATAAATGTTCTTAAAATTTATTAAATTTTTTATTAAAAAGAAAACTTCCACGCAATTTTGTTTGGTTCCCGGTATAAAACTTCTCAAATAGTGTCATTACAAAAAAAATTTTCCTCTGGTGTGATCTAATAAAAGGTTTATATCATGTTACATCTGCACTTGTTATATGAAAGCAAATCAAAATCCAATTCCCGTAAAGACTATTTAAAAGTAATATACATATGTATTTAAAATTGGATAACCATACATAAAATATCTATATATTCATTTCACTTCAAAACCTCAGATCGTTTTATTATTATCGCTGTTCACAAGGGCCATGACGATCCAAAAGACGAAAAATAGTTAGTTCTGTAAATATAGAAAAATTTTTCAAATTATCAACAGTTTAGATAAACCAAAGTAATAACAAGTAAAAAGCTCATACCCTACACCCATAGCTGTCGAACACTCTTTGCTGGTGTTTTAGCAACAGCAGCTTTTTGACATTTCTTTACGACCGAAGTCAGCGAACGACTTTCTATGTGTTTATTAGAGAGCTGCAAAAGTTGTTTTGAAAACAGCTAGGCACTATATGACAATCAGACTTATCAGGTTTGTCAAAACAAATTTTTTTTGTTTTGATTGGCTCGTAAGTCGACTTATGCAGCTCTTTAGTGTTTATACGAGTATGTACTTATATATGAAAGATTAATGTGACATAGGCAAACACTTACTCTCGCCATGACGTATATTCCAATTAGCGCAGCGAACTTCATTCTCGAACTCGCAAATGTTAGTGAATGTGCGAGGAGCATTGTCTACAGTAGCACAAACTGGATCGTACATGCGATTGCACACATCGTCGCACCTTTGTCCAGGCTTCAAAACGTTTGCATTGCTGTATAGCGCTAACCAAGTTACTATAATGAAAAGTAAACTGAATGAAAGCCTTTTAGACATATTGTAATATTTTTATTAAAGAATATAAAAGAAGATTCTCTTCTGTCAAGCAGTAAAAACTTTTTGGAAAGACCTTCTACGGATCCTCTTTTATATAAGGCAAACAGGAGATTGCTTCATTAAAATTTCATGGCATTTTTACTTTTGTTTGTGATTATAAAGTTTTTTAGATACATATGTATTTGTTGTTTCGTATTTGTTTTATTTCTGAACTTTTTATTATTAGCTGTTTTTCAAGGCTAGAAAGTTTAATTTATCTTCTCATTTTGTTCTTATGATTTCAGATTAATATTTGTTTTTCGAAATCTTTTTAACTGCTATCATAATTATCTTACTTAATTATCTTATATATATTGTCACTACTAAATACTCAGTTAAAAAGATTAAACTAAATTTTATACAATTAGGTTTTTATGTATTTATATACAAAGTTTTCCATAGTTTGCATAGTTTTTCTATACTATATGTATATATATATATATATATATATATATATATATATATATATATATATATATATATATATATATATAGAATTATGGGAGTACAATACCCATGAATTCTTCTCGATTTTGCTTTGTTATTTTCCATTGCTGTTGTTGTTTACCATCAAACACCCGAAAATTAACAAGGCCAAATCGAGAAAAATAATGCTGTTATTAGCATTTAAGCTATTGAAGGATAAGCAAATGAAAGGCCCCAATAATCTATATAATCTATATAGGGCGATCGACAAGTACTAATGTCAAGATATTGTGACGAATTTATAATCGAAGGTTCACGATAACACTAGAAAACACATGGTGAGTAATCGTGAATAATAAAAGCATGAGTAAAAGCATGCAAGCAATGAACGCGCCATCTATCGCGAGATAGAAAGAAATAGATAGTTCGAGAATCTTCGACAGCATGCATGCAATGGATACGACATCTATCGTGAGATAGAAAGTAGAGAGAGATCGACAAGTTACTAGATAATTCCAGAACCTTCCACACAAGTGTCAGCTCGAATATAAATAGACCGCAGATGGCGCAGCGCGGACAGTTCGAATTTAATCGTTGAACAAGAAACATCGTGCCTTCTACGAGCAAACTGACCAGTGTTGAATTATAAGTGTAGAAAATAATAAGTGTAAATAATAAGTGTAATAATAAATCTGTAAAATTATAAACAAGTAAACTTTTGTGTTTTATTGGATTATTTGCAATCCAGAGATCGAAGCGAGAGAATCGAAAACGTCAAATATAAAATTTACGTAACAATTGGTGTCAGAAGTGGGATTGTAGAATAATCCTAAATCATGGTGAAGTTTATTGAACTGAGAATACCTCAGCTAAGAGAAGAGTTGGAGTCTCGTGGATTGCCTGGTACAGGTTATAAGGCAGATCTGCAAGCACGGTTGCGGAAAGCAATGGAGAATGAAGGCATCGATGTTGAAGAACATGAGTTTTGTTTCGATGCTTCAGGAGCTTCATCGAAAGTCGAGGAGCAGTTGGTAGAGCCGCAGCCAGCTCAAGCATTTGACATGAATGTGCTTTTAGCGGCAATGGCGCAGCAGTCCTCACGCATGGAGAAGCAGCTAGTACAACACACTTCACAACTTCAGGACCAACTATCGCGCATTGAAGGCAATTCTGCCAGACTGCAAGCGAGACAAGATCAAATGGAGGGTGAATTACACAAAGTTACCCAAAAATTTGAATCAGAAATATTGCGGTTGGGTAACCATATGCGAGAAATCCAGTCCAGTGGACCAGTTACAGCTGTTAGTGCAACGAAGTTGAAAGCACCAACATTTGACGGAACTGTACCGTTTAAAATTTTTAAACTACAGTTCGAGACCACAGCACAGACTAATCACTGGACTACGGCAGACAAAGTGGCAGCTTTGATGGTTTCATTGAAGGGCTCCGCCGCTGAGGTTTTGCAAACAGTTCCCGAAATTGAACGTGGTAACTACGACGCGTTAATGGCAGCGATTGAACGGCGATATGGTAGCGACCATAGAAAACAAATGTTCCAGATGGAGCTGATGAATCGTTACCAAAAAGCGAACTAGCCGTTACAAGAATATGTGACGGAGATAGAGCGGCTCGCGCATTTGGCCAACGCAGACGCACCAGCGGAAGTGATAGAATTATTAAAAATTCAGGCGTTCATGAACGAAATACGAGATGCGGATACCAAACGCGCAGTCTATTCCATGCCAAAAAAGACGTTTGCCGAAACAGTGTCATTTGCTTTAACGCAGGAAACAGCAAGCCTTCTAAGCAAACAAACACATAAAGTTCATAGGGTGGAAGTTGAGCCAAGTGAATCTCTGGAGAAAACCATGAAAGATTTTATCCAGACTATTTCTCGAATGATGCCAACTTCACGAAAAGGCTCTGAAGTAAAATGTTACAGCTGTGGAAAAGCAGGATACTTTGCACGTAATTGTAACGCGGCCTATAGGAAAAACGAAAATGCGAAGAAGAGAAGCGCCGAAAATGGAATTGGTGCTTGTGGAAATAAACAATCGTTAAACTAAAACGGACCAGCTCAAAGGGGCGTGAGCTGGCTCCCGCAACTGACTGCCCCACTGTCTCGGTAAACTGACTGCCCCACAACAGTAAGCGGGACTGTAAATGGACGATCGCTGGTCTTAACCCTTGACACGGGCGCAACACATTCCATCATTAGATCAGACCTCGCAGGAGATAACGTTGAACCGATGAGTGGTTGTAAACTACGAACAGCGACAGGAGAGGAAGCTGTGATTTCCGGAAAATTGGAGACTAAGGTTCAGATTGGAACGCTAGAAGTAATTCACACCTTCTTAGTGGCTGGAATAATGGACGAGGTAATAATTGGCGTGGATTTTATACTAGCCCATGGTCTTACTCTAGATCTGAAGGAAAGAATTCTGACGTGCCAGAATATGGAGATATCCCTAAGCACTGGGTATGAACGGCCTCAGATCAGGAATGTAAGTGTAAGTCACCGTCAGCAGATTCCACCAAAGTCCGAAGCAGTTCTGTGGGCATGTGTGGATGGAGACTGTGGAGCAGGCAAGCTGTGGGTTGTAGAGCCATCAGAAAGCACTGCGAATATTTTGGTTGGACGAACCTTGGTACAAACGGGAAAGAACAAGCAGATCCCAATTCGAGTGATGAATGAGTTCAGGTCACCGATCACTCTTAATAAAGGAGCACTAGTAGGACAATGCCAAGCTGTGGAAGCCGTGGTTAATTGTGACGATCCTCCGCAGAAATGCGAAAACAAGGTTTTCAAAGAGGAGACAAAAACTCCCACCATCATGGGTACTTGGTTGAATGAGGTGAGCGGGCCAGAAAGGATAAAAGCAAAACGGTTACTACAAAGGTATAGTTCCATATTTGCTAACGATGGCAATAAATTTGGAAGAACTGCCATCGTACAGCATCGGATAGACACTGGCGATGCAAGACCTATTCGGCAAGTTCCACGCAGAGTCCCACTGGCGAAACGAGAAGAGGCGGAAAAGATAATAGACGAGATGAAGAAAGGTGGAGTTATTGAACCATCAACAAGCCCATGGAGTTCACCGGTTGTGTTAGTTAAAAAAAAAGACGGAAGCACCCGGTTTTGCGTTGACTATCGGAAGCTGAACGATGTCACTAAAAAGGACAGCTATCCACTGCCACGAATAGATGACACCTTAGACACCTTATTTGCAAAGTGGTTATTGGCAAGTGGAAATCGAGAAATCCGATCGCGAGAAAACTGCTTTTAGCATCGGGGATGGACTGTGGCAATTCTCTGTAATGCCATTCAGATTATGCAACGCTCCAGCAACTTTTGAGCGTTACTCCAGTTGGTATAGATGGTTACTCCAGTTTAAAAATCCGGAAGGGCAGATTGCGCGATATATAGAAAGGTTGCAGAATTATGATTGTGAAACTCAGCATCGGAAAGGTGGACGACATGGAAACGCCGATGCACTATCTCGACGCCCATGTGCATTGGAATGTAAGCATTGCTCTAAGGGTGAAAGATGCGAAGGCATAGTCGACATCCGACTAACAAATCTACAACTGGAGGATGTAGACTTGGTTAAGTTCATAAAAGCGAAAGAAATGGATAAAAGACCAACCAAGGAAGAAATGGCATCGGAAAGTCCATTGGCCAAAGCGTATTGGGTGCAATGGAACCGCTTGAAGTTGATAAATGGAGTACTGCATCGTTCATAGGAAAGTGAGGATGGTAGAATCAACACTCACGACTTGATTGTTCTACCAAAGTCTAGAATAACAACCGCATTAGAAGAGTTTCACAATGGACCAAGTGGAGGGCATCTCGGCGTTACGAAAACTCTGGAAAAGATTAAGCAACGGTTTTACTGGGTGAATTGTCAAGATTCAGTTGCTGAATGGATTAAAAACTGCGCACAATGCATGGCAGCTAAAGGTCCGAAAGTTAGAACCAGAGGAACGTTGCAACAGTACAATGCAGGAGCACCCTTTGAACGCGTTGCAATGGATGTAGCTGGTTCATTTCCTACAAGTGACTCTGGAAACAAATACGTATTGGTGATTATGGACTATTTTAGTAAGTGGCCAGAAGTATATGCTACACCAAATCAGGAGGCTAAAACTGTGGCCGAAGCTTTTGTTCAGAATTGGGTCACGCGGTTTGGAATACCAATTGAGTTGCATTCAGATCAAGGGAGGAACTTTGAGTCTTCTATATTTCAAGAAATATGCTTACTGTTGGGTATCAAGAAGACTTGTACGACAGCTCTACATCCACAGTCGGATGGCATGGTAGAAAGGTTTAACCGCACATTGGAAGAACATTTGCGGAAAGTAGTGGAAAAATGTCAGCGCAATTGGGACAAACATATTCAAATGTTCCTATTGGCTTACCGATCAGCAGTCCATGACACTACCGGCCATTCCCCTGCGATGATTATTTTTGGCACAGAGTTAAAACTCCCGTCAGATCTAAAATTTGGAAGAAACAATGAACTTACTGAAACTGGAGGCAGTTACTGGGAAATGCTTCAGGCCGAAATCTGTAAAATTAGAAACAAGTAAACTTTTGTGTTTTATTGGATTATTGGCAATCCAGAGATCGGACCTAGAGAGTCGAAACGTCAAATATAAAATTCACGTAACAATATGTTACTTTAACACTGCTGAAGCGCACGAATAGAATTTTTTTATAGTGAAATTTTTAAAATTTGTGAACTTCTTTTGACCTATTTGACAATTATGTACTCAAATTTTTGAAGTCGTAAATTCACGTACTCTGCAATTACTACGCGAGAATTCTCTTTTGTTGTTATTTCATGTGAAAATTCACGCCTCAAAATAATGAAACTTCTACCTTTAAATTAACTACCGAATTAATTACCAAATTTGAATACTAAACTTCGATTGTAAATGGCTGAATCAGAAAAGAGAATTAGTGACCTAAATTTTAAATATAATTTGCCCTGAACGTCATATTAGAAAAATACACACTTTGTTATTTCCGACAGTGACAACTCTGCCAGTCCAGGCAAGACTTTTGGGAACATACCCCTGGTTTGATTTTATGACGTTTAACACGTGTTACGAGCGGCATATTTCTCTTTGATTCTATGCGCGGCACACAGTATTTCTCATATTCATCTAAATAATCGTAAGTTATCAATCAACGTTGAATGAATAAAATTGTTTAAATTTATTTCTGCTCTGTAGCATACATGCAATAATAGAATAGTGATCAGTGATTGTTGTTTAAGCGATACACGATCGACGGAGTAACTTCGGAAATTAATTGAAGCAATTTGAAAGAATTGATCAAGGAAAGGACGGCTGATCGTAGTACATATGTATGTATACTGTGTGCCACCAATAAAAGTATTTAAAAAGTAGTCGCTTATTGTGCCGTTATCGAAAATAAGACGCTGCTGATTTGTCATAGTCAGAAATATTGAACTGTCTGTACACAGCTTGAAGGTTTCATTCAAGGACAACCGCAAGATTTTTAAGGCAAACTTAATTGTGACAATGTCTGTCAGTAAAGTAAATGGTTACGATAGTCCACCGGTTATTAAAATAGAGGAAAAGTCTATTCAAATGGAAGAATTACAGGATGGGTTAGCATGCCATGAACTCTTCGCTCACAGGGAAGGATTGACATATAAGTAAGTAATTAATAAAACACCGGCCGTGTGTGGAGGGAGCAGGGTGTGGAGGGAGCATCTAGCATCTTGGTGTAGATATCTCAATATTAATCCATTTACTGTTTTGCCTAAGGTGGAATTTAGGTAGTGATGCTTCCTATTTTCGTTTATATATTTTTCTGTTTTTTCAGTGATTTTTTAATACTTCCTGGTTACATTGATTTCGCCGCCGAGGCAGTCGACCTAAGCTCACCACTAACCAAGAAGATAACCTTGCGCGCTCCTCTAGTTTCCTCTCCCATGGACACCGTGACGGAATCTGATATGGCGATCGCCATGGCGGTAAGTATTGCGGAACGAAAAAGGTTTGTTAGCCGTCTAGCATTTAATTTGATTTGCTTTTAATTCATTATAGTTGTGTGGCGGCATAGGCATACTTCATCACAATTGTACACCTGAGTATCAAGCCAACGAAGTGCATAAAGTGAAGAAGTACAAGCATGGCTTTATTCGCGATCCGTTTGTGATGTCTCCGGATCACACTGTTGGTGATGTGTTAGAGGCTCGCCGCAAGAATGGTTTCACCGGCTACCCTGTCACTGACAGCGGCAAATTGGGTGGACTTCTGCTGGGCATTGTTACGTCGCGCGACATTGATTTCCGTGAAAATCAACCAGAGCTTAAATTGGGCTCCGTCATGACAACCGATCTAATAACGGCTCCGAATGGTATCACTCTGCCCATGGCTAACGCCATCTTGGAGAAAAGCAAGAAGGGAAAATTGCCAATTGTTAATGAAAATGGTGAACTTGTGGCCTTGATAGCGCGCACGGATTTAAAAAAGGCACGCTCGTACCCAAACGCTTCAAAGGATAGCAACAAACAGTTGTTGGTGGGTGCCGCCATTGGTACACGTCCCGATGACAAGGAACGCTTGAAACTGCTAGTGACCAATGGTGTCGATGTCATTGTTTTGGACTCGTCGCAAGGCAACTCCATCTACCAAATTGATATGATTAAGTACATCAAGGAAACATACCCTGAGCTGCAGGTCATTGGAGGGAACGGTGCGTAGAAAAGCAAGCATGCATATGCAGGTGGCATCTTTACTTACTCACCGATCCTTTATTTCCTTCTCCATTCTTTGCAGTGGTGACACGTGCTCAGGCCAAAAACCTCATCGATGCTGGTGTTGACGGTTTGCGGGTTGGCATGGGCTCGGGCTCTATTTGTATCACGCAAGAAGTTATGGCTTGTGGCTGCCCTCAGGCTACTGCCGTCTTTCAAGTATGCTCGTATGCTAGACAGTTTGGAGTGCCAGTGATTGCCGATGGCGGCATTCAATCGATCGGGCATATTGTCAAAGCTTTAGCCCTAGGAGCTAGTGCTGTAATGATGGGCTCACTTCTAGCGGGTACTTCTGAAGCTCCTGGCGAGTACTTTTTTTCGGATGGTGTGCGTTTGAAAAAGTATCGTGGTATGGGCTCCCTAGAAGCTATGGAACGGTGCGATGCCAAGGGTGCGGCCATGTCACGCTACTATCACAATGAGATGGATAAAATGAAGGTGGCCCAAGGTGTCAGCGGTAGCATTGTAGATAAGGGCTCAGTGCTACGTTATTTACCGTATTTGGAGTGTGGCCTACAGCATGGTTGCCAGGATATTGGAGCACGTTCCGTGGAAGAATTGAGGTGCGTGCGTAGAGTTATTTGGTGATAATTCTCTTTTGCATACATTTAACTTTCATTCATAGACGAATGATATATAACGGTAAGCTGCGCTTCATGAAACGCACTCATTCCGCTCAAATGGAGGGCAATGTGCATAGTCTATTCTCCTATGAGAAACGTCTATTTTAACATAAGGCACGCAATACAGATCAATCGAAAAGGAAATTGGAGGAACATAGACAACAACAACAAAAACCAACGCGACTCTCAAAGTCGCTTTATAATGCATTTTAGACAAAGGACAACAAAAGTTCAAGAGAAGAGCTACTGAACAAAAGTTTAAGAGAAGAGTTGCTGTGAGGCTTCGTATGGTTTTGTAACAGAGTTGCCACTACCTACAAACACAATCTTTAATTTATTTTTTGTTTAAATATGTACATACGTACTTTAGTTAATACAACATACATATTTTGTACTGTGTTCGGTATAGTAAATACATCTAGTTATAATTTAAATTGTGCATATTTTGCGAGGGTACACGAAATTATACAATGCACTTTACTTGTATGTGTATTTTTATTTATACACGCACACACACAACAAACATATACATTTTATACAAGTATTCAAAAGCCTTAAAAGGCGGCAAGACTATGAGAATAAATATTATATATACATATTTAACAAAAAAGGAAAAATGGAAATATTTAATTGTACAACAATTTAATTACTCTAACACTGGTCTAGAAAACGTTTACTTAATAGATGTTACAAATTTAAATATAATGAATTATATATGTATATGTACCATGTATGTATGTAAATGTTATGTGAAAAATAAATAATGTCAATAATTAAATAAACTGTTAAACAATAAAAGTAAACAAAAAACTTTACTTACAGATATGAGCCCCTGGAAACCAGAATGGGTCTAAGGCGAGCCTTTTCAAAGACTATAACTGCCAGTTTTTTCGCTTATTAAGGAAATGCTTTCGGAATGTATATCTTAAGATATTCTTAAGTATTCTACGAGAAATACTAACTTTCGAAAAACTACTCTAATTTTAAGGAATAGTTAGTTTCATTGTTGTTAGAAGATTAACGCGTAACCGGAACTTGTCAAATCGGGCCTAAGATCTTTCTGTGAGCGTTGTTATTATTTGATGGTGATTTTTTCACAACGAATTACTTCATCGTCCTACACGTTTTTTCATTCAAAATCATTCTTCAATGATTCACCATCCATCCAAAGGTGTTTAATACAAGTTATATGATATTAGGATTTTCGGTAAATCTAAATCAAAGGCAGGTAACTGCTGAAGGAAGAGAAGGATATCGATCAGAATCAAAGGATACAGTATATTTATTATAATCATATACCGTCGTCTAAAACCGTTCACCGTGTGTGACAACAAAAAACGATGACTGGGATAGCAGACGACTTGAGAAAGTAATTTTGAAAAATTAGGAAAGCAACAATAACAACAAAAACTTACAAAAAACATTCCCTCAACACTACTAGACAACATCAATAATTAAAACTTAAACAACAACAAGACCAAACAAGTAAGAGCGTTAAATTCGGCCTGGCCGAAGCTTATATACAAGTATATAAGTAGGCGTGGCACTGGTCTGATTTTCCCCATTTTCAATACTAAACAGCGTAGAATAACAAATAATATTCGTACAAAATTTAATGACGATACCTCTATTCTTTCTCCTGTAATCGACTCAGGAGGTTATTCTAAGTAGGAATGTAGATACTTTTCTATAACTGTCACACCTTCTTTAACGCCTTACAAAGGCATTCCTACAGGCCTTCGGGTGTGGTGGATAAAAAGGCGGACGACGATATTGGGGTCGAATGGTCGGTTCGACAGAACAGACCGATCATCCATCATCAACAAGTGCAAAGGAAAATACAAGATACAATAACAACAACAATAACAAAACTTTTACAAAAAAGAAATCCATACATACATAAAAAACAAATAATAAAGCAGCAGCAACGACAATAACAACACCAAATTCACTAACAAGCGCCCCATCAACGAAAGAATGAATCACCGGCATTCTTCTTTCTTCATGACAGCTACCGCCTGTCGATGAACATCTGCTGTTGCTACAGCTTGAGTTGCTTTTGTTGTTTTTAAAATGCAGTTAAACACTCGTCTCTCTCCGTTTGACAATCATTGGTGCTTCTGTACTTTCATTATCATTGTTTCCGTAGTCGTTCTTTTGCTGCTGTTGTTGTTGTTTTTCTCTTGCTGTTAAAGAACGGCTGCCTGCGTCCTACTGTTGATGTGATGTTTGGCATTGTTTGTGTTATTGTTGTTGCTGCTGCTATTGTCAACAGCCGCAAACATTTCATTCATACCAATCAAATACCAGACTGCATTCGCTTGCCAACTGTTAACGCTGTTCGCCTGTTAGCAACCAAATAATTCGAATGTCGTGTTGGTTGTTCGAAACGAACCCCAGACCACACCACACACGAACCGAACCGCCGACCGACCGACCGACCGACCAACCCAATCAAACGACTGACCGCAGCCAATGGTCATTGCTTGTGGTGGTGGATGGAGGCGCGCCATGGCACATGAGACTTGAATGGCATGGAATCCAACCAACCAAACCAAGTAACCAACCAACTCAGTCAGCCAGCCAGCGAACTAACCAATCAACCAAATAACCGGACACAACACAACACAAACCAATTCCAGTAAATCCAAGAAAATTCAAAGAAAAAAAAGAAAGGAATATAAAAATACATATGTAGTTTCATAGCGTTGCCTGTTAATTATTTTATTATTTATATTATTTTATAAATCGATCTACGTTGGGTTGGGCCCTTGGTTGCTGTTGATCAATGATAGTATATGAAATTTTTCTTTAAGGTTTCAGAGGATAAAGATATTTATTGTAAATAATATTACATATTTGAAGAAGTTAATATTTACTTAAATCACAAGAACGCATGCAGCCATCATCCCTCAAGCCTGTTTCAACAGTACAATTTTTTATCTCTAATGAATAAGCATGCACTATGCATAGCAGTATTTGAATCGAATGTACTCGTACACATATGAACACTCACACTCTCTTGTAGAGTGAGTGTCACGCCCTTTTTTGTATCAGCCAGGGATGCTTAAAAAATCCCTTATTTAGCAAACTGGGCGCTCATATTTTTTTACGACATCGTTGGATGAGTTTGCGTGGGACCGTTGAGCTGAGCGGGTTTTTCACATAAAATAGGCCTACTTCATGGTTTTTGCTTTAGCAGGAGTACAAAATTTGCAAATGGGTAAAACTTGTGCCGTGTTGCACGGGAGAATAGCAACGCTTCAGCCAACAACAACAACAGACCGACCGACCGTGTCCCTTCAAGCAAATCATTATTTTCATTGTTTTAAATTTGCAACGCTTTTCCTTCTTCCTCTTTCAGTTTTAATCGTTCCTTTGTTTAAAAAACTTTTTTGTTATGCATTCCTTCTCCCAACAAGTAGCGCATTCCAACGCGGTGGTCGTGGTCGTACACGGGCCTAGGTTCCTTCTCCTTCTTAGAGTGCTATAAAGGAATAATATAGAGAAATTCAGAATATCTTTTCTCTTGCGGGCGGAAATTCTTCTTTCATTTTAGCTAGTAACAGTAATAGAAAGCAATAATAAGTATGATAATAACAATTATGCAGGTCTCCGAAGTACTTCGACGCCAATGTAAACTCATCCTTACTCAGCAATTCACTCCTTCTTTACTCATTTCAATCCTTGTGAATGAGAGAGAGAGTGACAGAATCTTCTAAGTAACGGCATGAACCATGAGAAACTTCATGCGCTGCACAACAATCAAGCCAATGAGTCAGGACAATTCTGTTGTCCTGGTAGTTGGGATTCACACTTTGCTCCAGTAGAAAATTATCGGAGTTTGGCGATAAAAAAAATTGAGGAAAAACAAGTAAAGGCGTTAACTTCGGCCTGGCCGAAGGTTATATACCCTACACCCGTATCTGTCGAAGTTACGATAAAAAGTAGGCGGGTGACGCCCACTTTCATTTAATTTACAGATAGTAAATTTTGATATATTAACTCATTTACAGCACCGCTTTTCTCAACAAACACCTCATTATATGGTATGGTATACCAGTGGGCGTGTCACGCCCATTTTCTGTGAGATAACTTTTTCTTTTATTTTTATTTTTTAGAATATTTTTAAGAGAATATTTGTGCCAAATCTCAAGACTATATCTCCATTCGTTCTTCTCTAATCGTGATTTTCGTCGCCAGTGGGCGGACCACGCCCATTTTTGGGAATGTCTTTAAGTTTGAGACCATGGATTCAGGAATGACATTTTAGCTTTAAACTCGCTCTACAAGCTGAGAAATTGTACTAAAAGCACGGGAAAATTCATACTTTCTATAAAAAGTAGGCGTGGAACTGGACCGATTTTCTCCATTTTCAATACCAAACAGCCTATGGTGACAAGGAATATTCGTACCGAATTTTATGGCGTTAGCTCTATTCGTTCTCCCGTAATCGTGATTTCTACAAACAGACAGACAGACAGACAGACGGACGGACATGGCCAAATCGACTCAGGAGGTGATTCTGAGCCAGAATATATATACTTTTCTATACCTGCCACGCCTCCTTTAATGCGTAACAAAGGAAGAACAAAGTGAATATACCCTCATCCCTTCGGGTGTAGGGTATAAATATGTCCTCGAGTTGATGTTTTTAAAAACGTTACAAAAAACGTTTTTAAACGATGCTCGTGAACAAAATTCGTGCCGATTTGATTTTAGTCGTTATTATGTACTGCGCACATTGCGAGCTCTTTATTTGTTTTCGATCCATTTTCGACATTTCGGCATAGAATCTGCAGACTGCAAGGATTTTTCGGTATTTAATAAACACTCAAATGTCGTCAGCTTCAAGCTGTTTTTCTTTGAAGTCCGGAAGAACTACTATGTAGGAGCATAATAGAATAGAATAAGCGGTACATACTAGAGCTGTGCACAAGCCGTTTTAAAACCACTTTCAAAACACACAACGTTTTATCAGTAAAAATTTATAAAACATTTCAGATTTTGCACTCATAGCCTTTATTGCTTGTGCTCTGCTGGAAACAAAAACCAAAATTGTCAGACGAAAATGACACAACAGTTTTAATGCCAACAATTGCTAAATAGATATAAGAAAGGATACACACACGGAATGCACATACATATTAAACACATGCATACGTTCAGCCGCCTCCTAGGCTTTTGGTTAGAAAAAAAGCATTGCGTGCCTCTCCCTTTTTTTCGTTTCTTTTTTTTTTGTCGTTTTTCTCGAAAATGTGGCAGAACATATTTTCATTGTTTTCAATCGTTGTTCGGGGCCACAATTTATGGACCATTTACAACAAAAACAAAGTAAGAAAAAGACGATAATTACATGGAAAAATAGATAAGAATGGTTTTTGAGTTTGGGCGGAGGGAAAGAGGGGATGTTTTTTCTTCGTAATTTCTTAATTAGTTTTCAGACGCTTCTGGTGATAACAAAGCACCATCGACGGAGTGGCGAGCGGCGCAAATGCTTGCCTTTCGTTCCTTTCGAGTTCGAGCGGAGGGAAAGAGGGTGAGTTGTTTGCGTTTCTTTCGTTCCTTTGGAGATTAAGCGGAAGGAACGAGAGAGAAATGCATCAACATTAAAACAGCAACTGCAAATTTTCGAACAAGCAGTAAAAATGAATGTCGGTCGGGTAAAGGCACCACAACAGTTGCTGTTTATTGCGATTTTTATACGGCAGTCACAAAACAGCAGTCGTGCCGATTTGTGCCTAGCTGTCTTCAAAACGGCTTGTGCACAGCTCTAGTACATACATATATACTTTTTATTCTGTGGTAGTAGTCTAATATTACAGTGGACTAAATAAGGTATTCTCCAAAGATTTTTGACCCCTGCCAAAACCAAAACCTAAATACGTCACTGCTGTTTACTCCCTTTTCTCATGAGGGAGGAATTTATCCTTGTATAGTTAAAAATAATAATGCTTTTTATTCAATTTTCTATATTTTACAACTCATTGCGCTCGTAGTCTTGGAAAAGTTATATATGATATATGTATACTGATCATTATCAGAAAAAATTACTCATTCTGAATATTAAATCACTCTTGATGAATGTACAAATTCTCGTACCACCACCTTCAGTATTAATATTGTAAAAAGCAGGCAGCAGCAGCATATCAGTTTATCTACACCCTTTTGTACGTCGCGTTGCGTCCGTCCAATGATGATGCAACTTGTTAATGATAAGCTGCTGCTGCTGAAGCGCCTTGTCGATGAGCATTGCCACCAGCTATTCGGGATTTTTTTGGTTGTTGTTATTTCCCCCCCTCTCTAGGCTGTACGCAGTCTACGTTGGTTCGTTCTTTCGTTCGTTCGTTGCTTAATTTGTTGTAATCCTGCCTGGTGTGGTACCCTCTGGCTGGAGTACGACGAAAGTAGATGCTGAGAAAAGAGTTGGCAGACTGTTCGTTTCGTTGCCGATTATGGTTTGGGTATTGGTGGGCATACACGCCCATGCTCAACTTGTTTGCTAAATGCTGCTGCGTTCCTGTTCAAAAATGATAATCATTTGCATAAAAAGATTTGTGCGAGTTTGTGTGGTTTTTGGTGTCGTCGCTTGAAGAGCGCATGAAGAGAGCGCAATGAATAAATAATAATGAAGGTAGTGGATGAATGATAAGAATAAATCAAAATTACTTTCTGTGACCGCGATTCGATCATCATCATACATATATTCATCTATATGTATATATATTCATATATGTACATATATTCATCTATATTACTTATATAAATTTATCTACATTTCTTTGTTGTTGTCACAGTTTATCCGCCAGCAGATAGTCGTCATCTTGGCGGCAATCGTTATTTTGTGGTTTGAAGAGACTGATATAATAATCATATTTAAAGTAGTCATTCATTATTTTAGGCCCACCAGTCAGTCGACCAGTGCGATAAGAAGGGGTTTTCCTCACCGCCTCCCTCGACATTTCTTATGATTTTTCCCGAAGGATTGATTGGTCTCTCACTATGATAATTTTAGTGTTTGCTCTTGAAAATTGTTTTTTTCTCCACGAAAAAAAATTTAATTTTATTAAGAAATGCTAAATATATTGAAAATATTCTTCCTTGATTTTTATATTTTGCTACTCGAATCTCTTCCGAAGAAAACATGTGTTTCCAAGAAGACCTTATAAAAATGTCAAAGATGATGGATGAAATGGCTTTAATATCAATGATATTCCTAGCATCGAAAAAGTGAAGAAATATCGGTTCATAATTCTTTATTTTTTTATTATTCTTCCAAAGTGTTGGTCATCTGCGATTTTCTTTATTTTTCAAGATAAGCAAAACATACTCTATGTTCGCACGTACATATATTGAAAATGTTCTTACGACCTTATGCGTTATGCGACATTAATGCGTTAAGTTAAAAATAAATTTCCGCACATTTTTTAATAATACACGAGCTTTTCTAAGTATTTCGTAAGTTGTCGATAATGAAATGCAAATTTTCTTAAATTAAAATTTAAGAACTTGATATAAGACGTTTGAGCTTAGTCGACAGACTGTAGCACAACATTACGTACATGTGTACATACATACATACATATTTCCTTTTTTGTTCTGGAACCATAAAAAGTCAAAAACAACAACAAATCTTTGACAACATCAAGGATCGATTCACGACAATAAGAGCAAAAAAACGAATGAACGAACAAACGGATGAAATTGACGTATGACTCATCGACGAGTAAACAGCACAAAACAAAACCCGAATGCGAAAAGAACGAGCTGCGAGATAGTCGCGCTGCTACTGAATGCTTGAAGCCTGTTCAATTGTAACGTGTTTTTCTGGAAAAAGTTTGATGAAAATAATTTTAAAAATCCGCCGCCGCGTCGCTTCGTCCTGTCAATTCGTTCCGTGTACTATTTCTAAAAATTATGCGTTTGTTTGTTTGTAAACTGTTCGCCCCCCGTTCGTTGGTTCCACACATCTTCTTCAGGTGTAAAAATGCAAGAAAACAAAATACAATATGAGAATGTTTTTGCAAAAAGAATTCGAACTTTGATCGTAATTGAGCAAAATGAAAACAAATTGAACCAGAAAAAACCGTTTTTCGCCACTCCGGCAAATACTTCTTCTCTCTCTTTAAAAATCCGTATGCCTACGTTTGTCTGCCTCTGGCTAACAGCAGAACAATAATGACAATCAAAATGCCCAAAAACAACAACAATCATAAATACATAATCAGAGTGCAGAAAAACAACAATAACAACTGCGTATTTATACAAATTTTCAGAAACAACAATAAGCATAACAACAATAATCATAACAATAGCAATAGCGCTTAACAATAACAAAAGTAACAACAATCTTGCGGCCACCAACTGCTCGATTCTGCCTGCCATGTTCTTAAGTTGTTGTACATCGGCGAAAAATAGCAACAATGGGTGATATTGTTGATGCGTTGAGTTGATAAACATACTACAACATAACAATAAAAATGATGCAAACAACAACGACAACAACAAGAACAATGATTAACGGAGTAACAATAACAACACATTATAAACATGCAAAGATTGAAGAAGAAAAAATCCCAGCCACATTAACAGTAGAGCCAACAAAAACAATAACAGCAAGGGTTAGAGGCAACCAGAATAACAAATCTCTGACAACAAAAACATCGAAAAACAATAACTAAAACACAACAACAACTACAAGAATAAATGAACGAAGAGGAATTGGCCACAACGTCCACACACGCGCCTGCGAAAAGGGCGCGCGGGAAGTCAGTGTTGATGTAGCCACAAAAAAGTTTGAAAAGGTTGATAGAATAAATTCTGCCGAGTCGATGATCAATTCGTTCTATTCGATTGATGAAAGCGATATTGATTAAAAAGTGAGCAATGCCCGGTTTTTCAGTGCAAGCTTAAGCTCCACCTGAGGCTTAAACTTAGTTTATCTTTTTGAGGCGTATTACAATGTGAGTTTAAGATATAAGCTTAACTTAAGCGGTAGACTTTCTGGGCTTAAGCTTCAGATTCGATCGGGGGGCGATTGATTTTTAATTTTATTAAGGATCTTTAGTAAATTTTATTCAATAGTACATAATTTATTTTTAAATACGTATCACTGCAAATTCAACAAAAGCGCCTTCAACCCTTCGCTAAAGACGCGCTTCTGGATAATGATAATTAGTAAGTAAGTACACTTACTTCGTACGTTTCTTCATTCTCTTTGATGTTGTTCCTCATTAACTTTTATTTTGTTTTCTCCTCTTCACTGTGAGATTCTCAGATTACTTTCGTTTGTTGTTGCTTTAGCTTCAATTACTTGGCACAACAACTTCAACAATAACCATAATCATAACAACAACAAAAACAACAATCATAAAAATTCCAACAATACAAGAAAATATAAAAATATTTGCAAAAACAACAAACAAACCGACTGAACTATTTGCTCACATGCATACTTTTCGTCGAAAGATTCGGAGTTGCTGTGATTTTCTGTGAGTGTTTGCGTGTGTGTGTGTCACGCGTTGTGTGTTCCTGAGTGTAGTTGGTGGCGGCGGTGGCGGTGGCGTTGCCGTCCAACTTTATCCTATGAGCTCCTATTAAATTTCTTGTTCGTCGAATCAACAACAATGCAAGAACAACAAGTATTTCTTGTTGTTTATAGTAATCGTTGTTGTCATTGTTGTTACACAAAATAATAGTTGTTGTTATTTTAGCAAAATATTCTTTTTGTTATGTTTTCATTTTGACAGCTCTTTTCAACTTTTCAGTTGGAGTTGCCAATTTTTCATTTTGCATGCTTTTTTGGATCGGTAAAAATTTGCAGTACAGGTACTCCTTACTCGTAAATTGAATGTACGATTTTCTCCGTTCCGGCGACTGGTTGTAAAATTATAAAAATAATCAAGAAATTACTTCACTTTAATTCAAAAACTTCATTCATTAAAAGAACGGCATATACATTTCATCGATATTTATGCTATTTTGTGGTTACACATACATATTAAGCGAATAGTAAGTTAAGCGAGGAGTACCGGTATTTAAATTTGATATATTATATTATACCACTAACAATTAGGATGCTCTCGTTATAAGTAATATTGTTAAAAATATTATGTGTTTTATTTTTATTTATTATCTTGCATTGGTCCTAATATTTTGACTAGATGATCGAGTGATTTTCGAAAAAGAAGTAAAAATTACTGTCTGTCGGGTGAAGGCAACACAGTTTTGTTATTTACTGCAATTTCCATACGACAGTCTCAAAACAGCAGTCCTGTCAATTTGTGCCTCGTTGCCTTCAAAACGACTTGTGCTCAGCACTAGTATACGATCTCTAATCAAAGGCAGTGTGTGGATAATTTTTTCCCTCGATGTGGTAAATTTTTTCTTTAAAGAGATACTTGTTTTTAAATACATAATTTTTTAAAATATAAGTATTAAAATATAAGTACATACATACACATCAGTAATATTGGAAACAATAATATAACGGTTATCTGCTGTGAAACAGGTATTTGTATTTAAATCTGGTATTTATTATGGATCTGCCGCGCATTTTGATGTGCACGCGGGATTATTAAAAATTGTTTGCCAATGGCAATACTTCAGCTAATTTTTTAATACTCTTAAACTATTGAAGAGCCACAAATATGATTCTACTGAATCACTGCGGCTCGCGAGCCACAGGTTGCTGACTCCCGGTCTAGTCAAAGCTAAACAAATGAGAAATTTATTAATATTTTTCTTTGTTGTAATAAAATTAAGTTCTAAAAGTTGAAACTACTTAAAATAGTATCTATGTTCCTTATTAAATGTTCCTGATTTATTTAGTTTTCTTTGATTATTTATTTGTTTTAATTATTTATTTTTAAAATTTGCATTTATTTACTATACTTAACTGAATAAATTTAAAAAAAAATACACAATCATAACTGTTTTTGTGGGATTGGAAAATTCAATTTAAATTTGGGTAATTTTTTGAGGGAAATCTTAAAAAGAAACTTGGTAGCCCTGCTATTGTCATTCTCTATATAGAATAGCGTTTAATAGCAGTACTACAAACTCGTGGCACCAGAAGCTTATCGTTTGTGTATATGCTAAAAATCAAGGAAGAAAATTTACGGAAGACTGGCTACATTTTGTTTTTACTACCAATACTAGATGGCACTAGTGCAGACGTATACTGAGGGTTTTTGTAAATCCTAACACTTCTGCGTTATTAATTGGCATTTTATGAGACACTAAACAAACCATACCGTAGAACAAAGTTAATTTACAAAACAGTGATTAAAGTGAAAAGATTATAGAACTTTTTATTATAAATGAAACAAGACGATAGAAACAAGCGTGTTTTTTTCAATACAATTACTATCATATTTTTATTGATGTATTTATTTATGTACTCGTATTTATATATTTAAATATTGTTGCTTTTGATATCATTTTAATATTATATGTGTATAATAATGGTAATAATAATTATATTATTCAATTTAAATTTAGTAAATATTTCACTAAATTAGAAAATATTTTAAAATAAATTTAAATGATTATAATATTTAATAATTTTATTTTTAAGTATATATGGAATATAAGCTATTGATAATGAATGATAATAAGAAATATTCAAATAAATTAAAACTCGCATTAGTTGCGGTGTTTTTACTTATTTTATGTAATATATTTTTATACACTTTTTATACTAAATATTTTAGTATTTATTATGTTTTCTTTTCTGGGTTTCATTAATTTTTTGTTTTCATTATAACTTTTTCAATGTCGTAACTGTTACGATGGGAAAAGGTAGGAAGAGAGGAGCGGTTAATTTTAATTTTACATTTAATATTTATACAATTTTCAGTTTTTTCCTCAAAGAAAAATATGGATCTTTCTTTCTATTAAATTAGTTTTTTTTAATAAATTAACATTATTTTTCTTTAACGTTTTTTAAGGCTTGCGTTTATATTAAAAATATTGTGTTGTTTTTTAAGAAAATGAAGAAATTTTATTTAATTTCGTAATTTATTTTAATAGTTATTGTTTAGGGTTCATAACGATTGTGTTGTATTTTGTTTTTTTTTCGTTTTTAATGGGCGGCAAAGTAAATAAAAAGGTTATTTTATTCAAAATTATTCTAAGTAATGTATTGTATAGATATTTTTTTATATCAATCGTATATACTATGTGCTATGTCATGTTATTTGATATGGTCGATTTTTACTATATTCAGAATATTATTTTGTTTATTTTCTAAATCTGAATCTGATTTTATTTATTATCGTACTTATGTACTTATTTTTTTTTTGCATAATATGTTAATTTTAAATTGCGTAGAAGTAAGTTTTTAAAGTATTTTTTGTTTATTATTTATTATTACTATTACTCTAAACCATTTACGCACTCTTTTGTTGAAGTAATTGAATAAATTATAAATGTATATCACTTTGCCTTAAATATGTAATTACTTTTAATTCTTTTTACCCTTCGTCTTTTTTACTTCGGTTTACTTTGTTTTTATTCTTGTTTTTGTTGTTGTTTTTTAAAATGAAAACCTCACTATTGTTAAATTTTTAATAAAATGATTTTGGTTGTTGTGGTTTTTTGGCAAATAGTTGTTTTAAAAAACGCAAGTACAGAAACTAAAAGTATTCCTTACAAACACTTTTTATTACCTTTTCCATTCATATATGCATACGTACATATGTGTATATAAAGTATATTATAATACGCATATAAAATATATTTATACATATTTTTTTAATCATTTATAAATATTTTTTAAATTACTTTAGTTTAGTTTATTTTATTTGGCTTAACACGTTTTGTAATTAATAACAGTCAATCCTCCTACAACGCGACAGATACGTTCTTAGAAAACGTCGCGAAGTAGAAAATCGCACTGCAAGAGACATGAACTCTATAGAAAAAAAAGGGTTAGGTTCCAAGTATAAAAAACTTCATTGAAATTAATAAAATGAAACTTTAATAAGTTAATATTTAAGATTTTATTAGAAGTCCCTTCATACAATTATAATAAATTAATAAAACTAAACAAAATAATTCACGTTTTTAAAAATTAAGAAAATAAAAATTCAAACTTATAAAAATTAAAATATAAAAAGAAATGTTGATCATATTATTTATGCAAATTCTTCGTCTGCTAAGCGGATTATGCCGCGAACGTTTTGCTGGTGCTATATCTGAATCTGAACTATTGGAACAAGGGATAGGTTCGTAAGTGAACAAGTCCATTTCATAAAAAAATTGAGTTAATTTTTTACTTACAAATTTATACAGAACAACCAATGTCAAATTTTAAACATTCCGAGACAAGTGTTTTTTTTTAAAAAGTAAATTTTTTTTAATTGCGTTGTAGGAAACAAATCGCGTTGTGAGAAAAATTGCCTCAATTTATGAAACGCGTTGCAGCAAAAAAGCGTTGTAGCAGTGTCGCGTTGTAGGACGGTTGACTGTACACGTTTTTGTATTTTGTAATTACTTTTAAGGGTTTTTATATTTTTAGGTGTTTTAGTTTTTGTAACACTTTTTAGTTTGTCCGATTCTTGCTTTCTAATTAATTTTTATTTTATTTGATTTACTTTTATATTATTTTATTTGACTTTATTCACATAGTCTTTTCTTCGTTTTCTTAATTTATTATTTATACACTTTTATATTTATTAATTTACTTTTATTATTATTAATTTGGTAATAGATTTTGTCTTAAAATAATTTGTAAATAAGATTGATTTTGGTTGTTGTGGTGCCAAAAATTTGCCAAAAAAGTCTTTAAAGAAAGAAGAAAAAATTAGTCTTTTTTACTAATTCTATAATAACTTTTATTAACTTTATAAAATTAAAAAAAAAATTTTTTTTTTGTTATTTTATTTTATTTTTTTTAAAATTATTTTGTGTTATAATTTCATTTAAATTTTTAAAATATTATTTTGTCTTATTTTTGTGAATATTTTAATATTATTTTGTGTAATAATTTATATTATTTTATTTTTTATTAATTTGTGCAATATTTTTAAAATAAATTTAATAAATTTAAATAAATTTGAAATTATATTGTCTATTGTTTTATTTTTTTAATTTAAAATGACTTTTTTATTTTATTTATTTCATAAATAATAAAAAAATTATATTGTGTAACAATTTTTATTACTTTTATTTAAAATTATTTTTTATTTAATTTATTTTATTGTAAATTATTATATTATTTGTTACTAATTCTTTTTTTTTATTATTACTTTTTAAAATCTATTTTTAATTATTTTTCGGAATTTTTTTTAAAATATTTTGTCGTTTTGATGGAAGTATAAAAAGATTTTGTTTTTGTTTCTGGTTTAATACATTTTTTGTATGTTAAAATGGAAGGATTGTATTAATTTTCTATTTTATTTAATTTTTTTGCTGGCTTATTTTCTTTGCTTAGTTACGTTTTATTTTATTTTCAATATTATACTATATACAAAATGGGAAAATTTTGATTCTGGCATTAGTTTGAAGTAATTCGTGTAAATAAATGTTATTTCTTTACGTATTTGAAGTTTATTTATTTTTAATTTATTGTAAAGTTTCATAAATATATACACATTTTTTTTACAAAGAATGACTTTTTAATTTAAAATAAATTAAAGTAAATTTTTGTAGCACCGAGTTTTTTTCGTTTGTTTATTGTTTAAGAATATTTTTTAAAACTTTTCTTAAAATTAATTAAATCGAGGGTTTGAACGGAGGAGGAGCGGGAAAAGGGGAGTAACCCGGTAAGAGAATAATTAAAAAAAATGAGAAAAACTTAATTTACAATTAAAAATTAGTACAATTAAAAATTAGGTTTCTGAGAATTATTGCAATATTTGTAAAATTCTCTTGATGTTTTTAGAAAATGTAAATAAATAGAAATAATTACTAACGAACAAGTAATTCTTTTGAATTGAAATGGATTTCAAAATTTGAAAAAACGAATTGGAACAAGTTTTTCATTCGAAAAATGCGTAATAATCAAAACATGTCCTAAAAACCAAAATGAGCCAATTTTTGTTACGGAAGAAAAAAGCCGTTTGCGATTTTTTGTGGAGTAAATTTTTATTTAATTTGTATATTTATTTTTTCTGTTGCCGTCACTGGTTTTTCTTTCAGTTTTATAATATTTACGTATGTATTTTTCAACATTTTGCGTTAGATTAAAAACCTAATAATAGCAATGTTTTTTTGTCTTTTGTTTCAACTATTAACGCTATATGAACTGTTACTACTTAATTTATTAACACTATGCAATAGATTTTAATTTTTTATTAATTGATTTTTTAATTTTTTTTTTAAATGTCTTGTTGTTGTTGTTGTTTTACTTTTAAGAATGCGAGGAGTATCGTTCCTCTGTCTGTAAACGTTTATATACGATATAATTATCATCTTTTTTATATATGTATGTTTGTATATGTACAGGTATATTTTTTGTGTAGCCAGGAGTAGGCGTGGGCATGTGTTTGTGTATGCGGGCGTGGGTTCAAATTTTTTAAAATTATTGCAAGAAAAAAAGAAAAAATGTTTGATTTTTTAATTAAAAGAATTATTACTTTATTTAAAAAATTAAATAAACTTCTATCGCTACAAAATAACCATTAAATCATTTTATATATATATATATGTATATAAATAAATGTATTTTTCAATTAAAATATAAACATAAAGTTTATGAAAAAATATTAGCTAAAGCAAATAAGAAATGCAAAAAATCCACTTAAATTAAATATACATACATTAAAACATGAATTGAAATAGGAATTTCTTTTTTTTTTTATTTTTATATTTTTTGTTTTCAATAAGTATCGTAAATAAGACATAATTATTTAAAACAAATTCTAAAATTATTAAAAATAGTTTCCTTAAAAAATAAAAATAAAAAATTAGTTTCTCCAAATAAAATTATTTGTATTTTCTACGCTTTTCTTACTGCTAAGCATTAAAAACTGGTTTGCTTTCTTCCAAGTACTTAAGCATAAAATAATAATATTATTTTTAGATGTACGTATTAATTAATTAATTATTGAAAACTAATTTAAATTAAACTTTTTCTGCTTAAACTTTTGGTATGTACATTGAAAAAAATAGAATTAATTAAATTCTTAATTAGATCTTATTCTACTTAAAATAATTTGAATTTTAAAATTGGGAGAAGCGTTATAAATTGTGAAGTTTTTCAAAAATATTTTTTTTTAAATTTTTTTTACAAAACCTAAAATTGTTTTATATTATGCAATTTGAATATTTTCAAAACGATATGCCTGTTTGTTAAAAACTACTTAAGTTTTTTTCCTTTTTTTTAATTTCACAATTTTTTTTTTAATTTTCTGCAATGCAAATTTTTAGTAGTTAAACGTATTGTTGTTGTTATTTTCTGACACTTGTTATATAAATTACGCTTGATTTCTTTTTGAATTACATGTTCTTTAATTAATTTAAAACTTTATAATATTAAATTTTATTACATATGTATTAATATTTTTTATTTATTGTTCTATTACAATAATATTTATTATTACATTAACGTTCTCTACCTGAAGTTAAATACTCTCAGAACTACTTTGAAAATAATTTTGAAAACAAAAATAACTATTTTTTGTTGCTTAAAAAAAATCAAAAATTATTATTGTAATTATTTTAATTAAGAAATATCTAAGTATTGAAAATGAAAATTTAGGTTTTTTATTTTATTTGAATTTATTTTATTTGTATTTTAAAAAAATTTATTTCATTCCCATTAAATTTTAATTTAATTTGACTACTTTTTGTTGTGTAGCGTTTTTGATTATTAATTTATATAATATTTTCATATGAATTTATACGTTTATTTTTTTCTTAATTTTCTGTTAATTTTTTTTCTTTTTATATTTAAATTTTATAATTATTTATTCATTTTTTGTAGTTTTCTGTTCCTAATTTATTTTATTTTTAATTTTTAAATTCAAAGTTTTTCCAATTCAGTTTAATTTGTTTATTTATTCTGTGTTTGATTTTTTACGCCTTAAAGAGCCTTGATCTTAAAGTTAAAGAGTCTTTTTTGTTTGTTTAGTTTTTTGTTATTTTTGTTCTTTTTAAATTATGTTTTATATTTTGTTGTGTTTTAAGTTTTTGTTATCTCGCATTAAAAATAATTTTTCTGAGATATTTAATTTCAAATTATTTTTATTATAATTTTTAATTGTTATTACTTTTTTGAATTTTTTTTATGAGTTGTATACAATTGTTCTATTTATTTTCTCATTGCATTGTTTACTTATTTATTTATTGATTTATTCATTTAATTTTTCATTTTTTATTTACTATTACTTTTCATTGAGATCAAAAAAATAATTTTTGTTATAATTGAATTAAGATTATTTAAATTTAACAGCGCAGTTTACTAAAAATGATCGCAATTATTTACATTTTTTTGGAAATTTCTTTTTGTGTTAATCTTTACAGTCTTTATAATTTGAAAAAAGAAAATGAATTATTAATACAGAAAATAATAATAATAATAACTTGAATAACTTGAAATCATTTGTTTTTCTTCTAATTCTTTTTAATGCCTAAAGGTTTTTAAATATTTTTTAAAAAATATGTACAGTTTTAAGTTTTTTTTAAAACTTAATCACATGCATTTTTTTAATTTTTCAAATTATTCACTCTTAGAAATTATTTCTTTTTAAAACTTTAACGAATTGCACATTGATGCGTTTCTCTGATTTCTCTTTCGCTCTCTCTCACTCTAATAGTTCCACGCTGTCGGCGGCGTCGACTCCTCTTCTGCGCTTATGCGCTGCACTCGCACCATTCGCAATCTCTCTTCTGCCAGCGCTTTCTCTTCTTCGCGGCCCGCTTCTCGCCCTGTCTCCGTCTCGCTCTCACAGTCCTCCTCTTCTTCCTCTTGCTTGATGCGCACTTCTGGCTCCATAAAGCGCTGATCGATGCTCCCGATCTCCTGCATGTCGCTCTCCAGCTTATCGCTGTCCGCGTGTGTTTGCGGCTCCGACTGAGCCGCTGCCGCCGCTTCCTGCTCGACTCGGCGACTGAAGTCAGCCGCCTGCAGCACGCAGACGCCATTTATAATGCGTTCAGCTGCCGCCGCCACAGCGCTGGCCGCCGCGGCGTTGGCTTCGCTGCTGTTGGCCGGATTCACCCACTGCGGCGCTGCTGGCTTGCGGCGTGACGTACGCGACATATTTCCGCCACACGAAGAACGTGGCGTTTCCTTGTAGTCATCTCTCTTGTCGTCGCCTCCGCCACTGGCACTGCCACCTCCGCCCAGGGACGAACCGCCCTCGCCAGTGCCATCGAGCGATTCGTTGTCGCTCAGATGCGAAGCTTCGTCCATGTCGTCGTCGAAATCATCTGAACGCTCGCGTTTTAACGCACTCATCGTCAGATCGAGACCACTCATTTGCTCCCTGAAGGCCTGGTTGAGAGCTTGCAGATCGGGCTCATTGCCGCTGGTGCCTCCCACGCCCGGCATGCCGGCCAAGCTGCGTCCGAGCAGTGCAGCCGCCGCGAAGTACGGCGGATACGGCAATGCCGGCGCCCCGCTGAGACCCATGCGCTCTTTATGCAGCTCGAGTAGACGCTGCTGCAGCAGAATGCGAAACTGGACGGGGTCGAAGGGTGTGGCGTTGGTGTTCTCACGGCTCGGTATATGCGTGTCGGCGGGCTGGCCGTGCGGCACCTGCTGCTTGAGTCGCATGCGATGATTGTGAAACCAATTGGTGATGGTGCGTGTGGCTAGACCCAGCTCATTGGCCAGAAACTCAATGGTGCCCACGTTCGGGTACGGATCCAGAGCGAACGCCAGCCGCAGCGCCTCTTTCTGCTCCTCGGAGAAGAGTACACGCTGTTTCTTGTTGGGCGGAGCGCCTCCGACGGCGGAGCCCACTGAACCGGGTCCCGGACTGCTGGTGTAGAAGTCGTTGGTGTCGTTGCTGGAGGTGTCCGAGCTATTGTCTTGCTGGTTGGGGCCACCAGTGGAGCGGCGCCGTTTGCTGGCCTCGCGGCGCTCATTCTTGAGGACTTGCAAACGCTCGACGTTGTTAGCGTCAGAGAGCCACAGCTGCATGCGTATGAAGGGCTCACGGCCTTTGATCGACAGCATGTGCCAAGGCTTGGGTTTGCTCAAGAGCTCCGAGACCGAACCCTGCGACAGACCCAGAACAGCCTCGCCGAAGATCTTCTGGCCGATGTTGTTGGCCAAGAGGGCCTCCTTGATCTTGGTAGTGATCACTTGCGTGTCAAGGTCCTGCGTTAGCGCCGCCATTTCGTAGACGGTCGGAGACATATGCTGGTGCATGCTGCGCATGGTGTTGGCCTGATGTGGCGAATTGATTGGCATCATCATGGGCTTCTTGTCGTTGGCAGCAGCAGCAGCAGCAGCTGCATTGGCCGCAGCGGCAGCAGCAGCAGGCAAGCTAATGGCGTGCTGCGGCGGCAGGCCGGGAGAAGTGAGCAGCATGCTGTGATGATGTTGTGCCACAGCCGCCGCCTGAGCAGCCTGCACTGCAGCGGCAGCTTGCTGTTGGTGGCTCTGCTGCTGCTGCATGGCAGCCGACATGGCGGCGGCAGCCTGCATCTGCTGCATGATATGTTGTGCCTGCGGCTCCTGCATTTTCAGGTCGTTCATCATCTTCTGCATGGGCAGTGTGGCCTGCATTTTGCTGGCTAGTCCTTGCGGTATCTGCGGGCTGCCGCTGTAGCTACCGGTGCGCATCAGTTTCTCGGGAGCGATTTTATACTGGCTGGCTACCAGTTTGTGCACCGCATTCTCGTCCTCGAGGAACATCTTCATGCGTATGAAAGGCTCACGGCCCTTTTGCGTGAGCATGTGCCAGGGCTTGGGGCGTGCCAGAAGATCGGAGACGGAGCCTTGCGACAGACCGAGCACGGATTCGCCAAAAAGGCGCTGCGAGATCGAGTACTGCGATAGCGCTTCCTTGACGCGCCGCACGATGTCCTCCGTGTTGAGGTTGTTAAACATGTCGAACTGTTGCTGAGTGATGGGCGGCAGCACTGCCTTGGTGGGGCGCTGTGGCTGCGAGTGGTGCGGCGTCACCGGCGGTTGCGTGATCAGGGAGTTGGTGATGGAAGCCATGCGCTGCAACGGACTAGCGGCGGTTGAGAAGTCGTCTGTAGGTGTCATGGCGGGCGGAAGGATGGAGTTGCTCAAAGGACTGGGTGCCGCTGAGCTGTTGTTGTGGGCAGAGGTGCTGCTGGAGGGCGGTGCTGGAGTGTGGCTGCCACTATCGCCCTTCATGCTTCCGCTTCGGCCGTGCATTTGGAACGGACCACCGGCCATATGACGGTCGCTATCACCCGAAGCATCCTTGCTGTTCGCCGCTGGGTTGGCGGATTGGTTGGGGTTGGCGCTTGAGGGCGCATCCATGACGTTGGAGGGGGAGTGGTCGTGCGCACTGCGCTGTCCATTTAGCTTCAGATCCTTGGGATCTTTGGTTAGCGACAAGTCCTGAGCCCCGTTCAAGACCTGCTGCTGCAGGGCGATGAGGCTGGAGAAATTGGGGAAGCTGGGGATGTTGCCCGGGTTGGGTTGCTGCTGCATTTTAGCCATTTCGCGCTCGAAGGCGAGGCGAATGTTCTCATCGGCGGCAACGGCGGCCGCAGCCGCGGCAGGGAATGCTTGGTTAGGCATGCCCGCTGGAGGCATGCCGGCGCTGAAAAACGGAGAGAGAAGAAAGCTACAATTAATTCTAGCGAATCTGTGGGGGCGGGGGAGAAGTGGTGGGCGTTGGAGGGCGGAGAGGGTTGTTGGTAAGGAGTACCCACCTGGGAAAAGCTGTTTCGCGGGGAGCACGCGCCATGATTTCTTGATACAAACGCGCCATTTTGTCCTGCGTCATTTCCTCCTGTTGGCGCAAGCGGTGCTGTTGTTGTTGCTGCTGCTGTTGTTGCTGCTGCTGCTGTTGTTGTTGTTGATGCTCACGATGTTGTTGATGCTGGTGTTGCTGATGTTGCTGCTGCTGCGCAGCTGCCGAGTCCTGCTGCTGCTTAAGCGTATGATCCTTGTAAAAGGGCGAAGAGCAAGATTGATGTGGCGATTTGGAGTCTTCGTTACTGTGTGTGTCTTCGTGTCCGCGTCGTTGTTCCTGCTGATGATGCTGCAGTTGTTGGCGCTGTTGATCATCTTTGAATTGTTGAAGCGAATTCGGCGTGGAGTTCTTCATCAGCGATGATGCCTCGTTGAGAATGTGGACGATGCGGTCGTCCGACATTGAGTCTTCGTTGCGACCAAATGGTGGGAGGCCAGAATCTACCAAAGAGAAGAAGGAGAATGGAGGGAAGTGAAAAGAGTGAAACTATATACGGCGAATTGAGAACAATAATGCATTAATTATTTAGGACTACGTTTTTCGAAGTGAGCCGACGTAAGAGGCGATCGAATTTAATGGTCTTGTGTCAAATTGTTTAAAAAAAGGTCGAGGCGAATTCAGTTCTATAAGAATATACTAAACTCGCTAATGAATTATGACTAGGATGACAACATTTTAGAGCTTGTAGAATAGTTTTAAAAAGTCTTAACGATTTTTCGATTTAAAATTAGGTTTTTAAAATGTTTGCGAATCGTGAAAACCAAAATGTAAGTTTTTTCGGAAATTTTAAAAGTTTGTAAAACAAACTTTCTCTTTGAGGCTGAGAAATAATTGAAAGCGAATTCGTGATAAAGACAATTGGTATAAATAAAATAAAATTTTTTTCAGTTGCGGCGTAACTCAAAATGCTGAATAACTCTTTTATTTTGAACGTTGTTTCTGCCTAGAAGAATAAAATTTGACTGCGGCGAATTGGAACTGCGGCGGTTTTACTTGCCCTGCAGCAGTTTATGACACGTATCGTGAATTTATGTGAGTTTATAGCACTAAATTTTTCGAATTTCTCTCTTTGCCATCGATCTTTTATTCTTTGCTCCAGACGGTATATGTCTGTGGAGCCTTACTAACCCATTGAAATCAGGGGCAATAAATTTCGCATTAACCAATATAAAATTACAAAAGGCGAATAAAGAAAATGCACAAAATCATTACCAATCAAGCGGTATTTTTTAAGGTTTTCTTCATATGACGAATTGATTGCGTGCCAGTCGCGACAGTCACTCGGGCTTGAGTAGTGCCCGCAAATACACACGCACACACACACGCACACACACACACACAAGCATATAAAATATATCATAACATATCATATCATCAGCTATTCAGTACTCATCCCGTACATTAACATCTGACGTCTGGAGTCATCGTCATCGCCACCGTCACCGTCATCGTCATTGCCACCATTATCGTCACAGTCACTGTCATTCTCAACGCCATCACGACGCTCTGGTCGTCATCGCTTTCGTCGCTTTAAATCAAAGCAAAGCAAGACTTGCTGATTTTTATGAGCAATATATTTTTTGGCCAATATCGTCATTAAAATTGGTAGAAGCGTACTGTTGAACTGTTGTTATTGTTGTTGGTGTTGCTTGGTGTTTCGGTTTGTGCGATTTGATCATTGAATTTATTGGTTTTATTGATAGCATGAGTAATTATTGCCGCCTTTTATTTTACTTGAGTTGCTCTGGTCATCGGGCTGACCTTCAGAAATGAAGCCGTAAAAACGGACGATTTCGGTTCGATGCAATTAAATTCGAGCGCGTCTGACTGATGTGTGCATTTACGGCGAATTTAAATAATGGTGCTATTTATGGGTAGACCAAGGCATTAAGGCATAAACAAGCAGGTATCAGAAAACGAAAGAATCAAGAATTCAGTTTCTGCATTAGCGTGTTTGTGACGAATAAAAGCGCACAATAAACCAAAAAAGCTTTTATTTTCTCTATAAAAAAGGTATGAAAAGAAAGAAAAAAAGACGGAGGGTAAAATCTTGCGCTTCCTTCGTCGAATGATCTTAAATTAGTTTTATTTAGCAATCAAATAGTGGTTGATAGTAGCACTAAGCTATCTTAGAGTATTTGGACTAACCTCATCTTATTCGTAAAGAACTAAGTTAATAAAGAACAGTAAAGAGTTTTAATTTTTTAAGCGGAAAATTATTTTCGCTGTATTATATAAAGTTTTTTAGGTACCGTAAGTACCGCATTTTTCTGGAAAAATGCCAAAATGCCAATATGGAAATATTTCTTTGCGGCGTATTCAAATGAGAGCTGAAATTGAAACGTTTAGGACTTAGTTTTGAAATCGATCACTGACGATTTAATTTTTTTCATTTTCAAGGGCAAAGTCAAAAGGGCAACGAGTTATTTTTGGGAGAAAATTTCGCTACGTGTCAAGTACCATTTGTGTTTTTGTGCAGATTCACCAGCGACGAATTCAAACAAAAAGGATAAGGAGCAGGAGAGGATAAGAAGCTAAGAAGTGACGAAATCTTGATTTTATTGAATTGTAAGATGCGGCGAAAGAAAATATGAAATAAAAAAATGGAATTTTTTAAGCTTACCATTTTAAAATTGACCTCATTATTTTTCAGCATTTTACAGAAATAAAGTCAACCTCAACCATTGAATGGGAAAAATACAAATCAAAGCTCTTTCCATCCATTACATTATAAAATGATCGTATATTTGCAATCGTCACAATATTTTCCGCTTATTAATTTTACTTTTTGATGCCATCACAAAGCAAACAAATATCAACGTGACCTCATCGAATATACCTACATCGGTGTGCATGTTTTAAACCTATAGCTTATGGGACACCACAATAAAAAGCAACAACAACAATAACAAGGCAAATCACAACAACCGACCTCCACAAAATCTATTTAAATATGGTTTTATTTGGTCAGTCTGCAGCAACCCGAAAGTCGGTGAAAACGGCCGAATGCTGTTGTTGTCAGTGCTTTGCCGTGCACCACTTCTTCTTATCAATAGGTTTTCGCATGCTGCAAAAATAAGCGTCAAAGCGAATTAGCGCGATGGCGATGCTTGTTCTCTTACAATGCAATGCACTACAGAGAGAAGCGATTGGGTGGAAAGGAGGGGAGGGAGGGATCAGTAAACAAAGAATTCATCAAAAAAGAAGCAGCAAAGCTTCGATCAAAAACTTGCAAAAATCATCAAAAGTAGATTGACGAGGAAGAAGGATGATGGCTGACGAATGTAGTATATCACCATCCAACCATTCATCCACCCATCCCGCCATCCCGCCAACCACCAACCCGCCATCTCGCCATCAATATGTACATTCATACACACTTTGGTACTGCTTTGGCACGTGCGCTCTTGCTCTGGTGCGGCTTGCAAACTCTCAGCCAAATTCAAATTCATTCCATTCAATTCAATTGCATGGAATAACATCGCATCGATGAATGTCATAAAAGCCAAAAAAAATCGACCAATATGATTCACAACAACAACGACCAGAGGAGCCACTGTTCGTCCACCCGCCGATTTAATCATCAAACAAAACTGCAGCAACTAAATAAAAATTTGCCAATTTTTTCTCTCCAGTTTTTCGTTTTCGAAAATCGCTTTGCTCTTTGCCGTTCATGAAGTGCACGAATTTACGTACGTATGTACATAAACTCATCATTCTTTCGATCATACAAGTGGTTTGTCCTTCGAATGTCCTGCGGCAGGTTGACTGGCGTTGCTGTTACTGCTGTTGGTGTTTGTGATGATGTTGCTGCACATGTAAAGCGCTTGCTAGATGACGTCAGAGAGTGAAGGTCCACAAAAAGTCGTGTTGGAAAAAAATTCCCTTCCCTTTTACTTAAAAAGATTCTATTGGAAAAAATCCCTTTGAAAAAATTCAATTGAATTTTAACAAAACCCCAAGAAGAAAGTTTGATGAAGAGTCTAAGAGAAAAAAATCGGCTACAACACAACAACAACAACAACAACAACTGAAAATCACTTTACAATTGCATGGATAATCGATTCCCAAAGGAGCAAACACTTGACAAACAACGGAAAAAGGAACTGTTGAACGAATACGGTAGCACTCGAATGACACAAATACTGAATGAATGAGCGATAAAAACAAATAAAAAATTGGAAAAACAAAAAGAAAAAGGAAAATATATCAATGATGAAGTTCGGAAGAGTTCACAAAAAGGAAACAGGAAAAATCGAAAAAAGGAAACGAGCATCTACAAGGACTATGTGAGAGATTATTGAATGGTGAATGATGGTTTGTAGGGTTGACTGCTGGCTGGTCTTTCTTTTCAATGCTCGAAACAAGAAAAGTTGGAAAAACACTGAATACCGCAAGTGTTTGGAAAGTACTCGTATGTGGTATGAGCTATTAAATCCAAACGACAGTGACAAAGAATGCGGCAAGTTTCTATTTCCATTTTTTTTGGTTTCTCTCTGAGAATTTTGGGGATTTTGGTGTGTGTTTTTGTTTTGTGCTCATACTCCTTTTTCGTAAGTGATAGTTTTGTGGGTAAGCTAAGGATGAACTCATTTAGGATTAGTCCCAAGTGTCCTGAAGAGGAAGCAATAACGAGTGCGGTCGCCATTGCCATCGCCATCATCATTATTATCTATAGACGTCTCCGTGGTAAGGTTAAAGATTACAAAACGGTTTACAAAAACGGATACACTTAATTTCGTCAACCAAGTCAGTCTATAAATCAACCAAGGCTATATAGACGAAAACGAATATTACCAAATAATGAAAATATTTAATGTTTAAAACATTTAAGAGTAATTCTAACTTCGGTATTAATTCAGTATTATAGAGTACTCAATTAAAGATCCTTACTCCAATATTATAGAGTACTGATGTAGAACTAAGATAGAGAATTGTAAGGCTCTCCCATTAATAATTACCAAATTACCAACTTTAAAGTAACTTTAATGTTACTTTAATGTTTGAAACATTTAAGAATAATTCTTACCTTCAGTACTATAGAGTACTAAAAGAGAGCTCCTTACTCCAGTATTATAGAGTACTGATATGGAATTGTAAGGCTATAACCAATTATTTTAACACCAATTTTGGGGTACTAAAGTATTTAGTAATGCCTTGTAATAAAACGAAAAATTCGAAGGCTAAAAACTTCAAGAACTTCAGGGCTAGAAGCGCTTGAAGGTAATTGATAGTACTTCATTGTACTAAAAAAAAGGTTTATTCAAAAAATTTTAAGGCTTACTCATTGTACTAAAATAGAAAAACTATAAAGTTAGACTCTTTTAAGGGAAAATATTAATAGTATTAAATTTAGAAAATTTTAAGGCTAGACCCTTTGAATTCTTCTAGAGAGATATGCTTTAGTACTTCAGAGTACTAAAACACGAAGTACTAAAATAGTTCTAAAGATCTCGGAGTAATAAAATACAAAATTTTAATGTTAGGAACTTTGAGAGTATGTAATTCAGAGTACTAAAATACAAAGCTGTACTAAAATACAAAATTTTTACAACTTTAAATATGTATAGTAAAAAGCAGAAGAGATAGCAATTTTGATATCTTAGAATTTCAGATTGTGATCACGAGAGTTTTTGAAAGGCAGGAAGAGAGAAGAAGATAAAAAGAGAGGAATACAGAGGTAAAAGAAACAATAGCTGCGTGTACTATTTTAACAAATAAATTCGAAATCTAACTCTTCCGGCCACAGGAAACGGATATTGTTGAAGCAATGAGTCAGCCAGCTCTTGACCGGTCTGTGTTCGAACCGGACAGTCTTCTGAACAGTTTAGTTTGACAAAAGGAAGGCTGTAACGAAGTAAGAATTTACTAAACAGTGTTGATATGAGAATTAATACCGGCGAAGAAGTTCTCACTGAAGCGAAGGAAAAAGGATAGGTGGATTCGAAATAAAATGAGATGAAAAGAAAAAAAGAAAAAAATTTTTTTATTTATTTTCACAGAACAAAAAAAAGAGAAAGAAAGAAAGAAAAAATTAAGTAATGTCAATACGTCTAACGTGAAAAACTTACAGAAAGTCAAAGCAAAATTAAACGGACAATAACTATTTGTTGTTTAAGTCAATTTTAGGCTAAGAACAACAAAAAAAGAATGCACTAACGCCAGTCACGATTGACCCCGAACAACGTGACATATTTCAAAAGAGTACGTCGTCTTGACAATAAAATAAAAGTAGAGAAAAGACCGATAAGAAGAAAACTATTTGAGACAGTTTGGAGGAGAGCTTCGTACAACTGTCGAAAAGATTTAAAGATCTTTATGAAATGTATTTTAGAATTTCTGTATACGAGATGAGAGAGGTACTAGATCGGGTCGATATTCACCAGCTCTGATAAAGTGAAAAATCGAAAACTGTCGTGAATAAATATAAATGACACATCGTGCGTCATGACGATGACTACTATAGAAGAGCACATATCAGTATATGTGTGTTTGTGTGTGTGGGTTTACAGAAGTATGAGTGAGAGTCTCATCTGAAAGTTATGCTGGACGGACGCGCACATTCTCGAAAGACACACTGAGAATCTTTGAACGCATTACTAAGAAAAGTGAAGATTTATGGTTGATCTGTTCTGCTTGTGACCATTGTTGTTATTGTTTTTTAGTGTTGTTGTTGTTGTTTATAATTCCTGACTGTTGTTGCCCCAGTTGTTGTTGCTGTTATTGTTATTACTTTTGTTGTTTGCGTGTGTGTGCGCGCGCTCTTAATAATTTTCATATTTTCTTTATTATTTGTTAATTCATTATAATCATATTTTGTTTGTTGTTGGCTGTTGTCATGGTTTGTTGTTGTTGTTGTTGTTGTTGTTGTTGTTTGTTCAGGATCAATACCGTTACTGTTGTCATGTGTTGTTGTTTTTGTTCTTGTGTTTTTGCGTAAATTTGCTCCAGTTTCTTTTAAAGAAAACAGCGAATTTTTAATAAAACACATGACATAAAGTATAATCGTTGCGTAGGTGTATTTTTTTATATCACACACACTTACGGCGACATTAAAAAAATCTATAAAAATATTTTTATAGCTGAGAATGCATTTTTTGTTGGTTTTTTTTTTGGTGTAAAAAAGTAGCACTCACGATCGGCCGTAAAAATTAATTTCTCGCTTTAATGACTGAAAATTATTGGCAAGCAGTGAAAAATTGTTAAGTGAAAGAGATTTTTTGATGCCGCATATTATTTGCCCGAAAATTATCGAAGATTATTTTACGATATTATAAATTTATATTTTTTTAAATCGTAAAAAATCTTTTTTAAATTGATCATTATAAAATTAAGTGTGAAAATTTTAGTTCTTTATTAATTTTAAGCCGCAATCTTAAACCGCATTTGCAATGAACTTAAATAAATTTATGACACATTTTCATTTATAGCTTTAAGTTTTCCACACGATATTATTTAAAAAAATTTACATTAAAACTTTGGTGTGGTGTAATGCATTCTTAGGGCCATGTGCATACAGTAACCGAACACGCGTGAAACTTTGTCTTCTCCGACTGAGTTCCAAATTGTTACTTTTTTGGCGTTTTTTTTTCCATTCTTTGCCAGGGTTGTCAGCTAATTAGTTTGTAATTAAGTTCGTTGCAAAAAATTATGCCCGCATTGGATAGGTTTTCTTTTTGTAGATAATGGATACAATGTCAGTGTGTGTGTGTGCGTGTGCCGGTGTGGAAAAACTTATTTTCCTTTGCGGGAGAATGTGGAGAGACAATCCCTTTTGAGTTAGTCCCTTTCAAAGTCAAATAACAAATGCCGTCCATATACGAGTACTCGAAAAATTGGGAATCGGCAGAGTTGATAGAAGCATCCTGAGGAGAGAGGAGCCGAGTTCTCGGTAGAGGTTTCTTTTCGTACGAGTAATTTTCGTTGTTGTTGTTGTTGTTGTAGTTTTTGTTTGTTTACTTTGAGTTAATGAAGCTGTTGACACTCGAATGCGGCGACAACATTTGAGTTGTTGGCATTTTGAAAGCAGCAATTTAATGGCAGCCAATTTTTTCCAAAAGCAATAACACATAGATTTGATAACTATTAAGAAATTTGTATGGTATAAAAGTGAATTTGAAGCCTTATACCAATTCGCCGTATTGAGAGACATGCATAGAATACACAGAAATTGCTTGAAATCGAGGCTTACTGTTTGTGAAAAACACTTTGGGTCACTCTTTTGCCAAATGACACTAATAATGCCCTTTTCCGAGAGGGCCGAAAAACATTATGCGTATGTAAAACCGACCAAAAACCCACATCTTCCCTCCGTGTGCCATCCTTGTCCTCCCCGACGAACTCCGTCTTTACTGCGTCGCTGTAACGCCTGAGAAGCTTCTTGGTGCTTGCATGTACCGCTCGCGATTGTTCTCGAGCACATTCACATGCTCGTACCTACGAGTACACATTTTTGCAATTATAATCGCAGCCGATTTGAAATCATTTTCGCCATTCGCTCATACTGTAAAAGACAGTGATTTATGATAGGCATTTTAATTAGAAGTATTCGCCGATTCCTCTTCTTCTTCTTCTATGTATTGCGTGTGCATTTTCAAGATGTTCTTCAGGAGAGTGGAGTTGCGTCATGTGCCATTGGCGGCGTATAATCGCACAAGTGACAGCAAATGAAATGCATTGATTTGCGGCAAATACACGCATGGTAACAAATAAACAATAAAGCAAAAAAAGGGGGGTGGCAAGGGGGAAGAAAATGCAATGAAATTGTGGGAAATAAATTTTTAAGCTTCAGTCGTTTAACTTCACACGTTAAAAATGGAATCATTTTCCTGTTAATTTGAGTGTTTTTTGTTAGCGGCGAATTCGAGTTTTTAGTAAAAATTTGTTCATTAAAATATATTTCTTGTAACGCGTAGTTTTTCCTAGTAACATATGTTCAAATTGCTCGCCAGGATTCAAGATCGATTGTTTTTGAGATTATATTGTACAAAGAGGTTTTATTAGTGGTGAATACACGGCATTTTAAGCGGCGAATATTGTTTTCTGCAATACGAATTCATGTTTCAAGCGCTATCAAGGTTGGAGGATTGTTTGCAAAGTATTCGTCTGATGCTATTCGGAGATTTTTTATTAGCGGCGTATTTGAATAAACACAAAAATCTTCTACAAACTTATATTTTATGCGGCGAATATTCTTTCTCTACTAAATCGAGTTCAATTTTTTTTTATGAAGCTATACAAAGAGAATTAATTAGAAATTATATATTATATATATTAATACAAATTTTTCTTTAAAAATTTTTCTTTAAAAATTTGTATTCGCAAAAAATAAATTTTTTTTATTTGTTATTAGCGGCGTATTTGAGTTTAAAAGGAAATACTCTACAAACTTCTATTTCATGCGGCGAATATTTTTTCTCTACTAAATACAGTTTAAGTTTTCTTATGGAGCTATACAATACATACAATACAATACAATACAATACATTAGCGGCGAATACGAATTACTCTTTAAAAATATTTTACAGGCGCATATTCTAAAGCGAATTATTTTTTATAATTTTTTTATTATTTTATTATTTTATTATTTTTTATATACATTTTATTATCGCATCATTTCTTTTAAAATATTCTAAAGTACTAAAGGAAAGAGATTTTTATATGCGGCGAATTGCTTTAAAAACACCAATTAAAACCGAAGTTTTTAATACTTCTGATAATTGATTTTGCATAGGAAAAATCACAAATTCACACTTGCGAAGTGGCTTTTGAATGTTTTTCTTTCACTGCCGTTTTTTTGGGGTATTGTTTTGCTTCTGCTTTTCGCTGCGCGTTACTCTTTGCGATCTCATTGCCTTCACTTCAATTTTCTTCGCTCATTGCAAATTCCTACTCTTGTGTTTACTTTGATCTTCAAGTGTTGCCATATTGAATTGAAATGTTCAATCATATTTTTCAATGATTTTAACCCTAAAAGGACGCTTTAAAAATTCATCGGTCTTCGCTCTTCGCCGTCTTATTTAAATACGCCAATTACGCATTCAACTGTTAAGTAAGCGGATATTTTTTCTTTTTCGCCCCACACACCCATACCCACACCCCGAGAGCTGCAACACAGTAGAACAATTACAATTATAAAATCATTGATGCTTGTTATTCGCTGCAACTTTTTTATGCGGCGCAAGTTCGTACAAACAATAACTTCAAAGGATTCTGGGACTTTGGATTGCGCTTCGACTGCGTTACGAAAGTGGAGGAATGGCAAATGAGCGAGATAGAGAGGGAGAGAAAGAGAGAGAGAGAAAGAGCAGAAGAGTGAGTGGGTGAATGGGTTTGGAACTTTAGGATTTTATATTGTTTCTGTGTTTAAACGCAAAGTTTTCTTGCGATTTTGTTGTTTTCGCCGGCGAGCCAGAAAAAGGAATTGATATTTTTCTAATAGCAACTTTTACCTTTTCAACAACAGTGGCAATACTAAACAGAAAAAGAATAACAAAAATCACTACAACAACAACAACAAACACCAGAACAACTTAAAGTTCTTGATAAAAAAATTCTGGTTATGATGGAGATTGTTTTAAGATGGCAACTGTTTATTTAGTGTATAATACTAACTCGATGATCATTATGATGCTGTAACGATGCATCTACTACGATACGAATCTACTTTTTTTCCACTCATTACGAAATTCAAAATTTTAAGTTCCGGCAGTAGGCCTTAATTTTTTTTTTGTTGAGCTAGCGAGCCGCGAACAAGGCCAACTTTCGACGACAAGAAAAAAACTCGTGACATAACATAAAATATGCAGGTGTTTGACTGCGACGTCCTAGTAGTAGGCCTTGATTTTTTTTTTGACATTGATGATATGGGAAAAATATCAAAGCTTGCCTGGATGACTGGATTTTTTTTGTGAGATTTGGCAAAATAAATTCATGCGTTTGAAGAAAACGGGAGTGGGATTTGGATAGCGCGATTGAGCGGTTGTTTGTGGATTTCTTGTTTGAAAAATTTCTTTGTTTTTTTTAAGAAATATAATACCTCCAGTTATATATACATAACAAATACCTACACTAGTACAGAACTAGACAGCTTTGCAAAATAATAACGAAGTGATTCTCAAGTGAGTTTTGGTACAATGAAGTGAAACGATATCGAAACCACAATAGTCGATTTGATAAGTTTGATAAGCGTTTTATACAAACGCGTTGTGATAAGCGCTTCTAAATTGCGCTGCAGAGAAGATCTGCTAAAAAAATGTGTGAGCGGTAGCTGGACGATAAAAAAATAAAGTTGTGGCCGTATTTGTGCAACAAAAAGAAATTGGGTTTTTCCGAAATGCGACGACCAATGGTAGTTTGGCATTCGATTATTAAAGAATATTAAATCGAATATCGGAATATTAAGACAGACCATATAATTTGTGCTGCAAACGAGTAAAATATCGGCTGCAATCCAGGTTCCTTCGCGACCTACACAGGTCACCATAGAAAGTGGAAACATATATTTTTATTGAGCCGCTGATCATCAATCCAGGACTGATTGCCCAGAGGGATTCGCCGTAGGACCTCCTTGTGTGCAGGACGTTTGGTGTGCAGGATTTATTTTAGAGTATTATAAATTATCCGTGATTGGTTTAGTCGAAGCCAGTGGTGTTCATTGGATTAATTTGAATAATTGAACGTGATTTCAATTAATTAATTTGGATAAATTAAACTAATTTAAATTGATTGATTAATTCGAATAATTGTAAGTTACCTGTCCCGTTTAAATTGGTACGATTAAATTTGATTCTTTGATAGATAAATTAGTGATTGAATAATTTATATTGTATAATTTGGTGAATATATATATAAGTAATCCTACTTCTTATAAATCTATTCGAATTTCTTATTATGCCTAAGCATTTCTTAATTTCGTCCACAATACTTTAGCCTACAAGTCCGCGGAAGTGTGCACAGTTCGACGCGGAGGGAACAGTTAGTTGAGAGATGCTGATGGTAATTGAAATTATTAATTTTTAATTTTACATTTGAGCCTTGAAATTTCGAAATTCACCCGTAAATTCCAGTAAATTGTAAAATTAATCGTAATTGTAAAATTAAACTTATTTGATGGCTTTGGTACGCAATAGCAGTTGCATGACTTAGTTTAGAGGCCAAGTTGGCATATATATAAAGAAATTTAAATAAATACCAAGAAATGTTTCTTGGTATTACCAACACGAATAATCTATTAAATACATTTAAATGAATGAATTAATTTAAAAATGGAGTAAGTTCGTTTATGTAGTGGGTGGGGCATGAAGGGGTGAGGAACGTTTCAGGATAATGAAGGTCGAAGGGGGTGCTTAAGATTCGGGCCGACAAGCACCCATGGTAGGGAGGGTATAGACCGGCCGACCTTGGAAGCAATTTCCAGGAAGCTCAAATGGTTACCATAGGTTTTTTTTTGTTTTTGTTCTTGGTTGTACGGTGAACTAAATTTTTCTGCCAAACTAGTCACGTCCAGGGAACATGTGCAAGTCCCCGCCCAGCTGAGCTAAAGTCGGAGCACCTAGCACCGTCGCGTATGTGTTCCTTCGGCGAGAGGCCGACCATCAGCCTCAGACTAAGGTTTCAGAAATGGCGCCCAACGAGATGGCTGCATTAATTCTTTTAATCTCTTTTTAGTTGTTGAGTTTAATTCTTCCAAATTTAATTTAAATCAGCTATCCATGCCGTAATTCAAAATTTCATTTTTTTTTCTAAATCAAACACTCACAGTGTATACTGTAATAAGCTAATAAGTTTTTGTTTAAATAAATTCTAATTAATCTAGATAGTCCGTCATTGAAGTCTTACGTAAGACCAGTGCCGCTGCGTCGAAGTTTTAGTTGTGAAGTTTTTTTTTTGCTTGCATTGATTGATTAGTCCTGCCAACGGATTGTCTATGACCCAATTGCCAGTTGCGATCAATTATTTGCTACCGTGAGTCTATTAGTAGTGGTTGTGAAACCTTCATTAATATTGCCACCTATACATGCATACATTAAGAAAGGATTACTTCTTAGTCATCGAGTAATTTTATGGATTATCGAGTTGCGAGAAGACAATCTTCTGTCATCTATTAATTGTTTTTTTTTTCTTAGTTTGGCCTTATGTTATTTAATTTTTTTTTTTTTTGGTAACCATTTAGAGAGATTTATAATTTTTTTTTAAGAGTTCCTCACTCTCATGTAGCCCACCCACTAATTCAATCAGTACCGGAAATTTTAAATTTTTACAGAAATCGCGAATTAAGTATTAATAATTCAGTAATAATTTTTTTTGTCATTTGACTTGATTTAAAAATGATTCGTTCTCCGCCAAAGACGCGAAGTCGTGGTCGCCGCATTTTAGGGCAAACACCGCGAGATAATAGTAACCGAAACTTACCTTCCGGTAATTCTACATTCGTAGAAGGAAGTCTACATGTAAATGATACGCCAAACGCAGATGCAGTATTTACTTCACCTGTTTTGCGCGAAATTCCCCAAAATAATTTTGATATGAACCAACTGCAAACCTTTATAGCCCATTCGATCCAACAAAGCGTAAACGCCTTGACCGCACAGCTACCTCTCCTTGTTACTAACGCGGTGGACAATAGGATGCAGTCGGGTGAATTAGCTGTTCCGACAATTGACGACGACCGAGATATTCTCGCACGACAGCCTGACGACAAGGTCGCTTCACTAGTGGCAAGGTGGAATTTGAAGTTTAGTGGTTGCAAGAATTCCATGTCGGTGACTGACTTTATTTTCCGAATCGAAACGCTGAAGTCACGAAACAATCTTTCATGGCAACAGATTAGCACTAATTTCCATCTTATGCTGACCGGGAAAGCGGACGAATGGTACTGGCTGTACCTAAGGCGCATTGGAAATTCTTTATACGATGTCACTGATTTGAACGATAAGTATCTTGGCACATACCATGCGAAGGACTTACTAAAAATGAAAAGCCCGGCCTTAGTCTCAGGGCATGGTCGAGCCCCACGTTAAGATGGCTTCTTAAGCTTAATTCTTCTTCTTAAATCTTTCGTTCCTGTGAGACAGTTTCGAAATTTTTAAGTTTGTAACGATGCATCTACTACGATACGAATCTACTTTTTTTCCACTCATTACGAAATTCAAAATTTTAAGTTCCGGCAGTAGGCCTTAATTTTTTTTTTGTTGAGCTAGCGAGCCGCGAACAAGGCCAACTTTCGACGACAAGAAAAAAACTCGTGACATAACATAAAATATGCAGGTGTTTGACTGCGACGTCCTAGTAGTAGGCCTTGATTTTTTTTTTGACATTGATGATATGGGAAAAATATCAAAGCTTGCCTGGATGACTGGATTTTTTTTGTGAGATTTGGCAAAATAAATTCATGCGTTTGAAGAAAACGGGAGTGGGATTTGGATAGCGCGATTGAGCGGTTGTTTGTGGATTTCTTGTTTGAAAAATTTCTTTGTTTTTTTTAAGAAATATAATACCTCCAGTTATATATACATAACAAATACCTACACTAGTACAGAACTAGACAGCTTTGCAAAATAATAACGAAGTGATTCTCAAGTGAGTTTTGGTACAATGAAGTGAAACGATATCGAAACCACAATAGTCGATTTGATAAGTTTGATAAGCGTTTTATACAAACGCGTTGTGATAAGCGCTTCTAAATTGCGCTGCAGAGAAGATCTGCTAAAAAAATGTGTGAGCGGTAGCTGGACGATAAAAAAATAAAGTTGTGGCCGTATTTGTGCAACAAAAAGAAATTGGGTTTTTCCGAAATGCGACGACCAATGGTAGTTTGGCATTCGATTATTAAAGAATATTAAATCGAATATCGGAATATTAAGACAGACCATATAATTTGTGCTGCAAACGAGTAAAATATCGGCTGCAATCCAGGTTCCTTCGCGACCTACACAGGTCACCATAGAAAGTGGAAACATATATTTTTATTGAGCCGCTGATCATCAATCCAGGACTGATTGCCCAGAGGGATTCGCCGTAGGACCTCCTTGTGTGCAGGACGTTTGGTGTGCAGGATTTATTTTAGAGTATTATAAATTATCCGTGATTGGTTTAGTCGAAGCCAGTGGTGTTCATTGGATTAATTTGAATAATTGAACGTGATTTCAATTAATTAATTTGGATAAATTAAACTAATTTAAATTGATTGATTAATTCGAATAATTGTAAGTTACCTGTCCCGTTTAAATTGGTACGATTAAATTTGATTCTTTGATAGATAAATTAGTGATTGAATAATTTATATTGTATAATTTGGTGAATATATATATAAGTAATCCTACTTCTTATAAATCTATTCGAATTTCTTATTATGCCTAAGCATTTCTTAATTTCGTCCACAATACTTTAGCCTACAAGTCCGCGGAAGTGTGCACAGTTCGACGCGGAGGGAACAGTTAGTTGAGAGATGCTGATGGTAATTGAAATTATTAATTTTTAATTTTACATTTGAGCCTTGAAATTTCGAAATTCACCCGTAAATTCCAGTAAATTGTAAAATTAATCGTAATTGTAAAATTAAACTTATTTGATGGCTTTGGTACGCAATAGCAGTTGCATGACTTAGTTTAGAGGCCAAGTTGGCATATATATAAAGAAATTTAAATAAATACCAAGAAATGTTTCTTGGTATTACCAACACGAATAATCTATTAAATACATTTAAATGAATGAATTAATTTAAAAATGGAGTAAGTTCGTTTATGTAGTGGGTGGGGCATGAAGGGGTGAGGAACGTTTCAGGATAATGAAGGTCGAAGGGGGTGCTTAAGATTCGGGCCGACAAGCACCCATGGTAGGGAGGGTATAGACCGGCCGACCTTGGAAGCAATTTCCAGGAAGCTCAAATGGTTACCATAGGTTTTTTTTTGTTTTTGTTCTTGGTTGTACGGTGAACTAAATTTTTCTGCCAAACTAGTCACGTCCAGGGAACATGTGCAAGTCCCCGCCCAGCTGAGCTAAAGTCGGAGCACCTAGCACCGTCGCGTATGTGTTCCTTCGGCGAGAGGCCGACCATCAGCCTCAGACTAAGGTTTCAATGCTCATGGTAATGGTGAGTGGTAATTAATGCGATTCCGTGGTCTTTATTTTACTTTAAGGTCTTCTAAATTCCGTACCTACGACTTCAAAAAAGGCGAATATTTCTAATTAATCTTCTTTCTTTTATTTTGGGTAAGACAAAGACTCACTAACTGTTTCTTGGTCTGTCTGCCTGACTGCCTGCCTGCCTGCCATAAGCTAAATTAATTAAATTTATTAACATCACTCTAATTTCATCATCATTTTAAAATGCCGGCGACTCTGTTTCTGCTTTATTTTCTTCAACTTCACACCTTCAGCCACTAAAACGAGCGTGCGAAAGAGAGATAGAGAGACAGAGAGAGAGAGAGAGAGAGGGAGAGAGAACGAGAAAGAGAAAGTAGTACAGAATGAAGGAGAGCTCCCGGTGCTTGATCTTTTTAATTTTAACTTAATTAGTTAGTCTGTCATCAGGCAAAGAGCTTCAAAATCAACCACGCCTCCTTTTCCTCCTCCTCCTCCTCTCGCTTCAACCCAACACTCTCCATGACTCTATACATGCCTTGCTTGCAGCAGCCATCACAACTATACACGCCTCCACCTCATCATCAACAACAACAACAACAACCTTTTAAGACAGCTCCACTCAGTCCCAAAAAATATATGTTTTTTACGCAAGCATGTGTGACAAAGCGTATGACAAAGCGTCATCTAGCATTAACAAATTATTATAGCCTTGGCTTTCATGTGGGCCAATATACGTTGCTGCAATTTTGCGTAAAGTTAAAGTGAAAAAATAAGCTGCTGCCCAAAAGGGTCGTTCATTTATTTTTATCCCTTTTCCGGCTATCCCGTAGACACGCTTCTAAGTGATTTCGCCTCGCCTCGCCTCGTCCTCCCGAAAACAAAACCCTTTTTGGTTTGACGCAGCTGCTGGCGGACAGCAACATTTTGTAAAAGTGTCGTTAACATTTTTCTAGTGTATTAAAAGCTGGGGCAATAGTGTGCACCATCCCGTACCATATACCTCTACCTCCAGATTTTTCTTCCACATCCGTTTCCTCTTCTTCTTCCTCGACCTCTACTGCTGTAATGTCACATGAGCAGTGATCAAAGTTCAACCCATAGACCGCCCGAAGTAGCGATATTGCTTGTAAAAGGGTCAAGAGCTAGAGCAATAGCTCTCTTCCCCCCCCCCCCCCCCCAGGATTGTTTGATTTGGTCCAGCAGCAGGCCACTGCTGCTGCCTGAAAGTCATTGTCGCCATTCTTGTCGTGATTGTCAGCGTCATCATCATCACCATCGCGCTGGAAAGTTGTTGAAAAATATTGTATATACCGTAAAATTTGCCCTAAGACCAAAAATATAAGTTAAAGAAGAAGAAGAAGTAGGCAAACATAAAAAATCTGGGATCAAACGTTGCCACGACATTGAACTTCTCGGTTGGGTTGGTCTGGCCGCTCGTCCGGTATGGGCCCGGCTATGGTCAACCGAGGAATTTTCCTTGTGTTTAGCTACGGAATGAACCCCTTTTTTACTGCAACTTTAGCCGGATTGTTGTTGTTGGGTAATTCGCTTGTAGTCTGCCAGCATGTAGCGTTTTCGTCCTGCTGTTAATTGCGTAAGTGTTGCCAACAATCATGGTTTGTCAAGGAAAAAATCGGTGGGGCGAGTTGGGCCAAGGTGGAAAACTTCTCAAAAATGTTAAGAGTTATTTGCCCTAGAGGATGAGTGTAGTGTGAGTGAGAGCGGGGGGATGATGTGTTTTCGATGAGTAAAGAACAGACTTTGAAAAGTTATTGTTTGCATTTCGCCGTAGCCGCTTTGTACATATTTTTCAGTTTGCCTTAAACGCTTTTGTTTATATACTCGTAGACTATTCATTAATTTATTGGCACTGACTTTAATGCAGTTTAAGAAAAAGCTTGCAACAAAACGTTGAGGAAACTGGGGTTGAATTGGCCGCAACTAAAATATTTCCACGTAGCAATAGACTTTGCATTTTCTTAAAATTATGTAAGCCATTTAATTTTTAGAGATAATATAAATTTGCCGCGGGCGAAACTTTACAAGAACATTTATATTTGCTTAGCAAATGCGGATTGGCTATTAAATTTTTGGAAAATGAATTCGCCGCAACCAAAAATCATAACCCAGCAACAAAATACGCAGTTTCACTTCCGTACTTAATTGATGATATTAAAATATTGGATTGTTGATGAAAATATGAATTCGCCGCGAAGTAAAGGTGCTTTAATTTTTTTATTATTTTGAAACATATTGAAATAGCGCTATAATTTTTCATTAAATTTACATATTGCATGCTATAAATATTAAATAATTGTTGCTGCTGCCTGTTGAGAAGGAAGCGATGGGTCGGTGGGGTTGCCTTTGAAGAGTTTTCCCACAGAGTTTCTCTCCCTGTTTCCACCCTCTCTTCCTCCCACCACCCCCATCACGCCGTCATGCTTCCTCAGATTATATAAAACAACAAAGCAGATTGTATGCGTTTACTTTATCATACTCGTAAATTTTAAGTTTTATGCAAAGCTTAACGCTTTGGAAATGTCATTGCTATAGTTTGCTTCAGTCGTTGTGGTACGATTAGACGATAGTTACGCTCGCTATGCATACGAGTACATACGAGCCGCGTCAAACGTTGCAGTCTGCCTTTCTTGCAGGGTTGCATTGGACTCACTCTTGCCTTCTGTTCTTCGATTGTGCACGCATACATGAACAGCAACAATGGAAGTTAGAAGGAAGTGTAAAGAAGGCGGGAAGGGGACAAAGGTAGGTATAGTGAGGTTAGAGTGGAAAAAAGAAGCCGAGTGGAGCGAAGTTTGCTTTGCAACAAATGGTTTTGCTTTTCTGATGGGGCGGGCAGGCACACTTTTCTCTAACACGTACTATTCATACTGCTGCTATTACAACAATTACAACAAAAGCGAAAAATGCTAACAACAACAACATGCATACCCAGTGAAGGTAATCAAAGCTTTTCATTTGCGGTTTTTTAAACAGTATGAAAAACTGTTTGCTTTTCTTACATGCACGCACACAAATACACACAATCGCGCGCAGATCTGCATACATTCAAATGTTTTTGTGTGTACGTATGCTTACGCGTGAGTGTGTGTGTGTGTTCAAGTGCAATTAATATTAGCGCAATGTTGACAATTAATTTATGACAATTTCTCATGCTGCTGTATTGGAAAAAGTTACTGTTGCTGGCACGACGGAGACTCGTACATGGATACATACACACGTAGTGAACCGATATCGTATGCCTAACGATGATGACCTCACGGCATGGTGATCACGAACAGTTAGAAACGTTCACTCCTAAGTACTTAACATAAAAAACATGACTTGTTTATTTTTTGTTTCATTCCATTTGAGACCTTAACAAAATAAAACAATAAACCTCAAATGAAATGCCAGCAATCGAAATGCATTGACAGTTTAAGGGCTTGTGGCTTGTGAGGGCGCAAATAGCGTAGGTACTCCCTCCTCTGGACGATGACTAAGGCCCTCTTCGATTGGTCGGTCGATGCAATTAGAACCCATTTCTATGAGAGATTGTACTATGCATGAGTTTGTCTGGTATTTTTATGTATTTGCTTTTCGTTAATTGTTGTCGTCGTTATTGTTGTTGTTGTTGTTACTGTTATTTGGCTTCTTGCCAAAGACCGAGGGTCAGCGTGCAAAAATTGTGTCGCGCCATCGCTTACGCGGATACGCAGCAGCATATACAAGAGCGCCGACAAGACAAGGTGTTAAGTGCTGGCAATTAATTTTTTCGATAAGAATTTCACAAGATCTTCATCGACAGCCACAGCAACAGTCACAGAAATGCAAGAATGTAAAAGATTAACACACTTTGACACCAACAAAAAGCGTTCGAAATTTAGCACTGATATAGGAATAAATGCTACTTTCATCGATTTATTGGAAAAATATAAAAATTAAATATTTTTCGTTGAAGGTTTTGCACGAATCAGACTATTTATAAATCTTATTATTTAAAATGACATTCCTCAACAGTTAAAAGCACAATATTGTAATCGGTTTATGGTAAAAAAAAAATGTAAGCATTGAATAATAGGAAAATTTTCAAAAAAAAACAAAAACAAGGGAATAATAAAAAAATTGTATTTTAACATTAAGTGTGTATCTAGATATACATATATAGATGTGTGTATCTAGTACAACAGAAAAGTCTGAATTCGCCTCATATTTTTTTCCAATTAGCCGTGCACAGTCGAGTTTTATACTTATATGATTAAGAATTACTGTTTTGCATTAAATAGGCCACAAGGACAGAATGTGCACCCTTGTCTGCCCACTTGCAGAAGTTTTTCCTTTCTATCGCTGCGATGTATTGGTTTTTCTTTTAATACAAGGCAAAACTTTTTCTATAGTTGAAAAAACACATTAAATCAATAACGGTTTCGTCTTTAAAAAATGACATGCAAAATTTCATGCTTTTTACGAGTATTATAATTTCAACCTCGCCCACGGTATATAAATATTGTATGTACAAATAAATTTGTAAAGTTTCTAACGTAAATTGAAATTGAAATCTTGGTAAAAAGAATGCAAACTGAATGCAAACAAATACAACTACAACAACAAATACACTTTTACTTTTTATGGCTTTAGTTTTTTTCGTTTTTTAAGGTTCTGCACGTGCTTTAGGCTTCTCCTTGAAAACCTAAAAAACTCGCCTGCTTTCCTTAAAAGTTCGCATTTTTGCTATGGCACTTTTTTTTGCTATAGCGTCTTGAGGCGAATTTATCTTAATATCGGACCACAATTATTTATTGTATCACATTATTTTTAATTGCTGTTTTGCTGTTTTACAAAATTTCGGCGAATTTACAATATGCGGCAGCAATCTTTCAAACTAGCAAATCATCAGACTCTTCAAAGAAATTTTTATTTGATTTAAGAACAAACAAACAAAACAAGAACAACAACAACAACAACAACAGACCGAGCAATTTCTGCAAAAATCAAAAATAATTAAAATTTCACAATATCGTTGATTTTTGGCGCGTATCCAGTAATTCTTGCCGTTGTGTTGTTTTGTTTTTGGTTTATTCTTCATCCGTCACCGCGAAGTTTGTCTCACGGCTGAAGAATGTTGTCGCTGGTGAGCAAGCAAGCAAACAAGCGGCGAACTCTTTACAAGTTGTTGTCCCCGTTTTATTGTTGTTTCTGTTGTTGTTGCTTCTGAAAAAACCAGCAGGCAACCAGTCAGCTTCAGCCGTTCGAGAAAGAATCCATTTCTATCTCGAATATTTTTTGCTTGCAAACTATCCGTGTCTACAGCAAGTTAATTCAAATTCGCCGCAAGAAACATCAAAAAAGTGTGAAATGCGGCAGAAATATTAATTTAAATAAATTTGATAATAAACATTTTATTTTATTTCGACATGAAGAGTGTTGACTGCAATATAGCATGCAATTTGATAAAATTAAAAAAAAATTAAATATGGCTGACAGCTAATAAGAAGCAACGACGCCAACAATTTACAAACAATCCAAAAAAAAAATTATAAAAACTAACTACAATAAGATTCAAATGAAAATAAAATGTATTCATATAGAATATTTTTTATGCATTTCATCACACAAAGTATTAATAAAGACAGATTTTCGAAAATAGAACCACAATTAATTGAAAATTTTCGTTGCTTTAGGCAAAAATTGTTAATTTCGTCCGCACAAATGAAGGGTCAATCTGAAAGTATGTACATAAGGAAAGTAGAAAACTGACTTACGGCGAAATGAGGACGAATTTAGAAAAGTCTACTTTTTAGTTAAAAATTCATTTTTACATAAACAAACATTTTTCCTTTATTATTTGACCGTGACAATCATAAAATGGTTGGAAAATTAAAGAAGAAAATCATTTGTTTAGGCAAAAAGTGCTGCCTTAAAGCGGCGAATTCAACAGCCTTGTTTTCAACCTCTCCAAAAAAAATTATCAGTATAATACTCTTCATATTTTTAAAGGAAATATGGTAAACCATAAAAAAACGATTAAATAAATAATAAAAAAACATAATGAAAAGGCATCGAATTCACGAACTTCTCGTAACATGTTCAGTAATGTGGGATTATTTTAAAGCCGATATAGCCGTTTATTGAGTGACACTTCATTTTTTATGTTAAAAATTTGTAAATTTGCGGCGAATTCAAAAAAAAGCTCTATGACGACTCATTCAAAGTATTATTTCAGCATTACATGTCTATCAAATGTTAAATTCACCATAAAATCATGCATGAATAATAGTTCTTGACATTTACTATCGGTAAAAAATGCTGTCTCTCTTACGCTCTTACGAGAAACATTTTCAGTTTAGTTTTGTTTTAAACAAAAAAACGCATCAACACATTTTATCACACTTTGCACACTTTCGCAGGCGGACGCCTAATTTTCACACCTTTGCGGTGATAAAAGTCAGTTTGACGTCCACGCAAGCTGTCAAAAAGCACAAACTGTCAGCAAGCAAACTTTTTGGAGAAGTGAACTATGAGGCTTTTTGGAATATTTCGCTTTAGTAAATATTTATTCTAAGTAAAATAAATCCACTCTCTCTCTTTCTCTCTATGGTTCTTTCAGCCCACACACACACACACATGCACGCAAGTATCATCATGTCCCCACAACTGTCATACTTCAAAAGAGAGAGAGAGAACTACGTGAACTACAAGAACTGTCAGAAACACTTACCTTTCTTCGGTATCAGCGACTTGAGCAGCATCACCGCGTTATCGTCGCAGCCCCAGGCGTGCATTTTGCGATAGCTGTCGCGGCCCTTCTCGGTCAGCTTATCCCACGGCTTCGGTTTCGAGAGCAGCTCCGAGACGGTGCCCTGCGACAGACCGAGAATGTATTTGGCAAAGAGACGCTGGCCGATGTTGTGCACCGACAGCAACTCGCGCACGCGACGCGATATATGCAGCGTGTCCAGCGCTTGGTTGGCGTATTTGTCCATGTTGTAACGCAACATTTCCTGCAGCTTCGCCTCCATCGGATCGCCCTTCGGAATCAGCGACTCTCCGAGGCGGCCAGCCATGGAAGCGCCCGGTGGCAGCTGCATATCGTCGGCGAAACGAAAATGTGCAGCGGCGCGTTCTTGAAACTGGAATGGAAGAGCCGGTAGGAAGCCCGGCGGCATATGATGCGCTGCTGCTGCTGCAGCGGCGGCGGCGGCGGCGGCGGCAGCTGCAGCGGCCACGTTGCTAGTGGGCGTGCCGCATAAGCCGCTGCTGCTGTTATTGTCGCCGCTAACGCCCTCCAGCAGTTTATGCGATGAACCAGAACCGTTCAGTGATTGGTGTTGCTGTTGCTGCTGCTGATGATGTTGCTGCATGTGGTGATGTTGCTGCTCGTCATTGGAGCGTTGATCATGCGGTATCGGTGTGCTGCCTGTGGAAGAAGACTCGTGATGACTCGACGATAGCGATTTGTCGAGATGCTCGGAGGAAGAGGAAGCAGCAGCGGCGCTTGATGACAAGTGTTGTTGTTGTTGTTGCTGGTGCTGGTGCTGATGCTGATGCTGTTGCTGCTGCTGTTGGAGATGATGCAGTGCTTGATGATGGTGCTGCTGGTGTTGATGCGACTGATGTTGGTGCGACTGGTGTTGCTGTTGTTGCTGCAGGTGATGGTGTTGATGTTGGTAGTGCTGTTGCTGGTGTTGTTGTTGTTGCTGCAACAGAGCATCTGTACGAATTGAAGAATTTGAGTTTGATGAGAAGGTTGAATTAACCAATTGACTGAGCAGAGCGGTGGAGGAGGGTGCATGTTGCAGCGCATGGTGTGGCGACTGATGCGGCTGCAGCGGTGGCGGTGGTGGCTGTTGCTGGTGGACGGCGGCATGTTGTTGATGGTGGGGGTGATGCTGAAGCTGGTGCGGATTGTGTTGGTGTGGTAAAAACGGATGCGACGCCTGGTGGTGGCCGGTGGTGGGTGTGAAATTTTGAAATATTGTTGGCGTTTTGGCGGTGGTTGTTGCTGTTGCTGAGGCGGTGGCGGTGGATAATGGTGTGGGCAGTTCGAAGCCGCGGCGCCAATAAGAATTGACCAATTCTTCACCCAGAAACGAACCGAAATGTTCAACACTCGTTACTTTGAATGCAGCAGCAGCAGCAGCGTCAGCGTCAGCGACAGCGGCAGCAGGAGTCGCAGTGGCTGCAGGTGATGATGACAATGATGATGCCAACTTATCGGCATGAACAATGTTTTGCAGGCTGTCTGCTTTGTGTTCTTCTGCTGCTGCTGCCGCCTCCGCCGTTGCTGCAACTGTCGCCGCTGTAGTCGATGAAACAGCATCGAGCGCATCGACATCGATGGTGGTTACTGTGGTTGCATTTTCGTTTCTTACAATGCGATCATCATCAGCAATAATGCGTTGAATATTGACATTTTCATTGTTAGCATCATTATGAACATCGTCATAATCGTTAAGTTCGGTTTTGGTGATGGGTTCTACCAATACTGGTTGCTCTGACGATAGAGCAATGCAACTGTCAAGTTTTGTTGCTGTTGTTGTTGTGCTTGTTATTGGTTCGACCGTTGTTCGACTTGTTGTGGTTGTGGTTGTGGTTGCCGTTGCTGTTGCGTTGGTTGCTGTTGTTGTTGTTATTGTTTCATCATCATCAACATCATCGTCATCGGAGCTACCGTTAATTGTTGTTCCTGCGGAACAAAACCGTACAAATAATGTTGCTTGCAAAAGGTTTCTGGTTTATTTTGATTTTTTTTGGAGATGAAAAAGTTGGCAGTTGTTCGTATTGTTGTTGTTATTGTTGTTAGCAATAAAGTGAGAAATGATTTGTGTATTTTAAGAGATTTGTGAAAAAGTTTTTGGGTCTTGAGATTTCGTGACAATTCAAGGCAACCGACATTTTCGTTTTGTCAACACAACAGCCATCGTGTAACGCCAAAAAATATTTTATGCAAAATTTTAAAACTCATTTTTCCATGTTTTCAGCCGATCAGTTTTTACCAATTTGTCATTTTAATACGAATAAAATTTTCTTAGTGAATAATTTTTCTTAAGCATTTTCCAAAAATTTTTTTAAACAATCTTGCTTGTGATATTTTTGGTGATGCTTCTGTTGTTGTTGTTGTTTGTTTTTGCTTGGTTTTTGTTTTGGTTTTTCTTTTTGCACGCCAGCATCCAGTATTACCAGAACCAGAGAAACTTTTGAAAGCGTTGCCTTAAGAAACTCTCTAAAATCTGGCGACACTTTCAAAATTGCCGCCCACCAGTAACTAAATGTCTATATAAAGCTGATACACCCACACACCCAAATGTTCACACACACACACACGCCCACAAACAGGCTTACTTTGGGCGTGCATGTGTGTGTTATTGTTGTTATTATTGTTATTAATTTCGAGAAATAGCAAAATTTAACAAAATAAATGATAAATTACATGAAGAAGAATGAAGTATGTATGTTTGTGAGAGTGATGATGATGATTATGATAAAGATTATATGGATTATGATGTTGAGAAATATCATGCAAACTTATGCATGTAACATGCAAGTCTATCCTGCAAACATTTTTCATTGCGGGCGCTTCTTTTGCGACCGAAGTTATTTTTTGAACGCTAACGAGTCATTATAAGTAGATCAGTCTTCTCTCAGATTACCGCCAGAAAGAATTTCAGGAGACGATAGAAGTGCCGTGCCGTACGCGCACCGATACCAAGAGTTATCTTCCTGACAAATCGAGCTACAAACGCGTGCACAAATGATTGCATCTTTCGTAGCATCGTAGTATCTTTCTTAAAAGATGCTTAGAAAAGCGTACGATTCGCGCGTAAAAAACGCGTGTAAGATTGATTTTCTGAACATCTTTCAAACGAATCGCGGAAGAGTCGCGTTAAAAGCTCTCGAATATGTGCACGATTCCAAACTATGTGCAAACGCACACTCACATACGCGCCACAAGTCATTAGCGATTTTTTAGCGCAAAAGAAAGCAGACTGGAGAGTTTGCCTCGTAAGAGTGTGCGTAAGTAAGTTTCAGGAAAGTTCGCGCTCTTTCAATCAATCATCTTCCAAATGTTTACACGATTGAGCTTTAAATGATTACGGAAATGCTTAAGAGAGTATGAAAGAAGACGTTTGAGAGGTAAAAATCCATGAGCGTCGGTACTTACCGTCATTGTTTTTGAGAGCTTCAGCGGCAGCAAAGGCTTTGGTACGTTCCAGCAAGAGTTCTTGGAATTTATTTGGATCATTGGCACAAGCGGCCGCTGCAGCAGCGGCGGCAGCAATGGCCGATTGTTGGCTAATAGCATCCAAATCGAGAGGGCTCCTGCGCGCAAATAGAGCAAAAAATGAACTTAGGAAGGACGTCACGAAACAGACTTAAGCGATTTCAACGAGGTTACTATCGTTAGAGATAAATCAATTACGTTTTGCCGCAATCTTTTACTAACGTAGTAGCAACGACGTTGTTGATAAAAAACAAATTCGGGCAACTAATTTTCCCTTTACTCACTGGCTTTCCTTCTTGACTTTGATTTCGGCTGCTGTCACTGCTGCTGCATTTGCGTATTTCTCACATTCTCTATCAACAGCAGCACTATCGTCGGCAGCAGCAATATCCGCATGCATCATTTCATTGTCATGACGTTTGTTGGCATTGGTGTCACCCACAACTGCGCCTGTATCCATATCCGTTACCATGACACTGTCACCATTGTCGTCATTATCGTCATTATCGTCATCGTCATCTTCATCACTCGCTGCAACCGCTGCTGTTGACGATGAGATGGTTGTGGCTTTCGTTATCAGGGCGGTGGATGTTGCTACCGTTTCGGCGAGAGCAGCGTTTATTTGCTGCTTATCGAGATGTGCCTCCAGGCGCAGAATATGTTGGCGCTTCGCCTCGAGATGATCTTCCAAGCGGTGTATTTGTACGATATGGGTTTGTTCGAGGGCACGCAAGCGTTGAACCTCATCGATAAGTGCTTTAATCTGCAAAAAGAGGCAGAGAACGAGAGTTAGATAGTGTAAATGACAAAGTTAAAAATGTATATAGCATATATTTTGTTAAAGAGTCTCGTTGGTATCGTTGGTGAAACTTGAAACGGAATATTGTTGCGATATTGTTGTCGCAATGGGTGAGGGTTAGTGTCATTCATTACTTTTAAAAGAGGAATTTGCGTAAAAAATTGTCTTATAAGTTAATTTTCCTCCATTGGCGAATTGTTGGTGTAAGATTGGGTACTCGAAAATAAAGAAATAGTCCTCGATGTCTCGCAATCCTGATTGCTTTTCAATAGTTTCTGACCAAAAATTTCCTTAACCCACCCATTTCCAAGCTCTTGGTGAAACATTGAACATTTTAATAGTTTTATTGAAACTTTAATATTTTAAGGCATAATTTGTGGAAATTTCTTATTTTCCACTAATTGGTGAAATTCATATAGATTTGGTGAAACATTGGTGTCCAGAAAATAACCAAATTTTAATAGTCTCATCAAAATATAAATATTTTAAATGATATTATGTAGAAATTTCTCATCTTCTACGTAGCATTGGTGTACCAAAAAGCTGGCCAATTATAGTTTAGCAAAATAGATTTTAATAATTCTAATACCTTTTAACAAAAAATACCAAAATGAAGACCTTTTTAAAGTGTTGGTGAAACGTTGGTGTAGTGGAATATCAAAAATTGCATAAAATTTCAGACAATAATAAACTTCTAGACTTCTAGATGTAAAATTGGCCAATTTTCCACTTGTTGGTGGAACGTTGGTGTAACATTGGTGTACTCGAAAACTGCTAAACAATTCAACTAAAAATTCATTTCTGAGATTGTTACGAAGTATTGGTGAAACGTTCCGGAGTTCAAATTAGATATTAATGTTACAAAAAAATTTCGATAAAAATATCCTACTTTCTGTTTAGCGATGTTGTTACGTTGGTGAAATATTGATATACAGGCCAAAGCATTCATAATTCATATTTTTCCGAATTTATAGCACTTTCTTCATAATTTTAAAACAATTTTCCTCAGTTTGCTTCTCTAGTACGTCCCGCAATGAATTCTCTTACAACTCAACGCCCCCCACAGCCGTGTTCGTTTCTCTGTTACGTGAAATTTTCAAAATCATAAAAAGTTTTAATTGAAAAATATTAAATTTCGGTACCTTCTCCACCGCCCACCGCACCACCGTACATACAACGATGAAATCATAAAAAATAACTGCCAGGCATAATAAATTAATTGATTAGTACGAGTTATATTTCTTTCCAGTGAACAATATGAGACGATACAAATACAACAACAACAACTTCCAATACTAGTAGCAAGCATATCAGAAAACCGTGTTTCAGTCGTGAATAATTTTCGAAAAGAAAAGAAAGGAGGATGGGCGCTTTTCGAATGAGCGAGGAAGGCGAAAGGAGGAAGGGCGAAAACGGAGGCAACTTAAAGGCAGGGCTGCCGAAAGAAAACCTCGCAACAAATCATCCTCGGTTGAATGTGTACCGAATTTATATACCGTGCAATATTCAGTGATTTTTCCTTGCCTTGACGCATAAGTTATACCGCTATACGTTATGCACTGAGGTACCTGCTGCTGCTGTGGGTGATTTTTTGGTGATGTTACTGGTGCTGCTGCTGTTGCTGTAGCTTTGTCAATGTGGTTGTCGTTGTTGTTGTTGTTGCCATAGTCTTACATGCATATTCATGAAAATCCCTCAGCAATGCTGTTAACTTGTTTCGCCCAACAACAAACAATAACCACTTGCGGTGTAATTCAATATGAAATTTATATTGTTTGGAGAGGTCGTTGAAGAAGGAGTGAGAGAGAGATAGAGAAGCGGAAGGAGAAAACGAGGCGATTGAAAAGAAGATGCCGGCAATTGAGTCAATGGAGGTTGCGAAGATAATGTAGGCTGACATTGCTGAGATTTTATATAACATAAACCGAAGCAGAACAAATACAACGCTCTAAACGACTATAACTGTATACGCATACCCATACGCGTGTATGTGTAGGGTTACGGATAGAAGAAGAAATTCCATCGACTTTGATCCAGCTAATACGATATTTAAAAATGTTTGATAATCATACTGTTGCATCAACAAATCCATGGAATAGACAGACGAATTGTATCGTATTTTCCTTAACAATAAAAAGGTTTAGAGTGACAATAACAATAGTGCGAATAGTTATAGTGGAAATAACAACAACAACAACAACATTCTAAAGGCAGCAAAGTCTGCGAAATACTCGTACGTTCAACGAATCGAATGAAGCCGGTGATGAGACGAGAGAACTCGTGTGTGATACTTTTATTAAAGAGACGCTGACTACAACGAAGACGAACGCATACGCCGTTGACGTTGACGTTAACGTCGATAAGGACGATGACGAGAATGAGAACGTTGATAGCAAAGCTTGTGGTTTTTCAAACTTTTCATCTCCACGAAAACAGCAAACCAAACACACATACACACACATTAGACTCTCCTTTAAATTTACGCCAATATTTACAACAACAACAACAACACTGCAATAATTTTTAATAAAATTAAAGACAGGAAGGAGTAAGAATGAATGCCCCTGAACGTAAAAGTGTGTTTGAAAGAAGGACGATTTCAGTCGCGCCCGAGATTGAAGAACCCACACGCACACATACACGCAATATCGTTGAACAGGTGAAGACAGCAGCGCAATGTGTAGTGATTGCCAATAAACAAAAAAAATTATGGAAAACTTACGGCAATGACGCTGAAGGTAAGAAAGTTTTACGAGTATACAAACAAGAAAAAAACAAACCAAAAGCAAAAAGCATGTTTTGTCTATAAGGAAAAGTTTCCCGTGCTTGGAACTCCACTTTGATGTTGTTGTTATCGGTTCATTGTTGGTGTCGTTGTTTTCGTGGTTGTTTTTGTTCTTGCTGCTGTTGTTTATGCCATTACACGTATATGTTAATTGTTAAATTGGAGCAGGAGAATTTACCAATCTTTACCACTTCCTTCTTAACGTCATGGCTGTTATTATTTTATTGCATAATGTAATTTTCTTTTTACATTAATGATTGCAGAAGATCAAACTGGAGGAAGGGTAAGGGTCGGAAGGCTAGGGCTGAAAACTTAGTAACTCGCTCGGGTTGATAGCAGTGAAAAGTTTGAAAGAATGTTATTTTCAATGACATGATGCGTTTGTACATATGGATTTGCGTACACGCTTGCTGTCATGTTCAAAATTAATTAGATGAAGTTTGTAAAAGAATGTATATGTTCACAAAGTATTGAAATTAAAAAACGAAGTATGAAAACATTTTTAAGGTAAGGTAAGTTTCACATAAAATCAATACTAATACCTTAAGAGCACTAAAACAGGGTTTTGAACACAAAATATTGATGAACATATTGCACAATGCTTTACGCAACCTACGTAAATAACAAAATATCATATTGCTTTACAATTCATTTTGAAAATTAATAAAATTGCAGAATATATTGTGCAATATTATACACAGTTTTTATTAGTTTGGTAATTATATATGGAAATATAATTAGAATGTAAAAATTAACAATATTGCAAAATCTATTGAGCAATATTATTCACAGTGAATTAGAATGTGAAAATAAACAATATTGCAAAATATATTGTGCAATATTATTCACAGTTTTTACTACTTATATATGTACGTAATATATAATGGTAATGCCCTTTTGGCTGTTTTCAATTCTATAAAAACAAATTTTACTGTAAGAATACTGTCATGCTTTCTATACATGTTCGTTTTACAAATTTGTTAACTGTTCAAAACCACCCTTTTTTAATTGTGGAGTGAAGAAGGGTGAGAATGGGATCACTGTTTTGAGTGAGCAGCGGGGGAGATTTGAAATCCAGTGTTTGAACATATGCGACTATGTACATACATAGGTACATATCATTTCCTGCAACTTAAAAATTTGAAACAGTAATTTCTTTATAAAATAAACAGACAACAGTTCAAGAAGATAAAAACTCGGAGAAACTTGCGAAGCTTAAGCCTAAAAAATTACGCAATTTTCTACACATCTTTAATCTTAAGATGATAATAATGAAGAAGAAGAAAAAGAAAGAGCAAGAACAACAATTATAACAACAACAACATTAATAGCCACATCTACGTACATACATAGTATGCACATGTATCTCAACATATGCGTTCCTACGAACAGCTTGTCTCATGTTATCGTATGTTGATTTTTATTCAATTAATTAGAGACTTTTTAAAATTCCTCATCAGGTTTAGTATTGTTGTTGTTGTTGTTGTTGTTGTTTTACTTTCTGTTTTGTTTTTATTATACTTCATATAAATAGAAGAACGACTCAGGAAACAGGAATTTCCTTGAGGGTGAAGACAAGATACCGAAGAAGACAAGAGGATGAGGGAGAATAGGCAGAATAGGAAGAAGAAGAGGACGACAATGATGATGAGAGTGGGGGTGATGGGGATGAGACGAATTTTAAACCCTTAACTGTCAAACGTGACTCTATCAAAGCGTATGCTAATGAAGCATCAAGTATGTAATTGTGTGTATATGTATGCATGTGTTTGCGTGTTTGTGTGTGTTTACGTGTGTGGGTGTGTGTGTGCTGCAGATAAAAAGACATTTTTGTTTTTAATCAAATAATTTTGTTGTCTACTTCGAGGCGCAAGCAAAGCAAAGGCTTTCGTAGAAGCCACCCTAATTTTAACCCTTTAACTACCACGACGCGGGTAAAGTTTCATTCAACCCGCAAAAAGTCACTCTCTTACTCAAGCATATACATATATATATATATAGAGAGAGAGAGAGAGAGAGAGAGGGAGACAAATACGCCTCTTTTGGAGTTAAAAATTGTGTACTTTTTCATATTTTTGTTTGATTGGAAATTATTTTTGACATCTGTCACATGTTACATAGAGCACAGAACGAGGTAACAGCAGCCGTACAGAGAACTTCAAACAGAATAAACGTCGACGTATTGTGTTGTTGTTATTGTCATTCAAGCTGTGTATATTCACACAAGGAGCAAGGAAGGAAGGAAGGAAGATGAGTTTTGTGTAACTATTCAAGGAAGCAAGGAGTGGGTAAGAGAGCTAACTTGTAGAATTGATAACTCGGCAAAGGTTTCTGTAATGGCTTTTCAAAAGTCGTGATAACTAATAAAATTAGCGATCCGTTTTCGAATTTCAACCAAACTGGCAGCAATTGGCCTAAATTGAATATTAGTTAAGTTTTTCGAAACTCTTTCGAAACAATCGTATTATGTTATTCTTATGCGTTTATAATTGCTATTTATTGCGTTGGTAACAGTATTATTACGATATATTTATTGACGATTAAATACTGTGATTTCGAAGACAACAACAGCAACAGAACCGAATTTATAGAAATTTATGTCATTCTTTTGGTTAAATTCACTCCAATTTTTTTCACAATAAAAGAATTTAGTGCATTGAGAAAACACGCACATGTGCGTGTACGATTATTATGTATAAAAGATAGTGTATGTATGTGTGCATGTTTCAGTGTTGTTCTATGAATGCGTGCTTGATTGTGATTTAAAATTAATGCCGGTTTAACATGCATTCGATAGGTTTATCCTTTGAAAAGATAAGCAAAGTGAAAGAGTTAATAATATTTAAATTTTTCTTTCCATAAAAAATTATTTTCTTATTGTGCTTTTTGTTTAAGTTTGAGTGACTGAAAGGGTTATTCCTTAACCCTCACGTTTGGTTAAATTCATAACTAAAACGCTCAATATATACCCGGGTAAATAAATACGTATTATATGGAAGAAATCCTATTAAAAAAATATATTAAAATTTTTTTTCGAATATTTATTAAAAGGAAAAAAATGTTTATCTTCGAAGAAATAATGCTTAAAAAATCCATACGAAAAATATGCCAATTTAAAAAAAGCGATATTTACGTGGGTAAATACTGAGCTTGTAAGGGTTAAAATGAATAGAAGTACAATAAATTTAACACACAAAAATTCTGCGATAACTACCAAAAATTCATTGCACTTTTTGATCATATCTGAAGAAAACTTTTTTTTATATATGGTCTCTATAATCTTTAAATTTTTTAAAATAGACGCTTCTTCAATTTACAAGTAATGGCATGAAATTATGCAATCGATTTAAAGAACAGTTTTACGTAAAATAACAAATGGATCGAGGTTTAAGTATAGTGATGAAGCCAATAATGGCTTAAACAGGTATTCCTCAATTTACACGGTGTATATGGAGAAAATTAAATCATAAATTTCAGTTCTTAAAAACGAGTATGGAAATTTTGTATTTGAAAGACCTCATTCGTGCTAAAGTGAAATTCAAGACCGTGTTAATGGAAGTTCTTCCTCTCTCCTTCAGCTGTGTTCCAACGATATCGCGCAAAACGAATGCTGTGTAAATCGAGGAATACTCGCAATAACTTTGCTATAATGACAATGTAAATTTTGGCACACCTTTTGGAGATATAAGTTAAAGTTAAAATAAATTCTTTACTCTTTTTTCACTCTTTGTTTTTATTGAGCACCTAGAAGTATGCAACAATTTTAGACACTGTTTATTAGTGTATATACATACATATCCACATACAGAAACATATACATACATATACATACATACATATATACCTATACACATATATATACATATATATATACACCTATACATATGGGAACACACACATTTACATGTGGATATTATATTTCATTAGCATGACAACCATGCTGTACCACGCCTGCCGCCATTACCTCCATCATTATAGCCACTATTACTACTATACACCATCACCAGCACCATATCAAAAAACTTATTTTTAGAAATTTATAATTTTTGGCAAATTCAGTGATGTCGAAAAAGGGTTGAAAATTCAATTCAAATATAATATGATTTATCGTTTTAATATCATAAAGACAGACAAAGGTGAAGGCGTTGAGAGAGACGGGGATAAAGAGATAAAGAAAGGGGAAGGAGAAAGAGTAAGAATGACAGATGGACCGGACTGCCAGAGAAATACTCGTAGAAAGTATTTGTTAATTGATAAGATGGATTAAGGGTAGAGAAAATTCAGAGGAAAATTTCAAAGCAGATGTACACAAACGAATAAATACATTGATCGATCAACAAATAGATACAAAAATGAACACACAATTCATCCGACAAGTCAACAGACAAATGAACAGACAAATCGGCACACAAAAGGACATGCAGAGAAAAACTGACAAAAAGTATACCGAAGTCCTGAATAAATTAAGCTGAAAGAGTCGACACATCACTAAAGAGACGAAGAGACTGACTACACTTCAAGGCATGAACGGCGAAAACCTGATAGAGTCTTTTGAGAGAAACCATACAATCTTTTTATTTATTTTGTGTTTTAATTTTGATTTTTTGGCGAACATTTTGAATGGTTTGTACAAAGTTGAAAAATCCGGCAAAACATATACATATAAAACATATATAAAATATACGAATGTATATAGTATACGAGTATAGTCTAATGTTCGCAGGTAAATGTTTTCCGTCATTATAAAAATGACTGAAGGGAGCTTTAGACTGAGAGTGTGCAAATGCTTGAGTGACTCATTGAAAGAATGAGTTGTGTGTGGAGCAAATTTTTGGCAATCAATAATAGAAGAAAGAGCGTCAGAAACACTGGAAACAATACAGACAAAAATTCTGCCGTCACTACTGCCGTCACCACCACCATCACCATCAGTTACTTACCATCGCAAACAAAGCGGCACGTTTTCAAAATTTAAATGAAAGCCGTATTCTTCTTCATCTTATGCTTCTATAACCGAATACATGCTCGAATTCAACTGACGCCCAATCAACCTACGAAAAGTGGTTCTCTTTCCCCGCGAAAAAACCAATTGAAATATCGTATTAATTAATGAATCGAATCAGAATGAAAATCTCTCAATATGCACACTCACACTCACATTTTTGTTAGGTATGTTTGGGTGAGATGAAGATGGAGAGATGGAGACGCAGAGAGAAAGGAGAGTCGTCGCCGTGGTCGGAAGGATATTGGTCTTAATTCGTGAGGATTGCAAAGAGGGTCGATGGCCGATGTTTACAATGACAGTGAAAATGGTATTGGTGTTAGTGTTGGTGGTTGCGGTGGTAGTGGTGATGGGTTTGATGATGGTGTATTGGTGATTGGTGATGGCAGTAATCATGAAGTCACCACGAACAAGAGTCTGAAAATGTAATATTGCTGGTGCTGGTTTTGAAGGAGGCCTCACAGAGGTATTCTGAGATGAAAAATAGTCTTTTTGTATTCCAAACAACAACAAAAAGACGACTTTCGAGACGATTTAAATAGTTAGTCAGTCTCAGAATATCTTTGACAATGAGTTTATGCTGAATCTAATGCTGAATCTCAAACATCGGAAAGACCGACCGAATGAACTGAATGTAGTCTATAGATTTCAGACCGTATCATTGTTGGAATAAAATGATTTCAGAAGCTACAGTTTTCTCAAAAGCATTCCAAGAAAAGACACAATAATCGAGAGAGGGAGCTACGTAGACCGAGAATGTTTGGGTGAATAGAAATGATGGCATCGCTGCAAGCTAAAGTAAGAAGTCCATCATAATCAATATTACGACGGAGTTTCATTTTCATTCCACAATTATTTCCTTTACACTGTTAATATTATTGATGACTATATTTACAATATTCTGCAGTGTATCCCGTAAAAGACATTTGTCTCTAACAAATTTCTGTTCGAATTTCTGTATGAAACAAGGCATAGCGCTTTAAATGTCCGAAGGAACCACAATTTCCGCGACATATTTATCAAAAACATTCAGAGGAAAGACAAATATAGTAATCCCTTTGAACTATTAACACTTTTGATAAGTACAATCCCAGAATATTTGACAATTTTTCGCGTAAAAGACGTTTTCGTTTTCTAAAAAGCGTGAAGGTGATTAAATGCACTGGAATGGAGGATAAAGTATGAGGGTATATTCTTAAGATTTTTCCATTTCAACGGCGGAGGCGCGGGCGTCCTCATCATTTTCTAATGTTCGAATGTATAAAACAAGAAGTGTTTGATTCTGTTCGAATTTATTGTTATACGTAGTATAAGTAGATGCCGAAGAAAAGGGCGTGGAGAGAGGTGGAAGAGCGGGTGGAATACGTTGCCGAAAAGTTGTAAGAGTAAAAGGATTGCCAAAAATTCAACTGACTTCGATGCTGTTTGATGCTGTCAATTTTGTTGCTATCTGTCGGTCTTTTGGTCTCTCGATCTGTCTGTCTCTGCGGAAAATACGCGAAATATTAAAGAAAATTTCCAGTTTCGATTGTAAAAAGCATGTTGTTGTTAGCATTGTTGTTGTTCTTGTTACTGTTTATGTTGCCGACAGCAAGATTAAAAGTTTGTCTTGTATATAATATAAACTGATTATAATAAAACTTGGTGATGGTTGAGACGAAGGCTGATGGAAGTTGTAGCAAGTTATAGACGGGGAGGAAAAGGAGTGGAAGGAGGCAGGAGGAAATAAAGAAAGGAGTGAAGGAAGAAGAAGGTGTAGAACAAAAAGGGGTGGGATGAGTGCTAAGGCCTTCAAAATAAAGCTGATGACTATTTGGAAGATGATCAAGTTCTTAAGACTTTATTTAAAGGCTTTAGGAAATAAGCCATGAAGAAAGAGTTAAAAATATTTAATAAAATGGATTAGAAAAAATATACCAACAATTTATGATAGTTCAAACTTAGGCGTGAGAGATAATGATTTATAAAATTTCCTTTGTTAATTGTCCTGTTGATAATGATGATAGAACAGTAAAAATTAGTGAGCTTTTAAATTGTAAAGAAATAAATGATTTTATTATTGTTTTGCTAGAAGCAAATAAATAGAACTTTGATACAAAACTGTTGCTGTTGTTGTAATTTTTGATTTATATGTACTCTTGCTGTTAGCATCACTTCGAAGTGAACAAAAAATGCTCATTTTAATAAAAATCAATTCAGATGAAGTCGTCACGAGTATTCGCAATATGCATGTGCGTGTGGGTGTGTGTGGCCAACTCATTTTAAATAAGATCATTAAATAATAACAAAAACAACAACGACAACAGCGACCCCAGCATAAAAAAATAGCTCTGGCAAAGCCGGTAACAAGGTCCCTTCGTTAAAACAATGACAAACTTCTTTCAAGTGCACACGCAATGACAAGCAGAGCAGCATACACACACACACACACACACACACACACACACAAACATCCCGAAATTTACTCATTTACATTCCGACAAGCAGCCCACAGTCGCTGATTAGTTACAAAAGTAAAGGCAAGGAAAAGGATCAAAAATGCTTAAGAGTAACGCCCGTCCATCCACTCGTCTCTCCTCTCCACTCACCGATGGTCACTCCTACCATCGTAGGTCTGTCTACAACCAACAATGGTTTGTGACAAAAGTCGTCGCGTCGCTTGTGTGTCCCTTTTAGAGATTATAGCCAATATCGTGTGGGTATGGTTTTGGGTTCTCTCTATGTAGGTTATGTCAGTAACACACACGTGCATGCGCGCAACTTCTTCTATAGTCCATCCATCAGTCCACCCGTCCGTTCGTCCGTCTCATATACGTCTATATAAATCTGTAGCCTTCAACGCAGAGACGTGTGTGCTCACGCATAAGGATTTTAAAGAATCAGAAATCAATGAAATTGTCACAGCGATGTCTTTTATTGTGTTGTGTTTGGTTTTTTGTGAGAGCTTTGTTTTTAATAACAACCCTTTCATTCCGAAAAGTACTTGAAATCATTCTTCATCCCTAGTCTATTTCGCCCCCGTCCCCCTCCCCTTCAAACTGTACTCCCTCCCACGCACTTCTTTCGCTGCTACTCAGAATTCATTCCTTCATCATCCCGCATTTGAAGATTTTTACTATGCAGCATGATTTCGAGGATGAAGATGATGACGATGATGACGATATTAATGATGTCTCTCTCTGTATGTTTGTTGTTAGACCGCCACTGAGCCTGACGGCCATTGCCATTACCATCAATCGGCCCGTATATATTTTAAAATTTTTCTGCCCGAATGAATTTTAATTCCTTTGACGTTGCGTTTTTAAGGTTTTCCGTGTCGTTTCTTAGGTACGTTGTGGTGTGGCGGGGGAGGGAGAGGGGAAGGGATGCAGATGATGATGTTGTAGACGGTATTGCCGATGATGACGATGTTGAAAATAATGAGGTTATACCTTCCTCCCTTAAGGAAATTTTCATTTCTATACTGTCGCCTTTTGGCTTCTAAAATTTAACTCTTTATGTTTCTATCTCTCTTTTTCTTTACCAGAGGACGGCGGTATTATTGGTATGTGTGTGTGTGCGTGCAGGTGTCTGTGTGTATGTTCAGCTGATTACTTTTATTGTGCTCAAATAAAATAAAATACGTTACGAAGTGTACCGACCGTACCGTATATCGTGTGAGAAGTTCGATTGTTGCCAACGACAACGCTATTGTGGCTGTCGGTTTTTACTTTTGTTGTTGTTGTTTGTCAGTATTGCCATTTGAGATGTTGCCATTGCCATTACCGTTGCCATTACCATTACTTATGTCCTGCCACAACCCTTTCATTAATATTTTATAATAAATTCGAAAGCCGCCGTCATTCCGCTCTTATTCTCAAATTCTTCTTCTTCTTCCTCAAACTATTATAAACAGTATACTCTCGAAAAAAATAACGAATAGAAAATCAGGTCTGTTTATATCGTAGACTAAACTTTTTAAATTCAAATCAATTATTTTATTAATGTGTTTTGAAAGGAATCTCCGCCATACGTTATTAAGTTTAGTTTGGAGACAAACCGCTTTCGACGACGTGCCATCTTCCGTGTTTATTTTTCGTTCATTCCATTCATCTTTTTGCTTCCTTAAAACTCTTTCTGCCACAATTTTATTGCCATTTTCAGTTACTAAAGTGGGCAAAAATACAATCAGAAGAACACAAAAATGGATAAAATACGAAAATGCTTTAAATTAAAGTAAAAACTGTTTGGAAATCGAGCGTTCATCTTTTCGAGTTTGAGAGCAATTAATATTTTCGAATAGTTCATCTTTTCGAGACTCTGCTGTATATTGTTTTTTGTTTTTGTTCATATTTGTTTTCAGCTGTTGTTGTTGTTGTGTTTTTTGCATTTCAAATGATTGGTAAATTTTGAAAATATCCAAATTTTTCTCCAAAGATCCTGCCAAATTGTTTGAGCATTGAAGGATTGTGTGTGGGTGTGTTTCTGTGTGAGACAGACAGAGACAAAGAGTCATCAAATAGGTGATTGTCTGAATGGGCTGACATGGGTGTGTGTGTGTGCGTGTAAAACGAGTGGGTTGGATGAATACGGATTGTGCGTACATGCGTGACTTCGATGAGAGCTTGTCGATAGGAGCGTTAAGGGTGAAGGGGTGGAATGATGGGCGGGTTGTTGAATAGATTTAGGTCTGATTTTCAATCTTGAGAGTGAGTAGCAACAATCGTAGTGGAGACACAAACCAATATCCGAAGAAAGAGACGAAGATTAATGGAAACAAAAACAGAATATAGTATACTGACTGCCGAACGTATGTGTCCCATACTTGTGTTACCTCTTTAGTCGCGTATTCATCCCTCACACCTGCTCCTCCTTTCTTCCCCCTTCCCCACACACCCCCCCTTATCATATTTGAGTGGCTGCTTGGCAATTTTGTTAATTACAAATCGGTTGCGTTTGAATCTTTTGAGCAGTATAAAACTTTTGGCAAAGGGTTGATTGTTGTTTTTTATTGCGTGGAGGAGGGATTGCTGCTACTACTGTTGCTTACGGTGGTCGGTTTTTTGTTATATTCGTCAACTCATTCTTCTACTTTTCACAGACGACTTGTGGCTTGAGTATAACATTTTGTTGTTATTGTTGGGTTCTTTTGCTTGCTTATATTTAATAAAAATATGAATGAATGGGACCTTTTTCGGTTTTTTTGGGTGCTTGTTATCGCGTCTGTAACTGAATGTCCAGTCAGAAATGTCAGTGTGGCAATATGTAGGTAGTCTCTTCCCCCTTCAAAAAAAGGGTTTCCTTTTTAATAAATATGATGGTACAACATCCTGTTATTTTGAGTTTGAGTTCGAAAGATAAAAGCAATTCCAAATAAATCAATGATTTGCTTTTTTGTATCCGTTTTTAAGCATAAATTTATAAAAAAAATGAATTTGTACGAGTATACAAAAAAAGGTAGATCCTTTTGTAATATACACGCCAGCAAATAATGCTTACACTTGAGAGAGTCGCAGACGTTATGAGAATGAGTTACCGCCACAATTTCTATTCAAATTCAGAAGTGGAAAATTAAACTTAACGAAGTCAGTTTTGAAATGATAAAATTCTTGCCAAGCTTTATATGATAAATAGAATAACGCAGATTAAGCTTTTATGCCTAAAAATGAGCTTAGAAAGGATTTTTGAAAACTTAACGAAAATTTGAAAACTTTAATGAAATAAAACTTTACAAAATAATCACCCACCGAAGATTCGAGTATTTATAATGTATTTTATTAACATATAATTCAAAGACAGCGAACTGAAAGAATGTTAACGAAGATTAACGATTGATTTCACAATGAAAAGTGCCTACAGCATATTAGAAAGTCTATATAATTGAAAATAATAATTATTTAGGACCACATGATTAAGTTAACGAACATAACGCTAACTTAACGAAACCTTGAAGCAATTAGAAAATAGGCTTATTTCATAATGTTGATTTAAAGAAACTAGAAAATAGTCTGTTAGTAACAATAAATAGCTGAAATAAAAAAACCCACTAATAAAAAGCTTCACAAGCGAATGATTAACACTTAACCAAATTTTATAAAACTTGTATATAATGGAAACTTTTTTAGGAATTAAAAAAAGGTCAAAAAATTCTTAAAAAATCAACAGAAAAGAAAAAAAAACTTATGTTATCGTTTTATCATTACCATTATCATTATTTTTAATGTTTTGTTAAGTAGCGTTTAAGATTAAGTTCTGTTAAAGATTTATAGCTAAAAATTATTAAGCTTGAAAGAATATATGTACATATGTAAAAGAATTAAGCTAAGTACTTTTTTGAGGTATAGAGACGAACTTTAGTAGAAGCCGGAAAAGAAGAAGAAGAAGAACTAGAGGATATGACATGCATTTGTGTAAGTGCTGTTGGCGAAATGAAGTGTTGTTGGCAAATGAAATCGTGAATATAAAATAGTCTCTGCATTCAGAAATTCCATGAAGTGCAGCGTACGAATATGTGAGTACTTCGGAATAAAATTTTTAAAAAATATATCTAGTAAAAATATGGAATTTTACTTCAAGAATGTTTTAAAACTAACAAATTTTTCGAGAAGTTGTTACCTTCGAGAAGAAGTTATTAGAAAAGTTTTTTGCAGTAAAACTAAAAATTTATCTCGTCGAAGAAGAATAAAAAAAAAACTTTTCTTTGTTGGTTTTTAAAGGAATTTTGCAGGAAATTCGAGGAGAGTAAAAAACGACATTTAAACTCAAAAGAGATGATGCGAGTACCATGATGAACCTTCGCGGCAGGCAATTGTTTATGTTTATGTTTATGTTTATAACAACAAAAGCAAGAACAAAAGCAAAAAATCAAGGATAAAAATTTGTCAAGTGTACCCTTGAGTATGATTACTGTTTGCACGGTGGGGTGTAGAGAGGGGGCAGAGGGAAGGTGGTTAGGATTTCTTTTCTTCTTGAAAAAATTTATAAAAAAACAGCAAAAATATTGTCCTCATGCGAACGATTGTCTATAAAAATATCATCGACAACAAGGTACAAAGGAGTCGAATCAATGATGCAAGTAAAGACATAAAAACAACAACAACAATATCACCCTTTTTCTATTGTTGCTAATCAGTAGTAGCAGCAGCAGCAGAAACATTTACCAACGCATGCGTTGATGGGTTAATTTAGCAGTGCAGGGTGGTCGGCGTGCCCCTGAAAGTGCAAACCTGCGTTTCTCAGAGTCCACAGAAGTTCATCAGCTACAATACTACAGGGAGTATTCTTCGCCCTGAAGGACAACCGTCCTCTGGTCGTATTAACTTCAGTTACTTAAAGAGGTTATAATGGAGATAAATGCAACATTTGTGAGACGTTGAATTTCAACGGATCAAGAGTTGTAATGTTCGAGACGGCACTGTATTATGAATAATTTTGCTGTTGTTGTTTTTATAATATTTTTAAAGTATAACAAGTATAATTCCTTGGAGTAAATACGTGTAACTGCAGTCAGTATCAGAATTGTTGCACACGAAAATGTCTGTTGAAGTCTATAAGTCTTTTGTCTGATCACTGTATACGTCTGTTGGTTCCTCTGTCTCTGTCTGTCTGTCTGTCTCTTTCTTTTCTAAGCGCGAGTATTTCTAAAATGTTTTTTGCAAGAATGCAAAAACAAACCGTTAGAAAGGCAAAAAGGGCAAACTGTAAAATTGTAGGAAGGAATCCTGTGCACGAGTACGAATCCTGTTTTGTGTCCAGAGTATCCGGTTGCGGTATAGTCATCATTATAGTCATCATAATGCCATTATAGTCATCATTATCCAGCAATTTTTTTCTTGTACTCATGGTACATGCAAGTACATTGGAGTTGAGCTGCATTGAAAGCATTCTTTCTTGTTGGGTTCTCATGATTGTTGTGGTGTTTTACGACTATGTATTTTTCAAGAAATGTGCAACGCCTTAAGTATTTAAGATAGCTTTACATTTAGTCCAAATCGCCAAAAATCTTAAGAATTTGTAAACATTTTTTGTTTAAATAACTTTTAAGAATGTCATCGTAATATTCATGCTAACCATCTTGCTAATCACCATCTTATTTTTCATCTTTATCAGCTGCTTAATGTCTCGAAGTAAAAAACTGTCAAAAATGTCACTAAGTTCTTATGTAAGAAATAATCAAATGAGAGAGGCTGACAAGAAGATCCTCACGTCTTTTTTTCTTCCCGAGAACGCCTTCTTTTTCATCCTCCCCCTCTCAACCCCTTACCCTTTCTTCCCCCCTTACGACCGTCAATTATCGCAACCAACCAACGAACCAACTCTTCACACTCCCGCCGCAAAAATTATACAATTAGTCAAATTTGCATATCCATCAAACTTTGTGTACGTGTGTATTTGTGTATTTGTGTGTGTGGGTGTGTAGGTGTGTGTCTGTGCTGTATCTGTAGCTAAAGGATGCGGCACGCAAACTTTTCATTTCCTTCAACTTCACTCACTCTGAGAAGTTGCTTGTTCTCTCTCACCCTCTCACCCTTTCAATCTCTGACACACCATCTTTCTCTCTCTCCCTGTCTATTTCTGTGCCCCACTCTCTACCTCTTTGTCTATATCACACTTTTTATATTTTATAATTCTTACTGACCGTATTTGCTTCTCCTCGTATTGAGTGTTTCTTAAAAATAAAAATGAACTACAGCGGTACAACAACAACAAGGGCAACTTCTATCTACTACTGCTACCCAATAAACATTTGCTTAAACTTCATATTTCTCGAACATGTTACGAAGCTGATTATTTTTTTTTTCGTCTTTGCGTTTAAAATCAAGCACGTATCTTTTATGATCACAGAACCAAATTTTAGTGATCCGGGAACGAATCGTGAGTGATCCGGGAACGAATCGTGAGTGATCCGAAAACGAATTGTTAGTGATCCGAGAATCATTGGTGATTCGACAACCAATCGTTAGTGATTTGAGAACGAATCGTTAGTGATCTGAATCGAGAACGCATCGTTTGTGATCCCGGAACGAATCGTTAGTGATTCGAAAGCGATTCGCTTGCTTATGAGCTCAAAAACGCAGAGGGATTTACATCCGTTCTCGGTTTCGGTCTCGAATCATTAACGAATTTGCTCTCCAATCGCGGATTCGTTTCGTATTTGAGACGAATTAATTTTCCTTACTGGGTTATTCCACTACAACAACAACACCAACAATTTGGCAAATATTTTCACTATTAAAATGTTATTGAAAATCAAGGCATCTCCTTCGTCATCGCCCTCTCAAAACATTTCAGTTCAGGAGAAGCAACTAAGGTGCTACTACAAATCTTCCCCCTCACCCTCACCCTCATATTCGCCACCCAACACAACCGCTATCCCAGAAAACACCAACTACTCACACCAACATCAATCGATTGCATTGCATTTAATTTATGAATACCATTTTTGATTTTGGTTAGTTTCGGTTGCTGTTGTTGTTGTTATTGTTGTCTGCGGCATTTTAGAATAATTTTATTTTACTACTCAAGTATTTTATAATAAAATACACAAATACACAGCATAATATGAGTGTGCATCTGTTGGCTAACCACAAAACAAATACAAAAAACGTTAAAAGATAGACAGTGAATGAATGAATGAACGATGGATGCCAACAAGCGACAGTCGAGGATGGAAAAAGGAGCAGCAGTAGCAGGTTGGTCGATTGAAAAGTTGAATAATATTTGATTGCGCAGTGAGCGGTTGGGGCGACCGACCTGATGATGGCAATGATGAAAAGTTGTGGAAAAATTTCGAAAAAGTTTATAAAAACTTTCCATTTTTGTTAACCTATTGATATGTAAAAATATTATAAACATAATCAAAAATTTAGTAAAATAACTTCAAAATATTAAATAGTTTTAAATATGGATGAGTTTACAACTTAACGAGGGATGTTTTGCCAACTGTTTAAACTGTTTTTGGTGCTTATATTTAAATGTTTTGAAGAATCGAAAAACAGAAGGAAATTTATCAAAATCGAAAATTTGCTTTGATATCTTTTTATCTGTTGTTCAAATCTATTCTATGTGTTGTAAAAAAAGTGTCCAAAGAAATTTGTTTAGAAAGCTTTTTAGTAATTTTTTAAATCTATTATTAACCCTATAAAAAAAATTTTTTATTCGTATTTTGTAATTTTTAAGCCCACGAAACTTAACGAAATTGGAAATTTGCTTAAAAAGTTAATAGTCGTTTCTACAAATGTGTTAAGCGATAGCCTGTTACTCTCATTTTGTAGTTTTGGCACTCAGAAAAACTTAACGAATATTAAAAATGGGATTATGTATATAAAATATTTAAACCTCAGTTTTCTAAAATCTAATTGAAATTAACTGTTAAGTTGGATTTCGAAAATAAGAAGTTATTAAGGTTCATTATTAAACTTAACGAACATGTGAGGTTTAGTGTACCCAAAAGCACTTGGAAACTATTCAATATCGCATAACCTTTGTTAAATTCTGCTGTTCTGCGTTTTTTGAGGGTCAATACAACTTAACGAAGCTTTTATATTCCTTCTATATACTCGTACTTCAATATTTTTAATAATTTTCATTATTTTTACAAATTGGTATTGTTTTTATATAATTTTTCAGTTTCGAAAACGCTTTAAGTGCTGAATTTTCTGCAACGCTGTGACTTTTTTTTAAAATTTTAAATTTTGAGACCTCTTTAACGCTGTGACGACTTCTGTTTCTTTATGAACTTCTATTCGATGTATTTTTATTGCCTTTTAAACTTTTTTTCTTTCCCCTTCACTGGTTTTATTTCACTTTAATTTTTTTAGTTTTTTTAGATTTTGTGAAACTGCATCTTTGCTTTCGTTAAGTGTTTAAGATTGCTTGCCATTTCCTTTTCCTGGTTTTTACTGTTGTCTGTTTGACGATTGACTGCTTCTCTTCTGGCTTCTCCCTTAATCTTAGCCTTACCATCCCTTCCCATGTTTTTTCTTCGTTTAGGTTTGTTACATATTTTTGCCATTTATTCACGCTTTCCCGTCTCTTTTAATTTTATTAATCTTGAAGTTTCCATGAAATTTTCGCTCTTTTTCCGTTGATGCATCCCAATTTTTAAAACTTAACTACATATTCATTGGTTTCTCCGTAGTAATGACGTACGTACATATATTTCATGAATATATTTTTTCTTTTTCAAATGCAGTTTTTTTGCATTTGAAAAATTTGGCATTTCAATGAGATACTTTGAAGAACAAGAAGATGATTATGAGGGTAAAAAAAATATATTCATTCCAAGACCATTCGGAATGCTTTTGAGTACTGTCTGTAGTAGCGACCGCAGCAGCAGCAGCAAGCAACACCAGCATCAACCAACGAATCAACGAACCAACACACAATATTTCATCATTGAACAATTGTAAAAACCAAAGGATTAATGCGAAATCTCTCGTCTCGATTTTTTGGTAACTCAACTTTTTATGGTATCTGTCCATGTGTGTGTGTGTGCATGTATTTTTCCCCAATTCACAGTCAAAAGATGATTTTTAGGGTATTGTTTTTGCTTATAATAAATAAATGTACAGAGTCTTATGCATGTTGATTTGTTTTATTTTCGAACTCTTCTTCTGCCTTTCCCTTTCCCTATCCTTAATACCCTTTGCCGGCTCCCACTCACCCTCACCCATTTCGCCATCCACCAGCCAATTTTTAGCCTTCATAATTTTGGCGTCGTACGAGTGTAGAGCGCATCCTTTACTTTTGCACTACATGCTCTGCTGTTCTACAGCTTGGCCCTTGACTTGTTACAGCTTCTTCATACTCACTTTCTCTGTCTTTCGTTTTAACTTTCTGTAACTTTGTTGTTCTTGTTGTTGTTGTTGTTGTTGTTGTTGTAATAAAGAAAATATGAAATATTTGGCAGAGTTGTTGCCGTTCATATTGTTATCCTGTCCTATCCTGTCCTATTCTGTCCATCTCTACCTTTTATAAAAAGAGTTAGATCAACGGAAAGCTTAGCGAGTAGCCCAACAAAAGAATAATCAACGCAAAAAAGACAGGACGGAAGTGAAGAGGAAGGAAGGAAGGAAGGAAAAAAGGAAGGGCGGAAGGAAGGAAGGAAGGAAGGAAGGAAGGAAGGAAGGAAGGAAGGAAGGAAGGAAGGAAGGAAGGAAGGAAGGAAGGAAGGAAGGAAGGAAGGAAGGAAGGATATCCATTAGAAATGCCAAACGGTTACCTGACTCGTTGACTGACTGACTGAGTGCAGCTGATATGAGCTAGAAGGGTAACTCAGGCTCAGTCTCTGTTTCCGTCTCAGTCTCAATCTGAATCTGTATCTCCGTTGGTTTGAGTCCGGGTAGGTTTAAGTCTGGGTAGGGTTTGAGTCTGGATAGGTTTGAGTCTTGTGGTTTGATTTGGGTTCTTCGTTCATGTGTCTCGTCCGTAGTCTCAAAAACTCGCTTGTCGAGTCTCGAAAATGGCTCGAGTGTTCCCGGATTCGTGATGTTGGTTTTTGTTTTTGATGAGGTAACTTTTCGGTTAAACCGATTTTTGGCATTTTTGTCGATTTTCGTCGAAGCTACGAAACTGTTAGCTCCTCCTTTCTCCTCGTCACCGTTTACTCTTCACTCCAATACAAAGTTGCAAAAAAAGGACAACGGCTTCATAACTTCTCCTGATGTTTGTGGCACTTAGAATCGTCATATCACAAAAGGTACATATACATATAATCGATGGTAAATACTATCGTAGAAAAAATTAAAAAAACATTCGTAGAGTAATAAGCATGATATTTTGTTGTTGCCATTGTTTGAAAGTATGGATATGGGTCCTTGTATGTGTCGCTGGTCACAAATAATAAAACCTGAGGAAATGTTTGGTCATATCCTTCTCATAAATTATTGTCTAGACTATGATTTTAACGTTTTTTGATTATATGTCTTTTAAAAATCGAAATGAAACCAAACGGAACGAAGCGAAACGTAACGAAATCGTACGTTACAGAAACAATGTTACCACCAGCAGAGCGAAAATTATGAGAAGGAAATTTAGCGCATGGAAAGGGCGTGAGTAGGAAAAAAAAGACATAAAATGTTTACGTATTGTACATAAAGACAAAAGGTCCAGCAAGGACTTATGATCGTCATCAATGGACGCGAAAAAATTATTAGATTCTTCAGTTGGATAAAGTATAAAAGAATGAATGATTTGTTGTTGGCTTTGTTTTCGATTCTTTTGATATTTGCACACTATGGCAAATATGAATATACGAAAGACAATTAAGAGTATCAACAGCCAAAGAATGTAACGAGTTAGCACAAAAAAATTAATGAATGTTTATTTGATTAAAAAAACAGTAAAACGAAAGAATAGCATGAAGAATGATAGAGAATTCTTTAATCTTTGCACGAGAAAAAGGTTAAAGAGGCAAATAAAGGGTTAATATACACTCGAATCCGAAGGTTAAAGTGATATAAAGTGCTGGAAATGTATGGGGAGAGAAAAAGGGGAGAAAGAGAGGGAAATGGAGGGAGAGGAAATTGTTCCCTGACGATTGAAGTCTATCGACGTTGAGAAAACGAAATTTTTAGATAAATATTTTTTTGAGCTTTAGAAGAAAAATTAAACTGCCTAAATATCTTAGCGTTTCAAAAGTTTTGTTAAGTTGAAATCACCTTAAGTTATATATTATGTACCGCATTAGCACAATGCGGTTGGCCCCACTGCATAGAAAAATATGCTTTTATTTAGTTTTGGTTGTAATTGAAAAGTTTCGTTAAGCTCTCAATGACAAAAATGGCAATTTCTGATGCCACCAGCACGTCATATAAAAAGTTCATGAAACTTTTCATGTTTCACAAATTTCTTCGCGCCTTAAAGCTTTCCTAAGCTTAAAGCTCTAAAAGATGTTTAAAACAAATGAAAAATTCAATTTTTAAAGCTTATTTATAATTCTAAAAGCCTTTAAGGTTTCCTTAATTTTAAAATTAACGATTTTTCATGTCACTGGCTCCTTAGTATTAAGATTATAAAACAAAAATTAATATGTACTTAATTTATTTAATGTAAGTTAACAGTTTTCAATTTAACCTTTCGTTAAGCCCAGAAGAAACTCAAAATTAAAGTTTTATAAACTTATTTTTTTAGGAACGATAAGTGGCAAAAATGTTTTATTTCGGGTTTTCGTTAAGTTTAAAATTCTTTAGTATGCATTAATATTTCTGAGTGCATTCTTTTTTAAAATAAAACAATAAAGTGTACTCCTAAAGGTTTCTAGAGTTTCGTTAAGTTTCGTTAAATAAATAAATAAATAAATAAATAAAAAAATCATAAAATTAAAAAAAATTCTATTTTAATATAATTTTATTATTATTTAAACGAGCCTGCAAGACATCAAACGGAAGAAAAAGGAAACGGTGGAGAGAAGGAAGAGAGGAAGGAAGAAGGGAAAGAAGGAAGAGAGGAAGGAAGAAAGGACAGAAGGATCGGACAGGGATAGGAAAGGATTGAAGACATTCTAGCAAGATTATTTAAATTTCAATAAAACTTTTTTTTGCGAATAAAATGGGACAAAATTCATTATATTTTCGATTCAAATTAGATTCAGGCAATTGCTAAAGAGTTTTGGTCACCGTCATGTCACTTTAATTGGATTTTGTACTGCTGAAGCAAGAAATTACTTCATCGATTAGTTTGTCACAAGTCATCAGCAACAACAACAACAACAGCAACAATAACAACAACAACACCAGTGACACTAGCAAACAGCGACAAGTCAAGGACTCAAGCGCTGCAGCGATATCCTTAAGCTGTAGGCACTACTAAGACAAAAAAACAACAACAACAAGCAAAGCTTTTCGAAGGCTATTCTCTCCTCCGGCGATTTCTTTCCTTCCTCGCCCTCCTGCCTTCAGTTCAACAAATTAAACAGGAAGAAGAGGATGTTGTTGCAATTTATATTGAAATGAAATTTTCTAATTTCAAATTAAGTAAAAGTTGATGACTTCATTTCAATTTTATTTTACTTACGATATTTTTTGGCTTATTTTCTGTGCCTTCGTCTTCGCCTTCGCCCTTACTTATGTAGCAAGAATTGACTGACTTGCGGAATGATTTGAGAAAAGTTTGTGCAAAACAAAAAAACCAGCCTCAACCAATGCGAAAAGAAAAAAGCATTCATTCACAGAAAGCTGGTCGTTTTGTAAAGCATAAAAAACATTGAAGCGTTAAAAACAGGCGGCAGCATCAGCAAATCAGGAGAAGCGATAGTAGCAGCAGCAGCAAGAAATCGCTGATGGCAAAAAAATTGATAGCAGATTATGATAATTGCTGGCAGCAATTATTGCGGGTTGCTCATTTAGCTTTGGTAAGAAGAGGAAGAAAAAAGAAGAAGCAGCAAAGTAAGAAGAAAACCATTATCAACGTTGCGTCACGTCACGTCACGTCGCTTGGTTGTCGCCGTCACTGTCGCTGTCGCGCAAAACGTGCACTTTATATTTGTCAATATACGCGATAGATCAAATGATGGCGCTGTTTGGGATGGTCCGCGATGGTGTCGCTGCGCATCCTGTCGCCGAGGATAACATTTTCAGGACGAATGATTTTCTATAGCGTCGCATCAAATAAAATTGACTTTTAAATAAAATGTCTTCTGTTTTCAGTTGAGTACACGAAAGAGGAAAAAAGTTTCAAGAAACTCACGCAAACCGCAAAAAGTGAAAGGACTGAATGAAGGGAGGAAATGAATCTCCCGTTTTTTGATTCGAAATTAACTAATTAATTTGTTTGGTCAATCGTCACAAAAAATGCCACAATCTGCTGCTTTGAAGTACTGCCGCCATCAACGGCGTCTTGCAGTTGGCGGCTACAGATTTTGAGGCGACACTGAAACTAACTGAGTTTGATTCAGTTCGACAGCGCGAGACTTTATTCATCCGTGAATATATTAAAATCAGTCATTAAATTAACTTTTAGTACAATGCATTAAATTTCATTTTATTTTTTACGATTTTAAGTCAATTTCACGCGATATCCTCGCGTTTTAATTACGCATCATTAGGAATGATAAAAAAGTGAATGAACCAAAAAGAGGGAAGGGAACATTTGAGAGAATAAGAGGGGAGTATAATAAAAAAGAGAGAGACAGAGAACATTAAAATGGCAAACAGTAGTACAATTCATGTAAAATTCATCATTTGAAAAGGCGAAAATAATTGTACCTAAAGAAAAAAAAAATTAAAATTGAAAGGGAAGCGTTACTAATATTCAATTATATAACTTAACGAAGCTTTTCAAAGCTTAATGTAAGTTTATTTTAATAATTTTTATATGTAATATCATTATAACTGTAGCTTAAAGGAATATTTCTATAGGCAGCACTGACATTTTTAACTTAACGAAAGCTTTAAGATCGCAAAGGTCAAACTCAGAGGGCTTTGTGAATTTATTTTGTGTTCTCTACAGTTGAGGTGATATTTTGAGTGACATTATATAATGAAATACGAGTATTTAACTTAACGATTGTTTTAGAAACTTAACAAAAATTAATTATAATAATATTGAAGAATAATACAAGATTACATTAGTGGCTTAAATGGTTATTTTCGTAACTTTAGAGCAATTTTTAACTTAACGAAACTTAAAATCGCTTAACAAATCAACTAAGAGGTGAAGAGAATCGAATGATGGAGCGAGACATGTGTTGATTTAACTACAGTTTTTTCTCCTTCGTTCCATCATTAACTTGGTGAAAAATTAATTTCTCAATGAATCATTTCAAACTGTCATAAAATTCGAGGTTAAATTGAAAGCTTTGTGCTTTTTCACAAAACCATTATATAAAAATGCAATTATTTATTCATTTTATGGAATCTAATAAAAAATTCAAAAGCTATAAAACTGAAATGTTTAATTTTTGGCAATTATTCATTGCCATTTTTTAATTCGTGGCTTCTCTTTTCTTTTCCTTCTCGCCTTTTTTCTCTGATTTTTCAACTCAACGAAGCAACAAATCAAACTGACAGCTGCAAGACCTGTCAATTTTCAATTACAAAACAAATTTAGCATAAAATCATGCCACTTTCGATTATGATTGAAATGTGAAATATCCGTTCGTCCACGTAATTCAATGGTACGCAAACACCAGTAGCTACAACAACAACACATACACACATAAGCACCTACTTAGAGTATGGATATAGTATATGGCTGTGAGTATAGAAGGGCCTTATGCCGTATGCTTTTAAGAAAATATAAATGAATCATGCATGACATTTCATCATCGTGCATAAATCGGGAATGTTTACTCGGCCATACAAATCATTGATGACAATTTCAAACAAATGGTAAAATTGACGGGAAGAATTTTTGTCAACAGGATAAAAAGACAGACCAATAAGGACACTGTTATCGATAATTGATGTTTGACCAATGCGGAAATGGTTGGTAATGGTAAAACATTCAACTCTTATTATCTAAAAAAATTATTTAAATGAACGCTTGTGTTATTTAATATCGCTTTTTAAAACAGAGAAGTTTAAAAATTGGAGACTAAGAGAATGAGTGTGAAAAGCAAAATAAAAACCAAATCTTTCGATAAATTCTATGCATGAGATTTCGTAACTGTTTCATGAACGAGTTGGCATGAATGAATTTCTGGACTGCTCTTGCAAGTCACGAATTTGTTTCTTATAGAAAAAAGTATTTGAACAAAATTGACAAAATTTCCATCGAAAATTATCTTCGTTAGTTTGCGATATTGCTTCAATGTTCATTCTCAACGCAGACGAGAGATGAGTGATGTGTTTTTTCAGTGATAGTTGTTGTTGTTGTTGTTGTTGTTTTTGTGAAGTGGAATCATGTTTAAAATTGATTAAGACACATTTCGACATTTTCTCGCCATTTTCTCAGATAAACAGCGGCAGACAAAAACGAACGATAAACATATGTGCAACGTATGGTTTATAGTGATAGTGATGTTTGTTGGTGCTGTTGTTGTTGTTGCTATTACTGCTGCCGTTGATGGCTGCTTCTGCTTCTGTTAAGGTTGATTTATACTATACGCTTCAAGTGTCAAATCATTCATTTGTGCATCCGCTACGAGCAGTGAAGTATAATCCATCGCTAACAACTCTTAATAGTGGCTGCAATAGCGACAACACCAACCACCGCCTGCGACCACAACAAAAACGTATGCTATTAAAGTGGTACCAGTAAGTCTTGGTACTCGTAATGATAGTTCTTCATATTGCGCTGACAATGCAACAACATTGACAGCTCTGCGTTACATATTAGAATGATATAAAATCGAAATTTTAAGTTCATCATCGTCATTGTTAACCTAATCTCCATCTCCATCATCATAATCGTCTTCGTTGTCGATGTTGATGTTGTTTTCATCGTCGCGACGTGGCAAAGCTCGATGGTCGCCATGAGCAGCCAGCAGCATCCATAATGTATTCAGAGAAAATCTTCCACACAGAATAATCATCATCGAAGACTAACGGAGCAGCAACAAAGTGCCAACACCTAAATGCCAACAGCAAAAACGCCAACAACAACATGATTTTATATTAATGATTTTCTAATACTCAAGTGACAAAGTTAATTCACTTAAGAATTTTTCGATATTTCTTCGCTTCGTGAAGCAGCGACTCCCAAATTCTGGAACGTGACCCACTGGGTTAGCCAAAAACAAAATGTCATTTCATATTGAAAATGGTGTACGGTTTTTTGATGAAAATTTCATATCTTTTCTTTAACAAAATAAAATAAAATGGTTTTTTTACAATTTTTGCAACTTCGCGTTTTTGCACTTTGTTTTTTGTTTCTTTTAACACGGATTTGCATAACACCAATTATACAAGATTATTTTATTAATTATACCAGAATTATTTAAAATTAAGAAAAGGGGGAGAGGGCGATAGGTGTAGGTTTGAGAAACGCTGCTTTAAGGAAACCAAGGTGAGAGAGAAACCACGTACGGAGATGGTATAGATGAAAAAAATAACATACAACAAGTAAAGCAACGACAAGCACAACCACAACAACAAAAACAACAACAACATCAACAAGCCAATTAATCAATTTTTTCAAACTAATTGCCTCCAAACGGTGTAAAAATTATGACAAGTATTTTCAATCGATCTGTAGAATTTTGGCTGCTTTTCAATTTATCAATAGCAAGGAATCACAGAATTCCGGCAGAGGGCGTGAGGGCGAAAAGCGGCAAGCAGAGAAGAAGGACAGAGCATGGCAATTTTTGCATGAACTTAATGAAAGAAACGAAAAAGAAGCGAAATCGAAAATGAAAGATGATCAATGGAGGAGTAAAAATAATTTAACGACTGATTTATGCGTTCCGTTATGTTGTCAATTAAATTCGGATATATTCAATTAAAAACTGTCAGAATTTAGTTTTCACACACATCATTTCTGGGTGGTTTTTTTTACATAAATTCATTAAGAAGCTGACCCCCGTCTGAAATTGACCCGCATACATATGTATTTCCTGATGGACGGCAGAAGTAGAATATTCTTCGAATAAATTCATTCCTATGCAAGATTAAATTTGTGGTGCATAGACCATATTGACTACTATCATTAATGAACACAATGATTGTGCTAAACCACAAAAATTGGTCAAGTAATGAAAAACAAAAGCAAACAGAATGGAAACAATAGCGGCGGAAACAGTAGGAAAAATTTATTAATAGAAAAATAAACAAGAATGAAGTGTAATGTTCGAGTTTTTTTAGTGATTTTTAATGATACGAATGTGAAATAGAAGATTATTGAAATAGCAATTTATCAGTAGTTGGTGTTGTTGTTGTGCAACAACAACTACTACTAAATAAATGCAGAGGAAAAAATGCGGGCTAAACTAATCCACACTCAAGCAAATACGTATAGTTATTCATTAATAATGATTAAAAATAAAGCAAAAATGCCTACCGAAAATAACAAATTTCTTCCGAAATTTTTCTCCACACATTTGCTTTATAAATTTTAACAATTTATTGATAACTGATAGTTTTCGTTAGATTTATCGTTTTCGTTATATTTTTTTTTTTTTTGAGATGCATTGTTGAAAATTGTTCAATAAAAGAAAACAAACCATAAATACAACAACTCTCACATCATCTTAAAAAAAATTATTTTCCATTTACAAAATTCTTCTTCAATTTAAAGCTCAACACGACAAAATTATAAGCCATTTTTACAGCAAGCCATAAAATTTATTTAATTTACGAGTCTTCATTTTTCATTTCTACGAATTTTTTTGGTTTTAATTTTTTCGAATGTTTGTAATTTTTATTAATGTCTTTTTTAGATCAGAAAATATTATCTTTTGTACAAACTTAATCCAGTTATCACAAGATTTATGAATGCCAGAGACACAGAGAGAGATAGAGAGAAAGACATAAAAGAAATGATTTGGAAAATTTCGAAATTATTTCATAACTTTTGAATAACTTGTGAAAAAAATTCTCGGCGGTTATTGTTGCTTTTAATAACAATATATATTATTTTTAGCAAAAAGTTCAGATGATCGAAAATGTATTCTTTGCAAATTATAATGACTATTCTAGTAATTATTATTCTTTGGAGACCACTCTTTGACTGCTCAGTGAGGACTGTTCTTTGAAAACTATTCTAGGAAGCCTGTTCTGTTCGAGGACTATTCTGTGAGAACTCTCCTTGGAGGATCCTTCCTTAAAGACTATGATAACTATTCTGTGAAGACTGACTTTATACGACTATTCCGTAACGACTATCCGTTAAGGAATATTCTTTTTGGACTCGTCTATGAGGACTATACTTTAAAGACTATTTTTTGAGGACTATTCAGTGGGGACTATTCTGTAATGAGGACTATTTTGTAATGACTACTCTGAAAAGACTGTTTAGTACTATTTCGACATTTCTTTGAGAACTATTCTCGTGATGAATATTCTGTTACTTATGCCTCTGTATCTATTAATCTACCTTGATGTCTTTTATCTTGTCTCTTTCCACATGCCCCATTCCACCTGTCGCCATTTTCTTTTTGCGCCTCTCAACACTCTGCCCATCAGACATTTTCTCAACTAGAATCAACGAGATTTCAATGATATCGAACGCGTTTGTCTTACGCAAATGAATTTGCAATAAATTTTTTTGGGCGTTTCGTTAATTTTTATGATTTAATTGTACTCAACGGTGATAATAACCTTAACTGCTTGCCGTTTTTGTCTCTGCGTCTCTTCATATTCTTCTTCTTTGCCTCATGTGGCTGTAATTCTTCATTTTGGTGGATCTTGTTCCGTTACTTGAAAAACGGTGTCGGATTCAGGCACGTCTTCATCTTGTATTTGTTTAAATTTTCTGCTCTCTTTTTGTTTTTAATTAATTCCTTCGTTTGTTTGCCAACGAGTCACTATCTAATCTTACTTAAATATGTAGTGTTGTTGTTGCTGTTTTTCTTATTGTCTTGCAAATCAAAAGCAACTTGGATCAATTACAATTATGTACGTTTAAAAAAGAGAAGGCAGTGTTAAGAGTCGTATTTATTATTTATTGTAAAAGCGATCGTGTACTTTTTTTTATTTAGATATTTTTGTACGATGCGTATGACGATGTTGTTGAGAAAACTTATCTTTTTAAGTTTTAATATTTTCACAATACAAATTGTCAATTCCCGTTAACTTAATAAAATTATGTTTACAGAGCTTTCGTTAAGTTCACAAACGTTTCGTCAACTAAGGTGAATATCATAAGGTGAAACATTTATTGATATGAAATATTTACTTATTACGCTAATTGTATTATTTTCCATTCCAAATTTTCAGTTTGTTTTAAGAAAATCAAAATATTGAAGGAAGAAGCTTCCTTAAATGGACTATATTACACTTCAAACTTTTAATTTGTGTTATATACGTCAAAAATTTATAGAAAACAGTTTCGTTAAGTTGAGAAAAGTTGCGTCAGATTATTATATTGGTATGAAATTCTTCATAGTTCCGTTAATTGTAAAAGTCTAACTCTTAGAATTGTTCATTTTTAGTAAAGCGAAGAAAGAAGTTGAGGTAAGTTTTTTAAATTTCAGTAACGGAAATTTTTTCAGTAAATATTTCACCGTTGCGCTAACCCAATACTTCCACTCTCAAACTGGTTGAGTTGTATTAAAAAAGTCTCGAAATTTCAATAGCGACATTTTCGTTAAGGTTTATTATGGGCTACGTTAAGTTGCATATAAGAAAAATCTTTTATAAATTTAACCTAATTAGCATATCCTGTAGAGAAAAATGTTCGATTATTGTGCTTAAGTCATCAAATTTTTATTGCAATAAAGAAGAATACTTGAGAATTGATGGAGGCAAATTTTTTTGTTAATAACAAAAAAGCAAACAAAATCGACTGAACGCTATTATCTATTCAGCATGATTTTTTGTCAAATCATTGGACATCATTATCTCAGCAGCAACTTTTTTCAAAAATGAAAAGGAAAAAAACCATTCAATTCAAGTGCAATTATTCAATTCAAATCAATTGCTTGGATTTCTGGAATACTGAAGCTGATGCTGATTTTGCTAATGTTATTGGTACAGTCGGCTGCTGTTCATCATTCAATCTCGTCGCAACGCAATTGATGATGCGATAGTTTTCATTCTTTTTGCGACAAACGATTTCCACCGCCGTCAAACATAATCAACAATAACAATAACAGCAACAACAACAGCAAGCACTTGACAATATCCGCACCGCAGCTTACGGATGATTGCGGATATTTTCAATTTATCACAAATGGATTTAGTTATTGGTGCTTGTTGTTGTTACTTGTGGATTCATTGAGTACTAAAGCGATATACGGGTACACTTATGTACTAAACAGTGCAATGGAGGGGGTGAGGATGAGTGTGAGGGTGAGAGTGTATGGCGAGAGTGAGAGTTTACTGTATGATGGTTGTTTCCTATCAATTGCTGAACTGTTGAAGCGAATGTGATCAACGTTTGTGTTGCAAGCGGCCAACCAATCTATCGACTGACAGACCAGACCAGACCAACCAACCAATCAACCAACTACGATAGATTATAAAGTAGGAACAACTCAAACAACAACAACAATAATAGAAGAAATAGTACTGTTTGTGTCCCGTAAAAATCAAATTTGATTTTTTAAATTGATTATTTCCTCGTTTCGTGCAATTTTTTTTCAATCAGCGATTTAAAACACACACACACACACTCACCTAACCTCAATAAATTAATGTAGATGAATAGCAACAACAGCCACAATAATAATAACAATCCAACAGAACACAAAATTAACAAAAAGTATTCTATTAAAATTCTATGCTGAACGACTATAAATCGTTTGTTTCTTGCTGTTATTGTTTTTTAAGCTATTTCTTTATATGTACTCATTAGCAACAAATTGCTGGAAATCAGTAGACAACCCCGTTCCCCACCCCAATAACCTCTCCTCCTCCTCTTCCCCCTCCACTTTGAAACCCTTTTTATCATCAATAAAACGAAGGGTGCATCAAGTATTTCGAAAACAATGAATATTGCAATAACGATGATAATGATAATGCTAATGCATGGTATATAGAATAATAATGACCATCTTCAGAGCTTCGAGATATTGACATTTCAATATGCCAAAAACCTGGGTTTTACCATGCTTGTAGTTTTGTTTCTTCACTTAAGTAATGTTACTGTACACAAAACTTCGTAATAGCTTCAAAAAGTACAGCATATTAAGGTTATGATATCTCAAAAACCTGCTGAAGAAACTTGTAAGATGCATTACCTCGTCTTCTAAAACGTCCAAAAAAACAAAGCATGGAAAAAATTGAAAAATTATCACTTTCAAGAAGTGATCACGTGTACGCACATGCCCTCTTGAACCATTTCGAAAATTCATTGATGACACACATGAAGTCATACCCTGTCAAACCTATGTACATAAACCATGACAAAGCAAGTTGAAACCAAAGAAACCATTCTGAAAGTAACGTTAGTGTTTCAGTGTTGTGTGGCAACTCTGTGACAAGAGGTGGAAACTTGCTGTGAATGTGCCGCCGCGATTGTGCGTGCTTAGAGGAATCGATTGGCGTATAAATCAATTGCTCGCTAACGGCTTCGTTCTGCAGTGAAGATTAAAGGATATAATTCCTCGAAGAGGGCATATCATGAAGAAGAAGAAAAGTAAGGCGGCGGTTGGCCGGCTGGTAGGCAGGAATATGCAGTGAGATGGAGAGAAAACAACACAGTTTTAAAGTGAAGCTGGTTGATGAGAGCAAACAACTAATAACGACGATAACGGGAAGGCAAGAACAACAACAACAGCAGCAGGACTACATCAACTACAACAACAACAAGCCCAGCAATTTATTGAGGACAAAGTTAAACATTTGCCCAAAGACAACAAAAATTAAATCCTTTCTAGACGCAAAAGAAAAATAGAAAGTGTAAGACGACAGAAGGAGGGTGGAGTGTTGGACGAACTAAGGGTGATGGAGGCAGGTAGAGGAGTTTGACATGTGGGTACATCTTACAGCGTCACCGAACGACTCTCTCTTACGCACGTATGTATGTACTCGTATATAACAAAAATTTTAAAATATTGTAATTTTCACTGTCGAGAAAATTTATTCCATGTTGTTTGCGGGCGTAGCAGTAAAAAAGGGTTAAAAAGCAAAAGTCGCGAATTGGTTGGTCTATTGGCAGAGGATTTGGGGACGCGCTTGCTATGAAGTTGGATAGCTGGCTCTAGATAGTGATAGGATGCGGCTGGGTTGGATCGAATTGTGAGACTCAGCCTCCCTCTTGTCAGTTTGTCGTAAACCGTTTTCGTGTGACAATGTAAAATAATTAAGTTTAAAAAGTTTCCACCAAAGCAAGCGTTTATTTCCTTCATTCATTTATTCATTCGTTCAGTTAGGTTTTGGGAGAGGCCAGATGAAAATCAAAGGCATAGGTACGTACGTACGTACATGTAGAGCAAAGTATTTACATTGAGCGCTGGTTCTGGAAAGTAGAAGAAGCAAAAGAAGGAGCGGTTCTAGAGAAACACGAAGGAGAAGAGGTTAGGAATGTATCCATAGTTTAAGAGAGAATGGCACAAGTAGCAAAATACTTATGGAAAAGGACAAGATGGTGTTAGTGGTAGAGGAAGAATGCAATAAGAGTATAGCGAAAAGGCACAGAGTGAAAAGAATGGTATAAATTAGAAGAGGAAGTAAAAGACTCATTAAAGAAGAGAAAATAGTTAAAGTTGTAGACGAAGAGAGACGCTGATTTTTTCTTAAGTCTTAAAAATGCTTGCAGAAGGTTAATAAGGGTTGAGGGTTGACAGAAAAAGCCACAGAAGAGGAATGAGCCATTAATCATTAAAAACGGATTGTTTTAATTATTGAAAAATACTATATTAATTATATTTTAGAGGAAATAGAAATTATTTTATTTTAAAGCAAAGCGAAAAGCCTAAGATGAATAAGAATGTAATACTTATATACAGCTTTTGTAAAGTTTATAATATTTTTCAGTATCCAAAAGACTTACCACTAAATATGTTACCATCATTTGTTGAAAATCTTTCATTTCGAAAATGGTAATTTCGTTTATTATTTAATTTAAATTTAAATCTTTTTAATTTTATTCAACATGAAGCATTATGCATTGAAGAGTTATACAACTTGAAAAATGTAAATACATGTACGCGCATCTTCTAAAGATCAGTTTCTTGATAGTGGACTTTTTTTACATATTGAGAAGCTTTTACACACTTAAAAAAATTCTCCATAAAGTAATTACAGGATCCAAAAATAAGCCATTTTTTATGAAAAATTTGTATTTCAAACAAATATACGAAATATAATTTTATGACGTGAAGACGTACTTTTTGTAAAAAGAACATTTTTTAACATTTTTCTAGGAAACATTAATAACCACTTTTTTGAATCGTTTTAAACTGTACGTCATCACCACTTCACTTTATATTATTATCAGCAGATTAATCGAGGAATCAATCAATAAATCACCATAATTAAACACTTTAACAAAAACCGAAATTAATCTTTTTATAATCTTTTAATACACTTATATATTTTTCTATAGTTTAAAACCAAAATTTCACCAATAGTTAAAATTTTAAAATTATGTTATCCTTTATTAATGGTTATTCTTTGTCCAAACACTGTTTTAGAAACAATTTCTTTTTTTCTATAACTTTTTTCTTCTTAAAGTACGAGCATTTTCGGATGGATCGAGCGCGACGAATGAAAAATAGCCGAATAAACTGAAGCAATAAATAAATTCTTACTAATGACAAAACAAAAAACCAAACAAAATTTCCATAATCAACCAACCAAAAAAAACAACAAAATTATTGTTTTGACAATATAATTATTAGGTACGAGTACATTCGGTATGTTTCATAAGTTCTTATTCAATACTGTTGGTTGCTGCTTGTCATCAGCTTAACAAAGATCGATATGGTTGTTGTTATTGTTGTTGTATCAATATGTATGAATGAATATGGATTAAAAAAAATACAAAATGAAATTCGACAATCCGAAAAAGCGACCGAAACAACAAAAAACTATAGTATAAAATTTAATATGCGGGCAGTTCGTACAGATCGTACATAAATTTGGAAGTCAAAAACAAAAGAAAAATACATCGCATATACTCTCTATTATCAATATTGATAATAGAGAAAACGAATCGAGAGAACAACAGAGAACCTCTATTGATTTTTAATCTATTGTACCACAGTCAATGATAAATCTACAAACATAATAATCTATAATAATCATTATGACTGACTACAAAACGGCATAGTTCCATCCACGTACATTGTAATATTGTGGATTAAATATTCTGGTAAATAAAATCTTGTAATTAAAATTTTGCCTTGAGATCATTTTTGAATTACGCGCGAGCAGTAGACTATTTTTGGCATCATGTTGTAAAAACCTCATTGCTCTAATTGTTTTTGTAAATATTATTGCTAAATGTATTATATTTAAACAGTTGTTGATTTTTATTTTGGGAAATTTGATAAGGTTTAGTATTCTGAAGAAAACAAAAATTATTAATTGGTGGGTAATGATCTAACTTTGATATTGAAAAATGTGTTTTCCTTTGAAAAATTGCTTGTTTTTATCACTTTGTTTTCATGTGTAGATTTTTAATTTCCTTGATTTGAAGGTCATTGAATTGTTGACAAAAATTGTTGGTTTTAAAATTCTTTCATAGCATTACACTTTTAATAGATTTTGATCTATGTATGTTACTCGTATTTTAAAACAAAAACACTTTTCGAAAAATATGTTAATAAAAAACATTTCAAATTTGTAAAAGTAACAAGCTTTATTCTAAAAAAATTTGAGGGAAACAATAATCCATGATAAAATTCTGTGCTTTTCTATATTCCATAAATTAGTATTTTAGTATTTTTATGTATTTGAAAGTAGTTTTACTAAGCGTTCAAAAGTGCTTAAGAGTGATATTTAAACGTGATCAAACTTGATGCTAAAGGCTTTAAAGTCTTTAAATGAGGTTTAAAACTTGTAAAGCCTGATTACAAGTTTCGAAGAAATATAGAAAGAGAAATCATTATTCTTTTGTAGAGTTTCCCTTTAAATATTTAGAATACTTTTTCTTTTATTAACCATCCTTCCAAAATTTAAAACTTCCAAAATTCTATAATCCATCATAATTTACATTTCACTAAATAAAGAAAAAATATTACATAAATTAAATACTCGTATTTAAATTCAAGCACAAACCTTACAAAATTCGAAATTTTCCTTTTCTTTGAAATGAAAGATCAGATCAGACCAGATCAGATCAATTTAATTAATACAACAACATCTTATTATTTAATTTAAAACATCTGTAGCGGATGACACCCAAGCCATTTGAGTTGAAGCTGAAGCTACTCAAGCAACAAAAAACATGTCAAATTTCCTTCATCATCATTCGTTTAAAGAGAAACATATACAATTTCGATCAAATGTCAAAATTGTATGACTGATCGGCGAACGCAAGCATTCACGAACACGCTGATCAGATATAATTTAATTGGATGATTTTAATTAAGAGGCAGCAGACGAAGCAATAGCCCCAAATACATTAGCTATACCATGAAATTAATATTGAAATATTAAACATTTCTTTAAATATTAACGAGCAACGGCAGATTAATAGACAGAGACATTAATAGAAACGATGGAGAAATTAACAGAACGCATAGAAAAAAAGTAGTACTCGTAGTAGTCGATGGTGGTGGAAGATTAATCGAGGGACATGAGAAATATTGATAGCTGGGGAGACGATTAGATTGATTGGTACGAATAAAGGAGAATGATGTCTATATACAGAGAGGTTTTTTCAAATTATTGATTGGCAAGTTCATAAAGTGATCAGCATTTGTCATTCCTACTTGAAACATTCGGAATGTTGTCCAAATATTCCCAAGAGTCATAGTGCTGGAACAACATTCTTCCAGGTAGTGTTCTGGTAGTGGTCATTTAGAGTCGACCTGTAAAGGTTAATGCAGGTGCCTCTATTCCTCCCTCGCTTTCAGCAAAACCATCACGCGATCAATAGTGCTCAAACGATCGGAATGAAATAGTTAGAGAAAAGGTCAAGTAAATCTTTCAATGGATCAAGACGATCTTCCAAACGGTCAACGATCTATCGAGCGATCATTCAGATTATGTCCTTATTCAGCCCTTTATACAGACAATTCGATAGTCGAATGTTAGGCAATCATTTGACCAACGAATTCTCTTAAGATTTGTTTTTTCAGGCGCCCCTCTCTTAGTAAAGCAAATATTTACTTCTACGAACACTCGATCGGTAGTACTGACACGATCGCAATAAAATAATCGTTGAAATAGTCTAATCAATTATCTTTCAAGAGATTAAGATGATCTTCTAACCGCTCAATCAGACTGTGGTATAGATATTTACTTAGCTCTTCATACAAACACCGATCGCAATTATGCGATCGACAAAAAAGTTGTTGTTGATTTCAATAATTTCGAATCGATCTGAATGAGGCTTGAGAGCTCATTTAATGCTTCTCTCTAAACAAGTAATCAGCCGAAATAGTCACTCACTTGATCACAATCGAACAGTCGCTGGAATCGTCGAATAGATAATCTTTCAAGAGGTTAAAATGATCATTCAGACCATGCAACAGGCAGGTACTCACTCAACCTCTTTGTACAGTCAACTTATTGACTGACTGACTGACAGATTGGTGAAATTATTCGATCATCAGATCGACGATGAAGAACAACTAATAGAATAACGATCGAATTGATCGTATCGTGTCATGGACCGGCGCCATCAACCACCAAAAAATTGAAATACATAATTACAAGAGAAAAGAAAACGAAAAACAAAAGCATTAAATTATTGTACTTCACAGTATTCATGGTTCATAGAATTTTATACTCTATGATTAGCTTTAGTCGGTTCGATCGATTCTTTGTTGATGATTTTGTAATCAGAATTTTGTGGTCTGTCAGTGGCTGTGCCGGAAGCCAAAATGTGGTGTTGTCAAGCTGTCTGTGGTGTTGTTTTTACCCTTCAAATACAGATCAAATACTAATCATCAAAAAATCAAACAGAGTCTGTTGCGTTTTTTGATTGCTTCCGATCACGAGATATGATCTTTTTCGTGTCTCTGATCGTGAGAGCGGAAAGTTATTGTTAAATTCGAATTATTTGTTGCATAGTATTCAGATTTCTTTCTTCTATTCTTATTATTTCTTTGTTTATTATTTGAATTATTATATTATTGCAGAACATCTTAATACTAACTAAAGTGCGGCGAATTGAAAGGATTGAATTCAACTCATGGCTAAAGAATGACTTTATTATTATAAACAAAGTGTAGCCAAGTTTTTTAAGAATTTTCATAATTCAAACTGCATCGTTATAGATACGAAAGAGAATTCGGCTTGTTCTGCCACACTATGAAGATTGCGGCGAATTGAACTTTATACTAGAAAAGCAATAACCTTTAATACTATCCCTTACGATTAAGTTTGTATGAATAAAACATTGTTGTGCTGATGGTGAAAGTGTTAAAAATAACTTGAAAACTAGAGGCGAATTAAAAATAGCGCTCTCTTATATACATACATATGTATATATATGTAGATAGATTATATTTTATAATAATTTTTATAATATACAGGTTACGGCGACAGGTTACATTATGTATAATATACAGATTAGGTTATAATTAAAAGCTTGAAAGGTTGGAACTTAAGCTATTTACTTTTAAGGCGAATTAGATTTAACAGTAAATTTCAAAATTAAAAAAGAATCTGTTCATTATTTCTCATTTAAAATATTTTTATGGAATAAAAACTTCACTTCACTTCACTTTTCATTCGGAAAGTGAATTCCACTATTAAATATGTTATCTTTTTGGCGGCGAATTCATCTCAACTAATTTCGTAAGCAACAGTATTTTGCTTATATTAATTATTGCCTTGATAAAACCTTGATAAGTCTTAACGTTTTGATAATAAACCTTAAGTGATTACCTACATCGTCTTCCACCTGCACCTCCCCCTCCCTGTCCTTCTGCTACTTTCCCTCATTTTCCGTGCAAAATCGTTTAAAATCAAATTCTTTTGATTCTACTCCAAGCGACGAAGGTTCAAGAATTTTTTCATTTTTACAATGCAAATATTTGCATAGCATGACAAAGCCACATACATACATACATACATATTCATGCATTCACCCATACAAACATACGGGTATACGTGAATACTTTTTTGCATGCATACACTCATTCACAGAAAACCTTTTAAGAACGCATTGAATGATTGCTTATTGCTTAAGACGTGAAAAGGGTTGCCTCTAAACAACAACAACAACCATAATTCATATATAGGTGGTGAATAAAGGTGTGTTGAAAGTGTAGAGTGAGTTTTCTTTATGTTGCAGGCAGTTTACGTTTTTGCACCTCAGACTTTCATCTTGTTTTTTCTCATTTCTTTTTTTTTTAGGTTTCTTAATGCATCAATCATTATTATTTGTCGTCAAATGAAAATTGCAAGCATGCACATGCAGAGATGGGTATGAGCGGTGTTTGTATGTGTGTGTGTGTGTGTAAGTAACCAGCAGTCCCAAAAATTCATTCATGACAAATCGTACATGATTCCCAAATGAAAATTTATGAATTTCGTTATATTTTTAATGTGGTAATTTATAAATGCGTTTTAATGTGGTATTAATAGTGTTTAAACGTGGTTTTAATAATTAAAGGTGGATTAAAGGTGGTTTTAAATGAGGTTTCAAAATTTCAATACATATTTCAAAATAATGCAAAATAATGTTTACTTTTTAGAATATTATAAAACTGACATATAATTAGAAAATATAAATTTGCGCTCGTAACTGTTGGGCGAATTGGTTTTACCGGTATATTTTAAAACACCGGTCTATTTAAAAAAAAAGAATCGGTCTATTAAACATGTTTAAAACCACGTTTAAACACTTTTATACCCAGGTTTAAAATCGTTTGAAACAACGTTTTTAACCACGTTTGAACACTTTTAAAACAATTAAGACCTGGTTTGAGACATTTATTAAGCGTGGTTCGAAATTGATTAAATATGGTTTTGAAAAGTGTTTTAAAACGGTCATGCACGAAATCTCATCCGTGATTCAGTTGTGTTTTTTTAGAGAGATGAAGTACAAACTGTATATGTGGGTGTATGTGTGTGCGTGTGTATGTGTGTGAAAAATACACCCTTTCCTATGGAACTGTTTGAAAAATCCATGCTGTTCGGATTCTGGTTTGAGGTTTTTCGTTTTTATTTTTCTTACTTTTTTTCGCATTTTTCATTTACTTTCTTCTCACTTCTAAAACAAGCTTGAGATGAGAGTCAGCACCAGCCCATTCACTTTGATAATGGCAACTCTAACGATGCGCCATGTGTGAAGCGTTCAAGATGTATCACTTTTACTTAAGTGCGATATCGTCTATGCATCGTTTTTTTCTAACAGCTTCAATTTGCAAAAAGCGTAGAAGGAGAAGGAGGAGGATGAGGAGACGAAAGAAAGGAGGGTTTTGGGTTGGGTTGAGTGTTAACAACATCAAAATCCTATGCCAGCAACGTACCCACATAATGATTGCTGAATGCATTCGAAATCCATTAAAAGCTATTTTTGCAATAATAATGAATGAATGAATGTGAGAATGAGGGAGTGAATGAATGAATGTATGAAGGAACGAATGAGAGAATGGTACGTATAAAAGAAGACAGAGTGAAGAAGAGTGAACGGTCTTTTTTGTTATAAACACAGCAAATCAACATTTCTACTGATTATGTTAATGTTAATAATGATGATGATGATGATGATGACGTTGTTGATGACAACGAATGATAATGATATTCTTGTCGTTGTTCTTGTTGTTGTTGCATCTATTGAGATGAGTTGAGTATTTAAAAATAAGGTAAAAGCCAACCTATAGTCAGTCAGTCAGTGACGTTGTTTTTGTTGTTGTTGAGGAAAAGAGAAAGATGGCTCTTTGCTGATAAAAATATAGCAGCCACATTCATAGCCACACCCGGCAATCATTTAAAATCAGCAACAACAGCAACAGTATTATTATTTGGCTCTACTGACACCAAAAAGAAAGAGAAGGAAAAACATTGAAGCGAATTTTGTGCAATGAAATGATAAGAAGTAAACAAAAATAGATAAATATCCGTAAATGACAAAATTTCCAACAATTCTATGCAAAACAAACAATCAGCCAATGCATCTAAAGGCGTTAAGAAAAAAAAGGGGGGAGGGGGGAGGTGTCTGAAGCCCCCATTACTACATTATCTTGCTATATCGCTTTATAAGGCATTGCTCCCCTTTTTCAAAGAGAAAACAATGTCTTGTCAATAAAAAAATCTACCTCTGATGAATTGAATTCATCAATGAACGGGTCATCCCAACAAAGAATTATGCCCTTTAAATAGGTTTCCATAATACGCCTCTGTTTTTGATTTGTTGTGGAGAGATTCTCCCCTTCTTCTAAAGATGAAAGAAAGACAGAAAGAAAGAAAGTATACCAAAAAACCGAATTTGTTGAAGGTACTCAAGTTAATGGCTTTGAAAAAGTTGCATTATACTGATTGCTTACGGAAATTATTGGGAATCGTATGAATTGATGATGATTATTGTCAGCTCGGTTGCTCGATTTTGTGGCTAAAGCGAAACCATAATTCGACAATGCTAATATGAATATTGAGCACTGGACAAAAGACTTGAAAAAATAAAAAAATACAATTCGAGAACGGCAAAATGAATTAAAGAATGGCAAAAAAACTTCAAGAGTACCAATGAGAATTTGCGAAGTCTCTAAAGTATTGAAAAATTAAAATAAATACAGAAAAATAGAAATTTACAAATTACAAAACTTTGAATAATTTACGATACTTTACTTTCGTATACTTTTTACGATACGATATACGAAATCTTTACAAGATGGTACATAATTAGGACTCTAAGCATCTGTCTTATCTGTCTTTATATGTTATGTAGTATAATGAAGTCTCTACTGATTTATGAAGTCTTTATACAATTTAATAGATTTTCATTAACTCTATAAATCTTTTAAGAGTTTATAAGGTTCGACATAATGAAGTTTCTCTAAATACAATAAATATATAATTTATAAAAAACGATCTAATGCAATCTCTATGAATTTACGGATTTATTAAGTCTCTATAGGAATCTCTATATAAACAATTCTTTAGGTATTTATAATATCTTTATTATAATGAAATCTGTATTGGATTAATAAATTTATAAACTCTTCATAAGCTACGTATACTATAATGAGATCTTAGGTGTTAGTCTTTAAGCAATACACTATAATTTCCAGTCCCAAAATATTAATTTTTATTTCTTTATATGGATTTTATCTGGCGTCTATGGACGACGATATTCCGTTTGTGCACAAAACGGCTTCGATGATGTGCCTAAAGATAGTGTAATTTTTCTTTCTCTATCTATTAATGCAGTCTTAAGACGATACAATAAACTGAACTCTTTAAGTATTAAAGAGTCTTTATATAATTATTTATAAATTAAAAGTAGAAAAAGATGACGATGAATCATCCACTAATGAGAGTTTAAGATCTTTAGTTCTAGGAAAATTTGATATTTTGAATAAAAATTGAAATTTGGTAAACGTTTCAAAATTATTAAATAAACCAATTATAATAAATATAAAAAATTTCATATTTTTTTTAAACTTAAGCACTTTGAAAACACTTTGATGTGTTGCTGTACAATGTAATAATTACAACAATGTTTCTACGATATAATAATTTCATTTAAAAAGAAATTCGAAGAAAATAAAGGGAAGGAAGGAAAAACAATGGCGGTATGTTTGTGGTAAGGGGCAAGAATAAAAAAACAGAAAAAAATAATGAGAAAGTACGAGTATTATTGTAGGACTGGAGGGGCGAAAGACGGCGACAAGCGTTAGAGCATGGATGAGAAAGAGTTGTCAATGGTGAAGGGGCGGTGGGCTAAACAGACAACGGCGGCGACGGCGGCGGCGGCGGCGGTATAGAAAATATTGCCGCATGTGTACCAAATAAATATTTAAAGTTAAACAAACAGCAATGGCCAACATGAGACAAGTTAAAATAACATTCTACAGCAGCACTCTACAACAAAAACGAGCAACCATCGCCGAAACTCATCTCATCTCAAACCAATATCGTTCGAATGAGAAGAATCATAAGAAATTTGCTTGTCATACGAATGCATCGCTAAAATTTATCAAAAACATTGTGAGAGACGGCAACAATTTTTGCAAGTTTTTCAGTTTTTGTTTTTTTTTGGTCTCGTTGTTGCTGCCACTTCGACCGTTTCGATCGTTGCCGACATGCTGCTACTTCGATTGCGATTATGACGGCTGGCTGTCGGTGAGGTGGCAAAGGCGGCGGCCGCGGCGGCTGTTGCTGTCTCTGTTTTGTTGTAGATGATGATGCGCCATCATTTGCTGTTACTAAGAAAGCAAAATATTTGTCAAATAATCCAAATTGTGTCTGTGACATCTTCGAATAAATACGATGAAGGAGACCAAGACGATCGAGGCGGCAAGAATAGTATAACAACAACAACAACAACAACAACAACTACATAGTGACAATTTGGAATGTTTGCATAGCAATTTCAGTTGTTGTCATTGCCATCGATGAATGTTGCTGCTCGCTCTTCTGCTTCCAACAAAAACTTCTTTGACTTGTGCTTCATTTTCAATTTCTTTTTGTTTTGTCTGGGTTTACGGTTGTTGTTGTTGTTATTGTTGTTGCCATTTATCGTTGCTCACATATGTTGCGTATTTGTTATGCTGCTCGCAACGTACATACTGATGTAAGAACATATAGAAGCAAGCAATAATTATGCGACCGCAGCGAAATAGATTATTAGAAATTTATAATAAAAACCCGCTGAGTGCGTTGGTAGCACTGTACCATCTGATCTATGCATTTGTATCTGTATCTAGTATCTGTAGTCTGTAGTCTATATCAATTCTGTTGAGACGGTCCGTAGAAGGGAAATTTTTGATTAATTGTCGTCTGCTGAATTGGTTGCACGCGTCTCGACAATGTTGCTTGATAATGATGAAGACGATGATTATGAATGCGATAATGTTGATAACGATAATGATTATGGTAATGTTGTTACCATATGTTGTTACCATATGTTGGTAACCATAATTAAAGTAAAAGTCATGATGATAATAATGAAAATCATAATGGTGAGCATAATGACAATGAGAATGAAGAGGTTTAAAATGATCATAATTCGCTCGAGAGAATTGTCGAGTGTAAAGTGAGTAGGTATCATCTACGAAGGATTTCTCAATAACCGATTTCTCGAAAAGGAAAGGAACATATTTAAAATTGATTTCGATGAATAAAAGAATACTACCTCTTAATGTAGTATTAGAAGATTACCTCTTAATGCACACATTACCATATAATAACCTCAAACATTAAAAAAGTCGTGTTTTAAAAGTGAAAAAAAAAAAAAAATAAAAAAAGTAAAAATTTTGAAAGTGGATAATTCTGTTGCTTTGACATGCTCAACAGCATGTCAAAAAATCGCCGGAAAACGGAATTTAATTTTGGGTTTAAAAATTTGTCGGTTTGTGTAATAGCAAAAAAAATTCAATAACGATATTAAAAACTACATTAATGCTAATTATGATGCTAAATATCACACTGATAACGATAACTAGTAATGTTGAAAATGCTGATGATGATTAGAAGAATGATAAGAAAGATGATGATAACGAGAATAATGAAGAGAAGAATAAAAAAATAAAGTTATGATGGAAGCAATAACGATTCTAAAAACAGCATTGATGATGATAATGAAGTTGAGGCTGTTTAGAATGGTGATAATTATAACAATGATGCTAATTATGATACGTACTTTACTAATTTCATTATTGTCGCTGCTGTTAAGTGTCCTCAACTCTAACTGCCAAAATCGCAAGAGAGTGGCCGAAATGGGCGGAAGGAGGGGAGGAGGCAAAACACAAGTGGCACATCATTGGTATAATCAATTTTTTGCCAAATCATTACTCAATTCATTGCTCAAGATGATTGCGTTGCGAATAAAATGAACAGAGGATGATGATGACGGGGACGGTGGGACGGGTGAACGGGGGGAAGGGGGACGGGTGAACGGGGGGAAGGGGGACGGGTGTGTGTCTGTTTGCATGAAAAAGCAACAAACAAGCTCGATTAGTTGACAATAATTAGATGAAAAAAATTACCTAAAAAATTTGTGAGGATTAAAGATATTTGTTAGCATTCATCATTTTCCGCCGCGATGATGTTAATAATGTTGATGATGATGATGATAAAAACTTGAATAATTAATGATTTTGTAGCAAAAGTGCAGGATGAGTTTTTGTGAATGTCAATTTATATGCTGTAATAAATATAATTAATTACCAGAAAGCGTCTCCTGGTCAGACGGTTATTTTTGCCTTCTCATGAAGGCATATGTATGTATCGTATATATCTGCATATATCGTATATGTATGTACATGCTTATATCTTATATAATTATCGATAACTAGTCAGATTTCAATGATTTGTTTGATTTTTAGTTATTTTGAAAAAATTAGGCACCTAAGTAATAAATCGCTCTACAGTATCGTATCATTATCATAATGTTATTACTAGTGATGGGACAACGCCAAAATTTGTAACGATTCCGGTACGAATTCCGATGCTGACTTAAAAATTTCGATGCGATTCTGGTTCATTGAATGAGTTAAATTCGAATTTTTCAGAACTTTTAATTATTATCGTATGTGAAACACATTCCTATTTTATGAACACAGTAGATTTATTGAAATAGTTTTATTCAGCAGATTTATAGAATTAAATTCAATTCACGTTCACATAAATTTAACATTGAAGACTATGAGATAAAAAACTCAGAAATAAAATAAAATTTACATAACAGCGAAATGCACTGTTATGCAAATTTTATTTCATTATCTAATGTTTAAATTTAATTTCTTATTAAAATAAATAAACGTATACGCGCGTACCATAAGAAACTAATCGAATCTACGATTTTGATTCCGATACCTGAAAAAAACCGATACTTCCGAACTACGATTCCGATTACATATACATAGTACCACAGTATCATAGTATTATTACATATTTTCTTTTTATTCCTCTAACTTTAACATTTCCTCATACACTGTAATATCCTGTCTCATATTGTTATCTCGTGGCATAATCTTCTTCGGTATCAAAGCTATTCCACCATATCATATCTTCCTATAGAATCGTATCATTTTCTTATTTTATATCCTTAGAATCTATTTCTTCTTCTTCTTAGAATCTATATCTTAGAATCTATTGTGTTATATTCTGTCATATCCACTTTCGTCTTTTTGTACTTCTACGATATCATATATTTTTATAGTAACGTCACATTCCTCTGCCGTCATGTTATTCTGCTTTTTATACATATAATACTATACATATAATACTATAATAAATATTTCGTGTCGTATACTTTTAATATTTCATATTCTGTTTTTCTTTTCATCTCTTGTTCTCTCTCATCATATCGGTCAATCTTCTATAATACTCGTATTCTACGTATATACCTCATCGTACCATCTATGTATCCCTGTAATAAGTTTATATAGGAAAGGTACTACGGTATAAGATATCGTATCTATTTTTTAAAAGCTTTCACACTATGAAATAAACACTATAAACCACTGAGTGGTCAATTTTAGTACTTCATTTAAGACTTTTTTCATCCTCAATCCCTTTATCACTCTTTCTATTATATTGTGTGCCTCTTTTATGTCTACTCTCTTAATCTAGTATTGAGTTGCTTTTGACATCTATGAAAGACATCCGGTGGCATATATTTTCAATATGATTTCCGGTATTTGTTAAACACAGCAATAGTTGTCGTTGCTAGTAGGGGTTGCCTACTGTTTTTTTTCTTTTTTATATACATATGTATGTATTCTCACATTTGTTGTTGTTATGGTTTTTTTGCTTTCTTTGCTCGTACATGATTCGTCATGGCAAACGATGTCATGATAAATGCGTTTTATTTTCTTTTTATTTTTTCACCGATTTCTGATTTTTATATAGATTTTATACTACGAGTATTTTGTGCCCATTAAAATGTATTTTTATATAATATAAATTTTTTATTCGATTTTTTTCAAAATGTTGTGTGTGAGTGTGTGTGTGTGTGTCTGGGGTTTTCTCTGTTGAAGTGTTAATAAGTTTAACCGCAATTAAAATTACTAAAGCATGTTTTTCGATTAACAAAAATTTTTGCTTAACATTCTCACACATAATTCGAGTGTGTGTTTATTTCTTGCTGTTGTTGCTGATACGATAAATATTTCATGAAGGTGCCGTCATTTTATTTTAAAAAGTTTTTTAATGGTTTTTTGTTATTGTGGTTGAGTTAAAAATTCTGGGTTATACGAGAAATATTCGTACTTTATGCTTGTGATAAGAATACACATTCCTCGCCTGAAGTACCTCGAACCTCAAAATTAATACATACTAATACGTAAATAATGAAAAATTAATACATACTAATACGTAAATAATGAAAATTTTATACAAAAAAATGTTAAAATCTATATATAAAGGAAACTTTACAAATTCTTCGCTTCCTTTGCTTGAAAATTATTTCATAACCTCATCAGAGAGTTTTAAGAAAGTTCTGAAAACTCATGAAATCTATTTTGGACACCCTTGGACAGTTTTGGAATTCCTATAAAGCCTTTAAAGAAGACCTTTTGAGACCCTGAAATCTTTCTGGGACACTTTTAAATCTTTTAGGACCACTGAAAATCCATTAGAATGCTATGTGTAAACTCAACCTATCTCTCTTCAACACTCCTGGAATCTTTTAGAAACACTGGAAGCTTCCTTTAAAAGCTTAAGAACTGTCCTGTTATAGTCTATGTTAGCATCATCTTCATGCTCTTGGAATCTACTGGAACTTCGAAAACTCTTTTCAGAAAACTTCTTGAATCTTTTAGAAAACTTGCTTAATCTTTTGAAATCTCTCAACATTTTTGGAACTATTTAAAATCTTTTTAATTCTTTTGGAACTTTGGGTTATTATTGTCAAAACTTATGATCAGAGATATTCCCCGTCTTGATCTCCCCGATAGCATGTATGCACATTTTGCTCCCACTTTCTTCATAAGTTTTTTTAAGAATGTCCCAGAAAATGTGACAATTTCGAGCTTGTGCATACCATATTCCGAGTATGACATTGTATAAGTATTATCAGTTGTTTTTTAAACTCTTAATTCCTCGATGCGCCTTTCATTTAGATAAACATCTGCCTGATGAACCCAATGAAATGTACGAGCGCCGGCCCCACTCGCAAGAAATCCAGAAACACTTGAAGTTCAAGTTAAAGTACTCGCTAGTATAAATAGATATAGACAGACAGGGACAGAGACAGTGGCGGGGCCGGACAGAGGGTAAACGGATAACCGGGTGGGAATGGTTTTGTTAGTTTCAGTAGCGGAAAAAGGGACACTTGATCTCAACAATTTGTGTCATAATGTCGTCGTGTGTCGTTTATGTATTGCTTTTGGAACAAAAAGATGAAATGAAGAAAAGGAAAGGAAGGGAAGGGAAGGGGTGGAGGATGATATAGTTGTAACGCATGATTATGATCATCATTCACTAGAGACTAGATTAATATGATCATGACAAGATTGAGTGTCGAGGGGGAAACATTAAAAAAAAAAATAATGCGGAAAAAGGGGGTGGGGCAACGGAAGACATAACAAAAGTATTAGAAACTTGAGGCTTCACCATTAAATGGTTTAAATGGAAAGAAACAAACGCTAGTAATTAAGAAAATAAAGACTCTGAAAAAAGTCAATTGGAAGGGAAAATAACCCTCACCCCCTCCCCCTTTAGTGATGCTTTAGCATATGTTTTTTGTTGAGTTTCATTATTTATATTTCACGCGCCAGAGCGAAGTTTTTGAAGTGAAAAATACGTTGCTGCGTTAGATTCAATACTCAGCGATGTTCAGCGACAGCAACGACAACAGGCATTTACTCACACATAGGCCTTACTGGCAGACAGATACAGTGCCTACAATGTCGGACAGATCTATACACAGGCCTAGCAATTGTTAAAAAAACAAGCTCGGAAAATAAGAAGCAAGAAAGAAAAAACATTGAACGAAAACACTGAAGAAATGCACTGAGGTCAATCTACATAAAAACGAATCTAGTTGTATCAGTTGCAGTAACAGTTTTCCTTGTTGTTGTTGTTGTGTTGTGTAGCAACAGTGAATTTTTCTTTGTGTTCTGGTCGCATGCGGACGGACTAAAGCAATAAAAATAAGGAAAGGGGGGTGCGAGGGTAATGCGGGAAAAGAGGATCACTGCTCTGGATAAAAATGCACCGACAGACAAATACTAAGTCAGTACCAAACTTCAAGATCAATGGCATTTTTGACATTTTCAACAAATCAGAAGGTCAGAAGTGCCTCGTTTATCAACAGAAAAGAAACTCCAAAGAGAAAAAAGAAAGAAGAGTAGGGAGAGAGCTGGGACTTGATTGTGCAGTTTGAGAAAAAATATTTTTTAAAAAAATAAAAGATCTTCAAAAATGTAAGGCATTTTTACTGGAATTTTTAAGGGACGACAAAAGTGCTCTTATTTTTTGCAAACTTCTATTTTTGGAAAAATGCATAATGTATAATGACTCTTTCTTACAAAAAAGAAGACTCAAGGGGCTCTCACTTCACCATATGAAGAAATAAATGGCAAAAGTTGAGTATTTCTTAGACAATTATACTTTTTCAACTTTTTTACTATATTTTCACTTGATATTCTTAAATAAGAGGGTTGTTTAGATACCAGCTTACGACCATGTAGTTTTTTTAGAAAAATAATGGTATTTTCTGGGGCTACAAAACTTTTTGGAGACTCTTTCGTGAATTTTTTGTTTTAATTAAGAACGATTTATACAGTTTCAATAACGGAGAAACTTAAACTCGAAATGAAATTATTATAGTTTTTCTTTGGACTGAAGAACTTTAGGCCCATTAGCCAGAGAACATTTCTAGGCCATTAACGATATATTCGTTGCACAGACGATACTCTGGTTCCAAAGACCATATACTCTAATGAAGTGTGGTTTGACCCTTGCGGAAGTCACGGTTTTATGCAATCTCTTTTTTCAACAATTTCACGACCACATTTTAGCCTTTACCCTACTTTTCTGTACCTTCTCACCATCTTTTCTCTATCTTTTCTATAACTTTTAGCTACCTTTTCTCATTTACCTTAACCCCTTTTAACCTTTTAACTAATCATTTTCAACACATAAACATTTTTAAATACTCTCAAACTTTTCTGTTCCGAAAATATCTTCAGTTTGAACAACTTTTGACCTTATCATATTCTTAAGATTTTTAAAATTAAATAATATTTAACCCTATTTTTTAAAAAACCAGGCAAACCTTAATGAAATACTTACAAAACAAATAACAAGAAAACACAACAAAAGCAAATAATATCACAAAAAAAAAACAACAAAGAAATTGAATGATGGAGCAAAGAATCAAATTCTTTTGCTTGCAAGCAAACAACAAGTGGCCAACCTTTTTACAAGAGAAGGCGTAAAAATTTGCGTCGTCTCAATAAAATGCCACGAAATCCTCCTCTTTCTTTTCTCTGTGTCTTTATGGCAACCTCATTTGTTGCTTGCTACCTTAAATTTGGCTTAAAGCATGCTTCTGCAGCCGAAGTCACAACAAACAACTGAAAACTTACTAACAAACAACAACGACAACGACTACACAAACATCAAAACAAAATATACAAAAAATAGGTCTAACGAGGTTTAAAGAAGACGAAGAAGAAGAAGACGACGAAAAAAAGCAGCTAAAAAGGGGGATGGATGGTCTGCTAAGCGGGAATCCCTTTTTTATGCCTGCCGGAAAGAAATGAAAGTTGCTGGACTTTCAGCCTTTCTACAACAACAACATTCGCAGACATTTCTTGTTGGTTGTTTGCGTTTTAGCTTCGTTCACCCCTCAACATTCTTGTCCCTTGTAAGGATTCTGTCTTCATTTTTCGGCCTTTTTCTTTTGCCAGACTGCGTTTGCCTCTGCTCTTATTGTGCGTAAGAAATCCTGCGGTCGGAAATTTTTCTGCTCGGGATCCCTTTGCCCTTTTACCAGTCCCTCTTCTCAAACCTAACCGACCACAAATTTTTTCTATCTTAACGTTTTACAATTCATTGAGCTTGAAGTGCGACATGCTCCGTTTTTGCACTCTTTGGTTGTTCTTGACGCTTCGATGGGTCCGTCGGAGGCAGGAGGAAAAAGGAGGGGGTGTAATCTGTGCTACTTTAAGGTTGTTGGCTAAAGGACTTGACGCCTTCCTGTACAACTGATAGAATATCAATTACGTTTTGTTTACAGAGTAAGCAATGATTTAACATAATTTTTCGAGACTTGAGAGTGAAGAGGAGTGTGGTTGTCCCTCTGTTGAAAAGAAATGGAAACTTTTCAAGGTGTAGCGGAAAAAAGTAAAACACTTTGAGGAAAATCTTTTTTCTGCTTGAGAAAATTCCGAATTTGTTATGATTGAGTTAATTTTACTCAAAAAAGTCCTTAAGGGTTAAGGGTTGTGTGGTCAAATAAAAGAGCATTATGTATCTTCAAAGTCTTATTTAATTATAAGTAACAAAAGCTAATATTTTTCTTACTGTTACAACGTTTTTAACTAAAACGTTTCTTTTTTTTAATAAGTCTTCAACAAAAAATGTTTATAGAGCTCTTCGTCCATTTGAGGTTTCACGAAAACGTCCAGAAAGGAAGATGATCACAACCAAAACCAGTAACCTTCGGAACCGAATTCACTGGAATTCAGAACGCGTTTCGTCGTCGTCGACGTTAAAAAATTACTTCAAATGAAAAATTGATATAAAAACAAAACTGCCACACCTACAAAATGGTAACATGCATTCGTAAGATCCTAAGACTTCGATGCATTACGCCCTCTTTAAATTACATCGCTAGGTTAAAAGTTTTTGAGATATTGAGTGTTAAATGTGAAATTATGAGAAAAAGGTGGGTGGAAAAGTCAACTCTTATCTTTTTGACCCAAATTTTCGTCTTTCTCCGGTATTCAATTTTTAATGCAATTTCAATGTCAAATTCTATTGTGAAAAAGTGGGTTGTTTGAGCGCACCCTTCAGGTATTCTGGATAAAACTCCAGAGTTGAAAATAGAGAGTTCATGTGTTTTTAAAGTTTTTAAGAAAAATATTCGAACTTCCATAAACGATTCCGGATAGAACCACGGATAGGGTCACCCATCTGCGTAATTGAAGAGTCCTTTATAGACAGTGCATATGTACGTTCTTACAACCCTTCGTAGAGATGCTATATCACACTTACCTCTTTGTCTTTGGCAACTACTAGATCGTGATTGTTACGAGATTGTGTCGTGTTGGTGTGTCTCAGGACTTCTTCCGTATGTCCAGAAGTATGGACGCCATCAATAGCAGCATTCTCAACTCCATGGTCAGCAATATTTGGTTGAATATCGTCCATGCCAACACCGCCACCGCCACCGCCACCGCCATCACCATCGTCATTACCATGACGTTGATGACGTTCAATGTTGTTCTCTTCGGCATCGCCATCATTATCGTAATTTCCAATGACATTGTTGCCGTCATCATTGTCGTCTCCACCACCAGCAACGTACTTACAACTATTTTTTCTAAACCTACAATTATTTTTAGGGTCATTATAACTAATATCAGTACCGGCAACAGCCGTCGATGCTGTCAATGCAACGCTGCGCCCAGCCAGTGCGTTGCCCTCCGCATCTTCAGCATCATCGTCGTCTTCAGCAGCGTCAGCAGCCCTGCCATGATGACCTTCCTCATTGTCGTCATCATCGTCGTCATCATCGTCGTCAGCGTCATCAGCATTGCCATGGCCGTCTTCATCGTCGTCGTCGTTGTCATCATCATCATCGTCTCCACCAGCGCCTTCACCATCGTTTGCACCTTTTGTGGTTGTTGTTGCTGTTGTTGTTCCTGCTGCTGTTATATTCAGTTCTGCAGTTAATGTTGTTATCAGTTTGCTAGCATCGGTGTTGTTGTTGTTGTTGTTGTTGTTACTGTTAAAACTCTGTTGACTGTGATTGCTGAGAGCATCGTGCAAAGTTTGTTCTTGTTGTTGTTGTTGTTGTTGTTGTTGTTGTTGTTGTTGCTGTAAAGGTGAATGCATTGGCGATTGTTGTTGTTGTACGGCAGCAGCGGCGGCAGCGGCAGCAGCTGCTGCAGCAGCTTCCATCATCATTTGCTGAGCGTGATTGAAAAATAATTTCGGATTGAGACAACCGTTGCTCAAATTGTTGCCGAGTATTGAGCTGTTGTGATGATGATGGTCGTGAGCCTGATCGTGTCGGTGGTGATGGGTGCTGCTGTTGCCACCTTCTGAAAGCGGCGGCGAGGGGGAAGGGGTTGTGGCCAATAAATTGCCACCGTTTTGATGCAGAGTGAAGACGGCAGCGACGCTCTCCCTCAACAATTTATTATCACTAGCGGCAGCAGCAGCAGCGGCGCTAATGCTATCAAAGGTTGCAGCTGGTGCTGCTGCTGTTATCGTTGACGACGGTGTTGTCGTCGTTGTCGTTCTTGCTGCTGCTGTTGTTGTTGCTATTGCTGACGCAGCAGTTGCAGCAGCGCTCGCTGGCGTTGTATACGTTGGTGTTGTTGGTTGCGGTGGTACCGTCGCTGTAGCAAGGCTTGGTGTTGACGGCGGTGCGGTTGGTGGCGGCGTTGTTGGTGCGACGTTGCTTTCGTCCACACTGTGACTCGACAGTTGCTCCTTCAAAGTGTTGACTTCTTTTTCGGCCAGTGTGGCCCTCTGTAAGTAAAGAGAAAGGGCGAAGGGGAGGATAAGAAGACGTTAAAATCTGTTGGCAAAAACTAGTCTACTATCGATAAGAATCTAACAGTCATTCACTCCGGCTGTCGCTCTCTCTGTCTGTCTATTTATTGCAGCAATAATTTAGAGGGCTGAAGGGCCCCCGCCGGCACACGCCAATTAAAACCCATTAAAAAATAAATATTTTACTGCATTACAATCAGGACTCACGGCATTATGTCTCACTGCTGAACTGCTGAAGCAACAGAAAGACCAAAGAGCATGGCTTCAAGCAACGACCACATTTTATGAGGGTCCTCCTCGCTTAACCCTTTGAGAAGGCTTTGCATTTCATGCCCGGCCTGTACAAGGTGCTGCTGGTCACCCCGAACACCCCCTTTTCCTTCCATAAGCGTATGTGTTGGCAACATGAATGTATTTCCGTTCAATACTTGGCAAAAACAGAAAGAAAAACACAAAAAACCAACCAACAACGAACACAGCACAAACTTTGCCAAACTATACTTCAATAGTTTTTTGTCATGACTTTTGTGTGCCCCAAAATCGACAATCGCATGCCGTTTGGGAGCCGAAGCAGTGGCCGAAGCTGGTGCTATCGCCGTTGAAATACTTAAACTTACCTCCATGATCCTAACCCCCCAAACACGCCCTCTGAACCCTTTTTCCTCACGTTCCACACTCTCCCGGCCCATCCCCTTCGTCACTCTTATTCTTTTTGTGGTGTTCAAGCATTTTGGGGCTTCTTTCGTTGTTGATTTTAAGCTGCCGAGAGACCCTCATTAATTTTACTTTTAAAGTCATTATGGGTTAAATTTAGCCAAATTAATACGTTACACGGTATATGTATACCGTTATGGTGCTACTATACCAAAACCGAAAGCAGCTGAGAATCTTCCCTTCTCAACCTCTCCTGCTCACGTCCCAGCCACATAACTTTTGCCCTAAAGGATTTAAATTTATAATAGTTTAACGTTTGTATCGATAAGCTTAGCCGCCTTTCGCTCTCTCTCTCTCTATCCTCTCTCTCTCTCTCTGTCAATTTACCACCCACTAACAAGCTTTAGCTGAAACTCCCATATTTTGAGACTGTTAAGGCTTTTTGTTTTGGTCTTTTTTTGGTCTTATTCGTTCTTACTTTTTTTATTGGGGTTTTAGTTAAGAACCGACCGTCTCTAAATTGCCACAAATATGTTTTCGTCGGAAAGTTTTTGGCAAATTAGTCTGTAGGTTTTTTCCGGTTTGAGCCCGTTTACGATTGCGGCGATATTGCGTCCAAATAAACCCAGATAATTACAAAAGTTCTTACAATCATTCCCACCAGAGCTCTGCAGAGGAAAGATTATTAGAACATTGGGCGCACAGAAATCAATACAATTTATTAGCAGCGAGGATTTTTTGAGGATTCTGAAGACCAAAAGAATCAAGCGCGGGCCTTTCCCGTTTTTCTACCCACAAACCCTTTCAAAGTCTCTTTAAGTCAAAGTCTTATAAAAAAATTGAAGCTTTTTTCTGGGAGCTTCAATTCTTTTTTCTGGGACCCCGAATTTGGAGCTACCAAATATTTTGATCTTAAAATTTTTAAAATTTTTGATCTTTAAATCTTAAAATCGTCTACTTTAAGTCGAAATTAGTTTAGAACAAAATTTAATCTGCAAAGTAATACCGATAGTCCTAGAAGTCAATCTGAGTATTAGAAATTCCTGAACTAAGCTAGAAACATTTTCCTATAGATTGCTTTTTCGACATTTTGGAATAGTCTCTTCCGGGAGAATCATTTAACAATCACAGACCATTACCGAAAAAAACCCTTACCGCAACCATTTCCGCGTAACACTACGTCAGATGTCGTCGACGTCATCGTCTGCGAATATTTCTTGTAATCTTGTGATTAAACATTATCGACTTTGTCAATGACAACATCAACATAACGATTCGCTGCAGTCCTTTTCAACTCTGGCTCGCCTGTGCTTTCCTATTCCACCTACCTCCACCACTTCATCACTTCATTTTCACGAAAAATTTTGTATCCTTTAGGCTATTTTCAGGATATTCAGGACTGGCAGCTGAGCAAAATACAGCAAAACGACTCTTGCTTTTGGTTATTAAAAACTCATTTTGTCTAAAAACAGAGACAACAACAATACAACAAAATACACAAAAACAATAAAGATTATTATAAAATCTACATATATACATTGTTATTGTTGTTGTTGTTGTTCTTGGATAATGATGATTATGGTTCGACAGGATGTGAGAGGGCTTCAATTGTCGTTTCGTCGAGACGATTAGTATCATTTTTAGATGATTACGAGCCTAGAAAGTTGAGGCAATAATGCTGATGATGATGGTGGTAATAACGATGACTATGACATCAGAGTTTGATGCGCGAATAAACGCGAGGATTATAATAAGCAAGATGATGTTGTTTAAGACCATAATCGTCTTAAAACAGATGATATTGACAACAATGTTGATTAAGATGAGCATGATTATGAATGTTGAGTGTGAAAGCTGCACCTTAGTTCTAATAATGATAAAGAGAAGGATAATGACGAAGTGACCAGAGACCAATGAATGATAGATGATTTTGATCGATGAGTAGAAGTCATCGACTTCATCGTGAAAACTTTAAAGATAATGCAAAGAACCATCAAGAGCCTTAATTAAAATAGTCTTAAAGTTGACGATGATTATGATAATGTTGTTCAAGTTGGTGAAGATGATAATGTGCCAAATGTTTCTATAATTTCTTTGCTTTATTCGCGCTTGGGTTTTGTGGTCTCTTACCCTCAAGCGTTATTTGTTGTAAAGCAATCAAAAAAAAAGGACGACAGACAAAAGCTCTTGCAGTCCGGTTAATCATTCTGGTGCTTGAGCTTGAAAATGATTTTTAAATAAATAAAAAATAGGGATGACGAATGAGGCGAAAGTGGAGTGAAGAAGTGGAAAAGGATTAGACTGAGCAACGGGTTGATTGAGAGAATTTGAGGAAAGGGCTGGCTCGGCAGCGTCTGTCGTTGTTTCACAATCGATGTTTAAAGTATTTATTAATAATTCATAATTGAAACAACAATAACAACAACAATCTACTTCAGTTATGAGCTTTAAGCTCTTTCAAGTCGAAATTAAATAAATATTTAATTTTACCTTTAGTGAGCATTGAATTTGTGTCCTTTGAAACAAATTCTATGAGTATTGGAAAGGATACTTCTAACTACGAGTACAACAAAAACAACAAAGATGATTGGGAGAAAAAAAAGAAAAACGTAAAAGGACTCAGCAACGTCGTCGTCAACGCCGCCATCTCGTCATCGTCGTCGGCATCGGCACTTGTTGAGAGAATTCAATCCTCGTGAGAATGAATGCACTTGATAGTGATAGTGAATTGTTTGTTGTCTGTTTTGTTTTAATTTTAGAGATTGTTCCTGTTCTTGTTGTTGTTGTTGTCTGCTCTGCTTATTTCTTTTCGTGGCGGTTGAAGAATCTAAGCCTGGCGGAGGGTGAGAAGGCCCGTAGGTGACCATCATACGAAGACCTGTCGGCACTCTGAATTGGTTTCATTTTTGAGGCGCTGTCTGCGCCAAGGCTTTTATTGTTGTTGTTGTTGTTGTTATTGTTTTTGTCGTTATTAGCTACCAAACTCGATAGTCAAGATTTACTATAATCCTATAGACGCCGGTCTTGTTTGTTTGCAGTTTTTTTTTTGTTTAAAAGGTTGACTGGTTGCTTTTTTGTCAAAGCGTAGACTTTAAAAAAATTCCTAAAAAAATTCAGCACCAAAAAACATTGTTTAACTCCAGATTTTACTCGATATTTTCGATGCTTGGAAAGAGTAGTTGCCCGGAAGCATTTACTACTTGGAAATATCTACTACTTTCTTAAAAATCTATACTTCTTTATTACATTTGTTTCCTACTTTATTGGAAATGTTAATACATAAACACATAAGTATTTTTGATCCGTTTAAAATTCCGTTAAAAATCCGTTTGATTTTGATCCGTTGGTTGCCTTTTTGGATTTTAGATTCTCTATTGAAAGAAATTCATTATTTCTAAAGGATTTCTAAAGGAAATTATTCACATAATAATGATAAAAATATCACTTCGCGATTGGATTTATTAAATACTCGTATTATTATGTAATGTCTATACTTTTATTAAAGTTATCTTTTATTGAAAGTTAAATAGATATAACAAATCAACTAAATAATACCAAAATTCGTACCATTTTACAATTTTTCGTGTAATGCCGACGTGATGAATTATAAAGAATTCACCAACGGCGTAACGAGTTAATTAACTAAAATGCGGGCAACTTAAAAAGAACCCGAAATGTTTGTTTGTTGCTAAAGGAAACCGTTCAATTGTTCAGTGGGTACCGAGTGGTCGGTCGGTCGGTCGTCCATGTAGAGCACGTAGAATGCATTGGTTTTTTTCTGCTATCTGGAAGGTATTTTTGTTTTGAGGTTTCTCTTCATGCCCTACCCATTATCATCGCCAGCATCATTACCATTAACATCATCGAAGAATCCGAAATGATGCATAAAAGAAACTAAAGGTAATTTTAAATTGAAAAAAATTCATTTACGAATAAAGAAATCAAAGGAACCAACCAAAAAGGCTCCTTGCTCCTCAACAACCGTTGGAAAGTATTTCATAGAAAATGGTGAAATGGTCTAATTCTATAGATTTTTCACGATTCATAGTATTTTTGCATTTTATTTTTAAATCATAGCAGTTTTTTTTTAATCTTTTCAAAACTTTTTTACTGATATTTTTCCATTCCATGGTATTACTTTTTCTCCCAAAATTTCTCTTTTTCCTTTTTCTGATCGGTGTTGAAGAGCTTTGAAATTATTACGAAAAGAGTTTACAGAACAAATATGGTTTTAGATACTGAAGAATCAAAAAAAAAAAAAAGAGAACACCATGAAGACCAAAGGATAAGAGTCCTCTATAGGGCCAAAAGTCAAAAATTTTAGCAATTCAGTATCATCAGCCACCAGCAAAGCCAGATCCTTTATGCTCAAAATCGTACAAGCCTTTTATAGGTTTTTTTAGCAGCAAACACGAGCTTATTTAACATATGCATAAAAGAAGTACGTGCATGTGTGTGTGTGTGATTGTGGGCTTGAGAGTATGTTGTATCGTATCTTCGTTATCGTAAATGAAAGCTTTTAACAAAATATTATTCAATAATTGAAGGAGCTAAAAAACACAAGAGTTTTAACAACTTTTTTTAGTCATTCTAAGCGAAAATGTTCAGTACAAGCGACAGCAAAGGATTTTGTTTAAATGCTAGATAAATAATAGTAGCGCCCTGGTCTGCTTTTTGTACACAAAAATGGTTACTCAGTGTATGTTAGCAAACAATAATAACTGCAGATATATTTAAAATCAGTAGAATAAATATAAAATTACGATTTTAAATGGAATATTTATGGGAAAAAATAGTAGTAGGTCTAGAACTTTTTGTAAAATGATAAATTACATGCAAAACAACGTTTAACGAGTACTTTTACTCGACAGTTTATCAGTTATATTAGGATTTCAAATAAAATTTTTAAAGAAAAAACATAGTAGTACTACTAATTTTTTGTAAAATAAAAAGCAGTAATAACAGTATTAGGAAGTAGTGCGTACTATTGGAAAGTAGCGCATTTAGAACCGTATTAGCAGTCGAAATCTTAATAGTTCTGTTACTATTTTTCATCTTCTTCGCAGCTTCTTTGACACACACTCGTCACACTTTCACTGAAATCGTGATCAGTGGCTGCTTTTCAGCCCTTTTACAGTCAAGTACGTCTCGTGCTGGTACCGACGGACTGAGGCTACTGCCTGCCTGAGCTACTGCCTGCCACAAGCCAAAAGGTTTGCCCAAAGACCAAACGACGCTACTCTACATACAGATTTTTGCCCCTTCATAAACAAGAAGAAAGGAGTGAAAAAAATTATTGGCGCGCAAAATTTTTTGTCTTAAAAATCGAACTCGTGCCAGCCACAAGTCAAACAGCCCGCCATCAGCGACACAGCAACAATCAACGAAGAAGAAGTTTTCTCTTGCCTCTTGCGCTTGCTGCATTGCCAAAGAAACGAGGAACAAGGAGGACCTTACAACCCCATTCAGAATAGTCTTTGTTGTAGGGGGAAAAAGCAACAAAAAAAATGTTAGAAACAAAAGAGAAAGAGTGTGCACTCGAGCAGTCAGCTGCAATATATCGTAATTAGTAATAAGCCAAAGGAAGGAAGTAAGCAGGACAAATCTTTCAGTGCCCCCCCCCCCCTCCTACCACTCCTTCCACCGTCTACCCTTCCGCATTCATCGCGCTGTGTAGGTGTTGCAGAAAAACAATAGAAACCTAACAATTTTCCATGCAAATTCTAAACCATTCAATGAATTCTTATTTCAAGCTTTTTTTGTCAAGAATTCAAATCAAAGCAAATCAATGCACGTAGGGTTGCCGTTGTTGTTGTTTTTGCAGTTATGTGTGTGAAGTTGGTTCTTTTTTCTAGAGCCGCTTTTGTGCACTTCATTCTTTTGACAGTTGTGACATTTTGATATTTTCTGCTTTCACTCATTTTTATCCCTTTCCCAACGTTTTTTGTTTTATTAATTATAGCCGAGTGCCTCCGGGCAACACTGGTTTAAATTGTGCTTATGTGTATATGTGTGTTTGGGCATACTTTCTTATTTAAAATGACAAATGACTTCTCATCGAAGCCTTTTTTAACCGCGCAAAATGTATTTTTAGCAGATGCAGATTGTAAAATAAATTTTAGAGAAGACAAAGGGTAAAAGCCCGGACTTTTGTGACTAGATTTTGTATTTGTATTTGTATATGTGTTTGTACAAAAGCGTGATATTCTTTAAATTTAAATTTCAATCTTTTTTTTCATTAGTAGTAGATTTAGTCCTATTAATGTTAAGGACTATAGAAAGGACAATAAAAATCAAGAATTAAAAAAAAAATTAGTTGTAAATGAGCTTTTCACACTTGCAAAATTGTTTAGTGCACCAAACGACGGGCCATTTATTTAGTATAAAAAAGATATTGCCTTTGAAGTTTTTACTACGAAAGTTTCCCGGAAGCATTAACTACTTTTTCGGAAACTGAAAAACTAAAACATTTTCGAACTTCAAACTGGTTGGATCCTGCTACTTTCTTAGAAATTCAAAAGCGAAAACCATGGTGTGAAGATCGTACCAGAATAAAAGTTTTCTCATCATTAACTAAATTTTTTCATGAAATGGACATTTACTACTTTCTTGGAAATATGTACTACTTTAGTGTAAGTATTTTATTACTTTCTTGGAAATTCAAACACAAAAACTATGTTTTTCTGCTTCTTACCTTCCAAATATTCTTAATCAATAAAAAAGCCCACGCAAAAAGCGACTAATTCAGCACTAAAAGGGTAATTGATAACCCGAAAAGACCGAAGGTCCCGCGATACGGCTTTTTCGGGTGTGACGGAAATTATATCGTACAATTTTCCACCGACAAATTGTGATAATGTGTATCTACCCCAATCAGCTATCCGCATATACCCAAAACGACAGCAGCACAAATAACAACAGCATGAACTTATAGGTTTAAAGCAAATGAAAAGAGGTTTTACGTATGACTTAACCCGATTTCGACGCTTCCTTCGCTACTCTTTATACAATATTTGAAGGAGTAGACTTCGCATACTCGAAATATGAAGACCCATCTTTCTCGTCAGTTTCCCAAATCCTCACACCATGTAAAATCAGGAAAATTAGGCTGTACCACTTACAAACACGCACACACCGGGACAGGCAGGCACACACATACTCAAATACGTACTCAGAATACGTACTAATACAAAGACCATGTGGTCATCTCTAAAGGATTTACTCGTACCCATGATCATTTTAAAAGCGTATCGCAATCCTTTCAAATTTTTGTTGTTATGGAGAAACCATTAGAGAGTAAAAGGTATAGTCATAGCCCTTTCTCACTGGCAAAAGGCAAAAGGGATAGCCAGAAAAATTATTATAATTTTTTTTTTTGAAGCATTTGGATAACATTTTTAATGGCACAAATGGTCAAACATCAACAGCAACAACTGCAGCGATAAGAAGCTTTTTGGCACTTTCTAAAGGGTAAAAATATTATTAAAGAAAAAGAGGGTTTTGGTGGTAAAAGGGGGTGAGGGTGGTAAAAGGAGGCTGGGGGAGAAAGATAAAGTAAAAAGAAATTAATGTGTAGAACAAAACAAATGTGAAAATGAGGCTTGAACCGGTGAGTAGAAAGCTGTAGAAGAAGAAATGGATGTTTAATCACATAAAAACCGTGTTTAACAAATCTAGTAACAAAACCTAAAATTGTAAACCAAAATTCCAGTACTAAAAACCCAATTCTAAACCAAAAGTCTCTAAGAATAATAGTCGTAAATGTTGGCAACAATAATTAATAAGAGACAAAAGTCATAATACGATAGTTCTGCAATACAAATATGTATGTAAGTACATAGGTACAATACTCTCATAGTGGCGGTGATGCAGTAGACGATACATCCCTTAAAATTTCTACTTTTCGATGCTTTTTACACTTTTGATAGTATTTTCCTATGAGTTTCTACTACTTCCTTTGGAATATTTATTACTTTCTTGAAAATGCAAACGCAAATTATTTGTTGAACTTTAGATCGTTCAATACTCTATACTCGTGCTTGTACTCGTAATAACTGCGTAAATTATTACTTTTCTCGAAGTATCGTATCTACTACTTTCATTCTACAATAATTCTACTACTAATTTAGGAGCAAAATACCTAGTTGAAATTCAAATGTCTCTATTCTTTGTTATCGAGCAAATTCTTCTCATTTATAAATAAAGTAGTAGATCTGCTACTATTTGATAAAATCTCTATACAAAAGGTGATTGTAGATTTTCCCTTTTTTAAATACTGCTTTTAGCAAACAGTTAAGCTTATTTTCATTTCCGTTGCAATTTCAAACCTCATTAACAATGTGTACACAGAAGCAGAAGAAGCAGAGGCAGCAATAGACGCTCCAACAAAGGCTTCGCCAACACGAAGCATGAAAAAAAAGGATACTTTTTGCTAATTATTTATTTAAATATTAAATGAAAAATGCACACACTCACACACACACACACACACACACAATCACGCTCGTGCTCATAAGAATTTAGAAGGTTTTCATTGACGCTGTAGAGAAGAGCAGAAAAGAGAAGAAACGGGTACAGAAATTGGAGGAAAAAATTAATCATACATACTTTATTTAACCATGCCAGTGTTGCCACATTGATGTTGGATTTTTTTGATTTTAGGTTTCTACTGAATTTGGTTTTTCTTTGGTTTTTGCCACTTTTGGGGCACCTCTTTCGGTACGTACCAAGAAGAGTAAAGGAAAAATTATTTTGAAGAATGGAAAGGAAGAATTTATCTGCTGAGCTTTTTGAACTAATCATTCGTATTTTCTAATTTGAAATTTTTATAAAGTATACAGAAACATTAATGTATGCACACACAAGCAGACACACTCACGCATCTACACACACAGAGATACACTCTAAATTAGATACATCCATTCGTTCTTCCAACCGTCCATGAATACGAAAAAAGTAAAATATTTCGTTGGTTAAGAGAATGTTTTACAATGTTGTTGCTTTATATTTATTTAACAAAACGGTGGTGGTGACGGTGGTGATAATGTTGTTGTTGCTTTTATTGTTTTCCTTTTAGGGATATTTGTTTAAGCTTGTATGTGTTTTTTTACATAAATTAGCTACATAAATGGTACGTTCCATTGAGCCGAAACCCAAGAAATGGCGAAAGAAAGAGAGCAAAAGCTTGTAGATAAAAAAGGGTTATCAAATGGTAGCACCGCACCACCAGCATCACCCCAACTCTAATGGGTAACATTACCGTCACCACCACCACCCTCACCGTGGTAATGACAGTACAACAGTCCAACAACCGGAAGATGTCGAAAAGCATCAGCGCAGCACAAAAAAGGATTCTTCGATTTGGTGCGATTTTTAATGCGTCTTTTCTGCAGCCAGACACAAACATTTTGTGCGCGACGAAGACGAAGCGGGCAGATGAGGGTGAGGGTGTGTCATGGCAGGGAGAATCGGGTGGTTCGGCAAGTACGTATATAAACGAATGCATACGATATCCTGGAGCTATTTTTCACAACAACTCAAACAAGCACAAAATAAAATGAGATGATTTCTAATTGCGTTTAATGATCAGTGAAGGAAGAAGGAGAAGAAGAAGAAGAAGAAGAAGAAGAAGAAGAAGAAGAAGAAGAAGAAGAAGAAGAAGAATTATGAGATATTAAAAAGTTTCTAAATCAAGAATGAAAAGAAGAGCTTGTGTGTGTGCGTGTGGAGGGGGTTTTGTGATGGAAAAGGGAACCTGCACACCGCCTTCCCCCGCGGATGCCGTTGTTTGTGGGAAAAAATTGAACAAACGCATACACACACACATAAACATGTCTAATAAGCATGTAAAATGCAGCAAACATAAAAGTAAATTTTCAAAAAACAACAACAATTACAACAATAACAACAACAACAATCAATACAAATCAAAAACAGAAAAAATTGAAAAAGGGTTGACGACAATATTTCAACTTTTTTCGCTGTTGATCAACTCATTTGCTGCTCATAGTCGGCCAGGGATAAGGGGAAGAAGAAGAAAAAGAACAAAAAAGAAACAGAACAAGCAGAAACAGAAAAAGAAGTTTGGAACAGAAAAAGGAAAGCAGCCAGATTCAAAAAAGATACAGAACAGAACGGAACAGATAGAAAAACGAAACGAAGTGAAGTAGGAGGCAGAAAAGCGGTGTGGAGTGGCGGTAGAGGAAAGTAGAGGAAAGTAGCAGCGAAGAGAGGCTGGAAGGATATGATGATGATTGTTACTTTGATGTGGCCATCAGCAGCATCAAGACGTAAGTAAGTCTTTTCACTCCCTCTTTCTCTCTTCCTGACTGTCTGTCTGTCGCGCTGTCTCACAACAAACTCATATGATGTAACATGGAAAGAGCAGTCATTACAACAACAACAACAAGAAAACACAACAATACATCAGCTATAAAAAGGAAAACATTTGACTTTACCGTTACAAAAAATATGCAATAAAATACTCGTACCACACAAGTTACCCTCTTCTCATATACTCAAAAGGGGTTGAGTAATAGGGGGAGGTTTCTAATCCCCGCAAACCTTGTCAATGACTTTTGTCGCTCTTCAATTCTACGATACTTAATGTTTTTAACTAAGACAAAACGTGTTTTATTTAAAATTTAAAAAAAGGATTAGATGTGGGACGGGCGAGGGGAGGGGGACATATAACTGAAAATGCCATTTTTTTAAAAAGGCTCTTATTTCTATGAAAATTAAAAATCACTAAATGCATATTTCCATATTTATACGCAAATGCTATTGCGAGATAATGTGAATATGTTTTTTCCTACACTTCTTCCTCTTCTTCTTCTTTTTCACCCCTCTCCATCCTTCATTGCTGTATTGATTCTACTCCATTCTTATAAAAACAGAAGCCGATAAACAGGCAGCAAAACGAAACCCAGCATTTTACCCAGTCCACGAACCATCCAGCCGATAAATCAACCAACCCATTTAATTTAGCCAAAACGCGAACCTAAAATCGCAAACGTCATCATATTCTTGTCTGTTTATTCATTCAATCTCTTTGAAGGAAATTTTCTAGATATAAAAATTCATCATCCATTGCTTCCTTTGATTAATCAGCAGCAGCACCACCTTTTTACATTCGTCTCTTCTGCTTCATGTTAGGGCAAAACTTTTCAATTTCAATCAAAATTTCCAATCAATGTCAATCCATTAATTTACTCCACTCAAACCAACCAACCAACCAGTTTAGTCGATCAAGCCAAACCCAAGCCATTCAAGCAATCAACGTTCTCAACCCATTACGGCGCACCGACAGCATGACGTATCGACGCAAGTACGTACCGTCGTATGTACGTAGGTATGACACTTATATTAGTCACTTTAAACTGGGAGCTATTTCAATCTGAAATTTCTAGTCAAAATCGACAAAATTCTTGAAAGTCTAAAATCATTTCGTGTATTAAACCGAAACGAATTAATTTAATTAATTACAATCGTGTCTTATTAGATTGAAATTCGACGCCGCCGTCGTTTTCCAGACGTATCGTAGTGCACAGAGTGACTGTCGTATGGCGTTGCTGAATGTGGCGTTCCTTGTTGCAAACTCTTCCTCCTTTAACTCTAACAGAAAGAGTTACCCTTTGCAACTGCTGTAGAGAGAGAGAGAGAGAGAAAGATAGGTGGGAAAGGAGCGGAACGGCAGGGTCTTGAGGAAAATTTTATGCTTACATCATTTATAAATGCCTGATTTGTTATTTACAAAATGAGACAACTTAACTCCATCCAACCCAGCAACCAACCAACCATCCATCCACCAGTACCCACCGAACCCATGAGCTTCCTCTTCTTCATTCTCATCCATTCTTTAACTCGCTCCAAAGATGGAAAACTTGTAGAACTTGTTTCCTTGAGGACTTTTCACGGGACGCTTCAAGGCAGCAAAATGTTTTTGGTGAAAGTGAATTTGTTTTGTAGATTTTATAGAATGAAACATTAGGAATTAAAGAATTTTGGGAGAATGAATGATTGAATGAATGAATAAGAGAAAAGACAATTGAGTAGACGGAGCTGCAAGTGCGGCATATACGGTACGAAAAATCGAAATATAAAAGATTGTCACATCAATTTGCTGTGTCAGCTGACAATATGACAAATGAAAAGGGTCATAGAATGACGAATGATGAATACAAGAATATGTAATTACCAAATACGTATAACAGTAGAAGTAATATGTACATATTCCTCGTAAAGGTTAAAAAGAGGATTAACAAATCGAATAAGTTTAAAAATTTTTAACAAGTTTCTTTAAATCCAGAAACTTTAACAAGTTTAAATAAATCAATACTACGCACCACCAACTTGAAGAGGATAAAAAAACTACTTTCGGGAAACGTCTGTAACAAAAGTTACTACAGGTGACTATCATAAATTCTTTGATTTTCTCGTTTCATTCAGGAAGGAAAAAATTTAGAACTCACATTATTTTGCTATTATTCGTAAATATTTCTGAAGAAAGGTCTATATTGGCTCTTTCTTTTTATTACCATTCTCCCAAAAACTTTACATGCAACATGCCTATTGGAAATTGTGCAAAACACTAATAGAAATTCTTTCAAAAATCATTGTTGTGCACCATTATCTTTATTAGAATGTAAAAATTTCATTCGGGAAATACCTAACACAAAAGTTACTAGAGGTCAGTAACGTGAATCTTTTGATTTTAGTGTGAAAAACTAACTAACCGAAACTTTACTTTCGGAATTGTCCAACATTCAACACTATGCTTAAAAATTTTGAAGAATATTCTTTCTAAAAACTCATATCGCTTAATTTTTAATATGTTTTTCTATGGAAATTGTGTAAGCTACTGACACAAATTGCTTTAAAAGCCGCTACCATGCATCATTAACTTAAAGAGGATTTAAAAATTGCGTTCGGGAAATGTCTGACACAAAAGTTACTAAAGGTCAACAATATGCATGTTGTTTATGTTTTATCGTTTTAAAGAGATACTCGTAGATATGAAATTCCCAAACAAAGCAAAAAACCCCAAACTTTAAGTAGTTCAAACGAACAACGGCAACAATAGAACAAACAACCAGAAGTTTTTATAATGAGCTAGATTTTCATTTGCCAAACGACTGACGACTGACGACAGGCGACAGAGTTTGACGAAGTGTATGACGATGGCGGATACTCGAGCTGACAGTAGCTGGTTTGACATAGATTTTTTAACGCCAGCATTATTTTAATGAATTTCCTCGATGTAATGCCAATAATAATAGCAATAAAATTAAGAAAATATGCATGTTTTCGCTCCGATCTTGTTCTTTTTGGTTGGTTTTCGCTTTAGCGAGTTTGAAGAACTATACCTACAACAAAACAACTGCAAAACAACAAAAAATAGTTACACGTTGTTGTATTGCATTCGAAATAAATACCGCGGCAGTGTTTAAAATAAAACAATTGAATTTATAATGAACACCAGGCAGGCTGGCTGGCCAGCCATCTTAGATCACTGCCGTCGCCGTCTGCTTGCTACGAGCTGGCAACGCTGGCAACAGGCGTCTAATGCACGCTTCGAGCATGTTCCCGTCGCGTATCGAACCGAGGTATGTACGACGCGTCGTAGGAACGAGTAGATGATGCGGCGACAAAATGCATTTTAATGTTTTTGTTGTTGTCGCTGTTGTTATTGTTATTGTTGTTGTTGCTGTTACTGTTGCTGTTGGCTGGCACAAAAAATGCTGTGATGCCAATTAATCAAGAAATTCTTAAATAATTATTCGACTATTTTTAACGTGCTGAAGATTTGATGATGTTGAACTGTTGGAGTGAGTACAGGACAAATATTTCAGTACGATATTGTCGTATTGAAGCCACAACAATATTCTATGAAGCATCAGAAGTAGATGAGCCGTAACACCAGACAACAACAAAACAAAAAAAACGCAAAAAAGAGCCAAAATAAAAAAGTTGGTAACACCATGAAAAATACCAATGAATATAAAATTAGTACATTTCAAACAAAAGAGACAATAATACCCAAAGGTTTTTAAAGATAGGAAAAAAGGCCCCTTTTTTTCAGTCTCTCGAAAAAACGAATATGTAAAAAACCATATGTGGCAATTTGTAATGCTGTGGGTCTGTGTACACTACGAAACATAAAAGAAGAGTATCTTTATTCCTAGAATCTTAGACTTCAAAGATCCTTTAACTCCATCCTTTAACGTTAATAATAGGAATTAACTGCATTTTTCTACATACACTCAGAAATATTCAGATACAAGCCTGTCAAATCTTAAATATAAACGTTATCTTCAGAAAGTACTCTTCCGATTAGACGCTTCCAAAGACGAGGCCAAAAGGGATTAAATCCGTTTTTCAGACATAAAATCTCTCCAATATTCATGGATATTCCGGGAAATTAAGGGACCCTTGCAGACCCTCTGAGGTCTTAAATATGTATCAGGGTTATCTTCTGAGGGTGTACCTTTAAAAGGCGTTCTTCAAAAGCCATATCATCCTCAATTGAACAGACACATTTAGAAGCCCCAATCTTTTAGTTGTTGTGAACCGTAAAACCTTGCAAGTAAGTATTCTTTAAAAATATAAAAAAGCCCTTAATCACTTTTTCCTAAAACAACTACCAACATCCTGAGAATAATTAGTTTGAATCATTAACAATACCATCCGGTAGCATAAAGAATTATGTCTGCTTTTTAGTGTCATTACAGCTGATACCGTGGCACTTGTGAGGCTAATTGAATACTGAGATCGACGGACTAATCAACCAAACGACCGACTCACGGTACGCTTACTTACGAAATTTCGGCTACACAAAGAAAAAATTCTCAGATTATTTAGAACTAAATACCAAAAAAAAAAAATATACCTACTGTCCTCAAAACATGTAAAAAAATTCTCATGAGTTCTATTCATAAGATTTTTCTTAAAAATTTATACAGAGAAATATTGTGTATTGTCTTGTATTTGATTAGTTTGTGGTTTGTGTTACGACCAAAACTGTCTGATTGTTTTTTGTTTTTTGGTACTTTTTCATTTTGTTAATTGATTGTATCAATCGGTCTTGGTATAAGAATTTCTTAGAATAAGTTGTTTTTGGGAATTTCTTAATGTTGGCAGCAGTGCGTGTCAATCAACCATAGACAATCATGTCTAAGCAGCAATAATTTTAGGTTTTTCGTTGAAGTTGGCTCAAGGCATGCAAAATGTATTCGATTTTATTAAATTTTTCAGAAAGAATTTGAAAGAATTCATCAAATGTACTTTAGATAAAATGATTAAAACCACAAAAAGTTTCCTCTTTTCTTCCTTCAAACCCTTTTTAGACACTTTACGAGTAGTTAAAAAATACATAAATTGTATCATAAACAAGTATCAGAATTTACAATTTTGCATAAACATTTTTTCTATGAAGATTTTAAAAGCTTTAAAATCTTATAATGTATTGCTTTAAGTTCAGATTCTTTCACAGTAAATTATTAATCGTTCAGCGTTAGTCAAAGAGGTCAATCATTTAATATGGAAGAATATGATATCTTGAATTCTAAAGTATAACTTAAAATTGATAGAGAAAGAAACCTAAAGACTAAGAAATGAAATTCTTATTATTTGTCATAAAATTTTTTAAAGAATCTCTACATATTTTCATATAAAACGTAAGTGAAATATCAATTCTATAACTCTGCAGAGAATAAAAAATTTTTGGTTCGAGAAAAGCTGGCAAGTTCAGTTAACAGAGTAAATTTTTATAGACTTTGGTCGTGTTAGTTTGGTTGTGTGTTAGTTTGTGTTTTTTTTCATTTATCCTGAAATGCTCCTTAACCCTTACGTCCCTTAAGGGTTAATCTTTGACCCATTTAAGGTAACACACATTTAACATGTGACCTTGTTACACTACCACGATGATAAAAATGTACTTTTTTCGAAATTATTTCTAGTTTTTCATGTCTTTGTTGTTGATTTTTTCAATTTAGGTAGCTTCTTTGTTTTTGCAATGTCAACATATTTTTATTTTATCCACGGGATTTTCAGCATTTGTGTGTGTGTGTGTATCTCTGATGCCTTAAAATAGTTAACTTTGGTCTGTTGTGTTTTCCACCGAAAAAGCAACCCTTGGTTTAGACAACACTCGCGAAAACGGCAACAAAAACAACAAGAGCAGCCAGGTCTACCTGTCAACCTCAAATAATCCTGTATCTCACCACGGCGACTGCATGTTTAAGCTACACACAACAACAATAACAACAACAACAACAACAACAATATCAGCCAAATAACAACAATAGCAATAATGTTTGACCTTTAAAAACCATATTTTTTTTATTTCGTGTGCGGATGTCCATATCCGTGTACGTGTGCGTATAAGTGCGGAAAGGAGGAGTACGAGGGGGCGGGGCAGGGGTTGTTTGGCCCATCAGTCTAGTGAGTCTCTCCGTAAAAAAGTAAACAAAACGCTTTAAAAAATTAACTACGACAAAGCAACTGTTGCAAATTCCGCGGTTGGCGGATGGTTACTTTTACCGTTGTTGTTGCTTTTGTACCACCCTCACTCTAGTCTTTGTTGTTGTTATTGTGTTGCCATCACTGTCCACTTCATAACAATTCACTGGGTCGCCCCGGCCAGCTTTCATGTGTTTTTTGCACGCGGTTTTTGAGTGCTGAAGAAGACATCGTTACCCTCATTCCCCTCATCATAATCCTCTTTGTGGTCGCCCGCTCTCCATCATCATCATCACCATGTATTTTGGTGGTCTTTTGAGCTTAATTGCCGCACTCTCAGCCGCGAGATTGGAGAACCTCTTCCAGCCAGCCCACTTTCTAACTCAGTGTCGTATGCTGTGTGGTAAAGGGTTAATTTTGGAATTGTGTCAATTGTACTCGTATGCAACGCAACGCAGCGCCAATGCCCTCGAAAAGTAGCACGCATTTCACATTTCATCAACACGATGGGGTCAATGTCATTCACTTAGGACAAAGGAAAAAGAAGAAGACAATGAAAGCAAAATACCGCTAGAAAATGGGAAATGCTAGTGCAAGCATTAATTCCTCGAAAAGTCGTGTCGTTCTTTAATAATTAAAGGGTTCGCTCTTTAAAAGGTCGCTTTTACCATGATTTTACCATTAATCTAAGCATTAATTCCTTGAAGAATCGTATTTTCCTCATATTCTGAAAGGGTTGATTCCTCGAGTAGTCGTATTTTGCTTGAAAATTTTAAGGGCTTTATTTTTTTCAAAAGTCGTATTTTCCTTCGAGCAAAAAAAGGGTTAAGTTTACAAAGAGTAAAACTTTCTTCACAGATTTTAAGTTTCAATTCCCCGAAAAGGCGTATGTTCCTCGAAGAATTGTATCGCAAACTGCTAAAGAGTCGTATTTATCTCGGGGACTCCTAGGACGAGGTCCTTCAAAGTCTCCTCAAAAGCTTCTTTGAAGTGTCATATTTTTTTCCGTTGATTTAAGAGTTTGATTCTCTAAAGAGTCATTTCTTTCTCGATCAGACGTATTTTCCTCGAAGCCTGTTAGGGTTAATTCCTCAAAGGCTCGTATCAAAGAATATACAATATATAGAAGGCGCATCACTCAAAATTTTCAATTTTTCGCAACAGATGCGGTCGGTCGGTAGGCGGAGGGGTATTAGCAACATGTATTCTTTGAGTATAGGCACACGCTCGACGAATATCATGGCCCGAGCTCTTGCCACTGTTGCCAGCAAGTGAATTGCTTCCCCTCTCTCTTCTTTTCACTCTACAAACGCATTGCTTATTAACAATTTATATGGTGCTTCTATTGCAACATACACACAAAACACATGATAAGCAAAAAGAAGGCGATTTGAACGACTTATTTCTTCGTTCATGGCCCGAGTAGAATGCATTTCAAGTGAATTTCTTGCCCTTTCGTTTCGTCGCTTTTGACAACGAACAGTTGTTTGCTGCTTGTGTTGGGTAAATTTATACGTCTGCGTATGCTTTTGTCGTGTGTTGGTCATAGGCAAGGTTGTCGGCGGCTGCGGCCGCAACTAGAAATTTTTGGAACTTTCAATTTTGCAAATTGAAAAGATATTTGAAGATTTTTGTATGTTACGCGATTTGAGAAATTAGGATTAAAAAAAATTGTAAAATTTTATAAGGATTAACGAGATCATATTTTACGAAAATATTTGTTACAAGCAGTAAATACTCGTATTTATTAATTTTTGGAATTTAATTTTACAAAGTAATTTTTTAATTCTTTTTAATAAATACTACAAATATTTTAATATTTTAAAAATATTTTAATATAAAATTATATTAAAATTTTAATATTTTTAAAATATTTGTAGTATGTATGTATTTATTAAAAAGAATTAAAAAATTATTTTGAAAAATTAAATTCCAAAAATTAATAAATACGAGTATTTATTGCTCATAATCTTTTAAATATTTTCCTAAAATATTATCTCGTTAATCCTTATTAAAAGCTTAAATATTAAAAATTTGTAAGCTTACTTTCTTAAATTTGAACTATTTCTGTATGTATAGGCATGAATTAGTTTATTGTTATCCCAAATGTCCACTAATTTAAAAAAAAAAATGAATAACTAGGATTAAATTCGGTTACGTTTAACAAAAAATTATATTCATTCATTGTACCGGATAAAATGCACTGAACATACCGACATTTTGTCCTAATATTTCAATAAGAAACAACCCAGTTGCGCTACGTTCTTCTTATTGCTAAAAAGGCATTCTTCTCTGTCGTTTTCATTTATTTTCGACGTCGTCAACTCAGCGTCGTCAACTCTGAGAACTCAAGAATAGCCACGCAAAGCTTATTCTACATGCGATGACACACAGACGCTAAATGATACAAACGCATGCATTCCAAATTATTGTACACATCGTTACCCAAAAAAAGAACACCTGGCATGGAGACGAGAATAACAAGAAAAATGTAAAAAATTGAAAATGCCTTAAATTGAAAAAATAAATATTACAAAGACATTTTTAAAAACATTCCCGCATCCAGGTTCGAACTCAGGCCTTTCTACTCGTCAGTAACCTACTCTATCCACTAGGCTACCAAGCCTTATAAACGATTGCTGGTTGTTCAGTTAGAAGTTCACTGCGGCCATCGTTTGCCGAAAAACGAGAAAATACGATAGCAATGGAAAGTTAACATGACCACAAGAAATTGAGTAAAAATTGAGCGAAAAAGACAATGTGTAGAAACAATGTTTATAAACTTGGGTCGTACCGGTACGACCCACAGAACAAAATTTTTCGTTCGAAAATTTGTATGAGATGCGCCTTCTATACAATACATATTCTTTGCTCGTATGCTTCTCGAGGAACCAATGACAACAACAACGAGAAAAACAAAGGCTTCAATTCTGAGGAAGTTCATTTCAGTTGCCGGAAAAAATAATGGGCCGAAAAGCTTTCGTGTCTGTATGTTGTGTCTCTTTGGTCGATGGGTGGTCTCTTTCCGGCCGGTCGGTCTCTCTCTGGTCGGTCGGTATCTCTTCCGTCTGTCTGTTTGTCTCTATGTCTGTTTGTGTGTATGTCTATTTCCGGCTTCTGTCTATCACAAAATCGACTAGTCCGTCTTTTGGTTCTGTCTAAAGGTTTTCGACGCATTCAAAGCAACTTTGCATGCAATGTATTTATGAATGAATGTATCGATGCATGTGTATATACATATATACATATATCTCTAGGTATTTACATGAGTATATGTGTGGGTATGTATATTCGTCAGTAATACAGTGTCTCTGTATTGAAACACAAGGCGTCAATGCAATGCAGAGAAACACAAACGTTCTACTGCCATCCACAGCGAAAACCGCAGTGAAGTCCTGAAGTTGAATCAAACGTGACAAAAACAATAACAGCAACAACGACACTTACCCCGGCCCCATCACCATCACCATCACCCATAACCATTACCCATCGCCACCACCATCGCCACAACTATGTACCTTCACCGCCAACAACGATAGAGCTAACTACGAGAAAACAATAGATTTTTCATGCTCTTTACCACCATCATTACCTCCACCATTACCACCACCATCATTACCATAGTCACCATCTTCACCACAGTAAGAATAACTATCATAAAAACCATAGATTTTTCATGCCCGGCATTTGAATTTCTTTGATTTTTGTTGTTGCTTCTTTTTATTTGGCTTTAACACCGCCACTTCATTATCTTCTTCTTCTTCTTGTTGTTGGTCTAGCTTTTTGTGTTGCCGCTTCTTCTTCCACTTGTTCCAACTCTGTTCTAACTCTGCCTTTTTTAGTCTGATGTGAGTCAAAGAGTAAAAATCAACGAAATATATGTATGTATTTTACAGAGAGAAACAAAGTGAGAGAGAAACAGAGTGAGAGAGAGAGTCGAGAAGGTGTGAGCGTAAATGATGGGAGGCAGAATGGAAAAGAGAAAGATACAAAGTGGAAGCTTATACAGGAAGCAGGTCCGCAAAGGCAGATTCTGAGACAAAAACATGATGAAAAATCATCACGAAAATTATACAAAACCACATTAGAATAGCTCTTAAAATGTCTGCAACAACTGCAACAATAACAATAATGGCAGCAACAAGAACAACAACAAAACGAACAAATGATGGTGATGACAATGCCAGTCTTATTTGCCAACAATTCTTTTGATTTGTACTCTTCGATGTGACAACAACAGACTCGACTCGCCTCGATTCGACTCTATTCCACTCTGCTGTAACTCAATATTTAAGAACAGACGGACAGTGATCTGAGATACAGGCAGACAGACAGACAGACAGACCGAGAGGCAGACACTATAGCTTAGCTATGGTTTGTCGTAGTTTGTCGTAGTTTAGACGATGGCAAATTTATCGAGTAATGAAAAGGAATGCAAAAACTAAAGAGCAAAATTATCATTTTTATATATTTTCGAATATATGTATGTATCCACGCTCATATGATTTATACCAACATTAGTGACAATGAGAAATGACATAACGGAAGTGTATAAATTTGATGGCTAGTTGTAGTGAAATAGATAAAGACGGAGAGAGGCAGGAGAAAAAAGAAGGAGCGGGGTTTTCTCGCGAAAATCGATAACGTTTGAGAAGCAAGAAAGAAAGAAAGATAATCGCAGAGATTGACTTTAAAAAGTATGGTGAAACTTGACTAAAGAACTAACTAAGATTAAGTAATTTTACTGAAAAGTTACTATAGAACAATCGTAGTAAAGTTAGTTGTGTCCATAAAAATGTTATAGGCACAAATTATGAGAGGAGTTATTTTGAGAGCTAGTTTGATTTTATATAACAAACTACCTTTACCTAATAACCTAAACTACCTAATAATCTTTACGAATCCATTATAGCTTTTCTAGGGAATATGACATTTTTGAGAGAAACTTAATCAAAACACCTTCCAGCCATGTCAGTTATATTTAAGCAAAAAATGGGATAAATCTATCATAGGATTATTGAGTTACTAGAGAACGGAACGTTAAAAACCAATATAGCTAGTAGTTAGCAATTAAAAAAACGATTCTAAATGAGCCAAGAATAACAAAAAACTAATTAATTTATGGATACTGCTTAAACTACTTAATTTATGGCTTCAGTTAGTATAGCTTTTGTACGGAATAAGAAATATCTGAAGGAAACTTAAGAAAAACACATTCTGATCATCTCGATATCACGATATATCGATCAATCGACATAACGGGTCGATCTCAGAAAAAATTATTCTCAATTAACCAATGACTACATTCTTATGAATACCTACTTATCGAAGTACACGGAGAATAACTGAAAAAGTTTCCAAAAATCTTTTTTATGCTGATACTGGTATACAAAGTTTAATGATTTCGACAAACTCCAGAGCGCTCCCACGCTTACTTAAATCATTTTTATTCAATTTCCTTTCTTCTGCCAATTTATTGTGTCCCACAAAAATAAAACGAAAAAAGGAGAAAGAAACGAGTAAAATGAAAAAAGCATTTGACAGCGAAGCGTAAAAGCTTTTTGAAATTCGATCGAAAGTATTAAACGTTTGCATATCAATTGTATTCATCATACAAGAGACAGGAAATCAAAAATCTAAAAGAAACCAAAGAACCAGCAACCAACGAATCAAAGAAGCAGAGCCGTAAAGCAACAAAATTTCGAGCATTTCAAATTATCAACTCTTTGAATGAGGCATGAGTATTGAAATTAATAAGAGCAAAAAAGGAAGCAGCAGAACCTCTTGAGCCGGAGTTCAATAAAGTGATTTGGGGTAAAAACTATGCCATAGTCGTCGTACGTACGTACGAGTGTGTAGTATTTGCTCGTCATATTAATTCATCGTTCCTCGTATGCTGGCCTGGCTCGCCTGGTAATGCAATAAATTTTATATTGCGGCTCTTCCTGTTTGCAGATAATGCGCCAAATAAAAAGGAAAACAATGAGAAATCGCACAAAAAAAACATGAAATAAAAACTGCGAAAAATGCCATGAAAAAAAAATATGTGGCACAAAGAGCAGACGACGACAACAGCGACAATATTGTTCATTCGTATTTTGATGATAGTCAGTCGTCGATCTCCGGTTTGACTGCTGCATAACAGAATGAATGATCATGAGCATCAACAGCAAACATCAATAATAACAGCAACAACAACAACCTCATCATCATGATCAACAACTATCAGGCATTAAATACATTATTGCTTTGCCTTTACTACGAGCATACGGATCTTCATCATCATTATTAGCATCATCATAATCATCATCGTCGTGGTCCGTATCAGCATCAGCATTATCTTTATCGAATTTAATTGAAAAGAACTTATTGAAATTTGCATATAATGAGAGTGAGGGCGTTAAGAAGAAGACGATATTTAAATTGAAGGCTGCTAGGAAGTACCACAACAACAACAAACAACAATCGCTTCAGCATGAGGATAAAGAAGGCAGACAGACGAACTTACAAAAGATGCATATTTTATGAATGAAAAAAATCTGTTTTCTTTACTTTACTCGAGTGATAAACTTTCAAAGGCGTTGATATTGGATTGCTTTTTTGCTTTTTCCATTCCTTTTCTTTCCTTTACTTTACTCATATGATTTATAAAATATTATGGATATGAATAAATTCAATTTTTTATTAAATGCTAAGGATATACGTACATAAGTTAATAATCACCTTTATAATCACACTCAACTGTTAAATAGATCTTAAATCCATTAAGAGTTAATAGAAGAATATTTCTCATAGAAATCTCCTTACGATTTCCTCTGTAACAAGAAAAGCCAAGCCTTTCTTTGTTAACTGTTCTAAAGGCTGAGTTCATACAGTTTGTAGGGATATCAATACTTTTGATTTCAAAACAAAATGTTTAAGAACTCTCCCAGAACTGATAAACTGCAAGAATATCATTGACTGTAGCAAAGGAAGCTGAGTTCTTAGCGGTTGTATGGGTTTTAAAGGTACAAATTCTTTCGTTTTCAAAAGTAATTTAAATTAAAATCGATTAATAATGCCGCAGATAATAAAAGAAATTTCTTTCTTTATTTCCGGGAAACCTGAGTTCCTAGAGGTTGTATGATTTATAGAGATACCTACTAATTTTTCGATTTCGAAGGAGATTTTAAAAAAAATTCATTAAATACTTGGCAAAAAGTGTTAAACTGCCAGAATTTCTTAGAGTATTGCAGATTTTTTCCAATTCTTTTGATTTTAACATCAATTTAATTTAGCTATTGTAATTATTAAATTATTATATTTAAATTATTGTCGAGGGAGCTGGAAGCTAGAGGTTATACAGATACCAAGTTGTGTTTACTCTAGAGACTGTAATTATAAAAATCATTCTAAGAGACAAAAGTTTTAATTATTATAATTTTATGTTGTTATATTGAAAATATATCGTATTTTTCAAATGTATGGGGATTATCTCAGTATCATCATGATCGTATACCACCACTTCTTCCCATTTGTAATCTTCTTCTTCTTTTTTAATTTGTTGTGACTGAGTATTTGTTGTATCTTGTCTCATTTTCAATTAATACGCCTGCTGATTTCAAAAGCTTCCAAACGCAATCAACAACTAACAATACTTGATTGCTGCGAGTGCATAAAAAGGATTTCAATGAGACATAAATTATCTGCAGCCTTTCCTTATAAGCATACGTTGCGCAGATACTTCATTCATTCATTCGTGATGATTTCTTTTGCGGCTACAGAGCAACAAACAGTAAAACATCAGCTTCTCCGTCGCCGTCGTCGTCTGCTGCTTCTTCTTCTTTTGGTGACTTTTTGTGGTACCAAAAGACCCACAACAGCCTTGAATTTAAACAGGTTTAAAATTGCAACAACAAACGCACGCACGCACCTTCTTTCGATGAAGTTACTGTTGCTCGTGCGGGCTGCTGCTGTTGTTGTTGTTGTTGCTTGCAACAGACACGCGTGGGAGGCTGAAAAGTTTTTTGACATTTTTCTTCTGTTGTTGTTGGGGTTGTTGTTGCATTTGCACATTTGTGAATGAAAAAGTTAAGTTCGCGTTTTTTTAAATGGCACGAGACCAAAAAACATAACCAACATCACCACCGGCAACCGACAACCGGCAAAAACGACAACAACAACAACAAGAACAACAACAACAACGACAACCACCGCCACCACCATCAGCACCTACAGTCGGAGAGAAAAAAGTAAGGCGTGAAGAAATTTTCAGCGAGACAGACAAAATGAGCATCATTAGCGTTGACTGTGGCTGAGGCTTCAATGGATTTAAAAACGAGGAAAGTTGTTCGCCGAAGGAGGCGTAGGAGAAGGAGGAGGAGAAGGAGGTAAGAGGAAGAGGAAGTGAATGGAGGAAAATAAAAGAGCATAATTTTGCAAAAGGGGTCTGTCTACCCATGCCTGGACGAACGAATGTCGCGTATGCCTGTCTTCTACACTCTTTTTGTAGACACTACTCTATGGACACTTCTGTCTAAAGAGAGAAAGCAAAAGTTAGTTTGTTGCTCTTTGTTGGTCAAGTGAGGTGAAATTGTAAGGAAACGAAATGAGTCAAGGCGGTGTCAAGTATTATCACCCTCAAGTATTTGATGAAAAGATTTAAAGATTTTAATTCAACTGTTAATTAAATGAGGTTGGGCACACTTATAAGACACTTTTATAGACACTGTCTGTTTATCTCAGTGTGGTGAATTGGTAAGGTTTAATAAAAAGCAACCACTAGTTACAAAAATGCTAGGGGGGCCTTTTATGGGGACTTTAATACTACGGTATATCAATTAAAGGAAAAGCCGGGCATCCCTTTATCTCTTATGTTCCTTTGCAATGCCACTTTTGTGGTGTGGTGAGTATGTAGATTGTTATGAATGGATACTACCGACTGACCATACGACTATATAATAAAGATTTTAGGCTCTTTTGTCCTATACTTGTAGATCCTTTTCTTCTATACAGCACAGAGGGTTATTATCCACAGACTACAGGCTGAAATTATATATGAATTTATCAGGTAGATTAGCTGAACATTTTAGATTCTGAAAGGCGTCATCTCTAAAAAACTATGGTGAGCTTTTATTCTTTTTGTATAAAAATAATTAATTTTCGAGGTTTAAACAATTCAAAATTGCGCTGATAAGTTTCTGCCCATGTATTTCTTTAAATAACGATCGTAGTACTCACTTGTTGTATAATCATTAAATAGAGACTGATAGACCCTAGAGAAAAAGTAGTAAAAGATTTACCTGCAAAGAAATAGAAAAATTAAATAATTTTTTGTTACCTAAATTCGCAACTTCTGATTGCGAACTTCTATAATTATAACAACAATTATAAAACACAATTGAATTTGTAATAAAGTACTTTTTAAAAAACAATTAAAAAAACAATTGAATTACAATACTTTTATAAAAACAATTAAAAATGGGTAATAAAAATTCGGCTGAGGATTTTTCAACAACGAAATAAAAAGTTTAATCATTGAAAAAAAACACTTTTTATATTTTAAATTTTTTTTAATGATTTATTTTGTTACTTAATATTTTTGGGGAAACAAATTTTTTAATTAGAAAAGATTATTGCTTTTTTATTATGAGGTATCTAAAATTTACACTGTTCGAAAAAATTTTTAACTACGATAGAAAAAAACTACACCTTCTTGCAAGTTTTTCCTGCGTTGAATCTGATAGCGATGTAATAATTTTTCCAATATGTCCAGATTTTATAGTAATCACTTTGATAGAAGCCACTTAGTCAGTAATCGTTTTGACAGTAGCTAATTTGACAGTAACTGTGACACTTTGACAGTAACCACTTTGACAGTAACCACTTTAACAGTACCCACTTTGACAGTAACCTTTTTGACAGTAACAACTTTGACATTAATCACTTTGAGAGTAACCACATTGACAGTAACCAGTTTGAGAGTAACCACTTTGACAGTAACCACTTTGACAGTAACCACTTTGACAGTAACTACTTTCCCTTCAAGGTGAGTAGACCTTTTTGACTGTAGCCGCTTTAATTGTAGTAACGTTGATTTATCACTTTATCACGGACGTCAATATGCCTCAATCCGAAATATTTTCTTTTTGCCTTCAAGAAAACCGAAGAAAATATGCCCTTTCTTTTACTTAACTTAATTAAAGCCAAAGACTTAATTTAAGCCAACGTTGTAAAAGTTCATAGCACTCAACAGGATTTTCATATTTTTTTTGATGAAATGATGGCATATTTTTTCCAAATATTTTAACACTATCATGATTTTACTATAACCACGAAAAAAAAGGATGAGTTTTATTATTAATTATTTAAAAGAGAAAACAAAAATTATATCTCAATATTTTTATGCGATATTTCATAAAATATCGTTTTTAACGCGACAAATAACGATTAACAACTGATGCAGATAATGATACGATTTCAAGATGGATGCCTTCATACGACGACGACATTAGCTGTTGCTTTTACGGCTACTGATACTGATACTGATACTGATACAGATCGTCAAATTAAAACAATACAAATTCAAATTATTATTATTATTATCATTATTATTCCATGTATTATTATCAATTTAATTTGTATGCCATAAAAATAGAACAACAGCAACAAATAAAGTACAAAATTAAGAACAGAAGAAAGGCTAAAAGTCTCAGCAATGAACAAAATTTATTATAAAAATCTGAGTATGTACTATTTCTGAGATACTTAGATACTATTCTACTCGTATAGATAAAAGATTTTTAAAGTATCAACGTGTCACGAATTTGTTGTATTATATTTCATCACTTGATTTTGTCGCACTCTGTTTGTCGCTGTTTTGTGACTTTCAAATAATCCTCATGCCATGCAACAATAACAATTAGAACAAGAACAACACGATTTATAGCCCTTGATATAGTACGAGTATAATAATGATAATTTACGTTTAATTTATTCCATTTCTACCAGTATCTACGGATTCTAAAGATACTCGTCAGAATATCAGAGCAATAGATACGTTTCTCCGTCTTGTCGGTATAAAAGCAAACAATTTTCATTTTATTATATTCTTATTAAATTCTTGTTGTGCGATATACAACAACAAAAAGTTATCGAATCTTAAAGCGCCATTTTATATTAGTATCTATTAAATGACACACACAGAAAATCATCCAACCATCTTTCAGCAATCAACAGACCCCCGAATCCTTCTCCTACTACTCTTCCCCCTTCCCGCCTTTTTTCATCATAAGAAAAAGAAAATCAAAACTGTCTTCAAAATTATTACGATTTGTTGCTCTATTATTATTTGTTTATTAGAGAATTTTATATCTATACGTACGAGCAAATACGTCAGTAGATACGTACTTCGAACAGTAGTTAGATAAGATAAAATATTAGTAACTTCATTGAAATGATAATATAATTTGAATACGTTCGCATTGGATATATTCCGCGTACGTAAATGATAAGGTTCTTCAAAGTAATGCTTTTCCCTTGATTTATTGTCACAAGAATCTATACAAGTACCACATTTTAAAAAATTTATGAGAAATTATGCAATCAAAACTAACAATAAGATGATCATAATACAATATCATGCTCATGGTGTTGAATATTTCGCTGTTGATATGATTTTCTTTGCGAGAAAAAGAAAAAATCTTAAGACTTATTCAAAATTTAATCAAAAGTTTAAAGAAATTTGAATTTATTCGACATCCACAGAGCAACTACGTATTGTTTTATGCAAAGTATGTTAAAAGACAACAAAAGACCAAACAATAAATAAATAAACACACAAAATTTAACTGTAGTGTCCATCAATACAGCAATAGTGCAAGAGTGATAGCAGTTTCTTGGCAGTTTTCGTTGTTTTCAACAAATTAGACAAAAAGGATCACGATATAACAATTTCAATATAACAGTTTTCGATATTTTCCTAAGTACAGTAAGAACTTGTATGTAAGTATTGTATAATAAGCGAATGATTTTAAACGAAGAAGTATAAAACTGTAAAAGCTTTATTCGTTAGACTAATGATTTTCTAAAAAGAGTTTATTGAACAGAGTTTCAAATAACAAAGAGCACTTAACAGCTTTGCTTTAACAGTGGGTGTATAAAACTCTTAACACTTTATTTGTCAAACTAATGATTTGCTAAAAGACATAAAAGGGATAGTTAAGGTGAGTTTCTTATTTTACCAGAATTCAACGACTTTAAAACTTTACGACTTTAAGGATCTCTTCGTAAGCATAATAACTTTCTAAGCAAGTTAACAGAGCGAATTTAACGAACTTTGTTTAACAGAGCTTAGTTAGTTAATCGTTCGTCTTTTTAAGTTAAGAAAATTAGTTGAACAGAGTTCAGAGCTCAGTCGTTAGCTTAGCAGAATTTGCTATTTATAACATCTTACCAGTTCTTAACAATTTGATATTAATCTGTCCAGGTACAGAAGTTTGATATTAATAGTTCAGGTTTTCTAAGAAAGCTACGAGGATTAGTTAAAGTTAGTTTCTTATTTTAACTTTCAAGGGCTTTCAAGGGCTTTAAAACTATGAAGGCTTTAAGAGTGTTAAGTTCAACAGAGTTTGTTACATTAACAGAGTTTAATAAGTTGGAAGCTGTTTATTCATTAGTTTACCGCTTTATGCATTAGTTTAATAACTTCCTTTGTCTGTAAGGAATTTATTCTAAAATTTTACAATATTAACCCTAATACGTTGTTGGGGTCATTTCATGACCCAAAATGACTTTACGCTCCATTCCTAAGCACAAATTATAATATAATTAAATTTCCCGACAGCTCAGTGCATGAATTTGGACTTTGCGCTATTTTATGCTATTTTGGACATTTTTGTTGTATTGGGTACCTGGCAATGCCACCACTATGCAAAGAAGTCGTTTGGGTCATCCTGTGACCCACATATGTTTTTCATGTGCCGTTAGTATATTTTTCAAATAGAGTGATCCGTTTGAGTGCTGGAAAGGATTTGTTGTTTTTCTTTATAAAATGACAAGTAATAGAGACAAGAAATTCCTCAATATGGTGAAGTGGGTACAAAGGAGCGCAAAGGTAAAAAATCTACGATTTATTATTCTGTAACAATTGCTATGGTAGTTTCTTTCGTTTATGGCTTAGTCACTGACGGTTGGATAAATAAATAACGTTTTTGAGGACGATAACGACTGTTGCTTTGACAAAGCAAGTATCGCTGAAGATCAGGGTTATATGATCGAACACCAAGCAAGTGAATCCAGTGAAGGATTCGAAAGTGATTGAAACGACATTTACAATAAAAATTGCACCCAAGTGGATAATCTTCCGTGTAAGGACAATTTCTTAGATTTTATTTCTTGGAATATGAATCCCTCAGAGCGTGCACTGCCTCAAACGTAAGCTGAAAACATAATTCAAGGTCATATAGGAATAACGTCATTTGCATTGAAGCGAATTCCAGCAATGGTCGACTCTTCTAAATTGTGCATTACAAACTCTGTAAAACAACTATGTTTTTCGTTTTATAATATTTCTATAAATATGCAGGGAAGAAGATTAAGTGGTGAGACCTACAAAGATTTAGATACAATTGATTTGTCTGCTCTCAATGCATTTATCTGTGGATAGAAATTAGACAACTGCACAAGACATCCTGAAAGCAGTAAAAGCTTATTCAGAACACCGTATTAGTTTCAAGTGTTGTGTGAAGTGCTTCCATTTGCTTTCGAATCAAACCGTGACTGTCGGAAGCATACGTGGTATTGTTTTCAGCACCGCTGCCGACAGTCACGGCTTGATTTGAAAGCAAATGGAGGCACTTCAGAAAACCCTTGAAACTGATACTGTGTCTTGAACAAGCATTCAAGACGTCCTATGCAGCTTTCCAAAAGAATAGGAACAAGTTGTACAGACATCTATTGATCTTACAGCAACTTAGTATGCAAGTAGTACAACATATGGCTAGACAAAACGCCTACCCCGTACATCAGTGTCCACTGCAATTGGTCATAAAGAACAGCACTTTGAAGAAAACGGAACATCGAACTTAGAGAAGAGAAAGGCTTCAGAACGAAACCGTTGTGGTTTGTTTCCTGCTGGGAAAAAAATAAAAACGTATATCTCATGCTTTACATGCAATACCCAAGTATGCTGTCAGCATGGTCAAACATCAACTTTAACCATTATCATTATAATTACTATCGTATTCAATGAGTATTCCATGCTTTAAAGACATTTTAATAAAAAAAATATTTTAAGACTTTTATTTAAAGTTATATCTTTAAATAAAACCCATGGGGTCATAAAATGACCCAAACGCAACGTATGTAACTTTTTCTTAACAACGTATGAGGGTTAAGCATTTACTCTTAAAATTCTTTAAAATATATACGTCACGCCCAAATATCTTAAGAAATTTTTTATAGATTGAATTTTGGTACAGTAAGAACTTAGCTGTAATAAGTTTAGTTTTTGTGGCCTCCTTTTTTTTCAAAATGATGAGAAAAGAGAGAGAAGAAATTCGAATAAATTCGAATAATGCGAACCTACGGTACCAATTTTTAACAAAGTGTACTTCTGGGGGGAGGCAATCAAGGCAAGAGTTCGGGAGGCTTTTTCTTGTCCGTGTATTTTGGAGCGTTTGTATTGGTGCTTCGATGGCTTTTTATGTATATAAAGTCTAGCGGGCGCGCAGAGACCAACAAGCCACCCATATTTCACTCAACTCATGGAAGTACTCGTAGTTGGGGTAAAAGGCGTTTCCAATAAAGCAATTTATATACCTTGATTTGCGGCATTCATTGCAACACACCGTACCTCCCTGCCTAACTACCCCTCCTTCCTTCCTACCTTCCTCCCTTCTTCGCAAACCCATACACACTTGCTTCTATTGATTGCAAGCTTTGCCAAATGATGCTGTACGAAAAACGAAAGAACGAACGAACGAACGAACGAGCGCAAGAACGAGCTCCTTCCTACCAATTGCTTTTACGGCTACGGCTGTCGCTACGCTTGTAGCTGTCGCTGTCGCTATCGCTGCCACTGCCGCTGTGGGTTCTGCCAGCAATGCGTCCAATCGAATTCAATTGACTCTTTTTTATTCCTTTCTTTCAGTCTTAAATACACGCCACCGCCACCGCCACTGCTGCCGCTAACGCCATCGTCACTGCCTTACTTCTCTAGCGTTTGACACCCAGAGCAAAAGTTTTTATGGGTACGTATATACTATATATTTTTCATTTTTTCGTTGCGGCAATTCAACTTGTGCTGCTACTGCTGACGATGACGGCACTGCTGCTGACTGCTGCGCTGTGGCTTTTGCCCAACACCCAATCAAGCTGCGACGCCTCAAAGCACACTTCAAATTCAATTTTTATTATATACAATTTTGCCACGACGCATACATATGTACAACAACAACAACAATCGATGACTACAAGAACATCAGCTATAAATTGCTTTGGCTCTAATATATATAAAAATATATATGATATGAAAAAATTCTTATTTATTGGAATTCTTTTCAGTTCATCATCGTCGTGTCCCTATCAAGGCTTTGCCGGGGCTGGAGGCAGCATGAGAAGGGGGCGTGTTGGATGTGTTAGCGCGAAGAGTCACCGTCTGTGGCTGGATCTCATGTACTCATGCTTGCGAGAGGGGGTGGCTGGGTGTCTAGGACCCTCGATGCTCTCGCGGTCCTTGCCGACCGACGTCTCTGCTCTACTTTGTAGCAACCAGCGCATGCCATGCCCTTTTTACCCTCCTGCATCAAATTTTTATAAAATTGTTCTACTACTTTTAGTGAATTTTTTTCGCACTTATCGCTTTCACTCTCTCTCTCTAGCTCGCCCACTCTCACGTACTGCTTTCCTTAACCGGCTAAAGTTAATATGCTCTCTTTGTCTCTCTCTGTCTCGTATCATTTACCGACATCGACAGTAGTGCTCAACTCAAATGAGTTGAACTCTGCAATTTTCTATACATGACTATTATTTCTTTTTAAATTGTTGCTGTTTTTTATGCGATTCTCAAGTTTTTTATTTTGCTTGTTTCTTTATGTACTCCTTCAATTTCTTATTCGCTTACATGATTTTTTTCTTACGCTGCTCCTTTACACTTCAGCACTTAATCCCGCCGCCTAAAAACAGGCAACAACAAACATCCGTGATGACGATGATGATGGCACGTTGATTGGAAATCCATCTATCGCGTAGCTGTGTTGAATTTACGAACTCCTCTCTCTCCCACTCTATCTCTCTCTTTCTCTTTCCCACTATTTTCCTTTCTAGAGTGCTCTCTGTAATCACTGAGAGCAATAGTAAATAAAATGGTAAGAAATAAAAAAAGGAAAAGAAAAAGCGAATACAGCAACAACAAAAAGGTAGGAAAAATTATTGTCATCAACTACAAGGCTTGCGCAAAGCCATAAAAAAGAAAGGTCTGGCAACATTTTCCGGTTTTCTTAGAGAGCATAATATTTCGATTTCATTTAAAATAAAGCTGGCTGTTTCTTTTTATTCGTGGGTTGGTTCTCGATAAAATTCATCTACCTGTTTTTCCTTCTGCTGAAGAAAATGAGATAAAGAAATAATGTTGCATATTTTAAGGGTAAAGCGAATCTTTAAATATCAAGAAAAACGCTGCTCGCTTCTAGGCGCTATCAGAAGTTAATGAAATTTTTGATTTGCATTTTTTCATACCACGTACGAGTTGCCAACGCTTTTTTTAAAGCTGGAAATATTTCATTTTGTCTTGATTTTTGTATTAGCAGAAACCTTAAGACCTCAGTGGATAGACTTAAATCCAATTCTTTTTCGTCGCTAGTTTTGCTTCTTTTCAATCTTCTTTGTAAAAAATTTTTTTTTTGGTGTCTTAAAATTTCAAAAACACTAAACCTATTAAAAGCCGCATATGCGCCAACAAAATATGTATTTCTTTATCTTTCTTTTGTCCTTAAAGTTACCGAAGAGAACAGCAGGGTGGAGGTTTAGATCTCAAAAGTCTCTTCGCGAATATAGTCTGTAAAAAATCCCTAAACAGAAAACAGCGGTTTTTTATCGCTTGCATTTAAATCATATCCTCATCATAACAAGGCTTAATGGCTTCATTGCAAAAAAAGTATTTAAATTTTTGATGCAGTAATTGAATTAATTCTATCACTTCTTTTAAATAAATGTAATTAAATTAATTTTTTAATCTGAAACTTTTAATTTTTATGCAAATTTTTTTCAACAATCAAAGAATCCTTAGGTACAGTCAAAGAAAACAAGCTTGCGCCTCTGATTTTTTTTGTAGGGGTCTACCGATACCGATTTTTTCAATGCTGTTCTACTTCACCCCTAACCGTATATTATTTTACGGAAAGAAATTTGCAATAAGGAATACTGAAAAGCAACAATAAAAAAATGGGCGTCCATCCCTACAAGAGAAATCTAATAAAAATTGAGAAGAAAATCTCTCAACAGAGAAAACGGAAAAATAAAATGCATCTTATTATAAAAAAACTTGCTGAACTTAACGCCTGCTCACCAGAGATTATGATTCTCTGATGATTTTTCTATGAAAATACAACAGAGAGAAAGCGAAATCCGCAGAGAGAGAAAGAGAGGGGCTCTCCCGTGCTTTAGTGGAGAGAGCTTGACAAAAAATAAGAGTAACCAAGTAACAACGTATGAAAGAGTAAAAATAAAAATAAAATCAAAATAAATATTTATATTGTTATAAATCAAAAGGAAAAGGCAAATGTTTTTTAGCAGAAATAATAAAAATAGTTAAAAATATTTGATTTTGCTAACCAAATAAAAACCAGCGCATTGACAACTCTTCACAATGTTGCTTATTCACTCGCACGCACTATCAACAAATTAACGAACACACGCGAGCAGTTTATGAGTCGAATGCTATATAGAAGAAAACGGGAGAGAGAAAAAAAGCGAGAATTGGAAAAAATCATGCATGGACAATTTTTTCTTCACCAGCAATAATGCCAAACGCTCTCTTTCTCTCTCTCTTTCTCACTCACTCTCTCTGTAGATAAAATCCCTATTTATATGAATATCTATAGTTACGTGTATATACAATGAAGGTAGCTGAAAGCGACTGTGTATGTGTGTGTACCCCATTCCATACTTAGGTAGCGCAGTCAATAGCATCCAATCAGGTTTGTTAAAAATCTATCTATTTGCTGTCGTTCGAGTTCGTTCGTTCGTTGATCGAAATCGAATTCGCATTTTTTTGTGTCGTTTTTATTGGGGAGCGAGCGAGAAAGTGTGAGCAGTATTACCCATTGAGTATAACACGAGAGAGTGAGTATGAAAGAGGTTTAAGGAATGAGTATAAATGGTGAAGGGTATGAGAGTGGCCTGATTGCATATATACACGCATACATGCACAAACACACACTACACACTCCACGCACACTCACACACCCAGAGGCAAAAACACGTAGTTAGCAGCAGTTATCGCTTCTGATGTTGTTTTTGTAGTGATTAGGTTTTTGGTATCGTGCCATAACCCCTCCATTGTTATCGTTGTTGTTGCTGACTCCATCAATGGCCATGCCGACGATGGTTCAGTGAGGTTATCCGCATTGTTGTTGTCTGCCTGTCGATTCAATGCATTTCAATGGAATTCAATAAAAGCTCACTCCTTCTTCGGGCTCTCTTGAAAATATAAGAGGACAAAAAATGAAAAAGGTTGATTGAGAGACGAACTTGTAAAAGCTTAATATATCTGAATATTGGCTCTCTCTCTCGCTTTTAATCCTGATCTTAATCACCATTTAGTTTTAATTTTTGTTGGAAAATGTAAAAAAAACAGTAAGTTTTAAATATGAAACAATTGTTATTTTTAGGTTGTTTTTTGTTTCAGTTCTATTAAATTTTCTATATTTCTATATTTTTTGCTCCTTCCTTGCGCCTCTGGTAATTTTGCCGACGGCAAAACTATTATAAAGTTTTGGACCAATGTTGTAGCTGCCTTCGCTCTCTCGGCTTTAATAAAACTAACGTCATGATTACAGAGTTTAATGTAACGATGTTGTTATTGTAATATGTTGAGTTAATAAAATCACAACCCACTTATTCACCTTTCATCGTGTGGTGGAATAACGAAAACTTGTTTAATTTCTTAAGATGAAAAATAGGAAAAACTTAAATACTGAAGAGAGAGGATTTCAAAGGCGTCTAATAAAGAGCAAGAGAGTGTCAAATGTGGTAGCCAAGAGAGTTGACGACTGGTCTTGAAATTACAGTGGAGCCTCGGTATACGGTCTGCTTTGGAATACGTCGAATTCAGAATACGTCCTGTTTTGACGACAAAATATACAAAATATACGACAAAATATATATAAATTTATGCGAACATTTATTACTTTTGTTCATATGCGCCATTTATTAAAAAGTAGCACTATGATATATTTGACTACGACTTCAATTGGAAGAGATTTGTTTTGCTTCTACAGGTCACATATGTGAATAACAAAAGACCAAAACAGTTTTTGACGACAAGGACGAAAGTGAGGTTGTGAGCTTGTTTTTTTAGTAATGAATTCCATCCGGGAAAATGAAAAAAACAGAAAACTAAAAATATGACTACATAGAATCACAATGGAATTTAAAAAAGCCATTGTTTTGTCTTGCCTGAATGGATGGACAAAATTTTTGCAGAAAAACACCACTCAAGCAAACTTAAACAAAGTCCAAACAAATCTCAATAGCATCGCTTGGTAAAGATCGGACAATGTTACACTTTAGAGACATTCTGAGGAGAAGACGAACACAGAGTTCTTTGGAAAGATTTTTTAATAAAATTTTAATGTTATTTAAATAATACATGTAACACAATATACTTTCAAAAATAAAATGCACTTTTTTTAAAAATGTGTTTAAGAGGAGTTTTTTCTAACATGAGAACGGATTAATCAACTTTACATTACTTCTTATGGGAAAGGTTGATTTGGAATATGTCCTTTTCGGTATAAGTCCAAACATCCGGAACGGAGTAATGTCGTATGCCGAGGTTCCACTGTATATCGACTTCCCGCAGTATGTATGATTACCACAATTTCAATATTTTTTTAATATATGTATCAGCAACTTTTTCCCCGATAACTCTCTTTCTGTTTTTTTTTTTGAGGCAGGTTTTTTCGTGTATTTTTGTACGTATTTCTTCTTTTTGAAATGCTTATCCCTGTTTTGTGTGTCCATTTGTCTTCGTGAGTCAGTGTATAAAGTGCAATAAACTTTCATATTCTGATAAAAATTGTTTTTAACAAAGTACGTTTCTCCCCACCACCAGCCTTCCTTTTCCATCTTTCCACCTCGGTCAACTCTTTTACTATGGTTCGGATGGTTTAGTGTTCTCTCCAGTCTTTTTATTCTTCTCTCTCCAATTCTCTCTATCTCTGTATATACATATGTATATCTCTCTTTCTGTCTCTAACTCTTTCTACGTTTCTCTTACTCTCTTTATAGCTTTTTCACGGTGGGCGGATTTATTTGACTTAATTTGTTTTAAACTGGCTTAAAATTTTTTGAAAGCCAGTTGAAATGGATTTGCGTCGTTGCGTTGAGAACGCTAAAGTGCATTCAATCAATTTGAACCGAACGACTTGATATCCTATCATCATGAAGTAGGCGCGCACTGTACCTTCCATCATCATGTGGTAAAATATATTTCTTTCATCGTGAGGTAAAGGGACCACTAGCTTCCTTCAATACTTTTATTTTCGTACGTTTCAGCGACGGCATGGCATGATTTAAGTCAGTTTATTTTCATACGATTATGATGTATTTAGAATTTAAATTACACTTATTACACTTAATTTTAAAATATCCCACAATGAGGCTGCGGGATACCGGGGATTTTTAAAAGACAAAATGTAAAAATCTTTGAAGGGCCGCCCAAGAAAGAGTGACGGGCCGCTGGTTGCTTATGCCTGCTCTAGCTCAATCGAGAACCTGAAAATTCGAATTTTATCCATCGTCCAATTTTTCTCTCTTTTTAAGGAAACCATTTCTCTTGTTTTTTTTTAATTTTTTTTTTTTTATTCTTAACTCATTCCATTGGAAAAAAAACTCGAATTCGTATTGGTTTTCGTAAATTCGTAGTAAATGGGTTGGGAAAAGCGAATAACTAACCACCCTACACGGGCAGCGTGAATGTGATTACAGCAACAACAACATCACTACTATCCACACGTTTATGTACCCATCTTCTACTCGTATCTACTGATCTCTTTCTATTATATTTTTTTTTACTCTTGCAAAGTCTTTATATAACAGCATTTTTTATTTTTTCCAATAAAGCGATTTCATACTCAATGCTCATCCTCTGGCTGTCGTCTCCTTCTTGGTCCCACACCATACACCCTCCTACAAGACATCTATTATCGGTGGAGCTCCTCTGTTCCATTGACGCTTACCATACACTCAGCCCACAAGATCCCTACATTAATAACATTGCCTTGATGCGAATCAGTGACAGACGGATAAAATGATGGATAAACAGACATACAGACAAGACATACATATATTATATAGATACATAAATACAGCTATAGGTAGCAACAACAAGGACAATATAGCTGCGATATATCGTCTTATTCCTTCACAACAGAAGAATTGAAATGATTTTTCTTATTATATTCTTCTACATACGTACGTAAAACAGATACTCTTGTAAATACGGACACGTACGCAGCTGTTTGTTCATATATCGGCAGTTATTCATAGGTATATCCTTGAACTGAAACGCATAAACTTCTAGGGACGTATTTTTTCCATTTTTTTTGCGTATTTTCCCCATTTCTTCTCTCATCTAAAGCAGCTATACATACTCAAGTATATACATACATACATAGTATACCTTAATATGTGCGGTGAAAAATAGGAGTTGGTGAAAAAAAGAAGAAATAGGATTCCAAAGACCAAAAAGTAAGGAAAATGAGAAAAAACAAGAAAGAAAAGAGGAAAAACAGCGCCAGGCACCAGCCAGTCACTTCACTTCGACACACTCTACCTAGAAGAGATACTGAGTGGTCACGGAGTCATTGGAGTGACGGTAGAAAGAGAGAGACGAAGGATGCCAGGCAGGCCGATTGGTAGTAGGGTAGTACGGAGGATTCAGGTGGTAGCGGAAAATGGGAATCAGGAAAAGGGGTTGTCATAAAACTTGAATAAATGAATTGAAAGAGGTTCTCGGTAGATGATTGGATCGAAGACTGAAAAAAGCACGCGTAGACTTGGATTTTAATGATGATTTTGTTGTTGCATTGTGTCGGTGGCTTTAGGCTCTTTGGCCTCCCTCTTGTTTATGTGCGCCTTTGACGTTCAGCCTGTCAATCCTTAAGTCTTTATACTTGTCTCTCAATCTATTCGGGTGCCAATTTATTCTTCTAACTTCATGAGAAAGAATCGTCGTTTCTTACAGCGCGTCTTATAAATGGACAAGACTTTGTCCTTGTCTTCGTCGTTATCTTTATCTGTCAGTCTATCAGTCTTTTTATTTGTCAGTCTGGTGGTCGTCAGTATATTGGTCTAATAGTTCTCCTTTGGTTAGATTCTTCGTATCTTAGACTATTTTTCTGTAAGCCTATTGAGGTACATGTTTCTTGTCTAACAACGTTTATCATCTATCATCTTTATATTGTCGTCTATTAATCGGGGTACTTGTCTTTATTTGCTCTTGAAATTTCATTTTTTAAAATATCTTTTTCCTTTTGTTGTCTGCCTCTCTATCCTTCTGTGTCTGTGTTCTATTTTAAAAGATTGATTCTATCTATATCTTATACGTTTTTTAATTATCAACATTTCATCAACATTTTCTTCAACATTTCATTTCATATGTTTTCTATTTTTTTCTGCAGTGTAGGATATTCCAATATTCGGCATTGCCGTTACCTTTCTGACTACGCCGAATGGAGGTACCGCATAGAAGTGCAGACGACAACAACAACGGCGACGAAGACAGCCTTCGTCATTCTCTCGACATCATCGCAACTGTCATTATTCTCTCTTTGCGCCTTTCGACACAATCCTCATTATCATCTTCGTCATCATCTTTATGGTCGTAGTAGTTGTCCTTAAAAATGGTCCTCCTCTCTATCCACGTACGTATGTATGTTCATCATCATCGTAGAGGACGATCCTGGTTCTCATCCTCACCGTCGTAATCATCATCGTCGGCATCTTCCTCACCACCATTCTCTTCGTCGTCATCGTCCTCACACGTTGTTTTTCTCAATAGCGAAGGTTGAGGTTGCTACCAGTCGTGGGTAAGCCTGGGTAACTCCGACTGGGTGGAGCCCCGAGGTGCTGTATTGTTCTTGTTCTGAATGTTGTTGTTGCTGTTGCTGTTTTTGTAGGTGAATGTGTTGTGGTGGCGACTGAGAACTGAGGTGAGCTACTAATACTGAGGTATTAAGGTTGAGCTTAAAACTAAAGTGAATAGTTTTTACGCGCATTTCGCATTTTCTTTACGGGTCATATTCCATTTTTCCATATTCCATATTCCATATTCCAGTATGATATTTTTTAGAACTCAATAGTTTTTAATAATATTCATATTTATTCCTTAGAACTATAGATATTGTAGTTTTATTATTCTTTAATTTTTTTAGTACTTGAAGTTACAGTTTTTTGTGATTGTCAAAATATTATGTAATATTTTTTAGAGTTTTATTAATACATAAATGCTAGTTTTTATAAAATTTAGTACTAAAAATAATTAAATTATTTTAAAAAAATTGTTTAAATTCTTTTCCTTTGAATTTTTAAATTATATTTTAAAATTCGAACAAAAAATAACTTTAATTTTTTTAAATACTTTAACTTGATTTTTCAATATTCAATTTTTAGTACTCGTTTAAAAAGTTTGTTTGTATCTTTAAAATTACTCTGAAAATAGATATATGTATATGTATCGTATTTGAATTTATTTTCCTTAAAAGTTTTTATTTTAATTTTTTTATATTTTATTTTTAAGAGAAGAAAAATGTAGTTGGAGGGGACGAGGATGAATCGGTTGTGGGCCTATCCGGTAGAAGGTTAGTGTTTGCAGGATGATTTTCTTTTTCATAACCTTTAGATTTTTACCAGCTTTTCATCAATTGTTTTACTTGTTCTTTTACTTCGACTTTTTCTTGTTATTTTTCTATATTTCCTTATTTCCTTTGCCTTTTTTCATCTTTTACTGATATCAACTGCTGCTGCGCGCTGTAGCGTACACAAAAAAGAAAAACAACAGAGAAGAATGAATGATAAATTCGTTGAATTATTTTTCTTTGGTGGTTCGTTCGTTCGTTCGCTGGTTCGTTCAATCTATACGTCCATCTGTCCGTCCGTTCCTCCCTACGCCCCATGAAGCATTCATACCACAGAAAGCAACAAAACAAGATTTTCTTTTTATGTAGAAAGGATTCGTTTGGAAAATTTCTTCTTCTTCTGTATGAGTATGTATCCATAAGTATACTCTATCCATCGTAAAAATTTGTACATACTCGTATGTACCGATTTTTTTTAAAAAGCAGGAGACTTGTGTGCGCGTGTGTGTGTGCACTGTACAACTAACCAGTAGGAATTTGATGTTGCATGTCTTTTTTTCGTTCAAGAAAGTGTCAACGAAATATGGAGCTATTAGAAGCTGATGGATGCATGACAAGATTATGCCTATTAGAGAACTGCATGAGACGTCTCAAAGGCTTGTTCAAGACGTCTTGAAAGTTTTTCGGGGTTGTCTGAAATGGTTCCATTGCTTTCAAATCAAGCCGTGACTTTCGGAAGCGCTGCTGAAAACATTACCACATATGATCCCGATAGACACGGCTTAATTCTAATACATTTTTCACAATTTGAAGAATGAAGAATATAACGAGGAATATATGGTGAATATATAATTAAGAAGGAACAAAAAAGAATAATATTCACACCGAAAACGTTGATTTTTTTACTCTTATAGAGAGAGACCACGCCTTGCCTTATAAGACACTGAAGATATGTGAAGAAGACACTGAAATATGAAATGTTTTTGTTTCTAATATTTGTTTTCTTCCCTTCAGAGAGTGCCAAGGAATTTCCACGAATTTCCTTCATGTGGTTGATCCGGTCGTCTCTCTAAATACGACTGACTTTTCTTGGCACTATACGATTCTAATAAAAGGCAATTTCCTAATGGGTGGGTGGTGGGTGTGTGTATTTATTTTATATGCGGATTTTTATCAATATCGTCGTATATAAAGGCTATGTATTCTCCTACTTGTACATATATATTGTTGTTGTTGTTGTTTTTCGAGAGCCTGAAAACTTCAAATAAATAAAAAAGAAAAAGGAAATACCAAAAAGCGAGTTTTATACCAGAAAAAAATACACTCGATATCGTCTACTTTTTACCGCTGCTAGCGACTGACTGCTCCATGAGTTCAGCTTCCAATACTATTGGTGTTGTTGTTGTTTTTGGGTGTTGGAACAACAACTTTTGATATTATTAAGGACGCTGTTGGTGTATCCAGCTACGTACTACTGCTGCTACTAGCAGTGCTACCACCGCGGCTACTGCCATTGCCGCTTCCTCTGCCAATGAAGCCGATGCTGATTTGGATGCTGCTACTGCGCTTGCTGTTGCTGTTTCCGATAATGATGATGATGATGATGATGAGGATATGCTTTTGGGTGGTTTGAGTTTCAAATCTCTACGCGCTGTACTCCCTCGTATATAATTTCTGGTATTTGTGTGTGTAGTTTGTGTGTGTGTGTGTGTGTGTGTAGGTTTTGGGTCTAGATGAGATGGTATGATAATGATGATGATGATGATGGTAGGTTTTCGATGAGTTTCGGTTGGTATTGGTTGCTTTTGGCTTGTAACGTTCGTGAGTCCTTCGGTACTTATCGACCAATGATATTGGAAATATGTCAGAATGCGCAAAGCGTCATCGCATATAAGGAACATCCTTTGTTGTTGTTATCGTTTTATTAGTGTTGCTGTTACTGCTTCGAAACTTTTTGTTATTTCCTGGGACGAGTACATGCAGCAGCAACAACAACAGCAAAAGGCAACGAGCAGCAGGTTCCATCGTTCATTCGTTCGTTCGTTATTTGTTCGACATGCGTGTATGTGTGTGAAATATTGAAAAACTCTCCGACATACAGCATTTACCGATAGTGTATATATGTACTTTATAAAATGCATGTACATACAGTCGTCAGTGTTGGTGTATTTCCTTTTATCGGTGTTCTTCTTGTTATTGTTATTGTTACTTTTGTTATGTCATATTAAAATTGTTTTTGTAAAATTTACGAGCATTCATTCGATTGGGCGAACTACTCTTCCTGCGTCTAACCGTCGATTTAGGGTTAGTCCTACGTACACGATTAAAAGGCTAAGGATGCCGGAGTCGTAGCTACGAGTACTCGGGGCTGCTGCGAGTTTTAAATCATAATTCATTAGTTTGAAAACAGTACGATTTTTCCCTAAATCTTTTATTTTTTAATCCACAGAATAGTAAAAGTTGAAAAGCTTAAGGTTATAAAATCGTATAAATAAAAATTACTAAAATTAAGTAAAAAGTATAAGATTATCTGCTTTTTGCTAGCATTTCCTTCAACGGCAATTCAGGGCAATGCAGAAAAATTTAGGTACCTTTGGGTACCACTATGGAAATAATTACTTTTGGCATAATGACTTCTGAGAGTAATGACTATTGGAGTCATGACTTCTCAAGTAACAACTTTTTTAAGTAACTGAAGTAATTACTGTTGAAGTAATGACTTCTGAAAGTAATGATTTTATAAGTAACAATTTAAACAGTAATAACTTTTAAAGTGGCTCATTACTTCATTACTTTAATGAGTTGTCGCTTCGATGATTTTGAAAGAAAAGGTCTTTACCGTTGGAAGTAGTGTCATTAAACGAAAGGGCTCTCACATTGAAAGTAATTACTTTTGAAGTAATTCTTAGTACTTAATATTTTTTAATTACTTCACAAGTAATTACTTCCAATCTCAGAGCCCTTTTGTTTAATGACACCACTTCCAACGTAACAGAATTTACGTTTTCTTCCAAAATAATCGATGTTACTTTAAAAGTAATTACTTCTGAAGTAATGATTTCTTACGTTATGACCTCTCGAGTAACGACTTCCTTAATAATAACTTTAGTAGTTACTTCGAAGAAAAAGTAGCTGTTCAATTAATGTTTTTGATGATAAGGATGTTGGCGTATATTAGAAGTAATGACTGTTGAAGAATTACTTTTCGACTTTGTTTAAGTTATTTTAAGCAAGATACTTACTCGTAAGTATCTCAGTAGCTTTTGATGTAATAACCTTGACCTCACTCTGTTCTCTGACTTTAGAATAAAAGTGTTTGAAGAAGGGTACCTACTCCGATAACAGTTTTTTAGGAATATGATGACTATATATTATTCCTAAATATATGAAGACTTCACATACGAAGTATGTATTATTATTTGTGTCAATAAATTTTTCACTACTTTTCTTTAAACTTTTGAAAACTTTTCAAGTTTAAAGAAAATTACTTTAATTTATAAATTTAATAGTTCTTATCAAATTTTTAATTTATACAAATTTCAGGTAAATATATCTTTCCAAAAAATTCCTTCATTAATCCTTATTCGTAGAGTTGTTTTTCTTGTTTATTTATTTGGTTTATAATTATTTTTACGTATAATAATTTCATATCCGTTGCCGACTGAAGACGTTTCCTCCACAGTCTCCACAAAAAAAATTTCAAAAATCTCAAGAATGTCACAAATGCCACGAAGTATTTTTATTACGCCTTTTTTGGAAAAAAACGAAATAAAAAATAAGAAACTGCCAGCTGCAGTCTCTGCAAGATCGAGCGATCGTCCCACCGAGCATTCAAAATTATTATCGTGCGACAGGAACACTGTCATAATTATCATTAGCAGTAGCCAACTAAAGTATGTATGTTGCTGGGAGGGGGTAGTTGCCCCCTCGCCCTTTCCCCGAGGAGTAGATTATCTTCTAAAGCAAGAGTTGTCTGAATATTCTTGTGATTTGAATGCAACGAAGTGATGATTGGGACCCCCAAAACTTTTCCTTATATACACCCATGGCCATGGCATCTGAGCATCGCCCAGTTGATCAACGAAATGTGCGCCTGCAGCCCAATGCTACTAAATCATCAATTTGAAAGTAATATTTTTATACACGAACGATACGATTCACCTTCCCTTCGTGAAGATGATAATCATTCATATGCAAATGTAAGGAAAACAACACCAATAACAACAACAACTACAAAGGCAACAACAACCAGCGAAATCATGATCAGAGAATCATGTACGTATGCGTTATTCCTGTTTTAAAGCGTTATTCCTTCAGCTTGATTTCGATTCCTATCGAGCCACTATCGAGAGACACTTTCGATATTTGGGTAGTATGGCTCACAAGGACACATTTGGAACTCATGAATGATTGCCAACACGGCAGGAAAGACAGAGCAGACTAAAGAAGTATCAGATTGATCTTAAAAGTACTCGCTGCACGATCGCTGCATGCATTACAACCAGCACGCTTATGCTCGTTCGGCACCATCACAACCTCACTAAAGGATCATGAGAGCGAAAAATTAATGCCAGTTTTAACAGTTTCTTTGTGGAAACGAGTGTCCCCCTTCGGGGCTTTGATGGTATACGTAATACTGTTGCGACTTCCTTTTTGATGAAAGATTTTATTTTAATTTGAATTTCCGTTTCACACACACCCACACACCCCTCTATCGATCTTTTTCTGTGTTGGCTTCGTAAATCTGTAGACTGTATAGAGTAAATCCATGAGAGTAGAATGAACTGGCGGAGGGCATTTCTTCTCTTTTTTTACTGATCTTTCTGTTTTTCCCCCCAAAAAACATTTTATGATTTTTATGACAGAAGGAGGAAGGGGTCGGGGGTGGGGGTGTTATGCCATCCATTGGGGAGTACGATGTCTTGTAGTCGTCTCTTCTGTACCGATGATGAGGATAAGATGACGATGATGATCATTGATCAGCAACGTATGTTAATTGAATGACAGGAAGTCATTTATTCGTCTCTTTGGCTTCGGTCGGTTATTTTATGGTTGGTTACTGGTTTTTTTCAGTGCCACTTTTTATTATACTCGTATACTCTCTTCGGTTGTTGCTGTTGTTGTGGCTGTTGTACTAAATTAAATACACTTGCGTGTTTAGGCGTTAATTTAATTACTCTGTAGTTTCGGTACAGCTTCTCGAGAACACAGAGATTGGCTGATTGCTTGAGAACAAATGAAACGGCATGGATTGCACTGCATTGGAACGTGCGTGGACCGCTCGACTTAATTAAACAGAAATCGAGCTTCCGTTTAAGCTACTTTTTGTGCGTACAAATCGAATTTAATTAACAACAGCAACAGCAACAACAACGCTTAAAAGATACAAACGAAGATATAGAAAAATTTGTAAATCTTAAAATAAACCTTCATTAAAAGCAGTAGACGACTTTCAAACCACAAGATCAACTAACAAAATATTGTACAATGTATTCGTACGCGTCAGACACTTCGTCAGACTTGACCCATCAATATCTACACGTCGTTTATCAACCGAAGCCATTGCTGAAAAATTAAACCGGATGCGTATGACTTAATATTAAAAGTATTACAACAACTTACGATGGTTGTATTAAAGTCTAAGAGATTTAAACACAAATTAAACGGGTGTAGTCAACCGCAGAGGAAACTAATGACGAGAGATAGCATCGACATTATTTCGACATCATCGACATCATAGTAAATTTAATTATAATAGTAGAAAAAATATGTTAAAGAAAAATTAGCACTAGTAAATTAAACCCAAATAATCACAATAGACAGATTGAAAAAGTAATAAGTTTTAAAGAGGAAGAGAGAAAGAGAAAGAGTGACCTTCTAATTGACCCTGGTGATCTCATTGTTTTAGGGCGTGTCTAACGACTTTAGATGAGATAAAGTAAAAAGATTTCACATTTCATATGAACCACAAAGTTTTTTCCGTAGGTTTTTGTATCAATTTTGTTTTTTATCAAAATTGATTCTATATATTTTGTTTGTGAGAAAACTTGGCATTATTTGGCAACAATTTTTACAATTTTAAATTCACGAACGTATTAACTTTGATTGCAATAAAACATTAAAAAAAAATACCTAACATTTTGAAGTTATTGACAAACAAGTCAAACCACCAAAACACTCGCAAACATTTTCTTTGTTCGGTTATAACACAAACATTTTCGGTGTTTATTTTTAATTTTTTAACTCAATTACAAATTATTACAACTATAAATTGAAAATTATAAGATTTTGCTCAAAATAATCCTTGAGCAGTTTTTCCACAAAATCCAATTTAAAATGATAAAGAGATGATAATTTTTAAACGTAATCAAAAATGTTTATAAAAAACAAATTATAGATTTTATATATAGTGTAATACTGATTTGATCATGATTTATGTATATATGTATTTCAGGGAACTTCATTACCATTATAATAGTTGCTCTTGTAATTTGCCCTTTGCCCTTTGTGTATAAAAATTAAAGATGTTTATACACGTCAGGACTTTTTTTAAGAACAGAACTGTTTTTAAAAAATACTAAAAACAAACGAAGAAGGAAGAAAAGAAGTCTTTACGAATTTTAAAGAAATTATGTAAGGTTTAAACGACATTTTTGTCGTATAATTTGTCAACTGTATAAATTTAGAGAAAAAAACCTTAATTTGTAGGGCAATAAAGCTTCATATTTTGCATAAAATCAAGCAGAACCTTTGCAAAAAACTATAGACTCTTAGGGGCAATGTGTCATTTCTTCCTTCTTTCCCTCCTTCCTTTCTTCTTGAAGAAGTTGCCCTCTACTCACTTCATTTCATCGGTTGGTAATTAATATGGTTATTTTTAGACAGTTGTCAAAGTATTTTTTATAAAATTTTCTCAACGGTTCTTTTTTTTTTTTGCTCATTTTCTCCCTTTTTTCCCTCTCTTTCTGCTCTTCGATATAATAACATACCCTCATTCGCTCTCACTTGCTTCTGAATGTTTGGAAGGCCGGCGAAGTCACTGTCACTTCAAAAGATGCTGCTACTATATTTTACTAAATGACAACAGCGGCAACAACAACAACAGCAACAATATGACAAGCCCTGGTGGCATAAACGCGCGGGCGTGCACATAAATCAAAATTAAGTCGCATTAAAAAACCTATACACGGCACTATAGTGCACAAACTATAAGAAGAGTATCGTCTTCGAGAGCGTGGTATATGAAATTTCCATACAACATGAGAGTTTGTGTGTTTGTTGGTGTGTTTAGTTGTTTGTGCCTCTGATTTTTCCCCCTCTTTAAAGTATCCACGAATACTTATATGTACGTAATTGTAAAGTTTAATGACGGTATATTTCCTTCAATACGTTAAGTGAGAGAAAGAGAGAGAGAGAGGGAAAGAGAGACCTACAAAAATCCAGCTTGCTTCCTCTATTGAAAATATAATGTACTTCTACAGAGAAAACAGAAAATTTAAAAAAAAAGGAACTATCAGGCAATAAAAAATCATGCTGTATTAAAGAAATATTACGTTAATTAAAGAAATTGTCTTTAGCGTCGGCAGGGAAACGTTAAAAAATCGATTTGGGTGACATCTTATGGGTATTTTTAGATCCCTTTCAAAATTTATGTTGACAAATCGAAAACTATATAGAAATTACAAACAGATTTTTAATAATTCTGTGGGTTTTTTAACAAAAACTCTAAAATTAACGGACAGAAGTTTTAGAAACTTATACATATAAGCTCAGATTAGATCAATAGAAGTCGATTTCCTCAATGCCGTCAACTCAGGAGTCCATCAAGAGGTTTTAAACGCACTATTTAAACATCCCATTAAGTTTCACCAGGCCTTCAGTGCTCTCTGTTCTTGCTCTCATGCTAAACCTCAAAATTTGATGGCAATCAGATTCAAGAAGCGTTCCCAGACTGTCCTCAATCAATGGTCATTGAGAACGCTATAGGTTCAATTAATAGAACCCAATAGAAAAGAATATCCTTACATGGTGAGAAGAGAACATTCGGTGGTTGGATGATACCTTTCACACGTCGTATTGTTCGTGAAGGCAATAACGAGAAGGCAAAACAAAAACTGGGATAAAAATATAAGGTCCATAATTTATATTCACTTATCGGAAAAATCTGTCTTTGCTTTAAGTGCTTATAATGCTGAACCATCTGTGAATTATAAGTAAAGTGCAATTATGTGGTATGGGTTGTGGTTTCCAGTGCATTGTAAACTAATCGCTTGTCAGTGCATTTTAATAAATTGCATAGCGGTATATTTAATTGGTGCTATTTCGGTAAGTGGTATACTTTTCGGGGCTGCATTTTTTGAGACGTCTTTTTTTAGATTTAAAACACATAAAAACTTACCGCTAGACAAAAGTTTACTAACTGCACAAATAGATTATAATTTACCTAAAAATAAAATAAAAATACAGAATTATATATGATCCTCATAGAAATTAATTTATAAGAATATATTTTTTTTACTTTTTATATAATATATACGATATATATATATATCTTTATATAAAAGTTTCTCACAAGAAGTCATGACTTTTGACCTTAAAAACTGTTTGCATACATAAATACATATTTTTGTGCTTTTGTCTTTGATCTGTCTGTTGCTCTATATAAAAGACATTTACACACACAATCACAAACGACATCTCAGCCAAAGACACACACACACACACCCACACACACACACACATATATATATATATATATATATATATATATATATATATATATATATATATATATATGCATATATATGCATATATATATAGTATGTGTGTACTATTATATATGCACACACACACACACACTGTCTTAGACTTACATAGAAGACCATGATACGCCACAACTTTTACAAGCTGCTTTAGCAAAACAAAAGCAACAGCAGCAACAGAAGCAACAACAGTATTAACTACTTTTCAAATTAAAATAGTTCCCATCAACTGCTGACGGTTTTGTTAACCCTTTTCCTCCTAGTAATTTCGCTCTCCTCTTTCTATTCGTCTTAGTTTCGTCTCATTTGTTGAACATTTCACCCTACTTTTGCCATTTTTTCACCAACATTCTCCTCTCTCGTTGTTGAGAGACAAACGTCTTACAGTTTTGTTTGCCATTGGTTTGTACAGATTTTCTGTTAGTCTTTTATCTTGTCTTTTTGGTTTTGTTATTATTTAGAATTACTTTTTCCATCAGATTTACTTTATTTAATTGTGTATTTATTTAATTGTAACTTAATTTAGCCTTATTTTTAGTCTTGTAAAGGTCCGCTACTAGTTCTGAAGACAATAAATAATGCGGATGTGGTAACAGAAATCGATAGAAAAGGTCATGTCAAGAGTAAAACATTGCACTAATGGTCTTACCAATGCAGTCATCGATAAAGGCGTTTCCGCCATTTAGAAATTACTAATGCGAAACATCCGCATACCAATGTTATTCCTACTGATTCTTTTTTAAGGTTGATATTTTACAAATGTTTGGTCCTAATAATCGGGTGTTGGTAATTCCTGTAAATTCTATGCCCGTTAGTTGCGGATATCGATAATATAATATTAGAAACCGACTGAAAGGAAGTAAATTTAACGCGAACTTGTTGCCGATATCTGTTAATGGCAGATAAAAGTCTTTATAACATTAATTTACGCTGATCCCAAAAATAAAATAATTGAAGAGACGATTGTTAATGCCGAAACCGATGACGATAATATTTAAAAATTACTGAAATAAATTTAATGCGAACCGATACAGATGTTTGAAAACGATTAAAAAACGCACAAAAGTTAATACGGATGTGTTTGCGGAAGTCCACTAATAACAATATTAGTGTTTGTTATATCTGATGTCGAAATCGTTGATTACAGTGTTTGAAAACAATTGAAGGGAAATAAGTTCAATGCGGATGCGTTGGGGATATCTGTATACGGCCAGTGTTAAGTCAGTATTTTTAAGTGTTTTTTATTTAAAGGCCGAAGAATAAATTTTTTAAAAAAGACTGATTAAGATTGTTAACGCCGAAATCAATGATGATGCTGATGATTTTATTAATAAGGAGTACATTTCTTAGCGCGTGGGAAGCGGATGTTTTAACCTAAAGCACGGTCCATAAACCCAACTTTATTGATTCTGAAGGCAAATTTAAAGAAATTTAAAATTAAGGTTGACCTTTTATTCTTTAACTTAGTTTAAGCTAATTTTGGCTATTTTATTTTAGTTTAATGAGAGAGAGAGAAAAGGACATTTGGCCAAGCGTCAGATGCTGGTAAAGCGGATGGTGGTGGTGGTGGTAATGATTTCAGTCAGCTTTAGGTAAGCAAGGCTAATCTCAGTTCTGGTAATTATTGTCGGTGATGGTCGAAGACGAAGGGGTGAGGGTTTTTATTAAGACTTTGTGTATATAGAGTTTATTAAAGACAGACACATACCAACAGACAAAGTGAGACAGTGTCACAAACAGACAGATGCAGAGACTAACAGACCTACTTGTAGACAGACCAAGGAAAGACCAAATATATTTATGTTACACTTTGTTTTTGTAATTTTTGCCTCCATTCAAACAGCGTCCTTGAGCTTAAAGAAACCTTGAAGAGACAAAAACAAGTAAATTTTAAGCTTATATACTTCTGTTTCTGCCGCTTCCTCTTCATCTCCTTTTCGTACTGCATCTTTTTATTCAAGATTTACTTGTTCTTCTTCTACTCCTTCTGCCTCCCTGCTTTCTCTCGCCGGAAGTAACTTGTAGTGGCTGCATCCAATTGTCCTTTCGTCTTTGTTATTGTTGTTGTGGTTGTAACGATGACATTAGTTTTAGTTTCTTAATTTTTGGGCATTGCTGTTTTTGTTATTACATAATCCGAAAGAAAATTCTCTCCCTCTCTCTCTCTTGCTGTCAAACACAAAACTTTATGCATGTACATAGCATACTTCTATCTACCTACACATACATACATATACAAAAAAAATAAGTAAGCAAATGCACAAATAAATCCATGCAGTACTAGTACTCGTAGTAAACTTATACTAATGCATTTTAAAAAACCGAGAATTTAAACATTAAAGAAGCTCATGCTTTTAGGCTTTTTTGAAGTCTTGACAGTGGTCGCTATTCTTGTGTGGTGTAAACGTTGTTGTTGTATTCAACAATTATAAAATTCTTACGGTTTTGGTAAAATAAACAGCGTCCAAAATAACGATAAGAGTAATAAAAACATAACTATCTTATAAACAGCAACAACATGTTACATTTACTAATAAAATAAATAAAATAATATATAATATAATAAAATAAAATAAATAAAAGAGGCATTTTGGATTAATGTGTGTGTGTTTTCGTGTGAGTTTGACACACTTTTGTTTAAAAAGAATGCGTGTAACCCTAGATGCAATAGTTAAAGGCAAGAAAGCTAAGATATATGTCGGTACATAAAACCGTTTTCTTCTTCCAGCCGTATCACACTAAGACTGTTGAAATCTTTAAAGTTTTTAGTTTGTTTTTATTCATTCCGTGCGTATTTCAAACTTTAAACGGAGGGGGAGAGAGCTAGGGGGCAATTGCTGTGAAAGCAGTGATGATAATGATGTGGGAGATTGTGATAATGATGATAATGGAATGTTTCTGTCACTGGCGTTGTTAATGATAATGAACAAAGCCACCAATGATGGCGATAACATATCGTTGACGATGATGAATGAAAGAAGCCACGTTGAAAAGAAGCCACAAAGTTACGCACGCACTTACACTAACAAACAAGTGTTGTAATTGTTGTTATTTTTAAACTAACAAACCATGTAGTATTAGTATCCATGTGTGTTTTTGCGTGTTTGTCGGTTTGTCTTTCGATAGACGTATAAATCTGCGGGGGCGCCATCAGAATAATTTCTCGCAGAGAATTATAAAATGGGGGGCGTGAGGGTTTGCAACCGCTTTCGATGTTTTAGCCTCTCTGCGCTAAGCAGGTCGCACATCGTCTCTCAAAATACGCTTTGTCGGTCACTTATGAAAACGTTTTTGGGGGGCTTATAACCCCTTACAGTGTTTTAACATGCTCGCATTGTAATGTTTCTTGGTGTGTGTATTTTTGTATTTTCTCGGCCCGTCTATTGATGGGTCCAATTGTGTATCTGTTACCTAAATCGTTACTTTTCTAAACTAGGACAAATGTTTTTGTGGTAAAGTGTTTTTTTTATACTACGCTAAACTATACTGGGCTGTTTGTGTCTATGTAAGTGCTTGCCTGTTTTTTTCTCAGACAGTGTGCGTTTGAGTCACAGTATGTGTGTGCCTTCTACGTGTATGTGAAACAAATACACTACCGATTTCATTAGATTTCTAAAGTCAATGTCTTTTATGTTGTTGTCTTCATAGAGAAGCACCTACGTGGGTTAATGCTTTTTAAGCTGAAAGCATTTGAAAGTGTCTGCTACAAGCACACACACACACACACACACACACACACAAACACGCACACTCTGGCACTGCAAAAGTCTTGTTTCTTCTGTCTGTCGGTTTCATCCTGTTGCTAGTATTTTATTTATCAATATTGTTGTAAGTTGTGTCTAATAGTTGTTGTTGTTGTTGTTGTTGTTTTTGTCGAAAATATTTTAATTACGCACGTTGTACGTAACGAACGCAGGACTCCTGCATTCGCAGAAGAAAAGCTCAAGAAAAGGCGGAGAATCAAAAACAGTCGAAAGAAGGAAGGAATGAAGGAAGAAAACAAGGTAAGCATTTCTGCATGTGGTCTCCTTCTTCCGGTGTGTGTTTTCGTGTTTGCGTTTGTGTGTTTTTAAGTTTTTATGTTTGTATGTGTTTTTGGGTCCTGCATTTGTGTTTGTGCTGTGTGTGTGTGTAGAAGAGTGCTATGCCGCTGCGTTGCGTTGCGTTACTTTCATCCGCAAACAAACATTTCGAATTATTTCAACGTTTGTAATACAAATTAGTGTGAAATAGTGTGTGTGATAGAGTGGCAGTATGTATGCGTGCGTCTGTGTGTGTGTGCGTGCATGGCTTTTTGTGATGCCGTTGATGAAAGGCAATAAGCCGTGTCCTTGAAAAGTTTTTGGCATAGTTTTGTCGTTGACAGAGACAAACAGAAACACCCACTAATGCACACACATACATACACATCGACACATGCATACGCTAATATGTTTTTAGACAGACACACACACACACACACACAATCAAATACCAGTATATACGCCTACAAATACCACCACAAAAAATAGACGGTAGTGCTTTTTGTTGGTGTCATTTAGAAAATCTTTGAACTTGACTTCAAGCAATCCTGGCTGTTGCTGCTGCTGCTGCTGGTGGGTTGAATGACATTCAAATACGACGCCTTATACGACGACATGCATGAATGTTGTCCATGGCGTCGATGCTCTTTAACAATGTACGACTAACAATGACTCACTGGCAATGCAACAGTGGGAGTGGCTAAGTGCCAGAGGGACTGTGTGACGGTGTGACAATGTGACGGTCCCAGTGACAATGACAATGACAGTAAAGTAACTTTCAGTTTGCTTTTACCCATGTTTTTTTTGTTCACAACAAAAAGTAAAATTTAAAAATCTAGTGTTTTTTTTTCTTCTGAGACCTCCGTTACACTATGAGGAAGAGGAAGAGGAAGAAGAAGAGGAGGAGGATGAAAAAGAAGAAGAAGAGGGGAGAAGGATAAAGAAGAAAATGAAGAAATTTTACAAATAAAAATCAGGCTAAATTCAAAAATAATTTTTTTTCTATTTTTGAAATAATCTTAAAATCTTGAAAAATATTTAAAAGCCTTGCGAAAAAGCGGTGAAAACAATTCAAGACTTAACTAAAACACTAATTATCTCAAGAGATTATTCAAATTTTTTTTGAGATTAATAAAAATTTCTGAAAAATTAAATAAACTAAAGTAAAACAACAATCGCTCAAAAATCAGTGAAAGCTAAAAAATGAAAAATAAGTCCTAATCCTAATAATTTTTAGGATTCAAGAGAAGAGAGCAAGAAAAATAAATTTTCGAGTAAAATTAAATGTAAAAAACCGCACGAAAAATGCGTCAAAAAATCTTTTAACAAGAAAGCAGTAGGTACACTAAACCATTCTCAAAATATGTCCAAAAATATTAAATATTCCTGAAGAAAACCTTTAAAAAAGAAATCAACTCATTTCAAAGTGGTTTATGTAAAATTTTTATAATAAATATAATTGTAATTTGCAATAAAATATTGCAAAAATACACAAAAAATTCACAAAAAAAATGTGCCTGAAAGTGCTGCCAAATTTTCTATATTTTATTAAAAATAATGTTATTTAATTTATTTAAAGCAAATAATTTGTAGGCAAATGTGTAAAAATTTGCTTACATTAAAAACACTTCGTAACTCTATTGAGCGTCATAAGAAATAAATTACTTTCGTTTGAGGATTTTTTGTTGGAGACTGTTTGCCAAAATATGTAGGTATGTATGTAGAAAAGAAACAAAAAAATATGGTACACTTCATAGTAAATATTTTGTCATCTTTTGTCTCGTCCAAGCCAACACTTCAGCCAAACATTTAACCCTTATGACTCTCATGAAGTATACAGATTTGGACACATTTCAGACATTTGGAACACATTTATTTATTCTTTAGTATTTATTCTTGAGCCATTCTTTGATTCTTCAACTTTTTCAGCAAAATTAAAGTTAAGTCAAAGAAAAGTCCACAACAAATAGTAGAAAAATGCAAAGGAACACGTGACTTATTTAATCATAGAATAATACACAAAACACACACGCACCCATATACACTGACGCCTATCCATGCATAAATACATTTACCAAAACTTCATAATTAATTTCATTATCTTCATACTCGCTTGCCACCGCACCGCGGGTGGTCCAACGTTAACCCTAAGTAGAAACGGATACATAGAGTTACCCCGACTCACCAACTATTGTACTTGACTGACCAATTGACTGACTGACTTATTGAGAGTCTAAGTTTCTTCCTAATTTTACCTCATTCTAGGGTTAGTAGCAGTAGCAGTAACAGCAGAAAGAATTTTTGGCATTGGAAAATTTACATAAATTTTCATTTTTGTTAAAGGATTCTTCGTTAAATTATGACCTTAAAAAGAAGAAAGCACAAGGCAAGTGCAAAAGTGAGTGTGCAACAACAACAACAACAACAACAAAAGCAACAGAAAAACAACGACAAACAGGATTGGAGATAATTTCATATTGACGCATTGAGAAATTTGTGGGACTTTTTTGGTTAACGCTAGAGCAGAGAACTTGCTGTTGTTGTTGTCCTGGTTAGTGTTTTTGTTATACGATGTAAAACCTTTAAAGCCACTGCGGACAAAACATCAACATCAACAACAAAAACAAGACCAACAACACGCGCTCACTTTGAGCTCGCGTACTAGACAAGTCTCGCTTAAAACAAGTTGCTATATTGTTGTTGTCATCGGTTTTGTTGCTCTTTTTGTTGTTAAAGCTGTTGCAGTTGCTTTTGTTGTTGTTGTTGTAGTTTTCTACATTAGATCTAATTTGTTATTACTTTGCTGTTGTGCCAGTTGTCGTGACTTTGATGATGGTAAAGAGGATAATGATGGTAAAGCGAAGACGGTGATGATGTTTAAAAACTATTTTTAGTTTGCTGCTTCTCGATTTAGTATATTTGTCTGAATACTATTCGCTATATTTTTCTGAACTCTTTATATTTCTCGCTCTCTCTATATTTTTCATAAAAGCACAAAATGCTTCGGAAGATAAGATGGGTTAAGATTGGGATACAACAACAAAAGCCGTTATGTACAACATTATGAAAATGTTTGTATGCGAATACATACATTATTTTAAATAAATATAATGATGACCTAAAATTTATGTGTTTCTCAAACGAAGTTTTAGAAATTTTCCAAAGACCAAACACATTTTTTTGTAGTTCTACAAATAAATTTTGTGTATCAAAAACGATGAAGCTATCTATTAAAATTAAAAATTCTAGTACTAAGAGTCATATTAATCGCTTATTTTGTCATATTTTGACATTGATATTTGATATTTTGACTCAGAAAGACGAAAACCCAAATTTCAAAAAGGTAGATACGCACAGAATGAATTTACAATTATTTGAAACGCACATTTCTATCTTTTATATGATAACTTGTAAAAGATTGCGTTGTATTTAATAGTATTTCAGTAATATATACTTATAAATAATGAAGGTATTGAGAAATATTTCGAAATTCTTGAAATTGGATTTAAAAAAAAAACAAAAATTTTATATTTACTGATGAAAATAATAGAAATAATTAAACGAATATGCTGAAATTCGAATGATTGTACTGCATTCAGGAGATACACAGTATTTTTTTATTATATTCTGGGCACATGCGACACATTTTTCTAATTAATTTTTTTTTAAAAAATCGTAAAAGACTGTAATAAAATTTTTTACTAGCTTGACATAAATATAAAATTATATATTTTTAATTTAATCAACAGAAAACGAAAACGGCTTTTTTTGAAAAAAATTAAAAGGAAAAAATAAACCAATAAATTTTCCACTTCTTCTGCTTCTCCTTCTTCTTCTTCTTTTACAAATTTCAAAAATAGATGCTTTACCACCACGTCGTAGAGGCAAAACAACAAACTTTTTTGAAATTTGCTTAAACAGTGGAATTATTTTTAGTTAATTTTGAGAAAATATTTTTAAAATATTTTGTAATAATTTAGAAAAATATAATAAATGATACTTCCTTTAATATATTCATTTCCCAATTCTTTTAAATTATTGCAATGATCGATGATTACGAAATGATCGATTTATAAAAAGAAAGCAGATAACAGATACCATGATAACAGATAGCTGATACCAGATACAACAAAAAAAAAAACGTTAAAAATTTGCTCAATTAATTGGTAAAGCCTTTTTCAATGAAATCAATATCGTAGCAAAATGATCATCATCAGAAAAAACGACTCATAGCAAGATCGTTGAATAATTTTCGCAGTCTTCGCATCAGCTCAATTCAATTTGTATTCAAAAAACATGAAAATATTTGTGCTTCTCAACGAAATTTATAGGATTTTAAGGTGGCTGGTGGCTACACAGAGAATCATATTGAATCTTTCCATTTGCCTAGCCCACAGTCTCAGCCCTCTTCACTCGTCGCTCTTCGATCAGCCTTAGTCTGCACGATCGTTTGTAGTCTCTTCTCTAGCTTCTGACTATTGACAGTTTAATATTCAGCAGTCGTCGCAATGACAGATCGTTAGAACATAAAAAAGTCTATACGATCGCTTTTCAAAAATAGTCTAATGCTCGATCGTTCGGTCGATCGGTCGAACGCTTGATGATGGCATCAAATAAAAGAACCGAGCAGACGGATTAATAAAGAAGCATACAGACATAGAGACAGACAGACTAGCAGACTACACACAGACCGACAAAAGTGTTTATAATTATTAAACTAGCTGATGGTTAACTGTACAGATAGACAGACAGACAAACAGACAGACTGAAACACAGAGACACAGACAAGTAGAGGCTTCTGCTGCTGTGCATTTTCAAAGCATTATAAGTATATATTTTTCTTACTCCCACAACATTCTTTTATTCTTTCTTTCTTTCTTTCTTTTGCTTTTTTTTTGTTTATTTTTTTATGCCTTAACAGTTCTTTTATTAAATAAACACGATCATTTCGTGATCAAGATCGAGTAGCGATCACACAAAAATTATTAACATATCATTGCTGTAATGTCGTTGTTGTTCTCTTTGTTGTTAGTCGGTACAATTCTTGCCACTTGATGATCAGTTTTGATGATGATGCTTTGTTGATCGACAATTGATCAGGAAATGTTTTGTGGTCGTCGTCTCGTATAATGAAATACAATAAAAAAAATATATTGTACTTGAAATGCTTCGAATATTTTTTTTATTGTTGGCAACGATAAGACTTTTATTAACAACTACTAGCTCTTGTTAGTAGTCGTCGTCGTGGTCGTCGTCGTGGTCGTCGTCATGATCATTGCTTCTCATTTGTGCTATTGAGCTCTTTTCAAATGATCTTGTCTGATATGATTTGTACCGATTTGATTGAAAATTAAAGAAAATATGCTCTGAACAAAACGTATAAGAATTTTCTTCGTTTTAATTGAAAATTAAAAATTCAAAAATTCATTTGCATGACAACGAAAGAAATACGTTTCGAAAATTTATTGTATGAACAGTCCTGATTATTTCAGGGTCGAATTTAGTACTTAATTCTTTTTAATGCTTCATCAAGATTATAAAAGATATTTTGGTCTGCATTAATTAAAATTTAATTAAAAACATTTAAAATAACATGCATCGTAATTATAATGTTTATGATGCTTCTTGTATGAAGAATTTTTCCATTTCTTCAGAAGAAAATCAGAAGGACGGTACCAAATATTGAGTCAGAAGAGGTTACCATTGATTGAATATCGCTTCCACTCGGAAGTTATTCCATTCCCGGCATTCGAAAGCGTCCAAAACTCTATATAGTATATAATGTTGCACGATCAAAGTAATTGACTTTGAGTATACGATAAATTTCTGCAATGTTTGGTGTTTCATGGAGTCCATTTCAATAATTTTATGTATTGATTATATATTCAATATATAATATTGATGAATATAATGAATAATTTTATATATTCATTACTGAGTAATTATATATATTAGCCAAATATTACTGATTTTTAGGGCACGATCAATGTGACTGATATAGAGCGCATGGTCAGTTTGTTGTCTAAGACTGAAAGTGCACTTTTATCTACATTTCTAAGCCGTATGTATTTTTATTTATTTATAGATCTTTTTTGATAAAGGAAATTTTTTTCCCCAAACTTTCTTCAGAAGAAAGCAAAATGCGTATAATAATTTAAGTATAATGAATATTTTTTCGTGTATATCAAAGCGTAGATGAGCTTATGTATCATTCTTTGAATGAATGAGTGTGTATCAGTGAAATCATTAATGTGTAACGACAAATATCAAAGCTATGCCTTTCGTTTAGACAATTTGACCAAAACGTCAATAGGAGGACATTGACAATGACAACGACGACGGCGACGACGAGAACACCGCTGAATAAATTTTTATTATATTCAAAATTCGGAAATATCGTATCAAAGAGAAGGGTGGTGATGTGTTGGCGACGACGGTGGTGGTGGTGGTTCGATATCGAAACAACGATTCGGAAAAAGGCATTAAAAATGAGATATAGACATACATAAAGAATATAAAACTTGAAAAAAAAGAACGATGAACCTATAATCATAAAAACAACAACAAAAACAAAAATGAAACAGAGTATTTTTATGATATGCAAATCAGCTGCTGCTGCCATTCGACACAAAGTATGACATCTGCACCTTCTATTCTTATAAGTCCAGACGTCTGTGTCTGCCGCTGTCTCTGTGTTCCTTGTTTCTATACGACTTCGATGGCTGCCTGAATGGATTAAATGGATTGTCGGGCTGGCGGGGCCTGCCCGCCAAAGCAAGGGAAATTATGTTGAGAAATTAAAAATCGAAAAATTTTGATAATCTCAAGAAAACGACAAAAAACATACGACAATCTCTAAAATAACAATCTTAACAATGATATAAAATAAAGAAGAAAACTAGAGTCATTGATTCGTCTGAAAAATATTAAAATCGAAGACGTTGCTGCGGTGCAGCAAGCAGTGGAGCAATTTGTGTTATTTATGGTCAAAACAGTGTTGCTGCTGCTGCTGTAGTCGCTGTTTTTGTGCCTCCTCAGTCATTTTCCCTCGACGTCAAACAAAGCCAGCAGTCACTCAGTCACTCAGACAGTCAGTCATTTCATCTTTCTGATTGTCTGGCAGTCAGTGACGGTCCGACCGACTAAGGCCGACGGATGACTGCAACAAGCTGTCTGTTAGTCACAGAGACTGTTAATTATTTAGATTCACTTTCAATTTTGCCACTCATTCTGCCAATTTTTCCGCTACTCATTCTATCAATCTTTCATTTTTCCGTTTTATTTTTGTTGTTGTGTTGCTGTGTGTATAGAAAATCGTCGTATTGAGCAGTCTGAGAAGCAAATTTTATTCATGGTACAAAGAAAATCATGTTTTCGGCTCATTGCAAAGCACCAGACAGATTAAAAAAGATATACGATAAACTAAAATATTACATTAAAAAAGCAGAAGAAAAATTGGGTAAGTATAAAATAAAAAAGAAAAGGTAATTCTAAAGTTATCACGTCGCACGTGTTCGACTCGTTTATGTATTTGTCCTTCTCTGACAGGAATTAATAAAAGAATGTGCAGACGCAACCGCAAAGAAAATGCAGACAACGTTTGGAAAAATATCAATTTTGATAAGAAGCCGAGTTTCTAGTTTCTAGTTTCTAACTTTTCCGTTGAATTTAAAACCAAAAAAGTAAATACTTTTCATGAATTTTTCTCTTTTCTTTAGAAGGCGAAGCAAGTTCTTTTAATAATTTTGTTTAAATGAAATATGTATGTATATACCGTACATCGCTAATGCTAATGCGCTAAATAATATGATTCATTTGAGATATAAGATTTCCCTTGTGGGGAAATTTTGTAATTTTTTAAAAATAAGCTTCATTCGCCTGCGTCAATTGTCTAAATATCGCTAGTTTGTCCAATTTAAAAATGTCTCTTGAAGAAAATTTTCGAATTTTTCTAACAATTTGTAAATTCCATATACGTACATATATGCATGGGCCAATTTGCGAAATGATGTCATATTGTTGAATTTGAAAATTTCCCAACGGAGGGAAATTCGGCAATTTTTTAAAATAATGCTTACTTGAATTCTCCCATTATCTAAAGAATGTTTTTTTGGTTAATTTTCAAATTTCCTTAGAAGGGAAATTTTTTAATTCGTAAAAAATTTTAGTAATTTTTAAAATGTTTTATAAAAAAAGCCTATTCGAATGCTCTAATTTTGTAAATAATGCTATATTGCCTTTTCAATTGATTAAATAGCATTATTGTAAGGAGTTTTAAATTTCTCTTAAAAGGGAAATTTCTAATTTTTAAAATTGAAACCGTGAAAATCAATTTTCATCGTCCCCTTTCAACTCAGTAATCAAATTTATTGAGCGACAAGTTTAGAAGAGCAATAAATTCTCACCAGCCTTCGCAAGCGGTATCGGAAAAGAGACTCGCCAAAATCTAAAAAGGATAGATTTGTTGAAAAAAAATTTTAACACAAAAAAAAAACAACAAATTGCCTTCAATGAACCGCAGCAGCGAAAATTTCACATGATGAATTTTCGAAAAAAACTACTTAAAATGCAATGAAATATTCCGAAAGATATAACTTTCGGGCGATCTTCTCACTCACGGCAAGGGTGAATCGAAAAACAGGAAAACCGGAAGACTGAAAGGATGCCATCGAGAGAGGGACCAACGGAGCGAGGATACACAGTATCTCTTTTTCCTCATCTCGATTTTTTCCCTTGCGCCATAGATTTAATACATTTCTTTTTTATAATAATCATCGAAGGCAGTATAGTGTTAATCAAATCGAAACCGGTTTCAAAGAAGTTTGAAACGTAAATTGACAAAAAACAGGGAACAACAAAATCAACATGGCTGCGCTTCTAATAAAAATCATTGCCATTTCGAATGTGCACATTAGTTTTCTCGTTGTTGTTGTCTTTTTATCCCTCTGCGTATGATAAAAAAGTATGGATAAGTTTGAAAAGAGCATGCAAACCAAGGGTTAATTTATTAGCACAGGCCAAAGATAATTCTTAAGTTGTTTGATTCGGCATTTGGCGAAGGGTGGAGAGGGAAAGAGAGAGAGGAAGATAATGCACGTGCTCATGTGACAATGTCGATATATCTTTCTATATACATACTCGTATATTTGTTAGTATTGAGATATCTGTAATTGTATGTGTGCGATTAAAGAGACGCAGTTAATAAGCATAAGAATTAAGGGCGGTTTTTATCGCTTTGAGGGAAATTTTTTTTGTTATAATGAAACAGTTTTTAACAAATAAGTATCAGTTTAAGTAGAAGAAGTAGCAGAAAACAACAATTACACTAAAAAGAAGAAAATTTTATTCAATTTTATGATAAAAAGGTTAACAAAAAACAAATGGTGCGGGCGGGACTGTGGGTTCAAGTGATAAGCATTCTTGACTTAAAATAATAAAGTTATTTTCTTTACTCCTTTTGTTGTAAAATATCCGGATGTGAACATTTATTTGGTTGCTCTGATAAATTTCATAAAATCATGAAACTTATTAAAAACTACTTAAATTCAGTCTTAGATCGATACCAGAATAACCATCTTAGATCGAACGAACATTGATCAAACCATTCACAAGCAAATTAGCACCGATCAAACCATCACCAAGCGAACTGGGAGGTATCATCAATCGAACAAAGCATCAATCGAAAAAAACAAATCAAATCAACATAAACCGATGAGAACGATAATTTCGATCGATAAAGTCTTAGATAAAGTCTTAGACCAACACAGTTTAAGAAAAAAGGTAAAGATCAAGCCAGTGTAGACTGAATTAATACGTATATTGATCGGATCACACTAAAGATCACACTAAAGAGAATACCAATCCAGAACGAAGACCGAATCAATACGGCTGGAACCAGCACTGATCGAAGCTATACAGATCGAGTCAAACCAATGTAAATTAAGTCAATGCAGACTTAGTAGAGTCTGCATTTAAATCGACCCCAACTAACTTAATCGAACTTGAGCCTATTTCAACGCATATAGATTGAAACGATACAATTCGACAGTATGTGTCTATATATCTCTGTGGATCCACTGTGAGTTATTCTTAGAATTACCTTATTATGAGTTATCGACGCCTTTGAATATTAAATCATTAAAAATTTTTTATATATTAAATTTTTTATATCTACATGTACATATGTATATAATTTGTTTTTTTTTACTTTTTTATCTTGTGTTTTAATTTAAATTTTTCATAAATTTTTTATTTATTTCTGTCATTTTTAAAAATATATTCTTCATGTGATTTTTTAACAATTTAAATCTTAATGGTTTTTGTTGGTTTCGGTTTGATTTAAATGTTTCTTAAGACACAATTTTTTTGTTTTTTTTTCTAAAAATTTTGGTTATTTATGCTTCGTTTTTCTTTCCTCTCTGCTTTTTTCTCATCCTCCTCCCGTCTACTCTTTCCTATTATTGATAATTCCCTTTTATTAATAACTTTATCACTTTTTAAATTTTCAAATACAATTTTTCGTTTTTAAAATTTTATTTTTTTCTATAATTTTATTTCCTCTTAACCCGTTGATAACCACACTTTTGGCATGCTAAATCACGTGCACCATTTGTCGTTACTTTGGGCAAAATTGGTCTACTCGATGAAAAAATTGAATTATTTGATTTTGTTTTTCTGTAATGCATTTAAAACCTTTTTTTGGTTTTTAATTTAAATTTCAATTGAGTTGTTAACAAGCTTTTCTTATTTTTTTCTGTGTTTATTTTTTATAAAAACATTCGTGCTCAATTAATCACGGTGGTCAATCGATCAATGGTGATCGCGATCGCATTGCGATCGTGATCGCATTTATTTTATACTAGTTTTTATAATTAGAGTGAATATTTAATTAATTATTTGTATGGCTTTTCAGAAATAATCGATGATGGAAAATAATATTAACAGACAGCGTTAAACATAATATAGGTAAATGTAAATAATTTCAATAAAAAACTTTTTTATAAACATTAAATAAAAATAATTTTCGTTTTTACTCACTGATATTTTATTAGAATTTATTTAAAAATTAATCGTTTATTGACAAAAATTTTGGTAACAAAAGATCAGCAAATTAGCAAAGTTATGAAAATTATTTTTTGATTTCAGCAACTCCTTTTATCATCTTCTGCTTGTTCCTCTTTTTTTCTTTGAATTTTGCTGCAATAAATTCTAAAATCTTGCATTAATGATGATTTCATTTTAATTTTATTATGACTCAATGTTACACACACACACACACACACACACACGCACAAATACAGACCGGCAACAATAATCAAATCAGAAAAATATTAACAAAAAAACAACAACAACAATAACTACGGAGAACAATAAAAAATTACAAGCCATGAGTAAGTTTTTGCTACGGCAAAAAAATCAGCTTGAAGCGGATTCACTCTTTGTTCTTCTTATTTTTTTTGTGCATTTATTGATCACTGCCCGATGCCAAACTCATCAAAAAATAACAACAACAAAACGTTTCCAGCCGACCAACCAACCGGTCAGTAAAACACGAAACGTCAATCAAGCAGTACGCTCTGTCTGTCTGCTCGTCTGTCTCGGCCGTTCATCAATCGCAGAATAGCGCTAACAACAGAAACACACACACACACACAACAGCGCAAACGCATCAAACAAATCGACAAAACCTTAATATAGTAAAGCAAATTGTAGAGGGCTCTACCCAGAAGAGGGGCGTGAACAAACTGATATTTTATTCGATATACACTCCTCTCTGCATAACGCACAGACACACACACGCACAGAACAATTTGTCCTTTTCAGACTTTTTTCAATCCAGAAAGAAAACAAGAAAAAATCAAGTAAATTTTATTTAAAGGATGCCTCACGATCACGAACGATTGCTGTGCGATGCGTCGGTGCCTGAAGAGCAAAAATTGCCAAAAAAACTATAAGAATAAAAAATTACATAAAAATTATTAAGTGTGATAAAAATTTAAAATTAAGAGCATATTAAAAACTAAAAAGTAGGACGAAAAAATTTAAATTAAAATAAAAAATTAAAATCAAATTTTTTTTAATAATACAAAAATAGAATTAAATAAATTGAAATGAAAAATGAAATTAAGAAAAGCTTAAGGCTTAAATTAAGAAAAACTAAAAAATAAAAAAAAAAATAAAAATAATTAAAATATAAACTTTCAATATAAATATAAATTTTCAAAATATAAAAACAATAGAAAAAGTAACATTTGTAACAAATTAAAGCACGAAAACATAAAATATAAAATTAAAAACCGAAACTACAAATAATCTAAAACAAGTAGAGAGGAATTAACAATTAGAAAATTTAAAGCAAAAAATTAAATCAAAATAAAAAAATAAATAACCTAATTTAAATAAAAACAAAAACAAAATAAAATTAAAATGCCATAAAATTAAGTAATCAAGACTTAAAAAAATTAAAACTTTTAAAAATTTGCCCAAATTAAATTTAATGAAAAATTAAAACAAAACCAAAAATCCAATAAGTAGAGTGGAATTAAATATTAAAAAATAAATTATAATGAAAAATGAAATTTAAAGAAATTAAAACTAAAAAAAATTACAAATAAATAAAACAAAAAAACTAATATTTTTTAATTTAGGAATTAGGAAAACCGGAAAGGTTTTTTGCAGGTAAGGAAGCGCAAAAAACAAAACGAATGATGAGCTCTGGGCCATTTAAAAATCGAGTTCTCCCTTCTATCCTTCCTTCCGCCTGTTTTTTCATTTTTAATTTTTTTTTTTATTTTATATTTTTTTTTTTTGATATATCGTATTTTTCTTAATACGAATTTGTTTTCTGTGTTTCTTCTTCTTCTTTTTTCAATTTGTCAATTTTTTTTTGTAGTTTTTAAACAGCAGAGCATCTACATATGTTGTTGTTGTTGTTGTTGTTGTTGTTGTTGTTGTTGTTGTTGTTGCTGTTGTTGTAACGTTGTTTCGAAGCAACCTAAAATTAAAAACTCATAAGATATCGACTGATAGATTGAGCTGCACAAATTACTGACAAGTCAGTCATTCAATCAGTCATTCAGTCCGTCAGTTTACGAGGTATTCGTTGTTCATTCTGCACCAAAGCCGCATTACCGGTAACTATACCATACAAGCCGGTAACTGGCCACCGTTGATCGGGTAGACGCACGCAGAGCAGAGCAAAGCACTGCACTCTTGATGCAATTGCGTTGAGCCGTTCGGTCCGTTGGTTGGGCTTGTCTCTCTATGGCGCAGTCGCAGCTGCGTCTGTTCATCCCGCCACTCTTTCGTTTGCTAACTAAAGAACTGCGGCGCGCAGCAGACGGACGGACGGACGGACGGATGGACAAACGTGGCTATATCATTTTGAGCCAGCTTGTTTTTTAGTCACCTCCATCAAAATAAGCCGGCAAAACGGCTTGTGAGGTTTCGACTGAGAAGATAAACACTGATGACAAACATACAACGGGCGGACAGACAGACGCACACAAACTCATACGCGCACACACACACGGCCGATAATCGAACAAAAATATTTTCATCAAAACTGCTCTCAGCCAATCAAACAATAAGACACAGAAAGACAGAGCACAAGAAGATCCACAAAATGTATCTACTTTTGGAAGCTCTGAGAAGAAATTAGTCAGATTAAGTTTGTTGTTGTTTTTTCATGCATTATCATCATTACTGCTTTTGGTTTCCTTTATTATTTAATTGATGAGCAATTAATGATTGAACCGCGTTAAGAAAAGAAAGAACTCTTAACTCATCCATTCACAATAAAGAAAAAGAAAATTTTAGAAATAACTAAAAAAAAAAAAATATAAAAATTTCTTTTTAATACTCGTAAACTCGAGCGAAATTTTACTTCTTAGCTTTAAAAATAAATTATAATTTTTGTCTAATGCATAATCAAAAAACCATTTTCTATGGTCTTTAAAGAAAAGCCCTTTGAATAGAAATCGAGTCATTATCTTGTCATCAACAGCCTCAACCAAACGACAAGTTGACTACTGACCTTAACATTCTGTAGATCTTAATGGTATGTTACTACGTTTAGATCGTACTAACGGGGATCGAACCAACAAAGATCAAATAAAGAGGGTCGAACCAATACAGATCGAACTAATAGAGATTAAACCAATACTATCGAACCAATAGAGATTAAAACAATATAGATCAAACCAATACAGCTCGAACCGAAACAGATTGAACCAACATCATCGAACCAAAACGGATCGAGCCAATACATCGAACTAATACAGTTTGAACCAATACTATCAAACCAATAGAGATTGAAACAATATAAAAACAAACTAATACAGCTCGGACCAAAATAGATCGAACCAACATTATCGAACCAAAACGGATCGAACAAATATAGATCGAACCAATACAGATTCAACCAATAATATCGATAGAGATTGAACCAATATAGATTAAACTAACAATAACCGAACCAAATAAATCGAACCAACACAGACCGTCAACCAACATAAATGGAACCAACACAGCTAAAGTTTTCTTTTAAAGGGAAAAATAAATTGTTCATTTTCGTGGAGGCGAGGAATCAATGTTTTTTGTACCGATTGGAATTGTTTTTGTTTTCTTTGCCGAAGCAATTCAGTTCCGGCCAAATAAGTGTTTATGATAATTGTCTACTAGTTAAACGAAGTAAAGGGAGATTTTAAGAAAGAGGAGGAAAAAATTGCTAAATGAGGAAAAGATACGACCTCCAGTATGCAACAAAATGCAACAATGACAGCTGCATGGACACACTCGCGCTCGCACTTGACACACATACACACAAGCAGAAGTGAAAAGAAGCAGGTCTCAAACACCTTTAAACCCATACAGACAAACACACACACGCGGAGGTACACCCGGCCGGCTTAATGCTTTCAATCAGCCAATAGTGTCATTAAGCCGTTCAAGCACTGGAACCGAAAGTCAGCAAACGGCAGCCAACAACGTCAACAACGTGGCAGCACTGCAATCTGGCAACGCGACCGCGGAAACGGTGGTAACCGCAGTCACCAGAAGAAGAAGCTTCCTCCCAGTCCAGACACTCGCAACACCATAAACTAACATATTTTTATTGTATTATTATAATTTATTTCTTGGGCACTTTTTGTTGTTGGTGTTGTTCAAAGGAAAATCAACTACACTTCAGGAGAAATAATCAGAAAAAAAAGAACAAGTGCAAACAAAAAAGTATAATAGCAACGACAATGTGAAAAAAGTGGTAAAAAAATTTAGCTACTCTTCAACTATTCCACAAAAGAGCTGAAAATTACAAAAAAAAGGAAAAGAAAAAGAAAAATATTACGAAAGAAGAAAAGAAACATTGACTTTGCACGCTTCACGACATGGTTTAAATATTTTTCCTGTTGACAACAAACGCAACCGCAGCACACTACTGTAATAACAACAAAAACAACAACAACAGCAGTGATGACAGCACGCATAGGGTAGAAAACAGAGGAGTAGGACTGAAGAGAGCGAATGGGGCGGGAAGTGCTTAATGTGCAACATGTTTGCCACCAAAAATTTTTGGATAAAAATACACCTGTTAAAATCACTCAATGGAATTTTCAACTGAACTCAAGTCGTCAAGTCATCAAGCCATCATTATTCAGTGGTGGCGCCTAGCTCATTTTGGGGCAACCCTGTTTCATGGTTGTAGGCGCACGATTTTTCCATAATTACAATAAGATTCCTTTTCAAAAACAGTAGAGGTCAAACCAGAAACAGGTCAAACCAATACAGGTCGAACTAATATACATAGATCGAACTAATGCAGTCATACCAACATAGATCAAACCAGCACAATCGAATATACATCGAATCAATATCGAAATGGGCGGAAAAAAACAAATTAAAAGGGACACCCCGCCAGAAAATCAAGAAAATAACTTAACAATACAAAAGCTATCATCATTATCATCTTCTTGTTACAGAGATAGCTCCCAGAGACAAAATTGTCATGTTGAGGAATGAGTTAAAAGGGGCCTCCCCAGAAGTTGACCAGCTAACTCTCAAAGACAAAATATCGCAAGTACCACAAGCGGTATCAAAAGACAAAATAGGACCGCAATTAAAACTGACTAATTAAATTCGAAAGACTTAAAATATTGTCATTAAAAAGATAACCTTGAATGAAAAAATATCATCAAGGTTTCGTCTAACGAAAAAGCAAGAGTTTTCAAAAAGAATTATAAATTCTACCAACGGTTTTTTCGTTTTTGTATCTTCAGCAGCAGCGTGTTTCTTACGGAGGCCGTTTCCGTATTCTTTTGATGTTACTCTAGCTTTTCCTTTTGTTATTGATATTTGCTGATTTTCATTTAATAATAATAAATTTTAAAAAACCATTAAAGAAAAACAAAACTTAAACATTGTGCCAATAAACTTGACCCAATTTTAACCGTACTATCGTCCAAAACGATAAAAGAACCAAAACCAAACCAAAGCGAACCGAACCGAACCAAGCCAACAAACAAAAAAAATCTGATCAAGCAAGAAGTACAGAGAATTTGAGCTAACCCAAAAAGGTAAGATATGAAAAAAATCCAGAAATAAACTTGATCCAATTTTTTTCTTTTGGTTAATTCTACTTTTGCAATTTTTATGCGGAATTAATTTTACTCACTTCTCGTTTGTTCTTGACTTGAAAAATATTAAAATCGAAATGCAAATAATTTTAATTCAAGGATGATTATGATGGATCACGTCTTACTGTTAATTTGTTTTTTTTAAATGGGTCAAATATTTTTATAATCATCACCATCAAGGTAGAATTGGTCCGATCAACATCAGGGTAGAATTGGTCCGATCAACATCAGGGTAGAATTGGTCCGATCAACATCATCATCATCATCATCAGCAGAGTTGTTTTGGGGTTTATCATCCCTGGAGTTTAAGAAGTTTTCTGAAATATTTTCTTGGCCAGGGTTGAAATGTTGTTCTCATAGTCTGACATTAAATAGTTTTTCCCATATACCATGAACCGTTTCATCATCACATGAGTTGTTTCGTCCTTTTTAAAAAAAATCAGAACCCATTTTTGGCAATAAACGGAATAATATGAAATGTTCTAAACAAAAGTACTTTAGACGTAAATCATAATGGGAACAAACTGAAAATGGATGGGGCGAATTGGTCAAACTAATTATACCAAAGGCGTGTGGGCTGGAAAATTTGCATAGAAACTCAGTTCGTATCACTAAAATGATTTTTTTAAGGTATAAATTCAAGTATTATCGTATATCCAGACAGAACTCCATTACTTTTCATTCCAAAAAGAAACAGTCTCATACACGAGAAAAATTTAGGAATTTGAAATTGGCGAAATTATCTAATTTCCTAAGAATTATATATGTATACTCTTTAGAATAGCCGTAGCTTTCTGGTAACGTTAGATTTTGTCTTTTTTGGTTTCCTGTTTTGCAGAAGAAAATCTGCCGCTTCCAGCAAATTGCAATCAATCTGAAGAAAACGACTAAATTTAACGAAATGCAAAATCAATACCGATTTACTCGAAGCAAGTGTTGTTTTTATTGTTTATTTATACACAAATTTTAAGGCAAAGACACATCTCAAGAGCTTGTTTATAAAATACTTGTTGATAACAAGTACCCAAACATCAAATATTCTGAGAAATCTTTTTTTCTTCCGCTTCTGCTAATACTTCTGCTTTTTGCCGACGGTAAACAGAGACAGACTTTGCGAGACTTCTTCAAGTCAGTCGGAAGAATTTTGCATGAAATTCAATCTATAAACAGTTGGTTTTTTTATACACATCATTAGTAACCAATGAATATGGAAAAAGCTATAGCGCGCTTGATGAGTTTGAATAAATTACCGTCTCTCTGCGATAATAATGATGATGATGAAGCCAATGGATACTTGTACAACAAGAACAATAACTTGAAAAAATGACATTATAGACAGATATCAATAATATTGCACATCAGTCAGTCAGTAGACAAGATTATTACAACAAAACAACAGCCACAAAATAAGAATTAAATAAAGATAGAAAAATCTTTTTGTGCGATACAAGATCGATTTCGATTCCAAGGAATTGACTAAAACAAAAAAAACGCGCTGATCGTTCGTGGAAAAATTTAACAGCAAAAAATTTAAGCGCTGCTAAAAGGGAAAGGGGCGGGGGGGGTCTGTAGAGAAGAAGTTGTAGAGTGTGGGTATTTGAGTCCGGGAGAGAGAAAGAGATAAAAAACGATAATATTGTCTCTAATAAAATCTCGAAGCTTAACGAGTATTTGATTATTTATTAATGACGCGATCGTATTGATCGTGAAACTGGCTAAAAGACCTAAGACAAGACAAGACAAGACAAAACAAGACAAGACAAGTTTCTTGCTTTCTAGAGGAAAATAAATAATAAGCGGAAAATAACCCCAGAAAAAAGCATCAACAGAGAGGACGAAAGGGGCGAATCCGGTTTCTCTCCAAACCAAACTTAACAAGGGATGACGTACATTCGGTCCAAGAGAAATAAGAGAATAAAATACAAAAAGCCTGTGAGAAATTAGTGCATAAAATACAAGTTGTGCAGAAATTGTCAAAGGATTATGAAAGCGAGCTGAAATATTGTCTGTATCAGCTTGAAAATAAATACTTAGGACGTATAAAAACACAATAAATGTTACGAATATTCTACTTCTGAGTCTTAATTATGTTGTTGCAACTAACAAGAGTGTTGTTGTTGAAAATAATCACTCACGATCTACTTTCTTATCAAAATAACTCTTTACAGGCCTTCTTAATCTCAACCAAATCAGACAAAATCTATCTCAAATTATTTTTTTTTTCGATATGTTAATTTTTAGTTTTGTTTGTTCGATAAGTAATCGATTGTAACCCATTTATGTCATGTAAAATTTATAAATACTAAAACTCGCATAAAATTTTAAAAAATGTTAGTCTCTAATGAAGCCTTTTTATTAAAAGCAACTGAAAACAGACTACAGAATACTGAATTTAAAGACGAAAAAGGCAGCCACGTGTCGTACGTTAATTTCTTTCACAAACTTTGAGAAAGATTGAGGTGGAAAATTTTATAAATATGTATTTATTATAAAGTACAGAGAATAAGTTCAAAATAAAATAAAAACGAAGTAATAAAAGTAAGAGTTTTAATTCAAAAGATACTCATATTTAACTTGTTTTCGATTGAGATAAACTTATTCAAAAGAAAGCTTTAAAAAAATAACTGACAGCTCATAGAGGTTTATAGCAGTTCAATTATGACTAATTGCTTGTTGATAATGAGTATAGATTTACAAAAACTTATATACAATGAGTATGAGTATGAGTATGAGTAGGTTTATGATACACACTTGGTGGCTACATTATTATAACTCCTTCATGCAAAAGTTCAAAAAGTTTCGACATTTCGGCACTTTCGACATTTTAAACAGTTTTGAAGAAAAAATGGTTCCCAAAAAAATTAATTTCTGTTAAACGAAGCACAACGCATTTATTAACTAGAAACCAGAAGAAAAGTAGGGAAAAAATAAGAAAAGAAAGTCTATTAAAAATAGGTGAATGGAGGAATTACGAGTTATTGCAATCAACTCAGTACACTTTAATACAGTTCGGCTCATTAAAAAACTGATAAAACCAAGACGGTTAATAATGCTAAAATAAGGTTTTCAATGTTCAAAAACAAAAAAAAAAAAACACTGTTTTTAGTTAATTACTTCGCAGTAATTTCAAAAATATATTACAATAATACGATATTTGAAATCAAAGAACTAAATAAAAACATACAAAAGCTCCTATTTTGTATGTAAAAAAAATTTATAAAAAATAAACATTTCTTAACGAAGCAGAGCAATTTCTTTAGATTTTAAAACTAATAGATACAATAATATCCGAAAAGGGTTATTGCACTTTGAAGACCTCAAAATGTTAATGGTTTCGGTACACAATTTTATGCTATACCACTGAGGATCTCTAAAACTATGCGACATAAATGAAAAATTCTATTATTACGAAGAAAGTGGTTATCCCCGAAAAGGGTTATATAAAAAATATGAATGATTTACGGTTATATGATAATCTATCAATCTCAATTTAGAGATTTTTATGGAATATAAAATAGTTAAACCTAAAAACATACCTTACTGCAAGGATCTGACAAGTAAAGTAAGTATGGGCACTTTGATGTCTACATAAGTAGTTTTTCTTGTACTTTTTATGGTTTTTTCACATTCTGCTTTTTTTTCTTTTTCAATCTTGCTTAATTTGTCCTTGTTTTTCTTGGTTTCTATTTTATGAACTTTCATAAATTTTGGAAAATGCTAATAAATGTACGATTGTGAACGCATTTTGACGCCAAATCACGCACTACAGCTTGTTGTAAATCAGTTTTAAAAAACTCTTTGTTTGCGGTACTAAGAGTACAGTGACAAAATTACAGAAAAATAATGAGAAAATCGGACAAAAAACACAATACAACTCAAGAAAAAGAAGAGATTGTTGGCAATTGAATTACTGGAACATATCGAGTCGTCCAAAAAAGGCCAAAACCAAAAAAATTTTGAAAAACTAATGCATTCTTGGAAATAAGCCAATTTGTCTGTAAGCGGTTGAGAAGAGAAATTCAAAAATTATGAGAAATAAACATAGAAGAAGAAGAAAAAAATGTCAATACTCCCCTTCCAACGTCTAGACACAGTATTTTTTCTTGTGTTTTTTGCCAACTTCATAAAAATAACTTTTTCAAAATTGAGTTGTAAAACTCATTGACTCGACGCGACTCGACTCGACTCGACTGATCCGACTCGAGCGTCGTAGTAACGACTAATGATGAAACCTGTCAAAATATCAATTAATTAGTGGCAATAGATAGAGACAAGCAGAAGAAGCGACATTTCTGCTGGAGACAAATGCCAAAGATGCGCCTGTTTGTTGCTTTTGTTGTTGTTGATGCCATAATGGTTTTTGTTTTTGCAATATTGATTAATTAAAAAATGTTTATTTATTTATTAGAATTTTTATTAAACAAAAACCGCAAAAATAACTATTTCTGATGTCATCATCGTCATCGTCGTCATTGTCGTAAGCGTCATGATCACATTGATTTTGTGTGAAATTAACAACATCAATTTAGTTATTGACTGATTGACTAAGCTCTAAGAAAGAAGAGTGTGGAAGCGGGTGGTGGGCGAGTGAAAAAATGCAAGTTTTAATAATTTAATATAAAAAATTCACGGGCTTTTTTAAATCGATTGCGAACACACGCGAATGTTATTAATTTAAGACTCGATATTGTTTAATTGTGAAATTTTCTGACATTGATTACTAGTAAAGTTTTGAGTAATGACAAACATCAAATGTACAAACATTAAAAAAGTTATCTTCAGCAAGTTTTTGTTAAGAAAAAATATAGAAAAAAGATAACATTCACGTAAACGAAGCAAGAGGAAAGGAATTTTCAATATAGAGTTTTTCCAAATAAGGTTTATAAGGCTTAAAAAACCAAAAAGAGATTGAGAAAGAGCGAGAAAGTCAACCAATTTGCACATTAAGTGAATTTAAGAGATTTAAGGTTTTTAATTATTTTTGAGTTTTTTATAGCAAAGTTTTTAATTATTCTAAAACTACTTTAGTACAGAACAGCAAATATCTTTTTACGCGTTAGATACGTACCTACCTAAAAGAGGAGCGTCATTAGAATTAGCATAAAAAGAACCCAAGACTTTCAGGGATTGTGATTGGGGTTGTCTCTAAAACTTAAATTTAAAATCGACACAATTTTCCACAATTTTCAAATTTTTACTATCGCACAAAATAATTGTATAAGTTGCCTAAACCATTATCATTATCATTACCATTGCCTTCTTCATTTTTAAAAATCTAAGAGTAATAATTTTTTCATCGCGCAAAGCTTAATATAAAAATCATGATTAAAAAGTACTTTAATTGCCGGAACAAGTTTTCTAGGTTTTTAATATTCGTTTTTTTGGTGGAAAAATCGAAACGAAACTTTACAAATCATGATCAATGTTTTTACACTTTGATTTAAATCATAAAACACACTCTTTTTTTAAACATATTCTTTAATAATGTTAGATTTTTGCATCCAAATGACTCATTCGCGAAATTGGTAAACTCGGTATAATTTCGAGATTCTTTAAAGACAGAAGATATAAAAATAAAATCTATTTCTACCATAAGGCAGCAGTAGAAAGATGTACCTACAGTGAATTTAGAACAATAATAAAAACCGTTTTTAAGAATGAAAAAAAAACCCTTTTTTAATTTCATTCATTAGAGTATACTTTTTTTCTACCAAAAATTCCACATGAATAAGAAGAAGCACGAGAATACATGAGCATATTTCGGTCCTTGAAGTCTTATTTAGTTTCTTTAAACAAAAAACTTCTTTAAAACCAAGAACTCTTACTGAAAGGAAGAAGTAGCTACTCTTCTCTGTAGAGTCGAATTAGAGTCGAAGAATCGAATTTTTTTTGTTAATAAAAATACTGAAATTTAGTATTTTGACGCTATTTCTATGAAGGCTTTTTAAAAAACAAAAACTTCGAAATTTTTTTTCTGACTAAAAAAATTCTGAAGAAAAGTGTTTCCTTTTTTATTCGTAATAAAAACTAGTGTATAGTTTAGTAAAGGCTGTCTTGTCTTCAGAAGGAAAAAGGCAAGAAAAAATATCGGCTTGTAGAGGCATTTCTTAGACACCAGAAAAACCTCCAAGCTCCTAAACTCTTTCTAGAAGAAGAAGCCATTTTCTTTAAACTTTAGAAAACACCCCATTTTTTTTTGTTCTCGAAGTGTCTGAATGATGGGTACCTACTAATTTTTTTTTCCATGCACTAATTTCTTTACACTGAAACACTTGTTAAAATCTTTAGAAAACAATTTAAAAATGGGCATGAAAAACACACAACAAAAAACACTTTGTCCATCTATCGTATTATGTGATGGGTACAAAAAACCACTGGCTCCGAACAATAGACCGGACGATCAATCTTCAAAGAGTTACCGCCTAACGCTTCTCATTGGCGATTGCCGACTGGTCGACCGACGACCACACTTGTTTGCACCATTTTCTGGGAGTCTTTTCGAGGTAATTTTGAGGGAATTTTGTGGTCTTACCTGTTGCCAAAATTGTGCCAATAAGTAGATTTGCTCCTTTTTGAATAACCAATCCATTGATTGAACAGCCGTCAGATCCATATCGGCTGCTCCAGCTGTTTGCGGCAGTGTTGGCTGCATTCGGCTCGGCTGATTGACGGCGGTTGATTGATTGATTGATCTGTTGACTGGAGGGAGGGGGGCGGTTGCTTAAAACAAGATACACGATTGACAGTTCTTTTTGTTTTTCGGATAAAAGGGACTATGGCGATTTTTGCCCCCTAAAATCGTTTGAAATCACTGTTTCGTCAGTCGCACACTCACTCATTCCTACAATTGTTAAATTTGTGTTGTTGTTGTTGTATTGATGCTTTAAATGCGCTTTCAACTCATCATCGATTGATTTGCTGTGTTTGCACGCACGCCCTGAATTCATTGAATCAATTGAGTTTCAATGTTTTTAAAAATGCATTAATTTGTGCGGAATTTTGTTGAATTTATTCAAACACAAGAAAAAATTAGTAAAAATAATTTCACGCGCTCGCACGCAAACACACACAAACGAGAAGAATTTTTTGGAAATTCGCAATTCATTGGTTGATCGATCAGCTCGCGCTTGATTGGTTGATTGATTATTGGTGACAAGTTGTTGTTGTTTTTCGTCCTCTGCTTGCTTTGGTAACGCCTGCCAACGTCTGTCCTTCCGACTGCTGTGAAAATTTCCTTTTTTTCTGCTTCAAAAAAATTAAAAAAAGCGTTAGAGTCAGAGAGAGACCGAGAAAGGGGAAGACAGCACCGGCCAAAAGGTAACGAAACGACAATGTAAAAAATTTGTAATTTTTCATAAAAATCTACGAACACCTGGAAATTTTTTCGCAATTCGACATAATTTTTCTCGTTCTTGTTGATAGAGCAGCAACAGTCCAAAAAAGTATTTTAATTCTATAGTTTCGTTTCTCCTACACCTTTTTAGGGCAATAATTTTATAACTTTTTGTTATAATTTTGTTATTGTTTGTCTGTCAATTGTCAACGTGAAAGCCCGGCCCACCCGAAAGGCTTTAACTAATAGCGGTCGTTGTTGTTATTCTTATTTTTCTTTTTCCTAATCATTTGCGGGCACATTTTTTTTTTCAATGAAAGATTGTTTTTATTTCATTTTATTTAATCATTGTTAATTTTTAATGAAAATTTCTTTTGGCAGACCCGTTCTTTCTTTTCCTTTCAAGCGACCAAAAACACTGCAACCAACCTTTTCTGTTATTCCGAATATTCATTTCTTTTAACGTCAAAATTGGAATTTATTCACATTTGTCTTCAAATCTTAATTATATTCAAAACATTTTTTATAAAATTATTTATTATTAAAAATTATTATTAATTATTTTTCCTTTTTTGCGCACAAGTACTTTCAAGTGACATTTTTCTATTTTATTAATTACTTTTTCAAAATTTCTCTCGTAGTTAAGTCAGTTAATTGTTGCCGTTTTTTTGTTACTATTTTGCGACACCGACAGTCAACGCGTCATTTAGACGTACAATTTGAACGTTCAGACAGCGCAACGTTAATCTAATGAGATGTTGCCTGTCATGAATTCAGCTGATGACTGAACAAATCGAACCGAATGCGACACACACAACCCTCTTGTTGGCGTAGGCAGCGGCGTCACAGCTTCGCTCGCTGGCTTCGTGCTCTTTTCTCGCTTCGGCGTGGATTCCCAACACGTTGTAACTGAATCGCGCGGCTCACTGAAACTACTGCTGCTAGCGTTTGCGTTGTTCTCTGAATGCCAGAGTCGGGGTCGTTCCCACTTTGCTGTTTCGTGTATGGCTGTAGTGCTGCTGTTGCTGCCGCTGCCGCTTAGTGGCATCAATGTATGAGTACGCGCGCCTTGCAAACACATCATGCAAGCAGCAAGCAGCGGTACTGTGAAAAAGAAAAAACGTGAAACGGTATGATTCGAAACGAAACGAAATGAAAAACAACCCAATTCATTAAACGAAAAAAAGCACCAACGAAACCAATTCAAAACCAATTCCTGTACTTGCTTAATTTCCGCAGTTCATCGCTTCGAAAGCATTGGTTTCCTTGCTCTCACTCTTTTACGCTCTTCGATTTAGTTTCGGTGGAGAAATTGCTTCATGGGTTTGTGTGGATTCTCATTTTTCGATAGACCTGTTATTGTTGCTGTTCCATTTTTATAAAAACTTCTTGAGATTTGGATATTTTCTCTCTCTCTCTCACTCTCTTTCTCGAAAACAAACAATTTAATTTTCAAAACTCGTCACGAATTGTTGAACGAATCTCTCTCTGCTTTATTGTTTTGGTTTAAGATGGGTTCTACGATGCATTGGTGGGGACTACTTTCTTAAACGGACCTTACTTTTTCGACACTTTTATTCCTCCCCTATTTCTCATTAAACTTACTCCAAGAATTTATTCATTTTTGTTTAATAATAATTGAAATTTGGTAAATTAACTAAGACTAAATTAAGAGATTTTGTTTCCATTGATTTTCTCTCAATTAATAGGAAACTCACCACTTTTGTGTTGTTCATTCATATAAAATGCATTCAGCTGCGATACTCGTATGTTGAAAAGCCTTAAAATTGTGTGTGTAAAATTTTCAACCTCTCTCGTTCTGATACGAGTGTACGAAGGAGATACTTGTCGGCGAGAGCAAGTGTTAGAGTGAGAGAGAAGGAGAGAAAAAAAAAGGTGGTCAGTGAGCAGTAATGGAAGGTGTGTATTTGTGTGCTCTTGGCAAAAGGGGCGGTTGATTTTGTCGACCATTCTCAAAAGTGTTTTAATTTTTTTGTGCAGAGCATAGATTTATTGAAATTCAATCAAACGAATTTGAGCGGTTTTAAGTAAAACTACATATTAAATTAAAATTTAATTAATTTTTTTTTTTTTTAATTTTTTTTTTTTAAATTCACATATGTATGTATGAATTTTTACATTTTACAGTTAAAAACATGCGTGCGAAAAAATGTATTTTAGAAAATATATTAATTTTTTTAAAATATTGTATAATTCAAAATTTTAAAAATTTATTTTATTTATTTATATTTGTTTATTTTTCTATACATATTTGTTTTTTATTAATTATCTAAGCGTTTTAATGCGTCTGTTCTTAAATTTTTATTAATATCATTGTGTTCTTGCTATATTCAAATTTTAGAAATTTTCGTTTTTATATTTTAAAATTTTTAACTAATGGCGAGCCATTATAATTTATCATGCCAAGTGTTTTTTTTTAACAAATTTTTCTCTTTAATAGGTTTTTCTATTTACCTACGACGACGTTTTAATTTATCAATTGTTTGAAAAAATTTAAAACGAAAAAGGAGGAAATTTACTCCGATTTCATTTAAGTTCTTCGAATTAACGACGGTGAGTCGTGGAAAGTGGTGAGTTTTGTGAAAACACCACAAACTCGAACAAAGAACACTTCTCCAGGAAAACTTCTCCACATTTCAATAAAAAAATTCCTAAAAAAAAATTGTCCAAAGTCGGCCAATTTTCGCAAGAAATGCCGGATTTTTTAAAATGTTTACTTATCAGAAGACCTATAAACGGGGTTAAAGTTATAAATACATTAAATTTTAAGTTTATATTTTTATATTTTATATTTTTTAGATATTAATACATTAAATTTGAAATTTATATTTTTGTATAATTTTTCAAAAATTTCAATCAATAATATTAAAAAAAATCAATAATTTTTGGATTGATTTTATTGAATTTTTTTATTGCAGAAAATGAATTATATTTTTTTATTTGTTTTTTAATTTTTTAAAAAATTATTATAAGATTATCTATAATTATTTTAAATCCTTTTTATTTTACCTTATTTTTGTAAATTTTTAAATAATTTAGTAATTTTTTTGGGTTTCAGGTCACTTCCTACGTAGTGTACGTGTAATTTTTAAGATTATATCGTAATTTATAAATTAAAACTAGGTATTTATAATTGAAAAATCTTTCTATGTATGTTTTCGAGCTAAATTGAAACAGAAGGCTTTTCTATTATGTAATTATTTTGCAATTTTTATTTATTATTCTTTCGAATTTTGTTTTGTTTTATTTCTTGTACCTTTTATATTTTATTTATTATTTCCTAAATTTTAGATATTTCGTCTCCTTACTTTGTATATTATTTAATTATTATTTCATCACTGAAATAATTAATTTAATAATTAATTAATATAATCGCTTAATCTTAATTTTCATACATTAAATTTTTTATTTGGAGTCTATAGTATTTAATAATATTTTAAATTCATATTTATAATTATACATATTTTCAAATGTATGTATTTTTTAATTTTTAAGCAAATCCTGCCTTTACGATGTCTCCTTATCGATTACCTTGACCAGTCAAACCTTAGATCCAGGTCTAGGCCCTTAAAACCACTGGAATCGCGTTTGCACCCAACAGAAACAACAACAATACAAATTGCACCAATCATAAGTTTTTAAATGCTTTTCTCTTCTTTTTTTTCAACACATGTGTAGGTTTTTTTTTTGTTGGGCTTCTTTATATTCTTGGCATAACTTGATAAAGAAACGTTTCGCGTCTGTCTCCAGGTGTCTCACAGGAGCATTACATTGCTCTATCATCATTATCATCACTCCCTTCCAGCACGCATAAACACACACACACACATATACAAATACCGAATGGCGTAGACCCAACGGCATCAGAGCCGATCGCACTCCCGACCAGTTGTCGACTGCCCCCGCCAAGCAGTTCTCCTTGAACCAACCAGTCAACCAATGGACCGGCCAACCAACTAAGCTTCTAACCATCCATTCATCCATCAATCAGTCAACATTGCATGTGTATTCATTCATTCGTTCATTCTTCATTCATCCATCCATCCATCGATTGTCAATTGCACTTCGGTCTTAAATGCGTGCGTCGAAATGAGAGCGCAGTAGAAAGAGAAAAATAAGAGGAAGGAGTTAAAGAAGTAAGCTCTGCTCCGTTAATGTTTCTCTGCTCGCATCGTAGGTGTCATGACTGCCCGAACACACATTCCTACATACGTACACGCGTTCTTCGCGCAAAGGCAGTGACGGAGTGGGGCCCATGCGATGACCAGATGTCGCCTCTCAACTGGAGCAGTTTTACCATGGAAAAGCAACAACAACAAAATCGGAGAAATATATGAAACTCAGAGAACAAAAATTCTCTTTTTTGTACAAGATACCTTTTCTTCTCCATTTTTATATTTACTTGGTTTTTTTGTTATTGTATTTTACAACAAATAAATTATGTATTTCTTAATCAATTTTAAATAATTTTACCAACTGATTTTCTTTAGATTTATAGATTTTTTTGTATTTTATGAATAGTATCAAAAACTTAACGTTTCTTTTCTCTTCCTCTTTTCTTTTTCCTGTTGTTTGGTAGTCTTTTATCAAGTCTTGGTAGTCTTTTATGATTTTTCCCAATAGATCCATTCTACCATTGATCTCTCTTTGGTACGGCTTCAAAAGAAAAGTGATGCGGCATTTACTTGAGTGGACTTCTAGAAAAAAAGAAATAGAGAAATTGCGAAACCGAAACTGGCATTTGAAGCAATAGAGATATGGCATGGTTTGTAAGAATGATCCGGCCACACTGATCTGATAAAAACAACAACACACATACATACATAATTTAGACATACACAGGAGCTTACCATCCTTCTTAAGATAAGGTCCGGCCCCATCGTTCTTCTCATGGCAACAAAGTGGTAAGTCTAGAACTGTCTTAAGGGAATCCCGGTGGATAAATATGAATAAATATGAATACGCATAAATCGATAGATATAACTTGTTAACATTTTTATAAAGATAGTACAAGGAAAGGCTACCGGCATACCAGACCGGTTTCATTAGTTTAAAGTCTCTTATATCAATTTCAATAACTTTAATAGCTTTTATTAAATAGTTATTTTCTAGATACCGGCTGAGATTTAAACGTTCTCTTTTCTTAAAAAATATTCTAAATTCGAAAGTATGGCAACCCATCGATTTTTAATTATTTAGTGCCAAAAAAGGATTAAAGAAAAACTTAAATTAAAGGGAATAATGAAATAAGGAGGGATTTTAGATGAAAGAGCTTGGAGGAAAACTAATTTTTGTTTAAACGCAATCTGAAAAATGGAAAAGCTTTGGAATTGTAACGAAAATTTCCCACTACTTTCCAGTGACTTAAAAAGAAAAGATGGTTTATTAAAGGAGGAAGACCAAAAAAGAGAGAGAACGAAAGAATGTGTATAAGAGAAAGAGAAAAAGGGTTTTACAAGAAAATATTGAAAAACTTTTCAACTTAAGAAAAACAACTCTTTGTACCAGCATAGGACACCGAATTGAGAATTAAAAAGAGAGCAAAGAAAATCTAAATCAAAACAAACCAAATAACCTTTTGTTAAAACAAAGCACTCCATCAAGAAGAAGGAGTGGAAGACGAATAAAAATACCCCTCTTCATAGGGAAATTACAAAGCAGAGACATTGTAGGAATAACAAATGACTAAAGAGCGCAGAGAACTGTTGAATTACTTTTAGAATCGTAGATTTCTTGAGGAACAAAATGGTTAATGGAATGCAATGAAATAGAACAGAGAGAAAAAAATACACAGAACCCAAAAATTATCTGTATCATTATTAGTAACTAATTATTTTAAATTTCAAAATTATATTATTTGAGAGATTATTAGTTCTTCTTATTTTTATAAAATTTTCAAAATTATTATTTCTAATTTTGAGCAAACCGCCCTTGTCTGCCCTTGTAGAACGATAAAGAGCAGTTATTAGGCTTTCTCTTCAACGATACAAAACTGCATTTTCTCCGCTATTTTGGCGTTCTCAGACTCTCCTAATTTTCTTGCGCTCTTTAACTTAAAAATCCATTCAGACGGTCATGCTCATTTTTCGATAATATGCCTCTCTGAAAATGATATAATAAAAATCATGTATGAGATGCCTATTTGGAAGAGAGCGCTGCTTCTACATCTATCAGCGATGCAGAGTTTCAAGAGCATGTAGCAAAAGCAACTACAACTACAACAACAACCAAATCGAAAAGATCTTAAGCCCCGCCCCATTCGATTGGTGGCGAGCAATGATTATGGTCACCATCAAAAGCCAGTCAGTCTCATACGTGAACACAACAATAAACTACACGGAATAGACGACGACGAAATCAGTGAACGTCAGCAAAGAAAGGAAGGAACAGCGAAGCAGGAACGGCATAGATAGCAGCAGTCAATGGGGCAGCAAAGAAAAAGTGTGCGCCTTCTCTTCGTTATTGACTTCTCTTTGCCAGAAACAATAACAAAAAGCGTTGCTGGAATGGAAGTGGTACCAAAAAAAAGAACAACAACAATGAAGGGTCAGTCTCATTGAAGTGGATATATTGTTGCTTTTCGTCATTGAATTTTTAGCCGTGGTGCTGGTGGTGTTGTTGTTATTATTACTGCTGGTGTTTTTTCCAGTTATCAAATAAATTATTTCTTCCTCGCCTTCTTCTTATTTCCTTGAAGAACTTTTTCCAGGTTTTTCTTTATTTTTGTTGTTGTTGTGTATTGTATGAGAAAACACGAATCCATTCTGAAGAGCGTTTTGTAACTGTTTCTTGTTTGTTGAATATTTGTTGTTGGTGTGGTGAAAAAGAGCATGAGGTGAAAAATGCATGGACATTTTTCCATTGCATCCTTCTTGCATTGTTGTTGCTATTTTTACTTCATAGAAAATGTTTGCCTTTTGTTGAGATGATTTTTGGTTTCTTCGACTTTTGTTGGGAGCGGATGCAGGGTCGTGTGTGCGTGTGTGTGTATGTATGCGAATTTATTGAGATAGAAATGATGATGATAATTTTTATTTCCATCTTCAGGTGTTGATAACGACGACGACGACGACGATGACGATGATGAGGAGAGTAAGAGGGAAGAACAAGTAGGCGATGGCAACACTGACGGCTGGCTGCTGATAGCGAGACGAGACTATGGAGCAGCGCGTTGCAAGCGATTTGTTCGTTGGTTCAGAAATTTTCTCATGTCACAGATGGACACAGACCGAGAGAGAGAGAGAGAGAGACAGAGAGAGAGAGAGAGAGAGAGAGATAGAGCGAGAATGAGAGGGGGAGAGAGAAAACTATAGAGAAAAACCGTTAAACAAACGAAGTTAGAGCAGTTTTTTTAAATATCTACGTTTTTGTACCCTACACCCGAAGGGATGAGGGTATATTTGCTTTGTTCGTCCGTTTGTAACGCATTACAGGAGGCGTGGCAGGTATAGAAAAGTATATATGTATATTCTGGCTTAGAATCCCCTCCCGAGTACACTTAGCCCTGTTCGTCTGTCTGTCTGTCCGTCCGTCTGTGGAAATCACGATTACAGGAGAACGAATAGAGGTATCATCATGAAATTTGGTACGAATATTCTTTGTAATCCTACGCTGTTTGGTATTGAAAATCGGACCAGTGCCACGCCTATTTTTTATAGCAAATATGCACTCATCCGTGCTTATAGCTAAATTATTTAGGTTGTGGAGCGAATTTTCAGCTAAAATTTCAAATCCGAGTCCACCATCTTAGACTGAAATATACTCTAAAAAATAGGCGTGAGACGCCCACTTTTATACTATACTATACTATATAATGAGGTGTTTGGTAAGAAAAGCGGTGTTGTAGATGAGTTAGTAGATAATAATTTACTCCCTGTTAATGAAAAGAAAGTAGGTGTCACCCGACCACTTCTTTATCACTTCGACAGATGCGGGTGTAGGGTGTATGAGCTTCGGCCAGGCCGAAGATAACTTGTTGCTTTTTAATTTTAAAATAATAATAATAAAATACATAAAATAAGCTAAAAGTTTTTATTATTATTTAAAAAATTTTTTCTTATTTTAAGAAAAATAAAATAACTTTTTAACTTTAATTTTAATAAAAACAAAATAATTTTTTAACTTTGATTTTAAGAAAAATAAAATAATTTTTTAACCATAATAATCTTATTAATAATTTTTTGTCGTCTTTTTCTATGTCGTTAGTCTGAAGTTTTCCCGTTACGAAAAATATTATATTAATGTATTTTGCATAAATTAAAAAACTGTATTTGTCGACCTTTTCGCTTCTTTTGTGAAAATCTGCAGATGTCCTGCAGGACCTATCGTGGCCCTTTGGGCCCAAGAGCTGCCAGAAGCAGCAGAATACAAATCAAAACTAAGTAATCATTATGTATTTCTTTTTTCTTTGTTTGTTCCAAAAGAGAATGTTCGAATGTTTCCTATTGTTATTGTTGTTGTTGTTGTTATTTTATCACATACTACACTTACGATTGAAAACTGATGCCGATGAAATTAATTCAATTCTTGCGTATTAAAAAAAATAAAAGAAAAAACAATCTGCATTTTCACCGAGGATTTCTTTGCAAGGATTCCATGCAATCAATAAGCAAAGGCAGGCGCTAGAAACGCACACACACACAATCGTGCAAATAGGAAGCGGAACGTCAGTGAAAGGAAGCACGGACAAGGACAATGCTTCAGCCGTGTCTTAAACGCAGCCTGCTGCGGCAGGACAACGCTCGCGCTCTTTCGTATGCAAACGAGCTGGAAGCAAAGGGTGACCTCCTCGCTCTTGCCGGCGAAGGGTGGTTGGTGGTTCGTGCAATCGGTCGAAAGGTGTCTAATTGTCAAGGTGTTCAGCGAAGATCTTCGGCGATCCTTTGTGTGGAATAATGCCTGCTGCCAACATAAAAAGGATTCGTAGCGGAAGCCTGATGCAATTAATTACGGTCGCAGTCGGTCGCCGTCTTCGTCGTCTGGAGCGCATTCAGTCAGTGCCCGCCAGCTGAACGTCATACTCTTTGCGATGTCGATGATCATCGAAGGAAGGAACGAAGGAAGGTTGTATCGAGGAAGGGGTGCCGTCTCGCCACCCATTCTTTCTCCTTTTCTTCTTCTTGCCCTTGTTCTGCCAATGCTCCTTCTGGTTTTTTGTTACTTCGAGTCGCTTAAGTTTAAAACTGATTACATTTGTTTTTGTTATGCAAAAATATTTTTGATTTTGAGAAAACGTAGGAACATTTTTTCCGGAATTTGTTCAAAACAACTAAAGGAGAGGAAGAGGAGGAAAGGAAAAGAGAAAAGAATAATAAAAAAAGGGAAATCGAATCTGTATTTTTATAAGATGTCTTTACTATAGCGTAAAGAAGCGTATACGAAAACATTTTAATTAACCCTTCGTTGCCTTAGTTTTCTCTTGCTCTTTATTTTAAATGATTGAAATCATAATGAAATTTATAAAAATCAAAAATCATAACTTTTAATATACGAAATGTAAATATGTACATCAATATAAATGAAATAAAATAAAATAATATACATGATAAAACTCAAGGCGTAAATTCTTAGTATGCGTTCTTTATTAGTTGATAGTTGACAGAAGAGTGAGTTAATTCATTTACAGATCAAAAGAAAGAGAGATTACAATAAAGGTGCAAACACACATGTACGTTGCATTTGAATGTTGCCAGATTTTACAACACACCCCTTCAACGTAAATGTTTGTTAGCAATAAAATATACAATGTTATGTTCATTTTAAATTCATTAAATTCAAAAATTTTAAATGTTTCACTTTAGGAAGATTCTTAGTAAGAATGTCAGCAATCATATTCTCCGTCGGACAATAATTCAGCTCGATTTCTTTATTCTTGACGACTTCTCTAATGTGGTGAAATTTTACATCTATGTGTTTCGTGCGATTGTGGTAAACTGGATTCATTGCCAATTTTTGAGCTCCCTGGTTGTCGACATTTAAAACAATTGGTACATCTTCCGAGTATCCTAACTCGCTTAGTAATCTTCTCAGGTACACTGCTTCCTTAGATGCTGTGGATACGGCCATGTATTCCGCCTCTGTGCTGCTTAAGGCTACTGTGGGTTGTTTTTTGGATTCCCATGATATCAGACATTTTCCAAAGAAAAACATGAAGCCAGTATAAGACTTTCTGTCGTCTAGATTGCCGCCCCAGTCAGCATCTGCGTAGCCCAGCACACCTTCATCGCCTGCATGATAAGAAAGTTTGAAATTAATTGTACCTGCTAGATACCTTAAAACGCGTTTCGCTGCAGTCATATGTTCGATATGAGGTTCCTTATTTTTCTGAGCAAGCTTAGACACCGAGTGAAGGATATCCGGTCTAGTGGATATCGCCAGATACATTAAGCTGCCGATAATCGATTGATACTCTGTAGGATCAATTCTTTTACAATCTTCATTGCACCTTGCTTGATAGCCAGGATCTAAAGGAACTGCAGAAGGCTTGCAGTTTTCCATTCCGTATTGCTTTAGCATATCCTTTATATACTGTTTGTGACTTATTTCAATGGATCCCGTCTCGCCATCGCGTATTATATTCATGCCAAGAAAATATTGCAATTCACCTTTATCCTTTAAATCAAATTCCATACTGAGAAGGGATTTTATGTTCAATAAAATTTTCTTGTTTTTACATCCAATAATTATATCGTCGACATATATCGCCGCCAATACCATGTGGTTGTCTTTAATCATCTTGTATAAACAAGGTTCATTGCTGCAAGCTGTAAAGCCGATCTTACGTAAAACAGTATCAAGTTTGTTATTCCATGCTCTGCCTGATTGCTTAAGCCCATACATGGCCTTTTTCAATCGAAGAACTTTTTGACTTGCCTTGTTATAAAAACCATCAGGCAGCTGAAGATATATTTCATCCTTAAGATCACTGTTCAAATAAGCCGTGCTTACATCCAATTGGTGCAGATACATTTTGTTTTGAACTGCCAATGCAAGTAATATTCTTATGGATTCATAGCGTACAACTGGGGAAAACGTTTCAATGTAGTCTATTCCAAACCGCTGACTACACCCCTTTGCCACCAACCTCGCCTTGTATCGCTCTATGTTTCCATCCTTGTCTCTTTTCAACGAAAAAACCCACTTGCATCCTATTGGTTTGTGCCCAGAAGGTAAGTCACATAAAAACCACGTATCATTTTTTTCAAGTGCTAAGAACTCGGCTTCCATTGCCTTCTTCCACTCAGCAGATTGCTTACCTTTCAATGCCTGTTCTACTGTTTGAGGTATATTATCATCAACTAATGTATTTAAAATATGATATACCTTTTTAGGTCGACCGATTCTTCCGCTTCGAATTATTTTCGGTCTACCACGACCTCTAACTACCTCATTTACTACTTCGTCAGCACTGTCCTCGTCTGACTCTGTTTCATTGGATATAGGTACTCCATCATTTTTATCATTGTTATCGTTATTTGAAATTGTTTGACATATTGGATTTTCATCAATATTTCTTGAGTCGATTGTTTCAAATTTTTCGTTGAATATCTCAACACCACGCGATACTTGATCTTTTCTTGTTTCAATCAGTTCGTTTTTATTTACTATATTACTTTCCTCAGAATTACATGCAATAATAAAATTATCGGGTGTACTTTGATCGTATTTGTTATTAACCATATCTTCGTCGAAAAGAACATCGCGCCTTTCGATTACTTTATTTCCGTATTTGTCATATAATCTATATGCTTTTGAAACATTTGAATACCCTACCATTATTAATTTTTGCCCTTTGGGATCAAACTTTCTCTTGTGCCCTTTATTCAATGCTATTGCACATGATCCAAATGTTTTAAGATGATTAACAGCTGGCTTTTTTCCGCACCAGACCTCATGTGGAGTTTTATTTACCACTGCTTTGGTTGGCGATCTATTTCGGAGATAAGTAGCTGTTGCCACTGCTTCTGCCCACAGATGTTGACTCAAACCTGCATGCAATAATAAGCAGCGTGCCATCTCAACTAGAGTGCGGTTAGCACGCTCAGCTACTCCATTCTGTTGTGGGGTATGAGGTACCGTCAGTTGGCGCTCTATGCCATTTTCTGCAAGAAATGAATCAAAGTCGTTGTTGATATACTCTGTCCCGTTGTCGCTACGGAGGATTTTAATTTTTTTACCTGTCTGACGTTCAACAAGAGCTTTGAAAATTTTAAATTTTGATAGAACCTCATTTTTAGCTTTTAAAAAATATACGAAGTTTTTCCGCGATTTATCATCGATGAATGTCAAGAAATATCGGGAACCTCCAACAGATGTAACATTCATCGGACCACAAACATCAGAATGGATTATTTCAAGTAGTTCACTTGATTGTCTTTCAGTGGCATGTGGAAAAGAGGCAACATGAATTTTCCCCATCATGCATGTTTGACAAATTTTTGGTTCGTTGCTTTTATTCAAGCTCATTCCATTTACTAATTGTTTATCAGACAATTCGCGCAAGCTTTTGTAATTAAGATGACCGTATCTATTATGCCATAATACGTCATTATCTCCAACAGAAAACAATTTATTGCATTTATTTTTAACTACGAACAAATTATTTTCATTTACAGCTTTTAAAATTACGGTGTGATCTTTAGCTTCTATAACTGCCCTTTGTGAATTAAACTTTGCTATAAGGCCAGCGCTAACTGCTTTGCCAATGGAGATAAAATTAGCTTGCAAATCTGGAGCGAATAAAACATTTTGTAACCTGATATTACCATTTTCGGCTGAAATTATAACATCACCTTTGCCAATTGCATTTATAAATTTATCTCCAGCTAAAGAAATTTTTTCATCACACTTTTCGTAGCTTTCAAACAATTTTCTGTCATTGCACATATGTGCAGTGGCACCACTGTCCAGGTACCACGATGTACCAATAAAATCTTTGGAATCAGCGGTCGCGAGCATTGTAAATGCATGTTGCTGCTCTTTTTGCTTTCGTTTTTGCATACCGCATTTGTTTGCGTAGTGACCCTTCTGTCCACATAAAAAGCACTTACCATTAAAATTTTTGTTGGTATACTTATTGTCCAAACCGGTTTTTGTTTTCTGAATAGATCGTGCACTGAATGCCTGTTGACTAACTGTTGCTACCTCACCTGATCGATCATCTATTTGCTGATTACGCCTTTCCCCTTCTTCTAGAAGCTTTAATTTTAAGACACTGTACGTCGGCAATTGATCCCTTGTTTCCATCGCTATAACGAAGTTGTCGAAGTCCGATGGTAGGCTCGATAACAAAATGATTGTTAGAAGTTCATCTTTAATTTCAACATTAGCATCTGCTAATTTTTCTGCAATGTCTTGAAAAGAATTTAGGTATTGCGATATATTTCTATTTTCTGGCATTCTCAAGTTCAGCAATTTTTTGTACAGCACCACTTTTTGCACAGGTCCACTTGGCTTGTAAACGTCACGCAGCTTTTTCCACGCATCTGCAGAAGTTTTTGAATTTTTGATATAGCCTAATTGGGTGGGCTTTACACTCAGTATTATAGTGGCTAAAGCCTTCTCGTCCATAACTTCCCACGCTTCCGACTCTGTTGCACTAAGATTCACATTTTTTAATTCCCCGCTCACAATCTTCCAGTTTCCACTGTGCACTAAGACACTTTTCATGTGTATACACCAGGAATCATAATTCCTGTCGTCCAATTTATCAATTTGGTACAATTGTGAGCTCATTTTAATTTAAATTAAGAGCTAATCCTGGGCCCATAACCTGATAAAACTCAAGGCGTAAATTCTTAGTATGCGTTCTTTATTAGTTGATAGTTGACAGAAGAGTGAGTTAATTCATTTACAGATCAAAAGAAAGAGAGATTACAATAAAGGTGCAAACACACATGTACGTTGCATTTGAATGTTGCCAGATTTTACAACAATACATTAGAATTTTAAAAGAATTAAACGTAAATAAATTCAATTAATCACAAAACCTAGCAATTTCAAGAATTAAACAATTAATATTTATTAGAATTAAAAATTTATTGAAATTGATAACACTTAGAAGTGTTTAAATTAAAAATAATTAATTTAATTATTTATTAACTAAGCTAAAATAAACTCGAGTTACGCTAAAAAAAAATTATTTATTAAAAATTACTATTATTTTTTATTATTTATTTATTATTATTTATTAATATATGTATGTATGTATATATATTATTTATTGCTATATTAATTATTATTATTATTTATTATTATTGCAGTATTATTTGTTTAAAATTATTTATTTTGTTGTAAGAAAAATAAAATTAAATATTTTTATTTTTGAAAAATATTTTATTTTTTTTTATATGCATTTTCATTTAAAAATATTTTATTGTATGTGTTTATCTTATTTATTGATTTTTTATTTTTTTTAATTTTATTTGACTAGATTTATATTAGTCCTTGAAGCTATTCACATATTTCTAGACTGTTTAATTAATTAATTGCTTATTAACAAACTAAACCCAATAAATAAAATCAGCCCTTTCTTCTTCCCTGCGTTTGTGTTGTTATTGCAATCTATTTTTACCCAAAACTGCCTTTTGTTGCGTTTACCGCAATCAACTTATAAACAGTCCATTATTGCAAAAAACTACCAACAACAACAACAACAACAACAATCACAACCACAACCACAGAGAAGGCAGTGAACAGAAGAAGTAACAATAACAACAAAAATCAATAAACAAAGAAACAATAATAACGCAAAAGAATGCGAACAACGGAATGAGTAAAATAGCAATAACAACAAAAAAGAACATTAACAACAACAACAATACCATCGAAACACATTCGGCAACCCATCATCGATGGGATCGATCCTTCAATTTGAATCGATTCGCACCTAAACAGTATCGATTTCAAACGATTTCGAACAATGCAAAGGATTTCTCCTGCCGAGACCATGCCAAAAATCCTGCTGTTGTGTGAGTTTTCTATTATGCGTTTTGTTTTTGTTCTCTAATAGTGTTTAGGCGTTATTGTTGTTGGTGTTGCTATTGTAGAGGATCTACTCTATACAGAAAGAGAGAGAGTTATCGGGCACGCGTAAAAACAAACTCGTAACATAAACGCATTAACGCTTGTAATTGTCAAGAGCGGCTCAATGTCAAGCAGCAGCAGTTACTTTGCTACAACAACAACAATAACACCAGCCATGCCAAAATTCAATTGCATTTGCACAGTTTTTTTGCTTGCCCTTTAGTTTCTCTTTGGGGTAATTGTTGCTGTTTGTTATTTTTGCGTCTGCCGAATCATCCTTGCAGTTTTTCACAAACGATTCCTCTCACTCGACGAAGGTACCTGAGAGTGGTTTGCGTTTACCGGGTAGGAAATTTCCTGATGCATGTCTTTCTCCTGTGAAGAAATCGTTTATGTAATAATTACAAAGTGCAGGCATATGGTACTAATACATGTTGCCACTTGTACGCTTGCTTTGCTACTCTTTTTGTTGCCCAAAGAAGCTGAATTAAGGTTAGAGAGGCATTAGGACTCTTCATATTTCTTTACGACATTAATTATCCATTACCCGAGTTCATTATTCATTACTCATTACCCGAATTCATTATTCATTACTATAATTTACTACTCATTATGATTGAATATTTTCTTCATTTCATTAAGGTTTAGAAGTAAATAAGACTGTTTACAGTTCGGGTGTTCATTATTAATTAGCATAGTTCATTGCTTATTAAGAAAATGCATTATTCGTAACTATTTTACATTGAAATTTTTTACTTTCTTAATTTCATTAAGTTTATGCAATCATTGCAATCCTTCATTTTCCATTAAAATAGTTAATTGTTCACTACGACATTCATTGTATGGATTTTCCATACTTTACATAATTGTTCATCGTTCATTAAAGACTTAAGGTATATTTGTTTAAAGTTTGCGAATTGATTTCAATTCGTCTGCTCTAAAAGCTCTTTTCTCTGGTGGTAACTTGTACAATTCATTAAAAATTAATCATTCATTAAAAGTCTTAAACCAACTAATCTTAGCTGAGCATTCAAATGAGATGTTAATCCTCTCAAATGGAAGGTAGAATGAATTATAGTTACTGGTTTTTATGCCCTATCAAGTTTTATTAGGTTTGGTTTAGAAAACCAGTGTTTGGCGTTTCGGTGATGTCAGTGTCTTTTTTCGTGCTGTCGTACAGAACGCTTTCCTACTGGGTAAGTAAGTGCACATGAAACTGTTTGTATGTATGTAAGAGAGCAACTATTGATTTTACTTCTTGCATGCAGTTGTTCTTTTTCTTGTTGTTGTTGTCACTGGTATCAATTTTTGCCCTTCAGGAGCGCAGCCCTGAATGATTTTTACTCCAGTTTGCGGTTCTTTTTTGATACGCCGTTGTTGTTGTTGGCATTATTGCTTGAGTGTCTACTTATTATATTTGCAAACACAGAGTCTTACAGAATTTTTGAATACCTTTAGCAACCAGTAAAAGGATGAGGTTACACGCAAGGAATAACCCTTCGATTGAAAATCGTTTAAAATCGGTACAAAGTAAATCGTTTAACAAAGCAATATATTGATGTTCAGAGGAATTAAAAGAAGGTAGTAAGAGTTGTCGCTTCAGTTGGTGTTGTTGTTGTTGTTATTATGCTTGTCGATTTGATTGCACTCAAATTTTGAAAAAGTTCTTCGACCAACACGCAGAAGGCACAGAAGAAGGCCATTAAGAATTTGCATAATTTAATCGTAGATCATCGTCATAATCAGGACTGCTGTCGAAACAACAACAACCAACAACGACAATAAAGGATTTATGACTAGTCCATATGCCATTAAAAATTACCAGGAAAATAATAGAGCACCACTTTACGATTTGCCCGGCATGATGAACATTGAAAACGCTCAGACAGATTGAATGCAGCCGGAAAATAGATATACAGAGATAAATACGAATACGTATGCACAGAGCTAAACCGGGTGGAGTATATACATAGATACAAAATTGACAGAGTTATTGATACCGTGGCCATACTGAGATGTTGAAATGATACAGAGAGCTGAGTCATCAGTGATCACGTAGTACAGCTTCAAATGCTTACAACGACAAAAATCAAAGCCGAACACACGCACAGGGACCCAATATTCAAGAAATTGATAGAAGTATGGTGAAATTGAAAATCGGAACTTTTAGTAAAAATTAATTTTTGACGGCCCCTTCAAAAAATTCGCACTTACTATAAAACGTTCCTGAGTTTACATCTGATTTCGAGTTCGAGTTCATCTGATTTTTAGTTTCTCATAAGGTTCTGTAGAAGAGCTGTGAGAGACACCCACTGGTATAGGCTGTGAACGTATGTATATGAAATCATCACTGATTTTCTTTTCTTTCTATTTTGTTGACGAAATTCGTAGTACTTCAACACAAATCCTTTTATTATCCAAAAAAACTTTACCAAAAAACGTTTTCTAATTGTGTACATCGAAACGAGATAGCGAAAGAATGTACATATTGTATATTCGTATTATGTTTTCTTATTGTCCTTAGGCAGTATACAAGCCTGTTTTCTACTCTTCTATAACTTCAGCGAAGGTGCGGAGCTCTAAAGCGTTGCAAAAAAGCGTTTCAGGAAAAGAAAAAGCATGCAGGGTTAATGTACGAGTAAATGAAAACTGTATTGAGAATCAAACAATGCGCTATACAAGATCATTTTAAGAAACATAGATGAAGTCATGCCAATTTATCACTGGTTGGGTTGATACTGAAGCAAAGAACGTTGCTCTTTGGTGGAGAGAAATTAAGGAGGTGAGCGGGTTCTTCTCTTAGGTCTTCTAAGATCGCAAGATTATAAGAAAAAGCGACAGCCGCCGCTTGTCAAGAAGTTTAAATTATAAGAGAAAGTGCAGAAGCGTCAACGGCAGTAAAAGTGCGAGTTTATATGGACGTCAAAACAGCCTCAAGTGTTACAATTTCTCATTGCTTGCCAGGAAGGAAGAAAAGAAGTTGAAGATGTTTCGACGCTAATATAAACTCACTCTAAACATACGCAGACAATGCAAACCGCACACAATTTTTGATTTGAAGTACATTTGAAAGCAATTAATTTCGCCGTCACTACACGAGTAGTCAGCATCAACAGCAAGAATGTAGAGATGGCGAGAGATAGAGGCCAAAGCCAGCAGAGAGACAGAGATAAAAACGATTTACAAACGCTTTTAACAACAACAATGACAATCAAAGAGTCGAAACCATCACAAAATCCATCGGGACTCAATTTCATTAACGTTCAACAATCATAAACACCAAATGCTTTCATTTTATGAGCTCTAGTAAGCAGTAATAGAGAAATAGCAATCGGCAGGTAGAAGAGAAGAGAGGAGAAAAGAGGAAGAGAATAAGGTAGAATAAGGTATATGAAGCGGGAGAGCGAACTATGTACCTCCCTGTATAAAGGTCATAAAATTAGCATTTGATTTATTACCTGATTAATTTTTCGTCCTGGCTTGTGACATTTTTAAAATGTCAATTTTTTAAAACACCTTTCATAGCAATGAGATATCATCAGTTATGTCCATAAAATTTTAAATATTTGTTAATAAAAACTCTTTTTATGATTTAGTAACTTATGATTTAGTAACTTTTATTAAGCTTCAAAGTTAACTTTTTGCCACAAGGTCGGTGATACATCACCAAGAGTACCAATAATACACTTTTTCCAAAGAAAAACATTTACATACTTTCTTAAATTTTAAAATTTGACTTTACACAATTAATAATTATTTTCAGACGGCATCACTGCAGGTGATTGTTTGCTTCATGGCAGTGAAATATCAATAACTTCATTTATTTTTTATTGCAATTAAAATAAATCGTTTAAAATCAATAAATAACTATACCTAATTATTCAAACATTAGCAATATTTTGAGGGACAATTTTCTAACACCTGGCATTGTTCAACATCATCAAAAGCGTCAGTGGTTTTTAACAAAAAATTAATTGTATTTGGTTCGTAATGACTTATATACAGTAGCCGGCCTTTTTTTGATTCATTTCGATGATATATCACTAGCATTTTCAGTTGTTTCATGAAAAAGTTTCATAAACCTTTGAGAATCAATTGTTTTATTGATTTTAATTGATTTTATCCCTGTTTAATTTGATACATTACTAGCATTGAGGGTTATTTCATAAAAAAGGAGACCAAATTTTTCTTATTTTATAAATTTCAATAAATTTTAGTAATATTTTTTAGCCCAAACGTAGTGTGAATTTTTAAGGGATGGATTTTTCTTTTTCCTTCGAAAATTGGTTGTGATATGATACATGATATTGACTTGAAACATCATCATAGTTAGAATTTCTAAAATTCTGGAATTTCTAGAATATATTACATAAATATTTTAATATTTAAAAAAAATTATTTTAATATTTTGCTATATAATTTAAACCATCATAATGATTTTAAACAGCATTATACCTACTTGAAATTTCTAAAATTCTAGAATTTAAATATTTTAATTTTAATATTTTTTTTTTAAATATTTTAATATATCTTTTTTGTAACATGAAATTGCTATTATTTCGGATTATTTGTAAATGTTGCTTGCTTGTTGCTGTTGTTGTTATTGTTTTTTCGAACGCCTGCTGAATAAACAAAATTAATAATTATGATATCATAATTATTAGTACGAATATGTTCTACGTCGTTGTGAATAATTTTCTCATGATTTGCGCAAATAAAATAACTTCGTAGAAAATCATCTCATCTAATTTCAGAAAAGACTATGGTCATTGCCAACATCATCGCTAACTGATATGATAGGGATGATGATGACGACGGTGAAGAAAATGATTCTTGAAAGATTGGAATTTAATCTAAGCAGACGATACAGTCAAAAATTTATAGATACTGAAAATAAAAAAAGCGTAGGAAGAACAACAACGGATAACGATATTATTTGGAATTTTTTTTATAGAATAACAAACACGAAGAAATGAGAGCAAACGAGGTAAAAACTGAGAAAAGTGTTTCACGCCATTATGCGAATGATACACGATCTTTGTCAATGTGACAAATGATGGAATCGCTTTTTTTTGTTAGAAAGACAAGGAGAACAACAGCAAGCAAATTTAAAAATACTACAACAACAAAAACAGCGTCCATTGATTGCAGGTAGCCTCTGGACAATGAAGCACACTTAGGCAGTGAAGCAGATACTGGCTGTGTATTGTGTATTCAGTGGATACTCAGACTTGAGTTGATAACTATAAGTAGATGGACTTCTCTTATAGAAGGTGATGGCTGGGATGGAGATTATTGAGGGGTAATGGCGGTAAGGGTGGTGGTCGTAGCCGCAGCGGTTTTATTATTTTCGTATCTATGAAATGCCTTCATAAAAAGCAACCAGATCGGTTTTGAATTACTTTCTGTTTAGAGCAATGAATTTGCAGCTATGGAAATACCACCAACAAAAACAACAACAACAATGACCAGGGTGATTATGTTTACGCCAAAGGTAGTTGGATGAATGGATAGAGTGCTATACAAATTACAACAACAACAATAAAAACGTTGCATAGATTTCAATTTTAAAGAATATGTTAAACGTTTTAGAGACGAAAACAACAATAAAAACAACAACAATAATAGCCAGGAAACAACGGTAACAAGAATAAGAGGCAGAAGATGAAATACAGCTCTGATATCTTATAGATACTCGTATATTTTACAATATGTATATTGTTATACTTTTTCAATTCAAATGCCCTCAAACAACAACAACAACAACAATTATTATTATAAAGAAATAATAACAATAATAGTGAAATAGTAACAATAATAACAATCATCGTAGATGCAAAGCTACTTTGAAAGTATCTACAAGATACGTGAGCGCACGTTGCGATGCAAATCAACAGAAGATCAATTTTCAGCTTTGACTGACTACCTTCTACGAGCTCAGCTGGTTGGTCGGTTGGTTGACTGTTGTTTGGATGTACCTACCTTTTATGGTGTTAATAGTGTTGTTGCTGTTGTTATTATATACAGGAAATCGCCTTTAGTCTCGCTGCAAAACACATTCAGATCAGTATCGAATTCAAAGATACTTTTTTGTACAATAGACATTTTTTTGGTTTGTTCGCAACGTCGAAGAATATTCATGCGGTAGCTAAATGAATGAATGAATGAATGAATGAATGACTGGCTGAGTGAGAGAACCACTGAGTGAGTGAGTGAGTAAGTGAGTGATTGAGTCAGCGAATGAACGAGATAGTAACTGGGCTGACCAGATTGATTTATTCGTGCGTGATGAAATAAATTATGTTTAACTGATTAACTGATTGATTGAGTGAGAAAGTGCTTGAGTGAGCTATGGATTGCCTGACTAAAACAGTTATTGAGTGGGTGTATGAGTGACTCGTTGGTAAACGAAGTGACAGACTAGTTGTTGACTCCTTAGCTAATTGCATGAGACAATGAGGATTTATCTGGAAGGCTGATTACTAAATAAATAATCAATTTACTAAATTAGCAATTAGCAAATTAGTAATTAGCAAATTACTAAATAAACGCCTCAGTGATTGACGCAAAGTGGCCCACTATGTGAATGCCTGAGTAATTGAGTGAATGGTTGACAGAGTGGATGACTCGAAAAGGAATTGAGAAAATGAGGGTCTATCTGAGTGAAAAGTTGAGCGATTGACTCAGTGAATGGCATAGAATCAATGCTAGAAAGTTGCTGAATTGGCGACAGAGTATTTGGCGAAGTAAGTGTTTGAGTGATTGAGTAAGCAGGCTGCCAGAGAATAGTTCTCATAAACTGAGAGAGAGAGAGAGAAAGAGAGAAAATAAGGATCTAGCTGATTGAAAGACTAAGTAAAAAGTTGAGTGAAAAGCTAAATGAATGACTCAGGGAATCATTCTGAAAAAATGTATGATATGTGACTAAGTAATCCAGAGAGTGGCTCACTAATTGAATGTCTTAGTTATTGACTATGCGACTGAATGAGTGTGGTGGTTAATGAGTCGTTGAGTAATTAGTTGAGTGACTGACTAAGTGACAAATTGAGTAACTGATTAATTGAGTAAGGGTGGTAATAAGTTGGAACTATCGAATTTATTGGCTAAATTTGAGAGTCAGATCTGAGTATCTGGATGAGTTCCAGTGAATGCTAAAGCAAATAACTGAGTGGTTAGTTGTGTGACTGAGGGTGAGAATGGAAATTTTAATGCTTTTAAACTGAGTGATTTATTCTCTCACTGATGATTACGTGTGGAATGAGTGGGACTTCTCCGACAGATGTCTGAGCGACATTTGCAGTCGCTAACTGAGTGGCATCTTCGATCGCTGACTGATTTATTTCTCCAGACTCTTATTGAGGTGATTTGTTCAGCCTCTCACTGATTTAGTTTTCAGTCAACAACTGAGTGGCTCGTCCAGTCACGGAGTCAGTAACTTTTTCAATTGTTGGCTGAGTGACTTTTGATAAAGGATTAACCATTTTGTAGAATATGTGTACATAAACAAGCGCATATAAAGATTCTTGGTTGCTTTGTATGGGTACATACATACATACTTCTTTATTTTACCATATATAGGTATATGCACAATATATACGACATGAAAGTATTTCTATTTTCGTATTTCTATTTTTCCCGATTATTCTGATACTCTTCAAAGAATACATTTGTAGCATTGTACTCGAATTCTGCTGTCAAACGTTTTTTCTGCATCCTGCATCATCATTAATTTGCATTAATTCCGAATCAGTTCAGTCAGAAGCTGTTAAAAGGACCCGATACTAGGCAGGATCTTAAAGAAAGCAGCAGCAGCAGCAGTTACAGGCATTGCGTATGGGTTCCTGAATGTTTGTAATCATGCATAGAATGGTTCAAAGAGAGAAAAAAAGGATTGTTACTAATGACATTTTTGAGGTTGACATGCTGAAGGTTTTTGTCACCACAACAACAACAAAAACAACACCACCACCAATGGAAAAGAAAGGATTACTCTTTACCGCATTCAGAGTGTCAGCTCGCCAGCGTGCGTGGCAGGATGAAAAGGACGCAAAAATACACTGCGAATGACATAATCGTTTACGTGTGCAATGATTGAATGGATGAGTTCAGGATAGAGGCGGCTTGAGTGAGCCACCTCCAGAATCCTTGAGAAGAAAAAGTATGGACGGAATAGCGATTTGTGATTGTTTTTAGAGAATATTCAGTTCATTTGAATGCTAACGGTTGAGTGGCAAGACCGTCAATATGTGTTTCTGTGTGTGTATGTTTGAGTGGGAAAAAATTAATGATTGCTGTTTTTTCAACTTCAACTTGACTTCGTTCGTTTTCGTCCTCGTTCTCGTAACGTAAAAAGGATTATTAATGATTTGGCTGACAAGTGGCTCGTAGGTAAAGAGTGTAAAAGGAGTTACGTGTTCCTGTTGTTTTTACATTGCTACTAGTGCTGTTTACACGCACAAATTGAACATTATGGAATTTGGCCACCAGCGAAGGATCCCTCTTGAATCTGGCAGCTGAAGAATACCGCCGCCGCCACGCACACACACACACACACACACACATACCAAACGAAACAACAAACACGTGATTTATTGAATATAAAAGGATTTATGCAAAAATTAATGATTTTTTAATATATTTCTTTCTAAAAGCTGTATGTGAAATTTTATATAAGTGTAAATTTTCTTGGGAGAAATTCTAGTATTAAAGGATAGAATTTATCGAAGCTGAAGTGATTAATGATCATCAGCACTGACTGAATATGATTGACAGACTCTAGTGGGTTTTTTTTTGGGACAAGAGTTGTCACTTGGCCACGGGAAATATTATAGTAAAATACGCTTGATCAAAAATGGAATGTCGAATACTCATTACATATAAATTATTCCAAAAAATATTTTAAAGAAATATTAAAAAATAATTTATATAATATTTAAAAGACACAATTCGTTATTCCTTAAAACTATTTATGCTTTAAAGGTGCTTTATTTATTTGAGGTTTATGATAGTACAAAGGTTCATTCTTGCTTAATGTACATAATTTATTGTTCATTATAACGGTTTATTAATCCTGATGACTTTTTATACACATATTACAAGTACTTTCTAGAACTGAACTTAAGAAATCATTACGATAGTTCATTATTTATTACCATAGTTCATTGTAGGTTCATTTCATGAATAATGAAATAATGAACAATAAATTATGTTAGTTCATTATAACAGTTCATTGTAAATAAATTATGTTTGTTCATTAACACAGTTCATTATTCCTGATGACTTTTTATAGACATATTACAAGTACTTTCTAGAATTGAACTTATGAAAACATTACGATAGTTCATTATTCATTACCATAGTTCATTGTGGGTTAAAAAGAAACTTCTTTGAAATTCATTGTTCATTACAATAGTTTTGTGGTTCACTGTTCATTAGACTTAAGGATACATTGTACAGTTAGGATAAATTTGTTTAAAGCTTTCCATTTTTTCAATTCGTCTGCCCTAAAAGCTATTTTCACTGATAGTGACTTGTACAATTCATTAAAAATTATAATATTTCGATGAATTTTAGAATCTAAGCATTCAACTGAGTTGTTAATCCCTGCACACCTCGCCTCCTTCTAGCACCACCTTCAACCTTATTTCTGTGCCTTACTCACGAAGGAACTTTAACACAATTTTTATGGGGTCTACCCCCGTCAATCGCCTTCAAAACTTCCACCCATGGAATTTTCTTTTCATCCAAAAATACTTCCTGCTTTTCTGTCTTTCCTGCATTTTTATTTTCCTCTTTCCTACCTGCCTTTCGTCCCTTTGGGTATCGTTTTGCATATTCAACAAACGCCGTCGATAACCTAAAAAATTACCCTGAAAACTTGCTCTCGATATCCTTAAATTTTCTTCTGTTTATCGAGTTTCGTTTTTCCTTTTTCGTACATCCTGCCAGTGAATTTTTCTACAATGAGCACATAAAAGAACAGAAAACATAATGGCGATGGACGCAGCAAAGAAAAACGAAATTAAATTTTCCTCTTTTGCATTTTTTTACATAAAATTTATGCGCATCAATGCAGCGCGAGAAGTCAATTTTCCAACAGTTTTTCTTGTTCATCCAAGAAAAAGCTTATAAAACTGCTCCCAAAGGATTAAAACAGAAGTTTTCTTGGCGTTGAAACAACTTTTACATTTTTTTAAGACTCTTAAGGACGAGTATAACGGCAACAATCTTTGGTTGGTTAAATTAAAAATATTGCTTCAAGGAATTATTAATCACTGATCCATGATGCTTCCTCTGCTCTTCCTCCTACACCACTTTAACCTTTTGTAGCAAGTTTGCAAAAGTGGCTCTCAAAAATGTATGGTAAATGCAGATATATTGTATGATTTGCGGATGTGTGAGACTTTTTCTCAGACTACAGAAAAAACGCTCCTGTGCACTTAACGCTCGGAGAATTCGGGTGCAAGCGCAGATATTTTGCGGATATTAATGGGTTTTGTGTAGAACGCGGATATTTTGAATGCTATATCTAATCAAAGTGACATATGAGCTGCGTACATAGAAGTAATTCCGTGTATAAATGCGGATATTTTGAGGATGTGTAGCATATTTGCGAAGAAAACTGCGGATGTGTAGCATATTTGTTTTTGTAAAAAAAGTTTATTAGGTAAGTGCGAATATTTTGCGGATAAATAGAATTTCTCGATATTAAACGAAAAATTACTCTTAAAACTCGAAAAACTTGAGTATAAATGCAGAAAATTTTCTCTTAAAAATTTCGGGTATGTGGATATTTGCGGATATTTGCAGATATCTTATGGATATTTGGCAGATAAAAGCTTTATAGATTAAAGATCACTTTAAATATCTTTGGAGATTAAAAGTGATTGAGATTAAAAGGCTTTTCAAAATTGGATATCTTAGGTCTAACTCTTAAAGAAATAATAGATTTTTCCTATATACCTACATATATTGTATATACCTACGCATAAATACCAATAATCACATGTAGATGTCAATGTCAATCTTGAGCTTTACTCTTTCTTTCTTTCTTTCTTTAAGCTTTATTCAAAGAAGGGTTAACTAATCAATGGAAAATTGTTGATGGCATTCTATTATAAGCGATATAATTTCTTTTTTCACCTAATTATAAGCATGATACTTGATCGATAAATGATTTTTTGATCAGCCAACGCCAGACTGGAGTTCGAAATGAGAAAAAAATAATTTCCTTCTTATTTAAAAACAAAAACGAATTGGGAGCCAAAAAAGGATTTCATACTGTCATCAACATCCGGTGCAATGGCAACAAACACAGCAACAATACTAAAGTTCGAAGAAAGTGACGTCAAAGACTGAAAAAACTGATTATAAAAGAAGTACAGTAAAATAATTTAACGCCGCTATTCCCTGGCTCCAACTCCGCGAGATGCGCGTCTCCAAGGATGAAAAAATCTAAACCCTTTGAGAAAGCGGTGAGTTTTTTCTGCAATGGTCGTATTTTTTATTACCACTCTTGGTAATGATGGCTTCAAGGCGGGAAGGAAGGAAAGTATCGAGAACCATCGCATCGAACAAAATGAAAAAAGCATTGGCAGAGGGCGGTTGGACCCCTACGGCGAATGCCGCTACTTCGACAGAGTCTATAAAGGATTGAATATTAAAATTAATTTATAATCAAGCAAAAGAAGAAGAAGAAGAAGAAGAAGAAGAAGAAGAAGCAGAAGAAGAAGGGGGTAAAGAAGAAACATTTTTATAGACGCCAGCTTGTTTTCGTAAAACTTTTTTCAATGGTTTTCCAAATGATTTTCTTTTTATTCTGCTTGCTTTCAAGCAAAAAAAAAAAACTTAAAAAGGAAACAATTTTTATGGCAGGTTTTCTCTTAATTTTTTTTTTACAAAAAAACATAACAAGGAACAACAACAACAACTAATAATAATAATAAATAAAATAAATAAAAAGAAAGGGTAAAAGCAGGAAAGAGTGAGTGAGCCTTCAAACTGTTCTTCAAGGCGTCAGTGTGGCGAATATGCTTAATTTTACCTCACCCCTACCACTCCCCACTCTCAAACACTCCGCAACCGCCTGCTGGAAAACATAGCTCGTTTGCCGTCTATTTCCGTTTCCGTCTCAAAGACGATCCGTATCGAAGGCGATTAAAACGATGCAGCAAGAAAAAAATAATAACAAAACAAAGCAAAAAAAATTAATTGGAAAGGGATGGAAGTTTGTTTTTTTGTGGTCTCGTTGTTGTTGTTGTACTTTGTAATTGCAATTGTTGTATGCTTGTTGGTGAGCAAAAATTATGAAAAATTATAAAAACAGACACGAAACCTAAAAGAAAATTTAAGAGGGGGAGGGTGGCAGGGGTTAATACAAAACATTACCAACGCCACCATCACAAAACACAACAAAAAACAAATAACAAAAACTTAAATGGCGGTGAAAAATATTTGAACAATGGAAAAAAAGGAAACAACTACAAGAAAAGTACGCGCAATGAGTTCGATTGTGTTATTTTTTCTTGTTGTTGTTGTTGTTCTTATTATTGCTTTTTACCACTGCCCCCAACCACCCGGCAAGCTCTGAACGTGTACCCCGGAATATTGTTGTTGTCGCTGTTTACTTTTTTAATAATGAAAAAATTACAACAAATACAAGGGCTAGACTGCCAAGCTGAAGGCAATAACAACAACAACAACAAAAAAGCCACAATAAAAAGAAGAAAAACTCTAGAAAAGTAATAGAAAGTATATAAAAATATTATTTTTATAAAAATTATGTTGCTCGATTCGATTGTTTGTTGCAAGCTGCTGCTGCTGCTGCTGTCGTAATTGTTTTTGTTCTTCTTTCTTATATCGTCTGTTCTTGGGACATTGAAAGGGATAATCAGTACCGAAAAACGGAACAGAAAAGAAAGCAGTAAACACACAACCAATCGGTAAAGGAAAGGCTTCTGGCAAATAAAACGGAGCCAACCGAGTCGGACCGGACCCATCACATCGTCTTCTTGCGCCTCTGCCATCCAAAATAATGAAAAATTAATTATTTGTGGCCAAATGTTTCAATGGACTAAGTAAATTTTTTACGAGATGATGACAAATACAACAACGAAAAAGTTAACCAATAGCAACAAAAACAACCACAAAATGTCATTGTGGGAAGCGGAAAAACGTAAAGATTTGCGAAAAAAAATTGCATTTTATGTTTGTTTATTAAAAGATATACGTCTAAATCATCCACGTTATTCTTTGTGCACTTCAGAATAATTCAATCGTTTTAATCCAATGAATTTATTAAAATTACATAGAATTGAAAAAGGGCTCAATTACGAAGAAGTTTGTGTTCTTAAAAAGAACTTATTTTAGTTAAAAAATAAAGAATAAGCAGAGGTAACGTAAAACAGTAAAGACCTGCTAATTCTCTCATGGTTGGATGAGATAGTCCAGATAACTGATAACTTCCCTATAGTAAGTAGGATAAGTCCTGGGACTTGCAAGAAAATTTCAAGATTATTAGCCATATAGCGCGGAACACTCGAATTAACCTCGGATATTCTGTATAAAGGCAAGATAATCCGAACGAAAATGGAATAGAAAATCTGGTCGCATAACATAATAATCATCGTACAACATCGTATAACATCAGATAACATGAATAAATACTGAATAATCCTGATAAATTTCGATACCGGATAAGGCGGATAAATACCGAATAAATTTCAGATAAGCAGGATTAGTGTATGTATTCGTCAAGAGCTTTCAAAAATATCTGAAAGCCATAAAATAACAACAACCGAACGGAACCAAATGTGGTAGGTAATTTGAAGAAAAATGTTCGTTGATTTTTGATCAATTCGACAAATTTTCATTAAAATTGAATATAAATTACGTTAAGTTAACAAAATTTCATAAAATTCAACAAACTGTAATGTTAACGAAATTTCTTTAATTTAAAAAAAAAAGAGTGTAGAATTGAAAAAACATGTCAATTATTTCAAGGAAAATAATTCGCTCCTTTATAATGTTATGACGCAAGCGGTAAGTAGAAACTTTGATTCAATTTTGTTTATTTGAATATTTTTATTGAATAATATTCTTTAGGATTTCATAGAAGTTCTTTATGCTGGAATAAATTTTCTTTACAATTTGAAGAAATTTTTTTGAGTTACAAAATTGTATGCACAAATTTTAAAATTAAATAAAATGTTTAGAGTTTAATAATATTTTATCAAAATTTGAGTAAGTTTTTTGCCAATTTGATAAATTTTCTTTAAATAACACAACTGCATAGAAATTTCTATATTTTGTTCTAAAAAATTTTATTTCTCAAAACAGCCTGAAGAAGACGACGTGTATTACGGAGAGTAAGTTACTTAAAGCTTTACTAATTTTAAATAAAAAATGTAATCTAAATAATAGATGGACGTTGCTGTGGAATTTATTACTTGCCGCACAGTCTGCTTAACCCTTATTACATAATCATATTATATATATCATATATGTATCATATATCATATTATAATCATGTTTATAATCATGTTTATCGTGTTTGTTCTCTTGTTTATGATCTTGCTTTTTGTTGAGAATATAAATAATATGTAAATGGAAGAAATAAATAAGCTTGAATAATTATAATCGGTTTTTTTTTAAAAAATACCTTTTTTGAATTTTTAAAAACACGGACGTATTGAAGAATTTCCGTCTATCGAAGAAACGGAAACCTTAAATCGAAGAACATTTCTTCAAGTTGAATAATATAATTCGTTAAATTGAAAATATATTTTCGCCTATTTAAATAATTATATATCATAATTGAAGAAAATTAGTGTGTAGTAGTAGTGTATTTATTGTTATAGTGCAATTATTGTAGTGTAGTATATTAATTTGACGAGTATATTTTGTTGAATTGAATAATTTTTTGTCTAATCTTGTCAACATAACAAATTTTATTCAAAGTGCAGAATTGTATTCAATATAACATGATGACAAAATTTTGTCAATATTACAAAATATACTCAAATTGATAAAAGTGTCTTCGTATTAACGAATAGGAGGTGTTGATCGTATAATTGACCGTTTCTTCAAATTAATACCCCATTTCTTCATATTCACCTACCATTTTTTTTAGTGCGATATAATTTTTTATTATTTATTCAGAGACCCTCAAAAATAACCTTACTTTAGATGGTAAAATTTAAATAATTCAAGATTTAATAATAATAAAAAAGTGGACAGGTATGTATATTTGTACGTGCGTATGTACATGCAAACTACCGATGGCAAAGCTGAACTCGAATGAAAAAATTAAAAACAATTAGCGGAACGGATAAAATATGACCAACCAGTGAGTCAGCTTTCTATACAATATTTTATCTATATCTACTTATAATTAGCTATACCTGGAAGCATTCAAAACTTAAAACCCAAACGAGACTCTTGGGTGTTAAAGTTATTGGTGTAGAAAATTACAAAAACAAAAAAAGCAGAAATTAAAAAACTCAAAAAGTCATATTAAAGATACTCGTAACTGCTTGCCTAAATCTATGCCGCCATCTTGAATTTGTTGGGGGCAAAGTGGAAAGAAAACCCAAAAAGCAATGGCCTGATCTTTCCTATATTTTTAAACTACAGTTACTCATTCCAATTCATTCATTCCATCATTCATTCATTCACTCTTCTTACATTTTCTGTAGATCATTGCAATTCGTGATCCATGACGAAAATCCCAAAAAAAGAAGCGTTTTCAAAGGTTTTTGACTTATGACTATGATGAGTAGTATTTGCCGCCATTCGAAAATGATTTGGCGAGCCAAGCTTTCTTCTTCAGATACCTACAGCTGCTGAATAAAAAAGACCCCAGAGTCACTAAGTCATTTGCTCAACCATCGTGTCAAGAGACTTGTCTTAAAATTAAATTTACATAAAATTTTCATATAATTATATTTTTTATGTGCGCACCTAGCATTGTTTGTGAGTGGAAGATCTATCGTTGGTCGTTGGTTAATGCGAGCCATTGGTTTTTCGAGCCATAGAAAATAGCCGCCTCATAATAGGTCAGAAAGTTAATAATCATGAGAACTATGGCGGAAAAATATCGATGGTGAGTGACTATTGCTGACTATATGCTTGTTGTGAGTTCTTTAATGGTAGTCATTCATTGCAGACTGGCGACATTTGGTGTCGGACAAACATCATTCAATTATCAAACAGCGTCAATGAAGATTTTTATTTAGAGATCGCTAATAAACAGCAATTCCTTAAACATGACTGTGTGAGGATCGCTAAAGATCAGTCCTTCATGATGGCAAACGAAGGTCTTTACTAAAAAACAGATATGGAAAATCGAGGAACTGTTCGAAATTACTTCAAAATCGGACCGAAGATGGTAAGCTGGTAAGGATCGCGAATGAAGATCCCATCTTCAGTCATTCATAGCAGAGCGTCGCGGAAGATCATTTTTTGTAATCTATAAGTGAAAATTTAAAATTGGAAAATTGAATTATACACTTATTTCGTATAAATTACAGCCATTGGATGTTGGGCACTGATTTCTTCTTGATTGGCTGATTTTCAGTGATTTGTAATCGCCTGAGATCACTCACACTTTAACTCGCTAACTCTCTCACTCTATTTCAACAATGATTATTACCTTTCATCTGACGATTCTTTACTGATCGATTGATGATTGCAAATCTTACTGTCTATATCTATCGACATGTTCGTCCGACATTTTATATGAGCAATTATAGAAACTAAGAAATTAATTGGTGCTTAGTCGACCATAACCGAATATGTATCTACATTTATTATACAATTTGTTATGCTATTGTACTTTCCACTCCAGCCATATTTAAATACATATTTATTTACTAATGATCATGCTGCGTAGAGTGAACAAATAAAAACGTTAGTTTAAAGGAAATGTTCTTTTTTTGGGGAGAATATAATGCAGGAAACTCTTATCTAAACCGTGTTTTAATCTTGATAAGATGTTTTTTCTTTTAAAAAGTCAGAGGCGGATGCTAATACTCGCGCAACGAAGTAAATATTATACACAACATTTATTGACACAAGAAAGAGATCAACGATCGCGCTTATCTTTCAAAAATGTTAAAATTTTGTTTAATGACAGGTGAAATAAGACCATGTTTTAAGTTTCCGGAGTAAAGCTGCTGATTACTTGTTCTATTTTTTTAATTCGTCTTACAATAGATTCTGTATGATCACCAGTTTTCTTTAAAAACGATAACGAAGAAAACGAAAAGTTAAGGGCTCAAAAACAAAATTTTAGAAATAAATTGATTTTTATTTATAAAAATGTAAGTAATTTGTTTTAATGTTTTAAATAGAATTTTATTTAAAAATTCTAAAGAATTCTAAAGAAAAAAATTCTAAAAATAAAGGTTAAGCTTCCCGGCTCCTTGAAAACGATCTCGGTTTTTTCAGAAATATGATTGTTTTTTCATAATTAAATTTTAAAATTCGTTCTATCAGTTTTTCGTATAATTTGTAATAATCCTTCACACGATCACGATGACCTGAAATTAATAAAAAGTAATGAAAAGTAATCAACGAACTTTAATTAAAGTGATATAATAACATTTCTATAATTTAGTTATACTCGTATAAGGGAGATAGTTACTAAGATTTTACTATGAAATCTTATTGAAACATACAAATAATATGATTTTTTCATAGAGAAATCTTATTATTTTTATAAAGAAAATCTTATTGTCTTGAAACAAAAAGTTAATCTTATAAATTTTGTGATTTTAATAAGAAATTCATATTTCTCAAAACTTCAAAACGTCAAAAACTCATGAAATAAACAAGTCTGTACGAAAGTATGAAGAATTCTTATTATATACTTCTTTTAATAAGAAACACTTCTTATAAAATATCGTCTGTCTGGCCGGAACTTTGAGAGTAATATTTTTGCTGTCAGGTTAACTTCAGATCTATAATTCGTATTCATTTTTTTACATTGGCGTTGTTTATAATGGACGATCTTTGCTTCTCAGTTGTGAGTAGGTACTTTCCGTCTTTATAAATACAATACTTTGCAAACAAATAACAAATAATAGCATATTACTTTTCAGGCTTGAACCATTAAATTTTGCGATTAATATTCTTGAAATCTTGTATGAATAAAATGAAATAAAAAAACATGAAAAAATATTTTTATTTTTAAAGGACTGGAAAAAAATACGATTTTCTTATTGAATATGTATTTTAATAAGATCGTCTTTATGAAAAACAATAAGATTTTCTTATTGAATTAGTATTTTAATATGACTTTCTTTTTAAATTTTAAATTAATCAGATTTTCTCTATGGTTTTAATAAGGCTTCCTTCTTGAATAAAAAGCATAGAGAAATCTGATTGTTTTTGTTCTATTTTATGTGGTGTTTTGGCTCTGTGTGTGACAAAGTGCCCTAAAAATTTGTATGAAATATTAAGAAATTTAATGTGTAAGGTATGGTTATTTTCTGTAATGATCGAGGAGGAATTTCTTATTTATTATTGTTTATTTGAAAATTTAATATGACTCTGAAAAATCAATTTTAAGAATACCTTCACTTGTATTTAACCATCGATAGGGATAGAACATCTAAAGGGAACAGCGAGAGGGATGAGAGCTCTAAAAAATATGGTATATTATCATCATTATCATCGTGATCGAGAACGATGTCTTGTTTTTTTTTTTTTTTTAAATTTTTTCTCGTTTCAATGAAATTAAGAGGGTGGAGACTTACATACCGTTCGGTAAGTACATGCTTTTTCAGTAATGCGATCGTGTGATGTTTCTGATCCGCTGGTGTGACGCGATCACTTGATTTAAAAATGCAATTGCATTGCAAGCGACGCCAGAGGCAAGATGCGCATGTTAAATGTCATTTATCACTTGACAGTTGGCGGCAGCGCTGCTCCAGGCGGTGGTTGTGGCTCTTGCAAATACTTAAAAATGTCATTCGTTCGCGATTCGATCGTAGGAGGATGTGAATTTATGATTTAGTTTAGTTCTGAAAATAAAACTACAAATTCTTCTTGAAATTCTTTTGGATTTTTTATTAAGGCTAATTTAAATCCTCAACTAAACCAAAAAAAAAGAAAATGAAAAAAACAATGAAGAAAATCAAATACCAGAGGCGATCTCTAACTGATGGGGTCTAGTGATTAGTGATAGTAGCGGGGTTAAAGGGGGAAAGGAGGTGGGGACATGGAGGCTGGTCGGTATATATCTAAGTTTTGATCGCATTGCGCCGAGATTATTGAAGACATCCTGTGTTTTTCTGTTTGGCGTGATGATATCACGATCGTGGCGTGCATATTTTGCTCAATTATAGATAAATTGATGGAAATTAATGTCATGTTAATAACACAGTAGACGAGTTCATAAAGTCTTAAAATAGATGTTAAATACTCGAACAATGGAATAAAAGAAAATTTGACACGAACTTAACAAAGTGCAAAAATTGTGTAGTTGAGATCGGAAGATCAGGAGGAGGCTCTCTTTGTTTCGCAGTTGAAGTATGAGTATGAGATGTTTTGCTTAAAATATTGTAGGAATAATTCTTTATTGGGAATAAGTAAAAACAAGTAATTACTAAAAGTGATCTTTACAAACGTTGGATTCGAAACGGAGGAATCAATGTTAGGATTTATTTTTATCGTAAGATTGATCATTATCGTGATCGTATTGCTGTGCATCTGGCTGATAGTTCTCATAGCCGTTCTCATAGTTCATAGCTTTCATCAAGAGGATGCCTGATCTTGATCTTGATCGTAACTGATCGTTACTGTTACTTTTGTTAAAAAATTCTCTTAAGATACTTTAAAATTTAAACTCTCAATTGAACAACTGAGAATTCTACCATTAATGAAAGTCCATTTTTTTTAATGATTCTTAACAAAAATTTACTTCGTTTGTATGTAAAAAAGTAAGTTTTAAATAGTAAGTTTTTAAGTACAAAGAAATTGATCTTCATGATTTCATTTTTTTTATAAATATATTATTTATAAATCTGTGGATACATATAGGTATATACAATATTTTGAATCGCCCCTGATTATTAAATCTCAGCAAAAGAGTGAAATGAAACCAACCTTAATAAAACCTGGAGCAGCCGATTTCTCTGAAAAGATGCGATCTGGCGCGCACTATACGCGACGTCAAGATCGCTCGACGTAATTCATATTGTTGGTATGAAGAGCGGCAATAATTTTTTACTTCTTTTTATATAAAAAGTTAATAAAAATTATTATACTTTTTATGGGTGAGCACGGAATACAAACGTGACGAACGAATGCGCACGCAGCAATGTACGCGTAGGTATAAATTTCAAAGGAAATGCGTGCAACTATAAGAGGTTAGAAATCGAAAAAAACATACACACAGATAAAAAAAGCAATGATAATGACGATGATGACGATGACGGGGATAACGACGATTTTCAAGATCAACGCGATCAGATGAAAGAACACAGACTCAAACTAAAGCAAAGAAAAGGGAGAGATTATAAAGGAAGAGACCCGAAAGCGCAACGAAAGAACGAGATAAAACACTCTAGTAGTTGAGTAAAAGAAAATTGAAGTCAGGTTAAGAAAAATTAATTGGAACTTTTACTGCCAACCAGATTCAGCACGATTGTGACGATGCTGCTGCAAGAAAAAACCCATTGTAGTGCAAAAAATAGTGAACTTCATTAGCATTGAGTCCTTATTTAAAAAGATTAAAGAGTAGTGATACTGTAACAAAAACAACAACAACAATAATCAGCGATCAGACTGTCAACAAACAAGTCATTGTTCCTGAAACCGTTTTCATTCATTATGGCCTACGGTTTGCCAACTGATCCTTTGAGATCAGTCAATCTCATTTTCTAGCGTTTTTGGCGAGTCAAAATAAATTTCGCCAATAATGCGAAAATGAAGATGAAGAAGAAGAAGAAAGAGATTTGACAATAGTAATATCTTCACCACAATCGCATAAAAAAAGGAAAAATTGATACAATTAAAACTCGATGCATTAACAAGATCACCACCAAGGGTTCAATAATACAGGATCACTTCAAATGCATTCAGAATTATTCCGGGTTTTGCAACAAAGGGTTTATGAAATGAAGTAAAAAAGGGTGGTGAGGAATGATGAAAGGAGGGAAGGAGGAAAGCAGGCAGGGTAGTAGGGTGCTGCTTAGAACGGAGAGGATCATGCAGTTCACATGAAAAAAGTAATCTATGCATACATTAAAAAATTATAAGAAATTTCGTAAAAATTTGCATAAGAATAGAAAAAAGCGTGCAGATGTCTACGATCATCTTGATCACGATCGCGATCATATTCTCACAGTATATATTTTTCGTACCCTTGTTTTCCACTTCGGTCCTTTGAACTTGGACAATTAATACCTCCTTGATTGTGTGTGTGTGTGTGCATGTGGAAATTACTATAGAAAAAATTGCATTGATTGATCATACTCTAGTGATCTTATTATGGACAAAAGTTGCTTTTCACATACGATGGTTCCTTTCACAACCGATGAAAATTATTAATTTGCATATGCTTTGCTTGGCCCTTCAACAGCATCAACAGCAGCAACCAACAGCCATATTTTCGTGATATCGAAAGAGATAAAAGAGATCCTCGATCTTCATATTGATCGTGTGATCTATTGATGACAGTTTTTTCTGGAAATTTATTTGGGAAAGTACTGACAGAGCGACACTCTTTTACTTAAATTAAAAAGGATATTCAAGCAGCTGTTGGGTAACATAATGCTAGAAGAAAAGCTGGTTTCATTCATACACTCTTAAAAAGAAAAAAGTTTTGCCTCGAGGATCTAAAGAAAATCTATCTGTGGGTCTTCTTAAATTATTGCATTTGATTTGTGAAACAGATTTCTTCGCGTTACTGAGAATGACTTATTCGATGAATACATTAGTGAATACAAAAACCATTTTAGTCATTTTTATAAGAATTTTATCTACAAAACGACTTTTTTTGTGGCGTTTATTGTTTTCAAGCTTTATAGATTATTTGGTTTTATTTCATACGATATATATTTGAAGCATTACCTCTCAAATATTTGATTCAAATGTAATTTTCAGTCGATCCGCAAACCCTTTTAGTTTATGCCAAAACCATGCAACGTTCATAGCGACGATGGTGAACATGAATAATAATGATTAATCTCAATAATTTTTTAGCACGAAGATCCTTCACAAATCGTCCCAAAAACCAATTTAGATAATCTTGACTTGAATATTCGGATTTCATATTCTTGGTGATTTTACGGCTCATATATTATTTGCGTTCACTCAAGTTTCCCTAAAGTTAATTAAATCTGAAGAATATTATGAGTGTTATTAAGGTTAGTTGGTCCAAAAACCGAATTATCAAACCAAATAACTAAAATGGGTTTAAGTCAATTAAGTCAATTTATATGTCCCTAAGGACATTTAATCTAATGATTATTAGTCGATGTCAAAATCATTTTAGCAAGAATTTATTGAATATTTTTTTTGGCGCTATGGACCTAGAACCGACGTCGTCATTAGTCGATACAAAAACCAATGTGGTTATTTTAAGCTCATTTAAATTTTACAGTTCAAAAGTTGAAAGAATGTTGAAAATGAAAGTGAGTACTGAATTTTCATATCCTTTTCAAGGACTAATGCTACACAATCAGTCTTTCAATCGATCCACAACCAACCAACCATCCATAAGACTCTCTATTGATATATAATAATAAAGCAGCTCTATATAGCAGCTCTATACACTTAAGAGGCCCACATACACACAAACAAAGTCCAATCAAGGCAACCATATGTGACTATTAGATGCAACAACAACAGCAACAAAATTATGTGTGTAAAAAACTGATATCAATTCCATCACGGCCGCCTGAGAATTATGCAAATTTTTCTCTTTTAGTTGATCCATTCACTCGCTCACTCATTCATTCATTCGCGCATCCGTTTCTCACTTCCATCCGTTTGGTTCTTTCATTCTCTCCTTCGTTGGTTCGTTTGAGTTTGTATGAATTGAACAAAAATGTTTCGAAATATTGAATTCGAAGATTTGCATAATTCCCAAATCATTTATTTGTTATTTTGTTGTTGTTGTTGTTTTGATTTTGATTTTCAAATTTTAATTGTTAGCTGTTTGCTGTTCTTGTTGTTGTTGTTGTTCTTCTTGTTGCTTTCGATTATTTGCTGCCGAAGGCTGTGTTTCTTCCATTGATTGTTTGCTGTTGTTGTTGCTTCTTTATGCATTTTAAATATTATACTATAGTAAGGACATAAAGTTCTTTTGCGTTATTACCATCAACAAAATATTTTCCCACAGACTATACAATTTTTTTTTTAATTTAATTTAAATCAATTCAATAAAATCACGCTTAAGGAACGAAGAAAGCAATGAAAAGGAGCCCTGAAAGGAAGGAATGGGAAGTGAAAATAAAAGGAAGGACTTAGCGGCCGCATTATTGTCGCTGTAGAAAACTGTTGCATTGTCGTAAGTCGACAGTCGCTCGCTCTGGTTCATCCGGCTAACGATCGCTATTACTGAATTTATTCGTTGAGTTTATGCAGAGCTGCGTATGATCGCGATTCAGTTGACGACTACTGACTTTTCGCCTTGTCGTTAGTATTTTGAAGGTGCAGAAGAAGGAGAAGAAGAATCAATAAAAGAAATTGTTGCTCTGGTAGAGAAAAAACATTTTTTTGTTAAATTTACAAAAATCATTTAAACAGTATAAAAGAAAAGTTATTCTACGAGAGTAACATCTTAAAGAAATTAAGAAAATTAAAGAATTATTAAAGAAATTTGAATATAAAATCGAGAGAGATATTAATATACACGATTTAGAGGATAAAATAGAAGGTTATCAAACAAGAAATGACATTTGAATTTCAATAAAATGAAATAAGCAAATAATCTGAGCTCTTTAATTTTGCTCTTCGGCATTGATTCGATTTGTATTTGTTCAATTTATGCCGATTCGATCTTTGTTGGTTTCATTTGTGAATTGGTTCTATTTGTGATAGTTCGATAGATTTATGTGGGTATGGTGTGTATGGGTCCGATCTATTTTAACTCAATCTATCTATGTTAGTTTGCTTTGTTTGGTTCGATCGTAACGGGTTAAATTTATATAGTTTTGCTGTGTGTTGGTCTTGTGTGAGTCCTTTTTTGGCTCGGTCTATATTGGTTCGATCAGTGCCGATTTGATCTGTGATCTATGTGATCCATCGTTATGAAGCATTATATAATGATTATAAAAGGTGATGATAGGGATAAAAAGAAATCTACAACGTTTTATGAAGTAAAAAAGGATGTTTTCCGTTACAAGAACAAAAGTTAGAGATATTTTATATTATCAGTTCTTGTTGGTTAACCCATTTTTTCGTTTACGCTTAGTATTCAATGATTAATCTTTCTACAAACGTAAAATGAGCACAAGCCTTAAGAAATCCATATGAATTTTAAGCGTATGCTTAATTGAGTCGGCAACGTTGTTGCTCTGGTGTTGCATTATTATCAGCAACAAAAACAACAACAACAACAGCATTAACTGTAACAAAAACGTTCAACTGAAGTATGAGCGGCAACAGCAGCAACAACGTCGACAACAACAACAACAACGACAATAACGAAACGAGTATCTGCAGCAGGAACTATTTTCAGTTAAGTTCACCGCCTCCAACCAAGACCTCTGCAATTGCAAACCACAACAACAACAACAATAGCAACAACGACGAGCAATTGCAATCATCGTAGTCAAATGTCAGAATGCAACAGTTGCGATTGCAACAAATGCAGTTAGATGAGCACGTGCGCTGGTGTGTGTGCGTGTGCGTGTGCGTGTGCTTGTGCGAAGTGTGAAGTTCGTATGCAACGAATCGTAATGAAATTAATTTTCGTTGTTGAACAAAAGCAAAAGATTTGCACTCGCCGATAAGTTGTATTTGATGAGGATGGTGCATACATATATAACATTTATATGTATACTCGTATATATGTATATGTGTGCGTTTGTGGCGCACACACACACACAGTACGAGATACATATTTATCGTGCAAATATGCTTAGAAACGTACGTATGTACGTTTGTACATCGATAATTTGCAACAAGCGTAAATGTACCGTTATGCTTGTTACGTGCCCCCAAAATCTAAGCACACACACATACACACACGGACACCCACAGACACTTCCAAATGCATACAAAACATAAACACACATTTATACGCTCACGTACTTTACCGTTCATACAAAATATTCAAGGAAAAAAGTTAGTAAACCTAATGAGTAGATTTTGATTTGCCGGAAGACATTTAAAAAAAAGAATCGATTTAGTTTAGTTCGATTTAAAACTTTAAACTTAAACTTTTAAAAGTAACTTTACTTCAAATTTTAACTTATACTTATACTTATACTTTGCCATAAAAAAAATAATATCCGTGCCATGGCTTGATTGAAAATAGAAACAAAAATACGCCTATTTTTTCTAGTAAACATAATAGCATGTAGCTTTAGGTTCTGTTTTCTTAGCCTGTAGTTTAGATATGTTGAACATCTATTGAATATCAATCATAAATTCGAGATTTTGGGCGATCGCATTTCATCTCGTCTAAAAACCAAAATTTGTTAAGCTCCTAGTTTTCAGCTCTTCTAAAAACAAAACCTGTCTCGCCCTCGTCTGACATATTTCCAATTTCGGATTTCGAGACGATATACATACATACAAAAACTAATTTTATCTTTGGTTTTGTGCGCGTCACGCACTGCTCCCGAGTTTACCATCTTAGAAAAAGTCATCTAACAAAAAAGGGCTCAGTGCACTCAATGGTACGTAATCGTATACGAGAAAGAAAAGCGATGATGTGAGTTTAAAAAATGATTAGTTGATACTCCCACGTTTAAATGATCACCGATTCTACAGCAGCTGAAAAGTATATCTTACTAAATAAATAATAAAAACTAAAAAGGAAAAAATTTAGTTTAATCGGCCACACCGTTAAAAAATTAGGCGTCTAAATAAATTAAGGTTATTTCAATATACATACATAACATTAAAATAACCGGTTTTATCCACAAAAACAACAATTTATCCAAAATTTGGAAAACATTTTCACCAACATCTTAAACGAAACTGTGTGTTTTTTGCAAAAGTACTAACATTTTTTGTAGGGCTTAATGTGTCGCCGTCGAGTAACACTCAAGCGATGGTTAGTAGCTGAAGTAACGCAGTAACTCTTAAACTATGCTCACATCAACTATTAGTTTGTTAGTCTTGTTGTTTTTGTTAACGTCGAAGCGTTAGTGTTTAGAATTGTTGGTATTTGTTGTTGTTGCTTGTTGTTGTTGTTGAGTGTGTTATAATAAGTTTGGTGATGTTGTTGTTATTATTATTATAATTGTTATAACTGTTGCTGCTTTCTTCATTTTACATGCGCAATTTTTTTCGACTTTTATTTTTGTTTTAACACTTTTTTTTGTGGGTAGAAGTTCACATCGTGAAAAATTGCCAGCTCATTACTCGTATATGATGTTGTTGTTGCTGTTGTTGTTTTTCTTAAGGGTAATTTTTGTTATGTACCTGATTTTTCTAAAAAAACCCCAAATTCTTTGAGCACAAGCCAAAGCCAGCAAGACATTTCTTTTACTTCACTTTATGGTAATTTTCCGATTATTTTTGCTAAATTTAAGAAGGAAAAAAGATAAAATTTTAAGCTAAGATTTTATTCCCGAGTCCACCGTTTCAGACTAAAATATAATCCCGAAAATGGGCGTGATAAGCCCACTTGTGACAAAAATGACGATAACAGGAGAACAAGTAGAATTGTCGTCATAAAAGTTTGCCACGAATTCTCTTCATGTGTTCTCTTCCATTTAGTGCTCTTTGATATCGAAAATAGAGAAAATCGAACCATTTCCACGCCTACTTTTCTTATTAATATTTCCGCCCAATTTTCATCATCACTTCGACAGATGCGGGTTAACGCTCTTACTTTAATAATAAAATTTTTTTCTATTTTTTAAATAAATTAAAAACATCGTGACATAATTTAACATCGTAACCTTTTCGTAATATTTATTCTATCCTCTATTATTTTAACATTTCTTTGCTGTACCACGTTATTGTTTTTTTAGTTACAAAACCTGACATTCTTTGATCTAAAAAAGTTTATAAAAAACTTGAGAAAAAATGACTGACAATCAATCGAGTCATGAGTAATAATGACTTGGCTACGACTAAAAAAGTTTTTTTTTTTTACAAAAGAACAAAGAAAACGGATAGAAATTATTTAATTTGTTGCATTTTTTGTGGAGTTTTTTTAGGTTTGAACTACTTCGGGAAATTATAGGTAATGTTACAATAGCAACAACAACAACAACAACAATAACAAACCACCCACTTATTACTAAGTAAAACAATAGCGATTTAAAGGGCGACCGACATTCTTTGCAAAAAATACGACAAAAAGCATTGAGTGCTGAGAAAAATTGTCTTCTACAAACGGGTCACTTCATTGTTGATGTCTTTAAAAAATCATAAACGAAGCATGCATGACGATTCATACATCACACATAGGTCGACAACTTGATGATGGACAACTTTTTGCTGATTTCCTAAATCGCTTTATCGCTGACGAAATTGCTTGTTCTATTTTATATTCCGCACAAGGTTTTCGAGATATTTGAGTCCTAAACGTTCGATATAGTTAACCGTAATATCATACGATGGGTTTGCTTTCACTAATCTCTGACAAAATCGCTTTATCGTTGAGAAAATTGCTCTGTCCTGAAAGGTTTCCCAGATATTGTAGCCGAATTGTTTCAGAAACTCGGACTTTCCACTTTCTTTCCGATTATATCTACGATTATGACGTAAATTCTTCCCGCAAATATACATATGTACATTTCTTGCGACATCTTGAAGTACTACGAGTCCTTTTTAAAATCTAAATATTACAAACCGTTATACACGATACTTGTCTAGATATCGTTATTATATCGTTCGAATTTAAGTGCAACACAATTTGTCGATACTCGCTTACTGCAATCAAATTTAACCCATGTTTCATTGAAGAGATAAACCGAAAGTGATATTAAAAATGTTTTTCGGACATTGAGCTTAGAATATTACAAACCTTGGAGCGATGCCACGATTTTAAAAACGGATTTGGATTCAGCACATTAGAGAATTTCGGTATATTGTATTTTTCTTCGTTTCTGGTTAAAAGTTTTGTCGATTTGTGTGAGACTAGTTTACTCTTACCAGTAAAGTCTCGTAAAGTCTCTAACATCAGTGTCTGTGTTTGTGTGCGTGTGCCGAAGTGTGGGAAATTTCTATTGTTTTAAAATTATTGAGGAGTATTTGAGTGTGTGTATTTTCGTCTTTATGTACCACTTTCAACCACTAAGAAAAATAAAAATTGTTCTTTTGTTCTTGATAAAGAGAAAAACACACAAGGTCCGTCCCATTCTTTTTCCTACCATCTTCTTCACTACACTGAACCCTACTTACCTTATTTGCCTCCTCATCGTCATTACGATCATGATCCTCATCAGCAACTTGATAGTCAGCGACTGACAAGACTGCGTTTTTTGTACTCTATTAAATTAACTACATTCACTACCGTCGCTTCCTATCCCTTCCCTTTTTGCCCTTTAACCCCTCCAACGCCCTTTACTAGCGTTTATATCTATATCCGTATCCGTATAGTCTTCAGGCCTTTCGGTTTTTTGTGATTACGTCTTTTAAATACAAAATGTTAACTACAAAGAGCAAAGAAAAATAATAACTAATTGTATTTTATTTACGCAATTTTTTGATTGTCAGTTTTACTGACGACTGACTGGTAGGTTGTTGTTACTTTTGTGTGTCGCAATCGCAATTTTATTGAAAGCTGGGAAAAGATTTTTTATATGCGCTATAGTTTTTTCCGCGTTTTTGAGTTTTTTTATTGTAGCAGGTATAGAGAAAGAGTGTGCTTTTGTGTGTGCGTTTGTTGTTGTTGTTAGCAACAAATTGTTTTTTCTCAGCTTTTAGTTTTTACTTTTTTTGTCTTTTGTCTGACTTTAATGCTAACTTATTCGTTTTAGTAGCAACTTGTCTAAAGGTCCTGTAGTTGTTGTTGTTGTTGTTGTTATTTCTGTTGCTGTTATGCTTATTATTGTTATTATATATTTGTATTATTGTTATATTATATTATGGTTATTATTGTTAGCAAATTTTGTAGACAGTTAGCAATAATTTTTTTCCGTTACGCGTACTCCCTGCAATTCCTGTCTTTAAGAAAATAAGCGAATCATGCATAAATCGGGTCGACTCACCCATACCGCTGTCATTATCCAGACAATTAGCCTGATTGAGCTGAACTACTACCGAAAAGGCCTTAGAGAATTTTCAGTAGCAAGTTTTTTATTGCCAAATTTTGTCAGGCTAAATTATAAAATTGTTCAGGAATCAAGTTCGAAAATGACGGAAAAAGCTCCAAATTACCAAGAACAGACACGATTTTGTTGTTGTTTTTGTTGCAGGAGTAGTTGTTGTTCTTTCTAATGAATCTTTTTGTTGTGTTTCTAATGAATCGCCTGGTTCTCTATTGACAGCGATTTAATTAACGGTTTTGTGTGAAAAAAAATATGAAAAGAGTCAGCGCATTACTCTTAATAGATACTCTACTAGTATACAAGAATACAATAATAATTACAAAAATGGAATTATCAAATGTAACAACAACAACAACAATAACAACAATAACAAGAAAACAGCAGGCCTAAGGAAAAACAAAAGTTGTCCGCTTCTATAGATTGTATTCATATTATCTATGAAGTACATAAAAATTAGGGTGGATCGAGTCAGGTTCTGTCAATCACTAGAAAATGTTTTCTGTTTTACAAGAAACTTTTCAGCCACTAGAAAAAAATTAATGAGGATCATGATAACGACACTTTTCAGTTAAGAAATAGATCAAATGCAAAAAATTTTCAGTTCCCAAAAAGATCCCAAGAATCCTGATCCCACAAAAGCTTTCATTGAGAAGTTCTCTTAAACGAATAAGTTTTTAGTACTCGAAGATGTTTCTATACAAGAATCTTTGGGACCATTAAAAAGATATTGGCATATTGAAGAATGCGCGGCTTCTTTTCTCATATCATTTATAATCATAACAACTGATCATTTCATGATAAAAGATTATACTATTGTATATCATGAAGAATGCGGCTTGATCTCATCCATGATCTAGATGATAGATGGCTAAATAGTGCTGTTTAGCAGGCATGGGTATAAGGCCAGTAGTAGTGAAGAGCAGAGTGCGGAATTGCTTGCTCATGAGCGGATCAGCTCATGAGCCGACTGAAATTTTTCTTCGGCACTTCAGAGTGTGAGACGAAATGAGCCGCTCACTCGTGAGCCATTTCGCACTCTGGTGAAGAGTCTCTCTTAGTATCCTTAGTCTTAGCTTAGAGAATTTAATAAATTGTGTTTATATAATCTATCTAATATGATCTCTAACGCATGTATATTATTAGCATCCCAGTGGTAAAAATGGTCATGATATCATCGATGATATCCTCATGATTTCGTGTGCCGTATCGACTCGATTCGGCATCCATTTTTCGCATTACATTTACACATAGAGTGCCTAGGGACCCGGAGTACTTCGGAATCTTGCTTACGGTGTAAACGAGTAACGAATGAGGCCTGTATACGCAATCAATTCGCTTCTAGCTCCGAAATTTACACCCTTGATTCGATTCCACCTTACGCCGTAAGGGAGGTCCGTAAGTAGTAGTTATTTTTCTCGCTTACAACTACCTTTGTGGCGAAGTACTTTAAAATTCATCAACAAAATCAGTATGCAATCATCAATGATTTTCAAAGGCCTTCGCTACATTTACCACTGGGATCATAAATTCTATACTTCTCACGCTTTCTCAAACTTTACACCTTTTTACCTTCTCAACGTTTTACCTTTCTATTCTCTGACTGTTTCCGCCTCGCTCATTTCCGCCTCGCTCTATAACTTACTTTTTATACCTCTCTCTATTTCCATAAATTGCCAAGAAACCTCTGTACATTTCACAGAAATGTAAACCTACATTTTCCGAGAATTTCTGAGAACTTTCTAGAATTTACTTTTTGATAATTTTATTTTATATTTACGAATTTTGTATACTTCATAACAACGATTTCAGAAGCAATGAAAATAAAAATGGCAATAATAAAATTGCAAGAAAGCTTAACCTTTGTGCCAGCGGAGAACTTTTCTGTCTTGCATAAATATAAAAGTCTGACCAGACCTTTTTTGTGAAAATGCAGGAAATTTTTTATATCTAAAGAAAAATATTTGTTGACAAAGGAGTAAGAAGAATTACGTTAACAACAACAACCTTGATCCATGAAAACAGCAAGAAAAGTACAAAGTAACTGCTCGTATTTTTTAATATTGTTGTGAGAAAATGTAGTCTATAGCGTTAACTTTTTTAACTTTACTGCTTAGTCACTAAGAAACGTAGATGGGTTTGTCTCTGTCTATTTTTTGACGTGTAGACTCATGAAGAACTACCGTTTGGCCAATTTAAATTGTTGTTGTTGTCATTAAATTGGTTGTTGATCTTCAGAAAGACGTAGATCATGATAAAAATGATGGTGACGATGATGAAAGGAATTGATGATGGAGGATTGAAGATAATGTTAGATATTTTTTTAAAGTGTTGAATAAACACATTTTCTAATTTAATTTTTTTTTATTTTTGGTACTCATTGTTTCTCAGTAATTAAAAGTTAAGCTACCGAATTTTTTGGTGCAGCCGAAAAAGATCTAAATATATTGAGTTGAGTAGGCAAAAGATAGTCAGTTGATAGGCGAAATATGTTTAGAGAGATATATGGTAAGAGTAAGAGTCATAAAAAGTAAATTCAATTTAGCAAGATCAGTTACAGCAACTCATTACAAAATCATCTTCAAAAGCCATCTTCTCTTTAGCCGACTCAAAGACTTGTTTACTATAATCAGCATTGCCATCAACATCATCATCTTCATTGCGATTGGCAATAAAATTGAAAAGATGACTAAAAACAAAAGAGAAACAAACGAAAAATAATTGCAAATATTTTTTTAAGCGATTTTTAAATTGATTTGCGCATTTAGAGAGAGAAAGTATTTCTATTGAAATTTAATTAATTTGAAATCATTCATTAAAAGTTGAAATAAAGTGAAAGTTTTAATTAATTTTGTGAAGACCCAGAGAAAAACCCAATTTAGATATGAAGTGTCTATAGAAATGTTAGGAGTTTAGAAGTTTAGGAGTTTATATTAAAAGGTCGTTTTTATTTAGTAGAATATTTCTGAAAATTTTAACATTATCATTTACTAAAATGTTTAGGTTTCTGTTTTACGTTATGTTGTGCATCGTATAAGCAATGTCGAGTTCAATTTAAGCAAATGCAGGAAGCATTCAACACGAAAAAGGGACAATAATCATGAAATTATCAATTCTGAATATTTAAAAGTTAGGTAGAGACAGAAACCAGTGTAGGCGTGAAAATATTGAAAATATTTAATACGATTTTTTTATATATTGTGTCACATGAGTATCATCAAGTTATATTTTATCAGAGGCTTTATATATAAGTAGAAATCATTACCTCGAAATTAAATTTCAATTTTGAATCTTTTTAAATATTTAAATACAGGAAATATTTAAAATTTTCTGTACGCAGTCCCTCTGAAGCATCATACTCGTAGATTAAATTTTAGCAAAGACAGAGACCATTACAAATTTAATTGAAATCTTATAGAAGTTGAAATATAGAAAATGTTTAAAATTTTAGTCCAATGAAGTATCATTGAGCAAATTTCAGCAGAGACAGAAACCATTTAAAGTTCATCAGGCCTAAGTATTGGCCAGTTACTTGGCGGCCAGTTTAAAATCAAATCAAGAGGTCTTAAATTGTGTGCTCTTCAAAAAAGTTATGAATAATGAAATTTCTTAGAAATTTGATGACAAATTTCGTGAAAAACTTGTTTTAAATTTATGTAGAAAAAACACGAACATTTTTAAAACTGGGGATCTTATGTAGTAAAGACTCTATTAAATCAATTTTACAATAACAGGTACAACAACAACAGCTAGCACAACAACAAATATCACTTAAGCTTGTTTGCATTAAAATTAAAATGTCAGAAATCAACCAGAGTCGATAATAAAAACCTTTACGCGTACCCGAAGAATAATAAAAATATGGTTTTTAGAGGATATTTTTCTTGTTAATAATAAATTTAACACTACTTAAATACATCATATGCCCCTAACAATTTATTTATTAAAAACAATTAAAGCTTAAGCAAGGAATTTTTAAATGACTTTTGATATATGTACCTATGTATGTATGTACATATGTATGTATTATTCGTATACTACGTCTGTTGCTGTGTCTGTGTAAAAATGTGGATTTCTGTTGTTGTTTTGCCTTTTATTTGTAAATTTTAAAGTCATAAAAGATTATAGTATATTTAAAAAAAAACGAATTTAATTGAAGTCATCAACAATCATTTCATAATTTTTTTTTGGTATGATTGTAAAGTGTGTTTTTCTGGTTTCAAAAGTTTTAAAAATAATTTACTTGGAAAAATAATAGCATTTTTATTATTTAATTAAATTATTAGCAGATGGAAAAATGTTGGCTCGTAGTCGTTATTAAGAAAAGAAACGAAAAACCAAACACTTTAAATAACTTTAAATAACTTTGAATAATTATTTAAATCAAAGAAAAATTATTCGACCTGGCCCGAAGTTCGTATACCCTACACTCGTTGATGTTCACAAGCTTGGTTTGGATAATGATGGGTTTTGGAACTAGCGATGAACTGTTCGAATTTTCAATTCCATGATAGTAGAGAATATTCGTGGCAAATTTCATGGCGATACCACTATTAATTCTTCTGTAATCCTGATCTCCACAGACAGACAGACCAAATTGAATCAGGAGGTGGTTCTGAGCCAAAATATATAAACTTTCCTATGTCTACCACGCCTTTTTTATGCGTTACAAACGGAAGAACAGAGTGAATATACCCTTCCTTATCTTTCTTTTGGGTGTAGGGTACAACCAGAAAGAAGTAACAAGTTTGGAAAGCTTTAAAAGTTTCACTATGTAAAATCTATTACTTTTCAAACCAGAATTTTTGTTCAATTTATAGGATAATCCACTATACAGCTAACTATCAATTTACACGGTGTATCATTGTAGTTTTCGAAAATCCCGAAAATAGCCGAATCGCGCAAATCGAAATTAAAGTAATTTTTACATTTGTATGACCTTTTTATGTGTCATTTATATGGCATTTGTGAAAACCATTTGCTACCAATAACTTCACCGTTTAGAACCAATGACTACATATTTCGTTCGAGACCAATGACTGCTTCGTTTGGGGCCAATGACCGTCCCGCTTAGTAGCAATGTGTGTCCGGTTGGGAACCAATGTTTTAAAATGATTTGCTTCCAAAATATGTATGAGTCCCATTAAGGCAATATAAAATAAAATTTTTCGTAATAAGCCTTAAAATATTTCAATCTCAGGACTATGAAATTCAGTATTGTTGATGTTGGTGGACTGATTTTTCACGAAATATTTCAAAAATTTATTAATGTTTTCGCAAAAATAAGCTCTAAGACTTCATAATAATACAATTCGAAAGTGAAATGACAATGTCCTCGTCTGACAGTCTTAAGTGTCTTTTAAAGCAAGTTAAATATTTAACATATAACATTATAGTCAGTACCAACAACTATACCATCTTGCCCCATACCATACGTATCCTCCATCCTGTCGCGAAGTGAAGTGAATGGCAATCGTGACACCCACGAAATAATCGTAATAAAGAATTCTTGTTAAATCGTTAAAAATGCATTAGCATCAAAAAGACAAGAGAAAAGAGAACACAATAAAATACTAATATATTTTGATGGATATTTGATGTATGTCTCCAGAGCTCAGTTGTCCATCTATACATAACTCCCTCCCGCCCTCCCTTCCTACCCGCCAACATTCATTCATGCATTCCATTTATCCATCAGTCAGACTTCAGTCAGAGAGATCAAGACCAGATTGAACAATTCACTGTTGAGTGCTGATCAATAAAAATTGATTTAGTAGGTTGATAACCACTACTACCACCACCATCAACGATTGAAAGCCAACCAAGCGACCAACCTACTGAACGACAATTCGGATGAATGATCTACTAACCGGCCCACCGAACGACCTGCAGAGGCCGTCCAACTCACCAACCGACGAAACGTCCCATCAACAAGTTCTTCGATGACATTCGTGACTTGTCACAACATCACACGATGAAGTACGAGTATGCTCAACAACGTATCGATAAATCTTACGACAGTTTGGATAATTTTCTTATTTTCTTTGATTTTATTGGTTTTGTTGTTTTTTTTGTTTGAATTTTTGCCTTTTCTGTATGTTGTTTTCTTTTAATTTTTATTTAAAGTGACAAAACAAGGGCGCTAATGGAAATCAGTGACGTATCAGGGTCGGGGGCTCGGACCCTTGGATCCTTTCTATCCATACGCCACTGATGGGGACTAGGAGTGATGGTAATATTGTTGTTATAGATGTTGTTGTTGTTGTTGTTTTTTCTACTCAATAACAATTTGTCACCTTTTAGTCAATAAATTTTTTAAGGATATCATTTCCAGTAAAAAAAAAGAGTGTCCATTAGTGGATGATGATGATGAGTAATAAAAAAGAAAACAATCTTAAAGGGAATAAGAAGAAGCACATCAAAATATGAATAAGAATTCTTCCTCTTCTTATTCCTACAGGATAGAAGAAGATGTTACAGAAATCAAAATGCTAATGGAATCTTATAAAATCGGCACCATAATTATATATAAGCACAATGGAGTAGAGGGACGTGCAGGGAAGAAAACGAAAAAGAAGAAGAAGAAGAAGAAGAAGAAGAAGAAGAAGAAGAATGTGAAGAAGGAAGAATTTTATGAAGGCTTGAAAATGGTCGTATACCTTTTTAGTTTCGAAGTGAAGAAAGATTTTTTTTCTCATCTTAAGGATAATAGTTTTTCTAGGTCAAAATTTCCCGGAAATATGTATTTTCGTAATCGGTGGGTTTTAATTATATTTCCTTTTTTTTTTGTTTTTGTTATTTGCATGTGAAAATTTATAAATATTAGATAACCGCAAAAGTTACATTAACCATATAATAAAACACGGAACCGCACAAAAAGAAAGCGGCGCAAATGAAATGGACCGCGTTCTTTGTACGATACATTTCCGTACAAACAAAGTACACAAGACTGAAGCCGACAAAGTAAGCAAATCAAACGACCAACCGACCTTACCGCTAAACCAACCAACGAGGATCATAAACCTCATACTGGTATATCCTGTTGTTAAGAGGTCACGTTGTTTACTTGTGAAAAGTCATACTAAAAATCTCTAAGAAATCATTAAAGATAAAGAGCAAGTGATACCGTAAAGAGAAGGTAAATGAAGGCAAGGTTCGAGAGAGGTGGATTTAGTAGACCAATCTTAAGGATTTCACTTATATGCATTTTAATTTGAACTTTTTGCTATCGTATTATTGGCGTATGCCCTACAGTAACTCGAGAATTACAACAACAATTGCTATCAGACAAAAATATTAAGGGAAAGTACAAAGTGACAAAAACTAACAGGCTGTTGTTCATATTGTATAAATTCTCTTCTTCAAAAGACCATCCCGTGTGATCCTAACCTTATTTCTAATGGTGCCTTCTAGAAAAAACCAGAAAAATGGAGCGCAACACGAGACTCTTAGAGGTCTAACATATTCTGTTCATACGTGGAATATTGATTTCGGATTTTCGAAATTGTCTACAAAGTCATATTACCATATTTTTATTGCAAAACCTAAATTCCGAGATAAATTTTATAATACGGGATATAATATTGATCGCGGAATGTGGGTTTTGCATCAAAAATATGGTAATACGAGTTGGTAGACAATTTCGAAAATCCGAGATCAATAAAAACCTTAACTTAAGCCTAAAGACACTGTTTCTTGTCATTTCTTATGAAGAAATTATGAAGTAAATTTTCTTTACTTGCACTTACGAGTATACCACACACTCACATACTATTATATATATCCTGCCCCCGAAATTACTCGTACTTTACGCGTCCTATTATGGATACACCCTTTACTTTGATAAATAGTCCTTTTCTTAGTCGCTTATGGGGTTAATAGCGATTGACCAACAATGTTTGACCTTTGCCATGCTTATGCGTGTTGCTGTTGTTGTCGTACCTGTTGTTGCTTATAGTTCGTTCATTCTGTTGGTGCCTTTTTTACCGTATTCGATGAAGCGATGGATCCGAGAGGGTTGTTGTGAGTCCTTGAGGCCACTTCGGCTCAGTGGGAGTGAAAAGCGAAAGGAAAATATTTCGATTATGTATCACAAACCCACCCACTAACACGCACACACACTCGTCTTTAACTTAAGAGTGCACTGCTGTAAGCGCTCTTTTTTAAGGGATTTTTTCCTTTAAGGGATAGTTTGTTTAGTCGAGTTGTTCTGCCCTGTTCGAAAAGTTTCAATACATATTTTTTCGTTTCCATGTATGTATTTGTTGTTGGGTTTATGTTCTTTTTTTTTGTAAAGTTTTTCAGATGTATCAATTTTACTGCGCAGTCGAGTGACCAATCAATCTTAACCATTAACATTTTCACAAAAACAATGCCAACGCTTGCGATAACACTTTTCTGTGTTTTCCCCGGCAGGGGAGGGGTTTGTTTTAACCCTTTGCTAACCTTAAGAAAAGGGCTTAGAATAATATTTGAAGGGTTAATTTAGAGAGAGGGAGGTAATTTATCAATAGGTTATGATTTATGTAATGAAACAACAATTATTTTTCTATAGTACGCACATATACCCTACCCTTTTTATACCCTACACCCGAAGGGATGAGGGTGTATTCAGTTTGTTCTTCCGTTTGTAACGCATTAAAGGAGGCGTGGCAGGTATAGAAAAGTATTCTGGCTCAGAATCACCTCCTGACTCGATTTAGCCCTGTTCGTTCGTCTGTCTGTATATCTGTCCGTCTGTGAAATTCACGATTTCAAGAGACCGAATGGAAGTATCATGAAATTCGTTGGTACGAATATTTTTTGTTATCATAGGCTGTTTGGTATTGAAAATGGAGAAAATCGGACCAGTACCACGCCTAGTTTTTACAGCGGGAATGGATTAATCCGTACTTATAGCTCAACTTCTCAGCTTGTAGAGTGAATTTGAAGCTAAAATAGTAGTCCCAAGTCCACAGTCTCAGACATAAATATACTAAAAAAATGAGCGTGGTCCGCCTACTGCTATACCATACCATATAGGGAGATGTTTGTTGAGGAAACCGGTGTTGTAAGATGGATACATAAGACCACTTATTGACTCACGGACCCATTCATATATTCACATTACCATTCGATTAAAGTCTAAATCAACGAAAAGGCCTATAATGCAAATACCATAAAAACCATAAAATGCAAATAAACGCGAATTAACACTATAAAAAAACACGTACCTAAACCATAGCAGACCATCTCTCTGTTCTTAACTTGGCTGCAACGAAGTCACCAGACACAAGGAGCATAAAAAAGCCCATAATAAAACGCGTAATAAACGAGAACTGAGAAAATAAAATCAATGAAACACAAAATTAAGTCACTAAAACCAGTCAACCCCAAACTAAAACCAAAGCATAAGTTTTAGGGTATAGAAAACGGTTCAAAAAATTACCCCATTGCATTACCTATGAACATGTTCAGACGTATATATGTTTAGATGTATAACGTAAAAAAACTTATTTGTATAAGAGTACTATATGTTGTACATAAACTTATTGTCGTATATAAATACGTACGTTCAGTATTATTAAGGTCTGCCTTATATACCTACCTTTCAAATACCAAACATTCTCCAATCGAATTCCATTTATTTTTATTAAGCACAATCAGTCAGGCCGGACTCTTGACTTCTTGACTCTTGAGTCATGGAAGGAGTCATAGTGGTGTTGGTTTGACTCCGGGGGCAACATCAAATGTCAAGCATATATTAGTCACTTTTCACCTGGCTTGTCTGGAGTGGTAACAAATAACAACAACAACACCATCATCACCATTTGCTTTACATGAAATAAATACTGGTCAATAAAACAGTTAATTTCTTTTAGTCCTGGTTCACCCTGACGGTCTACAAAACTTTCAGACTCCCTCTCTCTTTCTCTCTGCCCTTCAACCACAACCTGTCTTCAGTTTGGTCACTTTTTCGCTTCGTTAAAAAAAGAAAAATCGTAGTAATTTGAATATTTATTACGTATTAACAGCGTATAGTGAGTGCGGCGGTATCGCATTGTACCGTAACCTGAAAACTGAAGTGTATACTATACATACGCAGTCCGGACTCTATCGTGCGGCTTTTAATACTATTGTATCGTCAGAGCCTCCTTCGATAGACTAAAACTAATACCAAGCAGGGAATTATTAATGACTATTTTAACCCCTAAATTAATATCAAGAAGGTCAATGAAGGAATAAATTTCGGAAATAAAACACAGCCCTCTTGGTGTATGTTATGTAAATGGTAATCATGTGATGGTTGATGGCTTATCGCCATCTCACTGTTAGTTTGAGTGGTAACGGTACCTGTGTTTTTTGTGTTATTAAATTGCTTAGGGAGCAGGGTAGTTGAGAAGGGGCTCGGTTAGAGGCTCTTGTCATTTGATTCTAATCTAATACAAGTCGAAATGGTAAAAGTCGAAAAGGTAATACAGTAATTAAATTTGATGGAATCAACTAATCAATATTATTAGGCTTTGTAGTTCCGGAGAAAGTCCAAAAGTAAAATGAATAACATAGAATTAAATAATGACAAATAGATGGACGTTGCTACGTATCTGGAAAAAAAACCCAGTTCATTTTGAGGAAAAGTCTGTGGGCATATTCTGTGAGTCTGTTCTATGACTAGAACGAGAGAGCTTTCTTTGTACAGAAGAAAGAGAGGATAACTTACCCTCGAAAAACTTACGCTTTTCCTTTTTGTGATATTTGTCACATTCTTGCGTTTTTAGTGTACTTTTCAAATATGTATGTATTATATTCATACTTTTGTGAATTTTATTCTTCTAATTATATTGCATATTATTGTATTGTATTGTATTGTATTGTATACATTCGAAATTTTCTCAATTTTCTCAAGACTTTGGACCCTTAGGAAAAGTGAAATCCATATACGCCATTTGCCATGGACTATCCATAGATATCCTGTTCCTTTCATAAAATCACAGAATCATTGATAGAATAGATTCATAGGGCTCTATATATGTAAAGCCAGGTCGTCATAGACCCACATCACAAATTCTTAGACCAAAAATTTATAGGCCCACAAAGACATTCATTGGCCTCTATCTCCATATTTTTTTAATTCATCAGTTATAATAGATTATTTAGGGCGACAAGATCTTTATTCAGGGCTATTATAGATTAACAGATTATTAACAGATCCACTCTAAGATCCGTATCCGTATTCATTTTCATCATGGACTGACACAGTCATAGAGCCATAGGACGAATATAGAATACTTACGACCATTCTTAGATTTTAAGAGCATATCATAGATTAACTTTTTGAACATATAATGGTGAGTCTCATAAGGTTTTAAAAGGATTTGGCATTTGAAAACAGAGTGGTTTACATTGGTCAATGACAATTGTGACTTTTCCACACTTTGGTTGTCATCGAAAACATCAAAAAAGAGAAAATAAAAGCAAGGCCTACGAGTATACTGCAGTGCACACACGTTTAACATATCCGTGACTATGGTACGTGTTAGTATATGGTTCTGTCAGACTTCAGACACATTAAAAGAATATAAAATTTATAACAACGATGAGTAACTAATGACCAGCATAAAAAGAACCCTTAAGGACTCATAATAAAAATTTGATAAAAATGTTCGTATTGATAAACTTATGTACAAAAGAAAAACAGCACAGAAGGCTATAAAATGACTTCATTGTTAACAAACGTAGGAGTATCGTACAAACAAATGAACACACAGAGAAATCTATAGGTACGGCTCTGAAAGTACTCGTGTAAGCCTGCTTATTTGGCTTTATATGCCTCTTGTTATGTGCACCCTCACCATGCATATTTAGAAAGTTGTATGTACATAAGTATACATATTATGCAATACGATATATCAGCTTGTTTTGTTATCGATTTGCATAAATTAATTTTTATTTCACGAACTAACCATTTGCATGTATCGTATCGTATCGTAAAACACAAACTAAAAAAGAAAACTATGGTCTGCATGCCTTTTGGGCTTACTGTTTGTGTTGTACGGGTATTATGTATAGAGAACTGAGGACAACAACAACAACAAACTATAAAATACACCCTACGACGACATTAAGATACTCTGGGGAGATGTTAATCTATTTTAGACCTGTTTTTTGTGCATTCAGAAAACGTTACTTTACTTCAAAGTTTCAGCTGTTTAGAGACCTCTGTATGGCATGATGAACTAAGAAATTGACATACGAGTAGTATGTACGTAACGTACCGAAACGTTGCCACGTACAATTAACATGCAATTTCAATCGGTCGTCGTCGCATGCAGCGACTTTCAGCAATATTCAATAATTTTGTTGGGTAAGAGACAAAGGTTGACGATTTGTTACACTCAGGGACGGACTCAAGCTTGTATAGCTTGTTTCAATATGAAAACGAAAATTAGTCGAGTTTCGAAAGCTTTTTAATTGAGATATATATTTTAGATGAGATTATTTTGAAACTACTAATTTCCAAACCTGGTGTTTTATAGTTTCCAGAAGATGGAATTATTTTATAACAACAAAGTCCCTCTGACGTTCCAATTGAGAATATAAAGGGTGTCCCAAAGTAAACGCAATGTTTAAATTTTGCGCCATTTGTGCGGTAAAGTGTTGCCAACTAAAAAAAACAGCATGGCAGATGACGGTTCAGGGTTATTAAAAATGTTAATTAATTAGTTAATGCTAGAGATTAATTAAAAAAACAAAACGGTCATAAAATAATTCGACAAAAGAGTGCTAATAGAGTATGGGCTGTGGTGGCCATTTACACGATAGAGTAGCAGGTGCATAACCCTTTACTGTATGCTTTATGAATTAAATGAATCAATAGAGATTCACAATTTTTAATTAAAAACCTTATTTTTTACCAAAATTATTCCTTGCGTTAATTTCGGGACACACTTTACCAAGTAAAATTAGGTAGGTACTTTTTGTTCCCGAATATTGATTTGTTTCCATATAATTATTTTCCAAACTTTCCTTCTGGTAAAAAGGTAACAAATTCACAAACAACTGAATGACTGCTTAAAAGCAGGCTTTTTTCACCTCAAACCGCTCCTGTATTCTTATGAAACGAATAGAGCAAAACGAATTACCATCCATGAATGCGGGAAATTTGGTAACTTTCGCGTGACTTTCATTTCCACTGTAAGCAATTCGGTGATTAATCATATTAATCAGTTAATTCTTATCACTTTATGGTTATTTTACAATTTAGGCTTTCATAGACTTCTAGCATTTTGAAGGCGAATAGAACATGTCGGGGTGAGTCGTATCGAGCCATAGTTCTTTAATTCATTTTAAAGCGAACTAGACTTTGATACGTTTGAAATAATTATTTGTGGTCTTAGCAGAACTTTTAGTATCGTTAATAATATGTTCTTTTTAAAACGTGACCCATGGAGTTTATCTCCTGAAAGAATATTCCATATAAAAAATTAATAGATACGAGGGTTGCCTCTTATGTTTCGGGATTTGTGCAACCCTAGTGTTGCAATCTGGCAACTGACTATCGTAAAGTTGGACATTTTTGAGGTTATACGTACTCAGAACGTTTTGACATACGAGCGCTATTTGTGTTGTTTACGAGTATCTCCAAAACATGCATTCTGAATGCAGCAACCGCTTCTTCAGGTGTCGAAAAACGTTGACCTCTCAGTTTGTTTTTTACGTACGGGAATAAAAAGAAGTCATTCGGTGCCAAGTCAGCAGCGAATGACTCATCAAATCGATGTTTTGGGTGCTCAAAAATGCAGTTTTTTGAGCCGATGCGTGGATGGAGAGCATCCCAATTGTGTGGGATCTAACGCGAACAAATTTTTTTGACAGTCAAATGTTTATGCAATATTGAATGTATGCTGGTCCCACTAATGCCTAAGGTTGTCTCAATCTCACGATAGGTCACATGACGATCTTGCAATATCAGTTCGTGCACAGCATCAATGGTTTTCGGAACAACAACTGATTTTGAATGACCTTCACGAAATTCGTCTTGAAGTGAATTACGACCACGATTGAATTCACCATACCATCGATAAACACTGGTCCTTGATCGCCAATAATCGCCAAAAATTGAATGAAGCTCATCCATGCACTGTTGCTGAGTTAATCCACGTCGAATTTAATTTTTGGGCCGAGATGAATCTTTTAAGTTACTGTAAAAAACAAAAATAGCGCTCGTATGTCAAAACGTTCTGAGTACGTATAACCTCAAAAATGTCCAACTTTACGATAGAGCTGTCAGTTACCAGATTGCAACACTAGGGTTGCCAAATCCCGAAACATAAGAGGCAACCCTCGTATCTTTTCATGTCTGGTTTATTATTTTGCACGAACGAGATTTCATGAGATTTGAGTGATCTCTATCTCGTTTTATTTTTAAGGTTTGACTTATTTTTATCTTTCGCGTCGATGGAAAAGCTGGCCCGTTATCTATCTACCGAATCTATTGAAAAACCCTTATTCGTTCTCTGATCTCGTTTCATCAGAAAAACTGTGTCCCGTTTTCGGATCTCGTTTCGTAACCGCCAAGTAACCATCCAAAAGTTATCTTAGCAGATGCCTGGTTAGAGGACAAACTAGAAATCTTACTATTAGGAATCTTACTTACACTCTTGATGGGTGTGTTATAGATACGTTGGTAGGAGGTCTTATAGAAAACTTAGTGTAGGTATAATTTTTATACCTCGATAAGAATTAGTGTACCGCCACTTCTATTGATCCCTTACTATGAATTTTATGACAATGTAGTAGAGGCTATACTTTACACTAAAGTTCAGTGTTATTTTACCAGAAATCCGGGACTTAAATTTTCTTTGACAGAGATTCAAAATAAAGTTTACCAAATTTATTTCAAATTTCTATTCAAAATCAAAATTGTCTCGTTTTTTATAAAAGCGCAATATTGAACAATTCGTTACACACAATAAAGTCTGTCAGCAGTCTATCAATAAATAAAATTCCTCCGCAACCGAGGATAGAAAAAGTTGCAAAAAAAGGAGGGAATATCTCCCCGCGGTAAAGTTTGCAACATATGTCACTGTGTCATCAACCAATGTAGACATCATTCAGTGAATGTTAGTAAACAAATTTGACATTTCATAATAGACTGATACTGTTTGAACGCCACAGAATAAAGAAAGACAACAAAAAACCAAGAAGATTACTACAGTGTAATAGAAAATAAACTGTCAAAATATAAACTGTCAGCGTAGTGTCAAAGCTGTTGTTGCAATGTTTTGGTACATTATAAAGACACCAAAGATTCGAAGACGCCAAACAAGCTCCTCCGTGTCCTTACGAAAGAGTTCCTTTTTCTGTTCCATGGAAAAGGGTTCGTTTTTTCAACTTTTGTCAAGCAATAACGATGACAATGTCAACAATAACTTCGTAACTTCGCGGCAACTGTAAAAATTTTCCAAATTCCTTAGAGAGTTGCGGGGGAGAAGGAGGGCGTAATAATGTAAGACACTAAATTTTTATTCCCGAAAAATTTCGTCGTCGGGGTTTTTTTTCGGACGACATTGAAAAAGTTATTTCAAAAGAGTTATTGAAATTCGAAGGAATCGAGTGAAGTAAGGAAGGAGGAGAAAATAACAACAACAGCAACATCAACAATGCAACAATTTTGTAGTCCTTTAACAGTAACAGAGGCCCCCTATAACTTTATTGAATTTCAACAAAAGGGTTACAAGGCTGGCAGCATAACGTTATGACGACATGAAGGACATTCGAAGCAGTCAACAAGGATGCCTTGAACGAATGGATGGATGAAGGTCATGAAAAGATATTCAACAATGAATGGAATGAAGCATAGAATTTGTTGAAGGACAAGGTTGCCAAGAAGAGGGAAAGGGGGCGGTATAAGAATGGGTAAAGAATGTCGAAAGCGGGGGAGGAGGTGGCGAAGGGTGATGGGTGATTTAGTGTTAAATAAAAAACTTTTAAATTGCTCTTTGATTGTTTATTTAGTGACATCAATGACGTTATAACAAGTAACAACAATAACAACAGCCACCTAAGAAAACAACAACAAAAAGACGAAAAATGAAACGATAAAAATAACGAATAAGAAAGAGCAACAGGAATAACAGAAGTCAACGGAGATAATAGCGACGTGGCAAAGAACAGTTGCTACAATAAAATAGCTACAACAACAATAACAACAACAATAACGACACCGATTAAAAAGTATCGGAAGGTACGGGTATAAGAAACAGTACAAAAAAGTTGACAACATTATAACGAATATGTCGTATTTTTATTACTACTGTCGTCATGCAGTGTTGCCAACAATGAAAAAATCTTTTACAGTTTCTTAATGATTTCGATGAATACACAATGAAGACGAAAACAAATTTATTGAAAATATGCTTTCAATATTCTGGCATTCTTCTCTTTTATTACATTTTTTCTGCCTCACTTTTTAAAATATTTATTGACAGTATGCGATGTTTTTCCCCGGTTTTGTGTGAGGAATGCCTTATGGGGTAAGGGGTAAGGATAAAGAAGAAGAAAATATGTTTCAATAAATGACAAGAATTGTCAAATTATATGAAGGTAATATTTTCAACAAGAAGTTTTGTCAAGGAGGGTTGCTGAAGTGGCGGGTGAAGGTACTCGTAGCTGGGTTAAAAACTGAAGAAATATTCAGCGCATTAAAAATGCTTTTGTGCTTAAACTTTGACCGGCTGCACTGTTTTAAAGAAAATAATCTTCTTCTTCATCAAATCGCACAGATAAATTTTGTTTACGTTGGTAAATTTACGTTGGCAAATCGCTAAAACAGTCGCTAACAAAGTTGACAACGGCTGTTAGAAAAAAGGCAAGAAGGAAGAAAACCTGTTTCTGATTGAATTCTTTGTCTGTTAGACACGCGTTAGATACGTGGTTGGTGAATTTCTGAACCAACCTAAAGTTCTGCATTAAGTACTCGCTACTGTAAAGTGCTCCAATCTCTTTTTCCTATATAAAGCATACTCGTTGCTCTTTCGCCCCTCCTTTTTACTCGTCTCATGTGTTACGGATTTATTTAATCGCTATTTTTATATAGTCTTGTTCGTGAGGTCTATATATAGCGCAGCCATTGTTTGTTTGTTATATTTGTTATATATTTTTCATGTCATTCGTTAGCTATCGCAGATAGATTTTTAAGCCTTACTCGATTGAGTTTAAATGGTTGCTCATTTGAACTCGCTAAAAAATAACTCTTCACAAAATGCGGGTGAGCTCAATACTTTGTTGCTTTGCTCGTTATTACTGCAGCCAGTTCTTCAACATATTCTTTTTATCGATATAACGACTACTCGTTACTGATACAGCACTCATTTGTACTCTTTTTTTACGTTCTTTTTAGAAAGTACTCGAGTGTATCGAATTTTCTCGTTATTTCTTCATCTTTGGCAGTGCTGGGTGCGCGCAAATGAGTACGTACTCGTTTCTTTTTTAACGCTAATTTCTTCTTCTTCTTTCTTTTCGCCTCATTCCTCTAAATCTTCTTCCTCAATTCACGCTATTTTCGTTATTGATGGCGCGTGCCCTGCCAAACGCTTCATCGGTCGCCCTCAACCCTCGTCGCTGTTTAAAAATCATTTAGGCGTTACGGTGTGAAATTTTACACCAAACTCATTGCAAGCCACAAGAAGTGTAAAAGAATTTCTGAATGAAATCAATCAACCCAGTCGTAAGCGCACTACGATCGCTCTAGTACCAGACCAAGTACGATATTTACAAGAATAACAAAAGAGTAACAACAACAACAACAACAAAAACAACAACAACATCAGTATGGGCAACAAAAATGGGGAATAATATTACTAACAAGATACCGGATGTTTTGTATTGTTTTGTTTTGTTGGTTGTTAAAGTTGGTAACAATGGCAGGGATCGTTAGTAGACAATCGGCGGAAGAGAGAGAGAGAGAGAGAAACAATGAGAGAAGTACGTATAATGATATGCAGATAGATAGATAAATAGATAGAATAATACCTAGATCGAATTTTGAGATAGTATGAAGTCTAAAAGAGAGTCTTCTAGAATGCTTTTAAAACAGTTAGACGATTCTCTCGAGTTATTCGCATTTTTATATAGTATATAATTTACTTCTCTCTATAGATACATACTTCATCAGTCAAATATTGCATGCCATCAACATCCGGAAAGACACATTGTATACATTTTACTATCAACAACGCGATCTTCCGCTCTTCATTCCTAAAAATGTACCGGCGAACCGCAATGAATCCGGACCCAAACGAAATTGAGTATTCGTATGATCATCGAATGGAACCAATAAAACTGTTCACAAAAAGGGGGTGAATAATTCAATTTATGCGTTCCTGCTGACTGATTGAAATATACTGGTTGGTCATTCGGTGACTGGTCGATCACTCGATGACTCGGTTGTTCTTTTGCTTGGTCGCTCAGTTCTGCTGTCGCTCGACTGTTATGGTTTCATCAGCTTAGTGATGGCATTATATTAACCAGCGACCACATGTGGGTTCCCCGAGCCTGCACAAACATCACCGTCACCACCACTGCCATTCAACACTTTAAAACTCAACCGTCACAATTCAATTGTTCTTATACCGTCGGTTACGGAACATTGATTACAACACATTATTCAATTTGGTTAGCGGAAAAACAAGATCAATTGTTGAACGAACCGGACGAACCGACCGAATTAGGGTTAATTCTAAACAGATACTCGTACGGGTAAGTTAATAAAACAAAAAGTTGTTGAAATTTAATTGGTCTTATTGCAGTTTTTTCACACTCGACCACAATCGAAATAAGGATCATCAGAATATTGAGAAGGTCGAAGAATATTTCAAAAACATAATTAATGGAAAATTATATTATTTCAATAAAGGCATTATTGGTAACAAATATGTCGAATTTTTTAAAAATTTAAAATTTGGAAGATGAAAAAAAAAACTTGAGATTTTGAAGTCTTAGAAAATCCGTTGGAACTGCACAATCACATTCCCCGAAAAGACCACCCTTTTTAGCGAACCAAAGGGTCAAAAAGTGGATTTTTTAAATTTAAAGCTCAATTAACGTGTTCAGTCAAACCGCATTACAACAAGTACTCGCAGTACAGCGACAAAGAAGAAAGGAAAGAAAACAAAAATACCGCAGCATTCGGTACACATGCAACAAAACCATTGAGTAAACAATATGTTACGTTGTTGCTTCTGCTCATTCAACGAGAAACCAAACCTCACAAGTATCGCAATAAATTGACCCTTCATCAATAAATGACCCTAATTTGATGAAGCCCCTTCGGACCCTTTGGACTATGGTGCCTCGGACAAAGGCCAAGTTTAAGAATTTTTCCTTCACGCTTTGCTGCCGCAAAACAAACCCGACAAAAGTTTGTTTTGGATCGAAGAGCCCACGACGGCACGGAAGGAAGAAAAGATACTACGCAATGAGATTTTTTGCACTGATAACGTTAAATGCCACAAAAAAATAGTTCTGGAAAGGAAAACAAGGAAGCAGAAGAAGGGTCAATAGGAAAATAAGGGTAATGGTCAGATGCGAATGTTTGCAGAGTCGTTAATGCGGGAGGTGAAGCATGCATCACTGGCTGACTTCGGGACTGCGCGAGTGACCATCATTAATCATGTGGAAGAAATAATTGACATTCTCTTTACATAGTCCTGGCAAGAGGAGGAGGAGGAGGAGGAGGAGGCGAAGGAGGGAAAAAGTAGTTATTATGGAAAACTATTTACTTAATTTGAGAATCGAGAAAATTTAAGCCCCTTTTGTGATACACAATCCGTTTATTGTGTGAGATTTTAGAAAATTAAGATCGATTTGATCCCCGCAAAATTTCTCGATCGCAGTTTTTTCACCATTTAAATATTTGACTCTTTAATTTTTTGTGAGAACAAGATAAATATTTCTTTAAAAGCAGTTTTCCGAAACCAAGTGATCTTTAACGATCGTCGACAAATAAAAACTTTCAGGTAAGATGGGATTTTTTCAAGGAAGAGGCCACAGGTCTTACAGTTCTTCATGGCGATCACTTCTCTGGCTGGCTTCTCTGGATACATTTCCGAATCTCCGAGGAGACCTTTAGTAGTTCATATCGATCACTTTTGTGGACATACTTCGGTATCTTCATTTCATTTTCATTTCATTATAATTAATCTTTCTGAAATTTTACAAATTAAGTCTTCTGGAGTGATAATTCCAAATCGTCTTTCAGAGAAACTTAATGAATCCGACTGCAAAAGCCTTTAAATTGTACCTTCGTTTTATGATCGTGGCATACGCCATCATAACTATGAAATTTATTTGAAGTGTAAGTTCTGTTATCTGAGAAAAGGTCCAAGATCACACGACAAGATCAGTTTTTAAAGTCACGGCAGCTGAAAAGAAGAAGAGATTAGAAATATCTTTTTTATTTATAATTATTCGATCGTTTCTTCAAAATATCGGATACTGTTCGAGCACGTGCTATTGATACATTCGTTGTTGTTTCGCTGTTCCGTTGTTAATCGTGCTGCGATCGATTTCAATAATGAAACTCAATGTAGCAGGTGATACTTTGTGAGCGCCAACCATTATTAGTTCACTTCATTTATTATCTAAAAAAAACTGCAGTCTCTACAGAAATTTCCAATTATAATTAATCAAACACGGCATTCTTGCCGCTATTAAAAGTCATTAAGGATCATTTTTAATAAATGTTCCCGCATTTAAACGGTAGTCTGCTCTTTTTTGTTTTTACACTGAACAATGATCATCGCTACTGCCTTCAATAATGACGATATCTATGGAGTCGTCTCTTCCTCTATGTACTTCTTTGTGATAGTGCACGTCAAGTGCTACACCTGCCTGCAGTGTACACACACTGAAACCAACATGATCACCACCCATATTTTTCACATAGAATCGGAAACGTTTGTATGGTAGGAACGAGTATGAGTATACGTATACGCGTTTATGTATATCCCTTCAAGTGTATAAAGTTGGCGGTTATACTATCATTTGTCTTCTTTCACTCGGCTGCAATTTTTCCTCATCGTCATCATTTCTTTTTTTTCTCGGTTTGGTCTCTGACTTAATTTTACTGATCGTATAACGCTGATAGTCATCCACCAATGACGATCATAACCATGCTCTACTACTGTCGCTCTCGAGCATTTCTTGGTTTGTTCGCTTATGACTTTGTCTTTAGCCAACTTCGACGATCTACGTATAAAATATTAACAAAGAACCTAAGTATGTACGTACATATGTACGTATAGTTTGGCCGAGAATAGTCTTCTTGTTCCTGGTATGGATAGTATGGCTGAGAACATGACTTGTAAGTTGCCTATATTTTCTCTTAATGTTCCTATTCTTCATAATATTTTATGTTATTTATGCAAAAAACCAACTAACAAAAACAATGTAAATTAAAATTTAAAACTTTTCAAAGTAGGGCGATACACCATCAAGTTTTCGAAAGAAGATACAAGAACGATCACTGCGGCGTGTACACGATTACAGCGGTATATATGTGTTTGATGTTTTGCGTATATGTACGATCACTTTGTTATAAGTACAGTCTTTTGGGTATACTCGTATGTACATACACACATGTATACAATCGCTTCAGAATTTGTACGATCACTTGTTGTATGATGTCTGGGATAGAACATTTGTTCAGTATACGGTCGCTTGAGTAGAGAATGGTTTTAGACTAAGATCATATTGATATAGTTGACTATCTTTATTCCTGTTGCTGGATAGTTATTATTAATGTTTTTATGAGGTCGTGCTTCGCTAAACCTTAATAAACCATTGTCTCTTAACAGCAGTTATTCTTCCATGTCTGTAGGAGCAAATGCCTTATAAGACTAAAAAAAAGTGATAGAACAGCTTCGAGTGATGTTTTATTCTATTTAAGGAATATGTTCTTCCAAAGAGATAACTTAATTTTAAAAGAGATAAATAAATTATTAGAGACTAATTTTAGTAATCATTTCGCACCAACTGATTAACAGAAGGATCAGTGAAACGATTGAACAATACTATCAGCGCAACGGTACGGTACTACCAGCGATCAATAGAACGGCCATTGATTGGACGACCAAAGCAGTGATCAATGGCATGATCAATGAAATTATCCATGCACCGATCAATGGACTGATCACTGCCACGATCAGTTTATCAATGCAATTATCTCATCATTTGAATTAATGAAATGATCAGTAGCCGATCAATGAATCGATCAATGGACCGATCACTGGAACGATCAGCAGAAAGTTAGAGCATCCTGGAATAATCAAATAAATAATGATCTGTTCAAGTTATCGATTTAGTTCAATTCATAATTTAAATAAACGAAATGATCAATGGAACAATGAAAGAAATTAGGAACGGTACGATTAGAGAAATTTTCCGATAATATGCTTAAAAAAATTTTCTAGTATTCAGTAGCAATTTTCTCACAATTTTGTCACAAGAATTTCGGTTTGATAGAAAAATTAAAGGATCGAAGCGAAAATGGGAATATGGTCTAAAACTCATAGAATTGGAGTTTGGATACAGAGAAACGTTTGACTCATCCGAGCTAATTATGACCAAAAGTTGTCAAGATTGAATAAGAACTGAAGATCTAAAGATGGTTTCAAGTAATGACAAATAGACTCCGGAAACTGTAAATTGGAAATGGTAATTGGGAAAATCGCCTTGAAATTGAAGTTCACCACGTTCTTAAGAAATGAGCCTTAAAAAATGAAATAGTCGTAAAGTACATTCAGAGGTTTATTTAGATTCGATAGAACGTTCCTACGCTTTGAACTTCTATATGTAGAGTGATGACTATGATATATTTTCATTTGTGCTTCTACAATATTTTGTCTGCCTCACGGAAAAGAAAACGTGCTCAGTGGAGCTTAAAAGAGTTATCAACAGTCTCATTAGAATTCTAACAAGTTTTATACGCCATCCACACGCAAACTGTCAGCTGTCACTAGCGGTGGACTCCGACTCGCCGAGTCTGACTCGCCGACTCACAAAGTAATTGAATTTTAATGAATTCTCACAATGATAATACCAGAACGACGACGACGACCGACGGCGATGACTTTATTGAAATTTGCAAATGAACGATCGAAAACCGAAGCGGCAAACGCAAATGAATTGAAGCAGCACAAGCACCGCCTCGCGTCACATCGCGTTGCCGTGCAGCGCTGTATATCGCGTATCGTTTCGTGTCGTGGGTAAGCGCGTAGTTAAGCAGGTGAACCCACACGTGACAGTATTTTTGTTGTAGTTGTTGTGTTTGTTGTTGCTATTTTTTGAAGTACTCTGTACTCGCCGTAGGCAGAAGCCGCTCGTTATAATTATTTCGTGGCCAATTTGAAAGAAAACGCAAAAACCAAAGAGAAAACGACAAACCAAAAAAACAACGCCAGAGTTCTTCGACTTCAGATTAAGATACTGCACCGAAACATACAACAACAAGAGAAAATTAAAAAATTGTTCGACACGCTTGAGTGATTTGCGGGTGTCTTTCGCGGTGCGAGTCGCGCGAAAAGTCGACGCGTCGGCGAAATTAATTTTCTTTTAGACGTGTTTCTGGTTGTGAAGTTAAAGAATTAGCTGGTAGCACGATGGTCCTCGGTAGGTACGAGTAGGTACATTATAGGCCGACAAGCAGAGGGCAGGGGCATTGTCAGCAATGGTTGAAATAAATTCATCACTAATACCAATAATGTCATTACTACCACAAACTTCACCAAAGCGACCATTCTCACTACCGTCACCGTCACCACCACAACTACCAACATCACAATCGACCAAGTGTAATCATAATTTATTGTAATTATTTATTGTATTGTTTTAAAATTGGTTTAATGAGCTTCGCTGATGGTAGGAAAATTTATGATAATTGCTTTTGCACTGCAGTCATTGCAGTCGCGGTACGCCGAAGGAAACGCCGAGTAATAGTCGAAGCACATGAAGACTGAGAAAAAAAAGAAGAAGAATTAGAAAAATTAGTAGCAGCAGCCTGCAACAGGAACAGTAACTATCAACAACATTTGTTACCAGTCAAGTCAAAATATGCTCGTACGTGAAAGTTATCTATTTCCGATGATGTCCATGCGTCTGATTATACGTTAGTTCCTTGGTTCCATGACAACCGATACCGTTATTACATTTGAGGCGACTTTTACACGAATTTGATTTCCGTCATTTTATTAATGTCGCTTGTTGAGCAATTATTTAGTAGCAGGATTAATAAAAGCCTCTATGGACCGATCACTGGAATGATCAATGGGATAGATTTGATCATTACCGTCAATATATAGGTCAGTTATATTGGCCTATTACATCGATTGATCAGAGGACTAAAATAATGAGTCGCATCATGTGAAGCATGTGATGTGTAACGAGACTATCAGTGACGCTCAACGGTAAACTAAATGAAATGACCGATCATTGGGACTAGATCGACTGAATAATGAGTGAAAATAATTATGGAACACTTAAAATTAAAATTTTTGTGGAACGATCAATAGAGCAAGCACTAAAACAAACGAAGGAATAATCACTTGATTTATCAGCTGAAGGAGGGTTTAACCGTAGACCGAGCCTAGTATCAAAAATGATACATTTTACTGTTGTTTTGTTGGCCAGGAAATATTTTTCGCTTTTAATCTCACGACTATATTTTGTGACTGTGTTTATTTTGTGCATTATAATTGTTTTAAGAAGTAGTTTAAAAAAAATAACAATAAGGTAAACAAATCAAAACTTCATAATTTTATCCTTTTTATCGTGTTTGATGCAAAACAATATTCAAAGTAGAACCCAAAAACCACGAAGTGAGTATTCCCATTCGCTCTATTAGAAAATTGTAAAGAGTGATAGTAGGAAGCTTGTCGGCGGAAGCATCGGCGGAAGCATCGGCGGAAGCTATATTGCTGTATGTGCCAAAAACCAATTTGTAAGGATAAGCATGCAGAAAATATTTGCATTGATTGTTTAAAAAATAAAGAATGAGCAAAGAATTTATTATAAAAATTAATAGATACTATTTTTATATATTTTGATATACTATGTATCAAAAATGATACAAGGATAGGATTCTCAATTTTTGTTAAGGCTCGATCTACGGTTAACTATTGAAGTGATCAATAGGAAGACCAATGGGACAACTAAACTGATCGATCTACAGCGAAATCAAATAGATTGATTAAAAGAATGATCTATTGAATGAGATGATCGATGAAAGCAGCAATATATCGTTCACAGTAGCGATCAATCAGTATACCGATCACATCATAGCAGCGATCCATGAAATTGTAACTGGTGAGATTAGGAGTGAGCTATTAATGGATTGGCGATCAACGATCAAAGACTATTGTACGGCGATCAATGAAAAGATCAATGAAAGGAAACCTGAAATAATAGTGTATTATACAAACTATTGGAGTGTTCGGAGGTGACGAATGGAAAGGTTAATGGAAATCGGTTTTTTATTTCTTATACTTATTTTTCATTTACAGTAGAATCTCTAAAAGATGAACGGTTCTATAAGTTGAACTACCCAGAATGATGAACGGAATATTTTTAACCTTGCAGTACTCTAAAAGATGAACGGGCAGAATTTTTGGTACTCAAAAACATGGACGCTATATTCTATATGTACATAAACATTCAATTTGAAAACGGTACTTAACCGCTACGTTTACCACAGTGTGTATTGTGTATTGTATAGAGGACCTTGCATCTCCAGAGAGAAGTGCAACCGAAAAAGCTGGTGCCGATGTAGTAAAACCAGCAGAAGCGATTTCAGCCATCAATACATGCCTAAAATTTGCAGAGCAAAGTGAAGCGGAGGTCTCTACAATTTTAAGTCTGCGGAATTTAAGAGAGAAGGCCATATACAAGCAACTTTCTGCTGGGCAGCAAACAAAAATTCATAATTTAAAAAAAAAAAAAAGTAAGAGCGTTATCTTCGGCCTGGCCGAAGCTCATATACCCCACACCCGCATCTGACGAAGTGATAAAAAGTGGGCGGGTGACACCTACTTTTTTAAAATTTACAGGGAGAAAATTTTGATCTATTAACTCATCTGCAACACCGCTTTTCCTACCAAACACCTCATTATATGGTATAGTATGTAAGTGGGCGTGTCACGCCCATTTTTGAGAATATGTTTTAGTCTAATATGGTGGACTCGGAAATAATATTTTAGCTGAAAATTCGGTCTACAAGCCAAGAAATTTAGCTAAAAGCACGGATGAGTGTATATTTTCTATAAAAAGTAGGCGTGGCACTGGTTTTCCAGTGCCCGATTTTTTTTTTGTCCAAATCCGATTTTTCCCATTTTCAATACCAAACAGCGTAGGATAACAGAGAATATTGGTGCCAAATTTCATGACGATACCTCTATTCGTTCTCCTGTAATCGTGATTTCCACAGACGGACGGACAGACAGACAGACGGACGGACATGGCTAAATCGAATCAGGAGGTGATTCTGAGCCAGAATATATATACTTTTCTATACCTGCCACGCCTCCTTGAATGCGTTACAAACGGAAGAAAAAAGTGAATATACCCTCATCCCTTCGGGTGTAGGGTATAAAAACTGACTAAATTTCGTGTATATTACATATGTGAACTATGTATCTGTATACATATTTATATTTCTTTAATTAATTAAAATTTTGCTTCCCTGAATTGTTTTTTCTTCATACTATATATGTATATATGTATGTATATGTATATGTATATTGTTTGTACATATGTGCAATATATGAAAATCTTGAACTAACATTTTACTACTCAAAAAGATGAACATTTCGAAAATATGAACTAGCCAAGTTTTTTATTCGTTCATCTTTCTGAGATTCTACTGTATTTATTTGGAAATCGGTTCTTATGTTTTTCTTAAACTTATCTGAGGTCTATTTACGGCTTTACCACTTAAAAATTACAGCAAAACTTTATACTTAAATGAATTTAGAGGCTGCGTCTACTTTGGGCGAGTATTCGTCCACAAACAATTATCCGACGCCTCTTCTTTCACCCTTTCTCTGTCTTTGTCTTCCCCTCTCCCTATTTCCTCCCTTCTTCGACACCTCTCTCTCTCTCTCTCTCTCTCTCTCTCTCTCTTTCTTTCTCTCCACCTTTCTATTTTTACGGGAGAGCAACTTTTTTTACTTGACTTTTTTATCTTTATTTTTCTTAGAGGTTTTAATGATTTTCAACATATTCGCTAATCTTAAAATAATCATCAGAGTCACGTCTTTTGTCCTGTCCTGTCGTGTCCTCAAAAAAAGAGCATTCGGTCGCACAAAAGCCGCTCGAAGATGGTAAAAATGAAGTGCCAAAGTTTTTCATCGTCATAAAGTTATTGTAACAATATATGAGAATAGAAGAGAGTGTGTGTAAGCACGTATATGTTTGTGTGTGTGTATATCTATATATGTATGAGCTTATATAAAAGTTTCTGGTAACTACAACAACAATAACAAACAAAAAATCAGAGCTCGTTAAAAATCTCAACTTGAACCAATCAAATCTTAGATTAAAACATCATCAACAACAACAACAACCACAATAAGAGCAGCGAAATAATACAAATATAAGAAAAATTTGCGACGGAGGAAAAGAAGGCGACAACGCTGCAGAGGTTGATAGAGACGTACATACACTACGTACGTACGTACATACACACACGAAGCCGAAGCCGAAGTTGAAGCTGTCATGTTGACAGCTAAAGTTATGATTATTGTTATTATAGATCATGACAGAGTCGCGATAGACCGAGCGGGACCTTAAGAAGACCTGAAAACTGCGAGTGATGGGACGCAAGAGATGGCGAGTGGTTGACTTGTGAGCCATAATTCAGTTGAGTTTTAATAATATCGTACGTACGCGTATTCGTATGTGTAGGAATGAATTCGTGAGCGTAAAACTTGCAATTAATAAAAAATGGCATAAAAGTTTACAAACAAAACAGAAAAAGTAATTAACAAATAAAACATAACGAAATCTTTTTCGGTGGAGTATCTTTTGTTTGGTGTAAAAGGAAGAAACTGTAGCATCAAAGTTGTCAGGTCTTCTTCAGCTTTGTGTTGCTTTATGCCTCGATGATATATGTAAAAGAGGTATGAAAAAGTATGTAAATTCTAACCCAATCTGTAGCTTTTGGGGTAAGTCATCTCCAATGCGGGAACGGTCATAAAAAGTTAGATCCATGAGGATTAGAAGGAACCCCTTTTGATCCACCAACTCATCTCTAAAATGACTTAGGACGTTATTAGAAGAGTACTACGTTTCCTATCGTGCCTCGTACAGGATATATGACAGTGTACGTTGTATTGTATATTAACATACTCAATGTGAAACACACACACCCGGACCGAAATTCGCACGGAAGATAGAATTTTGCCGAAACGGATTTGTCTAGGAAGCAAATCTATCAGAAGAAGGCGGAAATTCGTCCAGAGAGCTAAAAATTCTATGTGTCTTGGGTCCATTAACAAATCTTAGCATGATCTTATTCCAGACAATGTTTCATTGTATTAAACAATTTGACCACATTGCCCATAAGTTAATGAAATCGAATGAAATCGATGGCATCGTAAATCTCCCGCGCTTTTTTCTACGTAGAGTACACTGATACAGTAGTTTCCGAAAGGAAGAACAAGAAAAACACTGGCAGGTGTAAACAAATAACACCAGAAACAATAACGTTCATACAAACACCAGCAGATTCCTCTTGACCGCTTTACAGCCAATACCCGAAGCACAACCCTCGTAGTGAAGCAGCCAAGGGTGAAGTTGAAAAAAACATCATAGTCTTAAATCAATCAAGCGCGAATGCATTCCATTCAATTAAAATGCCGATGACTTGTGGCAAAGGTTCCTTCAATAACCGAAAAAAACAAAAAATGACCACTGATCCGAAAAGAAGTAGCAGCAGCATGAGGGTAACTTTCACCGGGAGGGGAAGATTCGCGGTTATTTCATCAACAGAAAAGCAGCCGTACATTTCAAAGTCATCATTGTTAATAGTCAAAAAATATCTAGCAAACAGGAAGAACCACCAGCAAGGGCGCTGTCGAAGGCCGAAATGACCGAATGAATGCCGGCTGAGGAACTGAGCAACTGACTGCTGCTGGTGCGAGACTGTTACAGGTGCTTTTCGACACCGGGCAAACAGGTCTTGTAATCAAGTAGTTACCATGGAAGCAAAGGCCCGGCGTCGGCGTCGGCGGTGGTGTTGGCGGTGAAGATGGCGCGAGAGCTGGTTGAAAATTATTACAAGAAAGACAATTGTGACATCGTGTCGCTAGAGGGAGAAATGAAAAAAAAATTAAAAATAGTCCAGAAAAAATGCAAGGTGTTGTAAAGAAAATCCTTAGCTGAGAAAGACGAGGTTGAAACGAAGGAGGGTGAAAATGAAGATAGAAGAAAATTAAACGGAAAGAGCGGAGCCTGGTAGGCAAGTTAAGATATATCACGTGCGGGATACCTTAGAGGCAATTGATTTTACATAACACAGAAGAGGCCCTTCTCAGGCTGGTCATATCCAACAAGTAGAAACTACCACGATAGTGTACAAAAACCACTCAACTTCATCTAAAAACAATTATCAAAAAGTGTAGCTTTTTTTAAAAATAAGATGTACACTCTTGCTGAGGAACTGGTACACTCTGAAAACATTTGTCCAAGAGTACAGAAGATATGGATACAAGATACGCTATTAATTTATTTTAATAACCCTTCATGATCCTTCGAGAACCCTGAGTCTTTCAGTACATCAGTAGTTATCAGAAGAGGAAAGTTTTCCCTTAGAATCGGATTGGGAGGCCTACAAATCGGTGCTTTGCCGAAGGTTCGATAAGCTGTTCGGCAAAGTCATAAAAATTATACTTCTAGAATTAGAATTAGAAACCGGCTTTAGCGCCGATGATATATCGTATGAAATGACATCGGATTTCTTGTCTTACGTAAAATTAAGATGAAAGAGAGGAGAGAAAATCTCTAAATTAAAGAGAGGAGAGAAAATCTCATCTCACTATAATGGTATTCATGGCTGTCAGACAATTCCGGGTCTCATACCAGTTGAAACCAGCCCATTAAGATCCACGCAATCCATTGTTTTTGGTTTCTTTAGAAACATAACCCATTTTCGAAATATCTTTGTAAGCTTTTCTTAACAAATCGTACTTTACTCCTGAAATGGTTTTCGGACATTCGGCTTCTTGATCATTGGCTTGTTTCATTTCCAATAAACACATCGACACCTCCTCTCTCCTCTCTCTCCGCCGTACAAATGCTCTCCTAGTAGTCCCATACTACTAAGGTTATTACTACTGGATAAGTTCTCTGTCTTTCGCGTAACTATTTCTTGTCCCATTCTTTTTTAAACGCGCCGAATAGGTTCCACCCAGTTCAACGTCAGCCTTAGAATCTTGGAAACTTTCGTGAGACCTCTTCTCTTACCATGACCTTCATACTCTTCTAACATTCAAAGACTTTATGGATAATGGTTTTCTGGGCCTATTTTTCAATATACAAACGAGTATATCTGACAGTATCGCATTGTAACCGATAAAAGTTAAGTATATCTGCGTAAAGAATATTACAAAAATACAAGTATATTTGTGTAAAGATCTTTATCTCACTTTCTTGCCACTCTCTGTGTATCTCTGATGAACTCTTCTCTATTTTGATTTTGACTTTGTACTACGAGTAGCTACAATCCATTCTCACCTACGATTACCCACCTGAACCCTTCTGTACACCATTATAAGGTAGAGACCGCCCATCCGTTGATGGGCGAATGATCGAATGACGACCGACGGCCGACGAGCGAGCGTAGGAATCGACGCATGTAAGCTATCTAAACCGCATCCAATGGAACGAATACGCTTTAATAAAAATCAAATGTGAAAATCATGTGGAAAGTCAGTGACGGCAACGAATCGGTGGGAAGAATACGACCACTGAACCACTGAAAAGTTCCCAACTTTCAATCGTCAGTTGACTCAAGCATTCAATCACTCATTCAGTCATTTCATCATTCCTGCACATCCCGCAACCATTCATTCATTCAGTCATTAATTCTTTCAATTATTCCGACCTAAGCTCAAGCCTTTGACTTCGACTCGTATGAACGAGTAAAAAGGCGCAAACGAGGCGATTTTTATGTGATTTTTTACCAACTTTTTGAATGGCTGAAGCGTTACTACTTCTTTTCTTTCATGATGTTTAACTTTTTCGCTTTGTTTCTTTGGTGTCTATTGTGAGACTATGGCGACGACGACGGCAGCGATTCAGTCAGCCCGTATCTCGTATACGGCAGGAGATACGCTCTACTGAACCTACGCTGTTGAGGTTCGATTAAATGTTAATTTAGTTTAACTTTGGTTGGATTTTTCTCCTGGCTGGTGGATTTGCTGCCGTTGTTGTTGTTGTGTGTAATTCTTTAATTTAATTTTATTTTAATTTTTTAAGACGACTTGTTGCTGCCGCGTCTAAGAGTTTAGGTTTAAAGTGTTGCGGTTGGGCGGCACGTAAGACGGCGATGATGGTGATGGTGGTGGTGATGGGAGATCATGGTTATGAGAGAGGGCGGTGCGGGTCGGGTGTCAGTGCGGCTGTGTCGGTGCCCTGGCGGCAGGTGGTTGAATGGTTGGATGGATCATCATCGACTTCATTGTTCGCCGTTTGCAGTTCACTTCATTTCGCAGCGCTTCGATGAGCATCAGAGTTGATTTTTTGTTTTTCGGTTGGTTTCTGTTTTTGGTTCCATAATCATGAAGTCGTTGCAGTAAAGGTACGAGTACAAAACTGTGGAAGTTGTGTGAGTTGTATTTTGAGGAACTGATACAATTGCGCCGCTGGCTTCAGTTACTACGTTTGCTTCGCTGTCGGCATCAGCTTTTTTGTTAAAAAAATATCTAACGATTTGTTTAATGACTTTTGTATAAATTTCATTGCAACCGAAAAAAAAATAAGTGCAATAAAATTAATTGTTTTTACATGCAAAATAGACTAAGTAATTGTTGTCTGTGGATAAGAATTTCTTCTTACTCTTCGCGGCTTTTCCGCTTTTTGGTGAAATGTTAAAAACTTAATCACTAAATAAATTACTTAATAACAAATTGCAAATTTTCTAGATTTATGAGCGACTTCTTTATCTCTGTAATTTCAATAGACTACGAGTATAATGGAAAAAAAATCATATTAACTTTAAAGAGCTTCTCAAAATAATTTGTCAACTCTTCTTCGCAAACTTGAAATTTCTATGAAATTTATAGGTTTCCTGGAAATGAACTTTAAATGAGCAAAGTTGAACAAATGAGTAAGAATGGAAAATAAATATGAAAAATCAAAATGAATAGAAATAATATTTTAAACCAAACCCGAACCAGGTTTAAATTAATATAAAGTTTTACTTAAAAAAAATTAAAATATATTTGCTCAATTCTTTCAAATTCAACACGTCAAATGAATAAATGAAAATTAATTCAGAATTTTTGCTTCACAATGAATAAATGAAAATGAATTATTAAATATTTCTTGAGAATATTAATTAAATATTTATATGAAAATGAATAAAAACTTAAAATTAATTGTAAAGTTTTCCTTGTAAAGTTTTCCTAAAAAATTAAAACGATTTAACGAAACGATTTTATAATATTTTCTTAATATTAACTAAAATTCATTTTATAAATAAACGACTTTATAAAATTTTCTTGACATTAACTTAAAATTAAAAGGGTTTTCTCCAAAACGAATAGATTAAAATTAATGCAAAATATTTTTCTTGAATAAACTTCAAATGAATTGAATAGTTTTTCTCCGAATAAATTGTTTATAAAAAAACTTCCTAAACGATGAAATATCAGTGGGTTTTCACAAGTTGTGGATTTAGCACAAATTACTCTTAATTACTTAATTATTTCTTTTATAATAATGCAGTCATAAAGAGTTGTCAATTGCTGACGCTCATTCAAGTACTATTCTTCGGTCAGTCCACCTCTCCTTGACCGTCGCCTACCGACGCCCATTTTTTCTTTGCTATTTCTACCTGCCAGCATTTATTTGTTCTGCCACTATTTATTATCTCGGTGCCTCCGGTCCTCCTCCTCCCCACACCCCTCTTACCCCTCTGGCATTTTGTTCTAACCGAGGGGGGAATGGGGAAGGGGGAATGGGGCCGATAACTACCATCATTCGGTCACGCTTCACTTGCTCCCATTTTTAATGGCAAATATTTCCAACTTTATAATTATGTATTTGCAAAGAATTTTCATATTTTGCAGAATTTATGCCTTTCCGACATCACTGGCCAAGAATGATGATGATGATGATGATGTTGACGATGATGATGACGGTTGGCTGTCGGTTTGTTCTTGTATGCAGAATATCTCCACACATATTGAAATGCAGTAGTATCTAACGTGGTTCTTCTTCTGTTTTTTGTTGCTAGAAGTGCTATAGTTAGTTTTTAATCTTCGTTATTGTTGTTGTTGTTGTAGTTGTATTATAAGCTAATATTCTTGTCAGTTCTGTGAGAATATTGCTGGCAATTTCTTGACTACGTTACTCCTCTCTACTACTTGTAGCGCTGCCGGTGCTGCCAATTCTTGGGGTTATTTACTATTTGCGTGCAGGTTCTTCTTCATTTACCACAATTTAAAGACTGACGTCTACCGTAGAACGTCAAGTTGAATTGCAGACTGCATGAAAGAGGAAAAAAATATCTATTTCGTATATATGTAAGTACCTACAGAGAATATGTCTATTTATACGTTCCAGCACATAACAATAATTACAACTAATAATGGCAAGTGTACACTCAATGAAAAATATTCACTTAATGCCTCAAAACGAGTTTAATTATAATTCATGATTATATTCTAAATTATATTCTAAATGGGAGTAACTGAAATGTAAGTAACCAAAGAACTAACTCACTAAAGGGACCTATCGAAGGGCCCTGATTATATTCTAAATATGTATATCGTATCTTAAAATATAAATTTATTAGAATAACTAATAAATATAACTTTATTAGAATTTTATAAGGTACGTATATTTTTTTAATATATGAAACTTTTCTAACACTTTGTCTATATAGTGATATAGTCTATGTCAGTTTTTCACACTGAAGTATCACTGAAGTGATTTCTTTACTTTAAATTACTGTTACTAATTTTTTTAATAATAAAAAAACTACTAATTATAATAAACAACCTGGAGATTATTTATTTACTCAACGACCTAAACGAGTTGAACAAATAATGGCTTTTATAGAAAATATGTAGAACTCTGGAGGCGAAGACCCTACCCCTTTTCCTACGAAAAATAGTAACTTCGCGGTCTAGATTGATTCCTTTAATGCTGTCTTTTTGCCGGGTGCTTAAATAATTTTTATCAACCCCAAACCTTTGACTAAAGGTCTTTGTGTGTAAGGGTGTAATTTTGGGTGCGAAGTTTTTTGTAGTAAGGAAGTTGAGTTGGTGATTGGGATGGTTAGTAAGTTAATTGGGCGGTTGGCTGTGTTGTGTTGTTCCTTTGGTCAGTTGGTTTTTTGGTCTATTAATTTTTTGGTCATTCGCTTCTTTAGTTAACTGCCCGTTTGGTAATTTTTTGGTCAATCGGCTTTTTTATCAGTTCATTCTTGGTTCTTCGATCAAATAAGTGGGTCTTTTTGATCAGTCGGTTCTTTCGCTTCGTCATTTAGTGTTCTGGGGTTACTTGGCTCTTCGATCAAAGGTCCCTTTGGGGTCAATGGGTCAGTCGGTCATATGGACAGATAGTTCTTTGGTTAGCTGTCGTCATTTGTTTCTTCAGTCCTTCAGTTCCGGGTCTGTCCGTTTTGCCCTTCGATAGGTCCCTTTAGTGAGTTAGTTCTTTGGTTACTTACATTTCGGTTACTCCCATTTCGTTACTTAGTTCTTCGGCTTCCTGTTTGTTTCTTTGGTCAGAAGGCTCTTTGGTCAGTTCTCTATTGAGTTTAAGTCCGTGAAATGGGATCATTAATTCAATGGACGAAAGATGGGACGGAAGATGATTAATGATCCGTTTTGGTGTAAGACGTTTATTGACGGTTGTTTTAACTGATTGGTAACTTTTATTAAATGGGTCACGTCATTTGGCTTCGTCTAGTCGTATTCGACTACAACAGTCTCTTCTTCTTCAATCAAAAGAACCTGTAGTTTTTGTCCTTTCGCTTTGTTTCAGTTTCTTATCAACTGCTCCATCCCCTTCCACCCCCCCGTTTTTCCCGCTGTCTCTTTCCTTCTTCTCCTGTCATACTTCACCGCCCCTCAAAACACGTGAGTCGGCACACGTCGTGCCGTCAACCCCATTGATTTCAATCTTCCGGATTTAAAAAATCATTGTTATAACTTAGAATTCTTTTTCAAATTCTTTAAATTTATGCTACATAAATTTTGTACAAGTATCTACACGTAGATGCAAAGTATTTTTACTGAACTACGACCTCAAACATTTGATTCGCTACAAAGCAAAATAAGTACGGTTCCGAAGAGACCATTACTTTTTGTGTGTGGCTCCTGCGGCTTTAAGGGTTTTGGTGACTTTTCGTATTTTCTATGGTTTTATTGCTTTTTGATTTTGCAATTGAGCCGAGCAAATGATCAATTTTATTGTAAGAATAAAGAATAGCCCGAAAAGGGACCTTGTAAACTTTTTTGCTAGCTCGGGAAGACTCCAAATGCAAGTGAAGCAGAAGAATGATGGTGGGTAAGGCAGGGTGGCACTGGGGGGGGGGGGGGGGGGGGGGGAGGGTATAGTTTGAGGATTTGTATGGCATTCAAAGGAGAGATGAGGAGAGATGAGGATTGTGTGATTGTAAATTTGAAGTGTGTACTTTGCGTGTCCTTTTATTCAATGTCCTTCACAATAACAATCCTGCCTTAACAAGGGATAATTTGAACGCAGGCCATGCCAATAAAAGTCAATGTATTAATGGTTGATTTTAGGGTACATTGAAGATGATAATGAAAATTGATTTTTACAAGCTAACAGAAAATCTTTAAATTCACATTGAAAAATTCAATAAAAACAAAAAAGAGCAATGGATTTTAAAGACGTTTGATAGATTTTTTGGAAGTATACTATAAAAAAGTATAATATAAAAAAAAATAATAAATGTTTGAGAATAAATTGAACAAAAAAAATAATAAAACAAACTTAATGAAAATCAAACGAATAAAAAAATTAAACGAAAAATAAATAAAAACTAACAAAGACAAAAATAATAAATTAAATATAAATTAAAAATCAATGAAAAAGGAAGAGAGAAAGTGCATTTGAGGAAAGTGAAAACTGACATTTTTAAGAAAAAGAACCCAAAAAAGTCTTAACGCACAAAAACTTTAAAATTATTAGTGACAAAAACCTTATACGAGTATATGGACGAGCGGACGAGCGAGATTTTTCCAAAAATTGGGCGATCTCGTTCTCGGTTTTCGTCTAAACTGAAACCGTCATCTTTCTCTTGAAATCTCGTCTTCATCAAAAAAAAAAACGGCCTATCCCGCCTCAAATTTCGTCACGCCTGTAAGACTATGTCTCGTTAAAAGGAAGTAAGAAATAAATTAAGGGAGCCTGTAGTCTCGTGTCGACCGAAAAACCATGTCGAGAAAAGCCGGAGCATTTTCTCGTCACGCGTCAAGCAACGAAATGACAAAGACAACGTCATCCAACAATCGAACGATCGAAATATATAAGTAAAAATAAGCAAACAACAGGAACTTTTAAAAACAACAACACAAGCAACAACAGCAATGAACAAGAATTAAAATTAATAACCATCTTGTGGTAGTTGTCAACACTGTAGAGGTAGAAAGAACGTAGGAAAGGAAGGAGCAAAGAAAGGAAGGAACGAAGGAAGGGAGGAAGAAAGAAAGGAAGGAAGGAAGCACGGGAGAAAAGAGGCAATTCTGTCTGGTGACTACTAGAGAGTAAACCTTCAGTACGACACAATCCGTTAAAGTGTTAACACCTTTCCCTTAACCAAGAAATCTACCGACCCCGCCACTCTTTCCTCCAGAACGAGCACTCTCATATCACTCTTATCCTCCCTCCATTTAGAACTTTTCTAACAAGAGACAAACAATAGCGATGCGCATACGATACAACGCCCAACAACTCTTTGGCTTACTTCGCCTTTCGTTGACAGTTTTAGATACTATTTTATTTTGGAAAATTGAAAAATTTCCACACGATAAAATTTTATAATGGCGACGTCATTATGTTTGCTATGCACTGCCCCGCCCTACTTCCCTCTGCCTTCCTTCAATTTTATCTATTGCTAGTAGTAGCGAAAGGAAGAAATAGAATATAGCTGTTCTTCTTTAGAAAACGGAAGGTTGGTTAAAAGGCGAAAACGTCAATTACAGCGGCCAAAAAGAAAGAAAGTAAGAAAAACTAATACGAGAGCTTCAACAGTACAACACAATACGAAATGCAATTAAAATATTTGCCAAATAAAAGGATAATAACATACATACACATGAATACACATGAACCCATATACAAGTCACACTCGACACTCGATTTATACGCCATATTTGTTTTCGCCGGTTACGATTTTACACGAAGCATAAAGAATAATGGAGGATTAATTTCCATTTACACGGCTTTGAAATTAACTTTACTTAAGATCGCGTAAAAAGGTAGGCACAGAAAAAATATTATGAAAATTGATATAGAATGTATTAAATGTTTGAATGGACATATTTTCTAATCACATAAAAAAATTGCCACCAAAAAATCCCAGCAAAAATGCACATAAAAAATCGGAAAAGCATCGCGCAAAAAAAGAAATATAGGACAAAAATCGCATAAAAAATTTTAACAAAAAATGGCACAAAAATTCGCACAGAAAATAGCACTAAAAATTGCACAAAATATTTGCACCTAAAATTCGACAAAAAAAAAACACCCAAAAAATCGCACAAAAATATTCATCCAAAGAACTTTTCCATACAAAAAAGTTGTTGGCTCCATCCAAAGTTTTTTTCTTTAAAAATCTATCGTACAGAAAAATGAACGGCACAAAAAAATTGCCCCGATGCAGAAAGATGAGCGGCACACAAATATAATGTATAAAAATGAACCGCACAAAAAATAACCACGTTACAGAAAGTACAAGTACATTACAAATCTTCTTTCTTTGAGTGTATTCAGATTTTGAAAATTATCGTATACGAAGAATTATGGACTAATATTGCCCGATTCTCATTTACACATTTTTAAATATTACACCATTTCGCCGTGTAAATCGAGGGATATCTGTACTCGTATATACACAGCATCCGCACGCTTTAGGTCGAAGCATGCATTTTCTCCACAACTCACATGACATTTGGAGGGCTTTGCCTTTTCGTTATAACAAAATCGAAGAAATGCATTCTTGGAATGTGTATGTTTTTTTCGATTTCGAACATATAAAATATTCAACCGGAACAATGAGATGGCTTTTCTGGACGGTAAGGAAACTTTTAATTAGAGTCCATGGACTGGTCATAAACATTCCTACAATCGATTCTTTGCTCTTTAAATTTTATGTTTATTTAATTTAATTTAAATTAATGGCTTAATTCAGCTCTATAAATCATATAAAATGTATCACGTTGTTGCCAATAAAGAAAATCAATGGCTCGATCTTCTCATTCTCGCACAAGATCGTACAAAAAGTGACGTATACTATGTATTTCAGTACGATGATGCCATAGCGGTCAAGTGTTGAATAAACTGACTTTAGACTAAACTGACTTTAGAATAAACTGAATTTCATTCTAAAATTCTAAAAATATAATATAAATTTTCCCTTTCCATTTTGATATTTCATTGCCTTCTTTTACTGTTCTCTTCTTCTTCTTCTTCTTCTTCTTCTTCTGCTTCTTCTTCATTAAACGATCATTAAACCTCTTTAAGAGTCGAGTCATTGCAATTAATAAAGCCGTACAAGTTATTGTTAATTTGAATTCTTTCTCACGCCCTCTAACATTCCTTACACGTTGCGTGTTGAAACTACCCCCTTGCTCTTTTCCTCACCCCTCCACCGCTCTTTTTCGCTTGCCCAAAGCAGATCACAACTGATCAGTTTATTTCCTTTTAATTGATTTTTTTATACCAGCAAAATTTAAATTAATCGAAACCACCCACACACACACACACACCAGCTCATCATTAAATTCGCACGCCATCGAATGCAGATCACTGAGCGCGATCACGAGGAACAGATCATGAGCAAGCCGTCAATGCGGCAATAACTGACAGACACTTCCTTATGACACAGGGCCAGCACACACCCACACCCACACGATACATATACATGCATATTAATTAAAACGATATATTAAATTGTTATTGTTGTTTTTTTTATTTCAATACGCACGATCAGCACTCATAATTCATACTTAATTGATCGCGCGCTCTTGATCGCCGCCAACTGACAAAGATCTTCGGTTATGGATATTTTTATTGGACATTGCACTCGGCGTTGATTAAAAATAATGCATACGATTGATTAATTCTGGTTATTATTGTTGCTGTTGTTGTAATTTTCATATTAAAAGCATATGACGCATGAATTTAAATGAATGACTTGATGGGCGTTCACGTTCTCGTTCTCTATCTCTCTTTTTGTGTCTCTCTCACTCTCTCTCTCTCTCTCTTTCCCTGAGTGCCACTGATCGTGTCAATTAAATTGTAAACAACTTCCTTTTTTAATTTAATTATAAAAAAGTCGCCATTACTGCGACGAGTGCAAAAGTCAAAACTTATGAAGTTGAAATTGTCTTGGAAGTAGACAGTCAGGACAGTGACAGTCAGTCCGTGTGTCTGTGTGCCTATTAGTCCGTTCGCCTGTCCGTCCGTTCATCCGCCCTGCCGGCGGGCCGTCACACGATCACTCTGAAGAAGAATGAACCAAATGTACCCGAACGAAATTATCCGAACGATCGAATGATCGCGTAAGCAATTTTGCTTGTATTTTTTTAACTCATTGTGTTTTATTGTGTTTGCTGGTTGATCGCTTTAAATGATCTCGGTTTGATTCTGTTTAAAATAAATTTTAAAATTCTACGAATTTTTAAGTCGTCGGGCATTGTTTGAGTACTCTTTGTTCTTGATCGCCAGGCAGCAGCATCATCATCATTATCATCAATATGCAATTTTTCAACAATTCTATTGAACAATTGTTGACGTTGTGTTATTGTTGTTGTTATTGCATTTTTGTCCTCAACAATAATAATGCACGATCATTTTGCTGTGAAGAAAGAGTTGCAGCACCATCAAAGCTGCAGCTCTAGCTGTACACCAGACACAGACACATCCAACCAACAGGCGCACTCAAGACTAGGAACGATCTAAAAAGGCTCGTGTTACACGCCACACATTGCACAATGGCAGGGGGTCACAATGCCCAGGGCAATTTTTCCCAACTGTCAAAATTCTATAAAAGCGATCTTGCTGGTGCTGCTGCTGTCTAGTGCTACCTCACCCTGCGGATGCGCCACTCGCTACCGCTGCCGCCAAACGGCGATATCTGTTAATATTGCTTGGCCGGTCAAGTTGTCTGCCTTTCACACTGGCTGACTCGTTCCAGCGCGCCCACCAGCAGCGTGCTGGGCACAGAGAGTGTTGCCAACACTGAAAGCGCTTTATAAAGAATAACTTGGTTTATTATAGCAATTTAGCTTCTGGTTATGATTTTTGCCACTAGCCTCGCCGTCTGGCCCGAGTCTAGACAGAGTGTCATTTGTAAGCATTGACTATAGACTGTCATGATCATTATCGCTTTAGAAACTAAGCACAATAACAACCAAACATCTACAAGAAATTGCAAAAAAAACAACAAAAACCTGAAAAGGAAGGAACAACTTATGCTTATATTTACCTTCTCTTGCCTCAACTTTCTTCCCTTCTTCCCACCTTCCAAGGAATCTATACCTACTCGAAACTCTGCAGCAAGTTGATCACTCTGCGCGCTGCAACGCTGCGGTTGGTCTACAGCTCATGGTGTTAGCCCACTAAATTAATCGTTGTAATGAGTAAATTATGGCAAGATCACTTTGTTCGATCCGCTGCAGGTACAATCATTCCATGAGCTCTCAGTATCCCACTGAGCGGTTATTAGGGTACAACGAGTAATGGTTGCTCCTCAGGATTTAAAACGTAAGATCAATTTTTTGCAAGGAAAAATGCCGCCCTACATTTATTGACAAGTAGGTATACAAGTGTACTAATATGACTCGTAAGGCTTCTTGAAAAGGCTTGAATGATACGTGAGACCCTTCGTTTACTAAGGAATATGTCCTGTAATGACTCTTGGGGGATCTTTTTAGCGAAGTGACATGATATCTGTTAGGATCAACGACTACCCGTTTATATACATTTATGTATTTTTGAACATTAATTAAGCTAATCAATTTGGTAAATTGAATCTGAACTGATTAAATTCGTATTAAAAGCATATTGGAAATGCTTCACATGATCATTGATCATACAATCATTTAAACGCCATTCTCAACTATTAAACATTCTATGAATTACTGCTTGCTAAAATGTTTTCCTTTGGTTGGATTGGTCACATATCTTTTAGAAAGCAAAGATCGCTGACACTATCAAATATTTATTTTTAACATTTCCTGGAGAATCTTTGCTAAAGACAGTGGATTCATACTTGAACGAATTAAATTCATTCTTTACCTTTAAACAAGTGATCGTGTGATCAATTATCACCGCTCGTGATAATTTTTATTACTGATCTTCGACATTCCGCCTTCTAACATTGCTCCTTATTCCTTAGGTATTCCTAAAATTAGTTCCACTTATTTCGAGAATAAAATTAGTTCTTGAGTGTATCATTATTCTTGGACGCAGCTTACAGTAGTGATTTTATGCACGATCATAGTGATCTCGAGTGCTTTAGGTACTACTAATTCGTTTCATATATTATTCCCCAACTTAGTCAATGATTTTTCGGTTAAAGTTGTTGAATATTTCAACTGTATGTTTTGATCATCTACTGATCGTTCAGCGTATGCACATATTTCTCTTTCCTATCCGGACCGACCCACCAACCTACCGGACCGACCTGCCTGCCTCCCTGCCTGCCTACTATCCATGCCTGGATGCTCTTATTTCGTATATCCTGAGCACTCAATAAATGTCATCATTTGTGTTAAAAATCCTTTCAACTGGTTTTGTTGAGAACACAATAACCAAAACAACAATGAGATATTCTTCTGCATCCACTGTAGTACCTCAGCGCCCCGTAAGTGATCTTGTTATGCTTTATGGACATGCCAAGGGACCCAAGAGCATACTAAGATCAATTGCAGGTGATTTGTTTAGCTGTCGAAATCGTCGTCTTATCGTAACTCATTACGAGATTTATTTTGTTCACCAAATGCAGAAGGTGTGATTTGTCTTTGTATGCACATAAACGCACGCGAGCGCGAATAAATCTGTGTATCTGCATAGAAGAAAGCGAACGCAGAGCGATCAGTGCGCGATCGACGCAGGGCCGGCCGCCTCAACTCAGGTCGAGTCGAGTCAAGACAACGACTCCGCGATCGTACGCGCCACCAACCAAGATGCATACTACTCAAGAGGAGAAAAGCCTACGCCACAGATTGAATGGATGGATGTTAGGCCTGGTGTGTGTTGGTGGAGTGTGGAGTGCGTTTGTGTGTGAGTAGCCTTCGGTTCAATAAATTCTACATTTGGCGACCGGCGACTACTTTGCATATTCAACTGCGGCGTTAGCCGATTTGCCAGGTTCCAAGGAATCCTCTGTCGGGCTGGCACACGGCCATGACTACGGCAGTAAAACATGGAGGTGTCATTAAGTGTGGCAGCCGCGCGGGCCGAAGAAGCGATAATGTGATTTATGCTATCCATTAATCTGGTAATTCATTTATACGCTTTAAGAGCAACACGATCCCGATTTCTGAAGCATTCATTGCCGATCCTTCGATACAAGAAGACGAGTATACGAGTACCTTCGTATACGTGAATGGATGATCGGACGGACGAAAGGTTGGACGGACAGGAAGGCATCGATTGCAATTCGACTGCTGTTCATCTTCGTCTTTTGTTTGTGTGTTGTTCTTGTTGTTGGGGGTCTCTTAGTTTGCGGGCGGCTTCTTATATTGGACTTTTTGTATTTGTGAACTGGTCAGTGAGATCAGTTTGACCGATCGTTGTCGCGGTTATTAATAACACATTCATTGTAGACATACAAGCATGCATCCTTGGCCGAGTTGATGCCGTTTTTGTTACTTTGGAGGATCTATCCATGATCGTGGTCTTTTTTTACGATGTGGTTGTTGTGCTTGTCCTCAAAGTTGCGATCATAACAGCGATCATTGTTGGTGGTCAGTCAGCTGTTAGGGTCAGAAACAGGGGCGGGTGGGGGGTGAAAGGTGTACATGCTGATCAACAGTAGATGGTAGACGGTATTTGAGGAGCTCAATCGAGAAAAAATTTACCTCTAAAAAATTTTAAAGACTGAACTAATCAGTTATTCTTAAAAGTTTTGACAAAGTTTTGATTTGGCGAAACTGAAAAATGAAGCTTTAAATTAAAAGAGGTCTGTAAACAACCTTTTCGATGGACTTTTAAAAGCTAACTTTTTGAAGAGACTTCTCAAAAGGGTCCATTGAATAAGGTCTTCGCGCGAGGCTCTTTAGAGAACTTTACAATTGAAACTGGTATTGCTTCAATGATTAAGAATCTCGTTAGAATGAGGCCCTCTAGAGTATCTGTTATCTCCTCTGGTACCATCTCGACGAGGTCATTCCTACTTTTGGGTTCTGTTGCGCCAAAGACTACTTTTCTAAAGCGAATTTTTGAGTCTCAAAAACTCTAGAAACTAACTTTAGGGTGAAATTTAAATGAATATACTCATATTTCAATTGAGTAGCCATCATCATGGCTGCCTTATCGTCTGCCTTGTCATCTGTCGTTGGAAAAGTGATTCTTAACAATCTCTTGCCGAGACATGCCTCGCTGCTCGTTTGTTGCAGTCTGATTTCTAAGTGCCGAGGAGTGCTTAAAAATTCTTTTCGGCATACTTTCACAGCAATCTCACAATTGGTCACTCAATTTGGTGACCTTAGCGCAACCAATTATCAGATTTGGCGAGTCCGGCATTGTCAACGGGCGCGATGGTGAATATGACCGGTGACGGTTAAATTTAGCAGGTGATTGTGAATGTGAACGACTCCGTAGCAGTGACTACGACTGCGACGGCAGAGGCAGAGGCAGAGGCAGTGGCAGTTGCGCCTGTGACTACGACTACGCCTTGGACGTCGGCGCGCGACTCCATCGCATCGTCATCAAAGTATCAAACTCAATAACGTGGCCAGCATTAAAATAAACCCTTTTCTATGCCGCAGACCAGACCAACACAAAATGTGACGAATGTCATTGCGGCATAATGTCACGTGATCGAATGCCATCAACGTGATCAACGCAAATCACCGTGAATAGTGGTCATTGTGGTTGTCGATTTGGAACCGAGGGATGGCATACCTGATGACCACAACGAATTTATTTGCAAAGTTTACCACTATTTTCTTTTCTTCTTCTGCTTCGTGTTATTGTTGTTATTGTTGTTATTCTTGTTGTTGTTGTTGTTGTAGAAAATAAATTTGTCGCGGTTAGTCCTCGTAGTGTCTTTAATTTTTTTACGATATGCTGCGAAAAACTTTTGAAGTTTCGAACTTAATTTGCATTACTTTAGGTTCGATTTGCAACTTACTGCTGTGTTGTTGTTGGGAATTCTGAAACCTTTAAAGGCGCGTGTCCGCCGACACTTCTATCTGTCTATCCATTCAGCCGTCAGTTTCTCCTGCGTCCCTCTATGTATATTTCTCTGTTTGTTCTATCCGGTCAGTTTCATTCTTGGAAAGTTTCTACTTCAGATTAGTTCTAGTGAGCCAGTGTCGTTGTTCTTGTTGTTGCTGTTGTGTTGTGTCGGAATTTTTATAGTCACTCTAAGCGGCTTCATCGCCATCATCACCCGATTCACGTTCTGCAACTCGCTGCGGTGTTTAGGGAACGTTTTTTTGCTCCTTCAACATTTTTATTGATTTTGCTACGGAAAATTTCGATGGCATCGCATCGTTTCGGATTGCATCGTATCGGATCGTATCGTATCGGATCGGACGTACTACATCGCAGCGCATGGTATAGAATCGGTGTGTTAGTTTGTAGATCGCGTAGATTTGTGACAAATCAATTGTATCTGCCTGCGGCCGAAGTGTGCTCACACGATCGCCATCACGTTGCACTGTGGAACAAATTGCATCGTCTGCTTAAACTAAATAAATAATGATAAAAGTGGCCCGCGGGACTATGGACCTATAATTCGATTAGCGAATTCGTTGCACAAATATTTGTAGAAACTTGCAACAGCAGTCACACAGTCGTCACTGATCAGTCTCAAAACCAGAACAAGAGATATTGGTTTCGTCGCTGGTTTTCTAGTATCGAAAGGTACTTCAAATGATGGAGTAAATTTCGTTTTGGTGGTGTTAATTTCTCCTTTCAAACCATTGGAATTTCAAGATTTTGAAAGGGCCATAGACGATAAAAATCGTTGTGGTATGCCACCAATAAATGATGACGAAACGATCTTCAAAAATATTTTATCGGTATCTTTTGGAAATATTTTTGGAAGAATTTTTAGCGACAATTCTATGTCATCATTAATTGACAACAATTCATCACGTCTTCAAATCCAGTATTCTTCCTTAAAATTCCCACAAATTTTTTCCTTTTGATTTTAGTCATATTTTCTTCCTGGTGATATTTCCTCATGGTAATTGAATGTGTGATTATTTGGACAGCTAGGCATACACGCACAAACTAAGTAGCATCTAGCATCTTCTCTTCTTTTCTTTTCTCTTCTCTACCCATTTAATAAACACATCCAGACAGCTTGAGTTGTCAAATTTGAAATTCAATCAAGCATTCAAACGTCAAATTAAACTGCGTGGAACTGCGTGCGCTTCCGCGTGTGTGTGTGTTGAGAAACTTCGGAGGATGAAGGGAATGGTATGAAGGGAAAAACTCCCACTTAACTAATCACATGATTAATGATGTCAAACTGACACGTCGTGCCAACACTGTTTCAATGCATGCTGCGTTCATTCACTCTCTCCCTCTCTCACGCCTTTTGGAGAGCAGTCGTCTCATTGCTGTCAACTGTCAAAAAAAACAACTCCATCGCATGAACATTTAATAGCTTGCTGTTTTTTCTCCTTCATGTGTCTAAATTAAGCAATATTGTTGCCTGCTCTACAAGAACATGTCGAACATGTTGCACGAAGAAGCAGCATTCGACGGCAACAGCAGCAGCGCCTGAAACGATAGCTGGCGATCGTTTCTGCTGTTTGACGTACGAATGACAGGTGTTGACAGGTGATGGATTATTTATGTGTGTTAGTATTTTCGTGTGCGAGTACACGATTTGTCCGTGATTGCTGCCTCTTCGTGTTGTTATAAAATTTCCTTCTTTCGACAAGAAAAGAAAATAAAAAGGATGCACAACCAGAAGAAAATCCTTCGTTTCTCGCTGTTGGTGTGTTCATTGCATGTGTTTCGTACAAGAAACGTTTTTCTTTTTTTGCTTTTTTGTAATAAGAATATGTTCCATTGTTGCTGATGGACCACAAGATTAAAATCTCCATTAGCTCGCTACACAATAATCAATCAAAGGTATTGCTTTCCTTGCGCTTATCAACAACAAATAATTTGTAAGAAGACAATCACATAAAGATCACACAATCACACATAAAGATGGTCAAGTCTTTTGAGACAAAATTGCCCAATTCATTAAGGAAAGAATTTATCAAGGTTATTAATGATCTAGCATCAATGGGCAGGACAAGGCAGGGCAGGGCAGGTCAGATCGGGTCAGTTCAGGTCAACAGCAAGGAAGACGACATCATTTTCATAACGGAAGTAAGGTATTAATAGCTTTTTTTTGTGCTCTGAGAAAATGCAATAAGAAATTATAAGCTTCTCACAGTTTTCTTTTTATAAAAGAAAGGATACTAAAAAACTAATATTATTGTGCCATCTAAGAAAAAGTAGAAGCTTCTTTGGCAAGAAGTAGTTTTGTTGTCAAATAAAACTTAGTGCAAAGTGTTCTGTGAAAACCACGTCATACTTAATACTTAATACTAAAAAAGGGGATTGGTAACGAAATCCCGAACGACAAAATCCCGAACGACAAAATCCCGAAATGACAAAATCCCGAAACGACGAAATCCCGAAACGAAAAAATCCCGGTGCGACAAAATCCCGAAATGACAAAATCCCGAAACGACAAAATCCGGAAATTGCAGAACTAGTTTTTCGGTATTCTCTAGTCTTTTAATCTTGAACAGATTAAAACCATTAGCACAGTTCAAATTAGGCATTATCAGGAGGCACGGATCATAACCCCAAACAATAAAATCCTCTCGATAATGCAAAGTATTTTCGCATGAAAAGTCTTGATGGGTGGCGGCTTTCGGCCGTGGAAGGGATTATAACCCTCAGACAACAAAATTCTCTCGGTATTACAACTTCTCGGCACTTTGTCGTTTCGGGATTTTGTAATTCGGGATTTTTACTGTCTCTCTTAAAAAGGCTCTAAACGAGTACCGAAAGAGAAGTATAAAAGCAATTATAAAGAGGTAGATCTCAATAAATAACTCCGGCCCAGACCATTTCTGTCGACCTTACGAATATGAACAAAGATTGTTCATGTACAATATATTGAAATTTCTGGGAAGAATTTGGCAGAGATATAAAGCAATCTTAGTCGTGGTTTCATTAAATATTGCCTGAGTCATAAAACCAACCACTATCTATAGGTTGTTCTTCACTATTCATAGAGAAGGTGTATGTAAAGGACGGTAAGAGAGGGAGAAAGATAGCCGGAAATGTTTTTTTTTCTTGAACGCGATCAATGTGGATTCTCGTCATGCGATCATATACAAAAAAGAGCCATGATGAGATGGGAAATGATCAAAAGTATTTCTTGTCTTGAACCATTTCATTCATATCCCTTGATCTTTTCGACCAACATTTTAGCCCAAAAAATGAAATGATTGAGTTTGAAAAACGGGACTCCAATAAATGTACCGGATCAACGTAAGCAAGAAAATCTTCTTTCTCGTTTACGAGATGTGGCTCAATTTATTCCATGCCTCCTAAATTTGCTCAGAAAACTCTGTCTTCAGTAAATTTCTAAACACGATCATCGTCATTAATGGCAATTGTCGCGTTATTACGTCATTATAATCATCTAAAGTGGCGCAAAAATAGCGCATTTGTTAAGTGATAATCATAAAAAGCCAAAGTTTTTCTCAGCTCTTAATCGGTTAGCATTAAAATCTTTCACCGGCGGCCAAGCGGTGGAAAAAGGCGGTGAACAGAAGCCGATGAACTGAAATCGGAACTTCTTCGTTGATTCGAGCCGCAAATGAGTGGCTTGCTTAACGCTCAACATTCAACACTTGAATTACTACGAGTAATACGTACCTCTGGGTATCCAGGGAGCAGTAACCAAAACCAGCGCGTAATACGTCGGTCAAATTATTCAAACGTGGTGCAATTACTGTTTTTAATATCGTGGTTTATATCTTTGGTTAATTTTTTTAATGACGTTGTTTATTTCATTGCTTGCTTCATTTCATTGTTGCTGTATTGTTGTTGTTGTTATTATATATACACTTTTATGAGTAGTGTACCAGTAGCAACCACAGAAACAGATCTGTTTGATATACGGAAAGACATCTTTTCCACAAGTTTAAAGGCACTTCCTCTTTGTGTTTGTGTGGTTTATTCAAATGTTCGTAATTTTCGTGTGTTTTATTCTCTAGAACCACCTTGACCATACCTGAGATTCTTTTATTATCCTTCAGCGGTAATTTGTCATTTTAAGAGCCATCATCTTTTTACTCTCTATAGCTATAATATTATCGTCATTATCAAAAACTATATATACATACGTCGTCATCCACATTTTATCGCCAAGATCAGCCATCAAACCATCCATACCATGATCACTTCTATGATCGTCATCGTCATCGTGATCGACATCGCTTTACTGTCTTCCACTCCATCCCATCCTCTCCCTGTTAAGCGTTTTCGTTTACGTACGTGCCGTGAGCGTATGCCCGCGTCTCCGCAATTTACCATTCCGTTGAACCGGCGTGGTTGATCTGGTTTTTTAATGTTGTTGTCGGGCTTATTGCAGCAAATCCGATCATCTTGCAATGTGGTAGCTGTCTGCTGTCTGCAACGTCTCCAGAAATTGATTACTTCATTTCATCTGTGCTCGAAATTTTATTTCCATTAAGTTTTTCATTTGATTTCATAAGTCTTTCCTTTGCTTTCCTTTCCTTTCCTTTACCTCCTGAAGAGTAGCATTTTGTGATGTATATGCCCCTGATCGTGATGACGAGTAGTTTGTGGTACACACAATCACCGAATGCACATCGTAATCCATCCGTTCAACGGTCGGCGATTTGTTCTGTTGCAATTTTAGCATTAAATCGATCACGTTTCAATAGTTTGTGGTTTTTCAATTATTTATCATTTACAATATTTGTTTAGTGTACATAATTTTTTATTGCATTTGGGTGGCTCTCGTGGTTAGCTTTGGGTAAGCATCCTGGGTGGTAGTGAAGGTTAAATTGATGGTTTTGAAATTAATTTTGAAGAAATTATATGAAAAAAAACTCCAATTCCAATCGGTTATCAATTGTGTAAAAACCTGAAAAGCCACCAGCGGAGGATAAGGTGGACGATCGGTTTGTGAAACAAGGTTGATAAAATATCGGAAGATTGAATATTTTCATAAAACTTCAATATATTTAATGAAAGATTGGCTTAAATATTTAATTGGTTGAATTAATTGGTTTAATCGGTTGTAGTATTTCAAAGTTTTCTTAAGACATTAAATAGTGTTGATAAGAAGAAATCTGTAACCTCCTCCTGTAATCTCCTTTTATCCGTGCACTCAATTAACGCTCTCATTTTAGGTCATCGTGTTCCAAATGAAGAACGATTAGTCCACATTCGACAAAAAGTTATTGAAAAAGATTCGATTCAGCATCGATTAGTCACAATAAAAAAAAAAAAACATCAGTATCGTTGACCTTATCTTCAATTGAAACTGAACGATCATTTCTTAAACACTTTTTATACAAAGCCGCGTATGTTTCAAAGATATGCAAAGATATATACTACATAAGGGCAACGAGTCAGTATCGATTAATTATAAAAATTATCTATAGAAAATAGTGAAATGCAAAGATCAATTGGTGATCTCTACTTAAGGCGAAAGTAAATATTTTTATGGTCTTAGAAAAAACATGGTAACATTCATAATTTCAAAGAAGTAATGATAGCATGATATTTAAAGAGAGGATCGATCGACTAACAAGGAATAACAAGATCGCAAGATAGCGATTAGAGAAAGTACTCGTATATTGTAAAGAATGTGCTGCAGAATACATTTCCTCTATTAAGGAAATACAGCTAACACTGAATACATTTTCTACGATTCTTCTCGGTAGGTACGACCTGCGACCATGCTGCGATACCCATCAATGAACCGATCCAACGGAGAACAAATTTGCATACGCGATTTTTTGGTTTTTTAGTTGATGTTTTTGTGTGATCAATAGTAGCGCTTTCAGCTTTCAGGCAGCCTTTGACTATTATTTGTATCTCTCGGTATCTATTAATGGTATTTGACCCACGCACTTTTCGCGGGCAGGCTTAACCAAGAAAATAAATGATCACTTTAAGAATTAATGTTTCCTTTTTCTAAAGGCATTCATAGATTTCGACAAGATGTCGTGTTAAAGATTTCCGCGGACATGCGCTGAAGGTATCTACTCGTCTACTACTTCTTTGCGCCCTCTCTTCCTCCTTCTTCTCCTTTTTCTGTCATGATCTTTCCTCCGATCTGTTAAGCTAAACGCTTGATTGTCAATATACAAGACTCCTACTGTTTGTTGTTGGTTGTTGATTGTTGATTGTTGGTGCAATACAACCATAGCACCAGCACCGGCACCAGCATCAGCAACACCAACCAACATATTGTATGTACGAACATACACACTGCCTCTATGATGATCAGCTAGACGAGGATCAGCAGCGATCATTGTTTACTCCGTTCATGGTTGCTTAACAATTATTGCATTTTGCTGTTAAACAAAGCAGTCTATTTGTAGTCAGCCTTTTGTGGTTGGCCAATGTCTTCAAAGACACGACAACAAATTTGCCAACATGTTGAAGATTTTTGATCAATGGTTGAAGATAAAAAGGTGTGACTGCGACAAGCGGACAACACGTGAACGTCATCGGCGAGGTTTGTAATGTTTGGTAGCGCATTATCCTTGCCATATTAGAGAAAAGGTATTACAAGGAAGTACCATGACGATATAGTGGTAGTCGATAATCATGTCATTTAATAGATGAAAATACCATTGCTTACTCCATTTGCTTACTATCCATTAAAGATCGACCCTTGTTAGGATCATGATCATCTGAAATTCTTTGGTAGTATTCAGGAATTCCTCGGTCCAAAAAACTTGCAGTAGTTTTTTTCTCTTCATCAAAACTCATAAGAAAATGCATACCAGACGATCATGTCCAGACGACCATATTGAGAGTGTTATTTTGACAGAGGGAGAGGGGATCGTATGCGATCTTCAGGCAGTGTTTAGAAAACGCTACGAAATCCTCAATTGGTAAAAATAAGAGTTATTTCGGTTAGTCAGAAAATAAGCCAGAGGACTTTTGGAATGATATAATGGAAATAAAGAACGATTATATTCGATGGGATCAAGGATATTTGTTATTCATTCAAACATATCTCAGGAAAAGAGATTTTATGGAATCTGAAAACTGCACATAAAACGCATTTCAAAGACTTTGATTTCTGATTTCTGATTTGATTTCTGACTTTTGATTTCTGATTTTGCTTGATGAATCTTGAGAGATACTTCTAAAATTCAACTTTTTTTACTATAGTAAACTTTATAAGTTAAAGAAATTATGATTAAATTTTGTATATTAAATTACTTAGAGAATTCCGCAGAAATTTTTAAAATCTATCTTTAGTTTTATTAACGTTAAACACTTATTTTATCAGATCCTTTATTTTTAACGCTTTTGAAACAAATAAAAAGATAATCCAACAGTACTTCGAAAGTGATCTTTGAAAGGCGCATTAACCAACTGAAACCTCTTCTGACACCAGAGTAACTTGCTTCTCCTTCTTAAAATCTCTATCGAAAGTAAAAATCTTGATAATTTCGAGAATGCGTTAGTGAGAAACTTAAAATAAATCACATAGTTGATGTATTAGGGACCACCTAAAGAAAGGCAACAACAAAGAGATGGCAAAGAAATATGGTAAGCGATTACCTAACGACCGCAGCAAACAAAAAACAAAAACAATAACCCCCTGAAAAAAACCATAACAAATAATAAACCACAACAAGATCAAAACAATGCCTTCCTTTCGGATTGCAAGGTGCTGCCGGGCTATACCGAACGCCAGAATGCACAGGTTAATTTTGTATTGCTTTTGTTGTTGTTGTGAGTTTTACTGCTTCTTTGTACCTCGGCCGTAGCGGTCCCTTGGAATTACCTTCCTGCGTTTGTGGTATGCTATATGCGCCGGTATCGTTCAAACTTTTTCCATTGTTTTCTTTCTTGGGTTTCAGGAAGTTTTCAGAGAACCCTTAGGTAACTTGAGGTGAGCTCGTAGCTCATACAGATGCCTCTCTGTCAACTGCATTTCCTCATCGAGTATATGTAAGTAGCGATTATATTGATCGTATTGACTGGTATGTATGTTAGTTGTTGGGTTGACGTGGTACACTGAGAAGTTCGAGAGGAACTTCAATCGGGTTCATTGGTCATTGATGATCCATGGATCGTGGATTATTTAAACTGGATTGTGGATCATATTAAGTGATCGCGGATATTTTGCTTTAATCGTGGATCATATGCATCGCTCGTGGGGCATTTTCCTTGATCATTGATCATGCATTTTTTCAATCGATGACCCATTGATCGTGGGTTATTTTACAGTGATCGTCGGAGAATTTCCATTAAACCTGGTGCAGTTTCAACGTAGATCATTTCAACTGATTCTGAATAGTTTCCATTAATTTTAATTTTCTTAATTGTTTCACTGATCGTATAAGAATCATTTGTCCGCAGATCATGTTAAATTATCTTACTTATTCAGTCTAGCGTGTCCACTAAATAATTCCTCAGTCCTAGCAAATATTGCAGTAATATTTTCTCTCAGTGGATGCACGTGGTCTTTACTCAATAATTGAGGGAGCGTAGAGATTTCTTAAGGAAAAACGAAATTATAAAAGATTCTACTGAAAATGAAAGTGAAAGTCAAAAAGAGAATCAGAATGGAAAACTGAAGGCTAATAAAATAAAAAATGCTAATAACAGCAGGCGCAACCTTGCCTTCTTTTACTCACACCAACGGATGTAATAACCACAAGGGTACGCCTATTCATGATCATGATCTTTGTGTGATAATTTGCTTGTAGCAAGTGCGCACAACGGTTTACAGTTGTTGGACAAGAACTCCATGATCTTTCCCATGCGATCTACTTGACTCGATCAATGCTCGATCAAAGACTTTAGTTTTTCAAACTCATACTTTTTTAGACATTTTGACTTATTATGGTATATTTGTCAACATTGGACATGCTTTAGTACGCCTCTATGGGTGCAGGCAAAAAAACCCACAACAATAACAAAATGCTGTCTGGAAAACCGATACCATAAATTTGTAAAGATGATCCTAGACCGACCGATCGCCCGGCGAACAGACCGACAGATCGTGAACGATTGCCATAGCGACCAAAGTGTATGAATCACTTGTGATCAGCGATCACTGCTGCATCGATCGTGCATTCATTGTTGTTGTTGGCACGAATTATTTCTGATTTTTTGTGCGTTTCTTTTTCCGTTTATTTCTTGAGGTCTTTTATTATTTGTTTTTGTGTGCGTTTTCGTTCTTTGAAAGAACAACAAATTTTCGGAATCGGCCTCTACTACTTGTGATGTCTTGCATAACAAATTAATCGATTGTCAATGTTAATAAGATTTAAGAGGATCATTTGTGAAAAGTGCTGAAAAAATTCTTTTTTATATTTCTCATGTAAGAAAAGAGATGAATAGTCGAACAACTGGTAAAATAAAATAAGCATTAACTCATTGGAATCTAAAAAGTGGAGACTCCTTCTTCCATGGAGAATCAGGGGCTGAAAAGAGGGAGAAAATATTGCATATATGTATATTCAGCATAAAGTTTTACTAGGCCGATCTTGCCGTGCAAGTTCAAAAAAATCTCAATAAACTCATTACTATTTTATTTAATCAGAGTGTTTGCGGTGATCGTGCAGTGAACGTAGCACGGATTTATGTACATTGATTTGAGAAGCTAAGAGAAAATCGTGTTGAAGGCCTATTTTAACGGCGTATGATCTGTATTTGATCGAAGATAACCTTTATTCAAATTGACAGTTATAATACTTTCAAATTTCATGCCATGATCGTGCGATCGTTGATTTCTAAATCTTATATAGTAACCGTTAGTAATACGAGTAACTAAACTATCGCTGGTATTATTTAGATTTTTAATAAATAATCGTGGGTCAAAGAAGATCTTCAGGCATTGTCTCAATATAGTATTACTCACTTATTCGCATCACTTCATGTGAATAATCTGCAATCATTATCATTAAGATTTTCCGAATCGTTATCATTAGCATTAATATGTTCAATCGACGATCGTGCTCGATGATTAAATTAGCTTCAATAATTATCGGTAAGGTGCCCATTATTACTGCGGTCATAATTAGTTGAGTTATTGTTTAAATTCGAATGATTTAGAATAACTGTAGTTCAGTGATTGCGAGTGGCTTTAATATCATGGATCACTTATCAGACGATCTTTAATTATTATCAGTAAAGCATTTAATTTGATGGATTTGATGGATGGCCTTCAAAAATTGTCATTAAAATGTCAGTTATAATCGTTTTAGTGACCATTATTAGGACTTTAATTATTTATAGCGCCCTATTTTACAGTCGAGATTTCGCTTTTACGGTCACTGATTAGTCAAACGTCAAACCTTTATAATTTTTAGGGCGTCTAGTATTTAAAAATATCTCTTAAGTGACGGTTTTGCAGTCCCAACATAGTTGGCTAAATTGACGATCACTGTTGATGATAAATCCTTTGACGTACCGCGTACCGCCGTATCGATCGAACTGATCTTCGGTTTATACTTATACAAAATTTCTCTTTTATACGTTCTTATTTTTATAGTGTTTAGACCGTTTTGGCACCATACCGTCGCCGATAATAAAAACTTGGAGGAGAACTGAAATATTTCTAAACAATTCATTAAAATAGTTTTTAACACATTTTCCTTTCACGGTTAATGAAATTTAAAACAAAATAACTTTTCCGTCGGCTTTGATGATTAATCTTTACGATATGTCATTAAAATCTTTCTTTCGGAAAGAAAAGAGAACAAAAACAAGCGGAGACAAGTACCGAAAAATGGTTTATCGTTGGCGGCAAACGTAAATCGGAACTTTAATGGGTTAATGAGGGAACAATCCGATACACACACACACACAGACACCCAAACGAACGATAATAAATACACCCTCTTCTAGAATCCGTTTATGTGTGTTCGCTAATCTCAAAGACACCGTACATCTGTGTCTTGAAAGGGATGACCTAAAGAAAAAAACACAAATAAACATTTTAAATGTCGAAAGTGAAAGAAAATACCAGAAGCCGCTGCAAGAAAAAACAGCTAATACTTCTGGGACCACCTTGGTGGTACACCATCGCGGGTGCAAGCACCAGAGTTCTCTCGTTGTGCAAGTAGTCTCGACGAAAGATGACGACCTGAGTGAGGTCCTCAAACCGTCGTGAAAATAATGATTTCTCGAATGATCATTTGGGAAAAATTATTGTAAAATTACATGCTCCAATGATTTTTATGTTGCGATCATTTACGATTGGCGAAAATTGTTATGCGTAAAAAGATCACAGCCAGCCAGTTTTACGTTGTTTCACGCTGCGACGTAAACAAGTCTATATTATGCGACGAAAGCACGAAAGCACACGATTATTAAGAGGGAAGGGCGGTATAAAGTGGTGGCAAAAAAACCAAAAGACTGCACTGCCATCAGTTGGTTGCGCAATCTAAACGAATACTAACGGTATACACGCCTCTGAACATTATAGAATAAAAGAAATTTGCTCAAGAAAAGCAAATATAATATGTTTGGATCTTTGCATTCTTTTTTGGTGAAAAACAAAATCCAGTCCCTAAAAGCACGTTTTTTAATGTTCATCATTAAGATGTTATCATTCGTATAAAGGATCACCGCAGAACACAACATTTACCATCATTATAGCGTGATCATGTGAACAGTGTTTTTGTGGCAAAGCCATTTCATAGAGTATAAAGCACCATATCGTTTTGTGTGATCACTTTACTTCTCCCGATTAATTAACATGATAAACATCACTGATCATTTCTCACTTTACCATTCTATAAATGGAATTTCACACCGGCACACTTTTTCTAATTCTCTGAAATAACGAAAAATAAAAGCTTTACCGCGTGAAGCCACGATCATCAGTTTGCGATCAGTTACCAGTAATTTTTCATAAATTTATACACTCTTTTATTCTTTTAATATTTATTATTTCATTTGAAAATTTCACTTTATTTGATTATATTTAAATTATGGCTTTGAAGAATGGCGGTGTAGAGGTTCTGTGTCTTCAAAAATAGCCGCCGCCACCGTTTGGTGTCTGTTCTTCTTCTTTTTTGCTGGATATCGTTAGTGGTTATGTATGCAAAACACGATGACTCAATGCGATCACATTTTTGATTCAACATCATCATCACCATCACTATCGTAACAAACATGATCAATATCACGGCTATTGTAATCATCGTTATCACCTTAGTTTTTGTTATAATCACTGGCGCCTTCGGTGACTCTGCAGTATCATTGTCAGTGACAAGATGACACCATGCTTTCACTTCATCACCATCATCATTATCATCATTATTATTATTATTCTCATCATAGTTACATACGGTCAGTAACAAACTGTGAGAGTAAGATCATAAAAATGTCGTCTCTATGAGGATCGTGTGCTCGTGAGCGCTTGCACATGTCAACCTGCAAACATCTCTAGATTTTTTCTTCTACTGAAATACAGAGTATTTTTTTTTAATTGTTGCTGTATTGGTGTGCAATATGATCATTGGTTATTTCGCTAACAAAAGTCAAGCCAGTCTAATCGCGCATGATCAGTGCGATCAGAAGCGGTAAAAACTAAAAAAACCACCGTCACTCAAGTCTTGACTTGACGGAAAGAACGATTTGTGACTGTAAGATCGAAATCAAGCACAGCAAAACGCACCGCCAAAACCGTCTGTTGATGCCGACCCCCTCGCCGATAATGGTGATGGTGACGGTGCTGCTGCTGCTGCTGCAAGAAAATGTTGGTTGGTGGAATCGGAACGGATCGAGGTGTTTATTGTTTGGCGTCCTTTCGTCTTGGTGTGATTTGTCAAGAAATTCGAAATTACCTTTTACGGGAAAGAAGGGCGGTGTGGTAAATAAGGAAAGCAAGAAGGGTAGAGAAAGAGCACCGACGAAGCGCACGACTAGAGAAGCAGAACCGCTAATCTTTAGTCAGAAAGAGAGGAAATGAGTGCGATTGAGACGAATAATAAGAGACAAAAGAAGTGCAAAAACTGTGGAAAGAACTAATATAGGACAAAGGAAATATCGAAGCCAAAATGCGTAAAGAAGAGAAGGAACGATTAATTGATCGCGTATTTCATACCAACCCTTTTAAACCTAAACCGAAAAGATTTATGAGGATAAGAATGTAAGTTTTTTAACTATTGCAAATTTTTGCAATAACTATTGCAAAACTATTGCAATAACTATTGCAAATCATTGGATGCTGAGCTGATGATGTTATGATGGCTTGACAGCTGTTCCAAATTATTCGTCTCTTTAAAACTTTTAAAATTGAAAATAAAAATTATATGAGAAAATATAAAACTTAAAATTAAAATTATTATAAGTAATTAAAAAATCATTAAATTAAAAGAATTAAAAATTTAAAATTTTGTAGATTTAAAATATTGTATAATAAACCTAAAGAGTAAAATTCAAAAAGGGAAATAAACATCTTATCTTTTTTAAAATAAAATTCTTTATTCTGAAAAAACTTAGTAATTTTTTGGGTCAAGAAATGAAGAAAAATAATTCATTGCAGCAGCAAGCTTTTTTTCCATCACGTCGTATCGGCCTGCTGTCGGTTCACTTTGATCTTCATTGATCCGGGCGATCATCCATAAACAAGCGATACAGCTGTTAACAAAAGCTGTGGCAACAACAATAACAATAACAACAACAATAACCATAACAACAACAACAACAATAACAACGAATACGACAACAATAACAATAACATCAACAGAATTATCCTCAGACAAACATAAAATTGTCAAAAAGATCATGAGACAAAAACCATCAGAACAGAATCAACAACTTTTTTAATTTTTTTTTTCTTGTTGTTTTTAACAGAAATTTTGTTTAAAAAGTAATTCCGTTTTTTTCTTTTCCGTTTTATTGTTTTCTCCTAAATTTAATTTTCAGCGAAAACGATCTTCAGCGATCTTAAACGCTCACTGTGCTGACAGATCAATCTGTCAACGTTTTGTTTTCGGTGTTCTGTTTTCGAAAGAGCTGTGACTGTCTCACTCCCGATCTTCCTTCTACATTTTTTGCTGCCCTCCTCGTACCCCTTCTTCCTACCCCCGCCCACCTTCTTATGCCGTCCTTTACAGGCTGAGTTGTGTGCATTTGTCACACCTCATTCTCGTAGTCGAAGATCTCAAACGATCACGTACAATCAACCAACCAACCAAACAACCTACGAGCCAACCTACCCACCAACCAACTAAACGACCAACGTTTGCATTCGAAAATTTATATTCGAGTATTTTTTGGTTGAAAAAACAACACTAAATTTTATCAGATCACTGATCATTTTTGATTTATTTCATTCTTTTTTGCTGTGAAATTTTCGTTTAATTTGTCCCGCGTGGTTCGATGTATCGACATATGAGCGTGTTATTTCGGGCCAATAAATGGTGGGTGTGTGTGGTTGTGATCTTTGATATCAATAAGGTTTTGACAGATTTTGACTAAAAACCGAACTATTTCAAAACGAAACGCGAAAGATTGTTGAAAGCGAAAATTTGTTATCTTCTTATCTATAGTAATTTATCAGTTTATAATCAATTAATCGTCTATTCGTCAATTAATTAATTCGTTTCTTCAAAGGCCGTTCTTTTTATTAGTGTTCTGATTTCATCAGTAATCGTTGACAAAATCATTTAGATATTAATCCACGTTTCTAAATTTCAAGTTTATAACGGTAATGATCATTCTCAAAAAGCCTTTCCTTTCAGAGATTAGATTTATTGTAGATTTTACTTTAAATTGCTCTAAAAGTGACTTCAACTCATTACGAAATTCACTTTAATCCTTATACGTTAAATACCATGCTTATAAATATAGTTTTGATATCGGGCAGATATTTTTTACATTATTTCATTTCATTATTATTGATGACGTTATATTATAAATTTTAAAAAAATTCTAGATTATCATCGTGATCATCGATCGTGGTCTTCGATCAAAGTCATTGATCGTCGTCAAAATCATATGATTGATTTCTCTGATAGTTTTTAATATCAAAATCACTCTTCAAAATAACTTGCGTGTACTTTGTACTGTCTCCATAACAAACACGAGTTTGATCATTGATCTTTATCAGATACACTGATCTTTAGAAAATATCTGTAACTAATATCGAAATTACCTTTTAAACGATTTGATAACATGATTTGCATTCGAGGATAAGACTGTCTTGAGAAATGTCAAAAGGAAAGAACTTTTACTCTCCTGAAACTCACACGATCCCTTTTACGCGATTCCCTTTAGATGTCCACGTTTTTTTGACCAATTTCAGACAAAAGTGATTATGCCGCTGCCTTCGGTTTTTCGTAGTTTCGTAAAATTGCGATGATATTTTTTCGGATCATGTTTTACTTCAAGAGACTAAGACTCCATTTTTGCAAAATATTGCAATATTGCAATACAAACTCTACCAGTTCGTGAGTTTTGTTTACAATTTGTGTTCATCCTGAACATATCGTAGGAGAAAGTTTCAATGGTCTCAATACATTTCACAAAATTATCATAAAATTACGATCAATTGTTTTATTGAACAAAGTTCAGAATTAAAGATCTTTTCATTCCATTCGATTCTTTAATGAAAATTCAAGCTATTCCCGAAGCCTGTTTTCTTTTTTTTTTAGAAATACCGTAGAATCACGAAGATCTTTTTTCAGATCTTTTAACTTTAGGAGCTTATGACTCCATTGGTTTTCATAATGAAAAAGCGAATTTTAATGGATAAATGTACCGAATCCATTAAAATTCGCTTTATCACAAAAATATCGTTAAATTAAGATCAATTATCTTTCTTTGAAAATTTCATATCATTTTCGTGATCAGTGAAAATTTGAGGTTTTCCCTTATCTTTTTATGCATTTCCAAGAAATATCGTAAAATTACGATAAGAAGTGCAAAACGAACGGCATATTTTTAAATATATTTCTCCGCTGTATTTTGGTTGTATTTTGGCATTGACCGTGCAACATTTTTGCGGATTGCGTGTGCATAAGTCATTCCCTCTCTAGCCCGAACGTACGGCCACCGTACGAGTCGACCGCCCGCCCGCCCTCGTCGACCGCGTACGGATACATTGCATACGTGTACACTCGTCATATGAACATCGTCGGCACGCACTGATGCGTAACTAATGAAATTTTGTCATTAAATACAACGAAGAAAAAAGTGAGAGAATGAGGAGCGCGCGAGCGAACGAACGAAAGAACGAAATTCACGAATTTAACCAAATTGTATTGGATGAGGGCGAAGCGAGGAGGAAGAGGATGGTATGCCTGTTTGCTTTACAGTGCGTGCGGTGTGTGTGTGTTCGTCTGTTTGTCTGGCTGGGTGGCAGTTTATGTCATGATGAGAGGCGGCTACAATGAAAATCAATGATTCCCGAAAGCGTAGAAAAGATGATGCCTTTAATGAGGTTATACAGTGAAGTTGTTGTTAATCTCTATCTTCCTCCTCTTGTTCCTTTTAATATTCCCGCCCTCACTGTTGTTGTTGTAGTTTAATATGAAAAACCGCATGCAAACAGTGATGCCAGTCGGCGGCTGTTGCTGCTGCTGTCACTTTAGCCACTGTTGATGTTTGGCAATGCTTATACCGATTGACCATGTAGTCCTTCCTGATGATGTTGTTCGACGACAACAACAAAAACGCAAATTAAATACGACCCATATGCATACAGACAATGCATTAATGAACACTCCGCAAAGTATTGAAAGTCATAAATAATTTACCAAAAAATAAAAGAAAAACATTTTAATAAGAAGGCAAATAAATAATAAAGACGATTGGTGAATAAATGATGATCATGATGATTATAGTTGACTGGAGGTACACTCCAGTTAAAGTTAAAGTAAGTTAAAGTGTCCAAAATCTCAGCTTGTTCAAGCACTAGAATCAGTAGCAGTAGTTTTTTGGGTAATTTTTCGACTTCGCCAACTCAATTAAAGCGAAAAAACATTTCCTCGTCCTCAACAACAATCCGGCCTGAGATCATCAACAACGCGGCTTTAATGAGGCATGTTTGCTTGTTCTTCTTTTGTCATCGCTCGGTCCCGCTATGAGGTACCGTCTTTATTTTGAATGACATTCTATAAAAAAAAATGTATGTATCGTATTATAGAAATAAAAGCAGTAGTAATAGTTGTTGTGGCTGTTGTCTTTCATACATATACAACATGCTTTCATTTCCATTAAACGGACTGTAACTAGTTTTACGTAACTTCCACGAAATTCGTTGGTTTAAATGAAAATCCACGACAATGTTTTAAAAAAAGAGGAAATTGATATATAAAAATTACACTAAAATAAGAGAAAAAAGTAATTACTTCCAAAAACAAGCAGGTTGTAGTTTTCTACAACAACGAAAACCACGCCATAACAACAATTCAACAAAACCAAAAATAAAAAATTTCTTTTCAGCAATTAAAAATTAGCCACTTTCGACACCAGTCTTTGTCAAACTGTGACCATTTTCAGCCAAATGACCAATGATTGGCTGAAATTCTCATCAACATAAAAGCAGCTTTTATTGAAATAATTTGTTCACATATAACTTGTTGTTATTTTACTTGCTCTACATTAAACCAATTTCAAAAAGCAAGTTTTGAAACACAATGAAAATATTGTATACTTTTATAAGATTTTCAATAAACAGTTTCGTTTCTAAAAATATAGAAGAAAGTTTTACTTCTCTCTCGAATAAAATTTAATAGCTTTAGCAATAACAGTGACGGCAACAACAACATTAAAGGATACTGGTGGACTAGTTACGCCAATATATTTACAACAACGCAGACATTTGTTTTTTAAAAAAGGTATAGCGATTATGGTCTGGTTTTTGGCACTTAAAATGATCAAAGTGATAAAGAAAACTTTTATAATGATCAAAGCTATTTTTATAGTGATCAAAACGATTTTGGTAAAAATGAAATTGGTTTTGAGGTCAATCAAGGCGACTTGATTAATAATAATAGAAGCCATTTTGATAGTGATGGAGGTGACTTTGATGACGTACAAAATGGTATTCGTGGTTATTAAAATAAGTTTGGTTATGAACAAACTGGTCTGAAAGACGATCGAGGCAAGTTTAATACCAATAAAAGCGGTGAAAATAAAAATCGGCCTTGATAATGTCAGAGTGATCTTGTTGGGAATGACTCGATCTGCCGAGTGAATTGTTTATGGTTTTTGTACTAAGCCAAATCAAAGGAACTCACTTCTTGAAGTCAGTCTTCGCTTAATCAACACCACAAACGTGGAGTCTTTTATACAGATTGGACGACTCCTAATTCGATATTTATTTATTCTCAAAGGGCTTTAAAAGGCTTCAATACGTTCGTACGTAAACATGTACTTATGTATATTCAGCAATAAAACTGACAATCTTAGGCGGACGATTAGAACTTATGTTATTTAATTTGTAAAGTTTTAGAATTTATATGATTTTCTTTTGCAAGCCAAAAATGGCTTTTCGCAAAAAAAAGGCAAATATTGATTCAAGATGCTTAAAAATGTTATAGGCATAATTTATTTTCATTCCTTCGAATTAATTAAAATACGATAACTTTCGTTCAATTTAATGCTAAAAATATTCAATTAAACGGTTCTATAACCAGACAACACTACAATAAATAACTTCCAATGGGTTGAAGCCACCGCCCTTGATTTGATTTTTTTTTTAATAAAATCTAAAGAGACTGGAGGGAATTAACAACAAACGATTTCTTAGAAATTCAATGCTAAAAATTCATTCATTCCGAACGCAAAAGAGAAGATTCCATTCAGTCGTTAAAGTAAATCCAGCGAAAAACAACAACAAATTTTCCGATCTCGCCGACACATTGAAATAATTATTATCTGATGGTGCAGGATCGAGGGATCGAGTCATTGGAGAAACTTCAATTTGAAGGCCATTAAAATATGGCAACCAGGCCTTCGTACGGCATACTGTCAAAGTCGTCAAAAGGCAAGCACAAGTCACTAGGATTTCATGACAAAAGTGGCAGGGCTGTTGAAAGGGGGTTAGGCGTGGAAGGAGAAATTTAGCAAAAATATATTCAACAAGAGACGTCGCAGTCGCAAAATCAAAAGAAGTCAACATAAAAAACATGCGATTGCACTGTTTTAGAGCAACAACAGCAACAACAGCAACAACAACAACAAACAGAGTGACAGACAGACAAAGTAATTTGTGGGTAGTTGATCGTGCTAGAGTAGATTAATACAACGCTCGCGATCGCGCCCGAAACCAACCAGCAACGCCCTGCCTGCATAAAACGGTCTTATTGCATTTTCATAAGCAATTAATATTTCTTGGCGTTGTTGTTGTTGTCGTTGTAGCTGCTATTGCTGTTTCTGTTGTCTTGATCGTCATCGTTATCAGGCGCGCATGTCATTTGCTCAAGCTTCGTTATTCTTCGAAACAACAAACCAAACATATTGAAAATATGTATCAACGATAAACGATCGACAGCCGCGCGTCGCAAGATCACTGAACTTTTTTTTTCGCGCCATCAGCCATAATCTTAACAACTTTAATGCCTTCTTCATCTTCATTGTCATCATCTTCGAGTAATTTTTCTCTCTACTTTTTAATTCTTTTCCTTCAATTTTATTAATAATTTTTTTTGTTTCGGTTTGTTTTTCTTCTTCTTCTATGTTTAGTTCTGTCTCTATCTGATCTTGCTGTTGCCGTCGTTTGTCCGTTTATACTTTGCCACAAGCCTGACTATCATGTTGACAGTTAATTAAACTGAATTTTATTATTTTCGTTGGTTTTCGAACTTTCCACACGTCTGCGGTGTTTTTGTTTCTTGTTAAAATTTTTGTTTAATTGAATTGAATCGGCGTTCAGAATACGTATTCTTTTCAAGGAATAAGCTGTGATCAAGATTAGGGCTACCGTCACTCGAGCAGCTTCTTGTCTCGCGTGCATCTAGCTAATCTGTCCACTGGCGGCAATACATATCATATTACATCGAAAGTAGAAATGGTGGAAAAAAGAGTTTCTCAGGTTTTCACAACATCAGAAAAATGTTCTTGTTTTGGAAATAATTATTCCAAGGATCGCGAAGTTTTTCAATACTTTCTTCAATACTTTCTTCTTTTTTTTCAGTAAGATCTATTTCATCATAGTTTAGAGATTTACAAAGATCAAGACAAAGCCAAACCTAAATCAAGCCGATGCGAAAAAATAATGGATCACAAGTTTAGTTACGGGATAAATGAGATTTAATCGTTTCCCGTTTGGGCTTCACCGAGACGATTTCCATCGGCTATGATAGACCTATTGTACAACTACGTATTTAATCCGAAATATATTGTGTAGTTTAGAAGATCTTTAGACATAAAAACTTAGGTTTTTCTGCTAAAGATTTATAGTTTAATTGAAGCACTTTTTTACTAACAAGTTATCAACCAACCAGAAATCATTTTATTCACCTTTTCCGACTCAAGTATGGATTAATCGGCGCAACTACGGGTAAAACCATATTAAATTCTTAACAACATGTCCTTATTTCAGAATGGACTACTACTAAATTCTTCACACAGAGAGAGCGATTATATTTTTATCAAGAAAGTATTTTAAAGTATTTTTTGGAAATATATTGAATTCGGCCCTACAAAGGTTTTGCCAGGCCTTTCTCAGCTCCTATGGTAGCTTCATACGTTAACTCAACCCACACAATCGTTGTATTGTCTTCAAAATTCGCCAAAGACATGTCATCACTTGCTATAACAAAAATAAAAGCCACTGAGACTAAGACCAACAACAACAACACAATCGCTACCAAGCACTGACAATGACGCCAACAATGACAAAGAAACAAGGATATCATTATTACCGTCAATATCCTGTCATTTTATCCCTTTGAATTTAAGACATTTTTCTTTGTTCTCTTCGGTGTTGCGAGGGTTCGCGAATTCGAGCATATGAAAACGATTTATTTTGCTCGATTAACTCATCATCAGCCGCAGGAACAGGAGAAAGGGATTGAATGGCAACCTTTTGTCAGAAGCTTAACGGATTTACAAGGATTTTATGCGGTAACCGAGAGGTTGATGGATCTTTAAAAGGAGACGTAAGAAATTGAGAGTCCGGAATAACTAAATTCAATATGAATAGATTGAAATGAAAGAGGGAGAGGTTATTGACCTCAGGGTGTAGGTAAAAGAAAGTAGCTTAATAGTGGAGTGATTGAGTGGCTGATTTATTGGCGATTGGTGGGAAAATGGGTAAACAGGATTCTTCTCTGAATCATTTAATGACATTTTCTGAGCTTTCAGTTAAAAGAGATCAGTTCAACGGGATCATTCAACAAGAAAATTTACTGCGATCATCAACTATGATCACTTACAGAGATCATCTAATGAGATAAGTTCTTGCGGTTATATCTACCTAGTTCACCAACCGGGATCATCATTAAGATCAACTGCAGCAGTCACTCGCGCACTTACAGCGATCATTCACGGTGATGACTTACTTCGATCATCCACTAAAATAACTGGACGGGTTATCTAATGAGAGCACTCACTGTATTAGCTCCCAAGATTATATTTTTAACTAAAAAAATCATTTATAAAATTCACATACACAATTCACCAAGACCACTTCTCGCGAGATTATCTCTTAGGGCCTTTTAATGACAACACGTAATACAATGTTGTCTGCAAAAAAAGACAATTAGTGGGATCATTTAAAAAGGTCATTTAGTGCGATCATCGAACGTGGTCACTTAAAGCGCTTATCTACCAAGGTCATTTACCGGCATCCCTTCATGAAATCACTCATTGCTATTATTTATCAAAATCACTTACCCGCTTTATCAACATAATTGAAAGCTTTTATTCACCAAGATAATTCTACTTTTATTATACATTAAGTATCGATTATAAGATTCTATGGCAATTATTAACCAGGATCTTATTCTACAATCTTTCATCAGATCGCTGTCAGCGACCGTCAGTCACCTTTTTCTTCCACCATGATCAAGTATCTCGATCGTAACGAAAAATCACTTACTGTGATTATTTAACAAAATCACTAACGCCAATTTTAGGGTTATCACTTACACCAGGGTCAAATTATACATCAAGGTCAGTTGCTATAATGATGTCGTAGGCACTTTTTGCGATCAATCACCTAAAGCGCTTACTGCGATCATCTGCCAATACAGTCTATAGCGATCATTTGAGAAAATCACTTGATTCGATCAAGTACCGTGACTCCTAACTGTGGCCATCCAGCCTTAACCAGCTGATCGTGATCATTCGCGGCACTAATTCTTTAATTAATTCTTTAATTGAACTCCCGTCCCGCGATCATTCAACCGATAACCCACCCAGACCATTTGTGGCATTCATTCACCAATATCGCTTACCGCAATCATCAGCCGCAATCATTCCTCGATCTAACCCAACCTTGCGATCTGGTGCAGCCCTGTCAGAAGCAGCAGCTCTTTGTAAACGATCAATCTGCAAATGTTACCGTGAGAGAAAAATGTGATCACGTTGGTATAGTTAAGTGAAATAAAATGGAAAAAAAGAAAGAAATACCAAAATCGAGTGATTGGCATCGAGTGCCAAAAAATCAAAGTGTGTCTGTTTCTGCCTCTGTTGAGCAAACAAATCAATATCAAGCAGGAGTAAGTATCTCGTCCACTCCCTTCTTCTTCTTCTTCTTCTTCTTCTTGTTCTACTCCTGCTGTGTCGTCCTTTCCCTTAAAAATGTAATTCGAATAATTTAATGATGCTCTGGGAACATCTGGACCGACTTGGCGAGACCAACGGTCGATGAGCCAATGAATGACTGACTGAGTAAGTGAGTGACTGATCTTCACCGCCTTAACTGCAGAAACCGCGCAAACCTTTAAACTTTGCCGACTTAAACGCAGCAGTTGCATACGCAGCGACATCAACGACAACACCAAAACCGCCAACAGTAATGATAAAATTATTGAGATTGCATTGGAGCAACAACAACAGCAGCAACCACAGTCGCGCACTGCTTCGATTGCAATGAGATCAATGATCAAGTTGCTGTTACTGTTTAGCGACGGTAACATGATCAGCAACAACAGCAACGACCCTTAATGAGCTGCGAAATTGATTTCTTTCTTTGTCGTTTCTTGGTTTTCCTTTTTATGGTGAATTTTATTGCTGGCATTGTTGCCATTGTCATCAATCGCGATTCGTCTGAAGTAGCAGAAGAAGAAGCAGACGAAGAAGAATCGCAAGATCAGTTAAAACAAAAAGCAGGTGCTCACTTTGGTCCTAACTGAACAATAATTAACGCTTTTTAGTATTTTTGTTATTTTTTTTGTCGCTGGTGCTGCAGTTGTTGTTGTTGTTTTTGTCACTGTCATCTGAAAAATGTCTGCAATGCTCCGCTTTTTTCCGAATTCGCTTCGTAAAAATACCCGAGATCGTGATCATTGTCGCGGTTGTGATTTTTATAGACAATCATTTCACCTTCGATCGTCATTAAAAATGGTTTCAATTGTAACTATCATTACACAATATGTAATTTTACCATATATCATACAGTAAATTGCACACTTACAATGTGTGCGTGTAAGGAGGAAAAAGTATCAAAGCAACAAGAACAACAAACAACAACAAAAACTACAATTTAAATCGTTCTCATCTGATCTTGCTGCCTTGAAGCAATGGTTTCTCACGCGCGTCCATCGCGATTATTACAATGCATTGACAACGTTGACGACAATGACAAGAGCAATGACGCTGACTCGATGACGGGACAACGATGACAATGTTGAACATCATTATCAAAGCATGCATTATAAAAAACATCAACGCCATTTCTTCTACGAACGAAGCATTTTTCTCTTCGTTTCTGCTTTTTTTCTTGTTCTTCTTGGGGTAGGTTTAATGGTAGCACTATAAGAATCAACACATGCTGGCATGATCCTACCATCGATAGACCGCATGATCTTCCTCACTAGAATCGACCTTATCAATTATGACAAATCTTTTCGCATGCTTGATTTTTTTTGTTTAGTCTGTTGCATTGAAGTTCATCAATTGGTTGCAAACATCAACCAGCAAATACACCGACAGTGAGGCCGGCAGCAGCAGCTGTGAAAATGGCAAAAAAAAACAAGGAGAGGGCAATTAAATAATTATTGTGCTGTTGTTGAGATGTTGGTTGCTCTGACTTGTGTTGCGTTACGCCTCTTAATGATGAGTGCTGCGATTGAAATTCTACAATACCTACAATAACAACAACAGCACATTCGATGTAATTAATTAACAACAAATGGAAAAAGAAGGCTAGAAAATTGTATTTTTTGTATTTTTATTAAAGCTTTTACAAGAAAAAATACGAGAGCTCCGTGTGGTTTTTAAGCAAAGGTTTTAAAAGGAAAAACCGAAAATTCCGTGTACTTTTTGATCATAGACTTTAGCAATAACAATTCGTTAGCAATAACTCATTCTTTTTATAATAAAGTCCTTGTTTTTTTATTCAAATGTTTTTTTTTTTAAATTTAATGTTTCCCAAAATTCTTGTAAATTATTTTCAACTGAGTTCAACCGATCATCAGCAATATCAGCAAAATAACACTTTCTTTCATTAGTGTTATGGAAATGTCATCATAAACATCAACAACATCATCACTGTGACATTAACGAAACTGACGTGCTTCCCAAGCGTTTGGAAGCAAGTTTTCTTTGGAAAACTTCTTAGCAACGAAAATGATCCAAAGTGATCACAACTGATTCAAAGCGATGGAGAAAAAAAAGAAACAAACATCTTCCTTTTTGTAAAATAAGAATGTTGTTGTTGTCGTTTTTATTGCTGTTTGTGATCAATGCTGAAAACATTTTAAATCAATTAAAATCAAAACAAATGGTTTTACTTCGGATATAATTTACGAGTTTGTATGCATCAGGATCACCGCCCAACGTCTAAGAATATAAAAAAAGAGAGGTGATAGAGACAGAGAGCTAGAGTGTCTACCACCCACGTGTGTTGAAGACGTAGACAGAAACAATAATAACCAGGAAAGAAGAGCACGTGATTTCATTGTTGTTGAGGTGGAAGTATCTCGTATGATGTCGTCCCTGTAGGAAAGTGTCGTGTATGGTAAACCATGTTTTTGACAACTCTGCCAGTCATATTCATTTACACACGGAGCCAACAATAGCACAGAAGAAAAGAAGAAAGAGGTAAATATAAGAAAAGCAAAAAGATTCCTCTACGGTTTTCATCCAAGAAAGATTTCTTATTAAAAGCATAAAGAAAATTTAATTAAAATTCAATAAACTCATTTTCATAGAGATGAAAATGAAAATTGAAATCCAAAATTCGAAGGAAATCTTATTGTCTAAATACTCTGAGTTCTAAAAGTTTTTAAAATATATTCAATTGACAAAAATACATTTATATTTATATTTCTTTGCACGATGAAAAATCGCGTCTTCTTCGATTGCGAAGAACTATTTATTTATTTATAAAAGCCATAGTATCGTATATGCAATTAATACATAAACATACGATACATACATTTATAATAATTGAAACTAATAATTGAAAACAACACAGTTAAACAGCAAAGATCTTTCTTTATAGATGAGATTGTAGATAAATATATATATATAAATATATAAATATATATAATAATATATATTACCATGCCATCACCATAACCCTGCACGTGGCCATAGATCCGTATTTAAGTGATAATTTCCTGAACAGCATCCGACTTGCATGAAGTACGAGTATTTTCCTACGGGGATGCTATAGTTTTACAAACAAACAAACAAAAGCAAAACACACATACACAAACACTTATTATTCCTGTCATGGTCGATTCTGCGTTGACACTAAATCTGCATTAAAGCTGCGAGTAGCGAGGCAGTAGAGGTGTTTAGAAACGAGTAACAGAAGCAGCAGCAGCAGCACCAAGAGCAACATAACCATATACCAACCAAAACCACCACGACCACCACCACCTTCCTCCTTAGGCCATACCGCAACCGCTCTCTACGACCGATCCATCGCACGATAGCTAAAGAGTAGAGACATTCGTCACGGTACTACATTTGATGAAGTCAAAGTCTTTGGCGCTGCTGCTGCTGCCGTTTGCTGGTACTTCGACTGCTGGCAAGATCAGCTCCGCGAGGCAGGCACACACACACACGCACATGTAAAGGATCGGCTGCTGCCAACCAAACGCATGAAGGAAGAATGTTGTTTTTGGTAGCGTTCGTTGGAAGAGCGAAAAACGATTTTGTTTTATTTCATTGCATTAAAATAATTAGTCAAAAATTTCGTGTGGCTTTCCCGGCTGATAATAAATGGGAAGAAGGCTATAGAAGACAACTACAATAACACCAAAAAATTAACCAGAAAACGTAGGAAACAACAACAACAATAACAACAATAACAACAACAACAACAAGAACATCGAATCATAGCCGCCGCAACATGACCAGAAAAGTGCGAAATAATGTGCAAAAATCGTCATTTTCAGGACCGATGACGTTGCCAGAGTGCGGAATTTAATTTTCATCGCCCACATACAAACATACCAACAGAGCAACACACACAAATACTCACACATATATTTATAGATATCTGTTTATTACTGCTTGAACAAAATGACAGAGAATTTAAATGAATCTGGCATAAAAAACGCCCACTTCATGAATCTGGTGTTAACACCAAAAACGCCACAAAAAAGCAAACGCCAAACACACCAACAACAGCACGAACACCTCAAATGATCACAAGCAATCCAACCAACACTGCACGCATCAGTACGAACGAGTATTAAGTGAGGGCACACGAAGTCTCTTGTTAAATGTTTGTGTAATCGTTAAATAGATTTAGAGAGAGAAGAAGAAAAACGACATGTTACTTTGCTGAACATCACTCAGTAAAAACAATGGGACAAGGAAAAAAGTCACTGAAGTATTTTTTCACAATAATTTCGAGAAGCAGCGGATTTAGACAATCAAATAGACGAGCAGTAGATAAATTTTCAGATTCAAAATACATTTTTAGATGATCTATTGGAATCATGTAGACAGAGAGAACAGCAGTAAAAGGCCTAAGATCTTATCAAACAACTAATTGTTACAATCAATTAGACCACGTAGACAAAAAGATCATTTAGACAAAAACAACAGCAGTGAAAGACAAAAGATATCTATTTTAAGAGACAACTTTCAAGAATTAACTTATTTATACAATTATTTAGACCCGTAGACCAACTTGAAACCAGTAAAATCCTTAAGAACAGTAAAATTTTAAAAAGATAAAAAAGACAATCAAAATATATTAATTAGACAATATAGAAAGAATTCATAAAAACTAGTAGTACAGGAAATTACATAAATTTAAATTAAGTTCTTGAAAGTACAGCAGCTTTTCGTTTATGGAGCACTCACTGACTGGGTGGATTCATGGAATTCTTTCTGACTATTTCTTGCTGTAAATTAAATAAATTATTTTAATGTTGACCACTGTGCCACGCGTAAATGTCATTTATTTTAATTTTTATGACTTTTTTTTAGTCATAGTACAAATTTGAGTAATGTTTTATTTCATTTTTATGCAACTTAACTAAATTTAAATAATTTTCACTATTTTTCTCAACCAAGTAATTATTTATATACGGATTGAAGGAAAGAGTGTTATAAAAAGTGTTACCAAAATATTTTGTGTTTAGTATTTTTTACTTCCTTGGATTTACTTTGTCAAATGATAAAAACCAATTTTAGACGAAAAAATCTGCTTCAAAGGGCATGGACTCAAGTTTAGACAACAAAATATTAAGCTTAGAGCTCTAAAGTCGAGTTAAGCAACATAAATCCTAATTTAGACATCAAACTATAAAGTTTAGTTTCAACTTAACTAAATTTAAATAATTTTCACTATTTTTCTCAACCAAGTAATTATTTATATACGGATTGAAGGAAAGAGTGTTATAAAAAGTGTTACCAAAATATTTTGTGTTTAGTATTTTTTACTTCCTTGGATTTACTTTGTCAAATGATAAAAACCAATTTTAGACGAAAAAATCTGTTTCAAAGGGCATGGACTCAAGTTTAGACAACAAAATATTAAGCTTAGAGCTCTAAAGTCGAGTTAAGCAACATAAATCCTAATTTAGACATCAAACTATAAAGTTTAGTTTCAACTTAACTAAATTTAAATAATTTTCACTATTTTTCTCAACCAAGTAATTACTTATATACGGATTGAAGGAAAGAGTGTTATAAAAAGTGTTACCAAAATATTTTGTGTTTAGTATTTTTTACTTCCTTGGATTTACTTTGTCAAATGATAAAAACCAATTTTAGACGAAAAAATCTGCTTCAAAGGGCATGGACTCAAGTTTAGACAACAAAATATTAAGCTTAGAGCTCTAAAGTCGAGTTAAGCAACATAAATCCTAATTTAGACATCAAACTATAAAGTTTAGACCACTTGCAAATTAAGTTTTGATAAAAAATGTCAAAAATTTAGGACAATTTTTTTTATGTGGTTTAAACCATTAAGTTTAGAAAACATAATGGTTTAAACCACATAAACTGAAGTTCGATGACACATCAGATTTACAAAAATATTGAACTAATTTGACTATTATTTATATACTATTAATAATAGTAAAATTAGTTCAAAATTGTATCTACCAAATGAATTCAATTGGAATCGCATTTAGCTCAACAGAAATCAGTTTAAAAGTAACCGGGAACTTTTTAGTCCTCCCTCCTTCATTTTTGGTCACTGTTTTTTAATACAATTTTATTGCTCTTTCGGAGAGAATATAAAGTCTGGAACAAATATTTTTTTTTCGAAGTGAAATTGATGTGTCGGGTTGATGCTACGTGTAATTTTTACCAAAAACCAAAAAAGTAAACCGCCATGCTTATCGCAGGCAACGTAACAACATCATCAACAGCAACAACATGATCACTTCTCCTCATATTCCTAACTTTACAACAACGGTTATGCAAGTTTATTAATTCTTTAGCATAAAATTATTGAGCCCGGTCACAAGACGAACTTGAAATGTTTATGCGTTTCCATGACGAAACGAAGATTTTTTTAAATTGATAAAATTATGAAGACGCCTTCTGATTTGCTTGTTTGTAGGTGCTGCTGCTGATGCTGCCGCCGATGCTGATGATGATGCTGTAGCTGATGATGCTCTTGCTGCTGCCGCTGCGGTGACGCTGATCTGCGGTCGTTTATATGAATGCTCGTATGCAATTTGTTGGTGGCTTCTCAATCGTCTGTAGCATTTTCACTAGAAGTCAGTATATAAAAACAGCTACAACAACAAGAATAACAACAAAAACGCCTGCTGTTTTCATTTAGTTTATGTTGACTTTTTAACATTTTACCGAAGCTACTGACTTTGGCTTTTAGTCGGCCGGAGTCACCAGCGATAAAGTCGTCCGCGACCAATGCGGCAATGATGTTGCCATTGCTACCAACAATTTACCAACAGAAAGCAATTCAGTCGTTCATTCGGTTGTAGGTGTTATTGTTGTTGTTGTTGTTGTTGGCTTGTTAGGAACGACGTGATGTTTGGCGACACGATACGATACGATACAAGACGATGATACTTGGCGACACACAAGAGTTTACATACTCGAAATTGACCTCTTTGAACTTTTACTGATCGGTGCACAATTTTCATAGAACGAGTGAAAAGTTGAACGAGTGAAAAGTTGTGGTAGGCTCTGAAGGAGCAAGCGGTGGGGACCAGGAGCAGGATGGGGTGACAGAAAGCATAGGCAGGCACTGGTTACTCAGTAATCATTTTAAAATACTCGTCGAGAGAATAATTTATTAGTGTTTTAAACGGTTTTTAGGTGGAAAAAATTAGCAGTGATTTGAAAAGAGGAAAAATAGGAAAAGAGAAAGTTTCCTCTTCTTTAAACTGAAATTAAAGGAAACTTTTCAAATAGTACGAAGAATCTATTTTTTGAAACCATTCTTTAGTAGACAATTAAATCAAAATTTAAAACTTTTTCAAAAAGAACAAGATAATCTGCTTTTTATCGTGAAGTGAACGCAGTGTCAATGTTCTTGCTGTTGACGCCGTAAAGGCACTATCGCACTATAGCAAAACATGATGAGCTCTCAACACGTGAGAACTACTCACACTCTTCTTTTCTTCTGGACTTCCAATCTTAACGCTCGCCAAGCTGCATAATTTTACGTTGTTAACATAGTGGCAGAACTACCTAATTGTAAAAGTACCTTTTATTGCCTTTATTAACCTATTTTACGGAGACTTCTTACAGCATCTCAGAATTATCGCGCATTTTTATAATCAAACCAAATTTTTTCTTTAAAATCTACTTTTCTTAACATACCTCATTACAATGTTAACGTCATAAACTGATTTCTTCTAACTAAAGAAAATGTTAAAGTAATCAACAAATCTTACTCTTCTTGCAGTCAACCTACAATTTTGTAGTTAATTTTACCATTTTTAAAGTCAGTTTGCATTTTTATTGTTAATTTTTTATAGTTATTTTTGCTATTTCTATTTTTCCTATTTTTCTATTCTAAAATGTTTATTATTAATGTCTAATTTTTGTGTTACTCTTATTCTTTCTTTGTGTATTTATTGTGTATTAATTGTCACTAGATTTTGCCAAAGGAATGTTATTTAGAGGTTACAATATCGCCACATTTTACCGCCTTAAGGTTTTTGAAAGAATGGCATACAATTTGAAAATGCAACGAAGAGACAATTAAACTTGTGTCTCCGACAGGGGTTAAACTGACTCCAAATCCCGAATCGGTGGTTTTTGCGATGCCTCATCGACCTCATTGAGATTTCGATTGTACTCAGCAACCTCGAGAGTTTCCCGCTGCTCGTCTCTGTCCGTCTTCACACCAACATCAGCTCAGTGTATCGATTGAGGATATTTGAGGACATAACGTGCAAAAGGCTCCAACTGTGGCACCCAACGACATCCTGCTGTTGTTAACGCTGCTGATTGCTAGCGCTGTTAGCGTTAGCTAACGCTGTTTTTGGTGGCGGTTGTTGCTGTGATTGCTTTCCTGTTGTCTGCAGACAACGTTGCACTGTCGAAACTAAGATTTTTTTAGCGTTCATGGAGCATGTTCTTGTATCATGCACAAAATCCGAAGAAATAAGACAAATTGTTCTTCGTCCCTGGTAAAGATTGAAGAGATTTTTGAGATGGTGCAGCAGCAGCAACAGCAGCTCCTTATCGTTACCGCACGATCAATACATCAATATGCTCAATAAAGTCAAAACGCCACGTGAAGCAATTTTTATTAGCATGAACATAGCATGTGGTTGTTGTTGTTGTTGCTGATCTTAGTTTGACTCTTGTTGAGTTTCTTCGTTGTTGCTACTGCCTGCCCTTTATTTTTGGGATTATTGGCGTTGTTGCTGCTTGAAGGGAAGTGCGTCCTTGTTTTCGAGCTATTTTCATCATCATCACGCTCATCATTATTACCGCGATCATCAACAACAAACTAACAAGCTGCTTGAAACCTAAGAAGTCTTATCAATTTCTCTTTTTTTTCGGTGTTTTTTGTTTAAACTTCTGAAATTTATTTGGTGTTGCCAATGTTGCTTTGGTTGTTGCTGTTGCCTTGGTTGTTGTTATTATTATTGCTTCGATGTTCCTTTTGTTGCTCAATGTCGTCTTGTTCTCGCTGGTCACAAATTTGCGACTGACATGCGCTGCGCAGACACGGTTGCGCCAGCAACATTGTCAATGGTTGACAACAACAACAACAAAGAGGAGCAGCGGACAGCCAAAAGAAGAAGAAGAAGAAGAAGAAACAGCACATCAGTTAGTGCAAAACAATATAAGCAGAGCGAGTGCAACCAACAAGAACGCATCAGCCCAACAACAGTCACAAAAGCTGCTGCTTCTGCTTCTGCCCACTGCCAGCAGCTCAGGCGCTACAAATTGTTGATCACGGTTTTCGTGTACAACATGCAAGGGCTCCAGCTACTGTTGGAAATACATTCCCGACGCCGGTGATCAGCAATGAGTCGCATACGAATTGGCAAATGCTTGCTCGCTTGCTTTCTTGAAGCAACATATCGAATACGTATTAAATTCCTTCTTCTTCTTCGAAATTTTCAATTTTAGCGGTTTATTCTTTGGTTGCTGTTGTTGTTTTATTTAAATTTATGCTAGCCATTTTCTTTTTCTCTTTCTTTTTAGACTCTGATCCTTGTGACAGTTTACAGGATACCCCCTTGCTTGTGATGGAAGTACTGCCAAGGGTTGAGCGTTAAGTTGGGGACTTACTCCAAGTCGGTCATTACGGTCATTACAAGTAAGTTCGCAATATCTCCAAAAAGTATATACTTCAATATAAAGTGACTTTAAAAGAATCGTTTGCTCAAAAGTTGTTTTTTTAATCTTAGACTTTACTTAAGCCATTACTTTAGCTCCTCTGCTACCTTCCCCCCAATTTCATTCTCCCCAAATACTCACAACACTCTCTGCTTAATCTGCTTCCTCTGCTTCCTCATTACTTATGATTACTGAACAAGATAATTTCTTTGCCTCCAGGTAACTTACTACGATGATTTTTCTAGTAAAAATTCATTCCGGATAATTTTTTTAAGAAGCAAAAATATTGTTTATTGTCGTTTTCTCTTTCCCTAAAATCTTACTAAAAATAGTCTTTTATTCTCTACTGATTAAAAAACAGTTTTCTTCACAAATTCGAGTTATTAAAAGATACGAGATTTTCAAAGAATTTGAATGTAGTTCAGATAATATTGATTTTATTAATTAATTACATTAACATTAACGATCGTTGATAAAAAAATTAGTCAATTTATCTGTCGACAAGATCGTATCAGAAAGAGAAAAATATAAGGGCACATCTGCCTGTTTAGTTTCTCTTTTTTTCTTGTTATTTTTAGTTAATTTAATTTCTAGGAACGCAACAAAGAACTTGAACTTCGATCATGATGAAAGATAAAAGAAAATTGTTTCTATGAAAAGAGTAGCGAGCGTATTAGAAACGCTGAATCTGCCGAATCCGATTTAAGAATAACTCTCATCAGGTTTTTGAGATGCTATGTAAAATTACGAGGTGAACCTTTCATCAAAAATCTCTCAATATCATCAGAAAATACGTTGAAATATATTTTTTTACTTTCGTATTCGGAGTTTTAGCGAGTCAAAAACTTTGTCAATTAATTGATTTTTTTGATGATACAAATAATATAATATAAAGATCATTAAGTTTGTATAGGTCAATAAAAAATTCAGAAGAATCAGTTCAATACGATTTTGTGATCAGGTGAATTATGGCCATGCTTATGTTCCAGAGCTTTTAATTAAATCCCTAAGATTGACTTCTGAAAAGTAGAAGATTGTTGGATACAACGATTCAAATGGTCGATAATCGATTCTTGGTCGATCTTTTTAATCATGTAATACCAAACAACTTTAAAAATTAAAGTGTGTAGGAGGATCACTTAAAATTACTTTTTGAAGGAAGAAAATTACTTCAAATGACTTTTGAAGAAAGTTTTTGATTCATTGGTCAAAATGGGATTTCCTTTTATCGCTCTCTTGATCGGTAGAATTCGTTCTTTTCATTGTAATAATTGCACAGAATTTGATAATAGAAGAATGGATTTGAAATGGAAGAATTTGTCTGTTCACGACAAATTCGGAAATATATAAAAAATTACTGTCAAAATCCTAAAATTAAATTAAATCCTTTTCTTAATTAAATATTAAGATCAGTCACTATCATAAGAAAAAAATTAGTGAAAATCATTGAAATTTTAAAAAAAAAAATAAAATTTGATAAATTTAAAACTTTTTAAAAGAAATGAAAGAAAAAATTTGAGAAATTACCCTGAAAAATATAATACTATTTTAAGGAAGATCATTATTAGAGAGGAACAAAAGAGGAACATTAGAATTAGATAAACAAAAATTACAATCAAAACTATTGAATCAATGAATATCATTCAAGATCTTGAATAATTCTGACAATAAGAAGCACTTCCTACGGATATATCATAGTTTATAATGCCATGGACTTTCGAAAAATTATGATTTTACTTTATTTTCACACTCATTCTTTTAGTTCCTAGTATTCATTAAACATACGTTGTTATAATATTCTTATTAATGTTTTGAACTCAAAACTCCTCACAACTCCTACATTTATTAATCTTGAAGAGGCGGTCTATTCTTTCAGTCATTTAATGACAATTTCCTCATCGGTATGTCGTCTTTTTTACAAATTGTTCAAATTAGAGGATTCGTGTGCGTAAATCAACGCAATTCATACACGATGTGTGAACTGTCATGCATGATTCGTTTATGTTTCGTAAAGGCATGAACTACATGGAATTTAAATATAACATTCCACAAAGAAATTGAAGAAAACAAGAAACACACTTTTTTCAGAAAGAACAAGAAACCAGTCTTCGATAATTACTAAAAAACAACGATATTACGATAGTTACACGATAACCAAACGTGAACAGCCTGAACGAAATGCATGCGGGATGTCGGAAAGTGTATAGAAGTAGTATTTCTATGTTAACGCAAGAAACAGTAAGATATTGACTGTATTACAAAAACAACAGCATAACAATATTTTAATATGAAAACTTAAAAAAGATGAAGTAAAACAAACAATAACAGCAACAAACATATTAAAGGCAAGCTTTAAATACGAGCTCTTACATACAGTATTTCCTGGTATTACAACAACAACAACAACAAAAATCAACCAACCAGATTGTAAATAACTAAACAAAAACAATAAAGCTAATAAAACATAATAAAAAGAAGAGAAAATAAAGAAATAAATCTTTGGAAAGCGTGACCCTTGCATCGACCACTGGCGTTGACTGAAGACTTGACGATGAGATTTCATCGTGTATCGTCGTAGTTTTTAGATTTGGAGTTATTTGTTTGTTGAGAGAGATAGAGAGAGAGACAGAGAGAGAGAGAGAGAGAGAGAGAGTGCGAGATAATCGCGATCGTTATCTGTAGGGTAATAAAAATGTTTCCCAAAAACCAGAAGGAAAAAATTTTGGTAACATCACCGAAGAGATCGCAGAGAGTTCTTGCTTGCGATCGCGGTTGGCTGAGTTTTGATGGGTTGGACGGAAGGTTGAAAGGTAGTCTGCCTGGTAACTATTAGTTCTTTGTTGATTCAATGACCATCCATCCGGTAGCTAAAAACCACCGATGATTTTTCTCACTGTTTCACATTAAAATTTACTCTCGTTTACTCTGGAAAGATTTAAGTAGGTATAAAGCATTTCGATTTGATGATGACTGATAAAATTTTCGCTGAAACATGAATTAACAGTAAAAACAATAACAACAAGAAAAACAACAAAAGTCATAAGACCAATTTTACTATTGTATTTTTTCCGTTTAAAGAGCACTTCGAGAGCACTTCATTGACAATTTTTCCGATGAGATAAGAATCGGTTTAGTAACAACCTGCATTTGGTCTAACCGAGCGAGTCTTTTGTTGTCTCTGATGCCAACTCTTTGATAATCGTCACTCAATAGTAGCCCACTATGGCCTATTTCAGACCAATGGTCTTTGTTTTCTTAATTCCTGTTTTCGTAAATTTTATGACTTCAGCGATTATCCTTTGAAATGTTAAGTAAGCTCGCTTGCTGAGTTTACCCGAGCCCTCAAAAACGTACTTTTATGACTTTTCTTTGATATTTTTTAGATATTTTGCCTTTTCCGTTTTTGTCAATAGCTTGTTCCCCCTTTAGACCATTAAAACTCAGCATGTTTGATAAAAGATCGCAACAAGATCGGAAACACGTATGGCCTACACACTCTTCGACCAGTTGACAATTTGAAAATTTTATGTCTTCATCTTGCTGCCCGGAAAAAGATCTAATAATTCTTTTTGTCGAGAAATCCATAAACATCTTTGGGCTTTTCAGAATTTCATCTTTTTACGATCGCAGAAGATCTTTTTACGAGTGTCATAAAAACAACAATGCACCTGGATGGTAGTTGTTGCATAGTTTTATTATCGATTTATTTTATGGTGACAGGACAAACGACAAACAGTAGCAAGCATTGAGACGATCCAGTGTTGGTGGCATTCTTTTTTTAGGCGCCATTAAGCACAGCGCCGATTTAATGCAATTTTATGATCGGCAGGATGATAGAGATCATGATGGTTGGAAAGGGAGACCTAGCAAGGAGGAGAGAGAAAGATATCGCGAATTCCGTAGTACTTTCTTTCTGTTTAAGAAGATAAAAGAGTGGTAGGAGGTCGTGCTTCCCACCCATGAGAAAGTACAATTTTTGTGGTAAATGATGGCTTTTCGAAATCGCCCTAATCAGATTTAGTTCGTATCCCATGTATCAGGATTTGCAAGTATAACAAGCCTAATGGGGCCTTGATCCACTAACAGTTGAGGCCTGAAACACGATAAACTAGTACTGGTATCAGAAGTAGTTGAGATTTTAACCATAACTATTGAAAGCTCTTTTCAATTTTAGCTGAGGACGTAATCGACTCTAGCTGGCATCTGAACCTTAAGTAGCTGAAGTCTGAACCTAAAGAGTCATATGGTTTAAAGGGTTAAAGGTAAGACTTAGCTAGTACTCCCACCAAAGGCAGTAAGTAATAGTGAAACTCTTATTGAAAACTCTTTTATTAATTCTTAAGAATGCCAATATATTAAACGGTGAGAAGCTAAAGGTTCAAAGAAAACTTTAAAGTATTTTGTTAATGTTTAATTTTTTTCTAGTTTACAATGGTACCACCTCCAGAAGTCGTCGCCAGCAAGAGGCAATACAGACGCCAACGTAACGGAATCGAACGCGTTGAATTGAAACATTTTGAAAGATGGTACTTCAGTGCCCAGTAGCCACCCAACCAAGCAAGGTAAACCAAAGTGTACCATTACCTTAACGCATCGACAATTATACGAATGGATGAATACCTAAAACAGGCGACACGCATTGATAGAAATCATTGATGAAGAGGCAACAGCAAGGCAAAGGCAAGAAGTGGCAGCAGGCGGATTTTGTGTGAAGTAAGACAAAAGGCAGCGAAGAAGAAGCGGCTGAGAGAGAGAGGGTGTGAAGGGAATCGAGTGTGGTGCCGGGAAACGTCTTGGGAAGGTATGATATACGATACGCGTTTTGGAGGTAACTCATGATGATGATGATGAGCAACAGCGTGGCGAACTAAATAGAGGATTATGGTAACCATATGGAAGGTATAGCTGGAGTAAGGGCTAAACCAACAGATAGACAGATAAAGCTATCTAAACGAAGTGATAGACAAATTGGAATAAACAAATGTACAAACAACTTGTAGCATTATGTAGTCTTCAAGGGGAAGACTTAGTAGTATTTGGATACTACGCGACTATTATTTTATTGTCGCAAACAACAGCAACATTAGAAAGGGTGAACGCTTTTCGAATATTTAACTAAAGCTATCGATTTATAACTTAGAATATGCAGAAGTCCGGCTTCCAAAAATTAAGTCCTTCTTCAGAAATACATACATTGGAAACATACTTTATGGAAGAGGCAATGTAGCTTCTGTGAGCTTCAAGGGATATACTCGTAAAACCTCTATCGAGAGAAAAAGAAATACTTCATAACAGAGGAATAAACTTGAAATCTTTGTTCTTGAAATAGAATGTAAAATTCCTCATCTTTTATTTCTTTAATTTTCTCTTTAAAGGAAATATTTCTTATGTGTATGTCATGTCATGAAACTTTCCGCGAGACCTTCTGAAATAAGAAATACTCGTGAAAACTCCCTTCTGTAAGAAATATAACCCTGAAACGTTATTTCTGAAGAGTATACCTTCAGAGTTCTTGTGAATTAAAGAATAATCTTGAATTCTTTCCTCTTAAGGATTGCATATTTTTGAAATGGTTTCTCTGAAGAGTAAAACCGGGAAACATTACTTCTAAAAGAAGCAGTACTTCTTAAACCTTATTTTTGAGCACTCAAAATTACCCTTTATAGACGCCGTCTGTCGGTCTTAAAGAATGAATATTAAAGAATATTAAAGGTTTTAAATTAAGAGAAATTACAGAAAATCTTGTGAGGAATCAATCAAAATTATTACAAAAATAGAAATTTTTATTAACTGTGTATGGATAAGTCGCTTTGTATTAATTATTTGGCATTAGTCACACTACGTCGTCATCAACAACTACGAGCTACCGGTTTTTCCGGCGCGTATTACCACGGACACTTTAGGAGATTGACATTTATTAATGTTTCTGCTGTACTGATTATTTGGAAATGTCAGAGAAATCAACAGCTGTCAGGCTGAACACGGCTGGCCGGTCGGTCGGCTGAGGACTCTTCCCGTTGATGCTAAGACTCTAAATAAATTTTGAAAAAATAATAAACGCGGAAAAAATTCAGAACTCTCAACCTGCCCAGCGCTGAAGTGTCACAGTTTGCACCAATGACGATGTCAGCCATTCATCGAGCTCCAAAGCCAGGATAAATTGAGAAAAAATGAAGAGAAATATTATCAATCAAATGTGGGGTGTGGGGGTGTGGGGGCACGGGAGGAGGGTTAAAATTAAAAAATTGTTAAGTCATTGAAGTGTTACTAAACGTCATGTTGCTTCAGACCGACGTTGCCGCTGCACGATCGGCCCTGCTGGAGTACTTCCCTCAGTCACGTCATCAGACAACGGCCAGCTATCAACAGGTAGCCGCGGCAGACGCCGCGCGACGCCATTCTGCTGAATCAGCAACGCGTAACGAGTGGGCCGCAATCGTCCATTCGAAATGTCAATCTGACAGACGGCAAATTGTCTGCCGTTTGAAGACTACTCGGCTACTGTGTCTGCGTTGAAGGATTTGCGATTCTTATCTCTCTGGATATTATAATTGAATAGCAACAAAAACAACAATAATAACTACGTTATAGCGATAATCGAATAAATTGAAAACAGCACAAAAAGAATCTTTCGAGTCACTCTTCGAGTGAGTGAATACAAGTAGGTTACATGCCAAACTGTTGACAGTCATAAAATTCATTCTTGTTGTTGTTTTCTCGTTCCTGTTCAATCAATTGAAATTGCTATCGTTCTTAATCGATTACTGGTTGTTTTATTAATTTCTGTTTTCTCCGGAACTGGCTTAAAGTCCCTCTTTTTTACTTTATCAGGCTTCAAGCATGGTCGATCTCTGTGTTTTTAATCAAGCGCTGGTCACCGACAACAACAACAACAACAGTGGCAACAGGAGAGTTGCCAGCTTCCATCATTGTACGAAATAGTGTTTAATACAATTCACTGACGGCTGACGGCGCCGCCAACTGTTTTATCAATCCTTTTGATTGATCGATGGCTGATGGTGCTTTTTATGAGAGGCCCGATGACGATGAAAATGGTGATGATGATGACAAGAATGATGATAATGGTGATGATGATGGATGCATTTAACATGTATAAGATATTATGATGCTTGATATATTTCATTCACAAATCGATTAATAGTTGGGTGAAATCTTGTGTTTGGTATTGATTATTTCTGAAAGCTTGAGAGACATAATGACTATGAGTATGGACTTACAAAAGAAGTTAGGGCAAAGGAGTTAAGCGGAGTAGGCAAGAGAAGACGAGTCCAGCTGGGGCAAGTCCAATGAAAGTAAGTGAAGGAAATGAAATCTTTGACATAATTGAACAGAATTCAATGAATAAGTAAATTCCGGGTGAAATCGTAAAGCCCGTCAACTAAGTGCAGGATAAAAAGTCATGAGGGAACGATCGGCATTGTTTTACTAGATAAAATATCTTTCGGTAGAAAGACCAAACGGAATATATACAGTATAGCCTTCTTAAAACCACCATCGCACAGTGGTCCAGAATAGAAATTCATCGGCCAAAAATCTGTAACTTTTGAACGGATAGGAATTTTTGAATGCGGTTTTTTGCAATCGACAGAGAAATGTTGAAATGTTGAATATCTTTGCACTGGCACCGAGATCTATGTAGATGTCTCAGGGTCAGAGCCGTAGGGCTCCAAAGTCGAAAAATATTTTAATTTTTTTAAATTTTGGCAAAAAAACGTATTCAAAAGTAAATTCTTGAAACTTTTTTGTACTTATCTATAAATTGAGGATATATTCGTAATGGCTGTGAAGTTTCAAGTGCATCTGTTGAGTTTTTCATAACTTTTTGGCCCCCTGAAAAGGGGTCTATTTTTGGATGCTTTAAAACTAAATATCTCCGCCATTTTTAAAAATTTCGATTTCGGTTTTTTTTTATTATATTGTATGGGGTAAGAGTTTAAAAAAATGGGGGAAAAAATTTATATATATTTTGGAAAAAAATTTTTTTTTAAAAAAAAACCACGGAAAATTAAAAAAATTATAGCCCAACAGTCGACAACAAAAAAAAATTACATTTTTCTGATAGCCTTTGAGATAACCTTTAATCGTATACCCGGTTTTGTACCCGGCAGACCACGGCCCTAGGCGCTGGAGCCCTCTAAATGGTCTACATTTTAAAAAAACAACGAAAAATTAAAAAAATTATGGTCGACAACAAAAAAAATTAGATTTTTCTAATAGCCTTTGAGATAACCTTTCATCCTATACCCAGTTTTATACCTGGCAAACCACGGCCTTAGGCGCTGGAGCCCTCCAAATGTAGAATTTTCAAAAAAAGGGTACTTCAGACACTAAATGCATAAGTATTTCTTTTTTTAACCCTAATTTTTTTTCTTTATATACTCCTGAATATTACCTATTTAAAAGTACCTGCTTCAAGTCCAAAAACGAAAATAATAAAATACCTGCGAGGTCAATGTTGCGGTTAATTACAATTTTTATATATTTCTTTATATACGAGTATTATACAATTTTTGTAAAAACAGATTGTAAATATTTTTCTCTTTCCGAATTTTCATTAATATTTAATAGTAACAATTTGGCTTCTGGACTTATATCTGGGTTTTTTGTAGTCCACACATACCGGATGCTGGAAATATATGGATCCGATGTGGCTAATAAAATTCCAAAAAGGTCTTCATTTGTTGCTTCTCTACTACATTTTCTAGTGTTATGTTCCTATATAAGATTATATAAGAATCTATAATCTTTATTTCTTTTTTCTTGAGCTTCTTCTGATAAATCTCCTATTGGCAATAAATGGTGTTGAATAATGCTTTCTCCATGAAACAGAATTTTGTGGACTGTTGGTGACATATTTCGCCATGGGTACAATTCATTATATAATTTTATAAGCTTTCATTAAGATCTTTTAGTTTCCGTCTCTGGGATCTTTTACTGCTCTCTTCAAACTCTTTAGTTGGCCTTCCACGTCCTTCGTTGCTATCTGCCTGATAAATGATGCAGAGTTCGCCTTCCATCCACTCCTTTAAACTAGCATACACTTTATTTTTGTTGAAGTAGGAAGACTTGTAGGGTCTAGACAAAATGGACACAAACGAGTTTATTTGTGCTAAAATTTGTTCCTGAATTTTTTTGCTACATGAATCAAATGGTACTTTAATTTTAATATATTCAACTATATCTTGTGCGCTCCTGTTTTTAAAATATACATCTGATAATTCTTTGTAGCTGTATGACTCCATGGCTGAAAGACGCTTGGTTTGATAATGCCAAAAATCTTTCAAATGTTTAATATTTATATAAAAAAAATACATATAAAGAATTGGAATTTTTGAAGAAAATTGTAATTAACCGCAACATTGACCTCGCAGGTATTTTATTATTTTCGTTTTTAGACTTGAAGCAGGTACTTTTAAATAGGTAATATTCAGGAGTATATAAAGAAAAAAAATTAGGGTTAAAAAAAGAAATACTTATGCATTTAGTGTCTGAAGTACCCTTTTTTTGAAAATTCTACATTTGGAGGGCTCCAGCGCCTAAGACCGTGGTTTGCCAGGTATAAAACTGGGTATAGGATGAAAGGTTATCTCAAAGGCTATTAGAAAAATCTAATTTTTTTTGTTGTCGACCATAATTTTTTTAATTTTTCGTTGTTTTTTTAAAAGAAAAAATGTAGACCATTTAGAGGGCTCCAGCGCCTAGGGCCGTGATCTGCCGGGTACAAAACCGGGTATACGATTAAAGGTTATCTCAAAGGCTATCAGAAAAATGTAATTTTTTTTTGTTGTCGACTGTTGGGCTATAATTTTTTTAATTTTCCGTGGTTTTTTTTTAAAAAAAAATTTTTTTTCAAAATATATATAAATTTTTTCCCCCATTTTTAAACTCTTACCCCATATAATATAATAAAAAAAACCGGAAATCGAAATTTTTAAAAATGGCGGAGATATTTAGTTTCAAAGCATCCAAAAATAGACCCCTTTTCAGGGGGCCAAAAAGTTATGAAAAACTCAACAGATGCACTTGAAACTTCACAGCCATTACGAATATATCCTCAATTTATAGATAAGTACAAAAAAGTTTCAAGAATTTACTTTTGAATACGTTTTTTTGCCAAAATTTAAAAAAATTAAAATATTTTTCGACTTTGGAGCCCTACGGCTCTGACCCTGAGACATCTACATAGATCTCGGTGCCAGTGCAAAGATATTTCAACATTTCTCTGTCGATTGCAAGATTGCATCGTCTTTTAAATTTGTTAAGTAAAAGCTTCTTTACCTTCGAAGCTTTTTAACTTCAAAACTGATTTTCTGAACTTTTTAAATTAAAACTAACCAAAGTAAAACTAACCGCAAAAACTGCCACAAGAAAGCATTTAACATAATCATTTAACATACGTATGTAAAGGCCAAGTTCAAGGTGAAATAGACCAACATTCAAGTACTTTATGTTGTTTTTTCCTCTCATCCCTTTCCATTTCCTTCAACTCAATTAAAAATTGGTTTTTATGTGTATTTGAATTGAAAGATCATGCATTTACTCTTAACCATTCTCACTTACTCTAATACCCAGTAAATGAAGTGAGTGATCAACAAACGGCCGAATTAATCGATTTTCCCACCAACTACTTTTCGATTCAACTGTTTGTCGATTTTGCTGTTTTTATTTTCTTTTTTTGTTCATTGCGAACACAATTTATTGAAGCTAATTAAAAATTCTTGAAACGTTTTAGCGATAACATTAAATAAATAAAAATCAGCGCAGTTGCTTTTGTATTGAGCTCATTTACCGACTCGTAAATAAGAATAAATTTGAATTCTACCGAGTTCAATTATTCAAATTTTTATTTATCACTATCGCATTGTGGCTTCGTTTTTATTGAAAACGTTTTCAAGAAAAGAACACAGCGATTCGTTTGAATTTACGAAACGATTTTAACGCGATTTTAGTGCAAATAAGATTATTTGTATGTACATTTAGTGGATTTCAACGGAAAATTTGTTTGGTTTCACACGGTTTTCAAGAAATTCGTTAAGTTTTCGATAAGGTTTTAGTTCAAATTCAAATGATTTGATTTAGTTTTAATTTATATACATACATACGTACATATGTAAGTAGTTTTATGTCATTTCAATAGTTTTTAATGGATTTTTGTAATTTTGATTAATTTCATTCAGTTTTCAAAAAATTCGATTAATTCTCGGCACGATTTTAAGACATCCGAATCAGCCCAATTCAGATGTTTTCGATCGGCTTAATTTGATTTCTTTAAATTTTGTCTTATGATTTCAACAGATTTTAATAAGTTTTTGTTAGCCTGGTCAAGTGCAAGTCAAGTTTTGAAAGAATTCATTGGGATTTTACTCGATTTCGATTAATTTTGTTTATTTTTCGTTATTAATTTCAATGGATTTTAGTTTTTTAATGATTTCATTTTAAGGAATTCAATGTGATTTGCATTGATCTCGGTGAATTCTCTTTGACTTTTTCGGATAATTTCAACGGATTTTTTAAAAGTTTTGTTGATTTCGATCAGATTTTATGGAACCCAATGCTTTCATCAATTGATTTCGGTCAATTCTGTTTGAATTGCGTACAAAATTTGAATGGATTTTTCTGAATTCTTGTTGATTTAATTCAATTTTGAAAAAATTCAATGTAATTGCATTCGATTTTTTGTTAATTTAGGATTTGTTAAGGATATTTCATTTTATTTTAGAGCTTTTTAAGGACGAATCGTCTGATTTAAATTAGTTTTAAAATAATTCAACGTGAATTCAGTTGAATTTAAGTTAATTTCACTTGATTTTGATTGATGTTAATTTATTTAAATTGACTTTTATTATTTTTAGTGGTATTTTATTGATTTCAATCCAATTTCTATAAATTCAGTTTTATTTTATTTTATTTCGGTAAATTTTGTTTGCCTTTTGTTGTTAACTTCAATGGATTTGTGCCAATTTTGATTGGCTTTAATGTAATTTATTTTATTTTATTAAATTTAAGTGAATTGTATTAACTTTAGAATGAATATCAATTGATTTTTGCAAAATTTAAATAGATTTCAGTCGACTTTATTGGTTGATATTTCCAAAAAATCCACCAATTTTTGGTGATTTTTTCATTGTATTTTTTTTTTTAAATTTTATAGGAATTCATGCCCTTTACTTATTTTTATTACTGTCATTCCATGTTTAACCTCTTGTCGCCGTCCGGCCGTACTCATGTAAGTGTTGAAGCTCGCCACATGCCTCCATGATTGTCGTTCAAACTCATATCACGTACCCTCTTGTAATTGCCTTGTATTGCCTTCTCCCCCTGCAACCCCTTGGACAACCACCTCAACACCCACCCGCCCTTCCCACCGCCCACAAATTATTTAATCACTTCAAAACCATATTCACGCCCTCTTTAAGTCGACTGAAAACCGTTTCAGCCGTCGCGTCGTTGAGATGTCGCTCTCGCTTGTTGTTCTGCTGATACGTGTCGCGTTTTTTCAGTTTTTCATTGAACCGTTTCGGTTGTCACTGGTTCCTTAAGCTGTCAAATTGTTGTTTGACAGCTAATTTTGCATAATGATTTTCCATTCGTTTGCGGAATACAAAATGTTTAACAACTTTTATTGGTTGATTTATGAGTTTTGGCAACAAGCTTTGTTATGGTGGATCCAGTATGGGTTTTTTTCCATAATGAATTTTTTTTTATTTTATGTGTTTCGTTAATGATTTGCTGTTCGATTGAATTGTCATCATTCGAATAACTGATGCCGTCTGGCATTTTCAATTTTATAAAATAATTAGATTGCGAGACGTTATAAGTTCGGTATCAGTAAAAGTTAATATGTTCAGGTTTAGGTTAATGCGATAAAGACTGTGGACTCTTTAACCAAATACCAGATTTTTATAAAAATGTGTGACATTCTTAAAGAGTTTATAAAGGAATAAAAAAATAGTGTGTTGTTTAAGGATCCATAAAATATCATTTTGCGCGTTTCCAATCAGATAAATTTTTTTTTCCTTAATAGCTAATTTTTTCGTTGCTTTGTCCAATGGTCCTAGTAATTGCTTTAAATTGGTTTCGGAAACCGTTTCCCTTCACCAGTCCTTCCTTCTTTTCTGGTTACAATTAGCATTAGGCCAACCCTCAAGTGGTAACCACCCATTCGGTGAACCATTCCTTCGATAAACCGGGCTAAATTATAGTCACTGTGAGCAATGAGATCAACCAATTTCTTGACCACAGACCATCATCAACCAACAACAAAAAAGGCTTTGAGCAGAGCAAAGAAGGCGTTCTTGCATGCGTCAATCAATCAGTAGTCGTTCAACCAGTCACAGGCGCTTGATCGTCGGCCGGCCGATCTTCTCGGCCATACTTTGACAGCCGTCGCCGCAGAAGCCAAGCGCAAATGATTGCGTCGCGGATCATGGCCTGGCGATCGATTGCAATGGAATGGGCTAAACTTTTTTTCTCAAGAGCAAGAATCAAAGAAGTAAGAACAAAATTAGGAGCAGGAAGAAGAAGAAGAAGAAGAAGAAGATGAGACAAAAGTTCGCTTGGCACGAAGTTAATAACCAGTTTCCTGGCTTAAATGCGTTCGGTATCGGCCAATTTCGCTGTACCCTTCGTTGACTTCTGAAATGGTGGTTTAGCAACAACAACAATGGCAGCAGGCAGTAGTACCGACAGCATGATCCGCTGCTGTTGATCTGCAACAGTTGCAGACGTTGACGCGCCTGCTGACGATAATGATGATCATGATGATGGCAGTGTTGTTGCGCTCACCGCCGCTGCTGGGGATGCAGTTCACTTCAGCCCGCTGAAGACCATCAGCCGCTCAGGCATTCAGTTGCGACGCTGGCTGTTCGCGCAACCAAAACAAATTGGAAGCCAATAATCAAATGTCGGTCGTAACTGCTGTCATTGCATTTAAATGTTCGTCTTTGCTGTCTGATCCCAATGTCTGTCTTGCCCTCCCTCCTCACTTCCTCCGTCTTTCGTACCACCATCCTCGATCTATCTGTCTGCATTTCTTGCTCATTCGTTTGTCTGTCTGGGCTTGTCCGACTGTCAGTCATTCATTCATTCACGCGACTGATTTCATTTCAATTCATTTGTGAACGTACCCGCTTCAGTTCGCTCAGTTTTTGGTCTCAGTTTCGTTGAATTTCGCAATTGAATTGGCCCAGTTGTTGGTCGCTTCAACGCGAGTTTGGCACCACGATCAGAATAAGCATCAACCATTACCAGGCACAGGGTTAGGGGGGACATTGGGGGCGAAATGAAATTGAATCAGGAGGGATGCTCATACTCTGTTCGCTTCGAAATATCTCACTGAATGACAAGCGAAGTATGACTATATGGGGCAAATTGGGATACCATCAGACGGGTCTTCTTTTTATAGAGAGTAAAACTACCTTGAATAGGAATTTTCAATTGGACTCAGTAGCTATACTCATAGCTACTCATTCTATATCAAAGTATCTCACTGAATGATAAGTGAAGAAAGATTGTATGCGGCAAAATAGGATATCGTTTGATGTGTCTTATCCATAATGGAAGGGAATAAGAAACTAAGCAATGAGTCTTAATTTCTCTCAAATATGCATAACCAATTAGTTTTTTGAAAAGATTTTATGGGGGAAAATAGGATACCACCCGTTAAGTCTTCTTCATTATGAAAACAAATAAGAAGTTTCATAAGGAGTCTCAGTTGGGTCTATACTATTTGATCTTAATTCATGTCATTTGACCTGGCCCGTTTGAAGTGACGAATTCTCCGCATTCCATTTTCTTTCTTCTCATCCGACTCAAGCTTATCTCATTAAATTGTATCCCATACATTCAATACAATGAATAAGCTTCATACAATAAACTTTAACATGATCATATTCGAGTTCATCTTATCTCTTCATCCTCATCCTCATCCTCTTATCCTAATTTTAATATCTCACATAACATCTAGTTTTAATCATGCTTTTTTGCTCTAAACTCTCTTGGAGGAGACTCATCTGACGAACTGACCATATTTTTAAGAGATAAAATAGTCTTTAGGGGTAAAATTGGATGCAATCAATTGAGGTAAGACTAAAAGCAACGGATGTATCCAAAATAACTCTCTACCGTTCAGCATTTTACGAAACCCAATAAAGCGATAAACCATTTTACCTCGAAGTCTTCTTGACGGGAATGAAATAAATTTTTTATTGAAAAAGAAAAAATCCCACTTCGCCCCAAAACAGCTGTCACCCACGGGAACATATTAAGTCATTGCTTGTCTTCCGTCCTCGATGACTTCGGTCACACGAGCTCTATCCGCGGCACGATCACCATCTCTTTTTCCATCATGATGTCATTACTTCTGAAAGCTTCACCACCTACGCATTCACACTTCGATGCTACGGTGCTTTAGTTCTTAAGGTTAGTTGTCACAGTTTGTCAATTTTTATTGCCACTCTGTCGATATTGGGTTCTTTCTGAATAAAAAGTTATCACTTTTCGCAGACACTGATCGCGTAGACGCAGACGCAGACGTTAAACAAAAAAAACCATCCCAAGCCTTAAAATGCAATATTATTTTTCATAGTAGACGGAGGCTGTTGCTGTTGTTGTTGTTGCTTGGGCTGCAGCCATTGATTTATCGATGCAATCGAAAATTTATGCGAATTTTTGCGGAAATACAATATTTTTTTAATGTTTACGACACACACTGACAAAATTTATTGCTGGCGTTTGTTTAAAATATTAGCGGATTCATTGTTGGCGGTTTTTCTCTTGTTTTTATGGTTTGTAGACGCAGGATAAAGTACGATCATCGATCGTGCCTTAGTCATGCAGAAAAAAACGGTGAGAGAGGTAGAGAGGGGTAGAGAAGAAAGTTGAAGAGACTGGAAGATGTAAGATCATTAAACAAATTTATTGGCTGAACCATAATTTGTTCGATCTTTTTATTTATCGTCTTTATCAACAAGATTTTATCTCCTAATCGCTTAATAATTTTGTATTTCCTGTATTGAATGCCTTCGACAACGTTAATGATAATGGTATGAAAATATGTGTGAAGTGATCCAGTAATAAATAAAGATCTTTCATCAATTTCAGATCTTATTGCAACGCAGGATTTAGGAAAAGCGTTAGCTTTACTGTTTCATTTCGCTAAGTTCTGAATATTCTTCCCTGCTGATCGATTTTTATAATCCGTGATCGTTTAACATCATTGTTACAGCTGTTCAATAATTTATTTGATGACATATTTAAGAGATTAATGAGTGAAAAAAGCGATCAGAAGTAGATTTCTTGGTTTTTGTCTTCATTTTCGAATAAATTTCAATGAGTCAAGATTAATTTCGACAATTAATAAAATATTTTTTTTATGATCATTAAAGAGAAAATGATCTGCAGTGTACTATAATCTTCAGATCGGCTAACGAGTATATGTTATATATCAATGAAGAAAAATTAATGAAAGAAGCAGATTGGCTTTCACGATCCATGATGAATAGATTCGTGTTCCTGACAGTATTTGGAAGTATGCTTTTGATCTTTTAAATCATTCGAGGACAAATTTCAATAGTTAAAGAATAATTGATAAAGGACTCTCATTATGACGAATGTAGAAAGTGACCATTAATTGCACAGAAAAGTAAACTAGCAAAAATGACAATTTATATTTCTTATAAACCATCCCTTTAATATCAATAATTCTTTCTAGATCATGAAAAAAATCAATCGATTAATAAATAGATTTTTTATTGGGAGACAGTCAAAATCCCGAATTACAAAATCCCGAAACGACAAAATCCCGAAAAATTTTAAAATCCCGAAACGACAAAATCCCGATGCGACAAAATCCCGAAACGACAAAATCCCGAAAAATTTTAATACCGAAATGAGAAATCCCGAAAATCACGAAATAAAATTTGAAATTAATGAAAAAATGACATTTAAGTCACAATTTTTTCCGAAGCGTAGTACGCGCCTACTTGCCTTTTTTTACAATGGCAGAAAAGCAAAGTTGTAATATCGAGAGAATTTTGTTGTCTGAAGGTTATAATCTACAATATGCTAAAAAACTTCACATGACCGTGAGGATTCTGCTGATTGAGGGTTATGATTCCTGCCGCGGCCGAAGGCCGCCAATACGCAGAAAAACTTGTATGCAAAAAACTTCACATGACCGTTAGGATTCTGCTGATTGAGGGTTATGATCCCTGCCGCGGCCGAAGGCTGCCTATACGCGAAAAAACCTGAATGCAAAAAACTTCACATGACCGTGAGGATTTTGCTGATTGAGGGTTATGATCCCTGCCGCGGCCGAAGGCCGCCAATACGCGAAAAAACCTGTATGCAAAAAACTTCACATGACCGTGAGGATTCTGCTGATTGAGGATTATGATCCCTGCCGCGGCCGAAGGCTGCCTATACGCGGAAAAACCTGAATGCAAAAAACTTCACATGACCGTGAGGATTTTGCTGATTGAGGGTTATGATCCCTGCCGCGGCCGAAGGCCGCCAATACGCGAAAAAACCTGTATGCAAAAAACTTCACATGACCGTGAGGATTCTGCTGATTGAGGATTATGATCCCTGCCGCAGCCGAAGGCTGCCAATGCGCGAAAAAACCTGTATGCAAAAAATCTCACATTATCGAGAGGGCTCTGCTAAAATTTTTTTAATAATGTTTTTTTTAATTTTTTAATAATAATTTTAGAGAAGTAAAATTAGAGTAATTTTTTATTATTTTCTTGGAATTGTTTGCTAGTGGTTTTAAAATGTTCAAGAAGATGGAGAATACCGAAAAACTAGTTTTGTAATTTCGGGATTTTGTTATTTCGGGATTTTGTCGTTTCGGGATTTTGTCATTTCGGGATTTTGTCGTTCGGGATTTTGTCGTTAGGGATTTTGTCGTTCGGGATTTTGTCTTTCGGGATTTCGTTACCAACCCTTTTTATTTCCTTCCGCGTGTATAAACAGTTTTTTGATCTATAAATTTCAATCGTAAATTACCGTTTATCCCGTACATCTTCAATCTTCATCATCATTAACAACGTCATCCTTTTTTCCATTTCATAATCCATTCCTTTCTTCTCAATCCTCGAGAATTCTGTGTTTTTTTTGAGTGATTAAAAATCATTTGGTTTTTCATCACGCTCTATCATCTTTAACACATTTTTAATAAACTTCAGCCAACTTCAAGATCAATACAACCGAAGCTGTCAAGATTCAAAATGTACGGAATGCAAAATCCTAATTTTTCTGCATGTCAAATTCTCTGACAGTCTCTGAGAAATCTTTTGCGTTTCTCGGTCGGTGTCAGGAGGAGACCAGAGCGGGCAGTAGAGACGGCTTTGGCTTCGGCCTCAACGAGACAAGACCAAACGTGGTCTTAATAAATGTTCAAAAATTAATCAATAACATTCGAAAGGCATATCTTAAGATGTTGTTTCTGTTGTCGTATTTAATTTTTTGAATTTTTTTTTTGCCCAAAGAACTTCTCACGATGCGCAGCTTTAATACTTCGTCGGTTGCTCGTCCAGATACGCAGCATGTTGCCAAGACTGGCAGCAGCTACAGCAGTCGCTAGTGAGGAACTGTTTGGCATCTGTATGATGATGGTTCAAGGGCAGAGGAGGCTGGACGCGGGGGAAAGAAGGGGCAGGAGAGAGAGAGAAGAAGGTGTAGGATGTGAGGAAGGTGGACGATGTTGGGGGTAGGCAGGCATGTCTGTAAAGCAGACAAAATCCAGTTGATCCAAATGCGAAATGTCAAGAAAACATGTTCAGCTGTCAAACCTAACCGACAAACTATTAATTAGCAAATCTAGAAAATATACGCGAACGAATTGCTGCAGTCTTCTGTGCAGTCAAGGTACAAGAAACAACAACAACAGCAATCTGAACAGAACACAATACGGCAACAAGGAAGATCAATGATGATGTCTTTTCAAGGAAGATGCTTGCACTGAGGCAATAAAAAAAAGAAATAGTAAGAGGAAGAGGAAGAAGAAAAAGAAGAAAGTATAAAATTTAACATATTTACACTTTTCCGGAGTTTCATAATAAAAAAAGGAAAAATAAATCAACAAATTGTGACCGAAGACGGACAGAGACGGCCAAAGTTGATAGAGACAAAGACAAAAAAATAACTATAATCAGAAGTTGTCAATCATAGAAATTTGTATTTAAGTAAGCAACCGCGACCAAGACCTCAAACGCAACCAGGACCGCGACTGCAACCAGGAACAAAACCGCTAAGACAACCGCAAGCGAGACGGCGAACGCGGCTGCGACCACGCCGCGAAAGACTAGAATGTAACTCCACAATCCATGGAATTCTTTACCGGACCTGCCCTGCCCTTCCCTTTCTTGACTGCTGCCGGTAACAGTTGCCGGATCGTGTCAGTTAAATGCTGGATTTGCATTACGTTGGCCTCGACCGACTGTCGACGAGCTGGACTCTCGACCAGCTTGAAAGGAAGTGAAATTGATCAATTTCAACGGATTCCAAGAGTTTAACACTTAATGTAAAATGTCTATTAAGAAAGATGAGACTGACTGGCAAGGATCAACGCAACATCATTTTTTCCACAATTGCGTAATTGCAAATCTATACTGAATCTCATTAGAACTGGCTACAGGGAGAAGAACAAAACAAAAAAAAGCTAACTACGATCGGTTAAGATCGACTAAGAGAATTTATTTGTTATATACTTTGTGTACGAGTATGTATATTTTATTAAATCTTCGTAATCAACGAGTATGAGTGTTAACCATAGTCAGCCCACATTGATTTCATGACGGAACTGGGCGGGTGCCACACGCTATGGGTATGTTATTGAAGTTTCAGGTTCAATAGCTCAAACAGCAGGGAATATTCGTACCAAACCTTACGACGATTACCCTCTTTGTTCTTCTACAATCGTGGTTTTCAAAAAGACAGACAGGCAGAGCTACTATATCGGCGCAGGTATAAGTATAATTTTTATAATTACTATAAGGTACTTTGTGTTGTCCGTAATTATGTATAACATTCATAAAAGTAATTTAATTATTATGCAACATGATTTTATGATTTAATATGATTTAGTGAAGTCTTAATAATCACAAGTAGAGTGCACAAAAACTAGTTGATTTGAAAAATCAGTAGTAGCAGAAGAAGAAGAAGAAGAAGAAGACGTTTAAGAAGAAGGAATTAAACTCCGATAAATGAAAAGCAGGCTTAGAGTTTGATGGTTAACTGACAGGTACTCGTTGTTTGGTGAAGTACTGAGTTTGATTAATAAAGAAAGAGAGAAAAAAAAATTAAATGAAATCTGGGATAAGATGATGACCACTGTCGGATGATTTTAATGGTGATAATCATTACATAAATATAAAAATTTTATAAGTTTCGGATCTCTTGAAATTACAAAAATTTTTTGATAAACTCTAGAGTCTTCTTCGTGATCGGAACGATTGTGCTTATTATACTTTCGTTAAGTTTTCTTCATGAAACTTTTAATCTTTCTAAATTCTTTTCAATGCTGGAATCTTTTCAAGTTTTGAATTATGTATAACCTTATGACGAATTCTGAACCATGAATGATCTATTTGATATCCTTTTGAGTTCAAAAACTTCTACGAGATCGGTTTGGTATGGCCGAAATGCTACAAATATTAAAGAATGTTTTACTAAATTATTGCTTAATTCCATTTTCTGTATTCATATTTTATTTTTTTTTCTCTATGAAATTGAAATGAATGAACTGAAGTGAATTCAGCTTATTTTCCTGCTTAAACGTAATTGCTTTAATATCATTGAAGTTCGAATAAAAGGGTTAAAATGAATAATGATATACTTGTTTTTATTATTCAAATTTAAAAAATTAGAAATATGTAGAGAAGACTCATACCTAATTGATGTTTTCAAATCGATCATGATCGTCATCGGTTAAGAAAATCTTTAGATTTTTTAACCCCTTGCGAAAATAATTGCTTGTTAAAGTGATCATACTGATGGTGTGAAGGCATATTGATCGTCGTCACATCAATAAAAAATAAAAAAGTTACGCTTGAATTTCAGTAAGAAAATTTCTGTATTTTTGGGAAATGTAAAATCATTCTTGGTATTAAAAAATTAGTTACTCTATAAACTGATAATGTCGATCCTGGTTTGATCATTTCCTGTTATGACTTTTTTCTGATATTATTTTTTTATTTCGAATTTCTTCTTGTTATTCAACTTCATTGATATTCGCCATTGATGCCTTTTCATTCTGAGAAAAGTTATTTCCTTTAAGTATGCTTCTTCTTCTCCATTGAAGGTAAGGTGCGTATCGCCTTCGAGTCGGCAATTTCTTCTACCAAAATTTAAAAGCATTTCTAACTAAGAACGATTTAATTACGAAAAACCATAGTCATAAAATCATTATCAGTAACGATCATTGAAGATCAAATAATGATCACGCGCTAAGTAAAGTAAACGCGCTAAGTAAACCGAATAAAACAATTGTACAACGAACGGCCTCACCGTCGACACCGACACTGACATCGACTCTGATACCGTCGCAATCGACTTAAGTCCACAAAAAGAAAAACAAAAACCACAAAAAAGAAGGCACGAACGAATTGAACAAATATCAACAATAGGATAAAGTAAATGATTTTTATGAGAAATCTACAAAAACATTGTAGGGTGTACCTGTTGTTGTTGTTATTGCAGACAAGGGACAAATAATGAAAGACGGCACACTAAAGTAAAAACTTCTAGAAAATGCATAGAAAATTATTTTATGAGGTTTACAAAAGGTTCTGATCTTGTTTTGCTGAAGGTTTTTGACATGAGCCACGATACTGTAATTGACTCACGATGCTAATCGAAACGGAACGGTTACTATATTCGTAGGTAAGGGCTTTAGTTGAAAGGGATATTTATACAAGACCGAGATTGTTTTTCTATTGTTAAAAAGTTTAAAAAATGTATAACAAAGTGGGTAAATAATGTTTATGGTGCCCGTTATTGTGGTTATATTTACCGAATTAAGGTCTGATAAGTTATAATTGTTGTTTTTTAGGCGCTTATATTCCTTTAAAGTAGTTTTACGTACGTCTTTCAAGAAAACTTAAATTAGAATTTAGTTTATACCATAGAAATTATTAATAAAATACACACTTTTAAATAAGCGAGAGTTGGGCGATACATGGGCGAGACTTTCCGAGATGTTTGGGATCTAGTGCTCAATGCCCTTTTCAGGAATATTTTCTCTGCCTCCGGATCTTGTCTAGACTGAAAACGCACGTTTATACTTAAATCTCATCCAGGATCTCTCACGAATAATAGCATATTTTTTGTGCGAATATCGTCTGGACTAAAAATTCTTGTCCCGTTCTGGGACTGGACAGGTATTTTTCGTTCTCGAATGTCGTGTCAACTGAAAATGCCTGGCCCTCTCTTGAATCTCGTATCGGTTTTCTTTAATGATTTCCAGCATTAAAGACATTTTAGAGAAGAAATAAATTACAAAAATAAAATGGCTCCGGGAAATAACGCCCGAATAAAATAAGGCCCAAAGTGGGCTTTATTTCATTTTCAGTTTTTATTGAAAATTAAATAAGACCCCAAAAAAATGAAATAACACCCAAATGTTACGATTTCAAATATTCATATAAAAAAATGTGGGCTTTATTTCATTTGGGCGTTATTTCCCGGAGCCAAATAAAATTACTTTATAAAAAAGGAATGCTTCTTTTTCTTACTCCTCTAAAAATCACATTTGATTTTAAAAACTGCAACCATTAAGATTTGATCAAATGATTTTGATGTGCCGCATTAGGAACATGCTCGCGAACATGTTACGTATGTATGCACAATACGTACACATTGCATTGCAGCAGGCATTTAACCAGTCATCGGTATTATTTTCGTTTATGCTCGTACATACAACTACGACTATAACTACCGATCGTTGAGATAATGATCAACAATGTTCGACAATGTTCGAGAACTCAGTTTGCAACCAACTCTTGGAATCGGCAGGAGAGAGCATAATAATATCACAGTAGAAAGAGAGGTGGCAAGAGAGAGAGAGAGACAGAGAGCGCAATATTAGCAGTAGTGTTCTTGGCAGTAGCATCATTAGCTACAATAACAACAGCATTCGTTTGAATACTGTAAGCCGCAATTTTTATGAACGTTTTTTGGAAAAGTATTGAATTCTAAGAATGGATTTCGATTTGAAGAATTCATGCCTTTGAGTCATGTCTCCGCTCAGCAAGCGGTATGTTCATTGAAGATTTTTACACTACATTATGTTTGTTGTTGTTGTTACTGTTAGATTTTTACCAAGTGATAAGCGATTTTATTGGATTTATTTTTATTTTACTCTTTTTGTTTCCTCCCAAACTTCTTTGAAGTCTTCAAATGTTTAATGTGTTGAGCAGTTATTGTTATTGTTGTTATTTCGTTAAGACAGGAAGCTGTTTTAAAGAGTTTTTTCAGGATTTTGTCATATCTTTAAGATCTTAGTATAACAAAAACTGTTTAATGCTTTATAACATTATAAATGTTTAGCGATCTAAAAAGATTCAGTTAAAAAAAATAACTTAAAAAAAAAAGAAGTAATTAAAATTTTTTTTTTAACACTAAATGACTTTAAAGTACGATACATTTAGTAATCTGGACTATTTTAATTCAACTAATTATTCTTTAATAAATTCTCAATTATTAATCATCGTTAGTAGTTGAATTCTGGAACTACAAAACCTTTTTCGCCGAAAAACTAAAGGAAAAATCTAATTTCGAAATCTAATTAAATCTCTGTAGAGAATCTAACGATCTACCGCCAACGACGTTAAACTAATTAAACCATTTTATTTTTACCGAGTAGTTGAGATAGTAATAAAATACATAAAAAATGAAACGGTGAGAAAATTGAATAAAGCACAACCAACTTCTCAATGAAGCTCACTCAATGAACCACTCTTTCAATGAAATGAACTCGTAAACTCGTAACAGACGAAAAAAGAAAGACTTTCAAATACGTATTTCCGTTTTTGTGCCTAATTTTTTTCTCTTAATTCTTAAAAATAAGTTCCTATTAAAAGCAATAATGATCGCAAAATTATAACCTAAAAAACCAATTCTACAACAAATAAAGATCGTTGCTGGTTAAATTTCAAGAAAGTATGAGATGATACCGACATTATACAAAAGTCACAATAGTTCTCACAATAAAGAAAAGAACAATACTTACGTTCAAGAAATTCTGTAGAAAAAATAACACTAAATCAAAGAGTTGAAGAGGAACAAAAGAGAGAAAAAATGTAAATATACAGAACATAAGTAATTAGATTTATTATTAAAGTGATATTTTTGACACTGACACTTCTTCCGTTGGCTACCGGATAATGACCACAAGGCAAGTAATAGGGTTAATGTGTTTCCCACACGCTACAGTGAATGAGGCGGACCCTTCAGACCCTTTGAGAGTGTAAAGGCCATTCTGCATCGATCGAATAAAGAAAGACCTGCATAGTTATATAAATGACCAATCTAAAAACCTTAAAATAAAATTATGATGCTTATAAATACATAAAAAATGGGAAATTTTATATAAATACTGCTTATAATTTTTTGGAGGTAAGCCTTACTCTTTAAACTCTGGGCTTAACGGTGCTGGTATTGGTGTGTCCATATCTCCATATTATTCCCTCGCAGACAAATTGACTTGTGGCTTTCCGTCGATGTTTCCTGTTTTTCTGAATTCAGAAGCTTAGATTTCTGAGGCTAAAAGGAGGGGTGAAGAAACATCCGGTAGAAGGCTATACTGCGATGAAAGGAGGAGCTGATTATATCTCTAAGGACATAGACGACATAGAGGGTTTTGCAGCGACGAAGAGGTGACCGCTCATTTCATAAAACAGAAAGCTTTTTTCAGAAAATTACTCTTATAAAGGTTAAGTCACTCTTTAGTAATAATCCCAGGACCCTACAAAGATAGGTATGTATATCTATAGGCTGTGGCTAGCGGATGTTTCAGTTTAACAGAAGGTGACGGCACCTCGGTCTATCAACTTATTGATAGTGGGCGAGATTATCAAAGGTTTCCAAGCATAACCTTATTATGGGAAAAGAAATCAAATGGTTTGGTTAATAGGATAAGCTGGAGGCATGGTGTAGGCGAAGAGGGACCACCTACCTGTTTTGGTCTTGCGACGGTCATCTCCCAGAGAAAGTTGGTTTTAGTGGATGGTCTTCCAGTATGGTCTACAATTCAACCATATAGTATATATACCATATACTATATATATATATATATATATTATATTCCAAAAGTTTTCAATTCAATTTCCGAATTTTTCAATTGTATTTGTGTAGTACTCTAATCGGATTTTTGTCTGGCGTACAAGCCGGACGGTACGCATAAATGCATTTTCATCTCTTTAAATAAATTCTTATAAAGAAATTGAAAGAGATGGTGGTCGACAGACTATACTTTTCTTAAGAACCACGCCTGAGGCTTTCTGGAAATTCTATGATATATGTATGTATAATTAACAGTAAGACATATTAAACTTATTTTCTTGCTCTTTTTCTCTCCCTTTTTCTTCCTCCCATTCTTTGAAAATGTAGCTCATCTCAACTTCGACCATTTCGAACTATTTTCCATCATGTATCAACAACAAGAAACGCACCGAATGAACCGAACGAACAACTGAACCGAAGTGTTTACCAAGAAATGTTTTAATAATTGCGATTGTTATTGCATTCGTTGTTTTCTACTGATTTGTTTTGCTGCTTTTTTTCTCTTGCTCTCGTTGGTCAAAATTAGTCTTTATAGCTGTCAACTTGTTGGTTGGTCGTGGTAGGTTTTTTTTTAAAATATTTATATTTTTATATCGTAAACACGATACGATTACTACCAACATATCTTTGCTTCACTAACGATACCATACGAGTACCACTCGCATGTACGATTACTTGGATGTTGTTGTTTTGTGGTGAGTGTTTTATGCCATAAAAAGAAGTGTTCACAGGGTAATTTTGAGGAAACCTACTCTTTCTGCTTTTTTTTTACCTTTGCCTTCATTTAATTTTGTACTACTTTCATAAGTATTTAGTAATGATTTTATTTTAATTTTTTCCGAGTTTTTGTGTCTTGTTTTTTTTTATTGCTATAGAAATAATAATTGCTACAGCCACTATGTATTTTTAATTTTATTAAATTTTTTCTCTTTTTCCCTTCTCCTCTGTTTCGGTTTTTACTACAAAATTTTTCTTGCTCTTCTTGTTTGGAGAAATTAATTTCGAGCACCATTTTATTATTTTATTATTTTTAATTTTTCGAAATTCAACGAAATCTGATGTTGAGCTTGAATGAACGAATGTCTGAATGAATGAATGAATGATTTCGTAACGAGTTGAATGCTTGAATAAATGAACTTGTAGGTTACTGATGTTAAATGTCGGTTAATACGTCGGTCGGTTATGCCTCTATTTGTATGCGCTTAATTCAATTAACAGGTTTTTATGAGAAAATTATTTTCAACAACATCAAGCCATTGCTGTGGAAATCAACGACTAAAAAGAAATAGTCCTCATTGAGTAATGATTGTCTCTAAACACAACTGTCTTCATTAAGTCTCTAAAAGCGTTTGATTTCTATAATATGTAATACAAGAAAAAATAATTTCTAAAAATCGTCAAGGTCTTACATAAATTTCTTGGATTTTCTCTACTGTCTTTCAGTTTTCAGTAAGATTTTAAGGCCTTTTATCATTTCTCATGAATGCCTCGAAAGGATTCAAGTTTTGTTCTTTTGAAGTTACCGTTCCTTCAGAAAGTCCTTAAAACCTTTCTTCATTACGTTTAATTTTTTTATAAAGTTAACTTTAAATTGTTAATAAACTTTAAGTTTCAGCCTTTAACTTCAGTTTGAGGTCTTATCGAAGGAACCTTTGAAATCAAAAACTTTAAATGCCTTTAGAGACAATCGAGAGAAATTAATCTTACTGAAGTTATCGAAAGTAAAAACCGAACTCTCAAAAAAGGAATTTCAGTAAAGCTTTGAGATCTTTCAACTTCTTTGATGGTCTTTAGAGTCATTTCGCATTTAATAAGACTTTCAGCATTTCTTTTATTTATCTCTAAAGGTCTTTCAAGTGGGTTTCCATTTCGTTTGCAAAGGTTTCTTCCTTTTTCTATCCATTGAAATACTTTTATCTGGAGGAAGTGTTTTCAGAAGTTGTGTCCGTAAGATTGCAACAGAACTTTCTTCATTTTTTTCCATTGTCCGTAAATGCATTTAAGTAAACGGTTTCCTTCTAAAAAATTTGAAGACCCTTTTATTCTCTTGATTATTTTCAAAGCCATTTCAATTAGAGAAAGTTTAGTTTCCAAAGGTTCTTTTATCTCATTAAAGCTCTTTTATTAAAGTCTTAAAAAGTAGTAAAGTTTATTGATTCTAAGATTAAGTGCTTAGCTGTTAATCAAAGGATAAAAAAGAGGATCTGACGTCATTTTATCTGATTATTTGAATGATTTGGATGCATTTTCTAAGGGTCAGTTAAATTATTTAATATGAGACCATTAGAGCTCTTTTAGGGCACTAAAAAGTTATGAGCTTTGCAAAGATAATCACTCAACAAATGAATTTTGTTACTGATTCTGATCATTCGTGTGAACTCATTGTGTTTTTCTGGGGCTTCTTTTAATTATTATTAAGACCTTTGAAAATAATTTTCTTAAAGTATATTTTCTTGTGTAAGTATAAGATTAATAACGAGTATTTTACATAGTCAAATTTAAATTCGGCAACAAATACATTTGGCCAAATACGCGTGAAGAACAAAAAAGTCATAGAAAAGAAGTGAAGGGAGAAACAAGTCCGAGTTGTTGAGTGTGAAAAATACTCGTAAATGAGGATGATGGTGTTGAAGTTAAGTGGAGTTTAATTAATGATTGGCGCAGGCATACCTGCTGTAAAGCAACAACAACAACAACAGCAACGATGAACCCACAGGACTGTAACAATTCATCAAAATATATCAAGAGCTGACTGCAACTAAAACAAAAACAACAACAACCACCACCACCAACACCACCGCCATCAAAGTGAAGGTGTTTATGTCGACGCTTTAAACGCAACGCGGCGACTATTGTGACTTTCTGGAGAAAGGGTTTGTTGCCGAGCAGGTAGCGGTGGGCGGGAGAAAGAAGGAGGGAAGAAGTGGTATAGGATAAGGGGGAGAGGGAGAAAGGGAGGGAGGGAGGAGGTTGGTGCAAGTGAGAGGTTACAGGAAGAGCGAAATAGACAATATGAACTTGAAAGAAGATAATGAGTAGACACCGAGCTGTGGCTTATGATTGTTGTTGCAGCTTTTTTCGTAAGACCTTAAAGCGCTTCATTGTTGGACGCTGTTGTGGTACGTGTGTAGCTACGGCAGCAACTAGTAACAACAACAACAACACTACCATCATCAGCAGCAGCGGCAGTTCCATCGGCATTAGCGAAATTTGTGCAGTGCATAATAGAGTACCTTTGTCGTTTTTGGTGGCAGGAAGAACGTTTAGAGGAATGGGAAGAACGCGTGGAGGGGGGGGGGGGGGGGGTATAGGTGAAGCGATGCTGTTGCTCAGAGTAGTACGAAATCATCACCATCATCAGCAGGCGGTGCGCGCTGTTCCTCGGCTGCTGGTAACACTAACAAGTAGAGGAAAAATTGCTAAAAAATGTTGTGGCCGTTGGTGTTGTTGGTGCTGTTCTGCTCTCTTCTTCTTCTAAGTTTACGTGGTTGTTGTTGTTACTTCTTACTCTTCTTTTAAGGCCTTTGAATTACCATAGAAATGCTCAAAGCGTGGCCTGGTCGATGTTGTTGTTATTGTCATTGCTATTTCTAGTAGCTTCTCTTCTTCTTCTTCTTCTTCTTCTTCTTCCTCTTCTTCTTGCTGGCGGCAGTAAATGCACTTTGCGTTTAAAAATTTGAATTTTTATGTACTCGTACTTTTTGTGGTCCCGCGGTTTTTTTTCTTTCAGATTGTTAATGGTTCTGTTTTTTGGTAGTCAGCTTTTTGTTGTTGTTGTTGTTTTTACTGCTGGCAATTTTTTGTTGCCTTCTGAATGTTTACCCTTTAGAGTAGTTCGGTTTTTAAAGGTCTCAAGTACCGTTTTGAAGATTTCCTTGATTTTCGCCACTTCAAAAACAACAACAACAAAGACTTTGTTTTCTCACTCGGCCTGTCTGTACCATCTCATTTTACCACGTTGGTCATCATTAATCAAGCCGACGCTAACGCTTCATTCGTATGCAAAAGCAGCTCATCACCATTTTCAACATTCCGTAGCTTCATCGCTTCATCAAGATCGGTGCGCATCAGTGCATCTTCTTGTCCTTCCTCTTCGTCGCCTTCGGAGTTGCGCATGCGCATGCGCAGTCGTCTGTCATTTTGCTATTAGCAAAATACAGTGCTTAGCTGTGATTTGTTGAAGGAGTCGTTGTCGTTGTTGTTGTTGCTGTTGTAAAAGCTATTTTTATTATTGTTTTTGTTATATGTACAGCTTGTACAGCTCAATTCAAAATGTTCCCGTTAATATGTTGCATAAATCGTGGCGTAAATGAACGAATGAACTGCTGAACTCTTTTTCTCTTATTTTGCCCAGGATTGCAATAAAAAATTTGGCTACAACATAAAGAAGAAAACAATTTCAAACTAAGTTCACTAAAAAAAATTTAAAAATTAAAACAAAAAACAGATAAAAAACTACTTAGGTCAGCACTTCTCAAAGCGCTAGTAATGAGACCACTACAAGGAGGGGAGGGAGGTGGGGAGGAGGTGCAATGCGCCGCATAAACTTAACAGGACATAAGAAGTAATTTCAAATATTTCCACATAACAGAAAATATAAATTTTCTATATACTATATAGTATAGTAGACTATATACGTAGAATGTGTCTGATATAATGCACAGGGTTGAGGGTGAGGGTGAATATGATTATTCAATACCAACAAAGAGTGCTTGAAATACGAAATTTTGAGAACCACTGAATTAGGCTTTGTTGCGTACGGTCTCCATACTCTTTAATTTTAGCGATACTTTTTTTTGTGCCTGATGTTTTGTTGTTGTTGTTGTTGCTGTTGTCATCGTCGTCGTTGTTGTTGCTGTTACTGTTTTCGTTCCACTAATTGCTAGTATAGTGGTGTTGATAATTGTTGCTGTTGTTGTTGCTGCTTTGGTTCATCCAACTGTTGCTGTTGTTGTCCTTTGAAAATTTGTAGTTCTCATTGTTGATTCCATTTGTCGGTGTTGTTGCTGCTGTTTTTGTTGTTTATAATGGGATTGTTGTTGTTATTGTAAGTGCGAACGATATTGTTGGTGTTATAGTTGTTGCTATTTTTAAAGTTTACCATCTTAAAACTCCGCCAGTGCTCGTACTACGTCAATTTACCGCGAGCACTCGTTGGTGATGATAAAGTTGCGAGAACGTTGCGCTGAAAGGTAAAATATTGAAATGTTGTCTAGTGTCTATTTTTTTAAGATTTAAAGGCTCTCCCCTTCACCCCCTCGCCCACTTAGTCCATCACCGGTTCTCTCTTGTGTTCAGTTTTAAAGGTTCCAACGGTTTATATTGACCTCTGGGAGCAACTCGGTCCTCTTTTCTCTTCCAGCCATCCCATCACATTAATTACATCTTGTGGTCATCGATAAATAATATTTTTAATATTTTGTGGTATGTTAGCGAAAGGTAATTATATATCATTATATACATATGTACACATCATGCTGTAGAAGTAAATGAAGACAGTTATAGTGTCCTCTCTTCGCTTTCTCTCTCTCTCTCTCTCTGTCTCACTCTTAATACGCCACTCTGTGCACCGGTGATTTAGATGTTTATCTTTTGTAATTTTCAAGCAATTTTTCTTGATAAAGTAAAAAAGTTTCGAGGATGAAATAAAAACTTTCGAGGGACCGGGCAATACTCGTTTTATGCGAAAACATCTATTCTCTTCGAATCGATTGTGTATTTATCCACGAATATTTACTGCACTAATTCTGTTCTTTGTCTCTAATCGTTCGTTCGTTCGTTGGTTCGTTGATTCTCTTTAATCGCTTCAGTACTCGTTATTTTGAATCAATGTTATTCTCCTCAAATGGTCGATGCTGTATTCGTTATTGCAACTCGTTAGCTTTGTTGGGTAACGAGTATTAGCCTCGATGCTAGACGACGATTTTAGTTTTCTTCTAGTGCTTTTCTGATAACGCCGTTTTTATGCTTTTTTTATATTTTTATTCTAAATTCATGCCAAATTTTTTTTAAACTCTATTTGTCTTGCTCTCTTCTCCTGAAGTTGTCTTTTCTTCACGATTTTTTTTTTAGGTAATTGCTTTTTTCGTGTAGGTTCATTCTCATTCCAAAACATCGCTATACTATAAAAGTACATATTTTTATTATTTTCTTTATATTCTTTGTTTTACTTGAAATATTATTTTTATAAACCTTACTAAAGTTGTTGTTGTTGTTGTTATTTCAGTATTTGTTCTTACATTGTTTGTTGTTGTCTGTTGTTGTTTGTTGTTGTGAACCAGTCAAATTGTGCTCTCCAACCTGCCTGCTATACCGAAATCAACCGCTATTTTCTACCGCACCGGCAGCACCTCCTTCCATCGTCACCACTGCTCTCCCTCCCGTGAGGAGCGCTCGCTCTCTAGTGTTCATTTGACTATGAAATTAAAATCACACCCATGAGAATCCAGGTTGGAAGTTGTTGGTTCTTGAGCGAGCGCTTCGACACAACCAGCACCATGCAGCATCAGTGTTAGCTCAGCAACATTGAATCTGGCAACGCTCGCCGACTTTTCTGCTCCAATTGAGTTTGTAATTCATCTTTTATTTCGTTTAATAAAAACGGCAAAAAAGGCAAATCAAGGCAAGAATATTACGAAAAAAACCATTCTACTCAAGAGCTGCAAAAACATCAACAACAACAACAACCATGAAAAAATATTAAGGCAAAATGAACAAGAGAATTTGGATGAATTTTATTTTATTAATAAAAACCAGAAAATTTGGTAAAAAAATGGAATAAAAATAGAAAGAAAGAGAGAAAGAAAAATTTCCCAATTCTTGAAGTAATCGTTTCACTGCGATACTAACGTCGTTCTGGTAGAAGAGAACGACTTTTTGATCGCTCTATTTAAAGCGATACTGTACTCGACATATTCAAATCGTCAATGTGGTTTTGTATCGATACTGTTCATATTCGCTTAATTCGAAGCGACTGTACTCTTTCCATTCGATACTGTACTCTTTCTTTTCGACTTGCTCAGTTCGAAGTAATATTCAGGGTTATCTATTTTCTCTTTCGGAAAGTGAAGTAAAAAAAGCACACTAAATATTTAGATATCGATTGAATTTTTATTTCAATATGATGATTTGACTTTGCCATTAAGCGCGAAATGCGTGCAAATAGAAGAATCACAAGAATCACGTTATAGCGGAATAGATAGCGGTAGATAGCGATGGAATCGATAATTTTGGGTCATCCGCAACACTACGGCTCACAGCGGCAATGTTTTCGAATTTGAGTTTCTTCGAATTTGTTCACTACATTTGAAATTGTACGCTCAGTAGGACGATTACGATCACAATTCGCGTTAGAATACTTTAACAAAGTTAACGCGTTGTTCCTTGATAAAACGATCCATATTGTAAAATGGCAAACCTTCGGCTAAACAAATGCTAGTTCGGATTACACTGACGTTTGACAGCTGTCAAACCCTTTAGTAGTCGTTCTATTAGTAGCGATACTGTACTCGTTCAATTGGATCATTATTATGATGATTTTGTGATCGAAGTTCTGATCGATTTTATATATTATATACATATACATAGTTCTTTTATTGGAACGGATGAGGTTAGTGTGCGATTGAGAATTTTCAATTGATGAAGATTTTTCTCTTGTTCATGTCAAACCGCTTAATAATACGAAATAATCGGTTAACTTTTAACTTGTTGAATTTGTCTGCTTCAATATACGAATATTTTGATCTCTTATATGTAATTATTTATAAATACTTGAATCCGATTATACGCGTAGGACGGTATAGCGTAACCATTTAATCAACCATCTTCTCATCGTTAACTCCACCAACGAATGCGAATCCATACCAATTCGATTCGGGGCTTCGATGAATATGCGTGTGGCCCTGTCCTTTCGCTGTTTGGTGGCTGGCCTCCACACAACCGTCTTCGTCGTGTCTCTAACACTTTGTAACGGTGTTGAAATTTCAAAGTCAATTTAACTTCCAATTAATTCATGACTGCATCAACAGTAAAAACAACAACAACAACCCCAATCACCAGTTGACCTGCTGTATTTGTTGTCTGATGTATTTTAGCTTTAATAGTCCTCCCCAGAGTGTCATCAACAAACCTCGGCACCGCTGATTGCATTTTAACTCAGTACAACTCTCTGATGATATTCTCCAATGATTTCGTACTGGTTCCACCCCCTCCCCAGCCCGTCATTCACATGTCTACCATTATATGTATTCGTTTCTATGCTTTACCAAATTCGACTTCGACTATACATTTCAATGTTCATTTTGGTTTGGTTTGATTGGATTTTCAATTATTCATTATTATTGGTTGCAATTTCGTCCGTGGCCGTCGTCGTATCATCGCATTTCGATGGACGCTCTGTCTCTATCTCTCTCTACCCAACTCTTCTTTTATCCTTTCGGACGATGCTATTGATGTCTGTTGATGTGTTTAATTTGAACAGAAAAAAACTGAAATCAGAATGTATTTACATTCTGCATAAACAAGAAATAACAGGAGCATTACAGCAGCAACAACAACAACATACATTTGCACTCTGTAGATTGGAAGATTAAACGGAATATTAAAAGAGATTGAATCCATTCGATGATGGTTTCCTAATTTCAGCATAACTTTTGCTAAAAGAGTCATATACACATGCTTTAGAAGAGAATATTGAAAGCTATATCAGTATTGAGTCAATAGGTGTGGTCTCCATGCCGTATATTCGAATTCTGTTAGATTCTGTGCGTCCATTTCGAAGTTTGAATCGAATTTTAGAATTTAGAACAGAACTTTCTGAAGTTGTTACTACCAACTCGAACAGCGTAGTCTTCCATCATTAATTTTTGTAGGTAGGAATATATAATTAGGAGTCCGTTATTCCTCTATCGTTTACCTTCGAAGTCTGGTGCACAAAACGTATATTTAAATTTCGAAAATCTTTATGGTAGAGCAATCTTTCAACATGGTTTGGGTGTAGAGTTATATCATTGCAAAGCTAAGAGGTACATTTCTTCTCTTACTTTCGAAATCTGCTAAAATAGATTCGATATGTCCATTGAACACATTTTAAAATCCTATTTGTATATCGATAGACCATATCTGTATAGGGCTAGGTATTAGGTGTGTATAGGTTTTTGTATTTTACCCACATAGTAAGACTCCGTCTAAGACTTTAACATGAAATGTTATTTTCTCATTTATATCATTATCGGAAAATTTACGAATATCTTTCTATCTCTTGGTTTCTATGTTTATGCACTAAGAATTCTGGAACTTTCAAGAATTCAGTAACCTAATCTCAAATTCAAAACTCTTGATGAGCCGCGAACAGTATACTACTCGTCCTGATCCATTACTGATCCATTCAGTATTAAGTATAGCATACCAGAATGTATAAACTAGAGACCCCACTTCAGATACCTTCCAGTTTCTACAATATAAGTTACTCTAAACTTCGAAAGTTGTCTCCATAAAACATTATCTAAAAAAGTAGTCTTTCATGGGCATCATCACAGGAATCTTCCTGGGCAGCATCATGGGCATCTTCGCTTGTGTATTATTGGGAAAAGGATTAAGGGAAAAGTAAAACTTCTTATTTTGAATTTCTGCCATGATGCCATGATGCGGTGGCTAAAGTTTCTGAAGAAATATTCTGTCCCGCGGAATTTCTTGCTCTTTTACCCTCATCAACCTCTTCAAAAGTGGTTAGATTTTATGTCATTACGAAACGAACACATCAAAGGAAAGAAAGTAAAGAAAAATGAAAGAAAAATGCTAAAAAATTTTTAATTAAAAAACATTTATCTATTTGTCTAATCTGGATATTTATACAGACTGTGAAATTAAAGTCTCAACGCCTATTTCCCTTTATCGTCGTCTTCTTAATTTTTTCGTCCTTTTCGTCCTTCGTTTCGAAGGAGTTACGATTTTATCAAAAATTTTGTGGTTCTGCATTCTTCTCGTTAAATAATTTAATTATTCATGTAATGTTTCAAAGTCGCTGAAGTGTCTTAGCGCTTTCTGGAACAGAAGAGAAAAAATTTATTGCCGTCAAAAGCAAATCCGAAAAAAGGGTACCACGAAAAAGGATACACCGGTACCTAATAGCAGCAAAAGATCAACATAAAGTTATTGATAGAAACGAAGTGATATTGAAGGAGGCAGATATTGAGAGCGCGATTTATAGAGAGAGAGAAAGAAAGAGAGAGGAAGAGCGAGGGTGAAAGATAGAAAAAGAAGAAGGATGTTAGAGAACAATGCTAAAGGAAAATTGGGAAAGATATTATTATTATTATTATTATTATTATTATTATTATTATTATTATTATATTGATGGAAGTACAATAAGAAAAATTTTCTTTTTTAGTACATGAATTACATTTTAGAATATATATTCATACAATTGACTTAGAACGAAAAAAACAACTAATACTATATAAACGTTATAAGAAGAAGAAGTGTGTGGAAAAAACATTAGATGGTGATAGGGTCAGATAGACTGAAAAATTATGTAAAAGCATTTAAATAATTATGAACATTATGCAAAAGATTAATGATTAAAAAGATTACTGCGAAAAGTGCGAACAAACTGCATGCCTAAATTCAAGCTCACCAGTTATAACCCTTAAGTTGATGGGTAGAGAATTCCATAATCGAATGGCATTGACAAAAAATAGCCTAGAAGTGTTCAAGAAGTTTGAAGCAGGGATAATGAACAAGATGGCTCTACGCGATTGGCCAAATTGAAGTTTTTCGTAAAGGTATGAAGGAGATTTCGAATAGATAAGCTTGTGCAAGAATATAAGGTTTCTGGCCTTCAAATAGGAGAGGATATCGCATCCGAGAATAGCGTGTCTAAATTGACCAAGGCGGTCAAAACGGCGCCTATATCCTATATTGTTATAGGATAAAGAAAATGGAACGAATAAGAGGAAAAGGAGTGAGAAGGGCTGGTGGGCGTGTGTTGGGGGCGAAAAAGGCTGACAGTCAAACAAACTGTAAGAGAGAAGCACCCTAAAACTTCCGAATTGACGACATTCGCGCCCAAAACGTTTGCGTACTTGTATATATGTATACATATATGTACACACCTAGTATATCCTTCTCTTTCTTTCTTTCTTTCATTTCCTTCAATGTCGCTGCCATTTGGTTTCCATATCCGTTTAGTAATTCGTTTTCTCTATCAAAAGCAATTGAGAAACGGAAAACCACGAAAATGTCCCACCATTCGGCAACCGCCACCACCACCACAAAGGGTTTCCTCCACCTTCGAGGAAGACCAAAATACAAAAAAAGGAACGAGAAAAATTTTGTGGCAAAAAGAGTACCCCGAAAAGGAGAAAAAAATTATTATAAAAAGTTTGATTTTTGCTTGCTAAAAAGATTACAATAAAAAATAAATTTGTTTCGAAACTGTTTTTCCTCCATTTTTTGTTGTTTTTTTTCCTGTTGCCGACCAACGTACGTATTATAGCGTGAGTGGAAAATTGCGGAAATTTTAATGCATTTCGCCCTTCGAAGAAATTGCTGAAAGAAGCTGGAACGAAGGACGAAGGAAGGTTAAGCGGAAAGAGGATAGCGATAAATTCATGTTATCGCTGAAGGCAATAAATCTGCATAAATTGAAGAGGAAGAGAGGAGGGAAGGAGGATTGCAAGAAGAAGGAAGAGAAGAGGAGGGGGTGGTGGTTTAAAAAAGTTGGGAAGAAAAAGACATTTTCATTCTCAACCTCAAACAAAAAAACTCAGACGATAAGAAATAATTGAAGTGGACCAATGGTGGAGATATACAAATAATAATAAGTTAGAAGGCGGAGGAGAAGAAATACTACTCTTTTTATAAATCATGAAAGTAATTGATAAGGAAATTTCGTGTCATGTCTTGGGAATCAAAGGTACCTCGATTCATGTTCTTCATAACGTTCCTTGGCTCCTAAGTTTAGGTGCCCGTCATTGCGAATATCGCACGTTTCGAATATACTATCCGCCAATTTTCCTTTCGGAATATCCAGCTTTCGCAATATACGATCTTCGTATGCCCTGATTTCGGAATACTGTGCTTTTCGAATAATTAATTCGAATATACTCACCTCGTTATACCTCACCTTCCGCAGACCGTCTATCCTACCTCCCGGTAAACTTTGCTACTGCTATAGAGCAGAGTGAGGACCTTTTCGAAAAGGGATACTATAGAGGGATATAAAGGGATACTATAATTTTTATAGATTTTCTAACATTTTGTAGTATTAATCCTGGTTTTACATTCCAATTATATTTACCGAAGCCTCAAACAGTTCTCGAAGATCTCTAAATCGAAACCGGTCCCTACCGAGAAGAGCAACAAATTTCCATGGTTTTCATACTTTAAAAACTCGCGGAAACCCCGAAAATGCATTCGAAAAAGCAACTTATATAAACTCATACGGGTTATTCAACCCATCCATCCCTCTCTCCGGCACTCACCATCTTGACCTTTCCGTAATCGGTATCACTGCGAATTTAAAAAAAAACATATAGTAGTTATTAAACATTAGTATAAATTAGACTTATACTTCATTCATTTTAAAAATCAACTAATATCGGCTCATATAGGTTCTTCAACTCTTTGAGCAATATCCCCCTCCCCCTCTCGGGGTAACCCTTTCCATAATATTTTACACAGACGAAACCGATCTCTTGAAAGGACGGAAAAACCTCAGCACCCGAAATCCCATTTCAAAAAGCAACTGGTATGAACCCACATAGTTCTCTAGTTCTCTTTCCTTTCTCCCCAACCCCTTTGCTACCACCCCCTCTTTGCCTATTAACCCCTTTCAGAACCTTTTACATAAGCGAAATTGGCCTCTTCGAGAAGACTAAGAAGAACCGGTGAAAATTCAAACCATAGACGGCCGATAACAACCCATTTACTCTTTCTCCTCCGCCCGCCCTCCATGATTCTTCCTCACTGCGCATCCATGAACGCGTGTATCTACCGCGCCACTTGAGTTATTTTTTGTTGGGCCAAGCAATCGTCTAACCATGACCATAAAATTCTTTGATGCATACTACCGATTTTCGACCGTAACGCAATTAAAATGAAAATAATGGCCGTTATAATTACGTATGTATGTATTAGGTATGAGTACACCCGCAGCCGCGTTGTACTAAAATATTGGCAGAAGGACCAATATTTTAAAATAAATTCATTTTAATTATTTTCGAGAACATTTAAATATTTAAAGGAGTACACATGTATGAAATGCATATACACAAATATATGCAAAGAAACACACACGCAGTTACATACACGGACGCGCGTCTTCATCCAATAAAGAGACCGAACACCATTCATTCTTCCATTCGTATCAACTCCATGGAAGCATTACTGAGGACACTTCGGCGAAAAGGGTTAACTTGCAAACAAACACACACACACACACACACATATCCCTCTTCGTTGCTGTTGTTGTTGTTGTTGTCGTTATTGCCATTCTTTGGTATCAAAAATCAATTAATGACAATAATTTCGAAATTAAACCAAAGAATGTCGGTGGGTGTATATGTATGTTTGTGTGTGTGTGTACGTTCATGTGTCAACAACTGGTGACAGTGTTAATATTTATAGAGAGATTCTGTCGGGGAGGCGTGGCAGTGAAGTCAGGCATGGTACAAATGACGCTGTAGAGGAAGATAAAAGAGTAAGAGTAAGAGGACAAATTGAAAGAGAAAGTGAATAAGAGGCAAATAGAGATAGTGTGAGGCATATTCGTTAATTTTTATTTAAATTATCAGTTTTAAATTACTTTGTTATGCAAATTTAGAGCCTTTGAAGAATGCGAGGAGGAGAACCAGGAGTAGCTCTCTCTCTCTCTCTCTCTCCCTCTCTCTCTCTCTCGCTCCTTCTCTTTTGTAACACGTGAAGAAAGCGAAAAATAAAACATGCTGGATTTCAAAAGATTAGATCATTAAAGAAGAAGCAGAGACATTAATGTTGTGAAAATTTAAAATTTAGAAAATGTAAATAAAAATACTTAAAAGATTTGGACTCGACTGAAAAAATCAGTCTTTCTGGGATCTCAATCTCAAAAGTATGTCTAGTTCACGGCTCTTGTCTCGCTTAAAAAAGTTTGTCTTCTTTTCGTATGTCTCGTCTCGACTGAACAGATCGATTTGTCTTGTTCTCGGCACTCACCAAAACTGAAAAGGCTGTCTCGTCCTTTCGTATCTCGGGACAACTGAAAACTCTGTTTCTTCTTTGAATCTCGCCTCGACTTAAAAAGCTTATTTCGTTCTCGGATCTCGACTCGGGAATAAAGACGATTTATGGAGATAACATCAAGACCATATCGCGGTGATTTCGAAACTGTATCGAGCCGCTTTCGAGATTATATCGACAATTTTCTCGTCTTAACCAACAACTACAATCATTACAATTACAACAACATCAACGCATATGAAAAATATGAAATGAAAAATTTTGATGGCATTATTTCGCATTAATAAATTTGATAAACAGAGAGGATGCAGTTAAACAAACACACACACACACACCCACATATGCAAACCTTCATATGACCTACCTCTACTATACATCCTTAATACGTAAGCATGCAACAAGGACGAACGTGTTGGAAATTATTAAATGAACTGCAGTGCGTCTGAATCAGAGGCTTCGCTGGTGACGAGGACGGCAGAAGAGTGTGAAGGGTGAGAGTGACAGAGAGAGAGAGAGAGAGAGAGAGAGAGAGAGTTGACTCAATTGGAAGGCGAGCGCAGCGGGTTTTAAACAACATGAAGAAGAGTGTATCGCCGATACTATTGATGTCGATAAAATGCTGCAGCGTGAGAATTTAAGGACATTGCTGCTGACATTGTTGATTTTGCTGCCGCTTCTAGTGAGCAGCCGTATGTATTCATGGCGCTTTCATCCTTGATGAAATGAGGGCCCATATATTGACCAGAAGCAATCAGTTTTGGTAGAACAAACAAACAAACAAACAAACAAGCACACACTCGAACAATTACGCACACGAAGACACCCATACACGCATTTCTCATACACCATGATATTGGCTGCTGATGTTCAATTAAATGCAGCCGCAACCAATATTTAATGGCAACATCCACCGAAAAAAACAATAACATCGGCAACAACAACACCAACAGCGGCAGCGGCAGCTTCCACAACCACCTTGAGCTATTTTTGCATGAAGATATTGCGCTGCGGAAGCCTCTGATGGGCTCTGATGCGCTCTAGTGCATTTGATGGCCTCGATGAAGTGGTTGGTTAGTACGTGACGTTATCATCACAAACGCTGACGTTGTAAAAGAGTCTCTATACCCAGGCAGGATCCGTATGCATCAGCTACACCAACATCAACAGCAACAACAGCAACGACAAACAGCAGCAGCAACAGCCGTATGCTTTTGCCAAAATGTAAACATAAATCAATTAAATTTTCGAATATTTCGCGAAATTAAAACCGAAGGCGATTTTAATTACCACAGCGACGGGATACGTGAGGAACGGCAGGAATTGTATGTGTGGCCTGCCAGCCGCGGCAGGCGGGAAGGGTGCAAGGATGTAAAGCAGAAGGTCGGAATAACTCGTGCAGTAGATTAAAATGAAATTTTGCAATAAATGTTGCGGGTTAATCATTATAATCAGTCATGGATTATGATAATAACACTTGAATGAGAATTGTGGACCACGAATTATGATAAGGACACTTGGACCATGAATGGTGACCAGAGAAATCTGATAATGAACTCTTGATCATGATAAAGGCTAATTGATAATGATAAAGAACCATGGCTAATATTTAATCCACGAACTTTAATGGCTAAGAGATCATAAAAATGGCTTTTATATCCATGACGTTATTATTATGATCCTTAGATAATAACGTCATGGAAAATGACTCATGGATGATGATAGTGCCCTTCAATATTGATTCATCATTATAAAAACCCATGATTCATTAGTTATAAGGGCCTATTGATCGCGGGGATTGGGAAAAAGCCTCGAGGATTAAACAATGGTACCCATACACGATACAAAGTTACGAAGTCTCTACTGCTACTGTAATCGGACTTTAAACTCATGACGTACTACGCAGATTTAAGAAGTTCTTACCCGCAAAATGTGCTTCATTTTTTGAGAGACCGTTTCCGGTGATGTAACCGTTTCCCTTCTTCAGTGCTTGAAGGGACCTCTTTCGAGAAAAGTTTGAGAGCTTGCCAAATGTTAACCGAATTTGAATAGCACCCGAAAATATACCATACTACAAATATGAAAGAGCTACAAAATCAATAATCCTGGAAAAGTGCCTAAGAGTATGTCAATAAAGTAGTAGAGAGGAGGGACAAGTCCACAATAAGGAAAATGGTTAGAAAACATTTTTTCTTGCCCTTTTACACTTTTTGCTGCCGGTTTTTTTATATTTTCAGTCCTCTACTCATCAAAGAGTAGAGACGAACGGAGAACGGGCTGGGATAGGGAGAAGGGAGAAGGAAGGCGAAAAGGTAGAGATTTTGGTGGTGTGGTAAATAGTGCAGAAACTGCCAACTGCGCTAACGAATCAAATAAATTTGTTGGTCAATTAAAAAACTGCCAAACGAGCGAAAATTTTACATGTTCAGATAGCAACCATTTGACTTCTGCCCCCTCCCCCCCTTCCATTTTTCACGTTCCGCTTTGTATTAAGGAAAGTGGGCTGGTTTGTAGGTACCTTCAACATTTTATACAATTTTTTTCACATACGACTTTTTTCTTTTTTGTGCAAATGCTTGACAAAGCAAAAAGCGATGGCAATGGAGAGGATGAAGTGTGTTCGCCAGTGTTGGGTAACGACTAAACCCGATTTGGGCAAAGGGAATGCAGGTTGAAAAATGAAGAGTTGCCCTAAAGCGTTTAATTTTTGGACTGTAGTTAATTTAGTTTTTTTGGAAATTAAACCGTTGTGACAACAAAATATACAAAAACTAAATCGATCTATAGCTAGTGATGAATAGTTACTTCTCCCTCCTCGCCACATGTTATGATCACTGGGAATTTAATTTTTAGCACCATCAAATTTGGCGCCTGAAATGTTCGTGCCTTTCGGCACTCTAGCGGTTATAACTTTGCTTCCTTTAAACGGATTCTTACTATTTTTATTATTTCAGTTTTTAATAACAAAACTTAAAAAAATTTACAAAATTTCACTAAATAAAATCCATTAGAAAGGGCGAAACTTTTTCCGACTTATTTAGAGGAAAAATATAATTCACTGCAGGAATGTTTTAATTACTTGGCAGTTAAAAAAACACACCATCATCATTATAGATTTTAGATTTTACCACTACTTTTTTATAAAGGTAACTTTTAACTTTTCCTTTCCTTTCCTTTCCTTTCCTTAACATTAACTCATTTACAACATCGTCTATCATACGAATATCTCGGCCATGAAATTTCAGCTTCAAATCTGCACTACAAGCTGAGAGCTAAATTTGCTCTAAAAAGGGATGAAGTTATATTTACTATTTAGGCCTGGCACTGGTTCGATTTTACCTATTTTATCCCAAACAGCGTATGATGCTAAAGAGTATTCGTGCCACTATTCTCCTGTTCTCCTGTAATCCTAATTTCCACAAACAGAGGGACGGGCAGACAGACGGATGAACGGATATATATAGGTAAGTCGTCGACTCAGGAGGTGATTCTGAGAGAATATAAGATTAACTTTTACTTTTCTATAACTGCCGCACCTTCTTTAATGCGTTACAGAAGGAAGGACGACGCAATTATACCCACCGGTAGGGCGAGGGTATAAAATTCAATGCGGCAAACCAATTTTAGGTGCATAGTTTTACGTAATTAATCGTAGTATACGGTTTAGGTTCGTATACGTAGAATTAGGTTTGTTAGAATTAGGACCATAAAATTTTGGAAATTCTAAAAATTTATTATAGACATGTTTAGAATATAATCAACCTTGAACTTTTGGGGAATGAAATGGGACACTACCACTTGGTAAATATGGTATACCATTTACCTGCGCTCTTCTCATCTCTTTATTTTATTGTTCAAGCACGCTATTCTCAACCAAAAGGTACATCTCTGGATGAGCTGAAGCCTAATTTAACCTTCAAATTACTCCGTTAGAGAAGGCTTCCGAGACATACTGACTTAAAAATAAGAAAAACACGGCTTTTAGCTAAACCTTTTTGAGATTACTTCACGATGTAATCTTTCGTTACAAAACTTTCGAACTTTTGTCGATAACAGTAATAATACTTAGAGTAATAATACTCTATAGAAAGTAAGTCTGTGTCATCATTTTTCTTCCTTTCTTCTCTTATTTTCTTTCCTTTCATTTCAGTTATGTCTACTTTTTCAAAATGTTTTTAAAAAATATATGATTTTAAAAAATTTTAATTCTTAAGGCCATTCAACGCTCCCCAACACTATTCTTAAGGGGTCTGGGTTGATTACAGCTGATTCTTTTTTGAAGAAAGAGTGCTGGAAGTGATTTTCGTAGTCCTTCAAAAGTTTTTTCATACTTTTATTCATCTAAATTGAACTTTTCTGTACTTTCCAGCACTACATTTTTAATATTTTTCCGTTACTAAACATTTTTTCCTGACAATTTTTCCTGTTGTTTTTTTTTCGTACAGGGAAAATCATTTCATTTCTGTTGCTTATCGTAGTACTCGAAGTATGCAATTTCCTTCCTGGCCCCCCCTCCTTTTATCCTTCCAAACCATCTCTGTAGTTTTAACGAACGACGGTACATAGCGCTGCATCAGGTTTCACAAATTTTACGAGCAAAAAGTGCTCGTGAAAGCGTCTGAGGAACAACGAAAAAAGAAAGGAACAAGAATTTTTAATTCTCTTTGGAAAAACAACAACAAAAAATTGTCGTCTTTACAGGAATTCAAAATAGACGCGCAATAAAAATTGAACGAACACACACAGCATTGAATTGGAAAAGGAATAAGAAGAAGAAGAAGGGCACGATTAGAGAAAGAATTTAAGAGAGAAAAGAGACCGCATAAAAAAGAGGGAGTAAGAAAAAAGCGAAAAACGAAGATGACAACGATTGGGTTTAAGTAAAATTTTGGAGCCTTGTGACACCCTTTACTCTCTCCACCCTTTTCCAGAAACCGCCACCGCTTTACACATTTTATTTTTCTCTTCTTCTTCTTCCTCTCCTTAATCTCCGTTTAATACTTTGTAGTTAAAAACTCCAAAACTTGTAGGGCCAAGTCAGGAACTCTATCTCTCTTTCTTTTAACTCGTATTATTTTTTACGGGATGGGTAGGTATGTTTCGCCCATCCCTCTCTCTCTAAACTTAAAATCGACACACCGTAACCTAAAAATTTTGCAGGGAAACAGCAATAACAAGAGCAAATAACAACAACATGGTGCACTTTTTCTAAAGTTTGCAGGCTAATATTTTTTACACTGCTACCATTCGGTTCTAAAAGATGTTTCCTTCATATTGTCATGTTTTGTTGTTGTTGTTGTTGTTTTTGTTGTTGTTGTTTAGTATGATTTTGTTCCTTTTGTTGTTTTTCTAGAAGTGATGTATTTGTTTTTTACATGAGTTTATTTCTGTTTGTTTAACCGGTTTTTCTCGTAGAATCCTTGATTAAAAATGCTTGTGATATGCAAAAGTCTTCTCGCTGCATAGATGGAAGAAGCAGAAGAAGAAGTCCCTTTCCGCGAGCAGGAAAAAGAACTCATACCTTTTTTGGCAGAGGTAGGAACCTTCTCTTCCCGAATAAAGGTCTGCTACACTGCGCGGGCGTCATTTCGTGCTCTTCGTAGTTGTTGTTTTTGGTTATTGATTATGTAGGTATAGGTGACAGGATGCCGGTGAAGTAAATAACGGCACCAATAACCAATGAGCTTTCAAATGAATTGATTCGGTATCAATTTCGGAGAGAGTCGAGCTTGTTCTCTCTTTCACTCTTTCTGGCAGCCGGGTGCGAGCCGAACATTTTCCAGTATGTTAAAGAGACAGAGAGATAGAAACAGAGAGCAAGAGAGAGAGAGAGAGAGAGAGAGATAATAAAGGATCGTAGTAGAAAAAGCAAAATCGTTACAGAAACAGAATTTGTAGATATAAAGGATTGACCGAGTTGGTTATTAGAGAAGTACGGAGATAATCTGTACAGACAATGTTTCATCAGTAGACAATCTAAAGCGCAATTGTCTAAGCACAATTAGAAAATATCTAGAGGAAGTTTTATCAATTATCGTTTTTCGTTTGCTCAATCCAGATAGCGCTCATTCAGTAGAGACAGCATTTCCTCAGTATAGCCAATGTTAATTTAGTAGGGACAACGCTTATAGAGATATCGTTTCATGTTTCCTCAGTGTAGACAATGTTTCTTCATTAGGGCCATCCTCCCTTCAGATTAAAACACCAGAAGTTTCATCAGTAAAAAGAATGTGTCATTAGTAGACATAATGCTTTAGATAATGCCAACCTTTCCTCAGTAGAAGCAATAGAAATATTCTTCTACTTCAGTAGACAATCAGGAGACAATCTTTCTTAGTCCTAACGTGAGTAGAGAGCAACAACAGAGATTATCAGTACAAAACATCAGTAGAAAAAAATCTATAGAAACAAGTTTCGCCAATATAGAGTAAGTTTCATAAAAAAGATACCGTAATATGAGTACAGAATACATTTCTTCTGTTGATAGAATGAAGAAGAGAACGAGCAAGGTATTTTCAATGTTTCCTTCAGAAATTATTCAAATCAAATTTGCGAAAAATTGTCTGAGATTTTAAATCAGTCAAAAAATCTTATTGCTATTGCTACAAAAAACCTGTAAGATCTTTGTAAGATCTTTTCTCACCGAAACTGGACAATAAACTCAATTTGCTATTTAATTAATTTGTATTGTATGGTATAAATGGTCTTTGGTATGAGATATATGTATGTATATAGATCGCATAATTGTACTTCTTCACGACATTCATTCTTGAATTGAAATCCTTTTTCAATTTTTTTTCCCCAATTCACTCAAGAAAGACGACCAACGAATGTCACCGTCACTTTCCAAATATTATCTTTTCGCAGCATCCTAAAGCCTAGAGAGAGACACATCAACAAGAAAAACATTTCGACGCAAAATAAGTGACAGCCATAAAATAATGGGTATTGACTCTTTTATAACCCAATAAATGTGCTTCGTATGGTTAAAAAATAAAATAAAAGTAAAGAAAGGATATCAATAGACTTTAAACGGATAAACAGACATACAGACATATAAACAGAAAAAAACACATGACGTCACTATGGACCAACAAAGAGTTTATCGCCTCCTTAATCTTGCTACGAGTGTAGCTTTTAAGCAAAGAAGAGTACGCGTGTCGAATTTTTTCATGCCTCGAAAATCGAAGGCCACAGTCGACAACGGATTTGGTAGAGAATCGACAGCGTAATCGGCACCGGATTCGACGATGGAATCGACGTTGAAATCAGTATCGGAAATCGTTGAAGAATTTGAATTAAGCTAAAGCGTTGCGCCAAAGGAAACGGAAAAGGAAGCTTTTCTACCCTCTTCGCATCCGTTTCGATTTATACGTATTTATTTTTTGCCACATTTTTTGGGGAATGAATAAAAGGCAAAAAAAATTGAAATAAAAAACATTTGCATACATATGGCTACGGCTAGGATTGTCAGGATTGCCAGGATATCTGTCTCGGCGCAATTTTTTACTGTCAAAATTTTATAAATTCTTGCTTCTGGATTACTTCTTGGTTAATTTATGGCTTTTCTTACTGCTTGCTGTGTTGCTGACAACGATTTTTAGAGGCGGATGCCATTTTGGGAGGGGGTGATTGGGGTGGTTGGCTGGAGAGGGTTGGCGGGTGGTTGTAGGGCGCTTTCTGTTGAATTGGGTACGTCGACATCGCTGTTGGCTTGAGCTGCGTACGCTTTAGTGGGATGCTACTGGTTCGCAGGGTCGCTCAAAGTATCGTTAAGGAGTTACAGAATAAGACAGAAGGAGGAAGGGAGGCAGCAAGGGTGGGAGGTAGTCTGGCAGGGAGCTATTCCGACATTGTATTCAACTGTGGACTATTGAATTTTATATTGAATGTCGATGTTGCTTCGTGCTGCCAACAACCCATTGACAGCTTTGCATTTTCACATCGTTTTTCATGGCAAGGATTTTCATTGCTTCTGTATATCCTTTTTCTATGCTGGCATGCATGCATGGAGGAACATTTTTTGTTTTTCTTTTTTATTTTTCTGTTCTTATTGTTGTTGTTGTTGTTTATATTGTTTAAAATTATTGAAAGTTATGAAGCGCGAATGAAATATTTTGGCACCTTTTAAGGGTTTTTGTTTGGTTGAAGGGAGTGAAAGAAACTGTATGCGGAGACTACAGGATACACTGATTCTTTTAAAGTTCAAAATAAATAAGTAGAGATACATATTGTATATTGAATACATTTTTGGGGTTAAGATATTCCAAACAAAGTTATTTAAACTTATAGAAGGCAAGTAGGCAAGTATATACATATATACTTTTTGAGTTATAAAAATGGGTTATAGGTACCTAGTAAATACTAATCTTATAAAGACCTCGAAAGATATGTTCTCTTAAAAAATACATTGTTGTTGTCGCCATGAAGGTATGGTATGGTAGTACCATCTTGATCAAGACAGACACTCAAGACTTATGGTTTTCTAAACATTTACAATACCTCGAACAGGGTTAACATTTTCGGTAAGTTCTTCGAACGTTAAAGTAAAACATTCAAGACCTTTTCAAAAGCCTTTATCAGACAGGTATTTCATTGGATTTGAAATGTCCAAGAGACCCAACATATTTCATGTTATTTTGAAAAAGGGAGCACCAACTATTTGAATATAGAAAAGGCCTTTTCGCCATTCATGTTACGTAAGCTTTTCTAAAAAAGATGAGTGGTCAGTGGAGAACGTTTAGAAACGATAAAGTCTTCCGTTTAAGTACCCTTAATACACGATATATTCCCCTCTCCTTTGAATAATAAAAAAGTTTTATGACCAAATTGCGTTTAGAATAAAGAATTTTTAGCAATTGATGTCAAAGAATATCGGTGACATCACAAACATTGTCATGCCATTCCCAAAATTCAATCACACAAAGTGCTGCCAAATATTAATTTTTTTCTTTCATTCTCCGGTCTAACCGCAATATATTATGTCGTTTCTCTTTCTTTGTGGCGTCATCTTCCACAATTTATGTGTATTTCACCCCTTCCCTCCACTTCATCAATGAACCCATTTGCATGCATGACAATTGGCGTTACATACTTTAAGGCACATAAAAAGATTAAATACGTCGCTTAATATTGAAAATTGGCAAACCGTTTGCTTTGTCGTTTGAATGTCGACGATGTGGGTGAGACGCCAAGAAATATGCTAAACAAAATACTTTTACTTACAAGAAATATTTAGTGTTGATGGTCTATTCAGCAGTCGATATTTCCAAAACGAAAACGAAGAAGCCTACAAAACTTTTTTATCGAACAATCTTCGACAAAAATTTATTGCATATTTTGTGGATGATCAATTTAATAAATATTTAAAGAAATCAATGTAAGGTCAAATCAAACTGAAAAACGTTTTAGAATTGAGCTCCTGATTTTATAATTTAGCTAATACTTCGTTACATCTTAGATATTTGATATGCAGGAGTCATCTTTTCTTTTACACTCCTCGGAGTTCTTATCTTCGTTAGTAGTATTCAGCTGAGAATTTCACGGCTTGTATAGGCTCTTTTCTATACAAATCCTAACTCATTGAAACTAATCCAGAATTCAGCAAATTATTTAACATTCAGATAGATTTTTAAAAGTGATAACTCATATTATGTCGAAAATTGTGTAAAAAAAATCGTGTAAAAACAGGATTAGGTGTATGTATTTAGCTTTCAAATTGCGCCACCGAATTTTATAGTAAGGCTTAATTCAGGTAAAATTCGTATATATAGCGAAATAAATCTATTCTGTTTAGTCATCCAAATTTTGCATTTAAATTGAACTGAATTGTATTTACTCAATTAAGTTTCAAGGATATTCAGCGTTGTTCTTTAACAATTCAGCTAGATTTTTAAAGTATTCATTCGACGCTTTCGGTCGAAACTTATTTGCTCTGTTCTTCATTAATCTAATCTTTGTTTGTATATTCAGCGAACTTTTTCTGCAATAAATCCATTATGTAACGCCTGAAAGGGTGCAATATAATTTGATATTTTTTCTTTTTTTTTACTACAATAATTTGCGACAAATTTCCAAATTGTCAGCATAAACTCATAAACTCATTACCAGCAAAAGAGAATACAAAAGTATATAAAAGTTAAATATTGAATGAAAGTTTGGTATGTATGCAGCTCGTCTTTCTCTAAGTGCCAGGCAGCAAAAAGTATGCCATTTTAATTTATTGGCAAAGAGATTATCGATTTCATATGCTTGGCGCATAATGATTATGGGTCGAACTCGTGTCTTTATGGCTTGATAACGATGGCGATAATGATTGTTGAAATGAGAACGTAAAAGAGTAATTATTGTCGAGAAGGAAAGTTATGAGACTGCTTCTTCACACAAAGTATGAATGCCGAGTTGGGTAATGACCAAAAAAAATCGCGCATCGAACTGAATCGAGCAGATGGAAACTATAAATTATACAAAGAAACAGGATTATGGAAAAGGAACAGAAGAAATTATGAGGGGAAAATGAAGAAGGAAAGGCGGCAAGCAAAGACGATTAAGAAGTATAAGCAGAGAGTCTGTCTAGGAGGGACAAAATGAGGAGTGGGTGAGACGAGTAAAAGGCGGGGGTGGAGGTGGGAGTGGGGGTGTCGATAGAATATAAAATTGAGACAGGAAGTCTCAACGAAAGAAGTCTTCTTGAAGTTTCTTTTTGCTTCGACTGTTAGATATTCATTAAACTAAAATAAAGCCAATGGATCGGTGATGATGGTGAAAGATGAGTAAAATGAAGTGCCGAAATCTAACAACTGTATATGAGTAAGTGGTTATATATACAAATATATATGTATATATACCAAGTAATATTCGCATTAACACCCACAATTTCGATAGCAGGACACTCATTAAGGAATATTCAAGGCAATTTCTTTTTTGTGTTTGTGGTCTTTGGTCGTCTCTGGTCATGTTGTTGTCTGTTTGATGGTCGAGGGTGGTGGAGACTAATAATTATTTATGATGTCTCGTCCACTCTCTCTTTGGCAGACTGTAATGTATTGTTGATGCGAAATGCACTAAATCAATTTACGATTATAAGACCATACGCATTTCTGCAAAGATAAAAGCCGATAATGATATTTGGGAAGAAATACGAATAGGCGAGCATAAATTAAAGTGGATTACAACGAATATCAAAATATATGGCTAATCGTATAAGGAGAGGTTTTCGATAGAGTGCGTGAGGACTAGAAATCAAAAATTAAAGAATGAGGTTACAAATTATGTACGATACATAAAAAAGATGTGTACGTATTGTATACGAGTATAAGCAAAATGTTGTAGGTTTAGCAAAACACATGTTTATTAGAAGATCTAATCTCAACAAGAAAACTTACTATTTTGTAATCATGATGAGACTGCGTTACTAATATTAAAACGCATAAGATCATAACTGGATCTCCTTCATCTTAGGTCAGCATTTGGATTTAGTTTTCAGTACTTCTCATTTTGCCGAAACGTTGTTTTTGTTTTTGAACATTTTTGTTTGAACGTTGCCAAATTTTCATAAATTTCGTAAGCAACTGAAGGACATCGATTGCTACTGTTTTAGACAGTGGCGATTTTGACACGGATAAAGCCTGGGGAAACGCCACAAACTAAGGAAGGAGCTGCAAAAACCGATTTTAAACCATCGCGGAAGATCCGACTACCAACGCATGTTTGAGCAGAGACACGACAACGTGTGTTTGCAGCAACGTGTGTTTCAAAACCGGTGGAAACTTGCTAGGAAACACTTAAATGGAAGAGGTTAGCCCAGCCGCTGCTTTCTCCAGACATTGCCAGCGGAGGTAGATTTTTGGATTGTCTCTAAGTACCGTCCTTCCTTTTAACGCGGTAGTCGTATGTTGCGAAAAAAAGGGTAAAAATTAGCGACATACTTGTTTATAAACGAATTCTTTGCTTTCTACAAAATTTTGTATAGTCATGGCCCATCAAATCAAATCTAAACATAATACGGTACAGTCCTTGTATTTACTATGCCTTTGTATACACAGAGTACATCCCCAACCTCACGTTTTTTCTTATCTTACTTGCTTCCTTCCTTACATACTTTTTTTTCAGACTCACCTGCTTCTTTGCTTTCGTTCTCTAATCTTCTATATCTTCCCTTTTCCCATTATTTCTTATCAAATATGATGCCTCTTTTAATTTAAAATAAAACTAAAATTTTCTCAAAGTATTTTTACCTACAACAACAACCACAACAAATCCTTGCCAAAATCACAATCACAATATAATCCATAATCAAATAAAAAAGTACGACTAAATGCAACTACGAATATATTCTGCCTTAACAAAATTTTATTCCCATCAAGATATAAAATTTCAGCTATTATTTTGGTTGATGTTGGTGATGTTATCGCTGTTGCCATAAATCAAGTGAAAGACTAATAAATGACTATGGTTAAAGTATTGCATAACCTAATTGGCCAAAAATAAACAAGAAAAACAACAACATTCACAAACTCGTACAATACTAGTAGAATAAAATAACTTGGCCTGAAGAATATGAACAAATTATATCATAAATCTATATGTATAATTGCTAAAATAAAAATAACATTGTATCTGTTCATACTGAAAATCCAGCCACCATCTAAACAATACTCATATTATCATTTGGCAATGTGAATTCTATCCACATTTAAAAATGCAATATATTCTGGTCCTGTAAAATTCTTGTCTTGCTTTAATAAATGCATATTTATAGATGAAACCAAGAAAGCAAGAAACTTTCATATATCCAATTTCAAAATTTAGTCCTTTTATATTGAGAGTTAGATTAAGTCCTCGGTTGCCGAAGTTCTTCTGCATCTGGGATGTCCCGCGTGAGCGGCCCACGGCGGAAAAGGATTAAAACTGTCAATAAGTCCAAACTTACTTGGTTAACAAAGTTTATCTGCATCTAGAGTACCTTGTAATTGCTAAGTGTTGCCAAAGTTTTCTCGCGTCCGGAATTTTCTATTTGGGGATTTACGAAATAATCGCGATTTTGTAGTTTTGGGATTTTGGATTTTGACTGTCTCCCATTTATTATTTATTGTTATTTACTGCTATGATATTTAATAACCACGTACCACGAATGGAATTGGAATTATACCGATAATGAAAATAATTTCGGTTGAAAATAAGGTCTGACCATTTTATGGAGGACTGTAAAGAGGTTTCAATTTAGGAAGATCTGAAATATTTTACATTAATGATTTTGGTCTTTGGGTAAAGAAACCTAACAAATGAATCCATAGCTTTTTAACAGTTTAACAGGAAGGAAAAATTGCCTATAAACTAAAGCATACTATAATTTTTCTATTTGAATAAATCTCATTTCTATTCAAACACGTTCAAGTAGATTTTTAATGACGCTGTCTAAAAAAATTCCTGTACACAAAAACACGTCAAGTATAATGATGGTAATTCTTTACAGCGGCGGTAAACCTTTTTGACGGTTTGTTTAGGCAGTCGTTTCATAACGATGACCTGCCCCTGTCCATCCCATTCCTTCTTATTTCTATTCTGTGCCAACTTTCGACAGAGTGGCAGTAAATTTTCAAAACCTTTCAGGTGCAGAAAAATATTTGCATTTTAATGCTATTGCGTGTCATTTCGATTGACCGTTTTATTTCAAAAATCCAAACCGTGGCTACAGCGTGGCTTGTCGCTTGATGACTGATTGCTGTTTGATTGTATACGAAGGAAGAAAGGAAGAAATGAAGGAAGGAAGGAAGGAAGAAAGGTAGGAAGGTAAGGAAGAAGTTAGGTAGGAAAGAAGGAATAAAAGTGGTAAGGAGGGAAGAAACATTGGAATTAAGAAGGGTGTTATGGATAAGCAAACGTGGTGGAAGGAGTATTGGGCAAAATGGGGTATGACGATAAAATTTAGGGATTTACTCAATTTACTTTTTGAAAGAATGCTTTTATAAACAAGCGACAAGTCATACAACATTCGATCTTTGGGGTCACCGTCAAGTGACCTCAATTCGGAACTTATTTATTAAAATCAAAGTCGAACCGACTGTACATAAATATACTAAAATAGATCTCAATTAAAGGGTAGACTTTTCAGGATCCGAGTTTGATGCCTTCAATGAAATGTATATTAAGGTTTAATGGGTTAGTGTTTAATGGGCTAGTGTTAGTGTTTCATAATAAATATGGGTAGTGGGACTTAAGATGAAAAAGTTGGAAATTTAAACCCTAAAAGTCCTGAATTTGATCTCTTTTATCACAGAAATATTGTACCGAGATCTAATGAATAATTGTTTCAGAATGGGTCATAAAATTTTAGAATTAGAATTAGACCAGAATGGTTAAGTTAAGGATCTAATCTAATTTTAATTCAGATTTTTTCCATTCCCAGAATCGTATTTTTGAGTCCTTGTGTCTTTAGTGTTGATAAGTTGACTCTATGGTTTTCTTAGTGTAGACAAAGTGACTCCTTTGTGGTCTATAATGTTAATAAATGGTTTTTGGTGATGGAAAAAAAATGATAATTTTATACCCGTAAGTTTGATAGTGACTCTATGGTAGTTTTTAGCGAAGATAAATCACTCTCTATGTCGATAAAGTGACTCTGTAGCAGTCTTTACTATTGAATAATTTACTCTCTGATAATCTTTACTACTTTATGAAAGATTGTGTTGATGAAGTAACTCCGCGTTCTCTCTAGTGTTGGCTTTAGTCTTTAGTGTTCATAAATTAAGCGTATAGTGACAACGCTCTAGTTGTTAGTACTCATAAAGTAAATCTATGACATTTATAAAGTTGCTTGTGCGGCTCTATGATAGTTTTAGTGCTGATTTTAGTGACTTTACTGTAGTCTTTTGTAGTGTCTACCGGTCTAGATTGTTGAGAAAGTGACTGATCTTTGTGACTGATTTGATAAAGTAACACTACCACAGATTTAGATTTTAGTGTAGATAAATAGACTCTTCGATAGTAGTCCAATGTTGATTAACTGACTTTTTGGTGGACGGTTTAATTTTTTTTTTAATTGTCCTTCAACTTATTTTTTATTAATTTTTGATTATCGCTTCGATCGCACGCAATCAAAAAGAGCTTTAGAGTTATCGCTCTACCGACAACAAATAACCTCGCCCCCAAACTAACGCTTAAGCATAAAATCACAAATCCATTGCGCCACGCATCAGTCCTGCCTGCGACGGACTACCGATCCTTTCGGTCTACCTGTCCTGTCGTCTGCTACTATACGATATTTTTTAATCGTTCGTCGTCATTCATCAACCCTGAGCGTTTCCGTTTCGTGCTACGACGCGGCGACGATGCAGTCTATCGATAAAAGAAATCGTTCAGTGCACGACCAGAAGCGTAGAGTCGCGTCGCGTCGCGTCGCCTCGCCGAGTGTTACGCCACCCTCCGGTTGATGAAGTAAATGAACAACGGTGACAGCGGTTTTCTCAGCCAATTTTTAATGGTAATTTTATCGATATCGTTCGTGCTTTTGATTTGAATCGCAAATATTTTCCTACAATATTTCGAATGTTGCAGTTTGTTTGAGTGGAAAATTATGAGCGATCAACATGCCATAAGCCAGTCCATTTGTTCGTTTGTCGCTGGGTCGGAGCCCGAATCCGAGTCGGAGTCGGTGAGTCAGTCAACTAGGGCCAAAACAACTCACAACAAATAGTAAATAACTGGGAAAATAATAATAACGGCAACAACAGCGACAACAACGAGCGCTACTAGAGCTAGTGCAATCAACTAACAATCCTTTGATTCGAGACCACTACTAACGATTTGTAATTCAAATGATGTTTTTGGTTTTTCGCGTCGTTTTTGTTTCTTCTACTGATTTCAATTTTAGTATGCAACAACAACAACAGCAACAACCCTACTTTAGAGAGCTGCTGGTTTGGGTTTGATGTTTATTAAAAATGTAAATATTCTCTCCACCCAGTTTTCATTATTGTTTGTACTGACTATACTACCGAAACAACAACGATGATAATAACAGCAATTACAACAACAATTAGCAACAACAATAGTTACCTTATCTGTCTATTGAAGGATTATCTTCAATCTTAATTGATGGCTCCAATGCTGACACGATTGTCATTTTTGTTTGTTGATTGAAATATTGCGATACGGTTAATAAAAACCACAAAAGAAAACTGAAATGCACAAAAGTGAAAACGAAATGCTCGTGTTTTAAAAAATTTGATTAAAAAATGTAATAAGAGTGAGAATTTCTTGGTTTATTTTAAATTTTACTTGCGTTTAAGTAAATTGTTTTTAAAGGCTTTAGGAACGAATAAATTGTGGTCCCATTCGATGACCTGAAAAGTTCGTAAAAACAAAAGCTTGTCGTTAACAAAAAACGTCTGGGCTGGTAGCGAGATCCCGAAATACATAATCCCGAACGGTTAAATTCGATTCAAAGATCATTTTTTTGTTGTTCGAGCCCTACTTACGAGTATAATTCATAACCTGTTTCTAAGAAAAGCTTACTTAAAGAACGATGTGCGTCTAGTATTTAGTCAGCCTTCGTTTTAAATTAATAACTAAAAGGGTACCTTTTTGGGAATCTGTTATTCCAAGTATGTATGTGGAATTTCTCTTTGAAAACGGCACAAACTTCGGAGATATACAGAGTGTTCTGCATAAGATGTTGGTTGGTTCGAGACAAGAAAAATGGTATCGTACGTACGGGAGGGATTATTTCCTCCTCCTAAGATTAATTCAAATCGAAAGAGAATTCTCAAAAAATAAGCGAAACGTTTTGACCAATTATGCTACCTGATTTTGAAAATATCTAAATATCCATTGTTTAATATGTTTTTGTTAATAGATATACAAATTTTTTTAATTGCTTGACTAAACACAAATTTTGTGACTGTATATTATAAATTATAAATTCTTTATAAAATCTTAAGAATTCTCAACAAACAGAAACCTGCGGGTCTTAACAAACCGGAAAGATTTATGTCTTGATATAAAGTATATGAGATACTTTAATTTTAGAAAGAAAGAACATACTTTTCTTCCAAAGTACACTTTTTGCAAACACCTGATTACAGTTTCTGCACTTTTGATGCCAAAAGTGACATACAAATACGCTTCCTCTTGTTCGCTCAACTTTTTCTATTTATCCGAAAGCTTTATAAATCCTCATTAATAAACGAGGAACTGTCTTTATCAGTAAAAACCTGAACAAGGTTCAGACTGATTTACAGACTTGTCTAAATTAAACCTCGTCATGCGGTATTTATCCGGTATTTATGTATATGTGTACACTGTTATACATACTTTTTCAGTGCTCTTTAATAAAATGCACATACAAAAACCATTTTAACCCATTCCTGCACACTACGAGCACAATTTCAACTTATTCTTCTTATTCTTTTTCAACTTTTGTATCGTGAATTGCGTCTCCCGGTACTCCTCATCTACCGTCTTTATGTTTTCTTCTTCTTTTTCTACATTTCTTTTTGGTACCATAGAGCCACAGCCTTCTTCTTTTCCACCATCAAAGCACTATTAATTTCTTTATATTGTCCGATGCCCAAAATCTATATTTACGATTATTGAAGTTTACGACGGCACATTTCGCTATCATTTTACTTCAGACGGTCGAATTGACAGGCCCGGGACATGGAGATTATCGTCAAAGCTGCAAACACGTACGCGATATGTCCCTCTTCAGGTCATCAATAAATGACGCGAACACTGAAATTAGTTGGTTTTCGTGGCATCACGTGGTTTATACTCGTTTCTATTGTTGTTGTTTTAAGGCATGAAGGGGTGGGTGGGGTATGTTTACCAGCAGCAGCAGCAGTAGCACCGTGATAGTGGGGTCGTTCGACCAGCCGGTGGGTCAGTGGGTTGGTTGTTTAATGATTTAATGCAATGTGTGTCTTTTGGTGTTTTTGAAAACGCCAGCGAGTCTTTTTGGAAAGCAAAAGTGAAATGCGAAAATGACAATGATATCCTTACATCATGTCATCAACTCATCATCATCATTATAGTAGTCAACACTGTCGTGAACACCATCGTCGTTTTTATTTGCCATTATCGTCATCATCATCATCACGCTCATCGCTTTTCCCGTCATTGTTATTACCGTCATCATTACGACGACGGCAGCTGCTGTTGCTTTCAGATTGTTACTGTGTTGCGATGGTAAGAATATCACGACCAACGCTAAGAACTATGGTTTTTACAGCTTTAATGAGTACCCGAGGACAATATTCGCGTTGAAGTGGAATCGCTTTGGTGGTAGCAAGTAAAGGGAGGACTAGTTGTTGGCCCAAAACATTAAACCCAACAACTACAACAACATCAATAACAATAGCAAATTTGCGGTATGTAGAATTTTATGAAAGTAGATGAATTTTATAGAAATTACCTTTCGGGTCTGATAATTATTGGTTGTAAATTCAATTTTGGGTACTTGGCGCGTTTACTGAGATGAAACTTAAGCGCCTGAGATTAAAAAGTTCTCGTTCTAGTCTCGAAATCAATATTTTTTCAGCCAAGATGCGACAAGCTGATGAAGCCCTAGACAAGACAGCGCTTCATCGTAACGAGATGCCGAGAGGGGGACAAAACTTTCACAAACGAGCCGAACTGGGACATATTTTATCTAGAGACGACATCGAGATAGAACTGCTGAGTCGAGGTGAGATCCCGAGACGACATGAATGCGGGGACGAGATAAGATTTCGAAGTCGAGACGAGATCGAGGTGAGATCCCGAGAGAGGAGTTTCCAGTGGAAACATTGTGAGACAGTCTTCTATATTCAAGGTCAGACCGACTTTTTCAATTGAGATGCAAGCCCTAAATGAAGGACTCGGACTTTTTAGCCGAGACGAAACACATTTTTCCACTCAAGGCTAGTAGAGACGAGCTGCCTAGATGATACCCAGACAGTACTTCTACCGGATAAAAACGATATCCCGAGACGAGACATGACTTTTCCGACGAGATATTGCACAGGATGCAATTTACCAAAGAAAATTGTGTAACAATTTTTTAAGTTGTTTGAATAAAGAGTTTTAAAGTCTGTAAAAGTAAGAATAAATACAAAGAATTCCACAAAATAAATTAAAATACTGAGTTTCAATGATATTTACTATAATTTTCAATATGAACATAAAGTAATTGTAAATACGTTAAAAAAATTACCGCCATTGAGTTCGCAAAGCAGTAAAATCAAATGCGATTGAGCACAAATGAATTGTAAAATTTATTGCGAATGAATAACGAATGACCGAAAAACTCACTAGAGTGTAAATATAAATTCAAATGCATATGATTTAAGTTCCGCAATAAAATAATAATAAACGAAAACAGAAGAAGTGAAAAAATTTTTTTAATTACCAAATCATTGGAATGCGGTGCGCATTAAAAATTAATGTCGAACGAATCGAACCGACCAAAAAGCCATCATCGAAACAAAGTCTGTGTACAAATTTAATGAATCCGAATGAACTGCAATCAATGTACGGCAATTGTACGAGTATAAAAAATTGCTAACACAAACCGCTCCTCGGTGACTGCCGCAGTCACCTGCAAGGGGGCCGGCAACACCCACATGGGTTAAGCGAAAGCGCTTAAAATTCAATTAAGCGTAAAATCACTCGCAATTTGCGAATATCAACACCATGAAACAACAATCAAATTTAATCCCTGCTGTCCATGGAGATAATCCAAATAACCCTTTTTCACAAGTGGACAATGTGTGCCCCCGTTTAAAGGGACCCCGTTTGATGCCGATGACACCCATCCACCCACTAACAGACACACCCAACCAACTTGCGAAAATGCAGCCGCAACATGCCGCAACGTACGAGTACGATGTACCACAAACGCATCGCATTCAGTCAAATTCACACGAGTAACAGATAAACGCGTGGACAGACAGACGGACAGACCGCGTAGAAAAATAACTGGTCAAAGGACGTACGTCCCAAACCAATAACAATAAGGATGAATGGTTGGATGCAAGGCGGCATGGAGTGGCCTCAGGTATTAACCTCGGTTTAATGTTTGACACTGCCGCACGCCAAAACATGCGGCGAGGCGGCCCAAAAGGCAACGCAGCATCAGGACGGGGCAGAAAAAATGGAACAACCATCATCACCATCGTCATCACTGTCCACTGGGCAAATTTGCCGTTTTGATCATTACCCCAAAAAACAACCCCAACCAAGGCCTCTGCTACTCTTCTTCTCCATTAACATATGCAACAGCACCACCAGAAGCAGCACCAGCAGGATGCGTGCCCCTTTTTATTGCTGCAATAAAACTGAAACAAGAGAATAATGCCAACAAAAACCCAAGAGAAACAATAAAAAAATCGTAATGCAGAAAAAAATTACCTTACAAAAGCATTGAAGTTTGTTCCACCCTGCTTTAAGTTTTTGTTGTTGTTGAGCGACATTTGGGCAACATACACATTTTTTAGCCTTCTAACGCAGAAGCGTATAAAAATCCGTTTTGCAAACACACGAATTAAGCTGGCGACGTGTTGTGAGGTGAGCTACTGGATGCTTGATGCTTGATGCTGCTGTTGCTGCTTTTGCTGTTGATGAGTTTGAAGTGTTGGCAATGCAGTTGAGGATAATGAAAAAAGAAAGTCGTATGAAAATTGATCACAGAAAAATTACTAGGATTCAAAAATTTTCAGCTCGTTCGCAAACGAACATGTTTACACGAATGATTCCTTGAGGGATGGAGAAATGAATAGTTGTGTGAAGGGGGGGTTCTATAGGTAGAAGGGAAGGGTGTTGTTGTATGTGATAGAATTGTATGTTATAGAATGCATATTAGTATTCCATTAATTTGTTTGTAGATTACATATTTCGAGATATCCTAATGTCAGGATATCCTCCTTCATAAAATCAGGTTTTCGAGATATATCGACATTCTAAGGTCGATGACATAAGGTGTTCCTCCATGACATTAAGTGTTCGAGATATTCTGACCTCAGGATAATGAGGAATTCACTGCCATTTTAATCTCTGATTCTCGGAGTGAATGTTACACCTCAATATATACTTATAAAAATTATGAAAATAAAAATTTGTTTAATTAATTTAGAGAAGAAAGAAATAATGTTTTTTGATACGAGTATACGAGTATATTTATTTATGTTATTACCAGATTCATCATTAGCCTTCGACTAATCTACTGATGATCTAGTTACGGTACTTTTTCGCGGATACTTTCCTTTATTTCATGAGCTCTGTCTGCCCACCGGCATTTTGTTTTGCTGATAGCGTTGCCGTATGTTTTAATTGTTTATATGAAAGTTTCTTCTTTTGCTTTCGCAAGCGTCTTAATTATGACCGCAGCCCCTAAGAATATTTCATTCGCTTTACGAGCCCAAGGATTTTTCCGAGTTGGAATTTATTGCCAAAAAGTATGCAATGATATATTATAGATGAATGGTTGAAATGATGATGTTTATTTGGCACGCTACGTCTCTTTCGGAACTATAGTGTTGTTGGTGTGTTTTGGTATGCATACATATGTGACGTATGCATGATGTTGGTTCTTTTCTTTCTTTCCGTTCTTCTTTGACGCAATACGGTTGTGGTTTTTTTACATTTCATGTTAATTATTACATTAAATCTGTTAAACTATTTTTTAGTTCTGTTAACTATTTAAACGAAATCTTCATCATCATCAACCATGTCAAAACGTATAACATTCAGAAAATATTACCTTTCGTTGATTATAATGATATAACAAGACTATATCTGGAAGAATCCGTCTTTACCCATGACTTCTGTTTATTATACTAGTAATAACTATTATCGGGGTTATACTGGTAATAACTATTAGATATGTGTTGCAGTTTTGGAAGTTTTTAAAATTATCGTTTATTGTGAGCACACTACTCATTTTTTTCAAACCTAGTTCTTGGTCTCTGAAATATGCACCTCCCTAGAGAAATTGCAACTTGGAAACTTTATCAACCCTCTGAAAAAATATGCAAATTTTTTGTGGCACTGACAAATCGAAGACCATCAACTTGCCATCAACAGCTACTTCGAGTAATTCTTTTAAAATCAGCTACTCCGGCTGTTCCTATTTTCAAAATTACGATTAGTTTCGACTGATAAATCAAAAATTGTATGGAAGAGGAATTGTATTGCATTTATAATAAAAAATGCAAAGAATCTTTGAGGGTGGAAACTTTGTCTGAAAGACAACATAAATTATAACAATATAACAACAACAACTATAAGCAAATCAATGACATTATGAAATGTCAAATGGCACGGTTGTAGTCGTTGAAAACGAAAATGACAAAAACAAAAACAAATCACTTTCTCATTATCTAGCGTCCTCTTCTTCCTCTCCTCACCCTCACCCTCGCCCACTTACCACGTTTTCCTCTTTCCTTCTCTTCTATGGTTTTATGCTTTCTGTTTTTTTTACATATTAAATTTCCTGGCATTTAAGCAATTTTTCAATTCACTGAAGTGGAAGAGCATGATGCTTTTTTTCAATTCTGCTTTTTTCAATTTTTGCTTTTCAATCCCCTAATTTTTGTGCTTTGTTTTTGGTTTTGTTGTTGTGGTCGTACTTTGCACGAGTATTTATTAAAACGTGTTTTTGAAATCTTTTACCGAAACGAAGCGAAACGGAAGAATTGAGGAGATGTCCATTGCTTGACTTCTGGAGCTAATAAGAACTAAGAGTTTGTAGGAAGCAATAAACAAAATCCACAACAACAATGGCAGAAATCATACTGATAACTTAGTCACCATCAACTTACTCATGCTCTTAAAATACATGCCACAGAAATAACAACAAAAGCCATCACAACAAATACCACTACTACACATTCAGTCTTACCTACTGATAAATCTGTCATTTTTACTTAATTTGTTGTTGTTCTTTGTAGACACAATTCTTTTTTATGCTTGTTCGAGGGTTAAAAAGACTCGAAAGGAATACTGTTTGCTTGAAGCCTGAAAATATGCAAGTCTATTGATAAGATCAGTAAGAGCTTCTTAAGTATTTGGTTCCACTTGACTTTTTTCAATCTCTGCCTTGCTTCTTATTGCTGTCTCTCTTTGTGACTTCATGTCTCTCTCTGTCTTTGACTGTGTTTCTGGCTGTACCGTATTTGCTTTCGATTATACAAAAGATATTCTATTCGTATTATATAAAGACATACGAACGATTGTGGGACGACCTCTTTAAGGCGGTGTAACTTACGGTGAGGGGGTGTGGTTGGGTGTCAGGCGGGCGTTGTTTTAATACTATGGAGCCCTTGTTTTTGGTATTTCTAGCTTTTTTATATCAATATTTTTGTTATTATTCTTCTTCTTCTGCTTCTTACTCTCTTTTTTCGCTCTTGGGGCGTACGCACTCGTTTTAATGTCATTGATGCTGTGATGGTTGTTGTTGTTGTTATTGCCAAGTGCTTGGCCTCTTAATGTACCATTTTGTATTTACACAAGAGAATTTTTGATATTATTTTCCTTGTTAAGGTCTTTTTTATATATGATTTTATATTGTTAAAAAATCGTAATTTTAGCTTGTATTGGTTCCTTTTGTTATTGTATCGTGAATAGGATTTGTAAAGGATAAGGATACAATGTTTTTTTTAAAACTCTCCCTCTTTTTTCCTGGTTGCTTTCATTTTCTGATATTTTTAAAATAAATTAAATAGATAAATTCTTGTAGAAGAAAGGAGAAATATTTCTTTATTGGTAATATTTTAACATTATATTAGTAAAATCTCACTTAATTTTATCGTGTATTATGTCGTTTACGAGCCCTTTGAGAAGAGAGAGTGTTTTCAAAGCCGGTGCCATTACAACTTTGTCAGAAATCCATGAATGTTGGCTGCTCTACAAACACTAGGTCTGTTAATTCCTAAGAAATAACATTGTCTATGGAGCGAGAAGAATTGAATAGATCCTTTTTTATACAAACTAATTAAAAAATTAACAAACTAAAGCTGGTTTTTATACAATACATTAAATTAGTATTAGTAATGTAAATTAGTATTACATTTAACTCGTTTTGACAGTTAAGAACTTCAAAGTCGAAGTCTGACGCATTCTATGGGCCGGAGCCGGACTTTTGAATCTTATAAAAAGATTAGAAGCATGATTTTCAGATTTTATCGTTTATCGCAGTTTTTGAGGATAAAAAAAAGAGAATGAAGTTAGAACATCGCAAAACAGTGGAATATATTTTTTTTACAGTATTTCTGTTACGGATAAAAAGAGCCCACTATCAGACATTAAAAACTAATCTCTAATCTATGATATGATATTTCGGGGGAAAACGAGCTATCAAATATATTGATGTTGACATAACTCTCATTAAGGTTAAGTCCAAGGAAGGTAAGAATGTTTCAAGGAAAAACAAAGGGCAGAACTTGTGACAACGATTCAGTCATAATTGAAGTCACGTTGAGTAAAAGATTTCGTATAATTTTCTAAGAATTTAATAAAAATCTAAAGGTAGATTTTACAGATCTTCTAACTCGAAGGACTCAATAAAGTCCGACAAACACACTCACCAACACCCCCCCCCCCCCCCCCCTCCCCGGAAAGCCATCTTAACTCAATTTAATAATAAAATATTAGCAAAGAAAAATTTAAGCAAATTCCAAACGGCATACCGTAGTAACATTGAGGAAAATAAATAGCTGTCTATACAGGAACACTTTACACACAAGACAGATAGACAAATAGAGAGAAAAAGAAGGATGAAGGAAGAAGGACAGAGAAGTTAGGAAGGCAGACGGGAAGAGAGTTGTGCAGGAAGGTAGTATGCTGAAGGCTTCTGGAAGATTGAATGATGGAAGCAACCGGTAGAAGTCGAAGGAAATCAAAGGAGCAATCAGATAAAGACGGACGGAAAGACGGAAGGACATTCAGATCGACTCGTACTCGGAAACGGTTGAACCGAAAGACGTATGCAACGAGCAACAAATAGACAAACAAGGTAATGCTATGAATAAATATTGTAGACAAACATTGCCAACATGCACGACATTCCCAGAAGCGACAGATTTACAAGGAACGTCAAGTCACAGAGAGACAAATGGACAAACAAACAATCAGGCAGACGAAGGTATATGAGAGCACTTTAATTGGGGAGAAGGAGTAAGAGTATGAGAGTACGAGTAAGTATAAAACTTAGCCAATAAGAGATGAATTCGTATTCGTTTTTGTGAATACTATTTAGAGGATAATGACAATATTAACGGAATAATAATGCAAGGACATAATAATGTGGAGCAGTGGGAGGTAATGGATCTACAATAACATGGAATATTTTGGAAAATTATATCAAAGTATGGATACTTTTTGCTGGAAATAAAATAGTTTTAGGACAAGAAAATTCTGGAAGTGTTTGTAGTCAAAAGCTTTATTAATGATTGAATTGGGAAAATTACGGGGACATAGAGAGAAACTACTCCTACGTAATACGAAAAATCCATACTAAACACCCACACACACACACACGCACGGTGAAGATACGGTCCGATACGAAAAACATCAGAGAACAGTAGAAGCATATTCTTTGGTGTTAATCTCGCCAGCAGCCAAGAAGGAGAAGGAGAGAAAGAGATGATGATAAGAAGTCGTTGAAGGAGAAGACCTCCCAGAAGAAGGCGTTGCACGTAGGCGGAGAAGAAAAATCACTTTTTGAGCAGATGCAGCTCAAGCCACTTTGATGTATTTGCCAAGACGTCAATGTAAGTCTGATAAATAATGATGCCGTTGATAGAAATATGCCATCATGAGAAATTGCTAAACAAAGAAATATAAGATGATGAGCTCGATCGCAAGAAAGGAAAGTTATACTCATATGGTTTTTGGCTAAGAATCGTGGGTGGTTGGGTGTAGGTTAAGCTACATAGGAAGAAAAAGCACTAGAAAGAGGAGGAAAAGTCGTGGTTACATGAAGTGGTTGAAGAGGATTTGGGTAATGGTTGAATGGCTTTGAATTTGGTATATGTATTCATTCAATGAATGACCTTAATGGAACTTGCTTCAGAAAATATTGCTTATTTTCTCGCAGGAAGGAAAGGAAGTGAGGAAGATTGCCTGCGGATGAGTTTTTATGTCGTGAAGATGTGTAGATGTTGGAGGAATGTGTTCGAAATGAAAAATAGAGCAGAGCTTTAATGGGCCCAGGGAAGAGGGGAGAGGTGTCGGGTGTGAGTGGTTACTGGGTTGAAATAATGGAGCCTATATATGTACATATGTTTAATATTGCAAATAACTTACCTTTATAAACTCTTCTTTCCTCTCTGCTGCACTTCTCGCTTCTTTCCTTGCCCTCTGTCTCGTTTCCTTCTACGTTCTATCCGCATACACTGCAACCGGCCATTCTTTTCCACTCGGTTCACCCAAATTGAAAAGATTAATTCATCAAATTAAACTTTCTGTAGATCCCACGACAAATGCATGGGATCGATCCTCCTCAATCCTCTTAAAAGCCCGACTTTGGGTTACAAAATGAACTCTTTATCGTTCTCTATTCAGTTGTATGAACTTTTCACCTTCTCTCACTCTTTAACCTTAATTTTTATCTCTCTCTTCCTCCCCCACCCCCCCGGTCCTCTTCCTGTGTCTTCCTGTTGCCTCGATTTGCTTTAAAAGAGCTACACTTCTTTGTCTTCCAAAATCCACCACCGTCGCCATCGCATTGTTTGTTTAATCAATATTTTTATAACACTTTTGGGACTGCATTAATTTATTACTATTCTCCGTATACATTTGTCAATATTGACAGCTAAATGTCAACCGAACTGAAACGACACGCATATACCATCCAGAGTACGCCGTAACCTTCACATACGATGTCACTTTCATTCACATTCGTTCATCGTCACGGCAGACGACTGGCAATAAATCAAGCAAATGATGAAAAATTGCAAGTAGGTTTAAGAAGGACAGAACGAAAGAAACCATATCCATATTCTATGCATGAATGCATGAAGATTAGGGTGGGAAGGGAATGGGACGGGGAGGGGGAGGGAGAGGAAGAGAGAGAAAAATAATAAGGCAGAGGACTAATGGACATCCTAACAAAGCCTTAAGGGTGACTGAGAAGGTCTCTTAATTACAGCTATACGTAACAACGGTGGTCAGGGATGGCGGGGGGTTACTGACTCCCTCTCATGATAAAAAAGAGGAGGGCAGTTGCTGCGCTCTCTCTCCGTTTTTAGCCCGGGAAGAGCTACTTTTTGAGAATATTCGTATGTTAGAAAAAGAGTTTTCAATCAGAAAACCTAAAAACTCTCAAAGATCTACCTTCCAAATGATTAAAAAAGGAGCAGACACAAAATATACAAGGCTGGTTAGTATACCTATCATGCATGTAAAGGGGTAGAGGGCAAGGTATAAGTCTCTATCAAAATAATAAGGAAGGGTGAGAAGGTACGGTACGGCGTATGAGTTATGAATTTACGTATGTACGTGCTTTCACAACAAAAATGATGAGTTATGACCACGTCCGAATGTGATGCGTTAGTAGCAGCAAAAAATCCACAGTCACCAAAAATACCAAGGAAAATCGTTGTTGTTGTTGTCCTACCTTCAAACCGAAGCGAATCGAAGCCAATGAAGTATGAGTAAAAAATGAAAAATGTTTATCCTTGCCAGCGGGCCGTCGGTCAGGCAGTCAGTCAACCAGTCAGTCAGTCATACGTTTTTTGTCGCTTACGAGTGTGCTTCATGAGACAGCAGCATAAAAACCTCTGTTCCCGCAACAAATACTTGCTCTCTCTTCAACCCATTGGCTTTTCTTCTTCGCGTATTAGCTTCTTGGTCCAGAACTAGTTTGTTCTTTTGTTCTTCCGGCCCAAAATGTGACGCCCGGCGACATGAGGCCATGATGTTCCCATAGTCCACGATATCAAATTTGGATTTATTGATGTTGATGGCGCAGCGTAGGTTTGTCATTTGTTGCCCGTCCGTCGAATGTGTCATAGACACTATAGTACCGTTGTTGTTGTTATTGTTGTGATTCTTGTCATTAATATTTATTATTTGCACATACGGATACGAATTTAACTTCACTAACCTTGTGATGCCCTCTCTCGCGCTCTCGCTCTCTCTGTCTATCTGTACTTCTCGTTGATTCTATCAACCCTTGACACTTTTCCTCTGTTAGACCTTCGAATACCAGACTCATTCTAACTCTCCCGCACTCTTTTTGCGATAAATTTTTATATCCGTGTGAGTACTTTTTGCGCCAAAGGATTTTAATATTCTGCCTGAATATCATATAGATATGATATTTTTTCCACTCCATACAAGTCCTTATGATCTTATGATACTCGTATGATATTTGTGTTTGTATTTTTATATTGGTTTTTCTATTAGAGTCATTAGTTACGTACGAGTAGCTGTCACTGGATGTGGTTTTTCTTTTCAAAGGACGGCAAGAGAAAGCTGACGTCGGTGAAGTGCGGTGTATACTAACGTTATATTTGATGAATTATTTTTGTAGGTGTCGTGGAAAAATTATACACGTGGAGTATCGAATTGCTCACACGCAGGCAAACACCAACAACAGACTTACAATCGGTAAAGATTACAAAACGTGAGTAAAATTTTAAAATTCTCTTTTTTACCATTTTCATAAAAAGCGAAAAACATTGCTCTGTTTGAAGAATAATCTTTACATTTACAGTTGAAATATCTGAAAATCTGTAAGAGCTCGCTTGAATACTTCCCGAGAGTGGCAGCTATTTTCCTTTGGGGAAAAGGTTTTTATGTTTTAATTAATGAAAGATTGACAGTTAAAAGATTATGCGTGAGGTATGGTGTACACATTCTTTGGTAATACATGCCTTTAAAGAGGCTGACTAGTTTTTTTCAGTGTAAAGCCTGGACATTGAGGTTTCAGTTATTTTTGGGAGAGCTCCATGAAAATCTTTCATAGACGATCCTAAACCGTCAGCAATGATTCTTACTATTCTGCGGTCCCATTGCGATGAAGATTTTGGTTTTTGTCTCGATATCGTCGCAAAATCTCATTGGACAAGATTGGACCACAAGTTGCGCCTTTCCATTCAGTCGACACAAAAACCACGAGGAATGTTTTTTCACGAGGGGCAAGAGGCTTTAAATGGGGAAAAGACTTCTCCAAAACTTCTCCAGTCGAGATGAGATCCAAAAACAAGATTGCCCAAATCGTGGAAAATATCGCTTCTGCGAGAAAATCCTGTACCATCTACAGTAAGGACCCTTTTTTATTTCGTGGCTTTTTCTCAATTTCAGGGACGATCGTGTCTCTGTGGAAGTGATTTTTTACCCTCCGGGTGAATCCTGTTTCTGAAGTGCCTCTTTAGAGACGACTTTAGCCCTCTTAGTGACAATCATTTTACTTTAGAAACGATTCTTTCTTCCGGAATTGAGCAGTGAGGACCTTACTCAGGAATCTATCCCTATAAGGAGCTTCCTGTGGTTTTTTTGACGCTGTATTTTTAAAGCCTAAAGAAAGAAGGAAAGTTCAATATTTTATAAATATTTAATTTATATAATTTTTGCTAAATTTTGAAATTTTTTAATATGTTAAATTTTTATCAAAATCGACACACTTTTCTCTTAAACCATAACTCAGACTTTATTCGATTTAAATCAACACAAGTCCGCGTCTGAAGTCTGAAAATATTATTAGCAATATTTTTCAACTTGAGCCAATTAAAGAAAACATAAATAATAAAGGATCTCTTTTTCATTTTTAATCTTTTTTTTTATTGTTCTTTTTTGGGATCCTTTTCTACCCCAGAGAGACGATTGTTGTTGCTATTTTACTCTGGTTTTTTAGCTTACTTTCTCCCTCAGGATAATCGATTGTGCTGCAGTACTATGAAACAACAACAACACCAATACAGCAAAAACAACAGTAGCAGTAGCAGAAGATTGGTGAATAACAACAACAATAGCAGCAGCAACAACAAAAAATACGAGAACTACTACTACGGTAACCGAAAAACAACAAAAAAGGAAAGAACAATGAATTAAAAAAATACAATCCTGGCTTGAAAATTAAGCGTCGTCTTGCTGGCTTGTATGTATGCATGTATGTATGAGTAAGTATGTATCAGTGAGTAAGTGTGTGCTGCCAGTGTTGCCAGAGTCATATTTATTGGATTAACAATGCATATACAGCAGCACCGGAAAAACACAATCAAAACTATGCATGAAGCGCAACAACACAAAAAAAAAATAGAAAAAATTCAGAAAAAAAGAAAAAAGGAAAGAGAAAATTATTAAAACACCAACAACAACAAGCAAAAAGCCAAATTGGCTGGCCATGTATGTAAAAATTTCACAAAATAAATAAGAAAGAAAATTACTACAACAGCAACAACAATACAGAAAAGGGTACAAATGGAAAATCATCGAAAACAAAAGAAACATCAAGAGAAAACTGGAAAAATTGCATGGACGACGCTGCACAAAAAAATTCAAAAAAAGGATAAGATGTAAAAAATTAAAAAAAACGTAAGAACAAAACAAACCGGAAGAGAAATAAAAAAAAGGGAAAAAATGCAAAGTTAAATAAAAACATTTATGGCAGGAAAAACGAAAGCAAAAAATCGAGCAGAAAAAAACCATATGAAATGACTTTATTGTAAATTATTGTTCATATTTATTTTTTTAACAAGTCTCGAGAGGGCGTTGCCAGGTTTTATTGTTAATGAAAGTGGAGAAAAACAAATCCATATAAAAACAAAACCCATACAACAACATCAACATCAACGCCATGATCATCATCATGATTATTAATTGGATTGAAAGGAAGCTACACAATAAACGAGTACACATTTTTTTAAATAAGATAACATTTTATGAATTGTGCAAGTGTGTTGATTGGAGTTGGTTGAAGTAGCAGAGTCAAAAAGTTTTTATCTTTACAATTCATAGTTTCAAATAATAAAAAGAAAGAGGAGCAGCACCAGCAAGAAACAGGGGCATCTTCCTTCGGTAAATGAATACGAATACGTTTTCTCACCGATCGCCGATCGAAGCCATCGCCCAGAAGTTCGTGAAAGAGATTTTGCTGTTATTGCATCGAATCGAGTAAAACCTTCTTCGAACAATGACCGAGCAGCATGAATTGGAAGCTCAAACTCTGTAAAAACGTGGTTCGAATACTTTTTCTTGAGTGCATGAGTAAAGAACAATTAAAGCTGAAACTGAAGACAAAAATAGTAAAAGTAGAAGTAAAAAAAAGTAAAAGTAAAAATGAGAAAAAAAGAAAAACCATGCCATAAAAAGGTAACGAAAACTAAAAACTTATAAAAATTTTAATTCAATTCAATGTAAATTCAGAAGAAATCACAATCTAAACAAATAAGAGCGTTAACTTCAACCTGGCCGAACTAAATTAAATTTAAGCTTAAGGTCTGGACTACAAACTGAGAAACTAATGCATTTATATTTACTATAAAAGAAGGCCTGTCACTGATGCAAAATATCGCACCAAAATTTTCATCCCAAAGAGGACAAAGAGACAGACAGGCGGACGGCACCAGCACAGAGCCAAACGAGATAACGTATTCTCTTGTTAAAGAAGAGGCTGCTATCGGCCGTTAGGGGCTCCTGTCCTAACTGTAGCATAGTTTTTAATGATGTATGGATGTGTTAACTTTCTTTCTGTAGTTGTTGTTGTATGTTTTTTGTTGGTCTTTATGTCAAATGATTCCGTGGGCAATGAATTATGGCTTCGATTTTTCTTAATTAGTAAATTTTACCCGATTTCTAAAGTCATAAGCGCTCAAAATGTATAAATATTTATTCAATAGGACTATAATGAGAAAGGAGAAACCGAAAGGAGTGTGGGATGAGATCGAGAAAGGTATTCATAGGGAAAAAAGTGCAAACTAATTTAAGAATAACACCTTCCGAATTTGCATAAATTTCTCGAGTGTGATTTTCAAAGCGTCCTCGTTATCCTCATTGATGCCAACGATTTCGCCCCCACGATTTTCTTTGGTTAGACTTTCAACAGCTGCCAGCCTTATCTTCCAATTCTTTCATTTCATTTTAACGAATGCAAAAAAGGATTAAGCAAATAAATCACTTTTTTCAACATCTTGAAGAATAATGACTACATTTTTTTTCTTCTTATAAGAGAGGCTTTTTTTTACTCAGTGCTTTTAATGCCTCCGTCCTTCTTCTTTCCTTCCTCGCAGACCGTATCAACCCAATTAATGAGGAGAAAATTGGGTATGGGTGTTCAATTGGAAACGTTGACCAAGAAAATGATAGAATTTAATAAAGATTTTTTTATTTTCGATTTTTCTTTCTTTGTTGTTGGTTTGAGGGAAAAATAATAGCAAAATAAAAGCGAAAGGTACCGCGGAAAAGGGTTGAAAAGGAGTTGGGAGAGATGAGGTAGTGGCCGTTTGTTTGGGTAAGTGTTGCAAAAGAATCGTCGTAAAATAAAAATCATTTGATTTTTAATTATGTCGATTTTTTATTCTTTCGATATTTTTGTTTTGTTCTTAGCGTATTTTATCCTTCTTCTTCCCGCATGCCAGCGCGGTAGCAAGGATAATACTTGCACTTATGCCTGCAGCCATATTGAAATCTCCAAGGACTCGACAGCGTCGGCGGAAGCCACTTGAAGCTTTCTTCAAACCGATGCGGCGCTCGCAAAAAAGGGTTTCGACTTAATTAAACGTGCTTTTTTCTGATCGCCTTTTTTCGATTTTGTTGCTTTTCATTACGCTCTTCTTCTTTTCACTTAAAGCATCCATCCACGGGACGGGAGCTCCAACGGCTGTCAACGTATAGGTCTGTCAAATAGACAACCCGAAGTGGCTAAAATTTTTCTTTAATTAAGTATGACATTCGCTTTAGAGTGGCGAAAAAGTATTGAAAGGAAACGAGAAGTACCACGCAGTTGGAGAAGGAGGGAGGGTGGCCAAAGTAGAGAACGACAACTGTGGAGTTGTTGTTGTTACAATAGGTTGCAATTTGACAATTTGACAACTTGATTAATTGAGGTTGCTTTCGTTTTATTCGAAAAGTGCTTTGATGAAAACTTGAGAGATTTGAAAATGAGAATGATAAAATATTTTGATTTATTGTGAGTGTAACTTCTTCTTATTCTTCTTTTTATTAATAGATTTAATCATTTTGTTATGCCCGGTTTTTCAGTGCTAGCTTAAACTCAAGTTTAGCTAAACCACCTCCAAGGCTCAAGCTTCACTCTTAAGCCTGTCGGGTTTAACAGTGCGGTTTATGTCATAGGCTTAGCTAAGACACATTTGTGGTGCTATTGTGAGTTATTTTTGTAAATTATCTATTGTAAACGGGTCTCGCAGTCGGTATATGTCAAAAATTATTATGAACTTCAAAATTATGAATGAAAAAATTATTATATTCAAAAAGTCGTTATATGTCAAAAATTATTATAAACTTAAAAATTATGAATGAAAAAGTTATTATATTTATGTTGTAAAATGCAATTTGGCTTTGTTAAATTATTTAAATTTAATTTTAATGTAATAAAAGAGTGAAACTTGTGTTTCACCCCAACACACGAATTGTTGAAAAGCACAATTGACGTATAAAAATTAATTTAATAAATAAAAGCGACATATGTCAATTTGTTGTTTCAAAAATTGAAATCTAAAGCTTAAGCCCAGGAAATCTACCGCTTAAGTTAAGCGTCACTTTAAGTTAAGCTTATATCTTAAACTCGCACTGTAAAACGCCTCAAAAAGATAAACTGGAGTTTAAGCCTCAGGTGGAGCTTAAGCTTGCACTGAAAAACCGGGCATTAATGTTAGCAAATAATGTTAGGAAGAATTTTCGTGTCGTCTTCACATTTTTGTTTCATTTTGTATCAAAGAAAAGTTGGTTTCTTGGAATAAAATCCCTTAAAGCCTTATTTTTGCGCCGATACCTCTTGGATCAGTTTGTCGCGCCTTTAGCAGAGACCTTTGGGGAAACCGAAACCGAGTGGTTTATGTATCTACTTCTAGCGGAAGACCTTATTATTGACCAAATTATTGAATAATACCTAAAAAGATTGATAATAATTCCAAGCTTGTACGATATCATAAAAATATTTCCGCGACAGACCTTATCAATAAATACTCATCAAATTGAAATCATGAAATATATTATTATGTTCATGAAATCACAATTGATGATTATTGCTTTTTGACAGTGATTTTTCCAGGATCCCTTTCCCAAAGTCGTGTACATAAAACCTACTCACACACACACAACCCCCATACACGCACTCTGAATCATGTCTGCGGCAGTTGAAAAAGTCTTAGAAAAGTAGCAAATAAAAATTCGTTGCTCCATCAGACCAATACCGACCGACCGACCGACCGACCAACGTCCGCGACCGAGAACTCGAGAATCATAAAACTGCCAACAGCTGCGACTGTTAATCGCCTCTGAAATATACCATACACCAGTAACGACGATGCAGACGACGACGACGAACATGAACCAGAAGAAGGTCACACACTGGGAAGTGTATGCGGCGTTGTTGTTGTTGTGGTTGTTATTATTACGAACACTGGTAAGTTCAATAAAATACCAAAGAAAAATATTTATTGTTCAGTTACTGAAAGTGCAAAATAATAGCCAAGTGACAACACTGCGCAAGAAAAAGGTGGGCGGAAGGGTACGAAAAGAGGCGGCACGAAAAGGGGCACATATCATGAGGCGTCTGTGTGTTAGCTTGTCCTACACAACCCAAACAATTACTTGTACTCATACATTGGCCGATGGGACAGACAGACGGACAGACGGACAGACAGACAGACAGACAAATGTAAGGGTATTCAGAGGCGGTTGAACGGCGTTCGTCAGAGGGGGAAAGGTTGACAATAATGCACTCGTCCTTGTACTTTTATTTCTTTTTCATGACCATCCGGTCAAGCCAACGTCTTTGCTCCATCATCTTTTACTCCAATGCCTTTCTTTTCTTTTCTCTTAATTTTCCTCTCTCCTGACCATTTGTCGAGCCGACAAATGTTTTATGTTAGAATTGTTTATAAGGCAGTGTGTGTATGTACGAGTACATGGTTATACATATAACCATGCGTACATAGATCTGTAAGGTCGGGTCACACACACTGACTGAACCAGTGTGTGTGTGTGTGTTTCAATGTTTGCCCCGCTTTGTGCCCTGGTTTGTACGTCGGTTTATATGTGGATGTTTGCCGCGATGTGTGTTGCCCTCAGTTAAAATGTACATATATATGTGTGTGTGCGCGTGTGTGTGTGGTAACAATCGTTGCGAATAGAAGAAATTCAATAAATTTCTTGAGGATTTTGTGACCGGTATGAGCTTCTGTGTACTTTATGTTGCTTTTAGTGGTTTTTATTTGTAGCCAATATTATTGGAGGCTTCCGAAATGATCGACGACGACAGTTACCATAAAAAAGTAATCACAGGCCGTCATAATTTCTAATACTACTTATTGCGTTTGGTCTACAAATGAGTGTGTTTGTTTGTTTGGTTTGGCTCGCAATTATTTCTGATACCCTTTATTTGCACTCACCCTCTCTTCCTTTCCTCTCTTTTTTCTTGATTATGTACCAAAACGTGGCATAAGAACAATCATCATACAATTTTTTGTTCATTTCTGTTCATAATTTTATTGATCGGATTAACTAAAAGAAAAGGAAAGGGTCCAAGAAAAATAGAATTAATTAATTTATTCTTTTATTTCTTCGATACGCGTCTTCTAAAATAAGACTTTAACCTTTTGAAGACCAAATTAAAAGACCGACGACGTGTCGGGGGACTTGAGCTTTCTGGTTTTCATCTTGGTCTTTTCGAGATACTGATTTAGCATATTTTACAAGCCAACAAGGGCCCTTCTACGGTAGAATTGGACTTTCCGGACCTTCCCTAGGCCTGAGGACTAGATATCTTGTTGCCCGACCTAGAGCCTTTGGGATCAACGTGGTCAGTTTTCGACATTTTGACATCCAAACTATATCTTCGGGGCAGATTTACCCTTTCATTTGAATAGCAGTTTTTAGTTTTTTGTCTTCACATCCTGAGGACTGTTAAAGTACTTCTCAGGTTCATCTTGGGAATTGCGAGGTGCAACCTAGAAATTTTGATGACTGATTTGGGTCCAACTTGTGAGTTTGATGTCCGGTATGGAAATTTAAGGGTCTAGAACATTCAGAATTGAGATTTGCACCGTAGTTTTCGAGATTTGATTTCCAGACTTCAACAAAATCTCCCTAACTAAATAATTTTTTTTTAATTTTTCGGCAGGATAGTATAATAAAAGCCGCTCTTTTTATTGCGGACTCTTAAGGGGATCGTCTTCGTGCGGGGAAGTTGTTCTCTTTTCTTTACTTAATTCTTTCTCACAAAAAATAAATTGCTGCCTTCAACCAGTCATTCCTTCACATCTTACCCGGACATCGCTTACAATTCTTACAATTTCACTCCTGATTAACTTGAAAATTCCAATCAATTGGAAGTTCAGCGTGCACAAATGTTGGAAATTGATTTTTGTTCGGAATCTCAATTGATTTCTTTGTCGCTGTCATCGAGTGCGGAGGACCGAAGACCATTTTTGTCTTTATTAGCCAATACAATACCTCCACAGACCAGACAGGTTTTTATTGCAACAATTCCTGTTGATGCATGCAGGTATTCGGCAAAGAAACAGCAACAGACAAAGACAGTCGATGCCGACACTTTGGAATGCAAGGTGAAAACAGCGGCACGAACGGCAGAAGGACATCAAAGAACCAGCTGTGGTTGCTGATTGCCACGATTTGTTGGGAGATTAATTACAGCAACAAGTTCATGAGAGCAAGTGAACTGAAGTGGGCCATGGTTGTGGTGGTGGTCGCAAGTAAGTACGGAATATGGTATTCCGCGGAGATGAAGGAGGTTTTTAACGGTTAGAAGAAGCATTTTTATAGTGAAGATAATCAATCTTAGATCGATAGTTTTTACAAGAAAGATTGGCCAAAATAGAGAAAGATATTCACAAGAAATACTGTAAAAAATAAAGAAAAACAAGAGGTAAATTTTCCATTTATACGAGTTGGTAACACTTCCTTCCTTCACACCGATCCTCATTCTGATACACTTCATCTGACGCTTCTCTCAATTTGTGCTGATCGTGCTCCGTTGATTTTAATCCGCATACGACATGGTAACAATTCTTGCTTCATCAACATTAAGATCAACAGCAGCAATGCGATCGACACAACCACGTCGTCATTCAACATTATCTACAGCTGCGGTTACGTGGTCGTTGTCGTTGTTGTTGTATTCATCTGACTCTACCCGTCTCTCTCTACCGCAAAAAGTTCGTCAGCGGGTTGATGATGCTCGTACAAACTGGTTGAACGTCTTTACGTAAGACCTTCAATACGTGTTGCCAACTTGACAAAGCCTTAATTTTCTTGATTTCAACATGCATACGTTAAGGATTTAAATGACGACAACAACTGGTCCAGCAGCAACTGATTGCCAACCTCCGATTCGCACCATCAGCCAAGCGTTCTGTCTACTGGTCTACCGATTTGCTCACCTTTGGAACAAGCGACCCATCAGCTGCCTCTATTTATTTTCATTTTTTTCGTGCAACCCACTGATCGGCCGACCTGTCTGTCTACCGACTGTTGCAGTAATCTTTTGCGATAAGAGATCAATTCAACAAGATCAGCGGCACAATTTAGCTGCAATGTCGCCTGGCCGCTGATTTAAATCCGATCTGAAACATGCGGTTGCACAGCCAAACATTTGCAATTATTGAACTTCAAAGCGCACCAGAACCGACGTATCGTACACACGTACATACCTACCGCATTATTCGGTGAGGCGAACGGCAGGCGACATGATCCCTGCGATCAGTTTGATTTTTGGCGAGTTCACAAGAAGATCGAACGAGTCGTCCGTTCAGAGGGCAGAAGGCTGTGGGTCAACACGACTGTTGAAGACAGTTTTGGGGCACGGAGGTGAAGTTGGGGAGGCTGTAGCGGGTTGATATTCAGGTATGACATGTTCGTTAAATGATTTTAAATCAGTGGATTGTTGCTTCTGCATGGTGCTGGTGCTATGGCTGCTACTGTTGTTGGTGTTGTTGCTGTCCCAAGTGATGCTGCATCACAACGAATAACAAGAGATAAATGTTTGTCAGACTGTGATAATATGAAATTAGGTGAATTTTTATTTATCCACTGATACGCGGGCAGTAAGTATTGACAGAAGGTTTAATTATGGTTAAAGGAACAAAAATTTATTTGATGGAGATTTTAACTTTTAAAATGCATTTAATGGGATTGGGATAAATGACATGGGATAAATGCATTTGAACTCTAATCAGACTAATCAAAGCTTAGATCTTTAATTGATCGGAAGATATCGATTAAACCTTTGGATGCAAAAGGTTTTTTGTGATCAGGGCGGTACTTATTATCATTATTATAATTATCATCGATTGTTTTCATTATTTGAACCCTAATAATGAAAACAGTAGACGATAATAAAGCTTCTGACAGTCATTGAAATCCAAGCCTTGGAGATTATGAAAATAAGAATTAGGAATTGCTTGGAATGCTTTGTAGGTCAAGACAGTTTTTTGATCAGAGGATTAATAAGACCAAAATGCTCTTGATCATAATTTTAAAAAGCTCTGCTAAATACTATTCATTTCACAGTGAAAATGAAAGTTTTCGTCGATCAAGGAGGAGGAGGAGGAGGACGTCGATTGAAAATAAAGCGATTTAGCGATAATGAAAGACATAGATGTCCAGGTAGATGTTATTAAGATCCAAATGCATTAGATATCATTTGGCCCTCGATATATAACCCGCTGTTTTGACGATTATGACTGCTTAAATCGAAATACCTTAGAGATGACAAAAAGCTTTGATGATCTTGAGACTAGTAAAATCAAAATAACTTACGGATCCTGAAAAGTTTTAATGACCTAAAAAACGCTTAAAGATCATGAAAGTGCTACATCATCATAAAACATTAATGATCAAGGGATTGCTAAAGAGATCGCTAAAGAGAGCTTTTTCTTTGTTTCTACTCAGAGACACACGGTTGTAAATTTTTGTGGCTATTCGGGCGAAAAAAGTAACTATAGGTTGGGAGTGAAGTAGAAGTTTAACGCGTTCAGTAGCATGCGACGCATATATGCGTCGTCCAATTTTCATCAGAAACCAAGGACGCATATATGCGTCGCAATTGTCCATGTAATACATTTAGTACATTTCTATATTGGTTTACAGATTCTATTGAATTGTTTTTTCAGTTTAGGGGAAGTACCAAGTTGTTATTTTCTGCGCCTGGTTTTTCTGTATGTGATACGTATGTATGTATGTAACATATGTGCCCATAATTACAAAAGTCTCCTAAGTCGCTTAAAAAAATCACAAATCACAAAAAGTCACAATTTTTTTTAATATTGTTTTTACTATATTGTTTTTTTTTTTTTTTTTTTTTTGGAATAATTTAATGGAATAATTTGAATAACGGTTGTACCCATAAGTTTCGGCTTACTTGTACTATGTGTTGAATAAAGAAATAAATAAATAAATAAACTCCACAAAACAAATAACACTTGCATTCTAAAACTGAGCTATAATTACCTTCATTTCGTGCAAATGTATAGTCTCGTTTGTGGCCACCCCTAGCCTTTTCGCCTTGGTCGTGAATGCGTTAAAATAAGAACTTGAAAACTTTCTACCAGTTTATATAGTAGAAATTTCTATATAGTTTCTATATAGTAGAAATAGGAATGTTGTCGTTGATGGCGTTGAAAGCTCTTGAGCCATTGGAACAAATTGAAAAGCGCCGTCGTTATTGGGTGCAACCATTACTTCTAAGCCGTGTAGCCGGTAGCAATGTTTTTTTATGCCGCGAATTTCCGTAGAATGATAAAGAACGATCCTGAGCAGTTCAGAAAAGCTGTGAGAATGGAACGACACGTCTTTCAGGTTTTGCTTAATTTGGTCAAGAAAGACATGGCAAAAAATTCCATAAGAACTGCTATACCACCGGATTGCAGATTGTTCCTAACCCTTATGTGAGTTACCATATTGTCCTGAAAAGATAATTTTACGAGTATATCTTAGTTAATAACATTTCAGGTATTTGGCACATTCGAAGGCAGCAAACTGACATTTGCAATAGCATTTAAAATGGGTGAGACAGTGTGAAAAAAACAGTGTGAGGCGAATCGTAAAGGAAACTTGCGAATTGCTTTGGAGAACACTTTTTCCAGTGCACTTGTCACCCAATCACTTGCACTTGTTTCAGTGCACTTGTACCCAATCGCACGGAATGGCGCAGAATTTTGCATTGGGGTATATGGCTCCCAAACTCATGGAGGTATATTCGCTCACTCCGATTGTGGTCAACGACTAAGTGATGGCAGATTGGACTTACCAGCTGATGCAGAATTTCTTTCGAAGCGGTTTCTTATGCGACCATACAAAAAAAATTGCTGCAACAACAATTGCAATTGCAAATTTGGTAAATGGCTTTGTTATTCTTGCAGCAATGAAATGCTTTAACATTTTTACAAATTTTAGGAATCAACCTACCAGAGGATTGTGAAAGTTTTAACAGACGTCTATCACGCTCTTGTTATTTAAAATACATTCGGCATTGCAGAGGCCCGTTGGAGGATGTTGCGCCCACTGCAACTGAGTGGGCTATTGCCCGCCTGATTATGTGGGCAATTGTTAATTGAGGTAGTACGTTGAGTATTCGTAGTTTTTTAAAAGATGTATTAAGTACTCGTATCTTAATAAGTACTTAATAATACAATTAATAGTACAACACAAAAAAATTCATTTGTTAAAATTCAGGTTTGAACTTGTTTAATTATTTTTAAAAAACAAAGCTTAAAATCTCCATTTTTTTAACCTCTTGAAAGCGTCTGGTAATTTAAGCGAATAATTATCTACCGCTTTCCAAAAATTTTCTTTTCTGCTGGGAGTTTCTTGACAACCTTTCTTCTCGACATACCCCTTCATGGCATCTATGAATTCTTTGAATTTCTCGCGTTCCTCAGAAATTTTTTTTTGTTTCTTTAGTGTCGAACGTAAGGTGGATGCTTCACTCGATACTGGATGTGAAGGATCTGACTCACTCCATACTGGATGTAAAAGATCTGCCGGTGATGAAGGCTGTGTCGGAAAAAAGACAACAGGACTCTGACGAATACAGGTGTGGTGAAGAGATCGTGTCATTCATCCACTCAGTATTTATACTGGTTCAGTAATGTTGGGAAAAAGTTAAATTAGTATTAACAATAACCAAACCTATTTATCTAACACAGACATGAGCAACTATATGAAATAGCTTAGGAGATACCATAATGAAATATGAAAAATACTTACTGTCTCGGTGAAAGAATGAAAAAATTGGAGTACCGGATCTTGGTGTTTGGCCCATTCTCGTACGAGCGGTCGCGCGGTGTCTTTCACCTTTTCTGGCACACCATAACTACAATTGAAGCTATATAGATATGAAATAAAATGCAAAATTGTGAAAGATTTATAAGACTTTACCACTGCCACCCACGTAAGCCTGGACCGCAAGCCAAGCTTTCTTGTTTTAACTTGTTCCCGTAATCATAGCGGCTTTTGTCGAAAAGAGACGGATCCTGCCGAACGGCCACAATTATCTCTTCCTCCATTCTAAAAAGAAAAAGAATCAACTATAAATAAATAAATGATTAATATATGATTTATATAGTACCTAACCCAACTCGCATACATATGTGATGCTTTTTTTGGGGGTGTGTGTAGTAAAAAATTTTCTACGATAGAAGACATTTTTTTGGTATTGTTCCAGTCTGTCCTCCTTTTATTGTAATTAATTTGTTAAAGAAAATGAAAAACAACGACGACAACGACGGCCCCAAGGCAACGACAACAACAAGAAACAGTTGTTTCAAATAGTGTGGTTTATCTCGAATCGGCAAGGCTGAAAGCGAACTAGGTGATCGCAACAAAAAGCGCAATGCATTTGGGCAGAGCCCTGTCAAAGAATTACGAGGTTTGTGCAAAACCCTCCTTAAGGCGGTTTTTTTATGAACCTATCCGGGATTATATTGCGTGAGCAAATGGAAAATAAAAAGATTGCTTTCGTCTCTTTGAATTCGACGAATTTGGTCTCGTCGAATTGTATGTATGTATATGTTTAGGTTTGTGTGTGTGTGCATTTGTATGCCTATTCCGAGTTTTATATTATAAACCCTAAAGCAATTGTTGCTGGTAATCTTTTTAGAATTTAAATTTTAACAAATATTTCGCGACAAAATAAATTAACTTCGAGTATTTAAAAAAATTAATTGTAATGTTTCTTTATGATTGTCTGCATGATTTCTCTCAGAGATGTGTTGGATGCGGAAGCTAACACTTCTTCGGTCGGGAAAACCCCTAAACACACCAACACCCTATCAACCTCCGCCAGAAGCGCGCACGAGAAGATGTACCGGGCTCAGAAAATCAGGAGCACCAACAAAAAGGGTGCTTTTGTTGTCGCCCACACAACCTAATTCATTTAGTCGATGGAGCACAAATTCAAAGAAATGATAACGAGAGAGAGATTCCAAGTAAAAGGAAAGAAAAGACAACCATATTCGATCCATTACGTGCTATCGAAATCGCACCACAAAGAAAACATTGGCGCTGGCAATTCACTGCACAAAAAAGCCATGGGAAAATTGATGTCGTCGTCCAAAACGGGTGGGCTCAGCTCCAGTACAAGGCGAGCCGCAAAATAATAATAACTAATCCGGGTCCCTGTTTGGATAAAGTCGTGAGAGCTAAAAGGGACCTTCAAATATATACATACATATATATGATAAGATATGAATCTTTAGAGATTTATGAAAAATTTTTTTAGAAAGAATAAGTGGCTCCGGGAAATAACGCCCAAATGAAAATAAGGCCCAATTTTTTTTTTATATGAAGATTTGAAATCGTAAAATTTGGGTCTTATTTCATTTTTTTTGGGCTTTATTTAATTTTCAACAAAAACTGAAAATGAAATAAGGCCCACGTTGGGCTTTATTTCATTTTGTTGTGGGCTTTATTTCATTTTTTTATAAAAATTTCAAAATTTTTGAAAATGAAATAACGCCCAAAATTACGGCGTCGACTGAACTTTAATGCAGAAATGCAGAACTTTAATGCATGCAGAAAGACCCTGGATAGAGGAAGGCTTTTCAACAAGGAGATGGTTTTGTTGGCTGAGGGTTGTAATCCCTGCCACGGCCGAAGGCCGGCACTCAGAAGGACACTTTGCTTGCGCAGAAGGACCCTGGATAGAGGAAGGCTTTTCAACAAGGAGATGGTTTTGTTGGCTGAGGGTTATAATCCCTGCCCCGACCGAAGGCCGGCACGCAGAAGGACCCTGGATAGAGAAAAACTTTTCAGCAAGTAGATTGTTATATCCTCAGCCAACAAAACTATCTCCTTGCCGAAAAGTTTTCTTCTATCCTGGGTCCTTCTGCGTGCCGGCCTTCGGCCGGGGCAGGGATTATAACCATCAGCCAACAAAACCATCTCCTTGTTGAAAAGCCTTCCTCTATCCAGGGTCCTTCTGCGCAGGCAAAGTGTCCTTCTGAGTGCCGGCCTTCGGCCGTGGCAGGGATTAAAACCATCAGCCAACAAAAGTGTCCTTCTGCATGCCGGCCTTCGGCCGTGGCAGGGATTAAAACCCTCAGCCAACAAAACCATCTTTGCTGAAAAGTTTTCCTCTATCCAGGGTCCTTCTGCGTGACGGCCTTCGGCCGTGGCAGGGATTAAAACCCTCAGCCAGAAAAACCGTCCCCTTGCTGAATAGTATTTGTATATTAACCAGTCCAGTAAGTCCAACAGCTGCTTCGTAGCTAACCCATTTCAGCATGGGCCACGTTGGGCCTTATTTCATTTTTTTATGAAATAACGCCCAATTTGGCAAAATGAAATAAGGCCCGCATTGGGCCTTATTTCATTTGGGCGTTATTTCCCGGAGCCAGAATAAGTAATAAAATATTGTGTATAATTCAAGCATGAATAAATTCTAATAGAAAAATATGTAATTAAATACTAAAGACTTCGGTTTTAAAGACGATTTTCGAGAACACTTCGACGTCCCTTTTAACATCTTCCAGCCCTTTTCAATAGATTTATAAGTACACGTAATTTTCAGTCCTAAAAAGCCTGAATACAAAACTTTATGCACTACGATTTAGAAAAAATTCAGAAAAAATAAAGGGTTCAAATAGTCCTTGTGCGTGTATCTAAATGACTTGTTTTTTGTTGGTTGCTGGTTTTTTAATCGTAATAAAGAAATATTGGTACATAAGCATTAAAAGTTACCCAAAACCAAACCGGCAGCAGTTGCGGCCTGTTAAAATGTTAATAAATAAACACAATTAATTAACTAATAATAAAAATTACACACCTAAAATAATCGCTGAGGAAAGCATTGGCAGTACAAAGAGACGCCGTCAGCGGGGTAACTCCAGGAGCACTCCTGAATGTCTCTTGGGTTAATTAGTATTCATTTATCATCTGTCAACAATAACCATCAGGAAAAAGACGGGGAGGTGGTGTTCAGTGATAGTTAATTCCTCATCCAACCCTCTTCCCCTCTCCACATCTTTATCTTCTCTTGACCACTCAACCGGCACACCCAAAAACAGCAAAAGTGTTGGCGGTCCCCTGTTGCTTACGCTTTTAGTAGAAAATGCCTACAGCTGACAATTTTAAGGAACCGAAAAATATTAGACCAGACAAAAAAATAAAAAATCGATAAATAAACCAAATTATCGCCTCCTCCTGCGTCTCCGTCTGCTTCTTCTTCTTCTTTTAAGTGACTACTACATACGGGTACTCCACTTTTTTATGGTTGGCGATACGATACGATCCATAACAAAAACTTTTAGTTTTAAATGCTTAAAGTTTAAACTGTTTCATTACCATTCGCGCACACGATCGCAATCAGCAAACATATTCGTATAAATCGCACTCGCAAAATACGAGTAATAATCGTTTTAACACTCGCACGATGATGCTCATACGATAACTGTTGCGCGTGGTATTGCCTCGAATGCGAAAAGTTTTTCGATAATGTTTCGATTGCGGTAGATTTGAATGAAGAATGAGCAGGAGTAAAAGGGACAGCGATTTTGATATAACTAATCTTGTATATCTTCAGGTACGTTAAAGCGACTAAATGGTGCAAAATTGTAACAAAGAGAGTTACGTGAAAATCTGAACAACAAAAGTTTATTTTCATTTTTTTTAATTTTTTCGCCATTTCCATCCCATACTTTTATTTTTCCGCCCACTAATTAATTAATAAATTTCCATTAACATTTTTCATAAAACCTTAGGAATAAATTTTTTTTAAATTTTCAAAAATTCATAACTAATTAAAAAATATTATCGAAAAATTTAATGGGACTAGAAAATAATTACGATGGAGTGGGATGAAAAGGGCGAAGGGAGATATGATTGAGGTGGTAGAATCGTCGGTAGGGAGGAATGGTTGAGTGAAGAAATTTTGGGTTAAGAGGAAAATAGATGAAGAAGTGAAACGGTTGAGAAAAGAAACTGTTAAGAAATACGGGATTAGTTGAGCGAAGGAATGGTTGAGGTGAGGAATTTCTTAGAAGAAAAATGGTGGAGGAAGGAATTGTTGAGGGGCGGAATGGTTGAAAGGAGTAATAAAATAGTTGCCGAAAAATAGTTGTGGAAGAAATATTGGTGCAGAGAAGAATAAGGGAGGATTAATGATGGTAGTAATGGTTAACATAGTGGCGAAATTGTTGGGAGAGGTCAAGGGAGGGTCAAGTATTAGAAAAATTGTGTGAAGGGATGCTTGGGTGAAGTAATGTTTCAGTATAGGTATGGCTGAAAGAAAGAATTGTTGAGCCGTCGAATAGTTGTGCCGAGGAATGGTTGCGGGTAGGACTATTTGAGTGGTCAAAGGTTGAGACAGAAGCATTTACTGAAGAAGAGGTTAAGTAATCAAATTGTTGACTGGAACTTTGATTGGGGAGGAAATTGAGTAGTATTGGATTGTTTGAACAAGGGAATAATGGTTGAGGCGAGAAATTCTTGAGGCGAGGACTTATTAAGTGGAAAAGTGATTGCTTGGAACGTTAGATGACTGTAGGAATGAAAAAGGTGGCAAAATGGTCGAAGGATGGTTCTGTAGTGAAATAGTTGAGTGGAATGATGGTTGAGTAAAGGAAGAATATTTTGGAGGTGGTATGATTGAGCGAAAGAATGGAATTCAGGATGGAAATGAATGTAGGAGTCGAGGAAAGATTGTATGGGGACTAATAGAGTGGCGGAGAACGATTCGGAAAGAGATTCGGGTGGAGAAAGATTCAGTCGTAAAAAGGTTAAGTAGAGAAATAGTTTAGTGAAATTATGATTGAGGAGTTTAATGATAGGTTGGTGAAAAAATTATTGAGGAGAAGATTTTGAGATTTAAGGAGATTTTGAATTTTTGATATGTTGGAAAAATAAAGGAAGGAAACTCGATCCATTACTTTCCAGTTGAGGCTCCATCCCGGTTTCAATTTGTTCTTCTCCAATTCTCACCCCAATCATTAAAAATTTATCCGCTAAACTACAATGCATGATCTATACCTACCAAAATTCAGGGGTTGATTCGGAGAGAATTCGTTTCGCGGTTCTACCCGCCTCGTTAAGCTAATCAGAAAAAAATATTAAGCTGCTTCTTTAACAGATAAATTATCAGCGCCTTTATAGCCCCCTCGGAGAGGAATCTCGAACAATTTTCTGCCATTTTTCCCATTATTTCTTCCTTTTCCGAGCTCCCTCACCCCAGTTTTTTATTTTTTCTGCTTTTGCTAATTTATGAAAAACCGCTCACGGTTACAAAGAATGTGATGGTAAAGGTCGAAATTCCGAAAATGGTTTGGTGGTTGTTATGATGGCATGATGCTGTTAGTCATGGTTTTAGGAATATAAAAGTGAAGAATGGGATGAGAAATGGAAGAGCAGAGTAGGGGAAGGAGTAGGATGGTGGATTAAAAGACCAATTTTTTATGTAGAAAATCCATTAAATTTTTCATATTGATTTGCTTGATTTTTTCTCTTTTCAAAACTTTTCTACCCCATTTCGCCTTTTTTCTGTTTGGGGTGTGGGGCAAAATGGAACGCACTTTTCTTTAATAATTAGAATTTTTCCGGATATTTCTGAATATTTAATTGCAAATTTAACTTGAGGGTAAAATTTACGTTTTAACGCGTTTTATTTTAAAAAAAAAATTTCCTCCAACCAACAAAGAAAAAATACCTCACGCATATACATATTTGAAGCATCAGTATTGGAAAAATGGAGTTCTTGTTTCTCATATAAAACTCATATAAAAACCTAACAAAGCTTTCTTGCATATGTACTGAACATGATTTTGCGTACTTAGTTATTTTAAAAAAAACTAGTGTTCTAAATAAGGGAGAGGGTGGCCAGACGGAGGATTTTTAGGGATTAATGAGGCTTCCTTCCTTTAAACATACAAAATAATCACCACAATTCAATCATCTCGAAAATTGATAACATCCCATTTGATCAATTCATCAAAAGAACGATGAAAGGAGAGACAAGAGAGGGAGAGACAGAGAGACAGTGAAGCTAGATGACCCCAAACCGGGAAAAACAACAACCTAACAAACTCATTCTTAAGCGAGAAGCTCAGAATTCAATGAAATTGGGCCACGTGCAGGCGCCACGTTGTTTGTCCAAAAGTTGTCCAAATTGACCGCGATTTCGATTCTATTCAATTCAATGAATGAATAACCCATAAAACGAATAAGAAAGAAAAAAACGAGGCCAAGCAAACACTGATACTACTGAGTATGGCCTATCAAAGCTGATTTGTGATGCTGGGCACGAAAAAGACTGGAGGAAAGGATCAACAGAAAAAAATGAAAAAAACGTGGCCCCGGTTCGGTTAAGGTTATTTTTTACCAGCTTTCAGAGAGAAGCACAAAAGGACACGTCTCTGACCACTCGTTCATACACACTCTAACTCTTAAAAATCCACAGACAACTGGAAGAATAAAAAAAATTGTAACAATTGATTTCTAAGCATTTGCGTGCTTTTGGCCCATTTTATTCTTTTTGGGATATTTTGAATGTTCGATGTTGTTGTTGTTTGTTTGTTGGATTCCCAATTGTATCATAATCATCAGTATAATAACAACAACAAAACAATGGAGATAGAAAAAATCAAGTTAAGTGATTTGCTACGTGATATTTTTTATGAAGAAAATTACATACCAACAACAATAACCCAACAACATCGAGAGCAATGAAGTATAAGAAAAAAATAGATTGGCAGAAAGAAAAATTGTTAATCATTTGTAGAATGAATTTCTCTCAATTGATGGGAAATGATGAGTAAAATAACAACAACTAAAGAACATTTGAGGTTAAAAAACGACAAGAAAACAATTTTTTCGTTTGGTTGGTACGGTTGGTCTGGATGGTTTTTAGAGCGGAAAGCGACCAGCTCTACTAAAATGCTGCAAAACAACCTAAAGCGATTCGTTTCCGACAGAATTCATACCAAACTTCTACATTATTCCCTTGAACTTTTTAGGTCTAATGGTCTTAATGGACAGAAGTCCTTTATCACGAGGAAAATAGAAACAAATTAGGTGTCATTTAATATAGCTTGTTAGTGAATGTAACGAACGAATGATCCAGCCCTTTCCAGCAAAAGTGTTTTTTTAAAGAAATGCATTAACGCACAGTGATTTGAGATGTACGCTACACAAAACATTCCACTCGTAGACTGGGAACAAACCATGTTTGAACAAAGCAACAAAATCATCTTTCTCGGGGATCATCGAAGAAACAGTTATTTGCCTTTGTCCCGTTTCGTTCGAACCTTTGCCGAGCCGTTGGAACCATTGACAGCTTAGGCTTGTGGCAGGCTTTCTGCTTACCGGTGCTGTACAGCGACTAACTAACCAAAGTAATTATAGGAATCAAAAAATAATTTTAGCCAAAGCAGTTGGACTAATCCCGGGGATAAAACCTTTTCGGGATACGTCTGGCCCATGTAACCATCCGACCTTTAACCCATCCCACCCTTCAACTCTTAGAACTAAGCCCATAATGGGTTTCGCTTTTTCAGAACCTGAGCCCTTTTCGCTTCCCACCTGAGCCATCGACTTCACTTATAGACCCTTATGGATTGTTCCAAGAAAAAAAATGGTTTTTTGAGTTCCTTTCCGTAGAACTTAGTCTAAAATACTTTCTTGAAGCTTTTTAAACCGTTCACATCCTTTCTCAGCGCTTTCCATCTCAATTGGATTGCTCCACGTATAGTACTTTTGTTATAGTTCTGGGGTACCTCATTCCCTAACCTCAGTTCTACCTTCCTTCCTTCACACCCTCTCACCCGGAGAGATAATTCCTTTTTCACTACTTTACTACTACCTTCCGTTCGGTGCCTTTTTTATAAAACGAGTTTTCACTTAAGGTTATCCGTGTTTTAGTGAAGATTTCGGAAAATGATTTTCCACATTTACTTCGTTGGACAAATATTTTTGCAATTACTTAAAAAGTTGTCGTCGTCGGCGTCGGCAATACAAACAAAATGTTGAAACTTCCGCTTGAGTGCATTTCAATAAATGAGTCCTTTAAATACACATGCACACATTAAGCAGACGCACACACATTCAGAGACACTCTACTTATTCACCTGTTTCATAAGCATATGTGAAGTCTTGTACAGCTGCCCCAGAGGCCCACGCCTTCCTCCAGCCGCAATACCGCTTTCTTCATCGTCGCCGTGTCGTATCCTTGACTGCAACAATTGTGAGAAATTCGTTTTCGGTTGCGAGGAAACTCATCGACGCCTCAAGGCATTAGCAATAATTGCCAGTGTTGCCAACGATAAGCGGCGGAAGTAAATAAAAAACTTTGTCTAGTCATTTTCTGGCAAGTAAATGAAGGTATTAGCAGTAGTAGTAGTAGAAGCAGAATTAAAAGGGAGTAGTAGTAAAATTGCTAATACCTTTTTGGTGTAAAAAGGGCGTGATGGTGGCAAGAAAATAAATTAAGTCCGCAGATGTGCGTATTCAATTGTCTTAAGTAACAAATACGCGTGGATGTGAGTGTGAATGTGGGTGTATGCACATGTGTGTGAATAAATTTTCCACAGTGTATGTGTAATTGGTTATGCATTCGTTGGTGTCTTGTGGTTTCTACTACTCTTTCCTCTTCTCCATTTCTAATACTCTTTTTTCTTATATTGTCGTTGTACTTCATTAATTCAAATCTCGCTAATTGCATTTTATTTGTTTAGAAAACAGATTTCTTTAGTTTTAATTGAGTAGCAAAAGTTTGAACGCATCAACTTTTGGTTTAATCTTTTGTGTGTTTTTTGCTTGAAAATAAAAAGAGCATACAGGTAACCCTCCTATAACACGGTATCTTACAACACGGTTTCACTCTAACACGAAGAGAAAAATTCCCCAAACCCTCTTATAACACGGTACTTTTACAACACGATAACGAGATTTTTGTTTAAAATTATTTAGAAAATTACATTATGGACTATGAACACACAATATAGTGGAATAACCGAAATTTTACTGCTTATTTTACTAGTTGTTTTTTTTTGGGAAATACCCGAAATTTTTCGGAATAAACTATGCCTAGATGTATTTTTTTTACCTATTAAACTTGAGTTTAAACTTGATTTTGTGATGCAGGAGTATTTCGTGGATAGCAATTACCATAATTTCTTATTCTTTACGTGAAGATTCTAAAATTAATAATTTTACAATAAATATATTACAAGAAGGTCTAATCTTAGCAAAAAAAAACTAGAATTATTTTTCTTGAGTGCAGACCCTTCATCAGAAAAAAGCTTAAAATTCAAAAGGGACCTGCAAAATTGCTGCTTATTTTACTAGTTTTTTTTTTTTGGGAAATACCCGAAATTTTTCGGAATAAACTATGCCTAGATGTATTTTTTTTACCTATTAAACTTGAGTTTAAACTTGATTTTGTTATGCAGGAGTATTTCGTGGATAGCAATTACCATAATTTCTTATTCTTTACGTGAAGATATATTACAAGAAGGTCTAATCTTAGCAAAAAAAAACTAGAATTATTTTTCTTGAGTGCAGACCCTTCATCTGAAAAAAGCTTAAAATTCAAAAGGGACCTGCAAAATTGCTTATCACCATATTATACAATTCACAACGAGCTTGTAAGAGCAAGCAAGCAAAGCCAACTTACAGATTTTTTTAAACGGATAGTGCACAAAATCTAGAAGAAAGTTAAAAAAGTGAAGGTAATATTGTTCAACCAAACAAACGTTCTCGTTTAATTGTACTGAGCAGCAATGACGAAGAAAATTATTAAATTAAGTTTATATTAAATTAAATTAAATTTTTGTTTTGTTATATTTTTGTATTTGTATTTTTTTTTTATATATTTTTGTTTTGTTTCCTAATAAACATGACATTTAAATTTTTAAAAAATCTTTTTAATAGCTTTTGGAACATAACCCTCCTTTTTGTACTGGCTTCTAGTCTTATATAACACGATTTCGCACAACACGGGACTTTGTAGGAACGTATCTACCGTGTTATAGGAGGGATACCTGTACTTTGAAAAGATACAAATTCTAAAAAGAAAAGAATTCTGTCTTTTTTGGGGAAAATAATTCTGTTCTTTTCTATGAGTTAATAATACGATATGAGGCAATTATAATTATGGATTTCATAACCCTGATGAAAACCAAAAAACTTTTGTCTTTTACTTACTTTTTTCTGTTAAAAAGAACTCTTTGGTACTATACTTCTTCTTCCATTAGTTTACAATAATTTAATTTTCGCATTGAAGACTCTTTTAATTCCATACATTAGTAGTCAATTCTATCGTCGATCGGTAGCCGATTGTAATTTTATCAAACTTTTATACTCTTTTACTTATTATACTTTAATTATTTTACCTTACCTTTTCTTTATTCGGTTGCTTTCAATCAATTCAAACGCATTATACTATCGATTATTGAGCGTTCAGTGCTTATCGTCAACCAGACTTTTTCTACCAGATCGTATCCTTTTTTGGGAAATTTCGCCATGCGTGATCGCTAGCGCTCTACCGCTTCCAATCACTATCAGTGCTACCGGGCTTTTGCAGGAACCATCAGTTTGCCTTCAGCTTGAGGAAGACAAACTGAACTCGTACCTTCTTCTATCAGGTAACCTTTCAATAATCTTGAAAGAACGTTTAGTTCTTATGATATAATATTTAGTTCTTATTTCGTCTCTTCTTTCGTATGGGATGGTATGAGTACCTTTTTCGCATTACGAAGCCCCTCCATACTTCTGAAGAAACGACAAATATCGTCTACGGGAAGGTACCTTTTCGTATCCAGTGCTTATAACTGCGATAATTTTCTATAGATTTTCATTATTTATTATAAAGGAAAAGGGTTGATTAACTGCACGTATCGATGTTAATATCGCGAAATATTAAAAAATCCATTTAGAAGAAGCGAAGTTATGATGGCCAGAGTTGTGCAAGGTTACAAAATTTTCAACGTAAACTTAATTATTGTTGTTTTTTTTTTTGACGTCAATTTTTTTTATTTTATTAATACGAGTATATCGAACTAATTATCTCCAATGACCTGTAATGAGCTTCCTTCAATGATTGATGAGTTGATTGACATAATACTAAAGCAAACACCTGGAAAATTGAAACCTTAGACTAACTGAATGCAGAAGAAGAGTAAAGAAAGCTATTAAGCTCGATTTCGGTAGGTATAGACCGACGAATTATTAGATAAACAAACGGATAAACAGCTGAATAAAATCAGCCTTTTTTGCTCTGGTTGAGGAGAATTTCAATTAACGGATGGCTTCATGGCTTTAATTGATCAAAAGCTTACAGTCAACAAAAATAACGACATTTTAAAAGCTAACTACGACAACAACAAAAATGTTGTTCAACAACAACCACCACAAGAATGACAACAATCCCGATAAAATATTTTCGTCCTGAAAATAAACTTTACAAACAAATTTCTTAATAGCGAAAATCAAGGCAAACAATTTTCAGACGTTATCCTTCGATGACTTTGATGTTGAGCTAAACAATCAAAACGATTATCGCATTTTTAAAGAGAAAATAATAAAAAGAAAAAGAGCTTCAGCGCCATCAGAATCTTCTTAGGAATAACCATCGTAACCGAACAACGATAGCGTTTCTCAAGGAAGATTTTAAGGCAAAAAGGATGAATTTTTCTAAAGGACCTTCTATTTTCTCTTTTCTTCATCACTGTTCACCGGATTCATCTTTCAATCTTAAGCTAAATAAAGAAAAAAGCCACGACTTTTAACTTCTTTGATGTTATACACTTTATTCTATCCTTATGGAAAAAATCTTTTTTATTGCCTTCGCGCGTTGTTTTGTCGAACGTGAAATTTTTAAATATCCTTCCTTCTCTTTTTAGGGGTTTCCACTCCACTGTTCGGTTGTTTATCCTTTGATGGGTGGAAGGATATCAATGAAGAATATTTAGCAAAAGCAAAACCGTCGGATTGAAAATTTGAAAGGTGAGAAAAAGTAAACAGAAAAAAGAAAAGTATTGCTTTTCAGAAAGTAAAAAAGCTTTTAGAAGTTCAGAAAAAAATTTTAAAAATTAGTTAAAAACCGGAAGAATTCAATGAATTTGAAAGAAATTTATAAAAACCAATAAAAATCAGCCGAAATTTTAAGCCTTAACACATTGAAGCAGAAATTAATTTCAATTATTCAGTATACGTATAACAAAAAATTACCTTCAATTACCAATGAATTACCTTTAAATTTGGCGGGAATAACGCTGAATAGTTTCTTGTATCAGAATGATTATAAAAACATTGAACATGGATGTAAGGAAACCGCTTTAAGGAGTAACGAAGTATCTTTTTGGGTTGATACCTTCAGCCTCTTGTCACCATCGTCATCATCTCACCATTACCATCGCCTTTACCATTATCGTCCTATGACTACAGTAGAGTTTTCATCTCTGCTCTAGAGAGCATCTACGTATGTTTAATTTTTAAACGCATGATACCACGCTGTTTCCACCCTTCCTCCTTCTTCCCACTTCCCACTTTCCACTTCCTACACTTTCTTTAATCACGCTCTTTTCACAAACCATATCCTTTGTAGTATTGTTTTTTTTCTGCTTTTTAATTAAATCATACGCAAATCCTTCGAAATACTATCAACTTATAACGGAATTATCGTGCACACGTAAACCATTTTCGCCGCCAACTGTGCTCGTACCGTCATAACCGTTTTCTATCTCCCTCTTAGCACACGACCATCGCAAAAGCAACAGTATTGGGTTAATGTTACCAATATTGAGTTCAATTTACCACCTCCCATCTCCCACCCCCTCCCTCTGACAGTTTGTTCGCTCGAGGGTAAGAAATAATTATTGACGACAGTTGATGAAAGCGATTTTGTGTGCTGCGATGGTGTACCGAAGAAACTACTAACCATTTGATCAAATGAGAATTAACAACAACGAAGAAGAAGAAATATAAAAAGACGATAAATTAAATAGAAATAGCAAAGTAGAAGAACAACAACGAACATAACTAATACGTATCGTATTGGCCACAAACTGTTAGAGGATAAACAACTAAGGATACAGCAATAGTCGTGTCGAAGGAAAACGAAGAAGAAGAAGAAGAGAAGGCAGTATTAAAAGATGAAGGGGCTTGGAATTATTATCATTTAAGTTTTGCAAGTGTTTGTAATTGTTGTTGTTGTTGTGGCTCTGTTTTTTCTCACATTGGTTTTATACACATAGCTGTTATTATTGTTGTTGAAGTAGCTGTTATTCTCTTAGTTTATTGTTATAGCGGCATCAGTTGTTGTTATCATAATAGCTATGTAGCTATGTGGTAGTTATTGCTCTTGTAGTATAAATTATTCTTTCAGTATCAGTTATTGCTCTGTTACTGCAAAGTAGCCTTTATCCATATAATAGCTTTCCATTTGCTGTTGCTATTGATAGTAGCTTTTTATAGTTCCTGTTTTTCAAAGCTATTATTGTAAAGTTATTCCTGCTATTCTTTTAGTAACTGTTATTCTTATAAAAGTTGGTCCATTTATTGTTGTTGCTGTAGTTTTTATTGTTTTTATTGTTGCAACAGCTGTTAGTCTTATAGTTTAGCTTTGTAATAGCGGTTACTCTTAAAGTCGGTTTATTTTCTTACTATAGCTGTTGTTTTCTTAGTAATCATTATTTCTTTAGTAACTTTTGTTTTTGTGTTAGCTGTAATGCTTGTAGTGGTTGTCGTAGTAGCCTTTTTTCCCATAGAACCAAAACCTATTTTTGTAGTAGCTGCTACTCTTAGTAGGTTTTTGTTTGATTTGATAGCAGTAGCTACGTTTGATTTGTCCTTAAGTATTGCTTATAAAGTTTTCTGTTTTTGTTATAGTAATGTTAAACTGTTTTGGTTGTTGTTGTTGTATTTATACCTATAGCCCTTATATAGTTATTGTTATTGCAGTTATTGCAGTAGCCAAAGTTTGGCCTTTTTCGGGATTGTAGTTATAATGTATGGTAGAGGAGAGCCCTTTATTGTTTTTGTAGTGCATTTTTTGTTTTTAGAATAAGTTTTTGTTGTTTTTGCAATAGTATATTTGGTTTTTGTTGTTGTTGCCGTAGCTACTAAGTTCCTTAAGCACTTTCTAAGGCAGTTTCTTTTTGGTTAATTTCACTGTTTTTGTTGTTATTGCTATTGTTTGTTGTAATTGCATGTGTTATTGTTGTTTTTGGCTATTATATTTGCTATTTTCATTATTATTGTAGGACAGACAATATTACTATGCTTAACCATTTCTACCTCGACTCAGTTTCAGTTTCTGTCTCGGCCTCGGTCTCAGTCATTGCCATCCTCATCAGTTGCGTTGTCGGGCATCCTCGTCGATAGAGCCGAGTTTATTTCACCATAAAAAACATTTGCGACCGAGGAAACATTTAATTAGAAAACGAACCGAATGAAATGAAACGAATTATGGTCTACATACGACCCACAAACCGAACGTACAACGGCCCTGTCCTGCTTTGGTCTTTCGAAACGTAACCTTTTTCAACGTTCGCCACAATCTTCGCAGTGTGTGATGTTTGTATATGGATATTCATACCTGCATAGAGGAACAAGGGGCAGGGGAGGTGGGGAGCTGGGTCGAGAAAATGGTAGACAACCACACAGAGCTTATATCAATGCAATGCATATATCAAGATATTGATTGAAGGCTGCCGGAAAACTTAACTAGACCGTTTGTTCGCTGGACCCACAGTTAATAAAACGAACGGAAAATTTCTATAGACAACGTGTCGTGTCATCGACTCTGTCACTTGACAAGATTTCGGCAGGGTTTCTCAAAGTTATAAATTTTGTTTAATGAAATACACTAAAGTGATTATAACACGACTGCAGCCAGCCAAGGGAATGGTGGCGGTGGCGAGTTCCCCTTCACCGACGAAGCAGAAATCGGAGGTGGTAAAACAAGCACGCAAAGGATGATAATTCGATGCTGAAGGAATCTGAAACAGGTTGTTTGGACTAAAGAAAGGATGGTCGGTGGATGGTAACGACGATGAGCTGAAATCATACAATCTTCGTGGTGCGGACGTGTATTGGTTTATTGCGACTTGTTATAAGAGAGAGTTGGTGAGAGAACGACTTTGGAATTTCCAGAAACCTACGTAAAAACATAAAAATATGCCAATTTAACTGGAGGACTGGACTGGACTATGAAGAAAGAAATATGCTTAAATTAAATTTCATAACAATTAAGCGCCACGGAATTCTTTAAAACTCTTCAAGATTTCATAAACCATCATCTCCTTAAATGTTTTTATACAAATAGTAGTACTTAATTTCATCCTAATCATCGAATCATCGTAAAAATTCTTATGTTAGCTTTAAAAGTTTTTAAGTCGTCCCTTCTTCATTCTCTGCTCTACATTCTCTCGGCAGACGACCATCGGGATTTTACTTTATCAAATTTAACTTTCTTCCTCCTTTCTCCCTTCCTTCCTTCCTAATTTCCTTCATTTTTACACTTTCAAACCATAGAACAACAACAATAATAATAACCAAATAGTTTTGCTTTTGTGAATTTTTAATGACCGGTTGATTTGACCGCCATGGACTGGTACTAATACAAAATAGCAGAAGCAAAATAGCAGGGTAAAGGAGTAAAAGAAGGAAGGGGAAGAAAACATTTTAATTGTATTTGCTTAAGACATACAACATTTCATCAAAAAGTGAAACGGAAAAGAGAAAAAACCATCATCATGAAAGCATACTCAGAAATGGATTTAGTTTGTTTAGTGACGAAGAGAGAAATAAAGAGAGAGAGAGAAAGAGAAGAGAAGAAGAAGAAGAAGAGAGAGAGAGAGAGAGAGAAAGTCAAAAAGACAGTCTGGAAGTTAAATAGAATATTTAAAAATTTTAATTAACTACTCGGCCACACTGTAAAAGTTAAAATTGAAGTTAATAATTAAAATGAAAGAGACCGAAAGTTGAAACTTTCGAAGTACATACGAGTATAAAGTTAGAAAAAGGAATAGAAGAAAGAATAGAGCTATAAAAACATATGAAGAGAGTTGCAAAGAAATAGAAAGAGCTTAAAAGGGGGGGACGGAAATGAGAGAGAGAGAGAGAGAATTAGAGTGAGTTTAAATACATTTTAATGTCGGTTTAAAGGAAAAAGTATGTGAAAGGTAGAGACATAGAGAGTGAGAGAGAGAGAGAGGGAAAGAATAGGGGTCGTACAAGATATTCTGCAATTATCAGCAGTTAGTTTTATAACTGGCTTGCAACAGAATATAAGAAGTAAAATTTTACTGCATATGTGTAGGCGTAGCGATTTATTAATTTTGCAGTAAGTAATTTTGCTGATAAAGCTCTAAACTTCTGACAAAGCTCTTATGGATAAAGAATGTTATTAATTTAAAAAAACAATATAATCCTAAAAAGCAAGCACACACACATCCCCCACATATGCACTTTTCTTCAAGTATTGGCTACACGTCCACGTGTATTTACTAAATTGTCACAAATTTGTGTTAGTGATAAAATGTGTTGTGATTTTTCTTGTTCTAATCGTAACTTTCACTTTCATGACATTTTCATTGCAAGCGTGTGCTAGAAAGCCACAGCAACAATAATATACAACGCACAACTTTATGACGGCGTCAGTGTGTGTGTGTGTGTGCTGATCTCTGCGGTCTGTTTGTGTCTACTGTGCAACATCATTAAAATATTTACAGCCAGACCCAGAATGATACCAAAATGTCACAACATAAACTTCAATAATCGTAAATATAGATTTGTGCTGGGAATTCATAAAATCATACGAAATACGAGTAAAAGGAAGGGCCAGGCAGTTATTTTGCGGGGGAAAGGGATTAGTGGTTACAGCATAGATATCGCCAAAAAGTAACTGTAGATGGTTTAAGAGTGTCATAAAAATTGTGACAGTCGGAAAATGTTTTGACGTTACCTGCGTTATCTATTCCTGAAGGTGTCTTAAGTCTCATTATATACTCATATTCACTGTGAATACTTGCATATTTGCAGCATGGTAACTTCAGTTTTTGCTCATAAGTAAAGGCTTTTCACTAAGTTAAGTTTCTGCAATGACTATCCATTGAAGAAAAGCCTTCCTGCACACTATTTTCTAAGCTGGAGGAATATCCACTGAACGAAATCTAATAGCTACATTCAATCAATGGGTCACCAACAACAGGGCATGGACCAATTCCGGATCTCGTTTACAAGGAGGCCACCGAAGTGTGTATGCTGATGAAAAGTGTGAATCTGGTTGATCTTTAGCACAACAAAAGTTTCTATACCTTAAAATTCGTTTTAAGTCAAGAAAATTTTCTCAATCTTCTAATCATTATCATCGTCATCAGTGGTTCGGGATTACCGCATATGGAAGCGTATGCAAATGTGAAGAATTTTTTCGCCCCAAAATGTCTTACCAATAGCAATCATAGCAATGGATAGAGATGGAGAGGGGGTAAGTATCCTCGAAACTCAAGCATACAACTTAACTTTTTTTCGATTTCTCTACGTACCATCGACTACGCCCTCTTTTTTATCTTCAATATCATTTTATCATCTTGGATTATTTCAAATAAAACGTATGCAAAATTCGTTTTCTGATTTTATTGTCTTCTTAACTAATTTTCGCCTTAAATAAGAATCTATAGAAATTAAGAAAGGAAGAAAGGAAGAAAGAAGAATGATAAGCTTCAGAGAAAAAACCCACACCACACACAAAATCAAGAGTACTAACCGCACCCCCAGCCACAGAAAACGAACCCCCTCTTTCGCAATGTCTTGACGTTAAGCGTTTTTGTGTGATTGCGCTTAACCCTCGAACCCTCAAGTACATATAGCAAATCCCAGTATCCGCTACACCCCCTAATATCAGCCAGCTTTTGCCAGCTTCTAGTAACCTTTCTTCGCGTGCGCTCACTCGCTCGCTCTGACCCAAGCCTCCTACATTCATGTCAAACTTCTTTGCCGCGGTGTTTTTACATACTTGAGAATGTGTTTCTTCGTCCGTGTGTCTGTCCTGCTATACTCTCGTCTACCTCAACCATGCAAATTCCTGCCCTCCACTCCCCCATCGACCCTCCCCTCCGTACATATGCATCCTTGTTTGTTCCCGTTTGTTCTTTTTTAGGTTTTACTTCTTTCTTGGTTTAAGATTTTTGCGTAACTCCAAAATTTGCGGCTTTTTTGTGGTGGGTAAATTTTTTCCCAATATTGGTTACCACCCTCATATCTAAGCATTCCCTTCACCACTTACTTTACACACTCGCTACTTTACAACCGCACTATCCTCTTTGCAGTCCTCGCCTGGTAGTACGAGTTTGTTACAGAATAAGAGTTTGCTGCTTTAGAGTAATTTTTGATCTAGTTGTTGTTGTGTTTGTTTGTTGTTGTTGTAGTTGTTATTATTGTTTGCTACTATTGTTGTTGTTGTTGTTGTTAACGAATTCGCGAATATGTTAAGCTATCTTTTCCGCGCATTTTTAACAAGCTTTAAGCATTGGCAATGACGACTGAGGAAGTAATGATGGTGATTGTGCATGAGTGTAGGCCTGTATGTGTGTGTAGCCTTATGTGTGGGTGTGATTGTGTGCTTTATTCTTCTTCACCCTCAGGAAATTTCAATTACAGTCATCAATTATTAACACAATATTGTTCATATGTCAATATCAAAACGCCTTTTTATGCTTTAGTGAGTCTCGTACATCCACGCATTAAAAATTTTTACATTAGATATAATTATTAGTCAGCTTTCATTTGATATATGTATCTGGTTCGGATGGATTTCGAATAAGAATTCAAATTTTGTAAAAAAAGCATTTTGGCAATAAATTTGAAGGTTATTGTAAATTGTTAATATGTTAATATTCTTTTACTTCTGAATTGGACAATAGAATATATTAGAAAAGATTAATACATATACGAAAATTAAGAACTTAAGAAAAATTTAGCCGCAATTTCAGATAAGTATAACTTAACTATAGAGCTAATTATGCGTTTACCTTTTGAAATATAGAAAAATATTTATATACATAGGTAGAAAAATATTTTTACTCTTAGTAAGTAAAAAAGTTCTTACTCTCATAGTTTAACTTTTTGACTCTTTTCCTCTGCCTTTTACGCTCGCTGTAAAATTTGTCAATGCCTTTATTTGTTTGATTTCTTCCATTCTTTTTTTTATTTTCTTTTGCTGTTGAGAAGAGTATTTTGTTTTTCTGTTTTCACAAAGATGTCACGTTCAGATGACGAAATAATATAAGTTGGTTATATTTTATAAAAAAATCAAAATTTTATAAAAATAAAACATTATTCTATTCGTTCGTTGGTTGTGCAGCTTTTTTAATGTTGTAACAAATCGCGGCAATACATACTTCTGCATTCATGCATGTCACACAGCCATACATGCACATCCACATCAAAACACACACCCACACCCACACCCACACCCTCATAGAACCAATGCTAACTAATACCGCCGACGCCGCCTTGACTGATGCGATGCTTATATAATTTTTAGATTTTTGTCACACAAACGAAAAAGTAAACGAAACGGAAACGTAAACGGAAGTGAATGCATAATACGTGCGTCATTTTTAAGGATAATTTTTTTTTGGTCCACTAGTGCTGCCAGAAGCAGTATCGCTGACACTGCTGAAGCAATCGTCATGGAAGAAAAGGTGTGAAAAAGAAATGAGCTGTTTTTTCTCGTGGAAAAAATGAAAAATCACCGGAAAGTAACGTAAGTCACATGAGCTGCAATTTTTCTCAAACGGAAAAAATGACATAAAAAATTTCTTACCCGCTTGATTTATGCTATTTTAAAAAAGTGTGTTTCAACGACATTTTCTGTTTGAAAACGTTTTGATAAACTGCAAACAGTTTGTTTAAATGTACAAATGTACAAATGTACAAATGTTGTTTAAATGTAAAGCCGGACTTTAAAATGAAAGTGTTAACAGGTGTGCCTGTGGCTGTGCGAGTGGGCGAAGAGAAATGGAGAGAGGGAGGGCGCGTGTGTGTCTATGAATATATAGAAGAAATATCAAAAAATCATAATTCTTAAAAAAATTAAGAAAGACGTCATTAACTGCAAGCGGCACTTTGCAGTCACTTTTCTGTTTTTTTTGCCATATTTATAATTTTTCCCTTTCATAAGTCTCTCAAAATCACCAATTTTTATTGTGAATATATTTATTTTCATTTTATTAAAAATCTAGAAAAAATAATGCTGTTTATTTATAAAATTTATAAGTTTATGAAATAATAAGTCTTTAAAAAGTGTAGAATCGTTATAATTTTCGATGAGCTTTTATTTGATACCCATTTTGTGGGCGAAATTTTTAAAAACTCTGTTTTTTAAAAAACTTATTATTGGCGGTAATTTCAAATGGCTTTTTAACAAACAATGTGGCCACTTGAGTAAACAAAAAGTAAGCAGTTTTTATGACAAATAACTACGACGAACTAAGTTAGGTATACTTATTTGAAATTATAACTAAATTGTTTCTACAGTTTTTAATATTTCTCTAAGTTTGATCAAATATTTGCACAATCGAATGCTTAATATACATTTAACCGTAGACCGAGCCTTAAAAAAAATTGAGAATCCTATCCTTGTATCATTTTTGATACGTAGTATATCAAAAGTATATAAAAATAGTATATATTATTTTATATAATAAATTCTTTGCTCATTCTTTGTTTTATAAGCAATTAATGCAAATATTTTTTGCATGCTTATCCTTATAAATTGGTTTTTGGCACATACTTCAAATAGGGGACTGCTTCCGCCGATGCTTCAGAATGACAAGCTTCCTACTATCACTCTTCACAATTTTCGAATAGAGCGAATGGGAATACTCACTTCGTGGATTTTGGGTTCTACTTTGCATATTGTTTTGTATCAAAAATGATACAAGGATAAAATTATAAAGTTTTGATTTGTTTACCTTATTGTTATTTTTTTTAAAAAAACTATTACTTAAAACAATTATAATGCACAAAATAAACAAAGTCACAAAATATAGTCGCGAGATTAAAAGCGAAAAATATTTCCTGGCCAAAACAAAAGTCAAATGTATCATTTTTGATACAAGGCTCGGTCTACGGTTAAAACGACCACCAAAATTAGGGAAACGCAGGAGTGGGACGTAGTGAATATCTTGGCAGAACCAAATAAACCTTTTCCGGTTAACCAATTCAAGCAAATCCTTTTTAACACTCCACGCACAAATCAGATTTCCGATGCTTGTAACTGATACACTTACTGGTCACAGTCCGGAGAAGGGCCGACGAAGAGCCGGGGAAGAGAAAATAAAAAACAAGCATAACTCTTTTCCTTCGTGACTTATATCCCTTTCGTATGTCTTCTTGATTTTTCTTTCTTTGTTGTCCTGTTAGGACACCGCATACGTGGTGACTCCATGAAAGGATATTTCAACAGCTTCCGGATATGAAGAAACTTGCTACTACGCTACGCCTTCGAGTCAATAGAGCGGTCCAAAGTAAATAAAGTTAGTGTATGAAAGTGGTTGTGTGTAAGATTTTTTAAGATTATTAAATGCTAACATTGTACGGTACGAACTCGCCAAGTCGTTCCTGGCATGCGTATACCTCGACGTACGAGTATGTGGACCACCAGGCAGGACATTAGCAAGGATTTCACTGAATCAAGTCATATGAGGAAGATTGTGGGGCGCGGGGGGTAGATTTTATTCTCTGAGGGGTTGACTGAAGACTAGAGCGTTGGTGTCAAAACGCATTTACCGCTTGAGAAGCCATCAGTTCGGTTTAAAATATTTATTGGTAGACCAAAATTGAGATAAAAAAAGATGTGCCTGTCTTTTTTTTGGTTTCGTTTTTGTTTTTTGCTTTTGCGGGGAGTGTATGCAAATTTCACTTATGGGATTTAGAAAAACTTATGCATGGGTTTTTGTGGTAACCTTGCCCTTTTGATTCTTACTTAAGAGGTATTGGTTTTCTCTGGCAACGTGTCTTGAGGATGTACAATTTTTATTGCGCTTGTTTAAATGCAGTGTGCGTACCCCCTCACTCGTTCTTCCACTTCCACTCCTTTCCCCTTCCACCTTCTTAACACCGTCCGCCTCTTCGTTCGTTATTTCGTTACGGTGATGCCCTGCAGCGTTATTTCAGTCAACGATAAACGTATGTATTTCTAGCAATCTCCCATATGTCTAACTTGTTGTTGTTGTTGTTGTTGTTATTGCCGCTGCTGTACTATTGTTAAACCTTAATATGTTTTTACCACTTACATGCTCGCATGTTTAAGGTTGATGCGGTTGATTTTATTTTTTTTTTCGGTTCTGTCCCCGTTTTTTTTTTGCGAACAAAAAAATATTCAGCAGCATCTTTTAAGTGTGTAAATCCTGTAAATCCTTTTAGAAGGGAATCGTCATTGTACTATTATTTCGCATTTAAATTTCGATTTGTTTTTGTTGCGTGCCCGATTGATTTATGGTTGCTTCTACGCGCCCGCCCGCTCGCTCGTTTCTGGAAATGGCGACGGTTGAGGCGGCGGCAATTGTGAGGGTAGTATTGATGATGAAATGGGGTTAAAATGGGCATGGCTATAACGACGACAACGTTGGCTTCGGTAGACTGTACGCGGTTGTCATTTGCGGTCGTGTCGTGTGTGTTCTTCGGTCGTGTGTACTGCGCTGGTATTTTATTGGTTTGTATCTACTTGATTGTTTCCTTCGTTTTGCATTTATTTGTTAATTCGGTATACTTTTGTTACATTTTGAATACATTTGATGAATTTATTTGACAGATAGTCTCTCGCTTTTTTGTTTCTCTTGGTCATTAAAGTGTTTTACTGGAGACCTACCTCCTTCGCATTCTATGTCTCCCTGTCCAGGAGATGTCTGCCCACTTCACGTTTTTCTATACAAATCCTCCTGCCTATTTCCTAGAGGTATTCATCAATCCTTACAAAAATTATAAGGAAACTATAAAAAAATTGTTCTAAAATTTAGCTATTTTAATTTCAGGAAAAATTAAAGCTAATCACAAAACTAATCGCATTTCTTAACGATGTAACTATGCTTCATCTAAATAGTCTTTTAAAATCTTTTCTCCTTTGGGAATCGGAAAATTTTCAGCAAAATTTTAGACAATGAAGATCTATTAAAAAGTACTGGAGTTATAAGCCCAAACATGCATTGCACTGCTTTAATATCAAGTGTTTTAGTAAAGTTATGAATAAGTATGGATAATTTTTAAACGTTTCTTTAACAATTCCTTAATATATTAATATATTTTTTTTATTATCGTTGGCTTCTCTTCTGTCTTCGGATATAGTCTTTCGAATTTATTTTGTAGTACAAAATTTGTACTATATTATGTGCGAGTACTTTGAAACCTATAACTTTGGTTTTGCAAAATTAATTTAATCGAAATTTGTGTCTAAAAAACGTGGCTAAAGGTAGCTAAAGTCTGAAATTCTATAAATAAATGCCGAAGTTATACGCCTTAACTCTCCGCATTTTTTAAAATGTGTTAAATGTTAAACTTTTCTCTAACAAGCCTATAATGTTTTTATTCTTGCTCATTGTCAATGCCTTTTCTTTCAATTTGTCTAATGGTTTTTTGAATGTATTATGTATGTACATATGGCGTTTATTTTGGTGGTTTAATATTTTAATTTGCGGTGGATTTGATCCATTATCCTGTTATCGAACAACTCCTCTCCCTCTGCCGCTCCTGCAGCGTTGTCATAATCTTGGGTAAATCATAAATACTATTTGTTGGCCTTTCAGCGGACTTGCTACTGTCTTTATCTTAACAGTTCTTTTGCCCTTTACAAAGTCACAGCAGTTGTTTTTTTTTTTTTTGTTTAAAGCTTCCTTATTATTTTTTCTACTAAAAAAAGAGACACATTGTTTGTTGCAATCCTTTTGCATTTCAACTTTTGATGATAAACAAATATAAAAGCAGCGTATATCCTTCTTATTTTTTTGTGCGAATGTATCCACGACGCAAGTCGTCAGTCATAAAAAAAGGGAATGTGTTCTTCGTTGAACGAATGAATGAATGAATGAATGACTGAACAGTACTCATACGTATGCAAAATACGTATCTACTAAATACAAACTGATGTTATCGCCGTATTTTGGACGGAGGTGCGTTTTTATCACTATTAACAGAGTCACCAGCGGCAGGAGGAAGACGGAAGCGGGGTGTATAGAAGGGTGTTGTAATGAATTGAAGGAAGCGGGTATGTCTTTTACGGTAGGTGTGGATATAACGCGTGAGCAATGGCTTAGCATGTGAGTCAGTGAGGTAAAGGAGAGAGAGAGAGAGAGAGAGAGAGAGACGTTTCTGTTGGCGATTAAAGTCAACACATTGAATATCCTTTAGGGAATGCCCGTACTTAAAAACTCTTCACTAAAACTTAAAAAAATGGTAAATAAAACAAAAAAACATGTAAAAATAATTTTTACGATTTGTCCAAATACAAGAAATAAAGTCGCGTTTTATAGCATGACATAAAATCGAAAATATTCCAAAAGGATTAGACAATACAAAGTAAATTTAAATAAAATAATGAATCAAGCCTCTTTTATATCGTATCTATAAAACTGTAAAGTCTTTAAAGTTTAGACAGATTCTGAAGCAACATATTTGTATTTCTTCTTGGTCTATTTAAACTAATGTTTACTCCAGAAATGGAACTAATTGAACCTAAAGGACTAGACTCATAAAAGCTTTACAGGAGAGGACATAAGTTCTTGATTAATATGAAGAGAAAGAGATTCTCCTTCTTTTCCTTGTTCATGTGCATTCTAAAGGGTTATGCATTTCGAGTTACGAAAAGTAAAGCCCTGCCGTTTGGCAGCTGTCAAACATCAGTGTCACTTGAACTAGCATTTGTTTAGTTGAAGGTTTGCCATTTTATAATATAAACCGTTTTACCATCGAATTATCTACTTCTTTTCGGAAATATATCCACGATAATTATAAAATGACATTTATTCAGTCATTTTATAAAATCAAGGCTTTTGCTTACATACATTTTAAATAAAACTTTCCATACTTTTTCGTGCTGCTTTGAATATCCTTTTGCTTATGAGAAAGACCTAAAGGATACGTCCTCGTATTTATCCTTAAGTTGATAAAACCAATTTTCTCTATGATTGTTTCCTCTCGGTTTTTTCTTTGATATTTCTAAGACTAATTGCAATAAATTTTAGTAAATTTTCAATATTTTTCTAACTTTTGTGCTAATTTCATAGAACAATAAAAATCTCTTCATAAACCATCATGAAGTCTTCCCCTGCACCTGGAAATATATAAAAATAATGTTGCTGATAACGCAGATGCGTAGAACATCGGGTAATCATAATTACAGTGCTTTTGAGGGCGAGTACTTCGTCCAACAACAACAAAAGGTAAAATTCGAATTGCAAATCCAACATCTTCATTAACATCTGTTTGTCGGTTGGTGTGTTGTTTCGGGAAATGTTATATCACAAGGTCCTTTCCTTCTCTCAAACATTACTCAATCCTCTTTCCATTCATTTTCGAACTTCTCTAACCATTCCTTGAACTCCGTGGACCATTTCTTGAACTCCGGCAACCATGGCTCAATCACTTTCTCACATTGCTCAGTCTCCTTCACCGAACTATTAACCTTTGTGTCAGCGGTTAATAATGTAGTGTCAAAATACAGAGCATACGAGTATTTCATATCAGAGCAGTTTTCATGCATATTTCCTTCAAATAAAGTATAAAGCCTAATGTAAAAAATATTGTTCTTAATAAATTTTATAGTTTGTATTATAAGGTTGAAAATATTTGCGACTATTTTTGAAATATTGTTTTTTATATTAATAAAAATAATGTATCCCATTACGATGGTTTCAATAAAATTAGTATACCGTTTGCAAGCCTACGGTATCAAGATAAGTACAATAATAAGAAATAAACTTATTTCAGTCTGGAGTTTATTATTTATTCGACGCCTAAGAATAAGATTTCGAGGTCTAAGATGTTAGGTTTACCGGGCCATGTAATTTACTTGAAATTCCGACACCAAAATTTATATAACAATTATAACGAATGCAATTTTGATATTATGAATTAAGGAAAATGCTTACACATATTTCTTCAATATTTTTGTCTGTCAATCACAGATAAATGATTAATGGACAAACCAAGAAATTTTTGCAAGTCTGGGCAAAAGCCTCAGCAGACCCATTCGCGGACAGAACGGTTAAACGTAGGTATGTGCTTAAAACGCCTATAACCCATGCTTGTTCACTGCAATACTCCGCAACAATAACAACAGCAACACCAATCGAAACAGCAACAATAACAACAACAATATGAGCAATAGCAGCAGCAACAACAGCAGTTCCTTTGTGTCCATAATCAATTTGCCTTCAGGACAAACATTAATATTTTTTCCAAAGCGAAAGAAAAATAGCAAAAAAATTCATTCATTTTCTTAACAAAATTGAAAAAAAAAAAACAACAAAAAATACTGCTTGCTGCTGTACAACGTCTCTTCTCGATATCCATATCGTATCCAGAACGTCTCTCTCTTTGGTCATAACTACATTTTATCCTGTTCGGTCCCGGCGGATATCTTTCCCCGTCGCGACGGACAGACAGACGAACGAACACAGGAAATGAAGATGAAATGATGCCGAATAAAGATTTGAATTTGCATATTTTAGGCGTAAAAATTAATCACTAATTTTTAATACGAACAGGTTGAACAGAGGGCGAGCGAAGGGAGGGGAGGAGGTAGAAAAAATGTGTAAGAAAAATAAACTTGTTCCAAACTTGTTAAGTGGAAAACGCTAATGTTTTCATTTGTATATTGATGAACTCTTCGGGAGGAAAATTTGGGAGACATACAAAACACACCAAAACGAAAATAAGAAACCTTGCCCAGAATCCTCAACTACGGAAAAAACAAGAAGAAACATAACAAGGATAAAAATTATCAATCGTCCCTTAAATTCGTTAGCTCCGTGGCAGAGGCCACGGAAGATATTTCTTCCTTTTCCTTCTTGTGCGAAGAAGCAAAGTAAGCGGCGCTTTCACCCGCTGGCATGTCATCGTGTCGTTGTAATTTTTCTGTGTTATAAGAAGAAGCATAAACTTTTAAAAAAATTCTATACAAAATACTGGCAATCAAAAGCGTAGGATAAAACTGAGAAAGAACGCATTCCTTCCGTCTTCCTGAAGACGTTTCAGATAAAAAAATATTCCAGAAAAAGAAAAATTGTGCCTTTAGCATTATTAAAACAATTATGAATGAAATATTTCAAGGGAAAATTAACGATAATTTAATTTTTCCTTCTCGAATAATTCAACTCAAAAACATTCAATTTCTTTACCGAATTCACCGAATGCCATGAATATCGAAATTACATAAACCAAGAAAATTTGTACGAACCAGAAACAAGCTACATCGTACTTTCCGGCAGTGTGTTGAAGAGTGCTGAAACCGATCACGGCCTTAATATTAGATCCGCCTGCCTACTTCATTACGTTTAGGTGCAGATATCTTGAAAACCTCGAAAATTGCTGAAGAAGCTCTGGGATTTCGCATTCTTTATCTCGACAACCTGAAGTAATGGAAAAATTCTGAAGATTTCGGTTTTGAATTTAGTTGTTAAATTCGGAATTCGGAAAAGTTTTCTGCTATCGCTTAAAACTTTTTCATTTTTCTACCGATTTTGATGACTTATCTAACCATAGAAAGAATATATTTAAATCTTTAAATAAGAAAATGTTTTTTATCTTCTTTCAACCGCTAATAACACGGAACAACAAAAATAAACTTTCCGTTTGTGCAATGGCTAAAACAGGGCGTTTGTTATGTAAAATTACACTAGAAAGCAGAAATGGCCTTTTATTTTCTCCATCACCCATACATTGTTTGCTACGAAGTGTTGTAATATGTTCAACAATATTTTAAAGTAACTGAAACATTAACAGTTACTTCAAAATATTGTTGCGCCTTGCAAATTTCCCAAATTTTCTAAACCTACTTGCACTAATGATTTACTAAAATCCTTTTGCACTTAAGTTTATTCAGTCTATTTTAAAATCATGAATGTAAATTATACTGCTTTGCACAAACAAAGTTCATGCTTAAGTCATTTTAAGTGCCAAAATAGTAGTAAAAGTATTAAAAGTGCAGTAACAAACACATTATTTGTTTGTGGTTTACGAGGATTTAGGCTGAAGAAAATTAATGGAGAATTAAATAAAATTTCATGTATAACAAAATATCACAACAACGCTCGTATGTCGTAGTCATGGTACATAAATCTCAAGCACTAAAGCTAAAAACCAAAAACAAGAATGGATTCTTATTAAATTACCAAATAGAGAAAAAGTCTTGCTGACCGAAAACGGCAGATAGCTTAACTTTTAAATCTCGAAGAGCGGAGAAAAATGGTTTACAAAACACACACCGGGATGGTATATACAAAAGGAAAAAAAATTTGCGTAATAAAATCGAGGCAGCGTCTGGTACAGCAACAACAAAAACGTCTTCACCCGCAGAGATTACATTTCATCGAGTCGTAATAATAAGAAGTAATAATAATAACTCTTAATAATATTCAGCTTACTCGAACTTCGAACTTTCCAGCAATTTCGAAGAGACAAAAACCAACAATCGATTAAACTGCAAAACTCACGAACCTTAAAAACGTACGCCGCCAGACCGAGACGGAAAGAAAAGAAAAGAAAAGTAACCAGAGATCGTACACACTCGTATTGTATGTATAAAACCAAAGGCGCTAAATTGTCATGGTTAACCGTTAGCATTTGCGGCGCGGAATGTGTGTGCGTTAAAGGCGTTTGTGTGGTTGTTGTTACGAGTACTACCGCGCATTTACTTGAAGAAAAATCAATTTTAAAACTGCATAAACCATAGTACAATACTTCCAAACAGATGCTCTTTGAAAATAAACAAAAACACATACACTCGCGAACAAACACAGAGTCAAACAAACACACACTCGTACATATGGGAAGACGTGTCTACCCCAGCGGGAAATTCTTGAAATCAGTAATGAATTGGTAACGAAGTAATGGTTTCATGTACGCAATACGCGGCCGGATCGATTGATATTACTATTATACAGGGTGTTTCGCAAGCCCCCCCCCCCCCCTCCACCATTTGGTGGGGTTTTGGTGATTCTAGGCTGATTCATTGCCAGCAATTCATTGGGAGCAATTCATCGCAAGCAATTCATCGCAATCCGAAACATTATTAACGCAAAAACAATTCATCGCGAGCCGAAGCAGAAAAAATTATTTTTAAAATCGCGCGATTTTCGCTGGCTATAATGTTTTTGCCATGAATTGCTGTTGCGATGAATTTGTCTTGCGATAAATTTGTCTTGCGATGAATTGTTCGCGATGAATGGCTTGCGATGTATCAGCCGGGTAACGTTTTTGAGGAGCTTAATATCAAATTTGAAATTTAAAAAAAAAATTGGGAAACAAAATTTTTGGTTGCAATTTTTTTTTGCTATAATTAGTACTCCTAGTATTTTGCAATGCAACCGTGGAAAATTTAAGAAATTAGAATTCTCAGGAATTTGTTTTCATATAACCAAAAGATATTCAAGTCTGTCCTAAAGTATATTCTTGCATACGAGTATGTCTCTTCTTCTACTACCATTACTACCGCTAGATCTAGAAGATCTTCTTCTTCTTCTTCTTCTTCTTCTTCTTCTTCTTCTTCTTCTTCTTCTTCTTCTTCTCTTCTTCTTTTTCTCATACCCTTCTTCTCCTTCGACGTTTATTTGTTTTTCTTTTCCTATTGGCGTTGTTGTTATTGTTACTGTTGTTGTTGTTATTTATACCATAGTTTGCAAATTAAAATCTCTGGTGCGCGAATTTTAAATTTACAATATGGCGGCATGTGTGAATACACTTTTTGTACGATAGTTAGCTGTCGTTGTTGTTGTATTTATTTTTGTTGCTGATAGTTGTTGCTGCTTGTACATATATAATACTTGTATTTTTTTCCAACAATATCTTCCAAACTGGCATCTGCAGAGTTGTTATTGTTATTGTAGTTGTTGCTTTCTTCTTGTACACGAATATTGTATCGTTTCCAATGCTTTGGTTGGTTTCATTTTCAAAGTTATAACTAATTGCTGTCCTCGTAGACAATGATCATGATGATGATAATGACGACGTTGGAGGGCGCGAGACAATTTCTTGTTAGTTTTCTTTGGATATTTCGTGTTGTTGTGGTCGAGTTAGCGGGTAGCTCTCCAGCGACTATGTCTCTCACAGCGGAACGATGTTGGAGTGAAGAGTGGAGTTGAGTACTTTTACCTTGCACTGTAGCATCGAAGAAAATGGGCATCGGAAAAGATGCGCATTTTGCCTCACGATTTTTGGTAGAGAAAAATAACAGCAAACATATTTTTTGAAGAATATTAATGCACCTTGAAGTTTGTGTGGGCGTGTGCATTCATTTTATGGTTTGCATGGACGTGAGTGCGTGAGCCTGATGCTTTTTTGTCTCTTTGCGTACAATATGCTTAACTTAAAGTCCGTTCATGTTCATTCTTTGGTGGAAAAGTGGGTATGAAGAGTATGCAATTAAAGGAATTTCAGTTAAAGGATGCTTGCAGGATTCGATAGATTTCATTAGTTCCTAATTTTGGGAAACAAATTTACTAAAGAATTTACCCGAATCGTTTGGCACCTCTCATAAAGACTACACGCAATCAGGCCTTAAGAGACACGAGCTTTTTAAGTTATTGTTGTTAAAAATGTTGGCAAAAACCTTCTGCACAATGAAAATACATCAATACGTAAGATTTTGATAAGGCAAAACAAATTATAAGCATACTTAGAGACATACACTAAAAGTATTGCATAAAAAGCGCAAAAAAATACTATTTCACAAAATCTACGCATTTCCATTTTAAACAATAAATCATTTATTTCAACACGACAAATAAATCATACACAACAGAGCAACGAGAATCCTTTCACTTCTTTTTCTTTCTGTAAAGCGGATTTGTCAATTCAAATTTATTCGTATTCGAAATGCGCCTAGAAGTATGCACACTTGATAAGAATTTATGAGGCGTTCAAATGTCAGCATCGATTACGCCGTAAAGAAACTGTCATCGTATCATAACTGAGACAAAGCAAAAAAGAGCAAGAGAAAAAGAAATGAAACGAAGATGATCCAATGAAGAGGTTTCTTTATCGAGAAGGACGGAGCAAAGAAGGCCAAAAAATGCGCTGGAGAAGGGCAAAAGAAATATGAAAAGAAAGGAGTAAGCAAGTTACTGTCCCATTAACAAAGAACACATACAGAAACAGATTTGAAAGGCACACACTCAGGAAAAGGCGCACGACCTTGCACGCACCCACACACAAAAACCGCCCTTACGCCCACAAGAGCACACAACCCACCGAACGCCAGATTGCAAATATGTTTGTAGTATTCTTAATATTTTTGTTGCATACTTTCGGGCTAAGCAAAAACACAAAACATGAGCATAAGAAGCAAATAAACTGGATAAATTCAGAACAATTGAGCAGAAGATGGCGCCACAAAAAATATGTAGTATGTGATTTATGATTACTTGAGACAGAGTGTATTGTTGTGTTGTTGTTATTGAAGCGAGTGTGTAACGGTACGTATATCATTTCTCTAAAAGACACGTGGAAATATTTGAAGTGTATTTTTAGGCATGATTTATTTTATTTTCTTGCACGCGCTTCATTGAAGTGAAGGAAGTGAATCGGAACAAAGGTTGGGTATTAGAATGAGATGCACAGCCATACCTCATGCATTCCATAAGATTTAACGAAATAAGGAAAGTGCTTTTTCGGGGCATGTAAGATACGAGTACATGCTCTGATCTTCTCTAATCTCTATGATTCGGAGAGTTCGACTGAGACTAAAGGTATTTCCTTAGAAGTACTTTCTTTTATTGTAGCTTAATTTTTAATATTTTGTAGAGTCCAGAAGCTATTTTATCTTACTCTCTTTCATCATATGCTTCTCTAAAGGCTGATTATCTGCAGAACAAATATATGTAACTCGATATTGAAAGGAATATGACGAAAGAGAGTAAGTGAAATTTCTTATGATTTATTTCTTATGATTTTAAGTTCTAAAGAGAACACACATACCCAAATGGTAGCCTAAAGCAAGCGCTGAATATCGTTACATATAAATCTCGGTAGGCACTTTTAGGAACTTACCGCTATTAGACAGAAGAAGGTATACGAGCAGGTACCTAAAAATATTAATATCTTTCTTTTGTCAAGCTGAAAATAACAGAAAATAATTAATTGCTGCTTTATTATGAACTTCAACCCGAAAGGTCTTAAAGAACCTTTAACCATCGACTTTTTTGTTGCCGAATTTATTTTGACAAAAAGTCCCGTGGAGGACATTCGAACATTTGTTTATCACGCATAATGGCAAAGCATCATATTGAAATAAAAATTCTATCGATATCTGTATATTTAGTGTGCTTTTTTTATTTCACTTTCCGAAAGAGAAAATGGATAACCCTGTACTTAAAGATAACTTGAAATTTCATGGTCTTGAGTAGAATACTTTTATGCGAGAAAGGGTATGCGGAAAGATAGAGACAAGGACTAAAATGGAAAATAATGGTACGCAAGAAGTGCACAGAAATTATTATAAAATTACTTCAGAAATTATTATACTTTTTGTAATAATTTAAAAGAAACAAGAAATATTTTAAGAAATACGTTGATTTTTTTAGACCATACTTATCCCAAACGCAAAATAAGTGCACCATAATCCTGCACTCAAACTGCACACAAGACTGTATTACGAATATTGTTATAATTATGAACAAAACTTTCGTTAAATCAAAAAAGAATTAATTTCTTTGCGTATTTAATCAGACTTAAATAATTAAAAAAACTACTAAGGAGTGTTATAAAACCTTTGATAAAATACAATAAATTTACAATTTTTTTCGGATTTAACAAAAGAAAATCTTTGAATTATGCATAAAGTGTTGGTGTCACATACAAACGCAAAAAAAACATGCATCATTATACTCATACATTCTCGTGCATAAATGAATTTATGTAAGCATGCATGAAGAAATGCATACTTGTATGATTGTACGCATGTATACATATACATGCTTTGTGCATTACACTTTAGAGTGATAAAGACAGCTACACACAAAACCACACGGTTACCGTTGCCGTCACGGTGCCAAACACCGCCTGCCGACCTCACCCGCTTTAATTCTAACACCATCATCTGCCACATCATCCACAGCTCTTGTATTAATAATACTTAAAATAAATACAATGTTTAATTTACAAAAAGGATAAAAACAAAACGCCGTAAATCATCAACAAAAACTACGAGAAATAAAAACGCCTGATTTTTTTTCTTCTTGTGTCCGTCTTCGCCTGTTGGTGACATGTTCTTGTTTCTTTGCTTACTTTTTATTTTCCCGCTGCTAGTGGTTCTTCTTCTTCCTTTACTACTGCTACTGTTTCTCTTTCCTCTTCCTCTTCTTCTTCTTCTCTTATTCTTCTTCTCTTTCTAGTTGCCATGCATATGCATCACTTCATCATGCTGAAGTGATGAATATTGCATGGTAGTTATTTCTAACACTTTATTGTTGTTGTTGTTGTAATTGTTACTGTTGTTATTGTTATTCCTATCGCCATTATTATTTTTATCGCTATTGTTTATTATTTGTACAATTTTTTATTGTTGTTGTTGCTGCTGTTTTGGTTTGTTCTTTCCTGGATTCGTGTTGTTTTTTTAGTAATATTTTTCATTCACATTCACATTCGCAGATTCGCCGACGCGCTCCTCATGTCTCTTTTCTCGTCCTCCTCCTCCTTCTTTCCCCCTTCCGTCCCTCAACACCACAAACCGCTTAACATTTTTAATTTCTTATACGACCATTTTATTCATCACTTTCCGTTTGTTGTTGCAAAGTAATAACTTTTGCGCCTACGCCATCCGTCTTCATAACCATTCCATCCTCGCATGAAGTCTGCCCGCGTTGCCGCTATTCATACACCACCTGGTTGAACACTCTCTTTGAGGCACGCCCCTTCGAATAATCTTCATGCACCAACTGATTTTGAGGGCCAGCACCGACCACAATCATGCACTGAAAACCAGAGGCGCATTGGGAGGATGGTCTACGGGTGCTCCCGGTACCAAAATTACTTTGGGTAAAACCCCTTTTCTTTCCTCTTCCGTGAAATAATTTTCACCACTTGCAAAAATCGAAAGCGCAAGACGCCACTGCCAGCGACCCATCTCCCGCTCCCTTTAACCCTTCTCTTCGCATTTGACTACTGGTGACTATTTTTCACCTGCTCAAAACCTACTGATTTGACAAATATCATCACGACCCTACTCGCTGTTCTTCTTCTTATTTTTTGTGCCCAACTGGCATTTTGACACCTACATTTCACGCTCTACCTACCGTGCCGTATCGTCCGTATGCGTTCGCCGTGCTTGTCAAGTGCTGCCGCCCATTGTCATCATTGGAACATTGTCATCATCAGCAGCAGCAACAATCATCACCAACGGCCAACACGGCCTTTGCATGTGCTCTTTCTTCTTCTCACCCAACACTTGAGCTTCTCAACGGCGTCGTGGGCGTCCCTTTCATCACCATCGTCACCATTATCAACACTGCCCCCATCACTACCGACTTCACGGACTCCTTCATCAGCATTCCTCCGAATCAGCAGCAACAACGCCATTGCTATCGCCATCGCCAGCACCGTCATTATCGCCAACGCTGTCATATTCATGATAATCATTATCATCATTTGCATGATAATTATCATGATCCATGTTTCATATGTCGCAAAATTGGTGCAAAATCCTTCAGTGTCGCTGCTACCGTTGATACCACTCCAACCAATCCTTTAACCCGCCAGCGAGACTTCTTCGTCTTTCGTAACCATCATCAAGCATCAGTCCCGCTGAAAAGTATGTCTGTACGTGTATAATTCTTCTTCTATTCTCATATGTATTTGTGTGAAGTGGATGGATCTGCAAATCTGAAGTGTATCCTTTTGCATTTTCCATTCTGTCAACTTATATATTATTCTTTTAGCTTTTGCATGACACAAACACTGGAGACACCCTCACACACCCATGTATACCCACAGTTGCAAATAGTAGTCATCATTTTGAGAGGGTCCTCTCTACATACTTATTTTCTGATGATGCACGCCTCTGGTCTTAAATTCAAACTCTTTGAGCTCGGTCGAGTAGGCATCGCCTTGCATCGCATCGCATTGGACCGACCGGTGCAATTCTGTCAAATCCTTCTTACCTTTTGTTATTGTTAATGTTGTTGTTATTTTACTTGTTTTTGTTATTGTCATTGTCATATTTTTGTTGTTATTATGATTATTTTTTAAAGCATTTTAGCATTTCTTTGTAACTTCATGGATATAAGCGTGTATGTGTATATGTATGTGGATATGTGCATATTTACAGCTGTGTTTACATGTGTGCCTGTTTGTGTATGTGCCTTACAAAAACATTTATACAAACATCTAGCTGAGGATTGTCTTTGGATGAATGTTTAATTATTTGCAATTGCAGAAAATTTAGCCGACAATAACAACAACAACAGCAAACAACACACCAACTACAAAAAACGTTAACAACAACAACATAAAACAAAAACAATAGCAAAATCAAGCCAACAGAAGCAAAAGAGAGAAGAAAAACATCGCGACAATGAACCGCGCCTTAAAGTATGCAATAACTTACCGCGACCGTAACTCTGCCTCCGACGGATCCAGGTTTCAATGAATCCACGAATACAGTGACGTCTATTTTATCGGATCGAGCAAAATATATAAATACAAAACTAAAAATTATTAAAGTCCCAACGAAATTTAAAATAAACTAAAAGGTCAATAAAAATAACATTAATTGTTTTTACATAATCGCAATTTTCTGAAAAACATTAAAATTTCGAAAAGATCAACGTATGACAAACTAAGCTTTATTAATTAAGGAAGGATGAAAGGAAGGAAGGAAGGAAGGAAGGAAGGAAGAAAGGTTCTCTTTTATCAAAAATCCAAAGGTTTGTTCTAAAGCTCCAAAAGCTTTGAAGTGGTCTCGATGTGAACAATAACCAGTGAAAAGACGCGGCCAATATTCTTATCCCTTTTATTTTCCTCATTCTATGTGTAATAAAAGAACAACAACAATATTTCATTTGAAGGGTTTGTGATCTGTTGATTGTTTGCGATAACGCGCCCTGCGACTCTTTATTGGAATTAGTGTAATTGTTCTATAATTATTGTTGTTAGTTAAATTATCTTTTTACTATATTACTTTAGCTATTATTATTAAAATAGATGCTGCCTAACACCCACATATTTCACATTGATTATGATATTTTATTTAATAATAAAATATAAAATATATTTTATTATTATTTTATTATTATATATATATATTGATATATATTGATATTTTATATTGATGAAATTAAAATTTCTCTAAACTACAATTGAAAATTTCTGAAATATAGTTCTGAACTACTTACAGTTGAACATTTCTGAAATACAGATGAAAAATTCTGAACAACAATTGAAAATTTCTGAAATACAAACCCAGGAAACATTTTCAGGAGCGTTCATATTTATGAGCTCAAAAAAGACTCCTTTTTTGGAAGAAAATATGTGTGCTCCAAAAAAGGACTCCGAAAAGATTCTTATATGATTCAAATATGAATGTACAAATTTATGACTCCGAAAAACCTCTTTTTTAGGAAACACACCTGGGCACATAATATTTTGACTCCAAAAACAATCTTTTTTGTGAGGAAAATATAAGCCTTAAATTTTTTTTTTTAAAAATATTGAAAAACTATACACTCTAATTTAGGACTCAGAAATATTTATTGTGAGTCTACTTGATTTTTTTTTAAACTTCGCTTTTAAAGTAAAAAAATGTATTTCAATTAAAAAATTATAATTTTTGATAAATTCATAGTCTTTTTGAGCATTATCTTGAGTTGTCACTGGTTTTTGTTGACCCTCATGTTCATCATCTTCCGGGGTTTTGCGACCTCCTTTGAAACGCGTAAACCACTCATGAGGTCATCATAAACTCACCATCAACTTTTTCCAACAATTCGTGCGTTGGGAAGGAAAATACACATATTTTAATCTGTTATTTTTTTCTTTTCTTTTTAATTTTTTTTTGGAGTCTGGAACGATTTAAATTGTTTGCCCATATATCATATTTAAGACTCTAGGAGGGAAGCCGTCTTAGAGGGAAAAAACCCACATATATACATATGTACATCTCTGATTCTTCTATGAGTCCAAAAAAGCGAAATTGCAAATTAATCATAAAACGCTCAGAAAAGAATCATAAAAGGCTCAGAAAAGAGTCATAAAACGCTCAGAAAAAGATCAGGAGCCTTTTCTGACTCTTATTTAGGACTCTTTTCTGAGGACAGTCTAGGAAGGAAAAACGTTTATTTCTGACTCTTTTTTGTATTTATAAAGAGTATATTTGTTCAGAAATATGAATCTTTACTGAGTCTAAAAAGACCCATATTGTTTGCTGGAAATGAAATTTTCTGAAATACAAATGAAAATTTTCAAACAACTAATAGAATTTCTGAGCTGCAATTGAAAATTTCTGAAATATCGTACAATAGAAAATTTGTGAAATACAAATGGAATTTCTGAACTACAATTGAAAGTGTCTAAACTACAATTGGAATGAGAGTAGTTTGATTTTACAAATATTAAGACAAAGCTAAGGGTTGGGTACGAAATCTCCAAAACAAAATCTCCACAACAAAATCTCCATGACAAAATCTCCAAAGACAAAATCTCCAAGTCAAAAGGAGAATTTGTCTAACTAACAGAATCCTCGCGGTAATGTAAAGTCTTTTTGCATTCAGGGCCTTCCTGCGTGACGGCCTTCGGCCGAGGCAAGGATTATAACCCTTAATCAACAGAATCCTCTCGGAAATGTAAAGTCTTTATGCATTCAGGCCTTCTTGCCTGACGGCCTTCGGCCGAGGCAAGGAATTATATTAATTCCTTTAATTAAACCTTAACACCGGCTAATTTGATAAATATGCAGGAATTTATCACAATTAGCAAACCGAGCAGTGATTATGCATAAGAACCAGTAATTATGAATAATCACCGGATTAATCAAATTCACCGTAACATACATATGTATATATACATATATATACCCGTATAAAAAACAATTTTTTTTGAGATTTTTTTAGTTTGGAGATTTTGTCCCTGGAGATTTAGTAGTTTTGAAATTTTGTACCATGGAGATTTTGGGTATGGTGGAGATTTTGTCTTTGGAGATTTCGGGTCCCCAAAGCTAAACTCTTTTTCAAGCTCTGGTGTACTTAGCCAGGAAGTACAGAGCAATAGTACTTCCTCTATAAAAGAGTATGGGACTCTAAGAACCGCAGAAGAAAGTTCCTGTTCCAACCAATTTATCAGTCTGCTCACTTTACGTATCCTTAGTCTATTTTGTTGCTGAAGATGTAACGATCAACATTCGAAGAGAATAATATATACAAAAACAGAAGTTTTATTTTATTTTCAGAAAAGTGATTTCATATTTTTACCTTCAAATTGTCCAAAAATAATTCACCTTAACTTTTTCGTGTGCTATTTTTTAAGTCTTTTTTTTCTTCCGCCACTGTAGCCACTCATTGCTTTGAAATCATTGTAAATATTTGTTCACAATTTGTATTGTCAAACAATAAAAACTCTTCGTTCTATTTATTTAATGCAACTGTTTTTTGAACATTGTTTTGGAAATCTTTTCTTGTTTTTGTAGTATTGTACAGCAGGAGAATAGTTTCTTACTAGTTATTGTTATCCATATGTGCTTCTCTTTCTTTTATTAGCTGCAGCAGCTACTACGATGCTAACAAATATGTACCATGTTAATGGCAGCTGCTGTGAAGCTCAAGGAGTAGATACTATATCAAGTGTTGCAATGCAACATTTTACAATAATTAGCAAAACCAGTACAACCAAACACACACACACCCATCAACAAATGCCCCTAAAGTGTTTCACTTGACGCAGCTTTTTTTAAAAAAAATAATAGCACACAGCATAGTAGCTGTGTTAAATTCATGCTATCAGAAGCAAAACTTTTTCATACTCATTTCATTGAGTACGTAGTACCAGAACAAGCCTACTTGTTCCATCGCGCCATCCTCTCACTGTCACGCTCTTTTTTAACATTTTTTTGCAATGCCTCTGTACCCGTACCCTTTAACATTTCCTGGCATACTTGCAGGCATTCCATCACTCTTCATCAACTTACGTACGATAACAAGGCCCACGAAAAGGTGGTTATGACGATGGCAGTGGCAGGGCAAAGGAGGTTATTTTTTTTCTCTATTTTTCCTGTATGAGTACCTAGCTGTATCTTAAGTGCCAGCAATATTTGCATACTCAATTGCATTGTAAATTTCATCTTTCTTCTGCTTACTGTATTTTTTAACAGTAACAACAAGAATAATAATAATACGTAATACGAATAATAACAACAGAAGACATCTAAAGCAAAAAGAGTGTGTGGCGGCAGAGGGAGGAGCTACGTAAAAACAGATCTTGGTACAGTTTTTATTTAGTTCACAAAACATTCAAGCAGTCAAGCAGCAAACATTTGTTATGCCAATAATGCCTCACAGCTCAACAGCCCCTGCTCCCTTCCTATTCCCTTCCCCACACTACAACAGTGCTAGCTGTGATGTTTTTTTCATAATTTTCTAACGCTGTAGAGCCTCTGCCTCATAAACCATGGATGGTTCTTAACATATTCTATGAATAATATCATGCTTATGAGTATTTTGTATAATGTTTGAGTGTTCGTTTTGTTGTCCGCATTACTTCTATTTTTAAGAATTTTTATTTCAAAAATTATGCGTTTGATAGTAGTTGTTGCTGTAAAAGAAATGAATATTTTAAAATAATAAAGAAATCCTCGTATTGTAAAAATGCATATCCGTACGTTTAAAAAAATGCATAACTGAACAAGATTGTGTAATACAACGATTACTGTGTATTAAGAAACCCATGCTAGGTTTGAAAGAGCTATATTGACCCATAACATGACCCACAGCATGATTACAAACGGAAATTTTAAAAGGTAAAAGATATAAAGGAAACTAACGCTTTAAAAGCTGTGTCTGGTCCTATGACAGGACCTCTGGCGTGATTACCAACAATTTATATTATAAAATTCTAAAATTCTTGACTTAAAAATACTCTCCTCCAACCTTACCCCAGGTTGTATCACACTTTCTTTGAGCGAGGAATCTTGATCCACGAGTTGATTACCCAGAACTTTTATGTAAATTTCTATAAAATTCTTTTGTATAAATAAGAAAAGGATAAAACCTACCTAACCTTATAAATATATTGATTGTATTATAAACAACCCTACCTGCCGAAAAACCAAACCTTTTTAAAGACCTTCGCGAAATCAATATATTTTTAACAATAATCAAGTTGTAATCAATCAGCGAAAAAGAGGGCACTCCTGCCAAATGCTTTTGTCATTTGTTAAATATTTGAATACATTGAAAGATTTACAGTAATACCCTGCAGTCAGGCTGGTTGGATTATTCAGCCGGCACACGCATCCCTCACCAGAATGAATTATTAACTGATTTTTTTGGGTGATATACTTGGGCATATTTATCAAGCGTTTCATTTTGGGCATATATTAAGTGCTTTACCTTTTGTGGTAAAGGATCGCCCCTTCACCTCTCTTTTTCCCACGAACATTCACCATCTCTTTTTATAAAGAAGTTCTTTTTGGAGGAGCGAACGGATACACTTTTTCCCCTTCGGTCTTGTTTGTTTGCTTTTGAGTTGTCAAGCATATTAAACATGTAGAATATTAACAACAAGTTGTTTATAGCCGCAAGATATTCTTCTCGATATTCTGAAAGCATCGACCTACCTACCTTTCTTCCCTCCTTGCGATCATCCTCCAATTTTCTTCCATCTACGCCAATTATCCGAAGATTTCATTGAAATTTTTAAATCATGTCATGTCACGTGTGTCTATCAGGCGCTTAAATATATCATTGATGATATTCGAGGAAGTGCTTATTTTTAAATATTGACAGTTTGTTTCTTCACAGCCTAAGGTTACACGACGACGACGACGACGGCATGCTTCTTCTTACGCGAAATAAAGGAACTCCTTCGTGCTGTTTTTGTTGTTGTTGTTGTCCGCAGTCTGAGTTTTTGTCATCTTCAGTTTTACCAGACTTTTCTATTCCTTTCTCTCCATTTCACTCTCTATTAATGACTCGATGTAACTTCGAAACCTTCAGAAGACTTATTCAGGTATCGTAGCCGAGTTCAGCCTCACTGAGTTCATTGTCCCACTCCTTGCCCGTTTCTCATTTTCGCAATTTAATTTTTTTTTGTGAAATTCGGAACTCTCTTTGATTTTCTTGTTTAATATTGTACGTATAATAATGTCATTAGAGACTTTATTCTTATTAACTCTCACTCCATTCTGGCCGTACTTTAACTAGCTGTACTTCAGGGAGAAGAAAATAACTGTATTGTAAAGTTCTTTATTCACGTACCAACTCTGCTTCAATGTGTTGCACTCTTGCTGTCAGTCTACCGGTCGCTATATTTTCCTATGTAGATATACTGCCTATATATACTATTTATATGTATGTACGATAAACCCACAGACCTATAATCACTTTTCATTACACCTGTCTTCTCTACTAAAATCTAGAAGAGTTTTTCTTACTCTCTCTCGACCTTTTACAATCCACTTTTACAACATTCCATCCCAGTCTACTCAGGTCGCCAGTCATTGTCAATCGCAGTCCAACTCTATCTGGCTGAAAAGTTTTGGTTAACGTCTCGAGATCGAATCGAATTCCGAAATAATATCCGACAACGAGACACAGTACGAGTTCTGAAAACGAGAGAGCTAGCTCTTCTTCTCTCATACTATAATAACTTTTTAATTCAAATTCATAAACAGAGTACATGACTCTTCTAGATTGACTCTTCATGAGATTTTACCATTTACGTATTTATACAATTCTCACCAATTCTTGAACATACATACATATATTGTATCACATCATGTAGCTCTTCTTGGTAATTTTGCAATGGGGTACTTGTATACTTTATCACAGTTATACTATACAATCTAACCTCATCCTTTTTCACCCCGATCCATTCTTTCCTATTTTATTCTCTTCCATCCATCCATTTCAACCTATCCCATTTCACAGGCTACATCCACCAATTCCGACCCACATTTTAGGTCCCTAAATGTTTTGTGTGCTCCTAAACCTATGCTTTCTATATTCCTTCCAAAATCTTCTTCAAAATCTTAGCCGCCTCTACGTTCACCACTCTATTCATACTCTATTATTCTCTACCTGACATTTTTAGCCATATACCAGCAACTAATTTTAAACTTGCAGCAATTTTAATTTGTTAACTTGTAGAAACAAAGCAAACCAACGCGACCAGTCAGTCACTGAACGAGTCAGAACCGAACCGAATAGAGCCCAAAAGAAATTAACAGTCAGGTCAACAATAACTTGAAAAATCAACTCACAATAGCAATAACAACAACAACAAGAAGGAAAACAAGAATAGAACAACAATAAGTAGCAGTCAACGAGTCACTCTGTCAGTCAGCCCGTCAACTATTCAGTTCCCTGTCAGTCATTCCAACCTATCATATTAAAAAATAACAAGAACAAAGCATAACAATAACAACACAAATAGTACACCGAAATGATCTCTTGGCCCAGTTGCATGCTAAAGACATTCATGCTAGAGAAATTACAGGAGCGGAATTTGTTGGGATTGACGTAAATTCACCACAGCAGCGTTGGTAAAGTTTTTCTTTTTAATTTTTACTAAAAAATTAGAAGAGCAAAAATAATAAACAATTACGGGTACAACCTTCAGTGCGGCCGAGGGGCATATAACTTACACTCGTAGCTGCCAAACTGGTGATGAAGTAGTGGACAAGTGGCAAATTTTCGAAAATTTTTCGCTATTATATGGAGTAAAAATAAGTTTTATAGAGAAGGCGCGGCGCTAATAGTATTCAATGGCATCGGAGCATAAACTTATCGGATCTTAAAACATTCTTTTGGTAACATTCCTACCCACCCACCCGCCGTATTCTTCAGATATTCAGTCGTCGTGCCTCAAAAAAGAGTGGCCAAAAAAAGAAAAGGCCACATTTTTTTGAACACAAAGGACGAATATTGAAATAAGGATGATGAATGATGAAATAAATAGTGTAATTTAAATTAAAATAATATCAATTAAGAAATTTTTTTTAAATTTCAACATCGAACCGCACTAAACTTTTAAGCCGCTTGTTGTACTTTTCGTAGCATCATTTTATCACGTGGTGGTCTTACAGTTTCGATACTGTACTTGACTACAATATGCATGTAGGTCTTCCCAGGTTTGACACGCACCCAGCCTTTATTTTCGTCCTCACTCAGTTTCACGGTACATCACGCGGTATTAAGTCACTGAGGTTTTATACAAAGACTCAACCCCACAAGAAATAGCATTTTGCTGCGCTCCCTCTTTCCGCAATTCCCACTCTCCAACTGCTTCACCGATTTTTCGCTTTTACTAATTTTTTTCTGGTTTTATTTGCCTATTTTTTCTTCCATTTCTTCAATTTCTATTCATTGCAACTCATCAGTTCTTTTTACTTTTCGGTATAAGGCTATTCTATTGTTGTTGTATAGGTGCATAGCCTACAGTTACAAGAAGTCATTGGTTTCATTGTTCACTTTTTTCACTCTTTTCTTCTGCTGCTTCTGCTACTTGTTCGTTGATGCTTCTGTTTGTTCCTCTGCTTGTTTGTTTGGTTATTTTTATACCCTACACCCGAAGGGATGAGGGTATCGTCATGAAATTTGGTACGAATATTCTTTGTTATCCTACGCTGTTTGGTATTGAAAATGGGGAAAATCGGATCAGTGCCACGCCTACTTTTTATAGCGAATATGGATTCACCTTTTCTTATAACTCAATTTCTCAGCTTGTAGAGCGAATTTTAAGCTAAAATTTTTTTTCTGAGTCCACCATCTTAGAATAAAATATTCTAAAAAGAATGGGCGTGGTCCGCCCACTCGTGTACCATACCATATAATGAGGTTTTTGGTAGAAAAAGCGGTGTTGTAGATGAGTTAATCGATCAAAATTTACTATTATTAAGTGATATGGAAGTGGGCGTAACCCGCCCACTTTTTATCCTCACTTCGAAGGATAGGGGTGTAGGGTATATGAGCTTCGGCCAGGCCGAAGTTAACGCTCTTACTTGTTTTATTCTTGAACCATTTTTTATTTCTGTTTATTTGCAATTTCTGTAGGTGCATCAGCCAATTTGTTGTTTGTATTACGATTTTTGTTGTTTCTTTTTTTTTGTTCGTTTTTATGCTTTTTTCGAGTGACAGAGAGTACCGTCTGTCATCATGCATTATTGGAGAGCAAAATGCTTACGTAATTGGAATTGTGACATTCATAGGAATTGTTGTGGCATTATTATTATTATTGTTGTTGTTGTTGTTCCCATTGCCATTCGTTATTCGTTACTTGCATTGCCTCGAGCTTCGTCCGTTTCGTATTTGCTATGATTGTTGTTGGGTTTGGCGCTAAGGCCTCGCGACGACAGCTAGTACAATACCATACTACCGATTGGAAAAGTCCAGGTGGCCATGGTTTGTTTTCGTTGTTGTTGTTGCTATTTCATATTATCCTTCTGCTCTACCTACCTGTCAAATTCATACTTTGCTTTCAGTTCATTTTTAACCGTAGACCGAGCCTTAAAAAAAATTGAGAATCCTATCCTTGTATCATTTTTGATACATAGTATATCAAAAGTATATAAAAATAGTATATATTAATTTATATAATAAATTCTTTGCTCATTCTTTATTTTATAAGCAATTAATGCAAATATTTTTTGTATGCTTATCCTTATAAATTGGTTTTTGGCACATACAGCAATAGACTTGTTTGCTTATTTTTATCACCCGATGCGTAACACTGCTGGGCATCTTGCTCGCGTTTTTGGTGATGGCTTCAAATAGGGGACTGCTTCCGCCGATGCTTCAGAATGACAAGCTTCCTACTATCACTCTTCACAATTTTCGAATAGAGCGAATGGGAATACTAACTTCGTGGATTTTGGGTTCTACTTTGCATATTGTTTTGTATCAAAAATGATACAAGGATAAAATTATGAAGTTTTGATTTTTTTACCTTATTGTTATTTTTTTTTTAAAAACTATTACTTAAAACAATTATAATGCACAAAATAAACAAAGTCACAAAATATAGTCGCGAGATTAAAAGCGAAAAATATTTCCTGGCCAAAACAAAAGTCAAATGTATCATTTCATGTTCATCCAGCAAAGACTAAGACAAAGAAAGAGCTGGAAAAGCAGGCGAAGAGGCAGCACCACATGATTTTGGATAGCCAGCTATATATGTTTGTACAGCAGAAACTCTAAATTTTTCTAATAAAAATTTTAAAGTATGTCCATCACTCGCTCGAAGTCATCCATCGCAAAATCGGTTTCTGCTGTACAAACATATATAGCTGGCTATCCAAAATCATGTAGTGCTGCCTCTTCGCCTGCTTTTCCAGCTCTTTCTTTGTCTTAGCCTTTGCTGGATGAACGGTTAAGCAAACATAATGATCTTATTATAGATAAATTTAAAAGAGAGTTTTTGGATCTTTGAAATGAGTTTCAAGTAAAATTCAATGAGCTTGAGAACTCTTGGATGGTGAATTTAAATAAGCTGAGAGCTGAGCTTCACAGTACGGTGGATCTCGTGATTTCGAATTTCATAAAATTGAGTGATTCTCTAAAAAACAAAATCAAAGAGCTTGAAAGTGGAAAAACTCGAATGTATAATAAAATATTCCTCCTAAACACGGCACTCATTTAAACTAAGGGTTAATTTCCGCATACTGAGTATGTAAAAGACCTGTGTAACAGGATTGACTCTCTTGAGCGAAGGCAAGTGGAGGCAAAAGCGGTGCTTTTCTCTGTCCCTCAACGTACTGATGAGAATCTGACTAGTATATACAATCAACTGTGCTTTAAAATTGGCTTTCGATCAGCTCTTGTGAGGAGTATTTCTTGTGTTAGGAGAAATAAAAGCAAGGAAACTTGCTCTCCGCTCATCATTATTAAATTCAGTCGCTTGTATGACAGGGATTGTTTGCTACGTGCTGCTGCTATTTTTCGCAAAACTTCGGGACGTCACCTTTCTCTCCAGGATGTAGGAGTGGTAGCTGAAGGGAGATGTTTCTTAAACGAATGCCTAACATACAAAGCGGGAGCCATTCTGCAGTCGGCGATAAAACTGAATCGCAAACATAAACTTACGGTCTTTTCTAGGAAAGGACGTATCTTCGTAAGAACATCAGCTTATGAACGTTTTTTGCAAGTTGCCACTATTGAAGATTTGAATACCTTTCGTACTGCGGACTTGGATGGGATTGAGAATTAAATTTTTATACACTATATTTTTCTGTATTTCCTCTATTTGCGTTCTATTAATTTCTTAACTTTACTTTTAAATCTGCATACTTTCTACTTTCTTTGAAAATAATAGTATTGGTTTATTTTGGTTATAATCATAAGTCTCTCATTAATATATTGTGTAAGCAAAACTCAGATCTGAACATAGTTCACTTTAATGCTCGAAGTCTGAACTCTTCTAAGCTAGATTATATAAGATATGTATTTAATGATTCATGTGTGGATGTTATTTGTGTGTCTGAAACTTGGTACTGTTGTGAGATTGATGATGAAACCGTCAAACTTGATAACTTTAATGTATTCAGGAATGACAGGAAGGGTAGAATTGGTGGGGGAGTTGCCATCTATTGTAGGAAGAACCTACATGCTACTGCTATCTCAGTGTCATGTAATTCTGGCGTTGATTTTATAAATGTTAGTATAGCTGATAGTTTATTTCTGTCTTGTATCTATAATCCCGGCAGAAATAATACACTTGACCCATTTCTATCTACTTTATCTGATAATGTGGTGGGTTTCGATTATATTGTTTTTTGTGGAGATTTTAATATAAATCTTCTCATTAATGATCGAACAAAGCCTAAGTTCTGTGATACAATAGACTGCCTTAGGTTATCTTTAGTTAATAAACTCGTGCCTACTAGATATTCTAGCAGTGCTTCTCCCTCTCTTCTAGACTATTTCTTAGTCTCTGATTTATCCAAGGTCCTCCTTTTTTATCAAAAGCATTTTTATTCTGACCATGATCTAATTTTCTGCTCTCTAAACATAGATTTCTGGCATACTAATTTCACCTAGCTATTTGAATTATAGAGATTTTAATTCAATTGACCTAATGGCGATATATCGTGATATTGCTAAACATCCATTTGATGAGTGTCTGCCACACAGAGTTGGGCAAAATTTTTATTCGTTACATCCTCGTTAAAGTTAGTTTAACTTCGTTACTTTTAACGAAGTCCTCGTTAAAAATTTTTGGGTCAAAACACCCCCGTGTGACCACTTTAGGGGGTCCCCACCCACCGCCCATCATGTCCAAAATCCGTTTCACGATATTTCCTATCGATTTGTGCAATAAAAATTTTTGGTTCAAAACACCCCCGTGTGACCACTTTAGGGGGTCCCCACCCACTGCCCACCATGTCCAAAATCCGTTTCATGATATTTCCTATCGATTGGCGCAATAAAATTTTTTTGGTATAAACAAAAAATTTTTCACCCACATTTTCACTCCTTTGGGTGAAACTACAAAAAGTAACTAAATTCGAAAAAAGTAATGCGTTACTTTGCGTGGCGTTTCTTGAGTAACTTTAATTGAAAAGTAACGCCGTTAAATTAACGTGAGCAAAAGTAACGTCGTTACTCTCAGTTAACGTCGTTACTTCTTCGTTACTCTTCGTTACTTTCAGTTAACGTCGTTACTTCTTCGTTACTTTGTTACTCAGAGTAACTTTTAACCAGAGATAAGGAGATACGACACTCGATGACATCTCAAAAAATTTCGTTTGACGCGTATTTTTTATGCTCTGTTCACGTACACAATATGTGAAAGCTTGCCCTGTTGTTGTTTTTGCTTATTGCCAATTTCATAGCGAATTGTTGAAATGTGTATCGAGTATGTTGAACAAATTTTGTTCAGCATTGTTTACAACAACATTGTGCAACAACAACCGCAAAAGTAGACGTCACATACAATTTGTGAAATTAAAATTTTTTAGTTAAGCAGAAGAATTACAAATTTTCTAGTACGAAAGTTGATTACTGAAAATCTGTGAATAAAAATGTCTATCTGCCAAAAGCACCAAGTGTATCAAAGCAACAAGTGAAGCGGGTAATAAATATAATGCGAGAATTTGATGTTGAACATCCCGTAGCAAAATTGATGGTAATGGCCAGGCAAATGCAAGACGCTGAAGTGGGAGATGGCACCAATTTTGTGGTTATATTTCTGTGTCACTGTTAGAGGCTGTAGAAAAATTTCTATATCTGGGTATAACCACATCGGATTTTTCATAGCATTGGATAAGTCAGAGATACTACCGAAACTGGTGTGTCATGAAATCAAAGACTTCCGCGACATTTCAAAAGTCAAATAATATGGACAAGAAGAATTCCTTACGAATTGATATTATGGCTGACTGCTTGACTTACAAATTCGACTTGCCTCGTTTGACACGCGCTGTCAATGCTACTATATTACCCCGAATTACTGGGTTATTGCGATAAAGTGGGCATTGAGGAATTAGGTGAAACAACAGTTGTTGTTTTCAGGTAATGGCCAGTAATAATAAAACATTATAGAGTTTTGAATTAATATACTTAATATTACTTTGCAGAAACGAAGACGTCGACTCACGCATTTCTACAATTGTCGTACGCGGCGCTGCCGATAATGTCATCGCTGACATTGAACGAGCCATTGATGATAACGTTAATAATTTGAACGAACTTTTTCGTGATGGCCGCTATGTGCCCGGTGCTCGTGCCACTGAAATTGAACTTGCCACCCATCTGGCGGCATACGCTGACACACTCCCCGGATTGGAGCAATATGCTGTGGGAAAATTCGCGGTTGCTTTGAAAGTATTTTCGAAGGCATTAGCAGAGAATATTTGAAGTTATTTTTAGGCCTATCCAAAAGAAAAGGAACGTTACTTTGCCTGCTAGCTAGTAAACAACTCCGATAAAATTAAAGTGTAGAATTTTACAAATAAAATCTATTTATATTAAGAAAAATTTGGCTTTCTTTACTTTTTATATTTATATGCTTTACTTTAGATATATACATATATAATGAACTGTACATACATACTTCAATCTGTAAAAATCGCTTGTTTTGGAACGGATCAAATAATGTGTTAAAAGGAAAAGGAATCTGGCATAAGAACATTTAAGATTACAACAATATTTAATAAACTAATTTCTGGCTTCGCACCAAATTGGGCTGCAGACACGTTAGTTAGGCCCTTATGAACACAGTTCAACATCTGCTTTACTGATTTGCAACTCCTTGGTAAGCGTTTTAAAAGACATCTCCGGATTACTGTTAGCCAACAGCATGAATGTCAGCAAACACATTTTCTTCATATTTTGCTCATGATTGAGGCCCTGGGACGTTACGAACTCCTTGTGATCCTCATAGAATTGTATATAGGATGGCAATTTATCCGGCACAAAAATCAAGTAGATCGTGTATTATGTCCCCTTCTAGGAAACACACTGGCTTAAATGCCAGCAATGGATTAAAAAAAATTTTTTTGGGATCGGCCAAGGCAGTGACAACACATTTCATACCATCTTAGCGAGAAACACAAGCCGTTTCTGCAGTACATGTTTCTGGTAATTTAAACATTACTTTGGCGTAAAGGACAAGATTTGTATCCTTAGTAACATCATGCAGAAGACGTTAAAGTTTTTGCTTTTGTTCGCCGGACGGAGGACAATTGGAAAACTGGGCTTTAATATGATCTACTCTAAAGAAGACTTCCAAAACTTGGTCGCATTGTTTGGCAACTTGCACAAGAGGATAAAACATGATAACGTTGAGGCGATGTGGTATCCAAATTATTGAATAAACGCCGCAATCTAGAAGAAAAGAAAGAATATCAAAAGAGAGACCATAAGCTATAATATGATATGTTTTTACTTACGAATGCAGACAAACTTTTGCAAATGTAGGAAATTTTTGTACCGTGTTTTGACAATTATCATTTTCACCACACATAAACAAAAGAGGTAAAATGTTTGCAGTCAATATAAGCGGGTGCGATGGAGTAGGATGTCCCCCAAATTTTTATACCCTACACCCGAATGGATGAGGGTATATTCACTTTGTTCTTCCGTTTGTAACGCATTAAAGGAGGCGTGGCAGGTATAGAAAAGTATATATATTCTGGCTCATAATCACCTCCTGAGTCGATTTAGCCATGTCCGTCCGTCTGCCTGTCTGTCTATCTGTCTGTAGAAATCACGATTACGGGAGAACGAATAGAGCTAATGCCATAAAATTTGGTACGAATATTCTTTGTCACCATAGGCTGTTTGGTATTGAAAATGGAGAAAATCGGTCCAGTGCCACGCCTACTTTTTATAGAAAATATGAATTTTCCCTTGCTTTGAGCTCAATTTCTCAGCTTGTAGAGCGAGTTTAAAGCTAAAATTTCATTCCCGAGTCCATGGTGTCAAACTTAAATACACTCCCAAAAATGGGCGTGACACGCCCACCGGTATACCATACCATATAATGAGGTGTTTGTTGAGAAAAACGGTGCTGTAAAAATGAGTTATATCAAAATTTACTATATGTAAATTAAATGAAAGTGGGCGTCACCCGCCTACTTTTTATCGTCACTTCGACAGATACGGGTGTAGGGTATATGAGGTTCGGCCAGGCCGAAGTTATCGCTCTTACTTGTTTATTTTCAAAAGTTTATAGATAAAATATCTAATTTATATACATTATGGGGTCATTCAATTTGTTGCAGTGAAACACTTTTATTTAGCAATTTTTTCTTATACAACAGAAGAGTCATATAAAAGATACATATATTTTTTATTATTAATTTTAGTCAAATAAACTGCGACTGCATAAGTGTCAAGTTTCTATTTACTATTTAATTCTTTTTTATTTGCAAGGAAACAAAACTAGGAAGAAAAGTCATTAACAATTATTTAAAACAACGAGAAAATTTACCACAGTTTTTGACGTTCTGAATTAGAAACACCCCCTAGAATCGATAGCAATGCAAAAGACGCCGATGCAGGTTTCCTAGGAAATCTGCACTAAATTCCGACTAATTTTTGCCGATTTTGCGATTGTATCGAGAAAAATGCATGTGGTAGTAACGAGTGTCTCATCTCATAATCTCTGCTTTTAACGATAGCAAAGTAACGCGTTACTTTAACGCGAACAAAAGTAACGAAAGTAACTTTGTTACTTTCAGTTAACGTCGTTACTTCTTCGTTACTTCGTTACTCAAAGTAACTTTTAACGATAGCAAAGTAACTAGTTACTTTAGAGTAACGAGGACTTCGTTAAAAGTAACGAAGTTAAAGTTACAGATTTAACTAGTTAATGCCCAACTCTGCTGCCACATTTAGCTCTGTAAGTAATAAAGTAAATAATCTTTCTTCACCTCTTTATAATCTCTTTGACCGCTATGTTCCGCAAAAGACTGTTAAACGCATAAATTCGTCCTGCCCAGCAAACTGGAAGATATTTAGGACTGCTAGAAACAGAGCTGCTCGGTTATGCAGGATAGCTAAATCGTACTTTTCCTTAAAGCTGAATACTTCTCTTCCAACTAAAATGCTTTGGCGTAATATTAATAAACTTGGTGTGCGTGGTAAATGCAGTTCTGAATGCCAAGTTGACCCTGACACGTTAAACGATTTATTCTCTTCTATTTCACCTCCTGCTGCTGTCTCCTCTTCCCAACCAGCATCGCCGGCGGTAAACTTTTAAATTCCAGCCAGTGACTGAGCTTGATGTTGGAAATTGTCTGATGAGCATTAGGTCTAATGCCATCGGTAATGATGGTTTTCCTATTCGTATTAAAATTCGTAAAAATTTTACTTCCGCATATTATTTCTTCATTGTGTCATATCATAAATCATGTCTGCAATCCTCTACGTTTCCTGATTTGTGGAAACCTGTTATTGTACTACCTGTAGCTAAGAATTCAAAACCCGTAACTGTCAGTGATTTCAGACCAATAAGCATACCTCTAAGTAAGGATTGTGAAAAGCTGATGGCTAAGCAAATCTCTAATCACCTGGAGCAAGCCAAATACTTGTCTCCACTTCAACCTGCTTTCGTGCCGGGCACAATTGTTCTACTGCTACTATAAAGGTACTAGATGACATAAGGCTTCGTTTGATAAAGGTTCAATAACGTTTCTTTGTCTGTTGGATTTCTCCAAGGCCTTTAACCGAGTTATACATATTCGGCCAGGATAGTGCGGTGAATCTAATTAGTAGCTATTTGACTGGCAGGTCTCAACAAGTAAGAGTAGGCGATATGTTTACTGAATATAAACCTATATTAGCAGGAGTGCCCCAAGGGTCTACATTTGGAGCGCTACTATTCACCATGTATATAAACGACATATTTGAAGTTTTTAGATATTCTAGTATGCATGCGTATGTTGATGACATTCAGGTATATTTATCTGCATTCTAAGTTGTCTTCTGATTTTGATGCTATAAACCATTTGGCCTTGAGAAATGGGCTTCTTATAAATGTATCTAAATCTCATTTACTTCCTATATATAAAAAGAAAGTATTACCATCCATCCCTGAAATCTTACTTGGTGGTGTTTCTCTTAAAGTTGTGTCGGAACTTGTGAATTTGGGTTCCTTTATTAATTCTACTTTATCCTGTGTTGATCACATAAATAATGTTGTGAAGAAAGTATACCACTTGCTGCGTAACCTAAGGATGTCAGCTAACCATACTCCCGTTGAAGTAAGGCGTCTTTGATTTGTGTAAGTTTGACCACTTTTCCACTTATCGCACTGCTCTTCTTGGTTGTGACTTATTAGGTCAACACTAATCGAGAATATGCGTACATCTCTTTAAATTATTAATGTTTAGGACTCCTAGGTATTTATTTGATAAGTTGCAGTTTAGTAGATCTGTAAGAAGTCGGGTGCTTATTATATACATCCCGTTTATTTTTCACAACTGCCATACGACTGTGGAACATGTTGCCACGCTCGCTTAAGGTATCACAGATACCTCACACCAGGTATCTGTGTGAGGGAGTTTGGGCGAAAAATTTTCCAATACTTCTCATTGTCGTAGGTCTTATTTCACTCAATCACTTCTTACTATTTCTCTGCTAATTATATTTTTATCTTATATAAACTCTTAATACATTTATACCCTTTAATGTAATTGTCTCATTGAATTTCTATTATGTTACTATAAAAGACTTATTTGTCTTGGTGTATTATCCCTTAATAATAATAAATAAATAAATAAAATAACAGAACGAGCCTTCGAACATCTATGAACACAAAGCTTTGTTTTTCGGAGCTTGAAATCCTTGATGCCGGACTTATTCCGATCGGAGTAAATATTTCCGGAGTATTTCCGCACTACGAAACTACGTTTTTTGCGAAAGTACTACTATTTTACAAATTCACATTTCTATGGAAGATCTGTTACTTTACTAAAGTTTTCTTAGCATATATTTTACTCATATACTTTTCGAAACGCTGAAAATAACGAACTGGAATACAAAAAATCGTCAAAAAATGTTCGCAAAATTTCAGGGAGCGCATCTTTAAATTTTTTAGGCCTTAGTAGATAATTATATTGAAACAGAATTAATAAATTTTTTTATGTCATGAAGAAAGATTTTGTCTTGTTAGTTTTTGCCTTAAAACGTTTTTTATTTCGTGCAAGTTTTATCCTGGACACTATGTAGATCCTTCGGGACATCCTTTTTTCTGTTTGTCGACTCTCATATTCCTTGTAATCAGACCATGCGATAACATTCTTGTGTCTCATGTGCCGATTAAGGGCCGTCCTCGTATCAAATCAAAGTTTGAAATTTTGTGTATATTTTAAAAGGGAATGTGGAAAAAGGAATATTTTAAGAAATTCAGGCAGAGCTCGAAAACATAAGTTGATTTTTGTAAATAAATTCGTATTAGAATTAAAAAAAGACGCTGTTGCTAAGCATAAGTTTTTCCTCAATATCACCTCATGAGTTGTTCTAGTGCTAGTTGTTTATTTTACAAAGAGCTGTTGCCGTACTTTATTTCTTCTATTTTATTTAGTATTTAGTATAATTTTTATTCTTAGTATAATATATTACAATATATTTATTCTTAGTACAATATATTGAAAGCCATGTAATGGACCTACAAAATAAACATATAGAATAGTTTTATAACTCAAAGTAAAATTCAATCTAATTCAATTCTGTTTAATACCGGTCACATCCTCGATCCATGATACGTACGATTTTACTCGGGTGAACACAATGGGATTACGGTTTCCGCAATATTTGACTGATGGGTGCGACATAACACCAATTAATTCTCCAGTAGATGGAATTAACAAATGACCACCAGTATCGCCAGAGCAGATGTCTGTGTATGGGGTATGTGGGCACAGTTGATTTCTAATCTTAGGTGAACTACGTAAAATGTACCGATCTGCAGGTTTACAAAAGGAATTTTTGTCGAGGGTAAGGAAATGAAGGGAGTGATTCGAAGACGATTCCTTGCATGATGACCCAAATCGGCTCAAGAGGACTTTTTGGCTTTCGGCAAACTCCGTCTGGGCATTTTGATCAGGTAAGCGGACAAATGAAATATTTACGCACGCCGACACGTAAAAGAATTTTATCAACGCAATGTCATCGTCCAGTTTGTGAATCCCACCAAACTCGTTTTCTAAGGCAGAAAATGAAGGATGAATGGAGAAATAGTCTTTGGTGATTATAAAGGCCTCATCACATTTGTTTGAGGCGGCTCCAGGAACAGCGACCACAAAATCCGCACTACGAAAACGCAATTCTTGAGACAATGTTTCAGACAATTTCAAAATTAACTTACTCATGAATGCAGTGTGCAGCGGTTAAAATCCAATTTCTTGTTACAAATGATCCACTGCATACGGAACACTGATACTGATTCCCTTTGAAGATCTCCAGGCTCACCATAAAACGAAGCCCAGCAGAAATATCTTTTGCACCATTGTTCGCTGGTTGAGTAACATCGGCATTGGCGTTGGTGATCAACATCAAAGCCAAAAAGAACAAAAGTCCCATTGCGAAGAACAAAGTCGTCGTAACTAGCTTTCAATCAATACAGTATAATTCCCGAGGGCCTGATTTGGTACCTTTTATACACACCCAAATCAACTGAAAATAAGTTTGAGTAGCGCTTAGAGTTAAAAAAGGGGCAAAAATACATAACACTTTATATGTATGAGAATTATATTAAGAAACTTCAATATGTATTTTGTTCTAATAATTTAGTTTATAGTTGAATTTTATTGAATATGTGTGTACACATACATACACCTACATACATACAACATATGTTAAATAACATATGTTGTACACATACCTGTTACAATTGAAAATTAGATGCAAGTGTTTTTTAGTCGTTATACACGCAAGTGATGTTTGTACAATAGATTTAGGTTTAAAGACGACGAATGACGAGAAATGAGAAAAAGTTAAGTAACTTCTTACTTGCTTATGTTACTTAACCGTAGACCGAGCCTCGTATCAAAAATGATACATTTGACTTTTGTTTTGGCCAGGAAATATTTTTCGCCTTTAATCTCGCGGCTATATTTTGTGGCTTTGTTTATTTTGTGCATTATAATTATTTTAAGTAATAGTTTTAAAAGAAAATAACAATAACTTAAAAAAATCAAAACTTCATAATTTTATCCTTGTATCATTTTTGGTACAAAACAATATGCAAAGTAGAACCCAAAATCCACGAAGTGTGTATTCCCATTCGCTCTATTCGAAAATTGTGAAGAGTGATAGTAGGAAGCTTGTCATTCTGGATCATCGGCGAAAGTAGTCCCCTATTTTAAGTCATCACCAAAAACGCGAGCAAGATGCCCAGCAGTGTTACGCATCAGGTGATAAAAATAAGCAAACAAGTCTATTGCTGTATGTGCCAAAAAACAAATTTGTAAGGATAAGCATGCAAAAAATATTTGCATTAATTGCTTAAAAAATTACGAATGAGCAAAGAATTTATTATAAAAATTAATATATACTATTTTTATATACTTTTGATATACTATGTATCAAAAATGATACAGGGATAGGATTCTCAATTTTTTGAAAAGGCTCGGTCTACGGTTAAAGACTTTTAGGCATTCTTTGAGCTGGGAAGACACGTATTGTAGCTTTTTAATGTAAAACGCTTTTCGACTTAGAAGATAAAATCATCCCGACATCGAAACCTTATATCCTAATTCTAATCATTCTTCTTTTTTCAATGGTCTTGTACGAATCTCGGTATAGCATCTGGACTAAACATAATATTTGAAAAACATCTCGCGCATGTACCATGTACCAATAAAAGACTTTTTATCCAGAAGTTGTGTATCTTGTCTGAACCCGTAGCCTTCCAGTTATCCGTTTGACGTATTGCGTCACTTATATTATCCATTGTTATTTCCTCATGCGCTATTTATTCCATGCTATTAACTGTCGCCTGCTTGTCATTAACCCAATTTGCAGATTCATTAAATTTTTTCGGTGCAGACCAAATAGTCGACCAATATTTTGAAGCTTCCTTAATTGGCAGAGCTCGCTGTCCTCCTATCTGATTTTCAGTTTTCTGAAGAACTTTTTCTGGTCGGTTATAAATTCGAAATTTTCTTGCCTTCTAGATCGACATTTCCAGTATCTCTCTAACCATTTTAAAACCACCGCAAGCTGTTGCTCTTCTTATACTTTATTTGTGTTAACTTATTCCCAGTTAACTCTTGACATGAGAGAGGTCTAACGATTTTGCTAATAACATGCGTTAACCTGCTTGACGGTGTTCCCCTGGCGTATTCCGTAAGCTGTCCCATTTTTTTCGAAGGCGCTCTATTCTTCTTACTAACCGCTTTTTCCACCGTGGTAATATTTGCGGGCGCGGCACTGTTGCTCTCCGATTCTCTTGGGGAAGCGTCTTTAAACCGTTCTTATCACCGAAACCGCTGAAATGTACATATATAATATCGTTAATTTTGCTCAAATCCGCATTGCTGTCAAGACTTGCGCCCCATCTAGCATCTGGTCACCAACAGTTCGCATGCTGTCATCCCCAGTGTTGGCTCCTGGTGACACCCCGATGACCTCGGAAAGCGGTTGGGTTTTACTACTATTATTTCTGTGTCTCTCCATAAGTGGGTTTTTGGTTTACAGTTGATAGTCCGTGGACTATCTGCTGTGTTGTGGACATCTTCGAAGAATCTTGCACGACATAAGCTCGTCGTTGAGGACATCTGCAAAATTAGCCTTTGTTGCGCATCAAAGACATTTTCATACCGTTGTCGTTTCAGTCGGCTCCGGGAAATAACGCCCAAATGAAATAAGGCCCAATGCGGGCCTTATTTCATTTTGCCAAATTGGGCGTTATTTCATAAAAAAATGAAATAAGGCCCAACGTGGGCCTTATTTCATTTTAAGAAATTTTGAAATTTTTATCAAAAAATGAAATAAAGCCCAAAAAAATGAAATAAGGCCCAATTTTGCGATAAATGCTGAAATGGGTTAGCTACGAAGCAGCTGTTGGACTTACTGGACTGGTTAATATACAAATACTATTCAGCAAGGGGACGGTTTTTCTGGCTGAGGGTTTTAATCCCTGCCACGGCCGAAGGCCGTCACGCAGAAGGACCCTGGATAGAGGAAAACTTTTCAGCAAAGATGGTTTTTTTGGCTGACGGTTTTAATCCCTGCCACGGCCGAAGTCCGGCACGCAGAAGGAACCTCGATAGAGAAAAACTTTTCAGCAAAGAAGATGGTTTTGTTGGCTGAAGGTTTTAATCCCTGCCACGGCCGATAGCCGGCATGCAGAAGGACTCTTTGCCTGCGCAGAATGACCCTGGATAGAGGAAGGCTTTTCAACAAGGAGATGGTTTTGTTGGCTCAGGGTTTTAGTCCCTGCCACGGCCGAAGGCCGGCATGCAGAAGGACACTTTGCCTGCGCAGAAGGACCCTGGATAGAGGAAGGCTTTTCAACGAGGAGATGGTTTTGTTGGCTGAGGGTTTTAATCCCTGCCACGGCCGAAGGCCGTCACGCAGAAGGACCCTGGATAGAGGAAAACTTTTCAGCAAAGATGGTTTTTTTGGCTGACGGTTTTAATCCCTGCCACGGCCGAAGGCCGGCATGCAGAACGACAGTTTGCCTGCGCAGAAGGACCCTGGATAGAGGAAGGTTTTTCAACAAGGAGATGGTTTTGTTGGCTGAGGGTTTTAATCCCTGCCACGGCCGAAGGCCGGCATGCAGAAGGACACTTTGCCTGCGCAGAAGGACCCTGGATAGAGGAAGGCTTTTCAACAAGGAGATGGTTTTGTTGGCTGAAGGTTTTAATCCCTGCCACGGCCGAAGGCCGGCACGCAGAAGGACTCTTTGCCTGCGCAGAATGACGCTGGATAGAGGAAGGCTTTTCAACAAGGAGATGGTTTTGTTGGCTGAAGGTTTTAATCCCTGCCACGGCCGATAGACGGCATGCAGAAGGACTCTTTGCCTGCGCAGAATGACCCTGGATAGAGGAAGGCTTTTCAACAAGGAGATGGTTTTGTTGGCTGAGGGTTTTAATCCCTGCCACGGCCGAAGGCCGGCACGCAGAAGGACACTTTTTGCCTGCGCAGAAGGACCCTGGATAGAGGAAGACTTTTCAACAAGGGGACGGTTTTTCTGGCTGAGGGTTTCAATCCCTGCCACGGCCGAGGCCGTCACGCAGAAGAACACTTTGCCATCAAAACCATCTCCTTGTTGAAAAGCCTTCCTCTATCCAGGGTCCTTCTGCGCAGGCAAAAAGTGTCCTTCTGCGTGACGGCCTTCGGCCGTGGCAGGGATTAAAACCCTCAGCCAACGAAGCCATCTCCTTGTTGAAAAGTCTTCCTCTATCCAGGGTCCTTCTCCGCAGGCAAAGTGTCCTTCTGCATGCCGGCCTTCGGCCGTGACAGGGATTAAAACCCTCAGCCAACGAAGCCATCTCCTTGTTGAAAAGTCTTCCTCTATCCAGGGTCCTTCTCCTCAGGCAAAGTGTCTTTCTGCATGCCGGCCTTCGGCCGTGGCAGGGATTAAAACCCTCAGCCAACAAAACCATCTTTTTTGCTAAAAAGCCTTCCTCTATCCAGGGTCATTCTGCGCAGGCAAAGAGTCCTTCTGCATGCCGGCCTTCGGCCATGGCAGGGATTAAAACCCTCAGCCAACAAAACCATCTTCTTGTTGAAAAGTCTTCCTCTATCCAGGGTCCTTCTGCGCAGGCAAAAAGTGTCCTTCTGCGTGCCGGCCTTCGGCCGTGGCAGGGAATAAAATCCTCAGCCACAAAACCATCTTCTTTGCTGAAAAGTTTTTCTCTATCGAGGTTCCTTCTGCGTGCCGGCCTTCGGCCGTGGCAGGGATTAAAACCTTCAGCCAACAAAACCATCTCCTTGTTGAAAAGTCTTCCTCTATCCAGGGTCCTTCTGCGCAGGCAAAGTGTCCTTCTGCATGCCGGCCTTCGGCCGTGGCAGCGATTAAAACCCTCAGCCAACAAAACCATCTCCTTGTTGAAAAGCCTTCCTCTATCCAGGGTCCTTCTGCGCAGGCAAATTGTCCTTCTGCATGCCGGCCTTCGGCCGTGGCAGGGATTAAAACCCTCAGCCAACAAAACCATCTCCTTGTTGAAAAGCCTTCCTCTATCCAGGGTTCTTCTGCGCAGGCAAATTGTCCTTCTGCATGCCGGCCTTCGGCCGTGGCAGGGATTAAAACCTTCAGCCAACAAAACCATCTTCTTTGCTGAAAAGTTTTTCTCTATCGAGGTTCCTTCTGCGTGCCGGCCTTCGGCCGTGGCAGGGATTAAAACCGTCAGCCAACAAAACCATCTCCTTGTTGAAAAGTCTTCCTCTATCCAGGGTCCTTCTGCGCAGGCAAAGTGTCCTTCTGCATGCCGGCCTTCGGCCGTGGCAGCGATTAAAACCCTCAGCCAACAAAACCATCTCCTTGTTGAAAAGCCTTCCTCTATCCAGGGTCCTTCTGCGCAGGCAAAGTGTCCTTCTGCATGCCGGCCTTCGGCCGTGGCAGGGATTAAAACCTTCAGCCAACAAAACCATCTTCTTTGCTGAAAAGTTTTTCTCTATCGAGGTTCCTTCTGCGTGCCGGCCTTCGGCCGTGGCAGGGATTAAAACCGTCAGCCAACAAAACCATCTCCTTGTTGAAAAGTCTTCCTCTATCCAGGGTCCTTCTGCGCAGGCAAAGTGTCCTTCTGCATGCCGGCCTTCGGCCGTGGCAGGGATTAAAACCTTCAGCCAACAAAACCATCTTCTTTGCTGAAAAGTTTTTCTCTATCGAGGTTCCTTCTGCGTGCCGGCCTTCGGCCGTGGCAGGGATTAAAACCCTCAGCCAACAAAACCATCTCCTTGTTGAAAAGCCTTCCTCTATCCAGGGTCCTTCTGCGCAGGCAAAGTGTCCTTCTGCATGCCGGCCTTCGGCCGTGGCAGGGATTAAAACCTTCAGCCAACAAAACCATCTTCTTTGCTGAAAAGTTTTTCTCTATCGAGGTTCCTTCTGCGTGCCGGCCTTCGGCCGTGGCAGGGATTAAAACCCTCAGCCAACAAAACCATCTCCTTGTTGAAAAGTCTTCCTCTAACCAGAGTCCTTCTGAATGCCGGCCTTCGGCCGGGGCGGGGATTAACACCCTCAGCCAACAAAACCATCTCCTTGTTGAAAATTCTTCATCTATTCTGGGTTTGTCTGCATGCATTAAAGTTCTGCATATCCACATTAAAGTTCAGTCGACGCCGTAATTTTGGGCGTTATTTCATTTTCAGAAATTTTAAAACTTTTACAAAAAAATGAAATAAAGCCCACAGAAAATGAAATAAGGCCCAACGTTGGGTTTTTGTTGAAAATGAAATAAAGCCCAAAAAAAATGAAATAAGGCCCAAATTTTACGATTTCAAATCTTCATATAAAAAAAAAATTGGGCCTTATTTCATTTGGGCGTTATTTCCCGGAGCCGTTTCAGCCATTGACGACGACTAGAGCGAAAGTGTCACCAATGTGGTATTCATTGTTTTCCCGTCAATGTCAACTCGGCCGTTTGTTTATTTTCAAATAGCGTTACTATACGTACGTTATTTCTAAGTTAAAGTAAATAATGTCCAAACACTTGTACGTTAAAATAAGATCAAAAACGCTAATCTATGATCTATAAGAATAAGAATAAGAATAATTGTCATTCTTAGTACAATATATTTGAAAAATACCATCTTTCGATATAAACAAATCAAATAATTTTATAACTAAAAATAAAATTCAATCTGATTCAATTCTGTTTAATGCCGGTCACATCCTCGATCCATGATACGTACGATTTTACTCGGGTGAACACAATGGGATTACGGTTTCCGCAATATTTGACTGATGGGTGCGACATAACACCAATTAATTCTCCAGTAGATGGAATTAACAAATGACCACCAGTATCGCCAGAGCAGATGTCTGTGTATGGGGTATGTGGGCACAGTTGATTTCTAATCTTAGGTGAACTACGTAAAATGTACCGATCTGCAGGTTTACAAAAGGAATTTTTGTCGACGGTAAGGAAATGAAGGGAATGATTCGAAGACGATTCCTTGCATGATGACCCAAATCGGCTCAAGAGGACTTTTTGGCTTTCGGCAAACTCCGTCTGGGCATTTTGATCAGGTAAGCGGACAAATGAAATATTTACGCACGCCGACACGTAAAAGAATTTTATCAACGCAATGTCATCGTCCAGTTTGTGAATCCCACCAAACTCGTTTTCTAAGGCAGAAAATGAAGGATGAATGGAGAAATAGTCTTTGGTGATTATAAAGGCCTCATCACATTTGTTTGAGGCGGCTCCAGGAACAGCGACCACAAAATCCGCACTACGAAAACGCAATTCTTGAGACAATGTTTCAGACAATTTCAAAATTAACTTACTCATGAATGCAGTGTGCAGCGGTTAAAATCCAATTTCTTGTTACAAATGATCCACTGCATACGGAACACTGATACTGATTCCCTTTGAAGATCTCCAGGCTCACCATAAAACGAAGCCCAGCAGAAATATCTTTTGCACCATTGTTCGCTGGTTGAGTAACATCGGCATTGGCGTTGGTGATCAACATCAAAGCCAAAAAGAACAAAAGTCCCATTGCGAAGAACAAAGTCGTCGTAACTAGCTTTCAATCAATACAGTATAATTCCCGAGGGCCTGATTTGGTACCTTTTATACACACCCAAATCAACTGAAAATAAGTTTGAGTAGCGCTTAGAGTTAAAAAAGGGGCAAAAATACATAACACTTTCTATGTATGAGAATTATATTAAGAAACTTCAATATGTATTTTGTTCGGGTTGGTAACGAAATCCCGAACGACAAAATCCCGAACGACAAAATCCCGAAATGACAAAATCCCGAAACGACAAAATCCCGAAATAACAAAATCCCGAAATTACAAAACTAGTTTTTCGGTATTCTCCATCTTCTTGAACATTTTAAAACCACTAGCAAACAATTCCAAGAAAGTAATAAAAAATTACTCTTATTTTACTTCTTTAAAATTATTATTAAAAAATAAAAAAAAACATTATTAAAAAAATTTTAGCAGAGCCCTCTCGGAGGCTCTGAGGTGAGGTGATGTGAGGTTTTTTGCATACAGGTTTTTCCGCGTATTTGCAGCCTTCGGCTGCGGCAGGGATCATAACCCTCAATCAGCAGAATCCTCACGGTCATGTGAAGTTTTTTGCATACAAGTTTTTTCGCGTATTGGCGGCCTTCGGCCGCGGCAGGGATCATAACCCTCAATCAGCAGAATCCTCACGGTCATGTGAAGTTTTTGCATACAGGTTTTTCCGCGTATTAGCGGCCTTCGGCCGCGGCAGGGATCATAACCCTCAATCAGTAGAATCCTCACGGTCATGCGATATTACAACTTTGCTTTTCTGCCATTGTAAAGAAAGGCAAGTAGGCGCGTACTTCGCTTCGGAAAAAATTTTGACTTAAATGTCATTTCTTCATTAATTTAAATTTTATTTCGTGATTTTCGGGATTTCTCATTTCGGTATTAAAAGTTTTTCGGGATTTTGTCGTTTCGGGATTTTGTCGCATCGGGATTTTGTCGTTTCGGGATTTTAAAATTTTTCGGGATTTTGTCGTTTCGGGATTTTGTAATTCGGGATTTTGACTGTCTCCCATTTTGTTCTAATAATTTAGTTTATAGTTGAATTTTATTGAATATGTGTGTACACATACATACACCTACATACATACAACATATGTTGTACACATACCTGTTACAATTGAAAATTAGATGCAAGTGTTTTTTAGTCGTTATACACGCAAGTGATGTTTGTACAATAGATTTAGGTTTAAAGACGACGAATGACGAGAAGTGAGAAAAAGTTAAGTAACTTCTTACTTGCTTATGTTACTTAACCGTAGACCGAGCCTCGTATCAAAAATGATACATTTGACTTTTGTTTTGGCCAGGAAATATTTTTCGCCTTTAATCTCGCGGCTATATTTTGTGGCTTTGTTTATTTTGTGCATTATAATTGTTTTAAGTAATAGTTTTAAAAGAAAATAACAATAACATAAAAAAATCAAAACTTCATAATTTTATCCTTGTATCATTTTTGGTACAAAACAATATGCAAAGTAGAACCCAAAATCCACGAAGTGTGTATTCCCATTCGCTCTATTCGAAAATTGTGAAGAGTGATAGTAGGAAGCTTGTCATTCTGGATCATCGGCGAAAGTAGTCCCCAATTTTAAGTCATCACCAAAAACGCGAGCAAGATGCCCAGCAGTGTTACGCATCAGGTGATAAAAATAAGCAAACAAGTCTATTGCTGTATGTGCCAAAAAACAAATTTGTAAGGATAAGCATGCAAAAAATATTTGCATTAATTGCTTAAAAAATTACGAATGAGCAAAGAATTTATTATAAAAATTAATATATACTATTTTTATATACTTTTGATATACTATATATCAAAAATGATACAGGGATAGGATTCTCAATTTTTTGAAAAGGCTCGGTCTACGGTTAAAGACTTTTAGGCATTCTTTGAGCTGGGAAGACACGTATTGTAGCTTTTTAATGTAAAACGCTTTTCGACTTAGAAGATAAAATCATCCCGACATCGAAACCTTATATCCTAATTCTAATCATTCTTCTTTTTTCAATGGTCTTGTACGAATCTCGGTATAGCATCTGGACTAAACATAATATTTGAAAAACATCTCGCGCATGTACCATGTACCAATAAAAGACTTTTTATCCAGAAGTTGTGTATCTTGTCTGAACCCGTAGCCTTCCAGTTATCCGTTTGACGTATTGCGTCACTTATATTATCCATTGTTATTTCCTCATGCGCTATTTATTCCATGCTATTAACTGTCGCCTGCTTGTCATTAACCCAATTTGCAGATTCATTAAATTTTTTCGGTGCAGACCAAATAGTCGACCAATATTTTGAAGCTTCCTTAATTGGCAGAGCTCGCTGTCCTCCTATCTGATTTTCAGTTTTCTGAAGAACTTTTTCTGGTCGGTTATAAATTCGAAATTTTCTTGCCTTCTAGATCGACATTTCCAGTATCTCTCTAACCATTTTAAAACCACCGCAAGCTGTTGCTCTTCTTATACTTTATTTGTGTTAACTTATTCCCAGTTAACTCTTGACATGAGAGAGGTCTAACGATTTTGCTAATAACATGCGTTAACCTGCTTGACGGTGTTCCCCTGGCGTATTCCGTAAGCTGTCCCATTTTTTTCGAAGGCGCTCTATTCTTCTTACTAACCGCTTTTTCCACCGTGGTAATATTTGTGGGCGCGGCACTGTTGCTCTCCGATTCTCTTGGGGAAGCGTCTTTAAACCGTTCTTATCACCGAAACCGCTGAAATGTACATATATAATATCGTTAATTTTGCTCAAATCCGCATTGCTGTCAAGACTTGCGCCCCATCTAGCATCTGGTCACCAACAGTTCGCATGCTGTCATCCCCAGTGTTGGCTCCTGGTGACACCCCGATGACCTCGGAAAGCGGTTGGGTTTTACTACTATTATTTCTGTGTCTCTATAAGTGGGTTTTTGGTTTACAGTTGATAGTCCGTGGACTATCTGCTGTGTTGTGGACATCTTCGAAGAATCTTGCACGACATAAGCTCGTCGTTGAGGACATCTGCAAAATTAGCCTTTGTTGCGCATCAAAGACATTTTCATACGGTTGTCGTTTCAGTCATTGACGACGACTAGAGCGAAAGTGTCACCAATGTGGTATTCATTGTTTTCCCGTCAATGTCAACTCGGCCGTTTGTTTATTTTCAAATAGCGTTACTATACGTACGTTATTTCTAAGTTAAAGTAAATAATGTCCAAACACTTGTACGTTAAAATAAGATCAAAAACGCTAATCTATGATCTATAAGAATAAGAATAATTGTCATTCTTAGTACAATATATTTGAAAAATACCATCTTTCGATATAAACAAATCAAATAATTTTATAACTAAAAATAAAATTCAATCTGATTCAATTCTGTTTAATGCCGGTCACATCCTCGATCCATGATACGTACGATTTTACTCGGGTGAACACAATGGGATTACGGTTTCCGCAATATTTGACTGATGGGTGCGACATAACACCAATTAGTTCTCCAGTAGATGGAATTAACAAATGACCACCAGTATCGCCAGAGCAGATGTCTGTGTATGGGGTATGTGGGCACAGTTGATTTCTAATCTTAGGTGAACTATGTAAAATGTACCGATCTGCAGGTTCACAAAAGGAATTCTTGTCAACGGTAAGGGAATGAAGGGAGTGATTCGAAGACGATTCCTGGCATGATGACCCAAATCGGCTCAAGAGGACTTTTCGGCTTTCGGCAAACTCCGTCTGGGCATTTTGATCAGGTAAGCGGACAAATGAAATATTTACGCACGCCGACACGTAAAAGAATTTTATCAACGCAATGTCATCGTCCAGTTTGTGAATCCCACCAAACTCGTTTTCTAAGGCAGAAAATGAAGGATGAATGGAGAAATAGTCTTTGGTGATTATAAAGGCCTCATCACATTTGTTTGAGGCGGCTCCAGGAACAGCGACCACAAAATCCGCACTACGAAAATGCAATTCTTGAGACAATGTTTCAGACAATTTCAAAATTAACTTACTCATGAATGCAGTGTGCAGCGGTTAAAATCCAATTTCTTGTTACAAATGATCCACTGCATACTGAACACTGATCCCCTTTAAAAATCTCCAGGCTCACCATAAAACGAAGCCCAGCAAAAATATCTTTTGCGCCATTGTTCGTTAGTTGAGTAACTTCGGAATTGGCGTTGGTGATTAATATCAAAGCGAAAAAGAATAAAAGTCCCATTGTGAAGAACAAAGTTGTCGTAACTAACTTTCAATCAATACAGTATAATGCCCGATGGCCCGAATTGGTACCTTTTATACCCACCCAAAATCACCTAAAAATGGGTTTGAGTATGAGTTAGAATTAAAAAAGTAGCAAAAACACATAACACTTTATATGTGTGAGAATTATATAAAGAAACACCACTATGGCTTGTGTTCTAATAATTTAGTTTATAGTTGAATTTTTTTGAACATGTGTGTATATGGATGTAAGTGTTACACATGCAAGTGTGGTGCCATACCTGCTACACATACCTGTTAGAATTAAAAATTAGATGCAAGTGTTTTTTTCAATGTCATCTTCTGAGTCTTAGCCGTATTCGTTATACACGCAAATGATGTTTGTACAATAGAATTAGGTTAAAATACGATAAAAATATAGATAATGGAGAAATGAGAAAAAGAGAAAAAATTAAAGATTAAAAAATTAACTTTTTTAGTTTTATATTTTTAGTTTAGTTTTTAACCGAAGTTAAAACTCGTTAATAGAGATTCACTTAAGTAAATTTAATCGAGAAAATCGTGGCGTTCAATTTTTGTGTGGGGCCACGGCGAATAACACGTAACTTGCGCAAGAATTAGTTTTATTCAGGAGAATGAAAATTATAATGTTGCAAGCTGCGATTAGCTTCGATGGCTAATTAGTAACCGCACTCGTTATATTATGCATAACACACTCATCGGTGCAACTTCCTTCCAAACATATCAAAGTTTTTCGAGGTAAACTTTTGAAAACTTTATACAATGTCAAACATTTACGAATAGAATACAGAAAACTCTTCGCACCTTCAAATATCCTCAAACATTTAAGAGCACAACAAAGCAATGCTTTTCGAAACATCTTTAAACCGAACTAGTGGAAACTTCAAACTTCCGCAAACCTAACAGAACTTTGCAAAGCAAAGCAAAGCTTTCCTCAGATTCAAACATCTGCAAGCAGAACGCTCAAAAACACTAAATTTGAAACCGTTTAAATCTACAAAATTGTTTCTGAAGACTTTCCAAAAGAAATTTGTTTTTTTAAACCAGTCTTTCTAAAAAATTTCAAACACATTCGAAACAAACTATGTTTAAAGGTTATTTGCGTTCTCTTGTTAACAGTTCTTAACCTCTGTACGCTTCTACATCAAACAACAACTTACGTTGAATTCTTCAAACTTCAAATTCAAGGGTAATTACATTTGATAAAAAAACGATGATTTGAGGGCCAGCAGGTAGCATATTTGATAAAGAAATGTGAAAGATCTGAAGATACAGAAAAAATTGTTCAATTGTTTTCCAGAAGAATTAAATATAATACAATTGTTTCATGTGTCCCTTGATAATTAAATCGGCAATTATAATGTGACCGAATTTGTGCTTGCAACCGAACAACAAATGCTTGGAGCTAATAAGTTCCAATAATTGTTAGTAAAATTTTATAATAGAAATATATTGTATGCGGAATTTTATAATATCAAAAACTTTAAAAATAATCAAAATTAATATGAATAAATAACTATTCTTCTTATAAGTTATTATTTTTTAAAGCTTTTTCTATTACTGCACATTATGCACAAGTCTTAGTCATCCTTTACAAAACGCAACAAAAAGACATTCATACAAAACACACAGAAAAACTCTCGTTTCCAGATATTCAATGGCACCAGCAACGAAGTAAATGAACAAAAACCGCCGGCCTACGATTTTCCGCTCCTTTTTTTACTCTTCTTTGGCTCACCTACATATCTTATTTTCATCTTTATAGAACAAAATTTTGCCTGCGCATGCATCACCAGTAGGCTGGTCCTTATTTTTCAACTTCCGATTTTTTTTGGTCCTACCCTTTTAAATGAAACACGTAATGAACACGTAATGAAAAAATGATAAGTATCAATTTTTAGCGAAATCAGATAACGGGAACCCGTGCCGCATTTAAGGCAAAGTTTAAAAATTTAACCACGGCATAAGTGGTACCGTAACTGTAACTACACTCACTGCCATTGACAACAGCAAGTGTTTCTACTTTAGTTGTGCTCAGAGTTAAAAAAATAATAAACATTTCATTTTGCAAGTACTAGAAGATTATCGGCGGTGTTATCCCGATGAGACTAAAATCAACCTTAATAAAAGTCGGCATGTATTGACATATATCCAGGGCGTTCCGTATAAGATGTATCAAAAGTTTAGGACGTGTAGGTTGAGTTGAGACACTGAAAAAGTCATATTAGGGGGAGGGGCGATTTTCCCTAATTCAGGCGCAGGAGGGGTTTTTCTAAAAACACGAAATTAAACCATAAAATAAATCTCAAAAAATAACGGGAAAACTTATATCATTCCTGTTTTCTGTTTTTAAAAACCAAATATCCAACCTTTAAAATACTTTTAAAATTAGACTTCTAGGTCAAATAGTTTTTGAGAAAATTTATGTCAAATTTAAAATTTTTAAAACAAATTTCGAAAAAAATTTTTGGTCGCAATTTTTACAAAAAATTACATGAATAAGTATGTTCTGTTGTTTTTCAGATTCCGTAGTTTTCTGATAAATCCTACAAAAAATGTTTCAATCAGAACGGATCTACTATGTCTTATAGTTCTTCAGAAAATTAAAAATTACGACATATACTTCCCTCCCAAAAACACTTTTTGCCTGCAAAGTGCAAAAACTGCAATCAGGGGTACGCAGTTTTCTGCGGCACGACTTGCTGATATCCGATCTCGCTGAAAGTTTGAAAATATAGTTTTCTTATCACATGTAAAAATTTGGGAGGGTAAGAAAAAAAAAATCTCACAAAATTTTTTTACCCATATAGCTAAGGACCACCCTAATCACCAGCGATCGTTTTGTACGCGATCCGAAGTCTTTATTTATCTCTTGTGATCGCTATTCGCCAAAACCCGAAGTTTTTTCATCCCTCGCGTTCGTTATTTGCCCAAAAACAAAGTTTTTTCATCTTCTTTGATCGAAACGTTGCGAAGATGAGAATTTTTTTCATCCCGAGCGATATTTATTAAAGAAGATGAGTAATGAGTAAAAAAATGAATAAAATTAGGATAGAACCTAAAGAAGAAAAGATGATTCATTGAAATTTCGAATGAATCGTGTATGTACGTATACATTATGTATGTAAACATTGTGTCGCACAACGTCGCACAACAGATAACGTCGGAACAATGCAGGCAGCAGATAAGGGCCTGAAAATGTGCAAATAAAAAAAACGAAAAAAACTCTCCCACTTTTCCTAACCGCAAATATCAAATGCATGTTTCTCTTGATATTTGCTGTCCTAGCAGGCAGGCAGCAGACCGCCGTAGAAGCATCTGAAATTATCGGCAAATAAAGAAATGAAAAAAATTCTCCCTCTTCTCACTGCTTAAACTCCAAAGACCGGCGACTACCTCTTTCGATTCCACTAACAAAAACTTCAGCAAATAGAAAAGAATAAGAAACAAAACACTTTTCTTTTTTACCTAGGCGTAAAGTAAAAAAACGTATTTCCATGGATTCCACCAACAAAAATGAATCAACGGGATATGAATATTTATATTATTATTTATATTATATTAATTATATTATATTATATTATATTATATTATATTATATTATATTATATTATATTATATTATATTATATTATATTATATTATATTATATTATATTATATTATATTATATTATATTATATTATATTATATTATATTATATTATATTATATTATATTATATTATATTATATTATATTATATTATATTATATTATATTATATTATATTATATTATATTATATTATATTATATTATATTATATTATATTATATTATATTATATTATATTATATTATATTATATTATATTATATTATATTATATTATATTATATTATATTATATTATATTATATTATATTATATTATATTATATTATATTATATTATATTATATTATATTATATTATATTATATTATATTATATTATATTATATTATATTATATTATATTATATTATATTATATTATATTATATTATATTATATTATATTATATTATATTATATTATATTATATTATATTATATTATATTATATTATATTATATTATATTATATTATATTATATTATATTATATTATATTATATTATATTATATTATATTATATTATATTATATTATATTATATTATATTATATTATATTATATTATATTATATTATATTATATTATATTATATTATATTATATTATATTATATTATATTATATTATATTATATTATATTATATTATATTATATTATATTATATTATATTATATTATATTATATTATATTATATTATATTATATTATATTATATTATATTATATTATATTATATTATATTATATTATATTATATTATATTATATTATATTATATTATATTATATTATATTATATTATATTATATTATATTATATTATATTATATTATATTATATTATATTATATTATATTATATTATATTATATTATATTATATTATATTATATTATATTATATTATATTATATTATATTATATTATATTATATTATATTATATTATATTATATTATATTATATTATATTATATTATATTATATTATATTATATTATATTATATTATATTATATTATATTATATTATATTATATTATATTATATTATATTATATTATATTATATTATATTATATTATATTATATTATATTATATTATATTATATTATATTATATTATATTATATTATATTATATTATATTATATTATATTATATTATATTATATTATATTATATTATATTATATTATATTATATTATATTATATTATATTATATTATATTATATTATATTATATTATATTATATTATATTATATTATATTATATTATATTATATTATATTATATTATATTATATTATATTATATTATATTATATTATATTATATTATATTATATTATATTATATTATATTATATTATATTATATTATATTATATTATATTATATTATATTATATTATATTATATTATATTATATTATATTATATTATATTATATTATATTATATTATATTATATTATATTATATTATATTATATTATATTATATTATATTATATTATATTATATTATATTATATTATATTATATTATATTATATTATATTATATTATATTATATTATATTATATTATATTATATTATATTATATTATATTATATTATATTATATTATATTATATTATATTATATTATATTATATTATATTATATTATATTATATTATATTATATTATATTATATTATATTATATTATATTATATTATATTATATTATATTATATTATATTATATTATATTATATTATATTATATTATATTATATTATATTATATTATATTATATTATATTATATTATATTATATTATATTATATTATATTATATTATATTATATTATATTATATTATATTATATTATATTATATTATATTATATTATATTATATTATATTATATTATATTATATTATATTATATTATATTATATTATATTATATTATATTATATTATATTATATTATATTATATTATATTATATTATATTATATTATATTATATTATATTATATTATATTATATTATATTATATTATATTATATTATATTATATTATATTATATTATATTATATTATATTATATTATATTATATTATATTATATTATATTATATTATATTATATTATATTATATTATATTATATTATATTATATTATATTATATTATATTATATTATATTATATTATATTATATTATATTATATTATATTATATTATATTATATTATATTATATTATATTATATTATATTATATTATATTATATTATATTATATTATATTATATTATATTATATTATATTATATTATATTATATTATATTATATTATATTATATTATATTATATTATATTATATTATATTATATTATATTATATTATATTATATTATATTATATTATATTATATTATATTATATTATATTATATTATATTATATTATATTATATTATATTATATTATATTATATTATATTATATTATATTATATTATATTATATTATATTATATTATATTATATTATATTATATTATATTATATTATATTATATTATATTATATTATATTATATTATATTATATTATATTATATTATATTATATTATATTATATTATATTATATTATATTATATTATATTATATTATATTATATTATATTATATTATATTATATTATATTATATTATATTATATTTATATTATTTATTCGGTGCCCCTCCAATTCATAAACGACGAATAATCGTTTTCTTCCAAATCGTCTAGTGTAGAATTTTCAGCAGAGTATTCGTTCAGTCTCATTCGATTCGAATAATCAAAGGAAACTCTGCAGTGAATGTTCGAACTTTTTTCTGTATCTCGAAAGTACTTTTGAGACGATCCATGCAGACCTCTAATATGAATTGAGCGATGTAAAAAAAACTTTTTCCGAACCCTGAAATGTAGCCTTCAAAGACAGCCTTCAGACAAGCTCAAGGAAGATTTCAATTCCACTGTACAACACGTTCAAACAATTCAAACAAAAGCTTAAGCTTTTTCAAATAAACTTCACACATGCTTTTCAAATAAAGCTCAGTAGTTTTCTTTAACTCATTCGATCTCAAAAACGATGCGGTCCCTCCCAGTAATCGCAAAAAGTATTTTCTAATATTTCTTGCTTAATAAAATGCCTTTTATGTTTTAAGAATTTAAAAGCGTTGTAATTTTTTCTCTAAAGAAAGAGAAATAATATTTATGGTATTTCGTTTTTAGCTTTTTAAGCTTTTTAAGCTTTAAGCTTTTCTCAGAAGCTTCACAGCCATTACGTAATATCCCAAAAAGAAAAAAACCATCCCATGGTGACCAATTTTCGAAATGAATACAACTAATAAAAATTAATAACATAAACGTGTACAAACCATTTCTTCTATAAGGATAGAGAAGCAAATCAAATAGAATTTATTTTTCATTGCCGAAGAAAAACAAAAGCAATTTTCCTAAAGGCGAAAAGGGTGAAAAAAATGAAATGAAATAAAATAAAATAACATAGGAATAAAATTACATGCGACTCAAGTTAAAGAAATAAAGAAAGGATGAATGCATTTACGAAAACTTACCCTTATGATATAGTTATTTGTTCAATAACCCTTGTAATTTGACCAGAACAGACACAACACCAACAACAACTATTACTACAACAACAATAACAAACAGAGCAAAGTCAAAGGGGAAAAAATCAGGTTACTACTAGTCCATCAGCATCAGCATCTACTGAAGGAGCATGACTTGTAAATCATTTAATCTACTAAGAAAAGGCCAACAAATCTGATGATCATTCTCAACGAGTTACATGAATACGAGAAGCAGCAACAATTGATTTTCGGAGAAGGGATTTCCACAAAAGGACTAACCTAAAAGGCGATAGTCGAGAGGGCTCTACTCGAAAGAACTCTTCTCGAAAGGACCAACAAATGCACGAACGAATTCTCAAAAGAACTCCCTTAGTAAAAACTCATCTCCCTTAATAAAAACTGTCTCAGAATAACTCTTTAGCAGGGCATAAGGGAAAAGGTGAGAGAGGGGAAAAGGGGAAAAAGAAGAATAAGCTGAAGCAGAAGGACACTTTGTAACTTGGTGCTGTATCATGTTTTTTCCATGCTCCAAGAAATCAACCCTTTTCGACCTTACTCGCCCGCCACATTCTTTATTTCTCTTAGTCTTTCAATAACCAGAGAACACCAATAACAACAACAAATGAAGTCATATTGTATTATAGTACATTGAGCAAATGACTAAAAATAGGGCTCAAGGCATGACGTTTGTGGACTTGTCGAGGTTTTAAAAAGAAAAAAGTACGCAAAATAATTCAATCAAAATTGTTTATTTTATCAAACATTACCAGCTAAAAACCATTAATTGGCCACAACAAACAGAAAATTATAGAGAGAAAACACAATAGCGAAGGTAATAGCAATAGCAAGAGCAATAACAAGAACAACAATAATAAATAATAAAAAAAAACAACTCAATATTCCACATTCGTTGGCCAAAGAAGAATATCTAAAGCTATAAAGAAATCAAAGTATGTAATAGCATAATGAAATTGGTACTGTTGCTGTTGTTACAAAAAATTGGTTATAAAGCTTATACTCTTATAACCCAAAAAATATATTTATTATATTTAATTATTATATTATTATGACGGTCCAAATCGATGACGTCATATGCATAACCACTGGGATGTGCCCGAACTCCTTATCAGTTTTTTTTTCACTCCTGTAAATAATTATGAATGTATTTTATTTTTTTTTTATTTTTTTTCCTCCTTCCGCTAATGAATATATATGTATATTAATTTCAATATTTCTTTGTAACTCTTACTTACCTTATATACATACTTCAGGTCAGCATGTGTGTACAATGGAACGTGAAGATGTACTCATTGCATACACATGTTGCCGCAACATGTAAGTCGGAAACACGAGAAACAAACGACAATAAGAAGAACAAGCAAGCAAGGCTGCTGAGACATTGTGGCAGCAAGCTCGAGTCAGTAGCTGCTGGACGAGAGACCGGACTGGAAGTGCGATTAGCGAGGACGGACAAATGAGGACAAGTGGAGCACAGTGAGGGTGGTGAACGACGTAGTGCGTGAGTGTTGTAGTTCATACCGGGTAATATAATTCTGTGCGCGAGTAAAGAGCATTGCGCGTCTTCGGGCAGCCTTGCTGGTATTGCGCGCCTTCGGACAGCTTTACCACTCGTGAACATAATTATCACGAATATCAGAAATTTATAATTTGTACCGCGACATATAATTCTGTGCGCGAGTAAAGAGCATTGCGTGTCTTCGGGCAGCCTTGCTGGTATTGCGCGCCTTCGGACAGCTTTACCACTCGTGAACATAATTATCTCGAATGTCAGAAATTTATAGTTTGTGCCGCGACTTATAATTCTGTGCGCGAGTAAAAGAGCATTGCGCGTCTTCGGGCAGCCTTGCTGGTATTGCGCGCCTTCGGACAGCTTTACCACTCGTGAACATAATTATCACGAATATCAGGAAGTTTATAGCTTGTACCACGACATATAGTACGCGAAACCTAGACGACCGAGAAAGACAGAATTTAGACGGTGACGGTAGCGCACATCGCCAGTATTGGAAATAGCAACGCCCTAGAAGCCCAACGCTAGGCATAGCGTGTTTGTCCTCGCCCTCTCCGGCTTACATCACTAGGATAAGATAGGATTAATAATTTGAAAGAGGCCTGAATAAAGATAACATATTTAACATATATATATATAAAAAACTCCCCTGCGAATATAAATTTTCTGTGGGAAGGAATCCTGGACAGCCGGCGAGCTTATCCCAGCGATAAACCCGTACGATCGGGAAAACTTCGTTACAGTGGCGCCCGAGCAGGGACCCTGTTAAATATAGAAACTCAAAAGGAAACCAACACTTATTCAGAGCCATAAGAATTCTTTAAGACAAGCCGAGAGAACGCAAACATGGTGAAAACTACCTGGATTTACACGCTCCGAAAGGACGTCCTCTTAGAGTACGTAAGGGAATTTGGTTTGGAGACCGACGGTTCAGTGGAAGAACTGCGGAAGCGTTTCTCGTCCTTCGTGAATGAATCCGCATTATCATCAGAGGCAACAGCACGCCTGCAACAATTAGAGGAGTTACACAGGCGAAGCGTCTCGCCGGTAACTGGGACGACTTCCACCGGACTAGAATTTCCAGCAGCACCAACATTAACAGTGAACATCCCGAAGCAAGCGAATAATAAAGCCACAACTAAGGACCGGCAAGAGGTCACGTCACATCCTGATGCATCGCCAGCAGCGCAGTTTCCGTGGAACCCCGTGTCTAATTCGACAGCCAGCTCTCCAGAAAATTACTGCGCCATTCTGGAACGCGTAAAGAAATGGGCAGTACAGTACGATGGTATACAAGATCCACTGATATTTGTGGAGAGGATAGAGGAACTATCTGATGTCTACAACGTAAACATAGACCTGTTACCAAAAGCGATGCCAGAGCTCTTGCAGCAACGAGCCCTGCAATGGTACCGAAGCAACAATAAAAAGTGGTGTACCTGGGGAACCTTCAAACAAGACTTTTTGGAGTTCTTCCTGCCAGCCCGTTTTTTTGAGCGACTAGACGACAACATTCGTCAACGAAAGCAAAGGACTGGCGAGAGATTTAAAGATTACGTAGTGGACCTACAAAGTTTAATGCATCATACAAGTTGGAGTGAAACTCAACGCCTCGATAGGTTATACCACAACAGCCATAATGACCTACAGCTGTATATTAAGCGGCGTGATTTCAAACAGTTGGAAGAATTAATAGCGCTGGCCGGTGACTGGGAAAACCTCCAATTTGATGCCAGATCCCGTCAGCCACCACCAAGCTCTAAAATCACCACAGAGAAGCACCGACAGGTGGTGGATGAGAACGAAGATTACATTCGCAACCCACGCTCTGCATGTCGACGCTGCGGACAAGCCGGTCATTTCGCTCGTAACTGCCGCGGCCAAAACATCATATTTTGCTGGGACTGTGGCCGCAAGGGATTAAGAACGAAGGAATGTTGCCGACAACAGGCGGGAAACGGTCAAGGCCAGCATCCGGTTCGAGGGGATGTTCAGACGGCGGAAAATCCTCGGGCTCATTAGAAGACCTACGTACAGAGGGCCAACGCATAGTCGCCACCGTTGCCCTACAAAATGAACTCCTCGATGGTACAATAGACACGGGTGCCACGCGGAGCTTCATCAGTCGCTACTATGCTTACAAATTGGAAATCTCGCCGAAAATACACAAAGTCGACACAAGAATGTGTATGGCAAACGGCGAAGTGCAAGCGATTACAGAGGCACTCACAACACGTGTGACCCTGGGAACGAAAAGCTGCATAATAACCCTGCTGATCCTTCCGGAGGTAGTAGACGACCTGATTCTAGGTTATGATTTCCTAGCTCGCATCGGAACAGAATTAAAATGTGGTGGACGATACGTCCGAATCAAGGAGACAGAAGCCGAAATCGAAGACAGGGTGTGCAAACGTATAGCAAATGAACTGACGGAACAAGAGCGTATCGACGCATTTCTGTCAGAGGAAGTGAGAATGTTCGAGGATATGGAAGGTCCATCGGATATAACCGCACACCGCATAATCATGCGTGACGAACGCCCTATTAAGCAGCGTTACTACCCAAAGAACCCGGCAATGCAGAAGATTATTAACGAAGAAATCGACGACCTCCTGAAGAAGGGTTGCATAGAGCCATCCCGAAGCCCACACAGCGCACCAATCGTATTAGTGAAAAAGAAGACGGGGAAATGGCGCTTATGTATCGACTATCGGCAACTTAATGCCCGTTCGGTACCAGATGCATACCCGCTACCTCGAATAAACCACATATTGGAACGCTTGAGGGACGCCAAATATGTCAGCAGCATCGATCTAAAGAATGGATACTGGCAGATTCCGATGGAGGAGTCCAGTAAAATTTACACCGCATTCACCGTTCCGGGGCGTGGGTTATTCCAATGGAAGGTGATGCCATTCGGCCTTCACTCGGCCCCTGCAACCTTCCAACGAGCATTAGACACCGTGATTGGCCCCGACATGGAACCAGTAGCCTTCGCATACCTCGATGACATTATTGTCACAGGCGACACACTGGAATCACACATGGAAAATCTCAAAGAAGTTTTCACACGATTAAGGAACGCCAAGCTGCGTATAAATAACGAAAAGTGCGAATTTTTCAAGAATAAAATCAAATACTTGGGCCACGAAATTAGTGAGGAAGGCATTCACACGGATCCGGACAAAGTGGTGGCCATCAAAGAACTACAGCCACCCCAAAATGTGCGTGAGTTGAGAAGATTTATCGGAACTGCCTCGTGGTACCGGCGTTTCGTACCCGACTTCTCCAAAGTGGTACACCCCCTTACCCAGCTGCTCAAGAAAGGAAAACATTTCGCGTGGAATCCGGAGCAACAAAAGGCATTCGAGGACCTGAAACAGCGACTTACAGAGGCCCCAGTATTGGCATGTCCTGATTTCAACCAGAGATTCTACCTTCAGACAGACGCTTGCGATTATGGCTTAGGAGCGGTGCTGACGCAGACGATAGACGGACGAGAACGAGTCATCGCCTACACTAGCCGCCATCTCAACGGCGCCGAGAAAAACTATTCAGTCACCGAGAAGGAGTGCTTGGCAGTTGTATGGGCCGTGAGGAAGATGCGACCATACCTCGAAGGATACTTCTTCACAATAATCACCGACCACCTGTCTTTAAAATGGCTGAACTCCATTGAGAGCCCCTCCGGTCGAATTGCCCGTTGGGCTCTTGAACTGCAACAATACATGTACGAGATTCAGTACCGCAGAGGAAAAAATAATGTAGTCGCAGATGCCCTTTCACGTCAGCCAACAGAAACAGTGTGTGCACGCTTAAACGAACAAGAGGAACCGGAGCCGGCATCCTGGTATACAAGGAAGTTCAAGAAGGTAGATGAGAACCCGGAAAGGTTCCCCGACTACCGCATTGAAAACGAAAAACTGTACAGGTATATCCCCGGCGGAATCAATGACGAAGATGTTTCAAAGTGGAAGCTATGCGTTCCTGAACATCTACGCAACGAGGTGTTGACTGAGAACCACGATACACCCACAACCGGCCACCTAGGTACCCGAAAAACAATAGCGCGGGTAGCCCAGAGGTATTATTGGCCTGGCATGTTTCGGCAAGTGAGTCGGTATGTGCGAAGTTGCGTAAACTGCCAACAATATAAGGTGTCACAACAGAAACCTTCCGGGGAAATGCTGACACACCTCGCCGAGGAACCTTGGTCTACGGTAAGCGCAGATTTTGTCGGACCCCTCCCTCGGTCAAAACACGGAAATACAATATTGTTGGTGTTCACAGACAAGTTCACCAAGTGGGTAGAGTTGATACCGTGCAGAAAAGCAAATACCGAACAGCTGATCAAATCATTCCGTGAACGAATCCTCGCCCATTTTGGAGTACCGAAGATTTTCATCTCCGATAATGGTGTACAGTTTACTAGCAGGAAGTTCCAACAATTTATGCGTGAGCTCGGGGTGGATCATCGTTATACAGCGCCCTACACCCCGCAGGAAAATCCGACGGAGCGCACTAATCGCACGATCAAGATCATAATATCGCAGTTCACTGGGCGGCAACAGACAACATGGGACGAGCTCCTACCCGAGCTGAATCTCGCTTTCAACACCAGTCGATCCGAGTCCACGGGTTACAGCCCAGCGTTTTTGGTTCAAGGCAGAGAACCACGGTTGCCAAAGGCCGTCTTCGATCGGGAGACGCAGGGAACTGGAAACGAAGAAATTCCACCTAGAGAGCATGCAGAACGGCTGAAACAAGCCTTCCAGATCGCTAGAGAAAACATGCGGCAGGCGTCGCAAGCTCAAGCGAAGTACTACAATTTACGGAGAAGGCAATGGAAACCACGAATTGGACAATTAGTGATGCTGAAACAACACCCGCTCTCAAAGGCCATTGACAAATTCGCTGCGAAATTAGCACCCCGCTTTAATGGGCCATACAAGGTAGAGAGCTTTATCTCCCCCGTGATCGTGAAGGTGCGAAAGAACGGCGAGAGACAAACTAAGACTGCTCATGTGGCGGACATCAAAGAATACCACCCCCCAGAAGTTGACGCCGCACAACCCCAAAACGATGCTGGGAAAAGGGCCACTCCGCTAGCAGGAGACCCCAAGCAAAAGCGCACCACACACCGCAGGATTCTCAACGCCGAAACAGTTAACAGGCGTACCTCTGCTAACAATAATACCGCATGTTACTCTCGGAGGCTAAGCGAGTTTGACAACACACAACATCATCAGTTAAGCCTGAATCATCAATCAGTGCACAACATGGACTACGAGGAAAAGTTTCGGGTTACCAGAGAGCAGTGCAAAAGACGCCTTCTAGAGGAGCAACGCAAGCAACCTCGCATTCGCCGTCTAAGTGAGAACGACGAAGAGGTGATAGATCGGCCAGCTGATAAATGGCCCCGGATTCGCATACAACGTGCAACGCCAACAGAGCCTGCACACAATCCGCCACCGAAGCCACAGCACGAAGAAGACATGGACATGGGAAGGCAGCCACCAAAGAAGTCACGAGGACGCAAAGGAAACTCCTCCGACGAAGGAGCCCCGCCGGCCGCCCCATCGGAACCTGGTACACAGGGAGACCAAGGGTCCACTATCTCTGAAGATGAATTTTTGCTGGATAGGGCCCAAACAGTTGGCTCAGTGGAACCTGGTGTCCAGGAAGACGGACAGCCTACTATCTCCGAAATGACAGGTGACCGTAGGGAGGAATCCAGTGAAGAGGAGACCGTACGGTACTCTCCCGGGTTTTGCAGTCCAGAGAACCCAACCACACCGGAGGATACGGAGGACGAAGTATGGGCTGGCTCAGAGGCGGGCGAGGAAGACGACGACCATGCTCCACGGCGAGAGCACTACCACTCCAACACCGATGTGGACATCCTCACAGGCCCGGGCTATACACAAAGGATATATACCTTCACCATCACCCATACGTCATTAGACCCAGATATCTGGACGGATGACATTCTACGAGAGGACGCCTGGCCAAGAAGAGTGCCACCACCGATCGCTCAAGAGGCTGAGGAGGAAGTGGACGTCGCCCCGGCCTCTGGCCTGGCCCGCCTCACCTACCCCTCTCCTTCGAGAGGCGCACCAGCAAGCCCAATTCCATCCAGCGAGAGCGAAACTTTTAACCGACCCGGCGAAACAGCGATCGAAAACGAAGCCGAAACAACCGCAACCGGTGCTACCACCGACGTCCAAATGACAGAAGATGCCGAAGGTTCGCCGGAACACGCCAATACCGATCCCTCACCCGACCTAGAGGCTCTCCACGACTTTCTCGACGACCTGGGCCAGGCAGACCTCGACGACGTATTGTCAATGGATATGGATTGGTGGGCCGAGCTAGACAACCCTACCAACCTTTCACCACTAGCGGCAAACATAGCTGAGGAGGCGATTTCCGAGGAACCTGCAGTGATTCCGACCGAAGAAACCAGTGTCAAACAAATGGCCGAGCAGATAAGATCCCGATGGCAGCCGCGGCAGAGAATCTCCACACGCAGGCAGGTGGATGGCATCTGGTACAGATTCCACGTCTCCAGGACCGGCAACATTTCGTGGCATCTCGAATCCACCCGGAAGTAGGAGGGAGATATGACGGTCCAAATCGATGACGTCATATGCATAACCACTGGGATGTGCCCGAACTCCTTATCAGTTTTTTTTTCACTCCTGTAAATAATTATGAATGTATTTTATTTTTTTTTTATTCTTTTTCCTCCTTCCGCTAATGAATATATATGTATATTAATTTCAATATTTCTTTGTAACTCTTACTTACCTTATATACATACTTCAGGTCAGCATGTGTGTACAATGGAACGTGAAGATGTACTCATTGCATACACATGTTGCCGCAACATGTAAGTCGGAAACACGAGAAACAAACGACAATAAGAAGAACAAGCAAGCAAGGCTGCTGAGACATTGTGGCAGCAAGCTCGAGTCAGTAGCTGCTGGACGAGAGACCGGACTGGACGTGCGATTAGCGAGGACGGACAAATGAGGACAAGTGGAGCACAGTGAGGGTGGTGAACGACGTAGTGCGTGAGTGTTGTAGTTCATACCGGGTAATATAATTCTGTGCGCGAGTAAAGAGCATTGCGCGTCTTCGGGCAGCCTTGCTGGTATTGCGCGCCTTCGGACAGCTTTACCACTCGTGAACATAATTATCACGAATATCAGAAATTTATAATTTGTACCGCGACATATAATTCTGTGCGCGAGTAAAGAGCATTGCGTGTCTTCGGGCAGCCTTGCTGGTATTGCGCGCCTTCGGACAGCTTTACCACTCGTAAACATAATTATCTCGAATGTCAGAAATTTATAGTTTGTGCCGCGACTTATAATTCTGTGCGCGAGTAAAAGAGCATTGCGCGTCTTCGGGCAGCCTTGCTGGTATTGCGCGCCTTCGGACAGCTTTACCACTCGTGAACATAATTATCACGAATATCAGGAAGTTTATAGCTTGTACCACGACATATAGTACGCGAAACCTAGACGACCGAGAAAGACAGAATTTAGACGGTGACGGTAGCGCACATCGCCAGTATTGGAAATAGCAACGCCCTAGAAGCCCAACGCTAGGCATAGCGTGTTTGTCCTCGCCCTCTCCGGCTTACATCACTAGGATAAGATAGGATTAATAATTTGAAAGAGGCCTGAATAAAGATAACATATTTAACATATATATATATAAAAAACTCCCCTGCGAATATAAATTTTCTGTGGGAAGGAATCCTGGACAGCCGGCGAGCTTATCCCAGCGATAAACCCGTACGATCGGAAAAACTTCGTTACATTATATATTTATTATATATTTAATAATTTTATTATTTATTATATATTATATAATAAATATAGTATATATTTATAATATAGTATATATAATATTTATTATATATTATATATACATCATGAATTACTGACGAAAAAGCATGCATGTGGTTTTCAAAGGACTATAATGACTCCATTTCTGTATTTAGCTTTTCAACCGTTTTGGTTTAGAAAATGTTATTAACTTGGTTTCATATAAATTCATTTTTATACCCTATAAACGGAGGGATGAGGGTATATTAACTTTAATCATTCGTTTGTAACGCCTTAAAGGAATCGTAGGTATCGGCAGGTATAGAAAAGTATACATGTACATATATTCTTGCTCAGAATCACCTCCTGAGTCCATTTATCGTTGACCATCCGTCTGTCCGCCTGTCTGTCTGTGAAAATCACGATTACAGGAGAACAAAACAAATATAAACTATCCCGTAAATTATCCCGCAATTAATTATAGCGCTTATAGCGCGTGTATAAGCTAAAATCTTATTCCCGACAAAAGCTGAGATTACAGGAGAATGAAACTCAGAAAATATTGTCATGAAACTCGGCCAGAATACACTGCCAGTAACACATGATTCTAATTCGGAAAAAGATTTTGTTTAATTATGAGGAAACCAGTATTTCCATGCTCCTTTCTTTCACGACCAAAAATCGGTCACTACATTGTCACAGCGACCCAAACTAGTTTTGTCAAATAAAAAGAGAAAATAAACTTCATCCAATAGAAAAGCAGTTTAATTATTGGCATTTAATACATTTTTAAAGCAGTAAACTTACATTTAAAAAATATAAGAAAAAAATTAGTTTTCTATGATAATTCAATATTAAAACAAAAGAAGGCAATAAGATACAAAGGATATTAATGTAGGATGAGCTTGGTGGCTCTTAATATCCTGTTTCGGAGTTTGGAGACTCCTAGTCCGTTAGACTATTGCTAATTTCCGTAAGAAAATCAGTAATTTTATATAAAAATCCCACAAAATTTTATTAGAGAAAAATTAAAAGTGAACAAACTTTTTCAGATACATATTTTTACAATAATAAAACAATACATTTTATGATAAAAGAAATGTATATTATTAATAAGATTTAACAAGTGTTTGTCACGTTCGTCTCGTTGTCAGTAATGTCATTCCTGCCCTGTACAACATCTTCCAAGCTCCATTTTACATTCGGCCATCCTGACTATTCATTCGATCCAACTGTGGATTCCATTTTTTTAAATACTCGGCGATTGTTATCGTTCTTATCAGTCCCTTATGATTTCCTACCTTTTCTATGTCGTACCTACCCTTATTGAGCTTGGTTACTATTTTGTATGGGCCTAAGAACTTTGGTTTAATTTTTAATCCTCAGCCGAACTGTGTACGTTTAATAGCCACTAAGTCTTCTATGTTATACTGTTACTTTTTTCGGTTTTTATTAAAGGTTCTTCGGTTTTCTTCTTAATTGGTTTTAATGTTGGCGATTATTTGAACATTGTCACGTTCTTTATCCAGTTCGCCTAAGTGTTCTTTCTCTAAAATTTTGTGTATATCTGTTTCTATGGAATTACGAATATCTAAGCCGGTAAGTATTTTAAAAGGCGAAATTTTGGTACTTCTAGGAGGTGTGTTGTTTATTGTTTGTTGTACTCTGCGAACGTGTTTGTACAAATGTGTGGGATTTTGTACGATCTGTTGATCTGATTGTGACAGTCATATCCCCTACCACATATGCACGATCTGAATATGAACATTAGAAACAAACGTTTCTTTTCAAAAATTGATCTAGTGAGAGCATACCATCAAATACCAATGAACCCAGAAGACATATACAAAACAGCGATTACCACCCCCTTTGGAATGTTTGAATTCACAAGAATGCCCTTTGGATTAAGGAACGCAGCACAAACATTCCAAAGATTTATCAATGAAGTAGTTAACGGATTAGACTTTGTTTTCGTTTACCTAGACGATATTTTGATAGCCAGCGAAACGAAAGAACAACATCTAAAAGACCTTCGAACCCTTTTTACTCGACTTACAAAATATGGCCTAAACATTAAACCGAACAAATGTACATTCGGAACCAATAACATAGATTTCTTGGGGCACAATATCTCAGAAGCAAGAATTACACCTTCAGAAGAGAAAGTCCGAGCCATTCGCGATTTCGAAAGACCCAAAACAATTAAACAGGCGCTAAAGTTTATAGGGATGGTAAATTATTACCACAGGTATATAAACAAACTAGCAGAAAAAGCGGCAACACTATATAAAATGATCAATAACGCTAATAAAAAGAAAGACAAGGTTCTAACATGGAATGAACAATCCATTGAGGCATTCGAACAAATTAAACTAGATTCGCCACAACAGTTATGCTCCATCACTTTAATAACAAAGCCGAGCTATCTTTGACGCATCAAACGTTGCAATAGGCGGAGTGTTACAACAACACTATAATAATAACACGGAACCACTAGCATTTTTTTCAAAAAAGCTTAGTCCAGCAGAACAAAAGTATAGCACTTTTGACCGCGAATTGTTAGCCATATTCGCGGGTATTAAACATTTTAAACATTGGTTAGAGGGAAGAAAATTCACAGTATACACAGACCACAAACCTTTGACATATGCGCTTAGTTCGAAAACAGATCGCAGCCCCAGACAAATCAGGCATCTGGAATACATATCACAGTTTACCAGCGACATACAGTATATAAAAGGGGAAACCAACATTATCGCAGACACCCTTTCGCGCACTTTCGAGGTAGACGCTTTTAACAACACAGATTTAAATTTTAAGCTTCTACATGAGGAACAACAAAAAGATAACGAACTGCAAAAGTTAAAAGTGGACCGGACGACGGGCCATAATTTGAAACCAATTACTTTAACGCTCCTTAATTTGGAGATATGGTATGAAACCTCAGGTAAAACACCCAGGCCATTTGTAATTAGTAGCTTACGCAAGCAGGTTTTCGATCGGTTACATGGAATCACACATCCGGGTACTAAAGCCACACGACGTCTCCTAACCTGCAGGTATTATTGGCCGAATATGTATAAAGAAATTAATACATGGTCAAAACAGTGTATCAGTTGTCAAAAATCAAAGGTCTACCGACACACTAAATCTCAAATAACCAAAATTCCAATTCCCAGAGGTAGATTTGAGCACATACATCTCGATATAGTTGGACCGCTACCAATTTCAAAGGGACACCGTTACATATTAACAATTATCGACAGATTCACACGATGGCCTGAAGCATATGCGCTAAGAAACATCGAAACAACCACGATCGTGGATAAATTTTTCAGAGAATATATATCTAGATTCGGAGTACCTTTGAAGGTTACGACAGATCAAGGCACCCAATTTACATCTCACCTTTTTTTATAGCTGACTAAATTACTAGGTAGCCATAAAATTACGACTTCTGCTTATCATCCGCAGGGAAATGGTATGGTAGAGAGATTTCATCGACAACTAAAAGCCACAATAATGGCTAGAAACGGAGCTGGCAACTGGTATGAGGAACTACAAATAATCCTTCTGGGATTAAGATCCGTTTTTAAAGAAGACATTGCAGCTACCCCAGCTGAAATGGTCTTTGGGCAAAATTTAAGGATACCCGGCGAATTGATAGTTCCTTTAACCAATCCCGCTAACCAACCTACGGTAGAGTGGTTGAAAAATCTGCGCGAACATTTTAAATATACCAAATCGAATTTAGACCACCATAAAAATACTAACACAGGTATATACGTCCCAAAAGACCTACAACATTGCAAATTCGCCTTCGTACGCGCAATAAATAAACGATCACTACAACAACCTTACGAAGGACCTTACAAAATCGTCGAAAAAGACAATAAATGTTTTAAATTAGAAATTAATAACGAAATTAAGAATATTACAATCGATAGAATTAAACCAGCAATAATTGAAACAGAAACAACAAGTGATGCAAAAACACTTTTAGATACAATACAACACAAAAAAAACACGTGACATTTAATTTATACAAAATAAATTCTCTCGGAGGGGGAGTATTGTAGGGTTTAATTAACTTTAAAATTGTTCACACTTGTTAGTTTTGTCATTTAATTTTTGTATTCAACAATACAAAAATTAAGTTTTCAAAAACTAATAAAATTTTCATTGATATTTCAAATTCATTTTCAATTCGATGTATCGCAAGAACATTACTTTTAAATAAAATATAATTAAAAGAATTAAATAAATTGTTCATCGTTTGGACCCTCGAATACCTACAGTCACTTAAAAGAATTTTCATTTGTATGGGTGAATTATAATTTCTACCCTTTGTATGAAGGATTATAATTCTCTACCATTGAGGTATCTGTGTCTGAATAGTAGTCGTTGAGGTGCGTAAGCTCTAAGTTACATGTGTTTATCGTAGCTAGCAGTATACATATTTCTAAATTCTTTTAAAACGTCTTTTCCATTTTCATTGTCGCTATTTTCTACGTCTTTGCAATTTTGGCTGTGTTTAACAATCTCATGGTTCTCTTTTTCAATATTCTCTGTTGTGACGTGTGTGTTTTCTTTACTTTGTGTAAATTCTGCTTTACCTTTTTTAATTGTTAGATCGATGTATTTTAAAATATTGTTACCTACATATATATTATTGATGTATTACAATTTTGACCGTAGTGGTAATACTGCCTAGAGTTGTGAGTTCATACTCACTACAACCTACCAAACATTTTTTTTTCTTCGCTTAGTTTTATTTGAGTATTGAGTTTATTTAATGTGTCCGAACACATTAAGCATACGGTATCGATTAGTGCTGAAATATTTGTATCTAGTATATAAATATCTTTAAATATTAAACCCTGATTCATATTTACGTTATGCGTTGTTTTATTATTTGAAATTGATTATTATTATTTCTTTGATTTTGATACGAATTCTCTGAATTGTAATGTTACATTCATAAAAGCGGTGTCCTGATTCGTTACATTTATAACATTTGAAAGGGTAGTTAGAATATCTTTGACTAGGGTGTGGACTTATTTCGCTTTTGAAAGGCAGTGTGGCACCCATTTATTTATGCTTCCCTGTACTACTTTATGGTTATAGTTTGAGTTCATTTCTCTATAATTTGGTTTCCCTGCAAACTTAGGTTGATAGTTCAGGGTCACAATAACTATGAATTTTCTCCTAAATTTTAATGTGGTTCTTTAGTTCTGCAATCGATTTCGATTGATAAAAAATTATTTTGTTGGACTTTGAATCAGGTTGAATCCACTGGCTTATGTAAGGTGGATGAGTTCCTGAAAAGGGCGACGCACTGTCTTTAACATCCCGAAGGGTAAAATAAATCCTCTTGGCGAAGACGTTACGTGGACTTGGCACAGTGTGTTCGTATCCAGATTCGTGTTTGCTATCGACATTTCTAGATTGGCTAGTATGGCCGAAATGTTCTAGGAGCCTCTGTTGTAATTCTTGTTTGCGTCCGTCTGGTTCTAAATTTAATTCTCGTAATTTTGTCCGTAATCGGTCTAGTGTTAGGGATAAAATTGTTTGTATTTCCATTGTTGGTTAAAATAGGGCAAAATTTTGAATAAATTATGTGGAATTAATAATACTAGTATATACGAGTATATATATATATATGTGGATTACTTAATAATTATACTTCGTTGTGCTTTAAAAATATGATTTGATTTAAGTGATGTAACGAATGGGAAATAATAATAAAATTTTTTGGAGTTTGTTATTTGACGTTCTCACTCTGAATCCTTTATACTTTCACCAAGTTTGTATTGTAAATACTTTGTCTCGTTCCTTCTGATTTTTCTTATGTTGCTTCTTTTTTGATTATCGAATTCGGATATGTGGATGAATGCTGTTTTCTCATACGCTATGAATGCTGTTGCAATTCGTATGACCGTAATTCGTTTCAAAATTGGTTGTTTTTAAACGGGTGAGGCCGTTTCTCTGAATTTCTGGCGGATTAAGGTCCATTTCCGGAATGTTTTCTCTGGTTCGATGGTTGAGTCCCCATGTAGGATGAGCTTGGTGGCTGTTAATATCGGAGTGTTTCGGAGTTTGGAGACTTCTAGTTCGTTAGCCTATTGCTAATTTCCGTAAGAAAATTAGTAATTTTATATAAAAATCACACAAAATTTTATTAAAGAAAAATGAAAAGTGAACAAGCTTTTTCAGATATTTTTCGATAAATATTTCAATGGAAAGTTTTTTAAAACAACACATTTCCTGATAAAACAAAATATATTATTAAAAAAAAAGTGGGCAGGTGACACCTACTTTTTTAAATTTACAGGGTGCAAATTTTGATATATTAACTCATCTACAACCCCGTTTTTCCTACAAAACACCTTATTATATGGTATATTATAGTATCCGTCCGTCTGTCTGTCTGTCTGTCCGTCCGTCTGTGGAAATCACGATTACAGGAGAACGAATAGAGGTATCGTCATGAAATTTGGCATGAATATTCTTTGTTATCCTACGCTGTTTGGTATTGAAAATGGAAAATCGGACCATTGCCACGCCTACTTTTTATAGAAAATATGCACTCATCCGTGCTTTTAGCTCAATTTCGCGGCTTGTAGACCGAATTTTCAGGTAAAATTTTATTTCCGACCTCACCATCTTAGACTAAAATATATTCTCAAAAATGGACGGATTCTGAGCCAGAATATATATACTTTTCTATACCTGCCACGCCTCCTTTAATGCGTTACAAACGGAAGAACAAAGTGAATATACCCTCATCCCTTCGGGTGTAGGGTAAAAAACTTATCCAAGACATGTACCCAAAATAACAAAATTTAAGGAAATATAATGTGAAATAAAACTGTAACTATTTTTTCCCCGTTTCAATCACTAAACGGCCACTGTCATCATTGTGGGCACATACTCGTATTTCAAAACATATGCAACATATACAACATTAAACAAGAAAATTTTTAAGCAACTGTAGCATAAGGTTAATATCTATCGCCTTATTTGGTTGTTATATTTTCAAGATATTATGAGAAATGTATTTTTCCTTTATATTTTGTATATTGTATGTTAATTACAATAATAACATTTAAAAAAGTTTAAACCAAACACAACCAAAACTATTTTATTAAGAAACGGTTTGAACAATTGTATTATTGTTACAAGGTCACTTAGACGGACGTATGTATGTACCTACATATATAAGGGACATAAGTTGCGTAGAACTAAATGATCATTATTGGATTCAAGAACGTAGTATTCAACATCGTTTGGTCACGAATTGGTTTAAACAGTTTTGCCATTGATTAAAGTGTATTTTCTGGCAGCAAATATGTACAATATGTACGAAAAAATTATATCCAACCAAAAAAATATTAAATAATAATTATTATAATAATACAAGTACTGTCAAATATAGTAAAAAAGTTAACTTTTTGTCCGTGTGAGTAAATTATTTTTTGATGTGAGCAAGTAATACACTCACAAATTTGTAGTATTAGAGAATTTATAAGGACTTCCTGATAAATAAGTTTTAAAATTTACCTTCTCAAAAATTTAAAATTAAAAAAAATTTTAAAATTAAAAATTTAACAAAATTCTTTTTTAAATTTAAAATTTAAATTTAATTTTTTTTTTACTTATTTATTTTTTTTTTCTTTTTTTTTAAAGATTTGTTTTAGTGACCTGAAAACGAAACATACGCATTTTGTAAAAGTTATAAAAAAATCAAGATTCTAATATCAATCAATTCAAGTATCAATGCATCATTCCAAAAGGCTTAAAATTTCCCAGAACGGGGAAATCGTTATCAAGGCAGAGCTCTAAAACATAAGTAAGTTTTTAGGTGAATAAATTCGTATTAGAATTAAAAAAAAAGACGCTCTTGTTAAGCGTATGTTTTTCCTCAATGTCTTCTTGTCCGTTGTTTTAGCACTATTTGTTTATTTTACAAAGAGCTGTTGCCGTACGCCGTTTCTAACCTGAAATAAATAATATTCGAGTAGCTTTACCTTAAAATAAAAAAAAAAACAACCAATTGATGTTCTATAAGAAAAGGAATAATTTTTGTTCTTACATTATTTAATAAATAACAATTAATGACCTATAAAGAAACATTTGAACTAGTTGTATAACTCAAAATTAATTGCTAACTTAATTTGATTCAATTCTGCTTAATGCACGATGGTATATTTTAAAGTTTCAACTATAAAAAAACTTATCCAAGACATGAACCCAAAATAACAAAATTTAAGGGAATATAATGTGAAATAAAACTGTAACTATTTTTTCCCCGTTTAGTGATTGAGGCCACTGTCATCATTGTGGGCACATACTCGTATTTTAAAACATATGCAACATATACAATATTAAACAAGAAAATTTTTAAGCAACTGTAGCATAAGGTTAATATCTATCGCCTTATTTGGTTGTTATATTTTCAAGATATTATGAGAAATGTATTTTTCCTTTATATTTTGTATATTGTATGTTAATTACAATAATAACATTTAAAAAAGTTTAAACCAAACACAACCAAAACTATTTTATTAAGAAACGGTTTGAACAACTGTATTATTGTTACAAGGTCACTTAGACGGACGTATGTAAGTACGTATATAAGGGAAATAAGTTGCGTAGTAGAATGTAAGAAAAGATAACACAAAACCTCATCTAAGACAATAAAATACTAAATGATCATTATTGGATTTAAGAACGTAGCATTCGACATCGTTTGGTCACGAATTGGTTTAAACAGCTGTGCCATTGATAAAAGTGTATTTTCTGGCAGCAAATATGTACAATATGTAGGAAAAAATTATATCCAACGAAAAAAATATTAATTATTATAATAATACAAGTACAGTCAAATATAGTAAAAAAGTTAACTTTTTGTCCGTGTGAGTAAATTATTTTTTGACGTGGGCTAGTTATGCACTCACAAATTTGTAGTATTAGAGTATGTATAAGGACTTTCTGATAAATAAGTTTTAAAATTTACATTCTCAAAAATTTAAAATTAAAACAAATTTAAAATTAAAAATTTAACAAAATTTTTTTTTAAATTTAAAATTCAAATTTAATTTTATTTTAATTTTTTTTTTACTTATTTATTTTTTTTTTCTTTTTTTTAAAGATTTGTTTTAGTGACCTAAAAACGAAACATACACATTTTGTAAAAGTTATAAAAAATTCAAGATTCTAATATCAATCAATTCAAGTATCAATGCATCATTCCAAAAAGGCTTAAAATTTCCCAGAACGGGGAAATCGTTATCAAGGCTTGTGTGATTTAAGACAATCGGGCAGAGCTCTAAAACATAAGAAGGTTTTTAGGTGAAAAAATTCGTATTAGAATTGAAAAATAAGACGCTCTTGCTAAGCGTATGTTTTTCCTCAATATCCTCTCGTCCATTGTTTTAGCGCTATTTGTTTATTTTACAAAGAGCTGTTGCCGTACGCCGTTACTAACCTGAAATAAATATTATTCGAATAGCTTTACCTTAAAATAAAAAAAAACAACCAATTTATGTTTTATAAGAAAAGGAATAATTTTTGTTCTTACATTATTTAATAAATAACAATAAATTACCTATCCAAAGAAACATTTGAACTAGTTGTATAACTCAAAATTAATTGCTAACTTAATTTGATTCAATTCTGCTTAACACCGGTTACTTTCTCGATCCATGATACGTACGATTTTACTCGTGTGAAGATAATGGGATAAAAGTTTGCACAATATCTCATTGGTGGATGCGACATCACACCAATTAATTTTCCAGTAGATTGAATGATCAACTGACCACCAGTATTGCCAGAGCAGACTCCTGCGTGTGGAGTATTTAGGCACAGTTGATTTGCACCATTAGATGAAGCAGGTGAAATATGCCGGTCTGTTGGCTCACAAAAGGAATTCTGGTCAATGATGAAGAAATCAACGGATATATTCGAGATGGATTCTATGCATGATGAAGCAATTTGTGTGAAGAGGACTGTTTGGCTATTAGTAAACTCTTTCTTGATTTTTTTATCAGGTAAGCGGACAAACGAAAAACTTTCGCATGTCGTTTCATAGAAGAATTTTATCAACGCAATATCATTGTCTAGTTTATAAATTCCACCAAACTCGTTTTCCAAGGCAGTAAAGGAAGGATGAATGGAAAAATAGCTTTTGCTAATCCTATAGCCTTTGTTCAGAGAGGTTCCAATAACAGCGACCACGTAATCCGCACTACAAAAATACAATTCTTTAGACAATGCATGGTTTTAAATGGTAAAATTTACTTACTCATGAATGCAGTGTGCAGCGGTTAGAATCCAGTTTCTGTTTACAAATGATCCACTGCATACCGAACACTGACCCTCTTTGAAGATCTCCAGCTTCACCATAAAATCAAAGTTAGCATAGGGTTCGGTTGTAGCATTCTTCCTTAGTTGAGTAGCTTCGGCATTGGCAATAATTAACATCAAAGCGAAAAAGAATAAAAATCCCATTTTTAAGAACAAATCCGTCGTAACTTTAACCAAAGTATAACTTTCGGTCGCCCAATTTTGTACTTTTTATACCCAATCAGAAACAACCCAATGAATTTGAGTATGGGTTACAATTATAAAGACGCAAAAATACATAACATTGTAAAAGTGTAAGAATTATTAAAGAAACTTTGTAAAATTAAGTGTAAATGATTGTACTGTGCTCTATATGTATATTGTTGAATGTAATTGCATATTGTTGACTTGTATACGTATGTATATTGTTGACTTACACGACTTACACGACTAACTGACACTTACATATGTATATTGACTTGTATACATATCAAATGTGTGTGTGTGTGTGTGTGTGTGTGAGTGTGTGAGTATATGTGTATGAATACATACCTAAATTGTGTATGATTAATGGAGGAGAGAAGCAAATGAGAAAAAGTTAACTTAATTTCTTATTTATTTATGTGATCGTATTCCTAAGACTAGTAGAAATTTTAGAGTTGGAAAGACACGTGTCATACTGTAGCTATTGCATATAAAACTTTTTTCGACTTAAAGGAAAAAAATCGTCTTCTTCTTTCTTCATTGCTCTTGTGTATGGATTATGGATACGTATTGGTTATTCGGAACAATACAAAACTTTAATAACAGGAAATATGTTGATCACATACAGAAACGAAAGATGATTTCATGGTACTGTGCTAAATGGTACATGCTAAATTTGTAAACCGAAATTCGATCCATATAAGCTGATCTGAACTTATGCACAAGAATTAATTTTATTCAGGAAAATGAAAATTTAGCAAGCTGAGCTTATCTTCGCTGGTCAATTTGTAACCACACTCGTTATATACACTTCACAAATGAAGTGACCACGCCAGAAATGGTGAAAAGAATCCACAAAATGATGTTGGATGACCGTCGACTGAAAGTGCACGAGGTGGCAGGCCTTTGTTTATAATGGGACAGAGTTTTGCGACGAATGACTGTTCCTTCGTCTGAAACAGTAATTCTTTGAAAAGAAGATGTGAATTTTTTGGGATGCGCATGGGAAAATTACCGTTTATGACCTTCAAACAGGAAAAAAATTAACGGCGAATTATTATGCCAATTTTTTGCAGCGCTTGCGTGATAAAATGAAGAAAAAACCGCATTTGAGAAAGCAAGACAATGCATAAGTTCACATTTAGGTACTAGATGACTGTATGAGACGTCTCAGAAGCACTTTTGAAATACAGAAAAAGTTTGGAGCGTCGATTGCTAGATCTCTTTATTTTTCGAAACGAAACGAGACTGCCGAAAGCGCTGCTAAACACTCGACACAAGACGACTCTAAAGGAAATGATTATTCGTTTACGAATTGGAGAACACCGGATGAAGAAATGATAATTTATATTTGTTGGTGGAGTCATATGAAAATACTTTTTTTTTACTTTACGCGTAGGGAAAAGTTTTTTATTTCTTCTCTATTTGCGTACGTTTTTTTAGTGAAATCGAAAGAAATATGCTGGCCTTTGGAGTTTGAGCAGTAAGAATGACGGAGAGTTTTTTCATTTCTTTATTTACCGAGAATTTTTAGATGCTTATACGGCGGTCTGCTGCCTGCATGATCGAAAAAGGTGCCAAAACGTTCTGTGTTTTAAAAGTCGTTTCAAAACGGCTTGTACAGCGCTCTAGTGCATACAATTTGAGTGCATACAATTCAACTGAATTTTTGAGTTAAGGGGCTAATTTTCACTCGAAATATACTGTACCGTAGTACTGTATACCAGTGTATTCGTGTGTTCGAGACAACCCATGCAGCCCTCTAATATGTACGTTACAGCGGTGTCCAAAATAAAAACTCAAGTTAAAGTTCGAATTGCCTCCTAACCTTATTCAGAAAATTTAGCTTCCTCGGGTTGAGTGATAATTACAAGAATAAATAAGGGTTATATATGAGTAGCTGCAGTTTTCAAAAAACTTTCCATGAAGACTCGTATTTTGGAAAGTTTTATTGATTCGAAAGTTTTATTTGATTCGGCTTGATTCGAAATCAAATGGAAGCAATGCGTCAACGCAAAAATGTTGCTATGTCAGTTTCGAATCTTTCAAGACGTCTCATGCAGTCGTCTAATGGGATTGGAATACAAAAAAAAAGGTCGGAGGAGAAACAAACAAAACGAAAAGGACATTTTGGATAGAATTTTTAAAAAAAATTGATTTCTTCTTCCCCAAGAGTGTTCCGCAACCCACCGATTGAAGAATTCGAAGATAATACACGACAGATGCAGGTGTAGTGTGTATGAGCTTCGGCTAGGCCGAAGTTAACACTCTTACTTATTTACTTTCATTCAAGTAAATGGTTAGCAAACGTGGTTTATAAAACAGCTTATCATTGTTACCGAGCGTACATTACATAAGACCTTATTTAAAACCTTGAAATTGGAAAAAAACGAATTGAAAAACAAAATGTTTGTACAACTGATCATCAGATAGTGTGTACTAAGAGTGGTAATGAGTATGTAGGAATAAGACTTGGGTTGGTAACGAAATCCCGAAAGTCAAAATCCCGAACGACAAAATCCCGAACGACAAAATCCCGAACGACAAAATCCCGAAATGACAAAATCCCGAAACGACAAAATCCCGAAATAACAAAATCTCGAAATTACAAAATTAGTTTTTCGGTATTCTCCATTTTCTTGAACATTTTAAAACCACTAGCAAACTTCAATTTAGCCACTAAATTTATATAAAAAAAACATTATTAAAAAAATTTTAGCAGAGCCCTCTCGGTAATATGAGGTTTTTTGCATACAGGTTTTTCCGCGTATTGGCAGCCTTCGGCTGCGGCAGGGATCATAACTCTCAATCAGCAGAATCCTCACGGTCATGTGAAGTTTCTTTGCATACAGGTTTTTTCGCGTATTGGCGGCCTTCGGCCGCGGCTGGGATCATAACCCTCAATCAGCAGAATCCTCACAGTCATGTGAAGTTTTTTGCATATTGTAGATTATAACCTTCAGACAACAAAATTCTCTCGATATTACAACTTTGCTTTTCTGCAATTGTAAAAAAAGGTGAAAAAGGTGAAAAAAATTGTGACTTAAATGTCATTTCTTCATTAATTTAAAATTTTATTTCGTGATTTTCGGGATTTCTCATTTCGGTATTAAAAATTTTTCGGGATTTTGTCGTTTCGGGATTTTGTCGCATCGGGATTTTGTCGTTTCGGGATTTTAAAATTTTTCGGGATTTTGTCGTTTCGGGATTTTGTAATTCGGGATTTTGACTGTCTCCCATAAGACTTACATAAAACCTTGTTGAATGAATGAGTCCCCAAAGGAAAATTGGTCGAAAACGTACGTAGTTTTCAGACGTCTATGATAATTTATTTGTTTAACTTTAGCTAAAATAGCATGCAACAATACAGCAGCCGCTAATTGGATTCACGACAAATCGCTCATGAATCTGTTATCAAAACTTATGCAGCTCATAATGTCTTGATTTCACTTCATTTTTATTTAGATTTTTAGGGAGATATAAATGACTACATGAAATTTGAGAAATCTACATTTGGTTAAGGTAATTTTTTACCTAAAAACATTCTAACTATTACTGTAAATGACGTTACAATGATAGTTGAATATTGGCAGTTAAAAAAAACGTGACCCTTAAAACGAGACCTCTTGTTGCAAAAATATATATTAACAACTCAACACGATTCATGCGAAATCGTTTATATTAACGTACACGTGTCCTTAATCGCAGAGCATCGAAGACGTGAAAGCTTGTCAATTGAGTTTCTAAATTCATCCCCTTTTAGCTGAATAAGGGGATGAATTTAGAATAGAATAGCCCCTATTTAGAATAGCTGAAAGAGATGATAGAAGAACCGACGATATTGCACTCCATTACATGAAAAATCACTAAATCCAAGCATCATTTCGTAATTGTTGTCATATCTTGCTATTTTAAACTCAACGATTAACAATTTTCTGCTTACCAATGCTAGACTGCTACACAATATAGCGCACGGTCTCTGCCTCCTCCTGGCACAAACTACAGATATCATCCTCAGCAAGTTCCAATTTGTTTCGATTGGATGGATTGGATTGTTTTTTGATGTTGGTTAAGTTTTCCGACGGAGTTGAATGATTATGGGTTTTGGAACTAATTTCTGCCATGCCTTGTCAGGTTGAGTTTGTCGATCTTCAGTGTTTTTTACCCACACTGTACTTTTATATCTATTAGTATCTTTTTCAGCACTTCAACTAAATCATGAACTGCCGTCTTTGTAAGCATGCAAGAACCTACTGAACGACTTTTAAAAAAGGAGAGTGTACTCTAGATGATCTGCGACATTCGGATAGAGCAGTCACACATAAGTAGGTTTACGCTGTTGACATGCATACGCAGGACCGTCTTAAGACATTTGGCTTCCATGAGCACCTAAATATAGTAGGCCCTATTCATTCACTACCATTACCATTCACTATAACTAAAGAAAACATGAGATCCATACAAAACTTAATACCCAAAGTAAAAACCGAAAAATATGAAAAAAAAATATGAAATATGAGTTTCTAGTAATAAAAGCATCTTAAACATATATTTTGCTAACTTTTTCCTTTGTAAATTCATTGATAATACCACATATATATATTCAGGTTATTAAATAATTTGTTCTTTAAAGATGGAATACCTAAGTTTACTTTGTCCCAAAGAAGACCGTAAATAATGAGTGTTGGAACAAATTCCCGTCATCCCTTGTCAATTTTGGTTTGCAGACAAACCGGTTTCGGCGATGTGCCATCTTCAGTGTCTTTTTTCGTTCTCCATTCGTTCCACCACTCATTATCCAACCCTGTTGGAAAGCTAAACGAATATCAAGAAGCACCGTAAATAATTTTGTATTCTTCTCAGTGCTAAAAAAGAACTTTTGACCGCTACAATTTGCCACCCTCACTTCCGCCACGGGTGTCAACTCTATACAATGTTTTTACCATGGCAATTTTTTTATTTTTCTATTTCTTAAAAAAAATGGCTCGGATGGTTTGGATAACAAGAAGGACGGGAGATCCAACAAATAAACTAAACAGAAGTGTTCATTATTAGTATTTTTCCTAACATAATTACATATTTGTTTAAACTAAAGTACGTAAAATATATTTCAATCATAACAATGATCGATGATGACAATGAACGATGATCGCTGCAAGCCGATCAAGAAAGAAGCAAAAAGGAAGTCTTGATTGTCTTCCTTCACCTCATTCTCCTCCATTTTATCAAAACTTTCTTCTTCTTCCCTCCGCCCTCTACTCTCTTACCCGGCACCCTCTTCACTCCTTCGCCACCTAACACTCATGGAGTACGATATCGTATGCTCTATCCCATAATCTGTCCAAACGGTGTCGCTTTTTCGTTACATGTATCCAATTTAAAAAGTATTTTTCAATATTCTGAAGTACGCACTTTATGTGGGTGATCAGAAATATTCTGAAATCATTTTCAAATGTTAATGTCATGTATTGATCTTTCGAACTAATAATTAAAACGAAATTTTTCGTGTTATATTTTACAATAATAAGTTGTATCGTGCCTAAAAATGCACCCAATACTTCCATTTCTACTTGAAAATTTCTTAATACTCGTAAGTGTTTGGTACTGTTAATTTTTCTGCTCGGGTGTAACCCCTATGGACTATACGCTGGGTTTAAAATTAGTTTTCATTGCTACTAAATACATAATTAATTTTATTACTTCAAAAAATAAAAGAAATACAAAAAAACTTTTGCGCTGTTTATTCGCTTATTTTGCTCGGGTGTCAGCCCTAAAATGGTGTCACCCGGGGCGGACCGAAGTAACGCAGCTTTTTAGATGCTTAAATGAACTCGTATATTTAGCAGCAGGGTTATCAGCTATTTTCAACTAACCAGCATAAGACCACTTGTTACAATAATGAAACAGCTAATCGATTTACGCATATACGCAAATGATACCTTAGGTATCATTTAAGCCTCCGGATAGAAGCGTATAATTAGGAAAGTCGTATATTTAGCAGTTTAAATTCCTTAATATGTATTTATGTGAATTGTCCTCTACAATCTCACACATCTTACACCTAGAATGTTATTATTTTCCACCATCTTCTACCATCGTCCATATCTGCGCTCTTAAGTCCAGTATTTTCAACCAGTCTTAAATCATTTCCATTTTCCACTTTCAAGCGGTGCTCCATTTTCAATAACATATGTAACCACAATGGTTAATTGATCTATATGGGAAATGTCGGGAGTTGAGTCTATTAGGATGGAATAGTACTTGGCTTCTTTTAACTCTGAGATAATAAAACTTCTGACATTGCCACCCAATATTTTTATGAATTTATCTCAAATATTTGCAGAATGGTAGGAGACATGTCCGGTACCTTTATTTTCAAAATTAATTATAACCTCTTGTAAGATGGGGTCAAATTTTGCAAAATCAGTGTTAAATCGTAAGTTGTTCCAGGGCTAGTTGTTTATTTCACCGTACGTTATTTCTAACTTAATGTCAATAATATCCAAAGGTTCTACATTAAAATACTCGAAAGATAAAAACAGCAATTGATATTATATAAGAATATAAATATAATAATAAAAGAATAACAATAATTTTATTCCTAATTTATTTCAAAGTTAGCATATAATCTACTTTCGAAGCAATTCAATATCAAAAGAAGGAATAAGCAATACCGGTTTCATTCTCGATCCATGATACGTACGGTTTTACTCTGGTGAAGATAATGGGATAAGATTTTCCGCAATATTTGATCGATGGATGCGACATAATGCCAATTAATTCTCCAGTAGATGGAATGACCAACTGCCCACCACTATCGCCAGAGCAGAGGTCTGTGTATGGGATATAGGGGCACAGTTTTGTGGCATACTCAAATGTACCAGGTAAAATATGCCGGTCTGTAGTTTTACAATAGGAATGCTTGTGTATGGTGAGGGGATAAACGGAGTGGTTCGAAAGCCATTCTTTGCATGATGAATCAAATCGGCTGACGAGGACTCTTTGGCCTTCAGTAAAGTCCTGCTGGATATTTATATCAGGTAAGCGGACAAATGAAATACTTTCGCATGTCGTTTCATAGAAGAATTTGATCAACGCAATGTCATTGTCTAGTTTATAAATCCCACCAAACTTGTTTTTTAAGACAGCAAATGAAGGATGAATGGAGAAATAGCGTCTGCTGATTATATAGCCTGTGTAACATTTGTTCTGTGAGGCTCCAACAACAGCGACCACGTAATCCGCACTGCGAAAATGCAACTCTTTAGATCAGGGTTTCTTAGACTTTTAATTTTTAATTTTGAGACATTTCATTTTAAGCAGAAATAGCGTCTGCTGATTATTAGTCAATATTAGCGACAAACATATCGAGTATGTTGAAAATATTTTATTAACCATCGCTCTCGAATTTGCTTAACGAAATATGTAACGCGTTTAATTGTTGCTTTAAAAATTATAATTTTCACCACACATAAATAAAAGTGGTGTTTATTTTTAATCAACACAAGAGGATAAATAGAGTAAGAAATCCCTCAAATCTCTGAAATATATGTTATTTTCAAAAGTTAAAGTTAAAGTATGTTTATTGCTACAATTTTTGGCGACACAGTTTTAGAAACTCTTAGACAATGCTCTCTTTACTCTTAACTCTTTAGACAATGCATGATTTTAAATGGTGATATTTACTTACTCATAAATGCAGTGTGCAGCGGTTAGTATATAATTTCTGGTTACCAAGGATCCACTGCACAGCGAACACTTCCACTGCTTGAAGACATCCAGCCTCACCATAAAATCAAGTCCATCAAAAGAGTCGCTTGTAGCATTGCTTGCTGCTTGAGTGCGTTCGGCATTGACAATGATAAACATAAAAGTTAAAAAAGTTAAAAGTCCCATTTTTAAGAGTATCGTAACTGGGCTGGACTGGACTAGATTTATCGTAACTGCACTGGACTGGACTAGACTTATCGTAACTGGATGCAATCAATACAGTGTGACTCCCAATGGCTCGATATTGTTTTCTTATAAGCACCCATAAATAACTGAAAAAAAGTTTGCGTATGGGCTAGAATTATAAAAGTGCTAATATACAAAAAATTCAAAGAATAACACTATAAATGTGTAAGAATTATATAAAGAAACAATACCGTAAAATTAACTGTAAATGATTGTATTGAGTTCGAATAACTGAGTGTATATTTGAATTTAATTGAATATATGTGTATATGTTACGGTGTATGAATACATATGTACATATATATTTATAGCAGGTATATAAAAAAATTAGACGCATATGTTTTTGTTCAATGTCGCCTTAAAATAGTTCCTACTCGAAAGCAAATAACGCGCAAGTGTTTTTTGTAGATTTAGCTACAAAAATACGAAACAAAATAAAGATAATAGTGGAGAGAAAAAAAAGGAGAAAACTTAAGTAGCTTTTACTTGTTTATTAATATTTATAAGACCTGAAGATATTTTAGAGTCGGGATGACACGTATCACACTGTAGCTCCTCTTTTCGACTGAAAATATAAAATCAATCCGAAACGTTTTCGAAATCGTTTTTAAAAACGATGCAAAACTTTAATAACCGAAACTGAAATTCGATCCATAGAAGCTGATCAATAGTTGAAGCGAGGTGATCTGAACCCACCATCTTACGGTACACTCAATCATATTCTGGTTATTATTAATCATTATTCATACTCATATCTTTGAAGTAAAAAAAACAAGTAAGAGCGTTAACATCGGCCTGGCCGAAGCTCATATACCCTACACCCGCATCTGATAAAAAGTGGGCGGGTGACACCTACTTTATTTTTATTTACAGGTAGTAAATTTTGATTTACAACACTTTTCTCAAATAATACCTCATTATTATCATTATTATTATATGCTATAGTGTATCAGTGGGCGGACCACGCCCATTTTTTGGAGTATATTTTATACTAAGAGGGTAGACTCGGTAATAAAGTTTTTTCTTCAAACTCCCTCCACAAGCTGAGAAACTCAGTTATAAGCACGGATGAATTCATATTCACTATAAAAAGTAGGCGTGGCACTCTATTTGTTCTCCTGTAATCGTTATTTCCACAGGCGGACGGGCGGACAGGGTCTCCTAAATCGAATCAGGAGATAATTCTGAGCCAGAATATATATTTTTCTATACCTGTCACCTTTATATGTGTTACAAATGGAAGAACCAAGTTAATATACCCTCATCGCTTCGGGTGTAGGGTATAATCATATAAAAGGCCTTTGATAATTTCATAAGAACATTCGTTCTGAACATTAAGCAACGCAAACAGTAATAAGTCATTATAATTAACATAGCAAATATAGAAAATGAAAGTTTTTCTTGTGTTTTCTTTGGCTTTCATAACTCTAACCATCTGCTCAGCTTACTTCTTTAGGAACTACAGTGACCCAAGTAAAGGAAAACGAATTGAATCGAATTGAATGGGACTGCACTGAATTGATTTGAGTTCCACTTCAATTGTTCTCGTTCTAGATTATCCGAACATGTGTAAAATTCTACCGACTTTGATTGTGTTTAAAGGCGAAACTGTATGGCCTCCAGCGAGTCTTGAAAGATGTGCTGTAATTACTTGTCAGAAAAACGGAATTGCTAAAATAACCACGTAAGTGCTTATTTTCCTCGAATTTCTTTCTCATAAGCTATTAAATATAATAATTAAATAATAATATTATTATTTAATAAAAAATATTATTATTAAATAAGCCTCTAATCAACAGATGCAATGATATCTCCTTTTCGGTAAGAGTTTCAGAAGCAAAGGATATCTGCCGTCTTGTTTACCTCAGATTTCCACGGTGCTGTGCTCGAGAACGTTTATGTCCTTCCTCGCCTATAATTTAGAAGTGAAATTCAGAAAAACAAAAGCAATAAATTGTTTGAGTTGAATGTCAAAACCTTAATAATTGACTTTCTTCTCTTCAAATTTTATATATCCTCAAACAGAGGAAACTTGAAAACATGTGAGCCATCTTTAGCGTTATCACATTATTACTAGTCACTACAGAATAATAGTCACATTATCCTGCTATGGCTATTTAATGTAGCTATTCTTTCTGGTCTCATTGCAGCCGACACATTTTTCTTGTTGGAAATCGAAACACTTTCGAATTTATATGAAGTCTTGAATCTTAAATATTTAAAATTTGATGAGTTTAAGAACGCATTTCCGGCAAACCGGTTTTAACGATGTACCATCTTTGGTATCTTTTTGCGTTTTTAATTTGAATAGAGAGTGAACAGATGGTAATTGAAATAATTTTGTTATATTTGGGGCCCTCCATTCTCTTTAGTTTCAATGCTATTCGTTTGAACTGAAATGTTTTTTCGAAATTTTAACACTTACGTCTACAGACGTTACTATATTGATCTATGGACATTTTAGGTGTAGACTTATACAAAGTTACTGTGAAAACTTCGTCATATTGAGATAAAAATAAAAGGAACCTGGTTAATTATCATAACCATCATTTCTTTGGTGATATTATGCGGTAAGTTTTTGGAAAATGTGTAACGAATGTCAATTTTAGAAGGCTTTGACAATGCCTGACCTAAATACGACAATAAATTATGACAGTATTGAGTACTTTTGGGCCATTTCATTTCATCGCGAGCCAAAAAGTAATTTCCCCTTTTTTTGAAAATTTTGCACTGATCATACATAGGTCCTTTCCATACAATAGAAATGAGCTAGATAACAGATAGAATAGATAGCTAAAGATATCGAAGAAAGCTTAACGCACCAATTTTTCCACCAGTTTATTTTTATTTTTTATAACCTTCAATTGGGTATATACTCGTATATACTCGACTTATTTATACTATACGAGCATATGTAAAATCCTTGAGTTGTGTATCAGATTATTAGCGAGTAGGTAGAGTAGAGTGCGTAGCGTAGGTCATACGAGTTTTTTAATAAAAACTCAAACAAAAAGTTTAATAAAAATCATGATAATATTTTTTCGAATTTGAATGAGACAAATATTGAACGTTTTGAATACTGGCTGAAAAATAAGTGAGAATCAGCTCGCTTGACAGATACAGCTTTCTCGATTCACCACACTTACAGAAATAGTACAACCGAGAATGGCGTCATTAGGACGTCGAATCGAGAAAAGTTATAAAAACTGGTCCGTAGAAAAACGTGGTTTAAACCAAAATATTTAAAATAATACATAGGGGAGTATTCTTTATTTAAATTGTGTAATACTTTATTTAAATTGTTTAAAAAAAAAAAAAAAAAATATGATAGTTAAAGATAACCTGAAACTTCATGGCCTTGAGTAAAACATTTCTGTATGAAATAGCATTTTGTATGTAGCTCTTGCCAGACCTACGTATTTGTAGATACCAGGGTTAAACGTTATGTAACATATTCTCTATGATTATTCCAAAATACTTGTAATTACAGAAAATATTATCAACATTAAATCTTCAGACAGTTGATATTTTAATTAAAAAAATTTTATTAAAAAAAAGTATGAAATAGTTTAAAAAATATTGTCAAAAAAATGGGGAATGGTTCTGGCCGACAACCAGGCAAAAACAGAATATAAAAATCAGCAGCTAAAAGGGAATCTGAAATGCTGTGCTCCTTCAGATGGTCCTTATAAATCTATAATCTATATATCGTAGATACGAGTATATGTATGTAGATTAGCCCTATATAGCACAACAATTCTAATAAAAATCCATAATCCACAAATTCTAAAAAGTCAATGGCCTGTCACACACGAAAACAATTATGCGTGCACACTTTTTGTTTTCGTCGTCACACACGAGATGAACAAAAGTTGTGGAAAAAATGTATACGTGAACACTGGTTTGTATGTGTTAGTGAAAAATGCAGAACCCTCGCTACGTAAAATCGTGTATGTGTTAGTTTTGTGCACAGTTCATGCAGGTCCGAGAGGTCCGAAGATCTTTAATGCACGAATTACGATGCTCTCCATCTCCCTCGCCTTCAAGTGACAGTTTAATGCATGCACAATTGTTCTCGTTTGTGAAGCTTCAATTTGTGGAATATGGATTTTTTTAAACAAAGTTGCAATTTTTAACCACTGTGTAGTAAGCAGAATCTTTTTTGCAAATCACTTGACCAATTTGTCAAAAAGTGGCTACTGAGAAAAGGAAAAGGATATGTTTAAGTAGTAGTATGAAGGTTTGTGGTTATTAATGTATATACGAGTATGTATGTACGTACATATTTATAAAAAGATGTGTATAATAAGGGCGGATGTGTTTGGCTGCATGGTGACCCAAAATGGTGCAATAAGAAGACCATGAATTTGAATGCATCGAGAAGAAAAAAACGACCATAGTATAGCAACGATATACTATGTACTCTTATAACTCATGTTGGTTTATCAACAAATCGCCACTCATCTTGCTCTTTTCTTTATTCTACTTCTTTTTCTTCCTATGTTCCTTTTTTAATTCTTTGCTCAAGTGCACACATTATTGAGTTTTGTACAAAAAAAAAAAACACTTCAAATAAGTTACGATACAAGTGCGATATTGAAAAAAAAATAAAAAGAAAATCACTATCATCCGGTTTATTCAAGGATAAAGAAAACCTTTCGCTAGGCATGGAGATAATAAAATTGAATTTATTTGGCAACATTTTTCAATAAAATAAAAGTGACCCTAATTTTTTTGCTGCTTATTACCTTATATGTAATAAATTATACAAATATTATATCGTGTATACGAGTATATGCTAAAAAATAGAGCCAAATTATTGATGACTCTATTGTCCTCAGAACAATGCGAACTTTCAGATATTATCTACCAAAAAAACCTACGTTTTTTGTTTCGTTTTTTGAAGGAAAATAAATAAATTTTTATTATTTGTCTATATATGAAGGATATAAAAATATTTTTTGTAATCTTTTATTAATAACAATGATCCTTTATACACATCTTTACCATGAAAAATTGAGCGGTAAGTGTGCGTTTACGTAAATGTGGGCCAACAATGTCTGATATTGCCCCATAATGACAAGGGGGCCCCATCTCATCCCGTAAAATTTTGAAAAGGCATAGAGACTTTTAATAAATAGTGTCCTTAGAGAATGTAAGGCGTTGTGCGCGTCTTGTACTCGTAGCTTCAATTATTGAGTCAGGTGCGCCTTATAAGCGCAATTAGGCCAATACCGTGATATAAAATACGGCTTAAACTGGCTTGTGATATGCCTAATTCCTGTGATCGTCTCGATATGGACAAACCTGTTTTCTCAGCCACGTTTTCAGCTAGAGCGGCAATAATTTCAGTGGACCTAACCGGACGAACACGAGATGATCACTAATTTATCCAAAGCGCTCGAATATATTGGTAAAAATCCAATAAAGCCGTTAGAACTTTGCGAGACGTGTTTTCGATATATTTTCCCCATTTTTTAGTGTTATTTCCAGGTCTGTGGAGCTACTCCGGAGCCGAAGCTGGAACTTTAATTCAGCTACTTCAAGGAGCCGGAGCCGGAGCTGGAGCTTTAGTTCAGCTACCTCAAGGAGCCGGAGTTTCGTTTTCTTCTTAAAAAAAAATATTTAAAACTTTTAAAAACTTTTATGAAAAATTACAGTTCTTTTCTAATTTCGCCAGTGGCGCTAACTTCCTAGATTAATTGGATCTCATCAGATTTTAAATGAAATTAATTCCGCTTTAAGGTAGAAACACAAAAACTGCAGCTGTGTAGCTCAGCTCCTCATTTACAGTAGAAACACAATCACTGTAGGTGTGCAGCTCATATGTGTTCATATTATTCTGTGAACAGTTTTCTCTGTGCAAAGATGTACGAATTAATTACAGCTGTTTACTAGCCTTAAAAAAAAACTTCGCAATCCGGGTTTTTATTAGCATCCTTGTCGAATCCCATGTACTCAGAATAGTTACTACCCTCTTGTTTTCATTTTATTCATTTCATTTCATTTATTTGTAGATTTCAGCATTAGCACATAAGAACATACATAAGTCTTTTGAGTGCAAACAAGAGTCAGATATACATTACAAAAGTAGCCACTAAAAACAAAACTAAAAACATAGTAAGTTAGCTGGTGTACAAGGAAAATACAGGGGATTAGAGAAGAATTAGATAGAATTAAGAAAAGTGAGTGAAGATTAACTGCTTGAACTTTACTGAGGATGAGGTCCGCCTAATGCTTCCCGGCAAAGAGTTCCACAGCCGGACAGCGTCAGTGAAAAATAGTCTACTACTTGCAATGCAGCCCGCGGCCGGAACAATTAAAGACACATTTCTGCCAGATGTGAAAAGCTTCTACGAAACGAAAGCTTTTTATAGAGATACCCTGGCTCCCTGGAGGAAATAAGCTTGTGGACGAACATGCACCGCCGAGCTTTTAGGTATTCAACTAGTCCACATCCTAACATTCACTTGCAGAAAGACGAGATGCGATCATGACTCCTTAGCTTGTACACGAAGCGTTATTAAACGCAACAAGCAACTTACGCAGGGACCTACTGTCAAGCGAACAATAGACTATCTCCGAATACGTGATCAAAGGCAAAATTAACTGCAACACAAGCCGAAGCCTAACAAATCCAGGCACAAAGGCAGCAGCTGTTCCCAAAGTACGCAACACAAAGTAGATTTTACTAACCACCCACACAGTGAAGTGAAGAGTTTATTATATAGTGTAGGTTTTTTATTTGACTAACCATGGTCAACTTGGTATCCCCAAGAAGAACTGCGGGTAACGATTCCAGCGGGAGACCAACTCTAGTAACAGGTAACACATAAGACTTTTGCGGATTTAACCTGAGATCATTATCCAACGACCACTCAAGAATAATTTGCAGATTTTCCAGAAGGGTAGCAAATATACGGGCTAGCACTCCAAGAGGGCCAGACACATACATTTGCAAATCATCAGCGTGTCTATGCAACGCACAGTGAACAGACAAGCTAAATATATCGTAGATGAATAAGACAAAGAGAAGAGGTCCGAGGACAGACCCCTGAGGAACCCTACGCTTGACAGGTTTATACGAAGAGTGACTATCACCAATTCTAACTCTCTGAAACGTGTCAGCCAGATAACTCCTTATTAACTACTCCCTCAGGTGGCATATGATTTGGTCAGCAAGAATACGCTCCAGGGCTTTGGAAAGAGAGGAAACTAAAGAGATGGGTCGAAAGTCCTTAGGATTACATGCAACGCTACTTTTTGCAACCGGAATTACCGTGGATAGTTTCCACGCAGCAGGAAAGCAGGAGCTGGTGACAGCAGAAATTAAAAATATGTACAAGTGGACTTAGTACATAAGGAATAATGAGCTTAATAAATTCGACCTCAATCGTGTCATCACCGACTGCATTGGATTTTATGCGCGCAATGGACCTCAAGACTGCAAGCTCATCAATAACATCAAACTGAAAACACCGAGAAGAAAAAACAGGAGCCTGTTTTAACTGGTCAACAGGGACTTGCGCCTGAGGGCATGCCAAAAAATGCGCATTCATTAAATCAGGATTTAAAGGACACTCTCCAGATGGCTTGTTACCAACGCCTAGATCTCTGAGGTTCCCCCATAACCTCTTGCCAGACTGTTTTTTAATTAACAAGGACTCAAAATAGCTCTTTTTCGCCACCCTCACCATGCGCGTGGCTATATTTCTAAGTCTTTTAAACTTCAACCACTTCTCAGGTGATCGCCACCTTTTCCCCTCAGAATACGCTGCGCTCCGATTTTTCAGGGACCTCCTAACCTCACTGGAAAACCACGGGCAAACCTTACTTCTGGGACGAATGACTCGCAACGGAACGTATTGATCAAACAAAGCTTTTATAACTTCAATAAAATGGTTTAACTTCTCATCAACGGTGCTAAGGTACCAACAGCCAGACCAATCAATCTGAGAAAGATGATTAGCTATAACCTCAAGATTTATCGATTTGTAGTCCCTGAAATGACCAAGGTTTGCTGTAACCGGCACAGACGCAAAATTCAAATCTAAAATGCAAAATAATAAATCACGGTCCGATATAACCGACAACTGATCAAATAATAATACCTGCGAGGAGTCTGAGATAGCAAAAAGATCCAGCAGGTTTGGGCTGCAGTTTGCACTAAAACGTGTAGAAACTGCTCTGTTTACCACTTCCAAACCTAGGTCAGAGAAGAAATCCAAGAGGTTGTCATAAAGTCTATCGCGACAAAGTAAGTTTACATTAAGGTCGCCGCAAAACATATACGAATCATATTCAATGATGTGGTTATTTAGGATTTCCGATAGCGGACCTAAAGTAAAACGACGGTTAGAATTGTAAACACAAGAAACTAAAACTTTGCAAGACCTATCGTAAATCTCAACAATGAGGAATTCAACCCCCTCACCACGTGACACAGATTTCGCTACCACTCTAGCGCATAGTGCCGATCTAACAAAAATTGCCACACCACCTCCCCTTGCACCCACTCTATCATTCCGAAAGAGATTGTAGCCAGCCATAGCAAAGCACGTATCACTCACGCTGTCACTAAACCAAGTTTCACTGATACAGATAACATCGACAGGGCAGCCTTCAAAAATGTGTCTTATATAATCCCTTTTGGAATCATTCAGACTCCGCGCATTAAGTAAGCACAGAATATAGAGTACTCAAGGCAGAAGGAGGGATTATGGGACTGACACACCATTACAAATAAAGTACAAGAATATAGACACGTAAGGTTTAAATTTAAAATAGAATATTTACACAAGTTGAGAACTATACTATATATTAAATCCCAGGATCCGGGCTGCCACTAGGCACAGCAGCCTTAGAGAACGCCCTCAGTTCATCCACACCCTTGACCAATATCCGATCAGACCCTTCAGAGGGGATGACATAGATGGAGCCTCGATAAGAGAAACACTTATATAATCCACCTTGTCGCTTGCATGAAATTGCTTCCTGCAGGAGCTTTCTTGTTTCTGCCGGCAAGCTCTCATGGATGAAAATATAATAATCCTTCTCAAATCCAACCGAACGGAGATTTATGGTGCTCTTAGTCTTGCGGCGGTAGTCACCAAAGGAACGGAGGACCAGATTTCGGTCGTAGGGTGAGAAGAATTTTATTACGACCAGTGCAGGCTTACTAATTTCAGAAGATCGCTTTGCCCGAAAAATGTCCTTGAATTGAGGTGGCTGGAATCCAATAAGACTGCATACACGTAAGAACAGGCTCCTCAAATCCTCAGATTGAGAATACGGCACGCCAAACAGTATCGCATCGGAACAATAATTGGGATTATTACCATCAGTAGTAGTCTGATTGCATGAGCTGGAGTACTGCTTGCCAAGCTGATCACACCGAGGGTTTAATGCTAAGACTTGACTCTCCAACTGACATAACCTCTGTTCCGAATTAGCCAGATGAGCCTTTACAACCGCAACCTCCTTACAAATCATGCCTGCTAACTTGGACTCCAGCTTTATGATACTGCTGGAGAAGCTCCCTCAATTCTTCACAGCGGAACACAAAACTTTCTTCAAGCCGCTTGAACTCCATTTGGAAGCTGCTTTTGACGCTCTCTCTAAACTCGACAAATTGAGCACACAGTAGCTCCAATGTTTGCCCACCTTGCTAGGGCAAGAAATTTGCTGAAGTTTAAGAGGAGTAACTGGCGAAAACGGCGTCATACGTGGTTCAGTAAATGTGACCACAAAATCGCACAAACGTCACTATTTCTCAGATAACACCACGTTTTCATACGCCACCAAAGGGCTAGAAAAAGACGGCAAGAGTAACAAAAAATTTCACACAAGGAGCAGCGGCAGACCCGTAACCAGGAATTTAACCTTTATTATAATAGAATATTATTTGCTCAATATACTTTGTGAAGTTTCCACTACTATATCGTATTTCACGAAAAAACTACTTTTGTTTTTATTATTGAGCTAATTTAATGCTAATTCGCAATTCACAAAACAATGTTACTGTCACAGTGTTGCCAGTGTTATTCCAGTGTTTTCCATGCCAATAAAAAATAGTTTTTATTTCGTAGTATTTGAACTTTTTAGAGAAATATAATTATAAATATTTACGTATTTTGAAAAAATACGCGATTTTTGAAATTTTTATCATTCAGTCGGTGCTAAATTGTAATGTTATTAGGTGGTGCCGGAGCCGGAAGGTTAGGAAAATTATAGCTCCAGAGTCGGAGCCGGAGTCAGATCATCGCTCTGGAGCCGGAGCCAAGTTTAGAAAAATTCTAGCTCCGGAGCTGAAGCAGGAGCAAAGTGTTACGAAAGTCGTGGCTCCGGAGTCGAAGCCGGAGACAAGTGTTCGAGAACTTTAGCTCCGGAGCCGGAGCTATCACATTTTTCTCTGGCTCCGCAGCCCTGGTTATTTCACTATTTTAGTTTCATTATATAATTCACTATTTTTTAAAAAAATGCTTTTACTTTAATAACAATCAAAATATATTTCCCAAACCCAAAGCTGTTCCTTTGGAACAAATCTGAGAAATTACAAATCAGAATCGACGAAAATCGCTTTTTTAGTTTAAAAGAAATAAGGCCCTTGCCCCAGTGCACTGCAGTGTAGTACAATTTGGGTATTACTACTATTAATGGCAGTTATTAAGTCTTTGTACGGGGAAAATTTAAGTTTGATTTTAGTGATCATCTCTCTAGGATTCCTCAGATTTTATTTTTACTGATGTATTGACTTTTGTATCAATATCTTAAGGGCATATTGAGTAAGACGTATATATGTATATATTTTTTATGACAAGCCTTCCAATGTATCAGACTACTCACAACTAAACCACTCACTGAGGGTCCAGTTTTATTGATTCCACTTTAATTTCAGCAAACAATTTATTTTTACCAGAGAATCACGTCTCAAGCGGAAACTTTTAACTACACCCACCCACTGTTTGTCGGTGTACCATAATACCTTTTGAGGATAAAGTTCTATGTTTAGCTTAACTGAGCTGTGTCGATTTCTCCCCCTCTACTCCACCCACAGAAATTTTATGAGGTCTTTACGGCTATGGTGACGTTGGAGAAACAAGCGCTTCTTTCAAGACTTTCTTGGACTTGAATTCATTTCTTTGAGGAAACCGTAAAGCTCATTAAATGGAAACGCAAACGATTTCTACGGCTTCGTTTACGTTCGAGAGTATTGAAGCGTTAGAAACTAATCAGCTCGTACGAATGAAAATGCAATATAGACGCACACACGACCCACCGCGACCCATCGGCCCACAGCCAGCAAAAGCAGTTATTAGTCTTACTGGCAACCAGGAAGCCCGCAAAAGCAATCAACATGCCGCTCATTAGAGCCCAAGTTGGTCCGCTTTGCTCAATTGCTTGTTAACAACGTTCACGAAAAAAGTATCTGAATACATGACATGTATCAACAACAACAACAACAACAACAACAACAACATTAATAAGAAAAACAGTTACAACAAATTGGCGAATACCCAAAAAAGTCATAAAATTTTATAGCGTTGAAGTAGTTAAAAGGTAAAGGCATCAAACTTGACATACCCTTGCATTCGTTAAGAGACGGAGAGAGCGAGAGAGAGACAGAAAGTGAAAGCAGGGGCTCTTACACAAGCGCAAACAAAGTTTCCTTTAATCGTTTACGCTTCGTGTATGTTACGAGTTCGAGATAACTATCGGTCGGTCTATCGACATTGACCATAAGAACAATTGGTCCGAACTGAATGAGACCGAAGCTGACACTGAAGCTGGACCGAAGAAGTAATTAAATACTATTTGCTAAATTCACTTTCTTTCGATTTTTCTTTTGGTTGCTGGGAGGGCAAGAGAAGCAAAGGAGATGACAAACAAGCTATTCCGATAAAACTAGGCATCACTACGAAATATATACGTACATACGTATAAGACTATAACGACTATAGCTATTAAGCAGGAAACACAGAAACATTTTTAAAAAAAGAAAAAAAATTCAGAAAATAATTATGGTTTTTCTTGAAATTTAAGAAATCGAAATGATGATGATGATGTTTACAACATCAACGAAGTTGACAACTTGGGCTCTCTCTTTAGTTAAACCTTAGTAAAACCTATAACGTTTCAAAGATTTCTAGCTAAGCCCTAAAACGGTTAAGATTACTTAGTGCTAGTTTCAGATACACAAAAGGGCCCTAAAGTCCTTGGAACTGGGTAAAATATTGGTAAATTTGTTAACAAGGACAGAACTATTGTAGTCCACGATAAACCGCAGGAGGCACAATAGGCCAAAAATCGCAGTTCATTAGTTCATAGTGATACTTTTTTAAGCGCGAAATAGCGGCCAGTGTCAAAATAACATGTGATTTAAAAAGAAACCGGCCCACCTTTTATAATCCCATAAGACTTATTTGGGTTTCTTTATTAGGGAAATCCTAAAACGCATAGGCTTTAAAAAATGTTTAGCTAACCCCCAAAAATTCATACCGTTTACGCGATAGCAAAAAAGTATTAATAATTTCCTCACATTATTTTTTTCAGCGTGTATCGACAATAATTTTCCGCCTTCATCAATAAATTTTTTTATGCCTCCAAGAAAACAAATTTGTCTATAAAAAACTCCTCTTTAACCACAACAACAACTACAATAACCAAGAGGGCAAGAAGCATAAAAACAACAACAACGACCACAAAACAAGGATGTGCCAAAGAAGTTGTATAATAAATTTATGAATATGTTAATATTTCAAGTTTTTCTCCCTCGCAATAACTCGGTAATACTGTCGGCTCCACTTTCAGCATGCCCCACAAGGATAATAATACGAATAATATCCAGCGACTCGCTGTTCCTTTGAACCAATAAATACCATAACGCAACACAAACCAACGAACGAACGCATCGTTTGGTGCCGTATCGCAACGAAACGAAACGTAACGCATCGTATCGCATATGAGTTTTTCACGCGGTAAATGCGAAGGTTATCCTTATGACGATGCTGGTTTGTTTCTCATAAAAATTAAAATGGTTTGCAATAAATTACGAATGATAGCATTAATTTAATACTTCCATTGTTTTTGTTGTTGATGTCGCTGTTGTCGCGTTTATAATTTAAATTGCGACGGAAGTTATAGACAACAACAACAAGAACACAATGGAGTAGCGGCGACAGCAGCGATAACAATATGAGCTGCCTTTAAAGTCATTGTAAAGAGGGTCATGGTACCCCAAAGAAATTCGCATTAGAGAAAAACAATCCTTATGATAACCGATAAAAGTACTATATAAAAGGAAGAAAGAAAGAATGGAAGAAAGGAAGGAGGGAACGAAGGAAGGAAGGAAGAAAGGAAGGAAGAAAGGAAGGAAGGAAGGAGGAAAGAAAATAAAAAATGATAAGAGGTAATATGCCTTCCTTAGAGGAAGGATGGAACACAAAAAAGCAGGAAGGAAGAAATTGCGCAAAAAGTACAAAAGAGAAAAGAAATGATACGTGAATAGAAATAAATAAATACCCTACCCAATCACTTTGTATCGCAATCCCGTTTGATCTCAACTTTAGCAATAAAAATCCGGATAGACCCGCTAATCTCGTGATTATTATAGAGTAATAGTTATGAAGAATTTTCAAATTATTGTAAAATCTTATATTTCTAATTTGTTTAACCTTTGCGGCACTTGAACTTGAACCTACTGGCCCAATTTGACGCCAAAGAAGAGTTTGCTTTTCCTTCACCATAAAAACCATTTTGTCTTATTATTTAATTAAGATTTGCTGGAGGTAATTTCGTTGAAAGTGGAATAATTTTAGTAAATTATATTATTAAGGAAATAGTAAGGCTATTTCCTTTCTATCCAAAACTTCCAATCTTCTTCGGTTATTTGAGCCTATAAACGGGACAGCAAAAAATCTAACTATTCCCTGCTTTTCTCTAACCATCTCTCAATCTTCAAATCTTTATCCGAGATAACCTTTAATCTGCGGCCCTTCCTACCATCTCCTTACTCCTTTCATTTCTTTCCTACAATTTTTGTTAATATCTGTGTCAAACAGAAAAAACTACACCCTTGAAAAGCTTACTTTCTTCAGTACGCCCTTGGACGGCTTTGAAAAGTTCAACCTGTAGCTCGTGTAGAAGAGGCTCGTTTGTAACGTGTTTTTTCAAAGAAAGTTTCAAAATAATTTTTTATTTGGAAATGATTTATTTTTATTTTTAATGTGGATGGAAAAACATCTGCAATAAAAATGAAAAACAATAAATTGCAGGTAAAAATGGAATTGTGGAAAGTGAGAGGAGTATGAAATATTGGGTATTCTTATAATCGCATTGAAATTATGATTTTCTTAGAAGATTTAGTGCCTTCGGTCTAGTTTATACGAGTACCTTTTCTGCTGTAAAGGTTCATAGTTTATTTACACTCAAGATAAACTCGAAGAACTCGTCAAATTGTTAAAAGTTCTTAAGAAAATATTTTAAAAAGTTCGTCGATTTCTATTCTTTAAACATTCATAGTTTTCGAGATATCATCAACTCTTCGTAAATCGTCTGTACTTCTTCGAATTTTCAAAGAAAATTCCAAGGAAAACTCTCTCCAGCGCATGAATTTGTTGTACTAAATTTTAATGTCTTGAGGGCTATTTTGATTTCTGTTTTGAAATCTGTGCGTGTGCTGATGCTTCCTTAAATGTGTGTCCTGGCACTGTCCGCCTTGATGGCCATCTAGCCTGATGATTCTCTGCTTTGGTGTCTGCGTACAAACTCGGGAACAGGCTGACAGAAAAAAGTAAAAGTGGAATGCAGAGGAAGGACATCGAGTGAAAGACATGTTGATGGTCACTTCTATGCATTGTTTTGGTCTTTGAATTCCATCCTTTGTCTTTTCTTCGACTTTTTGTTATTTTTCTTAGCATTCTTCCTTTTTTCTACTTCTTCTTCCATTACAAGTTGTTGAAATTCTTGTTATGATTTTGGAAAAGGGTCAAGATCACTACAAAATACCATTAACTGTTCAATCAACCAACCAACCAACCTACCAAGTCGAATTCAGTCTGTTAGCTTCTAAAACTTTCTGAACACTTTCTCTTCGCCGTCCTTTCCTTCCTTCGCCGATTGCTATGAAATTATGTGAGATTCTTTGCTTTTATTTTGTTTATTTACATCGATTGTGTCGAAACCAAAAGTTATCCGTTTAAATAACTTAAGAAATATCAATAAGCGGAAGCTGTCCGATACAGGAAGGACCTATACATCCGTTCAGGGTTCATTTTTAAGAATGTAAATGGGGCTGTTTACATGGGGATGAAAATCCGTCTGTCTGTGTGTCAAGAAAATTACTTATGTATTTCGAAATATTTTCTAGTATGAAGTTTTATTTTAAATAACTTTTTGTTGTTATTTTCTTAAATTCCAGTAAGAAATAATTTAAGCATTAGTCTACCGAGTCCAAGTTGATAATAAATTGTGAAGAAAGTGTGAGAATTTTTTCATTTTTTACACTTTTTATCAGCGTTTAATTTATACTTTATATGAGCCGTGTTCTATAAAAGTGATGTAATCCCATTTAATAAAAAATGGAGTTAATGATGAGAAAACTTTTATTCTGGCATGATCTTAATTTTTTATTCAAGTTAGAGAGTTCAACAATCTTTTCAAAATCTATACAATTTTCATAAAAGTAAACAAACTTATCCATAAGAATTGCATTTTATATAAAATGCAAGCCTGTAAATATGTACCTCGAAAAAAATGTACTTACCCCGCTTTTAAAGAAAACGGCTCATATAACGCCTGAATTAACTATTATTATAATGGTTTCTAGAAGAAATTGACTACGGCCATTTGTTTTGGAGGGAGACAGTCAAAATCCCGAATTACAAAATCCCGAAACGACAAAATCCCGAAAAATTTTAAAATCCCGAAACGACAAAATCCCTATGCGACAAAATCCCGAAACGACAAAATCCCAAAAAATTTTAATACCGAAATGAGAAATCCCGAAAATCACGAAATAAAATTTTAAATGAATGAAAAAATGACATTTAAGTCACAATTTTTTCCGAAGCGTAGTACGCGCCTACTTGCCTTTTTTTACAATGGCAGAAAAGCAAAGTTGTAATATCGAGAGAATTTTGTTGTCTGAAGGTTATAATCTACAATATGCAAAAAACTTCACATGACCGTGAGGATTCTGCTGATTAAGGGTTATGATCCCTGCCGCGGCCGAAGGCCGCCAATACGCAGAAAAACTTGTATGCAAAAAACTTCACATGACCGTGAGGATTCTGCTGATTAAGGGTTATGATCCCTGCCGCGGCCGAAGGCCGCCAATTCGCGAAAAAACCTGAATGCAAAAAACTTCACATGACCGTGAGGATTTTGCTGATTGAGGGTTATGATCCCTGCCGCGGCCGAAGGCCGCCAATACGCGAAAAAACCTGTATGCAAAAAACTTCACATGACCGTAAGGATTCTGCTGATTGAGGATTATGATCCCTGCCGCAGCCAAAGGCTGCCAATACGCGAAAAAACCTGTATGCAAAAAACCTCACATTATCGAGAGGGCTCTGCTAAAATTTTTTTAATAATGTTTTTTGTAATTTTTTAATAATAATTTTAGAGAAGTAAAATAAGAGTAATTTTTTATTATTTTCTTGGAATTGTTTGCTAGTGGTTTTAAAATGTTCAAGAAGATGGAGAATACCGAAAAACTAGTTTTGTAATTTCGGGATTTTGTTATTTCGGGATTTTGTCGTTTCGGGATTTTGTCATTTCGGGATTTTGTCGTTCGGGATTTTGTCGTTCGGGATTTTGTCGTTCGGGATTTTGTCTTTCTGGATTTCGTTACCAACCCGTTTTGGAAAACAAAGCCGTGAGGGAGGGACAGTGAGATCTCTTCGTTGCCCCCCTTTGACACCGTGTCCGCAACATGAGTATGGAGGAAAAACGGGAGAAAAATAGAGAGACTACGAAATGTACGGACAACAGGATAGAGGGACAACGGAATACAGGAACAACGAGTTGGAGGAACAAGCTGATGCGATGCGATGATGCGTAGGTACAGCGCGATGTCGTTGGTTATCTCCTCAGTTAGAGTGAAAAAGGACAAGAAAATGGGCGAAAAATGTGGTTCCGTTGACAAAGAAGGCAGGGGAAAGGTTCCCGCTGTTCGGTTTTCTTCCTCCATACCGTTCATTTATTGATTTAACAAAAATCCCACTTTTTCTCCATTCCTTTGCCTATCGTATTCCGCTTTGAGGCACTTTTTCCTGCCATATTTTAAAACAATTTCAACCACTCTCTACATACTAAATGCATATAAATATCTCCTTCTTCATCTTCTCCTTACCGGTTTTCCTCGCTTACTCCTCATTTTCCTCTTCATCTAAATCCTTACGTACCATCACGCGTACCATACGCGTGTGTACGTACGAGTATAAAAATGACTAATTGTTCCAACTGTCAAATGTGACACATAGCTGTCAAAACTAAATACCACCCATAAAAAAGATTACAGCCACACCCCTTCACATAACCTACCACATAAAAAACCCGACGAAATATCTTTAAATTGATGCTAAATGAGAATTGGTACTCATATGAGAAGATAAAAAGTGTTGTTCGACTATGAGGCGAAGAACGGAAGGAGAAATGTCATGTAGCAAAAAATGCAGCAAAGAGAGGGAGTCAGTTTATTTAGGAATACCAACATTTATACTATTGTTTTATACAATATTTTCTTTATCTCCAAAAAATTAATATATTTTTTAGATTATTGAAAAATGATACGGTGACAAAGTGATGTCAGTAAAGAGGTGATGAATAGAAGAGGGAGGCGAACATTGGTATTAAGATAAGAGCGTTGTCTCCTTTGACAGACCATCTGTCAGAAAGTATAATTTCTCAAATGTTTTATTAATCTCTGTATATACGGCTTGACAGCAAAAGGACACGCAAGAGTGATGGGACGGGGCTTAGGCTGGACTTGGAAGGGGCTAAGAACACTGGCGGTCTTTATTTAAGTGGATCACCACCACATGCGGTCGTTGCGTGTGGTCTCATTTGCTTCATACAATATAAACGGATTTACTACCTTGCGGTAGAGGCCTTTTCTTTACGAAACCTCTAAATCCTCCCTCCGAACTCTCACAAACATTCCGTTTTGTAGTTTTCCGGGCATTAAATTTTTCTACAAGTATTGCTCGGGTAAGGATTGAAAAGGCACAGTTGTAGAAACTTAGTGCTTCCTAAATATCGACCGACTGACCGACAAAGTCATACCGACCTTCTAAATCAGAAAACCAACTATACTCTACGGAAAGATTTTGATGACCTAGAGTCGAATCGGAATTCTCGATTTTCGTAATCTCTTAAAAATAGTTCGGGAATATAGAGAAAGGTTAATAGCTTTAAACAACAATGGCGTGTTTTCTGTTTCCGTATGAGGTTAAAGACCTAAAATTGCCACAAAATACACTTTGTGAAGCATTTTTGAACGTGTATTACAAATAGCAATGACTCTTTAAATACGCTCACAAAATATTGCCGAGGAACGGTTGTGTAGTATCATGTTTGAACCCAATTCACATCCTCTTTCGGGAGATAACATTGTCGCCAAACACTTCCATCGACACCTCTGTTGTTTCGCCAACAGTAAAGCATAGGGTTAGGAAACCCGGGATCCTGCAGTTTTTAAGACTAATCAAAATCCAGGGATTGAGCACTTAATCCCGGAATTTGACTTTTTAAGTCTAAATATATAGAACAATTGCTTACAGTTTCCTTAGAAATTCTTTAAAAAAAAATCGTATTTGGTTGAACATTTTCAAATTTAAATTGTTGGAATATTTTTTAATACCAATTCTTAAAAATTATATATTTCAAAATTTCAAGTTCTAGGCAGAGTTTGAAAGCAATAGCAGACAGCAACCACAGCACATAAAATCATGCTTATATTACTTGCTATTTTACCGCAAAAATATCAATTTGGAACTGCTATGCTTGCTGTCGCCATTTAAAATTTCACTGCTCGGTGTGCTGAGCTATTGCAAGCTCATTTGGCCTTTGCTGTTGCTACAGCATGCTGTGGAAAGCAGTGATAGCGCCGCTGATTGCTGAAATAAAACTAGGATTGTGCTTAATGGCTCCGGGAAATAACGCCCAAATGAAATAAGGCCCAATTTTTTTTTATATGAAGATTGGAAATCGTAAAATTTGGGCGTTATTTCATTTTTTTGGGCTTTATTTCATTTTCAATTTTTATTGGAAGGCCGGCATGCAGAAGGACCCTGGATAGAGGAAGACTTTTCAACAAGGAGATGGTGTTATTGGCTGAGGGTTTTAATCCCTGCCACGGCCGAAGGCCGGCATGCAGAAGGACACTTTGCGCAGAAGGACCCTGGATAGAGGAAGACTTTTTTTAACGAGGAGATGGTTTTGTTGGCTGAGGGTTTTAATCCCTGCCACGGCCGAAGGCCGGCATGCCGAAGAACACTTTGCCTGCGCAGGAGGACCCTGGATATAGGAAAAAATTTTTCAACAAGGAGATGGTTTTGTTGGCTGAGGGTTTTAATCCCTGCCACGGCCGAAGGCCGGCATGCAGAAGGATACTTTACCTGCGCAGAAGGACCCTGGATATAGGAAGACATTTTTCAACAAGGAGATGGTTTTGTTGGCTGAGGGTTTTAATCCCTGCCACGGCCGAAGGCCGGCATGCAGAAGGACCCTGGATAGAGGAAGACTTTTCAGCAAAAAAGATGGTTTTGTTGGCTGAGGGTTTTAATCTCTGCCACGGCCGAAGGCCGGCACGCAGAAGGACACTTTGCCTGCGCAGAAGGACCCTGGATAGAGAAAGACTTTTCAACAAGGAGATGGTTTTGTTGGCCGACGGTTTGAATCCCTGCCTTCCTTCCTTCCTTCCTTCCTTCCTTCCTTCCTTCTGCATGCCGGCCTTCGGCCGTGGCAGGGATTAAAACCCTCAGCCAATAAAACCATCTCCTTGTTGAAAAGTCTTCCTCTATCCAGGGTCCTTCTGCGCAGGCAAAGTGTCCTTCTGCATGACGGCCTTCGGCCGGGGCAGGGATTAAAACCCTCAGCTAACAAAACCATCCCCTTGCTGAATAGTATTTGTATATTAACCCGTCCAATAAGTCCAACAGCTGCTTCGTAGCTAACGCATTTCAGCATTTATCGCAAAATTGGGCGTTATTTCGTTTTTTTTTGGCTTTATTTTATTTTTCGGAAAAATTTTTAAATTTCTTAAAATGAAGTAAGACCCAAAGTGGGCCTTATTTAATTTTTTTATGAAATAACGCCCAATTTGGCAAAATGAAATAAGGCCCGCATTGGGCCTTATTTCATTTGGGCGTTATTTCCCGGAGCCGTGCTTAATAACTCCGGAGTCGGATCGGACATGAAACATGTCTTTTTAGATCCGTAAATGTTTCCCGGAAGCATTTCCGCGAAAATGTTTGTTTTGCCTTTTCGAATGTTTCATTTTTTTTGTTTTTTTAATTCATTCTGCGAAACGACTTACTGGTTTTTTACACCTTATTTAATCCAAGTTAGTTTTAGAAGATTTATATTGTAAATTTATAAAAAATATTGAAGAAGTACATAGAGAAAAATAGTACCTCATAAAAATAATAAGATCACCGAATTGAGCGATTTTACTATGAAATCTTATTAAAATAAATAATATGCTTTCTTCATAGAGAAATCTTATTAACCCATCTTATTCCAGCGTTGCGTTTGCGCAACACCTTGCGACAAAATTAATTAAAAATCTAAGAAAAGAAAATTTACGCAACTAAAGGCCGATATAATTATTTTAAGGATTGAGCTACATAAAATAATATTTTCAGATCTTTGGCGCCACGCCCCTTTTTACAACTAAGGCTTAAATTTCACCTTCAAAATTTGGTATTTTCGAGGTGCTAAAATAAGTATTGGGCACAAAATTTTTAACCGAAATATTACATAGACATTTACGTACGTATTCTGAGATTCACGAACTATTGAATCGTCTCGAAATTGCATTGCAAACAACAACAAAGAGACGATTTTTGTTGTTGTTTGCAATGCAATTTCGAGACGATTCAATAGTTCGTGAATCTCAGAATACGTATGTTAGTTTATTGTGTTTATTTTAATAACATCAACCAAGATTTTATTACTTTTAGAATATTTACTACTTTTTAGCCTTTGTTACATTTAGTGTTGCGCAAACGCATCACTGGGCATAAAGGCTCAGTTTCATAGACTCCGTTTGCGTGCGTATCCGTCAGAAATCTATTACAACTATAACAATTGTTGTTGTAAACGCACGGACTCTATAAAACTTATCCCATATGTTTACATATATTTCAACTTTTCTTGCGTGAGATTTCTGACGGATACGCACGCAAACGGAGTCTATGAAACTAAACCATAAGCGATAACAAAACGCAACGTACAAACACAAGACTCGAAGCAGACAATAACAGTTGAAACCGTTCAAAATAATAAATTGAACGCTCTAACGTTAGAAAATTGATCGCCGTATTCAATTTTGCGGTATATACAATCTTATGTGGCATCTTACTACACAATGTCATGTTGCATACCGATGCCAGCGTGCATGGCTATGGAGCAGTTCTATTGTAAAATTATGACAATGATCAAAAATTCCGTCCTATTCAGTACATGAGTAGAAAAACGAAGCCATGTGAAGAAAAATACTATTCTTACGAGTTAAAAGTATAGGCAATAATCGAAGCCTTCAAAAAATGGCGTACATACATACTTGGAGTACACTTTAAAATCATTACAGCTTGTAATGCATTTTCTATGACCATGAAGAAGGATATTCCACTAAGAGTGTCCCGTTGGGCAATGTTGCTTCAAAAATTTTACAGACTAACTTGTTTGATACTAGAAGAACCGCTGCAGCATCGTTTGAAATTAGCGCAGATGGAAGACGACTGGATTCGTGCCGTCAGAAAAGATTAGGAGAAAGGACAATATGAAGACTATTTTATTAAAAATGATATATTGTACAAAGATCCTAACAAACAGCTTTTAGTTGTGCCAACTTATATGGAGCAATTATTATTATTACAATCGCAAGGACAGGACCATTAAGAAAACACATGAACACTTACAGAAATCGTTTTATATTCCTTACTTAACACAAAAAATTTCTAAAATAATTCGAAGCTGAATACAATGTATTACGACAGAAAGAAAATCTGGCAAAAAGGAAGGATATTTAACACCCAACGACAGGGAAGATCAGCCTTTCATATAGACCACGTCGGCCCTTTAGATGTAACACAGAAAAAATATAATCACATATTTGTCGTGGTTGACGGATTTTCTAAATTCACTTGGCTCTATCTAGTCAGAAGTATGAATGCAAACGAGGTTCTAGATAAACTTAAGAAACAGGCGGCTTAATCCAAAAAAAATCATATCCTATCGCAGAACTGCTTTTACTTCTAACATATTTAACCTTCGCTTTACCAATACCCACCCGGGTGACCATTTTCATTCTTAGTTACTTCTAACTTGGCGAATTTTTTTATAATCTGTAAGCGCTTTCGACTCTCTGAACAAATTTATGTTTTATTTTAGAAAACTTATAAAAAATCTTTTTTTTCGCTGTCGTTCCTGTTTTTTATACCCTACACCCGAAGGGATGAGGGTATATTCACTTTGTTCTTCCGTTTGTAACGCATTAAAGGAGGCGTGGCAGGTATAGAAAAGTATATATATTCTGGCTCAGAATCACCTCCTGATTCGATTTAGCCATGTCCGTCCGTCTGTCTGTCTGTCTGTCTGTCTGTCTGTCTGTCTGTCTGTCTGTCTGTAGAAATCACGATTACGGGAGAACGAATAAAGCTATCGCCATGAAATTTGGCACGAATATACTTTGTCATCATAGGCTGTTTGGTATTGAAAATGAGGAAAATCGGATAAGTGTCACGCCTACTTTTAGTAGCAAATGTGAATTTTCCCATGCTTATAGCTCAATTTCTCAGCTTGTAGAGCGAATATAAAGCTAAAATTTTTTCCCCGAGTCCACCTTCTTAGACTAAAATATATTCTGAAAAATGGGCGTGACACGCCCACTTATATACTATACCATATAATGAGATGTTTGGTAGGAAAAGCGGTGTTGTAGACGAGTTAATAGATCAAAATTTTCTCACTGTAAATTAAAAAAAAGTAGGTGTCATCCGCCCACTTTTTATCACCTCCACAGATGCGGGTGTAGGGTATATGAGCTTCGGCCAGGCCGAAGATAACGCTCTTACTTGTTTTAACTTTTCTCGATGTTTCTTCATAGTTTACCAATACCCACCCAGGTGACTTTATATTGCTCCTTATTAAATCGGTAAATATTTTAATATATATATAAGTTAACACGAAAAATATCGCATGCGGCACGCTGACCGATTGTGAAGAACCTGAAGAACAAAAATAAAATAAAGAAGGAAAGACAGCGTGCTTCGGGAAAAAGACTCTCTCATTCTTCTTTTGGCTGGATTGGGAACAGGACCCAAAAACGGATTTTAATAACTGATACAAAATAAAAGTTAGACAGTTAGTTAGACAAAAATAATTCACGCATTTAATAATTGACGCCCAACGTGGGGCATGAATAAAATATAAAAACGGAAACAATCAAATGATTTCATCCAACCTTACGGCTATTGCAAAACTTCAGCGAAACTAAGATGGATCAAAAAACTTGGGATTTGCAGCCGATGGAAATATCTCATATGAAGCGAAGATTAAATTACTTACTAACCTGCCCAACCTGACGGCTGTGAGGATTTATTCTAAGAAACGTATACTAATATAAAAACGTGAGTAGAGCGCAAAATGCTCTACTTAATAGAACAGGAGTTGTCTACTCTTCGCCAAGGAGATATGACACTACTGCAATACTATGACGAAATTGAGAGAAAACTTACTCTTTTAACAAACAAAACAATTATGACTTATAACAAAATTATAGCCGCACAGATTAATGAAAAATATAGAATGAACGCATTGCGGATATCAGGAACTAAAAAGCTTCTAAGCGACGTACTTTTTTCGGCGCGGCCAAAAGATTTACCTTCAGCCCTAGCGTTAGCGCAACCACGAACGATATTTGTTTGCAACTAACTACGCTAAAAGCCTACAAGACAAGGTCCATAGAATCGAGCTGGGACAACAAACCACAGGTAGGCTTATAGAAAGAAGTCAGGCAAACAACACCCATTATGTAAAAAATCCCTATTTTAACAAACTGCAGAGCTATGGCAATAAATTTTCCCAGAAACGGGAACCAATACAACCGATGGATGTTGATGCCTCGCTACGCTTTAGACATTCATTCGCAGTATCAACCCAACAATTGTCGCTTAGTTCAAGGTTCGGTGCAAAATCCTAATGATCAAGGCCAGGGAAACGCACAGGCGATGAAGAGACCGAATAATTTCTCTTCGCGTTTTACAGGGCCAAAACAACAAAGGACTAATTATCTCTTTCATTTTCATAATAATTTTCCCAACCAATCAGAAACATCAGCAATTGAGGACGAACTTACTGAATTTGAACAAATTTAATTTTTTAGGCCAAACTCCCTGCTACCATTCATTGAAAGGACAATTTCAGGGAAGAAGATTAAATTACTAATAGACACAGGAACATCAAAAAACTATATCAAGCCCTTGAATGGACTTAAGCGCTAGTAGAAAACCCTTTTTCAGTAAAATCAATTCATGGCTCTAATAGCATTCAAGAAAAATGTGTCTTTAATTTATTTGACACAAAAAGTACATTTTTTATACTCCCTTCTCTTTCAACGTTCGATGGGATTATCGGCCTGGATCTGCCAACACTGACTAATGCGACATTAAATATTAGAAGAAAAAGATCATGACTAACACTGGAACCGAAAGAATACAATTCTTAAAGTGTGCTGAGGTTAATTTCACACAAATAGAGAATATAGAAGTACCCCAGATAGTGAGAAATAAATTTTGAAAGATGATAAGAAATCCTTTTTCAGTTTTTTCAGATCCTAATTAGTCGCTTCCTTTTAATACAAATATCGTTGCCACTATTCGCACAGAAAGCGACGACCCAGTTTATTCAAAGCTATACCCCTACCCTATGGGCGTGGCCGATTTTGTCAATGCCGAAGTACGCGATTTGTTAAAGAACAACATGATTAGACCATCTAGGTCTCCTTTTAATAACCCAATCTGGGTTGTCGATAAAAAAGGAACAGATGAACATGGGAACGTTAAAAAACATCTCGTCATAGATTTTAGGAAGTTAAACCAGAAAACCGTCGATGACAAGTACCCGATCCCAAATGTAACAATGATACTATCCAACTTAGAAAAAGCTAGGTATTTTACGACGCTCGATCTTAAATCAGGCTTTCACCAAATATCACTCGCTGAGCGAGATAGAGAAAAAACCGCATTTTCGGTGGGAAATTGTAAATATGAATTTTGCAGACTTCCATTCGGAAAAAAATGCACCTAGCATTTTCCAGAGGGCCATCGATAATATTTTGAGCAAATAGGTACAATAGGTAAATCATGTTATGTTTATATGGACGATGTAATTATTTTTTCAGAAAATGAAGAAGAACATATCAGACACATCCAATGGGTCCTAAGTAAACTATATGAAGCTAACATGAGAGTCTCTAGAAAAAAAATCACACTTCTTTAAAGAAAGCGTCGAAAATTTAGGCTTCGTCGTATCTAGGGGCGGTATAACAACAAGTCTCAGCAAAATAGAAGCGATTCGCAACTACATTCAACCTTCTACATTGTTTAATGTCAGATCATTTTTGGGACTGGCAAGTTATTATCGGTGCTTTGTGAAAGATTTCGCTTCAATAGCAAAACCCTTAACCGACAAGGCGAAAATGGTAAAATTGGTGCCAACCAATCAAAAAACATAAAAGTAAACCTTGATGAGAAACAAATCCAGTCTTTTAACAAATTAAAAGAGGTCCTTGTATCGGAAGAGGTTATGCTACTTTACTCAGATTTCAGGAAGCCATTCGGTCTAACGACGGATGCTTCATCATTGGGTCTAGGAGCAGTCTTGTCGCAGAATGGAAAGCCAATTACCATGATTTCGAGAATTCTGAAAGATCAAGAACTAAATTTTGCAACTAACGAACGAGAGTTGCTTGCCATTGTCTGGGCTCTGAAGAGCCTTAGAAATTACATCTATGGTGTTAAAAATCTAAATGTTTTTACGGATCACCAACCACTTACGTTTGCGGTTTCAGACCGAAACCCCAATGCTAAAATAAAGCGCTGGAAAGCCTTTATTGACGAGCATAACGCTCATTTTGTATAAACCAGGCAAGAAAACATTCACGCTTTGGAAGAAGAGGCACAAACAGACCATGCTACAGTTCATAGCGAGGTTTCGCTAACCAATACTGTTGAAACAAATGAAAAGCCACTCAACTGTTTCCGAAACCAGATCGTTCTGGAGGAAATGCACTTCACTATAAAGCGTAAATTTTTGCTTTTCTGAAAAACGCGGCATATAATTAATTTCATTGATAAGGAAACCCTTATCAACGAAGCAAAGCTGGTTGTAAATCCTAACGTAGTAAACGCGATATATTGTGAGCTACCGATATTGGCCAGCATCCAGCATGAATTGGTTAAGTGCTTTCCATCAACATTGTTTTGGTATTGTAGAAAAATGGTGTTCATCATCGTCTACGGGGACGAGCAGAAAGAGATAGTTATTGCTGAACACAATCGCGCCCACAGAGCCGCTCAGGAGAATGTAAAGCAGATTCTCCGTGACTATAACTTTCCCAAAATGACTAATCTAGCAAACGAAGTTGTTTCCTATTGTAAAATTTGTACCAAAGCCAAGTACGTCAGGCAACTGCGTAAACAGGAACTTGGTGTAACCCCAACACTATCCTATGCAGCGGAATGCTACATTTTGGTATTTTCTCAACAGATAAAAAATACTCTCTCACTTGCGTAGACAAATTTTCAAAATTTGCTGTGGTTCAACCTATATCAGCCCGGACAATTATAGATGTCAAAGCTCCAATTATTTAATTAATGAACTTATTTCCGAGAACCAGGACAATTTACTGTGATAACGAGGCGTCACTAAACTCTGAAACGATTACGTCGTTGTTAAAAAACCAGTTCGATATCGATACTGTAAACGCGCCTCCGCTTCATAGTACTTCGAACGGGCAGGTCGAGCGCCTCCATAGTACTCTTATGGAGATTGCTAGGTGCCTCAAATTAGAAAAGAACATCGACGATACAGTAGGTCTTATATTACTAGCTACGGTAGAATATAACAAAACGATTCACTCTGTTACTGACAGAAGACCCATAGATATAGTTCACGCCATACCGCCTGAAATTAGAAAAGAGATATCCAGAAAAATCTCAGAGTATTATAGATCAAATACTATAGAATAGAGTATTTGACGTTGGAGAACGCGTACTGGTTAAAAGAAACAGAAGATTAGGTAACAAATTGACCCCTTTATATGTTGAGGAAAAAAATAGAAGCAGACTTAGGAACCACAGTCCTTATTAAAGGGAGGGTGGTCCATAAAGACAACCTAAAGTAAGTCCTCCAATTCTGCTCAGTCACTCAGTCACCGGAAACTCATCGTTTCCATATTTTTATTAAATTTTTAACGAACTAATGCAAGTAACATGTAACTTAAATACTAAATGCAAGAGGTAGAATAGTAATTTAAATACTTAAACATTAACATCGACCTTCACCCTTGCAAAGATAGAAATTTGAGACTATGTAAAAATGCTATTAACAAGCGCTCTACGAACATAGCCATATTCCGAAAAAGAAATATATTCTCATAAACTTTATCTCTATAATTCAATCTCGTTATGTGAAGTTTTTAAACGAAGCCATTGTACAATACATTGTATTATTTAACTGAAAAAATTTTTTTCGAATTCATAATCTGTCATAATTTGTACTGTGTAATTCCAATTAATGTTTTGTATATTTAAGAACCTAAAAACATTCATCCTGTTTCCTGTAAATCAAAAACAGCACTGCTCCGTCAAAGATAAACGAGAGTTCCGAAACCAAAGTTTATTTGTTCACCTTAGATGACGGGGTCAAAGCTATAAATGACCTCGCAGATTTATCTACAAATACCACTAAAAGACGCCAAGGCCGATCTCCAGGCTGTGCTTCAGACTTATCCACAAATACCACGAAAAGACGCCAAGGCAGATCTCCAAGCTGTGCTACAGACTTATCCACAAATACCACGAAAAGACGCCAAGGCAGATCTCCAGGCTGTGCTACGGAAACCTCGAGACGGCCTTCACTTAGAAGGGGAGGAGTTAACACGAAAAATAAAAAGTTTTTCGAAAAAGCCAAAAATTCAGCTCTAAACTCAACATTACAGACCCCGGATGAAGAGTGTCGAGGAAAGGGAACGGGGTTTTTTGTATAGGAAACTGAAAGTTACGTGCCCCTGTTGTTGGTGAGACGTTCGCGGCGGAGGGGTTACTACAAGAGAAACTCAACATTAAGACCCCCGATGAAGAGTAATCGGGACGGAGAGGGTTCAACTTTGAGACTCCAATGACAATTCAGATTTTTAAGTCGAATCGTTTGTTTTGAGATAGCAACTTAGTTAATTATTCATATAAATAATGAATTCGAAGACATCAATTTTTATTAATTTAATTATGCCAATTATTTAGTCTATTTAATATCCATTTTACTTTTAAATAGTTTATTACTTAATTATAACCTATTTGGGAAAAGTATTTGAAGGTTAGAAATCATTGCAAGTGCAGATTAACAACAAAAAATCGAATGTAAATTGTTTTATACGCTCAAATCCGCCACTATTTTATACAAGAAACTGTATGACCTATTCTATGAAGAATTCAAGCAAAAAAAAATATTGTAAAATCAAATTGATTATCCAATTGAAATAAAAGAGCAGACATAAAATGGCGTTGGTATACCCTCATATTTTCGTTCACCTCGCCCTTGAATTTGCCGATACTAGTGTTGCCCGTTTTTATAGAATGCATCTATTTTTGCGCCTCTTATATTTATGCTACAATATAAAATAAATTTGATGTTTTCCTTAATTAACCAATATATTATTGCATAAATGTGATTGAACTCTTAACAAAACGTTTATTCTTGCTTCGCGGAGTACAAATTACTTCCTAGAATAGAAAATTATAGTGTTCTCTATACCGAGTGCTGCAAAAAGTACTTTTACCTTTTTCGTACTTTCTCAATTTCCTTTTGTTAACGTAAAATGTAACGCTGCCTTATAATATCATTGATTTTTTCACCACAATTGAAGAAATTAATAAATTTTAGATGAAATCTTCTATTTTTTTCATGAATATCGTATTTAACGATACGAAACATGTTAACTAAATGTATAGAATTTCGCCAATAGTTTGTTTAGAAGTATTCCCTATTTTAGGTAGTTATGAGTAACTTTCTTTTCTTTTATCTTTGCGGCAATAGCTTAAACATCCTAGCGAAATTTCTCAAAGCGAAATTTCTTGGATCTTTGCTCTAAGATGTAAGATTGCATATGTTTGCTGTATGCTGTTTAATACCAAAGAATATTCGTCCCAAATTTCATAGCTCTATTCGTTCTCCCTTAATCGTGATTTCTACAGACAGACGGACTGACAGACTTACAGGCACACAAAGAAGCACAAAGTGAATATATTCCTCATCCTTTCGGGTGTAGGGTAAAAGAAGAATTGCTTTTAAATAATAAGAATTTAAGTTCTTCGATGTATGTATTTATTTACTTATGCATACAACTACATTAAGTGTTTATACGATACATAACATTTAAGTTATTAGATGAATAATTTTTCCTACAATATTCTGTAGTAACATTTAAATATACAGTCTGAATTATAAAAATATTATGTTGCACATTTCATTGTTCTTTTGATTTAAAGCTAAAGTGAATCTTGCGGATTTGTGCGAGTATTTGGAATGTACCATTTTACAACTTTTTGATTTGGCAGCTTTGAGAGTAACGGATCTGGTACTAGAATTCCTAAGATGTAGAGAATAAAAGAAAATTAAATCAAAGAAACCCAAAAAGGCAAAGGGAATGATAAATGTATAAACTTACGAGAGTGTAGCTTCAGAATGTTGCAATTGCAAGGCTTATCTTTGGTTCTTGAATGAGTCTAAATTTACTTTAGACTCGTGCGTGAGTAAATCCATCAACCGTGTGGCCAAGTACAGCAACGCCCGTACTAGAAAAACATACAAAAACATCACATAAAACACTTAAATAATAATTTAATCATTAGTTAAAGTACTTTTTTTGAATTTCTCCATTTGCGTTGCGATTCCAAATGTTTCCAAGTTGATTTCCATTCCACTACCATTCAAATCGATTGACTGAGTCCCGAGTATACGCATAAAGACCGTAGCTCCCGACGATAGTATCACATAGTGTTCATGATTTTGCAACAAGGTGGTGCCTTGATATGCTGGCATCGGATCCGATGCGGTACCACTCAAAACATGACCCACCAACTCCGATTGGCCGGAGAAAAATACCAGAGGTCGCAACAAAATTCCCTGCACTGGAATTTCCATGCCTGCTGTTGCAGGCCAATCATCCTGCTCCAAAATGGCAAGCCGTTCATATACAGCCCTGATAATTTTTCACATGCTAAGCATTTTTTATCTGTTAAAATAATAAACAAAGGAAATGTCATATAAACGTGACGTCTTGTGATGAACTACATATACACGACACATACACTATACGTGTTTCACCTACCCAGCAAACCAAAGTAGACACTTACGGTAAGCACATTTGGTAATAATATTGTAATTTCAATATTCGCAAAGAATTTCCAAGTGTATTTGGGAAAAGATTACTGACACAATCTTTTTCCAAGTATACTTCGGAAAATATTACTGATACAATCTTCTTTCAAATGTTTTACATTCGCTATTGGAGAAACAATAAAAAATTTCCCTTCTAAAAATTTTGATAAAAAACAAAGAAACAAAATATAATATATATATAAGAAACAAAATTCCCAACTTATGTTGAAAATTTAAACAAAAAACAAGAAAATTTTTCCAAATAAAAAAAAATTGCCTTCGAAAAAAGCTAGTGTTAATTAGTGTTAATTTAATATATATAATTAAAAAACTATACTTTATGTTGTACAACAACTGAAAAAGTTCTGTTGGAGAAAAATTATTGTGGATAGTCTTGCTGAAAGTTTTCCATGGAAGGGCACAAAGGAGAAGAGAAATGTGCAAAAATTAATTACATCCCAAGCTATTCGAAGTATATTAAAACAATTTTATTTTGTATTATCATTGTCGCTAATTTTAAATCTAATTTTAGGCGTTTTTATCTTAAGAAATGGTTGTAAAGAGGATTACATAATCCTCATGCCACGAAAAGCTTCTTTCAGTTTGCCAAAAACAGGCAAAAGCAACGTCAGGAATACAATAACAAAATTAAATAAATAACTAGAATTTGTAATAATACAATTTTATTATTGTAATACGATTTTACATAATTTAGGACTTGTTAAATTGATACTTGTTTGACTTGGTAATTGATAGATACTTATTAAAAACTTAATAAAACTTATTAAAAAATAATTAAAATTTAAGTCTCCTTGGCAGACAACAAGGGTTAAAAAAGGAGAATTATTGTAGAAATGGAATTACAAGCAAAACTATTTACAAGCTTTTTAAACAATTACTTACAAGCTTTGAAAATTATTGCAAAAAGGTCTTGGAAAGTAATTGTAAGTCATGTAAAACAACTTATATTATAAGTAATTTACAAGCTTGTTATGCAGGGAGCCTTTTCGATTTTTCGATAATTATAATTCAACGTTTTCCAATTATTATCAAAGTTTTTTCCAAATGTGTCGCTTATGAAAATAAGTGTACCATAAACTTATTTTCAAACGTTTTGGTTTGCTGGGTAATTACCGAATTTCGTTTTTTTTTTTTAGACATATACAGTTTCCTATCTCGTTATCTCTGACCTGAAGAACGAAAATAAAATAAAGAAGGAACGACAGTGTGCTTCGGGAAAAAGACTCTCTCATTCTTCTTTTGGCTGGATTGGGAACAGGACCCAAAAACGGATTTTAATAACTGATACAAAACAAAAGTTAGACAAAAAGAACTCACGCATTTAATAATTTATATAGTATATTATTATAAAAATATAAAAATGAATTAGTGTTTTCTCAAAGAGCGTATTGATATGGCCGGTCCACCATGGCAATTTTCGCACTTGGTTTGGATAACACTATGCTATGCTATGCTGATAACGCAATGCAATTCTTTTAGAAGAGGAAATTTTGTTTTATGAAAATTGTATGGATATTGAAAAGATTTGAGCAAGTCTCTTGGTACTAAATAAATTAATTCAATTTTTTATTTAATGGAATGAATGAGAATTTAGATTTAAATAAATATTGTATTTACATAAATAAATTTACATAAATATTGTAAAGATTTGTCTCTAAAATAAAAAGAAATATAAAGATCATACCAGAATAAAAGTTTCGTCATCATTAGCTCCATTTTTATACCCTACACCCGAAGGGATGAGGGTACATACATACATATATTCACTTTGTCTTCCGTTTGTAACGCATTAAAGGAGGCGCGGCAGGTATAGAAAAGTATATATATTCTGGCTCAGAATCACCTCCTGATTCGATTTAGCCATGTCCGTCCGTCTGTCTGTCTGTCTGTCCGCCCGTCTGTGGAACTCACGATTACAGGAGAACGAATAGAGGTATCGTCATGAAATTTGGCATGCATATTCTTTGTTATCCTTTGCTGTTTGGTATTGAAAATGGGGAAAATCGGACCAGTGCCACGCCTACTTTTTATAGAAAGTATGCACTCATCCGTGCTTTTTGCTCAATTTCTTGGCTAGTAGACCGAATTTTCAGCTAAAATTTTATTTCCGAGTCCACCATCTTAAACTAAAATATATTCTCAAAAATGGGCGTGACACGCCCACTTATATACTTTACCATATAATAAGGTTTTTGGTAAGAAAAACGGTGTTGTAGATGAGTTAATATATTAAAATTTGCTCCCTGTAAATTCAAAAAAAATAGGTGGTGTCACCCGCCCACTTTTGTTCATTTCGACAGATGCGGGTGTAGGGTATATGAGCTTCGGCCAGGCCGAAGATAACGCTTTTACTTGTTTCATGAAGTGGTCTTGCGGAATTTTAAAATAAAAGGGTCATATGGGCATATTATACGGTTTATTATATTATCTAAAAAAAAGCACCCACCTTAGTATAGATCAAGCCACTTCCCCCACTGATCCCCTTCCACAACCTAATTACCTTCCCCATTCACAACCGAGCCCTTATGCCTAAATATAATGCTCCCGGCATTGCCGCTTCCATATTATATGAAAAAATCACCTGGGTCACCTGGGTGGGTATTGGTAAACGATGTAAAAAAATCTTCGGTAAAGCAAAGGTTAAGGAATATTGTAACTTTGAACAAATCCAACATTTACTGATTGCAACGGGTGTACCACGCGGTAATGGACAAGCCAATACATAAAAATGTGATATCAATGCTAACGAAACTGTGCCTCGAGAACCCAACACAATGGTAAAAACACATGGATAGAGTACAACAAATCATCAATAACACACCACCGAGAAGCACACACTTTCAAAATATTGGTCAAAATATTTCGGACCATATAAGATAACAAAAATATTGCAACATAGTTGGTATGAAGTCGAAAAGGTAGGCAATCAAGAAGGACCAAGAAAGACATTTTCTGTAGCGGAATTTATGAAGAAGTGGAATCCCTCATACGAGTCGAATGAATATCAGGACGGCCGAATGTAGGATTAAGTACTCACTGAATGTACGGACAGAGACTGACCGATACGAAAACGAGCTCACATATCACATAATACAACATAATACTTTATTATATAAATACTTGTCTAGATTGAATTATTTAATTTGATTCATTGATCAAAAACTCTAATATTGTGAAAAAATGTGAAAAATATTATTTTTCATTCGTTGTAAAATATTTTATGTGAAATATTTTATGTCGATAAAACTTATGAAATTATATAAAGGAAATAAAAAAGCCGTTTTTCATTATATAAACGGACATCAATCCTACATATGTATGTATATGTACATATATACTTATTTTCTATTGTTATTTGTTATGTTTTTGTTTTGTTTTGTTTAATCATGTTCCCTAGGTTAATTAATAATAATAATAATGATATAACTTATTTCTGGTGGTATACGAGTATAATGATCAATATGAGCACAATATTTGTCTCTGTATGCAGCGCGATATTATAATGATGTTGTTATTATCAACATATTCCTTACATTTAATGTCATCACAATTTGTAGCATACGTGTTCAAATTATTGCCATCATAAGCAACGCACCCATGTGATGCTTTTCTGGATCAATATGATATCAGTATGATGCAAATGTGTCTATCTGGAGCTTTAATAAGGATGGGTCTGTTTTTCTTCTATTTTATGTGGTGTTTTGGCTCTGTGATTAAAAAATACTTAGAATATTTTTATTTAGTATAGTTTGTCGCGGATTATATAAAATAACTAATTATAATAATTAACCGTAACATTACTTCACATATAATTCATTTATATATCATGGTATCATTCCGAACATGTTAAATTTACATTCATTTCTCTGATATGCAAATCTCCAGGAACTATTTCGTTCCGAGGAATTATTTAACTCTTAGAACTATTTCGATCCAGGAACTGTTTAGCTTAGTAAATTGCTTGCTTTTGGGGACTGTTTCCCTGTTGCGACACGTGCATCACTTTGTTGTTGTTTCTAAGCCTATTTATAAACATATTTTTTTAAAACATGTCATGTTATTAGTTCTGTTGAAATAATATGTTAATATCTTTCAAGAACAAATATTTTAAAATCCCGGGATCCCGGGACTAGATAAATGCAATCCCGAAATCCCGATTGAAAATATAGCGCTGGATTGCCGACCCTAGTAAAGCATTAAGCATTATGTAGTTGGAACCAATTATTTTCTAAGCTTAGGTCGTATGGAAACAAATTAATTCATATGGGTAGAAATTTTTGAGTATCGGTGTCTCTATCGGACTCTTTCGACTCACTGGCTTTTTGGCAGGCATCGGTAGTTTTTTGATCTGTCCTGGATTAGAGTGATTTCAGATGCGACTATTTTTCTGTTTATTCATAAGCCACCACGACAGATTAAGTAAACAATAAAATTAAGTACTCTCAGAACATTATTCACTAAACAAACATAAAAGTTAACCCATGACTCCCATATTAATATCATCATTTGCGTTCTGAGGTGCATTTTAACGAACGACGTGCATTCATTTTACAATTTCCCTCCTTTTTTCCTTCCTTCTTTCCTTCCTTCCTTCCTTCCTTCCTTTTTTCCTTTTTTCCTCTCTTTCTTGCAGTCTTTCTTTTACCTCTGCTTAGGCCTTTAATGCGTTTTGGTCGTTTTGTTTGGAAAATTTTGGCACCCAAAGACGAACAAAAATCAGAGACAACAAGAAAAAACCTAAAGAAAACAAGAAAATTCATAAAGATATCGTAATACTTACAAGAAACAAAAGGAAACCGAAATGTTGTATCTAATTTTTTAACTCTGAAGCTTTCAAATTTTGTTGATTTTTTTAACAGCAGGGCCGACAGCAGAACCATGTGGCAGATAAAGCAACAAAAACGTTAAGAACAATAGAAAAATTAAAGAATAACAAACAACTGGACGATGATAAAATTTAAGCCATAGCAAAAAGGGTGAAGACTATGCGTGCATAGTCGGTAGGGGGGTTAAAGGCACAATTAAAAAAAAAAAAACAAGTAAGAGCTTTAACTTCGGCCTGGCCGAAGCTCATATACCCTACACCCGCATCCGTCGAAGTCATGATAAAAAGTGAGCGGATGGCACCTACTTTCATTTTATTTACAGATAGTAAATTTTGTCGATTAACTCATCTACAACACCGCTTTTCCTACCAAAAACCTCATTATATGGTATGGTACACCAGTAGGCGGACAACGCCCATTTTTGGGAGAATATTTTGGAGAATGGCGGACTCAGAAAAAAAAATTTTAGCTTAAAATTCGGTCTACAAGCGGAGAAATTGAGCTATAGGCAAGGATGAATTCATATTCGCTATAAAAGCTAGGCGTGGCACTGATCCGATTTTCCCTGTTATCAATAGTAAACAGCGTAGGATAACAAAGTATATTCGTAACAAATGTCATGACGATTCCTTTATTCGTTCTCCTGTAATCGTGATTTCCACAGACGGACAGACAGACAAAAGGACGGACATGGCTAAATCGACTCAGGAGGTGATTCTGAGCCAGAAACTGAAGAACAAAGTGAATATACCCTTATCCCTTCGGTTGTAGGGTATAAAAAGAAAAACGCTTTAATCTGTTTGAAATTTAAGTTCTTGTAATCGAATAATTTTTGTTATTGTGTATTTTTTTGAATAGTAATGATACTACCACTATTTGTTGTTGTTGTTGTTGTTGTTGGAATTTTTAATGTTGTTTGCATAACAAGAGCTGCTACAGATTACTTGAGTCAATACAAAATATTCGGAATTTTAAACCTTTTTAGTTGGCATTTCGAGATTACACGAAGAAAGAAAGAAAGGGTTCATGAAGGAAGGAACGGTTGGGAAAGGGATGATGGAGGATGGACTAATGCAGAAAGATGTTTATAAAGGAGGTAATGGCGATGGATGATGTTTCTAATTTCAAGGTTTTTTATTGTTTTGCTTCAAGATTTCTGCATCTCATTATATAACTTAACGCAGCGATATGCTTCTATCGCACGCGACTACCCACCGTTACCACAACCAATAAGGTATAAAGTATACTTACTGCTACGGTATACTGAAGCAAACTTTTCTATAGCAAGACCACCTGCAAAGTTTTAAGTACTTCCTTGTACACTCCGTCTACAGAAAGGACGGCAAAAGGACTCACTACACTAACGCTTCTTTGGTACACAATCTGTCTCTCTTTCCCCCTCTCTCTCTCTCTCTCTTTCTCCTTCTGGGTTTGCCACCTTTTTCATGATATTATGCAAATTGAAAAAACAAATAAAGAGAGGAGGTATAGCGGAGCTGAACTGATTAAAATTAGATTGCTGACTTTTATACTCGTATGACTTCCTGCAACAACATTAATCACCTTTAAATTCTGTGCGGTATTTGAGAAGCTTTCCTAAAACTTAAGAATTTTCCCTTTAAAGGGTGTTACTATTATACGTCGCAAATTATTCATGGAAAGCAATTGCGTTTTGGTAGTGTTTTTTTGTGATTTTTAGCATTATCCACTAATAGAATTAAGTAAATAACTCTAAGTGCGGACATCTTCAAAAATGTAGAGATCACCTCCATATCGTTTAAATTCCCCACACCTCATAGGTGAATTCGTCGCAAATTTTTCATTGAAAGCAATGGCATTTTGGTAGTGTTTTTCGTGATTTTTTAGCAATTTTCAATAAGAAAATTAAGTAAATAACTCTAAGTTCGAACTTCTAAAAAATGTTGAGACGAGCTGCATATCGTTTAAATTCACCACACCTCATAGGTGAATTTGTCGAAAATTTTTCATGGAAAGCAATGGCATTTTGGTAGTGTTTTTCGTGATTTTTTAGCATTATCCAATAATAAAGTTAAGTAAATAACTCTAACTTCGAACTTCTTAAAAAATGTGGAGACGAGCTGCATATCGCTTGAATTCACCACACCTCATGGATGAATTCGTCGCAAATTTTTCATGGAAAGCAATTGCATTTTGTGATTTTATAGCATTATCCACTAATAGAATTAAGTAAATAACTCTAAGTGCGGACAGCTTAAAAAATGTCGAGATTACCTCCATATCGTTTGAATTCACCACACCTCATAGGTGAATTCGTCGCAAATTTTTTCATGGAAAGCAATGGCATTTTGGTAGTGTTTTTCGTGATTTCTTAGCATTATCCAATGCGAAAATTAAGAAAATAAATCTAAGTTCGAACTTCTAAAAAATGTCGAGGCGAGCTGCATATCGCTTAAATTCACCACACCTCACAGGTGAATTTGTTGCAAATTTTTTCATTCAAAGCAATTGCATTTTGGTAGTGTTTTTCGTGATTTCTTAGCATTATCCAATAAGAAAATTAAGTCAATAACTCTATATTCGAACTTCTAAAAAATGTTGAGAGGGGCTGCACATCGCTTAAATTCACCAAACCTCATAGGTGAATTTGTCGCAAATTTTTCATGGAAAGAAATTGCATTTTGGTAGTGTTTTTCGTGATTTTTTAGCATTATCCAATAAGAAAATTAAGAAAATAAATCTATGTTCGAACTTCTAAAAAATGTCGAGGCGAGCTGCATATCGCTTAAATTCACCACACCTCATAGGTGAATTTGTCGCAAATTTTTTATGGAAAGCAATTGCATTTTGGTAGTGTTTTTCGTGATTTCTTAGCATTATCCAATAAGAAAATTAAATAATAAACTCTAAGTTCGAACTTCTAAAAAATGTCGAGGCGAGCTGCATATCGATTAAATTCACCACACCTCATAGGTGAATTTTTCGCAAATTTTTCAATAACTCTAAGTTCGAACTTCTCAAAAATGTTGAGACGAGCTGCATATCGCTTAAATTCACCACACCTCATAAATGAATTTATCGCAAATCTTTCTAAAAAATGTCGAGGCGAGCTGCATATCGCTTAAATTCACCACACCTCATAGGTGAATTTGTCGCAAATTTTTCATGGAAAGCAATTGCATTTTGGTAGTGTTTTTCGTGATTTCTTAGCATTATCCAATAAGAAAATTAAATAAATAACTCTAAATTCGAACTTCTAAAAAATGCTGAGACGGGCTGCATATTGCTTAAATTCACCAAACCTCATAGGTGAATTTGTCGCTAATTTTTCATGGAAAGCAATTGCATTTTGGTAGTGTTTTTCGTGATTTCTTAGCATTATCCAATAAGAAAATTAAGTAATTAACTCTAAGTTCGAACTTCTAAAAAATGTCGAGGCGAGCTTCATATCGCTCAAATTCACCACACCTCATAGGTGAATTTGTCGAAAATTTTTCATGGAAAGAAATTGCATTTTGGTAGTGTTTTTCGTGATTTTTTAGCATTATCAAATAAGAAAATTAAGTAATTAACTCTAAGTTCGAACTTCTAAAAAATGTCGAGACGAGCTGCATATCGCTAAAATTCACCTCACCTCATAGGTGAATTTGTCGCAAATTTTTCATGGAAAGCAATTGTATTTTAGCAGTGTTTTTCGTTATTTCTTAGCATTATCCAATAAAAAAATTAAGAAAATAAATCTAAGTTCGAACTTCTAAAAAATGTCGAGGCGAGCTGCATATCGCTTAAATTCACCACACCTCATAGGTAAATATGTCGCACATTTTTTCATTGAAAGCAATTGCATTTTGGTAGTGTTTTTCGTGATTTCTTAGCATTATCCAATAAGAAAATTAAGTCCATAACTCTATATTCGAACTTCTAAAAAATGTTGAGACGAGCTGCGTATCGCTTAAATTCACCACACCTCATAGATGAATTCATCGCAAATTTTTCATGGAAAGCAATTGCATTTTGTTAGTATTTTTCGTGATTTTTTAGCATTATGCAATAAGAAAATTAAGAAAATAAATCTACGTTCGAACTTCTAAAAAATGTCGAGGCGAGCTGCATATCGCTTAAATTCACCACACCTCATAGTTGAATTTGTCGCAAATTTTTTATGGAAAGCAATTGCATTTTGGTAGTGTTTTTCGTGATTTCTCACCATTATCCAATAAGAAATTTAAATAAATAACTCTAAGTTCAGTGTTTTTCGTGATTTCTTAGCATTATCCAATAAGAAAATTAAGAAAATAAATCTATGTTCGAACTTCTAAAAAATGTCGAGGCGAGCTGCATATCGCTTAAATTCACCACACCTCATAGTTGAATTTGTCGCAAATTTTTCATGGAAAGCAATTGCATTTTGGTAGTGTTTTTCGTGATTTCTCACCATTATCCAATAAGAAAATTAAATAAATAACTCTAAGTTCAAACTTCTAAAAAATGTCGAGACGAGCTGTATATCGCTTAAATTCACCATACCTCATAGGTAAATTTGTCGCAAATTCTTCATGGAAAACAATTGCATTTTGGTAGGGTTTTTCGTGATTTCTTAGCATTATCCAATAAGAAAATTAAGTAAATAACTCTAAGTTCGAACTTCTAAAAAATGTCGAGGCGAGCTTCATATCGCTTAAATTCACTACACCTAATAGGTGAATTTGTCGAAAATTTTTCATGGAAAGCAATTGCATTTTGGTAGTGTTTTTCGTGATTTCTTAGCATTATCCAATAAGAAAATTAAGTAAATATATCCAAGTTCGAACTTCTATGAAATGTCGAGACGAGCTGCATATCGCTTAAATTCACCACACCTCATAGGTAAATTTGTCGCAAATTTTTCATGGAAAGCAATTGCATTTTGTTAGTATTTTTCGTGATTTTTTAGCATTATCCAATAAGAAAATTAAAAAAATAATTCTATGTTCGAACTTCTAAAAAATGTCGAGGCGAGCTGCATATCGCTTAAATTCACCACACCTCATAGGTGAATTTGTCGAAAATTTTTCATGGAAAGCAATTGCATTTTGGTAGTGTTTTTCGTGATTTCTTAGCATTATCCAATAAGAAAATTAAGAAAATAAATCTAAGTTCGAACTTCTAAAAAATGTCGAGACGAGCTTCATATCGCTTAAATTCATCACACCTCATAAGTGAATTTGTCGCAAATTTTTCATGGAAAGCAATTGTATTTTAGCAGTGTTTTTCGTGATTTCTTAGCATTATCCAATAAAAAAATTAAGAAAATAAATCTAAGTTCGCACTTCTAAAAAATGTCGAGGTGAGCTGCATATCGCTTAAATTCACCACACCTCATAGGTGAATTTGTCGCAAATTTTTTCATTAAAAGCAATTGCATTTTGGTAGTGTTTTTCGTGATTTCTTAGCATTATCCAATAAGAAAATTAAGTAAATAACTCTAAGTTCGAACTTCTAAAAAATGTCGAGGCGAGCTTCATATCGCTCAAATTCACCACACCTCATAGGTGAATTTGTCGAAAATTTTTCATGGAAAGCAATTGCATTTTGGCAGTGTTTTTCGTGATGTCTTAGCATTATCCAATAAGAAAATTAAGAATATAACTCTAAGTTCGAACTACTAAAAAATGTCGAGACCGGCTGCATATCGCTTAAATTCACTTCACCTAATTGGTGAATTTGTCGCAAATTTTTCATGGAAAGCAATTGCATTTTGGTAGTGTTTTTCGTGATTTCTTAGCATTATCCAATCAGAAAATTAAGTAAATATATCCAAGTTCGAACTTCTAAGAAATGTCGAGACGAGCTGCATATCGCTTAAATTCACCACACCTCATAGGTAAATTTGTCGCAAATTTTTCATGGAAAGCAATTGCATTTTGGTAGTGTTTTTCGTGATTTCTTAGCATTATCCAATAAGAAAATTAAGAAAATAAATCTAAGTTCGAACTTCTAAAAAATGTCGAGGCGAGCTGCATATCGCTTAAATTAACCACACCTCATAGGTGAATTTGTCGCAAATTTTTTCATTGAAAGCAATTGCATTTTGGTAGTGTTTTTCGTGATTTCTTAGCATTATCCAATAAAAAAATTAAGTAATTAACTCTAAGTTCGAACTTTTAAAAAATGTTGAGACGGGCTGCATATTGCTTAAATTCACCAAACCTCATAGGTAAATTTGTCGAAAATTTTTCATGGAAAGCAATTGAATTTTAGTAGTGTTTTTCTTGATTTCTTAGTATTATCCAATAAGAAAATTAAGTCAATATCTCTAAATTCGAACTTCTAAAAAATGTTGAGACACACCTCATAGATGAATTTGTCGCATATTTTTTGTGGAAAGCAATTGTATTTTGGTAGTGTTTTTCGTGATGTCTTAGCATTAGCCAATAAGAAATTAAGTAAATAACTCTAAGTTCGAACTTCTAAAAAATGTCAAGGCGAGCTTCATATCGCTCAAATTTACCACACCTCATAGGTGAATTTGTCGAAAATTTTTCATGGAAAGCAATTGCATTTTGGTAGTGTTTTTCGTGATTTCTTAGCATTATCCAATAAGAAAATTAAGAAAATAAATCTAAGTTCGAACTTCTAAAAAATGTCGAGGCGAGCTGCATATCGCTTAAATTCACCACACCTCATAGGTGAATTTGTCGCAAATTTTTTCATTGAAAGCAATTGCATTTTGGTAGGGTTTTTCGTGATTACTTAGCATTATCCAATAAGAAAATTAAGTCAATAACTCTATATTCAAACTTCTAAAAAATGTTGAGACGGGCTGCACATCGCTTAAATTCACCAAACCTCATAGGTGAATTTGTCGCAAATTTTTCATGGAAAGCAATTGCATTTTGGTAGGGTTTTTCGTGATTTCTTAGCATTATCCAATAAGAAAATTAAGTCAATATCTCTAAATTCGAACTTCTAAAAAATGTTGAGACGAGCTGCATATCGCTTAAATTCACCACACCTCATAGATGAATTTGTCGCAAATTTTTTATGGAAAGCAATTGTATTTTGGTAGTGTTTTTCGTGATGTCTTAGCATTAGCCAATAAGAAATTAAGTAAATAACTCTAAGTTCGAACTTCTAAAAAATGTCGAGGCGAGCTTCATATCGCTCAAATTCACCACACCTCATAGGTAAATTTGTCGAAAATTTTTCATGGAAAGCAATTGCATTTTGGTAGTGTTTTTGGTTATTTCTTAGCATTATCCAATAAGAAATTTAAGTAAATATATCCAAGTTCGAACTTCTAAGAAATGTCGAGACGAGCTGCATATCGCTTAAATTCACCACACCTCATAGGTAAATTTGTCGCAAATTTTTCATGGAAAACAATTGCATTTTGGTAGGGTTTTTCGTGATTTCTTAGCATTATCCAATAAGAAAATTAAGTCAATATCTCTAAGTTCGAACTTCTAAAAAATGTCGAGACGAGCTTCATATCGCTTAAATTCATCACACCTCATAAGTGAATTTGTCGCAAATTTTTCATGGAAAACAATTGCATTTTGGTAGGGTTTTTCGTGATTTCTTAGCATTATCCAATAAGAAAATTAAGTCAATATCTCTAAGTTCGAACTTCTAAAAAATGTCGAGACGAGCTTCATATCGCTTAAATTCATCACACCTCATAAGTGAATTTGTCGCAAATTTTTCATGGAAAGCAATTGTATTTTAGCAGTGTTTTTCGTGATTTCTTAGCATTATCCAATAAAAAAATTAAGAAAATAAATCTAAGTTCGCACTTCTAAAAAATGTCGAGGCGAGCTGCATATCGCTTAAATTCACCACACCTCATAGGTGAATTTGTCGCAAATTTTTTCATTGAAAGCAATTGCATTTTGGTAGTGTTTTTCGTGATTTCTTAGCATTATCCAATAAGAAAATTAAGTAAATAACTCTAAGTTCGAACTTCTAAAAAATGTCGAGGCGAGCTTCATATCGCTCAAATTCACCAACCTCATAGGTGAATTTGTCGAAAATTTTTCATGGAAAGCAATTGCATTTTGGCAGTGTTTTTCGTGATGTCTTAGCATTATCCAATAAGAAAATTAAGAATATAACTCTAAGTTCGAACTACTAAAAAATGTCGAGACCGGCTGCATATCGCTTAAATTCACTTCACCTAATTGGTGAATTTGTCGCAAATTTTTCATGGAAAGCAATTGCATTTTGGTAGTGTTTTTCGTGATTTCTTAGCATTATCCAATCAGAAAATTAAGTAAATATATCCAAGTTCGAACTTCTAAGAAATGTCGAGACGAGCTGCATATCGCTTAAATTCACCACACCTCATAGGTAAATTTGTCGCAAATTTTTCATGGAAAGCAATTGCATTTTGGCAGTGTTTTTCGTGATTTCTTAGCATTATCCAATAAGAAAATTAAGAAAATAAATCTAAGTTCGAACTTCTAAAAAATGTCGAGGCGAGCTGCATATCGCTTAAATTAACCACACCTCATAGGTGAATTTGTCGCAAATTTTTTCATTGAAAGCAATTGCATTTTGGTAGTGTTTTTCGTGATTTCTTAGCATTATCCAATAAAAAAATTAAGTAATTAACTCTAAGTTCGAACTTTTAAAAAATGTTGAGACGGGCTGCATATTGCTTAAATTCACCAAACCTCATAGGTAAATTTGTCGAAAATTTTTCATGGAAAGCAATTGAATTTTAGTAGTGTTTTTCTTGATTTCTTAGCATTATCCAATAAGAAAATTAAGTCAATATCTCTAAATTCGAACTTCTAAAAAATGTTGAGACGAGCTGCATATCGCTTAAATTCACCACACCTCATAGATGAATTTGTCGCAAATTTTTTATGGAAAGCAATTGTATTTTGGTAGTGTTTTTCGTGATGTCTTAGCATTAGCCAATAAGAAATTAAGTAAATAACTCTAAGTTCGAACTTCTAAAAAATGTCAAGGCGAGCTTCATATCGCTCAAATTTACCACACCTCATAGGTGAATTTGTCGAAAATTTTTCATGGAAAGCAATTGCATTTTGGTAGTGTTTTTCGTGATTTCTTAGCATTATCCAATAAGAAAATTAAGAAAATAAATCTAAGTTCGAACTTCTAAAAAATGTCGAGGCGAGCTGCATATCGCTTAAATTCACCACACCTCATAGGTGAATTTGTCGCAAATTTTTTCATTGAAAGCAATTGCATTTTGGTAGGGTTTTTCGTGATTACTTAGCATTATCCAATAAGAAAATTAAGTCAATAACTCTATATTCAAACTTCTAAAAAATGTTGAGACGGGCTGCACATCGCTTAAATTCACCAAACCTCATAGGTGAATTTGTCGCAAATTTTTCATGGAAAGCAATTGCATTTTGGTAGTGTTTTTCGTGATTTCTTAGCATTATCCAATAAGAAAATTAAGTCAATAACTCTAAATTCGAACTTCTAAAAAATGTTGAGACAAGCTGCATATCGCTTAAATTCACCACACCTCATAGATGAATTTGTCGCAAATTTTTCATGGAAAGCAACTGCATTTTGTTAGTGTTTTTCGTGATTTTTTAGCATTATCCAATAAGAAAATTAAGAAAATAACTCTAAGTTCAAACTTCTAAAAAATGTCGAGACGAGCTGTATATCGCTTAAATTCACCACACCTCATAGGTAAATTTGTCGCAAATTTTTCATGGAAAACAATTGCATTTTGGTAGGGTTTTTCGTGATTTCTTAGCATTATCCAATAAGAAAATTAAGTCAATATCTCTAAATTCGAACTTCTAAAAAATGTTGAGACGAGCTGCATATCGCTTAAATTCACCACACCTCATAGATGAATTTGTCGCAAATTTTTTATGGAAAGCAATTGTATTTTGGTAGTGTTTTTCGTGATGCCTTAGCATTAGCCAATAAGAAATTAAGTAAATAACTCTAAGTTCGAACTTCTAAAAAATGTCGAGGCGAGCTTCATATCGCTCAAATTCACCACACCTCATAGGTAAATTTGTCGAAAATTTTTCATGGAAAGCAATTGCATTTTGGTAGTGTTTTTGGTTATTTCTTAGCATTATCCAATAAGAAAATTAAGTAAATATATCCAAGTTCGAACTTCTAAGAAATGTCGAGACGAGCTGCATATCGCTTAAATTCACCACACCTCATAGGTAAATTTGTCGCAAATTTTTCATGGAAAGCAATTGCATTTTGTTAGTATTTTTCGTGATTTTTTAGCATTATCCAATAAGAAAATTAAGAAAATAAATCTATGTTCGAACTTTTAAAAAATGTCGAGGCGAGCTGCATATCGCTTAAATTCACCACACCTCATAGGTGAATTTGTCGCAAATTTTTCATGGAAAGCAATTGCATTTTGTTAGTATTTTTCGTGATTTTTTAGCATTATCCAATAAGAAAATTAAGAAAATAAATCTATGTTCGAACTTCTAAAAAATGTCGAGGCGAGCTGCATATCTCTTAAATTCACCACACCTCATAGGTGAATTTGTCGCATATTTTTTCATTGAAAGCAATTGCATTTTGGTAGTGTTTTTCGTGATTTCTTAGCATTATCCAATAAGAAAATTAAGTAAATATATCCAAGTTCGAACTTCTAAGAAATGTCGAGACGAGCTGCATATCGCTTAAATTCACCACACCTCATAGGTAAATTTGTCGCAAATTTTTCATAGAAAGCAATTGCATTTTGTTAGTATTTTTCGTGATTTTTTAGCATTATCCAATAAGAAAATTAAGAAAATAAATCTATGTTCGAACTTCTAAAAAATGTCGAGGCGAGCTGCATATCGCTTAAATTCACCACACCTCATAGGTGAATTTGTCGCAAATTTTTCATGGAAAGCAATTGCATTTTAGTAGTGTTTTTCGTGATTTCTTAGCATTATCCAATAAGAAAATTAAGAAAATAAATCTAAGTTCGAACTTCTAAAAAATGTCGAGACGAGCTTCATATCGCTTAAAGTCACCACACCTCATAAGTGAATTTGTCGCAAATTTTTCATGGAAAGCAATTGTATTTTAGCAGTGTTTTTCGTGATTTCTTAGCATTATCCAATAAAAAAATTAAGAAAATAAATCTAAGTTCGCACTTCTAAAAAATGTCGAGGCGAGCTGCATATCGCTTAAATTCACCACACCTCATAGGTGAATTTGTCGCAAATTTTTTCATTGAAAGCAATTGCATTTTGGTAGTGTTTTTCGTGATTTCTTCGCATTATCCAATAAGAAAATTAAGTAAATAACTCTAAGTTCGAACTTCTAAAAAATGTCGAGGCGAGCTTCATATCGCTCAAATTCACCACACCTCATAGGTGAATTTGTCGAAAATTTTTCATGGAAAGCAATTGCATTTTGGCAGTATTTTTCGTGATTTCTTAGCATTATCCAATAAGAAAATTAAGAATATAACTCTAAGTTCGAACTACTAAAAAATGTCGAGACGGGCTGCATATCGCTTAAATTCACCACTCCTCATAGGTGAATTTGTGGCAAATTTTTCATGGAAAGCAATTGCATTTTGGTAGTGTTTTTCGTGATTCCTTAGCATTATCCAATAAGAAAATGAAGTAAATAACTCTAAGTTCAAACTTCTAAAAAATGTCGAGACCGGCTGCATATCGCTTAAATTCACTTCACCTCATAGGTGAATTTGTCGCAAATTTTTCATGGAAAGCAATTGCATTTTGGCAGTGTTTTTCGTGATTTCTTAGCATTATCCAATAAAAAAATTAAGAAAATAGATCTAAGTTCGAACTTTTAAAAAATGTTGAGACGGGCTGCATATTGCTTAAATTCACCAAACCTCATAGGTAAATTTGTCGAAAATTTTTCATTGAAAGCAATTGAATTTTAGTAGTGTTTTTCGTGATTTCTTAGCATTATCCAATAAGAAAATTAAGTCAATATCTCTAAATTCGAACTTCTAAAAAATGTTGAGACGAGCTGCATATCGCTTAAATTCACCACACCTCATAGGTAAATTTGTCGAAAATTTTTCATTGAAAGCAATTGAATTTTAGTAGTGTTTTTCGTGATTTCTTAGCATTATCCAATAAGAAAATTAAGTCAATATCTCTAAATTCGAACTTCTAAAAAATGTCAAGGCGAGCTTCATATCGCTCAAATTCACCACACCTCATAGGTGAATTTGTCGAAAATTTTTCATGGAAAGCAATTGCATTTTGGTAGTGTTTTTCGTGATTTCTTAGCATTATCCAAAAGAAAATTAAGAAAATAAATCTAAGTTCGAACTTCTAAAAAATGTTGAGACGAGCTGCATATCGCTTAAATTCACCACACCTCATAGATGAATTTGTCGCAAATTTTTTATGGAAAGCAATTGTATTTTGGTAGTGTTTTTCGTGATTTCTTAGCATTATCCAATAAGAAAATTAAGAAAATAAATCTAAGTTCGAACTTTTAAAAAATGTTGAGACGGGCTGCATATTGCTTAAATTCACCAAACCTCATAGGTAAATTTGTCGAAAATTTTTCATTGAAAGCAATTGAATTTTAGTAGTGTTTTTCGTGATTTCTTAGCATTATCCAATAAGAAAATTAAGTCAATATCTCTAAATTCGAACTTCTAAAAAATGTCAAGGCGAGCTTCATATCGCTCAAATTCACCACACCTCATAGGTGAATTTGTCGAAAATTTTTCATGGAAAGCAATTGCATTTTGGTAGTGTTTTTCGTGATTTCTTAGCATTATCCAATAAGAAAATTAAGAAAATAAATCTAAGTTCGAACTTCTAAAAAATGTTGAGACGAGCTGCATATCGCTTAAATTCACCACACCTCATAGATGAATTTGTCGCAAATTTTTTATGGAAAGCAATTGTATTTTGGTAGTGTTTTTCGTGATTTCTTAGCATTAGCCAATAAGAAAATTAAGTAAATAACTCTAAGTTCGAACTTCTAAAAAATGTCAATGCGAGCTTCATATCGCTCAAATTCACCACACCTCATAGGTGAATTTGTCGCAAATTTTTCATGGAAAGCAATTGCATTTTGGCAGTGTTTTTCGTGATTTCTTAGCATTATCCAATAAAAAAATTAAGAAAATAAATCTAAGTTCGAACTTTTAAAAAATGTTGAGACGGGCTGCATATTGCTTAAATTCACCAAACCTCATAGGTAAATTTGTCGAAAATTTTTCATGGAAAGCAATTGAATTTTAGTAGTGTTTTTCGTGATTTCTTAGCATTATCCAATAAGAAAATTAAGTCAATATCTCTAAATTCGAACTTCTAAAACATGTTGAGACGAGCTGCATATCGCTTAAATTCACCACACCTCATAGATGAATTTGTCGCAAATTTTTTATGGAAAGCAATTGTATTTTGGTAGTGTTTTTCGTGATTTCTTAGCATTAGCCAATAAGAAAATTAAGTAAATAACTCTAAGTTCGAACTTCTAAAAAATGTCAAGGCGAGCTTCATATCGCTCAAATTCACCACACCTCATAGGTGAATTTGTCGAAAATTTTTCATGGAAAGCAATTGCATTTTGGTAGTGTTTTTCGTGATTTCTTAGCATTATCCAATAAGAAAATTAAGAAAATAAATCTAAGTTCGAACTTCTAAAAAATGTCGAGGCGAGCTGCATATCGCTTAAATTCACCACACCTCATAGGTGAATTTGTTGCAAATTTTTTATGGAAAGCAATTGTATTTTGGTAGTGTTTTTCGTGATGTCTTAGCATTAGCCAATAAGAAATTAAGTAAATAACTCTAAGTTCGAACTTCTAAAAAATGTCAAGGCGAGCTTCATATCGCTCAAATTTACCACACCTCATAGGTGAATTTGTCGAAAATTTTTCATGGAAAGCAACTGCATTTTGGTAGTGTTTTTCGTGATTTCTTAGCATTATCCAATAAGAAAATTAAGAAAATAAATCTATGTTCGAACTTCTAAAAAATGTCGAGGCGAGCTGCATATCGCTTAAATTCACCACACCTCATAGTTGAATTTGTCGCAAATTTTTCATGGAAAGCAATTGCATTTTGGTAGTGTTTTTCGTGATTTCTCACCATTATCCAATAAGAAAATTAAATAAATAACTCTAAGTTCAAACTTCTAAAAAATGTCGAGACGAGCTGTATATCGCTTAAATTCACCATACCTCATAGGTAAATTTGTCGCAAATTCTTCATGGAAAACAATTGCATTTTGGTAGGGTTTTTCGTGATTTCTTAGCATTATCCAATAAGAAAATTAAGTAAATAACTCTAAGTTCGAACTTCTAAAAAATGTCGAGGCGAGCTTCATATCGCTTAAATTCACTACACCTAATAGGTGAATTTGTCGAAAATTTTTCATGGAAAGCAATTGCATTTTGGTAGTGTTTTTCGTGATTTCTTAGCATTATCCAATAAGAAAATTAAGTAAATATATCCAAGTTCGAACTTCTAAGAAATGTCGAGACGAGCTGCATATCGCTTAAATTCACCACACCTCATAGGTAAATTTGTCGCAATTTTTTCATGGAAAGCAATTGCATTTTGTTAGTATTTTTCGTGATTTTTTAGCATTATACAATAAGAAAATTAAGAAAATAAATCTATGTTCGAACTTCTAAAAAATGTCGAGGCGAGCTGCATATCGCTTAAATTCACCACACCTCATAGGTGAATTTGTCGAAAGTTTTTCATGGAAAGCAATTGCATTTTGGTAGTGTTTTTCGTGATTTCTTAGCATTATCCAATAAGAAAATTAAGAAAATAAATCTAAGTTCGAACTTCTAAAAAATGTCGAGACGAGCTTCATATCGCTTAAATTCATCACACCTCATAAGTGAATTTGTCGCAAATTTTTCATGGAAAGCAATTGTATTTTAGCAGTGTTTTTCGTGATTTCTTAGCATTATCCAATAAAAAAATTAAGAAAATAAATCTAAGTTCGCACTTCTAAAAAATGTCGAGGCGAGCTGCATATCGCTTAAATTCACCACACCTCATAGGTGAATTTGTCGCAAATTTTTTCATTGAAAGCAATTGCATTTTGGTAGTGTTTTTCGTGATTTCTTAGCATTATCCAATAAGAAAATTAAGTAAATAACTCTAAGTTCGAACTTCTAAAAAATGTCGAGGCGAGCTTCATATCGCTCAAATTCACCACACCTCATAGGTGAATTTGTCGAAAATTTTTCATGGAAAGCAATTGCATTTTGGCAGTGTTTTTCGTGATTTCTTAGCATTATCCAATAAGAAAATTAAGAATATAACTCTAAGTTCGAACTACTAAAAAATGTCGAGACCGGCTGCATATTGCTTAAATTCACTTCACCTAATAGGTGAATTTGTCGCAAATTTTTCATGGAAAGCAATTGCATTTTGGTAGTGTTTTTCGTGATTTCTTAGCATTATCCAATCAGAAAATTAAGTAAATATATCCAAGTTCGAACTTCTAAGAAATGTCGAGACGAGCTGCATATCGCTTAAATTCACCACACCTCATAGGTAAATTTGTCGCAAATTTTTCATGGAAAGCAATTGCATTTTGGCAGTGTTTTTCGTGATTTCTTAGCATTATCCAATAAGAAAATTAAGAAAATAAATCTAAGTTCGAACTTCTAAAAAATGTCGAGGCGAGCTGCATATCGCTTAAATTAACCACACCTCATAGGTGAATTTGTCGCAAATTTTTTCATTGAAAGCAATTGCATTTTGGTAGTGTTTTTCGTGATTTCTTAGCATTATCCAATAAAAAAATTAAGTAATTAACTCTAAGTTCGAACTTTTAAAAAATGTTGAGACGGGCTGCATATTGCTTAAATTCACCAAACCTCATAGGTAAATTTGTCGAAAATTTTTCATGGAAAGCAATTGAATTTTAGTAGTGTTTTTCGTGATTTCTTAGCATTATCCAATAAGAAAATTAAGTCAATATCTCTAAATTCGAACTTCTAAAAAATGTTGAGACGAGCTGCATATCGCTTAAATTCACCACACCTCATAGATGAATTTGTCGCAAATTTTTTATGGAAAGCAATTGTATTTTGGTAGTGTTTTTCGTGATGTTTTAGCATTAGCCAATAAGAAATTAAGTAAATAACTCTAAGTTCGAACTTCTAAAAAATGTCAAGGCGAGCTTCATATCGCTCAAATTTACCACACCTCATAGGTGAATTTGTCGAAAATTTTTCATGGAAAGCAATTGCATTTTGGTAGTGTTTTTCGTGATTTCTTAGCATTATCCAATAAGAAAATTAAGAAAATAAATCTAAGTTCGAACTTCTAAAAAATGTCGAGGCGAGCTGCATATCGCTTAAATTCACCACACCTCATATATGAATTTGTCGCAAATTTTTTCATTGAAAGCAATTGCATTTTGGTAGGGTTTTTCGTGATTACTTAGCATTATCCAATAAGAAAATTAAGTCAATAACTCTATATTCGAACTTCTAAAAAATGTTGAGACGGGCTGCACATCGCTTAAATTCACCAAACCTCATAGGTGAATTTGTCGCAAATTTTTCATGGAAAGCAATTGCATTTTGGTAGTGTTTTTCGTGATTTCTTAGCATTATCCAATAAGAAAATTAAGTCAATAACTCTAAATTCGAACTTCTAAAAAATGTTGAGACAAGCTGCATATCGCTTAAATTCACCACACCTCATAGATGAATTTGTCGCAAATTTTTCATGGAAAGCAACTGCATTTTGTTAGTGTTTTTCGTGATTTTTTAGCATTATCCAATAAGAAAATTAAGAAAATAACTCTAAGTTCAAACTTCTAAAAAATGTCGAGGCGAGCTTCATATCGCTCAAATTCACCACACCTCATAGGTAAATTTGTCGAAAATTTTTCATGGAAAGCAATTGCATTTTGGTAGTGTTTTTGGTTATTTCTTAGCATTATCCAATAAGAAAATTAAGTAAATATATCCAAGTTCGAACTTCTAAGAAATGTCGAGACGAGCTGCATATCGCTTAAATTCACCACACCTCATAGGTAAATTTGTCGCAAATTTTTCATGGAAAGCAATTGCATTTTGTTAGTATTTTTCGTGATTTTTTAGCATTATCCAATAAGAAAATTAAGAAAATAAATCTATGTTCGAACTTTTAAAAAATGTCGAGGCGAGCTGCATATCGCTTAAATTCACCACACCTCATAGGTGAATTTGTCGCAAATTTTTCAGGGAAAGCAATTGCATTTTGGTAGTGTTTTTCGTGATTTCTTAGCATTATCCAATAAGAAAATTAAGAAAATAAATCTAAGTTCGAACTTCTAAAAAATGTCGAGACGAGCTTCATATCGCTTAAATTCACCACACCTCATAAGTGAATTTGTCGCAAATTTTTCATGGAAAGCAATTGTATTTTAGCAGTGTTTTTCGTGATTTCTTAGCATTATCCAATAAGAAAATTAAGAAAATAAATCTAAGTTCGAACTTCTAAAAAATGTCGAGACGGGCTGCATATCGCTTAAATTCACCACTCCTCATAGGTGAATTTGTGGCAAATTTTTCATGGAAAGCAATTGCATTTTGGTAGTGTTTTTCGTGATTCCTTAGCATTATCCAATAAGAAAATGAAGTAAATAACTCTAAGTTCAAACTTCTAAAAAATGTCGAGACCGGCTGCATATCGCTTAAATTCACTTCACCTAATAGGTGAATTTGTCGCAAATTTTTCATGGAAAGCAATTGCATTTTGGTAGTGTTTTTCGTGATTTCTTAGCATTATCCAATCAGAAAATTAAGTAAATATATCCAAGTTCGAACTTCTAAGAAATGTTGAGACGAGCTGCATATCGCTTAAATTCACCACACCTCATAGGTAAATTTGTCGCAAATTTTTCATGGAAAGCAATTGCATTTTGGCAGTGTTTTTCGTGATTTCTTAGCATTATCCAATAAGAAAATTAAGAAAATAAATCTAAGTTCAAACTTCTAAAAAATGTCGAGGCGAGCTGCATTACGCTTAAATTCACCACACCTCATAGGTGAATTTGTCGCAAATTTTTTAATTGAAAGCAATTGCATTTTGGTAGTGTTTTTCGTGATTTCTTAGCATTATCCAATAAAAAAATTAAGTAATTAACTCTAAGTTCGAACTTTTAAAAAATGTTGAGACTTGCTGCATATTGCTTAAATTCACCAAACCACATAGGTGAATTTGTCGAAAATTTTTCATGGAAAGCAATTGAATTTTAGTAGTGTTTTTCGTGATTTCTTAGCATTATCCAATAAGAAAATTAAGTCAATAACTCTAAATTCGAACTTCTAAAAAATGTTGAGACGAGCTGCATATCGCTTAAATTCACCACACCTCATAGGTGAATTTGTCGCAAATTTTTCATGGAAAGCAATTGTATTTTAGCAGTGTTTTTCGTGATTTCTTAGCATTATCCAATAAAACAATTAAGAAAATAAATCTAAGTTCGAACTTCTAAAAAATGTCGAGGCGAGCTGCATATCGCTTAAATTCACCACACCTCATAGGCGAATTTGTCGCAAATTTTTCATGGAAAGCAATTGTATTTTAGCAGTGTTTTTCGTGATTTCTTAGCATTATCCAATAAAAAAATTAAGAAAATAAATCTAAGTTCTATCTTCTAAAAAATGTCGAGGCGAGCTGCATATCGCTAAAATTCATCACACCTCATAGGTGAATTTGTCGCAAATTTTTTCATTAAAAGCAATTGCATTTTGGTAGTTTTTTTGTGATTTCTTAGCATTATCCAATAAGGAAATTTAGTCAATAACTCTATATTCGAACTTCTAAAAAATATTGAGACGGGCTGCACATCGCTTAAATTCACCAAACCTCATAGGTAAATTTGTCGCAAATTTTTCATGGAAAGCAATTGCATTTTGGTAGTGTTTTTCGTGATTTCTTAGCATTATCCAATAAGAAAATTAAGTCAATAACTCTAAATTCGAACTTCTAAAAAATGTTGAGACGAGCAGCATGTCGCTTAAATTCACCACACCTCATAGATGAATTTGTCGCAAATTTTTCATGGAAAGCAATTGCATTTTGTTAGTGTTTTTCGTGATTTTTTAGCATTATCCAATAAGAAAATAAATCTATGTTCGAAATTCTAAAAAATGTCGAGGCGAGCTGCATATCGCTTAAATTCACCACACCTCATAAGTGAATTTGTCGCAAATTTTTCATGGAAAGCAATTTCATTTTGGTAGTGTTTTTCGTGATTTCTTAGCATTATCCAATAAGAAAATTCAGTAAATAACTCTAAGTTCAAACTTCTAAAAAATGTTGAGATGAGCTGCATATCGCTTAAATTCACCACACCTCATAGATGAATTTGTCGAAAATTTTTCATGGAAAGAAATTGCATTTTGGTAGTGTTTTTCGTGATTTCTTAGCATTATCCAATAAGAAAATTAAGTAATTAACTCTAAGTTCGAACTTCTAAAAAATGTCAAGGCGAGCTTCATATCGCCCAAATTCACCACACCTCATAGGTGAATTTGTCGAAAATTTTTCATGGAAAGCAATTTCATTTTGGTAGTGTTTTTCGTGATTTCTTAGCATTATCCAATAAGAAAATTCAGTAAATAACTCTAAGTTCAAACTTCTAAAAAAATGTCGAGACCGGCTGCATATCGCTTAAATTCACTACACCTCATAGGTGAATTTGTCGCAAATTTTTCATGGAAAGTAATTGCATTTTGGTAGTGTTTTTCGTGATTTCTGAGCATTATCCAATAAGAAAATTAAGTTAATAACTCTAAGTTCGAACTTCTAAAAAATGTCAAGGCGAGCTTCATATCGCTCAAATTCACCACACCTCATAGGTGAATTTGTCGAAAACTTTTCATGGAAAGCAATTGCATTTTGGTAGTGTTTTTCGTGATTTCTTAGCATTATCCAATAAGAAAATTCAGTAAATAACTCTAAGTTCAAACTTCTAAAAAAATGTCGAGACCGGCTGCATATCGCTTAAATTCACTACACCTCATAGGTGAATTTGTGGCAAATTTTTCATGGAAAGCAATTGCATTTTGGTAGTGTTTTTCGTGATTTCTTAGCATTATCCAATAAGAAAATTAAATAATTAACTCTAAGTTCGAACTTCTATTGTATTTTGGTTGTGTTTTTTGTGATTTCTTAGCATTATCCAATAAGAAAATTAAGTCAATAACTCTATATTCGAACTTCTAACAAATGTTGAGACGGGCTGCACATCACTTAAATTCACCAAACCTCATAGGTGAATTTGTCGCAAATTTTTCATTGAAAGCAATTGCATTTTGGTAGTGTTTTTCGTGATTTCTTAGCATTATCCAATAAGAAAATTAAGTGAATAACTCTAAATTCGAACTTCTAAAAAATGTTGAGACGAGCTGCATATCGCTTAAATTCACCACACCTCATAGATGAATTTGTCGCAAATTTTTCATAGAAAGCAATTGCATTTTGGTAGTGTTTTTCGTGATTTCTTAGCATTATCCAATAAGAAAATTAAGTAAATACGTCCAAGTTCGAACTTCTAAAAAATGTCGAGACGAGCTGCATATCGATTAAATTCACCACACCTCATAGGTAAATTTGTGGAAAATTTTTCATGGAAAGAAATTGCATTTTGGTAGTGTTTTTCGTGATTTCTTAGCATTATCCAATAAGGAAAATTAAGTAAATAACTCTAAGTTCGAACTTCTAAAAAATGTCGAGGCGAGCTGCATATCGATTAAATTCACCACACCTCATAGGTGAATTTGTCGAAAATTTTTCATGGAAAGCAATTGCATTTTGGTAGTGTTTTTCGTGATTTCTAAGCATTATCCAATAAGAAAATTAAGTAAATAACTCTAAGTTCAAACTTCTAAAAAATGTCGAGACCGGCTGCATATCGCTTAAATTCACTACACCTCATAGGTGAATTTGTCGCAAATTTTTCATGGAAGGCAATTGCATTTTGGTAGTGTGTTTCGTGATTTCTTAGCATTATCCAATAAGAAAATTAAGTAATTAACTCTAAGTTCGAACTTCTAAAAAATGTCAAGGCGAGCTTCATATCGCCCAAATTCACCACACCTCATAGGTGAATTTGTCGAAAATTTTTCATGGAAAGCAATTTCATTTTGGTAGTGTTTTTCGTGATTTCTTAGCATTATCCAATAAGAAAATTCAGTAAATAACTCTAAGTTCAAACTTCTAAAAAAATGTCGAGACCGGCTGCATATCGCTTAAATTCACTACACCTCATAGGTGAATTTGTCGCAAATTTTTCATGGAAAGTAATTGCATTTTGGTAGTGTTTTTCGTGATTTCTTAGCATTATCCAATAAGAAAATTAAGTTAATAACTCTAAGTTCGAACTTCTAAAAAATGTCAAGGCGAGCTTCATATCGCTCAAATTCACCACACCTCATAGGTGAATTTGTCGAAAACTTTTCATGGAAAGCAATTGCATTTTGGTAGTGTTTTTCGTGATTTCTTAGCATTATCCAATAAGAAAATTCAGTAAATAACTCTAAGTTCAAACTTCTAAAAAAATGTCGAGACCGGCTGCATATCGCTTAAATTCACTACACCTCATAGGTGAATTTGTGGCAAATTTTTCATGGAAAGCAATTGCATTTTGGTAGTGTTTTTCGTGATTTCTTAGCATTCTCCAATAAGAAAATTAAGTAAATATATCCAAGTTCGAACTTCTAAAAAATGTCGAGACGAGCTGCATATCGCTTAAATTCATCACACCTCATAGGTGAATTTGTCGCAAATTTTTTCATTGAAAGCAATTGCATTTTGGTAGTGTTTTTCGTGATTTCTTAGCATTATCCAATAAGAAAATTTAGTCAATAACTCTATATTCGAACTTCTAAAAAATATTGAGATGGGCTGCACATCGCTTAAATTCACCAAACCTCATAGGTGAATTTGTCGCAATTTTTTCATGGAAAGCAATTGCATTTTGGTAGTGTTTTTCGTGATTTCTTAGCATTATCCAATAAGAAAATTAAGTCAATAACTCTAAATTCGAACTTCTAAAAAATGTTGAGACGAGCAGCATATCGCTTAAATTCACCACACCTCATAGATGAATTTGTCGCAAATTTTTCATGGAAAGCAATTGCATTTTGTTAGTGTTTTTCGTGATTTTTTAGCATTATCCAATAAGAAAATAAATCTATGTTCGAACTTCTAAAAAATGTCGAGGCGAGCTGCATATCGCTTAAATTCACCACACCTCATAAGTGAATTTGTCGCAAATTTTTCATGGAAAGCAATTGCATTTTGGTAGTGTTTTTCGTGATTTTTAAGCATTATCCAATAAAAAAATTAAGAAAATAAATCTAAGTTCGATCTTCTAAAAAATGTCGAGGCGAGCTGCATATCGCTTAAATTCATCACACCTCAAAGGTGAATTTGTCGCAAATTTTTTCATTGAAAGCAATTGCATTTTGGTAGTGTTTTTCGTGATTTCTTAGCATTATCCAATAAGAAAATTTAGTCAATAACTCTATATTCGAACTTCTAAAAAATATTGAGATGGGCTGCACATCGCTTAAATTCACCAAACCTCATAGGTGAATTTGTCGCAAATTTTTCATGGAAAGCAATTGCATTTTGGTAGTGTTTTTCGTGATTTCTTAGCATTATCCAATAAGAAAATTAAGTCAATAACTCTAAATTCGAACTTCTAAAAAATGTTGAGACGAGCAGCATATCGCTTAAATTCACCACACCTCATAGATGAATTTGTCGCAAATTTTTCATGGAAAGCAATTGCATTTTGTTAGTGTTTTTCGTGATTTTTTAGCATTATCCAATAAGAAAATAAATCTATGTTCGAACTTCTAAAAAATGTCGAGGCGAGCTGCATATCGCTTAAATTCACCACACCTCATAAGTGAATTTGTCGCAAATTTTTCATGGAAAGCAATTGCATTTTGGTAGTGTTTTTCGTGATTTTTTAGCATTATCCAATAAGAAAATAAATCTATGTTCGAACTTCTAAAAAATGTCGAGGCGAGCTGCATATCGCTTAAATTCACCACACCTCATAGGTGAATTTGTCGCAAATTTTTCATGGAAAGCAATTGTATTTTGGTAGTGTTCTTCGTGATTTCTTAGCATTATCCAATAAGAAAATTAAGAAAATAAATCTAAGTTCGAACTTCTAAAAAATGTCGAGGCGAGCTGCATATCTCTTAAATTCACCACACCTCATAGGTAAATTTGTCGCATATTTTTTCATTGAAAGCAATTGCATTTTGGTAGTGTTTTTCGTGATTTCTTAGCATTATCCAATAAGAAAATTAAGTCAATAATTCTATATTCGAACTTCTAAAAAATGTCGAGGCGAGCTTCATATCGCTCAAATTCACCACACCTCATAGGTGAATTTGTCGAAAATTTTTCATGGAAAGAAATTGCATTTTGGTAGTGTTTTTCGTGATTTCTTAGCATTATCCAATAAGAAAATTAAGTAATTAACTCTAAGTTCGAACTTCTAAAAAATGTCGAGACGAGCTTCATATCGCTTAAATTCACCACACCTCATAGGTGAATTTGTCGCAAATTTTTCATGGAAAGCAATTGTATTTTGGTTGTGTTTTTCGTGATTTCTTAGCATTATCCAATAAGAAAATTAAGTCAATAACTCTATATTCGAACTTCTAAAAAATGTTGAGACGGGCTGCACATCACTTAAATTCACCAAACCTCATAGGTGAATTTGTCGCAAATTTTTCATTGAAAGCAATTGCATTTTGGTAGTGTTTTTCGTGATTTCTTAGCATTATCCAATAAGAAAATTAAGTCAATAACTCTAAATTCGAACTTCTAAAAAATGTTGAGACGAGCTGCATATCGCTTAAATTCACCACACCTCATAGATGAATTTGTCGCAAATTTTTCATGGAAAGCAATTGCATTTTGGTAGTGTTTTTCGTGATTTCTTAGCATTATCCAATCAGAAAATTAAGTAAATAACTCTAAGTTCGAACTTCTAAAAAATTTCGAGGCGAGTTTCATATCGCTCAAATTCACCACACCTCATAGGTGAAGTTGTCGAAAATTTTTCATGGAAAGCAATTGCATTTTGGTAGTGTTTTTCGTGATTTCTAAGCATTATCCAATAAGAAAATTAAGTATATAACTCTAAGTTCAAACTTCTAAAAAATGTCGAGACCGGCTGCATATCGCTTAAATTCACAACACCTCATAGGTGAATTTGTCTCAAATTTTTCATAGAAAGCAATTGCATTTTGGTAGTGTTTTTCGTGATTTCTTAGCATTATCCAATAAGAAAATTGAGTAAATACGTCCAAGTTCGAACTTCTAAAAAATGTCGAGACGAGCTGCATATCGATTAAATTCACCACACCTCATAGGTAAATTTGTGGAAAATTTTTCATGGAAAGAAATTGCATTTTGGTAGTGTTTTTCGTGATTTCTTAGCATTATCCAATAAGAAAATTAAGTAAATAACTCTAAGTTCGAACTTCTAAAAAATGTCGAGGCGAGCTGCATATCGATTAAATTCACCACACCTCATAGGTGAATTTGTCGAAAATTTTTCATGGAAAGCAATTGCATTTTGGTAGTGTTTTTCGTGATTTTTAAGCATTATCCAATAAGAAAATTAAGTAAATAACTCTAAGTTCAAACTTCTAAAAAATGTCGAGACCGGCTGCATATCGCTTAAATTCACTACACCTCATAGGTGAATTTGTCGCAAATTTTTCATGGAAGGCAATTGCATTTTGGTAGTGTGTTTCGTGATTTCTTAGCATTATCCAATAAAAAAATTAAGTAAATACGTCCAAGTTCGAACTTCTAAAAAATGTTGAGACGAGCTGCATATCGATTAAATTCACCACACCTCATAGGTAAATTTGTGGAAAATTTTTCATGGAAAGAAATTGCATTTTGGTAGTGTTTTTCGTGATTTCTTAGCATTATCCAATAAGAAAATTAAGTAAATAACTCTAAGTTCGAACTTCTAAAAAATGTCAAAGCGAGCTGCATATCGATTAAATTCACCACACCTCATAGGTGAATTTGTCGCAAATTTTTCAATAACTCTAAGTTCGAACTTCTAAAAAATGTCGAGGCGAGCTGCATATCGATTAAATTCACCACACCTCATAGGTGCATTTGTCGAAAATTTTTCATGGAAAGCAATTGCATTTTTCTTGATTAGTGTTTTTCTTGATTTTTTAGCATTATCCAAAAAAAAAAAAAAAAAAAAAAAATTAGAAAAAAAAGAAAAAAGAAAATTAAGTAAATATGTCCAAGTTCGAACTTCTAAAAAATGTCAAGACGAGCTGCATATCGCTTAAATTCACCACACCTCATAGGTGAATTTGTGGAAAATTTTTCATGGAAAGAAATTGCATTTTGGTAGTGTTTTTCGTGATTTCTTAGCATTATCCAATAAGAAAATAAATCTATGTTCGAACTTCTAAAAAATGTCGAGGCAAACTGCATATCGCTTAAATTCACCACACCTCATAAGTGAATTTGTCGCAAATTTTTCATGGAAAGCAATTGCATTTTGGTAGTGTTTTTCGTGATTTCTTAGCATTATCCAATAAGAAAATTAAGTAAATAACTCTAAGTTCGAACTTCTAAAAAATGTCAAGGCGAGCTTAATATCGCTCAAATTCACCACACCTCATAGGTGAATTTGTCCAAAATTTTTCATGGAAAGCAATTGCATTTTGGTAGTGTTTTTCGTGATTTCTTAGCATTATCCAATAAGAAAATTCAGTAAATAACTCTAAGTTCAAACTTCTAAAAAAATGTCGAGACCGGCTGCATATCGCTTAAATTCACTACACCTCATAGGTGAATTTGTGGCAAATTTTTCATGGAAAGCAATTGCATTTTGGTAGTGTTTTTCGTGATTTCTTAGCATTATCCAATAAGAAAATTAAGTAAATATATCCAAGTTCGAACTTCTAAAAAATGTCGAGACGAGCTGTATATCGCTTAAATTCACCACACCTCATAGGTGCATTTGCCGCAAATTTTTAATGGAAACAATTTCATTTTAGTAGTGTTTTTCGTGATTTCTTAGCATTATCCAATAAAAAAATTAAATAATTAACTCTAAGTTCGAACTTCTAAAAAATGTCGAGGCGAGCTGCATATTGATTAAATTCACCACACCTCATAGGTGAATTTGTCGCAAATTTTTCATTGAAAGCAATTGCATTTTGGCAGTGTTTTTCGTGATTTCTTAGCATTATCCAATAAGAAAATTAAGAAAATAACTCTAAGTTCGAACTTCTAAAAAATGTCGAGGCGAGCTTCATATCGCTCAAATTCACCAGACCTCATAGGTGAATTTGTCGAAAATTTTCATGGAAAGAAACTATTCACTATTTTGGTAGTGTTTTTCGTGATTTCTTAGCATTATCCAATAAGAAAATTAAGAAAATAACTCTAAGTTCGAACTTCTAAAAAATGTCGAGGCGAGCTTCATATCGCTCAAATTCACCAGACCTCATAGGTGAATTTGTCGAAAATTTTTCATGGAAAGAAATTGCATTTTGGTAGTGTTTTTCGTGATTTCTTAGCATTATCCAATAAGAAAATTAAGTAAATAACTCTAAGTTCGAACTTCTAAAAAATGTCAAGGCGAGCTTCATATCGCTCAAATTCACCACACCTCATAGGTGAATTTGTCGAAAACTTTTCATGGAAAGCAATTGCATTTTGGTAGTGTTTTTCGTGATTTCTTAGCATTATCCAATAAGAAAATTCAGTAAATAACTCTAAGTTCAAACTTCTAAAAAAATGTCGAGACCGGCTGCATATCGCTTAAATTCACTACACCTCATAGGTGAATTTGTGGCAAATTTTTCATGGAAAGCAATTGCATTTTGGTAGTGTTTTTCGTGATTTCTTAGCATTATCCAATAAGAAAATTAAGTAAATACAGTAGAGTCGCGGTAGCGTGAACACCGGCTAATGTGAACATCCGGCTAGTGTGAACTCGAATTTCTTAACATTAAGCTCCTTATAACGTGAACTTCTGTGACTCGATAGCGTGAATAAATTTCTTTATCACTTTCATTAATGAAAAGAATAACTGCAATTCTGTTTCACACACTAATTGTATATTTCCCAACATTCCCAACGTATCGAGCAACGTTATTGTATTCCTAGTTTCTTCAATTTCAGTTTGCGTAAGAATGTCAAACAAAAGACCTGTGTATCTTACTTTGAGTGAAAAGGCTACAATTTTAGATCAAGTTGATACATATAGATCATGATATGGTATATTGATAGACTAACGAGAATGGGTCAACGAAAACCCAGAACCTGACAATGTAAATGTATCGTAAAATGAATTTAGTGAGCCTGAAATTACGAAACATTTAAATTAGTTCGAAAACGGCAATTTCATCTCCTAACACTGTTATACAGTTGGCTAAGGCATTGTATCGAATACTAAAAATGGATTAATGAATTGATTGTATCGAACACACAAAAATGGTTTAATAAATGACACTTTTTTGTAAACAAGAAGGAAGTCGTTCGAAAAACTCTATTAAACTCATACATACTATTTTGGCACATTAATATGTACTGAAAATGACCCGGTAACGTAAACAAATTCGATACTGTGAACAGGCCTGGTTTTTTTGAGTTCACGTTACTGCGACTCTACTGTATATCCAAGTTCGAACTTCTAAAAAATGTCGAGACGAGCTGCATATCGCTTAAATTCACCACACCTCATAGGTGCATTTGCCGCAAATTTTTCAGGGAAACAATTTCATTTTAGTAGTGTTTTTCGTGATTTCTTAGCATTATCCAATAAGAAAATTAAATAATTAACTCTAAGTTCGAACTTCTAAAAAATGTCGAGACGAGCTGCATATCGCTTAAATTCACCACACCATTTCTTAGCATTATCCAATAAAAAAATTAAGAAAATAAATCTAAGTTCGATCTTCTAAAAAATGTCGAGGCGAGCTGCATATCGCCTTAATTCATCACACCTCATAGGTGAATTTGTCGCAAATTTTTTCATTGAAAGCAATTGCATTTTGGTAGTGTTTTTCGTGATTTCTTAGCATTATCCAATAAGAAAATTTAGTCAATAACTCTATATTCGAACTTCTAAAAAATATTGAGATGGGCTGCACATCGCTTAAATTCACCAAACCTCATAGGTGAATTTGTCGCAAATTTTTCATGGAAAGCAATTGCATTTTGGTAGTGTTTTTCGTGATTTCTTAGCATTATCCAATAAGAAAATTAAGTCAATAACTCTAAATTCGAACTTCTAAAAAATGTTGAGACGAGCAGCATATCGCTTAAATTCACCACACCTCATAGATGAATTTGTCGCAAATTTTTCATGGAAAGCAATTGCATTTTGTTAGTGTTTTTCGTGATTTTTTAGCATTATCCAATAAGAAAATAAATCTATGTTCGAACTTCTAAAAAATGTCGAGGCGAGCTGCATATCGCTTAAATTCACCACACCTCATAAGTGAATTTGTCGCAAATTTTTCATGGAAAGCAATTGCATTTTGGTAGTGTTTTTCGTGATTTTTTAGCATTATCCAATAACAAAATAAATCTATGTTCGAACTTCTAAAAAATGTCGAGGCGAGCTGCATATCGCTTAAATTCACCACACCTCATAGGTGAATTTGTCGCAAATTTTTCATGGAAAGCAATTGCATTTTGGTAGTGTTTTTCGTGATTTCTTAGCATTATCCAATAAGAAAATTAAGTCAATAACTCTAAATTCGAACTTCTAAAAAATGTTGAGACGAGCAGCATATCGCTTAAATTCACCACACCTCATAGATGAATTTGTCGCAAATTTTTCATGGAAAGCAATTGCATTTTGTTAGTGTTTTTCGTGATTTTTTAGCATTATCCAATAAGATAATAAATCTATGTTCGAACTTCTAAAAAATGTCGAGGCGAGCTGCATATCGCTTAAATTCACCACACCTCATAAGTGAATTTGTCGCAAATTTTTCATGGAAAGCAATTTCATTTTGGTAGTGTTTTTCGTGATTTCTTAGCATTATCCAATAAGAAAATTAAGTAATTAACTCTAAGTTCGAACTTCTAAAAAATGTCAAGGCGAGCTTCATATCGCCCAAATTCACCACACCTCATAGGTGAATTTATCGAAAACTTTTCATGGAAAGCAATTGCATTTTGGTAGTGTTTTTCGTGATTTCTTAGCATTATCCAATAAGAAAATTAAGTAATTAACTCTAAGTTCGCACTTCTAAAAAATGTCAAGGCGAGCTTCATATCGCCCAAATTCACCGCACCTCATAGGTGAATTTGTCGAAAATTTTTCATGGAAAGCAATTTCATTTTGGTAGTGTTTTTCGTGATTTCTTAGCATTATCCAATAAGAAAATTCAGTAAATAACTCTAAGTTCAAACTTCTAAAAAAATGTCGAGACCGGCTGCATATCGCTTAAATTCACTACACCTCATAGGTGAATTTGTCGCAAATTTTTCATGGAAAGTAATTGCATTTTGGTAGTGTTTTTTCGTGATTTCTTAGCATTATCCAATAAGAAAATTAAGTTAATAACTCTAAGTTCGAACTTCTAAAAAATGTCAAGGCGAGCTTCATATCGCTCAAATTCACCACACCTCATAGGTGAATTTGTCGAAAACTTTTCATGGAAAGCAATTGCATTTTGGTAGTGTTTTTCGTGATTTCTTAGCATTATCCAATAAGAAAATTCAGTAAATAACTCTAAGTTCAAACTTCTAAAAAAATGTCGAGACCGGCTACATATCGCTTAAATTCACTACACCTCATAGGTGAATTTGTGGCAAATTTTTCATGGAAAGCATTTGCATTTTGGTAGTGTTTTTCGTGATTTCTTAGCATTATCCAATAAGAAAATTAAGTAAATATATCCAAGTTCGAACTTCTAAAAAATGTCGAGACGAGCTGCATATCGCTTAAATTCACCACACCTCATAGGTGCATTTGCCGCAAATTTTTCAGGGAAACAATTTCATTTTAGTAGTGTTTTTCGTGATTTCTTAGCATTATCCAATAAGAAAATTAAATAATTAACTCTAAGTTCGAACTTCTAAAAAATGTCGAGACGAGCTGCATATCGCTTAAATTCACCACACCATTTCTTAGCATTATCCAATAAAAAAATTAAGAAAATAAATCTAAGTTCGATCTTCTAAAAAATGTCGAGGCGAGCTGCATATCGCTTAAATTCATCACACCTCATAGGTGAATTTGTCGCAAATTTTTTCATTGAAAGCAATTGCATTTTGGTAGTGTTTTTCGTGATTTCTTAGCATTATCCAATAAGAAAATTTAGTCAATAACTCTATATTCGAACTTCTAAAAAATATTGAGATGGGCTGCACATCGCTTAAATTCACCAAACCTCATAGGTGAATTTGTCGCAAATTTTTCATGGAAAGCAATTGCATTTTGGTAGTGTTTTTCGTGATTTCTTAGCATTATCCAATAAGAAAATTAAGTCAATAACTCTAAATTCGAACTTCTAAAAAATGTTGAGACGAGCAGCATATCGCTTAAATTCACCACACCTCATAGATGAATTTGTCGCAAATTTTTCATGGAAAGCAATTGCATTTTGTTAGTGTTTTTCGTGATTTTTTAGCATTATCCAATAAGAAAATAAATCTAAGTTCGAACTTCTAAAAAATGTCGAGGCGAGCTGCATATCGCTTAAATTCACCACACCTCATAAGTGAATTTGTCGCAAATTTTTCATGGAAAGCAATTGCATTTTGGTAGTGTTTTTCGTGATTTTTTAGCATTATCCAATAACAAAATAAATCTATGTTCGAACTTCTAAAAAATGTCGAGGCGAGCTGCATATCGCTTAAATTCACCACACCTCATAGGTGAATTTGTCGCAAATTTTTCATGGAAAGCAATTGCATTTTGGTAGTGTTTTTCGTGATTTCTTAGCATTATCCAATAAGAAAATTAAGTCAATAACTCTAAATTCGAACTTCTAAAAAATGTTGAGACGAGCAGCATATCGCTTAAATTCACCACACCTCATAGATGAATTTGTCGCAAATTTTTCATGGAAAGCAATTGCATTTTGTTAGTGTTTTTCGTGATTTCTTAGCATTATCCAATAAGAAAATAAATCTATGTTCGAACTTCTAAAAAATGTCGAGGCGAGCTGCATATCGCTTAAATTCACCACACCTCATGAGTGAATTTGTCGCAAATTTTTCATGGAAAGCAATTTCATTTTGGTAGTGTTTTTCGTGATTTCTTAGCATTATCCAATAAGAAAATTAAGTAATTAACTCTAAGTTCGAACTTCTAAAAAATGTCAAGGCGAGCTTCATATCGCCCAAATTCACCACACCTCATAGGTGAATTTGTCGAAAACTTTTCATGGAAAGCAATTGCATTTTGGTAGTGTTTTTCGTGATTTCTTAGCATTATCCAATAAGAAAATTAAGTAATTAACTCTAAGTTCGAACTTCTAAAAAATGTCAAGGCGAGCTTCATATCGCCCAAATTCACCGCACCTCATAGGTGAATTTGTCGAAAATTTTTCATGGAAAGCAATTTCATTTTGGTAGTGTTTTTCGTGATTTCTTAGCATTATCCAATAAGAAAATTCAGTAAATAACTCTAAGTTCAAACTTCTAAAAAAATGTCGAGACCGGCTGCATATCGCTTAAATTCACTACACCTCATAGGTGAATTTGTCGCAAATTTTTCATGGAAAGTAATTGCATTTTGGTAGTGTTTTTCGTGATTTCTTAGCATTATCCAATAAGAAAATTAAGTCAATAACTCTAAATTCGAACTTCTAAAAAATGTTGAGACGAGCAGCATATCGCTTAAATTCACCACACCTCATAGATGAATTTGTCGCAAATTTTTCATGGAAAGCAATTGCATTTTGTTAGTGTTTTTCGTGATTTTTTAGCATTATCCAATAAGAAAATAAATCTATGTTCGAACTTCTAAAAAATGTCGAGGCGAGCTGCATATCGCTTAAATTCACCACACCTCATAAGTGAATTTGTCGCAAATTTTTCATGGAAAGCAATTGCATTTTGGTAGTGTTTTTCGTGATTTTTTAGCATTATCCAATAACAAAATAAATCTATGTTCGAACTTCTAAAAAATGTCGAGGCGAGCTGCATATCGCTTAAATTCACCACACCTCATAGGTGAATTTGTCGCAAATTTTTCATGGAAAGCAATTGCATTTTGGTAGTGTTTTTCGTGATTTCTTAGCATTATCCAATAAGAAAATTAAGTCAATAACTCTAAATTCTAACTTCTAAAAAATGTTGAGACGAGCAGCATATCGCTTAAATTCACCACACCTCATAGATGAATTTGTCGCAAATTTTTCATGGAAAGCAATTGCATTTTGTTAGTGTTTTTTGTGATTTTTTAGCATTATCCAATAAGAAAATAAATCTATGTTCGAACTTCTAAAAAATGTCGAGGCGAGCTGCATATCGCTTAAATTCACCACACCTCATAAGTGAATTTGTCGCAAATTTTTCATGGAAAGCAATTTCATTTTGGTAGTGTTTTTCGTGATTTCTTAGCATTATCCAATAAGAAAATTAAGTAATTAACTCTAAGTTCGAACTTCTAAAAAATGTCAAGGCGAGCTTCATATCGCCCAAATTCACCACACCTCATAGGTGAATTTGTCGAAAACTTTTCATGGAAAGCAATTGCATTTTGGTAGTGTTTTTCGTGATTTCTTAGCATTATCCAATAAGAAAATTAAGTAATTAACTCTAAGTTCGAACTTCTAAAAAATGTCAAGGCGAGCTTCATATCGCCCAAATTCACCACACCTCATAGGTGAATTTGTCGAAAATTTTTCATGGAAAGCAATTTCATTTTGGTAGTGTTTTTCGGGATTTCTTAGCATTATCCAATAAGAAAATTCAGTAAATAACTCTAAGTTCAAACTTCTAAAAAAATGTCGAGACCGGCTGCATATCGCTTAAATTCACTACACCTCATAGGTGAATTTGTCGCAAATTTTTCATGGAAAGTAATTGCATTTTAGTAGTGTTTTTTCGTGATTTCTTAGCATTATCCAATAAGAAAATTAAGTTAATAACTCTAAGTTCGAACTTCTAAAAAATGTCAAGGCGAGCTTCATATCGCTCAAATTCACCACACCTCATAGGTGAATTTGTCGAAAACTTTTCATGGAAAGCAATTGCATTTTGGTAGTGTTTTTCGTGATTTCTTAGCATTATCCAATAAGAAAATTCAGTAAATAACTCTAAGTTCAAACTTCTAAAAAAATGTCGAGACCGGCTACATATCGCTTAAATTCACTACTCCTCATAGGTGAATTTGTGGCAAATTTTTCATGGAAAGCATTTGCATTTTGGTAGTGTTTTTCGTGATTTCTTAGCATTACCCAATAAGAAAATTAAGTAAATATATCCAAGTTCGAACTTCTAAAAAATGTCGAGACGAGCTGCATATCGCTTAAATTCACCACACCTCATAGGTGCATTTGCCGCAAATTTTTCAGGGAAACAATTTCATTTTAGTAGTGTTTTTTGTGATTTCTTAGCATTATCCAATAAGAAAATTAAATAATTAACTCTAAGTTCGAACTTCTAAAAAATGTCGAGACGAGCTGCATATCGCTTAAATTCACCACACCATTTCTTAGCATTATCCAATAAAAAAATTAAGAAAATAAATCTAAGTTCGATCTTCTAAAAAATGTCGAGGCGAGCTGCATATCGCTTAAATTCATCACACCTCATAGGTGAATTTGTCGCAAATTTTTTCATTGAAAGCAATTGCATTTTGGTAGTGTTTTTCGTGATTTCTTAGCATTATCCAATAAGAAAATTTAGTCAATAACTCTATATTCGAACTTCTCAAAAAATATTGAGATGGGCTGCACATCGCTTAAATTCACCAAACCTCATAGGTGAATTTGTGGCAAATTTTTCATGGAAAGCAATTGCATTTTGGTAGTGTTTTTCGTGATTTCTTAGCATTATCCAATAAGAAAATTAAGTCAATAACTCTAAATTCGAACTTCTAAAAAATGTTGAGACGAGCAGCATATCGCTTAAATTCACCACACCTCATAGATGAATTTGTCGCAAATTTTTCATGGAAAGCAATTGCATTTTGTTAGTGTTTTTTGTGATTTTTTAGCATTATCCAATAAGAAAATAAATCTATGTTCGAACTTCTAAAAAATGTCGAGGCGAGCTGCATATCGCTTAAATTCACCACACCTCATAAGTGAATTTGTCGCAAATTTTTCATGGAAAGCAATTGCATTTTGGTAGTGTTTTTCGTGATTTTTTAGCATTATCCAATAACAAAATAAATCTATGTTCGAACTTCTAAAAAATGTCGAGGCGAGCTGCATATCGCTTAAATTCACCACACCTCATAGGTGAATTTGTCGCAAATTTTTCATGGAAAGCAATTGCATTTTGGTAGTGTTTTTCGTGATTTCTTAGCATTATCCAATAAGAAAATTAAGTCAATAACTCTAAATTCGAACTTCTAAAAAATGTTGAGACGAGCAGCATATCGCTTAAATTCACCACACCTCATAGATGAATTTGTCGCAAATTTTTCATGGAAAGCAATTGCATTTTGTTAGTGTTTTTCGTGATTTTTTAGCATTATCCAATAAGAAAATAAATCTATGTTCGAACTTCTAAAAAATGTCGAGGCGAGCTGCATATCGCTTAAATTCACCACACCTCATAAGTGAATTTGTCGCAAATTTTTCATGGAAAGCAATTTCATTTTGGTAGTGTTTTTCGTGATTTCTTAGCATTATCCAATAAGAAAATTAAGTAATTAACTCTAAGTTCGAACTTCTAAAAAATGTCAAGGCGAGCTTCATATCGCCCAAATTCACCACACCTCATAGGTGAATTTGTCGAAAACTTTTCATGGAAAGCAATTGCATTTTGGTAGTGTTTTTCGTGATTTCTTAGCATTATCCAATAAGAAAATTAAGTAATTAACTCTAAGTTCGAACTTCTAAAAAATGTCAAGGCGAGCTTCATATCGCCCAAATTCACCGCACCTCATAGGTGATTTTGTCGAAAATTTTTCATGGAAAGCAATTTCATTTTGGTAGTGTTTTTCGTGATTTCTTAGCATTATCCAATAAGAAAATTCAGTAAATAACTCTAAGTTCAAACTTCTAAAAAAATGTCGAGACCGGCTGCATATCGCTTAAATTCACTACACCTCATAGGTGAATTTGTCGCAAATTTTTCATGGAAAGTAATTGCATTTTGGTAGTGTTTTTCGTGATTTCTTAGCATTATCCAATAAGAAAATTAAGTTAATAACTCTAAGTTCGAACTTCTAAAAAATGTCAAGGCGAGCTTCATATCGCTCAAATTCACCACACCTCATAGGTGAATTTGTCGAAAACTTTTCATGGAAAGCAATTGCATTTTGGTAGTGTTTTTCGAGATTTCTTAGCATTATCCAATAAGAAAATTCAGTAAATAACTCTAAGTTCAAACTTCTAAAAAAATGTCGAGACCGGCTACATATCGCTTAAATTCACTACACCTCATAGGTGAATTTGTCGCAAATTTTTCATGGAAAGCAATTGCATTTTGGTAGTGTTTTTCGTGATTTCTTAGCATTATCCAATAAGAAAATTAAGTCAATAACTCTAAATTCGAACTTCTAAAAAATGTTGAGACGAGCAGCATATCGCTTAAATTCACCACACCTCATAGATGAATTTGTCGCAAATTTTTCATGGAAAGCAATTGCATTTTGTTAGTGTTTTTCGTGATTTTTTAGCATTATCCAATAAGAAAATAAATCTATGTTCGAACTTCTAAAAAATGTCGAGGCGAGCTGCATATCGCTTAAATTCACCACACCTCATAAGTGAATTTGTCGCAAATTTTTCATGGAAAGCAATTGCATTTTGGTAGTGTTTTTCGTGATTTTTTAGCATTATCCAATAAAAAAATTAAGAAAATAAATCTAAGTTCGATCTTCTAAAAAATGTCGAGGCGAGAAATGAATATCGCTTAAATTCATCACACCTCATAGGTGAATTTGTCGCAAATTTTTTCATTGAAAGCAATTGCATTTTGGTAGTGTTTTTCGTGATTTCTTAGCATTATCCAATAAGAAAATTTAGTCAATAACTCTATATTCGAAATTCTAAAAAATATTGAGATGGGCTGCACATCGCTTAAATTCACCAAACCTCATAGGTGAATTTGTCGCAAATTTTTCATGGAAAGCAATTGCATTTTGGTAGTGTTTTTCGTGATTTCTTAGCATTATCCAATAAGAAAATTAAGTCAATAACTCTAAATTCGAACTTCTAAAAAATGTTGAGACGAGCAGCATATCGCTTAAATTCACCACACCTCATAGATGAATTTGTGGCAAATTTTTCATGGAAAGCAATTGCATTTTGTTAGTGTTTTTCGTGATTATTTAGCATTATCCAATAACAAAATAAATCTATGTTCGAACTTCTAAAAAATGTCGAGGCGAGCTGCATATCGCTTAAATTCACCACCCCTCATAAGTGAATTTGTCGCAAATTTTTCATGGAAAGCAATTGCATTTTGGTAGTGTTTTTCGTGATTTTTTAGCATTATCCAATAACAAAATAAATCTATGTTCGAACTTCTAAAAAATGTCGAGGCGAGCTGCATATCGCTTAAATTCACCACACCTCATAGGTGAATTTGTCGCAAATTTTTCATGGAAAGCAATTGCATTTTGGTAGTGTTTTTCGTGATTTCTTAGCATTATCCAATAAGAAAATTAAGTCAATAACTCTAAATTCTAACTTCTAAAAAATGTTGAGACGAGCAGCATATCGCTTAAATTCACCACACCTCATAGATGAATTTGTCGCAAATTTTTCATGGAAAGCAATTGCATTTTGTTAGTGTTTTTTGTGATTTTTTAGCATTATCCAATAAGAAAATAAATCTATGTTCGAACTTCTAAAAAATGTCGAGGCGAGCTGCATATCGCTTAAATTCACCACACCTCATAAGTGAATTTGTCGCAAATTTTTCATGGAAAGCAATTTCATTTTGGTAGTGTTTTTCGTGATTTCTTAGCATTATCCAATAAGAAAATTAAGTAATTAACTCTAAGTTCGAACTTCTAAAAAATGTCAAGGCGAGCTTCATATCGCCCAAATTCACCACACCTCATAGGTGAATTTGTCGAAAACTTTTCATGGAAAGCAATTGCATTTTGGTAGTGTTTTTCGTGATTTCTTAGCATTATCCAATAAGAAAATTAAGTAATTAACTCTAAGTTCGAACTTCTAAAAAATGTCAAGGCGAGCTTCATATCGCCCAAATTCACCACACCTCATAGGTGAATTTGTCGAAAATTTTTCATGGAAAGCAATTTCATTTTGGTAGTGTTTTTCGGGATTTCTTAGCATTATCCAATAAGAAAATTCAGTAAATAACTCTAAGTTCAAACTTCTAAAAAAATGTCGAGACCGGCTGCATATCGCTTAAATTCACTACACCTCATAGGTGAATTTGTCGCAAATTTTTCATGGAAAGTAATTGCATTTTAGTAGTGTTTTTTCGTGATTTCTTAGCATTATCCAATAAGAAAATTAAGTTAATAACTCTAAGTTCGAACTTCTAAAAAATGTCAAGGCGAGCTTCATATCGCTCAAATTCACCACACCTCATAGGTGAATTTGTCGAAAACTTTTCATGGAAAGCAATTGCATTTTGGTAGTGTTTTTCGTGATTTCTTAGCATTATCCAATAAGAAAATTCAGTAAATAACTCTAAGTTCAAACTTCTAAAAAAATGTCGAGACCGGCTACATATCGCTTAAATTCACTACTCCTCATAGGTGAATTTGTGGCAAATTTTTCATGGAAAGCATTTGCATTTTGGTAGTGTTTTTCGTGATTTCTTAGCATTACCCAATAAGAAAATTAAGTAAATATATCCAAGTTCGAACTTCTAAAAAATGTCGAGACGAGCTGCATATCGCTTAAATTCACCACACCTCATAGGTGCATTTGCCGCAAATTTTTCAGGGAAACAATTTCATTTTAGTAGTGTTTTTTGTGATTTCTTAGCATTATCCAATAAGAAAATTAAATAATTAACTCTAAGTTCGAACTTCTAAAAAATGTCGAGACGAGCTGCATATCGCTTAAATTCACCACACCATTTCTTAGCATTATCCAATAAAAAAATTAAGAAAATAAATCTAAGTTCGATCTTCTAAAAAATGTCGAGGCGAGCTGCATATCGCTTAAATTCATCACACCTCATAGGTGAATTTGTCGCAAATTTTTTCATTGAAAGCAATTGCATTTTGGTAGTGTTTTTCGTGATTTCTTAGCATTATCCAATAAGAAAATTTAGTCAATAACTCTATATTCGAACTTCTCAAAAAATATTGAGATGGGCTGCACATCGCTTAAATTCACCAAACCTCATAGGTGAATTTGTGGCAAATTTTTCATGGAAAGCAATTGCATTTTGGTAGTGTTTTTCGTGATTTCTTAGCATTATCCAATAAGAAAATTAAGTCAATAACTCTAAATTCGAACTTCTAAAAAATGTTGAGACGAGCAGCATATCGCTTAAATTCACCACACCTCATAGATGAATTTGTCGCAAATTTTTCATGGAAAGCAATTGCATTTTGTTAGTGTTTTTTGTGATTTTTTAGCATTATCCAATAAGAAAATAAATCTATGTTCGAACTTCTAAAAAATGTCGAGGCGAGCTGCATATCGCTTAAATTCACCACACCTCATAAGTGAATTTGTCGCAAATTTTTCATGGAAAGCAATTGCATTTTGGTAGTGTTTTTCGTGATTTTTTAGCATTATCCAATAACAAAATAAATCTATGTTCGAACTTCTAAAAAATGTCGAGGCGAGCTGCATATCGCTTAAATTCACCACACCTCATAGGTGAATTTGTCGCAAATTTTTCATGGAAAGCAATTGCATTTTGGTAGTGTTTTTCGTGATTTCTTAGCATTATCCAATAAGAAAATTAAGTCAATAACTCTAAATTCGAACTTCTAAAAAATGTTGAGACGAGCAGCATATCGCTTAAATTCACCACACCTCATAGATGAATTTGTCGCAAATTTTTCATGGAAAGCAATTGCATTTTGTTAGTGTTTTTCGTGATTTTTTAGCATTATCCAATAAGAAAATAAATCTATGTTCGAACTTCTAAAAAATGTCGAGGCGAGCTGCATATCGCTTAAATTCACCACACCTCATAAGTGAATTTGTCGCAAATTTTTCATGGAAAGCAATTTCATTTTGGTAGTGTTTTTCGTGATTTCTTAGCATTATCCAATAAGAAAATTAAGTAATTAACTCTAAGTTCGAACTTCTAAAAAATGTCAAGGCGAGCTTCATATCGCCCAAATTCACCACACCTCATAGGTGAATTTGTCGAAAACTTTTCATGGAAAGCAATTGCATTTTGGTAGTGTTTTTCGTGATTTCTTAGCATTATCCAATAAGAAAATTAAGTAATTAACTCTAAGTTCGAACTTCTAAAAAATGTCAAGGCGAGCTTCATATCGCCCAAATTCACCGCACCTCATAGGTGATTTTGTCGAAAATTTTTCATGGAAAGCAATTTCATTTTGGTAGTGTTTTTCGTGATTTCTTAGCATTATCCAATAAGAAAATTCAGTAAATAACTCTAAGTTCAAACTTCTAAAAAAATGTCGAGACCGGCTGCATATCGCTTAAATTCACTACACCTCATAGGTGAATTTGTCGCAAATTTTTCATGGAAAGTAATTGCATTTTGGTAGTGTTTTTCGTGATTTCTTAGCATTATCCAATAAGAAAATTAAGTTAATAACTCTAAGTTCGAACTTCTAAAAAATGTCAAGGCGAGCTTCATATCGCTCAAATTCACCACACCTCATAGGTGAATTTGTCGAAAACTTTTCATGGAAAGCAATTGCATTTTGGTAGTGTTTTTCGAGATTTCTTAGCATTATCCAATAAGAAAATTCAGTAAATAACTCTAAGTTCAAACTTCTAAAAAAATGTCGAGACCGGCTACATATCGCTTAAATTCACTACACCTCATAGGTGAATTTGTCGCAAATTTTTCATGGAAAGCAATTGCATTTTGGTAGTGTTTTTCGTGATTTCTTAGCATTATCCAATAAGAAAATTAAGTCAATAACTCTAAATTCGAACTTCTAAAAAATGTTGAGACGAGCAGCATATCGCTTAAATTCACCACACCTCATAGATGAATTTGTCGCAAATTTTTCATGGAAAGCAATTGCATTTTGTTAGTGTTTTTCGTGATTTTTTAGCATTATCCAATAAGAAAATAAATCTATGTTCGAACTTCTAAAAAATGTCGAGGCGAGCTGCATATCGCTTAAATTCACCACACCTCATAAGTGAATTTGTCGCAAATTTTTCATGGAAAGCAATTGCATTTTGGTAGTGTTTTTCGTGATTTTTTAGCATTATCCAATAAAAAAATTAAGAAAATAAATCTAAGTTCGATCTTCTAAAAAATGTCGAGGCGAGAAATGAATATCGCTTAAATTCATCACACCTCATAGGTGAATTTGTCGCAAATTTTTTCATTGAAAGCAATTGCATTTTGGTAGTGTTTTTCGTGATTTCTTAGCATTATCCAATAAGAAAATTTAGTCAATAACTCTATATTCGAAATTCTAAAAAATATTGAGATGGGCTGCACATCGCTTAAATTCACCAAACCTCATAGGTGAATTTGTCGCAAATTTTTCATGGAAAGCAATTGCATTTTGGTAGTGTTTTTCGTGATTTCTTAGCATTATCCAATAAGAAAATTAAGTCAATAACTCTAAATTCGAACTTCTAAAAAATGTTGAGACGAGCAGCATATCGCTTAAATTCACCACACCTCATAGATGAATTTGTGGCAAATTTTTCATGGAAAGCAATTGCATTTTGTTAGTGTTTTTCGTGATTATTTAGCATTATCCAATAACAAAATAAATCTATGTTCGAACTTCTAAAAAATGTCGAGGCGAGCTGCATATCGCTTAAATTCACCACCCCTCATAAGTGAATTTGTCGCAAATTTTTCATGGAAAGCAATTGCATTTTGGTAGTGTTTTTCGTGATTTTTTAGCATTATCCAATAAGAAAATAAATCTATGTTCGAACTTTTAAAAAATGTCGAGGCGAGCTGCATATCGCTTAAATTCACCACACCTCATAGGTGAATTTGTCGCAAATTTTTCATGGAAAGCAATTGTATTTTGGTAGTGTTTTTCGTGATTTCTTAGCATTATCCAATAAGAAAATTAAGAAAATAAATCTAAGTTCGAACTTCTAAAAAATGTCGAGGCGAGCTGCATATCTCTTAAATTCACCACACCTCATAGGTAAATTTGTCGCATATTTTTTCATTGAAAGCAATTGCATTTTGGTAGTGTTTTTCGTGATTTCTTAGCATTATCCAATAAGAAAATTAAGAAAATAAATCTAAGTTCGAACTTCTAAAAAATGTCGAGGCAAGCTGCATATCTCTTAAATTCACCACACCTCATAGGTAAATTTGTCGCATATTTTTTCATTGAAAGCAATTGCATTTTAGTAGTGTTTTTCGTGATTTTTTAGCATTATCCAATAACAAAATAAATCTATGTTCGAACTTCTAAAAAATGTCGAGGCGAGCTGCATATCGCTTAAATTCACCACACCTCATAGTTGAATTTGTCGCAAATTTTTCATGGAAAGCAATTGTATTTTGGTAGTGTTTTTCGTGATTTCTTAGCATTATCCAATAAGAAAATTAAGTAATTAACTCTAAGTTCGAACTTCTAAAAAATGTCGAGACGAGCTTCATATCGCTTAAATTCACCACACCTCATAGGTGAATTTGTCGCAAATTTTTCATGGAAAGCAATTGTATTTTGGTAGTGTTTTTCGTGATTTCTTAGCATTACCCAATCAGATAATTAAGTAAATAACTCTAAGTTCGAACTTCTAAAAAATTTCGAGTCGAGTTTCATATCGCTCAAATTTACCACACCTCATAGGTGAATTTGTCGAACTCTAAGTTCGAACTTCTAAAAAATGTCGAGGCGAGCTTCATATCACTCAAATTTACCACACCTCAAAGGTGAATTTGTCTAAAATTTTTCATGGAAAGCAATTGTATTTTAGCAGTGGTTTTCGGGATTTCTTAGCATTATCCAATAAAAAAATTAAGAAAATAAATCTAAGTTCGAACTTCTAAAAAATGTCGAGGCGAGCTGCATATCTCTTAAATTCACCACACCTCATAGGTAAATTTGTCGCATATTTTTTCATTGAAAGCAATTGCATTTTGGTAGTGTTTTTCGTGATTTCTTAGCATTATCCAATAAGAAAATTAAGAAAATAAATCTAAGTTCGAACTTCTAAAAAATGTCGAGGCAAGCTGCATATCTCTTAAATTCACCACACCTCATAGGTAAATTTGTCGCATATTTTTTCATTGAAAGCAATTGCATTTTAGTAGTGTTTTTCGTGATTTTTTAGCATTATCCAATAACAAAATAAATCTATGTTCGAACTTCTAAAAAATGTCGAGGCGAGCTGCATATCGCTTAAATTCACCACACCTCATAGTTGAATTTGTCGCAAATTTTTCATGGAAAGCAATTGTATTTTGGTAGTGTTTTTCGTGATTTCTTAGCATTATCCAATAAGAAAATTAAGAAAATAAATCTATGTTCGAACTTCTAAAAAATGTCGAGGTGAGCTGCATATCGAATAAATTCACCACACCTCATAGGTGAATTTGTCGCAAATTTTTCATGGAAAGCAATTGCATTTTGGTAGTGTTTTTCGTGATTTCTTAGCATTATCCAATAAGAAAATTAAGTCAATAACTCTAAATTCGAACTTCTAAAAAATGTTGAGACGAGCTGCATATCGCTTAAATTCACCACACCTCATAGATGAATTTGTCGCAAATTTTTCATGGAAAGCAATTGCATTTTGGTAGTGTTTTTCGTGATTTCTTAGCATTATCCAATCAGAAAATTAAGTAAATAACTCTAAGTTCGAACTTCTAAAAAATTTCGAGGCGAGTTTCATATCGCTCAAATTCACCACACCTCATAGGTGAAGTTGTCGAAAATTTTTCATGGAAAGCAATTGCATTTTGGTAGTGTTTTTCGTGATTTCTAAGCATTATCCAATTAGAAAATTAAGTAAATAACTCTAAGTTCAAACTTCTAAAAAATGTCGAGACCGGCTGCATATCGCTTAAATTCACTACACCTCATAGGTGAATTTGTCGCAAATTTTTCATAGAGAGCAATTGCATTTTGGTAGTGTTTTTCGTGATTTCTTAGCATTATCCAATAAGAAAATTAAGTAAATACGTCCAAGTTCGAACTTCTAAAATATGTCGAGACGAGCTGCATATCGATTAAATTCACCACACCTCATAGGTAAATTTGTGGAAAATTTTTCATGGAAAGAAATTGCATTTTGGTAGTGTTTTTCGTGATTTCTTAGCATTATCCAATAAGAAAATTAAGTAAATAACTCTAAGTTCGAATTTCTAAAAAATGTCGAGGCGAGCTGCATATCGATTAAATTCACCACACCTCATAGGTGAATTTGTCGAAAATTTTTCATGGAAAGCAATTGCATTTTGGTAGTGTTTTTCGTGATTTCTAAGCATTATCCAATAAGAAAATTAAGTAAATAACTCTAAGTTCAAACTTCTAAAAAATGTCGAGACCGGCTGCATATCGCTTAAATTCACTACACCTCATAGGTGAATTTGTCGCAAATTTTTCATGGAAGGCAATTGCATTTTGGTAGTGTGTTTCGTGATTTCTTAGCATTATCCAATAAGAAAATTAAGTAAATACGTCCAAGTTCGAACTTCTAAAAAATGTCGAGACGAGCTGCATATCGATTAAATTCACCACACCTCATAGGTAAATTTGTGGAAAATTTTTCATGGAAAGAAATTGCATTTTGGTAGTGTTTTTCGTGATTTCTTAGCATTATCCAATAAGAAAATTAAGTAAATAACTCTAAGTTCGAACTTCTAAAAAATGTCAAAGCGAGCTGCATATCGATTAAATTCACCACACCTCATAGGTGAATTTGTCGCAAATTTTTCAATAACTCTAAGTTCGAACTTCTAAAAAATGTCGAGGCGAGCTGCATATCGATTAAATTCACTCATAGGTGAATTTGTGGAAAATTTTTCATGGAAAGAAATTGCATTTTGGTAGTGTTTTTCGTGATTTCTTAGCATTATCCAATAAGAAAATAAATCTATGTTCGAACTTCTAAAAAATGTCGAGGCAAACTGCATATCGCTTAAATTCACCACACCTCATAAGTGAATTTGTCGCAAATTTTTCATGGAAAGCAATTGCATTTTGGTAGTGTTTTTCGTGATTTCTTAGCATTATCCAATAAGAAAATTAAGTAAATAACTCTAAGTTCGAACTTCTAAAAAATGTCAAGGCGAGCTTAATATCGCTCAAATTCACCACACCTCATAGGTGAATTTGTCCAAAATTTTTCATGGAAAGAAATTGCATTTTGGTAGTGTTTTTCGTGATTTCTTAGCATTATCCAATAAGAAAATTAAATAATTAACTCTAAGTTCGAACTTCTAAAAAATGTCGAGGCGAGCTGCATATTGATTAAATTCACCACACCTCATAGGTGAATTTGTCGCAAATTTTTCATGGAAAGCAATTGCATTTTGGCAGTGTTTTTTGTGATTTCTTAGCATTATCCAATAAGAAAATTAAGAAAATAACTCTAAGTTCGAACTTCTAAAAAATGTCGAGGCGAGCTTCATATCGCTCAAATTCACCAGACCTCATAAGTGAATTTGTCGAAAATTTTCATGGAAAGAAACTATTCACTATTTTGGTAGTGTTTTTCGTGATTTCTTAGCATTACCCAATCAGAAAATTAAGTAAATAACTCTAAGTTCGAACTTCTAAAAAATTTCGAGTCGAGTTTCATATCGCTCAAATTTACCACACCTCATAGGCGAATTTGTCGAAAATTTTTCATGGAAAGCAATTGCATTTTGGTAGTGTTTTTCGTGATTTCTAAGCATTATCCAATAAGAAAATTAAGTAAATAACTCTAAGTTAAAACTTCTAAAAAATGTCGAGACCGGCTGCATATCGCTTAAATTCACTACACCTCATAGGTGAATTTGTCGCAAATTTTTCATGGAAAGCAATTGCATTTTGGTAGTGTTTTTCGTGATTTCTTAGCATTATTCAATAAGAAAATTAAGTAAATACGTCCAAGTTCGAACTTCTAAAAAATGTCGAGGCGAGCTTCATATCACTCAAATTCACCATACCTCAAAGGTGAATTTGTCTAAAATTTTTCATGGAAAGCAATTGTATTTTAGCAGTGGTTTTCGTGATTTCTTAGCATTATCCAATAAAAAAATTAAGAAAATAAATCTAAGTTCGAACTTCTAAAAAATGTCGAGGTGAGCTGCATATCGAATAAATTCACCACACCCCATAGGTGAATTTGTCGCAAATTTTTCATGGAAAGCAATTGCATTTTGGTAGTGTTTTTCGTGATTTCTTAGCATTATCCAATAAGAAAATTAAGTCAATAACTCTAAATTCGAACTTCTAAAAAATGTTAAGACGAGCTGCATATCGCTTAAATTCACCACACCTCATAGAAGAATTTGTCGCAAATTTTTCATGGAAAGCAATTGCATTTTGGTAGTGTTTTTCGTGATTTCTTAGCATTATCCAATCAGAAAATTAAGTAAATAACTCTAAGTTCGAACTTCTAAAAAATTTCGAGGCGAGTTTCATATCGCTCAAATTCACCACACCTCATAGGTGAAGTTGTCGAAAATTTTTCATGGAAAGCAATTGCATTTTGTTAGTGTCTTTCTTGATTTTTTAGCATTATCCAAAAAAAAAAAAAAAAAAAAAAAATTTTAGAAAAAAAAGAAAAAAGAAAATTAAGTAAATATGTCCAAGTTCGAACTTCTAAAAAATGTCAAGACGAGCTGCATATCGCTTAAATTCACCACACCTCATAGGTGAATTTGTGGAAAATTTTTCATGGAAAGAAATTGCATTTTGGTAGTGTTTTTCGTGATTTCTTAGCATTATCCAATAAGAAAATAAATCTATGTTCGAACTTCTAAAAAATGTCGAGGCAAACTGCATATCGCTTAAATTCACCACACCTCATAAGTGAATTTGTCGCAAATTTTTCATGGAAAGCAATTGCATTTTGGTAGTGTTTTTCGTGATTTCTTAGCATTATCCAATAAGAAAATTAAGTAAATAACTCTAAGTTCGAACTTCTAAAAAATGTCAAGGCGAGCTTAATATCGCTCAAATTCACCACACCTCATAGGTGAATTTGTAGAAAATTTTTCATGGAAAGAAATTGCATTTTGGTAGTGTTTTTCGTGATTTCTTAGCATTATCCAATAAGAAAATTAAATAATTAACTCTAAGTTCGAACTTCTAAAAAATGTCGAGGCGAGCTGCATATTGATTAAATTCACCACACCTCATAGGTGAATTTGTCGCAAATTTTTCATGGAAAGAAACTATTCACTATTTTGGTAGTGTTTTTCGTGATTTCTTAGCATTATCCAATAAGAAAATTAAGAAAATATCGCTCAAATTCACCAGACCTCATAGGTGAATTTGTCGAAAATTTTCATGGAAAGAAACTATTCACTATTTTGGTAGTGTTTTTCGTGATTTCTTAGCATTATCCAATAAGAAAATTAAGAAAATATCGCTCAAATTCACCAGACCTCATAGGTGAATTTGTCGAAAATTTTCATGGAAAGAAACTATTCACTATTTTGGTAGTGTTTTTCGTGATTTCTTAGCATTATCCAATAAGAAAATTAAGTAAATAACTCTAAGTTCGAACTTCTAAAAAATGTCAAGGCGAGCTTAATATCGCTCAAATTCACCACACCTCATAGGTGAATTTGTCCAAAATTTTTCATGGAAAGAAATTGCATTTTGGTAGTGTTTTTCGTGATTTCTTAGCATTATCCAATAAGAAAATAACTCTAAGTTCGCACTTCTAAAAAATGTCGAAGCGAGCTTCATATCGCTCAAATTCACCAGACCTCATAAATGAATTTGTCGAAAATTTTCATGGAAAGAAACTATTCACTATTTTGGTAGTGTTTTTCGTGATTTCTTAGCATTATCCAATAAGAAAATTAAGAAAATATCGCTCAAATTCACCAGACCTCATAGGTGAATTTGTCGAAAATTTTCATGGAAAGAAACTATTCACTATTTTGGTAGTGTTTTTCGTGATTTCTTAGCATTATCCAATAAGAAAATTAAGTAAATAACTCTAAGTTCGAACTTCTAAAAAATGTCAAGGCGAGCTTAATATCGCTCAAATTCACCACACCTCATAGGTGAATTTGTCCAAAATTTTTCATGGAAAGAAATTGCATTTTGGTAGTGTTTTTCGTGATTTCTTAGCATTATCCAATAAGAAAATTAAATAATTAACTCTAAGTTCGAACTTCTAAAAAATGTCGAGGCGAGCTGCATATTGATTAAATTCACCACACCTCATAGGTGAATTTGTCGCAAATTTTTCATGGAAAGCAATTGCATTTTGGCAGTGTTTTTTGTGATTTCTTAGCATTATCCAATAAGAAAATTAAGAAAATAACTCTAAGTTCGAACTTCTAAAAAATGTCGAGGCGAGCTTCATATCGCTCAAATTCACCAGACCTCATAGGTAAATTCAAAAGACCTCATAAATGAATTTGTCGAAAATTTTCATGGAAAGAAACTATTCACTATTTTGGTAGTGTTTTTCGTGATTTCTTAGCATTATCCAATAAGAAAATTAAGAAAATATCGCTCAAATTCACCAGACCTCATAGGTGAATTTGTCGAAAATTTTCATGGAAAGAAACTATTCACTATTTTGGTAGTGTTTTTCGTGATTTCTTAGCATTATCCAATAAGAAAATTAAGTAAATAACTCTAAGTTCGAACTTCTAAAAAATGTCAAGGCGAGCTTAATATCGCTCAAATTTACCACACCTCATAGGCGAATTTGTCGAAAATTTTTCATGGAAAGCAATTGCATTTTGGTAGTGTTTTTCGTGATTTCTAAGCATTATCCAATAAGAAAATTAAGTAAATAACTCTAAGTTCAAACTTCTAAAAAATGTCGAGACCGGCTGCATATCACTTAAATTCACTACACCTCATAGGTGAATTTGTCGCAAATTTTTCATGGAAGGCAATTGCATTTTGGTAGTGTGTTTCGTTATTTCTTAGCATTATTCAATAAGAAAATTAAGTAAATACGTCCAAGTTCGAACTTCTAAAAAATGTCGAGACGAGCTGCATATCGATTAAATTCACCACACCTCATAGGTAAATTTGTGGAAAATTTTTCATGGAAAGAAATTGCATTTTGGTAGTGTTTTTCGTGATTTCTTAGCATTATCCAATAAGAAAATTAAGTAAATAACTCTAAGTTCGAACTTCTAAAAAATGTCAAAGCGAGCTGCATATCGATTAAATTCACCACACCTCATAGGTGAATTTGTCGCAAATTTTTCAATAACTCTAAGTTCGAACTTCTAAAAAATGTCGAGGCGAGCTGCATATCGATTAAATTCACTCATAGGTGAATTTGTCGAAAATTTTTCATGGAAAGCAATTGCATTTTGTTAGTGTCTTTCTTGATTTTTTAGCATTATCCAAAAAAAAAAAAAAAAAAAAAAAAATTTTAGAAAAAAAAGAAAAAAGAAAATTAAGTAAATATGTCCAAGTTCGAACTTCTAAAAAATGTCAAGACGAGCTGCATATCGCTTAAATTCACCACACCTCATAGGTGAATTTGTGGAAAATTTTTCATGGAAAGAAATTGCATTTTGGTAGTGTTTTTCGTGATTTCTTAGCATTATCCAATAAGAAAATAAATCTATGTTCGAACTTCTAAAAAATGTCGAGGCAAACTGCATATCGCTTAAATTCACCACACCTCATAAGTGAATTTGTCGCAAATTTTTCATGGAAAGCAATTGCATTTTGGTAGTGTTTTTCGTGATTTCTTAGCATTATCCAATAAGAAAATTAAGTAAATAACTCTAAGTTCGAACTTCTAAAAAATGTCAAGGCGAGCTTAATATCGCTCAAATTCACCACACCTCATAGGTGAATTTGTCCAAAATTTTTCATGGAAAGAAATTGCATTTTGGTAGTGTTTTTCGTGATTTCTTAGCATTATCCAATAAGAAAATTAAATAATTAACTCTAAGTTCGAACTTCTAAAAAATGTCGAGGCGAGCTGCATATTGATTAAATTCACCACACCTCATAGGTGAATTTGTCGCAAATTTTTCATGGAAAGCAATTGCATTTTGGCAGTGTTTTTTGTGATTTCTTAGCATTATCCAATAAGAAAATTAAGAAAATAACTCTAAGTTCGCACTTCTAAAAAATGTCAAAGCGAGCTTCATATCGCTCAAATTCACCAGACCTCATAAATGAATTTGTCGAAAATTTTCATGGAAAGAAACTATTCACTATTTTGGTAGTGTTTTTCGTGATTTCTTAGCATTATCCAATAAGAAAATTAAGAAAATATCGCTCAAATTCACCAGACCTCATAGGTGAATTTGTCGAAAATTTTCATGGAAAGAAACTATTCACTATTTTGGTAGTGTTTTTCGTGATTTCTTAGCATTATCCAATAAGAAAATTAAATAATTAACTCTAAGTTCGAACTTCTAAAAAATGTCGAGGCGAGCTGCATATTGATTAAATTCACCACACCTCATAGGTGAATTTGTCGCAAATTTTTCATGGAAAGCAATTGCATTTTGGCAGTGTTTTTTGTGATTTCTTAGCATTATCCAATAAGAAAATTAAGAAAATAACTCTAAGTTCGAACTTCTAAAAAATGTCGAGGCGAGCTTCATATCGCTCAAATTCACCAGACCTCATAGGTGAATTTGTCGAAAATTTTCATGGAAAGAAACTATTCACTATTTTGGTAGTGTTTTTCGTGATTTCTTAGCATTACCCAATCAGAAAATTAAGTAAATAACTCTAAGTTCGAACTTCTAAAAAATTTCGAGTCGAGTTTCATATCGCTCAAATTTACCACACCTCATAGGCGAATTTGTCGAAAATTTTTCATGGAAAGCAATTGCATTTTGGTAGTGTTTTTCGTGATTTCTAAGCATTATCCAATAAGAAAATTAAGTAAATAACTCTAAGTTAAAACTTCTAAAAAATGTCGAGACCGGCTGCATATCGCTTAAATTCACTACACCTCATAGGTGAATTTGTCGCAAATTTTTCATGGAAAGCAATTGCATTTTGGTAGTGTTTTTCGTGATTTCTTAGCATTACCCAATAACAAAATTAAGTAAATACGTCCAAGTTCGAACTTCTAAAAAATGTCGAGACGAGCTGCATATCGATTAAATTCACCACACCTCATAGGTAAATTTGTGGAAAATTTTTCATGGAAAGAAATTGCATTTTGGTAGTGTTTTTCGTGATTTCTTAGCATTATCCAATAAGAAAATTAAGTAAATAACTCTAAGTTCGAACTTCTAAAAAATGTCGAGGCGAGCTGCATATCGATTAAATTCACCACACCTCATAGGTGAATTTGTCGAAAATTTTTCATGGAAAGCAATTGCATTTTGGTAGTGTTTTTCGTGATTTCTAAGCATTATCCAATAAGAAAATTAAGTAAATAACTCTAAGTTCAAACTTCTAAAAAATGTCGAGACCGGCTGCATATCGCTTAAATTCACTACACCTCATAGGTGAATTTGTCGCAAATTTTTAATGGAAGGCAATTGCATTTTGGTAGTGTGTTTCGTGATTTCTTAGCATTATCCAATAAGAAAATTAAGTAAATACGTCCAAGTTCGAACTTCTAAAAAATGTCGAGACGAGCTGCATATCGATTAAATTCACCACACCTCATAGGTAAATTTGTGGAAAATTTTTCATGGAAAGAAATTGCATTTTGGTAGTGTTTTTCGTGATTTCTTAGCATTATCCAATAAGAAAATTAAGTAAATAACTCTAAGTTCGAACTTCTAAAAAATGTCAAAGCGAGCTGCATATCGATTAAATTCACCACACCTCATAGGTGAATTTGTCGCAAATTTTTCAATAACTCTAAGTTCGAACTTCTAAAAAATGTCGAGGCGAGCTGCATATCGATTAAATTCACCACACCTCATAGGTGAATTTGTCGAAAATTTTTCATGGAAAGCAATTGCATTTTGTTAGTGTTTTTCCTGATTTTTTAGCATTATCCAAAAAAAAAAAAAAAAAAAAAAAAAATTAAGAAAAAAAAGAAAAAAGAAAATTTTGTAAATATCTCCAAGTTCGAACTTCTAAAAAATGTCAAGACAAGCTGCATATCGCTTAAATTCACCACACCTCATAGATGAATTTGTGGAAAATTTTTCATGGAAAGAAATTGCATTTTGGTAGTGTTTTTCGTGATTTCTTAGCATTATCCAATAAGAAAATAAATCTATGTTCGAACTTCTAAAAAATGTCGAGGCAAACTGCATATCGCTTAAATTCACCACACCTCATAAGTGAATTTGTCGCAAATTTTTCATGGAAAGCAATTGCATTTTGGTAGTGTTTTTCTTTTGTGTTATTTTATTTTTTTTTTTGTAAATAACTCTAAGTTCGAACTTCTAAAAAATGTCAAGGCGAGCTTCATATCGCTCAAATTCACCACACCTCATAGGTGAATTTGTCCAAAATTTTTCATGGAAAGCAATTGCATTTTGGTAGTGTTTTTCGTGATTTCTTAGCATTATCCAATAAGAAAATTAAGAAAATAACTCTAAGTTCGAACGTCTATAAAATGTCGAGGCGAGCTTCATATCGCTCAAATTCACCAGACCTCATAGGTGAATTTGTCGAAAATTTTCATGGAAAGAAATTGCATTTTGGTAGTGTTTTTCGTGATTTCTTAGCATTATCCAATAAGAAAATTAAGAAAATAACTCTAAGTTCGAACTTCTAAAAAATGTCGAGGCGAGCTTCATATCGATTAAATTCACCACACCTCATAGGTGAATTTGTCGAAAATTTTTCATGGAAAGCAATTGCATTTTGTTAGTGTTTTTCGTGATTTTTTAGCATTATACAAAAAAAAAAAAAAAAAAAAAAATTAAGAAAAAAGAAAATTAAGTAAATATGTCTAAGTTCGAACTTCTAAAAAATGTCAAGACGAGCTGCATGTCGCTTAAATTCACCACACCTCATAGGTGAATTTGTGGAAAATTTTTCATGGAAAGAAATTGCATTTTGGTAGTGTTTTTCGTGATTTCTTAGCATTATCCAATAGGAAAATAAATCTATGTTCGAACTTCTAAAAAATGTCGAGGCAAACTGCATATCGCTCAAATTCACCAGACCTCATAGGTGAATTTGTGGAAAATTTTTCATGGAAAGAAATTGCATTTTGGTAGTGTTTTTCGTGATTTCTTAGCATTATCCAATAAGAAAATAAATCTATGTTCGAACTTCTAAAAAATGTCGAGGCAAACTGCATATCGCTTAAATTCACCACACCTCATAAGTGAATTTGTCGCAAATTTTTCATGGAAAGCAATTGCATTTTGGTAGTGTTTTTCGTGATTTCTTAGCATTATCCAATAAGAAAATTAAGTAAATAACTCTAAGTTCGAACTTCTAAAAAATGTCAAGGCGAGCTTCATATCGCCCAAATTCACCACACCTCATAGGTGAATTTGTCGAAAATTTTTCATGGAAAGCAATTGCATTTTGGTAGTGTTTTTCGTGATTTCTTAGCATTATCCAATAAGAAAATTCAGTAAATAACTCTAAGTTCAAACTTTTAAAAAAATGTCGAGGCGAGCTGCATATTGATTAAATTCACCACACCTCATAGGTGAATTTGTCGCAAATTTTTCATGGAAAGCTATTGCATTTTGGCAGTGTTTTTTGTGATTTCTTAGCATTATCCAATAAGAAAATTAAGAAAATAACTCTAAGTTCGAACTTCTAAAAAATGTCGAGGCGAGCTTCATATCGCTCAAATTTACCAGACCTCATAGGTGAATTTGTCGAAAATTTTTCACGGAAAAAAATTGCATTTTGGTATTGTTTTTCGTGATTTCTTAGCATTATCCAATAAGAAAATTAAGAAAATAACTCTAAGTTCGAACTTCTAAAAAATGTCGAGGCGAGCTTCATGTCGCTCAAATTCACCACACCTCATAGGTGAATTTGTGTAAAATTTTTCATGGAAAGAAATTGCATTTTGGTAGTGTTTTTCGTGATTTCTTAGCATTATCCAATAAGAAAATTAAGTAAATAACTCTAAGTTCGAACTTCTAAAAAATGTCAAGGCGAGCTTCATATCGCCAAAATTCACCACACCTCATAGGTGAATTTGTCGAAAATTTTTCATGGAAAGCAATTGCATTTTGGTAGTGTTTTTCGTGATTTCTTAGCATTATCCAATAAGAAAATTCAGTAAATAACTCTAAGTTCAAACTTCTAAAAAAATGTCGAGACCGGCTGCATATCGCTTAAATTCACTACACCTCATAGGTGAATTTGTGGCAAATTTTTCATGGAAAGCAATTGCATTTTGGTAGTGTTTTTCGTGATTTCTTAGCATTATCCAATAAGAAAATTAAGTAAGTATATACAAGTTCGAACTTCTAAAAAATGTCGAGACGAGCTGTATATCGCTTAAATTCACCACACCTCATAGGTGCATTTGTAATTTTTCATGGAAACAATTTCATTTTAGTAGTGTTTTTCGTGATTTCTTAGCATTATCCAATAAGAAAATTAAATAATTAACTCTAAGTTCGAACTTCTAAAAAATGTCGAGGCGAGCTGCATATTGATTAAATTCACCACACCTCATAGGTGAATTTGTCGCAAATTTTTCATGGAAAGCAATTGCATTTTGGCAGTGTTTTTTGTGATTTCTTAGCATTATCCAATAAGAAAATTAAGAAAATAACTCTAAGTTCGAACTTCTAAAAAATGTCGAGGCAGCTTCATATCGCTCAAATTTACCAGACCTCATAGGTGAATTTGTCGAAAATTTTTCATGGAAAGAAATTGCATTTTGGTAGTGTTTTTCGTGATTTCTTAGCATTATCCAATAAGAAAATTAAGTAATTAACTCTAAGTTCGAACTTCTCAAAAATGTCGAGACGACCTGCATATCGCTTAAATTCACCACACCTCATAGGTGAATTTGTCGCAAATTTTTCATGGAAAGCAATTGCATTTTGGCAGTGTTTTTTGTGATTTCTTAGCATTATCCAATAAGAAAATTAAGAAAATAACTCTAAGTTCGAACTTCTAAAAAATGTCGAGGCAGCTTCATATCGCTCAAATTTCCAGACCTCATAGGTGAATTTGTCGAAAATTTTTCGTGGAAAGAAATTGCATTTTGGTAGTGTTTTTCGTGATTTCTTAGCATTATCCAATAAGAAAATTAAGTAATTAACTCTAAGTTCGAACTTCTCAAAAATGTCGAGACGACCTGCATATCGCTTAAATTCACCACACCTCATAGGTGAATCTGTCGCAAATTTTTCATGGAAAGCAATTGCATTTTGGCAGTGTTTTTTGTGATTTCTTAGCATTATCCAATAAGAAAATTAAGAAAATAACTCTAAGTTCGAACTTCTAAAAAATGTCGAGGCAGCTTCATATCGCTCAAATTTCCAGACCTCATAGGTGAATTTGTCGAAAATTTTTCGTGGAAAGAAATTGCATTTTGGTAGTGTTTTTCGTGATTTCTTAGCATTATCCAATAAGAAAATTAAGTAAATAACTCTAAATTCGAACTTCTAAAAAATGTTGAGACGAGCAGCATATCGCTTAAATTCACCACACCTCATAGATGAATTTGTCGCAAATTTTTCATGGAAAGCAATTGCATTTTGTTAGTGTTTTTCGTGATTATTTAGCATTATCCAATAACAAAATAAATCTATGTTCGAACTTCTAAAAAATGTCGAGGCGAGCTGCATATCGCTTAAATTCACCACCCCTCATAAGTGAATTTGTCGCAAATTTTTCATGGAAAGCAATTGCATTTTGGTAGTGTTTTTCGTGATTTTTTAGCATTATCCAATAAGAAAATAAATCTATGTTCGAACTTTTAAAAAATGTCGAGGCGAGCTGCATATCCCTTAAATTCACCACACCTCATAGGTGAATTTGTCGCAAATTTTTCATGGAAAGCAATTGTATTTTGGTAGTGTTTTTCGTGATTTCTTAGCATTATCCAATAAGAAAATTAAGAAAATAAATCTAAGTTCGAACTTCTAAAAAATGTCGAGGCGAGCTGCATATCTCTTAAATTCACCACACCTCATAGGTAAATTTGTCGCATATTTTTTCATTGAAAGCAATTGCATTTTGGTAGTGTTTTTCGTGATTTCTTAGCATTATCCAATAAGAAAATTAAGAAAATAAATCTAAGTTCGAACTTCTAAAAAATGTCGAGGCAAGCTGCATATCTCTTAAATTCACCACACCTCATAGGTAAATTTGTCGCATATTTTTTCATTGAAAGCAATTGCATTTTAGTAGTGTTTTTCGTGATTTTTTAGCATTATCCAATAACAAAATAAATCTATGTTCGAACTTCTAAAAAATGTCGAGGCGAGCTGCATATCGCTTAAATTCACCACACCTCATAGTTGAATTTGTCGCAAATTTTTCATGGAAAGCAATTGTATTTTGGTAGTGTTTTTCGTGATTTCTTAGCATTATCCAATAAGAAAATGAAGTAATTAACTCTAAGTTCGAACTTCTAAAAAATGTCGAGACGAGCTTCATATCGCTTAAATTCACCACACCTCATAGGTGAATTTGTCGCAAATTTTTCATGGAAAGCAATTGTATTTTGGTAGTGTTTTTCGTGATTTCTTAGCATTACCCAATCAGATAATTAAGTAAATAACTCTAAGTTCGAACTTCTAAAAAATTTCGAGTCGAGTTTCATATCGCTCAAATTTACCACACCTCATAGGTGAATTTGTCGAACTCTAAGTTCGAACTTCTAAAAAATGTCGAGGCGAGCTTCATATCACTCAAATTTACCACACCTCAAAGGTGAATTTGTCTAAAATTTTTCATGGAAAGCAATTGTATTTTAGCAGTGGTTTTCGGGATTTCTTAGCATTATCCAATAAAAAAATTAAGAAAATAAATCTAAGTTCGAACTTCTAAAAAATGTCGAGGCGAGCTGCATATCTCTTAAATTCACCACACCTCATAGGTAAATTTGTCGCATATTTTTTCATTGAAAGCAATTGCATTTTGGTAGTGTTTTTCGTGATTTCTTAGCATTATCCAATAAGAAAATTAAGAAAATAAATCTAAGTTCGAACTTCTAAAAAATGTCGAGGCAAGCTGCATATCTCTTAAATTCACCACACCTCATAGGTAAATTTGTCGCATATTTTTTCATTGAAAGCAATTGCATTTTAGTAGTGTTTTTCGTGATTTTTTAGCATTATCCAATAACAAAATAAATCTATGTTCGAACTTCTAAAAAATGTCGAGGCGAGCTGCATATCGCTTAAATTCACCACACCTCATAGTTGAATTTGTCGCAAATTTTTCATGGAAAGCAATTGTATTTTGGTAGTGTTTTTCGTGATTTCTTAGCATTATCCAATAAGAAAATTAAGAAAATAAATCTATGTTCGAACTTCTAAAAAATGTCGAGGTGAGCTGCATATCGAATAAATTCACCACACCTCATAGGTGAATTTGTCGCAAATTTTTCATGGAAAGCAATTGCATTTTGGTAGTGTTTTTCGTGATTTCTTAGCATTATCCAATAAGAAAATTAAGTCAATAACTCTAAATTCGAACTTCTAAAAAATGTTGAGACGAGCTGCATATCGCTTAAATTCACCACACCTCATAGATGAATTTGTCGCAAATTTTTCATGGAAAGCAATTGCATTTTGGTAGTGTTTTTCGTGATTTCTTAGCATTATCCAATCAGAAAATTAAGTAAATAACTCTAAGTTCGAACTTCTAAAAAATTTCGAGGCGAGTTTCATATCGCTCAAATTCACCACACCTCATAGGTGAAGTTGTCGAAAATTTTTCATGGAAAGCAATTGCATTTTGGTAGTGTTTTTCGTGATTTCTAAGCATTATCCAATTAGAAAATTAAGTAAATAACTCTAAGTTCAAACTTCTAAAAAATGTCGAGACCGGCTGCATATCGCTTAAATTCACTACACCTCATAGGTGAATTTGTCGCAAATTTTTCATAGAAAGCAATTGCATTTTGGTAGTGTTTTTCGTGATTTCTTAGCATTATCCAATAAGAAAATTAAGTAAATACGTCCAAGTTCGAACTTCTAAAATATGTCGAGACGAGCTGCATATCGATTAAATTCACCACACCTCATAGGTAAATTTGTGGAAAATTTTTCATGGAAAGAAATTGCATTTTGGTAGTGTTTTTCGTGATTTCTTAGCATTATCCAATAAGAAAATTAAGTAAATAACTCTAAGTTCGAATTTCTAAAAAATGTCGAGGCGAGCTGCATATCGATTAAATTCACCACACCTCATAGGTGAATTTGTCGAAAATTTTTCATGGAAAGCAATTGCATTTTGGTAGTGTTTTTCGTGATTTCTAAGCATTATCCAATAAGAAAATTAAGTAAATAACTCTAAGTTCAAACTTCTAAAAAATGTCGAGACCGGCTGCATATCGCTTAAATTCACTACACCTCATAGGTGAATTTGTCGCAAATTTTTCATGGAAGGCAATTGCATTTTGGTAGTGTGTTTCGTGATTTCTTAGCATTATCCAATAAGAAAATTAAGTAAATACGTCCAAGTTCGAACTTCTAAAAAATGTCGAGACGAGCTGCATATCGATTAAATTCACCACACCTCATAGGTAAATTTGTGGAAAATTTTTCATGGAAAGAAATTGCATTTTGGTAGTGTTTTTCGTGATTTCTTAGCATTATCCAATAAGAAAATTAAGTAAATAACTCTAAGTTCGAACTTCTAAAAAATGTCAAAGCGAGCTGCATATCGATTAAATTCACCACACCTCATAGGTGAATTTGTCGCAAATTTTTCAATAACTCTAAGTTCGAACTTCTAAAAAATGTCGAGGCGAGCTGCATATCGATTAAATTCACTCATAGGTGAATTTGTGGAAAATTTTTCATGGAAAGAAATTGCATTTTGGTAGTGTTTTTCGTGATTTCTTAGCATTATCCAATAAGAAAATAAATCTATGTTCGAACTTCTAAAAAATGTCGAGGCAAACTGCATATCGCTTAAATTCACCACACCTCATAAGTGAATTTGTCGCAAATTTTTCATGGAAAGCAATTGCATTTTGGTAGTGTTTTTCGTGATTTCTTAGCATTATCCAATAAGAAAATTAAGTAAATAACTCTAAGTTCGAACTTCTAAAAAATGTCAAGGCGAGCTTAATATCGCTCAAATTCACCACACCTCATAGGTGAATTTGTCCAAAATTTTTCATGGAAAGAAATTGCATTTTGGTAGTGTTTTTCGTGATTTCTTAGCATTATCCAATAAGAAAATTAAATAATTAACTCTAAGTTCGAACTTCTAAAAAATGTCGAGGCGAGCTGCATATTGATTAAATTCACCACACCTCATAGGTGAATTTGTCGCAAATTTTTCATGGAAAGCAATTGCATTTTGGCAGTGTTTTTTGTGATTTCTTAGCATTATCCAATAAGAAAATTAAGAAAATAACTCTAAGTTCGAACTTCTAAAAAATGTCGAGGCGAGCTTCATATCGCTCAAATTCACCAGACCTCATAAGTGAATTTGTCGAAAATTTTCATGGAAAGAAACTATTCACTATTTTGGTAGTGTTTTTCGTGATTTCTTAGCATTACCCAATCAGAAAATTAAGTAAATAACTCTAAGTTCGAACTTCTAAAAAATTTCGAGTCGAGTTTCATATCGCTCAAATTTACCACACCTCATAGGCGAATTTGTCGAAAATTTTTCATGGAAAGCAATTGCATTTTGGTAGTGTTTTTCGTGATTTCTAAGCATTATCCAATAAGAAAATTAAGTAAATAACTCTAAGTTAAAACTTCTAAAAAATGTCGAGACCGGCTGCATATCGCTTAAATTCACTACACCTCATAGGTGAATTTGTCGCAAATTTTTCATGGAAAGCAATTGCATTTTGGTAGTGTTTTTCGTGATTTCTTAGCATTATTCAATAAGAAAATTAAGTAAATACGTCCAAGTTCGAACTTCTAAAAAATGTCGAGGCGAGCTTCATATCACTCAAATTCACCATACCTCAAAGGTGAATTTGTCTAAAATTTTTCATGGAAAGCAATTGTATTTTAGCAGTGGTTTTCGTGATTTCTTAGCATTATCCAATAAAAAAATTAAGAAAATAAATCTAAGTTCGAACTTCTAAAAAATGTCGAGGTGAGCTGCATATCGAATAAATTCACCACACCCCATAGGTGAATTTGTCGCAAATTTTTCATGGAAAGCAATTGCATTTTGGTAGTGTTTTTCGTGATTTCTTAGCATTATCCAATAAGAAAATTAAGTCAATAACTCTAAATTCGAACTTCTAAAAAATGTTAAGACGAGCTGCATATCGCTTAAATTCACCACACCTCATAGATGAATTTGTCGCAAATTTTTCATGGAAAGCAATTGCATTTTGGTAGTGTTTTTCGTGATTTCTTAGCATTATCCAATCAGAAAATTAAGTAAATAACTCTAAGTTCGAACTTCTAAAAAATTTCGAGGCGAGTTTCATATCGCTCAAATTCACCACACCTCATAGGTGAAGTTGTCGAAAATTTTTCATGGAAAGCAATTGCATTTTGTTAGTGTCTTTCTTGATTTTTTAGCATCATCCAAAAAAAAAAAAAAAAAAAAAAAATTTTAGAAAAAAAAGAAAAAAGAAAATTAAGTAAATATGTCCAAGTTCGAACTTCTAAAAAATGTCAAGACGAGCTGCATATCGCTTAAATTCACCACACCTCATAGGTGAATTTGTGGAAAATTTTTCATGGAAAGAAATTGCATTTTGGTAGTGTTTTTCGTGATTTCTTAGCATTATCCAATAAGAAAATAAATCTATGTTCGAACTTCTAAAAAATGTCGAGGCAAACTGCATATCGCTTAAATTCACCACACCTCATAAGTGAATTTGTCGCAAATTTTTCATGGAAAGCAATTGCATTTTGGTAGTGTTTTTCGTGATTTCTTAGCATTATCCAATAAGAAAATTAAGTAAATAACTCTAAGTTCGAACTTCTAAAAAATGTCAAGGCGAGCTTAATATCGCTCAAATTCACCACACCTCATAGGTGAATTTGTCGAAAATTTTTCATGGAAAGAAATTGCATTTTGGTAGTGTTTTTCGTGATTTCTTAGCATTATCCAATAAGAAAATTAAATAATTAACTCTAAGTTCGAACTTCTAAAAAATGTCGAGGCGAGCTGCATATTGATTAAATTCACCACACCTCATAGGTGAATTTGTCGCAAATTTTTCATGGAAAGAAACTATTCACTATTTTGGTAGTGTTTTTCGTGATTTCTTAGCATTATCCAATAAGAAAATTAAGAAAATATCGCTCAAATTCACCAGACCTCATAGGTGAATTTGTCGAAAATTTTCATGGAAAGAAACTATTCACTATTTTGGTAGTGTTTTTCGTGATTTCTTAGCATTATCCAATAAGAAAATTAAGAAAATATCGCTCAAATTCACCAGACCTCATAGGTGAATTTGTCGAAAATTTTCATGGAAAGAAACTATTCACTATTTTGGTAGTGTTTTTCGTGATTTCTTAGCATTATCCAATAAGAAAATTAAGTAAATAACTCTAAGTTCGAACTTCTAAAAAATGTCAAGGCGAGCTTAATATCGCTCAAATTCACCACACCTCATAGGTGAATTTGTCCAAAATTTTTCATGGAAAGAAATTGCATTTTGGTAGTGTTTTTCGTGATTTCTTAGCATTATCCAATAAGAAAATAACTCTAAGTTCGCACTTCTAAAAAATGTCGAAGCGAGCTTCATATCGCTCAAATTCACCAGACCTCATAAATGAATTTGTCGAAAATTTTCATGGAAAGAAACTATTCACTATTTTGGTAGTGTTTTTCGTGATTTCTTAGCATTATCCAATAAGAAAATTAAGAAAATATCGCTCAAATTCACCAGACCTCATAGGTGAATTTGTCGAAAATTTTCATGGAAAGAAACTATTCACTATTTTGGTAGTGTTTTTGTGATTTCTTAGCATTATCCAATAAGAAAATTAAGAAAATAACTCTAAGTTCGCACTTCTAAAAAATGTCGAAGCGAGCTTCATATCGCTCAAATTCACCAGACCTCATAAATGAATTTGTCGAAAATTTTCATGGAAAGAAACTATTCACTATTTTGGTAGTGTTTTTCGTGATTTCTTAGCATTATCCAATAAGAAAATTAAGAAAATATCGCTCAAATTCACCAGACCTCATAGGTGAATTTGTCGAAAATTTTCATGGAAAGAAACTATTCACTATTTTGGTAGTGTTTTTCGTGATTTCTTAGCATTATCCAATAAGAAAATTAAATAATTAACTCTAAGTTCGAACTTCTAAAAAATGTCGAGGCGAGCTGCATATTGATTAAATTCACCACACCTCATAGGTGAATTTGTCGCAAATTTTTCATGGAAAGCAATTGCATTTTGGCAGTGTTTTTTGTGATTTCTTAGCATTATCCAATAAGAAAATTAAGAAAATAACTCTAAGTTCGAACTTCTAAAAAATGTCGAGGCGAGCTTCATATCGCTCAAATTCACCAGACCTCATAGGTGAATTTGTCGAAAATTTTCATGGAAAGAAACTATTCACTATTTTGGTAGTGTTTTTCGTGATTTCTTAGCATTACCCAATCAGAAAATTAAGTAAATAACTCTAAGTTCGAACTTCTAAAAAATTTCGAGTCGAGTTTCATATCGCTCAAATTTACCACACCTCATAGGCGAATTTGTCGAAAATTTTTCATGGAAAGCAATTGCATTTTGGTAGTGTTTTTCGTGATTTCTAAGCATTATCCAATAAGAAAATTAAGTAAATAACTCTAAGTTAAAACTTCTAAAAAATGTCGAGACCGGCTGCATATCGCTTAAATTCACTACACCTCATAGGTGAATTTGTCGCAAATTTTTCATGGAAAGCAATTGCATTTTGGTAGTGTTTTTCGTGATTTCTTAGCATTATCCAATAACAAAATTAAGTAAATACGTCCAAGTTCGAACTTCTAAAAAATGTCGAGACGAGCTGCATATCGATTAAATTCACCACACCTCATAGGAAAATTTGTGGAAAATTTTTCATGGAAAGAAATTGCATTTTGGTAGTGTTTTTCGTGATTTCTTAGCATTATCCAATAAGAAAATTAAGTAAATAACTCTAAGTTCGAACTTCTAAAAAATGTCGAGGCGAGCTGCATATCGATTAAATTCACCACACCTCATAGGTGAATTTGTCGAAAATTTTTCATGGAAAGCAATTGCATTTTGGTAGTGTTTTTCGTGATTTCTAAGCATTATCCAATAAGAAAATTAAGTAAATAACTCTAAGTTCAAACTTCTAAAAAATGTCGAGACCGGCTGCATATCGCTTAAATTCACTACACCTCATAGGTGAATTTGTCGCAAATTTTTAATGGAAGGCAATTGCATTTTGGTAGTGTGTTTCGTGATTTCTTAGCATTATCCAATAAGAAAATTAAGTAAATACGTCCAAGTTCGAACTTCTAAAAAATGTCGAGACGAGCTGCATATCGCTTAAATTCACCACACCTCATAGATGAATTTGTGGAAAATTTTTCATGGAAAGAAATTGCATTTTGGTAGTGTTTTTCGTGATTTCTTAGCATTATCCAATAAGAAAATAAATCTATGTTCGAACTTCTAAAAAATGTCGAGGCAAACTGCATATCGCTTAAATTCACCACACCTCATAAGTGAATTTGTCGCAAATTTTTCATGGAAAGCAATTGCATTTTGGTAGTGTTTTTCTTTTGTGTTATTTTATTTTTTTTTTTGTAAATAACTCTAAGTTCGAACTTCTAAAAAATGTCAAGGCGAGCTTCATATCGCTCAAATTCACCACACCTCATAGGTGAATTTGTCCAAAATTTTTCATGGAAAGCAATTGCATTTTGGTAGTGTTTTTCGTGATTTCTTAGCATTATCCAATAAGAAAATTAAGAAAATAACTCTAAGTTCGAACGTCTATAAAATGTCGAGGCGAGCTTCATATCGCTCAAATTCACCAGACCTCATAGGTGAATTTGTCGAAAATTTTCATGGAAAGAAATTGCATTTTGGTAGTGTTTTTCGTGATTTCTTAGCATTATCCAATAAGAAAATTAAGAAAATAACTCTAAGTTCGAACTTCTAAAAAATGTCGAGGCGAGCTTCATATCGATTAAATTCACCACACCTCATAGGTGAATTTGTCGAAAATTTTTCATGGAAAGCAATTGCATTTTGTTAGTGTTTTTCGTGATTTTTTAGCATTATACAAAAAAAAAAAAAAAAAAAAAAAATTAAGAAAAAAGAAAATTAAGTAAATATGTCTAAGTTCGAACTTCTAAAAAATGTCAAGACGAGCTGCATGTCGCTTAAATTCACCACACCTCATAGGTGAATTTGTGGAAAATTTTTCATGGAAAGAAATTGCATTTTGGTAGTGTTTTTCGTGATTTCTTAGCATTATCCAATAGGAAAATAAATCTATGTTCGAACTTCTAAAAAATGTCGAGGCAAACTGCATATCGCTCAAATTCACCAGACCTCATAGGTGAATTTGTGGAAAATTTTTCATGGAAAGAAATTGCATTTTGGTAGTGTTTTTCGTGATTTCTTAGCATTATCCAATAAGAAAATAAATCTATGTTCGAACTTCTAAAAAATGTCGAGGCAAACTGCATATCGCTTAAATTCACCACACCTCATAAGTGAATTTGTCGCAAATTTTTCATGGAAAGCAATTGCATTTTGGTAGTGTTTTTCGTGATTTCTTAGCATTATCCAATAAGAAAATTAAGTAAATAACTCTAAGTTCGAACTTCTAAAAAATGTCAAGGCGAGCTTCATATCGCCCAAATTCACCACACCTCATAGGTGAATTTGTCGAAAATTTTTCATGGAAAGCAATTGCATTTTGGTAGTGTTTTTCGTGATTTCTTAGCATTATCCAATAAGAAAATTCAGTAAATAACTCTAAGTTCAAACTTTTAAAAAAATGTCGAGGCGAGCTGCATATTGATTAAATTCACCACACCTCATAGGTGAATTTGTCGCAAATTTTTCATGGAAAGCTATTGCATTTTGGCAGTGTTTTTTGTGATTTCTTAGCATTATCCAATAAGAAAATTAAGAAAATAACTCTAAGTTCGAACTTCTAAAAAATGTCGAGGCGAGCTTCATATCGCTCAAATTTACCAGACCTCATAGGTGAATTTGTCGAAAATTTTTCACGGAAAAAAATTGCATTTTGGTATTGTTTTTCGTGATTTCTTAGCATTATCCAATAAGAAAATTAAGAAAATAACTCTAAGTTCGAACTTCTAAAAAATGTCGAGGCGAGCTTCATGTCGCTCAAATTCACCACACCTCATAGGTGAATTTGTGTAAAATTTTTCATGGAAAGAAATTGCATTTTGGTAGTGTTTTTCGTGATTTCTTAGCATTATCCAATAAGAAAATTAAGTAAATAACTCTAAGTTCGAACTTCTAAAAAATGTCAAGGCGAGCTTCATATCGCCAAAATTCACCACACCTCATAGGTGAATTTGTCGAAAATTTTTCATGGAAAGCAATTGCATTTTGGTAGTGTTTTTCGTGATTTCTTAGCATTATCCAATAAGAAAATTCAGTAAATAACTCTAAGTTCAAACTTCTAAAAAAATGTCGAGACCGGCTGCATATCGCTTAAATTCACTACACCTCATAGGTGAATTTGTGGCAAATTTTTCATGGAAAGCAATTGCATTTTGGTAGTGTTTTTCGTGATTTCTTAGCATTATCCAATAAGAAAATTAAGTAAGTATATACAAGTTCGAACTTCTAAAAAATGTCGAGACGAGCTGTATATCGCTTAAATTCACCACACCTCATAGGTGCATTTGTAATTTTTCATGGAAACAATTTCATTTTAGTAGTGTTTTTCGTGATTTCTTAGCATTATCCAATAAGAAAATTAAATAATTAACTCTAAGTTCGAACTTCTAAAAAATGTCGAGGCGAGCTGCATATTGATTAAATTCACCACACCTCATAGGTGAATTTGTCGCAAATTTTTCATGGAAAGCAATTGCATTTTGGCAGTGTTTTTTGTGATTTCTTAGCATTATCCAATAAGAAAATTAAGAAAATAACTCTAAGTTCGAACTTCTAAAAAATGTCGAGGCAGCTTCATATCGCTCAAATTTACCAGACCTCATAGGTGAATTTGTCGAAAATTTTTCATGGAAAGAAATTGCATTTTGGTAGTGTTTTTCGTGATTTCTTAGCATTATCCAATAAGAAAATTAAGTAATTAACTCTAAGTTCGAACTTCTCAAAAATGTCGAGACGACCTGCATATCGCTTAAATTCACCACACCTCATAGGTGAATTTGTCGCAAATTTTTCATGGAAAGCAATTGCATTTTGGCAGTGTTTTTTGTGATTTCTTAGCATTATCCAATAAGAAAATTAAGAAAATAACTCTAAGTTCGAACTTCTAAAAAATGTCGAGGCAGCTTCATATCGCTCAAATTTCCAGACCTCATAGGTGAATTTGTCGAAAATTTTTCGTGGAAAGAAATTGCATTTTGGTAGTGTTTTTCGTGATTTCTTAGCATTATCCAATAAGAAAATTAAGTAATTAACTCTAAGTTCGAACTTCTCAAAAATGTCGAGACGACCTGCATATCGCTTAAATTCACCACACCTCATAGGTGAATTTGTCGCAAATTTTTCATGGAAAGCAATTGCATTTTGGCAGTGTTTTTTGTGATTTCTTAGCATTATCCAATAAGAAAATTAAGAAAATAACTCTAAGTTCGAACTTCTAAAAAATGTCGAGGCGAGCTTCATATCGCTCAAATTTACCAGACCTCATAGGTGAATTTGTCGAAAATTTTTCATGGAAAGAAATTGCATTTTGGTAGTGTTTTTCGTGATTTCTTAGCATTATCCAATAAGAAAATTAAGTAATTAACTCTAAGTTCGAACTTTTAAAAAATGGCGAGACGAGCTGCATATCGCTTAAATTCACCACACCTCATAGGTGAATTTGTCGCAAATTTTTTCATTGAAAGCAATTGCATTTTGGTTGTGTTTTTCGTGATTTCTTAGCATTATCCAATAAGAAAATTAAGTCAATAACTCTATATTCGAACTTCCTTAAAAATGTTGAGACGGGCTGCACATCACTTAAATTCACCACACCTCATAGATGAATTTGTCGCAAATTTTTCAAGGAAAGCAATTGCATTTTGTTAGTGTTTTTCGTGATTTTTTAGCATTATCCAATAAGAAAATAAATCTATGTTCGAACTTCTAAAAAATGTCGAGGCGAGCTTCATATCGCTCAAATTTACCAGACCTCATAGGTGAATTTGTCGAAAATTTTTCATGGAAAGAAATTGCATTTTGGTAGTGTTTTTCGTGATTTCTTAGCATTATCCAATAAGAAAATTAAGTAATTAACTCTAAGTTCGAACTTCTAAAAAATGGCGAGACGAGCTGCATATCGCTTAAATTCACCACACCTCATAGGTGAATTTGTCGCAAATTTTTTCATTGAAAGCAATTGCATTTTGGTTGTGTTTTTCGTGATTTCTTAGCATTATCCAATAAGAAAATTAAGTCAATAACTCTATATTCGAACTTCCTTAAAAATGTTGAGACGGGCTGCACATCACTTAAATTCACCACACCTCATAGATGAATTTGTCGCAAATTTTTCAAGGAAAGCAATTGCATTTTGTTAGTGTTTTTCGTGATTTTTTAGCATTATCCAATAAGAAAATAAATCTATGTTCGAACTTCTAAAAAATGTTGAGACGGGCTGCACATCACTTAAATTCACCACACCTCATAGATGAGTTTGTCGCAAATTTTTCATGGAAAGCAATTGAATTTTGGTAGTGTTTTTCGTTATTTCTTAGCATTATCCAATAAGAAAATTAAGTAAATAACTCTAAGTTCGAACTTCTAAAAAATGTCAAGGCGAGCTTCATATCGCTCAAATTCACCACACCTCATAGGTGAATTTGTCGAAAATTTTTCATGGAAAGCAATTGCATTTTGGTAGTGTTTTTCGTGATTTCTTAGCATTATCCAATAAGAAAATTCAGTAAATAACTCTAAGTTCAAACTTCTAAAAAAATGTCGAGACCGGCTGCATATCGCTTTAATTCACCACACCTCATAGGTGCATTTGCCGCAAATTTTTCATGGAAACAATTTCATTTTAGTAGTGTTTTTCGTGATTTCTTAGCATTATCCAATAAGAAAATTAAATAATTAACTCTAAGTTCGAACTTCTAAAAAATGTCGAGGCGAGCTGCATATTGATTAAATTCACCACACCTCATAGGTGAATTTGTCGCAAATTTTTCATGAAAAGCAATTGCATTTTGGCAGTGTTTTTTGTGATTTCTTAGCATTATCCAATAAGAAAATTAAGAAAATAACTCTATTTTCGAACTTCTAAAAAATGTCGAGGCGAGCTTCATATCGCTCAAATTCACCAGACCTCATAGGTGAATTTGTCGAAAATTTTTCATGGAAAGAAATTGCATTTTGGTAGTGTTTTTCGTTATTTCTTAGCATTATCCAATAAGAAAATTAAGTAATTAACTCTAAGTTCGAACTTCTAAAAAATGTCGAGACGAGCTGCATATCGCTTAAATTCACCACACCTCATAGGTGAATTTGTCGCAAATTTTTCATGGAAAGCAATTGTATTTTAGCAGTGTTTTTCGTGATTTCTTAGCATTATCCAATAAAAAAATTAAGAAAATAAATCTAAGTTCGAAATTCTAAAAAATGTCGAGGCGAGCTGCATATCGATTAAATTCACCACAACTCATAGGTGAATTTGTCGCAAATCTTTCAATAACTCTAAATTCGAACTTCTAAAAAATGTTGAGACGAGCTGCATATCGCTTAAATTCACCACACCTCATAGATGAATTTGTCGCAAATTTTTCATGGAAGGCAATTGCATTTTGTTAGTGTTTTTCGTGATTTTTTAGCATTATCCAAAAAAAAAAAAAAAAAAAAAAAATTAAGAAAGAAAAAAGAAAATTAAGTAAATATGTCCAAGTTCGAACTTCTAAAAAATGTCAAGACGAGCTGCATATCGCTTAAATTCACCACACCTCATAGGTGAATTTGTGGAAATTTTTTCATGGAAAGAAATTGCATTTTGGTAGTGTTTTTCGTGATTTCTTAGCATTATCCAATAAGAAAATTAACTCAATAACTCTAAATTCGAAATTCTAAAAAATGTTGAGACGAACAGCATATCGCTTAAATTCACCACACCTCATAGATGAATTTGTCGCAAATTTTTCGTGGAAAGCAATTGCATTTTGTTAGTGTTTTTCGTGATTTTTGAGCATTATCCAATAAGAAAATAAATCTATGTTCGAACTTCTAAAAAATGGCGAGGCGAGCTGCATATTGATTAAATTCACCACACCTCATAGGTGAATTTGTCGCAAATTTTTCATGGAAAGCAATTGCATTTTGGCAGTGTTGTTTGTGATTTCTTAGCATTATCCAATAAGAAAATTAAGAAAATAACTCTAAGTTCGAACTTCTAAAAAATGTCGAGGCGAGCTTCATATCGCTCAAATTCACCAGACCTCATAGGTGAATTTGTCGAAAATTTTTCATGGAAAGAAATTGCATTTTGGTAGTATTTTTCGTTATTTCTTAGCATTATCCAATAAGAAAATTAAGAAAATAAATCTAAGTTCGAAATTCTAAAAAATGTCGAGGCGAGCTTCATATCGCTCAAATTCACCAGACCTCATAGGTGAATTTGTCGAAAATTTTTCATGGAAAGAAATTGCATTTTGGTAGTATTTTTCGTTATTTCTTAGCATTATCCAATAAGAAAATTAAGAAAATAAATCTAAGTTCGAAATTCTAAAAAATGTCGAGACGAGCTGCATATCGCTTAAATTCACCACACCTCATAGGTGAATTTGTCGCAAATTTTTCATGGAAAGCAATTGTATTTTAGCAGTGTTTTTCGTGATTTCTTAGCATTATCCAATAAAAAAATTAAGAAAATAAATCTAAGTTCGAAATTCTAAAAAATGTCGAGGCGAGCTGCATATCGATTAAATTCACCACAACTCATAGGTGAATTTGTCGCAAATTTTTTCATTGAAAGCAATTCGAACTTCTAAAAAATGTTGAGACGAACAGCATATCGCTTAAATTCACCACACCTCATAGATGAATTTGTTGCAAATTTTTCATGGAAAGCAATTGCATTTTGTTAGTGTTTTTCGTGATTTTTGAGCATTATCCAATAAGAAAATAAATCTATGTTCGAACTTCTAAAAAATGTCGAGGCGAGCTGCATATCGCCTAAATTCACCACACCAATAGGTGAATTTGTCGCAAATTTTTCATGGAAAGCAATTGCATTTTGGTAGTGTTTTTCGTGATTTTTGAGCATTATCCAATAAGAAAATAAATCTAAGTTCGAACTTCTAAAAAATGTCGAGGCGAGCTGCATATCGATTAAATTCACCACACCTCATAGGTAAATTTGTGGAAAATTTTTCATGGAAAGAAATTGCATTTGGTAGTGTTTTTCGTGATTTCTTAGCATTATTCAATAAGAAAATTAAATAATTAACTCCAAGTTCGAACTTCTAAAAAATGTCGAGGCGAGCTGCATATTGATTAAATTCACCACACCTCATAGGTGAATTTGTCGAAAATTTTTCATGGAAAGCAATTGCATTTTGGCAGTGTTTTTGTGATTTCTTAGCATTATCTAATAAGAAAATTAAGAAAATAACTCTAAGTTCGAACTACTAAAAAATGTCGAGGCGAGCTTCATATCGCTCAAATTCACCAGACCTCATAGGTGAATTTGTCGAAAATTTTTCATGGAAAGAAATTGTATTTTGGTAGTGTTTTTCGTGATTTCTTAGCATTATCCAATAAGAAAATTAAGTCAATAACTCTAAATTCGAACTTCTAAAAAATGTTGAGACGAGCTGCATATCGCTTAAATTCACCACACCTCATAGGTGAATTTGTCGCAAATTTTTCATGGAAAGCAATTGCATTTTGGCAGTGTTTTTGTGATTTCTTAGCATTATTCAATAAGAAAATTAAATAATTAACTCCAAGTTCGAACTTCTAAAAAATGTCGAGGCGAGCTGCATATTGATTAAATTCACCACACCTCATAGGTGAATTTGTCGAAAATTTTTCATGGAAAGCAATTGCATTTTGGCAGTGTTTTTGTGATTTCTTAGCATTATCTAATAAGAAAATTAAGAAAATAACTCTAAGTTCGAACTACTAAAAAATGTCGAGGCGAGCTTCATATCGCTCAAATTCACCAGACCTCATAGGTGAATTTGTCGAAAATTTTTCATGGAAAGAAATTGTATTTTGGTAGTGTTTTTCGTGATTTCTTAGCATTATCCAATAAGAAAATTAAGTCAATAACTCTAAATTCGAACTTCTAAAAAATGTTGAGACGAGCTGCATATCGCTTAAATTCACCACAACTCATAGGTGAATTTGTCGCAAATCTTTCAATAACTCTAAATTCGAACTTCTAAAAAATGTTGAGACGAGCTGCATATCGCTTAAATTCACCACACCTCATAGATGAATTTGTCGCAAATTTTTCATGGAAGGCAATTGCATTTTGTTAGTGTTTTTCGTGATTTTTTAGCATTATCCAAAAAAAAAAAAAAAAAAAAAAAATTAAGAAAGAAAAAAGAAAATTAAGTAAATATGTCCAAGTTCGAACTTCTAAAAAATGTCAAGACGAGCTGCATATCGCTTAAATTCACCACACCTCATAGGTGAATTTGTGGAAATTTTTTCATGGAAAGAAATTGCATTTTGGTAGTGTTTTTCGTGATTTCTTAGCATTATCCAATAAGAAAATTAACTCAATAACTCTAAATTCGAAATTCTAAAAAATGTTGAGACGAACAGCATATCGCTTAAATTCACCACACCTCATAGATGAATTTGTCGCAAATTTTTCGTGGAAAGCAATTGCATTTTGTTAGTGTTTTTCGTGATTTTTGAGCATTATCCAATAAGAAAATAAATCTATGTTCGAACTTCTAAAAAATGGCGAGGCGAGCTGCATATTGATTAAATTCACCACACCTCATAGGTGAATTTGTCGCAAATTTTTCATGGAAAGCAATTGCATTTTGGCAGTGTTGTTTGTGATTTCTTAGCATTATCCAATAAGAAAATTAAGAAAATAACTCTAAGTTCGAACTTCTAAAAAATGTCGAGGCGAGCTTCATATCGCTCAAATTCACCAGACCTCATAGGTGAATTTGTCGAAAATTTTTCATGGAAAGAAATTGCATTTTGGTAGTATTTTTCGTTATTTCTTAGCATTATCCAATAAGAAAATTAAGAAAATAAATCTAAGTTCGAAATTCTAAAAAATGTCGAGGCGAGCTTCATATCGCTCAAATTCACCAGACCTCATAGGTGAATTTGTCGAAAATTTTTCATGGAAAGAAATTGCATTTTGGTAGTATTTTTCGTTATTTCTTAGCATTATCCAATAAGAAAATTAAGAAAATAAATCTAAGTTCGAAATTCTAAAAAATGTCGAGACGAGCTGCATATCGCTTAAATTCACCACACCTCATAGGTGAATTTGTCGCAAATTTTTCATGGAAAGCAATTGTATTTTAGCAGTGTTTTTCGTGATTTCTTAGCATTATCCAATAAAAAAATTAAGAAAATAAATCTAAGTTCGAAATTCTAAAAAATGTCGAGGCGAGCTGCATATCGATTAAATTCACCACAACTCATAGGTGAATTTGTCGCAAATTTTTTCATTGAAAGCAATTCGAACTTCTAAAAAATGTTGAGACGAACAGCATATCGCTTAAATTCACCACACCTCATAGATGAATTTGTTGCAAATTTTTCATGGAAAGCAATTGCATTTTGTTAGTGTTTTTCGTGATTTTTGAGCATTATCCAATAAGAAAATAAATCTATGTTCGAACTTCTAAAAAATGTCGAGGCGAGCTGCATATCGCCTAAATTCACCACACCAATAGGTGAATTTGTCGCAAATTTTTCATGGAAAGCAATTGCATTTTGGTAGTGTTTTTCGTGATTTTTGAGCATTATCCAATAAGAAAATAAATCTAAGTTCGAACTTCTAAAAAATGTCGAGGCGAGCTGCATATCGATTAAATTCACCACACCTCATAGGTAAATTTGTGGAAAATTTTTCATGGAAAGAAATTGCATTTGGTAGTGTTTTTCGTGATTTCTTAGCATTATTCAATAAGAAAATTAAATAATTAACTCCAAGTTCGAACTTCTAAAAAATGTCGAGGCGAGCTGCATATTGATTAAATTCACCACACCTCATAGGTGAATTTGTCGAAAATTTTTCATGGAAAGCAATTGCATTTTGGCAGTGTTTTTGTGATTTCTTAGCATTATCTAATAAGAAAATTAAGAAAATAACTCTAAGTTCGAACTACTAAAAAATGTCGAGGCGAGCTTCATATCGCTCAAATTCACCAGACCTCATAGGTGAATTTGTCGAAAATTTTTCATGGAAAGAAATTGTATTTTGGTAGTGTTTTTCGTGATTTCTTAGCATTATCCAATAAGAAAATTAAGTCAATAACTCTAAATTCGAACTTCTAAAAAATGTTGAGACGAGCTGCATATCGCTTAAATTCACCACACCTCATAGGTGAATTTGTCGCAAATTTTTCATGGAAAGCAATTGTATTTTAGCAGTGTTTTTCGTGATTTCTAAGCATTATCCAATAAAAAAATTAAGAAAATAAATCTAAGTTCGAAATTCTAAAAAATGTCGAGGCGAGCTGCATACCGCTTAAATTCACCACACCTCATAGGTGAATTTGTCGCAAATTTTTTCATTGAAAGCAATTGCATTTTGGTTGTGTTTTTCGTGATTTCTTAGCATTATCCAATAAGAAAATTAAGTCAACAACTCTATATTCGAACTTCTAAAAAATGTTGAGACGGGCTGCACATCACTTAAATTCACCAAACCTCATAGGTGAATTTGTCGCAAATTTTTCATGGAAAGCAATTGCATTTTGGTAGTGTTTTTCGTGATTTCTTAGCATTATCCAATAAGAAAATTAAGTCAATAACTCTAAATTCGAACTTCTAAAAAATGTTGAGACCAGCTGCATATCGCTTAAATTCACCACACTTCATAGATGAATTTGTCGCAAATTTTTCATGGAAAGCAATTGCATTTGTTCGAACACTGCATTTTGGCAGTGTTTTTTGTGATTTCTTAGCATTATCCAATAAGAAAATTAAGAAAATAACTCTAAGTTCGAACTTCTAAAAAATGTCGAGGCGAGCTTCATATCGCTCAAATTCACCAGACCTCATAAGTGAATTTGTCGAAAATTTTCATGGAAAGAAACTATTCACTATTTTGGTAGTGTTTTTCGTGATTACTTAGCATTATCCAATAAGAAAATTAAGAAAATATCGCTCAAATTCACCAGACCTCATAGGTGAATTTGTCGAAAATTTTCATGGAAAGAAACTATTCACTATTTTGGTAGTGTTTTTCGTGATTTCTTAGCATTACCCAATCAGAAAATTAAGTAAATAACTCTAAGTTCGAACTTCTAAAAAATTTCGAGTCGAGTTTCATATCGCTCAAATTTACCACACCTCATAGGCGAATTTGTCGAAAATTTTTCATGGAAAGCAATTGCATTTTGGTAGTGTTTTTCGTGATTTCTAAGCATTATCCAATAAGAAAATTAAGTAAATAACTCTAAGTTAAAACTTCTAAAAAATGTCGAGACCGGCTGCATATCGCTTAAATTCACTACACCTCATAGGTGAATTTGTCGCAAATTTTTCATGGAAAGCAATTGCATTTTGGTAGTGTTTTTCGTGATTTCTTAGCATTATCCAATAAGAAAATTAAGTAAATACGTCCAAGTTCGAACTTCTAAAAAATGTCGAGGCGAGCTTCATATCACTCAAATTCACCACACCTCAAAGGTGAATTTGTCTAAAATTTTTCATGGAAAGCAATTGTATTTTAGCAGTGGTTTTCGTGATTTCTTAGCATTATCCAATAAAAAAATTAAGAAAATAAATCTAAGTTCGAACTTCTAAAAAATGTCGAGGTGAGCTGCATATCGAATAAATTCACCACACCTCATAGGTGAATTTGTCGCAAATTTTTCATGGAAAGCAATTGCATTTTGGTAGTGTTTTTCGTGATTTCTTAGCATTATCCAATAAGAAAATTAAGTCAATAACTCTAAATTCGAACTTCTAAAAAATGTTAAGACGAGCTGCATATCGCTTAAATTCACCACACCTCATAGATGAATTTGTCGCAAATTTTTCATGGAAAGCAATTGCATTTTGGTAGTGTTTTTCGTGATTTCTTAGCATTATCCAATCAGAAAATTAAGTAAATAACTCTAAGTTCGAACTTTTAAAAAATTTCGAGGCGAGTTTCATATCGCTCAAATTCACCACACCTCATAGGTGAAGTTGTCGAAAATTTTTCATGGAAAGCAATTGCATTTTGGTAGTGTTTTTCGTGATTTCTAAGCATTATCCAATAAGAAAATTAAGTAAATAACTCTAAGTTCAAACTTCTAAAAAATGTCGAGACCGGCTGCATATCGCTTAAATTCACTACACCTCATAGGTGAATTTGTCGCAAATTTTTCATAGAAAGCAATTGCATTTTGGTAGTGTTTTTCGTGATTTCTTAGCATTATCCAATAAGAAAATTAAGTAAATACGTCCAAGTTCGAACTTCTAAAAAATGTCGAGACGAGCTGCATATCGATTAAATTCACCACACCTCATAGGTAAATTTGTGGAAAATTTTTCATGGAAAGAAATTGCATTTTGGTAGTGTTTTTCGTGATTTCTTAGCATTATCCAATAAGAAAATTAAGTAAATAACTCTAAGTTCGAACTTCTAAAAAATGTCGAGGCAAACTGCATATCGCTTAAATTCACCACACCTCATAAGTGAATTTGTCGCAAATTTTTCACGGAAAGCAATTGCATTTTGGTAGTGTTTTTCGTGATTTCTTAGCATTATCCAATAAGAAAATTAAGTAAATAACTCTAAGTTCGAACTTCTAAAAAATGTCAAGGCGAGCTTAATATCGCTCAAATTCACCACACCTCATAGGTGAATTTGTCCAAAATTTTTCATGGAAAGAAATTGCATTTTGGTAGTGTTTTTCGTGATTTCTTAGCATTATCCAATAAGAAAATTAAATAATTAACTCTAAGTTCGAACTTCTAAAAAATGTCGAGGCGAGCTGCATATTGATTAAATAACTCTAAGTTCGAACTTCTAAAAAATGTCGAGGCGAGCTGCATATCGCTTAAATTCACCACACCTCACAGGTGAATTTGTGGAAAATTTTTCATGAAAAGAAATTGCATTTTGGTAGTGTTTTTCGTGATTTCTTAGCATTATCCAATAAGAAAATTAAGTCAATAACTCTAAATTCGAACTTCTAAAAAATGTTGAGACGAACAGCATATCGCTTAAATTCACCACACCTCATAGATGAATTTGTCGCAAATTTTTCATGGAAAGCAATTGCATTTTGTTAGTGTTTTTCGTGATTTTTTAGCATTATCCAATAAGAAAATAAATCTATGTTCGAACTTCAAAAAATGTCGAGGCGAGCTGCATATCGCTTAAATTCATCACACCCATAGGTGAATTTGTCACAAATTTTTCATGGAAAGCAATTGAATTTTGGTAGTGTTTTTCGTTATTTCTTAGCATTATCCAATAAGAAAATTAAGTAAATATATCCAAGTTCGAACTTCTAAAAAATGTCGACACGAGCTGCATATCGCTTAAATTCCCCACACCTCATAGGTAAATTTGTCGCAAATTTTTCATGGAAAGCAATTGCATTTTGGTAGTGTTTTTCGTGATTTCTTAGCATTATCCAATAAGAAAATTAAGTAAGTATATACAAGTTCGAACTTCTAAAAAATGTCGAGACGAGCTGTATATCGCTTAAATTCACCACACCTCATAGGTGCATTTGTAATTTTTCATGGAAACAATTTCATTTTAGTAGTGTTTTTCGTGATTTCTTAGCATTATCCAATAAGAAAATTAAATAATTAACTCTAAGTTCGAACTTCTAAAAAATGTCGAGGCGAGCTGCATATTGATTAAATTCACCACACCTCATAGGTGAATTTGTCGCAAATTTTTCATGGAAAGCAATTGCATTTTGGCAGTGTTTTTTGTGATTTCTTAGCATTATCCAATAAGAAAATTAAGAAAATAACTCTAAGTTCGAACTTCTAAAAAATGTCGAGGCAGCTTCATATCGCTCAAATTTACCAGACCTCATAGGTGAATTTGTCGAAAATTTTTCATGGAAAGAAATTGCATTTTGGTAGTGTTTTTCGTGATTTCTTAGCATTATCCAATAAGAAAATTAAGTAATTAACTCTAAGTTCGAACTTCTCAAAAATGTCGAGACGACCTGCATATCGCTTAAATTCACCACACCTCATAGGTGAATTTGTCGCAAATTTTTCATGGAAAGCAATTGCATTTTGGCAGTGTTTTTTGTGATTTCTTAGCATTATCCAATAAGAAAATTAAGAAAATAACTCTAAGTTCGAACTTCTAAAAAATGTCGAGGCAGCTTCATATCGCTCAAATTTCCAGACCTCATAGGTGAATTTGTCGAAAATTTTTCGTGGAAAGAAATTGCATTTTGGTAGTGTTTTTCGTGATTTCTTAGCATTATCCAATAAGAAAATTAAGTAATTAACTCTAAGTTCGAACTTCTCAAAAATGTCGAGACGACCTGCATATCGCTTAAATTCACCACACCTCATAGGTGAATTTGTCGCAAATTTTTCATGGAAAGCAATTGCATTTTGGCAGTGTTTTTTGTGATTTCTTAGCATTATCCAATAAGAAAATTAAGAAAATAACTCTAAGTTCGAACTTCTAAAAAATGTCGAGGCGAGCTTCATATCGCTCAAATTTACCAGACCTCATAGGTGAATTTGTCGAAAATTTTTCATGGAAAGAAATTGCATTTTGGTAGTGTTTTTCGTGATTTCTTAGCATTATCCAATAAGAAAATTAAGTAATTAACTCTAAGTTCGAACTTCTAAAAAATGGCGAGACGAGCTGCATATCGCTTAAATTCACCACACCTCATAGGTGAATTTGTCGCAAATTTTTTCATTGAAAGCAATTGCATTTTGGTTGTGTTTTTCGTGATTTCTTAGCATTATCCAATAAGAAAATTAAGTCAATAACTCTATATTCGAACTTCCTTAAAAATGTTGAGACGGGCTGCACATCACTTAAATTCACCACACCTCATAGATGAATTTGTCGCAAATTTTTCAAGGAAAGCAATTGCATTTTGTTAGTGTTTTTCGTGATTTTTTAGCATTATCCAATAAGAAAATAAATCTATGTTCGAACTTCTAAAAAATGTCGAGGCGAGCTTCATATCGCTCAAATTTACCAGACCTCATAGGTGAATTTGTCGAAAATTTTTCATGGAAAGAAATTGCATTTTGGTAGTGTTTTTCGTGATTTCTTAGCATTATCCAATAAGAAAATTAAGTAATTAACTCTAAGTTCGAACTTCTAAAAAATGGCGAGACGAGCTGCATATCGCTTAAATTCACCACACCTCATAGGTGAATTTGTCGCAAATTTTTTCATTGAAAGCAATTGCATTTTGGTTGTGTTTTTCGTGATTTCTTAGCATTATCCAATAAGAAAATTAAGTCAATAACTCTATATTCGAACTTCCTTAAAAATGTTGAGACGGGCTGCACATCACTTAAATTCACCACACCTCATAGATGAATTTGTCGCAAATTTTTCAAGGAAAGCAATTGCATTTTGTTAGTGTTTTTCGTGATTTTTTAGCATTATCCAATAAGAAAATAAATCTATGTTCGAACTTCTAAAAAATGTTGAGACGGGCTGCACATCACTTAAATTCACCACACCTCATAGATGAGTTTGTCGCAAATTTTTCATGGAAAGCAATTGAATTTTGGTAGTGTTTTTCGTTATTTCTTAGCATTATCCAATAAGAAAATTAAGTAAATAACTCTAAGTTCGAACTTCTAAAAAATGTCAAGGCGAGCTTCATATCGCTCAAATTCACCACACCTCATAGGTGAATTTGTCGAAAATTTTTCATGGAAAGCAATTGCATTTTGGTAGTGTTTTTCGTGATTTCTTAGCATTATCCAATAAGAAAATTCAGTAAATAACTCTAAGTTCAAACTTCTAAAAAAATGTCGAGACCGGCTGCATATCGCTTTAATTCACTACACCTCATAGGTGAATTTGTGGCAAATTTTTCATGGAAAGGAATTGCATTTTGGTAGTGATTTTCGTGATTTCTTAGCATTATCCAATAAGAAAATTAAGTAAATATATCCAAGTTCGAACTTCTAAAAAATGTCGAGACGAGCTGCATATCGCTTAAATTCACCACACCTCATAGGTGCATTTGCCGCAAATTTTTCATGGAAACAATTTCATTTTAGTAGTGTTTTTCGTGATTTCTTAGCATTATCCAATAAGAAAATTAAATAATTAACTCTAAGTTCGAACTTCTAAAAAATGTCGAGGCGAGCTGCATATTGATTAAATTCACCACACCTCATAGGTGAATTTGTCGCAAATTTTTCATGAAAAGCAATTGCATTTTGGCAGTGTTTTTTGTGATTTCTTAGCATTATCCAATAAGAAAATTAAGAAAATAACTCTATTTTCGAACTTCTAAAAAATGTCGAGGCGAGCTTCATATCGCTCAAATTCACCAGACCTCATAGGTGAATTTGTCGAAAATTTTTCATGGAAAGAAATTGCATTTTGGTAGTGTTTTTCGTTATTTCTTAGCATTATCCAATAAGAAAATTAAGTAATTAACTCTAAGTTCGAACTTCTAAAAAATGTCGAGACGAGCTGCATATCGCTTAAATTCACCACACCTCATAGGTGAATTTGTCGCAAATTTTTCATGGAAAGCAATTGTATTTTAGCAGTGTTTTTCGTGATTTCTTAGCATTATCCAATAAAAAAATTAAGAAAATAAATCTAAGTTCGAAATTCTAAAAAATGTCGAGGCGAGCTGCATATCGATTAAATTCACCACAACTCATAGGTGAATTTGTCGCAAATCTTTCAATAACTCTAAATTCGAACTTCTAAAAAATGTTGAGACGAGCTGCATATCGCTTAAATTCACCACACCTCATAGATGAATTTGTCGCAATTTTTTCATGGAAAGAAATTGCATTTTGGTAGTGTTTTTCGTGATTTCTTAGCATTATCCAATAAGAAAATTAACTCAATAACTCTAAATTCGAAATTCTAAAAAATGTTGAGACGAACAGCATATCGCTTAAATTCACCACACCTCATAGATGAATTTGTCGCAAATTTTTCGTGGAAAGCAATTGCATTTTGTTAGTGTTTTTCGTGATTTTTGAGCATTATCCAATAAGAAAATAAATCTATGTTCGAACTTCTAAAAAATGGCGAGGCGAGCTGCATATTGATTAAATTCACCACACCTCATAGGTGAATTTGTCGCAAATTTTTCATGGAAAGCAATTGCATTTTGGCAGTGTTGTTTGTGATTTCTTAGCATTATCCAATAAGAAAATTAAGAAAATAACTCTAAGTTCGAACTTCTAAAAAATGTCGAGGCGAGCTTCATATCGCTCAAATTCACCAGACCTCATAGGTGAATTTGTCGAAAATTTTTCATGGAAAGAAATTGCATTTTGGTAGTATTTTTCGTTATTTCTTAGCATTATCCAATAAGAAAATTAAGAAAATAAATCTAAGTTCGAAATTCTAAAAAATGTCGAGGCGAGCTTCATATCGCTCAAATTCACCAGACCTCATAGGTGAATTTGTCGAAAATTTTTCATGGAAAGAAATTGCATTTTGGTAGTATTTTTCGTTATTTCTTAGCATTATCCAATAAGAAAATTAAGAAAATAAATCTAAGTTCGAAATTCTAAAAAATGTCGAGACGAGCTGCATATCGCTTAAATTCACCACACCTCATAGGTGAATTTGTCGCAAATTTTTCATGGAAAGCAATTGTATTTTAGCAGTGTTTTTCGTGATTTCTTAGCATTATCCAATAAAAAAATTAAGAAAATAAATCTAAGTTCGAAATTCTAAAAAATGTCGAGGCGAGCTGCATATCGATTAAATTCACCACAACTCATAGGTGAATTTGTCGCAAATTTTTTCATTGAAAGCAATTCGAACTTCTAAAAAATGTTGAGACGAACAGCATATCGCTTAAATTCACCACACCTCATAGATGAATTTGTTGCAAATTTTTCATGGAAAGCAATTGCATTTTGTTAGTGTTTTTCGTGATTTTTGAGCATTATCCAATAAGAAAATAAATCTATGTTCGAACTTCTAAAAAATGTCGAGGCGAGCTGCATATCGCCTAAATTCACCACACCAATAGGTGAATTTGTCGCAAATTTTTCATGGAAAGCAATTGCATTTTGGTAGTGTTTTTCGTGATTTTTGAGCATTATCCAATAAGAAAATAAATCTAAGTTCGAACTTCTAAAAAATGTCGAGGCGAGCTGCATATCGATTAAATTCACCACACCTCATAGGTAAATTTGTGGAAAATTTTTCATGGAAAGAAATTGCATTTGGTAGTGTTTTTCGTGATTTCTTAGCATTATTCAATAAGAAAATTAAATAATTAACTCCAAGTTCGAACTTCTAAAAAATGTCGAGGCGAGCTGCATATTGATTAAATTCACCACACCTCATAGGTGAATTTGTCGAAAATTTTTCATGGAAAGCAATTGCATTTTGGCAGTGTTTTTGTGATTTCTTAGCATTATCTAATAAGAAAATTAAGAAAATAACTCTAAGTTCGAACTACTAAAAAATGTCGAGGCGAGCTTCATATCGCTCAAATTCACCAGACCTCATAGGTGAATTTGTCGAAAATTTTTCATGGAAAGAAATTGTATTTTGGTAGTGTTTTTCGTGATTTCTTAGCATTATCCAATAAGAAAATTAAGTCAATAACTCTAAATTCGAACTTCTAAAAAATGTTGAGACGAGCTGCATATCGCTTAAATTCACCACACCTCATAGGTGAATTTGTCGCAAATTTTTCATGGAAAGCAATTGTATTTTAGCAGTGTTTTTCGTGATTTCTTAGCATTATCCAATAAAAAAATTAAGAAAATAAATCTAAGTTCGAAATTCTAAAAAATGTCGAGGCGAGCTGCATACCGCTTAAATTCACCACACCTCATAGGTGAATTTGTCGCAAATTTTTTCATTGAAAGCAATTGCATTTTGGTTGTGTTTTTCGTGATTTCTTAGCATTATCCAATAAGAAAATTAAGTCAACAACTCTATATTCGAACTTCTAAAAAATGTTGAGACGGGCTGCACATCACTTAAATTCACCAAACCTCATAGGTGAATTTGTCGCAAATTTTTCATGGAAAGCAATTGCATTTTGGTAGTGTTTTTCGTGATTTCTTAGCATTATCCAATAAGAAAATTAAGTCAATAACTCTAAATTCGAACTTCTAAAAAATGTTGAGACCAGCTGCATATCGCTTAAATTCACCACACTTCATAGATGAATTTGTCGCAAATTTTTCATGGAAAGCAATTGCATTTGTTCGAACACTGCATTTTGGCAGTGTTTTTTGTGATTTCTTAGCATTATCCAATAAGAAAATTAAGAAAATAACTCTAAGTTCGAACTTCTAAAAAATGTCGAGGCGAGCTTCATATCGCTCAAATTCACCAGACCTCATAGGTGAATTTGTCGAAAATTTTCATGGAAAGAAACTATTCACTATTTTGGTAGTGTTTTTCGTGATTTCTTAGCATTACCCAATCAGAAAATTAAGTAAATAACTCTAAGTTCGAACTTCTAAAAAATTTCGAGTCGAGTTTCATATCGCTCAAATTTACCACACCTCATAGGCGAATTTGTCGAAAATTTTTCATGGAAAGCAATTGCATTTTGGTAGTGTTTTTCGTGATTTCTAAGCATTATCCAATAAGAAAATTAAGTAAATAACTCTAAGTTAAAACTTCTAAAAAATGTCGAGACCGGCTGCATATCGCTTAAATTCACTACACCTCATAGGTGAATTTGTCGCAAATTTTTCATGGAAAGCAATTGCATTTTGGTAGTGTTTTTCGTGATTTCTTAGCATTATCCAATAAGAAAATTAAGTAAATACGTCCAAGTTCGAACTTCTAAAAAATGTCGAGGCGAGCTTCATATCACTCAAATTCACCACACCTCAAAGGTGAATTTGTCTAAAATTTTTCATGGAAAGCAATTGTATTTTAGCAGTGGTTTTCGTGATTTCTTAGCATTATCCAATAAAAAAATTAAGAAAATAAATCTAAGTTCGAACTTCTAAAAAATGTCGAGGTGAGCTGCATATCGAATAAATTCACCACACCTCATAGGTGAATTTGTCGCAAATTTTTCATGGAAAGCAATTGCATTTTGGTAGTGTTTTTCGTGATTTCTTAGCATTATCCAATAAGAAAATTAAGTCAATAACTCTAAATTCGAACTTCTAAAAAATGTTAAGACGAGCTGCATATCGCTTAAATTCACCACACCTCATAGATGAATTTGTCGCAAATTTTTCATGGAAAGCAATTGCATTTTGGTAGTGTTTTTCGTGATTTCTTAGCATTATCCAATCAGAAAATTAAGTAAATAACTCTAAGTTCGAACTTCTAAAAAATTTCGAGGCGAGTTTCATATCGCTCAAATTCACCACACCTCATAGGTGAAGTTGTCGAAAATTTTTCATGGAAAGCAATTGCATTTTGGTAGTGTTTTTCGTGATTTCTAAGCATTATCCAATAAGAAAATTAAGTAAATAACTCTAAGTTCAAACTTCTAAAAAATGTCGAGACCGGCTGCATATCGCTTAAATTCACTACACCTCATAGGTGAATTTGTCGCAAATTTTTCATAGAAAGCAATTGCATTTTGGTAGTGTTTTTCGTGATTTCTTAGCATTATCCAATAAGAAAATTAAGTAAATACGTCCAAGTTCGAACTTCTAAAAAATGTCGAGACGAGCTGCATATCGATTAAATTCACCACACCTCATAGGTAAATTTGTGGAAAATTTTTCATGGAAAGAAATTGCATTTTGGTAGTGTTTTTCGTGATTTCTTAGCATTATCCAATAAGAAAATTAAGTAAATAACTCTAAGTTCGAACTTCTAAAAAATGTCGAGGCAAACTGCATATCGCTTAAATTCACCACACCTCATAAGTGAATTTGTCGCAAATTTTTCACGGAAAGCAATTGCATTTTGGTAGTGTTTTTCGTGATTTCTTAGCATTATCCAATAAGAAAATTAAGTAAATAACTCTAAGTTCGAACTTCTAAAAAATGTCAAGGCGAGCTTAATATCGCTCAAATTCACCACACCTCATAGGTGAATTTGTCCAAAATTTTTCATGGAAAGAAATTGCATTTTGGTAGTGTTTTTCGTGATTTCTTAGCATTATCCAATAAGAAAATTAAATAATTAACTCTAAGTTCGAACTTCTAAAAAATGTCGAGGCGAGCTGCATATTGATTAAATAACTCTAAGTTCGAACTTCTAAAAAATGTCGAGGCGAGCTGCATATCGCTTAAATTCACCACACCTCACAGGTGAATTTGTGGAAAATTTTTCATGAAAAGAAATTGCATTTTGGTAGTGTTTTTCGTGATTTCTTAGCATTATCCAATAAGAAAATTAAGTCAATAACTCTAAATTCGAACTTCTAAAAAATGTTGAGACGAACAGCATATCGCTTAAATTCACCACACCTCATAGATGAATTTGTCGCAAATTTTTCATGGAAAGCAATTGCATTTTGTTAGTGTTTTTCGTGATTTTTTAGCATTATCCAATAAGAAAATAAATCTATGTTCGAACTTCAAAAAATGTCGAGGCGAGCTGCATATCGCTTAAATTCATCACACCCATAGGTGAATTTGTCACAAATTTTTCATGGAAAGCAATTGAATTTTGGTAGTGTTTTTCGTTATTTCTTAGCATTATCCAATAAGAAAATTAAGTAAATATATCCAAGTTCGAACTTCTAAAAAATGTCGACACGAGCTGCATATCGCTTAAATTCCCCACACCTCATAGGTAAATTTGTCGCAAATTTTTCATGGAAAGCAATTGCATTTTGGCAGGGTTTTTCGTGATTTCTTAGCATTATCCAATAAGAAAATTAAGTAAATAACTCTAAGTTCGAACTTCTTAAAAATGTAGAGGCGAGCTTCATATCGCTCAAATTCACCACACCTCATAGGTGAATTTGTCGAAAATTTTTCATGGAAAGCAATTGCATTTTGGTAGTGTTTTTCGTGATTTCTTAGCATTATCCAATAAGAAAATTAAGTAAATAACTCTAAGCTCGAACTTCTAAAAAATGTCGAGACCGGCTGCATATCGCTTAAATTCACTACACCTCATAGGTGAATTTGTCGCAAATTTTCCATGGAAAGCAATTCTATTTTAGCAGTGTTTTTCGTGATTTGTTAGCATTATCCAATAAGAAAATTAAGAAAATAACTCTAAGTTCGAACTTCTAAAAAATGTCGAGGCGAGCTTCATATCGCTCAAATTCACCAGACCTCATAGGTGAATTTGTCGAAAATTTTTCATGGAAACAATTTCATTTTAGTAGTGTTTTTCGTGATTTCTTAGCATTATCCAATAAAAAAAGTAAGTAAATAAATCTAAGTTCGAACTTCTAAAAAATGTCGAGGCGAGCTGCATATCGATTAAGATCACCACACCTCATAGGTCAATTTGTCGCAAATTTTTAATTTAAAGCAATTGTATTTTAGCAGTGTTTTTCGTGATTTGTTAGCATTATCCAATAAATGCTAAGAAATCACGAAAAACACTACCAAAATGCAAAATGCAATCGAGACGAGCTGCATATCGCTTAAATTCACCACACCTCATAGGTGAATTTGTCGCAAATTTTTCATGGAAAGCAATTGTTTCTTAGCATTATCCAATAAATGCTGTTGTAGTTTATATATTATATATTAAAACAAACTTTGAATAACACAATTAACAATACATGTTTCATTTCACAAATTCTTAAGACTCTCCAAATATTATTTTCAAATTTCAAAATCAAATTTTCAAAACAAAAGATTACTCGATTCCAAATAAAAATTAAAATTAAAGTGTTTTATATAAAGTGCTTTCGCATAAATATATAACAGCCACATTATTCCCCCTCCAGTGTAACTTAATGAACGAAACGTACAGTTCGACCGGATCGTAATTTCATTGCCTCTGAAGGTATGCTGTCGGATGTAATTTGCCGTGGAATATATATTTCTGGTAAAATATATGCTGGTTTTAGTCGGTCTACTGAAATTACCTTTTCTTTTCCTTTATATTCAATTGTAAAAGTTTTCCCTGTTTTATACAAAACTTTATAGGGGCCTGTATAGGGTCGTTGAAGTGGCGTAAGAACAGAATCTGTGCGAACGAAAACATGTGAACTGCTTGAAAGATCATTCGGAATGAATGTCTTTCCAGATCCGTGTCGTTTCACATGCTTAGCTTGAAGATTTTGCATATCCAATTTGAACTGTTTTACCCATTCATTAATAGAGGTTTGAAGGTTAGATGCAGCAAAAAATTCCCCTGGAAGAGCCAATTGCATCCCATAAGTCATTTCTGCAGCGGATACTTTTTCATCTGAATTAATTGCTGTTCGAAGACTCAGCAATATTAAAGGTAACACTTCCACCCAACGTGTGTTTGTATGACATTTAATTGCAGTTTTAATTGTGCGGTGCCAACGTTCAATTTGGCCATTACACTGTGGATGATACGGGGTCGTATGAGTAACCTTAGCTCCAATCAATTTAGCAAATTCGCGAAATAACGAGGATTCAAATTGACGACCTTGATCAGTTACGATTTGTCTTGGCACCCCAAACCTTGAAATCCAACCAAAAAGAAATCCTTTTGCGACGGATTCAGCAGTGATATCTATGATTGGTATGGCTTCAGCCCAACGAGTAAACCGATCAATACAAGTGAGGCAATATTTGTATCCTTCCGATAATGGAAGTGGTCCAACGATGTCTATACTGACCATCTTGAAACGTTCTTCAGGAACAGGATACGACGCTATTGGACTTTTTACATGTCGATTTATTTTTGTTGTTTGGCAAGTTATGCAGGATTTACACGATGATTTGACATCTTTTTGCATTGATGGCCAAACAAATCTATCACTTATTATTTTTGCCGTAGAATTTGAGCCTGGATGTGATAACTTGTGAATCATATCGAAGACTTGTAGGCGGAAGTTTGTTGTTATAAATGGTCGAATTGTTTTGCCGGAAACGTCACACACAACGTCCACGTTAGTGTTAGGAATTTTCAGCTTTTTAAGTATAAGATTGTGTGATGTTGACTGTAAAAATCTTAGGAGTTCTTCGTCAGATTTTTGATCTTCCGCTAATGCTGCATAATCAAATGGAGAAGGCATTGATATTAAATCTAATCGTGAAAGTGCATCTGCAGTGACGTTGATTTTTCCAGGTACATATCTTATATCAACGGTATGCTGTCCGATATAATCTAAATGGCGAAGTTGTCTTGGCGATGATTTCTCTGACCGTTGATGGAAAGCGAACGTAAGCGGCTTATGATCCGTATAAATACAGAATTGTCTACCTTCTAAAAAATATTGAAAATATTTCAAGGCGGAAAACGCTGCCAGTAATTCACGATCATACGCACTGTACCGCTGCTGTGTTTCTGTAAGCTTTTTAGAGAAAAATCCTAGCGGCTGCCAAACACCTTTTATGAATTGCTGCAAAACTCCACCCATGCCAATATCTGAAGCATCAACCCAGAGTGAGGTTTCTGCGCCTTCAACTGGATATGAAAGTAGTGCAGTGTTTGCCTACTGATTTTTGCATTTTTCGAATGCTAAACGTAAATTCTGTGTCCAGTTAATGACTCGCTTATCGTTTTTTACTTGTCCTTTTTTAAGTTCATGAAGTACTGCTTGTGCTTCAGCTGCTTTCGGAATGAAACGCCTATAAAAATTTATCGTTCCAAGAAAACGACTTAAATCTTTCACTGTTTTTGGTAATTTATAGTCGATTAAAGCTTGAACTCGTTCCGGATTCGGTTTAAGTCCTTCTTGCGTTACAAGATAGCCCAAAAATGTTAGCTCTTTCTTCCCGAACTCGCTTTTTGCAACATTTATAGTTATGCCGTAGTCTTTGAGACGCTGGAAAAGCTTACGTAAGTGCTGCTCATGTTCTAGTTCGTTTCCGGAAGCGACCAGGATATCATCGATATAAGCGTAGCAGAAACCTAATCCTTGTAACACTTCGTTGATAAAACGTTGGAATGTTTGGGCTGCATTGCAAAGGCCAAAAGTCATCCGTGTAAACTCAAAGAGACAAAAGGGGTAATGATGGCCGTCTTTGGTATATCATGATCTGCTACAGGTATTTGAAAGTACGCTTTAACTAAATCTATTTTTGAAAATACTTTCTTTCCGTGTAACATATATCCAAAATCATGGATATGCGGAACTGGATAGCAGTCGGGTACAGTTACTCTATTTAAAGAACGGTAATCTCCACACGGGCGCCACTCATTATTGGATTTGGGCACCATATGCAGAGGGCTTGACCAACAACTCTTTGAAGGACGACAAATGCCCATTTGTATCATATACTCGAATTCTTGCTTCGCGATTTTCAATTTTTCGGGTGCTAGCCTTCGAGGTTTCGCTCGGACCGTGGATCCTTTCGTCTCAATATGATGAGTAACCGAATGCTTAGTTTTTGGAAGTTTGAAGTTCGGTTTCGTGATTTCTGAAAATTCAGAGAGAAGTGGAAACATAGGTGTATGATTACCGATACAACTAAGTGTTGGGCAACTATCCTTTGAAATCGACCCTGTCGATTTGAGTTGTGTAGACTGGTCTAAAAGGCGATTGTTTTTTATGTCAACAAGTAATCCATAATGTGTGAGGAAATCTGAACGGATAATTGGCTGCGTGACATCAGCGATAACAAATTCCCAAGCAAATTTTCTTCGTAGATTTAAGTTGACGTCTAATAGTTTTCTTCCATACGTTCGAATTTCAGTATTATTAGCAGCATAAAGAACTAATGAATGGTCTGTCGTCCGTTTTTGTTGAATTGTGGCTGGAAAAACAGAAATGTCTGCTCCTGTATCGATAAGGAACCTGAACTTCGAATTTTTATCTCGAAAAAACAGGCGACTTATATGATGGCCACCTTCGTCCGTCACCATAGACGAGTTGGCTACTGGTTTTCCGATTTCTTAAAACTGCATGGTTCTCGGCACTTGGTTGCATTTGAACCAAATTTGTAATGGTACCAACAAAATGATTTCTCGGATTTTGAAGAACTGCGAGATTTATAGTTGTTCTCACGGTTCTTGCTTCTGGAGCGTCTGTTCACATCGATGCTTGAAAGTGCGTTTATCTTTATCAAAATTTCATCTATTTGTTTGCCCAAAATGTCCAATCGTGTTGGTGATGGTGCGCAAGATGGTTTTGTGACGGCGTTAATAAAATTTGAGTCATGTTGGTCGTAAATTTTGTCTGCCATAGTGGCGAGTTTATCGAGTCGATCTTCACTGACAGTAAGAATTGCTTTCGTAGTGGCAGACAACTGTTGGAGCCAAAGCGATTTCAATATATCATCAGATACTTTACCTGATGAAAGTTCCTTCATTTCACGCAACAGTACGGATGGTTTTTTATCACCTGCGCTTACATTTTCCAGTAACTGTTTGAGTCCCTTTTCTTCGGAGTCCATATATACTTGAGCACGTTGCTTTCAATCGATCCAACCAATGTGTGGTATTTGGTTAAGTCTGATGTGATGCCTGAAGTTATAAACTGGCTTTCTAACTGCCGGAACCATAATTTGGGATTTTGTCGCCAAAAGGGAGGAACTCTAACGGAAACTCTTGCAATTTCAGCGGCATGCGTTGAAGGAAGTGAATGAAATTCTTCCTCGTCGACGTGTTCGCAGTGTTTTTCGTGATTTGTTAGCATTATCCGATAAATGCTAAGAAATCACGAAAAACACTACCAAAATGCAAAATGCAATCGAGACGAGCTGCATATCGCTTAAATTCACCACACCTCATAGGTGAATTTGTCGCAAATTTTTCATGGAAAGCAATTGTATTTTAGCAGTGTTTTTCGTGATTTCTTAGCATTATCCAATAAGAAAATTATGTAATTAACTCTAAGTTCGAACTTCTAAAAAATGTCGAGACGAGCTGCATATCGCTTAAATTCACCACACCTCATAGGTGAATTTGTCGCAAATTTTTCATGGAAAGCAATTGTATTTTAGCAGTGTTTTTCGTGATTTGTTAGCATTATCCAATAAATGCTAAGAAATCACGAAAAACACTACCAAAATGCAAAATGCAATCGAGACGAGCTGCATATCGCTTAAATTCACCACACCTCATAGGTGAATTTGTCGCAAATTTTTCATGGAAAGCAATTGTTTCTTAGCATTATCCAATAAATGCTGTTGTAGTTTATATATTATATATTAAAACAAACTTTGAATAACACAATTAACAATACATGTTTCATTTCACAAATTCTTAAGACTCTCCAAATATTATTTTCAAATTTCAAAATCAAATTTTCAAAACAAAAGATTACTCGATTCCAAATAAAAATTAAAATTAAAGTGTTTTATATAAAGTGCTTTCGCATAAATATATAACAGCCACATTATTCCCCCTCCAGTGTAACTTAATGAACGAAACGTACAGTTCGACCGGATCGTAATTTCATTGCCTCTGAAGGTATGCTGTCGGATGTAATTTGCCGTGGAATATATATTTCTGGTAAAATATATGCTGGTTTTAGTCGGTCTACTGAAATTACCTTTTCTTTTCCTTTATATTCAATTGTAAAAGTTTTCCCTGTTTTATACAAAACTTTATAGGGGCCTGTATAGGGTCGTTGAAGTGGCGTAAGAACAGAATCTGTGCGAACGAAAACATGTGAACTGCTTGAAAGATCATTTGGAATGAATGTCTTTCCAGATCCGTGTCGCTTCACTTGCTTAGCTTGAAGATTTTGCATATCCAATTTGAACTGTTTTACCCATTCATTACTAGAGGTTTGAAGGTTAGATGCAGCAAAAAATTCCCCTGGAAGAGCCAATTGCATCCCATAAGTCATTTCTGCAGCGGATACTTTTTCATCTGAATTAATTGCTGTTCGAAGACTCAGCAATATTAAAGGTAACACTTCCACCCAACGTGTGTTTGTATGACATTTAATTGCAGTTTTAATTGTGCGGTGCCAACGTTCAATTTGGCCATTACACTGTGGATGATACGGGGTCGTATGAGTAACCTTAGCTCCAATCAATTTAGCAAATTCGCGAAATAACGAGGATTCAAATTGACGACCTTGATCAGTTACGATTTGTCTTGGCACCCCAAACCTTGAAATCCAACCAAAAAGAAATCCTTTTGCGACGGATTCAGCAGTGATATCTATGATTGGTATGGCTTCAGCCCAACGAGTAAACCGATCAATACAAGTGAGGCAATATTTGTATCCTTCCGATAATGGAAGTGGTCCAACGATGTCTATACTGACCATCTTGAAACGTTCTTCAGGAACAGGATACGACGCTATTGGACTTTTTACATGTCGATTTATTTTTGTTGTTTGGCAAGTTATGCAGGATTTACACGATGATTTGACATCTTTTTGCATTGATGGCCAAACAAATCTATCACTTATTATTTTTGCCGTAGAATTTGAGCCTGGATGTGATAACTTGTGAATCATATCGAAGACTTGTAGGCGGAAGTTTGTTGTTATAAATGGTCGAATTGTTTTGCCGGAAACGTCACACACAACGTCCACGTTAGTGTTAGGAATTTTCAGCTTTTTAAGTATAAGATTGTGTGATGTTGACTGTAAAAATCTTAGGAGTTCTTCGTCAGATTTTTGATCTTCCGCTAATGCTGCATAATCAAATGGAGAAGGCATTGATATTAAATCTAATCGTGAAAGTGCATCTGCAGTGACGTTGATTTTTCCAGGTACATATCTTATATCAACGGTATGCTGTCCGATATAATCTAAATGGCGAAGTTGTCTTGGCGATGATTTCTCTGACCGTTGATGGAAAGCGAACGTAAGCGGCTTATGATCCGTATAAATACAGAATTGTCTACCTTCTAAAAAATATTGAAAATATTTCAAGGCGGAAAACGCTGCCAGTAATTCACGATCATACGCACTGTACCGCTGCTGTGTTTCTGTAAGCTTTTTAGAGAAAAATCCTAGCGGCTGCCAAACACCTTTTATGAATTGCAGCAAAACTCCACCCATGCCAATATCTGAAGCATCAACCCAGAGTGAGGTTTCTGCGCCTTCAACTGGATATGAAAGTAGTGCAGTGTTTGCCTACTGATTTTTGCATTTTTCGAATGCTAAACGTAAATTCTGTGTCCAGTTAATGACTCGCTTATCGTTTTTTACTTGTCCTTTTTTAAGTTCATGAAGTACTGCTTGTGCTTCAGCTGCTTTCGGAATGAAACGCCTATAAAAATTTATCGTTCCAAGAAAACGACTTAAATCTTTCACTGTTTTTGGTAATTTATAGTCGATTAAAGCTTGAACTCGTTCCGGATTCGGTTTAAGTCCTTCTTGCGTTACAAGATAGCCCAAAAATGTTAGCTCTTTCTTCCCGAACTCGCTTTTTGCAACATTTATAGTTATGCCGTAGTCTTTGAGACGCTGGAAAAGCTTACGTAAGTGCTGCTCATGTTCTAGTTCGTTTCCGGAAGCGACCAGGATATCATCGATATAAGCGTAGCAGAAACCTAATCCTTGTAACACTTCGTTGATAAAACGTTGGAATGTTTGGGCTGCATTGCAAAGGCCAAAAGTCATCCGTGTAAACTCAAAGAGACCAAAAGGGGTAATGATGGCCGTCTTTGGTATATCATGATCTGCTACAGGTATTTGAAAGTACGCTTTAACTAAATCTATTTTTGAAAATACTTTCTTTCCGTGTAACATATATCCAAAATCATGGATATGCGGAACTGGATAGCAGTCGGGTACAGTTACTCTATTTAAAGAACGGTAATCTCCACACGGGCGCCACTCATTATTGGATTTGGGCACCATATGCAGAGGGCTTGACCAACAACTCTTTGAAGGACGACAAATGCCCATTTGTATCATATACTCGAATTCTTGCTTCGCGATTTTCAATTTTTCGGGTGCTAGCCTTCGAGGTTTCGCTCGGACCGTGGATCCTTTCGTCTCAATATGATGAGTAACCGAATGCTTAGTTTTTGGAAGTTTGAAGTTCGGTTTCGTGATTTCTGAAAATTCAGAGAGAAGTGGAAACATAGGTGTATGATTACCGATACAACTAAGTGTTGGGCAACTATCCTTTGAAATCGACCCTGTCGATTTGAGTTGTGTAGACTGGTCTAAAAGGCGATTGTTTTTTATGTCAACAAGTAATCCATAATGTGTGAGGAAATCTGAACGGATAATTGGCTGCGTGACATCAGCGATAACAAATTCCCAAGCAAATTTTCTTCGTAGATTTAAGTTGACGTCTAATAGTTTTCTTCCATACGTTCGAATTTCAGTATTATTAGCAGCATAAAGAACTAATGAATGGTCTGTCGTCCGTTTTTGTTGAATTGTGGCTGGAAAAACAGAAATGTCTGCTCCTGTATCGATAAGGAACCTGAACTTCGAATTTTTATCTCGAAAAAACAGGCGACTTATATGATGGCCACCTTCGTCCGTCACCATAGACGAGTTGGCTACTGGTTTTCCGATTTCTTAAAACTGCATTGTTCTCGGCACTTGGTTGCATTTGAACCAAATTTGTAATGGTACCAACAAAATGATTTCTCGGATTTTGAAGAACTGCGAGATTTATAGTTGTTCTCACGGTTCTTGCTTCTGGAGCGTCTGTTCACATCGATGCTTGAAAGTGCGTTTATCTTTATCAAAATTTCATCTATTTGTTTGCCCAAAATGTCCAATCGTGTTGGTGATGGTGCGCAAGATGGTTTTGTGACGGCGTTAATAAAATTTGAGTCATGTTGGTCGTAAATTTTGTCTGCCATAGTGGCGAGTTTATCGAGTCGATCTTCACTGACAGTAAGAATTGCTTTCGTAGTGGCAGACAACTGTTGGAGCCAAAGCGATTTCAATATATCATCAGATACTTTACCTGATGAAAGTTCCTTCATTTCACGCAACAGTACGGATGGTTTTTTATCACCTGCGCTTACATTTTCCAGTAACTGTTTGAGTCGCTTTTCTTTGGAGTCCATATATACTTCTAGTATTGCATTTTTCAAGGCTTCGTATTTCCTCTCGGTTGGTGGTTCTTCGACTATGTGGCTGACCGCGTTGAGCACGTTGCTTTCAATCGATCCAACCAATGTGTGGTATTTGGTTAAGTCTGATGTGATGCCTGAAGTTATAAACTGGCTTTCTAACTGCCGGAACCATAATTTTGGATTTTGTCGCCAAAAGGGAGGAACTCTAACGGAAACTCTTGCAATTTCAGCGGCATGCGTTGAAGGAAGTGAATGAAATTCTTCCTCGTCGACGTGTTCGTCCGGATTGCTCATCGCGATATTTAATTTATCCGCTTAGGAGTTGTGTTTCTAACTCGGGGTCACCAATGTTGTAGTTTATATATTTATATACTAAAACAAACTTTGAATAACACAATTAACAATACATGTTTCATTTCACAAATTCTTAAGACTCTCCAAATATTATTTTCAAATTTCAAAATCAAATTTTCAAAACAAAAGATTACTCGATTCCAAATAAAAATTAAGATTAAAGTGTTTTATATAAAGTGCTTTCGCATAAATATATAACAGCCACAATGCTAAGAAATCACGAAAAACACTACCAAAATGCAAAATTCGAACTTCTAAAAAATGTTGAGACGAGCTGCATATCGCTTAAATTCACCACACCTCATAGATGAATTTGTCGCAAATTTTTCATGGAAAGTAATTGCATTTTGGTAGTGTTTTTCGTGATTTCTTAGCATTATCCAATCAGAAAATTAAGTAAATAACTCTAAGTTCGAACTTCTAAAAAATTTCGAGGCGAGTTTCATATCGCTCAAATTCACCACACCTCATAGGTGAATTTGTCGCAAATTTTTCATGGAAAGCAATTGTTTCTTAGCATTATCCAATAAATGCTAAGAAATCACGAAAAACACTACCAAAATGCAAAATTCGAACTTTTAAAAAATGTTGAGACGAGCTGCATATCGCTTAAATTCACCACACCTCATAGATGAATTTGTCACAAATTTTTCATGGAAAGCAATTGCATTTTGGTAGTGTTTTTCGTGATTTCTTAGCATTATCCAATAAGAAAATTAAGTAAATAACTCTAAGTTCAAACTTCTAAAATATTTCGAGACCGGCTGCATATCGCTTAAATTCACTACACCTCATAGGTGAATTTGTCGCAAATTTTTCATGGAAAGCAATTGCATTTTGGTAGTGTTTTTCGTGATTTCTTAGCATTATCCAATAAGAAAATTAAGTAAATATGTCCAAGTTCGAACTTCTAAAAAATGTCGAGACGAGCTGCATATCGCTTAAATTCACTACACCTCATAGGTGAATTTGTCGCAAATTTTTCATGGAAAGCAATTGTTTCTTAGCATTATCCAATAAATGCTAAGAAATCACGAAAAACACTACCACAATGCAAAATGCAATCGAGACGAGCAGCATATCGCTTAAAGTCACCACACCTCATAGGTGAATTTGTCGCAAATTTTTCATGGAAAGCAATTGTTTCTTATCATTATCCAATAAATGCTAAGAAATCACGAAAAACACTACCAAAATGCAAAATTCGAACTTCTAAAAAAATGTTGAGATGAGCTGCATATCGATTAAATTCACCACACCTCTTACGTAAATTTGTGGAAAATTTTTCATGAAAAGAAATTGCAATTTGGTAGTGTTTTTCGTGATTTCTTAGCATTATCCAATAAGAAAATTAAATAATTAACTCTAAGTTCGAACTTCTAAAAAATGTCGAGGCGAGCTGCTTATCGATTAAATTCACCACACCTCATAGGTGAATTTGTCGCAAATTTTTCAATAACTCTAAATTCGAACTTCTAAAAAATGTTGAGACGAGCTGCATATCGCTTAAATTCACCACACCTCATAGATGAATTTGTCGCAAATTTTTCATGGAAAGCAATTGCATTTTGTTAGTGTTTTTCGTGATTTTTTAGCATTATCCAATAAGAAAATTAAGAAAATAAATCTATGTTCGAACTTCTAAAAAATGTCGAGGCGAGCTGCATATCGCTTAAATTCACCACACCTCATAGGTGAATTTGTCGCAAATTTTTCATGGAAAGCAATTGCATTTTGGTAGTGTTTTTCGTGATTTCTTAGCATTATCCAATAAGAAAATTAAGAAAATAACTCTAAGTTCGAACTTCTAAAAAATGTCGAGACGGGATGCATATCGCCTTAATTCACCACACCTCATAGGTGAATTTGTCGCAAATTTTTCATGGGAAGCAATTGCATTTTGTTAGTGTTTTTCGTGATTTTTTAGCATTATCCAATAAGAAAATTAAGAAAATAAATCTATGTTCGAACTTCTAAAAAATGTCGAGGCGAGCTGCATATCGCTTACATTCACCACACCTCATAGGTAAATTTGTCGCAAATTTTTCATGTAAAGCAATTGCATTTTGGCAGGGTTTTTCGTGATTTCTTAGCATTATCCAATAAGAAAATTAAGTAAATAACTCTAAGTTCGAACTTCTAAAAAATGTAGAGGCGAGCTTCATATCGCTCAAATTCACCACACCTCATAGGTGAATTTGTCGAAAATTTTTCATGGAAAGCAATTGCATTTTGGTAGTGTTTTTCGTGATTTCTTAGCATTATCCAATAAGAAAATTAAGTAAATAACTCTAAGTTCAAACTTCTAAAAAATGTCGAGGCGAGCTGCATATCGCTTAAATTCACCACACCTCATAGGTGAATTTGTCGCAAATTTTTCATGGAAAGCAATTGCATTTTGGTAGTGTTTTTCGTGATTTCTTAGCATTATCCAATAAGAAAATTAAGAAAATAACTCTAAGTTCGAACTTCTAAAAAATGTCGAGACGGGATGCATATCGCCTTAATTCACCACACCTCATAGGTGAATTTGTCGCAAATTTTTCATGGGAAGCAATTGCATTTTGTTAGTGTTTTTCGTGATTTTTTAGCATTATCCAATAAGAAAATTAAGAAAATAAATCTATGTTCGAACTTCTAAAAAATGTCGAGGCGAGCTGCATATCGCTTACATTCACCACACCTCATAGGTAAATTTGTCGCAAATTTTTCATGTAAAGCAATTGCATTTTGGCAGGGTTTTTCGTGATTTCTTAGCATTATCCAATAAGAAAATTAAGTAAATAACTCTAAGTTCGAACTTCTAAAAAATGTAGAGGCGAGCTTCATATCGCTCAAATTCACCACACCTCATAGGTGAATTTGTCGAAAATTTTTCATGGAAAGCAATTGCATTTTGGTAGTGTTTTTCGTGATTTCTTAGCATTATCCAATAAGAAAATTAAGTAAATAACTCTAAGTTCAAACTTCTAAAAAATGTCGAGACCGGCTGCATATCGCTTAAATTCACTACACCTCATAGGTGAATTTGTCGCAAATTTTTCATGGAAAGCAATTGCATTTTGGTAGTGTTTTTCGTGATTTCTTAGCATTATCCAATAAGAAAATTAAGTAAATATATCCAAGTTCGAACTTCTAAAAAATGTCGAGACGAGCTGCATATCGCCTTAATTCACCACACCTCATAGGTGAATTTGTCGCAAATTTTGCATGGAAACAATTTCATTTTAGTAGTGTCTTTCGTGATTTCTTAGCATTATCCAATAAGAAAATTAAGAGAATAAATCTAAGTTCGAACTTCTAAAAAATGTCGAGCGAGCTGCATATTGATTAAATTCACCACACCTCATAGGTGAATTTGTCGCAAATTTTTCATGGAAAGCAATTGCATTTTAGCAGTGTTTTTTGTGAATTCGTAGCATTATCCAATAAGAAAATTAAGAAAATAACTCTAAGTTCGAACTTCTCAAAAAAGTCGAGGCGAGCTTCATATCGCTCAAATTCACCAGACCTCATAGGTGAATTTGTCGAAAATTTTTCATGGAAAGAAATTGCATTTTGGTATTGTTTTTCGTGATTTCTTAGCATTATCCAATAAGAAAATTAAGTAATTAACTCTAAGTTCGAACTTCAAAAAATGTCGAGACGAGCTGCATATCGCTTAAATTCACCACATCTCATAGGTGAATTTGTCGCAAATTTTTCATGGAAAGCAATTGTATTTTAGCAGTGCTTTTCGTGATTTCTTAGCATTATCCAATAAAAAAATTAAGAAAATAAATCTAAGTTCGAGCTTCTAAAAAATGTCGAGGCGAGCTGCATACCGCTTAAATTCACCACACCTCATAGGTGAATTTGTCGCAAATTTTTTCATTGAAAGCAATTGTATTTTAGCAGTGTTTTTCGTGATTTCTTAGCATTATCCAATAAAAAAATTAAGAAAATAAATCTAAGTTCGAACTTCTAAAAAATATTGAGACGGGCTGCACATCGCTTAAATTCACCAAACCTCAGAGGTGAATTTGTCGCAAATTTTTCATGGAAAGCAATTGCATTTTGGTAGTGTTTTTCGTGATTTCTTAGCATTATCCAATAAGAAAATTAAGTCAATAACTCTAAATTTGAACTTCTAAAAAATGTTGAGACGAGCAGCATATCGCTTAAATTCACCACACCTCATAGATGAATTTGTCGCAAAATTTTCATGGAAAGCAATTGCATTTTGTTAGTGTTTTTCGTGATTTTTTAGCATTATCCAATAAGAAAATAAATCTATGTTCGAACTTCTAAAAAATGTCGAGGCGAGCTGCATATCGCTTAAATTCACCACACCTCATAGGTGAATTTGTCGCAAATTTTTCATGGAAAGCAATTGCATTTTGGTAGTGTTTTTCGTGATTTCTTAGCATTATCCAATAAGAAAATTAAGAAAATAACTCTAAGTTCGAACTTCTAAAAAATGTCGAGACGGGATGCATATCGCCTTAATTCACCACACCTCATAGGTGAATTTGTCGCAAATTTTTCATGGAAAGCAATTGCATTTTGTTAGTGTTTTTCGTGATTTTTTAGCATTATCCAATAAGAAAATAAATCTATGTTCGAACTTCTAAAAAATGTCGAGGCGAGCTGCATATCGCTTACATTCACCACACCTCATAGGTAAATTTGTCGCAAATTTTTCATGTAAAGCAATTGCATTTTGGCAGGGTTTTTCGTGATTTCTTAGCATTATCCAATAAGAAAATTAAGTAAATAACTCTAAGTTCGAACTTCTAAAAAATGTAGAGGCGGGCTTCATATCGCTCAAATTCACCACACCTCATAGGTGAATTTGTCGAAAATTTTTCATGGAAAGCAATTGCATTTTGGTAGTGTTTTTCGTGATTTCTTAGCATTATCCAATAAGAAAATTAAGTAAATAACTCTAAGTTCAAACTTCTAAAAAATGTCGAGACCGGCTACATATCGCTTAAATTCACTACACCTCATAGGTGAATTTGTCGCAAATTTTTCATGGAAAGCAATTGCATTTTGGTAGTGTTTTTCGTGATTTCTTAGCATTATCCAATAAGAAAATTAAGTAAATATATCCAAGTTCGAACTTCTAAAAAATGTCGAGACGAGCTGCATATCGCCTTAATTCACCACACCTCATAGGTGAATTTGTCGCAAATTTTGCATGGAAACAATTTCATTTTAGTAGTGTCTTTCGTGATTTCTTAGCATTATCCAATAAGAAAATTAAGAGAATAAATCTAAGTTCGAACTTCTAAAAAATGTCGAGCGAGCTGCATATTGATTAAATTCACCACACCTCATAGGTGAATTTGTCGCAAATTTTTCATGGAAAGCAATTGCATTTTAGCAGTGTTTTTTGTGAATTCGTAGCATTATCCAATAAGAAAATTAAGAAAATAACTCTAAGTTCGAACTTCTCAAAAATGTCGAGGCGAGCTTCATATCGCTCAAATTCACCAGACCTCATAGGTGAATTTGTCGAAAATTTTTCATGGAAAGAAATTGCATTTTGGTATTGTTTTTCGTGATTTCTTAGCATTATCCAATAAGAAAATTAAGTAATTAACTCTAAGTTCGAACTTCAAAAAATGTCGAGACGAGCTGCATATCGCTTAAATTCACCACATCTCATAGGTGAATTTGTCGCAAATTTTTCATGGAAAGCAATTGTATTTTAGCAGTGTTTTTCGTGATTTCTTAGCATTATCCAATAAAAAATTAAGAAAATAAATCTAAGTTCGAGCTTCTAAAAAATGTCGAGGCGAGCTGCATACCGCTTAAATTCACCACACCTCATAGGTGAATTTGTCGCAAATTTTTTCATTGAAAGCAATTGTATTTTAGCAGTGTTTTTCGTGATTTCTTAGCATTATCCAATAAGAAAATTAAGAAAATAACTCTAAGTTCGAACTTCTCAAAAATGTCGAGGCGAGCTTCATATCGCTCAAATTCACCAGACCTCATAGGTGAATTTGTCGAAAATTTTTCATGGAAAGAAATTGCATTTTGGTATTGTTTTTCGTGATTTCTTAGCATTATCCAATAAGAAAATTAAGTCAATAACTCTAAATTCGAACTTCTAACAAATGTTGAGACGAGCAGCATATCGCTTAAATATACCACACCTCATAGATGAATTTGTCGCAAAATTTTCATGGCAAGCAATGTTCGAACTTCTAAAAAATGTCGAGGCGAGCTGCATATCGCTTAAATTCACCACACCTCATAGGTGAATTTGTCGCAAATTTTTCATGGAAAGCAATTGCATTTTGGTAGTGTTTTTCGTGATTTCTTAGCATTATCCAATAAGAAAATTAAGAAAATAACTCTAAGTTCGAACTTCTAAAAAATGTCGAGACGGGATGCATATCGCCTTAATTCACCACACCTCATAGGTGAATTTGTCGCAAATTTTTCATGGGAAGCAATTGCATTTTGTTAGTGTTTTTCGTGATTTTTTAGCATTATCCAATAAGAAAATTAAGAAAATAAATCTATGTTCGAACTTCTAAAAAATGTCGAGGCGAGCTGCATATCGCTTACATTCACCACACCTCATAGGTAAATTTGTCGCAAATTTTTCATGTAAAGCAATTGCATTTTGGCAGGGTTTTTCGTGATTTCTTAGCATTATTTAATAAGAAAATTAAGTAAATAACTCTAAGTTCGAACTTCTAAAAAATGTAGAGGCGAGCTTCATATCGCTCAAATTCACCACACCTCATAGGTGAATTTGTCGAAAATTTTTCATGGAAAGCAATTGCATTTTGGTAGTGTTTTTCGTGATTTCTTAGCATTATCCAATAAGAAAATTAAGTAAATAACTCTAAGTTCAAACTTCTAAAAAATGTCGAGACCGGCTGCATATCGCTTAAATTCACTAAACCTCATAGGTGAATTTGTCGCAAATTTTTCATGGAAAGCAATTGCATTTTGGTAGTGTTTTTCGTGATTTCTTAGCATTATCCAATAAGAAAATTAAGTAAATATATCCAAGTTCGAACTTCTAAAAAATGTCGAGACGAGCTGCATATCGCCTTAATTCACCACACCTCATAGGTGAATTTGTCGCAAATTTTTCATGGAAAGCAATTGCATTTTGGTAGTGTTTTTCGTGATTTCTTAGCATTATCCAATAAGAAAATTAAGAAAATAACTCTAAGTTCGAACTTCTAAAAAATGTCGAGACGGTATGCATATCGCCTTAATTCACCACACCTCATAGGTGAATTTGTCGCAAATTTTTCATGGGAAGCAATTGCATTTTGTTAGTGTTTTTCGTGATTTTTTAGCATTATCCAATAAGAAAATTAAGAAAATAAATCTATGTTCGAACTTCTAAAAAATGTCGAGGCGAGCTGCATATCGCTTACATTCACCACACCTCATAGGTAAATTTGTCGCAAATTTTTCATGTGAAGCAATTGCATTTTGGCAGGGTTTTTCGTGATTTCTTAGCATTATCCAATAAGAAAATTAAGTAAATAACTCTAAGTTCGAACTTCTAAAAAATGTAGAGGCGAGCTTCATATCGCTCAAATTCACCACACCTCATAGGTGAATTTGTCGAAAATTTTTCATGGAAAGCAATTGCATTTTAGCAGTGTTTTTTGTGAATTCGTAGCATTATCCAATAAGAAAATTAAGAAAATAACTCTAAGTTCGAACTTCTCAAAAATGTCGAGGCGAGCTTCATATCGCTCAAATTCACCAGACCTCATAGGTGAATTTGTCGAAAATTTTTCATGGAAAGAAATTGCATTTTGGTATTGTTTTTCGTGATTTCTTAGCATTATCCAATAAGAAAATTAAGTAATTAACTCTAAGTTCGAACTTCAAAAAATGTCGAGACGAGCTGCATATCGCTTAAATTCACCACATCTCATAGGTGAATTTGTCGCAAATTTTTCATGGAAAGTGTTTTTCGTGATTTCTTAGCATTATCCAATAAAAAAATTAAGAAAATAAATCTAAGTTCGAGCTTCTAAAAAATGTCGAGGCGAGCTGCATACCGCTTAAATTCACCACACCTCATAGGTGAATTTGTCGCAAATTTTTTCATTGAAAGCAATTGTATTTTAGCAGTGTTTTTCGTGATTTCTTAGCATTATCCAATAAAAAAATTAAGAAAATAAATCTAAGTTCGAACTTCTAAAAAATATTGAGACGGGCTGCACATCGCTTAAATTCACCAAACCTCAGAGGTGAATTTGTCGCAAATTTTTCATGGAAAGCAATTGCATTTTGGTAGGGTTTTTCGTGATTTCTTAGCATTATCCAATAAGAAAATTAAGTCAATAACTCTAAATTTGAACTTCTAAAAAATGTTGAGACGAGCAGCATATCGCTTAAATTCACCAGACCTCATAGATGAATTTGTCGCAAAATTTTCATGGAAAGCAATTGCATTTTGTTAGTGTTTTTCGTGATTTTTTAGCATTATCCAATAAGAAAATAAATCTATGTTCGAACTTCTAAAAAATGTCGAGGCGAGCTGCATATCGCTTAAATTCACCACACCTCATAGGTGAATTTGTCGCAAATTTTTCATGGAAAGCAATTGCATTTTGGTAGTGTTTTTCGTGATTTCTTAGCATTATCCAATAAGAAAATTAAGAAAATAACTCTAAGTTCGAACTTCTAAAAAATGTCGAGACGGGATGCATATCGCCTTAATTCACCACACCTCATAGGTGAATTTGTCGCAAATTTTTCATGGAAAGCAATTGCATTTTGTTAGTGTTTTTCGTGATTTTTTAGCATTATCCAATAAGAAAATAAATCTATGTTCGAACTTCTAAAAAATGTCGAGGCGAGCTGCATATCGCTTACATTCACCACACCTCATAGGTAAATTTGTCGCAAAATTTGTATGTAAAGCAATTGCATTTTGGCAGGGTTTTTCGTGATTTCTTAGCATTATCCAATAAGAAAATTAAGTAAATAACTCTAAGTTCGAACTTCTAAAAAATGTAGAGGCGAGCTTCATATCGCTCAAATTCACCACACCTCATAGGTGAATTTGTCGAAAATTTTTCATGGAAAGCAATTGCATTTTGGTAGTGTTTTTCGTGATTTCTTAGCATTATCCAATAAGAAAATTAAGTAAATAACTCTAAGTTCAAACTTCTAAAAAATGTCGAGACCGGCTGCATATCGCTTAAATTCACTACACCTCATAGGTGAATTTGTCGCAAATTTTTCATGGAAAGCAATTGCATTTTGGTAGTGTTTTTCGTGATTTCTTAGCATTATCCAATAAGAAAATTAAGTAAATATATCCAAGTTCGAACTTCTAAAAAATGTCGAGACGAGCTGCATATGGCCTTAATTCACCACACCTCATAGGTGAATTTGTCGCAAATTTTGCATGGAAACAATTTCATTTTAGTAGTGTCTTTCGTGATTTCTTAGCATTATCCAATAAGAAAATTAAAAGAATAAATCTAAGTTCGAACTTCTAAAAAATGTCGAGCGAGCTGCATATTGATTAAATTCACCACACCTCATAGGTGAATTTGTCGCAAATTTTTCATGGAAAGCAATTGCATTTTAGCAGTGTTTTTTGTGAATTCGTAGCATTATCCAATAAGAAAATTAAGAAAATAACTCTAAGTTCGAACTTCTCAAAAATGTCGAGGCGAGCTTCATATCGCTCAAATTCACCAGACCTCATAGGTGAATTTGTGGCAAATTTTTCATGGAAAGCAATTGCATTTTGGTAGTGTTTTTCGTGATTTCTTAGCATTATCCAATAAGAAAATAAATCTAAGTTCGAACTTCTAAAAAATGTCGAGCGAGCTGCATATTGATTAAATTCACCACACCTCATAGGTGAATTTGTCGCAAATTTTTCATGGAAAGCAATTGCATTTTAGCAGTGTTTTTTGTGAATTCGTAGCATTATCCAATAAGAAAATTAAGAAAATAACTCTAAGTTCGAACTTCTCAAAAATGTCGAGGCGAGCTTCATATCGCTCAAATTCACCAGACCTCATAGGTGAATTTGTGGCAAATTTTTCATGGAAAGCAATTGCATTTTGGTATTGTTTTTCGTGATTTCTTAGCATTATCCAATAAGAAAATTAAGTAATTAACTCTAAGTTCGAACTTCAAAAAATGTCGAGACGAGCTGCATATCGCTTAAATTCACCACATCTCATAGGTGAATTTGTCGCAAATTTTTCATGGAAAGCAATTATTACTGCTAAAGTATTTTAGCAGTGTTTTTCGTGATTTCTTAGCATTATCCAATAAAAAAATTAAGAAAATAAATCTAAGTTCGAGCTTCTAAAAAATGTCGAGGCGAGCTGCATACCGCTTAAATTCACCACACCTCATAGGTGAATTTGTCGCAAATTTTTTCATTGAAAGCAATTGTATTTTAGCAGTGTTTTTCGTGATTTCTTAGCATTATCCAATAAAAAAATTAAGAAAATAAATCTAAGTTCGAACTTCTAAAAAATATTGAGACGCGCTGCACATCGCTTAAATTCACCAAACCTCAGAGGTGAATTTGTCGCAAATTTTTCATGGAAAGCAATTGCATTTTGGTAGGGTTTTTCGTGATTTCTTAGCATTATCCAATAAGAAAATTAAGTCAATAACTCTAAATTTGAACTTCTAAAAAATGTTGAGACGAGCAGCATATCGCTTAAATTCACCACACCTCATAGATGAATTTGTCGCAAAATTTTCATGGAAAGCAATTGCATTTTGTTAGTGTTTTTCGTGATTTTTTAGCATTATCCAATAAGAAAATAAATCTATGTTCGAACTTCTAAAAAATGTCGAGGCGAGCTGCATATCGCTTAAATTCACCACACCTCATAGGTGAATTTGTCGCAAATTTTTCATGGAAAGCAATTGCATTTTGGTAGTGTTTTTCGTGATTTCTTAGCATTATCCAATAAGAAAATTAAGAAAATAACTCTAAGTTCGAACTTCTAAAAAATGTCGAGACGGGATGCATATCGCCTTAATTCACCACACCTCATAGGTGAATTTGTCGCAAATTTTTCATGGAAAGCAATTGCATTTTGTTAGTGTTTTTCGTGATTTTTTAGCATTATCCAATAAGAAAATAAATCTATGTTCGAACTTCTAAAAAATGTCGAGGCGAGCTGCATATCGCTTACATTCACCACACCTCATAGGTAAATTTGTCGCAAAATTTGTATGTAAAGCAATTACATTTTGGCAGGGTTTTTCGTGATTTCTTAGCATTATCCAATAAGAAAATTAAGTAAATAACTCTAAGTTCGAACTTCTAAAAAATGTAGAGGCGAGCTTCATATCGCTCAAATTCACCACACCTCATAGGTGAATTTGTCGAAAATTTTTCATGGAAAGCAATTGCATTTTGGTAGTGTTTTTCGTGATTTCTTAGCATTATCCAATAAGAAAATTAAGTAAATAACTCTAAGTTCAAACTTCTAAAAAATGTCGAGACCGGCTGCATATCGCTTAAATTCACTACACCTCATAGGTGAATTTGTCGCAAATTTTTCATGGAAAGCAATTGCATTTTGGTAGTGTTTTTCGTGATTTCTTAGCATTATCCAATAAGAAAATTAAGTAAATATATCCAAGTTCGAACTTCTAAAAAATGTCGAGACGAGCTGCATATGGCCTTAATTCACCACACCTCATAGGTGAATTTGTCGCAAATTTTGCATGGAAACAATTTCATTTTAGTAGTGTCTTTCGTGATTTCTTAGCATTATCCAATAAGAAAATTAAGAGAATAAATCTAAGTTCGAACTTCTAAAAAATGTCGAGCGAGCTGCATATTGATTAAATTCACCACACCTCATAGGTGAATTTGTCGCAAATTTTTCATGGAAAGCAATTGCATTTTAGCAGTGTTTTTTGTGAATTCGTAGCATTATCCAATAAGAAAATTAAGAAAATAACTCTAAGTTCGAACTTCTCAAAAATGTCGAGGCGAGCTTCATATCGCTCAAATTCACCAGACCTCATAGGTAAATTTGTCGAAAATTTTTCATGGAAAGAAATTGCATTTTGGTATTGTTTTTCGTGATTTCTTAGCATTATCCAATAAGAAAATTAAGTAATTAACTCTAAGTTCGAACTTCAAAAAATGTCGAGACGAGCTGCATATCGCTTAAATTCACCACATCTCATAGGTGAATTTGTCGCAAATTTTTCATGGAAAGCAATTGTATTTTAGCAGTGTTTTTCGTGATTTCTTAGCATTATCCAATAAAAAAATTAAGAAAATAAATCTAAGTTCGAGCTTCTAAAAAATGTCGAGGCGAGCTGCATACCGCTTAAATTCACCACACCGCATAGGTGAATTTGTCGCAAATTTTTTCATTGAAAGCAATTGTATTTTAGCAGTGTTTTTCGTGATTTCTTAGCATTATCCAATAAGAAAATTAAGTCAATAACTCTATATTCGAACTTCTAAAAAATATTGAGACGGGCTGTACATCGCTTAAATTCACCAAACCTCAAAGGTGAATTTGTCGCAAATTTTTCATGGAAAGCAATTGCATTTTGGTAGTGTTTTTCGTGATTTCTTAGCATTATCCAATAAGAAAATTAAGTCAATAACTCTAAATTCGAACTTCTAAAAAATGTTGAGACGAGCAGCATATCGCTTAAATTCACCACACCTCATAGATGAATTTGTCGCAAAATTTTCATGGAAAGCAATTGCATTTTGTTAGTGTTTTTCGTGATTTTTTAGCATTATCCAATAAGAAAATAAATCTATGTTCGAACTTCTAAAAAATGTCGAGGCGAGCTGCATATCGCTTAAATTCACCACACCTCATAGGTGAATTTGTCGCAAATTTTTCATGGAAAGCAATTGCATTTTGGTAGTGTTTTTCGTGATTTCTTACCAATATCCAATAAGAAAATTAAATAAATAACTCTAAGTTCAAACTTCTAAAAAATGTCGAGACGAGCTGTATATCGCTTAAATTCACCACACCTAATAGGTGAATTTGTCGCAAATTTTTCATGGAAAGCAATTGCATTTTGGTAGTGTTTTTCGTGATTTCTTAGCATTATCCAATAAGAAAATTAAGTAAATAACTCTAAGTTTGAACTTCTAAAAAATGTCAAGGCGAGGTTCATATCGCTCAAATTCACCACACCTCATAGGTGAATTTGTCGAAAATTTTTCATGGAAAGCAATTGCATTTTGGTAGTGTTTTTCGTGATTTCTTAGCATTATCCACTAAGAAAATTAAGTAAATAACTCTAAGTTCAAACTTCTAAAAAATGTCGAGACCGGCTGCATATCGCTTAAATTCACTACACCTCATAGGTGAATTTGTGGCAAATTTTTCATGGAAAGCAATTGCATTTTGGTAGTGTTTTTCGTGATTTCTTAGCATTATCCAATAAGAAAATTAAGAAAATAAATCTAAGTTCGAACTTCTAAGAAATGTCGAGGCGAGTTGCATATCGCTTAAATTCACCACACCTCATAGGTGAATTTGTCGCAAATTTTTTATGGAAAGCAATTGCATTTGGTAGTGTTTTTCGTGATTTCTTAGCATTATCCAATAAGAAAATTAAGTAAATAACTCTAAGTTCAAACTTCTAAAAAATGTCGAGACCGGCTGCATATCGCTTAAATTCACTACACCTCATAGGTGAATTTGTGGCAAATTTTTCATGGAAAGCAATTGCATTTTGGTAGTGTTTTTCGTGATTTCTTAGCATTATCCAATAAGAAAATTAAGAAAATAACTCTAAATTCGAACTTCTAAAAAATGTTGAGACGGGCTGCATATCGCTTAAATTCACCAAACCTCATAAGTGAATTTGTCGCAAATTTTTCATGGAAAGCAATTGCATTTTGTTAGTGTTTTTCGTGATTTCTTAGCATTATCCAATAAGAAAATTAAGTAAATAACTCTAAGTTCGAACTTCTAAAAAATGTCGAGGCGAGCTGCATATCGATTAAATTCACCACACCTCATAGGTGAAATTGTCGCAAATTTGTCATGGAAAGCAATTGAATTTTGGCAGTGTTTTTCGTGATTTCTTAGCATTATCCAATAAGAAAATTAAGAAAATAACTCTAAGTTCGAACTTCTAAAAAATGTCGAGACGGGATGCATATCGCCTTAATTCACCACACCTCATAGGTGAATTTGTCGCAAATTTTTCATGGGAAGCAATTGCATTTTGTTAGTGTTTTTCGTGATTTTTTAGCATTATCCAATAAGAAAATTAAGAAAATAAATCTATGTTCGAACTTCTAAAAAATGTCGAGGCGAGCTGCATATCGCTTACATTCACCACACCTCATAGGTAAATTTGTCGCAAATTTTTCATGTAAAGCAATTGCATTTTGGCAGGGTTTTTCGTGATTTCTTAGCATTATCCAATAAGAAAATTAAGTAAATAACTCTAAGTTCGAACTTCTAAAAAATGTAGAGGCGAGCTTCATATCGCTCAAATTCACCACACCTCATAGGTGAATTTGTCGAAAATTTTTCATGGAAAGCAATTGCATTTTGGTAGTGTTTTTCGTGATTTCTTAGCATTATCCAATAAGAAAATTAAGTAAATAACTCTAAGTTCAAACTTCTAAAAAATGTCGAGACCGGCTGCATATCGCTTAAATTCACCACACCTCATAGGTGAATTTGTCGCAAATTTTTCATGGAAAGCAATTGCATTTTGGTAGTGTTTTTTGTGAATTCGTAGCATTATCCAATAAGAAAATTAAGAAAATAAATCTAAGTTCGAACTTCTAAAAAATGTCGAGGCGAGCTGCATATCGATTAAATTCACCACACCTCATAGTTGAATTTGTCGCAAATTTTTCATGGAAAGCAATTGCATTTTGGTAGTGTTTTTTGTGAATTCGTAGCATTATCCAATAAGAAAATTAAGAAAATAACTCTAAGTTCAAACTTCTAAAAAATGTCGAGGCGAGCTGCATATCGATTAAATTCACCACACCTCATAGGTGAAATTGTCGCAAATTTGTCATGGAAAGCAATTGCATTTTGGCAGTGTTTTTCGTGATTTCTTAGCATTATCCAATAAGAAAATTAAGAAAATAACTCTAAGTTCGAACTTCTAAAAAATGTCGAGACGGGATGCATATCGCCTTAATTCACCACACCTCATAGGTGAATTTGTCGCAAATTTTTCATGGAAAGCAATTGCATTTTGTTAGTGTTTTTCGTGATTTTTTAGCATTATCCAATAAGAAAATAAATCTATGTTCGAACTTCTAAAAAATGTCGAGGCGAGCTGCATATCGCTTACATTCACCACACCTCATAGGTAAATTTGTCGCAAAATTTTTATGTAAAGCAATTGCATTTTGGCAGGGTTTTTCGTGATTTCTTAGCATTATCCAATAAGAAAATTAAGTAAATAACTCTAAGTTCGAACTTCTAAAAAATGTAGAGGCGAGCTTCATATCGCTCAAATTCACCACACCTCATAGGTGAATTTGTCGAAAATTTTTCATGGAAAGCAATTGCATTTTGGTAGTGTTTTTCGTGATTTCTTAGCATTATCCAATAAGAAAATTAAGTAAATAACTCTAAGTTCAAACTTCTAAAAAATGTCGAGACCGGCTGCATATCGCTTAAATTCACTACACCTCATAGGTGAATTTGTCGCAAATTTTTCATGGAAAGCAATTGCATTTTGGTAGTGTTTTTCGTGATTTCTTAGCATTATCCAATAAGAAAATTAAGTAAATATATCCAAGTTCGAACTTCTAAAAAATGTCGAGACGAGCTGCATATGGCCTTAATTCACCACACCTCATAGGTGAATTTGTCGCAAATTTTGCATGGAAACAATTTCATTTTAGTAGTGTCTTTCGTGATTTCTTAGCATTATCCAATAAGAAAATTAAGAGAATAAATCTAAGTTCGAACTTCTAAAAAATGTCGAGACGAGCTGCATATGGCCTTAATTCACCACACCTCATAGGTGAATTTGTCGCAAATTTTTCATGGAAAGCAATTGCATTTTAGCAGTGTTTTTTGTGAATTCGTAGCATTATCCAATAAGAAAATTAAGAAAATAACTCTAAGTTCGAACTTCTCAAAAATGTCGAGGCGAGCTTCATATCGCTCAAATTCACCAGACCTCATAGGTAAATTTGTCGAAAATTTTTCATGGAAAGAAATTGCATTTTGGTATTGTTTTTCGTGATTTCTTAGCATTATCCAATAAGAAAATTAAGTAATTAACTCTAAGTTCGAACTTCAAAAAATGTCGAGACGAGCTGCATATCGCTTAAATTCACCACATCTCATAGGTGAATTTGTCGCAAATTTTTCATGGAAAGCAATTGTATTTTAGCAGTGTTTTTCGTGATTTCTTAGCATTATCCAATAAGAAAATTAAGTCAATAACTCTATATTCGAACTTCTAAAAAATATTGAGACGGGCTGTACATCGCTTAAATTCACCAAACCTCATAGGTGAATTTGTCGAAAATTTTCATGGAAAGAAATTGCATTTTGGTAGTGTTTTTCGTGATTTCTTAGCATTATCCAATAAGAAAATTAAGTCAATAACTCTAAATTCGAACTTCTAAAAAATGTTGAGACGAGCAGCATATCGCTTAAATTCACCACACCTCATAGATGAATTTGTCGCAAAATTTTCATGGAAAGCAATTGCATTTTGTTAGTGTTTTTCGTGATTTTTTAGCATTATCCAATAAGAAAATAAATCTATGTTCGAACTTCTAAAAAATGTCGAGGCGAGCTGCATATCGCTTAAATTCACCACACCTCATAGGTGAATTTGTCGCAAATTTTTCATGGAAAGCAATTGCATTTTGGTAGTGTTTTTCGTGATTTCTTACCAATATCCAATAAGAAAATTAAATAAATAACTCTAAGTTCAAACTTCTAAAAAATGTCGAGACGAGCTGTATATCGCTTAAATTCACCACACCTAATAGGTGAATTTGTCGCAAATTTTTCATGGAAAGCAATTGCATTTTGGTAGTGTTTTTCGTGATTTCTTAGCATTATCCAATAAGAAAATTAAGTAAATAACTCTAAGTTTGAACTTCTAAAAAATGTCAAGGCGAGGTTCATATCGCTCAAATTCACCACACCTCATAGGTGAATTTGTCGAAAATTTTTCATGGAAAGCAATTGCATTTTGGTAGTGTTTTTCGTGATTTCTTAGCATTATCCAATAAGAAAATTAAGAAAATAAATCTAAGTTCGAACTTCTAAGAAATGTCGAGGCGAGCTGCATATCGCTTAAATTCACCACACCTCATAGGTGAATTTGTCGCAAATTTTTTATGGAAAGCAATTGCATTTGGTAGTGTTTTTCGTGATTTCTTAGCATTATCCAATAAGAAAATTAAGTAAATAACTCTAAGTTCAAACTTCTAAAAAATGTCGAGACCGGCTGCATATCGCTTAAATTCACTACACCTCATAGGTGAATTTGTGGCAAATTTTTCATGGAAAGCAATTGCATTTTGGTAGTGTTTTTCGTGATTTCTTAGCATTATCCAATAAGAAAATTAAGAAAATAACTCTAAATTCGAACTTCTAAAAAATGTTGAGACGGGCTGCATATCGCTTAAATTCACCAAACCTCATAAGTGAATTTGTCGCAAATTTTTCATGGAAAGCAATTGCATTTTGTTAGTGTTTTTCGTGATTTCTTAGCATTATCCAATAAGAAAATTAAGTAAATAACTCTAAGTTCGAACTTCTAAAAAATGTCGAGGCGAGCTGCATATCGATTAAATTCACCACACCTCATAGGTGAAATTGTCGCAAATTTGTCATGGAAAGCAATTGCATTTTGGCAGTGTTTTCGTGATTTCTTAGCATTATCCAATAAGAAAATTAAGTAAAAATATCCAAGTTCGAACTTCTAAAAAATATTGAGACGGGCTGCACATCGCTTAAATTCACCAAACCTCATAGGTGAATTTGTCGAAAATTTTTCATGGAAAGCAATTGCATTTTGGTAGTGTTTTTCGTGATTTCTTAGCATTATCCAATCAGAAAATTAAGTAAATAACTCTAAGTTCGAACTTCTAAAAAATGTCGAGACGGGCTGCATATCGCTTAAATTCACCACACCTCATAGGTAAATTTGTCGCAAATTTTTCATGGAAAGCAATTGCATTTTGGTAGTGTTTTTCGTGATTTCTTAGCATTATCCAATAAGAAAATTAAGTAAATAACTCTAAGTTCAAACTTCTAAAAAATGTCGAGACCGGCTGCATATCGCTTACATTCACTACACCTCATAGGTGAATTTGTGGCAAATTTTTCATGGAAAGCAATTGCATTTTGGTAGTGTTTTTCGTGATTTCTTAGCATTATCCAATAAGAAAATAAATCTAAGTTCGAACTTCTAAGAAATGTCGAGGCGAGCTGCATATCGCTTAAATTCACCACACCTCATAGGTGAATTTGTCGCAAATTTTTTATGGAAAGCAATTGCATTTTGGTAGTGTTTTTCGTGATTTCTTAGCATTATCCAATAAGAAAATTAAGAAAATAACTCTAAATTCGAACTTCTAAAAAATGTTGAGACGGGCTGCATATCGCTTAAATTCACCAAACCTCATAAGTGAATTTGTCGCAAATTTTTCATGGAAAGCAATTGCATTTTGTTAGTGTTTTTCGTGATTTCTTAGCATTATCCAATAAGAAAATTAAGTAAATAAGTCTAAGTTCGAACTTCTAAAAAATGTCGAGGCGAGCATCATATCGCTCAAATTCACCACACCTCAAAGGTGAATTTGTCGCAAAATTTTCATGGAAAGCAATTGTATTTTAGCAGTGTTTTTCGTGATTTCTTAGCATTATCCAATAAAAAAATTAAGAAAATAAATCTAAGTTCGAACTTCTAAAAAATGTCGAGGCGAGCTGCATACCGCTTAAATTCACCACACCTCATAGGTGAATATGTCGCAAATTTTTTCATTGAAATCAATTGTATTTTAGCAGTGTTTTTCGTGATTTCTTAGCATTATCCAATCAGAAAATTAAGTAAATAACTCTAAGTTAGAACTTCTAAAAAATGTCGAGACGGGCTGCATATCGCTTAAATTCACCACACCTCATAGGTGAATTTGTCGCAAATTTTTTATGGAAAGCAATTGCATTTTGGTAGTGTTTTTCGTGATTTCTTAGCATTATCCAATAAGAAAATTAAGAAAATAACTCTAAATTCGAACTTCTAAAAAATGTTGAGACGGGCTGCATATCGCTTAAATTCACCAAACCTCATAAGTGAATTTGTCGCAAATTTTTCATGGAAAGCAATTGCATTTTGTTAGTGTTTTTCGTGATTTCTTAGCATTATCCAATAAGAAAATTAAGTAAATAAGTCTAAGTTCGAACTTCTAAAAAATGTCGAGGCGAGCATCATATCGCTCAAATTCACCACACCTCAAAGGTGAATTTGTCGCAAAATTTTCATGGAAAGCAATTGTATTTTAGCAGTGTTTTTCGTGATTTCTTAGCATTATCCAATAAAAAAATTAAGAAAATAAATCTAAGTTCGAACTTCTAAAAAATGTCGAGGCGAGCTGCATATCGATTAAATTCACCACACCTCATAGGTGAAATTGTCGCAAATTTGTCATGGAAAGCAATTGCATTTTGGCAGTGTTTTCGTGATTTCTTAGCATTATCCAATAAGAAAATTAAGTAAAAATATCCAAGTTCGAGCTTCTAAAAAATATTGAGACGGGCTGCACATCGCTTAAATTCACCAAACCTCATAGGTGAATTTGTCGAAAATTTTTCATGGAAAGCAATTGCATTTTGGTAGTGTTTTTCGTGATTTCTTAGCATTATCCAATCAGAAAATTAAGTAAATAACTCTAAGTTCGAACTTCTAAAAAATGTCGAGACGGGCTGCATATCGCTTAAATTCACAACACCTCATAGGTAAATTTGTCGCAAATTTTTCATGGAAAGCAATTGCATTTTGGCAGGGTTTTTCGTGATTTTTTAGCATTATCCAATAAGAAAATTAAGTAAATAACTCTAAGTTCGAACTTCTAAAAAATGTCGAGACGGGCTGCATATCGCTTAAATTCACCACACCTCATAGGTAAATTTGTCGCAAATTTTTCATGGAAAGCAATTGCATTTTGGTAGTGTTTTTCGTGATTTCTTAGCATTATCCAATCAGAAAATTAAGTAAATAACTCTAAGTTCGAACTTCTAAAAAATGTCGAGACGGGCTGCACATCGCTTAAATTCACCAAACCTCATAGGTGAATTTGTCGAAAATTTTTCATGGAAAGCAATTGCATTTTGGTAGTGTTTTTCGTGATTTCTTAGCATTATCCAATCAGAAAATTAAGTAAATAACTCTAAGTTCGAACTTCTAAAAAATGTCGAGACGGGCTGCATATCGCTTAAATTCACCACACCTCACAGGTAAATTTGTCGAAAATTTTTCATGGAAAGCAATTGCATTTTGGTAGTGTTTTTCGTGATTTCTTAGCATTATCCAATAAGAAAATTAAGTAAATTTGGATATATTTACTTCGAACTTCTAACAAATGTCGAGACGAGCTGCATATCGCCTTAATTCGCCACACCTCATAGGTGAATTTGTCGCAAATTTTTCATGGAAAGCAATTGTATTTTAGCAGTGTTTTTCGTGATTTCTTAGCATTATCCAATAAAAAAATTAAGAAAATAACTCTAAGTTCGAACTTCTAAAAAATGTCGAGGCGAGCTGCATATTGATTAAATTCACCACACCTCATAGGTGAATTTGTCGCAAATTTTTCATGGAAAGCAATTGCATTTTAGCAGTGTTTTTTGTGATTTCTTAGCATTATCCAATAAGAAAATTAAGAAAATAACTCTAAGTTCGAACTTCTAAAAAATGTCGAGACGGGCTGCATATCGCTTAAATTCACCACACCTCATAGGTAAATTTGTCGCAAATTTTTCATGGAAAGCAATTGCATTTTGGCAGGTTTTTCGTGATTTCTTAGCATTATCCAATAAGAAAATTAAGTAAATAACTCTAAGTTCGAACTTCTAAAAAATGTAGAGGCGAGCTTCATATCGCTCAAATTCACCACACCTCATAGGTGAATTTGTCGAAAATTTTTCGTGGAAAGCAATTGCATTTTGGTAGTGTTTTTCGTGATTTCTTAGCATTATCCAATAAGAAAATTAAGTAAATAACTCTAAGTTCAAACTTCTAAAAAATGTCGAGGCGAGTTTCATATCGCTCAAATTCACCACACCTCATAGGTAAATTTGTCGCAAATTTTTCATGGAAAGCAATTGCATTTTGGCAGGGTTTTTCGTGATTTCTTAGCATTATCCAATAAGAAAATTAGGTAAATAACTCTAAGTTCGAACTTCGAAAAAATGTCGAAAAAATAAGAAAATTAAATAATTAACTCTAAGTTCGAACTTCTAAAAAATGTCGAGACGAGCTGCATATCGCCTTAATTCACCACACCTCATAGGTGAATTTGTCGCAAATTTTGCATGGAAACAATTTCATTTTAGTAGTGTTTTTCGTGATTTCTAAGCATTATCCAATAAGAAAATTAAGAGAATAAATCTAAGTTCGAACTTCGAAAAAATGTCGAAAAAATAAGAAAATTAAATAATTAACTCTAAGTTCGAACTTCTAAAAAATGTCGAGGCGAGCTGCATATTGATTAAATTCACCACACCTCATTGGTGAACTTGTCGCAAATTTTTCTTGGAAAGCAATTGCATTTTAGCAGTGTTTTTTGTGAATTCGTAGCATTATCCAATAAGAAAATTAAGAAAATAACTCTAAGTTCGAACTTCTAAAAAATGTCGAGACGGGCTGCATATCGCTTAAATTCACAACACCTCATAGGTAAATTTGTCGCAAATTTTTCATGGAAAGCAATTGCATTTTGTTAGTGTTTTTCGTGATTTCTTAGCATTATCCAATAAGAAAATTAAGTAAATAAGTCTAAGTTCGAACTTCTAAAAAATGTCGAGGCGAGCATCATATCGCTCAAATTCACCACACCTCAAAGGTGAATTTGTCGCAAAATTTTCATGGAAAGCAATTGTATTTTAGCAGTGTTTTTCGTGATTTCTTAGCATTATCCAATAAAAGAATTAAGAAAATAAATCTAAGTTCGAACTTCTAAAAAATGTCGAGGCGAGCTGCATATCGATTAAATTCACCACACCTCATAGGTGAAATTGTCGCAAATTTGTCATGGAAAGCAATTGCATTTTGGCAGTGTTTTCGTGATTTCTTAGCATTATCCAATAAGAAAATTAAGTAAATTTGGATATATTTACTTCGAACTTCTAACAAATGTCGAGACGAGCTGCATATCGCCTTAATTCGCCACACCTCATAGGTGAATTTGTCGCAAATTTTTCATGGAAAGCAATTGTATTTTAGCAGTGTTTTTCGTGATTTCTTAGCATTATCCAATAAAAAAATTAAGAAAATAACTCTAAGTTCGAACTTCTAAAAAATGTCGAGGCGAGCTGCATATTGATTAAATTCACCACACCTCATAGGTGAATTTGTCGCAAATTTTTCATGGAAAGCAATTGCATTTTAGCAGTGTTTTTTGTGATTTCTTAGCATTATCCAATAAGAAAATTAAGAAAATAACTCTAAGTTCGAACTTCTAAAAAATGTCGAGACGGGCTGCATATCGCTTAAATTCACCACACCTCATAGGTAAATTTGTCGCAAATTTTTCATGGAAAGCAATTGCATTTTGGCAGGTTTTTCGTGATTTCTTAGCATTATCCAATAAGAAAATTAAGTAAATAACTCTAAGTTCGAACTTCTAAAAAATGTAGAGGCGAGCTTCATATCGCTCAAATTCACCACACCTCATAGGTGAATTTGTCGAAAATTTTTCGTGGAAAGCAATTGCATTTTGGTAGTGTTTTTCGTGATTTCTTAGCATTATCCAATAAGAAAATTAAGTAAATAACTCTAAGTTCAAACTTCTAAAAAATGTCGAGGCGAGTTTCATATCGCTCAAATTCACCACACCTCATAGGTAAATTTGTCGCAAATTTTTCATGGAAAGCAATTGCATTTTGGCAGGGTTTTTCGTGATTTCTTAGCATTATCCAATAAGAAAATTAGGTAAATAACTCTAAGTTCGAACTTCGAAAAAATGTCGAAAAAATAAGAAAATTAAATAATTAACTCTAAGTTCGAACTTCTAAAAAATGTCGAGACGAGCTGCATATCGCCTTAATTCACCACACCTCATAGGTGAATTTGTCGCAAATTTTGCATGGAAACAATTTCATTTTAGTAGTGTTTTTCGTGATTTCTAAGCATTATCCAATAAGAAAATTAAGAGAATAAATCTAAGTTCGAACTTCGAAAAAATGTCGAAAAAATAAGAAAATTAAATAATTAACTCTAAGTTCGAACTTCTAAAAAATGTCGAGGCGAGCTGCATATTGATTAAATTCACCACACCTCATTGGTGAACTTGTCGCAAATTTTTCTTGGAAAGCAATTGCATTTTAGCAGTGTTTTTTGTGAATTCGTAGCATTATCCAATAAGAAAATTAAGAAAATAACTCTAAATTCGAACTTCTAAAAAATGTTGAGACGGGCTGCATATCGCTTAAATTCACCAAACCTCATAAGTGAATTTGTCGCAAATTTTTCATGGAAAGCAATTGCATTTTGTTAGTGTTTTTCGTGATTTCTTAGCATTATCCAATAAGAAAATTAAGTAAATAAGTCTAAGTTCGAACTTCTAAAAAATGTCGAGGCGAGCATCATATCGCTCAAATTCACCACACCTCAAAGGTGAATTTGTCGCAAAATTTTCATGGAAAGCAATTGTATTTTAGCAGTGTTTTTCGTGATTTCTTAGCATTATCCAATAAAAAAATTAAGAAAATAAATCTAAGTTCGAACTTCTAAAAAATGTCGAGGCGAGCTGCATATCGATTAAATTCACCACACCTCATAGGTGAAATTGTCGCAAATTTGTCATGGAAAGCAATTGCATTTTGGCAGTGTTTTCGTGATTTCTTAGCATTATCCAATAAGAAAATTAAGTAAAAATATCCAAGTTCGAGCTTCTAAAAAATATTGAGACGGGCTGCACATCGCTTAAATTCACCAAACCTCATAGGTGAATTTGTCGAAAATTTTTCATGGAAAGCAATTGCATTTTGGTAGTGTTTTTCGTGATTTCTTAGCATTATCCAATCAGAAAATTAAGTAAATAACTCTAAGTTCGAACTTCTAAAAAATGTCGAGACGGGCTGCATATCGCTTAAATTCACAACACCTCATAGGTAAATTTGTCGCAAATTTTTCATGGAAAGCAATTGCATTTTGGCAGGGTTTTTCGTGATTTTTTAGCATTATCCAATAAGAAAATTAAGTAAATAACTCTAAGTTCGAACTTCTAAAAAATGTCGAGTCGGGCTGCATATCGCTTAAATTCACCACACCTCATAGGTAAATTTGTCGCAAATTTTTCATGGAAAGCAATTGCATTTTGGTAGTGTTTTTCGTGATTTCTTAGCATTATCCAATCAGAAAATTAAGTAAATAACTCTAAGTTCGAACTTCTAAAAAATGTCGAGACGGGCTGCACATCGCTTAAATTCACCAAACCTCATAGGTGAATTTGTCGAAAATTTTTCATGGAAAGCAATTGCATTTTGGTAGTGTTTTTCGTGATTTCTTAGCATTATCCAATCAGAAAATTAAGTAAATAACTCTAAGTTCGAACTTCTAAAAAATGTCGAGACGGGCTGCATATCGCTTAAATTCACCACACCTCACAGGTAAATTTGTCGAAAATTTTTCATGGAAAGCAATTGCATTTTGGTAGTGTTTTTCGTGATTTCTTAGCATTATCCAATAAGAAAATTAAGTAAATTTGGATATATTTACTTCGAACTTCTAACAAATGTCGAGACGAGCTGCATATCGCCTTAATTCGCCACACCTCATAGGTGAATTTGTCGCAAATTTTTCATGGAAAGCAATTGTATTTTAGCAGTGTTTTTCGTGATTTCTTAGCATTATCCAATAAAAAAATTAAGAAAATAACTCTAAGTTCGAACTTCTAAAAAATGTCGAGGCGAGCTGCATATTGATTAAATTCACCACACCTCATAGGTGAATTTGTCGCAAATTTTTCATGGAAAGCAATTGCATTTTAGCAGTGTTTTTTGTGATTTCTTAGCATTATCCAATAAGAAAATTAAGAAAATAACTCTAAGTTCGAACTTCTAAAAAATGTCGAGACGGGCTGCATATCGCTTAAATTCACCACACCTCATAGGTAAATTTGTCGCAAATTTTTCATGGAAAGCAATTGCATTTTGGCAGGTTTTTCGTGATTTCTTAGCATTATCCAATAAGAAAATTAAGTAAATAACTCTAAGTTCGAACTTCTAAAAAATGTAGAGGCGAGCTTCATATCGCTCAAATTCACCACACCTCATAGGTGAATTTGTCGAAAATTTTTCGTGGAAAGCAATTGCATTTTGGTAGTGTTTTTCGTGATTTCTTAGCATTATCCAATAAGAAAATTAAGTAAATAACTCTAAGCTCAAACTTCTAAAAAATGTCGAGGCGAGTTTCATATCGCTCAAATTCACCACACCTCATAGGTAAATTTGTCGCAAATTTTTCATGGAAAGCAATTGCATTTTGGCAGGGTTTTTCGTGATTTCTTAGCATTATCCAATAAGAAAATTAGGTAAATAACTCTAAGTTCGAACTTCGAAAAAATGTCGAAAAAATAAGAAAATTAAATAATTAACTCTAAGTTCGAACTTCTAAAAAATGTCGAGACGAGCTGCATATCGCCTTAATTCACCACACCTCATAGGTGAATTTGTCGCAAATTTTGCATGGAAACAATTTCATTTTAGTAGTGTTTTTCGTGATTTCTAAGCATTATCCAATAAGAAAATTAAGAGAATAAATCTAAGTTCGAACTTCGAAAAAATGTCGAAAAAATAAGAAAATTAAATAATTAACTCTAAGTTCGAACTTCTAAAAAATGTCGAGGCGAGCTGCATATTGATTAAATTCACCACACCTCATTGGTGAACTTGTCGCAAATTTTTCTTGGAAAGCAATTGCATTTTAGCAGTGTTTTTTGTGAATTCGTAGCATTATCCAATAAGAAAATTAAGAAAATAACTCTAAGTTCGAACTTCTCAAAAATGTCGAGGCGAGTTTCATATCGCTCAAATTCACCAGACCTCATAGGTGAATTTGTCGAAAATTTTTCATGGAAAGAAATTGCATTTTGGTATTGTTTTTCGTGATATCTTAGCATTATCCAATAAGAAAATTAAGTAATTAACTCTAAGTTCGAACTTCTAAAAAATGTCGAGACGAGCTGCATATCGCTTAAATTCACCACACCTCATAGGTGAATTTGTCGCAAATTTTTCATGGAAAGCAATTGCATTTTGGTAGTGTTTTTCGTGATTTCTTACCAATTTCCAATAAGAAAATTAAAAAAATAACTCTAAGTTCGAACTTCTAAAAAATTTCAAGGCGAGGTTCATAACGCTCAAATTCACCACACCTCATAGGTGAATTTGTCGAAAATTTTTCATGGAAAGCAATTGCATTTTGGTAGTGTTTTTCGTGATTTCTTAGCATTATCCAATAAGAAAATTAAGAAAATAAATCTAAGTTCAAACTTCTAAAAAATGTCGAGACGAGCTGTATATCGCTTAAATTCACCACACCTCATAGGTGAATTTGTCGCAAATTTTTCATGGAAAGCAATTGCATTTTGGTAGTGTTTTTCGTGATTTCTTAGCATTATCCAATAAGAAAATTAAGTAAATAACTCTAAGTTCGAACTTCTAAAAAATTTCAAGGCGAGGTTCATAACGCTCAAATTCACCACACCTCATAGGTGAATTTGTCGAAAATTTTTCATGGAAAGCAATTGCATTTTGGTAGTGTTTTTCGTGATTTCTTAGCATTATCCAATAAGAAAATTAAGAAAATAAATCTAAGTTCGAACTTCTAAGAAATGTCGAGGCGAGCTGCATATCGCTTAAATTCACCACACCTCATAGGTGAATTTGTCGCAAATTTTTTATGGAAAGCAATTGCATTTTGGTAGTGTTTTTCGTGATTTCTTAGCATTATCCAATAAGAAAATTAAGTCAATAACTCTAAATTCGAACTTCTAAAAAATGTTGAGACGGGCTGCATATCGCTTAAATTCACCAAACCTCATAAGTGAATTTGTCGCAAAATTTTTCATGGAAAGCAATTGCATTTTGGTAGTGTTTTTCGTGATTTCTTAGCATTATCCAATAAAAAAATTAAGTAAATAACTCTAAGTTCGAACTTCTAAAAAATTTCAAGGCGAGCTTCATATCGCTCAAATTCACCACACCTCAAAGGTGAATTTGTCGAAAATTTTTCATGGAAAGCAATTGTATTTTAGCAGTGTTTTTCGTGATTTCTTAGCATTATCCAATAAAAAATTAAGAAAATAAATCTAAGTTCGAACTTCTAAAACATGTCGAGGCGAGCTGCATATCAATTAAATTCACCACACCTCATAGTTGAATTTGTCGCAAATTTTTCATGGAAAGCAATTGCATTTTGGCAGTGTTTTCGTGATTTCTTAGCATTATCCAATAAGAAAATTAAGTAAATCTATCCAAGTTCGAACTTCTAAAAAATATTGAGACGGGCTGCACATCGCTTAAATTCACCAAACCTCATAGGTGAATTTGTCGAAAATTTTTCATGGAAAGCAATTGCATATTGGTAGTGTTTTTCGTGATTTCTTAGCATTATACAATAAGAAAATTAAGTAAATTTAGATATATTTACTTCGAACTTCTAAAAAATGTCGAGGCGAGCTTCATATCGCTCAAATTCACCACACCTCATAGGTAAATTTGTGGAAAATTTTTCATGGAAAGAAATTGCATTTTGGTAGTGTTTTTCGTGATTTCTTAGCATTATCCAATAAGAAAATTAAATAATTAACTCTAAGTTCGAACTTCTAAAAAATGTCGAGGCGAGCTGCATATTGATTAAATTCACCACACCTCATAAGTGAATTTGTCGCAAATTTTTCATGGAAAGCAATTGCATTTTGGCAGTGTTTTTTGTGATTTCTTAGCATTATTCAATAAGAAAATTAAGAAAATAACTCTAAGTTCGAACTTCTAAAAAATGTCGAGGCGAGCTTCATATCGCTCAAATTCACCAGACCTCATAGGTGAATTTGTCGAAAATTTTTCATGGAAAGAAATTGCATTTTGGTAGTGTTTTTCGTGATTTCTTAGCATTATCCAATAAGAAAATTAAGTAATTAACTCTAAGTTCGAACTTCTAAAAAATGTCGAGACGAGCTGCATATCGCTTAAATTCACCACACCTCATAGGTGAATTTGTCGCAAATTTTTCATGGAAAGCAATTGTATTTTAGCAGTGTTTTTCGTGATTTGTTAGCATTATCCAATAAATGCTAAGAAATCACGAAAAACACTACCAAAATGCAAAATGCAATCGAGACGAGCTGCATATCGCTTAAATTCACCACACCTCATAGGTGAATTTGTCGCAAATTTTTCATGGAAAGCAATTGTTTCTTAGCATTATCCAATAAATGCTAAGAAATCACGAAAAACACTACCAAAATGCAAATTTCGAACTTCTAAAAAATGTTGAGACGAGCTGCATATCGCTTAAATTCACCACAACTCATAGATGAATTTGTCGAAAATTTTTCATGGAAAGCAATTGCATTTTGATAGTGTTTTTCGTGATTTCTTAGCATTATCCAATAAGAAAATTAAGAGAATAAATCTAAGTTCGAACTTCGAAAAAATGTCGAAAAAATAAGAAAATTAAATAATTAACTCTAAGTTCGAACTTCTAAAAAATGTCGAGACGAGCTGCATATCGCCTTAATTCACCACACCTCATAGGTGAATTTGTCGCAAATTTTGCATGGAAACAATTTCATTTTAGTAGTGTTTTTCGTGATTTCTAAGCATTATCCAATAAGAAAATTAAGAAAATAACTCTAAGTTCGAACTTCTCAAAAAGGTCGAGGCGAGCTTCATATCGCTCAAATTCACCAGACCTCATAGGTGAATTTGTCGAAAATTTTTCATGGAAAGAAATTGCATTTTGGTATTGTTTTTCGTCATTTCTTAGCATTATCCAATAAGAAAATTAAGTAATTAACTCTAAGTCCGAACTTCTAAAAAATGTCGAGACGAGCTGCATATCGCTTAAATTCACCACACCTCATAGGTGAATTTGTCGCAAATTTTTCATGAAAAGCAATTGCATTTTGGTAGTGTTTTTCGTGATTTCTTAGCATTATCCAATAAGAAAATTAAGTAAATAACTCTAAGTTCGAACTTCTAAAAGATGTCAAGGCAAAGTTCATAACGCTCAAATTCACCACACCTCATAGGTGAATTTGTCGCAAATTTTTCATGGAAAGCAATTGCATTTTGGTAGTGTTTTTCGTGATTTCTTAGCATTATCCAATAAGAAAATTAAGTAAATAATTCTAAGTCCGAACTTCTAAAAAATGTCGAGACGAGCTGTATATCGCTTAAATTCACCACACCTCATAGTTGAATTTGTCGCAAATTTTTCATGGAAAGCAATTGCATTTTGGTAGTGTTTTTCGTGATTTCTTAGCATTATCCAATAAGAAAATTAGTGTAAATAACTCTAAGTTCGAACTTCTAAAAAATGTCAAGGCAAGGTTCATAACGCTCAAATTCACCACACCTCATAGGTGAATTTGTCGAAAATTTTTCATGGAAAGCAATTGCATTTTGGTAGTGTTTTTCGTGAATTCTTAGCATTATCCAATAAGAAAATTAAGTAAATATGTCCAAGTTCGAACTTCTAAAAAATGTCGAGACGAGCTGCATATCGCTTAAATTCACCACACCTCATAGGTGAATTTGTCGCAAATTTTTTATGGAAAGCAATTGCATTTTGGTAGTGTTTTTCGTGATTTCTTAGCATTATCCAATAAGAAAATTAAGTAAATATGTCCAAGTTCGAACTTCTAAAAAATGTCGAGACGAGCTGCATATCGCTTAAATTCACCACACCTCATAGGTAAATTTGTCGCAAATTTTTCATGGAAAGCAATTGTATTTTAGCAGTGTTTTTCGTGATTTCTTAGCATTATCCAATAAGAAAATTAAATAATTAACTTTAAGTTCGAACTTCTAAAAAATGTCGAGGCGAGCTTCATATCGCTCAAATTCACCAGACCTAATAGGTGAATTTGTCGAAAATTTTTCATGGAAAGAAATTGCATTTTGGTAGTGTTTTTCGTGATTTCTTAGCATTATCCAATAAGAAAATTAAGTAAATAACTCTAAGTTCGAACTTCTAAAAAATGTCGAGGCGAGCTGCATATTGATTAAATTCACCACACCTCATACGTGAATTTGTCGCAAATTTTTCATGGAAAGCAATTGTATTTTAGCAGTGTTTTTCGTGATTTGTTAGCATTATCCAATAAATGCTAAGAAATCACGAAAAACACTACCAAAATGCAAAATGCAATCGAGACGAGCTGCATATCGCTTAAATTCACCACACCTCATAGGTGAATTTGTCGCAAATTTTTCATGGAAAGCAATTGTTTCTTAGCATTATCCAATAAATGCTAAGAAATCACGAAAAACACTACCAAAATGCAAATTTCGAACTTCTAAAAAATGTTGAGACGAGCTGCATATCGCTTAAATTCAACACACCTCATAGATGAATTTGTCGCAAATTTTTCATGGAAAGCAATTGCATTTTGGTAGTGTTTTTCGTGATTTCTTACCAATATCCAATAAGAAAATTAAATAAATAACTCTAAGTTCAAACTTCTAAAAAATGTCGAGACGAGCTGTATATCGCTTAAATTCACCACACCTCATAGGTGAATTTGTCGCAAATTTTTCATGGAAAGCAATTGCATTTTGGTAGTGTTTTTTGTGATTTCTTAGCATTATCCAATAAGAAAATTTAGTAAATATATCCAAGTTCGAACTTCTAAAAAATGTCGAGACGAGCTGCATATCGCCTTAACTCACCACACCTCATAGGTAAATTTGTCGCAAATTTTTCATGGAAAGCAATTGCATTTTGGCAGTGTTTTTTGTGATTTCTTAGCATTATCCAATAAGAAAATTAAGAAAATAACTCTAAGTTCGAACTTCTAAAAAATGTCGAGGCGAGCTTCATATCGCTCAAATTCACCATACCTCATAGGTGAATTTGTCGAAAATTTTTCATGGAAAGCAATAGCATTTTGGTAGTGTTTTTCGTGATTTCTTAGCATTATCCAATAAGAAAATTAAGAAAATAACTCTAAGTTCGAACTTCTAAAAAATGTAGAGGCGAGCTTCATATCGCTCAAATTCACCACACCTCATAGGTGAATTTGTCAAAAATTTTTCATGGAAAGAAATTGCATTTTGGTAGTGTTTTTCGTGATTTCTTAGCATTATCCAATAAGAAAATTAAGTAATTAACTCTAAGTTCGAACTTCTAAAAAATGTCGAGACGAGCTGCATATCGCTTAAGTTCACCACACCTCATAGGTGAATTTGTCGCAAATTTTTCATGGAAAGCATTTTGGCAGTGTTTTTTTTTGTGATTTCTTAGCATTATCCAATAAGAAAATTAAGAAAATAACTCTAAGTTCGAACTTCAAAAAAATGTCGAGGCGAGCTTCATATCGCTCAAATTCACCAGACCTCATAAGTGAATTTGTCGAAAATTTTTCATGGAAAGCAATTGCATTTTGGTAGTGTTTTTCGTGATTTCTTAGCATTATCCAACCAGAAAATTAAGTAAATAACTCTAAGTGCGAACTTCTGAAAAACTTCGAGGCGAGTTTCATATCGCTCAAATTCACCACACCTCATAGTTGAATTTGTCGAAAATTTTTCATGGAAAGCAATTGTATTTTAGCAGTGTTTTTCGTTATTTGTAAGCATTATCCAATAAATGCTAAGAAATCACGAAAAACACTACCAAAATTCAAAATGCAATCGAGACGAGCTGCATATCGCTCAAAGTCACCACACCTCATAGGTGAATTTGTCGCAAATTTTTCAAGGAAAGCAATTGCATTTTGGCAGTGTTTTTTGTGATTTCTTAGCATTATCCAATAAGAAAATTAAGAAAATAACTCTAAGTTCGAACTTCTAAAAAATGTCGAGGCGAGCTTCATATCGCTCAAATTCACCAGACCTCATAGGTGAATTTGTCGAAAATTTTTCATGGAAAGAAATTGCATTTTGGTAGTGTTTCTCGTGATTTCTTAGCATTATCCAATCAGAAAATTAAGTAAATATCTCTAAGTGCGAACTTCTAAAAAATGTCGAGACGAGCTGCATATCGCTTAAGTTCACCACACCTCATAGGTGAATTTGTCGCAAATTTTTCATGGAAAGCATTTTGGCAGTGTTTTTTTTGTGATTTCTTAGCATTATCCAATAAGAAAATTAAGTAAATAACTCTAAGTTCGAACTTCTACAAAATGTCGAGGCGAGCTGCATATCGCTTAAGTTCACCACACCTCATAGGTGAATTTGTCGCAAATTTTTCATGGAAAGCATTTTGGCAGTGTTTTTTTTGTGATTTCTTAGCATTATCCAATAAGAAAATTAAGTAATTAACTCTAAGTTCGAACTTCTAAAAAATGTCGAGACGAGCTGCATATCGCTTAAGTTCACCACACCTCATAGGTGAATTTGTCGCAAATTTTTCATGGAAAGCATTTTGGCAGTGTTTTTTTTGTGATTTCTTAGCATTATCCAATAAGAAAATTAAGTAAATAACTCTAAGTTCGAACTTCTAAAAAATGTCGAGGCGAGCTTCATATCGCTCAAATTCTCCAGACCTCATAGGTGAATTTGTCGAAAATTTTTCATGGAAAGCAATAGCATTTTGGTAGTGTTTTTCGTGATTTCTTAGCATTATCCAATAAGAAAATTAAGTAAATAACTCTAAGTTCGAACTTCTAAAAAATATTGAGACGGGCTGCACATCGCTTAAATTCAACAAACCTCATAGGTGAATTTGTCGCAAATTTTTCATGGAAAGCAATTGTATTTTAGCAGTGTTTTTCGTGATTTGTTAGCATTATCCAATAAATGCTAAGAAATCACGAAAAACACTACCAAAATTCAAAATGCAATCGAGACGAGCTGCATATCGCTCAAATTCACCACACCTCATAGGTGAATTTGTCGCAAATTTTTAATGGAAAGCAATTGTTTCTTAGCATTATCCAATAAATGCTAAGAAATCACGAAAAACACTACCAAAATGCAAAATTCTAACTTCTAAAAAATGTTGAGACGAGCTGCATATCGCTTAAATTCACCACACCTCATAGATGAATTTGTCGCAAATTTTTCATGGAAAGCAACTGCATTTTGGTAGTGTTTTTCGTGATTTCTTAGCATTTTCCAATAAGAAAATTAAGTAAATATGTCCAAGTTCGAACTTCTAAAAAATGTCGAGACGAGCTGCATATCGCTTAAATTCACCACACCTCATAGGTAAATTTGTCGCAAATTTTTCATGGAAAGCAATTGTATTTTAGCAGTGTTTTTCGTGATTTCTTAGCATTATCCAATAAGAAAATTAAATAATTAACCCTAAGTTCGAACTTCTAAAAAATGTCGAGGCGAGCTTCATATCGCTCAAATTCACCAGACCTCATAGGTGAATTTTTCGAAAATTTTTCATGGAAAGAAATTGCATTTTGGTAGTGTTTTTCGTGATTTCTTAGCATTATCCAATAAGAAAATTAAATAATTAACTCTAAGTTCGACTTCTAAAAAATGTCGAGGCGAGCTGCATATTGATTAAATTCACCACACCTCATAGGTGAATTTGTCGCAAATTTTTCATGGAAAGCAATTGCATTTTAGCAGTGTTTTTTGTGATTTCTTAGCATTATCCAATAAGAAAATTAAGAAAATAACTCTAAGTTCGAACTTCTAAAAAATGTCGGGGCGAGCTTCATATCGCTCAAATTCACCACACCTCATAGGTAAATTTGTGGGAAAATTTTTCATGGAAAGAAATTGCATTTTGGTAGTCTTTTTCGTGATTTCTTAGCATTATCCAATAAGAAAATTAAATAATTAACTCTAAGTTCGAACTTCTAAAAAATGTCGAGGCGAGATCATATCGCTCAAATCCACCAGACCTCATAGGTGAATGTGTCGAAAATTTTTCATGGAAAGCAATTGTATTTTAGCAGAGTTTTTCGTGATTTGTTAGCATTATCCAATAAATGCTAAGAAATCACGAAAAACACTACCAAAATGCAAAATGCAATCGAGACGAGCTGCATATCGCTTAAATTCACCGCACCTCATAGGTGAATTTGTCGCAAATTTTTCATGGAAAGCAATTGTTTCTCAGCATTATCCAATAAATGCTAATAAATCACGAAAAACACTACCAAAATGCAAAATTCGAACTTCTAAAAAATGTAGAGACGAGCTGCATATCGCTTAAATTCACCACACCTCATAGGTAAATTTGTCGCAAATTTTTCATGGAAAGCAATTGTATTTTAGCAGTGTTTTTCGTGATTTCTTAGCATTATCCAATAAAAAAATTAAGAAAATAATTCTAAGTTCGAACTTCTAAAAAATGTCGAGGCGAGCTTCATATCGCTCAAATTCACCAGACCTCATAGGTGAATTTGTCGAAAATTTTTCATGGAAAGAAATTGCATTTTGGTAGTGTTTTTCGTGTTTTCTTAGCATTATCCAATAAATGCTAAGAAATCACGAAAAACACTAACAAAATGCAAAATGCAATCGAGACGAGCTGCATATCGCTTAAATTCACCGCACCTCATAGGTGAATTTGTCGCAAATTTTTCATGGAAAGCAATTGTTTCTCAGCATTATCCAATAAATGCTAATAAATCACGAAAAACACTACCAAAATGCAAAATTCGAACTTCTAAAAAATGTTGAGACGAGCTGCATATCGCTTAAATTCACCACACCTCATAGGTAAATTTGTCGCAAATTTTTCATGGAAAGCAATTGTATTTTAGCAGTGTTTTTCGTGATTTCTTAGCATTATCCAATAAAAAAATTAAGAAAATAACTCTAAGTTCGAACTTCTAAAAAATGTCGAGGCGAGCTTCATATCGCTCAAATTCACCAGACCTCATAGGTGAATTTGTCGAAAATTTTTCATGGAAAGAAATTGCATTTTGGTAGTGTTTTTCGTGTTTTCTTAGCATTATCCAATCAGAAAATTAAGTAAATAACTCTAAGTTCGAACTTCTAAAAAATATTGAGACGGGCTGCACATCGCTTAAATTCACCAAACCTCATAGGTGAATTTGTCGAAAATTTTTCATGGAAAGAAATTGCATTTTGGTAGTGTTTCTCGTGATTTCTTAGCATTATCCAATCAGAAAATTAAGTAAATAACTCTAAGTGCGAACTTCTAAAACATGTCGAGACGAGTTGCATATCGCTTAAGTTCACCACACCTCATAGGTGAATTTTGGCGCAAATTTTTCATGGAAAGCATTTTGGCAGTGTTTTTTTTGTGATTTCTTAGCATTATCCAATAAGAAAATTAAGTAAATAACTCTAAGTTCGAACTTCTAAAAAATGTCGAGGCGAGCTGCATATCGCTTAAGTTCACCACACCTCATAGGTGAATTTGTCGCAAATTTTTCATGGAAAGCATTTTGGCAGTGTTTTTTTTGTGATTTCTTAGCATTATCCAATAAGAAAATTAAGTAATTAACTCTAAGTTCGAACTTCTAAAAAATGTCGAGACGAGCTGCATATCGCTTAAGTTCACCACACCTCATAGGTGAATTTGTCGCAAATTTTTCATGGAAAGCATTTTGGCAGTGTTTTTTTTGTGATTTCTTAGCATTATCCAATAAGAAAATTAAGTAAATAACTCTAAGTTCGAACTTCTAAAAAATGTCGAGGCGAGCTTCATATCGCTCAAATTCTCCAGACCTCATAGGTGAATTTGTCGAAAATTTTTCATGGAAAGCAATTGCATTTTGGTAGTGTTTTTCGTGATTTCTTAGCATTATCCAATCAGAAAATTAAGTAAATAACTCTAAGTGCGAACTTCTAAAAAATTTCGAGGCGAGTTTCATATCGCTCAAATTCACCACACCTCATAGGTGAATTTGTCGAAAATTTTTCATGGAAAGCAATAGCATTTTGGTAGTGTTTTTCGTGATTTCTTAGCATTATCCAATAAGAAAATTAAGTAAATAACTCTAAGTTCGAACTTCTAAAAAATATTGAGACGGGCTGCACATCGCTTAAATTCAACAAACCTCATAGGTGAATTTGTCGCAAATTTTTCATGGAAAGCAATTGTATTTTAGCAGTGTTTTTCGTGATTTGTTAGCATTATCCAATAAATGCTAAGAAATCACGAAAAACACTACCAAAATTCAAAATGCAATCGAGACGAGCTGCATATCGCTCAAATTCACCACACCTCATAGGTGAATTTGTCGCAAATTTTTAATGGAAAGCAATTGTTTCTTAGCATTATCCAATAAATGCTAAGAAATCACGAAAAACACTACCAAAATGCAAAATTCTAACTTCTAAAAAATGTTGAGACGAGCTGCGTATCGCTTAAATTCACCACACCTCATAGATGAATTTGTCGCAAATTTTTCATGGAAAGCAATTGCATTTTGGTAGTGTTTTTCGTGATTTCTTAGCATTATCCAATAAGAAAATTAAGTAAATATGTCCAAGTTCGAACTTCTAAAAAATGTCGAGACGAGCTGCATATCGCTTAAATTCACCACACCTCATAGGTAAATTTGTCGCAAATTTTTCATGGAAAGCAATTGTATCTTAGCAGTGTTTTTCGTGATTTCTTAGCATTATCCAATAAGAAAATTAAATAATTAACTCTAAGTTCGAACTTCTAAAAAATGTCGAGGCGAGCTTCATATCGCTCAAATTCACCAGACCTCATAGGTGAATTTTTCGAAAATTTTTCATGGAAAGAAATTGCATTTTGGTAGTGTTTTTCGTGATTTCTTAGCATTATCCAATAAGAAAATTAAATAATTAACTCTAAGTTCGACTTCTAAAAAATGTCGAGGCGAGCTGCATATTGATTAAATTCACCACACCTCATAGGTGAATTTGTCGCAAATTTTTCATGGAAAGCAATTGCATTTTAGCAGTGTTTTTTGTGATTTCTTAGCATTATCCAATAAGAAAATTAAGAAAATAACTCTAAGTTCGAACTTCTAAAAAATGTCGGGGCGAGCTTCATATCGCTCAAATTCACCACACCTCATAGGTAAATTTTTCGAAAATTTTTCATGGAAAGAAATTGCATTTTGGTAGTCTTTTTCGTGATTTCTTAGCATTATCCAATAAGAAAATTAAATAATTAACTCTAAGTTCGAACTTCTAAAAAATGTCGAGGCGAGCTGCATATTGATTAAATTCACACACCTCATAGGTGAATTTGTCGCAAATTTTTCATGGAAAGCAATGGCATTTTGGCAGTGTTTTTTGTGATCTCTTAGCATTATCCAATAAGAAAATTAAGAAAATAACTCTAAGTTCGAACTTCTAAAAAATGTCGAGGCGAGATCATATCGCTCAAATCCACCAGACCTCATAGGTGAATGTGTCGAAAATTTTTCATGGAAAGCAATTGTATTTTAGCAGAGTTTTTCGTGATTTGTTAGCATTATCCAATAAATGCTAAGAAATCACGAAAAACACTACCAAAATGCAAAATGCAATCGAGACGAGCTGCATATCGCTTAAATTCACCGCACCTCATAGGTGAATTTGTCGCAAATTTTTCATGGAAAGCAATTGTTTCTCAGCATTATCCAATAAATGCTAATAAATCACGAAAAACACTACCAAAATGCAAAATTCGAACTTCTAAAAAATGTTGAGACGAGCTGCATATCGCTTAAATTCACCACACCTCATAGGTAAATTTGTCGCAAATTTTTCATGGAAAGCAATTGTATTTTAGCAGTGTTTTTCGTGATTTCTTAGCATTATCCAATAAAAAAATTAAGAAAATAACTCTAAGTTCGAACTTCTAAAAAATGTCGAGGCGAGCTTCATATCGCTCAAATTCACCAGACCTCATAGGTGAATTTGTCGAAAATTTTTCATGGAAAGAAATTGCATTTTGGTAGTGTTTTTCGTGTTTTCTTAGCATTATCCAATCAGAAAATTAAGTAAGTAACTCTAAGTTCGAACTTCTAAAAAATATTGAGACGGGCTGCACATCGCTTAAATTCACCAAACCTCATAGGTGAATTTGTCGAAAATTTTTCTTGGAAAGCAATTGCATTTTGGTAGTGTTTTTCGTGTTTTCTTAGCATTATCCAATCAGAAAATTAAGTAAATAACTCTAAGTTCGAACTTCTAAAAATGTCGAGACGGGCTGCATATCGCTTAAATTCACCACACCTCATAGGTAAATTTGTCGCAAATTTTTCATGGAAAGCAATTGCATTTTGGCAGGGTTTTTCATGTTTTCTTAGCATTATCCAATAAGAAAATTAAGTAAATAACTCTAAGATCGAACTTCTAAAAAATGTAGAGGCGAGCTTCATATCGCTCAAATTCACCACACCTCATAGGTGAATTTGTCGTAAATTTTTCATGGAAAGCAATTGCATTTTTGTAGTGTTTTTCGTGATTTCTTAGCATTATCCAATAAGAAAATTAAGTAAATAACTTTAAGTTCAAACCTCTAAAAAATGTCGAGACCGGCTGCATATCGCTTAAATTCACTACACCTCATAGGTGAATTTGTCGCAAATTTTTCATGGAAAGCAATTGCATTTTGGTAGTGTTTTTCGTGATTTCTTAGCATTATCCAATAAGAAAATTAAGAAAATAAATCTAAGTTCGAACTTCTAAGAAATGTCGAGGCGAGCTGCATATCGCTTAAATTCACCACACCTCATAGGTGAATTTGTCGCAAATTTTTTATGGAAAGCAAATGCATTTTGGTAGTGTTTTTCGTGATTTCTTAGCATTATCCAATAAGAAAATTAAATAATTAACTCTAAGTTCGACTTCTAAAAAATGTCGAGGCGAGCTGCATATCGCTTAAATTCACCAAACCTCATAGGTGAATTTGTCGCAAATTTTTCATGGAAAGCAATTGCATTTTGGCAGTGTTTTTCGTGATTTCTTAGCATTATCCAATAAAAAAATTAAGAAAATAACTCTAAGTTCGAACTTCTAAAAAATGTCGAGGCGGCTTCATATCGCTCAAATTCACCAGACCTCATAGGTGAATTTGTCGAAAATTTTTCATGGAAAGAAATTGCATTTTGGTAGTGTTTTTCGTGATTTCTTAGCATTATCCAATAAGAAAATTAAATAATTAACTCTAAGTTCGAACTTCTAAAAAATGTCGAGGCGAGCTGCATATTGATTAAATTCACCACACCTCATAGGTGAATTTGTCGCAAATTTTTCATGGAAAGCAATTGTATTTTAGCAGTGTTTTTCGTGATTTGTTAGCATTATCCAATAAATGCTAAGAAATCACGAAAAACACTACCAAAATGCAAAATGCAATCGAGACAAGCTGCATATCGCTTAAATTCACCGCACCTCATAGGTGAATTTGTCGCAAATTTTTAATGGAAAGCAATTGTTTCTTAGCATTATCCAATAAATGCTAAGAAATCACGAAAAACACTACCAAAATGCAAAATTCGAACTTCTAAAAAATGTTGAGACGAGCTGCATATCGCTTAAATTCACCACACCTCATAGATGAATTTGTCGCAAATTTTTCATGGAAAGCAATTGCATTTTGGTAGTGTTTTTCGTGATTTCTTAGCATTTTCCAAAAAGAAAATTAAGTAAATATGTCCAAGTTCGAACTTCTAAAAAATGTCGGGGCGAGCTTCATATCGCTCAAATTCACCACACCTCATAGGTAAATTTGTGGGAAAATTTTTCATGGAAAGAAATTGCATTTTGGTAGTCTTTTTCGTGATTTCTTAGCATTATCCAATAAGAAAATTAAATAATTAACTCTAAGTTCGAACTTCTAAAAAATGTCGAGGCGAGATCATATCGCTCAAATCCACCAGACCTCATAGGTGAATGTGTCGAAAATTTTTCATGGAAAGCAATTGTATTTTAGCAGAGTTTTTCGTGATTTGTTAGCATTATCCAATAAATGCTAAGAAATCACGAAAAACACTACCAAAATGCAAAATGCAATCGAGACGAGCTGCATATCGCTTAAATTCACCGCACCTCATAGGTGAATTTGTCGCAAATTTTTCATGGAAAGCAATTGTTTCTCAGCATTATCCAATAAATGCTAATAAATCACGAAAAACACTACCAAAATGCAAAATTCGAACTTCTAAAAAATGTTGAGACGAGCTGCATATCGCTTAAATTCACCACACCTCATAGGTAAATTTGTCGCAAACTTTTCATGGAAAGCAATTGTATTTTAGCAGTGTTTTTCGTGATTTCTTAGCATTATCCAATAAAAAAATTAAGAAAATAATTCTAAGTTCGAACTTCTAAAAAATGTCGAGGCGAGCTTCATATCGCTCAAATTCACCAGACCTCATAGGTGAATTTGTCGAAAATTTTTCATGGAAAGAAATTGCATTTTGGTAGTGTTTTTCGTGTTTTCTTAGCATTATCCAATAAATGCTAAGAAATCACGAAAAACACTACCAAAATGCAAAATGCAATCGAGACGAGCTGCATATCGCTTAAATTCACCGCACCTCATAGGTGAATTTGTCGCAAATTTTTCATGGAAAGCAATTGTTTCTCAGCATTATCCAATAAATGCTAATAAATCACGAAAAACACTACCAAAATGCAAAATTCGAACTTCTAAAAAATGTTGAGACGAGCTGCATATCGCTTAAATTCACCACACCTCATAGGTAAATTTGTCGCAAATTTTTCATGGAAAGCAATTGTATTTTAGCAGTGTTTTTCGTGATTTCTTAGCATTATCCAATAAAAAAATTAAGAAAATAACTCTAAGTTCGAACTTCTAAAAAATGTCGAGGCGAGCTTCATATCGCTCAAATTCACCAGACCTCATAGGTGAATTTGTCGAAAATTTTTCATGGAAAGAAATTGCATTTTGGTAGTGTTTTTCGTGTTTTCTTAGCATTATCCAATCAGAAAATTAAGTAAATAACTCTAAGTTCGAACTTCTAAAAAATATTGAGACGGGCTGCACATCGCTTAAATTCACCAAACCTCATAGGTGAATTTGTCGAAAATTTTTCATGGAAAGAAATTGCATTTTGGTAGTGTTTCTCGTGATTTCTTAGCATTATCCAATCAGAAAATTAAGTAAATAACTCTAAGTGCGAACTTCTAAAAAATGTCGAGACGAGCTGCATATCGCTTAAGTTCACCACACCTCATAGGTGAATTTTGGCGCAAATTTTTCATGGAAAGCATTTTGGCAGTGTTTTTTTTGTGATTTCTTAGCATTATCCAATAAGAAAATTAAGTAAATAACTCTAAGTTCGAACTTCTAAAAAATGTCGAGGCGAGCTGCATATCGCTTAAGTTCACCACACCTCATAGGTGAATTTGTCGCAAATTTTTCATGGAAAGCATTTTGGCAGTGTTTTTTTTGTGATTTCTTAGCATTATCCAATAAGAAAATTAAGTAATTAACTCTAAGTTCGAACTTCTAAAAAATGTCGAGACGAGCTGCATATCGCTTAAGTTCACCACACCTCATAGGTGAATTTGTCGCAAATTTTTCATGGAAAGCATTTTGGCAGTGTTTTTTTTGTGATTTCTTAGCATTATCCAATAAGAAAATTAAGTAAATAACTCTAAGTTCGAACTTCTAAAAAATGTCGAGGCGAGCTTCATATCGCTCAAATTCTCCAGACCTCATAGGTGAATTTGTCGAAAATTTTTCATGGAAAGCAATTGCATTTTGGTAGTGTTTTTCGTGATTTCTTAGCATTATCCAATCAGAAAATTAAGTAAATAACTCTAAGTGCGAACTTCTAAAAAATTTCGAGGCGAGTTTCATATCGCTCAAATTCACCACACCTCATAGGTGAATTTGTCGAAAATTTTTCATGGAAAGCAATAGCATTTTGGTAGTGTTTTTCGTGATTTCTTAGCATTATCCAATAAGAAAATTAAGTAAATAACTCTAAGTTCGAACTTCTAAAAAATATTGAGACGGGCTGCACATCGCTTAAATTCAACAAACCTCATAGGTGAATTTGTCGCAAATTTTTCATGGAAAGCAATTGTATTTTAGCAGTGTTTTTCGTGATTTGTTAGCATTATCCAATAAATGCTAAGAAATCACGAAAAACACTACCAAAATTCAAAATGCAATCGAGACGAGCTGCATATCGCTCAAATTCACCACACCTCATAGGTGAATTTGTCGCAAATTTTTAATGGAAAGCAATTGTTTCTTAGCATTATCCAATAAATGCTAAGAAATCACGAAAAACACTACCAAAATGCAAAATTCTAACTTCTAAAAAATGTTGAGACGAGCTGCATATCGCTTAAATTCACCACACCTCATAGATGAATTTGTCGCAAATTTTTCATGGAAAGCAATTGCATTTTGGTAGTGTTTTTCGTGATTTCTTAGCATTATCCAATAAGAAAATTAAGTAAATATGTCCAAGTTCGAACTTCTAAAAAATGTCGAGACGAGCTGCATATCGCTTAAATTCACCACACCTCATAGGTAAATTTGTCGCAAATTTTTCATGGAAAGCAATTGTATTTTAGCAGTGTTTTTCGTGATTTCTTAGCATTATCCAATAAGAAAATTAAATAATTAACTCTAAGTTCGAACTTCTAAAAAATGTCGAGGCGAGCTTCATATCGCTCAAATTCACCAGACCTCATAGGTGAATTTTTCGAAAATTTTTCATGGAAAGAAATTGCATTTTGGTAGTGTTTTTCGTGATTTCTTAGCATTATCCAATAAGAAAATTAAATAATTAACTCTAAGTTCGACTTCTAAAAAATGTCGAGGCGAGCTGCATATTGATTAAATTCACCACACCTCATAGGTGAATTTGTCGCAAATTTTTCATGGAAAGCAATTGCATTTTAGCAGTGTTTTTTGTGATTTCTTAGCATTATCCAATAAGAAAATTAAGAAAATAACTCTAAGTTCGAACTTCTAAAAAATGTCGGGGCGAGCTTCATATCGCTCAAATTCACCACACCTCATAGGTAAATTTTTCGAAAATTTTTCATGGAAAGAAATTGCATTTTGGTAGTCTTTTTCGTGATTTCTTAGCATTATCCAATAAGAAAATTAAATAATTAACTCTAAGTTCGAACTTCTAAAAAATGTCGAGGCGAGCTGCATATTGATTAAATTCACACACCTCATAGGTGAATTTGTCGCAAATTTTTCATGGAAAGCAATTGCATTTTGGCAGTGTTTTTTGTGATCTCTTAGCATTATCCAATAAGAAAATTAAGAAAATAACTCTAAGTTCGAACTTCTAAAAAATGTCGAGGCGAGATCATATCGCTCAAATCCACCAGACCTCATAGGTGAATGTGTCGAAAATTTTTCATGGAAAGCAATTGTATTTTAGCAGAGTTTTTCGTGATTTGTTAGCATTATCCAATAAATGCTAAGAAATCACGAAAAACACTACCAAAATGCAAAATGCAATCGAGACGAGCTGCATATCGCTTAAATTCACCGCACCTCATAGGTGAATTTGTCGCAAATTTTTCATGGAAAGCAATTGTTTCTCAGCATTATCCAATAAATGCTAATAAATCACGAAAAACACTACCAAAATGCAAAATTCGAACTTCTAAAAAATGTTGAGACGAGCTGCATATCGCTTAAATTCACCACACCTCATAGGTAAATTTGTCGCAAATTTTTCATGGAAAGCAATTGTATTTTAGCAGTGTTTTTCGTGATTTCTTAGCATTATCCAATAAAAAAATTAAGAAAATAACTCTAAGTTCGAACTTCTAAAAAATGTCGAGGCGAGCTTCATATCGCTCAAATTCACCAGACCTCATAGGTGAATTTGTCGAAAATTTTTCATGGAAAGAAATTGCATTTTGGTAGTGTTTTTCGTGTTTTCTTAGCATTATCCAATCAGAAAATTAAGTAAATAACTCTAAGTTCGAACTTCTAAAAAATATTGAGACGGGCTGCACATCGCTTAAATTCACCAAACCTCATAGGTGAATTTGTCGAAAATTTTTCTTGGAAAGCAATTGCATTTTGGTAGTGTTTTTCGTGTTTTCTTAGCATTATCCAATCAGAAAATTAAGTAAATAACTCTAAGTTCGAACTTCTAAAAATGTCGAGACGGGCTGCATATCGCTTAAATTCACCACACCTCATAGGTAAATTTGTCGCAAATTTTTCATGGAAAGCAATTGCATTTTGGCAGGGTTTTTCATGTTTTCTTAGCATTATCCAATAAGAAAATTAAGTAAATAACTCTAAGATCGAACTTCTAAAAAATGTAGAGGCGAGCTTCATATCGCTCAAATTCACCACACCTCATAGGTGAATTTGTCGTAAATTTTTCATGGAAAGCAATTGCATTTTTGTAGTGTTTTTCGTGATTTCTTAGCATTATCCAATAAGAAAATTAAGTAAATAACTTTAAGTTCAAACCTCTAAAAAATGTCGAGACCGGCTGCATATCGCTTAAATTCACTACACCTCATAGGTGAATTTGTCGCAAATTTTTCATGGAAAGCAATTGCATTTTGGTAGTGTTTTTCGTGATTTCTTAGCATTATCCAATAAGAAAATTAAGAAAATAAATCTAAGTTCGAACTTCTAAGAAATGTCGAGGCGAGCTGCATATCGCTTAAATTCACCACACCTCATAGGTGAATTTGTCGCAAATTTTTTATGGAAAGCAAATGCATTTTGGTAGTGTTTTTCGTGATTTCTTAGCATTATCCAATAAGAAAATTAAATAATTAACTCTAAGTTCGACTTCTAAAAAATGTCGAGGCGAGCTGCATATCGCTTAAATTCACCAAACCTCATAGGTGAATTTGTCGCAAATTTTTCATGGAAAGCAATTGCATTTTGGCAGTGTTTTTCGTGATTTCTTAGCATTATCCAATAAAAAAATTAAGAAAATAACTCTAAGTTCGAACTTCTAAAAAATGTCGAGGCGAGCTTCATATCGCTCAAATTCACCAGACCTCATAGGTGAATTTGTCGAAAATTTTTCATGGAAAGAAATTGCATTTTGGTAGTGTTTTTCGTGATTTCTTAGCATTATCCAATAAGAAAATTAAATAATTAACTCTAAGTTCGAACTTCTAAAAAATGTCGAGGCGAGCTGCATATTGATTAAATTCACCACACCTCATAGGTGAATTTGTCGCAAATTTTTCATGGAAAGCAATTGTATTTTAGCAGTGTTTTTCGTGATTTGTTAGCATTATCCAATAAATGCTAAGAAATCACGAAAAACACTACCAAAATGCAAAATGCAATCGAGACAAGCTGCATATCGCTTAAATTCACCGCACCTCATAGGTGAATTTGTCGCAAATTTTTAATGGAAAGCAATTGTTTCTTAGCATTATCCAATAAATGCTAAGAAATCACGAAAAACACTACCAAAATGCAAAATTCGAACTTCTAAAAAATGTTGAGACGAGCTGCATATCGCTTAAATTCACCACACCTCATAGATGAATTTGTCGCAAATTTTTCATGGAAAGCAATTGCATTTTGGTAGTGTTTTTCGTGATTTCTTAGCATTTTCCAAAAAGAAAATTAAGTAAATATGTCCAAGTTCGAACTTCTAAAAAATGTCGAGACGAGCTGCATATCGCTTAAATTCACCACACCTCATAGGTAAATTTGTCGCAAATTTTTCATGGAAAGCAATTGTATTTTGGCAGTGTTTTTCGTGATTTCTTAGCATTATCCAATAAGAAAATTAAATAATTAACTCTAAGTTCGAACTTCTAAAAAATTTCGAGGCGAGCTTCATATCGCTCAAATTCACCAGACCTCATAGGTGAATTTGTCGAAAATTTTTCATGGAAAAAAATTGCATTTTGGTAGTGTTTTTCGTGATTTCTTAGCATTATCCAATAAGAAAATTAAATAATTAACTCTAAGTTCTAACTTCTAAAAAATGTCGAGGCGAGCTGCATATTGATTAAATTCACCACACCTCATAGGTGAATTTGTCGCAAATTTTTCATGGAAAGCAATTGCATTTTAGCAGTGTTTTTTGTGATTTCTTAGCATTATCCAATAAGAAAATTAAGAAAATAACTCTAAGTTCGAACTTCTAAAAAATGTCGAGGCGAGCTTCATATCGCTCAAATTCACCACACCTCATAGGTAAATTTGTGGAAAATTTTTCATGGAAAGAAATTGCATTTTGGTAGTCTTTTTCGTGATTTCTTAGCATTATCCAATAAGAAAATTAAATAATTAACTCTAACTTCGAACTTCTAAAAAATGTCGAGGCGAGCTGCATATTGATTAAATTCACCACACCTCATAGGTGAATTTGTCGCAAATTTTTCATGGAAAGCAATTGCATTTTGGCAGTGTTTTTTGTGATTTCTTAGCATTATCCAATTAGAAAATTAAGAAAATAACTCTAAGTTCGAACTTCTAAAAAATGTCGAGGCGAGCTTCATATCGCTCAAATCCACCAGACCTCATAGGTGAATGTGTCGAAAATTTTTCATGGAAAGAAATTGCATTTTGGTAGTGTTTTTCGTGATTTCTTAGCATTATCCAATAAGAAAATTAAGTAATTAACTCTAAGTTCGAACTTCTAAAAAATGTCGAGACGAGCTGCATATCGCTTAAATTCACCACACCTCATAGGTGAATTTGTCGCAAATTTTTCATGGAAAGCAATTGTATTTTAGCAGTGTTTTTCGTGATTTGTTAGCATTATCCAATAAATGCTAAGAAATCACGAAAAACACTACCAAAATGCAAAATGCAATCGAGACGAGCTGCATATCGCTTAAATTCACCGCACCTCATAGGTGAATTTGTCGCAAATTTTTCATGGAAAGCAATAGTTTCTCAGCATTATCCAATAAATGCTAAGAAATCACGAAAAACACTACCAAAATGCAAAATTCGAACTTCTAAAAAATGTCGAGGCGAGCTGCATATCGCCTTAATTCACCACACCTCATTGGTGAATTTGTCGCAAATTTTTCAAGGAAAGCAATTGTATTTTAGCAGTGTTTTTCGTGATTTCTTAGCATTATCCAATAAAAAAATTAAGAAAATAACTCTAAGTTCGAACTTCTAAAAAATGTCGAGGCGAGCTTCATATCGCTCAAATTCACCAGACCTCATAGGTGAATTTGTCGAAAATTTTTCATGGAAAGAAATTGCATTTTGGTAGTGTTTTTCGTGTTTTCTTAGCATTATCCAATAAGAAAATTAAGTAAATAACTCTAAGTTCGAACTTCTAAAAAATATTGAGACGGGCTGCACATCGCTTAAATTCACCAAACCTCATAGGTGAATTTGCCGAAAATTTTTCATGGAAAGCAATTGCATTTTGGTAGTGTTTTTCGTGCTTTCTTAGCATTATCCAATCAGAAAATTAAGTAAATAACTCTAAGTTCGAACTTCTAAAAAATGTCGAGACGGGCTGCATATCGCTTAAATTCACCACACCTCATAGGTAAATTTGTCGCAAATTTTTCATGGAAAGCAATTGCATTTTGGCAGGGTTTTTCATGTTTTCTTAGCATTATCCAATAAGAAAATTAAGTAAATAACTCTAAGTTCGAACTTCTAAAAAATGTAGAGGCGAGCTTCATATCGCTCAAATTCACCACACCTCATAGGTGAATTTGTCGTAAATTTTTCATGGAAAGCAATTGCATTTTGGTAGTGTTTTTCGTGATTTCTTAGCATTATCCAATAAGAAAATTAAGTAAATAACTCTAAGTTCAAACCTCTAAAAAATGTCGAGACCGGCTGCATATCGCTTAAATTCACTACACCTCATAGGTGAATTTGTCGCAAATTTTTCATGGAAAGCAATTGCATTTTGGTAGTGTTTTTCGTGATTTCTTAGCATTATCCAATAAGAAAATTAAGTAAATATATCCAAGTTCGAACTTCTAAAAAATGTCGAGACGAGCTGCATATCGCCTTAATTCACCACACCTCATTGGTGAATTTGTCGAAAATTTTTCATGGAAAGCAATTGTATTTTAGCAGTGTTTTTCGTAAATTCTTAGCATTATCCAATAAGAAAATTAAATAATTAACTCTAAGTTCGAACTTCTAAAAAATGTCGAGGCGAGCTGCATATTGATTAAATTCACCACACCTCATAGGTGAGTTTGTCGCAAATTTTTCATGGAAAGCAATTGCATTTTGGCAGTGTTTTTTGTGATTTCTTAGCATTATCCAATCAGAAAATTAAGAAAATAACTCTAAGTTCGAACTTCTAAAAAATGTCGAGGCGAGCTTCATATCGCTCAAATTCACCAGACCTCATAGGTGAATTTGTCGAAAATTTTTCATGGAAAGAAATTGCATTTTGGTAATTAAATTCACCACACCTCATAGATGAATTTGTCGCAAATTTTTCATGGAAAGCAATTGTATTTTAGCAGTGTTTTTCGTGATTTCTTAGCATTATCCAATAAGAAAATTAAATAATTAACTTTAAGTTCGAACTTCTAAAAAATGTCGAGGCGAGCTTCATATCGCTCAAATTCACCAGACCTCATAGGTGAATTTGTCGAAAATTTTTCATGGAAAGAAATTGCATTTTGGTAGTGTTTTTCGTGATTTCTTAGCATTATCCAATAAGAAAATTAAATAATTAACTCTAAGTTCGAACTTCTAAAAAATGTCGAGGCGAGCTGCATATTGATTAAATTCACCACACCTCATAGGTGAATTTGTCGCAAATTTTTCATGGAAAGAAATTGCATTTTAGCAGTGTTTTTTGTGATTTCTTAGCATTATCCAATAAGAAAATTAAGAAAATAACTCTAAGTTCGAACTTCTAAAAAATGTCGAGGCGAGCTTCATATCGCTCAAATTCACCAGACCTCATAGGTGAATTTGTCGAAAATTTTTCATGGAAAGAAATTGCATTTTGGTAATTAAATTCACCACACCTCATAGATGAATTTGTCGCAAATTTTTCATGGAAAGCAATTGTATTTTAGCAGTGTTTTTCGTGATTTCTTAGCATTATCCAATAATAAAATTAAGAAAATAACTCTAAGTTCGCTCAAATTCACCAGACCTCATAGGTGAATTTGTCGAAAATTTTTCATGGAAAGAAATTGCATTTTGGTAGTGTTTTTCGTGATTTGTTAGCATTATCCAATAAGAAAATTAAATAATTAACTCTAAGTTCGAACTTCTAAAAAATGTCGAGGCGAGCTGCATATTGATTAAATTCACCACACCTCATAGGTGAATTTGTCGCAAATTTTTCATGGAAAGCAATTGCATTTTGGTAGTGTTTTTCGTGATTTCTTAGCATTATTCAATAAGAAAATTAAGTAAATAACTAAGTTCGAACTTCTAAAAAATGTCGAGACGAGCTGCATATCGCTTAAATTCACCACACCTCATAGATGAATTTGTCGCAAATTTTTCATGGAAAGCAATTGCATTTTGGTAGTGTTGTTCGTGATTTCTTAGCATTATTCAATAAGAAAATTAAGTAAATAACTCTAAGTTCAAACTTCTAAAAAATTTCGAGACCGGCTGCATATCGCTTAAATTCACTACACCTCATAGGTGAATTTGTCGCAAATTTTTCATGGAAAGCAATTGCATTTTGGTATTGTTTTTCGTGATTTCTTAGCATTATCCAATAAGAAAATTAAGTAAATATGTCCAAGTTCGAACTTCTAAAAAATGTCGAGACGAGCTGCATATCGCTTAAATTCACCACACCTCATAGGTAAATTTGTCGCAAATTTTTCATGGAAAGCAATTGTATTTTAGCAGTGTTTTTCGTGATTTCTTAGCATTATCCAATAAGAAAATTAAATAATTAACTTTAAGTTCGAACTTCTAAGAAATGTCGAGGCGAGCTTAATATCGCTCAAATTCACCAGACCTAATAGGTGAATTTGTCGAAAATTTTTCATGGAAAGAAATTGTATTTTGGTAGTGTTTTTCGTGATTTCTTAGCATTATCCAATAAGAAAATTAAATAATTAACTCTAAGTTCGAACTTCTAAAAAATGTCGAGGCGAGCTGAATATTGATTAAATTCACCACACCTCATAGGTGAATTTGTCGCAAATTTTTCATGGAAAGCAATTGCATTTTAGCAGTGTTTTTTTGTGATTTCTTAGCATTATCCAATAAGAAAATTAAGAAAATAACTCTAAGTTCGAACTTCTAAAAAATGTCGAGGCGAGCTTCATATCGCTCAAATTCACCACACCTCATAGGTAAATTTGTGGAAAATTTTTCATGGAAAGAAATTGCATTTTGGTAGGTTTTTTTCGTGATTTCTTAGCATTATCTAATAAGAAAATTAAGTAAATAACTCTAAGTTCGAACTTCTAAAAAATTTCGAGGCGAGTTTCATATCGCTCAAATTCACCACACCTCATAGGTGAATTTGTCGAAAATTTTTCATGGAAAGCAATTGCATTTTGGTAGTGTTTTTCGTGATTTCTTAGCATTATCCAATAAGAAAATTAAGTAAATAACTCCAAGTTCAAACTTCTAAAAAATTTCGAGACCGGCTGCATATCGCTTAAATTCACTACACCTCATAGGTGAATTTGTCGCAAATTTTTCATGGAAAGCAATAGCATTTTGGTAGTGTTTTTCGTGATTTCTTAGCATTATCCAATAAGAAAATTAAGTAAATAACTCTAAGTTCAAACCTCTAAAAAATGTCGAGACCGGCTGCATATCGCTTAAATTCACTACACCTCATAGGTGAATTTGTCGCAAATTTTTCATGGAAAGCAATTGCATTTTGGTAGTGTTTTTCGTGATTTCTTAGCATTATCCAAAAAGAAAATTAGGAAAATAACTCTAAGTTCGAACTTCTAAAAAATGTCGAGGCGAGCTTCATATCGCTCAAATTCACCACACCTCATAGGTAAATTTGTGGAAAATTTTTCATGGAAAGAAATTGCATTTTGGTAGTCTTTTTCGTGATTTCTTAGCATTATCCAATAAGAAAATTAAATAATTAACTCTAAGTTCGAACTTTTAAAAATTATCGAGGCGAGCTGCATATTGATTAAATTCACCACACCTCATAGGTGAATTTGTCGCAAATTTTTCATGGAAAGCAATTGCATTTTGGTAGTGTTTTTCGTGATTTCTTAGCATTATCCAATAAGAAAATTAAGAAAATAACTCTAAGTTCGAACTTCTAAAAAATGTCGAGGCGAGCTTCATATCGCTCAAATTCACCAGACCTCATAGGTGAATTTGTCGAAAATTTTTCATGGAAAGAAATTGCATTTTGGTAATTAAATTCACCACACCTCATAGATGAATTTGTCGCAAATTTTTCATGGAAAGCAATTGTATTTTAGCAGTGTTTTTCGTGATTTCTTAGCATTATCCAATAAGAAAATTAAATAATTAACTTTAAGTTCGAACTTCTAAAAAATGTCGAGGCGAGCTTCATATCGCTCAAATTCACCAGACCTCATAGGTGAATTTGTCGAAAATTTTTCATGGAAAGAAATTGCATTTTGGTAGTGGTTTTCGTGATTTCTTAGCATTATCCAATAAGAAAATTAAATAATTAACTCTAAGTTCGAACTTCTAAAAAATGTCGAGGCGAGCTGCATATTGATTAAATTCACCACACCTCATAGGTGAATTTGTCGCAAATTTTTCATGGAAAGAAATTGCATTTTAGCAGTGTTTTTTGTGATTTCTTAGCATTATCCAATAAGAAAATTAAGAAAATAACTCTAAGTTCGAACTTCTAAAAAATGTCGAGGCGAGCTTCATATCGCTCAAATTCACCACACCTCATGGGTAAATTTGTGGAAAATTTTTCATGGAAAGAAATTGCATTTTGGTAGTCTTTTTCGTGATTTCTTAGCATTATCCAATAAGAAAATTAAATAATTAACTCTGAGTTCGAACTTTTAAAAATTATCGAGGCGAGCTGCATATTGATTAAATTCACCACACCTCATAGGTGAATTTGTCGCAAATTTTTCATGGAAAGCAATTGCATTTGGCAGTGTTTTTTGTGATTTCTTAGCATTATCCAATAAGAAAATTAAGAAAATAACTCTAAATTCGAACTTCTAAAAAATGTCGAGGCGAGCTTCATATCGCTCAAATTCACCAGACCTCATAGGTGAATTTGTCGAAAATTTTTCATGGAAAGAAATTGCATTTTGGTAATTAAATTCACCACACCTCATAGATGAGTTTGTCGCAAATTTTTCATGGAAAGCAATTGTATTTTAGCAGTGTTTTTCGTGATTTCTTAGCATTATCCAATAAAAAAATTAAGAAAATAACTCTAAGTTCGCTCAAATTCACCAGACCTCATAGGTGAATTTGTCGAAAATTTTTCATGGAAAGAAATTGCATTTTGGTAGTGTTTTTCGTGATTTCTTAGCATTATCCAATAAGAAAATTAAATAATTAACTCTAAGTTCGAACTTCTAAAAAATGTCGAGGCGAGCTGCATATTGATTAAATTCACCACACCTCACAGGTGAATTTGTCGCAAATTTTTCATGGAAAGCAATTGCATTTTGGTAGTGTTTTTCGTGATTTCTTAGCATTATTCAATAAGAAAATTAAGTAAATAACTAAGTTCAAACTTCTAAAAAATTTCGAGACCGGCTGCATATCGCTTAAATTCACTACACCTCATAGGTGAATTTGTCGCAAATTTTTCATGGAAAGCAATTGCATTTTGGTAGTGTTTTTCGTGATTTCTTAGCATTATCCAATAAGAAAATTAAGTAAATATGTCCAAGTTCGAACTTCTAAAAAATGTCGAGACGAGCTGCATATCGCTTAAATTCACCACACCTCATAGGTAAATTTGTCGCAAATTTTTCATGGAAAGCAATTGTATTTTAGCAGTGTTTTTCGTGATTTCTTAGCATTATCCAAAAAGAAAATTAAATAATTAACTTTAAGTTCGAACTTTTAAAAAATGTCGAGGCGAGCTTCATATCGCTCAAATTCACCAGACCTAATAGGTGAATTTGTCGAAAATTTTTCATGGAAAGAAATTGCATTTTGGTAGTGTTTTTCGTGATTTCTTAGCATTATCCAATAAGAAAATTAAATAATTAACTCTAAGTTCGAACTTCTAAAAAATGTCGAGGCGAGCTGCATATTGATTAAATTCACCACACCTCATAGGTGAATTTGTCGCAAATTTTTCATGGAAAGCAATTATTGCATTTTAGCAGTGTTTTTTGTGATTTCTTAGCATTATCCAATAAGAAAACTAAGAAAATAACTCTAAGTTCGAACTTCTAAAAAATGTCGAGGCGAGCTTCATATCGCTCAAATTCACCACACCTCATAGGTAAATTTGTGGAAAATTTTTCATGGAAAGCAATTGCATTTTGGTAGTGTTTTTCGTGATTTCTTAGCATTATCCAATAAGAAAATTAAGTAAATAACTCTAAGTTCAAACTTTTAAAAAATTTCGAGACCGGCTGCATATCGCTTAAATTCACTACAATTGCATTTTGGCAGTGTTTTTTGTGATTTCTTAGCATTATCCAATAAGAAAATTAAGAAAATAACTCTAAGTTCGAACTTCTAAAAAATGTCGAGGCGAGCTTCATATCGCTCAAATTCACCAGACCTCATAGGTGAATTTGTCGACAATTTTTCATGGAAAGCAATTGCATTTTGGTAGTGTTTTTCGTGATTTCTTAGCATTATCCAATCAGAAAATTAAGTAAATAACTCTAAGTGCGAACTTCTAAAAAATTTCGAGGCGAGTTTCATATCGCTCAAATTCACCACACTTCAAAGGTGAATTTGTCGAAAATTTTTCATGGAAAGCAATTGTATTTTAGCAGTGTTTTTCGTGATTTCTTAGCATTATCCAATAAGAAAATTATTGCAATTAATTTTTCTGAATAAAAATACGTTGATATGTTCCCATTGAATTTTATTAATTGAATGAAAAAACTTTTAAGTAAAAATGAAAACATTTGACAAAAGTTTTTCATCTGAAAAAAACTAGATACTCGATTTATGTATGAGTATATAAACAAAGTGTTGTACATTACAAAGTATATATTCCAACACTCCTTCTCAACACTTTATAAAAATATTTAACATAAACCAAACAATTCTGTGAACTTGCTATGTTTCATTTTTGGCAAATTCTTTGTTAACACATCTGCAACCATATCATTTGTTGAAATATAATTTATTTCTATTTGTTTGTTTTTGACAACATCTCGAACATGATGATATCGGACATCGATATGCTTGCTACGGGCGTGATACGTCGGGTTCTTTGCAAGTTGCTGCGCGCTTAAGTTGTCACTCATTAAAATAATAGGATGATCCATTTTGTGTAATTCCGTTTCCGATAGCAATTTTCTTAGGTAAATAGCTTCCTTAGCAGCAATAGATAATGCCATATATTCCGCTTCTGTACTACTCAAAGCGATGGAAGTTTGCTTTTTCGATTCCCAAGAGAATACAGCTCCTGCTAAGAAGTATGCATATCCTGTGTACGATTTCCGGTCAGAATTATCTGAAGCCCAGTCTGCATCTACATATCCATAAATTGATTTACCTTCCCTTTTGTATTGAAGCTTCAAATCAATAGTTTTTGATAAGTATCGTAAAATATGTTTTGCACCTGTTAAATGTTCAATGTGAGGCGTTGTGTTTCGTTGTGAAAGCTTACACACCGAATGTAAAATATCCGGACGAGTAGCTAAAGCTAAATACATTAAAGCTCCAATTAACGATTGGTATGATGTGCTATCTACTGTTTGACAATCAATATTATGACAATTCACTTGAAACCCAGGATCTAAAGGTGTTGAAACTGGTCTACAGTTTTCCATATTTTGTTGTTTCAATAAATTCTTTATATATTGTTTTTGGCATAGTGAAATATTACCAATTTCTCCTTCTCTTTCGACTTCCATACCTAAAATGTATTGAAGTGGACCTTTGTCTACCACGTCGAAAGCATCAGATATGTTCTTCTTGATTTGAATAAGTTCTATTTTACTGCTACTTACTAAAATTAAGTCGTCAACATATACAGCTATGAAGTTGTAAGACCCGTTTTTATTCTTCTTATACAAACATGGTTCAGATTCGCAAGGTATGAAACCTATACTTTTTAATACCTGATCTAGTGTAATATTCCATTCACGACCGGATTGTTTAAGTCCGTAAATGGCTTTATTAAGTTTTAGCACTTTTTTAGGAAATCTTTGATCTACGAAACCATTTGGTTGCTTCATATATACGTTGTCATGCAAATCGCTATTAAGGTACGCTGTAGCTACGTCCATTTGATGCATGTGTAAATTGTGTTCTACTGCTAATGCTATCAACATTCTGATGGTTGCATAACGAACTACGGGGGAAAATGTTTCTTTATAATTAATCCCAAATTGTTGGCTACAACCTTTTGCAACCAGTCGAGCCTTAAATCTCTCTATATGACCTTCTTTATCCTTTTTAAGAGTAAAAACCCATTTGCAATTTACTATTCTTTGATCGTTTGGTAAATCAACTAATGACCATGTTTTGTTATTGATAAGAGATTCATATTCCTTTTTCATAGCACACTGCCATTCTTCGGCGTGTTGACTATTTAATGCCTCCTCAACTGTTATTGGAATGGAAATTTCATTATTCATACAGTTTAGCACGTTATATTGTTTTCGCGGTCGTCCGCGTTGGCCAGTTCGAATAATTTTGGGTCTACCAGGCCCAATCTTTTGCTGCTGTTGCAATGCTTGCTCTTGTTGTTGTTCTATTTCGACAATGCTACCGTCATTTGCTACGTTCTGTTCAGCATCAGTGAAATTGTCAGATTCGGAACTTGTCGAGTCTTCTGAAATGCTAACATTTACATTCTCATCATTTCCTTCTCCTTCTACAACCAAGTTTATTTCCTTTCTTAAAGGCTCAGTAGTTTTATCTATAAATTCAATAAGGTCTATTCTATCGAACCTTGATTCTTTTGCCATGTTTTCCGTATTTTGTTCTGAAATTCCTTCGTATTTTAAGAATTTACTTTCATCAAATCGTACATCCCTTTTCTCTACGATTTGACCTTTAACTGGATCGTACAAGCGATAAGCTTTTGAAGTTAGAGAGTAGCCTACCATAATGTATTCCCTCCCTTTTGCTTTGAACTTCTGTCTTTGGGTTTTATCTAATCCATAAGCGATAGATCCAAAAATTTTTATATGCTTAACGTTAGGCTTTTTCTGTGTCCACATTTCGTGAGGAGTTTTAAAGTTCAAAATTTTTGTAGGTGATCGATTTCTTAAATATACCGCTGTAGCCACAGCTTCAGCCCACAAAGTTTCGTTAAGACAGGAATGAATAAGCATAGTACGGGCCATCTCGACTAGTGTTCGATTGGCTCGTTCCGCAACTCCATTTTGTTGTGGAGTATACGGTACTGTTAGCTGTCGCACAATGCCATGTTCACTTAAGAAATTATTAAATGACTTATTGACAAACTCTGTGCCATTATCACTTCGCAATGCCTTAATATGTTTGCCTGTCTGACACTCTACCATTGATTTGAATTCTTTGAATTTACTTAAAACTTGGTCTTTACTTTTGATGAAGTATACAAAGATCCTTCGTGACATGTCGTCAATAAATGTAAGAAAATACAAAGATCCACCCACTGAACTCTTCTTAATCGGTCCACATAAATCTGTGTGAATCAAATCTAACACATTTTCTGCGCGGTTTTGTGAATCTTTTGGAAACGGTTTAGAATGTATCTTCGACTTCATGCATGTTTCACATTGCAAATTTCTTGGAATATTCTTTATATTAATTCCACTTACCATTTCTTCTTTAGATAGATCAGCTAAGCTTTGGAAATTCAGATGACCATAACGCATGTGCCATTTCATAGCTTCTTCATTATTTGCATAGAAACATTTGCTTGATTGGCTTTCAAAAATGAACAAGTTGTTTCTTCTTTGAGCTTTCAACGTTAAACTGCCACTCTTATTTTTGATTTGTGCGAACTGATTGTTAAAATTTACTGTCATACCATTTTGGACTGCTTTGGACACTGACATGAAATTTGCTTGCAAATCGGGGACAAATAAAACTTCTTTAAGAATTATGTCGTTGGGCCTTGATTTTATTGTTACGTTACCTATTCCTTCAGCTTGAATGTATTGGTTACCTGCAAGTTCGATCCTTTCATTATATTTCTTCAATGTTTGGAACATTGATCTATCACAACACATATGTGTGGTTGCTCCACTGTCAAGGCACCATACGCTTCTAGAGAGTCCGTGGGAGTCGGTACCCGCGAGAAGAGTAAATGATTGCAAATTTTGATTGCTGTATTTCTTTTCCGCTCTGCATTTAGCCGCCAAGTGTCCCTTCTTTCCGCAATTGTAGCATTTTCCATCAAATTTTGACCTGTTTTTGTTTCTGTTATCGCCTCTTTGTTGTCTTGAATACTGACCTTTTGCTATGAAAGCCTGTTGTGCATCAGGAGGGCTTGGCGTCTGATTTGTTTGCTGAAATCGACGTTCATTTTCTTCCGTAACTTTCAGCTTCAAAGTTGTCAAATTTGGCAACTGATCGCGAGTTTCCATAGCGATCACAAAGTTATCAAAGGATGGTGGAAGGCTGGAAAGTAAAATAATTACTAATTGCTCCTCAGGAATTACGATATTGGTTTCAAGAAGTTTTTCAACAATATCCGTAAAAGAATTTAAATGTTTGACCACATTGTCTTCATCCAACATCCTAAGATGAAGCAATTTCTTATAGAGGGTCACTTTTCTGGCTGGTCCTTGCGGTTGATACAGATCTCTTAACTTTTCCCATGCCTCTTTAGAAGATTTGCAGTGTCTTACGTAGTTGATTTGCGATGGTTTAATGCTTAGCATGATGGATGCCAAAGCCTTCTCGTCTGCCAGAATCCATTTTCTTGCGTCTGAGGAATCTTCGTCCTCCGGTTTTTTCGAGCTACCATTTACAATGGTCCATTGTTCTGTACAAACCAGGATACTGCGCATATGTACACTCCACGATTGATAGTTGCTTTCATCGAGCTTCTCTATTTGATATAACGATGATGAAGTCATTTCTTAATCTTTAGAATGGGTCCTGGGCCCATAACCTATTGCAATTAATTTTTCTGAATAAAAATACGTTGATATGTTCCCATTGAATTTTATTAATTGAATGAAAAAACTTTTAAGTAAAAATGAAAACATTTGACAAAAGTTTTTCATCTGAAAAAAACTAGATACTCGATTTATGTATGAGTATATAAACAAAGTGTTGTACATTACAAAGTATATATTCCAACAAAAATTAAGTAAATAACTCTAAGTTCAAACTTCTAAAAAATGTCGAGACCGGCTGCATATCGCTTAAATTCACTACACCTCATAGGTGAATTTGTCGCAAATTTTTCATGGAAAGCAATTGCATTTTGGTAGTGTTTTTCGTGATTTCTTAGCATTATCCAATAAGAAAATTAAGTAATTAACTCTAAATTCGAACTTCTAAAAAATGTCGAGACGAGCTGCATATCGCTCAAATTCACCAGACCTCATAGGTGAATTTATCGAAAATTTTTCATGGAAAGCAATTGCATTTTGGTAGTGTTTTTCGTGATTTCTTAGCATTATCCAATAAGAAAATTAAGTAAATAACTCTAAGTTCAAACTTCTAAAAAATGTCGAGACCGGCTGCATATCGCTTAAATTCACTACACCTCATAGGTGAATTTGTCGCAAATTTTTCATGGAAAGCAATTGCATTTTGGTAGTGTTTTTCGTGATTTCTTAGCATTATCCAATCAGAAAATTAAGTAAATAACTCTAAGTGCGAACTTCTAAAAAATTTCGAGGCGAGTTTCATATCGCTCAAATTCACCACACTTCAAAGGTGAATTTGTCGAAAATTTTTCATGGAAAGCAATTGTATTTTAGCAGTGTTTTTCGTGATTTCTTAGCATTATCCAATAAAAAAATTAAGAAAATAAATCTAAGTTCGAACTTCTAAAAAATGTCGAGGCGAGCTGCATATCGCTCAAATTCACCACACCCCATAGGTGAATTTGTCGCAAATTTTTCATGAAAACAATTTCATTTTAGTAGTGTTTTTCGTGATTTCTTAGCATTATCCAATAAGAAAATTAAGTAAATGTATCCAAGTTCGAACTTCTAAAAAATGTCGAGACGAGCTGCATATCGCCTTAATTCACCACACCTTATAGATGAATTTGTCGCAAATTTTTCATGGAAAGCAATTGCCTTTTGGTAGTGTTTTTCGTGATTTCTTAGCATTATCCAATAAGAAAATTAAGTAAATAACTCTAAGTTCAAACTTCTAAAAAATGTCGAGACGAGCTGCATATCGCTTAAGTTCACCACACCTCATAGGTGAATTTGTCGCAAATTTTTCATGGAAAGCATTTTGGCAGTGTTTTTTTTGTGATTTCTTAGCATTATCCAATAAGAAAATTAAGAAAATAACTCTAAGTTCGAACTTCTAAAAAATGTCGAGGCGAGCTTCATATCGCTCAAATTCACCAGACCTCATAGGTGAATTTGTCGAAAATTTTTCATGGAAAGCAATTGCATTTTGGTAGTGTTTTTCGTGATTTCTTAGCATTATCCAATCAGAAAATTAAGTAAATAACTCTAAGTGCGAACTTCTAAAAAATTTCGAGGCGAGTTTCATATCGCTCAAATTCACCACACCTCATAGTTGAATTTGTCGAAAATTTTTCATGGAAAGCAATAGCATTTTGGTAGTGTTTTTCGTGATTTCTTAGCATTATCCAATAAGAAAATTAAGTAAATAACTCTAAGTTCAAACTTCTAAAAAATGTCGAGACCGGCTGCATATCGCTTAAATTCACTACACCTCATGGGTGAATTTGTCGCAAATTTTTCATGGAAAGCAATTGCATTTTGGTAGTGTTTTTCGTGATTTCTTAGCATTATCCAATAAGAAAATTTAGTAAATATATCCAAGTTCGAACTTCTAAAAAATGTCGAGACGAGCTGCATATCGCCTTAACTCACCACACCTCATAGGTAAATTTGTCGCAAATTTTTCATGGAAAGCAATTGCATTTTGGCAGTGTTTTTTGTGATTTCTTAGCATTATCCAATAAGAAAATTAAGAAAATAACTCTAAGTTCGAACTTCTAAAAAATGTCGAGGCGAGCTTCATATCGCTCAAATTCACCACACCTCATAGGTGAATTTGTCGAAAATTTTTCATGGAAAGCAATAGCATTTTGGTAGTGTTTTTCGTGATTTCTTAGCATTATCCAATAAGAAAATTAAGAAAATAACTCTAAGTGCGAACTTCTAAAAAACTTCGAGGCGAGTTTCATATCGCTCAAATTCACCACACCTCATAGTTGAATTTGTCGAAAATTTTTCATGGAAAACAATTGTATTTTAGCAGTGTTTTTCGTGATTTGTTAGCATTATCCAATAAATGCTAAGAAATCACGAAAAACACTACCAAAATTCAAAATGCAATCGAGACGAGCTGCATATCGCTCAAAGTCACCACACCTCATAGGTGAATTTGTCGAAAATTTTTCATGGAAAGCAATAGCATTTTGGTAGTGTTTTTCGTGATTTCTTAGCATTATCCAATAAGAAAATTAAGTAAATAACTCTAAGTTCGAACTTCTAAAAAATGTAGAGGCGAGTTTCATATCGCTCAAATTCACCACACCTCATAGTTGAATTTGTCGAAAATTTTTCATGGAAAGCAATTGTATTTTAGCAGTGTTTTTCGTGATTTGTTAGCATTATCCAATAAATGCACGAAAAACACTACCAAAATTCAAAATGCAATCGAGACGAGCTGCATATCGCTCAAAGTCACCACACCTCATAGGTGAATTTGTCGCAAATTTTTCATGGAAAGCAATTGCATTTTGGTAGTGTTTTTCGTGATTTCTTAGCATTATCCAATAAGAAAATTAAGTAAATATATCCAAGTTCGAACTTCTAAAAAATGTCGAGACGAGCTGCATATCGCCTTAATTCACCACACCTCATAGGTGAATTTGTCGCAAATTTTTCAAGGAAAGCAATTGCATTTTGGCAGTGTTTTTTGTGATTTCTTAGCATTATCCAATAAGAAAATTAAGAAAATAACTCTAAGTTCGAACTTCTAAAAAATGTCGAGGCGAGCTTCATATCGCTCAAATTCACCAGACCTCATAGGTGAATTTGTCGAAAATTTTTCATGGAAAGAAATTGCATTTTGGTAGTGTTTCTCGTGATTTCTTAGCATTATCCAATAAGAAAATTAAGTAATTAACTCTAAGTTCGAACTTCTAAAAAATGTCGAGACGAGCTGCATATCGCTTAAGTTCACCACACCTCATAGGTGAATTTGTCGCAAATTTTTCATGGAAAGCATTTTGGCAGTGTTTTTTTTGTGATTTCTTAGCATTATCCAATAAGAAAATTAAGTAAATAACTCTAAGTTCGAACTTCTAAAAAATGTCGAGGCGAGCTTCATATCGCTCAAATTCTCCAGACCTCATAGGTGAATTTGTCGAAAATTTTTCATGGAAAGCAATTGCATTTTGGTAGTGTTTTTCGTGATTTCTTAGCATTATCCAATCAGAAAATTAAGTAAATAACTCTAAGTGCGAACTTCTAAAAAATTTCGAGACGAGTTTCATATCGCTCAAATTCACCACACCTCATAGGTGAATTTGTCGAAAATTTTTCATGGAAAGCAATAGCATTTTGGTAGTGTTTTTCGTGATTTCTTAGCATTATCCAATAAGAAAATTAAGTAAATAACTCTAAGTTCGAACTTCTAAAAAATATTGAGACGGGCTGCACATCGCTTAAATTCAACAAACCTCATAGGTGAATTTATCGCAAATTTTTCATGGAAAGCAATTGTATTTTAGCAGTGTTTTTCGTGATTTGTTAGCATTATCCAATAAATGCTAAGAAATCACGAAAAACACTACCAAAATTCAAAATGCAATCGAGACGAGCTGCATATCGCTCAAATTCACCACACCTCATAGGTGAATTTGTCGCAAATTTTTAATGAAAAGCAATTGTTTCTTAGCATTATCCAATAAATGCTAAGAAATCACGAAAAACACTACCAAAATGCAAAATTCTAACTTCTAAAAAATGTTGAGACGAGCTGCATATCGCTTAAATTCACCACACCTCATAGATGAATTTGTCGCAAATTTTTCATGGAAAGCAATTGCATTTTGGTAGTGTTTTTCGTGATTTCTTAGCATTTTCCAATAAGAAAATTAAGTAAATATGTCCAAGTTCGAACTTCTAAAAAATGTCGAGACGAGCTGCATATCGCTTAAATTCACCACACCTCATAGGTAAATTTGTCGCAAATTTTTCATGGAAAGCAATTGTATTTTAGCAGTGTTTTTCGTGATTTCTTAGCATTATCCAATAAGAAAATTAAATAATTAACTCTAAGTTCGAACTTCTAAAAAATGTCGAGGCGAGCTTCATATCGCTCAAATTCACCAGACCTCATAGGTGAATTTTTCGAAAATTTTTCATGGAAAGAAATTGCATTTTGGTAGTGTTTTTCGTGATTTCTTAGCATTATCCAATAAGAAAATGAAATAATTAACTCTAAGTTCGACTTCTAAAAAATGTCGAGGCGAGCTGCATATTGATTAAATTCACCACACCTCATAGGTGAATTTGTCGCAAATTTTTCGTGGAAAGCAATTGCATTTTAGCAGTGTTTTTTGTGATTTCTTAGCATTATCCAATAAGAAAATTAAGAAAATAACTCTAAGTTCGAACTTCTAAAAAATTTCGGGGCGAGCTTCATATCGCTCAAATTCACCACACCTCATAGGTAAATTTGTGGGAAAATTTTTCATGGAAAGAAATTGCATTTTGGTAGTGTTTTTCGTGATTTCTTAGCATTATCCAATAAGAAAATTAAATAATTAACTCTAAGTTCGACTTCTAAAAAATGTCGAGGCGAGCTGCATATTGATTAAATTCACTACACCTCATAGGTGAATTTGTCGCAAATTTTTCATGGAAAGAAATTGCATTTTGGTGGTGTTTTTCGTGATTTCTTAGCATTATCCAATAAGAAAATTAAATAATTAACTCTAAGTTCGAACTTCTAAAAAATGTCGAGGCGAGCTGCATATTGATTAAATTCACACACCTCATAGGTGAATTTGTCGCAAATTTTTCATGGAAAGCAATTGCATTTTGGCAGTTTTTTTGTGATTTCTTAGCATTATCCAATAAGAAAATTAAGAAAATAACTCTAAGTTCGAACTTCTAAAAAATGTCGAGGCGAGATCATATCGCTCAAATCCACCAGACCTCATAGGTGAATGTGTCGAAAATTTTTCATGGAAAGCAATTGTATTTTAGCAGAGTTTTTCGTGATTTGTTAGCATTATCCAATAAATGCTAAGAAATCACGAAAAACACTACCAAAATGCAAAATGCAATCGAGACGAGCTGCATATCGCTTAAATTCACCGCACCTCATAGGTGAATTTGTCGCAAATTTTTCATGGAAAGCAATTGTTTCTCAGCATTATCCAATAAATGCTAATAAATCACGAAAAACACTACCAAAATGCAAAATTCGAACTTCTAAAAAATGTGGAGACGAGCTGCATATCGCTTAAATTCACCACACCTCATAGGTAAATTTGTCGCAAATTTTTCATGGAAAGCAATTGTATTTTAGCAGTGTTTTTCGTGATTTCTTAGCATTATCCAATAAAAAAATTAAGAAAATAACTCTAAGTTCGAACTTCTAAAAAATGTCGAGGCGAGCTTCATATCGCTCAAATTCACCAGACCTCATAGGTGAATTTGTCGAAAATTTTTCATGGAAAGAAATTGCATTTTGGTAGTGTTTTTCGTGTTTTCTTAGCATTATCCAATCAGAAAATTAAGTAAATAACTCTAAGTTCGAACTTCTAAAAAATATTGAGACGGGCTGCACATCGCTTAAATTCACCAAACCTCATAGGTGAATTTGTCGAAAATTTTTCTTGGAAAGCAATTGCATTTTGGTAGTGTTTTTCGTGTTTTCTTAGCATTATCCAATCAGAAAATTAAGTAAATAACTCTAAGTTCGAACTTCTAAAAATGTCGAGACGGGCTGCATATCGCTTAAATTCACCACACCTCATAGGTAAATTTGTCGCAAATTTTTCATGGAAAGCAATTGCATTTTGGCAGGGTTTTTCATGTTTTCTTAGCATTATCCAATAAGAAAATTAGGTAAATAACTCTAAGATCGAACTTCTAAAAATGTAGAGGCGAGCTTCATATCGCTCAAATTCACCACACCTCATAGGTGAATTTGTCGTAAATTTTTCATGGAAAGCAATTGCATTTTGGTAGTGTTTTTCGTGATTTCTTAGCATTATCCAATAAGAAAATTAAGTAAATAACTTTAAGTTCAAACCTCTAAAAAATGTCGAGACCGGCTGCATATCGCTTAAATTCACTACACCTCATAGGTGAATTTGTCGCAAATTTTTCATGGAAAGCAATTGCATTTTGGTAGTGTTTTTCGTGATTTCTTAGCATTATCCAATAAGAAAATTAAGAAAATAAATCTAAGTTCGAACTTCTAAGAAATGTCGAGGCGAGCTGCATATCGCTTAAATTCACCAAACCTCATAGGTGAATTTGTCGCAAATTTTTCATGGAAAGCAATTGCATTTTGGCAGTGTTTTTCGTGATTTCTTAGCATTATCCAATAAAAAAATTAAGAAAATAACTCTAAGTTCGAACTTCTAAAAAATGTCGAGGCGAGCTTCATATCGCTCAAATTCACCAGACCTCATAGGTGAATTTGTCGAAAATTTTTCATGGAAAGAAATTGCATTTTGGTAGTGTTTTTCGTGATTTCTTAGCATTATCCAATAAGAAAATTAAATAATTAACTCTAAGTTCGAACTTCTAAAAAATGTCGAGGCGAGCTGCATATTGATTAAATTCACCACACCTCATAGGTGAATTTGTCGCAAATTTTTCATGGAAAGCAATTGTATTTTAGCAGTGTTTTTCGTGATTTGTTAGCATTATCCAATAAATGCTAAGAAATCACGAAAAACACTACCAAAATGCAAAATGCAATCGAGACAAGCTGCATATCGCTTAAATTCACCGCACCTCATAGGTGAATTTGTCGCAAATTTTTAATGGAAAGCAATTGTTTCTTAGCATTATCCAATAAATGCTAAGAAATCACGAAAAACACTACCAAAATGCAAAATTCGAACTTCTAAAAAATGTTGAGACGAGCTGCATATCGCTTAAATTCACCACACCTCATAGATGAATTTGTCGCAAATTTTTCATGGAAAGCAATTGCATTTTGGTAGTGTTTTTCGTGATTTCTTAGCATTTTCCAAAAAGAAAATTAAGTAAATATGTCCAAGTTCGAACTTCTAAAAAATGTCGAGACGAGCTGCATATCGCTTAAATTCACCACACCTCATAGGTAAATTTGTCGCAAATTTTTCATGGAAAGCAATTGTATTTTGGCAGTGTTTTTCGTGATTTCTTAGCATTATCCAATAAGAAAATTAAATAATTAACTCTAAGTTCGAACTTCTAAAAAATTTCGAGGCGAGCTTCATATCGCTCAAATTCACCAGACCTCATAGGTGAATTTGTCGAAAATTTTTCATGGAAAGAAATTGCATTTTGGTAGTGTTTTTCGTGATTTCTTAGCATTATCCAATAAGAAAATTAAATAATTAACTCTAAGTTCTAACTTCTAAAAAATGTCGAGGCGAGCTGCATATTGATTAAATTCACCACACCTCATAGGTGAATTTGTCGCAAATTTTTCATGGAAAGCAATTGCATTTTAGCAGTGTTTTTTGTGATTTCTTAGCATTATCCAATAAGAAAATTAAGAAAATAACTCTAAGTTCGAACTTCTAAAAAATGTCGAGGCGAGCTTCATATCGCTTAAATTCACCACACCTCATAGGTAAATTTGTCGCAAATTTTTCATGGAAAGCAATTGTATTTTGGCAGTGTTTTTCGTGATTTCTTAGCATTATCCAATAAGAAAATTAAATAATTAACTCTAAGTTCGAACTTCTAAAAAATTTCGAGGCGAGCTTCATATCGCTCAAATTCACCAGACCTCATAGGTGAATTTGTCGAAAATTTTTCATGGAAAGAAATTGCATTTTGGTAGTGTTTTTCGTGATTTCTTAGCATTATCCAATAAGAAAATTAAGTAATTAACTCTAAGTTCGAACTTCTAAAAAATGTCGAGACGAGCTGCATATCGCTTAAATTCACCACACCTCATAGGTGAATTTGTCGCAAATTTTTCATGGAAAGCAATTGTATTTTAGCAGTGTTTTTCGTGATTTGTTAGCATTATCCAATAAATGCTAAGAAATCACGAAAAACACTACCAAAATGCAAAATGCAATCGAGACGAGCTGCATATCGCTTAAATTCACCGCACCTCATAGGTGAATTTGTCGCAAATTTTTCATGGAAAGCAATTGTTTCTCAGCATTATCCAATAAATGCTAAGAAATCACGAAAAACACTACCAAAATGCAAAATTCGAACTTCTAAAAAATGTCGAGGCGAGCTGCATATCGCCTTAATTCACCACACCTCATTGGTGAATTTGTCGCAAATTTTTCAAGGAAAGCAATTGTATTTTAGCAGTGTTTTTCGTGATTTCTTAGCATTTATTGGATAATGCTGAGAAACAATTGCTGAGAAGAAATCACGAAAAACACTACCAAAATGCAAAATTCGAACTTCTAAAAAATGTTGAGACGAGCTGCATATCGCTTAAATTCACCACACCTCATAGATGAATTTGTCGCAAATTTTTCATGGAAAGCAATTGCATTTTGGTAGTGTTTTTCGTGATTTCTTAGCATTTTCCAGAAAGAAAATTAAGTAAATATGTCCAAGTTCGAACTTCTAAAAAATGTCGAGACGAGCTGCATATCGCTTAAATTCACCACACCTCATAGGTAAATTTGTCGCAAATTTTTCATGGAAAGCAATTGTATTTTGGCAGTGTTTTTCGTGATTTCTTAGCATTATCCAATAAGAAAATTAAATAATTAACTCTAAGTTCGAACTTCTAAAAAATTTCGAGGCGAGCTTCATATCGCTCAAATTCACCAGACCTCATAGGTGAATTTGTCGAAAATTTTTCATGGAAAGAAATTGCATTTTGGTAGTGTTTTTCGTGATTTCTTAGCATTATCCAATAAGAAAATTAAATAATTAACTCTAAGTTCTAACTTCTAAAAAATGTCGAGGCGAGCTGCATATTGATTAAATTCACCACACCTCATAGGTGAATTTGTCGCAAATTTTTCATGGAAAGCAATTGCATTTTAGCAGTGTTTTTTGTGATTTCTTAGCATTATCCAATAAGAAAATTAAGAAAATAACTCTAAGTTCGAACTTCTAAAAAATGTCGAGGCGAGCTTCATATCGCTTAAATTCACCACACCTCATAGGTAAATTTGTCGCAAATTTTTCATGGAAAGCAATTGTATTTTGGCAGTGTTTTTCGTGATTTCTTAGCATTATCCAATAAGAAAATTAAATAATTAACTCTAAGTTCGAACTTCTAAAAAATTTCGAGGCGAGCTTCATATCGCTCAAATTCACCAGACCTCATAGGTGAATTTGTCGAAAATTTTTCATGGAAAGAAATTGCATTTTAGCAGTGTTTTTTGTGATTTCTTAGCATTATCCAATAAGAAAATTAAGAAAATAACTCTAAGTTCGAACTTCTAAAAAATGTCGAGGCGAGCTTCATATCGCTTAAATTCACCACACCTCATAGGTAAATTTGTCGCAAATTTTTCATGGAAAGCAATTGTATTTTGGCAGTGTTTTTCGTGATTTCTTAGCATTATCCAATAAGAAAATTAAGTAATTAACTCTAAGTTCGAACTTCTAAAAAATGTCGAGACGAGCTGCATATCGCTTAAATTCACCACACCTCATAGGTGAATTTGTCGCAAATTTTTCATGGAAAGCAATTGTATTTTAGCAGTGTTTTTCGTGATTTGTTAGCATTATCCAATAAATGCTAAGAAATCAAGAAAAACACTACCAAAATGCAAAATGCAATCGAGACGAGCTGCATATCGCTTAAATTCACCGCACCTCATAGGTGAATTTGTCGCAAATTTTTCATGGAAAGCAATTGTTTCTCAGCATTATCCAATAAATGCTAAGAAATCACGAAAAACACTACCAAAATGCAAAATTCGAACTTCTAAAAAATGTCGAGGCGAGCTGCATATCGCCTTAATTCACCACACCTCATTGGTGAATTTGTCGCAAATTTTTCAAGGAAAGCAATTGTATTTTAGCAGTGTTTTTCGTGATTTCTTAGCATTATCCAATAAAAAAATTAAGAAAATAACTCTAAGTTCGAACTTCTAAAAAATGTCGAGGCGAGCTTCATATCGCTCAAATTCACCAGACCTCATAGCTGAATTTGTCGAAAATTTTTCATGGAAAGAAATTGCATTTTGGTAGTGTTTTTCGTGTTTTCTTAGCATTATCCAATAAGAAAATTAAGTAAATAACTCTAAGTTCGAACTTCTAAAAAATATTGAGACGGGCTGCACATCGCTTAAATTCACCAAACCTCATAGGTGAATTTGCCGAAAATTTTTCATGGAAAGCAATTGCATTTTGGTAGTGTTTTTCGTGTTTTCTTAGCATTATCCAATCAGAAAATTAAGTAAATAACTCTAAGTTCGAACTTCTAAAAAATGTCGAGACGGGCTGCATATCGCTTAAATTCACCACACCTCATAGGTAAATTTGTCGCAAATTTTTCATGGAAAGCAATTGCATTTTGGCAGGGTTTTTCATGTTTTCTTAGCATTATCCAATAAGAAAATTAAGTAAATAACTCTAAGTTCGAACTTCTAAAAAATGTAGAGGCGAGCTTCATATCGCTCAAATTCACCACACCTCATAGGTGAATTTGTCGTAAATTTTTCATGGAAAGCAATTGCATTTTGGTAGTGTTTTTCGTGATTTCTTAGCATTATCCAATAAGAAAATTAAGTAAATAACTCTAAGTTCAAACCTCTAAAAAATGTCGAGACCGGCTGCATATCGCTTAAATTCACTACACCTCATAGGTGAATTTGTCGCAAATTTTACATGGAAAGCAATTGCATTTTGGTAGTGTTTTTCGTGATTTCTTAGCATTATCCAATAAGAAAATTAAGTAAATATATCCAAGTTCGAACTTCTAAAAAATGTCGAGACGAGCTGCATATCGCCTTAATTCACCACACCTCATTGGTGAATTTGTCGAAAATTTTTCATGGAAAGCAATTGTATTTTAGCAGTGTTTTTCGTAAATTCTTAGCATTATCCAATAAAAAAATTAAGAAAATAACTCTAAGTTCGAACTTCTAAAAAATGTCGAGGCGAGCTTCATATCGCTCAAATTCACCAGACCTCATAGGTGAATTTGTCGAAAATTTTTCATGGAAAGAAATTGCATTTTGGTAGTGTTTTTCGTGATTTCTTAGCATTATCCAATAAGAAAATTAAATAATTAACTCTAAGTTCGAACTTCTAAAAAATGTCGAGGCGAGCTGCATATTGATTAAATTCACCACACCTCATAGGTGAATTTGTCGCAAATTTTTCATGGAAAGCAATTGCATTTTAGCAGTGTTTTTTGTGATTTCTTAGCATTATCCAATAAGAAAATTAAGAAAATAACTCTAAGTTCGAACTTCTAAAAAATGTCGAGGCGAGCTTCATATCGCTCAAATTCACCACACCTCATAGGTAAATTTGTGGAAAATTTTTCATGGAAAGAAATTGCATTTTGGTAGTCTTTTTCGTGATTTCTTAGCATTATTCAATAAGAAAATTAAATAATTAACTCTAAGTTCGAACTTCTAAAAAATGTCGAGGCGAGCTGCATATTGATTAAATTCACCACACCTCATAGGTGAATTTGTCGCAAATTTTTCATGGAAAGCAATTGTATTTTAGCAGTGTTTTTCGTAAATTCTTAGCATTATCCAATAAAAAAATTAAGAAAATAACTCTAAGTTCGAACTTCTAAAAAATGTCGAGGCGAGCTTCATATCGCTCAAATTCACCACACCTCATAGGTGAATTTGTCGCAAATTTTTCATGGAAAGCAATTGCATTTTAGCAGTGTTTTTTGTGATTTCTTAGCATTATCCAATAAGAAAATTAAGAAAATAACTCTAAGTTCGAACTTCTAAAAAATGTCGAGGCGAGATTCATATCGCTCAAATTCACCAGACCTCATAGGTGAATTTGTCGAAAAGTTTTCATGGAAAGAAATTGCATTTTGGTAGTGTTTTTCGTGATTTCTTAGCATTATCCAATAAGAAAATTAAGTAATTAACTCTAAGTTTGAACTTCTAAAAAATGTCGAGACGAGCTGCATATCGCTTAAATTCACCACACCTCATAGGTGAATTTGTCGCAAATTTTTCATGGAAAGCATTTGTATTTTAGCAGTGTTTTTCGTGATTTTTTAGCATTATCCAATAAATGCTAAGAAATCACGAAAAACACTACCAAAATGCAATTTCTTTCCATTAAAAATTTTCGACAAATTCACCTATGCGGTCTGGTGAATTTGAGCGATATGAAGCTCGCCTCGACATTTTTTAGAAGTTCGAACTTAGAGTTATTTTCTTAATTTTCTTATTGGATAATGCTAAGAAATCACAAAAAACACTGCCAAAATGCAATTGCATTTCCATGAAAAATTTGCGACAAATTCGCAATCCACATTGCGACAATCGAGACGAGCTGCATATCGCTTAAATTCACCGCACCTCATAGGTGAATTTGTCGCAAATTTTTCATGGAAAGCAATTGTTTCTTAGCATTATCCAATAAATACTAAGAAATCACGAAAAACACTACCAAAATGCAAAATTCGAACTTCTAAAAAATGTTGAGACGAGCTGCATATCGCTTAAATTCACCACACCTCATAGATGAATTTGTCGCAAATTTTTCATGGAAAGCAATTGCATTTTGGTAGTGTTGTTCGTGATTTCTTAGCATTATTCAATAAGAAAATTAAGTAAATAACTCTAAGTTCAAACTTCTAAAAAATTTCGAGACCGGCTGCATATCGCTTAAATTCACTACACCTCATAGGTGAATTTGTCGCAAATTTTTCATGGAAAGCAATTGCATTTTGGTAGTGTTTTTCGTGATTTCTTAGCATTATCCAATAAGAAAATTAAGTAAATATGTCCAAGTTCGAACTTCTAAAAAATGTCGAGACGAGCTGCATATCGCTTAAATTAACCACACCTCATAGGTAAATTTGTCGCAAATTTTTCATGGAAAGCAATTGTATTTTAGCAGTGTTTTTCGTGATTTCTTAGCATTATCCAATAAGAAAATTAAATAATTAACTTTAAGTTCGAACTTCTAAGAAATGTCGAGGCGAGCTTAATATCGCTCAAATTCACCAGACCTAATAGGTGAATTTGTCGAAAATTTTTCATGGAAAGAAATTGCATTTTGGTAGTGTTTTTCGTGATTTCTTAGCATTATCCAATAAGAAAATTAAATAATTAACTCTAAGTTCGAACTTCTAAAAAATGTCGAGTCGAGCTGCATATTGATTAAATTCACCACACCTCATAGGTGAATTTGTCGCAAATTTTTCATGGAAAGCAATTGCATTTTAGCAGTGTTTTTTGTGATTTCTTAGCATTATCCAATAAGAAAATTAAGAAAATAACTCTAAGTTCGAACTTCTAAAAAATGTCGAGGCGAGCTTCATATCGCTCAAATTCACCACACCTCATAGGTAAATTTGTGGAAAATTTTTCATGGAAAGAAATTGCATTTTGGTAGGTTTTTTCGTGATTTCTTAGCATTATCTAATAAGAAAATTAAGTAAATAACTCTAAGTTCGAACTTCTAAAAAATTTCGAGGCGAGTTTCATATCGCTCAAATTCACCACACCTCATAGGAGAATTTGTCGAAAATTTTTCATGGAAAGCAATTGCATTTTGGTAGTGTTTTTCGTGATTTCTTAGCATTATCCAATAAGAAAATTAAGTAAATAACTCCAAGTTCAAACTTCTAAAAAATTTCGAGACCGGCTGCATATCGCTTAAATTCACTACACCTCATAGGTGAATTTGTCGCAAATTTTTCATGGAAAGCAATAGCATTTTGGTAGTGTTTTTCGTGATTTCTTAGCATTATCCAATAAGAAAATTAAATAATTAACTTTAAGTTCGAACTTCTAAAAAATGTCGAGGCGAGCTTCATATCGCTCAAATTAACCAGACCTAATACGTGAATTTGTCCAAAATTTTTCATGGAAAGAAATTGCATTTTGGTAGTGTTTTTCGTGATTTCTTAGCATTATCCAAAAAGAAAATTAAATAATTAACTCTAAGTTCGAACTTCTAAAAAATGTCGAGGCGAGCTGCATATTGATTAAATTCACCACACCTCATAGGTGAATTTGTCGCAAATTTTTCATGGAAAGCAATTGCATTTTAGCAGTGTTTTTTGTGATTTCTTAGCATTATCCAATAAGAAAATTAAGAAAATAACTCTAAGTTCGAACTTCTAAAAAATGTCGAGGCGAGCTTCATATCGCTCAAATTCACCACACCTCATAGGTAAATTTGTGGAAAATTTTTCATGGAAAGAAATTGCATTTTGGTAGGTTTTTTCGTGATTTCTTAGCATTATCCAATAAGAAAATTAAGTAAATAACTCTAAGTTCAAACCTCTAAAAAATGTCGAGACCGGCTGCATATCGCTTAAATTCACTACACCTCATAGGTGAATTTGTCGCAAATTTTTCATGGAAAGCAATTGCATTTTGGTAGTGCTTTTCGTGATTTCTTAGCATTATCCAATAAGAAAATTAAGAAAATAACTCTAAGTTCGAACTTCTAAAAAATGTCGAGGCGAGCTTCATATCGCTCAAATTCACCACACCTCATAGGTAAATTTGTGGAAAATTTTTCATGGAAAGAAATTGCATTTTGGTAGTCTTTTTCGTGATTTCTTAGCATTATCCAATAAGAAAATTAAATAATTAACTCTAAGTTCGAACTTTTAAAAATTATCGAGGCGAGCTGCATATTGATTAAATTCACCACACCTCATAGGTGAGTTTGTCGCAAATTTTTCATGGAAAGCAATTGCATTTTGGCAGTGTTTTTTGTGATTTCTTAGCATTATCCAATAAGAAAATTAAGAAAATAACTCTAAGTTCGAACTTCTAAAAAATGTCGAGGCGAGCTTTATATCGCTCAAATTCACCAGACCTCATAGGTGAATTTGTCGAAAATTTTTCATGGAAAGAAATTGCATTTTGGTAATTAAATTCACCACACCTCATAGATGAATTTGTCGCAAATTTTTCATGGAAAGCAATTGTATTTTAGCAGTGTTTTTCGTGATTTCTTAGCATTATCCAATAAGAAAATTAAATAATTAACTTTAAGTTCGAACTTCTAAAAAATGTCGAGGCGAGCTTCATATCGCTCAAATTCACCAGTCCTCATAGGTGAATTTGTCGAAAATTTTTCATGGAAAGAAATTGCATTTTGGTAGTGTTTTTCGTGATTTCTTAGCATTATCCAATAAGAAAATTAAATAATTAACTCTAAGTTCGAACTTCTAAAAAATGTCGAGGCGAGCTGCATATTGATTAAATTCACCACACCTCATAGGTGAATTTGTCGCAAATTTTTCATGGAAAGAAATTGCATTTTAGCAGTGTTTTTTGTGATTTCTTAGCATTATCCAATAAGAAAATTAAGAAAATAACTCTAAGTTCGAACTTCTAAAAAATGTCGAGGCGAGCTTCATATCGCTCAAATTCACCACACCTCATGGGTAAATTTGTGGAAAATTTTTCATGGAAAGAAATTGCATTTTGGTAGTCTTTTTCGTGATTTCTTTGCATTATCCAATAAGAAAATTAAATAATTAACTCTAAGTTCGAACTTTTAAAAATTATCGAGGCGAGCTGCATATTGATTAAATTCACCACACCTCATAGGTGAATTTGTCGCAAATTTTTCATGGAAAGCAATTGCATTTTGGCAGTGTTTTTTGTGATTTCTTAGCATTATCCAATAAGAAAATTAAGAAAATAACTCTAAGTTCGAACTTCTAAAAAATGTCGAGGCGAGCTTCATATCGCTCAAATTCACCAGACCTCATAGGTGAATTTGTCGAAAATTTTTCATGGAAAGAAATTGCATTTTGGTAATTAAATTCACCACACCTCATAGATGAATTTGTCGCAAATTTTTCATGGAAAGCAATTGTATTTTAGCAGTGTTTTTCGTGATTTCTTAGCATTATCCAATAAAAAAATTAAGAAAATAACTCTAAGTTCGCTCAAATTCACCAGACCTCATAGGTGAATTTGTCGAAAATTTTTCATGGAAAGAAATTGCATTTTGGTAGTGTTTTTCGTGATTTCTTAGCATTATCCAATAAGAAAATTAAATAATTAACTCTAAGTTCGAACTTCTAAAAAATGTCGAGGCGAGCTTCATATTGATTAAATTCACCACACCTCATAGGTGAATTTGTCGCAAATTTTTCATGGAAAGCAATTGCATTTTGGTAGTGTTTTTCGTGATTTCTTAGCATTATTCAATAAGAAAATTAAGTAAATAACTAAGTTCGAACTTCTAAAAAATGTCGAGACGAGCTGCATATCGCTTAAATTCACCACACCTCATAGGTGAATTTGTCGCAAATTTTTCATGGAAAGCAATTGTATTTTAGCAGTGTTTTTCGTGATTTTTTAGCATTATCCAATAAATGCTAAGAAATCACGAAAAACACTACCAAAATGCAATTTCTTTCCATTAAAAATTTTCGACAAATTCACCTATGAGGTCTGGTGAATTTGAGCGATATGAAGCTCGCCTCGACATTTTTTAGAAGTTCGAACTTAGAGTTATTTTCTTAATTTTCTTATTGGATAATGCTAAGAAATCACAAAAAACACTGCCAAAATGCAATTGCATTTCCATGAAAAATTTGCGACAAATTCGCAATTCGCAATTCGCATTGCGACAATCGAGACGAGCTGCATATCGCTTAAATTCACCGCACCTCATAGGTGAATTTGTCGCAAATTTTTCATGGAAAGCAATTGTTTCTTAGCATTATCCAATAAATACTAAGAAATCACGAAAAACACTACCAAAATGCAAAATTCGAACTTCTAAAAAATGTTGAGACGGGCTGCATATCGCTTAAATTCACCACACCTCATAGATGAATTTGTCGCAAATTTTTCATGGAAAGCAATTGCATTTTGGTAGTGTTGTTCGTGATTTCTTAGCATTATTCAATAAGAAAATTAAGTAAATAACACTAAGTTCAAACTTCTAAAAAATTTCGAGACCGGCTGCATATCGCTTAAATTCACTACACCTCATAGGTGAATTTGTCGCAAATTTTTCATGGAAAGCAATTGCATTTTGGTAGTGTTTTTCGTGATTTCTTAGCATTATCCAATAAGAAAATTAAGTAAATATGTCCAAGTTCGAACTTCTAAAAAATGTCGAGACGAGCTGCATATCGCTTAAATTCACCACACCTCATAGGTAAATTTGTCGCAAATTTTTCATGGAAAGCAATTGTATTTTAGCAGTGTTTTTCGTGATTTCTTAGCATTATCCAATAAGAAAATTAAATAATTAACTTTAAGTTCGAACTTCTAAGAAATGTCGAGGCGAGCTTAATATCGCTCAAATTCACCAGACCTAATAGGTGAATTTGTCGAAAATTTTTCATGGAAAGAAATTGCATTTTGGTAGTGTTTTTCGTGATTTCTTAGCATTATCCAATAAGAAAATTAAGTAATTAACTCTAAGTTTGAACTTCTAAAAAATGTCGAGACGAGCTGCATATCGCTTAAATTCACCACACCTCATAGGTGAATTTGTCGCAAATTTTTCATGGAAAGCATTTGTATTTTAGCAGTGTTTTTCGTGATTTTTTAGCATTATCCAATAAATGCTAAGAAATCACGAAAAACACTACCAAAATGCAATTTCTTTCCATTAAAAATTTTCGACAAATTCACCTATGCGGTCTGGTGAATTTGAGCGATATGAAGCTCGCCTCGACATTTTTTAGAAGTTCGAACTTAGAGTTATTTTCTTAATTTTCTTATTGGATAATGCTAAGAAATCACAAAAAACACTGCCAAAATGCAATTGCATTTCCATGAAAAATTTGCGACAAATTCGCAATCCACATTGCGACAATCGAGACGAGCTGCATATCGCTTAAATTCACCGCACCTCATAGGTGAATTTGTCGCAAATTTTTCATGGAAAGCAATTGTTTCTTAGCATTATCCAATAAATACTAAGAAATCACGAAAAACACTACCAAAATGCAAAATTCGAACTTCTAAAAAATGTTGAGACGAGCTGCATATCGCTTAAATTCACCACACCTCATAGATGAATTTGTCGCAAATTTTTCATGGAAAGCAATTGCATTTTGGTAGTGTTGTTCGTGATTTCTTAGCATTATTCAATAAGAAAATTAAGTAAATAACTCTAAGTTCAAACTTCTAAAAAATTTCGAGACCGGCTGCATATCGCTTAAATTCACTACACCTCATAGGTGAATTTGTCGCAAATTTTTCATGGAAAGCAATTGCATTTTGGTAGTGTTTTTCGTGATTTCTTAGCATTATCCAATAAGAAAATTAAGTAAATATGTCCAAGTTCGAACTTCTAAAAAATGTCGAGACGAGCTGCATATCGCTTAAATTAACCACACCTCATAGGTAAATTTGTCGCAAATTTTTCATGGAAAGCAATTGTATTTTAGCAGTGTTTTTCGTGATTTCTTAGCATTATCCAATAAGAAAATTAAATAATTAACTTTAAGTTCGAACTTCTAAGAAATGTCGAGGCGAGCTTAATATCGCTCAAATTCACCAGACCTAATAGGTGAATTTGTCGAAAATTTTTCATGGAAAGAAATTGCATTTTGGTAGTGTTTTTCGTGATTTCTTAGCATTATCCAATAAGAAAATTAAATAATTAACTCTAAGTTCGAACTTCTAAAAAATGTCGAGTCGAGCTGCATATTGATTAAATTCACCACACCTCATAGGTGAATTTGTCGCAAATTTTTCATGGAAAGCAATTGCATTTTAGCAGTGTTTTTTGTGATTTCTTAGCATTATCCAATAAGAAAATTAAGAAAATAACTCTAAGTTCGAACTTCTAAAAAATGTCGAGGCGAGCTTCATATCGCTCAAATTCACCACACCTCATAGGTAAATTTGTGGAAAATTTTTCATGGAAAGAAATTGCATTTTGGTAGGTTTTTTCGTGATTTCTTAGCATTATCTAATAAGAAAATTAAGTAAATAACTCTAAGTTCGAACTTCTAAAAAATTTCGAGGCGAGTTTCATATCGCTCAAATTCACCACACCTCATAGGAGAATTTGTCGAAAATTTTTCATGGAAAGCAATTGCATTTTGGTAGTGTTTTTCGTGATTTCTTAGCATTATCCAATAAGAAAATTAAGTAAATAACTCCAAGTTCAAACTTCTAAAAAATTTCGAGACCGGCTGCATATCGCTTAAATTCACTACACCTCATAGGTGAATTTGTCGCAAATTTTTCATGGAAAGCAATAGCATTTTGGTAGTGTTTTTCGTGATTTCTTAGCATTATCCAATAAGAAAATTAAATAATTAACTTTAAGTTCGAACTTCTAAAAAATGTCGAGGCGAGCTTCATATCGCTCAAATTAACCAGACCTAATACGTGAATTTGTCCAAAATTTTTCATGGAAAGAAATTGCATTTTGGTAGTGTTTTTCGTGATTTCTTAGCATTATCCAAAAAGAAAATTAAATAATTAACTCTAAGTTCGAACTTCTAAAAAATGTCGAGGCGAGCTGCATATTGATTAAATTCACCACACCTCATAGGTGAATTTGTCGCAAATTTTTCATGGAAAGCAATTGCATTTTAGCAGTGTTTTTTGTGATTTCTTAGCATTATCCAATAAGAAAATTAAGAAAATAACTCTAAGTTCGAACTTCTAAAAAATGTCGAGGCGAGCTTCATATCGCTCAAATTCACCACACCTCATAGGTAAATTTGTGGAAAATTTTTCATGGAAAGAAATTGCATTTTGGTAGGTTTTTTCGTGATTTCTTAGCATTATCCAATAAGAAAATTAAGTAAATAACTCTAAGTTCAAACCTCTAAAAAATGTCGAGACCGGCTGCATATCGCTTAAATTCACTACACCTCATAGGTGAATTTGTCGCAAATTTTTCATGGAAAGCAATTGCATTTTGGTAGTGCTTTTCGTGATTTCTTAGCATTATCCAATAAGAAAATTAAGAAAATAACTCTAAGTTCGAACTTCTAAAAAATGTCGAGGCGAGCTTCATATCGCTCAAATTCACCACACCTCATAGGTAAATTTGTGGAAAATTTTTCATGGAAAGAAATTGCATTTTGGTAGTCTTTTTCGTGATTTCTTAGCATTATCCAATAAGAAAATTAAATAATTAACTCTAAGTTCGAACTTTTAAAAATTATCGAGGCGAGCTGCATATTGATTAAATTCACCACACCTCATAGGTGAGTTTGTCGCAAATTTTTCATGGAAAGCAATTGCATTTTGGCAGTGTTTTTTGTGATTTCTTAGCATTATCCAATAAGAAAATTAAGAAAATAACTCTAAGTTCGAACTTCTAAAAAATGTCGAGGCGAGCTTCATATCGCTCAAATTCACCAGACCTCATAGGTGAATTTGTCGAAAATTTTTCATGGAAAGAAATTGCATTTTGGTAATTAAATTCACCACACCTCATAGATGAATTTGTCGCAAATTTTTCATGGAAAGCAATTGTATTTTAGCAGTGTTTTTCGTGATTTCTTAGCATTATCCAATAAGAAAATTAAATAATTAACTTTAAGTTCGAACTTCTAAAAAATGTCGAGGCGAGCTTCATATCGCTCAAATTCACCAGACCTCATAGGTGAATTTGTCGAAAATTTTTCATGGAAAGAAATTGCATTTTGGTAGTGTTTTTCGTGATTTCTTAGCATTATCCAATAAGAAAATTAAATAATTAACTCTAAGTTCGAACTTCTAAAAAATGTCGAGGCGAGCTGCATATTGATTAAATTCACCACACCTCATAGGTGAATTTGTCGCAAATTTTTCATGGAAAGAAATTGCATTTTAGCAGTGTTTTTTGTGATTTCTTAGCATTATCCAATAAGAAAATTAAGAAAATAACTCTAAGTTCGAACTTCTAAAAAATGTCGAGGCGAGCTTCATATCGCTCAAATTCACCACACCTCATGGGTAAATTTGTGGAAAATTTTTCATGGAAAGAAATTGCATTTTGGTAGTCTTTTTCGTGATTTCTTTGCATTATCCAATAAGAAAATTAAATAATTAACTCTAAGTTCGAACTTTTAAAAATTATCGAGGCGAGCTGCATATTGATTAAATTCACCACACCTCATAGGTGAATTTGTCGCAAATTTTTCATGGAAAGCAATTGCATTTTGGCAGTGTTTTTTGTGATTTCTTAGCATTATCCAATAAGAAAATTAAGAAAATAACTCTAAGTTCGAACTTCTAAAAAATGTCGAGGCGAGCTTCATATCGCTCAAATTCACCAGACCTCATAGGTGAATTTGTCGAAAATTTTTCATGGAAAGAAATTGCATTTTGGTAATTAAATTCACCACACCTCATAGATGAATTTGTCGCAAATTTTTCATGGAAAGCAATTGTATTTTAGCAGTGTTTTTCGTGATTTCTTAGCATTATCCAATAAAAAAATTAAGAAAATAACTCTAAGTTCGCTCAAATTCACCAGACCTCATAGGTGAATTTGTCGAAAATTTTTCATGGAAAGAAATTGCATTTTGGTAGTGTTTTTCGTGATTTCTTAGCATTATCCAATAAGAAAATTAAATAATTAACTCTAAGTTCGAACTTCTAAAAAATGTCGAGGCGAGCTTCATATTGATTAAATTCACCACACCTCATAGGTGAATTTGTCGCAAATTTTTCATGGAAAGCAATTGCATTTTGGTAGTGTTTTTCGTGATTTCTTAGCATTATTCAATAAGAAAATTAAGTAAATAACTAAGTTCGAACTTCTAAAAAATGTCGAGACGAGCTGCATATCGCTTAAATTCACCACACCTCATAGGTGAATTTGTCGCAAATTTTTCATGGAAAGCAATTGTATTTTAGCAGTGTTTTTCGTGATTTTTTAGCATTATCCAATAAATGCTAAGAAATCACGAAAAACACTACCAAAATGCAATTTCTTTCCATTAAAAATTTTCGACAAATTCACCTATGAGGTCTGGTGAATTTGAGCGATATGAAGCTCGCCTCGACATTTTTTAGAAGTTCGAACTTAGAGTTATTTTCTTAATTTTCTTATTGGATAATGCTAAGAAATCACAAAAAACACTGCCAAAATGCAATTGCATTTCCATGAAAAATTTGCGACAAATTCGCAATTCGCAATTCGCATTGCGACAATCGAGACGAGCTGCATATCGCTTAAATTCACCGCACCTCATAGGTGAATTTGTCGCAAATTTTTCATGGAAAGCAATTGTTTCTTAGCATTATCCAATAAATACTAAGAAATTACGAAAAACACTACCAAAATGCAAAATTCGAACTTCTAAAAAATGTTGAGACGGGCTGCATATCGCTTAAATTCACCACACCTCATAGATGAATTTGTCGCAAATTTTTCATGAAAAGCAATTGCATTTTGGTAGTGTTGTTCGTGATTTCTTAGCATTATTCAATAAGAAAATTAAGTAAATAACACTAAGTTCAAACTTCTAAAAAATTTCGAGACCGGCTGCATATCGCTTAAATTCACTACACCTCATAGGTGAATTTGTCGCAAATTTTTCATGGAAAGCAATTGTATTTTAGCAGTGTTTTTCGTGATTTCTTAGCATTATCCAATAAGAAAATTAAATAATTAACTTTAAGTTCGAACTTCTAAGAAATGTCGAGGCGAGCTTAATATCGCTCAAATTCACCAGACCTAATAGGTGAATTTGTCGAAAATTTTTCATGGAAAGAAATTGCATTTTGGTAGTGTTTTTCGTGATTTCTTAGCATTATCCAATAAGAAAATTAAATAATTAACTCGAACTTCTAAAAAATGTCGAGGCGAGCTGCATATTGATTAAATTCACCACACCTCATAGAAAATTAAGAAAATAACTCTAAGTTCGAACTTCTAAAAAATGTCGAGGCGAGCTTCATATCGCTCAAATTCACCACACCTCATAGGTAAATTTGTGGAAAATTTTTCATGGAAAGAAATTGCATTTTGGTAGGTTTTTTCGTGATTTCTTAGCATTATCTAATAAGAAAATTAAGTAAATAACTCTAAGTTCGAACTTCTAAAAAATTTCGAGGCGAGTTTCATATCGCTCAAATTCACCACACCTCATAGGTGAATTTGTCGAAAATTTTTCATGGAAAGCAATTGCATTTTGGTAGTGTTTTTCGTGATTTCTTAGCATTATCCAATAAGAAAATTAAGTAAATAACTCCAAGTTCAAACTTCTAAAAAATTTCGAGACCGGCTGCATATCGCTTAAATTCACTACACCTCATAGGTGAATTTGTCGCAAATTTTTCATGGAAAGCAATAGCATTTTGGTAGTGTTTTTCGTGATTTCTTAGCATTATCCAATAAGAAAATTAAATAATTAACTTTAAGTTCGAACTTCTAAAAAATGTCGAGGCGAGCTTCATATCGCTCAAATTAACCAGACCTAATACGTGAATTTGTCCAAAATTTTTCATGGAAAGAAATTGCATTTTGGTAGTGTTTTTCGTGATTTCTTAGCATTATCCAATAAGAAAATTAAATAATTAACTCTAAGTTCGAACTTCTAAAAAATGTCGAGGCGAGCTGCATATTGATTAAATTCACCACACCTCATAGGTGAATTTTTTCGCAAATTTTTCATGGAAAGCAATTGCATTTTAGCAGTGTTTTTTGTGATTTCTTAGCATTATCCAATAAGAAAATTAAGAAAATAACTCTAAGTTCGAACTTCTAAAAAATGTCGAGGCGAGCTTCATATCGCTCAAATTCACCACACCTCATGGGTAAATTTGTGGAAAATTTTTCATGGAAAGAAATTGCATTTTGGTAGGTTTTTTCGTGATTTCTTAGCATTATCCAATAAGAAAATTAAGTAAATAACTCTAAGTTCAAACCTCTAAAAAATGTCGAGACCGGCTGCATATCGCTTAAATTCACTACACCTCATAGGTGAATTTGTCGCAAATTTTTCATGGAAAGCAATTGCATTTTGGTAGTGTTTTTCGTGATTTCTTAGCATTATCCAATAAGAAAATTAGGAAAATAACTCTAAGTTCGAACTTCTAAAAAATGTCGAGGCGAGCTGCATATTGATTAAATTCACCACACCTCATAGGTAAATTTGTGGAAAATTTTTCATGGAAAGAAATTGCATTTTGGTAGTGTTTTTCGTGATTTCTTAGCATTATCCAATAAGAAAATTAAATAATTAACTCTAAGTTCGAACTTTTAAAAATTATCGAGGCGAGCTGCATATTGATTAAATTCACCACACCTCATAGGTGAATTTGTCGCAAATTTTTCATGGAAAGCAATTGCATTTTGGCAGTGTTTTTTGTGATTTCTTAGCATTATCCAATAAGAAAATTAAGAAAATAACTCTAAGTTCGAACTTCTAAAAAATGTCGAGGCGAGCTTCATATCGCTCAAATTCACCAGACCTCATAGGTGAATTTGTCGAAAATTTTTCATGGAAAGAAATTGCATTTTGGTAATTAAATTCACCACACCTCATAGATGAATTTGTCGCAAATTTTTCATGGAAAGCAATTGTATTTTAGCAGTGTTTTTCGTGATTTCTTAGCATTATCCAATAAGAAAATTAAATAATTAACTTTAAGTTCGAACTTCTAAAAAATGTCGAGGCGAGCTTCATATCGCTCAAATTCACCAGACCTCATAGGTGAATTTGTCGAAAATTTTTCATGGAAAGAAATTGCATTTTGGTAGTGTTTTTCGTGATTTCTTAGCATTATCCAATAAGAAAATTAAATAATTAACTCTAAGTTCGAACTTCTAAAAAATGTCGAGGCGAGCTGCATATTGATTAAATTCACCACACCTCATAGGTGAATTTGTCGCAAATTTTTCATGGAAAGAAATTGCATTTTAGCAGTGTTTTTTGTGATTTCTTAGCATTATCCAATAAGAAAATTAAGAAAATAACTCTAAGTTCGAACTTCTAAAAAATGTCGAGGCGAGCTTCATATCGCTCAAATTCACCACACCTCATGGGTAAATTTGTGGAAAATTTTTCATGGAAAGAAATTGCATTTTGGTAGTCTTTTTCGTGATTTCTTAGCATTATCCAATAAGAAAATTAAATAATTAACTCTAAGTTCGAACTTTTAAAAATTATCGAGGCGAGCTGCATATTGATTAAATTCACCACACCTCATAGGTGAATTTGTCGCAAATTTTTCATGGAAAGCAATTGCATTTTGGCAGTGTTTTTTGTGATTTCTTAGCATTATCCAATAAGAAAATTAAGAAAATAACTCTAAGTTCGCTCAAATTCACCAGACCTCATAGGTGAATTTGTCGAAAATTTTTCATGGAAAGAAATTGCATTTTGGTAATTAAATTCACCACACCTCATAGATGAATTTGTCGCAAATTTTTCATGGAAAGCAATTGTATTTTAGCAGTGTTTTTCGTGATTTCTTAGCATTATCCAATAAAAAAATTAAGAAAATAACTCTAAGTTCGCTCAAATTCACCAGACCTCATAGGTGAATTTGTCGAAAATTTTTCATGGAAAGAAATTGCATTTTGGTAGTGTTTTTCGTGATTTCTTAGCATTATCCAATAAGAAAATTAAATAATTAACTCTAAGTTCGAACTTCTAAAAAATGTCGAGGCGAGCTGCATATTGATTAAATTCACCACACCTCATAGGTGAATTTGTCGCAAATTTTTCATGGAAAGCAATTGCATTTTGGTAGTGTTTTTCGTGATTTCTTAGCATTATTCAATAAGAAAATTAAGTAAATAACTAAGTTCAAACTTCTAAAAAATTTCGAGACCGGCTGCATATCGCTTAAATTCACTACACCTCATAGGTAAATTTGTCGCAAATTTTTCATGGAAAGCAATTGCATTTTGGTAGTGTTTTTCGTGATTTCTTAGCATTATCCAATAAGAAAATTAAGTAAATATGTCCAAGTTCGAACTTCTAAAAAATGTCGAGACGAGCTGCATATCGCTTAAATTCACCACACCTCATAGGTAAATTTGTCGCAAATTTTTCATGGAAAGCAATTGTATTTTAGCAGTGTTTTTCGTGATTTCTTAGCATTATCCAATAAGAAAATTAAATAATTAACTTTAAGTTCGAACTTCTAAAAAATGTCGAGGCGAGCTTCATATCGCTCAAATTCACCAGACCTAATAGGTGAATTTGTCGAAAATTTTTCATGGAAAGAAATTGCATTTTGGTAGTGTTTTTCGTGATTTCTTAGCATTATCCAATAAGAAAATTAAATAATTAACTCTAAGTTCGAACTTCTAAAAAATGTCGAGGCGAGCTGCATATTGATTAAATTCACCACACCTCATAGGTGAATTTGTCGCAAATTTTTCATGGAAAGCAATTGCATTTTAGCAGTGTTTTTTGTGATTTCTTAGCATTATCCAATAAGAAAATTAAGAAAATAACTCTAAGTTCGAACTTCTAAAAAATGTCGAGGCGAGCTTCATATCGCTCAAATTCACCACACCTCATAGGTAAATTTGTGGAAAATTTTTCATGGAAAGAAATTGCCTTTTGGTAGGTTTTTTCGTGATTTCTTAGCATTATCTAATAAGAAAATTAAGTAAATAACTAAGTTCAAACTTCTAAAAAATTTCGAGACCGGCTGCATATCGCTTAAATTCACTACACCTCATAGGTAAATTTGTCGCAAATTTTTCATGGAAAGCAATTGCATTTTGGTAGTGTTTTTCGTGATTTCTTAGCATTATCCAATAAGAAAATTAAGTAAATATGTCCAAGTTCGAACTTCTAAAAAATGTCGAGACGAGCTGCATATCGCTTAAATTCACCACACCTCATAGGTAAATTTGTCGCAAATTTTTCATGGAAAGCAATTGTATTTTAGCAGTGTTTTTCGTGATTTCTTAGCATTATCCAATAAGAAAATTAAATAATTAACTTTAAGTTCGAACTTCTAAAAAATGTCGAGGCGAGCTTCATATCGCTCAAATTCACCAGACCTAATAGGTGAATTTGTCGAAAATTTTTCATGGAAAGAAATTGCATTTTGGTAGTGTTTTTCGTGATTTCTTAGCATTATCCAATAAGAAAATTAAATAATTAACTCTAAGTTCGAACTTCTAAAAAATGTCGAGGCGAGCTGCATATTGATTAAATTCACCACACCTCATAGGTGAATTTGTCGCAAATTTTTCATGGAAAGCAATTGCATTTTAGCAGTGTTTTTTGTGATTTCTTAGCATTATCCAATAAGAAAATTAAGAAAATAACTCTAAGTTCGAACTTCTAAAAAATGTCGAGGCGAGCTTCATATCGCTCAAATTCACCACACCTCATAGGTAAATTTGTGGAAAATTTTTCATGGAAAGAAATTGCCTTTTGGTAGGTTTTTTCGTGATTTCTTAGCATTATCTAATAAGAAAATTAAGTAAATAACTCTAAGTTCGAACTTCTAAAAAATTTCGAGGCGAGTTTCATATCGCTCAAATTCACCACACCTCATAGGTGAATTTGTCGAAAATTTTTCATGGAAAGCAATTGCATTTTGGTAGTGTTTTTCGTGATTTCTTAGCATTATCCAATAAGAAAATTAAGTAAATAACTCCAAGTTCAAACTTCTAAAAAATTTCGAGACCGGCTGCATATCGCTTAAATTCACTACACCTCATAGGTGAATTTGTCGCAAATTTTTCATGGAAAGCAATAGCATTTTGGTAGTGTTTTTCGTGATTTCTTAGCATTATCCAATAAGAAAATTAAATAATTAACTTTAAGTTCGAACTTCTAAAAAATGTCGAGGCGAGCTTCATATCGCTCAAATTAACCAGACCTAATACGTGAATTTGTCCAAAATTTTTCATGGAAAGAAATTGCATTTTGGTAGTGTTTTTCGTGATTTCTTAGCATTATCCAATAAGAAAATTAAATAATTAACTTTAAGTTCGAACTTCTAAAAAATGTCGAGGCGAGCTTCATATCGCTCAAATTAACCAGACCTAATACGTGAATTTGTCCAAAATTTTTCATGGAAAGAAATTGCATTTTGGTAGTGTTTTTCGTGATTTCTTAGCATTATCCAATAAGAAAATTAAATAATTAACTCTAAGTTCAAACCTCTAAAAAATGTCGAGACCGGCTGCATATCGCTTAAATTCACTACACCTCATAGGTGAATTTGTCGCAAATTTTTCATGGAAAGCAATTGTATTTTAGCAGTGTTTTTCGTGATTTCTTAGCATTATCCAATAAGAAAATTAGGAAAATAACTCTAAGTTCGAACTTCTAAAAAATGTCGAGGCGAGCTACATATCGCTCAAATTCACCACACCTCATAGGTAAATTTGTGGAAAATTTTTCATGGAAAGAAATTGCATTTTGGTAGTCTTTTTCGTGATTTCTTAGCATTATCCAATAAGAAAATTAAATAATTAACTCTAAGTTCGAACTTTTAAAAATTATCGAGGCGAGCTGCATATTGATTAAATTCACCACACCTCATAGGTGAATTTGTCGCAAATTTTTCATGGAAAGCAATTGCATTTTGGCAGTGTTTTTTGTGATTTCTTAGCATTATCCAATAAGAAAATTAAGAAAATAACTCTAAGTTCGAACTTCTAAAAAATGTCGAGGCGAGCTTCATATCGCTCAAATTCACCAGACCTCATAGGTGAATTTGTCGCAAATTTTTCATGGAAAGCAATTGTATTTTAGCAGTGTTTTTCGTGATTTCTTAGCATTATCCAATAAGAAAATTAGGAAAATAACTCTAAGTTCGAACTTCTAAAAAATGTCGAGGCGAGCTACATATCGCTCAAATTCACCACACCTCATAGGTAAATTTGTGGAAAATTTTTCATGGAAAGAAATTGCATTTTGGTAGTCTTTTTCGTGATTTCTTAGCATTATCCAATAAGAAAATTAAATAATTAACTCTAAGTTCGAACTTTTAAAAATTATCGAGGCGAGCTGCATATTGATTAAATTCACCACACCTCATAGGTGAATTTGTCGCAAATTTTTCATGGAAAGCAATTGCATTTTGGCAGTGTTTTTTGTGATTTCTTAGCATTATCCAATAAGAAAATTAAGAAAATAACTCTAAGTTCGAACTTCTAAAAAATGTCGAGGCGAGCTTCATATCGCTCAAATTCACCAGACCTCATAGGTGAATTTGTCGAAAATTTTTCATGGAAAGAAATTGCATTTTGGTAATTAAATTCACCACACCTCATAGATGAATTTGTCGCAAATTTTTCATGGAAAGCAATTGTATTTTAGCAGTGTTTTTCGTGATTTCTTAGCATTATCCAATAAGAAAATTAAATAATTAACTTTAAGTTCGAACTTCTAAAAAATGTCGAGGCGAGCTTCATATCGCTCAAATTCACCAGACCTCATAGGTGAATTTGTCGAAAATTTTTCATGGAAAGAAATTGCATTTTGGTAGTGTTTTTCGTGATTTCTTAGCATTATCCAATAAGAAAATTAAATAATTAACTCTAAGTTCGAACTTCTAAAAAATGTCGAGGCGAGCTGCATATTGATTAAATTCACCACACCTCATAGGTGAATTTGTCGCAAATTTTTCATGGAAAGAAATTGCATTTTAGCAGTGTTTTTTGTGATTTCTTAGCATTATCCAATAAGAAAATTAAGAAAATAACTCTAAGTTCGAACTTCTAAAAAATGTCGAGGCGAGCTTCATATCGCTCAAATTCACCACACCTCATGGGTAAATTTGTGGAAAATTTTTCATGGAAAGAAATTGCATTTTGGTAGTCTTTTTCGTGATTTCTTAGCATTATCCAATAAGAAAATTAAATAATTAACTCTAAGTTCGAACTTTTAAAAATTATCGAGGCGAGCTGCATATTGATTAAATTCACCACACCTCATAGGTGAATTTGTCGCAAATTTTTCATGGAAAGCAATTGCATTTTGGCAGTGTTTTTTGTGATTTCTTAGCATTATCCAATAAGAAAATTAAGAAAATAACTCTAAGTTCGCTCAAATTCACCAGACCTCATAGGTGAATTTGTCGAAAATTTTTCATGGAAAGAAATTGCATTTTGGTAATTAAATTCACCACACCTCATAGATGAATTTGTCGCAAATTTTTCATGGAAAGCAATTGTATTTTAGCAGTGTTTTTCGTGATTTCTTAGCATTATCCAATAAAAAAATTAAGAAAATAACTCTAAGTTCGCTCAAATTCACCAGACCTCATAGGTGAATTTGTCGAAAATTTTTCATGGAAAGAAATTGCATTTTGGTAGTGTTTTTCGTGATTTCTTAGCATTATCCAATAAGAAAATTAAATAATTAACTCTAAGTTCGAACTTCTAAAAAATGTCGAGGCGAGCTGCATATTGATTAAATTCACCACACCTCATAGGTGAATTTGTCGCAAATTTTTCATGGAAAGCAATTGCATTTTGGTAGTGTTTTTCGTGATTTCTTAGCATTATTCAATAAGAAAATTAAGTAAATAACTAAGTTCAAACTTCTAAAAAATTTCGAGACCGGCTGCATATCGCTTAAATTCACTACACCTCATAGGTGAATTTGTCGCAAATTTTTCATGGAAAGCAATTGCATTTTGGTAGTGTTTTTCGTGATTTCTTAGCATTATCCAATAAGAAAATTAAGTAAATATGTCCAAGTTCGAACTTCTAAAAAATGTCGAGACGAGCTGCATATCGCTTAAATTCACCACACCTCATAGGTAAATTTGTCGCAAATTTTTCATGGAAAGCAATTGTATTTTAGCAGTGTTTTTCGTGATTTCTTAGCATTATCCAATAAGAAAATTAAATAATTAACTTTAAGTTCGAACTTCTAAAAAATGTCGAGGCGAGCTTCATATCGCTCAAATTCACCACACCTCATAGGTAAATTTGTGGAAAATTTTTCATGGAAAGCAATTGCATTTGGGTAGTGTTTTTTGTGATTTCTTAGCATTATCCAATAAGAAAATTAAGTAAATAACTCTAAGTTCAAACTTCTAAAAAATTTCGAGACCGGCTGCATATCGCTTAAATTCACTACAATTGCATTTTGGCAGTGTTTTTTGTGATTTCTTAGCATTATCCAATAAGAAAATTAAGAAAATAACTCTAAGTTCGAACTTCTAAAAAATGTCGAGGCGAGCTTCATATCGCTCAAATTCACCAGACCTCATAGGTGAATTTGTCGACAATTTTTCATGGAAAGAAATTGCATTTTGGTAGTGTTTTTCGTGATTTCTTACCATTATCCAATAAGAAAATTAAGTAATTAACTCTAAGTTCAAACTTCTAAAAAATTTCGAGACCGGCTGCATATCGCTTAAATTCACTACACCTCATAGGTGAATTTGTCGCAAATTTTTCATGGAAAGCAATTGCATTTTGGTAGTGTTTTTCGTGATTTCTTAGCATTATTCAATAAGAAAATTAAGTAAATAACTCTAAGTTCAAACTTCTAAAAAATTTCGAGACCGGCTGCATATCGCTTAAATTCACTACACCTCATAGGTGAATTTGTCGCAAATTTTTCATGGAAAGCAATTGCATTTTGGTAGTGTTTTTCGTGATTTCTTAGCATTATCCAATAAGAAAATTAAGTAAATATGTCCAAGTTCGAACTTCTAAAAAATGTCGAGACGAGCTGCATATCGCTTAAATTCACCACACCTCATAGGTAAATTTGTCGCAAATTTTTCATGGAAAGCAATTGTATTTTAGCAGTGTTTTTCGTGATTTCTTAGCATTATCCAATAAGAAAATTAAATAAATAACTTTAAGTTCGAACTTCTAAAAAATGTCGAGGCGAGCTTCATATCGCTCAAATTCACCAGACCTAATAGGTGAATTTGTCGAAAATTTTTCATGGAAAGAAATTGCATTTTGGTAGTGTTTTTCGTGATTTCTTAGCATTATACAATAAGAAAATTAAGTAAATAACTCTAAGTTCAAACTTCTAAAAAATTTCGAGACCGGCTGCATATCGCTTAAATTCACCAGACCTAATACGTGAATTTGTCGAAAATTTTGCATGGAAAGAAATTGCATTTTGGTAGTGTTTTTCGTGATTTCTTAGCATTATCCAATAAGAAAATTAAGAAAATAACTCTAAGTTCGAACTTCTAAAAAATGTCGAGGCGAGCTTCATATCGCTCAAATTCACCACACCTCATAGGTAAATTTGTGGAAAATTTTTCATGGAAAGCAATTGCATTTGGGTAGTGTTTTTCGTGATTTCTTAGCATTATCCAATAAGAAAATTAAGTAAATAACTCTAAGTTCAAACTTCTAAAAAATTTCGAGACCGGCTGCATATCGCTTAAATTCACTACACCTCATAGGTGAATTTGTCGCAAATTTTTCATGGAAAGCAATTGCATTTTGGTAGTGTTTTTCGTGATTTCTTAGCATTATCCAATAAGAAAATTAAGTAAATATGTCCAAGTTCGAACTTCTAAAAAATGTCGAGACGAGCTGCATATCGCTTAAATTCACCACACCTCATAGGTAAATTTGTCGCAAATTTTTCATGGAAAGCAATTGTATTTTAGCAGTGTTTTTCGTGATTTCTTAGCATTATCCAATAAGAAAATTAAATAATTAACTTTAAGTTCGAACTTCTAAAAAATGTCGAGGCGAGCTTCATATCGCTCAAATTCACCAGACCTAATAGGTGAATTTGTCGAAAATTTTTCATGGAAAGAAATTGCATTTTGGTAGTGTTTTTCGTGATTTCTTAGCATTATCCAATAAGAAAATTAAATAATTAACTTTAAGTTCGAACTTCTAAAAAATGTCGAGGCGAGCTGCATATTGATTAAATTCACCACACCTCATAGGTGAATTTGTCGCAAATTTTTCATGGAAAGCAATTGCATTTTAGCAGTGTTTTTTGTGATTTCTAAGCATTATCCAATAAGAAAATTAAGAAAATAACTCTAAGTTCGAACTTCTAAAAAATGTCGAGGCGAGCTTCATATCGCTCAAATTCACCACACCTCATAGGTAAATTTGTGGAAAATTTTCCATGGAAAGAAATTGCATTTTGGTAGGTTTTTTCGTGATTTCTTAGCATTATCCAATAAGAAAATTAAGTAAATAACTCTAAGTTCGAACTTCTAAAACCACACCTCATAGGTGAATTTGTCTAAAATTTTTCATGGAAAGCAATTGCATTTTGGTAGTGTTTTTTGTGATTTCTTAGCATTATCCAATAAGAAAATTAAGTAAATAACTAAAAGTTCAAACTTCTAAAAAATTTCGAGACCGGCTGAATATCGCTTAAATTCACTACACCTCATAGGTGAATTTGTCGCAAATTTTTCATGGAAAGCAATTGCATTTTGGTAGTGTTTTTCGTGATTTCTTAGCATTATCCAATAAGAAAATTAAGTAAATATGTCCAAATTCGAACTTCTAAAAAATGTCGAGACGAGCTGCATATCGCTTAAATTCACCACACCTCGTAGGTAAATTTGTCGCAAATTTTTCATGGAAACCAATTGTATTTTAGCAGTGTTTTTCGTGATTTCTTAGCATTATCCAATAAGAAAATTAAATAATTAACTTTAAGTTCGAACTTCTAAAAAAATGTCGAGGCGAGCTTCATATCGCTCAAATTAACCAGACCTAATACGTGAATTTGTCGAAAATTTTTCATGGAAAGAAATTGCATTTTGGTAGTGTTTTTCGTGATTTCTTAGCATTATCCAATAAGAAAATTAAATAATTAACTCTAAGTTCGAACTTCTAAAAAATGTCGAGGCGAGCTGCATATTGATTAAATTCACCACACCTCATAGGTGAATTTGTCGCAAATTTTTCATGGAAAGCAATTGCATTTTAGCAGTGTTTTTTGTGATTTCTTAGCATTATCCAATAAGAAAATTAAGAAAATAACTCTAAGTTCGAACTTCTAAAAAATGTCGAGGCGAGCTTCATATCGCTCAAATTCACCACACCTCATAGGTAAATTTGTGGAAAATTTTTCATGGAAAGCAATTGCATTTTAGCAGTGTTTTTTGTGATTTCTTAGCATTATCCAATAAGAAAATTAAGTAAATAACTCTAAGTTCAAACCTCTAAAAAATGTCGAGACCGGCTGCATATCGCTTAAATTCACTACACCTCATAAGTGAATTTGTCGCAAATTTTTCATGGAAAGCAATTGCATTTTGGTAGTGTTTTTCGTGATTTCTTAGCATTATCCAATAAGAAAATTAAGTAAATAACTCTAAGTTCGAACTTCTAAAAAATGTCGAGACCGGCTGCATATCGCTTAAATTCACTACAATTGCATTTTGGCAGTGTTTTTTGTGATTTCTTAGCATTATCCAATAAGAAAATTAAGAAAATAACTCTAAGTTCGAACTTCTAAAAAATGTCGAGGCGAGCTTCATATCGCTCAAATTCACCAGACCTCATAGGTGAATTTGTCGAAAATTTTTCATGGAAAGAAATTGCATTTTGGTAGTGTTTTTCGTGATTTCTTAGCATTATCCAATAAGAAAATTAAGTAATTAACTCTAAGTTCGAACTTCTAAAAAATGTCGAGGCGAGCTGCATATTGATTAAATTCACCACACCTCATAGGTAAATTTGTCGCAAATTTTTCATGGAAAGCAATTGTATTTTAGCAGTGTTTTTCGTGATTTCTTAGCATTATCCAATAAGAAAATTAAATAATTAACTTTAAGTTCGAACTTCTAAAAAATGTCGAGGCGAGCTTCATATCGCTCAAATTCACCAGACCTCATAGGTGAATTTGTCGACAATTTTTCATGGAAATAAATTGCATTTTGGTAGTGTTTTTCGTGATTTCTTACCATTATCCAATAAGAAAATTAAGTAATTAACTCTAAGTTCAAACTTCTAAAAAATTTCGAGACCGGCTGCATATCGCTTAAATTCACTACACCTCATAGGTGAATTTGTCGCAAATTTTTCATGGAAAGCAATTGCATTTTGGTAGTGTTTTTCGTGATTTCTTAGCATTATTCAATAAGAAAATTAAGTAAATAACTCTAAGTTCAAACTTCTAAAAAATTTCGAGACCGGCTGCATATCGCTTAAATTCACTACACCTCATAGGTGAATTTGTCGCAAATTTTTCATGGAAAGCAATTGCATTTTGGTAGTGTTTTTCGTGATTTCTTAGCATTATCCAATAAGAAAATTAAGTAAATATGTCCAAGTTCGAACTTCTAAAAAATGTCGAGACGAGCTGCATATCGCTTAAATTCACCACACCTCATAGGTAAATTTGTCGCAAATTTTTTATGGAAAGCAATTGTATTTTAGCAGTGTTTTTCGTGATTTCTTAGCATTATCCAATAAGAAAATTAAATAATTAACTTTAAGTTCGAACTTCTAAAAAATGTCGAGGCGAGCTTCATATCGCTCAAATTCACCAGACCTAATAGGTGAATTTGTCGAAAATTTTTCATGGAAAGAAATTGCATTTTGGTAGTGTTTTTCGTGATTTCTTAGCATTATCCAATAAGAAAGTTAAATAATTAACTCTAAGTTCGAACTTCTAAAAAATGTCGAGGCGAGCTGCATATTGATTAAAATCACCACACCTCATAGGTGAATTTGTCGACAATTTTTCATGGAAAGAAATTGCATTTTGGTAGTGTTTTTCGTGATTTCTTACCATTATCCAATAAGAAAATTAAGTAATTAACTCTAAGTTCAAACTTCTAAAAAATTTCGAGACCGGCTGCATATCGCTTAAATTCACCACACCTCATAGGTAAATTTGTCGCAAATTTTTCATGGAAACCAATTGTATTTTAGCAGTGTTTTTCGTGATTTCTTAGCATTATCCAATAAGAAAATTAAATAATTAACTTTAAGTTCGAACTTCTAAAAAAATGTCGAGGCGAGCTTCATATCGCTCAAATTAACCAGACCTAATACGTGAATTTGTCGAAAATTTTTCATGGAAAGAAATTGCATTTTGGTAGTGTTTTTCGTGATTTCTTAGCATTATCCAATAAGAAAATTAAATAATTAACTCTAAGTTCGAACTTCTAAAAAATGTCGAGGCGAGCTGCATATTGATTAAATTCACCACACCTCATAGGTGAATTTGTCGCAAATTTTTCATGGAAAGCAATTGCATTTTAGCAGTGTTTTTTGTGATTTCTTAGCATTATCCAATAAGAAAATTAAGAAAATAACTCTAAGTTCGAACTTCTAAAAAATGTCGAGGCGAGCTTCATATCGCTCAAATTCACCACACCTCATAGGTAAATTTGTGGAAAATTTTTCATGGAAAGAAATTGCATTTTGGTAGGTTTTTTCGTGATTTCTTAGCATTATCCAATAAGAAAATTAAGTAAATAACTCTAAGTTCAAACCTCTAAAAAATGTCGAGACCGGCTGCATATCGCTTAAATTCACTACACCTCATAAGTGAATTTGTCGCAAATTTTTCATGGAAAGCAATTGCATTTTGGTAGTGTTTTTCGTGATTTCTTAGCATTATCCAATAAGAAAATTAAGTAAATAACTCTAAGTTCGAACTTCTAAAAAATGTCGAGACGAGCTGCATATCGCCTTAATTCACCACACCTCATTGGTGAATTTGTCGAAAATTTTTCATGGAAAGCAATTGTATTTTAGCAGTGTTTTTCGTGATTTCTTAGCATTATCCAATAAAAAAATTAAGAAAATAACTCTAAGTTCGAACTTCTAAAAAATGTCGAGGGGAGCTTCATATCGCTCAAATTCACCAGACCTCATAGGTGAATTTGTCGACAATTTTTCATGGAAAGAAATTGCATTTTGGTAGTGTTTTTCGTGATTTCTTACCATTATCCAATAAGAAAATTAAGTAATTAACTCTAAGTTCAAACTTCTAAAAAATTTCGAGACCGGCTGCATATCGCTTAAATTCACTACACCTCATAGGTGAATTTGTCGCAAATTTTTCATGGAAAGCAATTGCATTTTGGTAGTGTTTTTCGTGATTTCTTAGCATTATTCAATAAGAAAATTAAGTAAATAACTCTAAGTTCAAACTTCTAAAAAATTTCGAGACCGGCTGCATATCGCTTAAATTCACTACACCTCATAGGTGAATTTGTCGCAAATTTTTCATGGAAAGCAATTGCATTTTGGTAGTGTTTTTCGTGATTTCTTAGCATTATCCAATAAGAAAATTAAGTAAATATGTCCAAGTTCGAACTTCTAAAAAATGTCGAGACGAGCTGCATATCGCTTAAATTCACCACACCTCATAGGTAAATTTGTCGCAAATTTTTTATGGAAAGCAATTGTATTTTAGCAGTGTTTTTCGTGATTTCTTAGCATTATCCAATAAGAAAATTAAATAATTAACTTTAAGTTCGAACTTCTAAAAAATGTCGAGGCGAGCTTCATATCGCTCAAATTCACCAGACCTAATAGGTGAATTTGTCGAAAATTTTTCATGGAAAGAAATTGCATTTTGGTAGTGTTTTTCGTGATTTCTTAGCATTATCCAATAAGAAAATTAAATAATTAACTCTAAGTTCGAACTTCTAAAAAATGTCGAGGCGAGCTGCATATTGATTAAAATCACCACACCTCAGGTGAATTTGTCGCAAATTTTTCATGGAAAGCAATTGCATTTTAGCAGTGTTTTTTGTGATTTCTTAGCATTATCCAATAAGAAAATTAAGAAAATAACTCTAAGTTCGAACTTCTAAAAAATGTCGAGGCGAGCTTCATATCGCTCAAATTCACCAGACCTCATAGGTGAATTTGTCGACAATTTTTCATGGAAAGAAATTGCATTTTGGTAGTGTTTTTCGTGATTTCTTACCATTATCCAATAAGAAAATTAAGTAATTAACTCTAAGTTCAAACTTCTAAAAAATTTCGAGACCGGCTGCATATCGCTTAAATTCACTACACCTCATAGGTGAATTTGTCGCAAATTTTTCATGGAAAGCAATTGCATTTTGGTAGTGTTTTTCGTGATTTCTTAGCATTATTCAATAAGAAAATTAAGTAAATAACTCTAAGTTCAAACTTCTAAAAAATTTCGAGACCGGCTGCATATCGCTTAAATTCACTACACCTCATAGGTGAATTTGTCGCAAATTTTTCATGGAAAGCAATTGCATTTTGGTAGTGTTTTTCGTGATTTCTTAGCATTATCCAATAAGAAAATTAAGTAAATATGTCCAAGTTCGAACTTCTAAAAAATGTCGAGACGAGCTGCATATCGCTTAAATTCACCACACCTCATAGGTAAATTTGTCGCAAATTTTTTATGGAAAGCAATTGTATTTTAGCAGTGTTTTTCGTGATTTCTTAGCATTATCCAATAAGAAAATTAAATAATTAACTTTAAGTTCGAACTTCTAAAAAATGTCGAGGCGAGCTTCATATCGCTCAAATTCACCAGACCTAATAGGTGAATTTGTCGAAAATTTTTCATGGAAAGAAATTGCATTTTGGTAGTGTTTTTCGTGATTTCTTAGCATTATCCAATAAGAAAATTAAATAATTAACTCTAAGTTCGAACTTCTAAAAAATGTCGAGGCGAGCTGCATATTGATTAAATTCACCACACCTCATAGGTGAATTTGTCGCAAATTTTTCATGGAAAGCAATTGCATTTTAGCAGTGTTTTTTGTGATTTCTTAGCATTATCCAATAAGAAAATTAAGAAAATAACTCTAAGTTCGAACTTCTAAAAAATGTCGAGGCGAGCTTCATATCGCTCAAATTCACCAGACCTAATAGGTGAATTTGTCGCAAATTTTTCATGGAAAGCAATTGCATTTTGGTAGTGTTTTTCGTGATTTCTTAGCATTATCCAATAAGAAAATTAAGTAAATATGTCCAAATTCGAACTTCTAAAAAATGTCGAGACGAGCTGCATATCGCTTAAATTCACCACACCTCATAGGTAAATTTGTCGCAAATTTTTCATGGAAACCAATTCTATTTTAGCAGTGTTTTTCCTGATTTCTTAGCATTATCCAATAAGAAAATTAAATAATTAACTTTAAGTTCGAACTTCTAAAAAATGTCGAGGCGAGCTTCATATCGCTCAAATTAACCAGACCTAATACGTGAATTTGTCGAAAATTTTTCATGGAAAGAAATTGCATTTTGGTAGTGTTTTTCGTGATTTCTTAGCATTATCCAATAAGAAAATTAAATAATTAACTCTAAGTTCGAACTTCTAAAAAATGTCGAGGCGAGCTGCATATTGATTAAATTCACCACACCTCATAGGTGAATTTGTCGCAAATTTTTCATGGAAAGCAATTGCATTTTAGCAGTGTTTTTTGTGATTTCTTAGCATTATCCAATAAGAAAATTAAGAAAATAACTCTAAGTTCGAACTTCTAAAAAATGTCGAGGCGAGCTTCATATCGCTCAAATTCACCACACCTCATAGGTAAATTTGTGGAAAATTTTTCATGGAAAGAAATTGCATTTTGGTAGGTTTTTTCGTGATTTCTTAGCATTATCCAATAAGAAAATTAAGTAAATAACTCTAAGTTCAAACCTCTAAAAAATGTCGAGACCGGCTGCATATCGCTTAAATTCACTACACCTCATAGGTGAATTTGTCGCAAATTTTTCATGGAAAGCAATTGCATTTTGGTAGTGTTTTTCGTGATTTCTTAGCATTATCCAATAAGAAAATTAAGTAAATAACTCTAAGTTCGAACTTCTAAAAAATGTCGAGACGAGCTGCATATCACCTTAATTCACCACACCTCATTGGTGAATTTGTCGAAAATTTTTCATGGAAAGCAATTGTATTTTAGCAGTGTTTTTCGTGATTTCTTAGCATTATCCAATAAAAAAATTAAGAAAATAACTCTAAGTTCGAACTTCTAAAAAATGTCGAGGCGAGCTTCATATCGCTCAAATTCACCAGACCTCATAGGTGAATTTGTCGAAAATTTTTCATGGAAAGAAATTGCATTTTGGTAGTGTTTTTCGTGATTTCTTAGCATTATCCAATAAGAAAATTAAATAATTAACTCTAAGTTCGAACTTCTAAAAAATGTCGAGGCGAGCTGCATATTGATTAAATTCACCACACCTCATAGGTGAATTTGTCGCAAATTTTTCATGGAAAGCAATTGCATTTTAGCAGTGTTTTTTGTGATTTCTTAGCATTATCCAATAAGAAAATTAAGAAAATAACTCTAAGTTCGAACTTCTAAAAAATGTCGAGGCGAGCTTCATATCGCTCAAATTCACCACACCTCATGGGTAAATTTGTGGAAAATTTTTCATGGAAAGAAATTGCATTTTGGTAGTCTTTTTCGTGATTTCTTACATTATCCAATAAGAAAATTAAATAATTAACTCTAAGTTCGAACTTTTAAAAATTATCGAGGCGAGCTGCATATTGATTAAATTCACCACACCTCATAGGTGAATTTGTCGCAAATTTTTCATGGAAAGCAATTGCATTTTGGCAGTGTTTTTTGTGATTTCTTAGCATTATCCAATAAGAAAATTAAGAAAATAACTCTAAGTTCGAACTTCTAAAAAATGTCGAGGCGAGCTTCATATCGCTCAAATTCACCAGACCTCATAGGTGAATTTGTCGAAAATTTTTCATGGAAAGAAATTGCATTTTGGTAATAAAATTCACCACACCTCATAGATGAATTTGTCGCAAATTTTTCATGGAAAGCAATTGCATTTTGGTAGTGTTTTTCGTGATTTCTTAGCATTATCCAATAAGAAAATTAAGTAAATAACTCTAAGTTCAAACTTCTAAAAAATTTCGAGACCGGCTGCATATCGCTTAAATTCACTACAATTGCATTTTGGCAGTGTTTTTTGTGATTTCTTAGCATTATCCAATAAGAAAATTAAGAAAATAACTCTAAGTTCGAACTTCTAAAAAATGTCGAGGCGAGCTTCATATCGCTCAAATTCACCAGACCTCATAGGTGAATTTGTCGAAAATTTTTCATGGAAAGAAATTGCATTTTGGTAGTGTTTTTCGTGATTTCTTAGCATTATCCAATAAGAAAATTAAGTAATTAACTCTAAGTTCGAACTTCTAAAAAATGTCGAGGCGAGCTGCATATTGATTAAATTCACCACACCTCATAGGTAAATTTGTCGCAAATTTTTCATGGAAAGCAATTGTATTTTAGCAGTGTTTTTCGTGATTTCTTAGCATTATCCAATAAGAAAATTAAATAATTAACTTTAAGTTCGAACTTCTAAAAAATGTCGAGGCGAGCTTCATATCGCTCAAATTCACCAGACCTCATAGGTGAATTTGTCGACAATTTTTCATGGAAAGAAATTGCATTTTGGTAGTGTTTTTCCTGATTTCTTACCATTATCCAATAAGAAAATTAAGTAATTAACTCTAAGTTCAAACTTCTAAAAAATTTCGAGACCGGCTGCATATCGCTTAAATTCACTACACCTCATAGGTGAATTTGTCGCAAATTTTTCATGGAAAGCAATTGCATTTTGGTAGTGATTTTCGTGATTTCTTAGCATTATTCAATAAGAAAATTAAGTAAATAACTCTAAGTTCAAACTTCTAAAAAATTTCGAGACCGGCTGCATATCGCTTAAATTCACTACACCTCATAGGTGAATTTGTCGCAAATTTTTCATGGAAAGCAATTGCATTTTGGTAGTGTTTTTCGTGATTTCTTAGCATTATCCAATAAGAAAATTAAGTAAATATGTCCAAGTTCGAACTTCTAAAAAATGTCGAGACGAGCTGCATATCGCTTAAATTCACCACACCTCATAGGTAAATTTGTCGCAAATTTTTCATGGAAAGCAATTGTATTTTAGCAGTGTTTTTCGTGATTTCTTAGCATTGTCCAATAAGAAAATTAAATAATTAACTCTAAGTTCGAACTTCTAAAAAATGTCGAGGCGAGCTGCATATTGATTAAATTCACCACACCTCATAGGTGAATTTGTCGCAAATTTTTCATGGAAAGCAATTGCATTTTAGCAGTGTTTTTTGTGATTTCTTAGCATTATCCAATAAGAAAATTAAGAAAATAACTCTAAGTTCGAACTTCTAAAAAATGTCGAGGCGAGCTTCATATCGCTCAAATTCACCAGACCTAATAGGTGAATTTGTCGCAAATTTTTCATGGAAAGCAATTGCATTTTGGTAGTGTTTTTCGTGATTTCTTAGCATTATCCAATAAGAAAATTAAGTAAATATGTCCAAATTCGAACTTCTAAAAAATGTCGAGACGAGCTGCATATCGCTTAAATTCACCACACCTCATAGGTAAATTTGTCGCAAATTTTTCATGGAAACCAATTCTATTTTAGCAGTGTTTTTCCTGATTTCTTAGCATTATCCAATAAGAAAATTAAATAATTAACTTTAAGTTCGAACTTCTAAAAAATGTCGAGGCGAGCTTCATATCGCTCAAATTAACCAGACCTAATACGTGAATTTGTCGAAAATTTTTCATGGAAAGAAATTGCATTTTGGTAGTGTTTTTCGTGATTTCTTAGCATTATCCAATAAGAAAATTAAATAATTAAAATAACTCTAAGTTCGAACTTCTAAAAAATGTCGAGGCGAGCTTCATATCGCTCAAATTCACCACACCTCATAGGTAAATTTGTGGAAAATTTTTCATGGAAAGAAATTGCATTTTGGTAGGTTTTTTCGTGATTTCTTAGCATTATCCAATAAGAAAATTAAGTAAATAACTCTAAGTTCAAACCTCTAAAAAATGTCGAGACCGGCTGCATATCGCTTAAATTCACTACACCTCATAGGTGAATTTGTCGCAAATTTTTCATGGAAAGCAATTGCATTTTGGTAGTGTTTTTCGTGATTTCTTAGCATTATCCAATAAGAAAATTAAGTAAATAACTCTAAGTTCGAACTTCTAAAAAATGTCGAGACGAGCTGCATATCACCTTAATTCACCACACCTCATTGGTGAATTTGTCGAAAATTTTTCATGGAAAGCAATTGTATTTTAGCAGTGTTTTTCGTGATTTCTTAGCATTATCCAATAAAAAAATTAAGAAAATAACTCTAAGTTCGAACTTCTAAAAAATGTCGAGGCGAGCTTCATATCGCTCAAATTCACCAGACCTCATAGGTGAATTTGTCGAAAATTTTTCATGGAAAGAAATTGCATTTTGGTAGTGTTTTTCGTGATTTCTTAGCATTATCCAATAAGAAAATTAAATAATTAACTCTAAGTTCGAACTTCTAAAAAATGTCGAGGCGAGCTGCATATTGATTAAATTCACCACACCTCATAGGTGAATTTGTCGCAAATTTTTCATGGAAAGCAATTGCATTTTAGCAGTGTTTTTTGTGATTTCTTAGCATTATCCAATAAGAAAATTAAGAAAATAACTCTAAGTTCGAACTTCTAAAAAATGTCGAGGCGAGCTTCATATCGCTCAAATTTACCACACCTCATGGGTAAATTTGTGGAAAATTTTTCATGGAAAGAAATTGCATTTTGGTAGTCTTTTTCGTGATTTCTTAGCATTATCCAAAAAGAAAATTAAATAATTAACTCTAAGTTCGAACTTTTAAAAATTACCGAGGCGAGCTGCATATTGATTAAATTCACCACACCTCATAGGTGAATTTGTCGCAAATTTTTCATGGAAAGCAATTGCATTTTGGCAGTGTTTTTTGTGATTTCTTAGCATTATCCAATAAAAAAATTAAGAAAATAACTCTAAGTTCGAACTTCTAAAAAATGTCGAGGCGAGCTTCATATCGCTCAAATTCACCAGACCTCATAGGTGAATTTGTCGAAAATTTTTCATGGAAAGAAATTGCAATTTGGTAATAAAATTCACCACACCTCATAGATGAATTTGTCGCAAATTTTTCATGGAAAGCAATTGCATTTTGGTAGTGTTTTTCGTGATTTCTTAGCATTATCCAATAAGAAAATTAAGTAAATAACTCTAAGTTCAAACTTCTAAAAAATTTCGAGACCGGCTGCATATCGCTTAAATTCACTACAATTGCATTTTGGCAGTGTTTTTTGTGATTTCTTAGCATTATCCAATAAGAAAATTAAGAAAATAACTCTAAGTTCGAACTTCTAAAAAATGTCGAGGCGAGCTTCATATCGCTCAAATTCACCAGACCTCATAGGTGAATTTGTCAAAAATTTTTCATGGAAAGAAATTGCATTTTGGTAGTGTTTTTCGTGATTTCTTAGCATTATCCAATAAGAAAATTAAGTAATTAACTCTAAGTTCGAACTTCTAAAAAATGTCGAGACGAGATGCATATCGCTTAAATTCACCACTCCTCATAGGTGAATTTGTCGCAAATTTTTTGTGATTTCTTAGCATTATCCAATAAGAAAATTAAGAAAATAACTCTGAGTTCGAACTTCTAAAAAATGTTGAGACGAGCTGCATATCGCTTAAATTCACCACACCTCATAGATGAATTTGTCGCAAATTTTTCATGGAAAGCAATTGCATTTTGGTAGTGTTTTTCGTGATTTCTTAGCATTATCCAATAAGAAAATTAAGTAAATAACTCTAAGTTCAAACTTCTAAAAAATTTCGAGACCGGCTGCATATCGCTTAAATTCACTACACCTCATAGGTGAATTTGTCGCAAATTTTTCATGGAAAGCAATTGTATTTTAGCAGTGTTTTTCGTGATTTCTTAGCATTAGCCAAGAAGAAAATTAAATAAATATGTCCAAGTTCGAACTTCTAAAAAATGTCGAGACGAGCTGCATATCGCTTAAATTCACCACACCTAATAGGTAAATTTGTCGCAAATTTTTCATGGAAAGCAATTGTATTTTAGCAGTGTTTTTCGTGATTTCTTAGCATTATCCAATAAGAAAATTAAATAAATAACTTTAAGTTCGAACTTCTAAAAAATGTCGAGGCGAGCTTCATATCGCTCAAATTCACCAGACCTACTAGGTGAATTTGTCGAAAATTTTTCATGGAAAGAAATTGAATTTTGGTAGTGTTTTTCGTGATTTCTTAGCATTATACAATAAGAAAATTAAGTAAATAACTCTAAGTTCAAACTTCTAAAAAATTTCGAGACCGGCTGCATATCGCTTAAATTCACCAGACCTAATACGTGAATTTGTCGAAAATTTTGCATGGAAAGAAATTGCATTTTGGTAGTGTTTTTCGTGATTTCTTAGCATTATCCAATAAGAAAATTAAGAAAATAACTCTAAGTTCGAACTTCTAAAAAATGTCGAGGCGAGCTTCATATCGCTCAAATTCACCACACCTCATAGGTAAATTTGTGGAAAATTTTTCATGGAAAGAAATTGCATTTTGGTAGGTTTTTTCGTGATTTCTTAGCATTATCCAATAAGAAAATTAAGTAAATAACTCTAAGTTCGAACTTCTAAAAAATTTCGAGGCGAGTTTCATATCGCTCAAATTCACCACACCTCATAGGTGAATTTGTCGAAAATTTTTCATGGAAAGCAATTGCATTTTGGTAGTGTTTTTCGTGATTTCTTAGCATTATCCAATAAGAAAATTAAATACTTAACTTTAAGTTCGAACTTCTAAAAAATGTCGAGGCGAGCTTCATATCGCTCAAATTCACCAGACCTAATACGTGAATTTGTCGAAAATTTTTAATGGAAAGAAATTGCATTTTGGTAGTGTTTTTCGTGATTTCTTAGCATTATCCAATAAGAAAATTAAGTAAATAACTCTAAGTTCAAACTTCTAAAAAATTTCGAGACCGGCTGCATATCGCTTAAATTCACTACACCTCATAGGTGAATTTGTCGCAAATTTTTCATGGAAAGCAATTGCATTTTAGCATTGCATGCAGCAGAGCTGCATATTGATTAAATTCACCACACCTCATAGGTTAATTTGTCGCAAATTTTTCATGGAAAGCAATTGCACTTTGTTAGTGTTTTTCGTGATTTTTTAGCATTAGCCAATAAGAAAATTAAGAAAATAAATCTATGTTCGAACTTCTAAAAAATGTCGAGGCGAGCTGCATATCGCTTAAATTCACCACACCTCCTAGGTGAATTTGTCGCAAATTTTCCATGGAAAGCAATTGCATTTTGGTAGTGTTTTTCGAGATTTCTTAGCATTATCCAATAAGAAAATTAAATAATTAACTCTAAGTTGGAACTTCTAAAAAATGTCGAGGCGAGCTGCATATTGATTAAATTCACCACACCTCATAGGTGAATTTGTCGCAATTTTTTCATGGAAAGCAATTGCATTTTGGTAGTGTTTTTCGAGATTTCTTAGCATTATCCAATAAGAAAATTAAATAATTAACTCTAAGTTGGAACTTCTAAAAAATGTCGAGGCGAGCTGCATATTGATTAAATTCACCACACCTCATAGGTGAATTTGTCGCAAATTTTTCATGGAAAGCAATTGCATTTTGGTAGTGTTTTTCGAGATTTCTAAGCATTATCCAATAAGAAAATTAAATAATTAACTCTAAGTTGGAACTTCTAAAAAATGTCGAGGCGAGCTGCATATTGATTAAATTCACCACACCTCATAGGTGAATTTGTCGCAAATTTTTCATGGAAAGCAATTGCACTTTGTTAGTGTTTTTCGTGATTTTTTAGCATTATCCAATAAGAAAATTAAGAAAATAAATCTATGTTCGTACTTCTAAAAAATGTCGAGGCGAGCTGCATATCGCTTAAATTCACCACACCTCATAGGTGAATTTGTCGCAAATTTTTCATGGAAAGCAATTGCATTTTGGTAGTGTTTTTCGAGATTTCTTAGCATTATCCAATAAGAAAATTAAATAATTAACTCTAAGTTGGAACTTCTAAAAAATGTCGAGGCGAGCTGCATATTGATTAAATTCACCACACCTCATAGGTGAATTTGTCGCAAATTTTTCATGGAAAGCAATTGCATTTTGGTAGTGTTTTTCGTGATTTCTTAGCATTATCCAATAAGAAAATTAAGTAATTAACTCTAAGTTCGAACTTCTAAAAAATGTCGAGACGAGCTGCATATCGCTTAAATTCACCAAACCTCATAGGTGAATTTGTCGCAAATTTTTCATGGAAAGCAATTGCATTTTGGTAGTGTTTTTCGTGATTTCTTAGCATTATTCAATAAGAAAATTAAGTCAATAACATTAAATTCGAACTTATAAAAAATGTTGAGACGGGCTGCACATCGCTTAAATTCACCAAACCTCATAGGTGAATTTGTCGCAAATTTTTCATGGAAAGCAATTGCATTTTAGTAGTGTTTTTCGTGATTTCTTAGCATAATCCAATAAGAAAATTAAGTCAATAACTCTAAATTCGAACTTCTAAAAAATGTCGAGGCGAGCTTCATATCGCTCAAATTCACCAGACCTCATAGGTGAATTTGTCGAAAATTTTTCATGGAAAGAAATTGCATTTTGGTAGTGTTTTTCGTGATTTCTTAGCATTATCCAATAAGAAAATTAAGTAAATAACTCTAAGTTCGAACTTCTAAAAAATGTTGAGACGAGCTGCATATCGCTTAAATTCACCACACCTCATAGATGAATTTGTCGCAAATTTTTCATGGAAAGCAATTGCATTTTGGCAGGGTTTTTCGTGATTTCTTAGCATTATTCAATAAGAAAATTAAGTAAATAACACTAAGTTCGAACTTCTAAAAAATGTCGAGACCGGCTGCATATCGCTTAAATTCACCACACCTCATAGGTGAATTTGACGCAAATTTTTCATGGAAAGCAATTGCAATTTGGCAGGGTTTTTCGTGATTTCTTAGCATTATCCAATAAGAAAATTAAGAAAATAACTCTAAGTTCGAACTTCTAAAAAATGTCGAGACCGGCTGCATATCGCTTAAATTCACTACACCTCATAGGTGAATTTGTCGCAAATTTTTAATGGAAAGCAATTGCATTTTAGCATTGCATTCACCACACCTCATAGGTTAATTTGTCGCAAATTTTTCATGGAAAGCAATTGCACTTTGTTAGTGTTTTTCGTGATTTTTTAGCATTAGCCAATAAGAAAATTAAGAAAATAAATCTATGTTCGAACTTCTAAAAAATGTCGAGGCGAGCTGCATATCGCTTAAATTCACCACACCTCCTAGGTGAATTTGTCGCAAATTTTCCATGGAAAGCAATTGCATTTTGGTAGTGTTTTTCGAGATTTCTTAGCATTATCCAATAAGAAAATTAAATAATTAACTCTAAGTTGGAACTTCTAAAAAATGTCGAGGCGAGCTGCATATTGATTAAATTCACCACACCTCATAGGTGAATTTGTCGCAAATTTTTCATGGAAAGCAATTGCATTTTGGTAGTGTTTTTCGAGATTTCTTAGCATTATCCAATAAGAAAATTAAATAATTAACTCTAAGTTGGAACTTCTAAAAAATGTCGAGGCGAGCTGCGTATCGCTTAAATTCACCACACCTCATAGGTGAATTTGTCGCAAATTTTTCATGGAAAGCAATTGCATTTTGGTAGTGTTTTTCGAGATTTCTTAGCATTATCCAATAAGAAAATTAAATAATTAACTCTAAGTTGGAACTTCTAAAAAATGTCGAGGCGAGCTGCATATTGATTAAATTCACCACACCTCATAGGTGAATTTGTCGCAAATTTTTCATGGAAAGCAATTGCATTTTGGTAGTGTTTTTCGAGATTTCTAAGCATTATCCAATAAGAAAATTAAATAATTAACTCTAAGTTGGAACTTCTAAAAAATGTCGAGGCGAGCTGCATATTGATTAAATTCACCACACCTCATAGGTGAATTTGTCGCAAATTTTTCATGGAAAGCAATTGCACTTTGTTAGTGTTTTTCGTGATTTTTTAGCATTATCCAATAAGAAAATTAAGAAAATAAATCTATGTTCGTACTTCTAAAAAATGTCGAGGCGAGCTGCATATCGCTTAAATTCACCACACCTCATAGGTGAATTTGTCGCAAATTTTTCATGGAAAGCAATTGCATTTTGGTAGTGTTTTTCGAGATTTCTTAGCATTATCCAATAAGAAAATTAAATAATTAACTCTAAGTTGGAACTTCTAAAAAATGTCGAGGCGAGCTGCATATTGATTAAATTCACCACACCTCATAGGTGAATTTGTCGCAAATTTTTCATGGAAAGCAATTGCATTTTGGTAGTGTTTTTCGTGATTTCTTAGCATTATCCAATAAGAAAATTAAGTAATTAACTCTAAGTTCGAACTTCTAAAAAATGTCGAGACGAGCTGCATATCGCTTAAATTCACCAAACCTCATAGGTGAATTTGTCGCAAATTTTTCATGGAAAGCAATTGCATTTTGGTAGTGTTTTTCGTGATTTCTTAGCATTATTCAATAAGAAAATTAAGTCAATAACATTAAATTCGAACTTATAAAAAATGTTGAGACGGGCTGCACATCGCTTAAATTCACCAAACCTCATAGGTGAATTTGTCGAAAATTTTTCATGGAAAGAAATTGCATTTTGGTAGTGTTTTTCGTGATTTCTTAGCATTATCCAATAAGAAAATTAAGTAAATAACTCTAAGTTCGAACTTCTAAAAAATGTTGAGACGAGCTGCATATCGCTTAAATTCACCACACCTCATAGATGAATTTGTCGCAAATTTTTCATGGAAAGCAATTGCATTTTGGCAGGGTTTTTCGTGATTTCTTAGCATTATTCAATAAGAAAATTAAGTAAATAACACTAAGTTCGAACTTCTAAAAAATGTCGAGACCGGCTGCATATCGCTTAAATTCACCACACCTCATAGGTGAATTTGACGCAAATTTTTCATGGAAAGCAATTGCAATTTGGCAGGGTTTTTCGTGATTTCTTAGCATTATCCAATAAGAAAATTAAGAAAATAACTCTAAGTTCGAACTTCTAAAAAATGTCGAGACCGGCTGCATATCGCTTAAATTCACTACACCTCATAGGTGAATTTGTCGCAAATTTTTCATGGAAAGCAATTGCATTTTGGCAGTGTTTTTTGTGATTTTTTAGCATTATCCAATAAGAAAATTAAGAAAATAACTCTAAGTTCAAACTTCTAAAAAATTTCGAGACCGGCTGCATATCGCTTAAATTCACTACACCTCATAGGTGAATTTGTCGCAAATTTTTCATGGAAAGCAATTGCAATTTGGCAGGGTTTTTCCTGATTTCTTAGCATTATCCAATAAGAAAATTAAGTAAATAACTCTAAGTTCGAACTTCTAAAAAATGTCGAGACCGGCTGCATATCGCTTAAATTCACTACACCTCATAGGTGAATTTGTCGCAAATTTTTCATGGAAAGCAATTGCATTTTGGCAGTGTTTTTTGTGATTTCTTAGCATTATCCAATAAGAAAATTAAGAAAATAACTCTAAGTTCAAACTTCTAAAAAATTTCGAGACCGGCTGCATATCGCTTAAATTCACTACAATTGCATTTTGGCAGTGTTTTTTGTGATTTCTTAGCATTATCCAATAAGAAAATTAAGAAAATAACTCTAAGTTCGAACTTCTAAAAAATGTCGAGGCGAGCTTCATATCGCTCAAATTCACCAGACCTCATAGGTGAATTTGTCGAAAATTTTTCATGGAAAGAAATTGCATTTTGGTAGTGTTTTTCGTGATTTCTTAGCATTATCCAATAAGAAAATTAAGTAAATAACTCTAAGTTCGAACTTCTAAAAAATTTCGAGGCGAGTTTCATATCGCTCAAATTCACCAGACCTCATAGGTGAATTTGTCGAAAATTTTTCATGGAAAGCAATTGCATTTTGGTAGTGTTTTTCGTGATTTCTTAGCATCCAATAAGAAAATTAAGTAAATAACCTAAGTTCAAACTTCTAAAAAATTTCGAGACCGGCTGCATATCGCTTAAATTTACTACACCTCATAGGTGAATTTGTCGCAAATTTTTCATGGAAAGCAATTGCATTTTGGTAGTGTTTTTCGTGATTTCTTAGCATTATCCAATAAGAAAATTAAATAATTAACTCTAAGTTCGAACTTCTAAAAAATGTCGAGGCGAGCTGCATATTGATTAAATTCACCACACCTCATAGGTGAATTTGTCGCAAATTTTTCATGGAAAGCAATTGCATTTTAGCAATAAAAAAATTAAATAATTAACTCTAAGTTCGAAATTCTAAGAAATGTCGAGGCGAGCTGCATATCGATTAAATTCACCACACCTCATAGGTGAATTTGTAGCAAATTTTTTAATGACTCTAAATTCGAACTTCTAAAAAATGTTGAGACGAGCTGCATATCGCTTAAATTCACCACACCTCATAGATGAATTTGTCGCAAATTTTTCATGGAAAGCAATTGCATTTTGGCAGGGTTTTTCGTGATTTCTTAGCATTATTCAATAAGAAAATTAAGTAAATAACACTAAGTTCGAACTTCTAAAAAATGTCGAGACCGGCTGCATATCGCTTAAATTCACCACACCTCATAGGTGAATTTGACGCAAATTTTTCATGGAAAGCAATTGCAATTTGGCAGGGTTTTTCGTGATTTCTTAGCATTATCCAATAAGAAAATTAAGAAAATAACTCTAAGTTCGAACTTCTAAAAAATGTCGAGACCGGCTGCATATCGCTTAAATTCACTACACCTCATAGGTGAATTTGTCGCAAATTTTTCATGGAAAGCAATTGCATTTTGGCAGTGTTTTTTGTGATTTCTTAGCATTATCCAATAAGAAAATTAAGAAAATAACTCTAAGTTCAAACTTCTAAAAAATTTCGAGACCGGCTGCATATCGCTTAAATTCACTACACCTCATAGGTGAATTTGTCGCAAATTTTTCATGGAAAGCAATTGCAATTTGGCAGGGTTTTTCCTGATTTCTTAGCATTATCCAATAAGAAAATTAAGTAAATAACTCTAAGTTCGAACTTCTAAAAAATGTCGAGACCGGCTGCATATCGCTTAAATTCACTACACCTCCATAGGTGAATTTGTCGCAAATTTTTCATGGAAAGCAATTGCATTTTGGCAGTGTTTTTTGTGATTTCTTAGCATTATCCAATAAGAAAATTAAGAAAATAACTCTAAGTTCAAACTTCTAAAAAATTTCGAGACCGGCTGCATATCGCTTAAATTCACTACACCTCATAGGTGAATTTGTCGCAAATTTATCATGGAAAGCAATTGCATTTTGGTAGTGTTTTTCGTGATTTCTTAGCATTATCCAAAAAGAAAATTAAGTAAATATGTAGTATGTAGTATGTAATATAAATAGTATTTTTCGTGATTTCTTAGCATTATCCAATAAGAAAATTAAGTAAATAACTCTAAGTTCGAACCTCTAAAAAATGTAGAGGCGAGCTGCATATCGCTTAAATTCACCACACCTCATAGGTGAATTTGTCGCAAATTTTTCATGGAAAGCAATTGCATTTTGGTAGTGTTTTTCGTGATTTCTTAGCATTATCCAATAAGAAAATTAAATAATTAACTCTAAGTTGGAACTTCTAAAAAATGTCGAGGCGAGCTGCATATTGATTAAATTCACCACACCTCATAGGTGAATTTGTCGCAAATTTTTCATGGAAAGCAACTGCATTTTGGTAGTGTTTTTCGTTATTTCTTAGCATTATCCAATAAGAAAATTAAATAATTAACTCTAAGTTGGAACTTCTAAAAAATGTCGAGGCGAGCTGCATATTGATTAAATTCACCACACCTCATAGGTGAATTTGTCGCAAATTTTTCATGGAAAGCAATTGCACTTTGTTAGTGTTTTTCGTGATTTTTTAGCATTATCCAATAAGAAAATTAAGAAAATAAATCTATGTTCGAACTTCTAAAAAATGTCGAGGCGAGCTGCATATCGCTTAAATTCACCACACCTCATAGGTGAATTTGTCGCAAATTTTTCATGGAAAGCAATTGCATTTTGGTAGTGTTTTTCGAGATTTCTTAGCATTATCCAATAAGAAAATTAAATAATTAACTCTAAGTTGGAACTTCTAAAAAATGTCGAGGCGAGCTGCATATTGATTAAATTCACCACACCTCATAGGTTAATTTGTCGCAAATTTTTCATGGAAAGCAATTGCACTTTGTTAGTGTTTTTCGTGATTTTTTAGCATTAGCCAATAAGAAAATTAAGAAAATAAATCTATGTTCGAACTTCTAAAAAATGTCGAGGCGAGCTGCATATCGCTTAAATTCACCACACCTCCTAGGTGAATTTGTCGCAAATTTTCCATGGAAAGCAATTGCATTTTGGTAGTGTTTTTCGAGATTTCTTAGCATTATCCAATAAGAAAATTAAATAATTAACTCTAAGTTGGAACTTCTAAAAAATGTCGAGGCGAGCTGCATATTGATTAAATTCACCACACCTCATAGGTGAATTTGTCGCAAATTTTTCATGGAAAGCAATTGCATTTTGGTAGTGTTTTTCGAGATTTCTTAGCATTATCCAATAAGAAAATTAAATAATTAACTCTAAGTTGGAACTTCTAAAAAATGTCGAGGCGAGCTGCGTATCGCTTAAATTCACCACACCTCATAGGTGAATTTGTCGCAAATTTTTCATGGAAAGCAATTGCATTTTGGTAGTGTTTTTCGAGATTTCTTAGCATTATCCAATAAGAAAATTAAATAATTAACTCTAAGTTGGAACTTCTAAAAAATGTCGAGGCGAGCTGCATATTGATTAAATTCACCACACCTCATAGGTGAATTTGTCGCAAATTTTTCATGGAAAGCAATTGCATTTTGGTAGTGTTTTTCGAGATTTCTAAGCATTATCCAATAAGAAAATTAAATAATTAACTCTAAGTTGGAACTTCTAAAAAATGTCGAGGCGAGCTGCATATTGATTAAATTCACCACACCTCATAGGTGAATTTGTCGCAAATTTTTCATGGAAAGCAATTGCACTTTGTTAGTGTTTTTCGTGATTTTTTAGCATTATCCAATAAGAAAATTAAGAAAATAAATCTATGTTCGTACTTCTAAAAAATGTCGAGGCGAGCTGCATATCGCTTAAATTCACCACACCTCATAGGTGAATTTGTCGCAAATTTTTCATGGAAAGCAATTGCATTTTGGTAGTGTTTTTCGAGATTTCTTAGCATTATCCAATAAGAAAATTAAATAATTAACTCTAAGTTGGAACTTCTAAAAAATGTCGAGGCGAGCTGCATATTGATTAAATTCACCACACCTCATAGGTGAATTTGTCGCAAATTTTTCATGGAAAGCAATTGCATTTTGGTAGTGTTTTTCGTGATTTCTTAGCATTATCCAATAAGAAAATTAAGTAATTAACTCTAAGTTCGAACTTCTAAAAAATGTCGAGACGAGCTGCATATCGCTTAAATTCACCAAACCTCATAGGTGAATTTGTCGCAAATTTTTCATGGAAAGCAATTGCATTTTGGTAGTGTTTTTCGTGATTTCTTAGCATTATTCAATAAGAAAATTAAGTCAATAACATTAAATTCGAACTTATAAAAAATGTTGAGACGGGCTGCACATCGCTTAAATTCACCAAACCTCATAGGTGAATTTATCGCAAATTTTTCATGGAAAGCAATTGCATTTTAGTAGTGTTTTTCGTGATTTCTTAGCATAATCCAATAAGAAAATTAAGTCAATAACTCTAAATTCGAACTTCTAAAAAATGTTGAGATGAGCTGCATATGGCTTAAATTCACCACACCTCATAGATGAATTTGTCGCAAATTTTTCATGGAAAGCAATTGCATTTTGGTAGTGTTTTTCGTGATTTCTTAGCATTATCCAATAAGAAAATAAATCTATGTTCGAACTTCTAAAAAATGTCGAGGCGAGCTGCATATCACTTAAATTCACTACACCTCATAGGTGAATTTGTCGAAAATTTTTCATGGAAAGCAATTGCATTTTGGTAGTGTTTTTCGTGATTTCTTAGCATTATCCAATAAGAAAATTAAGTAAATAACTCTAAGTTCAAACTTCTAAAAAATGTCGAGACCGGCTGCATATCGCTTAAATTCACTACACCTCATAGGTGAATTTGTCGCAAATTTTTCATGGAAAGCAATTGCATTTTGGTAGTGTTTTTCGTGATTTCTTAGCATTATCCAATAAGAAAATTAAGTAAATAACTCTAAGTTCAAACTTCTAAAAAATGTCGAGACCGGCTGCATATCGCTTAAATTCACCACACCTCATAGGTAAATTTGTGGAAAATTTTTCATGGAAAGAAATTGCATTTTGGTAGTGTTTTTCGTGATTTCTTAGCATTATCCAATAAAAAAATTAAATAATTAACTCTAAGTTCGAACTTCTAAGAAATGTCGAGACGAGCTGCATATCGATTAAATTCACCACACCTCATAGGTAAATTTGTGGAAAATTTTTCATGGAAAGAAATTGCATTTTGGTAGTGTTTTTCGTGATTTCTTAGCATTATCCAATAAAAAAATTAAATAATTAACTCTAAGTTCGAACTTCTAAGAAATGTCGAGGCGAGCTGCATATCGCTTAAATTCACCACACCTCATAGATGAATTTGTCGCAAATTTTTCATGGAAAGCAATTGCATTTTATTAGTGTTTTTCGTGATTTTTTAGCATTACCCAATAAGAAAATTAAGAAAATAAATCTATGTTTTCGAACTTCTAAAAAATGTCGAGGCGAGCTGCATATCGCTTAAATTCACCACACCTCATAGGTGAATTTGACGCAAATTTTTCATGGAAAGCAATTGCATTTTGGCAGTGTTTTTCGTGATTTCTTAGCATTATTCAATAAGAAAATTAAGTAAATAACTCTAAGTTCGAACTTCTAAAAAACGTCGAGACCGGCTGCATATCGCTTAAATTCACTACACCTCATAGGTGAATTTGTCGCAAATTTTTCATGGAAAGCAATTGCATTTTGGCAGGGTTTTTCGTGATTTCTTAGCATTATCCAATAAGAAAATTAAGTAAATAACTCTAAGTTCGAACTTCTAAAAAATGTAGACGCGAGCTTCATATCGCTCAAATTCACCACACCTCGTAGATGAATTTGTCGCAAATTTTTCATGGAAAGCAATTGCATTTTGTTAGTGTTTTTCGTGATTTTTTAGCATTATCCAATAAGAAAATTAAGAAAATAAATAGTTCGAACTTCTAAAAAATGTCGAGGCGAGCTGCATATCGCTTAAATTCACCACACCTCATAGGTGAATTTGACGCAAATTTTTCATGGAAAGCAATTCCATTTTGGTAGTGTTTTTCGTGATTTCTTAGCATTATCCAATAAGAAACAAAAAAAAAAAAAATTAAAGAAAATAACTCTAAGTTCGAACTTCTAAAAAATGTCGAGACGGGCTGCATATCGCTTAAATTCACTACACCTCATAGGTGAATTTGTCGCAAATTTTTCATGGAAAGCAATTGCATTTTGGCAGGGTTTTTCGTGATTTCTTAGCATTATCCAATAAGAAAATTAAGTAAATAACTCTAAGTTCGAACTTCTAAAAAATGTAGAGGCGATTCATATCGCTTAAATTCACTACACCTCATAGGTGAATTTGTCGCAAATTTTTCATGGAAAGCAATTGCATTTTGGTAGTGTTTTTCGTGATTTCTTAGCATTATCCAATAAGAAAATTAAGTAAATATATCCAAGTTCGAACTTCTAAGAAATGTCAATTAGGGGAACTGACTGGGACATTTATAGACGAACTTTTTCAAGGTTATTAAGGGAGGTTCCCTTTACGGAACCTAGGGATGCCGGGGAGCTTGACTCTCAGGTCAACGGCATCACACAGGCTTTCAATTCATCATTGAGCGTGGCGTGTCCTGTGGCAAGGCCATCGAAGAAAAGGAAGACGCCGTGGTGGTCACAGGAGCTAAGGGGGGCCAGGGAGTCTTGTAGGAAACTTTTTAATAAGGCCAAAGCCACTAGGGCGGAACAAGACTGGCTCAACTACAAATAACAACTTAGGATCTTTAAGAGGTCCATTAGGAAATCGCAAAGGGCATCATGGCAACGCTTTTGTAGTAATAGTAGTAATAGAAGCTACTTCAGATGCATGCAGGCTTAGGAAAATCATGGCTACTAAACCAACTTCTTTGGGTAATCTTAAAGGGAAGGACGGAAGGTGGACAGTCTCCAGTGCTGAAACTCTGCGGCTTCTGATGGACACCCACTTTCCGGAGTGTAGCTCTACGCCGGCTGTGCAACTACATACACAGGCCGTAGTGACAAAGGACGGACTCAGTGCAATAACAAAGGAAAAGATCCGGTGGGCTATTAGTAGTTTCAAACCCTACAAATCCCCCGGACCCGATGGAGTTGCTCCCATTGAAATCCAGAAAGTCTGTGATATCATTACTCCCAGACTGGAGAGACTTTACGCTAGTTGTCTTACTCTCTCATATATCCCTTTAAATTGGAGGGAAAGCAAAGTTGTATTCATACCGAAAGCGGGTAAATGCTCACATACAGAGCCTAACGATTTTAGGCCTATCAGTTTAACCTCGTTCTTATTAAAGGTCATGGAGCGACTTTTGGATGCTTATATACAAGGTAGGATTGATGAGATTGATCCTGGCAATTATGCGAGGAGTCAGCATGCTTACACAAAAGGGCGGTCAACGGAAACCGCCTTGCATGCGCTCACGAGTATCATTGAGAAATCCTTTCTCCATAAAGACTACGCTCTTGTAGCGTTTTTAGACATTGAAGGGGCTTTCAATAAAGTGAAGCCGATAAGCATAATAGAGTCCCTGGAGCGTCTAAACATAGATGGGACCATTGTGGGGATTGTAGCGCAACTGTTGTCAAACAGAAGGGTCACATCCCAACTGGGTTCCTCGGTTATAACGATGTACGGTAACAGAGGAACACCTCAAGGGGGGGTTCTTTCACCTAAGCTATGGAATATTAAGGTAAGCGATATGCTTTTAGGGGTGGAAAGCACCGGTTGTAAGGTAGTTGGCTACGCAGATGACGTGGCAATTGCTGTTTCTGGTAAATTCCCATCTACTCTTAGAGACGTAATGCAGCACTGTCTAAACAAACTAACTGAATGGACAAGAAGCTGTGGTCTGTCGGTGAATCCTAGCAAGACGGACTTTGTCCTCTTCACTAAGAAATATAAACTACCAGTGCTGACACCGCTGGTTATCGATGGAGTCCAGATAACCTATACGGATAGGGCTAAATTCCTAGGACTAATACTAGATAGGAAGCTGGACTATAAGCTGCAGAACTAGGAAAGCTATGGTTGCACTCTACTCTTGTAGGCAAATTATAGGCAGAAACTGGGGTTTTTCTCCGAAAATTGCGCATTGGATATATGTGGCTATCGCTAGACCCATTCTCATGTATGGGGTAGCAATATGGTGGTCAGCGCTGGAAAAGTCGTCAAATCTGAAGCTCGTTAGTAAGATTTAACGACAGGCGACGATCCTTATCAGTGGAGCTATGAGAACCACACCTACGGATGCGCTAAATGTCCTTTTTCACCTTCTACCTTTAGACATCTATGGTAAAATGGTTGCGGTTAACACGGCCAGAAGGTTGAGTCAATCCGGCCAATGGACCAAGTGTAACTACGGACATAGCGCTATTCTGAACAGTACTATGAATTCGACGGATTTGGTTGACTACCAGATCCCTAAACCCTTGTTTGAGAAGAAATTCTCTACGCATATACCCAAGAGGTCAATGTGGGAAGGAAAACTTCCTGGAAGAAGAGGGTACTTAAACTTTTATACCGATGGATCCAAACTAGATGAGAAGGTTGGGTTCGGTATATACTCTAAGTCGCTAGGTCTTCGGCTTGCTCTTAACGTCCCTGAGTACTGTAGCGTCTTTCAAGCAGAAGTACTAGCAATTAAAGAAGTGACGAAATGGCTTCTAGTGAACGTTCCTTATACAAGGAACATCAACATTTACACAGACAGTCAAGCGGCCATTAAAGCGCTAGAATCCATTCACCTAACTTCCAAGGTGGCAATAGGGTGTAGGGAATCCCTGGATAAGCTGGGTGACTTCTTTAATATACATCTAATATGGGTGCCTGGTCACAGGGATATACCTGGTAATTGTAGAGCCGATGAACTGGCTAGGGCTGGAACGGTATGTGGCGACTTCTGTTCGGAGAAGATTGGCATGCCGTTATCAACATACAAACTTCTCTCCCTAAGAGAAGCAATTAGGATTTGCAACTTAAGGTGGGCTAACAAGGACAACTGCGTTGTTGCAAGAATGATGTGGCCGACACTTAACATGAGGAGATCAACACATCTCCTGTCTCTTCAGAGGAAGTGCATAGCAGACCTGGTCGGTTTACTTACGGGGCACTGCCTAATAGGAAGGCATGCAGCAAGGCTGGGAGTGGCTTCAAATGACTTCTGTAGAAGTTGTATGGACCCGGAGGAGGAAGAAAATATCTTCCACCTACTCTGCGGCTCTGCGGCACTTGCCAATAAGAGATTTAGATTTCTAGGGTCTCACTTCTTTCAGTCTTTAACTGAATTAAACGATATAGACTTGGCGGATTTGAGAAGCTTTGTCGGCAGCTCGGTTCGGTTTAGGGCGACTTGACAGTAGCGAGCTACCTTTTTAGGGCTAACTCCGGGTTGGTCGGACGAGTGGACGTCAGTCATGTGGTATCACAATGGGCCTTACTGGCCTAAGTGAGCTGGTAATTAAACGGCTGCCACTACACCTAACCGAACCTAACCTAAGAAATGTCAAGACGAGCTGCATATCGCTTTAATTTACCACACCTCATAGGTAAATTTGTCGCAAATTTTTCATGGAAAGCAATTGCATTTGGGTAGTGTTTTTCGTGATTTCTTAGCATTATCCAATAAGAAAATTAAGTAAATAACTCTAAGTTCAAACTTCTAAAAAATGTCGAGACCGGCTGAATATCGCTTAAATTCACCACACCTCATAGGTAAATTTGTCGCAAATTTTTCATGGAAAGCAATTGCATTTTGGTAGTGTTTTTCGTGATTTCTTAGCAAAATTAAGTCAATAACTCTAAATTCGAACTTCTAAAAAATGTTGAGATGAGCTGCATATCGCTTAAATTCACCACACCTCATAGATGAATTTGTCGCAAATTTTTCATGGAAAGCAATTGCATTTTGGTAGTGTTTTTCGTGATATCTTAGCATTATCCAATCAGAAAATTAAGTAAATAACTCTAAGTTCGAACTTCTAAAAAATGTCGAGGCGAGTTTCATATCGCTAAAATTCACCACACCTCATAGGTGAATTTGTCCAAAATTTTTCATGGAAAGCAATTGCATTTTGGTAGAGTTTTTCGTGATTTCTTAGCATTATCCGATAAGAAAATTAAGTAAATAGCTCTAAGTTCAAACTTCTAAAAAATGTCGAGACCGGCTGCATATCGCTTAAATTCACTACACCTCACAGGTGAATTTGTCGCAAAATTTTCATGGACAGCAATTGCATTTTGGTAGTGTTTTTCGTGATTTCTTAGCATTATCCAATAAGAAAATTAAGTAAATATGTCCAAGTTCGAACTTCAAAAAAATGTCGAGACGAGCTGCATATCGATTAAATTCACCACACCTCATAGGTAAATTTGTGGAAAATTTTTCATGGAAAGAAATTGCATTTTGGCAGTGTTTTTCGTGATTTCTTAGCCTTATCCAATAAAAAAATTAAATAATTAACTCTAAGTTCGAACTTCTAAGAAATGTCGAGGCGAGCTGCATATCGATTAAATTCACCACACCTCATAGTTGAATTTGTCGCAAATTTTTTAATAACTCTAAATTCGAACTTCTAAAAAATGTTGAGACGAGCTGCATATCGCTTAAATTCACCACACCTCATAGATGAATTTGTCGCAAATTTTTCATGGAAAGCAATTGCATTTTGGCAGTGTTTTTCGTGATTTTTTAGCATTATCCAATAAGAAAATTAAGAAAATAAATCTATGTTTTCGAATTTCTAAAAAATGTCGAGGCGAGCTGCATATCGCTTAAATTCACCACATCTCATAGGTGAATTTGACGCAAATTTTTCATGGAAAGCAATTGCATTTTGGCAGGGTTTTTCGTGATTTCTTAGCATTATCCAATAAGAAAATTAAGTAAATAACTCTAAGTTCGAACTTCTAAAAAATGTCGAGACCGGCTGCATATCGCTTAAATTCACTACACCTCATAGGTGAATTTGTCGCAAATTTTTCATGGAAAGCAATTGCATTTTGGCAGGGTTTTTCGTGATTTCTTAGCATTATCCAATAAGAAAATTAAGTAAATAACTCTAAGTTCAAACTTCTAAAAAATGTAGAGGCGAGCTTCATATCGCTCAAATTCACCACACCTCATAGGTGAATTTGTCGAAAATTTTTCATGGAAAGCAATTGCATTTTGGTAGTGTTTTTCGTGATTTCTTAACATTATCCAATAAGAAAATTAAGTAAATAACTCTAAGTTCAAACTTCTAAAAAATGTATGTAAAACTAACAAAATGCATGTTAGTGTTTTACGTGATTTTTTAGCATTATCCAATAAGAAAATTAAGAAAATAAATCTATGTTTTCGAACTTCTAAAAAATGTCGAGACGAGCTGCATATCGCTTAAATTCACCACACCTCATAGATAAATTTGTGGAAAATTTTTCATGGAAAGAAATTGCATTTTGGCAGTGTTTTTCGTGATTTTTTAGCATTATCCAATAAGAAAATTAAGAAAATAAATCTATGTTTTCGAACTTCTAAAAAATGTCGAGGAGAGCTGCATATCGCTTAAATTCACCACATCTCATAGGTGAATTTGACGCAAATTTTTCATGGAAAGCAATTGCATTTTGGCAGGGTTTTTCGTGATTTCTTAGCATTATCCAATAAGAAAATTAAGTAAATAACTCTAAGTTCGAACTTCTAAAAAATGTCGAGACCGGCTGCATATCGCTTAAATTCACTACACCTCATAGGTGAATTTGTCGCAAATTTTTCATGGAAAGCAATTGCATTTTGGCAGGGTTTTTCGTGATTTCTTAGCATTATCCAATAAGAAAATTAAGTAAATAACTCTAAGTTCAAACTTCTAAAAAATGTCGAGACCGGCTGCATATCGCTTAAATTCACTACACCTCATAGGTGAATTTGTCGCAAATTTTTTCATTGAAAGCAATTGCATTTTGGTAGTGTTTTTCGTGATTTCTTAGCATTATCCAATAAGAAAATGAAGTAAATATATCCAAGTTCGAACTTCTAAGAAATGTCGAGACGAGCTGCATATCGCTTAAATTCACCACACCTCATAGGTAAATTTGTCGCAAATTTTTTCATTGAAAGCAATTGCATTTTGGTAGTGTTTTTCGTGATTTCTTAGCATTATCCAATAAGAAAATTAAGTCAATAACTCTAAATTCGAACTTATAAAAAATGTTGAGACGGGCTGCACATCGCATAAATTCACCAAACCTCATAGGTGAAATTGTCGCAAATTTTTCATGGAAAGCAATTTCATTTTGGTAGTGTTTTTCGTGATTTCTTAGCATAATCCAATAAGAAAATTAAGTCAATAACTCTAAATACGAACTTCTAAAAAATGTTGAGATGAGCTGCATATCGTTTAAATTCACCACACCTCATAGATAAATTTGTCGCAAATTTTTCATGGAAAGCAATTGCATTTTGGTAGTGTTTTTCGTGATTTCTTAGCATTATCCAATCAGAAAATTAAGTAAATAACTCTAAGTTCGAACTTCTAAAAAATGTCGAGGCGAGTTTCATATCGCTCAAATTCTCTACACCTCATAGGTGAATTTGTCGAAAATTTTTCATGGAAAGCAATTGCATTTTGGTAGTGTTTTTCGTGATTTCTTAGCATTATCCAATAAGAAAATTAAGTAAATAACTCTAAGTTCAAACTTCTAAAAAATGTCGAGACCGGCTGCATATCGCTTAAATTCACTACACCTCATAGGTGAATTTGTCGCAAATTTTTCATGGAAAGTAATTGCATTTTGGTAGTGTTTTTCGTGATTTCTTAGCATTATCTAATAAGAAAATTAAGTAAATATGTCCAAGTTCGAACTTCTAAAAAATGTCGAGACGAGCTGCATATCGATTAAATTCACCACACCTCATAGGTAAATTTGTGGAAAATTTTTCATGGAAAGAAATTGCATTTTGGTAGTGTTTTTCGTGATTTCTTAGCATTATCCAATAAAAAAATTAAATAATTAACTCTAAGTTCGAACTTCTAAGAAATGTCGAGGCGAGCTGCATATCGATTATATTCACCACACCTCATAGGTGAATTTTTCGCAAACTTTTTAATAACTCTAAATTCGAACTTCTAAATAATGTTGAGACGAGCTGCATATCGCTTAAATTCACCACACCTCATAGATGAATTTGTCGCAAATTTTTCATGGAAAGCAATTGCACTTTGTTAGTGTTTTTCGTGATTTTTTAGCATTATCCAATAAGAAAATTAAGAAAATAAATCTATGTTTTCGAACTTCTAAAAAATGTAGAGGCGAGCTGCATATCGCTTAAATTCACCACACCTCATAGGTGAATTTGACGCAAATTTTTCATGGAAAGCAATTGCATTTTGGCAGGGTTTTTGGTGATTTCTTAGCATTATCCAATAAGAAAATTAAGTAAATAACTCTAAGTTCGAACTTCTAAAAAATGTCGAGACCGGCTGCATATCGCTTAAGTTCACTACACCTCATAGGTGAATTTGTCGAAAATTTTTCATGGAAAGCAATTACATTTTGGCAGGGTTTTTCGTGATTTCTTAGCATTATCCAATAAGAAAATTAAGTAAATAACTCTAAGTTCGAACTTATAAAAAATGTAGAGGCGAGCTTCATATCGCTTAAATTCACTACACCTCATAGGTGAATTTGTCGAAAATTTTTCATGGAAAGCAATTGCATTTTGGTAGTGTTTTTCGTGATTTCTTAGCATTATCCAATAAGAAAATTAAGTAAATAACTCTAAGTTCGAACTTCTAAAAAATGTCGAGGCGAGCTGCATATCGCTTAAATTCACCACACCTCATAGGTGAATTTGACGCAAATTTTTCATGGAAAGCAATTGCATTTTGGTAGTGTTTTCCGTGATTTCTTAGCATTATCCAATAAGAAAATGAAGAAAATAAATCTATGTTCGAACTTCTAAAAAATGTCGAGGCGAGCTGCATATCGCTTAAATTCACCACACCTCATAGGTGAATTTGACGCAAATTTTTCATGGAAAGCAATTGCATTTTGTTAGTGTTTTTCGTGATTTTTTAGCATTATCCAATAAGAAAATTAAGAAAATAAATCTATGTTCGAACTTCTAAAAAATGTCGAGACCGGCTGCATATCGCTTAAATTCACTACACCTCATAGGTGAATTTGTCGCAAATTTTTCATGGAAAGCAATTGCGTTTTGGTAGTGTTTTTCGTGATTTCTTAGCATTATCCAATAAGAAAATTAAGTAAATATGTCCAAGTTCGAACTTCTAAAAAATGTCGAGACGAGCTGCATATCGATTAAATTCACCACACCTCATAGGTGAATTTGACGCAAATTTTTCATGGAAAGCAATTGCGTTTTGGTAGTGTTTTTCGTGATTTCTTAGCATTATCCAATAAGAAAATTAAGAAAATAAATCTATGTTCGAACTTCTAAAAAATGTTGAGACGAGCTGCATATCGCTTAAATTCACCACACCTCATGGATGAATTTGTCGCAAATTTTTCATGGAAAGCAATTGCATTTTGTTAGTGTTTTTTGTGATTTTTTAGCATTATCCAATAAGAAAATTAAGAAAATAAATCTATGTTCGAACTTCTAAAAAATGTCGAGTCGAGCTGCATATCGCTTAAATTCACCACACCTCATAGGTGAATTTGACGCAAATTTTTCATGGAAAGCAATTGCATTTTGGTAGTGTTTTTCGTGATTTCTTAGCATTATCCAATAAGAAAATTAAGTAAATAACTCTAAGTTCGAACCTCTAAAAAATGTAGAGGCGAGCTTCATATCGCTCAAATTCACCACACCTCATAGGTGAATTTGTCGCAAATTTTTCATGAAAACAATTTCATTTTAGTAGTGTTTTTTTTCGTGATTTCTTAGCATTATCCAATAAGAAAATTAAGTAAATATATCCAAGTTCGAACTTCTAAAAAATGTCGAGACGAGCTGCATATCGCCTTAATTCACCACACCTCATAGTGAATTTGTCGAAAATTTTTCATGGAAAGAAATTGCATTTTGGTAGTGTTTTTCGTGATTTCTTAGCATTATCCAATAAGAAAAAAAAAAAAAAAAAAATAAAATTTAAGAAAATAACTCTAAGTTCGAACTTCTAAAAAATGTCGAGACGGGCTGCATATCGCTTAAATTAACCACACCTCATAGGTAAATTTGTCGCAAATTTTTCATGGAAAGCAATTGCATTTTGGCAGGGTTTTTCGTGATTTCTTAGCATTATCCAATAAGAAACAAAAAAAAAAAAAAAAAATTTAAGAAAATAACTCTAAGTTCAAACTTCTAAAAAATGTCGAGACCGGCTGCATATCGCTTTAATTCACTACACCTCATAGGTGAATTTGTCGCAAATTTTTCATGGAAAGCAATTGCATTTTGGCAGGGTTTTTCGTGATTTCATGGAAACAATTTCATTTTAGTAGTGTTTTTCGTGATTTCTTAGCATTATCCAATAAGAAAATTAAGTAAATATATCCAAGTTCGAACTTCTAAAAAATGTCGAGACGAGCTGCATATCGTCTTAATTCACCACACCTCATAAGTGAATTTGTCGAAAATTTTTCATGGAAAGAAATTGCATTTTGGTAGTGTTTTTCGTGATTTCTTAGCATTATCCAATAAGAAAATTAAATAATTAACTCTAAGTTCGAACTTCTAAAAAATGTCGAGGCGAGCTTCATACCGCTTAAATTCACCACACCTCATAGGTGAACTTGTCGCAAATTTTTTCAATGAAAGCAATTGCATTTTGGTAGTGTTTTTCGTGATTTCTTAGCATTATCCAATAAGAAAATTAAGTAAATAACTCTAAGTTCAAACTTCTAAAAAATGTCGAGACCGGCTGCATATCGCTTAAATTCACTACACCTCATAGGTGAATTTGCCGCAAATTTTTCATGGAAAGCAATTGCATTTTGGTAGTGTTTTTCGTGATTTCTTAACATTATCCAATAAGAAAATTAAGTAAATATGTCCAAGTTCGAACTTCTAAAAAATGTCGAGACGAGCTGCATATCGCTTAAATTCACCACACCTCATAGGTGAATTTGTCGCAAATTTTTCATGGAAAGCAATTGCATTTTATCAGTGTTTTTTGTGATTTCTTAGCATTATCCAATAAGAAAATTAAGAAAATAAATCTATGTTTTCGAACTTCTAAAAAATGTAGAGGCGAGCTGCATATCGCTTAAATTCACCACACCTCATAGGTGAATTTGACGCAAATTTTTCATGGAAAGCAATTGCATTTTGGCAGGGTTTTTGGTGATTTCTTAGCATTATCCAATAAGAAAATTAAGTAAATAACTCTAAGTTCGAACTTCTAAAAAATGTCGAGACCGGCTGCATATCGCTTAAATTCACCACACCTCATAGGTGAATTTGTCGCAAATTTTTCATGGAAAGCAATTGCATTTTGGCAGGGTTTTTCGTGATTTCTTAGCATTATCCAATAAGAAAATTAAGTAAATAACTCTAAGTTCGAACTTCTAAAAAATGTAGAGGCGAGCTTCATATCGCTCAAATTCACCACACCTCGTAGATGAATTTGTCGCAAATTTTTCATGGAAAGCAATTGCATTTTGTTAGTGTTTTTCGTGATTTTTTAGCATTATCCAATAAGAAAATTAAGAAAATAAATAGTTCGAACTTCTAAAAAATGTCGAGGCGAGCTGCATATCGCTTAAATTCACCACACCTCATAGGTGAATTTGACGCAAATTTTTCATGGAAAGCAATTCCATTTTGGTAGTGTTTTTCGTGATTTCTTAGCATTATCCAATAAGAAACAAAAAAAAAAAAAATTAAAGAAAATAACTCTAAGTTCGAACTTCTAAAAAATGTCGAGACGGGCTGCATATCGCTTAAATTCACCACACCTCATAGGTAAATTTGTCGCAAATTTTTCATGGAAAGCAATTGCATTTTGGCAGGGTTTTTCGTGATTTCTTAGCATTATCCAATAAGAAAATTAAGTAAATAACTCTAACTTCGAACTTCTAAAAAATGTAGAGGCGAGATTCATATCGCTTAAATTCACTGCACCTCATAGGTGAATTTGTCGCAAATTTTTCATGGAAAGCAATTGCATTTTGGTAGTGTTTTTCGTGATTTCTTAGCATTATCCAATAAGAAAATTAAGTAAATATATCCAAGTTAGAACTTCTAAGAAATGTCAATTAGGGGAACTGACTGGGACATTTATAGACGAACTTTTTCAAGGTTATTAAGGGAGGTTCCCTTTACGGAACCTAGGGATGCCGGGGAGCTTGACTCTCAGGTCAACGGCATCACACAGGCTTTCAATTCATCATTGAGCGTGGCGTGTCCTGTGGCAAGGCCATCGAAGAAAAGGAAGACGCCGTGGTGGTCACAGGAGCTAAGGGGGGCCAGGGAGTCTTGTAGGAAACTTTTTAATAAGGCCAAAGCCACTAGGGCGGAACAAGACTGGCTCAACTACAAAGAACAACTTAGGATCTTTAAGAGGTCCATTAGGAAATCGCAAAGGGCATCATGGCAACGCTTTTGTAGTAATAGTAGTAATAGAAGCTACTTCAGATGCATGCAGGCTTAGGAAAATCATGGCTACTAAACCAACTTCTTTGGGTAATCTTAAAGGGAAGGACGGAAGGTGGACAGTCTCCAGTGCTGAAACTCTGCGGCTTCTGATGGACACCCACTTTCCGGAGTGTAGCTCTACGCCGGCTGTGCAACTACATACACAGGCCGTAGTGACAAAGGACGGACTCAGTGCAATAACAAAGGAAAAGATCCGGTGGGCTATTAGTAGTTTCAAACCCTACAAATCCCCCGGACCCGATGGAGTTGCTCCCATTGAAATCCAGAAAGTCTCTGATATCATTACTCCCAGACTGGAGAGACTTTACGCTAGTTGTCTTACTCTCTCATATATCCCTTTAAATTGGAGGGAAAGCAAAGTTGTATTCATCCCGAAAGCGGGTAAATGCTCACATACAGAGCCTAACGATTTTAGGCCTATCAGTTTAACCTCGTTCTTATTAAAGGTCATGGAGCGACTTTTGGATGCTTATATACAAGGTAGGATTGATGAGATTGATCCTGGCAATTATGCGAGGAGTCAGCATGCTTACACAAAAGGGCGGTCAACGGAAACCGCCTTGCATGCGCTCACGAGTATCATTGAGAAATCCTTTCTCCATAAAGACTACGCTCTTGTAGCGTTTTTAGACATTGAAGGGGCTTTCAATAAAGTGAAGCCGATAAGCATAATAGAGTCCCTGGAGCGTCTAAACATAGATGGGACCATTGTGGGGATTGTAGCGCAACTGTTGTCAAACAGAAGGGTCACATCCCAACTGGGTTCCTCGGTTATAACGATGTACGGTAACAGAGGAACACCTCAAGGGGGGGTTCTTTCACCTAAGCTATGGAATATTAAGGTAAGCGATATGCTTTTAGGGGTGGAAAGCACCGGTTGTAAGGTAGTTGGCTACGCAGATGACGTGGCAATTGCTGTTTCTGGTAAATTCCCATCTACTCTTAGAGACGTAATGCAGCACTGTCTAAACAAACTAACTGAATGGACAAGAAGCTGTGGTCTGTCGGTGAATCCTAGCAAGACGGACTTTGTCCTCTTCACTAAGAAATATAAACTACTAGTGCTGACACCGCTGGTTATCGATGGAGTCCAGATAACCTATACGGATAGGGCTAAATTCCTAGGACTAATACTAGATAGGAAGCTGGACTATAAGCTGCAGAACTAGGAAAGCTATGGTTGCACTCTACTCTTGTAGGCAAATTATAGGCAGAAACTGGGGTTTTTCTCCGAAAATTGCGCATTGGATATATGTGGCTATCGCTAGACCCATTCTCATGTATGGGGTAGCAATATGGTGGTCAGCGCTGGAAAAGTCGTCAAATCTGAAGCTCGTTAGTAAGATTTAACGACAGGCGACGATCCTTATCAGTGGAGCTATGAGAACCACACCTACGGATGCGCTAAATGTCCTTTTTCACCTTCTACCTTTAGACATCTATGGTAAAATGGTTGCGGTTAACACGGCCAGAAGGTTGAGTCAATCCGGCCAATGGACCAAGTGTAACTACGGACATAGCGCTATTCTGAACAGTACTATGAATTCGACGGATTTGGTTGACTACCAGATCCCTAAACCCTTGTTTGAGAAGAAATTCTCTACGCATATACCCAAGAGGTCAATGTGGGAAGGAAAACTTCCTGGAAGAAGAGGGTACTTAAACTTTTATACCGATGGATCCAAACTAGATGAGAAGGTTGGGTTCGGTATATACTCTAAGTCGCTAGGTCTTCGGCTTGCTCTTAACGTCCCTGAGTACTGTAGCGTCTTTCAAGCAGAAGTACTAGCAATTAAAGAAGTGACGAAATGGCTTCTAGTGAACGTTCCTTATACAAGGAACATCAACATTTACACAGACAGTCAAGCGGCCATTAAAGCGCTAGAATCCATTCACCTAACTTCCAAGGTGGCAATAGGGTGTAGGGAATCCCTGGATAAGCTGGGTGACTTCTTTAATATACATCTAATATGGGTGCCTGGTCACAGGGATATACCTGGTAATTGTAGAGCTGATGAACTGGCTAGGGCTGGAACGGTATGTGGCGACTTCTGTTCGGAGAAGATTGGCATGCCGTTATCAACATACAAACTTCTCTCCCTAAGAGAAGCAATTAGGATTTGCAACTTAAGGTGGGCTAACAAGGACAACTGCGTTGTTGCAAGAATGATGTGGCCGACACTTAACATGAGGAGATCAACACATCTCCTGTCTCTTCAGAGGAAGTGCATAGCAGACCTGGTCGGTTTACTTACGGGGCACTGCCTAATAGGAAGGCATGCAGCAAGGCTGGAAGTGGCTTCAAATGACTTCTGTAGAAGTTGTATGGACCCGGAGGAGGAAGAAAATATCTTCCACCTACTCTGCGGCTCTGCGGCACTTGCCAATAAGAGATTTAGATTTCTAGGGTCTCACTTCTTTCAGTCTTTAACTGAATTAAACGATATAGACTTGGCGGATTTGAGAAGCTTTGTCGGCAGCTCGGGCTGGTTTAGGGCGACTTGACAGTAGCGAGCTACCTTTTTAGGGCTAACTCCGGGTTGGTCGGACGAGTGGACGTCAGTCATGTGGTATCACAATGGGCCTTACTGGCCTAAGTGAGCTGGTAATTAAACGGCTGCCACTACACCTAACCGAACCTAACCTAAGAAATGTCAAGACGAGCTGCATATCGCTTTAATTTACCACACCTCATAGGTAAATTTGTCGCAAATTTTTCATGGAAAGCAATTGCATTTGGGTAGTGTTTTTCGTGATTTCTTAGCATTATCCAATAAGAAAATTAAGTAAATAACTCTAAGTTCAAACTTCTAAAAAATGTCGAGACCGGCTGAATATCGCTTAAATTCACCACACCTCATAGGTAAATTTGTCGCAAATTTTTCATGGAAAGCAATTGCATTTTGGTAGTGTTTTTCGTGATTTCTTAGCAAAATTAAGTCAATAACTCTAAATTCGAACTTCTAAAAAATGTTGAGATGAGCTGCATATCGCTTAAATTCACCACACCTCATAGATGAATTTGTCGCAAATTTTTCATGGAAAGCAATTGCATTTTGGTAGTGTTTTTCGTGATTTCTTAGCATTATCCAATCAGAAAATTAAGTAAATAACTCTAAGTTCGAACTTCTAAAAAATGTCGAGGCGAGTTTCATATCGCTAAAATTCACCACACCTCATAGGTGAATTTGTCCAAAATTTTTCATGGAAAGCAATTGCATTTTGGTAGAGTTTTTCGTGATTTCTTAGCATTATCCAATAAGAAAATTAAGTAAATAGCTCTAAGTTCAAACTTCTAAAAAATGTCGAGACCGGCTGCATATCGCTTAAATTCACTACACCTCACAGGTGAATTTGTCGCAAAATTTTCATGGACAGCAATTGCATTTTGGTAGTGTTTTTCGTGATTTCTTAGCATTATCCAATAAGAAAATTAAGTAAATATGTCCAAGTTCGAACTTCTAAAAAATGTCGAGACGAGCTGCATATCGATTAAATTCACCACACCTCATAGGTAAATTTGTGGAAAATTTTTCATGGAAAGAAATTGCATTTTGGCAGTGTTTTTCGTGATTTCTTAGCCTTATCCAATAAAAAAATTAAATAATTAACTCTAAGTTCGAACTTCTAAGAAATGTCGAGGCGAGCTGCATATCGATTAAATTCACCACACCTCATAGTTGAATTTGTCGCAAATTTTTTAATAACTCTAAATTCGAACTTCTAAAAAATGTTGAGACGAGCTGCATATAGCTTAAATTCACCACACCTCATAGATGAATTTGTCGCAAATTTTTCATGGAAAGCAATTGCATTTTGGCAGTGTTTTTCGTGATTTTTTAGCATTATCCAATAAGAAAATTAAGAAAATAAATCTATGTTTTCGAACTTCTAAAAAATGTCGAGGCGAGCTGCATATCGCTTAAATTCACCACATCTCATAGGTGAATTTGACGCAAATTTTTCATGGAAAGCAATTGCATTTTGGCAGGGTTTTTCGTGATTTCTTAGCATTATCCAATAAGAAAATTAAGTAAATAACTCTAAGTTCGAACTTCTAAAAAATGTCGAGACCGGCTGCATATCGCTTAAATTCACTACACCTCATAGGTGAATTTGTCGCAAATTTTTCATGGAAAGCAATTGCATTTTGGCAGGGTTTTTCGTGATTTCTTAGCATTATCCAATAAGAAAATTAAGTAAATAACTCTAAGTTCGAACTTCTAAAAAATGTAGAGGCGAGCTTCATATCGCTCAAATTCACCACACCTCATAGGTGAATTTGTCGAAAATTTTTCATGGAAAGCAATTGCATTTTGGTAGTGTTTTTCGTGATTTCTTAGCATTATCCAATAAGAAAATTAAGTAAATAACTCTAAGTTCAAACTTCTAAAAAATGTATGTAAAACTAACAAAATGCATGTTAGTGTTTTACGTGATTTTTTAGCATTATCCAATAAGAAAATTAAGAAAATAAATCTATGTTTTCGAACTTCTAAAAAATGTCGAGACGAGCTGCATATCGCTTAAATTCACCACACCTCATAGATAAATTTGTGGAAAATTTTTCATGGAAAGAAATTGCATTTTGGCAGTGTTTTTCGAGATTTTTTAGCATTATCCAATAAGAAAATTAAGAAAATAAATCTATGTTTTCGAACTTCTAAAAAATGTCGAGGAGAGCTGCATATCGCTTAAATTCACCACATCTCATAGGTGAATTTGACGCAAATTTTTCATGGAAAGCAATTGCATTTTGGCAGGGTTTTTCGTGATTTCTTAGCATTATCCAATAAGAAAATTAAGTAAATAACTCTAAGTTCGAACTTCTAAAAAATGTCGAGACCGGCTGCATATCGCTTAAATTCACTACACCTCATAGGTGAATTTGTCGCAAATTTTTCATGGAAAGCAATTGCATTTTGGCAGGGTTTTTCGTGATTTCTTAGCATTATCCAATAAGAAAATTAAGTAAATAACTCTAAGTTCGAACTTCTAAAAAATGTAGAGGCGAGCTTCATATCGCTCAAATTCACCACACCTCATAGGTGAATTTGTCGAAAATTTTTCATGGAAAGCAATTGCATTTTGGTAGTGTTTTTCGTGATTTCTTAGCATTATCCAATAAGAAAATTAAGTAAATAACTCTAAGTTCAAACTTCTAAAAAATGTCGAGACCGGCTGCATATCGCTTAAATTCACTACACCTCATAGGTGAATTTGTCGCAAATTTTTTCATTGAAAGCAATTGCATTTTGGTAGTGTTTTTCGTGATTTCTTAGCATTATCCAATAAGAAAATGAAGTAAATATATCCAAGTTCGAACTTCTAAGAAATGTCGAGACGAGCTGCATATCGCTTAAATTCACCACACCTCATAGGTAAATTTGTCGCAAATTTTTTCATTGAAAGCAATTGCATTTTGGTAGTGTTTTTCGTGATTTCTTAGCATAATCCAATAAGAAAATTAAGTCAATAACTCTAAATTCGAACTTCTAAAAAATGTTGAGATGAGCTGCATATCGTTTAAATTCACCACACCTCATAGATAAATTTGTCGCAAATTTTTCATGGAAAGCAATTGCATTTTGGTAGTGTTTTTCGTGATTTCTTAGCATTATCCAATCAGAAAATTAAGTAAATAACTCTAAGTTCGAACTTCTAAAAAATGTCGAGGCGAGTTTCATATCGCTCAAATTCTCTACACCTCATAGGTGAATTTGTCGAAAATTTTTCATGGAAAGCAATTGCATTTTGGTAGTGTTTTTCGTGATTTCTTAGCATTATCCAATAAGAAAATTAAGTAAATAACTCTAAGTTCAAACTTCTAAAAAATGTCGAGACCGGCTGCATATCGCTTAAATTCACTACACCTCATAGGTGAATTTGTCGCAAATTTTTCATGGAAAGTAATTGCATTTTGGTAGTGTTTTTCGTGATTTCTTAGCATTATCTAATAAGAAAATTAAGTAAATATGTCCAAGTTCGAACTTCTAAAAAATGTCGAGACGAGCTGCATATCGATTAAATTCACCACACCTCATAGGTAAATTTGTGGAAAATTTTTCATGGAAAGAAATTGCATTTTGGTAGTGTTTTTCGTGATTTCTTAGCATTATCCAATAAAAAAATTAAATAATTAACTCTAAGTTCGAACTTCTAAGAAATGTCGAGGCGAGCTGCATATCGATTATATTCACCACACCTCATAGGTGAATTTTTCGCAAATTTTTTAATAACTCTAAATTCGAACTTCTAAATAATGTTGAGACGAGCTGCATATCGCTTAAATTCACCACACCTCATAGATGAATTTGTCGCAAATTTTTCATGGAAAGCAATTGCACTTTGTTAGTGTTTTTCGTGATTTTTTAGCATTATCCAATAAGAAAATTAAGAAAATAAATCTATGTTTTCGAACTTCTAAAAAATGTAGAGGCGAGCTGCATATCGCTTAAATTCACCACACCTCATAGGTGAATTTGACGCAAATTTTTCATGGAAAGCAATTGCATTTTGGCAGGGTTTTTGGTGATTTCTTAGCATTATCCAATAAGAAAATTAAGTAAATAACTCTAAGTTCGAACTTCTAAAAAATGTCGAGACCGGCTGCATATCGCTTAAATTCACTACACCTCATAGGTGAATTTGTCGCAAATTTTTCATGGAAAGCAATTACATTTTGGCAGGGTTTTTCGTGATTTCTTAGCATTATCCAATAAGAAAATTAAGTAAATAACTCTAAGTTCGAACTTATAAAAAATGTAGAGGCGAGCTTCATATCGCTTAAATTCACTACACCTCATAGGTGAATTTGTCGAAAATTTTTCATGGAAAGCAATTGCATTTTGGTAGTGTTTTTCGTGATTTCTTAGCATTATCCAATAAGAAAATTAAGTAAATAACTCTAAGTTCGAACTTCTAAAAAATGTCGAGGCGAGCTGCATATCGCTTAAATTCACCACACCTCATAGGTGAATTTGACGCAAATTTTTCATGGAAAGCAATTGCATTTTGGTAGTGTTTTCCGTGATTTCTTAGCATTATCCAATAAGAAAATGAAGAAAATAAATCTATGTTCGAACTTCTAAAAAATGTCGAGGCGAGCTGCATATCGCTTAAATTCACCACACCTCATAGGTGAATTTGACGCAAATTTTTCATGGAAAGCAATTGCATTTTGTTAGTGTTTTTCGTGATTTTTTAGCATTATCCAATAAGAAAATTAAGAAAATAAATCTATGTTCGAACTTCTAAAAAATGTCGAGACCGGCTGCATATCGCTTAAATTCACTACACCTCATAGGTGAATTTGTCGCAAATTTTTCATGGAAAGCAATTGCGTTTTGGTAGTGTTTTTCGTGATTTCTTAGCATTATCCAATAAGAAAATTAAGTAAATATGTCCAAGTTCGAACTTCTAAAAAATGTCGAGACGAGCTGCATATCGATTAAATTCACCACACCTCATAGGTGAATTTGACGCAAATTTTTCATGGAAAGCAATTGCGTTTTGGTAGTGTTTTTCGTGATTTCTTAGCATTATCCAATAAGAAAATTAAGAAAATAAATCTATGTTCGAACTTCTAAAAAATGTTGAGTCGAGCTGCATATCGCTTAAATTCACCACACCTCATGGATGAATTTGTCGCAAATTTTTCATGGAAAGCAATTGCATTTTGTTAGTGTTTTTTGTGATTTTTTAGCATTATCCAATAAGAAAATTAAGAAAATAAATCTATGTTCGAACTTCTAAAAAATGTCGAGTCGAGCTGCATATCGCTTAAATTCACCACACCTCATAGGTGAATTTGACGCAAATTTTTCATGGAAAGCAATTGCATTTTGGTAGTGTTTTTCGTGATTTCTTAGCATTATCCAATAAGAAAATTAAGTAAATAACTCTAAGTTCGAACCTCTAAAAAATGTAGAGGCTAGCTTCATATCGCTCAAATTCACCACACCTCATAGGTGAATTTGTCGCAAATTTTTCATGAAAACAATTTCATTTTAGTAGTGTTTTTTTTCGTGATTTCTTAGCATTATCCAATAAGAAAATTAAATAATTAACTCTAAGTTCGAACTTCTAAAAAATGTCGAGGCGAGCTTCATACCGCTTAAATTCACCACACCTCATAGGTGAACTTGTCGCCAATTTTTTCAATGAAAGCAATTGCATTTTGGTAGTGTTTTTCGTGATTTCTTAGCATTATCCAATAAGAAAATTAAGTAAATAACTCTAAGTTCAAACTTCTAAAAAATGTCGAGACCGGCTGCATATCGCTTAAATTCACTACACCTCATAGGTGAATTTGCCGCAAATTTTTCATGGAAAGCAATTGCATTTTGGTAGTGTTTTTCGTGATTTCTTAACATTATCCAATAAGAAAATTAAGTAAATATGTCCAAGTTCGAACTTCTAAAAAATGTCGAGACGAGATGCATATCGCTTAAATTCACCACACCTCATAGGTGAATTTGTCGCAAATTTTTCATGGAAAGCAATTGCATTTTATCAGTGTTTTTTGTGATTTCTTAGCATTATCCAATAAGAAAATTAAGAAAATAACTCTAAGTTCGAACTTCTAAAAAATGTCGAGACGAGCTGCATATCGCTTAAATTCACCACACCTCATAGGTGAATTTGTCGCAAATTTTTCATGGAAAGCAATTGCATTTTGGTAGTGTTTTTCGTGATTTCTTAGCATTATCCAATAAGAAAATTAAGTAAATATATCCAAGTTCGAACTTCTAAAAAATTTCGAGACGATCTGCATATCGCTTAAATTCACCACACCTCATAGGTGAATTTGTCGCAAATTTTTCATGGAAACAATTTAATTTTAGTAGTGTTTTGCGTGATTTCTTAGCATTATCCAATAAGAAAATTAAGTAAATAACTCTAAGTTCAAACTTCTAAAAAATGTCGAGACCGGCTGCATATCGCTTAAATTCACTACACCTCATAGGTGAATTTGCCGCAAATTTTTCATGGAAAGCAATTGCATTTTGGTAGTGTTTTTCGTGATTTCTTAGCATTATCCAATAAGAAAATTAAATAAATAACTCTAAGTTCAAACTTCTAAAAAACGTCGAGGCGAGCTGCATATCGATTAAATTCACCACACCTCATAGGTAAATTTGTGGAAAATTTTTCATGGAAAGAAATTGCATTTTGGTAGTGTTTTTCGTGATTTCTTAGCATTATCCAACAAGAAAATTAAATAATTAACTCTAAGTTCGAACTTCTAAAAAATGTCGAGGCGAGCTGCATATTGATTAAATTCGCCACACCTCATAGGTGAATTTGTCGCAAATTTTTCATGGAAAGCAATTGCATTTTATCAGTGTTTTTTGTGATTTCTTAGCATTATCCAATAAGAAAATTAAGAAAATAACTCTAAGTTCGAACTTCTAAAAAATGTCGAGGCGAGCTTCATATCGCTCAAATTCCCCAGACCTCATAGGTGAATTTGACTCAAATTTTTCATGGAAAGCAATTGTATTTTAGCAGTGTTTTTCGCGATTTCTTAGCATTATCCAATAAAAAAATAAGAAAATAAATCTAAGTTCGAACTTCTAAAAAATGTCGAGGCGAGCTGCATACCGCTTAAATTCACCACACCTCATAGGTGAATTTGTCGCAAATTTTTTCATTGAAAGCAATTGCATTTTGGTAGTGTTTTTCGTGATTTCTTAGCATTATCCAATAAGAAAATTAAGTCAATAACTCTATATTCGAACTTCTAAAAAATATTGAGACGGGCTGCACATCGCTTAAATTCACCAAACCTCATAGTTGAATTTGTCGCAAATTTTTCATGGAAAGCAATTGCATTTTGGTAGTGTTTTTCGTGATTTCTTAGCATTATCCAATAAGAAAATAAATCTATGTTCGAACTTCTAAAAAACGTCGAGGCGAGCTGCATATCGATTAAATTCACCACACCTCATAGGTGAATTTGTCGCAAATTTTTCATGGAAAGCAATTGCATTTTGGTAGTGTTTTTCGTGATTTCTTAGCATTATCCAATAAGAAAATTAAGTAAATAACTTTAAGTTCGAACTTCTAAAAAATGTCGAGGCGAGCTTCATATCGCTCAAATTAACCAGACCTAATACGTGAATTTGTCGAAAGTTTTTCATGGAAAGAAATTGCATTTTGGTAGTGTTTTTCGTGATTTCTTAGCATTATCCAATAAGAAAATTAAGAAAATAACTCTAAGTTCGAACTTCTAAAAAATGTCGAGGCGAGCTGCATATTGATTAAATTCACCACACCTCATAGGTGAATTTGTCGCAAATTTTTCATGGAAAGCAATTGCATTTTAGCAGTGTTTTTTGTGATTTCTTAGCATTATCCAATAAGAAAATTAAGAAAATAACTCTAAGTTCGAACTTCTAAAAAATGTCGAGGCGAGCTTCATATCGCTCAAATTCACCACACCTCATAGGTAAATTTGTGGAAAATTTTTCATGGAAAGAAATTGCATTTTGGTAGGTTTTTTCGTGATTTCTTAGCATTATCCAATAAGAAAATTAAGTAAATAACTCTAAGTTCAAACCTCTAAAAAATGTCGAGACCGGCTGCATATCGCTTAAATTCACTACACCTCATAGGTGAATTTGTCGCAAATTTTTCATGGAAAGCAATTGCATTTTGGTAGTGTTTTTCGTGATTTCTTAGCATTATCCAATAAGAAAATTAAGTAAATATATCCAAGTTCGTTCTTCTAAAAAATGTCGAGACGAGCTGCATATCGCCTTAATTCACAACACCTCATTGGTGAATTTGTCGAAAATTTTTCATGGAAAGCAATTGTATTTTAGCAGTGTTTTTCGTGATTTCTTAGCATTATCCAATAAAAAAATTAAGAAAATAACTCTAAGTTCGAACTTCTAAAAAATGTCGAGGCGAGCTTCATATCGCTCAAATTCACCAGACCTCATAGGTCAATTTGTCGAAAATTTTTCATGGAAAGAAATTGCATTTTGGTAGTGTTTTTCGTGATTTCTTAGCATTATCCAATAAGAAAATTAAATAATTAACTCTAAGTTCGAACTTCTAAAAAATGTCGAGGCGAGCTGCATATTGATTAAATTCACCACACCTCATAGGTGAATTTGTCGCAAATTTTTCATGGAAAGCAATTGCATTTTAGCAGTGTTTTTTGTGATTTCTTAGCATTATCCAATAAGAAAATTAAGAAAATAACTCTAAGTTCGAACTTCTAAAAAATGTCGAGGCGAGCTTCATATCGCTCAAATTCACCACACCTCATGGGTAAATTTGTGGAAAATTTTTCATGGAAAGAAATTGCATTTTGGTAGTCTTTTTCGTAATTTCTTAGCATTATCCAATAAGAAAATTAAATAATTAACTCTAAGTTCGAACTTTTAAAAATTATCGAGGCGAGCTGCATTTTGGTTAAATTCACCACACCTCATAGGTGAATTTGTCGCAAATTTTTCATGGAAAGCAATTGCATTTTGGCAGTGTTTTTTGTGATTTCTTAGCATTATCCAATAAGAAAATTAAGAAAATAACTCTAAGTTCGAACTTCTAAAAAATGTCGAGGCGAGCTTCATATCGCTCAAATTCACCAGACCTCATAGGTGAATTTGTCGAAAATTTTTCATGGAAAGAAATTGCATTTTGGTAATTAAATTCACCACACCTCATAGATGAATTTGTCGCAAATTTTTCATGGAAGGCAATTGCATTTTGGTAGTGTTTTTCGTGATTTCTTAGCATTATTCAATAAGAAAATTAAGTAAATAACTCTAAGTTCAAACTTCTAAAAAATTTCGAGACCGGCTGCATATCGCTTAAATTCACTACACCTCATAGGTGAATTTGTCGCAAATTTTTCATGGAAAGCAATTGCATTTTGGTAGTGTTTTTCGTGATTTCTTAGCATTATCCAATAAGAAAATTAAGTAAATATGTCCAAGTTCGAACTTCTAAAAAATGTCGAGACGAGCTGCATATCGCTTAAATTCACCACACCTCATAGGTAAATTTGTCGCAAATTTTTCATGGAAAGCAATTGTATTTTAGCAGTGTTTTTCGTGATTTCTTAGCATTATCCAATAAGAAAATTAAATAATTAACTTTAAGTTCGAACTTCTAAAAAATGTCGAGGCGAGCTTCATATCGCTCAAATTCACCACACCTCATGGGTAAATTTGTGGAAAATTTTTCATAGAAAGAAATTGCATTTTGGTAGTGTTTTTCGTGATTTCTTAGCATTATCCAATAAGAAAATTAAATAATTAACTCTAAGTTCGAACTTCTAAAAAATGTCGAGGCGAGCTGCATATTGATTAAATTCACCACACCTCATAGGTGAATTTGTCGCAAATTTTTCATGGAAAGCAATTGCATTTTAGCAGTGTTTTTTGTGATTTCTTAGCATTATCCAATAAGAAAATTAAGAAAATAACTCTAAGTTCGAACTTCTAAAAAATGTCGAGGCGAGCTTCATATCGCTCAAATTCACCACACCTCATGGGTAAATTTGTGGAAAATTTTTCATGGAAAGAAATTGCATTTTGGTAGTCTTTTTCGTGATTTCTTAGCATTATCCAATAAGAAAATTAAATAATTAACTCTAAGTTCGAACTTTTAAAAATTATCGAGGCGAGCTGCATATTGATTAAATTCACCACACCTCATAGGTGAATTTGTCGCAAATTTTTCATGGAAAGCAATTGCATTTTGGTAGTGTTTTTCGTGATTTCTTAGCATTATCCAATAAGAAAATTAAGTAAATACTCTAAGTTCAAACTTCTAAAAAATTTCGAGACCGGCTGCATATCGCTTAAATTCACTACAATTGCATTTTGGCAGTGTTTTTTGTGATTTCTTAGCATTATCCAATAAGAAAATTAAGAAAATAACTCTAAGTTCGAACTTCTAAAAAATGTCGAGGCGAGCTTCATATCGCTCAAATTCACCAGACCTCATAGGTGAATTTGTCGAAAATTTTTCACGGAAAAAAATTGCATTTTGGTAGTGTTTTTCGTGATTTCTTAGCATTATCCAATAAGAAAATTAAGTAATTAACTCTAAGTTCAAACTTCTAAAAAATTTCGAGACCGGCTGCATATCGCTTAAATTCACTACACCTCATAGGTGAATTTGTCGCAAATTTTTCATGGAAAGCAATTGCATTTTGGTAGTGTTTTTCGTGATTTCTTAGCATTATCCAATAAGAAAATTAGGTAAATATGTCCAAGTTCGAACTTCTAAAAAATGTCGAGACGAGCTGCATATCGCTTAAATTCACCACACCTCATAGGTAAATTTGTCGCAAATTTTTCATGGAAAGCAATTGTATTTTAGCAGTGTTTTTCGTGATTTCTTAGCATTATCCAATAAGAAAATTAAATAATTAACTTTAAGTTCGAACTTCTAAAAAATGTCGAGGCGAGCTTCATATCGCTCAAATTCACCAGACCTAATAGGTGAATTTGTCGAAAATTTTTCATGGAAAGCAATTGCATTTTGGTAGTGTTTTTCGTGATTTCTTAGCATTATTCAATAAGAAAATTAAGTAAATAACTCTAAGTTCAAACTTCTAAAAAATTTCGAGACCGGCTGCATATCGCTTAAATTCACTACACCTCATAGGTGAATTTGTCGCAAATTTTTCATGGAAAGCAATTGCATTTTGGTAGTGTTTTTCGTGATTTCTTAGCATTATTCAATAAGAAAATTAAGTAAATAACTCTAAGTTCAAACTTCTAAAAAATTTCGAGACCGGCTGCATATCGCTTAAATTCACTACACCTCATAGGTGAATTTGTCGCAAATTTTTCATGGAAAGCAATTGCATTTTGGTAGTGTTTTTCGTGATTTCTTAGCATTATCCAAAAAGAAAATTAAGTAAATATGTCCAAGTTCGAACTTCTAAAAAATGTCGAGACGAGCTGCATATCGCTTAAATTCACCACACCTCATAGGTAAATTTGTCGCAAATTTTTCATGGAAAGCAATTGTATTTTGGCAGTGTTTTTCGTGATTTCTTAGCATTATCCAATAAGAAAATTAAATAATTAACTTTAAGTTCGAACTTCTAAAAAATGTCGAGGCGAGCTTCATATCGCTCAAATTCACCAGACCTAATAGGTGAATTTGTCGAAAATTTTTCATGGAAAGAAATTGCATTTTGGTAGTGTTTTTCGTGATTTCTTAGCATTATCCAATAAGAAAATTAAATAATTAACTCTAAGTTCGAACTTCTAAAAAATGTCGAGGCGAGCTGCATATTGATTAAATTCACCACACCTCATAGGTGAATTTGTCGCAAATTTTTCATGGAAAGCAATTGCATTTTAGCAGTGTTTTTTGTGATTTCTTAGCATTATCCAATAAGAAAATTAAGAAAATAACTCTAAGTTCGAACTTCTAAAAAATGTCGAGGCGAGCTTCATATCGCTCAAATTCACCACACCTCATAGGTAAATTTGTGGAAAATTTTTCATGGAAAGAAATTCCATTTTGTTAGGTTTTTTCGTGATTTCTTAGCATTATCCAATAAGAAAATTAAGTAAATAACTCTAAGTTCGAACTTCTAAAAAATTTCGAGGCGAGTTTCATATCGCTCAAATTCACCACACCTCATAGGTGAATTTGTCGCAAATTTTTCATGGAAAGCAATTGCATTTTGGTAGTGTTTTTCGTGATTTCTTAGCATTATCCAATAAGAAAATTAAGTAAATATGTCCAAATTCGAACTTCTAAAAAATGTCGAGACTAGCTGCATATCGCTTAAATTCACCACACCTCATAGGTAAATTTGTCGCAAATTTTTCATGGAAACCAATTGTATTTTAGCAGTGTTTTTCGTGATTTCTTAGCATTATCCAATAAGAAAATTAAATAATTAACTTTAAGATCGAACTTCTAAAAAATGTCGAGGCGAGCTTCATATCGCTCAAATTAACCAGACGTAATACGTGAATTTGTCGAAAATTTTTCATGGAAAGAAATTGCATTTTGGTAGTGTTTTTCGTGATTTCTTAGCTTTATCCAATAAGAAAATTAAATAATTAACTCTAAGTTCGAACTTCTAAAAAATGTCGAGGCGAGCTGCATATTGATTAAATTCACTACACCTCATAGTTGAATTTGTCGCAAATTTTTCATGGAAAGCAATTGCATTTTGGTAGTGTTTTTCGTGATTTCTTAGCATTATCCAATAAGAAAATTAAGTAAATATATCCAAGTTCGAACTTCTAAAAAATGTCGAGACGAGCTGCATATCGCCTTAATTCACCACACCTCATTGGTGAATTTGTCGAAAATTTTTCATGGAAAGCAATTGTATTTTAGCAGTGTTTTTCGTGATTTCTTAGCATTATCCAATAAAAAAATTAAGAAAATAACTCTAAGTTCGAACTTCTAAAAAATGTCGAGGCGAGCTTCATATCGCTCAAATTCACCAGACCTCATAGGTGAATTTGTCGAAAATTTTTCATGGAAAGAAATTGCATTTTGGTAGTGTTTTTCGTGATTTCTTAGCATTATCCAATAAGAAAATTAAATAATTAACTCTAAGTTCGAACTTCTAAAAAATGTCGAGGCGAGCTGCATATTGATTAAATTCACCACACCTCATAGGTGAATTTGTCGCAAATTTTTCATGGAAAGCAATTGCATTTTAGCAGTGTTTTTTGTGATTTCTTAGCATTATCCAATAAGAAAATTAAGAAAATAACTCTAAGTTCGAGCTTCTAAAAAATGTCGAGGCGAGCTTCATATCGCTCAAATTCACCACACTTCGAACTTTTAAAAATTATCGAGGCGAGCTGCATATTGATTAAATTCACCACACCTCATAGGTGAATTTGTCGCAAATTTTTCATGGAAAGCAATTGCATTTTGGCAGTGTTTTTTGTGATTTCTTAGCATTATCCAATTGAAAATTAAGAAAATAACTCTAAGTTCGAACTTCTAAAAAATGTCGAGGCGAGCTTCATATCGCTCAAATTCACCAGACCTCATAGGTGAATTTGTCGAAAATTTTTCATGGAAAGAAAATGCATTTTGGTAATTAAATTCACCACACCTCATAGATGAATTTGTCGCAAATTTTTCATGGAAAGCAATTGTATTTTAGCAGTGTTTTTCGCGATTTCTTAGCATTATCCAATAAGAAAATTAAGTAAATACTCTAAGTTCAAACTTCTAAAAAATTTCGAGACCGGCTGCATATCGCTTAAATTCACTACAATTGCATTTTGGCAGTGTTTTTTGTGATTTCTTAGCATTATCCAATAAGAAAATTAAGAAAATAACTCTAAGTTCGAACTTCTAAAAAATGTCGAGGCGAGCTTCATATCGCTCAAATTCACCAGACCTCATAGGTGAATTTGTCGAAAATTTTTCATGGAAAAAAATTGCATTTTGGTAGTGTTTTTCGTGATTTCTTAGCATTATCCAATAAGAAAATTAAGTAATTAACTCTAAGTTCAAACTTCTAAAAAATTTCGAGACCGGCTGCATATCGCTTAAATTCACTACACCTCATAGGTGAATTTGTCGCAAATTTTTCATGGAAAGCAATTGCATTTTGGTAGTGTTTTTCGTGATTTCTTAGCATTATTCAATAAGAAAATTAAGTAAATAACTCTAAGTTCGAACTTCTAAAAAATGTCGAGGCGAGCTGCATATTGATTAAATTCACTACACCTCATAGGTGAATTTGTCGCAAATTTTTCATGGAAAGCAATTGCATTTTGGTAGTGTTTTTCGTGATTTCTTAGCATTATCCAATAAGAAAATTAAGTAAATATATCCAAGTTCGAACTTCTAAAAAATGTCGAGACGAGCTGCATATCGCCTTAATTCACCACACCTCATTGGTGAATTTGTCGAAAATTTTTCATGGAAAGCAATTGTATTTTAGCAGTGTTTTTCGTGATTTCTTAGCATTATCCAATAAAAAAATTAAGAAAATAACTCTAAGTTCGAACTTCTAAAAAATGTCGAGGCGAGCTTCATATCGCTCAAATTCACCAGACCTCATAGGTGAATTTGTCGAATTTTTCGTGGAAAGAAATTGCATTTTGGTAGTGTTTTTCGTGATTTCTTAGCATTATCCAATAAGAAAATTAAATAATTAACTCTAAGTTCGAACTTCTAAAAAATGTCGAGGCGAGCTGCATATTGATTAAATTCACCACACCTCATAGGTGAATTTGTCGCAAATTTTTCATGGAAAGCAATTGCATTTTGGCAGTGTTTTTTGTGATTTCTTAGCATTATCCAATTGAAAATTAAGAAAATAACTCTAAGTTCGAACTTCTAAAAAATGTCGAGGCGAGCTTCATATCGCTCAAATTCACCAGACCTCATAGGTGAATTTGTCGAAAATTTTTCATGGAAAGAAATTGCATTTTGGTAATTAAATTCACCACACCTCATAGATGAATTTGTCGCAAATTTTTCATGGAAAGCAATTGCATTTTGGTAGTGTTTTTCGTGATTTCTTAGCATTATCCAATAAGAAAATTAAGTAAATACTCTAAGTTCAAACTTCTAAAAAATTTCGAGACCGGCTGCATATCGCTTAAATTCACTACAATTGCATTTTGGCAGTGTTTTTTGTGATTTCTTAGCATTATCCAATAAGAAAATTAAGAAAATAACTCTAAGTTCGAACTTCTAAAAAATGTCGAGGCGAGCTTCATATCGCTCAAATTCACCAGACCTCATAGGTGAATTTGTCGAAAATTTTTCGTGGAAAGAAATTGCATTTTGGTAGTGTTTTTCGTGATTTCTTAGCATTATCCAATAAGAAAATTAAATAATTAACTCTAAGTTCGAACTTCTAAAAAATGTCGAGACCGGCTGCATATCGCTTAAATTCACTACACCTCATAGGTGAATTTGTCGCAAATTTTTCATGGAAAGCAATTGCATTTTGGCAGTGTTTTTTGTGATTTCTTAGCATTATCCAATAAGAAAATTAAGAAAATAACTCTAAGTTCGAACTTCTAAAAAATGTCGAGGCGAGCTTCATATCGCTCAAATTCACCAGACCTCATAGGTGAATTTGTCGCAAATTTTTCATGGAAAGCAATTGCATTTTGGTAGTGTTTTTCGTGATTTCTTAGCATTATTCAATAAGAAAATTAAGTAAATAACTCTAAGTTCGAACTTCTAAAAAATTTCGAGACCGGCTGCATATCGCTTAAATTCACTACACCTCATAGGTGAATTTGTCGCAAATTTTTCATGGAAAGCAATTGCATTTTGGTAGTGTTTTTCGTGATTTCTTAGCATTATTCAATAAGAAAATTAAGTAAATAACTCTAAGTTCGAACTTCTAAAAAATGTCGAGGCGAGCTGCATATTGATTAAATTCACTACACCTCATAGGTGAATTTGTCGCAAATTTTTCATGGAAAGCAATTGCATTTTGGTAGTGTTTTTCGTGATTTCTTAGCATTATCCAATAAGAAAATTAAGTAAATATATCCAAGTTCGAACTTCTAAAAAATGTCGAGACGAGCTGCATATCGCCTTAATTCACCACACCTCATTGGTGAATTTGTCGAAAATTTTTCATGGAAAGCAATTGTATTTTAGCAGTGTTTTTCGTGATTTCTTAGCATTATCCAATAAAAAAATTAAGAAAATAACTCTAAGTTCGAACTTCTAAAAAATGTCGAGGCGAGCTTCATATCGCTCAAATTCACCAGACCTCATAGGTGAATTTGTCGAATTTTTCGTGGGAAGAAATTGCATTTTGGTAGTGTTTTTCGTGATTTCTTAGCATTATCCAATAAGAAAATTAAATAATTAACTCTAAGTTCGAACTTCTAAAAAATGTCGAGGCGAGCTGCATATTGATTAAATTCACCACACCTCATAGGTGAATTTGTCGCAAATTTTTCATGGAAAGCAATTGCATTTTGGCAGTGTTTTTTGTGATTTCTTAGCATTACCCAATTGAAAATTAAGAAAATAACTCTAAGTTCGAACTTCTAAAAAATGTCGAGGCGAGCTTCATATCGCTCAAATTCACCAGACCTCATAGGTGAATTTGTCGAAAATTTTTCATGGAAAGAAATTGCATTTTGGTAATTAAATTCACCACACCTCATAGATGAATTTGTCGCAAATTTTTCATGGAAAGCAATTGCATTTTGGTAGTGTTTTTCGTGATTTCTTAGCATTATCCAATAAGAAAATTAAGTAAATACTCTAAGTTCAAACTTCTAAAAAATTTCGAGACCGGCTGCATATCGCTTAAATTCACTACAATTGCATTTTGGCAGTGTTTTTTGTGATTTCTTAGCATTATCCAATAAGAAAATTAAGAAAATAACTCTAAGTTCGAACTTCTAAAAAATGTCGAGGCGAGCTTCATATCGCTCAAATTCACCAGACCTCATAGGTGAATTTGTCGAAAATTTTTCGTGGAAAGAAATTGCATTTTGGTAGTGTTTTTCGTGATTTCTTAGCATTATCCAATAAGAAAATTAAATAATTAACTCTAAGTTCGAACTTCTAAAAAATGTCGAGACCGGCTGCATATCGCTTAAATTCACTACACCTCATAGGTGAATTTGTCGCAAATTTTTCATGGAAAGCAATTGCATTTTGGTAGTGTTTTTCGTGATTTCTTAGCATTATTCAATAAGAAAATTAAGTAAATAACTCTAAGTTCGAACTTCTAAAAAATGTCGAGGCGAGCTGCATATTGATTAAATTCACTACACCTCATAGGTGAATTTGTCGCAAATTTTTCATGGAAAGCAATTGCATTTTGGTAGTGTTTTTCGTGATTTCTTAGCATTATCCAATAAGAAAATTAAGTAAATATATCCAAGTTCGAACTTCTAAAAAATGTCGAGACGAGCTGCATATCGCCTTAATTCACCACACCTCATTGGTGAATTTGTCGAAAATTTTTCATGGAAAGCAATTGTATTTTAGCAGTGTTTTTCGTGATTTCTTAGCATTATCCAATAAAAAAATTAAGAAAATAACTCTAAGTTCGAACTTCTAAAAAATGTCGAGGCGAGCTTCATATCGCTCAAATTCACCAGACCTCATAGGTGAATTTGTCGAAAATTTTTCGTGGAAAGAAATTGCATTTTGGTAGTGTTTTTCGTGATTTCTTAGCATTATCCAATAAGAAAATTAAATAATTAACTCTAAGTTCGAACTTCTAAAAAATGTCGAGGCGAGCTGCATATTGATTAAATTCACCACACCTCATAGGTGAATTTGTCGCAAATTTTTCATGGAAAGCAATTGCATTTTAGCAGTGTTTTTTGTGATTTCTTAGCATTATCCAATAAGAAAATTGAGAAAATAACTCTAAGTTCGAACTTCTAAAAAATGTCGAGGCGAGCTTCATATCGCTCAAATTCACCACACCTCATGGGTAAATTTGTGGAAAATTTTTCATGGAAAGAAATTGCATTTTGGTAGTCTTTTTCGTGATTTCTTAGCATTATCCAATAAGAAAATTAAATAATTAACTCTAAGTTCGAACTTTTAAAAATTATCGAGGCGAGCTGCATATTGATTAAATTCACCACACCTCATAGGTGAATTTGTCGCAAATTTTTCATGGAAAGCAATTGCATTTTGGTAGTGTTTTTCGTGATTTCTTAGCATTATCCAATAAGAAAATTAAGTAAATACTCTAAGTTCAAACTTCTAAAAAATTTCGAGACCGGCTGCATATCGCTTATATTCACTACAATTGCATTTTGGCAGTGTTTTTTGTGATTTCTTAGCATTATCCAATAAGAAAATTAAGAAAATAACTCTAAGTTCGAACTTCTAAAAAATGTCGAGGCGAGCTTCATATCGCTCAAATTCACCAGACCTCATAGGTGAATTTGTCGAAAATTTTTCATGGAAAAAAATTGCATTTTGGCAGTGTTTTTCGTGATTTCTTAGCATTATCCAATAAGAAAATTAAGTAATTAACTCTAAGTTCAAACTTCTAAAAAATTTCGAGACCGGCTGCATATCGCTTAAATTCACTACACCTCATAGGTGAATTTGTCGCAAATTTTTCATGGAAAGCAATTGCATTTTGGTAGTGTTTTTCGTGATTTCTTAGCATTATCCAATAAGAAAATTAAGTAAATATGTCCAAGTTCGAACTTCTAAAAAATGTCGAGACGAGCTGCATATCGCTTAAATTCACCACACCTCATAGGTAAATTTGTCGCAAATTTTTCATGGAAAGCAATTGTATTTTAGCAGTGTTTTTCGTGATTTCTTAGCATTATCCAATAAGAAAATTAAATAATTAACTTTAAGTTCGAACTTCTAAAAAATGTCGAGGCGAGCTTCATATCGCTCAAATTCACCAGACATAATAGGTGAATTTGTCGAAAATTTTTCATGGAAAGCAATTGCATTTTGGTAGTGTTTTTCGTGATTTCTTAGCATTATTCAATAAGAAAATTAAGTAAATAACTCTAAGTTCAAACTTCTAAAAAATTTCGAGACCGGCTGCATATCGCTTAAATTCACTACACCTCATAGGTGAATTTGTCGCAAATTTTTCATGGAAAGCAATTGCATTTTGGTAGTGTTTTTCGTGATTTCTTAGCATTATTCAATAAGAAAATTAAGTAAATAACTCTTAGTTCAAACTTCTAAAAAATTTCGAGACCGGCTGCATATCGCTTAAATTCACTACACCTCATAGGTGAATTTGTCGCAAATTTTTCATGGAAAGAAATTGCATTTTGGTAGTGTTTTTCGTGATTTCTTAGCATTATCCAATAAGAAAATTAAGTAAATATATCCAAGTTCGAACTTCTAAAAAATGTCGAGACGAGCTGCATATCGCTTAAATTCACCACACCTCATAGGTAAATTTGTCGCGACATTTTGGCAGTGTTTTTCGTGATTTCTTAGCATTATTCAATAAGAAAATTAAATAATTAACTTTAAGTTCGAACTTCTAAAAAATGTCGAGGCGAGCTTCATATCGCTCAAATTAACCAGACCTCATAGGTGAATTTGTCGCAAATTTTTCATGGAAAGCAATTGCATTTTAGCAGTGTTTTTTGTGATTTCTCAGCATTATCCAATAAGAAAATTAAGTAAATAACTCTAAGTTCGAACTTCTAAAAAATGTCGAGACCGGCTGCATATAGCTTAAATTCACTACACCTCATAGGTGAATTTGTCGCAAATTTTTCATGGAAAGCAATTGCATTTTGGCAGGGTTTTTCGTGATTTCTTAGCATTATCCAATAACAAAATTAGGTAAATAACTCTAAGTTCGAACTTCTAAAAAATGTCGAGACCGGCTGCATATCGCTTAAATTCACCACACCTCATAGGTGAATTTGACGCAAATTTTTCATGGAAAGCAATTGCAATTTAGCAGGTTTTTCGTGATTTCTTAGCATTATCCAATAAGAAAATTAAGTAAATAACTCTAAGTTCGAACTTCTAAAAAATGTCGAGACCGGCTGCATATCGCTTAAATTCACTACACCTCATAGGTGAATTTGTCGCAAATTTTTCATGGAAAGCAATTGCATTTTGTTAGTGTTTTTCGTGATTTTTTAGCATTATCCAATAAGAAAATTAAGAAAATAAATAGTTCGAACTTCTAAAAAATGTCGAGGCGAGCTGCATATCGCTTAAATTCACCACACCTCATAGGTGAATTTGACGCAAATTTTTCATGGAAAGCAATTGCATTTTGGTAGTGTTTTTCGTGATTTCTTAGCATTATCCAATAAGAAAATTAAGTAAATAACTCTAAGTTCAAACTTCTAAAAAATTTCGAGACCGGCTGCATATTGATTAAATTCACCACACCTCATAGGTGAATTTGTCGCAAATTTTTCATGGAAAGCAATTGCATTTTAGCAGTGTTTTTTGTGATTTCTTAGCATTATCCAATAAGAAAATTAAGTAAATAACTCTAAGTTCAAACCTCTAAAAAATGTCGAGACCGGCTGCATATCGCTTAAATTCACTACACCTCATAGGTGAATTTGTCGCAAATTTTTCATGGAAAGCAATTGCATTTTGGTAGTGTTTTTCGTGATTTCTTAGCATTATCCAATAAGAAAATTAAGTAAATATATCCAAGTTCGAACTTCTAAAAAATGTCGAGACGAGCTGCATATCGCCTTAATTCACCACACCTCATTGGTGAATTTGTCGAAAATTTTTCATGGAAAGCAATTGTACTTTAGCAGTGTTTTTCGTGATTTCTTAGCATTATCCAATAAAAAAATTAAGAAAATAACTCTAAGTTCGAACTTCTAAAAAATGTCGAGGCGAGCTTCATATCGCTCAAATTCACCAGACCTCATAGGTGAATTTGTCGAAAATTTTTCATGGAAAGAAATTGCATTTTGGTAGTGTTTTTCGTGATTTCTTAGCATTATCCAATAAGAAAATTAAATAATTAACTCTAAGTTCGAACTTCTAAAAAATGTCGAGGCGAGCTGCATATTGATTAAATTCACCACACCTCATAGGTGAATTTGTCGCAAATTTTTCATGGAAAGCAATTGCATTTTAGCAGTGTTTTTTGTGATTTCTTAGCATTATCCAATAAGAAAATTAAGTAAATACTCTAAGTTCAAACTTCTAAAAAATTTCGAGACCGGCTGCATATCGCTTAAATTCACTACAATTGCATTTTGGCAGTGTTTTTTGTGATTTCTTAGCATTATCCAATAAGAAAATTAAGAAAATAACTCTAAGTTCGAACTTCTAAAAAATGTCGAGGCGAGCTTCATATCGCTCAAATTCACTAGACCTCATAGGTGAATTTGTCGAAAATTTTTCATGGAAAAAAATTGCATTTTGGCAGTGTTTTTCGTGATTTCTTAGCATTATCCAATAAGAAAATTAAGTAATTAACTCTAAGTTCAAACTTCTAAAAAATTTCGAGACCGGCTGCATATCGCTTAAATTCACTACACCTCATAGGTGAATTTGTCGCAAATTTTTCATGGAAAGCAATTGCATTTTGGTAGTGTTTTTCGTGATTTCTTAGCATTATCCAATAAGAAAATTAAGTAAATATGTCCAAGTTCGAACTTCTAAAAAATGTCGAGACGAGCTGCATATCGCTTAAATTCACCACACCTCATAGGTAAATTTGTCGCAAACTTTTCATGGAAAGCAATTGTATTTTAGCAGTGTTTTTCGTGATTTCTTAGCATTATCCAATAAGAAAATTAAATAATTAACTTTAAGTTCGAACTTCTAAAAAATGTCGAGGCGAGCTTCATATCGCTCAAATTCACCAGACCTAATAGGTGAATTTGTCGAAAATTTTTCATGGAAAGCAATTGCATTTTGGTAGTGTTTTTCGTGATTTCTTAGCATTATTCAATAAGAAAATTAAGTAAATAACTCTAAGTTCAAACTTCTAAAAAATTTCGAGACCAGCTGCATATCGCTTAAATTCACTACACCTCATAGGTGAATTTGTCGCAAATTTTTCATGGAAAGCAATTGCATTTTGGTAGTGTTTTTCGTGATTTCTTAGCATTATTCAATAAGAAAATTAAGTAAATAACTCTTAGTTCAAACTTCTAAAAAATTTCGAGACCGGCTGCATATCGCTTAAATTCACTACACCTCATAGGTGAATTTGTCGCAAATTTTTCATGGAAAGCAATTGCATTTTGGTAGTGTTTTTCGTGATTTCTTAGCATTATCCAATAAGAAAATTAAGTAAATATGTCCAAGTTCGAACTTCTAAAAAATGTCGAGACGAGCTGCATATCGCTTAAATTCACCACACCTCATAGGTAAATTTGTCGCTAATTTTTCATGGAAAGCAATTGTATTTTAGCAGTGTTTTTCGTGATTTCTTAGCATTATCCAATAAGAAAATTAAATAATTAACTTTAAGTTCGAACTTCTAAAAAATGTCGAGGCGAGCTTCATATCGCTCAAATTCACCAGACCTAATAGGTGAATTTGTCGAAAATTTTTCATGGAAAGAAATTGCATTTTGGTAGTGTTTTTCGTGATTTCTTAGCATTATCCAATAAGAAAATTAAATAATTAACTCTAAGTTCGAACTTCTAAAAAATGTCGAGGCGAGCTGCATATTGATTAAATTCACCACACCTCATAGGTGAATTTGTCGCAAATTTTTCATGGAAAGCAATTGCATTTTAGCAGTGTTTTTTGTGATTTCTTAGCATTATCCAATAAGAAAATTAAGAAAATAACTCTAAGTTCGAACTTCTAAAAAATGTCGAGGCGAGCTTCATATCGCTCAAATTCACCACACCTCATAGGTAAATTTGTGGAAAATTTTTCATGGAAAGAAATTGCATTTTGGTAGGTTTTTTCGTGATTTCTTAGCATTATCCAATAAGAAAATTAAGTAAATAACTCTAAGTTCGAACTTCTAAAAAATTTCGAGGCGAGTTTCATATCGCTCAAATTCACCACACCTCATAGGTGAATTTGTCGAAAATTTTTCATGGAAAGCAATTGCATTTTGGTAGTGTTTTTCGTGATTTCTTAGCATTATCCAATAAGAAAATTAAGTAAATAACTCCAAGTTCAAACTTCTAAAAAATTTCGAGACCGGCTGCATATCGCTTAAATTCACTACACCTCATAGGTGAATTTGTCGCAAATTTTTCATGGAAAGCAATTGCATTTTGGTAGTGTTTTTCGTGATTTCTTAGCATTATCCAATAAGAAAATTAAGTAAATATGTCCAAATTCGAACTTCTAAAAAATGTCGAGACGAGCTGCATATCGCTTAAATTCACCACACCTCATAGGTAAATTTGTCGCAAATTTTTCATGGAAACCAATTGTATTTTAGCAGTGTTTTTCGTGATTTCTTTGCATTATCCAATAAGAAAATTAAATAATTAACTTTAAGATCGAACTTCTAAAAAATGTCGAGGCGAGCTTCATATCGCTCAAATTAACCAGACCTAATACGTGAATTTGTCGAAAATTTTTCATGGAAAGAAATTGCATTTTGGTAGTGTTTTTCGTGATTTCTTAGCATTATCCAATAAGAAAATGAAATAATTAACTCTAAGTTCGAACTTCTAAAAAATGTCGAGGCGAGCTGCATATTGATTAAATTCACCACACCTCATAGGTGAATTTGTCGCAAATTTTTCATGGAAAGCAATTGCATTTTAGCAGTGTTTTTTGTGATTTCTTAGCATTATCCAATAAGAAAATTGAGAAAATAACTCTAAGTTCGAACTTCTAAAAAATGTCGAGGCGAGCTTCATATCGCTCAAATTCACCACACCTCATGGGTAAATTTGTGGAAAATTTTTCATGGAAAGAAATTGCATTTTGGTAGTCTTTTTCGTGATTTCTTAGCATTATCCAATAAGAAAATTAAATAATTAACTCTAAGTTCGAACTTCTAAAAAATGTCGAGGCGAGCTTCATATCGCTCAAATTCACCAGACCTCATAGGTGAATTTGTCGAAAATTTTTCATGGAAAGAAATTGCATTTTGGTAATTAAATTCACCACACCTCATAGATGAATTTGTCGCAAATTTTTCATGGAAAGCAATTGCATTTTGGTAGTGTTTTTCGTGATTTCTTAGCATTATCCAATAAGAAAATTAAGTAAATACTCTAAGTTCAAACTTCTAAAAAATTTCGAGACCGGCTGCATATCGCTTAAATTCACTACAATTGCATTTTGGCAGTGTTTTTTGTGATTTCTTAGCATGTCGAGGCGAGCTTCATATCGCTCAAATTCACCAGACCTCATAGGTGAATTTGTCGAAAATTTTTCATGGAAAAAAATTGCATTTTGGTAGTGTTTTTCGTGATTTCTTAGCATTATCCAATAAGAAAATTAAGTAATTAACTCTAAGTTCAAACTTCTAAAAAATTTCGAGACCGGCTGCATATCGCTTAAATTCACTACACCTCATAGGTGAATTTGTCGCAAATTTTTCATGGAAAGCAATTGCATTTTGGTAGTGTTTTTCGTGATTTCTTAGCATTATCCAATAAGAAAATTAAGTAAATATGTCCAAGTTCGAACTTCTAAAAAATGTCGAGACGAGCTGCATATCGCTTAAATTCACCACACCTCATAGGTAAATTTGTCGCAAATTTTTCATGGAAAGCAATTGTATTTTAGCAGTGTTTTTCGTGATTTCTTAGCATTATCCAATAAGAAAATTAAATAATTAACTTTAAGTTCGAACTTCTAAAAAATGTCGAGGCGAGCTTCATATCGCTCAAATTCACCAGACCTAATAGGTGAATTTGTCGAAAATTTTTCATGGAAAGAAATTGCATTTTGGTAGTGTTTTTCGTGATTTCTTAGCATTATCCAATAAGAAAATTAAATAATTAACTCTAAGTTCGAACTTCTAAAAAATGTCGAGGCGAGCTGCATATTGATTAAATTCACCACACCTCATAGGTGAATTTGTCGCAAATTTTTCATGGAAAGCAATTGCAATTTGGCAGGGTTTTTCCTGATTTCTTAGCATTATCCAATAAGAAAATTAAGTAAATAACTCTAAGTTCGAACTTCTAAAAAATTTCGAGGCGAGTTTCATATCGCTCAAATTCACCACACCTCATAGGTGAATTTGTCGCAAATTTTCATGGAAAGCAATTGCATTTTGGTAGTGTTTTTCGTGATTTCTTAGCATTATCCAATAAGAAAATTAAGTAAATATGTCCAAATTCGGACTTCTAAAAAATGTCGAGACGAGCTGCATATCGCTTAAATTCATCACACCTCATAGGTAAATTTGTCGCGACATTTTGGCAGTGTTTTTCGTGATTTCTTAGCATTATCCAATAAGAAAATTAAATAATTAACTTTAAGTTCGAACTTCTAAAAAATGTCGAGGCGAGCTTCATATCGCTCAAATTAACCAGACCTAATAGGTGAATTTGTCGAAAATTTTTTTATGGAAAGAAATTGCATTTTGGTAGTGTTTTTCGTGATTTCTTAGCATTATCTAATAAGAAAATTAAATAATTAACTCTAAGTTCGAACTTCTAAAAAATGTCGAGGCGAGCTGCATATTGATTAAATTCACCACACCTCATAGGTGAATTTGTCGCAAATTTTTCATGGAAAGCAATTGCATTTTAGCAGTGTTTTTTGTGATTTCTCAGCATTATCCAATAAGAAAATTAAGTAAATAACTCTAAGTTCGAACTTCTAAAAAATGTCGAGACCGGCTGCATATCGCTTAAATTCACTACACCTCATAGGTGAATTTGTCGCAAATTTTTCATGGAAAGCAATTGCATTTTGGCAGGGTTTTTCGTGATTTCTTAGCATTATCCAATAACAAAATTAGGTAAATAACTCTAAGTTCGAACTTCTAAAAAATGTCGAGACCGGCTGCATATCGCTTAAATTCACCACACCTCATAGGTGAATTTGACGCAAATTTTTCATGGAAAGCAATTGCAATTTGGCAGGGTTTTTCGTGATTTCTTAGCATTATCCAATAAGAAAATTAAGTAAATAACTCTAAGTTCGAACTTCTAAAAAATGTCGAGACCGGCTGCATATCGCTTAAATTCACTACACCTCATAGGTGAATTTGTCGCAAATTTTTCATGGAAAGCAATTGCATTTTGTTAGTGTTTTTCGTGATTTTTTAGCATTATCCAATAAGAAAATTAAGAAAATAAATAGTTCGAACTTCTAAAAAATGTCGAGGCGAGCTGCATATCGCTTAAATTCACCACACCTCATAGGTGAATTTGACGCAAATTTTTCATGGAAAGCAATTGCATCTTGGTAGTGTTTTTCGTGATTTCTTAGCATTATTCAATAAGAAAATTAAGTAAATAACTCTAAGTTCAAACTTCTAAAAAATTTCGAGACCGGCTGCATATCGCTTAAATTCACTACACCTCATAGGTGAATTTGTCGCAAATTTTTCATGGAAAGCAATTGCATTTTGGTAGTGTTTTTCGTGATTTCTTAGCATTATCCAATAAGAAAATTAAGTAAATATGTCCAAGTTCGAACTTCTAAAAAATGTCGAGACGAGCTGCATATCGCTTAAATTCACCACACCTCATAGGTGAATTTGACGCAAATTTTTCATGGAAAGCAATTGCATTTTGGTAGTGTTTTTCGTGATTTCTTAGCATTATTCAATAAGAAAATTAAGTAAATAACTCTAAGTTCAAACTTCTAAAAAATTTCGAGACCGGCTGCATATCGCTTAAATTCACCACACCTCATAGGTAAATTTGTCGCAAATTTTTCATGGAAAGCAATTGTATTTTAGCAGTGTTTTTCGTGATTTCTTAGCATTATCCAATAAGAAAATTAAATAATTAACTTTAAGTTCGAACTTCTAAAAAATGTCGAGGCGAGCTTCATATCGCTCAAATTCACCAGACCTAATAGGTGAATTTGTCGAAAATTTTTCATGGAAAGAAATTGCATTTTGGTAGTGTTTTTCGTGATTTCTTAGCATTATCCAATAAGAAAATTAAATAATTAACTCTAAGTTCGAACTTCTAAAAAATGTCGAGGCGAGCTGCATATTGATTAAATTCACCACACCTCATAGGTGAATTTGTCGCAAATTTTTCATGGAAAGCAATTGCATTTTAGCAGTGTTTTTTGTGATTTCTTAGCATTATCCAATAAGAAAATTAAGTAAATAACTCTAAGTTCAAACCTCTAAAAAATGTCGAGACCGGCTCCATATCGCTTAAATTCACTACACCTCATAGGTGAATTTGTCGCAAATTTTTCATGGAAAGCAATTGCATTTTGGTAGTGTTTTTCGTGATTTCTTAGCATTATCCAATAAGAAAATTAAGTAAATATATCCAAGTTCGAACTTCTAAAAAATGTCGAGACGAGCTGCATATCGCCTTAATTCACCACACCTCATTGGTGAATTTGTCAAAAATTTTTCATGGAAAGCAATTGTACTTTAGCAGTGTTTTTCGTGATTTCTTAGCATTATCCAATAAAAAAATTAAGAAAATAACTCTAAGTTCGAACTTCTAAAAAATGTCGAGGCGAGCTTCATATCGCTCAAATTCACCAGACCTCATAGGTGAATTTGTCGAAAATTTTTCATGGAAAGAAATTGCATTTTGGTAGTGTTTTTCGTGATTTCTTAGCATTATCCAATAAGAAAATTAAATAATTAACTCTAAGTTCGAACTTCTAAAAAATGTCGAGGCGAGCTCCATATTGATTAAATTCACCACACCTCATAGGTGAATTTGTCGCAAATTTTTCATGGAAAGCAATTGCATTTTAGCAGTGTTTTTTTGTGATTTCTTAGCATTATCGAATAAGAAAATTAAGAAAATAACTCTAAGTTCGAACTTCTAAAAAATGTCGAGGCGAGCTTCATATCGCTCAAATTCACCACACCTCATGGGTAAATTTGTGGAAAATTTTTCAAGGAAAGAAATTGCATTTTGGTAGTCTTTTTCGTGATTTCTTAGCATTATCCAATAAGAAAATTAAATAATTAACTCTAAGTTCGAGCTTTTAAAAATTATCGAGGCGAGCTGCATTTTGATTAAATTCACCACACCTCATAGGTGAATTTGTCGCAAATTTTTCATGGAAAGCAATTGCATTTTGGCAGTGTTTTTTGTGATTTCTTAGCATTATCCAATAAGAAAATTAAGAAAATAACTCTAAGTTCGAACTTCTAAAAAATGTCGAGGCGAGCTTCATATCGCTCAAATTCACCAGACCTCATAGGTGAATTTGTCGAAAATTTTTCATGGAAAGAAATTGCATTTTGGTAATTAAATTCACCACACCTCATAGATGAATTTGTCGCAAATTTTTCATGGAAAGCAATTGCATTTTGGTAGTGTTTTTCGTGATTTCTTAGCATTATTCAATAAGAAAATTAAGTAAATAACTCTAAGTTCAAACTTCTAAAAAATTTCGAGACCGGCTGCATATCGCTTAAATTCACTACACCTCATAGGTGAATTTGTCGCAAATTTTTCATGGAAAGCAATTGCATTTTGGTAGTGTTTTTCGTGATTTCTTAGCATTATCCAATAAGAAAATTAAGTAAATATGTCCAAGTTCGAACTTCTAAAAAATGTCGAGACGAGCTGCATATCGCTTAAATTCACCACACCTCATAGGTAAATTTGTGGAAAATTTTTCATGGAAAGAAATTGCATTTTGGTAGGTTTTTTCGTGATTTCTTAGCATTATCCAATAAGAAAATTAAGTAAATAACTCTAAGTTCGAACTTCTAAAAAATTTCGAGGCGAGTTTCATATCGCTCAAATTCACCACACCTCATAGGTGAATTTGTCGAAAATTTTTCATGGAAAGCAATTGCACTTTGGTAGTGTTTTTCGTGATTTCTTAGCATTATCCAATAAGAAAATTAAGTAAATAACTCAAAGTTCAAACTTCTAAAAAATTTCGAGACCGGCTGCATATCGCTTAAATTCACTACACCTCATAGGTGAATTTGTCGCAAATTTTTCATGGAAAGCAATTGCATTTTGGTAGTGTTTTTCGTGATTTCTTAGCATTATCCAATAAGAAAATTAAGTTAATATGTCCAAATTCGAACTTCTAAAAAATGTCGAGACGAGCTGCATATCGCTTAAATTCACCACACCTCATACGTAAATTTGTCGCAAATTTTTCATGGAAACCAATTGTATTTTAGCAGTGTTTTTCGTGATTTCTTAGCATTATCCAATAAGAAAATTAAATAATTAACTTTAAGATCGAACTTCTAAAAAATGTCGAGGCGAGCTTCATATCGCTCAAATTAACCAGACCTAATACGTGAATTTGTCGAAAATTTTTCATGGAAAGAAATTGCATTTTGGTAGTGTTTTTCGTGATTTCTTAGCATTATCCAATAAGAAAATTAAATAATTAACTCTAAGTTCGAACTTCTAAAAAATGTCGAGGCGAGCTGCATATTGATTAAATTCACTACACCTCATAGGTGAATTTGTCGCAAATTTTTCATGGAAAGCAATTGCATTTTGGTAGTGTTTTTCGTGATTTCTTAGCATTATCCAATAAGAAAATTAAGTAAATATATCCAAGTTCGAACTTCTAAAAAATGTCGAGACGAGCTGCATATCGCCTTAATTCACCACACCTCATTGGTGAATTTGTCGAAAATTTTTCATGGAAAGCAATTGTATTTTAGCAGTGTTTTTCGTGATTTCTTAGCATTATCCAATAAAAAAATTAAGAAAATAACTCTAAGTTCGAACTTCTAAAAAATGTCGAGGCGAGCTTCATATCGCTCAAATTCACCAGACCTCATAGGTGAATTTGTCGCAAATTTTTCATGGAAAGCAATTGCATTTTGGCAGTGTTTTTTGTGATTTCTTAGCATTATCCAATAAGAAAATTAAGAAAATAACTCTAAGTTCGAACTTCTAAAAAATGTCGAGGCGAGCTTCATATCGCTCAAATTCACCAGACCTCATAGGTGAATTTGTCGAAAATTTTTCATGGAAAGAAATTGCATTTTGGTAATTAAATTCACCACACCTCATAGATGAATTTGTAGCAAATTTTTCATGGAAAGCAATTGCATTTTGGTAGTGTTTTTCGTGATTTCTTAGCATTATCCAATAAGAAAATTAAGTAAATACTCTAAGTTCAAACTTCTAAAAAATTTCGAGACCGGCTGCATATCGCTTAAATTCACTACAATTGCATTTTGGCAGTGTTTTTTGTGATTTCTTAGCATTATCCAATAAGAAAATTAAGAAAATAACTCTAAGTTCGAACTTCTAAAAAATGTCGAGGCGAGCTTCATATCGCTCAAATTCACCAGACCTCATAGGTGAATTTGTCGAAAATTTTTCATGGAAAAAAATTGCATTTTGGTAGTGTTTTTCGTGATTTCTTAGCATTATCCAATAAGAAAATTAAGTAATTAACTCTAAGTTCAAACTTCTAAAAAATTTCGAGACCGGCTGCATATCGCTTAAATTCACTACACCTCATAGGTGAATTTGTCGCAAATTTTTCATGGAAAGCAATTGCATTTTGGTAGTGTTTTTCGTGATTTCTTAGCATTATTCAATAAGAAAATTAAGTAAATAACTCTAAGTTCAAACTTCTAAAAAATTTCGAGACCGGCTGCATATCGCTTAAATTCACTACACCTCATAGGTGAATTTGTCGCAAATTTTTCATGGAAAGCAATTGCATTTTGGTAGTGTTTTTCGTGATTTCTTAGCATTATCCAATAAGAAAATTAAGTAAATATGTCCAAGTTCGAACTTCTAAAAAATGTCGAGACGAGCTGCATATCGCTTAAATTCACCACACCTCATAGGTAAATTTGTCGCAAATTTTTCATGGAAAGCAATTGTATTTTAGCAGTGTTTTTCGTGATTTCTTAGCATTATCCAATAAGAAAATTAAATAATTAACTTTAAGTTCGAACTTCTAAAAAATGTCGAGGCGAGCTTCATATCGCTCAAATTCACCAGACCTAATAGGTGAATTTGTCGAAAATTTTTCATGGAAAGAAATTGCATTTTGGTAGTGTTTTTCGTGATTTCTTAGCATTATCCAATAAGAAAATTAAATAATTAACTCTAAGTTCGAACTTCTAAAAAATGTCGAGGCGAGCTGCATATTGATTAAATTCACCACACCTTATAGGTGAATTTGTCGCAAATTTTTCATGGAAAGCAATTGCATTTTAGCAGTGTTTTTTGTGATTTCTTATTATCCAATAAGAAAATTAAGAAAATAACTCTAAGTTCGAACTTCTAAAAAATGTCGAGGCGAGCTTCATATCGCTCAAATTCACCACACCTCATAGGTAAATTTGTAGAAAATTTTTCATGGAAAGCAATTACATTTTGGTAGTGTTTTTCGTGATTTCTTAGCATTATCCAATAAGAAAATTAAGTAAATATGTCCAAATTCGAACTTCTAAAAAATGTCGAGACGAGCTGCATATCGCTTAAATTCACCACACCTCATAGGTAAATTTGTCGCGACATTTTGGCAGTGTTTTTCGTGATTTCTTAGCATTATCCAATAAGAAAATTAAATAATTAACTTTAAGTTCGAACTTCTAAAAAATGTCGAGGCGAGCTTCATATCGCTCAAATTAACCAGACCTAATAGGTGAATTTGTCGAAAATTTTTCATGGAAAGAAATTGCATTTTGGTAGTGTTTTTCGTGATTTCTTAGCATTATCCAATAAGAAAATTAAATAATTAACTCTAAGTTCGAACTTCTAAAAAATGTCGAGGCGAGCTGCATATTGATTAAATTCACCACACCTCATAGGTGAATTTGTCGCAAATTTTTCATGGAAAGCAATTGCATTTTAGCAGTGTTTTTTGTGATTTCTCAGCATTATCCAATAAGAAAATTAAGTAAATAACTCTAAGTTCGAACTTCTAAAAAATGTCGAGACCGGCTGCATATCGCTTAAATTCACTACACCTCATAGGTGAATTTGTCGCAAATTTTTCATGGAAAGCAATTGCATTTTGGCAGGGTTTTTCGTGATTTCTTAGCATTATCCAATAAGAAAATTAGGTAAATAACTCTAAGTTCGAACTTCTAAAAAATGTCGAGACCGGCTGCATATCGCTTAAATTCACCACACCTCATAGGTGAATTTGACGCAAATTTTTCATGGAAAGCAATTGCAATTTGGCAGGGTTTTTCGTGATTTTTTAGCATTATCCAATAAGGAAATTAAGAAAATAAATAGTTCGAACTTCTAAAAAATGTCGAGGCGAGCTGCATATCGCTTAAATTCACCACACCTCATAGGTGAATTTGACGCAAATTTTTCATGGAAAGCAATTCCATTTTGGTAGTGTTTTTCGTGATTTCTTAGCATTATCCAATAAGAAACAAAAAAAAAAAAAATTAAAGAAAATAACTCTAAGTTCGAACTTCTAAAAAATGTAGAGGCGAGATTCATATCGCTTAAATTCACTACACCTCATAGGTTAATTTGTCGCAAATTTTTCATGGAAAGCAATTGCATTTTGGTAGTGTTTTTCGTGATTTCTTAGCATTATCCAATAAGAAAATTAAGTAAATATATCCAAGTTCGAACTTCTAAGAAATGTCAATTAGGGGAACTGACTGGGACATTTATAGACGAACTTTTTCAAGGTTATTAAGGGAGGTTCCCTTTACGGAACCTAGGGATGCCGGGGAGCTTGACTCTCAGGTCAACGGCATCACACAGGCTTTCAATTCATCATTGAGCGTGGCGTGTCCTGTGACAAGGCCATCGAAGAAAAGGAAGACGCCGTGGTGGTCACAGGAGCTAAGGGGGGCAAGGGAGTCTTGTAGGAAACTTTTTAATAAGGCCAAAGCCACTAGGGCGGAACAAGACTGGCTCAACTACAAAGAACAACTTAGGATCTTTAAGAGGTCCATTAGGAAATCGCAAAGGGTATCATGGCAACGCTTTTGTAGTAATAGTAGTAATAGAAGCTACTTCAGATGCATGCAGGCTTAGGAAAATCATGGCTACTAACCCAACTTCTTTGGGTAATCTTAAAGGGAAGGACGGAAGGTGGACAGTCTCCAGTGCTGAAACTCTGCGGCTTCTGATGGACACCCACTTTCCGGAGTGTAGCTCTACGCCGGCTGTGCAACTACATACACAGGCCGTAGTGACAAAGGACGGACTCAGTGCAATAACAAAGGAAAAGATCCGGTGGGCTATTAGTAGTTTCAAACCCTACAAATCCCCCGGACCCGATGGAGTTGCTCCCATTGAAATCCAGAAAGTCTCTGATATCATTACTCCCAGACTGGAGAGACTTTACGCTAGTTGTCTTACTCTCTCATATATCCCTTTAAATTGGAGGGAAAGCAAAGTTGTATTCATCCCGAAAGCGGGTAAATGCTCACATACAGAGCCTAACGATTTTAGGCCTATCAGTTTGACCTCGTTCTTATTAAAGGTCATGGAGCGACTCTTGGATGCTTATATACAAGGTAGGATTGATGAGATTGATCCTGGCAATTATGCGAGGAGTCAGCATGCTTACACAAAAGGGCGGTCAACGGAAACCGCCTTGCATGCGCTCACGAGTATCATTGAGAAATCCTTTCTCCATAAAGACTACGCTCTTGTAGCGTTTTTAGACATTGAAGGGGCTTTCAATAAAGTGAAGCCGATAAGCATAATAGAGTCCCTGGAGCGTCTAAACATAGATGGGACCATTGTGGGGATTGTAGCGCAACTGTTGTCAAACAGAAGGGTCACATCCCAACTGGGTTCCTCGGTTATAACGATGTACGGTAACAGAGGAACACCTCAAGGGGGGGTTCTTTCACCTAAGCTATGGAATATTAAGGTAAGCGATATGCTTTTAGGGGTGGAAAGCACCGGTTGTAAGGTAGTTGGCTACGCAGATGACGTGGCAATTGCTGTTTCTGGTAAATTCCCATCTACTCTTAGAGACGTAATGCAGCACTGTCTAAACAAACTAACTGAATGGACAAGAAGCTGTGGTCTGTCGGTGAATCCTAGCAAGACGGACATTGTCCTCTTCACTAAGAAATATAAACTACCAGTGCTGGCACCGCTGGTTATCGATGGAGTCCAGATAACCTATACGGATAGGGCTAAATTCCTAGGACTAATACTAGATAGGAAGCTGGACTATAAGCTGCAGAACTAGGAAAGCTATGGTTGCACTCTACTCTTGTAGGCAAATTATAGGCAGAAACTGGGGTTTTTCTCCGAAAATTGCGCATTGGATATATGTGGCTATCGCTAGACCCATTCTCATGTATGGGGTAGCAATATGGTGGTCAGCGCTGGAAAAGTCGTCAAATCTGAAGCTCGTTAGAAAGATTCAAAGACAGGCGACGATCCTTATCAGTGGAGCTATAAGAACCACACCTACGGATGCGCTAAATGTCCTTTTTCACCTTCTACCTTTAGACATCTATGGTAAAATGGTTGCGGTTAACACGGCCAGAAGGTTGAGTCAATCCGGCCAATGGACCAAGTGTAACTACGGACATAGCGCTATTCTGAACAGTACTATGAATTCGACGGATTTGAAAAAAATTTCGAGACCGGCTGCATATCGCTTAAATTCACTACACCTCATAGGTGAATTTGTCGCAAATTTTTCATGGAAAGCAATTGCATTTTGGTAGTGTTTTTCGTGATTTCTTAGCATTATTCAATAAGAAAATTAAGTAAATAACTCTAAGTTCGAACTTCTAAAAAATGTCGAGGCGAGCTGCATATTGATTAAATTCACTACACCTCATAGGTGAATTTGTCGCAAATTTTTCATGGAATGCAATTGCATTTTGGTAGTGTTTTTCGTGATTTCTTAGCATTATCCAATAAGAAAATTAAGTAAATATATCCAAGTTCGAACTTCTAAAAAATGTCGAGACGAGCTGCATATCGCCTTAATTCACCACACCTCATTGGTGAATTTGTCGAAAATTTTTCATGGAAAGCAATTGTATTTTAGCAGTGTTTTTTGTGATTTCTTAGCATTATCCAATTGAAAATTAAGAAAATAACTCTAAGTTCGAACTTCTAAAAAATGTCGAGGCGAGCTGCATATTGATTAAATTCACCACACCTCATAGATGAATTTGTCGCAAATTTTTCATGGAAAGCAATTGCATTTTGGTAGTGTTTTTCGTGATTTCTTAGCATTATCCAATAAGAAAATTAAGTAAATACTCTAAGTTCAAACTTCTAAAAAATTTCGAGACCGGCTGCATATCGCTTAAATTCACTACAATTGCATTTTGGCAGGGTTTTTTGTGATTTCTTAGCATTATCCAATAAGAAAATTAAGAAAATAACTCTAAGTTCGAACTTCTAAAAATTGTCGAGGCGAGCTTCATATCGCTCAAATTCACCAGACCTCATAGGTGAATTTGTCGAAAATTTTTCGTGGAAAGAAATTGCATTTTGGTAGTGTTTTTCGTGATTTCTTAGCATTATCCAATAAGAAAATTAAATAATTAACTCTAAGTTCGAACTTCTAAAAAATGTCGAGACCGGCTGCATATCGCTTAAATTCACTACACCTCATAGGTGAATTTGTCGCAAATTTTTCATGGAAAGCAATTGCATTTTGGTAGTGTTTTTCGTGATTTCTTAGCATTATTCAATAAGAAAATTAAGTAAATAACTCTAAGTTCGAACTTCTAAAAAATGTCGAGGCGAGCTGCATATTGATTAAATTCACTTCACCTCATAGGTGAATTTGTCGCAAATTTTTCATGGAAAGCAATTGCATTTTGGTAGTGTTTTTCGTGATTTCTTAGCATTATCCAATAAGAAAATTAAGTAAATATATCCAAGTTCGAACTTCTAAAAAATGTCGAGACGAGCTGCATATCGCCTTAATTCACCACACCTCATTGGTGAATTTGTCGAAAATTTTTCATGGAAAGCAATTGTATTTTAGCAGTGTTTTTCGTGATTTCTTAGCATTATCCAATAAAAAAATTAAGAAAATAACTCTAAGTTCGAACTTCTAAAAAATGTCGAGGCGAGCTTCATATCGCTCAAATTCACCAGACCTCATAGGTGAATTTGTCGAAAATTTTTCGTGGAAAGAAATTGCTTTTTGGTAGTGTTTTTCGTGATTTCTTAGCATTATCCAATAAGAAAAATTAAATAATTAACTCTAAGTTCGAACTTCTAAAAAATGTCGAGGCGAGCTGCATATTGATTAAATTCACCACACCTCATAGGTGAATTTGTCGCAAATTTTTCATGGAAAGCAATTGCATTTTAGCAGTGTTTTTTGTGATTTCTTAGCATTATCCAATAAGAAAATTGAGAAAATAACTCTAAGTTCGAACTTCTAAAAAATGTCGAGGCGAGCTTCATATCGCTCAAATTCACCACACCTCATGGGTAAATTTGTGGAAAATTTTTCATGGAAAGAAATTGCATTTTGGTAGTCTTTTTCGTGATTTCTTAGCATTATCCAATAAGAAAATTAAATAATTAACTCTAAGTTCGAACTTTTAAAAATTATCGAGGCGAGCTGCATATTGATTAAATTCACCACACCTCATAGGTGAATTTGTCGCAAATTTTTCATGGAAAGCAATTGCATTTTGGTAGTGTTTTTCGTGATTTCTTAGCATTATCCAATAAGAAAATTAAGTAAATACTCTAAGTTCAAACTTCTAAAAAATTTCGAGACCGGCTGCATATCGCTTATATTCACTACAATTGCATTTTGGCAGTGTTTTTTGTGATTTCTTAGCATTATCCAATAAGAAAATTAAGAAAATAACTCTAAGTTCGAACTTCTAAAAAATGTCGAGGCGAGCTTCATATCGCTCAAATTCACCAGACCTCATAGGTGAATTTGTCGAAAATTTTTCATGGAAAAAAATTGCATTTTGGCAGTGTTTTTCGTGATTTCTTAGCATTATCCAATAAGAAAATTAAGTAATTAACTCTAAGTTCAAACTTCTAAAAAATTTCGAGACCGGCTGCATATCGCTTAAATTCACTACACCTCATAGGTGAATTTGTCGCAAATTTTTCATGGAAAGCAATTGCATTTTGGTAGTGTTTTTCGTGATTTCTTAGCATTATCCAATAAGAAAATTAAGTAAATATGTCCAAGTTCGAACTTCTAAAATATGTCGAGACGAGCTGCATATCGCTTAAATTCACCACACCTCATAGGTAAATTTGTCGCAAATTTTTCATGGAAAGCAATTGTATTTTAGCAGTGTTTTTCGTGATTTCTTAGCATTATCCAATAAGAAAATTAAATAATTAACTTTAAGTTCGAACTTCTAAAAAATGTCGAGGCGAGCTTCATATCGCTCAAATTCACCAGACATAATAGGTGAATTTGTCGAAAATTTTTCATGGAAAGCAATTGCATTTTGGTAGTGTTTTTCGTGATTTCTTAGCATTATTCAATAAGAAAATTAAGTAAATAACTCTAAGTTCAAACTTCTAAAAAATTTCGAGACCGGCTGCATATCGCTTAAATTCACTACACCTCATAGGTGAATTTGTCGCAAATTTTTCATGGAAAGCAATTGCATTTTGGTAAATAACTCTAAGTTCGAACTTCTAAAAAATGTCGAGGCGAGCTTCATATCGCTCAAATTCACCAGACCTCATAGGTGAATTTGTCGCAAATTTTTCATGGAAAGCAATTGCATTTTGGTAGTGTTTTTCGTGATTTCTTAGCATTATCCAATAAGAAAATTAAGTAAATATATCCAAGTTCGAACTTCTAAAAAATGTCGAGACGAGCTGCATATCGCCTTAATTCACCACACCTCATTGGTGAATTTGTCGAAAATTTTTCATGGAAAGCAATTGTATTTTAGCAGTGTTTTTCGTGATTTCTTAGCATTATCCAATAAAAAAATTAAGAAAATAACTCTAAGTTCGAACTTCTAAAAAATGTCGAGGCGAGCTTCATATCGCTCAAATTCACCAGACCTCATAGGTGAATTTGTCGAAAATTTTTCGTGGAAAGAAATTGCATTTTGGTAGTGTTTTTCGTGATTTCTTAGCATTATCCAATAAGAAAATTAAATAATTAACTCTAAGTTCGAACTTCTAAAATATGTCGAGGCGAGCTGCATATTGATTAAATTCACCACACCTCATAGGTGAATTTGTCGCAAATTTTTCATGGAAAGCAATTGCATTTTAGCAGTGTTTTTTGTGATTTCTTAGCATTATCCAATAAGAAAATTGAGAAAATAACTCTAAGTTCGAACTTCTAAAAAATGTCGAGGCGAGCTTCATATCGCTCAAATTCACCACACCTCATGGGTAAATTTGTGGAAAATTTTTCATGGAAAGAAATTGCATTTTGGTAGTCTTTTTCGTGATTTCTTAGCATTATCCAATAAGAAAATTAAATAATTAACTCTAAGTTCGAACTTTTAAAAATTATCGAGGCGAGCTGCATATTGATTAAATTCACCACACCTCATAGGTGAATTTGTCGCAAATTTTTCATGGAAAGCAATTGCATTTTGGTAGTGTTTTTCGTGATTTCTTAGCATTATCCAATAAGAAAATTAAGTAAATACTCTAAGTTCAAACTTCTAAAAAATTTCGAGACCGGCTGCATATCGCTTATATTCACTACAATTGCATTTTGGCAGTGTTTTTTGTGATTTCTTAGCATTATCCAATAAGAAAATTAAGAAAATAACTCTAAGTTCGAACTTCTAAAAAATGTCGAGGCGAGCTTCATATCGCTCAAATTCACCAGACCTCATAGGTGAATTTGTCGAAAATTTTTCATGGAAAAAAATTGCATTTTGGCAGTGTTTTTCGTGATTTCTTAGCATTATCCAATAAGAAAATTAAGTAATTAACTCTAAGTTCAAACTTCTAAAAAATTTCGAGACCGGCTGCATATCGCTTAAATTCACTACACCTCATAGGTGAATTTGTCGCAAATTTTTCATGGAAAGCAATTGCATTTTGGTAGTGTTTTTCGTGATTTCTTAGCATTATCCAATAAGAAAATTAAGTAAATATGTCCAAGTTCGAACTTCTAAAAAATGTCGAGACGAGCTGCATATCGCTTAAATTCACCACACCTCATAGGTAAATTTGTCGCAAATTTTTCATGGAAAGCAATTGTATTTTAGCAGTGTTTTTCGTGATTTCTTAGCATTATCCAATAAGAAAATTAAATAATTAACTTTAAGTTCGAACTTCTAAAAAATGTCGAGGCGAGCTTCATATCGCTCAAATTCACCAGACATAATAGGTTAATTTGTCGAAAATTTTTCATGGAAAGCAATTGCATTTTGGTAGTGTTTTTCGTGATTTCTTAGCATTATTCAATAAGAAAATTAAGTAAATAACTCTAAGTTCAAACTTCTAAAAAATTTCGAGACCGGCTGCATATCGCTTAAATTCACTACACCTCATAGGTGAATTTGTCGCAAATTTTTCATGGAAAGCAATTGCATTTTGGTAGTGTTTTTCGTGATTTCTTAGCATTATTCAATAAGAAAATTAAGTAAATAACTCTTAGTTCAAACTTCTAAAAAATTTCGAGACCGGCTGCATATCGCTTAAATTCACTACACCTCATAGGTGAATTTGTCGCAAATTTTTCATGGAAAGAAATTGCATTTTGGTAGTGTTTTTCGTGATTTCTTAGCATTATCCAATAAGAAAATTAAGTAAATATGTCCAAATTCGAACTTCTAAAAAATGTCGAGACGAGCTGCATATCGCTTAAATTCACCACACCTCATAGGTAAATTTGTCGCGACATTTTGGCAGTGTTTTTCGTGATTTCTTAGCATTATTCAATAAGAAAATTAAATAATTAACTTTAAGTTCGAACTTCTAAAAAATGTCGAGGCGAGCTTCATATCGCTCAAATTAACCAGACCTCATAGGTGAATTTGTCGCAAATTTTTCATGGAAAGCAATTGCATTTTAGCAGTGTTTTTTGTGATTTCTCAGCATTATCCAATAAGAAAATTAAGTAAATAACTCTAAGTTCGAACTTCTAAAAAATGTCGAGACCGGCTGCATATAGCTTAAATTCACTACACCTCATAGGTGAATTTGTCGCAAATTTTTCATGGAAAGCAATTGCATTTTGGCAGGGTTTTTCGTGATTTCTTACCATTATCCAATAACAAAATTAGGTAAATAACTCTAAGTTCGCACTTCTAAAAAATGTCGAGACCGGCTGCATATCGCTTAAATTCACCACACCTCATAGGTGAATTTGACGCAAATTTTTCATGGAAAGCAATTGCAATTTGGCAGGTTTTTCGTGATTTCTTAGCATTATCCAATAAGAAAATTAAGTAAATAACTCTAAGTTCGAACTTCTAAAAAATGTCGAGACCGGCTGCATATCGCTTAAATTCACTACACCTCATAGGTGAATTTGTCGCAAATTTTTCATGGAAAGCAATTGCATTTTGTTAGTGTTTTTCGTGATTTTTTAGCATTATCCAATAAGAAAATTAAGAAAATAAATAGTTCGAACTTCTAAAAAATGTCGAGGCGAGCTGCATATCGCTTAAATTCACCACACCTCATAGGTGAATTTGACGCAAATTTTTCATGGAAAGCAATTGCATTTTGGTAGTGTTTTTCGTGATTTCTTAGCATTATCCAATAAGAAAATTAAGTAAATAACTCTAAGTTCAAACTTCTAAAAAATTTCGAGACCGGCTGCATATTGATTAAATTCACCACACCTCATAGGTGAATTTGTCGCAAATTTTTCATGGAAAGCAATTGCATTTTAGCAGTGTTTTTTGTGATTTCTTAGCATTATCCAATAAGAAAATTAAGTAAATAACTCTAAGTTCAAACCTCTAAAAAATGTCGAGACCGGCTGCATATCGCTTAAATTCACTACACCTCATAGGTGAATTTGTCGCAAATTTTTCATGGAAAGCAATTGCATTTTGGTAGTGTTTTTCGTGATTTCTTAGCATTATCCAATAAGAAAATTAAGTAAATATATCCAAGTTCGAACTTCTAAAAAATGTCGAGACGAGCTGCATATCGCCTTAATTCACCACACCTCATTGGTGAATTTGTCGAAAATTTTTCATGGAAAGCAATTGTACTTTAGCAGTGTTTTTCGTGATTTCTTAGCATTATCCAATAAAAAAATTAAGAAAATAACTCTAAGTTCGAACTTCTAAAAAATGTCGAGGCGAGCTTCATATCACTCAAATTCACCAGACCTCATAGGTGAATTTGTCGAAAATTTTTCATGGAAAGAAATTGCATTTTGGTAGTGTTTTTCGTGATTTCTTAGCATTATCCAATAAGAAAATTAAATAATTAACTCTAAGTTCGAACTTCTAAAAAATGTCGAGGCGAGCTGCATATTGATTAAATTCACCACACCTCATAGGTGAATTTGTCGCAAATTTTTCATGGAAAGCAATTGCATTTTAGCAGTGTTTTTTGTGATTTCTTAGCATTATCCAATAAGAAAATTAAGTAAATACTCTAAGTTCAAACTTCTAAAAAATTTCGAGACCGGCTGCATATCGCTTAAATTCACTACAATTGCATTTTGGCAGTGTTTTTTGTGATTTCTTAGCATTATCCAATAAGAAAATTAAGAAAATAACTCTAAGTTCGAACTTCTAAAAAATGTCGAGGCGAGCTTCATATCGCTCAAATTCACTAGACCTCATAGGTGAATTTGTCGAAAATTTTTCATGGAAAAAAATTGCATTTTGGCAGTGTTTTTCGTGATTTCTTAGCATTATCCAATAAGAAAATTAAGTAATTAACTCTAAGTTCAAACTTCTAAAAAATTTCGAGACCGGCTGCATATCGCTTAAATTCACTACACCTCATAGGTGAATTTGTCGCAAATTTTTCATGGAAAGCAATTGCATTTTGGTAGTGTTTTTCGTGATTTCTTAGCATTATCCAATAAGAAAATTAAGTAAATATGTCCAAGTTCGAACTTCTAAAAAATGTCGAGACGAGCTGCATATCGCTTAAATTCACCACACCTCATAGGTAAATTTGTCGCTAATTTTTCATGGAAAGCAATTGTATTTTAGCAGTGTTTTTCGTGATTTCTTAGCATTATCCAATAAGAAAATTAAATAATTAACTTTAAGTTCGAACTTCTAAAAAATGTCGAGGCGAGCTTCATATCGCTCGAATTCACCAGACCTAATAGGTGAATTTGTCGAAAATTTTTCATGGAAAGAAATTGCATTTTGGTAGTGTTTTTCGTGATTTCTTAGCATTATCCAATAAGAAAATTAAATAATTAACTCTAAGTTCGAACTTCTAAAAAATGTCGAGGCGAGCTGCATATTGATTAAATTCACCACACCTCATAGGTGAATTTGTCGCAAATTTTTCATGGAAAGCAATTGCATTTTAGCAGTGTTTTTTGTGATTTCTTAGCATTATCCAATAAGAAAATTAAGAAAATAACTCTAAGTTCGAACTTCTAAAAAATGTCGAGGCGAGCTTCATATCGCTCAAATTCACCACACCTCATAGGTAAATTTGTGGAAAATTTTTCATGGAAAGAAATTGCATTTTGGTCGGTTTTTTCGTGATTTCTTAGCATTATCCAATAAGAAAATTAAGTAAATATATCCAAGTTCGAACTTCTAAAAAATGTCGAGACGAGCTGCATATCGCCTTAATTCACCACACCTCATTGGTGAATTTGTCGAAAATTTTTCATGGAAAGCAATTGTACTTTAGCAGTGTTTTTCGTGATTTCTTAGCATTATCCAATAAAAAAATTAAGAAAATAACTCTAAGTTCGAACTTCTAAAAAATGTCGAGGCGAGCTTCATATCGCTCAAATTCACCAGACCTCATAGGTGAATTTGTCGAAAATTTTTCATGGAAAGAAATTGCATTTTGGTAGTGTTTTTCGTGATTTCTTAGCATTATCCAATAAGAAAATTAAATAATTAACTCTAAGTTCGAACTTCTAAAAAATGTCGAGGCGAGCTGCATATTGATTAAATTCACCACACCTCATAGGTGAATTTGTCGCAAATTTTTCATGGAAAGCAATTGCATTTTAGCAGTGTTTTTTGTGATTTCTTAGCATTATCCAATAAGAAAATTAAGTAAATACTCTAAGTTCACACTTCTAAAAAATTTCGAGACCGGCTGCATATCGCTTAAATTCACTACAATTGCATTTTGGCAGTGTTTTTTGTGATTTCTTAGCATTATCCAATAAGAAAATTAAGAAAATAACTCTAAGTTCGAACTTCTAAAAAATGTCGAGGCGAGCTTCATATCGCTCAAATTCACTAGACCTCATAGGTGAATTTGTCGAAAATTTTTCATGGAAAAAAATTGCATTTTGGCAGTGTTTTTCGTGATTTCTTAGCATTATCCAATAAGAAAATTAAGTAATTAACTCTAAGTTCAAACTTCTAAAAAATTTCGAGACCGGCTGCATATCGCTTAAATTCACTACACCTCATAGGTGAATTTGTCGCAAATTTTTCATGGAAAGCAATTGCATTTTGGTAGTGTTTTTCGTGATTTCTTAGCATTATCCAATAAGAAAATTAAGTAAATATGTCCAAGTTCGAACTTCTAAAAAATGTCGAGACGAGCTGCATATCGCTTAAATTCACCACACCTCATAGGTAAATTTGTCGCAAATTTTTCATGGAAAGCAATTGTATTTTAGCAGTGTTTTTCGTGATTTCTTAGCATTATCCAATAAGAAAATTAAATAATTAACTTTAAGTTCGAACTTCTAAAAAATGTCGAGGCGAGCTTCATATCGCTCAAATTCACCAGACCTAATAGGTGAATTTGTCGAAAATTTTTCATGGAAAGCAATTGCATTTTGGTAGTGTTTTTCGTGATTTCTTAGCATTATTCAATAAGAAAATTAAGTAAATAACTCTAAGTTCAAACTTCTAAAAAATTTCGAGACCAGCTGCATATCGCTTAAATTCACTACACCTCATAGGTGAATTTGTCGCAAATTTTTCATGGAAAGCAATTGCATTTTGGTAGTGTTTTTCGTGATTTCTTAGCATTATTCAATAAGAAAATTAAGTAAATAACTCTTAGTTCAAACTTCTAAAAAATTTCGAGACCGGCTGCATATCGCTTAAATTCACTACACCTCATAGGTGAATTTGTCGCAAATTTTTCATGGAAAGCAATTGCATTTTGGTAGTGTTTTTCGTGATTTCTTAGCATTATCCAATAAGAAAATTAAGTAAATATGTCCAAGTTCGAACTTCTAAAAAATGTCGAGACGAGCTGCATATCGCTTAAATTCACCACACCTCATAGGTAAATTTGTCGCTAATTTTTCATGGAAAGCAATTGTATTTTAGCAGTGTTTTTCGTGATTTCTTAGCATTATCCAATAAGAAAATTAAATAATTAACTTTAAGTTCGAACTTCTAAAAAATGTCGAGGCGAGCTTCATATCGCTCAAATTCACCAGACCTAATAGGTGAATTTGTCGAAAATTTTTCATGGAAAGAAATTGCATTTTGGTAGTGTTTTTCGTGATTTCTTAGCATTATCCAATAAGAAAATTAAATAATTAACTCTAAGTTCGAACTTCTAAAAAATGTCGAGGCGAGCTGCATATTGATTAAATTCACCACACCTCATAGGTGAATTTGTCGCAAATTTTTCATGGAAAGCAATTGCATTTTAGCAGTGTTTTTTGTGATTTCTTAGCATTATCCAATAAGAAAATTAAGAAAATAACTCTAAGTTCGAACTTCTAAAAAATGTCGAGGCGAGCTTCATATCGCTCAAATTCACCACACCTCATAGTTAAATTTGTGGAAAATTTTTCATGGAAAGAAATTGCATTTTGGTAGGTTTTTTTCGTGATTTCTTAGCATTATCCAATAAGAAAATTAAGTAAATAACTCTAAGTTCGAACTTCTAAAAAATTTCGAGGCGAGTTTCATATCGCTCAAATTCACCACACCTCATAGGTGAATTTGTCGAAAATTTTTCATGGAAAGCAATTGCATTTTGGTAGTGTTTTTCGTGATTTCTTAGCATTATCCAATAAGAAAATTAAGTAAATAACTCCAAGTTCAAACTTCTAAAAAATTTCGAGACCGGCTGCATATCGCTTAAATTCACTACACCTCATAGGTGAATTTGTCGCAAATTTTTCATGGAAAGCAATTGCATTTTGGTAGTGTTTTTCGTGATTTCTTAGCATTATCCAATAAGAAAATTAAGTAAATATGTCCAAATTCGAACTTCTAAAAAATGTCGAGACGAGCTGCATATCGCTTAAATTCACCACACCTCATAGGTAAATTTGTCGCAAATTTTTCATGGAAACCAATTGTATTTTAGCAGTGTTTTTCGTGATTTCTTTGCATTATCCAATAAGAAAATTAAATAATTAACTTTAAGATCGAACTTCTAAAAAATGTCGAGGCGAGCTTCATATCGCTCAAATTAACCAGACCTAATACGTGAATTTGTCGAAAATTTTTCATGGAAAGAAATTGCATTTTGGTAGTGTTTTTCGTGATTTCTTAGCATTATCCAATAAGAAAATTAAATAATTAACTCTAAGTTCGAACTTTTAAAAAATGTCGAGGCGAGCTGCATATTGATTAAATTCACTACACCTCATAGGTGAATTTGTCGCAAATTTTTCATGGAAAGCAATTGCATTTTGGTAGTGTTTTTCGTGATTTCTTAGCATTATCCAATAAGAAAATTAAGTAAATATATCCAAGTTCGAACTTCTAAAAAATGTCGAGACGAGCTGCATATCGCCTTAATTCACCACACCTCATTGGTGAATTTGTCGAAAATTTTTCATGGAAAGCAATTGTATTTTAGCAGTGTTTTTCGTGATTTCTTAGCATTATCCAATAAAAAAATTAAGAAAATAACTCTAAGTTCGAACTTCTAAAAAATGTCGAGGCGAGCTTCATATCGCTCAAATTCACCAGACCTCATAGGTGAATTTGTCGAAAATTTTTCATGGAAAGAAATTGCATTTTGGTAGTGTTTTTCGTGATTTCTTAGCATTATCCAATAAGAAAATGAAATAATTAACTCTAAGTTCGAACTTCTAAAAAATGTCGAGGCGAGCTGCATATTGATTAAATTCACCACACCTCATAGGTGAATTTGTCGCAAATTTTTCATGGAAAGCAATTGCATTTTAGCAGTGTTTTTTGTGATTTCTTAGCATTATCCAATAAGAAAATTGAGAAAATAACTCTAAGTTCGAACTTCTAAAAAATGTCGAGGCGAGCTTCATATCGCTCAAATTCACCACACCTCATGGGTAAATTTGTGGAAAATTTTTCATGGAAAGAAATTGCATTTTGGTAGTCTTTTTCGTGATTTCTTAGCATTATCCAATAAGAAAATTAAATAATTAACTCTAAGTTCGAACTTCTAAAAAATGTCGAGGCGAGCTTCATATCGCTCAAATTCACCAAACCTCATAGGTGAATTTGTCGAAAATTTTTCATGGAAAGAAATTGCATTTTGGTAATTAAATTCACCACACCTCATAGATGAATTTGTCGCAAATTTTTCATGGAAAGCAATTGCATTTTGGTAGTGTTTTTCGTGATTTCTTAGCATTATCCAATAAGAAAATTAAGTAAATACTCTAAGTTCAAACTTCTAAAAAATTTCGAGACCGGCTGCATATCGCTTAAATTCACTACAATTGCATTTTGGCAGTGTTTTTTGTGATTTCTTAGCATGTCGAGGCGAGCTTCATATCGCTCAAATTCACCAGACCTCATAGGTGAATTTGTCGAAAATTTTTCATGGAAAAAAATTGAATTTTGGTAGTGTTTTTCGTGATTTCTTAGCATTATCCAATAAGAAAATTAAGTAATTAACTCTAAGTTCAAACTTCTAAAAAATTTCGAGACCGGCTGCATATCGCTTAAATTCACTACACCTCATAGGTGAATTTGTCGCAAATTTTTCATGGAAAGCAATTGCATTTTGGTAGTGTTTTTCGTGATTTCTTAGCATTATCCAATAAGAAAATTAAGTAAATATGTCCAAGTTCGAACTTCTAAAAAATGTCGAGACGAGCTGCATATCGCTTAAATTCACCACACCTCATAGGTAAATTTGTCGCAAATTTTTCATGGAAAGCAATTGTATTTTAGCAGTGTTTTTCGTGATTTCTTAGCATTATCCAATAAGAAAATTAAATAATTAACTTTAAGTTCGAACTTCTAAAAAATGTCGAGGCGAGCTTCATATCGCTCAAATTCACCAGACCTAATAGGTGAATTTGTCGAAAATTTTTCATGGAAAGAAATTGCATTTTGGTAGTGTTTTTCGTGATTTCTTAGCATTATCCAATAAGAAAATTAAATAATTAACTCTAAGTTCGAACTTCTAAAAAATGTCGAGGCGAGCTGAATATTGATTAAATTCACCACACCTCATAGGTGAATTTGTCGCAAATTTTTCATGGAAAGCAATTGCAATTTGGCAGGGTTTTTCCTGATTTCTTAGCATTATCCAATAAGAAAATTAAGTAAATAACTCTAAGTTCGAACTTCTAAAAAATTTCGAGGCGAGTTTCATATCGCTCAAATTCACCACACCTCATAGGTGAATTTGTCGCAAATTTTCATGGAAAGCAATTGCATTTTGGTAGTGTTTTTCGTGATTTCTTAGCATTATCCAATAAGAAAATTAAGTAAATATGTCCAAATTCGAACTTCTAAAAAATGTCGAGACGAGCTGCATATCGCTTAAATTCATCACACCTCATAGGTAAATTTGTCGCGACATTTTGGCAGTGTTTTTCGTGATTTCTTAGCATTATCCAATAAGAAAATTAAATAATTAACTTTAAGTTCGAACTTCTAAAAAATGTCGAGGCGAGCTTCATATCGCTCAAATTAACCAGACCTAATAGGTGAATTTGTCGAAAATTTTTTTATGGAAAGAAATTGCATTTTGGTAGTGTTTTTCGTGATTTCTTAGCATTATCTAATAAGAAAATTAAATAATTAACTCTAAGTTCGAACTTCTAAAAAATGTCGAGGCGAGCTGCATATTGATTAAATTCACCACACCTCATAGGTGAATTTGTCGCAAATTTTTCATGGAAAGCAATTGCATTTTAGCAGTGTTTTTTGTGATTTCTCAGCATTATCCAATAAGAAAATTAAGTAAATAACTCTAAGTTCGAACTTCTAAAAAATGTCGAGACCGGCTGCATATCGCTTAAATTCACTACACCTCATAGGTGAATTTGTCGCAAATTTTTCATGGAAAGCAATTGCATTTTGGCAGGGTTTTTCGTGATTTCTTAGCATTATCCAATAACAAAATTAGGTAAATAACTCTAAGTTCGAACTTCTAAAAAATGTCGAGACCGGCTGCATATCGCTTAAATTCACCACACCTCATAGGTGAATTTGACGCAAATTTTTCATGGAAAGCAATTGCAATTTGGCAGGGTTTTTCGTGATTTCTTAGCATTATCCAATAAGAAAATTAAGTAAATAACTCTAAGTTCGAACTTCTAAAAAATGTCGAGACCGGCTGCATATCGCTTAAATTCACTACACCTCATAGGTGAATTTGTCGCAAATTTTTCATGGAAAGCAATTGCATTTTGTTAGTGTTTTTCGTGATTTTTTAGCATTATCCAATAAGAAAATTAAGAAAATAAATAGTTCGAACTTCTAAAAAATGTCGAGGCGAGCTGCATATCGCTTAAATTCACCACACCTCATAGGTGAATTTGACGCAAATTTTTCATGGAAAGCAATTGCATTTTGGTAGTGTTTTTCGTGATTTCTTAGCATTATTCAATAAGAAAATTAAGTAAATAACTCTAAGTTCAAACTTCTAAAAAATTTCAAGACCGGCTGCATATCGCTTAAATTCACTACACCTCATAGGTGAATTTGTCGCAAATTTTTCATGGAAAGCAATTGCATTTTGGTAGTGTTTTTCGTGATTTCTTAGCATTATCCAATAAGAAAATTAAGTAAATATGTCCAAGTTCGAACTTCTAAAAAATGTCGAGACGAGCTGCATATCGCTTAAATTCACCACACCTCATAGGTGAATTTGACGCAAATTTTTCATGGAAAGCAATTGCATTTTGGTAGTGTTTTTCGTGATTTCTTAGCATTATTCAATAAGAAAATTAAGTAAATAACTCTAAGTTCAAACTTCTAAAAAATTTCGAGACCGGCTGCATATCGCTTAAATTCACCACACCTCATAGGTAAATTTGTCGCAAATTTTTCATGGAAAGCAATTGTATTTTAGCAGTGTTTTTCGTGATTTCTTAGCATTATCCAATAAGAAAATTAAATAATTAACTTTAAGTTCGAACTTCTAAAAAATGTCGAGGCGAGCTTCATATCGCTCAAATTCACCAGACCTAATAGGTGAATTTGTCGAAAATTTTTCATGGAAAGAAATTGCATTTTGGTAGTGTTTTTCGTGATTTCTTAGCATTATCCAATAAGAAAATTAAATAATTAACTCTAAGTTCGAACTTCTAAAAAATGTCGAGGCGAGCTGCATATTGATTAAATTCACCACACCTCATAGGTGAATTTGTCGCAAATTTTTCATGGAAAGCAATTGCATTTTAGCAGTGTTTTTTGTGATTTCTTAGCATTATCCAATAAGAAAATTAAGTAAATAACTCTAAGTTCAAACCTCTAAAAAATGTCGAGACCGGCTCCATATCGCTTAAATTCACTACACCTCATAGGTGAATTTGTCGCAAATTTTTCATGGAAAGCAATTGCATTTTGGTAGTGTTTTTCGTGATTTCTTAGCATTATCCAATAAGAAAATTAAGTAAATATATCCAAGTTCGAACTTCTAAAAAATGTCGAGACGAGCTGCATATCGCCTTAATTCACCACACCTCATTGGTGAATTTGTCGAAAATTTTTCATGGAAAGCAATTGTACTTTAGCAGTGTTTTTCGTGATTTCTTAGCATTATCCAATAAAAAAATTAAGAAAATAACTCTAAGTTCGAACTTCTAAAAAATGTCGAGGCGAGCTTCATATCGCTCAAATTCACCAGACCTCATAGGTGAATTTGTCGAAAATTTTTCATGGAAAGAAATTGCATTTTGGTAGTGTTTTTCGTAATTTCTTAGCATTATCCAATAAGAAAATTAAATAATTAACTCTAAGTTCGAACTTCTAAAAAATGTCGAGGCGAGCTCCATATTGATTAAATTCACCACACCTCATAGGTGAATTTGTCGCAAATTTTTCATGGAAAGCAATTGCATTTTAGCAGTGTTTTTTGTGATTTCTTAGCATTATCCAATAAGAAAATTAAGAAAATAACTCTAAGTTCGAACTTCTAAAAAATGTCGAGGCGAGCTTCATATCGCTCAAATTCACCACACCTCATGGGTAAATTTGTGGAAAATTTTTCAAGGAAAGAAATTGCATTTTGGTAGTCTTTTTCGTGATTTCTTAGCATTATCCAATAAGAAAATTAAATAATTAACTCTAAGTTCGAGCTTTTAAAAATTATCGAGGCGAGCTGCATTTTGATTAAATTCACCACACCTCATAGGTGAATTTGTCGCAAATTTTTCATGGAAAGCAATTGCATTTTGGCAGTGTTTTTTGTGATTTCTTAGCATTATCCAATAAGAAAATTAAGAAAATAACTCTAAGTTCGAACTTCTAAAAAATGTCGAGGCGAGCTTCATATCGCTCAAATTCACCAGACCTCATAGGTGAATTTGTCGAAAATTTTTCATGGAAAGAAATTGCATTTTGGTAGTGTTTTTCGTGATTTCTTAGCATTATTCAATAAGAAAATTAAGTAAATAACTCTAAGTTCAAACTTCTAAAAAATTTCGAGACCGGCTGCATATCGCTTAAATTCACTACACCTCATAGGTGAATTTGTCGCAAATTTTTCATGGAAAGCAATTGCATTTTGGTAGTGTTTTTCGTGATTTCTTAGCATTATCCAATAAGAAAATTAAGTAAATATGTCCAAGTTCGAACTTCTAAAAAATGTCGAGACGAGCTGCATATCGCTTAAATTCACCACACCTCATAGGTAAATTTGTCGAAAATTTTTCATGGAAAGAAATTGCATTTTGGTAGTGTTTTTCGTGATTTCTTAGCATTATCCAATAAGAAAATTAAATAATTAACTCTAAGTTCGAACTTCTAAAAAATGTCGAGGCGAGCTGCATATTGATTAAATTCACTACACCTCATAGGTGAATTTGTCGCAAATTTTTCATGGAAAGCAATTGCATTTTGGTAGTGTTTTTCGTGATTTCTTAGCATTATCCAATAAGAAAATTAAGTAAATATATCCAAGTTCGAACTTCTAAAAAATGTCGAGACGAGCTGCATATCGCCTTAATTCACCACACCTCATTGGTGAATTTGTCGAAAATTTTTCATGGAAAGCAATTGTATTTTAGCAGTGTTTTTCGTGATTTCTTAGCATTATCCAATAAAAAAATTAAGAAAATAACTCTAAGTTCGAACCTCTAAAAAATGTCGAGGCGAGCTTCATATCGCTCAAATTCACCAGACCTCATAGGTGAATTTGTCGCAAATTTTTCATGGAAAGCAATTGCATTTTGGCAGTGTTTTTTGTGATTTCTTAGCATTATCCAATAAGAAAATTAAGAAAATAACTCTAAGTTCGAACTTCTAAAAAAATTTGGAGGCGAGCTTCATATCGCTCAAATTCACCAGACCTCATAGGTGAATTTGTCGAAAATTTTTCATGGAAAGAAATTGCATTTTGGTAATTAAATTCACCACACCTCATAGATGAATTTGTAGCAAATTTTTCATGGAAAGCAATTGCATTTTGGTAGTGTTTTTCGTGATTTCTTAGCATTATCCAATAAGAAAATTAAGTAAATACTCTAAGTTCAAACTTCTAAAAAATTTCGAGACCGGCTGCATATCGCTTAAATTCACTACAATTGCATTTTGGCAGTGTTTTTTGTGATTTCTTAGCATTATCCAATAAGAAAATTAAGAAAATAACTCTAAGTTCGAACTTCTAAAAAATGTCGAGGCGAGCTTCATATCGCTCAAATTCACCAGACCTCATAGGTGAATTTGTCGAAAATTTTTCATGGAAAAAAATTGCATTTTGGTAGTGTTTTTCGTGATTTCTTAGCATTATCCAATAAGAAAATTAAGTAATTAACTCTAAGTTCAAACTTCTAAAAAATTTCGAGACCGGCTGCATATCGCTTAAATTCACTACACCTCATAGGTGAATTTGTCGCAAATTTTTCATGGAAAGCAATTGCATTTTGGTAGTGTTTTTCGTGATTTCTTAGCATTATTCAATAAGAAAATTAAGTAAATAACTCTAAGTTCAAACTTCTAAAAAATTTCGAGACCGGCTGCATATCGCTTAAATTCACTACACCTCATAGGTGAATTTGTCGCAAATTTTTCATGGAAAGCAATTGCATTTTGGTAGTGTTTTTCGTGATTTCTTAGCATTATCCAATAAGAAAATTAAGTAAATATGTCCAAGTTCGAACTTCTAAAAAATGTCGAGACGAGCTGCATATCGCTTAAATTCACCACACCTCATAGGTAAATTTGTCGCAAATTTTTCATGGAAAGCAATTGTATTTTAGCAGTGTTTTTCGTGATTTCTTAGCATTATCCAATAAGAAAATTAAATAATTAACTTTAAGTTCGAACTTCTAAAAAATGTCGAGGCGAGCTTCATATCGCTCAAATTCACCAGACCTAATAGGTGAATTTGTCGAAAATTTTTCATGGAAAGAAATTGCATTTTGGTAGTGTTTTTCGTGATTTCTTAGCATTATCCAATAAGAAAATTAAATAATTAACTCTAAATTCGAACTTCTAAAAAATGTCGAGGCGAGCTGCATATTGATTAAATTCACCACACCTCATAGGTGAATTTGTCGCAAATTTTTCATGGAAAGCAATTGCATTTTAGCAGTGTTTTTTGTGATTTCTTATTATCCAATAAGAAAATTAAGAAAATAACTCTAAGTTCGAACTTCTAAAAAATGTCGAGGCGAGCTTCATATCGCTCAAATTCACCACACCTCATAGGTAAATTTGTAGAAAATTTTTCATGGAAAGCAATTACATTTTGGTAGTGTTTTTCGTGATTTCTTAGCATTATCCAATAAGAAAATTAAGTAAATATGTCCAAATTCGAACTTCTAAAAAATGTCGAGACGAGCTGCATATCGCTTAAATTCACCACACCTCATAGGTAAATTTGTCGCGACATTTTGGCAGTGTTTTTCGTGATTTCTTAGCATTATCCAATAAGAAAATTAAATAATTAACTTTAAGTTCGAACTTCTAAAAAATGTCGAGGCGAGCTTCATATCGCTCAAATTAACCAGACCTAATAGGTGAATTTGTCGAAAATTTTTCATGGAAAGAAATTGCATTTTGGTAGTGTTTTTCGTGATTTCTTAGCATTATCCAATAAGAAAATTAAATAATTAACTCTAAGTTCGAACTTCTAAAAAATGTCGAGGCGAGCTGCATATTGATTAAATTCACCACACCTCATAGGTGAATTTGTCGCAAATTTTTCATGGAAAGCAATTGCATTTTAGCAGTGTTTTTTGTGATTTCTCAGCATTATCCAATAAGAAAATTAAGTAAATAACTCTAAGTTCGAACTTCTAAAAAATGTCGAGACCGGCTGCATATCGCTTAAATTCACTACACCTCATAGGTGAATTTGTCGCAAATTTTTCATGGAAAGCAATTGCATTTTGGCAGGGTTTTTCGTGATTTCTTAGCATTATCCAATAAGAAAATTAGGTAAATAACTCTAAGTTCGAACTTCTAAAAAATGTCGAGACCGGCTGCATATCGCTTAAATTCACCACACCTCATAGGTGAATTTGACGCAAATTTTTCATGGAAAGCAATTGCAATTTGGCAGGGTTTTTCGTGATTTTTTAGCATTATCCAATAAGAAACAAAAAAAAAAAAAAATTAAAGAAAATAACTCTAAGTTCGAACTTCTAAAAAATGTAGAGGCGAGATTCATATCGCTTAAATTCACTACACCTCATAGGTTAATTTGTCGCAAATTTTTCATGGAAAGCAATTGCATTTTGGTAGTGTTTTTCGTGATTTCTTAGCATTATCCAATAAGAAAATTAAGTAAATATATCCAAGTTCGAACTTCTAAGAAATGTCAATTAGGGGAACTGACTGGGACATTTATAGACGAACTTTTTCAAGGTTATTAAGGGAGGTTCCCTTTACGGAACCTAGGGATGCCGGGGAGCTTGACTCTCAGGTCAACGGCATCACACAGGCTTTCAATTCATCATTGAGCGTGGCGTGTCCTGTGACAAGGCCATCGAAGAAAAGGAAGACGCCGTGGTGGTCACAGGAGCTAAGGGGGGCAAGGGAGTCTTGTAGGAAACTTTTTAATAAGGCCAAAGCCACTAGGGCGGAACAAGACTGGCTCAACTACAAAGAACAACTTAGGATCTTTAAGAGGTCCATTAGGAAATCGCAAAGGGTATCATGGCAACGCTTTTGTAGTAATAGTAGTAATAGAAGCTACTTCAGATGCATGCAGGCTTAGGAAAATCATGGCTACTAACCCAACTTCTTTGGGTAATCTTAAAGGGAAGGACGGAAGGTGGACAGTCTCCAGTGCTGAAACTCTGCGGCTTCTGATGGACACCCACTTTCCGGAGTGTAGCTCTACGCCGGCTGTGCAACTACATACACAGGCCGTAGTGACAAAGGACGGACTCAGTGCAATAACAAAGGAAAAGATCCGGTGGGCTATTAGTAGTTTCAAACCCTACAAATCCCCCGGACCCGATGGAGTTGCTCCCATTGAAATCCAGAAAGTCTCTGATATCATTACTCCCAGACTGGAGAGACTTTACGCTAGTTGTCTTACTCTCTCATATATCCCTTTAAATTGGAGGGAAAGCAAAGTTGTATTCATCCCGAAAGCGGGTAAATGCTCACATACAGAGCCTAACGATTTTAGGCCTATCAGTTTGACCTCGTTCTTATTAAAGGTCATGGAGCGACTCTTGGATGCTTATATACAAGGTAGGATTGATGAGATTGATCCTGGCAATTATGCGAGGAGTCAGCATGCTTACACAAAAGGGCGGTCAACGGAAACCGCCTTGCATGCGCTCACGAGTATCATTGAGAAATCCTTTCTCCATAAAGACTACGCTCTTGTAGCGTTTTTAGACATTGAAGGGGCTTTCAATAAAGTGAAGCCGATAAGCATAATAGAGTCCCTGGAGCGTCTAAACATAGATGGGACCATTGTGGGGATTGTAGCGCAACTGTTGTCAAACAGAAGGGTCACATCCCAACTGGGTTCCTCGGTTATAACGATGTACGGTAACAGAGGAACACCTCAAGGGGGGGTTCTTTCACCTAAGCTATGGAATATTAAGGTAAGCGATATGCTTTTAGGGGTGGAAAGCACCGGTTGTAAGGTAGTTGGCTACGCAGATGACGTGGCAATTGCTGTTTCTGGTAAATTCCCATCTACTCTTAGAGACGTAATGCAGCACTGTCTAAACAAACTAACTGAATGGACAAGAAGCTGTGGTCTGTCGGTGAATCCTAGCAAGACGGACATTGTCCTCTTCACTAAGAAATATAAACTACCAGTGCTGGCACCGCTGGTTATCGATGGAGTCCAGATAACCTATACGGATAGGGCTAAATTCCTAGGACTAATACTAGATAGGAAGCTGGACTATAAGCTGCAGAACTAGGAAAGCTATGGTTGCACTCTACTCTTGTAGGCAAATTATAGGCAGAAACTGGGGTTTTTCTCCGAAAATTGCGCATTGGATATATGTGGCTATCGCTAGACCCATTCTCATGTATGGGGTAGCAATATGGTGGTCAGCGCTGGAAAAGTCGTCAAATCTGAAGCTCGTTAGAAAGATTCAAAGACAGGCGACGATCCTTATCAGTGGAGCTATAAGAACCACACCTACGGATGCGCTAAATGTCCTTTTTCACCTTCTACCTTTAGACATCTATGGTAAAATGGTTGCGGTTAACACGGCCAGAAGGTTGAGTCAATCCGGCCAATGGACCAAGTGTAACTACGGACATAGCGCTATTCTGAACAGTACTATGAATTCGACGGATTTGGTTGACTACCAGATCCCTAAACCCTTGTTTGAGAAGAAATTCTCTACGCATATACCCAAGAGGTCAATGTGGGAAGGAAATATTCCTGGAAGAAGAGGGTACTTAAACTTTTATACCGATGGATCCAAACTAGATGAGAAGGTTGGGTTCGGTATATACTCTAAGTCGCTAGGTCTTCGGCTTGCTCTTAACGTCCCTGAGTACTGTAGCGTCTTTCAAGCAGAAGTACTAGCAATTAAAGAAGTGACGAAATGGCTTCTAGTGAACGTTCCTTCTACAAGGAACATCAACATTTACACAGACAGTCAAGCGGCCATTAAAGCGCTAGAATCCATTCACCTAACTTCCAAGGTGGCAATAGGGTGTAGGGAATCCCTGGATAAGCTGGGTGACTTCTTTAATATACATCTAATATGGGTGCCTGGTCACAGGGATATACCTGGTAATTGTAGAGCCGATGAACTGGCTAGGGCTGGAACGGTATGTGGCGACTTCTGTTCGGAGAAGATTGGCATGCCGTTATCAACATACAAACTTCTCTCCCTAAGAGAAGCAATTAGGATTTGCAACTTAAGGTGGGCTAACAAGGACAACTGCGTTGTTGCAAGAATGATGTGGCCGACACTTAACATGAGGAGATCAACACATCTCCTGTCTCTTCAGAGGAAGTGCATAGCAGACCTGGTCGGTTTACTTACGGGGCACTGCCTAATAGGAAGGCATGCAGCAAGGCTGGGAGTGGCTTCAAATGACTTCTGTAGAAGTTGTATGGACCCGGAGGAGGAAGAAAATATCTTCCACCTACTCTGCGGCTCTGCGGCACTTGCCAATAAGAGATTTAGATTTCTAGGGTCTCACTTCTTTCAGTCTTTAACTGAATTAAACGATATAGACTTGGCGGATTTGAGAAGCTTTGTCGGCAGCTCGGGCTGGTTTAGGGCGACTTGACAGTAGCGAGCTACCTTTTTAGGGCTAACTCCGGGTTGGTCGGACGAGTGGACGTCAGTCATGTGGTATCACAATGGGCCTTACTGGCCTAAGTGAGCTGGTAATTAAACGGCTGCCACTACACCTAACCTAACCTAACCTAAGAAATGTCAAGACGAGCTGCATATCGCTTAAATTTACCACACCTCATAGGTAAATTTGTCGCAAATTTTTCATGGAAAGCAATTGCATTTTGGTAGTGTTTTTCGTGATTTCTTAGCATTATCCAATAAGAAAATTAAGTAAATAACTCTAAGTTCAAACTTCTAAAAAATGTCGAGACCGGCTGAATATCGCTTAAATTCACCACACCTCATAGGTAAATTTGTCGCAAATTTTTCATGGAAAGCAATTGCATTTTGGTAGTGTTTTTCGTGATTTCTTGAGACGAGCTGCATATCGCTTAAATTCACCACACCTCATAGGTAAATTTGTCGCAAATTTTTTCATTGAAAGCAATTGCATTTTGGTAGTGTTTTTCGTGATTTCTTAGCAAAATTAAGTCAATAACTCTAAATTCGAACTTCTAAAAAATGTTGAGATGAGCTGCATATCGCTTAAATTCACCACACCTCATAGATGAATTTGTCGCAAATTTTTCATGGAAAGCAATTGCATTTTGGTAGTGTTTTTCGTGATTTCTTAGCATTATCCAATCAGAAAATTAAGTAAATAACTCTAAGTTCGAACTTCTAAAAAATGTCGAGGCGAGTTTCATATCGCTAAAATTCACCACACCTCATAGGTGAATTTGTCCAAAATTTTTCATGGAAAGCAATTGCATTTTGGTAGAGTTTTTCGTGATTTCTTAGCATTATCCAATAAGAAAATTAAGTAAATAGCTCTAAGTTCAAACTTCTAAAAAATGTCGAGACCGGCTGCATATCGCTTAAATTCACTACACCTCACAGGTGAATTTGTCGCAAAATTTTCATGGACAGCAATTGCATTTTGGTAGTGTTTTTCGTGATTTCTTAGCATTATCCAATAAGAAAATTAAGTAAATATGTCCAAGTTCGAACTTCTAAAAAATGTCGAGACGAGCTGCATATCGATTAAATTCACCACACCTCATAGGTAAATTTGTGGAAAATTTTTCATGGAAAGAAATTGCATTTTGGCAGTGTTTTTCGTGATTTCTTAGCCTTATCCAATAAAAAAATTAAATAATTAACTCTAAGTTCGAACTTCTAAGAAATGTCGAGGCGAGCTGCATATCGATTAAATTCACCACACCTCATAGGTGAATTTGTCGCAAATTTTTTAATAACTCTAAATTCGAACTTCTAAAAAATGTTGAGACGAGCTGCATATCGCTTAAATTCACCACATCTCATAGGTGAATTTGTCGCAAATTTTTCATGGAAAGCAATTGCATTTTGGCAGGGTTTTTCGTGATTTCTTAGCATTATCCAATAAGAAAATTAAGTAAATAACTCTAAGTTCGAACTTCTAAAAAATGTAGAGGCGAGCTTCATATCGCTCAAATTCACCACACCTCATAGGTAAATTTGTCGAAAATTTTTCATGGAAAGCAATTGCATTTTGGTAGTGTTTTTCGTGATTTCTTAGCATTATCCAATAAGAAAATTAAGTAAATAACTCTAAGTTCAAACTTCTAAAAAATGTCGAGACCGGCTGCATATCGCTTAAATTTACTACACCTCATAGGTGAATTTGTCGCAAATTTTTTCATTGAAAGCAATTGCATTTTGGTAGTGTTTTTCGTGATTTCTTAGCATTATCCAATAAGAAAATGAAGTAAATATATCCAAGTTCGAACTTCTAAGAAATGTCGAGACGAGCTGCATATCGCTTAAATTCACCACACCTCATAGGTAAATTTGTCGCATATTTTTTCATTGAAAGCAATTGCATTTTGGTAGTGTTTTTCGTGATTTCTTAGCATTATCCAATAAGAAAATTAAGTCAATAACTCTAAATTCGAACTTATAAAAAATGTTGAGACGGGCTGCACATCGCATAAATTCACCAAACCTCATAGGTGAAATTGTCGCAAATTTTTCATGGAAAGCAATTTCATTTTGGTAGTGTTTTTCGTGATTTCTTAGCATAATCCAATAAGAAAATTAAGTCAATAACTCTAAATTCGAACTTCTAAAAAATGTTGAGATGAGCTGCATATCGCTTAAATTCACCACACCTCATAGATGAATTTGTCGCAAATTTTTCATGGAAAGCAATTGCATTTTGGTAGTGTTTTTCGTGATTTCTTAGCATTATCCAATCAGAAAATTAAGTAAATAACTCTAAGTTCGAACTTCTAAAAAATGTCGAGGCGAGTTTCATATCGCTCAAATTCTCTACACCTCATAGGTAAATTTGTCGAAAATTTTTCATGGAAAGCAATTGCATTTTGGTAGTGTTTTTCGTGATTTCTTAGCATTATCCAATAAGAAAATTAAGTAAATAGCTCTAAGTTCAAACTTCTAAAAAATGTCGAGACCGGCTGCATATCGCTTAAATTCACTACACCTCACAGGTGAATTTGTCGCAAATTTTTCATGGACAGCAATTGCATTTTGGTAGTGTTTTTCGTGATTTCTTAGCATTATCCAATAAGAAAATTAAGTAAATATGTCCAAGTTCGAACTTCTAAAAAATGTCGAGACGAGCTGCATATCGATTAAATTCACCACACCTCATAGGTAAATTTGTGGAAAATTTTTCATGGAAAGAAATTGCATTTTGGCAGTGTTTTTCGTGATTTCTTAGACTTATCCAATAAAAAAATTAAATAATTAACTCTAAGTTCGAACTTCTAAGAAATGTCGAGGCGAGCTGCATATCGATTAAATTCACCACACCTCATAGGTGAATTTGTCGCAAATTTTTTAATAACTCTAAATTCGAACTTCTAAAAAATGTTGAGACGAGCTGCATATCGCTTAAATTCACCACACCTCATAGATGAATTTGTCGCAAATTTTTCATGGAAAGCAATTGCATTTTGGCAGTGTTTTTCGTGATTTTTTAGCATTATCCAATAAGAAAATAAATCTATGTTTTCGAAATTCTAAAAAATGTCGAGGCGAGCTGCATATCGCTTAAATTCACCATATCTCATAGGTGAATTTGACGCAAATTTTTCATGGAAAGCAATTGCATTTTGGCAGGGTTTTTCGTGATTTCTTAGCATTATCCAATAAGAAAATTAAGTAAATAACTCTAAGTTCGAACTTCTAAAAAATGTCGAGACCGGCTGCATATCGCTTAAATTCACTACACCTCATAGGTGAATTTGTCGCAAATTTTTCATGGAAAGCAATTGCATTTTGGCAGGGTTTTTCGTGATTTCTTAGCATTATCCAATAAGAAAATTAAGTAAATATCTCTAAGTTCGAACTTCTAAAAAATGTAGAGGCGAGCTTCATATCGCTCAAATTCACCACACCTCATAGGTGAATTTGTTGAAAATTTTTCATGGAAAGCAGTTGCATTTTGGTAGTGTTTTTCGTGATTTCTTAGCATTATCCAATAAGAAAATTAAGTAAATAACTCTAAGCTCAAACTTCTAAAAAATGTCGAGACCGGCTGCATATCGCTTAAATTCACTACACCTCATAGGTGAATTTGTCGCAAATTTTTTCATTGAAAGCAATTGCATTTTGGTAGTGTTTTTCGTGATTTCTTAGCATTATCCAATAAGAAAATGAAGTAAATATATCCAAGTTCGAACTTCTAAGAAATGTCGAGACGAGCTGCATATCGCTTAAATTCACCACACCTCATAGGTAAATTTGTCGCAAATTTTTTCATTGAAAGCAATTGCATTTTGGTAGTGTTTTTCGTGATTTCTTAGCATTATCCAATAAGAAAATTAAGTCAATAACTCTAAATTCGAACTTATAAAAAATGTTGAGACGGGCTGCACATCGCATAAATTCACCAAACCTCATAGGTGAAATTGTCGCAAATTTTTCATGGAAAGCAATTTCATTTTGGTAGTGTTTTTCGTGATTTCTTAGCATAATCCAATAAGAAAATTAAGTCAATAACTCTAAATTCGAACTTCTAAAAAATGTTGAGATGAGCTGCATATCGCTTAAATTCACCACACCTCATAGATGAATTTGTCGCAAATTTTTCATGGAAAGCAATTGCATTTTGGTAGTGTTTCTCGTGATTTCTTAGCATTATCCAATAAGAAAATTAAATAATTAACTCTAAGTTCGAACTTCTAAGAAATGTCGAGGCGAGCTGCATATCGATTAAATTCACCACACCTCATAGGTGAATTTGTCGCAAATTTTTTAATAACTCTAAATTCGAACTTCTAAATAATGTTGAGACGAGCTGCATATTGCTTAAATTCACCACACCTCATAGATGAATTTGTCGCAAATTTTTCATGGAAAGCATTTTGTTAGTGTTTTTCGTGATTTTTTAGCATTATCCAATAAGAAAATTAAGAAAATAAATCTATGTTTTCGAACTTCTAAAAAATGTCGGGGCGAGCTGCATATCGCTTAAATTCACCACACCTCATAGGTGAATTTGACGCAAATTTTTCATGGAAAGCAATTGCATTTTGGCAGGGTTTTTGGTGATTTCTTAGCATTATCCAATAAGAAAATTAAGTAAATAACTCTAAGTTCGAACTTCTAAAAAATGTCGAGACCGGCTGCATATCGCTTAAATTCACTACAGCTCATAGGTGAATTTGTCGCAAATTTTTCATGGAAAGCAATTACATTTTGGCAGGGTTTTTCGTGATTTCTTAGCATTATCCAATAAGAAAATTAAGTAAATAACTCTAAGTTCGAACTTCTAAAAAATGTCGAGGCGAGCTGCATATCGCTTAAATTCACCACACCTCATAGGTGAATTTGACGCAAATTTTTCATGGAAAGCAATTGCATTTTGGTAGTGTTTTCCGTGATTTCTTAGCATTATCCAATAAGAAAATGAAGAAAATAAATCTATGTTCGAACTTCTAAAAAATGTCGAGGTGAGCTGCATATCGCTTAAATTCACCACACCTCATAGGTGAATTTGACGCAAATTTTTCATGGAAAGCAATTGCATTTTGTTAATGTTTTTCGTGATTTTTTAGCATTATCCAATAAGAAAATTAAGAAAATAAATCTATGTTCGAACTTCTAAAAAATGTCGAGGCGAGCTGCATATCGCTTAAATTCACCACACCTCATAGGTGAATTTGACGCAAATTTTTCATGGAAAGCAATTGCATTTTGGTAGTGTTTTTCGTGATTTCTTAGCATTATCCAATAAGAAAATTAAGTAAATAACTCTAAGTTCAAACTTCTAAAAAATGTCGAGACCGGCTGCATATCGCTTAAATTCACTACACCTCATAGGTGAATTTGTCGCAAATTTTTCATGGAAAGCAATTGCGTTTTGGTAGTGTTTTTCGTGATTTCTTAGCATTATCCAATAAGAAAATTAAGTAAATATGTCCAAGTTCGAACTTCTAAAAAATGTCGAGACGAGCTGCATATCGATTAAATTCACCACACCTCATGGGTGAATTTGACGCAAATTTTTCATGGAAAGCAATTGCGTTTTGGTAGTGTTTTTCGTGATTTCTTAGCATTATCCAATAAGAAAATTAAGAAAATAAATCTATGTTCGAACTTCTAAAAAATGTCGAGTCGAGCTGCATATCGCTTAAATTCACCACATCTCATAGGTGAATTTGACGCAAATTTTTCATGGAAAGCAATTGCATTTTGGTAGTGTTTTTCGTGATTTCTTAGCATTATCCAATAAGAAAATTAAGTAAATATGTCCAAGTTCTAACTTCTAAAAAATGTCGAGACGAGCTGCATATCGATTAAATTCACCACACCTCATAGGTGAATTTGACGCAAATTTTTCATGGAAAGCAATTGCGTTTTGGTAGTGTTTTTCGTGATTTCTTAGCATTATCCAATAAGAAAATTAAGAAAATAAATCTATGTTCGAACTTCTAAAAAATGTTGAGACGAGCTGCATATCGATTAAATTCACTACAGCTCATAGGTGAATTTGTCGCAAATTTTTCATGGAAAGTAATTGCATTTTGGTAGTGTTTTTCGTGATTTCTTAGCATTATCCAATAAGAAAATTAAGTAAATATGTCCAAGTTCGAACTTCTAAAAAATGTCGAGACGAGCTTCATATCGCTTAAATTCACTACACCTCATAGGTGAATTTGTCGAAAATTTTTCATGGAAAGCAATTGCATTTTGGTAGTGTTTTTCGTGATTTCTTAGCATTATCCAATAAGAAAATTAAGTAAATAACTCTAAGTTCGAACTTCTAAAAAATGTCGAGACCGGCTGCATATCGCTTAAATTCACTACACCTCATAGGTGAATTTGTCGCAAATTTTTCATGAAAAGCAATTACATTTTGGCAGGGTTTTTCGTGATTTCTTAGCATTATCCAATAAGAAAATTAAGTAAATAACTCTAAGTTCGAACTTCTAAAAAATGTAGAGGCGAGCTTCATATCGCTTAAATTCACTACACCTCATAGGTGAATTTGTCGAAAATTTTTCATGGAAAGCAATTGCATTTTGGTAGTGTTTTTCGTGATTTCTTAGCATTATCCAATAAGAAAATTAAGTAAATAACTCTAAGTTCGAACTTCTAAAAAATGTCGAGGCGAGCTGCATATCGCTTAAATTCACCACACCTCATAGGTGAATTTGACGCAAATTTTTCATGGAAAGCAATTGCATTTTGGTAGTGTTTTCCGTGATTTCTTAGCATTATCCAATAAGAAAATGAAGAAAATAAATCTAAGTTCGAACTTCTAAAAAATGTAGAGGCGAGCTTCATATCGCTTAAATTCACTACACCTCATAGGTGAATTTGTCGAAAATTTTTCATGGAAAGCAATTGCATTTTGGTAGTGTTTTTCGTGATTTCTTAGCATTATCCAATAAGAAAATTAAGTAAATAACTCTAAGTTCGAACTTCTAAAAAATGTAGAGGCGAGCTTCATATCGCTTAAATTCACTACACCTCATAGGTGAATTTGTCGAAAATTTTTCATGGAAAGCAATTGCATTTTGGTAGTGTTTTTCGTGATTTCTTAGCATTATCCAATAAGAAAATTAAGTAAATAACTCTAAGTTCAAACTTCTAAAAAATGTCGAGACCGGCTGCATATCGCTTAAATTCACTACACCTCATAGGTGAATTTGTCGCAAATTTTTCATGGAAAGCAATTGCGTTTTGGTAGTGTTTTTCGTGATTTCTTAGCATTATCCAATAAGAAAATTAAGTAAATATGTCCAAGTTCGAACTTCTAAAAAATGTCGAGACGAACTGCATATCGATTAAATTCACCACACCTCATAGGTGAATTTGACGCAAATTTTTCATGGAAAGCAATTGCGTTTTGGTAGTGTTTTTCGTGATTTCTTAGCACTATCCAATAAGAAAATTAAGAAAATAAATCTATGTTCGAACTTCTAAAAAATGTTGAGACGAGCTGCATATCGCTTAAATTCACCACACCTCATAGATGAATTTGTCGCAAATTTTTCATGGAAAGCAATTGCATTTTGTTAGTGTTTTTTGTGATTTTTTAGCATTATCCAATAAGAAAATTAAGAAAATAGATCTATGTTCGAACTTCTAAAAAATGTCGAGTCGAGCTGCATATCGCTTAAATTCACCACATCTCATAGGTGAATTTGACGCAAATTTTTCATGGAAAGCAATTGCATTTTGGTAGTGTTTTTCGTGATTTCTTAGCATTATCCAATAAGAAAATTAAGTAAATAACTCTAAGTTGGAACCTCTAAAAAATGTAGAGGCGAGCTTCATATCGCTCAAATTCACCACACCTCATAGGTGAATTTGTCGCAAATTTTTCATGGAAAACAATTTCATTTTAGTAGTGTTTTTCGTGATTTCTTAGCATTATCCAATAAGAAAATTAAGTAAATATATCCAAGTTCGAACTTCTAAAAAATGTCGAGACGAGCTGCATATCGCCTTAATTCACCACACCTCATAGTGAATGTGTCGAAAATTTTTCATGGAAAGAAATTGCATTTTGGCAGGGTTTTTCGTGATTTCTTAGCATTATCCAATAAGAAAAAAAAAAAAAAAAAATTTAAGAAAATAACTTCTAAAATATTCTAGATAATATTCTAAAATAACTTCTAAATAACTAGAAAATATTCTAAATAACTTCTAAAATAATAGTTCAAACTTCTAAAAAATGTCGAGACCGGCTGCATATCGCTTTAATTCACTACACCTCATAGGTGAATTTGTCGCAAATTTTTCATGGAAAGCAATTGCATTTTGGCAGGGTTTTTCGTGATTTCTTAGCATTATCCAATAAAAAAATTAAGTAAATAACTCTAAGTTCGAACTTCTAAAAAATGTCGAGACCGGCTGCATATCGCTTAAATTCACTACACATCATGGGTGAATTTGTCGCAAATTTTTCATGGAAAGCAATTGCATTTTATCAGTGTTTTTCGTGATTTCTTAGCATTATCCAATAAGAAAATTAAGTAAATAACTCTAAGTTCAAACTTCTAAAAAATGTCGAGACCGGCTGCATATCGCTTAAATTCACTACATCTCATAGGTGAATTTGTCGCAAATTTTTCATGGAAAGCAATTGCATTTTGGTAGTGTTTTTCCTGATTTCTTAGCATTATCCAATAAGAAAATTAAGTAAATATATCCAAGTTCGAACTTCTAAAAAATGTCGAGACGAGCTCCATATCGCCTTAATTCACCACACCTCATAGGTGAATTTGTCGCAAATTTTTCATGGAAACAATTTCATTTTAGTAGTGTTTTTCGTGATTTCTTAGCATTATCCAATAAGAAAATTAAGTAAATATATCCAAGTTCGAACTACTAAAAAATGTCGAGACGAGCTGCATATCGTCTTAATTCACCACACCTCATAGGTGAATTTGTCGAAAATTTTTCATGGAAAGAAATTGCATTTTGGTAGTGTTTTTCGTGATTTCTTAGCATTATCCAATAAGAAAATTAAATAATTAACTCTAAGTTCAAACTTCTAAAAAATGTCGAGACCGGCTGCATATCGCTTAAATTCACTACATCTCATAGGTGAATTTGTCGCAAATTTTTCATGGAAAGCAATTGCATTTTGGTAGTGTTTTTCGTGATTTCTTAGCATTATCCAATAAGAAAATTAAATAATTAACTCTAAGTTCAAACTTCTAAAAAATGTCGAGACCGGCTGCATATCGCTTAAATTCACTACACCTCATAGGTGAATTTGTCGCAAATTTTTCATGGAAAGCAATTGCGTTTTGGTAGTGTTTTTCGTGATTTCTTAGCATTATCCAATAAGAAAATTAAGAAAATAAATCTATGTTCGAACTTCTAAAAAATGTCGAGTCGAGCTGCATATCGCTTAAATTCACCACATCTCATAGGTGAATTTGACGCAAATTTTTCATGGAAAGCAATTGCATTTTGGTAGTGTTTTTCGTGATTTCTTAGCATTATCCAATAAGAAAATTAAGTAAATATGTCCAAGTTCGAACTTCTAAAAAATGTCGAGACGAGCTGCATATCGATTAAATTCACCACACCTCATAGGTGAATTTGACGCAAATTTTTCATGGAAAGCAATTGCGTTTTGGTAGTGTTTTTCGTGATTTCTTAGCATTATCCAATAAGAAAATTAAGAAAATAAATCTATGTTCGAACTTCTAAAAAATGTCGAGACGAGCTTCATATCGCTTAAATTCACTACACCTCATAGGTGAATTTGTCGAAAATTTTTCATGGAAAGCAATTGCATTTTGGTAGTGTTTTTCGTGATTTCTTAGCATTATCCAATAAGAAAATTAAGTAAATAACTCTAAGTTCGAACTTCTAAAAAATGTCGAGACCGGCTGCATATCGCTTAAATTCACTACACCTCATAGGTGAATTTGTCGCAAATTTTTCATGGAAAGCAATTACATTTTGGCAGGGTTTTTCGTGATTTCTTAGCATTATCCAATAAGAAAATTAAGTAAATAACTCTAAGTTCGAACTTCTAAAAAATGTCGAGACGGGCTGCATATCGCTTAAATTCACCACACCTCATAGGTAAATTTGTCGCAAATTTTTCATGGAAAGCAATTGCATTTTGGCAGGGTTTTTCGTGATTTCTTAGCATTATCCAATAAGAAAAAAAAAAGAAAAAAAAATTTAAGAAAATAACTTCTAAAATATTCTAGATAATATTCTAAAATAACTTCTAAATAACTAGAAAATATTCTAAATAACTTCTAAAATAATAGTTCAAACTTCTAAAAAATGTCGAGACCGGCTGCATATCGCTTTAATTCACTACACCTCATAGGTGAATTTGTCGCAAATTTTTCATGGAAAGCAATTGCATTTTGGCAGGGTTTTTCGTGATTTCTTAGCATTATCCAATAAAAAAATTAAGTAAATAACTCTAAGTTCGAACTTCTAAAAAATGTCGAGACCGGCTGCATATCGCTTAAATTCACTACACATCATGGGTGAATTTGTCGCAAATTTTTCATGGAAAGCAATTGCATTTTATCAGTGTTTTTCGTGATTTCTTAGCATTATCCAATAAGAAAATTAAGTAAATAACTCTAAGTTCAAACTTCTAAAAAATGTCGAGACCGGCTGCATATCGCTTAAATTCACTACATCTCATAGGTGAATTTGTCGCAAATTTTTCATGGAAAGCAATTGCATTTTGGTAGTGTTTTTCCTGATTTCTTAGCATTATCCAATAAGAAAATTAAGTAAATATATCCAAGTTCGAACTTCTAAAAAATGTCGAGACGAGCTCCATATCGCCTTAATTCACCACACCTCATAGGTGAATTTGTCGCAAATTTTTCATGGAAACAATTTCATTTTAGTAGTGTTTTTCGTGATTTCTTAGCATTATCCAATAAGAAAATTAAGTAAATATATCCAAGTTCGAACTACTAAAAAATGTCGAGACGAGCTGCATATCGTCTTAATTCACCACACCTCATAGGTGAATTTGTCGAAAATTTTTCATGGAAAGAAATTGCATTTTGGTAGTGTTTTTCGTGATTTCTTAGCATTATCCAATAAGAAAATTAAATAATTAACTCTAAGTTCAAACTTCTAAAAAATGTCGAGACCGGCTGCATATCGCTTAAATTCACTACATCTCATAGGTGAATTTGTCGCAAATTTTTCATGGAAAGCAATTGCATTTTGGTAGTGTTTTTCGTGATTTCTTAGCATTATCCAATAAGAAAATTAAATAATTAACTCTAAGTTCAAACTTCTAAAAAATGTCGAGACCGGCTGCATATCGCTTAAATTCACTACACCTCATAGGTGAATTTGTCGCAAATTTTTCATGGAAAGCAATTGCGTTTTGGTAGTGTTTTTCGTGATTTCTTAGCATTATCCAATAAGAAAATTAAGAAAATAAATCTATGTTCGAACTTCTAAAAAATGTCGAGTCGAGCTGCATATCGCTTAAATTCACCACATCTCATAGGTGAATTTGACGCAAATTTTTCATGGAAAGCAATTGCATTTTGGTAGTGTTTTTCGTGATTTCTTAGCATTATCCAATAAGAAAATTAAGTAAATATGTCCAAGTTCGAACTTCTAAAAAATGTCGAGACGAGCTGCATATCGATTAAATTCACCACACCTCATAGGTGAATTTGACGCAAATTTTTCATGGAAAGCAATTGCGTTTTGGTAGTGTTTTTCGTGATTTCTTAGCATTATCCAATAAGAAAATTAAGAAAATAAATCTATGTTCGAACTTCTAAAAAATGTCGAGACGAGCTTCATATCGCTTAAATTCACTACACCTCATAGGTGAATTTGTCGAAAATTTTTCATGGAAAGCAATTGCATTTTGGTAGTGTTTTTCGTGATTTCTTAGCATTATCCAATAAGAAAATTAAGTAAATAACTCTAAGTTCGAACTTCTAAAAAATGTCGAGACCGGCTGCATATCGCTTAAATTCACTACACCTCATAGGTGAATTTGTCGCAAATTTTTCATGGAAAGCAATTACATTTTGTCAGGGTTTTTCGTGATTTCTTAGCATTATCCAATAAGAAAATTAAGTAAATAACTCTAAGTTCGAACTTCTAAAAAATGTCGAGGCTAGCTGCATATCGCTTAAATTCACCACACCTCATAGGTGAATTTGTCGAAAATTTTTCATGGAAAGCAATTGCATTTTGGTAGTGTTTTTCGTGATTTCTTAGCATTATCCAATAAGAAAATTAAGTAAATAACTCTAAGTTCGAACTTCTAAAAAATGTCGAGGCGAGCTGCATATCGCTTAAATTCACCACACCTCATAGGTGAATTTGACGCAAATTTTTCATGGAAAGCAATTGCATTTTGGTAGTGTTTTCCGTGATTTCTTAGCATTATCCAATAAGAAAATGAATAAAATAAATCTATGTTCGAACTTCTAAAAAATGTCGAGGCGAGCTGCATATCGCTTAAATTCACCACACTTCATAGGTGAATTTGACGCAAATTTTTCATGGAAAGCAATTGCATTTTGGTAGTGTTTTCCGTGATTTCTTAGCATTATCCAATAAGAAAATGAAGAAAATAAATCTATGTTCGAACTTCTAAAAAATGTCGAGGCGAGCTGCATATCGCTTAAATTCACCACACCTCATAGGTGAATTTGACGCAAATTTTTCATGGAAGGCAATTGCATTTTGTTAATGTTTTTCGTGATTTTTTAGCATTATCCAATAAGAAAATTAAGAAAATAAATCTATGTTCGAACTTCTAAAAAATGTCGAGGCGAGCTGCATATCGCTTAAATTCACCACACCTCATAGGTGAATTTGACGCAAATTTTTCATGGAAAGCAATTGCATTTTGGTAGTGTTTTTCGTGATTTCTTAGCATTATCCAATAAGAAAATTAAGTAAATAACTCTAAGTTCAAACTTCTAAAAAATGTCGAGACCGGCTGCATATCGCTTAAATTCACTACACCTCATAGGTGAATTTGTCGCAAATTTTTCATGGAAAGCAATTGCGTTTTGGTAGTGTTTTTCGTGATTTCTTAGCATTATCCAATAAGAAAATTAAGTAAATATGTCCAAGTTCGAACTTCTAAAAAATGTCGAGACGAGCTGCATATCGATTAAATTCACCACACCTCATAGGTGAATTTGACGCAAATTTTTCATGGAAAGCAATTGCGTTTTGGTAGTGTTTTTCGTGATTTCTTAGCACTATCCAATAAGAAAATTAAGAAAATAAATCTATGTTCGAACTTCTAAAAAATGTTGAGACGAGCTGCATATCGCTTAAATTCACAACACCTCATAGATGAATTTGTCGCAAATTTTTCATGGAAAGCAATTGCATTTTGTTAGTGTTTTTTGTGATTTTTTAGCATTATCCAATAAGAAAATTAAGAAAATAGATCTATGTTCGAACTTCTAAAAAATGTCGAGTCGAGCTGCATATCGCTTAAATTCACCACATCTCATAGGTGAATTTGACGCAAATTTTTCATGGAAAGCAATTGCATTTTGGTAGTGTTTTTCGTGATTTCTTAGCATTATCCAATAAGAAAATTAAGTAAATAACTCTAAGTTGGAACCTCTAAAAAATGTAGAGGCGAGCTTCATATCGCTCAAATTCACCACACCTCATAGGTGAATTTGTCGCAAATTTTTCATGGAAAACAATTTCATTTTAGTAGTGTTTTTCGTGATTTCTTAGCATTATCCAATAAGAAAATTAAGTAAATATATCCAAGTTCGAACTTCTAAAAAATGTCGAGACGAGCTGCATATCGCCTTAATTCACCACACCTCATAGTGAATTTGTCGAAAATTTTTCATGGAAAGAAATTGCATTTTGGTAGTGTTTTTCGTGATTTCTTAGCATTATCCAATAAAAAAAAAAAAAAAAAAAAATTTAAGAAAATAACTCTAAGTTCGAACTTCTAAAAAATGTCGAGACGGGCTGCATATCGCTTAAATTCACCACACCTCATAGGTAAATTTGTCGCAAATTTTTCATGGAAAGCAATTGCATTTTGGCAGGGTTTTTCGTGATTTCTTAGCATTATCCAATAAGAAAAAAAAAAAGAAAAAAAAATTTAAGAAAATAACTTCTAAAATATTCTAGATAATATTCTAAAATAACTTCTAAATAACTAGAAAATATTCTAAATAACTTCTAAAATAATAGTTCAAACTTCTAAAAAATGTCGAGACCGGCTGCATATCGCTTTAATTCACTACACCTCATAGGTGAATTTGTCGCAAATTTTTCTTGGAAAGCAATTGCATTTTGGCAGGGTTTTTCGTGATTTCTTAGCATTATCCAATAAGAAAATGAAGAAAATAAATCTATGTTCGAAGTTCTAAAAAATGTCGAGGCGAGCTGCATATCGCTTAAATTCACCACACCTCATAGGTGAATTTGACGCAAATTTTTCATGGAAAGCAATTGCATTTTGTTAATGTTTTTCGTGATTTTTTAGCATTATCCAATAAGAAAATTAAGAAAATAAATCTATGTTCGTACTTCTAAAAAATGTCGAGGCGAGCTGCATATCGCTTAAATTCACCACACCTCATAGGTGAATTTGACGCAAATTTTTCATGGAAAGCAATTGCATTTTGGTAGTGTTTTTCGTGATTTCTTAGCATTATCCAATAAGAAAATTAAGTAAATAACTCTAAGTTCAAACTTCTAAAAAATGTCGAGACCGGCTGCATATCGCTTAAATTCACTACACCTCATAGGTGAATTTGTCGCAAATTTTTCATGGAAAGCAATTGCGTTTTGGTAGTGTTTTTCGTGATTTCTTAGCATTATCCAATAAGAAAATTAAGTAAATATGTCCAAGTTCGAACTCCTAAAAAATGTCGAGACGAGCTGCATATCGATTAAATTCACCACACCTCATAGGTGAATTTGACGCAAATTTTTCATGGAAAGCAATTGCGTTTTGGTAGTGTTTTTCGTGATTTCTTAGCATTATCCAATAAGAAAATTAAGAAAATAAATCTATGTTCGAACTTCTAAAAAATGTTGAGACGAGCTGCATATCGCTTAAATTCACCACACCTCATAGATGAATTTGTCGCAAATTTTTCATGGAAAGCAATTGCATTTTGTTAGTGTTTTTTGTGATTTTTTAGCATTATCCAATAAGAAAATTAAGAAAATAAATCTATGTTCGAACTTCTAAAAAATGTCGAGTCGAGCTGCATATCGCTTAAATTCACCACATCTCATAGGTGAATTTGACGCAAATTTTTCATGGAAAGCAATTGCATTTTGGTAGTGTTTTTCGTGATTTCTTAGCATTATCCAATAAGAAAATTAAGTAAATAACTCTAAGTTGGAACCTCTAAAAAATGTAGGGGCGAGCTTCATATCGCTCAAATTCACCACACCTCATAGGTGAATTTGTCGCAAATTTTTCATGAAAACAATTTCATTTTAGTAGTGTTTTTCGTGATTTCTTAGCATTATCCAATAAGAAAATTAAGTAAATAACTCTAAGTTGGAACCTCTAAAATATGTAGAGGCGAGCTTCATATCGCTCAAATTCACCACACCTCATAGTGAATTTGTCGAAAATTTTTCATGGAAAGAAATTGCATTTTGGTAGTGTTTTTCGTGATTTCTTAGCATTATCCAATAAGAAAAAAAAAAAAAAAAAAAAATTTAAGAAAATAACTCTAAGTTCGAACTTCTAAAAAATGTCGAGACGGGCTGCATATCGCTTAAATTCACCACACCTCATAGGTAAATTTGTCGCAAATTTTTCATGGAAAGCAATTACATTTTGGCAGGGTTTTTCGTGATTTCTTAGCATTATCCAATAAGAAAAAAAAAAAAAAAAAAAATTTAAGAAAATAACTCTAAGTTCAAACTTCTAAAAAATGTCGAGACCGGCTGCATATCGCTTTAATTCACTACACCTCATAGGTGAATTTGTCGCAAATTTTTCATGGAAAGCAATTGCATTTTGGCAGGGTTTTTCGTGATTTCTTAGCATTATCCAATAAGAAAATTAAGTAAATAACTCTAAGTTCGAACTTCTAAAAAATGTCGAGACCGGCTGCATATCGCTTAAATTCACTACACATCATGGGTGAATTTGTCGCAAATTTTTCATGGAAAGCAATTGCATTTTATCAGTGTTTTTCGTGATTTCTTAGCATTATCCAATAAGAAAATTAAGTAAATAACTCTAAGTTCAAACTTCTAAAAAATGTCGAGACCGGCTGCATATCGCTTAAATTCACTACATCTCATAGGTGAATTTGTCGCAAATTTTTCATGGAAAGCAATTGCATTTTGGTAGTGTTTTTCGTGATTTCTTAGCATTATCCAATAAGAAAATTAAGTAAATATATCCAAGTTCGAACTTCTAAAAAATGTCGAGACGAGCTCCATATCGCCTTAATTCACCACACCTCATAGGTGAATTTGTCGCAAAGTTTTCATGGAAACAATTTCATTTTAGTAGTGTTTTTCGTGATTTCTTAGCATTATCCAATAAGAAAATTAAGTAAATATATCCAAGTTCGAACTACTAAAAAATGTAGAGGCGAGCTTCATATCGCTTAAATTCACTACACCTCATAGGTGAATTTGTCGAAAATTTTTCATGGAAAGCAATTGCATTTTGGTAGTGTTTTTCGTGATTTCTTAGCATTATCCAATAAGAAAATTAAGTAAATAACTCTAAGTTCAAACTTCTAAAAAATGTCGAGACCGGCTGCATATCGCTTAAATTCACTACACCTCATAGGTGAATTTGTCGCAAATTTTTCATGGAAAGCAATTGCGTTTTGGTAGTGTTTTTCGTGATTTCTTAGCATTATCCAATAAGAAAATTAAGTAAATATGTCCAAGTTCGAACTTCTAAAAAATGTCGAGACGAACTGCATATCGATTAAATTCACCACACCTCATAGGTGAATTTGACGCAAATTTTTCATGGAAAGCAATTGCGTTTTGGTAGTGTTTTTCGTGATTTCTTAGCACTATCCAATAAGAAAATTAAGAAAATAAATCTATGTTCGAACTTCTAAAAAATGTTGAGACGAGCTGCATATCGCTTAAATTCACCACACCTCATAGATGAATTTGTCGCAAATTTTTCATGGAAAGCAATTGCATTTTGTTAGTGTTTTTTGTGATTTTTTAGCATTATCCAATAAGAAAATTAAGAAAATAGATCTATGTTCGAACTTCTAAAAAATGTCGAGTCGAGCTGCATATCGCTTAAATTCACCACATCTCATAGGTGAATTTGACGCAAATTTTTCATGGAAAGCAATTGCATTTTGGTAGTGTTTTTCGTGATTTCTTAGCATTATCCAATAAGAAAATTAAGTAAATAACTCTAAGTTGGAACCTCTAAAAAATGTAGAGGCGAGCTTCATATCGCTCAAATTCACCACACCTCATAGGTGAATTTGTCGCAAATTTTTCATGGAAAACAATTTCATTTTAGTAGTGTTTTTCGTGATTTCTTAGCATTATCCAATAAGAAAATTAAGTAAATATATCCAAGTTCGAACTTCTAAAAAATGTCGAGACGAGCTGCATATCGCCTTAATTCACCACACCTCATAGTGAATTTGTCGAAAATTTTTCATGGAAAGAAATTGCATTTTGGCAGGGTTTTTCGTGATTTCTTAGCATTATCCAATAAGAAAAAAAAAAAAAAAAAAATTTAAGAAAATAACTTCTAAAATATTCTAGATAATATTCTAAAATAACTTCTAAATAACTAGAAAATATTCTAAATAACTTCTAAAATAATAGTTCAAACTTCTAAAAAATGTCGAGACCGGCTGCATATCGCTTTAATTCACTACACCTCATAGGTGAATTTGTCGCAAATTTTTCATGGAAAGCAATTGCATTTTGGCAGGGTTTTTCGTGATTTCTTAGCATTATCCAATAAAAAAATTAAGTAAATAACTCTAAGTTCGAACTTCTAAAAAATGTCGAGACCGGCTGCATATCGCTTAAATTCACTACACATCATGGGTGAATTTGTCGCAAATTTTTCATGGAAAGCAATTGCATTTTATCAGTGTTTTTCGTGATTTCTTAGCATTATCCAATAAGAAAATTAAGTAAATAACTCTAAGTTCAAACTTCTAAAAAATGTCGAGACCGGCTGCATATCGCTTAAATTCACTACATCTCATAGGTGAATTTGTCGCAAATTTTTCATGGAAAGCAATTGCATTTTGGTAGTGTTTTTCCTGATTTCTTAGCATTATCCAATAAGAAAATTAAGTAAATATATCCAAGTTCGAACTTCTAAAAAATGTCGAGACGAGCTCCATATCGCCTTAATTCACCACACCTCATAGGTGAATTTGTCGCAAATTTTTCATGGAAACAATTTCATTTTAGTAGTGTTTTTCGTGATTTCTTAGCATTATCCAATAAGAAAATTAAGTAAATATATCCAAGTTCGAACTACTAAAAAATGTCGAGACGAGCTGCATATCGTCTTAATTCACCACACCTCATAGGTGAATTTGTCGAAAATTTTTCATGGAAAGAAATTGCATTTTGGTAGTGTTTTTCGTGATTTCTTAGCATTATCCAATAAGAAAATTAAATAATTAACTCTAAGTTCAAACTTCTAAAAAATGTCGAGACCGGCTGCATATCGCTTAAATTCACTACATCTCATAGGTGAATTTGTCGCAAATTTTTCATGGAAAGCAATTGCATTTTGGTAGTGTTTTTCGTGATTTCTTAGCATTATCCAATAAGAAAATTAAATAATTAACTCTAAGTTCAAACTTCTAAAAAATTTCGAGACCGGCTGCATATCGCTTAAATTCACTACACCTCATAGGTGAATTTGTCGCAAATTTTTCATGGAAAGCAATTGCGTTTTGGTAGTGTTTTTCGTGATTTCTTAGCATTATCCAATAAGAAAATTAAGAAAATAAATCTATGTTCGAACTTCTAAAAAATGTCGAGTCGAGCTGCATATCGCTTAAATTCACCACATCTCATAGGTGAATTTGACGCAAATTTTTCATGGAAAGCAATTGCATTTTGGTAGTGTTTTTCGTGATTTCTTAGCATTATCCAATAAGAAAATTAAGTAAATATGTCCAAGTTCGAACTTCTAAAAAATGTCGAGACGAGCTGCATATCGATTAAATTCACCACACCTCATAGGTGAATTTGACGCAAATTTTTCATGGAAAGCAATTGCGTTTTGGTAGTGTTTTTCGTGATTTCTTAGCATTATCCAATAAGAAAATTAAGAAAATAAATCTATGTTCGAACTTCTAAAAAATGTCGAGACGAGCTTCATATCGCTTAAATTCACTACACCTCATAGGTGAATTTGTCGAAAATTTTTCATGGAAAGCAATTGCATTTTGGTAGTGTTTTTCGTGATTTCTTAGCATTATCCAATAAGAAAATTAAGTAAATAACTCTAAGTTCGAACTTCTAAAAAATGTCGAGACCGGCTGCATATCGCTTAAATTCACTACACCTCATAGGTGAATTTGTCGCAAATTTTTCATGGAAAGCAATTACATTTTGGCAGGGTTTTTCGTGATTTCTTAGCATTATCCAATAAGAAAATTAAGTAAATAACTCTAAGTTCGAACTTCTAAAAAATGTCGAGGCTAGCTGCATATCGCTTAAATTCACCACACCTCATAGGTGAATTTGTCGAAAATTTTTCATGGAAAGCAATTGCATTTTGGTAGTGTTTTTCGTGATTTCTTAGCATTATCCAATAAGAAAATTAAGTAAATAACTCTAAGTTCGAACTTCTAAAAAATGTCGAGGCGAGCTGCATATCGCTTAAATTCACCACACCTCATAGGTGAATTTGACGCAAATTTTTCATGGAAAGCAATTGCATTTTGGTAGTGTTTTCCGTGATTTCTTAGCATTATCCAATAAGAAAATGAATAAAATAAATCTATGTTCGAACTTCTAAAAAATGTCGAGGCGAGCTGCATATCGCTTAAATTCACCACACCTCATAGGTGAATTTGACGCAAATTTTTCATGGAAAGCAATTGCATTTTGGTAGTGTTTTCCGTGATTTCTTAGCATTATCCAATAAGAAAATGAAGAAAATAAATCTATGTTCGAACTTCTAAAAAATGTCGAGGCGAGCTGCATATCGCTTAAATTCACCACACCTCATAGGTGAATTTGACGCAAATTTTTCATGGAAGGCAATTGCATTTTGTTAATGTTTTTCGTGATTTTTTAGCATTATCCAATAAGAAAATTAAGAAAATAAATCTATGTTCGAACTTCTAAAAAATGTCGAGGCGAGCTGCATATCGCTTAAATTCACCACACCTCATAGGTGAATTTGACGCAAATTTTTCATGGAAAGCAATTGCATTTTGGTAGTGTTTTTCGTGATTTCTTAGCATTATCCAATAAGAAAATTAAGTAAATAACTCTAAGTTCAAACTTCTAAAAAATGTCGAGACCGGCTGCATATCGCTTAAATTCACTACACCTCATAGGTGAATTTGTCGCAAATTTTTCATGGAAAGCAATTGCGTTTTGGTAGTGTTTTTCGTGATTTCTTAGCATTATCCAATAAGAAAATTAAGTAAATATGTCCAAGTTCGAACTTCTAAAAAATGTCGAGACGAGCTGCATATCGATTAAATTCACCACACCTCATAGGTGAATTTGACGCAAATTTTTCATGGAAAGCAATTGCGTTTTGGTAGTGTTTTTCGTGATTTCTTAGCACTATCCAATAAGAAAATTAAGAAAATAAATCTATGTTCGAACTTCTAAAAAATGTTGAGACGAGCTGCATATCGCTTAAATTCACAACACCTCATAGATGAATTTGTCGCAAATTTTTCATGGAAAGCAATTGCATTTTGTTAGTGTTTTTTGTGATTTTTTAGCATTATCCAATAAGAAAATTAAGAAAATAGATCTATGTTCGAACTTCTAAAAAATGTCGAGTCGAGCTGCATATCGCTTAAATTCACCACATCTCATAGGTGAATTTGACGCAAATTTTTCATGGAAAGCAATTGCATTTTGGTAGTGTTTTTCGTGATTTCTTAGCATTATCCAATAAGAAAATTAAGTAAATAACTCTAAGTTGGAACCTCTAAAAAATGTAGAGGCGAGCTTCATATCGCTCAAATTCACCACACCTCATAGGTGAATTTGTCGCAAATTTTTCATGGAAAACAATTTCATTTTAGTAGTGTTTTTCGTGATTTCTTAGCATTATCCAATAAGAAAATTAAGTAAATATATCCAAGTTCGAACTTCTAAAAAATGTCGAGACGAGCTGCATATCGCCTTAATTCACCACACCTCATAGTGAATTTGTCGAAAATTTTTCATGGAAAGAAATTGCATTTTGGTAGTGTTTTTCGTGATTTCTTAGCATTATCCAATAAAAAAAAAAAAAAAAAAAAAAATTTAAGAAAATAACTCTAAGTTCGAACTTCTAAAAAATGTCGAGACGGGCTGCATATCGCTTAAATTCACCACACCTCATAGGTAAATTTGTCGCAAATTTTTCATGGAAAGCAATTGCATTTTGGCAGGGTTTTTCGTGATTTCTTAGCATTATCCAATAAGAAAAAAAAAAAGAAAAAAAAATTTAAGAAAATAACTTCTAAAATATTCTAGATAATATTCTAAAATAACTTCTAAATAACTAGAAAATATTCTAAATAACTTCTAAAATAATAGTTCAAACTTCTAAAAAATGTCGAGACCGGCTGCATATCGCTTTAATTCACTACACCTCATAGGTGAATTTGTCGCAAATTTTTCATGGAAAGCAATTGCATTTTGGCAGGGTTTTTCGTGATTTCTTAGCATTATCCAATAAGAAAATGAAGAAAATAAATCTATGTTCGAAGTTCTAAAAAATGTCGAGGCGAGCTGCATATCGCTTAAATTCACCACACCTCATAGGTGAATTTGACGCAAATTTTTCATGGAAAGCAATTGCATTTTGGTAGTGTTTTCCGTGATTTCTTAGCATTATCCAATAAGAAAATGAAGAAAATAAATCTATGTTCGAACTTCTAAAAAATGTCGAGGCGAGCTGCATATCGCTTAAATTCACCACACCTCATAGGTGAATTTGATGCAAATTTTTCATGGAAAGCAATTGCATTTTGTTAATGTTTTTCGTGATTTTTTAGCATTATCCAATAAGAAAATTAAGAAAATAAATCTATGTTCGTACTTCTAAAAAATGTCGAGGCGAGCTGCATATTGCTTAAATTCACCACACCTCATAGGTGAATTTGACGCAAATTTTTCATGGAAAGCAATTGCATTTTGGTAGTGTTTTTCGTGATTTCTTAGCATTATCCAATAAGAAAATTAAGTAAATAACTCTAAGTTCAAACTTCTAAAAAATGTCGAGACCGACTGCATATCGCTTAAATTCACTACACCTCATAGGTGAATTTGTCGCAAATTTTTCATGGAAAGCAATTGCGTTTTGGTAGTGTTTTTCGTGATTTCTTAGCATTATCCAATAAGAAAATTAAGTAAATATGTCCAAGTTCGAACTTCTAAAAAATGTCGAGACGAGCTGCATATAGATTAAATTCACCACACCTCATAGGTGAATTTGACGCAAATTTTTCATGGAAAGCAATTGCGTTTTGGTAGTGTTTTTCGTGATTTCTTAGCATTATCCAATAAGAAAATTAAGAAAATAAATCTATGTTCGAACTTCTAAAAAATGTTGAGACGAGCTGCATATCGCTTAAATTCACCACACCTCATAGATGAATTTGTCGCAAATTTTTCATGGAAAGCAATTGCATTTTGTTAGTGTTTTTTGTGATTTTTTAGCATTATCCAATAAGAAAATTAAGAAAATAAATCTATGTTCGAACTTCTAAAAAATGTCGAGTCGAGCTGCATATCGCTTAAATTCACCACATCTCATAGGTGAATTTGACGCAAATTTTTCATGGAAAGCAATTGCATTTTGGTAGTGTTTTTCGTGATTTCTTAGCATTATCCAATAAGAAAATTAAGTAAATAACTCTAAGTTGGAACCTCTAAAAAATGTAGGGGCGAGCTTCATATCGCTCAAATTCACCACACCTCATAGGTGAATTTGTCGCAAATTTTTCATGAAAACAATTTCATTTTAGTAGTGTTTTTCGTGATTTCTTAGCATTATCCAATAAGAAAATTAAGTAAATAACTCTAAGTTGGAACCTCTAAAAAATGTAGAGGCGAGCTTCATATCGCTCAAATTCACCACACCTCATAGTGAATTTGTCGAAAATTTTTCATGGAAAGAAATTGCATTTTGGTAGTGTTTTTCGTGATTTCTTAGCATTATCCAATAAGAAAGAAAAAAAAAAAAAAAATTTAAGAAAATAACTCTAAGTTCGAACTTCTAAAAAATGTCGAGACGGGCTGCATATCGCTTAAATTCACCACACCTCATAGGTAAATTTGTCGCAAATTTTTCATGGAAAGCAATTGCATTTTGGCAGGGTTTTTCGTGATTTCTTAGCATTATCCAATAAGAAAAAAAAAAAAAAAAAAAATTTAAGAAAATAACTCTAAGTTCAAACTTCTAAAAAATGTCGAGACCGGCTGCATATCGCTTTAATTCACTACACCTCATAGGTGAATTTGTCGCAAATTTTTCATGGAAAGCAATTGCATTTTGGCAGGGTTTTTCGTGATTTCTTAGCATTATCCAATAAGAAAATTAAGTAAATAACTCTAAGTTCGAACTTCTAAAAAATGTCGAGACCGGCTGCATATCGCTTAAATTCACTACACATCATGGGTGAATTTGTCGCAAATTTTTCATGGAAAGCAATTGCATTTTATCAGTGTTTTTCGTGATTTCTTAGCATTATCCAATAAGAAAATTAAGTAAATAACTCTAAGTTCAAACTTTTAAAAAATGTCGAGACCGGCTGCATATCGCTTAAATTCACTACATCTCATAGGTGAATTTGTCGCAAATTTTTCATGGAAAGCAATTGCATTTTGGTAGTGTTTTTCGTGATTTCTTAGCATTATCCAATAAGAAAATTAAGTAAATATATCCAAGTTCGAACTTCTAAAAAATGTCGAGACGAGCTCCATATCGCCTTAATTCACCACACCTCATAGGTGAATTTGTCGCAAAGTTTTCATGGAAACAATTTCATTTTAGTAGTGTTTTTCGTGATTTCTTAGCATTATCCAATAAGAAAATTAAGTAAATATATCCAAGTTCGAACTACTAAAAAATGTCGAGACGAGCTGCATATCGTCTTAATTCACCACACCTCATAGGTGAATTTGTCGAAAATTTTTCATGGAAAGAAATTGCATTTTGGTAGTGTTTTTCGTGATTTCTTAGCATTATCCAATAAGAAAATTAAATAATTAACTCTAAGTTCAAACTTCTAAAAAATGTCGAGACCGGCTGCATATCGCTTAAATTCACTACATCTCATAGGTGAATTTGTCGCAAATTTTTCATGGAAAGCAATTGCATTTTGGTAGTGTTTTTCGTGATTTCTTAGCATTATCCAATAAGAAAATTAAGTAAATATATCCAAGTTCGAACTTCTAAAAAATGTAGAGACGAGCTCCATATCGCCTTAATTCACCACACCTCATAGGTGAATTTGTCGCAAATTTTTTCAATGAAAGCAATTGCATTTTGGTAGTGTTTTTCGTGATTTCTTAGCATTATCCAATAAGAAAATTAAGTAAATAACTCTAAGTTCAAACTTCTAAAAAATGTCGAGACCGGCTGCATATCGCTTAAATTCACTACACCTCATAGGTGAATTTGTCGCAAATTTTTCATGGAAAGCAATTGCATTTTGGCAGGGTTTTTCGTGATTTCTTAGCATTATCCAATAAGAAAATTAAGTAAATAACTCTAAGTTTAAACTTCTAAAAATGTCGAGGCGAGCTTCATATCGCTCAAATTCACCACACCTCATAGGTGAATCTGTCGAAAATTTTTCATGGAAAGCAATTGCATTTTGGTAGTGTTTTTCGTGATTTCTTAGCATTATCCAATAAGAAAATTAAGTAAATAACTCTAAGTTCAAACTTCTAAAAAATTTCGAGACCGGCTGCATATCGCTTAAATTCACTACACCTCATAGGTGAATTTGCCGCAAATTTTTCATGGAAAGCAATTGCATTTTGGTAGTGTTTTTCGTGATTTCTTAACATTATCCAATAAGAAAATTAAGTAAATATGTCCAAGTTCGAACTTCTAAAAAATGTCGAGACGAGCTGCATATCGCTTAAATTCACCACACCTCATAGGTGAATTTGTCGCAAATTTTTCATGGAAAGCAATTGCATTTTGGTAGTGTTTTTCGTGATTTCTTAGCATTATCCAATAAGAAAATTAAGTAAATATATCCAAGTTCGAACTTCTAAAAAATTTCGAGACGATCTGCATATCGCTTAAATTCACCACACCTCATAGGTGAATTTGTCGCAAATTTTTCATGGAAACAATTTAATTTTAGTAGTGTTTTTCGTGATTTCTTAGCATTATCCAATAAGAAAATTAAGTAAATAACTCTAAGTTCAAACTTCTAAAAAATGTCGAGACCGGCTGCATATCGCTTAAATTCACTACACCTCATAGGTGAATTTGCCGCAAATTTTTAATGGAAAGCAATTGCATTTTGGTAGTGTTTTTCGTGATTTCTTAGCATTATCCAATAAGAAAATTAAATAAATAACTCTAAGTTCAAACTTCTAAAAAACGTCGAGGCGAGCTGCATATCGATTAAATTCACCACACCTCATAGGTAAATTTGTGGAAAATTTTTCATGGAAAGAAATTGCATTTTGGTAGTGTTTTTCGAGGCGAGCTTCATATCGCTCAAATTAACTAGACCTAATACGTGAATTTGTCGAAAATTTTTCATGGAAAGAAATTGCATTTTGGTAGTGTTTTTCGTGATTTCTTAACATTATCCAATAAGAAATTAAATAATTAACTCTAAGTTCGAACTTCTAAAAAATGTCGAGGCGAGCTGCATATTGATTAAATTCACCACACCTCATAGGTGAATTTGTCGCAAATTTTTCATGGAAAGCAATTGCATTTTAGCAGTGTTTTTTGTGATTTCTTAGCATTATCCAATACGAAAATTAAGAAAATAACTCTAAGTTCGAACTTCTAAAAAATGTCGAGGCGAGCTTCATATCGCTCAAATTCACCACACCTCAAAGGTAAATTTGTGGAAAATTTTTCATGGAAAGAAATTGCATTTTGGTAGATTTTTTCGTGATTTCTTAGCATTATCCAATAAGAAAATTAAGTAAATAACTCTAAGTTCAAACCTCTAAAAAATGTCGAGACCGGCTGCATATCGCTTAAATTCACTACACCTCATAGGTGAATTTGTCGCAAATTTTTCATGGAAAGCAATTGCATTTTGGTAGTGTTTTTCGTGATTTCTTAGCATTATCCAATAAGAAAATTAAGTAAATATATCCAAGTTCGAACTTCTAAAAAATGTCGAGACGAGCTGCATATCGCCTTAATTCACCACACCTCATTGGTGAATTTGTCGAAAATTTTTCATGGAAAGCAATTGTATTTTAGCAGTGTTTTTCGTGATTTCTTAGCATTATCCAATAAAAAAATTAAGAAAATAACTCTAAGTTCGAACTTCTAAAAAATGTCGAGACGAGCTGCATATCGCCTTAATTCACCACACCTCATTGGTGAATTTGTCGAAAATTTTTCATGGAAAGCAATTGTATTTTAGCAGTGTTTTTCGTGATTTCTTAGCATTATCCAATAAAAAAATTAAGAAAATAACTCTAAGTTCGAACTTCTAAAAAATGTCGAGTCGAGCTTCATATCGCTCAAATTCACCAGACCTCATAGGTGAATTTGTCGAAAATTTTTCATGGAAAGCAATTGCATTTTAGCAGTGTTTTTCGTGATTTCTTAGCATTATCCAATAAGAAATTAAATAATTAACTCCAAGTTCGAACTTCTAAAAAATGTCGAGGCGAGCTGCATATTGATTAAATTCACCACACCTCATAGGTGAATTTGTCGCAAATTTTTCATGGAAAGAAATTGCATTTTGGTAGTGTTTTTCGTGATTTCTTAGCATTATCCAATAAAAAAATTAAGAAAATAACTCTAAGTTCGAACTTCTAAAAAATGTCGAGTCGAGCTTCATATCGCTCAAATTCACCAGACCTCATAGGTGAATTTGTCGAAAATTTTTCATGGAAAGAAATTGTATTTTGGTAGTGTTTTTCGTGATTTCTTAGCATTATCCAATAAGAAAATTAAATATTTAACTCTAAGTTCGAACTTCTAAAAAATGTCGAGTCGAGCTTCATATCGCTCAAATTCACCAGACCTCATAGGTGAATTTGTCGAAAATTTTTCATGGAAAGAAATTGTATTTTGGTAGTGTTTTTCGTGATTTCTTAGCATTATCCAATAAGAAAATTAAATATTTAACTCTAAGTTCGAACTTCTAAAAAATGTCGAGGCGAGCTGCATATTGATTAAATTCACCACACCTCATAGGTGAATTTGTGGAAAATTTTTCATGGAAAGAAATTGCATTTTGGTAGTCTTTTTCGTGATTTCTTAGCATTATCCAATAAGAAAATTAAATAATTAACTCTAAGTTCGAACTTTTAAAAATTATCGAGGCGAGCTGCATATTGATTAAATTCACCACACCTCATAGGTGAATTTGTCGCAAATTTTTCATGGAAACCAATTGCATTTTGGCAGTGTTTTTTGTTTTTTCTTAGCATTATCCAATAAGAAAATTAAGAAAATAACTCTAAGTTCGAACTTCTAAAAAATGTCGAGGCGAGCTTCATATCGCTCAAATTCACCAGACCTCATAGGTGAATTTGTCGAAAATTTTTCATGGAAAGAAATTGCATTTTGGTAATTAAATTCACCACACCTCATAGATGAATTTGTCGCAAATTTTTCATGGAAAGCAATTGCATTTTGGTAGTGTTTTTCGTAATTTCTTAGCATTATTCAATAAGAAAATTAAGTAAATAACTCTAAGTTCAAACTTCTAAAAAATTTCGAGACCGGCTGCATATCGCTTAAATTCACTACACCTCATAGGTGAATTTGTCTCAAATTTTTCATGGAAAGAAATTGCATTTTGGTAGTGTTTTTCGTGATTTCTTAACATTATCCAATAAGAAAATTAAATAATTAACTCTAAGTTCGAACTTCTAAAAAATGTCGAGGCGAGCTGCATATTGAATAAATTCACCACACCTCATAGGTGAATTTGTCGCAAATTTTTCATGGAAAGCAATTGCATTTTAACAGTGTTTTTTGTGATTTCTTAGCATTATCCAATAAGAAAATTAAGAAAATAACTCTAAGTTCGAACTTCTAAAAAATGTCGAGGCGAGCTTCATATCGCTCAAATTCACCACACCTCACCACCTTTCATGGAAAAAAATTGCATTTTGGTAGTCTTTTTCGTGATTTCTTAGCATTATCCAATAAGAAAATTAAATAATTAACTCTAAGTTCGAACTTCTAAAAAATGTCGAGGCGAGCTTCATATCGCTCAAATTCACCAGACCTCATAGGTGAATTTGTCGAAAATTTTTCATGGAAAGAAAATGCATTTTGGTAATTAAATTCACCACACCTCATAGATGAATTTGTCGCAAATTTTTCATGGAAAGCAATTGTATTTTAGCAGTGTTTTTCGTGATTTCTTAGCATTATCCAATAAGAAAATTAAGTAAATAACTCTAAGTTCGAACTTCTAAAAAATTTCGAGGCGAGTTTTATCGCTCAAATTCACCACACCACATAGGTGAATTTGTCGAAAATTTTTCATGGAAAGCAATTGTATTTTAGCAGTGTTTTTCGCGATTTCTTAGCATTATCCAATAAGAAAATTAAGTAAATATGTCCAAATTCGAACTTCTAAAAAATGTCGAGACGAGCTGCATATCGCTTAAATTCACCACACCTCATAGGTAAATTTGTCGCAAATTTTTCATGGAAACCAATTGTATTTTAGCAGTGTTTTTCGTGATTTCTTAGCATTATCCAATAAGAAAATTAAGTAAATAACTCTAAGTTCGAACTTCTAAAAAATTTCGAGGCGAGTTTTATCGCTCAAATTCACCACACCACATAGGTGAATTTGTCGAAAATTTTTCATGGAAAGCAATTGCATTTTGGTAGTGTTTTTCGTGATTTCTTAGCATTATCCAATAAGAAAATTAAGTAAATAACTCCAAGTTCCAACTTCTAAAAAATTTCGAGACCGGCTGCATATCGCTTAAATTCACTACACCTTATAGGTGAATTTGTCGCAAATTTTTCATGGAAAGCAATTGCATTTTGGTAGTGTTTTTCGTGATTTCTTAGCATTATCCAATAAGAAAATTACGTAAATATGTCCAAATTCGAACTTTTAAAAAATGTCGAGGCGAGCTTCATACCGCTTAAATTCACCACACCTCATAGGTGAATTTGTCGCAAATTTTTTCAATGAAAGCAATTGCATTTTGGTAGTGTTTTTCGGGATTTCTTAGCATTATCCAATAAGAAAATTAAGTAAATAACTCTAAGTTCAAACTTCTAAAAAATGTCGAGACCGGCTGCATATCGCTTAAATTCACTACACCTCATAGGTGAATTTGTCGCAAATTTTTCATGGAAAGCAATTGCATTTTGGCAGGGTTTTTCGTGATTTCTTAGCATTATCCAATAAGAAAATTAAGTAAATAACTCTAAGTTTGAACTTCTAAAAATGTCGAGGCGAGCTTCATATCGCTCAAATTCACCACACCTCATAGGTGAATCTGTCGAAAATTTTTCATGGAAAGCAATTGCATTTTGGTAGTGTTTTTCGTGATTTCTTAGCATTATCCAATAAGAAAATTAAGTAAATAACTCTAAGTTCAAACTTCTAAAAATGTCGAGACCGGCTGCATATCGCTTAAATTCACTACACCTCATAGGTGAATTTGCCGCAAATTTTTCATGGAAAGCAATTGCATTTTGGTAGTGTTTTTCGTGATTTCTTAACATTATCCAATAAGAAAATTAAGTAAATATGTCCAAGTTCGAACTTCTAAAAAATGTCGAGACGAGCTGCATATCGCTTAAATTCACCACACCTCATAGGTGAATTTGTCGCAAATTTTTCATGGAAAGCAATTGCATTTTGGTAGTGTTTTTCGTGATTTCTTAGCATTATCCAATAAGAAAATTAAGTAAATATATCCAAGTTCGAACTTCTAAAAAATTTCGAGACGATCTGCATATCGCTTAAATTCACCACACCTCATAGGTGAATTTGTCGCAAATTTTTCATAGAAACAATTTAATTTTAGTAGTGTTTTTCGTGATTTCTTAGCATTATCCAATAAGAAAATTAAGTAAATAACTCTAAGTTCAAACTTCTAAAAAATGTCGAGACCGGCTGCATATCGCTTAAATAGGATGGACATAAGTAAATATGTCCAAGTTCGAACTTCTAAAAAATGTCGAGACGAGCTGCATATCGCTTAAATTCACCACACCTCATAGGTGAATTTGCCGCAAATTTTTCATGGAAAGCAATTGCATTTTGGTAGTGTTTTTCGTGATTTCTTAGCATTATCCAATAAGAAAATTAAATAAATAACTCTAAGTTCAAACTTCTAAAAAACGTCGAGGCGAGCTGCATATCGATTAAATTCACCACACCTCATAGGTAAATTTGTGGAAAATTTTTCATGGAAAGAAATTGCATTTTGGTAGTGTTTTTCGTGATTTCTTTGCATTATCCAACAAGAAAATTAAATAATTAACTCTAAGTTCGAACTTCTAAAAAATGTCGAGGCGAGCTGCATATTGATTAAATTCACCACACCTCATAGGTGAATTTGTCGCAAATTTTTCATGGAAAGCAATTGCATTTTATCAGTGTTTTTTGTGATTTCTTAGCATTATCCAATAAGAAAATTACGTAAATATGTCCAAATTCGAACTTCTAAAAAATGTCGAGGCGAGCTTCATACCGCTTAAATTCACCACACCTCATAGGTGAATTTGTCGCAAATTTTTTGCGACATTGCATTTTGGTAGTGTTTTTCGTGATTTCTTAGCATTATCCAATAAGAAAATTAAGTAAATAACTCTAAGTTCAAACTTCTAAAAAATGTCGAGACCGGCTGCATATCGCTTAAATTCACTACACCTCATAGGTGAATTTGTCGCAAATTTTTCATGGAAAGCAATTGCATTTTGGCAGGGTTTTTCGTGATTTCTTAGCATTATCCAATAAGAAAATTAAGTAAATAACTCTAAGTTTGAACTTCTAAAAATGTCGAGGCGAGCTTCATATCGCTCAAATTCACCACACCTCATAGGTGAATCTGTCGAAAATTTTTCATGGAAAGCAATTGCATTTTGGTAGTGTTTTTCGTGATTTCTTAGCATTATCCAATAAGAAAATTAAGTAAATAACTCTAAGTTCAAACTTCTAAAAATGTCGAGACCGGCTGCATATCGCTTAAATTCACTACACCTCATAGGTGAATTTGCCGCAAATTTTTCATGGAAAGCAATTGCATTTTGGTAGTGTTTTTCGTGATTTCTTAACATTATCCAATAAGAAAATTAAGTAAATATGTCCAAGTTCGAACTTCTAAAAAATGTCGAGACGAGCTGCATATCGCTTAAATTCACCACACCTCATAGGTGAATTTGTCGCAAATTTTTAATGGAAAGCAATTGCATTTTGGTAGTGTTTTTCGTGATTTCTTAGCATTATCCAATAAGAAAATTAAGTAAATATATCCAAGTTCGAACTTCTAAAAAATTTCGAGACGATCTGCATATCGCTTAAATTCACCACACCTCATAGGTGAATATGTCGCAAATTTTTCATGGAAACAATTTAATTTTAGTAGTGTTTTTCGTGATTTCTTAGCATTATCCAATAAGAAAATTAAGTAAATAACTCTAAGTTCAAACTTCTAAAAAATGTCGAGACCGGCTGCATATCGCTTAAATTCACTACACCTCATAGGTGAATTTGCCGCAAATTTTTCATGGAAAGCAATTGCATTTTGGTAGTGTTTTTCGTGATTTCTTAGCATTATCCAATAAGAAAATTAAATAAATAACTCTAAGTTCAAACTTCTAAAAAACGTCGAGGCGAGCTGCATATCGATTAAATTCACCACACCTCATAGGTAAATTTGTGGAAAATTTTTCATGGAAAGAAATTGCATTTTGGTAGTGTTTTTCGTGATTTCTTAGCATTATCCAACAAGAAAATTAAATAATTAACTCTAAGTTCGAACTTCTAAAAAATGTCGAGGCGAGCTGCATATTGATTAAATTCACCACACCTCATAGGTGAATTTGTCGCAAATTTTTCATGGAAAGCAATTGCATTTTATCAGTGTTTTTTGTGATTTCTTAGCATTATCCAATAAGAAAATTAAGAAAATAACTCTAAGTTCGAACTTCTAAAAAATGTCGAGGCGAGCTTCATATCGCTCAAATTCCCCAGACCTCATAGGTGAATTTGTCGCAAATTTTTCATGGAAAGCAATTGTATTTTAGCAGTGTTTTTCGCGATTTCGCGGTTTTTCGTGATTTCTTAGCATTATACAATAAGAAAATTAAGTCAATAACTCTATATTCGAACTTCTAAAAAATATTGAGACGGGCTGCACATCGCTTAAATTCACCAAACCTCATAGTTGAATTTGTCGCAAATTTTTCATGGAAAGCAATTGCATTTTGGTAGTGTTTTTCGTGAATTCTTAGAATTATCCAATAAGAAAATTAGGTAAATAATTAGGTAAAGGTAAATAATAAAACTCTATGTTCGAACTTCTAAAAAATGTTGAGACGAGCTTAAATTCACCACACCTCATAGATGAATTTGTCGCAAATTTTTCATGGAAAGCAATTGCATTTTGGTAGTGTTTTTCGTGATTTCTTAGCATTATCCAATAAGAAAATTAAGTAAATAACTCCAAGTTCAAACTTCTAAAAAATTTCGAGACCGGCTGCATATCGCTTAAATTCACTACACCTCATAGGTGAATTTGTCGCAAATTTTTCATGGAAAGCAATTGCATATTGGTAGTGTTTTTCGTGATTTCTTAGCATTATCCAATAAGAAAATTAAGTAAATATGTCCAAATTCGAACTTCTAAAAAATGTCGAGACGAGCTGCATATCGCTTAAATTCACCACACCTCATAGGTAAATTTGTCGCAAATTTTTCATGGAAACCAATTGTATTTTAGCAGTGTTTTTCGTGATTTCTTAGCATTATCCAATAAGAAAATTAAATAATTAACTTTAAGTTCGAACTTCTAAAAAATGTCGAGGCGAGCTTCATATCACTCAAATTAACTAGACCTAATACGTGAATTTGTCGAAAATTTTTCATGGAAAGAAATTGCATTTTGGTAGTGTTTTTCGTGATTTCTTAACATTATCCAATAAGAAATTAAATAATTAACTCTAAGTTCGAACTTCTAAAAAATGTCGAGGCGAGCTGCATATTGATTAAATTCACCACACCTCATAGGTGAATTTGTCGCAAATTTTTCATGGAAAGCAATTGCATTTTAGCAGTGTTTTTTGTGATTTCTTAGCATTATCCAATAAGAAAATTAAGAAAATAACTCTAAGTTCGAACTTCTAAAAAATGTCGAGGCGAGCTTCATATCGCTCAAATTCACCACACCTCAAAGGTAAATTTGTGGAAAATTTTTCATGGAAAGAAATTGCATTTTGGTAGATTTTTTCGTGATTTCTTAGCATTATCCAATAAGAAAATTAAGTAAATAACTCTAAGTTCAAACCTCTAAAAAATGTCGAGACCGGCTGCATATCGCTTAAATTCACTACACCTCATAGGTGAATTTGTCGCAAATTTTTCATGGAAAGCAATTGCATTTTGGTAGTGTTTTTCGTGATTTCTTAGCATTATCCAATAAAAAAATTAAGAAAATAACTCTAAGTTCGAACTTCTAAAAAATGTCGAGGCGAGCTTCATATCGCTCAAATTCACCAGACCTCATAGGTGAATTTGTCGAAAATTTTTCATGGAAAGAAATTGCATTTTGGTAGTGTTTTTCATGATTTCTTAGCATTATCCAATAAGAAAATTAAATAATTAACTCTAAGTTCGAACTTCTAAAAAATGTCGAGGCGAGCTGCATATTGATTAAATTCACCACACCTCATAGGTGAATTTGTCGCAAATTTTTCATGGAAAGCAATTGCATTTTAGCAGTGTTTTTTGTGATTTCTTAGCATTATCCAATAAGAAAATTAAGAAAATAACTCTAAGTTCGAACTTCTAAAAAATGTCGAGGCGAGCTTCATATCGCTCAAATTCACCACACCTCATGGGTAAATTTGTGGAAAATTTTGTTGAATATTTGTATATTTGCAACTCAACATATTTCTACTTTATGTTTGATGATTTGTTTCAATCAATGTAACTTTGGCTTTTAAGATTTTTCCTGTCGATTATTTTCATATTTTTTCACTAGTTCGATTTGAATAAATGCTTGGAATAAACGTGTGTCGTTTTTCGTCTTTTCATCTGAAATTGAATTTATAATTTCATCAGGTTATGGGCCCAGATCCCAAATTGTAAACTGCGTGTATAGAATTGCTATCGTTAACTTTCGCGGAAAATATAACCAAAATGAGTGTGTCCGGGTTATGTGCGATAGAAAAATTGGACGATACCAATTACGTCTCGTGGTCGGTACAAATGAAAAGTGTACTGGTATACGCTGAACTGTGGGCGGTAGTGTGCGGAAAATTAAAGAAAAATTATACTATGAGTGTCATCGAAACAGAGCGTTTAGATATTATGAACGAAAAGGCTCTTGCCAGCATAATGCTCTGCATCAAACCGTCTCAGATCAATCATGTGCGACATAGTGATACAGCGGAAAAGGCTTGGAACAAATTGAAAGAAATTTACCAGCCTACGGGACCTGCGCGTAAAATTTGTCTAATTAAGCAGCTTTTAAGCCATCGTTTGTCGGAGGGCGATAGTGTGACAAATCATGTTAATAATTTTTATGAAATTGTTGAAAAGTTGTCAGAGGCTGGAAGTCAAATTCCAGAGGAACTGCTTACTGTGATTTTACTCTCAAGTTTGCCAGTGTCATATGAAAATTTTGTTGTCGCAATAGAAACGCGTGACATTTTACCACCTTTAAACATGTTGAAGCTAAAGCTTCTCGAAGAAGGTGAAAGACGTTTTGAAAAGGTTGACAGTCCGCATGCATACGTTACCCGTGCCGATACCGGAAAACAGCCAATTAAAAATTATGGCGGCGCGAGTGGTTCAAACTTTAAAAATAGTAACAAACGCGTAAAAGGAAAATGTTTTAATTGTGGTCGTCGTGGACATTATGCTTCAAATTGTCGTGAATCTAAAGGCGCGCAACACATGATTCGCGCGAGTTAAATTCATCAGACGTTGTAGAATTTAATCTCGATTTTAACAGCAATAACAATGCACCGATTTCAGATGAAACTTGTGATGTAAACGTACACACAAATTCTGAAAATGTAAATGATAGAGTCATACAAGACGAACATGTAGATAATATTACTACTGCTGAAACGAACGAAAACAATGCGACCGAGAACGAGGACAGACCTGTTATATACGGACAAGGTCGTCCTAAAATCATTAGAACTGGACAAAGAGGGCGTCCACGTAAAGAACGTCATATAATAAATGTTATACAGAATGAAGATATAGGAATTCCGCAGACTGTTCAGGAAGCGTTGAACAGTGCACACGCGAATAAGTGGAAAGCATCGATGCAGAAGGAGTACGATGCATTAATTCGTAATGGTACATGGTCATTGATAGATCTTCCAGCAGGGGAGAAGTCCATTGGATGCAAGTGGGTGTTTAGCTTAAAGCATAACACAGATGGTAGCATCGCGCGATTTAAATCCAGATTAGTAGCTAAAGGATGCAGCCAGCAATATGGTGTTAATTTTACGGTAGTATTTTCTCCAGTTGTACGATATTCCACTATTCGCATGTTGATTGCTTTAGCCTGCGAATATCAGTTGCATTTGCATCAAATGGATGTATCGACTGCATACCTCAACAGCGATCTTCACGATACCGTATTTATGAAGCAGCCAGAATGTTTTGTTGACAAACAATTTCCTAATCGCGTACTTAAATTAAACAAAGCTTTGTATGGCTTAAAGCAAAGTGGTCGCGAATGGAACGAGAAGCTTGACTCAGTTCTTAGAAGTATAGGTTTTAAACCTTGTGTTAGTGAGCCTTGCGTTTATACGAAGAATAAAGGTGGCGATTATAATATAATTGCAGTTTACGTAGATGATATTTTGATAGCTTGTTCGAAGCTGACTGATTTAAATAATATTAAAGCTGAAATATCAGATGCTTTTGAAATGGTTGATGGTGGCAAGCTAAAATTCTTCCTTGGTATGGAATTTGAGCGTGAAGGTGATATTGGAGCAGTCACTATCTGTCAGCGACAGTACATTGAAAATTTACTCAAGCAGTATGGAATGGAGAATTGTAGAACTGTAGCAACACCGCTTGACGCAGGATATCAAGTTAAATGTTCCGAAGAGAAATGCAAGAAGGTCAATCAAACTGAATACCAATCGTTAATTGGTGCGCTAATGTTCTTAGCTATAACTACTAGACCTGATATCCTACATTCAGTTTCCAAATTAGCTCAATCTAACACAGACCCGCATGTCGAGCATGAAGCCGGTGCTAAACATATCTTACGATATTTGAGAGGAACGACGGATTTAAAAATTCACTACAGCAAGACTGGAAATTCGATTAAATGTTTTGTCGATGCCGATTGGGGAGGAGATGCCAGTGATCGGAAATCATATACTGGATGTGCACTTGTTGCAGCAGGATCGGTTTTTTCGTGGGAATCTAAAAAACAGAGCATCGTTGCACTTAGCAGCACCGAAGCTGAATATATTGCGATGTCAGCAGCATCGAAAGAAGCAGTTTATGTTCAAAAATTGTTAGCGGAAATGGGTTTCCTGCAAACGTCTCCTATGGTTTTAAACAGCGACAATTTGAGCGCGCAACATTTAGTGAAGAATCCCACATTTCACTCAAGAAGCAAACACATCGATTTAAAGTTTCACCACATACGTGATTTGTATAAAAATAAAAGAATATCTTTAAATTATGTTTCTACTAATGATATGTTAGCCGATATTTTAACTAAAAATTTACCAAAGTTAAAACATTATAAATTTGTAAAAGAGATGGGATTATATTAGCTTATTGAAATAATTAAATGATGTTTAGATTTTGTGGAATATGTTCAATTGAGAAGGAGTGTTGAATATTTGTATATTTGCAACTCAACATATTTCTACTTTATGTTTGATGATTTGTTTCAATCAATGTAACTTTTGCTTCTAAGATTTTTCCTGTCGATTATTTTCATATTTTTTCACTAGTTCGATTTGAATAAATGCTTGGAATAAACGTGTGTCGTTTTTCGTCTTTTCATCTGAAATTGAATTTATAATTTCATCAAATTTTTCATGGAAAGAAATTGCATTTTGGTAGTCTTTTTCGTGATTTCTTAGCATTATCCAATAAGAAAATTAAATAATTAACTCTAAGTTCGAACTTTTAAAAATTATCGAGGCGAGCTGCATATTGATTAAATTCACCACACCTCATAGGTGAATTTGTCGCAAATTTTTCATGGAAAGCAATTGCATTTTGGCAGTGTTTTTTGTTTTTTCTTAGCATTATCCAATAAGAAAATTAAGAAAATAACTCTAAGTTCGAACTTCTAAAAAATGTCGAGGCGAGCTTCATATCGCTCAAATTCACCAGACCTCATAGGTGAATTTGTCGAAAATTTTTCATGGAAAGAAATTGCATTTTGGTAATTAAATTCACCACACCTCATAGATGAATTTGTCGCAAATTTTTCATGGAAAGCAATTGCATTTTGGTAGTGTTTTTCGTGATTTCTTAGCATTATTCAATAAGAAAATTAAGTAAATAACTCTAAGTTTAAACTTCTAAAAAATTTCGAGACCGGCTGCATATCGCTTAAATTCACTACACCTCATAGGTGAATTTGTCTCAAATTTTTCATGGAAAGAAATTGCATTTTGGTAGTGTTTTTCGTGATTTCTTAACATTATCCAATAAGAAAATTAAATAATTAACTCTAAGTTCGAACTTCTAAAAAATGTCGAGGCGAGCTGCATATTGATTAAATTCACCACACCTCATAGGTGAATTTGTCGCAAATTTTTCATGGAAAGCAATTGCATTTTAGCAGTATTTTTTGTGATTTCTTAGCATTATCCAATAAGAAAATTAAGAAAATAACTCTAAGTTCGAACTTCTAAAAAATGTCGAGGCGAGCTTCATATCGCTCAAATTCACCACACCTCATAGGTAAATTTGTGGAAAATTTTTCATGGAAAGAAATTGCATTTTGGTAGGTTTTTTCGTGATTTCTTAGCATTATCCAATAAGAAAATTAAGTAAATAACTCTAAGTTCAAACCTCTAAAAAATTTCGAGACCGGCTGCATATCGCTTAAATTCACTACACCTCATAGGTGAATTTGTCGCAAATTTTTTATGGAAAGCAATTGCATTTTGGTAGTGTTTTTCGTGATTTCTTAGCATTATCCAATAAGAAAATTAAGTAAATATATCCAAGTTCGAACTTCTAAAAAATGTCGAGACGAGCTGCATATCGCCTTAATTCACCACACCTCATTGGTGAATTTGTCGAACATTTTTCATGGAAAGCAATTGTATTTTAGCAGTGTTTTTCTTGGTTTCTTAGCATTATCCAATAAAAAAATTAAGAAAATAACTCTAAGTTCGAACTTCTAAAAAATGTCGAGGCGAGCTTCATATCGCTCAAATTCACCAGACCTCATAGGTGAATTTGTCGAAAATTTTTAATGGAAAGAAATTGCATTTTGGTAGTGTTTTTCGTGATTTCTTAGCATTATCCAATAAGAAAATTAAATAATTAACTCTAAGTTCGAACTTCTAAAAAATGTCGAGGCGAGCTGCATATTGAATAAATTCACCACACCTCATAGGTGAATTTGTCGCAAATTTTTCATGGAAAGCAATTGCATTTTAGCAGTGTTTTTTGTGATTTCTTAGCATTATCCAATAAGAAAATTAAGAAAATAACTCTAAGTTCGAACTTCTAAAAAATGTCGAGGCGAGCTTCATATCGCTCAAATTCACCACACCTCATGGGTAAATTTGTGGAAAATTTTTCATGGAAAGAAATTGCATTTTGGTAGTCTTTTTCGTGATTTCTTAGCATTATCCAATAAGAAAATTAAATAATTAACTCTAAGTTCGAACTTTTAAAAATTATCGAGGCGAGCTGCATATTGATTAAATTCACCACACCTCATAGGTGAATTTGTCGCAAATTTTTCATGGAAAGCAATTGCATTTTGGCAGTGTTTTTTGTGATTTCTTAGCATTATCCAATAAGAAAATTAAGAAAATAACTCTAAGTTCGAACTTCTAAAAAATGTTGAGGCGAGCTTCATATCGCTCAAATTCACCACACCTCATGGGTAAATTTGTGGAAAATTTTGTTGAATATTTGTATATTTGCAACTCAAGAATTGAAGAACAGAATTGAGAAGAATTGAGAACATAGAATTGCTATCGTTAACTTTCGCGGAAAATATAACCAAAATGAGTGTGTCCGGGTTATGTGCGATAGAAAAATTGGACGATACCAATTACGTCTCGTGGTCGGTACAAATGAAAAGTGTACTGGTATACGCTGAACTGTGGGCGGTAGTGTGCGGAAAATTAAAGAAAAATGATACTATGAGTGTCATCAAAACAGAGCGTTTAGATATTATGAACGAAAAGGCTCTTGCCAGCATAATGCTCTGCATCAAACCGTCTCAGATCAATCATGTGCGACATAGTGATACAGCGGAAAAGGCTTGGAACAAATTGAAAGAAATTTACCAGCCTACGGGACCTGCGCGTAAAATTTGTCTAATTAAGCAGCTTTTAAGCCATCGTTTGTCGGAGGGCGATAGTGTGACAAATCATGTTAATAATTTTTATGAAATTGTTGAAAAGTTGTCAGAGGCTGGAAGTCAAATTCCAGAGGAACTGCTTACTGTGATTTTACTCTCAAGTTTGCCAGTGTCATATGAAAATTTTGTTGTCGCAATAGAAACGCGTGACATTTTACCACCTTTAAACATGTTGAAGCTAAAGCTTCTCGAAGAAGGTGAAAGACGTTTTGAAAAGGTTGACAGTCCGCATGCATACGTTACCCGTGCCGATACCGGAAAACAGCCAATTAAAAATTATGGCGGCGCGAGTGGTTCAAACTTTAAAAATAGTAACAAACGCGTAAAAGGAAAATGTTTTAATTGTGGTCGTCGTGGACATTATGCTTCAAATTGTCGTGAATCTAAAGGCGCGCAACACATGATTCGCGCGAGTTAAATTCATCAGACGTTGTAGAATTTAATCTCGATTTTAACAGCAATAACAATGCACCGATTTCAGATGAAACTTGTGATGTAAACGTACACACAAATTCTGAAAATGTAAATGATAGAGTCATACAAGACGAACATGTAGATAATATTACTACTGCTGAAACGAACGAAAACAATGCGACCGAGAACGAGGACAGACCTGTTATATACGGACAAGGTCGTCCTAAAATCATTAGAACTGGACAAAGAGGGCGTCCACGTAAAGAACGTCATATAATAAATGTTATACAGAATGAAGATATAGGAATTCCGCAGACTGTTCAGGAAGCGTTGAACAGTGCACACGCGAATAAGTGGAAAGCATCGATGCAGAAGGAGTACGATGCATTAATTCGTAATGGTACATGGTCATTGATAGATCTTCCAGCAGGGGAGAAGTCCATTGGATGCAAGTGGGTGTTTAGCTTAAAGCATAACACAGATGGTAGCATCGCGCGATTTAAATCCAGATTAGTAGCTAAAGGATGCAGCCAGCAATATGGTGTTAATTTTACGGAGGTATTTTCTCCAGTTGTACGATATTCCACTATTCGCATGTTGATTGCTTTAGCCTGCGAATATCAGTTGCATTTGCATCAAATGGATGTATCGACTGCATACATCAACAGCGATCTTCACGATACCGTATTTATGAAGCAGCCAGAATGTTTTGTTGACAAACAATTTCCTAATCGCGTACTTAAATTAAACAAAGCTTTGTATGGCTTAAAGCAAAGTGGTCGCGAATGGAACGAGAAGCTTGACTCAGTTCTTAGAAGTATAGGTTTTAAACCTTGTGTTAGTGAGCCTTGCGTTTATACGAAGAATAAAGGTGGCGATTATAATATAATTGCAGTTTACGTAGATGATATTTTGATAGCTTGTTCGAAGCTGACTGATTTAAATAATATTAAAGCTGAAATATCAGATGCTTTTGAAATGGTTGATGGTGGCAAGCTAAAATTCTTCCTTGGTATGGAATTTGAGCGTGAAGGTGATATTGGAGCAGTCACTATCTGTCAGCGACAGTACATTGAAAATTTACTCAAGCAGTATGGAATGGAGAATTGTAGAACTGTAGCAACACCGCTTGACGCAGGATATCAAGTTAAATGTTCCGAAGAGAAATGCAAGAAGGTCAGTCAAACTGAATACCAATCGTTAATTGGTGCGCTAATGTTCTTAGCTATAACTACTAGACCTGATATCCTACATTCAGTTTCCAAATTAGCTCAATCTAACACAGACCCGCATGTCGAGCATGAAGCCGGTGCTAAACATATCTTGCGATATTTGAGAGGAACGACGGATTTAAAAATTCACTACAGCAAGACTGGAAATTCGATTAAATGTTTTGTCGATGCCGATTGGGGAGGAGATGCCAGTGATCGGAAATCATATACTGGATGTGCACTTGTTGCAGCAGGATCGGTTTTTTCGTGGGAATCTAAAAAACAGAGCATCGTTGCACTTAGCAGCACCGAAGCTGAATATATTGCGATGTCAGCAGCATCGAAAGAAGCAGTTTATGTTCAAAAATTGTTAGCGGAAATGGGTTTCCTGCAAACGTCTCCTATGGTTTTAAACAGCGACAATTTGAGCGCGCAACATTTAGTGAAGAATCCCACATTTCACTCAAGAAGCAAACACATCGATTTAAAGTTTCACCACATACGTGATTTGTATAAAAATAAATGAATATCTTTAAATTATGTTTCTACTAATGATATGTTAGCCGATATTTTAACTAAAAATTTACCAAAGTTAAAACATTATAAATTTGTAAAAGAGATGGGATTATATTAGCTTATTGAAATAATTAAATGATGTTTAGATTTCGTGGAATATGTTCAATTGAGAAGGAGTGTTGAATATTTGTATATTTGCAACTCAACATATTTCTACTTTATGTTTGATGATTTGTTTCAATCAATGTAACTTTTGCTTCTAAGATTTTTCCTGTCGATTATTTTCATATTTTTTCACTAGTTCGATTTGAATAAATGCTTGGAATAAACGTGTGTCGTTTTTCGTCTTTTCATCTGAAATTGAATTTATAATTTCATCAAATTTTTCATGGAAAGAAATTGCATTTTGGTAGTCTTTTTCGTGATTTCTTAGCATTATCCAATAAGAAAATTAAATAATTAACTCTAAGTTCGAACTTTTAAAAATTATCGAGGCGAGCTGCATATTGATTAAATTCACCACACCTCATAGGTGAATTTGTCGCAAATTTTTCATGGAAAGCAATTGCATTTTGGCAGTGTTTTTTGTTTTTTCTTAGCATTATCCAATAAGAAAATAACTCTAAGTTCGAACTTCTAAAAAATGTCGAGGCGAGCTTCATATCGCTCAAATTCACCAGACCTCATAGGTGAATTTGTCGAAAATTTTTCATGGAAAGAAATTGCATTTTGGTAATTAAATTCACCACACCTCATAGATGAATTTGTCGCAAATTTTTCATGGAAAGCAATTGCATTTTGGTAGTGTTTTTCGTGATTTCTTAACATTATCCAATAAGAAAATTAAATAATTAACTCTAAGTTCGAACTTCTAAAAAATGTCGAGGCGAGCTGCATATTGATTAAATTCACCACACCTCATAGGTGAATTTGTCGCAAATTTTTCATGGAAAGCAATTGCATTTTAGCAGTGTTTTTTGTGATTTCTTAGCATTATCCAATAAGAAAATTAAGTAAATAACTCTAAGTTCAAACCTCTAAAAAATGTCGAGACCGGCTGCATATCGCTTAAATTCACTACACCTCATAGGTGAATTTGTCGCAAATTTTTCATGGAAAGCAATTGCATTTTGGTAGTGTTTTTCGTGATTTCTTAGCATTATCCAATAAGAAAATTAAGTAAATATATCCAAGTTCGAACTTCTAAAAAATGTCGAGACGAGCTGCATATCGCTTAAATTCACCACACCTCATAGGTTAATTTGTCGCAAATTTTTCAGGGAAACCAATTGTATTTTAGCAGTGTTTTTCGTGATTTCTTAGCATTATCCAATAAGAAAATTAAGTAAATAACTCTAAGTTCGAACTTCTAAAAAATGTGGAGACGAGTTTTATCGCTCAAATTCACCACACCTCATAGGTGAATTTGTCGAAAATTTTTCATGGAAAGCAATTGCATTTTGGTAGTGTTTTTCGTGATTTCTTAGCATTATCCAATAAGAAAATTAAGTAAATAACTCCAAGTTCAAACTTCTAAAAAAATTCGAGACCGGCTGCATATCGCTTAAATTCACTACACCTCATAGGTGAATTTGTCGCAAATTTTTCATGGAAAGCAATTGCATTTTGGTAGTGTTTTTCGTGATTTCTTAGCATTATCCAATAAGAAAATTAAGTAAATATGTCCAAATTCGAACTTCTAAAAAATGTCGAGACGAGCTGCATATCGCTTAAATTCACCACACCTCATAGGTAAATTTGTCGCAACTTTTTCATGGAAACCAATTGTATTTTAGCAGTGTTTTTTGTGATTTCTTAGCATTATCCAATAAGAAAATTAAGAAAATAACTCCAAGTTCGAACTTTAAAAAAATGTCGAGGCGAGCTTCATATCGCTTAAATTCACCACACCTCATAGGTGAATTTGTCGAAAATTTTTCATGGAAAGCAATTGCATTTTGGTAGTTTTTTTCGTGATTTCTTAGCATTATCCAATAAGAAAATTAAGTAAATAACTCCAAGTTCAAACTTCTAAAAAAATTCGAGACCGGCTGCATATCGCTTAAATTCACTACACCTCATAGGTGAATTTGTCGCAAATTTTTCATGGAAAGCAATTGCATTTTGGTAGTGTTTTTCGTGATTTCTTAGCATTATCCAATAAGAAAATTAAGTAAATATGTCCAAATTCGAACTTCTAAAAAATGTCGAGACGAGCTGCATATCGCTTAAATTCACCACACCTCATAGGTAAATTTGTGGAAAATTTTTCATGGAAAGAAATTGCATTTTGGTAGGTTTTTTCGTGATTTCTTAGCATTATCCAATAAGAAAATTAAGTAAATAACTCTAAGTTCAAACCTCTAAAAAATGTCGAGACCGGCTGCATATCGCTTAAATTCACTACACCTCATAGGTGAATTTGTCGCAAATTTTTCATGGAAAGCAATTGCATTTTGGTAGTGTTTTTCGTGATTTCTTAGCATTATCCAATAAGAAAATTAAGTAAATATATCCAAGTTCGAACTTCTAAAAAATGTCGAGACGAGCTGCATATCGCCTTAATTCACCACACCTCATTGGTGAATTTGTCGAAAATTTTTCATGGAAAGCAATTGTATTTTAGCAGTGTTTTTCGTGATTTCTTAGCATTATCCAATAAAAAAATTAAGAAAATAACTCTAAGTTCGAACTTCTAAAAAATGTCGAGGCGAGCTTCATATCGCTCAAATTCACCAGACCTCATAGGTGAATTTGTCGAAAATTTTTCATGGAAAGAAATTGCATTTTGGTAGTGTTTTTCGTGATTTCTTAGCATTATCCAATAAGAAAATTAAATAATTAACTCTAAGTTCGAACTTCTAAAAAATGTCGAGGCGAGCTGCATATTGAATAAATTCACCACACCTCATAGGTGAATTTGTCGCAAATTTTTCATGGAAAGCAATTGCATTTTAGCAGTGTTTTTTGTGATTTCTTAGCATTATCCAATAAGAAAATTAAGAAAATAACTCTAAGTTCGAACTTCTAAAAAATGTCGAGGCGAGCTTCATATCGCTCAAATTCACCACACCTCATGGGTAAATTTGTGGAAAATTTTTCATGGAAAGAAATTGCATTTTGGTAGTCTTTTTCGTGATTTCTTAGCATTATCCAATAAGAAAATTAAATAATTAACTCTAAGTTCGAACTTTTAAAAATTATCGAGGCGAGCTGCATATTGATTAAATTCACCACACCTCATAGGTGAATTTGTCGCAAATTTTTCATGGAAAGCAATTGCATTTTGGCAGTGTTTTTTGTGATTTCTTAGCATTATCCAATAAGAAAATTAAGAAAATAACTCTAAGTTCGAACTTCTAAAAAATGTCGAGGCGAGCTTCATATCGCTCAAATTCACCACACCTCATGGGTAAATTTGTGGAAAATTTTTCATGGAAAGAAATTGCATTTTGGTAGTCTTTTTCGTGATTTCTTAGCATTATCCAATAAGAAAATTAAATAATTAACTCTAAGTTCGAACTTCTAAAAAATGTCGAGGCGAGCTTCATATCGCTCAAATTCACCAGACCTCATAGGTGAATTTGTCGAAAATTTTTCATGGAAAGAAAATGCATTTTGGTAATTAAATTCACCGCACCTCATAGATGAATTTGTCGCAAATTTTTCATGGAAAGCAATTGCATTTTGGTAGTGTTTTTCGTGATTTCCTAGCATTATCCAATAAGAAAATTAAGTAAATATGTCCAAGTTCGAACTTCTAAAAAATGTCGAGACGAGCTGCATTTCGCTTAAATTCACCACACCTCATAGGTAAATTTGTCGCAAATTTTTCATGGAAAGCAATTGCATTTTGGTAGTGTTTTTCGTGATTTCTTAGCATTATCCAATAAGAAAATTAAGTAAATATGTCCAAGTTCGAACTTCTAAAAAATGTCGAGACGAGCTGCATATCGCTTAAATTCACCACACCTCATAGGTAAATATGTCGCAAATTTTTCATGGAAAGCAATTGTATTTTAGCAGTGTTTTTCGTGATTTCTTAGCATTATCCAATAAGAAAATTAAATAATTAACTTTAAGTTCGAACTTCTAAAAAATGTCGAGGCGAGCTTCATATCGCTCAAATTCACCAGACCTAATAGGTGAATTTGTCGCAAATTTTTCATGGAAAGCAATTGCATTTTGGTAGTGTTTTTCGTGATTTCTTAGCATTATCCAATAAGAAAATTAAGTAAATATATCCAAGTTCGAACTTCTAAAAAATGTCGAGACGAGCTGCATATCGCTTAAATTCACCACACCTCATAGGTTAATTTGTCGCAAATTTTTCAGGGAAACCAATTGTATTTTAGCAGTGTTTTTCGTGATTTCTTAGCATTATCCAATAAGAAAATTAAGTAAATAACTCTAAGTTCGAACTTCTAAAAAATGTGGAGACGAGTTTTATCGCTCAAATTCACCACACCTCATAGGTGAATTTGTCGAAAATTTTTCATGGAAAGCAATTGCATTTTGGTAGTGTTTTTCGTGATTTCTTAGCATTATCCAATAAGAAAATTAAGTAAATAACTCCAAGTTCAAACTTCTAAAAAAATTCGAGACCGGCTGCATATCGCTTAAATTCACTACACCTCATAGGTGAATTTGTCGCAAATTTTTCATGGAAAGCAATTGCATTTTGGTAGTGTTTTTCGTGATTTCTTAGCATTATCCAATAAGAAAATTAAGTAAATATGTCCAAATTCGAACTTCTAAAAAATGTCGAGACGAGCTGCATATCGCTTAAATTCACCACACCTCATAGGTAAATTTGTCGCAACTTTTTCATGGAAACCAATTGTATTTTAGCAGTGTTTTTTGTGATTTCTTAGCATTATCCAATAAGAAAATTAAGAAAATAACTCCAAGTTCGAACTTTAAAAAAATGTCGAGGCGAGCTTCATATCGCTTAAATTCACCACACCTCATAGGTGAATTTGTCGAAAATTTTTCATGGAAAGCAATTGCATTTTGGTAGTTTTTTTCGTGATTTCTTAGCATTATCCAATAAGAAAATTAAGTAAATAACTCCAAGTTCAAACTTCTAAAAAAATTCGAGACCGGCTGCATATCGCTTAAATTCACTACACCTCATAGGTGAATTTGTCGCAAATTTTTCATGGAAAGCAATTGCATTTTGGTAGTGTTTTTCGTGATTTCTTAGCATTATCCAATAAGAAAATTAAGTAAATATGTCCAAATTCGAACTTCTAAAAAATGTCGAGACGAGCTGCATATCGCTTAAATTCACCACACCTCATAGGTAAATTTGTGGAAAATTTTTCATGGAAAGAAATTGCATTTTGGTAGGTTTTTTCGTGATTTCTTAGCATTATCCAATAAGAAAATTAAGTAAATAACTCTAAGTTCAAACCTCTAAAAAATGTCGAGACCGGCTGCATATCGCTTAAATTCACTACACCTCATAGGTGAATTTGTCGCAAATTTTTCATGGAAAGCAATTGCATTTTGGTAGTGTTTTTCGTGATTTCTTAGCATTATCCAATAAGAAAATTAAGTAAATATATCCAAGTTCGAACTTCTAAAAAATGTCGAGACGAGCTGCATATCGCCTTAATTCACCACACCTCATTGGTGAATTTGTCGAAAATTTTTCATGGAAAGCAATTGTATTTTAGCAGTGTTTTTCGTGATTTCTTAGCATTATCCAATAAAAAAATTAAGAAAATAACTCTAAGTTCGAACTTCTAAAAAATGTCGAGGCGAGCTTCATATCGCTCAAATTCACCAGACCTCATAGGTGAATTTGTCGAAAATTTTTCATGGAAAGAAATTGCATTTTGGTAGTGTTTTTCGTGATTTCTTAGCATTATCCAATAAGAAAATTAAATAATTAACTCTAAGTTCGAACTTCTAAAAAATGTCGAGGCGAGCTGCATATTGAATAAATTCACCACACCTCATAGGTGAATTTGTCGCAAATTTTTCATGGAAAGCAATTGCATTTTAGCAGTGTTTTTTGTGATTTCTTAGCATTATCCAATAAGAAAATTAAGAAAATAACTCTAAGTTCGAACTTCTAAAAAATGTCGAGGCGAGCTTCATATCGCTCAAATTCACCACACCTCATGGGTAAATTTGTGGAAAATTTTTCATGGAAAGAAATTGCATTTTGGTAGTCTTTTTCGTGATTTCTTAGCATTATCCAATAAGAAAATTAAATAATTAACTCTAAGTTCGAACTTTTAAAAATTATCGAGGCGAGCTGCATATTGATTAAATTCACCACACCTCATAGGTGAATTTGTCGCAAATTTTTCATGGAAAGCAATTGCATTTTGGCAGTGTTTTTTGTGATTTCTTAGCATTATCCAATAAGAAAATTAAGAAAATAACTCTAAGTTCGAACTTCTAAAAAATGTCGAGGCGAGCTTCATATCGCTCAAATTCACCACACCTCATGGGTAAATTTGTGGAAAATTTTTCATGGAAAGAAATTGCATTTTGGTAGTCTTTTTCGTGATTTCTTAGCATTATCCAATAAGAAAATTAAATAATTAACTCTAAGTTCGAACTTCTAAAAAATGTCGAGGCGAGCTTCATATCGCTCAAATTCACCAGACCTCATAGGTGAATTTGTCGAAAATTTTTCATGGAAAGAAAATGCATTTTGGTAATTAAATTCACCGCACCTCATAGATGAATTTGTCGCAAATTTTTCATGGAAAGCAATTGCATTTTGGTAGTGTTTTTCGTGATTTCTTAGCATTATCCAATAAGAAAATTAAGTAAATATGTCCAAGTTCGAACTTCTAAAAAATGTCGAGACGAGCTGCATTTCGCTTAAATTCACCACACCTCATAGGTATATTTGTCGCAAATTTTTCATGGAAAGCAATTGCATTTTGGTAGTGTTTTTCGTGATTTCTTAGCATTATCCAATAAGAAAATTAAGTAAATATGTCCAAATTCGAACTTCTAAAAAATGTCGAGACGAGCTGCATATCGCTTAAATTCACCACACCTCATAGGTAAATATGTCGCAAATTTTTCATGGAAAGCAATTGTATTTTAGCAGTGTTTTTCGTGATTTCTTAGCATTATCCAATAAGAAAATTAAATAATTAACTTTAAGTTCGAACTTCTAAAAAATGTCGAGGCGAGCTTCATATCGCTCAAATTCACCAGACCTAATAGGTGAATTTGTCGCAAATTTTTCATGGAAAGCAATTGCATTTTGGTAGTGTTTTTCGTGATTTCTTAGCATTATCCAATAAGAAAATTAAGTAAATAACTCCAAGTTCAAACTTCTAAAAAAATTCGAGACCGGCTGCATATCGCTTAAATTCACTACACCTCATAGGTGAATTTGTCGCAAATTTTTCATGGAAAGCAATTGCATTTTGGTAGTGTTTTTCGTGATTTCTTAGCATTATCCAATAAGAAAATTAAGTAAATATGTCCAAATTCGAACTTCTAAAAAATGTCGAGACGAGCTGCATATCGCTTAAATTCACCACACCTCATAGGTAAATTTGTCGCAACTTTTTCATGGAAACCAATTGTATTTTAGCAGTGTTTTTTGTGATTTCTTAGCATTATCCAATAAGAAAATTAAGAAAATAACTCCAAGTTCGAACTTTAAAAAAATGTCGAGGCGAGCTTCATATCGCTTAAATTCACCACACCTCATAGGTGAATTTGTCGCAAATTTTTCATGGAAAGCAATTGCATTTTGGTAGTGTTTTTCGTGATTTCTTAGCATTATCCAATAAGAAAATTAAGTAAATAACTCCAAGTTCAAACTTCTAAAAAAATTCGAGACCGGCTGCATATCGCTTAAATTCACTACACCTCATAGGTGAATTTGTCGCAAATTTTTCATGGAAAGCAATTGCATTTTGGTAGTGTTTTTCGTGATTTCTTAGCATTATCCAATAAGAAAATTAAGTAAATATGTCCAAATTCGAACTTCTAAAAAATGTCGAGACGAGCTGCATATCGCTTAAATTCACCACACCTCATAGGTAAATTTGTGGAAAATTTTTCATGGAAAGAAATTGCATTTTGGTAGGTTTTTTCGTGATTTCTTAGCATTATCCAATAAGAAAATTAAGTAAATAACTCTAAGTTCAAACCTCTAAAAAATGTCGAGACCGGCTGCATATCGCTTAAATTCACTACACCTCATAGGTGAATTTGTCGCAAATTTTTCATGGAAAGCAATTGCATTTTGGTAGTGTTTTTCGTGATTTCTTAGCATTATCCAATAAGAAAATTAAGTAAATATATCCAAGTTCGAACTTCTAAAAAATGTCGAGACGAGCTGCATATCGCCTTAATTCACCACACCTCATTGGTGAATTTGTCGAAAATTTTTCATGGAAAGCAATTGTATTTTAGCAGTGTTTTTCGTGATTTCTTAGCATTATCCAATAAAAAAATTAAGAAAATAACTCTAAGTTCGAACTTCTAAAAAATGTCGAGGCGAGCTTCATATCGCTCAAATTCACCAGACCTCATAGGTGAATTTGTCGAAAATTTTTCATGGAAAGAAATTGCATTTTGGTAGTGTTTTTCGTGATTTCTTAGCATTATCCAATAAGAAAATTAAATAATTAACTCTAAGTTTGAACTTCTAAAAAATGTCGAGGCGAGCTGCATATTGAATAAATTCACCACACCTCATAGGTGAATTTGTCGCAAATTTTTCATGGAAAGCAATTGCATTTTAGCAGTGTTTTTTGTGATTTCTTAGCATTATCCAATAAGAAAATTAAGAAAATAACTCTAAGTTCGAACTTCTAAAAAATGTCGAGGCGAGCTTCATATCGCTCAAATTCACCACACCTCATGGGTAAATTTGTGGAAAATTTTTCATGGAAAGAAATTGCATTTTGGTAGTCTTTTTCGTGATTTCTTAGCATTATCCAATAAGAAAATTAAATAATTAACTCTAAGTTCGAACTTTTAAAAATTATCGAGGCGAGCTGCATATTGATTAAATTCACCACACCTCATAGGTGAATTTGTCGCAAATTTTTCATGGAAAGCAATTGCATTTTGGCAGTGTTTTTTGTGATTTCTTAGCATTATCCAATAAGAAAATTAAGAAAATAACTCTAAGTTCGAACTTCTAAAAAATGTCGAGGCGAGCTTCATATCGCTCAAATTCACCACACCTCATGGGTAAATTTGTGGAAAATTTTTCATGGAAAGAAATTGCATTTTGGTAGTCTTTTTCGTGATTTCTTAGCATTATCCAATAAGAAAATTAAATAATTAACTCTAAGTTCGAACTTCTAAAAAATGTCGAGGCGAGCTTCATATCGCTCAAATTCACCAGACCTCATAGGTGAATTTGTCGAAAATTTTTCATGGAAAGAAAATGCATTTTGGTAATTAAATTCACCGCACCTCATAGATGAATTTGTCGCAAATTTTTCATGGAAAGCAATTGCATTTTGGTAGTGTTTTTCGTGATTTCTTAGCATTATCCAGTAAGAAAATTAAGTAAATATGTCCAAGTTCGAACTTCTAAAAAATGTCGAGACGAGCTGCATTTCGCTTAAATTCACCACACCTCATAGGTAAATTTGTCGCAAATTTTTCATGGAAAGCAATTGCATTTTGGTAGTGTTTTTCGTGATTTCTTAGCATTATCCAATAAGAAAATTAAGTAAATATGTCCAAGTTCGAACTTCTAAAAAATGTCGAGACGAGCTGCATATCGCTTAAATTCACCACACCTCATAGGTAAATTTGTCGCAAATTTTTCATGGAAAGCAATTGTATTTTAGCAGTGTTTTTCGTGATTTCTTAGCATTATCCAATAAGAAAATTAAATAATTAACTTTAAGTTCGAACTTCTAAAAAATGTCGAGGCGAGCTTCATATCGCTCAAATTCACCAGACCTAATAGGTGAATTTGTCGAAAATTTTTCATGGAAAGAAATTGCATTTTGGTAGTGTTTTTTGTGATTTCTTAGCATTATCCAATAAGAAAATTAAGTAAATAACTCTAAGTTCAAACTTCTAAAAAATTTCGAGACCGGCTGCATATCGCTTAAATTCACTACACCTCATAGGTGAATTTGTCGCAAATTTTTCATGGAAAGCAATTGCATTTTAGCAGTGTTTTTTGTGATTTCTTAGCATTATCCAATAAGAAAATTAAGTAAATATGTCCAAATTCGAACTTCTAAAAAATGTCGAGACGAGCTGCATATCGCTTAAATTCACCACACCTCATAGGTTAATTTGTCGCAAATTTTTCAGGGAAACCAATTGTATTTTAGCAGTGTTTTTCGTGATTTCTTAGCATTATCCAATAAGAAAATTAAGTAAATAACTCTAAGTTCGAACTTCTAAAAAATGTCGAGGCGAGCTGCATATCGCTTAAATTCACCACACCTCATAGGTTAATTTGTCGCAAATTTTTCATGGAAAGCAATTGTATTTTAGCAGTGTTTTTCGTGATTTCTTAGCATTATCCAATAAAAAAATTAAGAAAATAACTCTAAGTTCGAACTTCTAAAAAATGTCGAGGCGAGCTTCAGATCGCTCAAATTCACCAGACCTCATAGGTGAATTTGTCGAAAATTTTTCATGGAAAGAAATTGCATTTTGGTAGTGTTTTTCGTGATTTCTTAGCATTATCCAATAAGAAAATTAAATAATTAACTCTAAGTTCGAACTTCTAAAAAATGTCGAGGCGAGCTGCATATTGAATAAATTCACCACACCTCATAGGTGAATTTGTCGCAAATTTTTCATGGAAAGCAATTGCATTTTAGCAGTGTTTTTTGTGATGTCTTAGCATTATCCAATAAGAAAATTAAATAATTAACTCTAAGTTTGAACTTCTAAAAAATGTCGAGGCGAGCTGCATATTGATTAAATTCACCACACCTCATAGGTGAATTTGTCGCAAATTTTTCATGGAAAGCAATTGCATTTTGGTAGTGTTTTTCGTGATTTCTTAGCATTATCCAATAAGAAAATTAAGTAAATATGTCCAAATTCTAACTTCTAAAAAATGTCGAGACGAGCTGTATATCGCTTAAATTCACCACACCTCATAGGTAAATTTGTCGCAAATTTTTCATGGAAACGAATTGTATTTTAGCAGTGTTTTTCGTGATTTTTTAGCATTATCCAATAAGAAAATTAAGTAAATATGTCCAAATTCTAACTTCTAAAAAATGTCGAGACGAGCTGTATATCGCTTAAATTCACCACACCTCATAGGTAAATTTGTCGCAAATTTTTCATGGAAACGAATTGTATTTTAGCAGTGTTTTTCGTGATTTCTTAGCATTATCCAATAAGAAAATTAAGAAAATAACTCCAAGTTCGAACTTTAAAAAAATGTCGAGGCGAGCTTCATATCGCTCAAATTCACCACACCTCATAGGTAAATTTGTGGAAAATTTTTCATGGAAAGAAATTGCATTTTGGTAGGTTTTTTCGTGATTTCTTAGCATTATCCAATAAGAAAATTAAGTAAATAACTCTAAGTTCAAACCTCTAAAAAATGTCGAGACCGGCTGCATATCGCTTAAATTCACTACACCTCATAGGTGAATTTGTCGCAAATTTTTCATGGAAAGCAATTGCATTTTGGTAGTGTTTTTCGTGATTTCTTAGCATTATCCAATAAGAAAATTAAGTAAATATATCCAAGTTCGAACTTCTAAAAAATGTCGAGACGAGCTGCATATCGCCTTAATTCACCACACCTTATTGGTGAATTTGTCGAAAATTTTTCATGGAAAGCAATTGTATTTTAGCAGTGTTTTTCGTGATTTCTTAGCATTATCCAATAAAAAAATTAAGAAAATAACTCTAAGTTCGAACTTCTAAAAAATGTCGAGGCGAGCTTTATATCGCTCAAATTCACCAGACCTCATAGGTGAATTTGTCGAAAATTTTTCATGGAAAGAAATTGCATTTTGGTAGTGTTTTTCGTGATTTCTTAGCATTATCTAATAAGAAAATTAAATAATTAACTCTAAGTTCGAACTTCTAAAAAATGTCGAGGCGAGCTGCATATTGATTAAATTCACCAAACCTCATAGGTGAATTTGTCGCAAATTTTTCATGGAAAGCAATTGCATTTTAGCAGTGTTTTTTGTGATTTCTTAGCATTATCCAATAAGAAAATTAAGAAAATAACTCTAAGTTCGAACTTCTAAAAAATGTCGAGGCGAGCTTCATATCGCTCAAATTCACCACACCTCATAGGTAAATTTGTGGAAAATTTTTCATGGAAAGAAATTGCATTTTGGTAGGTTTTTTCGTGATTTCTTAGCATTATCCAATAAGAAAATTAAGTAAATAACTCTAAGTTCAAACCTCTAAAAAATGTCGAGACCGGCTGCATATCGCTTAAATTCACTACACCTCATAGGTGAATTTGTCGCAAATTTTTCATGGAAAGCAATTGCATTTTGGTAGTGTTTTTCGTGATTTCTTAGCATTATCCAATAAGAAAATTAAGTAAATATATCCAAGTTCGAACTTCTAAAAAATGTCGAGACGAGCTGCATATCGCCTTAATTCACCACACCTCATTGGTGAATTTGTCGAAAATTTTTCATGGAAAGCAATTGTATTTTAGCAGTGTTTTTCGTGATTTCTTAGCATTATCCAATAAAAAAATTAAGAAAATAACTCTAAGTTCGAACTTCTAAAAAATGTCGAGGCGAGCTTCATATCGCTCAAATTCACCAGACCTCATAGGTGAATTTGTCGAAAATTTTTCATGGAAAGAAATTGCATTTTGGTAGTGTTTTTCGTGATTTCTTAGCATTATTTAATAAGAAAATTAAGTAAATAACTCTAAGTTCAAACTTCTAAAAAATTTCGAGACCGGCTGCATATCGCTTAAATTCACTACACCTCATAGGTGAATTTGTCGCAAATTTTTCATGGAAAGCAATTGCATTTTGGTAGTGTTTTTCGTGATTTCTTAGCATTATCCAATAAGAAAATTAAGTAAATATGTCCAAGTTCGAACTTCTAAAAAATGTCGAGACGAGCTTCATATCGCTCAAATTCACCAGACCTAATAGGTGAATTTGTCGAAAATTTTTCATGGAAAGAAATTGCATTTTGGTAGGGGTTTTCGTGATTTCTTAGCATTATCCAATAAGAAAATTAAATAATTAACTCTAAGTTCGAACTTCTAAAAAATGTCGAGGCGAGCTGCATATTGATTAAATTCACCACACCTCATAGGTGAATTTGTCGCAAATTTTTCATGGAAAGCAATTGCATTTTAGCAGTGTTTTTTGTGATTTCTTAGCATTATCCAATAAGAAAATTAAGAAAATAACTCTAAGTTCGAACTTCTAAAAAATGTCGAGGCGAGCTTCATATCGCTCAAATTCACCACACCTTATAGGTAAATTTGTGGAAAATTTTTCATGGAAAGAAATTGCATTTTGGTAGGTTTTTTCGTGATTTCTTAGCATTATCCAATAAGAAAATTAAGTAAATAACTCTAAATTCGAACTTCTAAAAAATTTCGAGGCGAGTTTCATATCGCTTAAATTCACCACACCTCATAGGTGAATTTGTCGCAAATTTTTCATGGAAACCAATTGTATTTTAGCAGTGTTTTTCGTGATTTCTTAGCATTATCCAATAAGAAAATTAAATAATTAACTCTAAGTTCGAACTTCTAAAAAATGTCGAGGCGAGCTGCATATTGATTAAATTCACCACACCTCATAGGTGAATTTGTCGCAAATTTTTCATGGAAAGCAATTGCATTTTGGTAGTGTTTTTCGTGATTTCTTAGCATTATCCAATAAGAAAATTAAGTAAATATGTCCAAATTCTAACTTCTAAAAAATGTCGAGACGAGCTGTATATCGCTTAAATTCACCACACCTCATAGGTAAATTTGTCGCAAATTTTTCATGGAAACCAATTGTATTTTAGCAGTGTTTTTCGTGATTTCTTAGCATTATCCAATAAGAAAATTAAATAATTAACTTTAAGTTCGAACTTCTAAAAAATGTCGAGGCGAGCTTCATATCGCTCAAATTCACCACACCTCATAGGTAAATTTGTGGAAAATTTTTCATGGAAAGAAATTGCATTTTGATAGCTTTTTTCGTGATTTCTTAGCATTATCCAATAAGAAAATTAAGTAAATAACTCTAAGTTCAAACCTCTAAAAAATGTCGAGACCGGCTGCATATCGCTTAAATTCACTACACCTCATAGGTGAATTTGTCGCAAATTTTTCATGGAAAGCAATTGCATTTTGGTAGTGTTTTTCGTGATTTCTTAGCATTATCCAATAAGAAAATTAAGTAAATATATCCAAGTTCGAACTTCTAAAAAATGTCGAGACGAGCTGCATATCGCCTTAATTCACCACACCTCATTGGTGAATTTGTCGAAAATTTTTCATGTAAAGCAATTGTATTTTAGCAGTGTTTTTCGTGATTTCTTAGCATTATCCAATAAAAAAATTAAGAAAATAACTCTAAGTTCGAACTTCTAAAAAATGTCGAGGCGAGCTTCATATCGCTCAAATTCACCAGACCTCATAGGTGAATTTGTCGAAAATTTTTCATGGAAAGAAATTGCATTTTGGTAGTGTTTTTCGTGATTTCTTAGCATTATCCAATAAGAAAATTAAATAATTAACTCTAAGTTCGAACTTCTAAAAAATGTCGAGGCGAGCTGCATATTGATTAAATTCACCACACCTCATAGGTGAATTTGTCGCAAATTTTTCGTGGAAAGCAATTGCATTTTAGCAGTGTTTTTTGTGATTTCTTAGCATTATCCAATAAGAAAATTAAGAAAATAACTCTAAGTTCGAACTTCTATAAAATGTCGAGGCGAGCTTCATATCGCTCAAATTCACCACACCTCATAGGTAAATTTGTGGAAAATTTTTCATGGAAAGAAATTGCATTTTGGTAGGTTTTTTCGTGATTTCTTAGCATTATCCAATAAGAAAATTAAGTAAATAACTCTAAGTTCAAACCTCTAAAAAATGTCGAGACCGGCTGCATATCGCTTAAATTCACTACACCTCATAGGTGAATTTGTCGCAAATTTTTCATGGAAAGCAATTGTATTTTAGCAGTGATTTTCGTGATTTCTTAGCATTATCCAATAAAAAAATTAAGAGAATAACTCTAAGTTCGAACTTCTATAAAATGTCGAGGCGAGCTTCATATCGCTCAAATTCACCACACCTCATAGGTAAATTTGTGGAAAATTTTTCATGGAAAGAAATTGCATTTTGGTAGTGTTTTTCGTGATTTCTTAGCATTATCCAATAAGAAAATTAAGTAAATATATCCAAGTTCGAACTTCTAAAAAATGTCGAGACGAGCTGCATATCGCTCAAATTCACCAGACCTCATAGGTGAATTTGTCGAAAATTTTTCATGGAAAGCAATTGTATTTTAGCAGTGTTTTTCGTGATTTCTTAGCATTATCCAATAAAAAAATTAAGAAAATAACTCTAAGTTCGAACTTCTAAAAAATGTCGAGGCGAGCTTCATATCGCTCAAATTCACCACACCTCATGGGTAAATTTGTGGAAAATTTTTCATGGAAATAAATTGCATTTTGGTAGTCTTTTTCGTGATTTCTTAGCATTATCCAATAAGAAAATTAAATAATTAACTCTAAGTTCGAACTTTTAAAAATTATCGAGGCGAGCTGCATATTGATTAAATTCACCACACCTCATAGGTGAATTTGTCGCAAATTTTTCATGGAAAGCAATTGCACTTTGGTAGTGTTTTTCGTGATTTCTTAGCATTATCCAATAAGAAAATTAAGTAAATAACTCTAAGTTCAAACTTCTAAAAAATTTCGAGACCGGCTGCATATCGCTTAAATTCACTACAATTGCATTTTGGCAGTGTTTTTTGTGATTTCTTAGCATTATCCAATAAGAAAATTAAGAAAATAACTCTAAGTTCGAACTTCTAAAAAATGTCGAGGCGAGCTTCATATCGCTCAAATTCACCAGACCTCATAGGTGAATTTGTCGAAAATTTTTCATGGAAAGAAATTGCATTTTGGTAGTGTTTTTCGTGATTTCTTAGCATTATCCAATAAGAAAATTAAGTAATTAACTCTAAGTTCGAACTTCTAAAAAATGTCGAGACGAGCTGCATATCGCTTAAATTCACCACACCTCATAGGTGAATTTGTAGCAAATTTTTCATGGAAAGCAATTGTATTTTAGCAGTGTTTTTCGTGATTTGTTAGCATTTATTGGATAATGCTAAGAAACAATTGCTTTCCATGAAAAATTTGCGACAAATTCACCTATGAGGTGCGGTGAATTTAAGCGATGCAAAATTCGAACTTCTAAAAAATGTTGAGACGAGCTGCATATCGCTTAAATTCACCACACCTCATAGATGAATTTGTCGCAAATTTTTCATGGAAAGCAATTGCATTTTGGTAGTGTTTTTCGTGATTTCTTAGCATTATCCAATAAGAAAATTAAGTAAATAACTCTAAGTTCAAACTTCTAAAAAATTTCGAGACCGGCTGCATATCGCTTAAATTCACTACACCTCATAGGTGAATTTGTCGCAAATTTTTCATGGAAAGCAATTGCATTTTGGTAGTGTTTTTCGTGATTTCTTAGCATTATCCAATAAGAAAATTAAGTAAATAACTCTAAGTTCAAACTTCTAAAAAATTTCGAGACCGGCTGCATATCGCTTAAAGTCACCACACCTCATAGGTAAATTTGTCGCAAATTTTTCATGGAAAGCAATTGTATTTTAGCAGTGTTTTTCGTGATTTCTTAGCATTATCCAATAAGAAAATTAAATAATTAACTTTAAGTTCGAACTTCTAAAAAATGTCGAGGCGAGCTTCATATCGCTCAAATTCACCAGACCTAATAGGTGAATTTGTCGAAAATTTTTCATGGAAAGAAATTGCATTTTGGTAGTGTTTTTTGTGATTTCTTAGCATTATCCAATAAGAAAATTAAGTAAATAACTCTAAGTTCAAACTTCTAAAAAATTTCGAGACCGGCTGCATATCGCTTAAATTCACTACACCTCATAGGTGAATTTGTCGCAAATTTTTCATGGAAAGCAATTGCATTTTAGCAGTGTTTTTTGTGATTTCTTAGCATTATCCAATAAGAAAATTAAGAAAATAACTCTAAGTTCGAACTTCTAAAAAATGTCGACGCGAGCTTCATATCGCTCAAATTCACCACACCTCATAGGTAAATTTGTGGAAAATTTTTCATGGAAAGAAATTGCATTTTGGTAGGTTTTTTCGTGATTTCTTAGCATTATCCAATAAGAAAATTAAGTAAATAACTCTAAGTTCGAACTTCTAAAAAATTTCGAGGCGAGTTTCATATCGCTCAAATTCACCACACCTCATAGGTGAATTTGTCGAAAATTTTTCATGGAAAGCAATTGCATTTTGGTAGTGTTTTTCGTGATTTCTTAGCATTATCCAATAAGAAAATTAAGTAAATAACTCTAAGTTCAAACTTCTAAAAAATTTCGAGACCGGCTGCATATCGCTTAAATTCACTACACTTCATAGGTTAATTTGTCGCAAATTTTTCATGGAAAGCAATTGCATTTTGGTAGTGTTTTTCGTGATTTCTTAGCATTATCCAATAAGAAAATTAAGTAAATATGTCCAAGTTCGAACTTCTAAAAAATATCGAGACGAGCTGCATATCGCTTAAATTCACCACACCTCATAGGTAAATTTGTCGCAAATTTTTCATGGAAACCAATTGTATTTTAGCAGTGTTTTTCGTGATTTCTTAGCATTATCCAATAAGAAAATTAAATAATTAACTTTAAGTTCGAAGTTCTAAAAAATGTCGAGGCGAGCTTCATTTCGCTCAAATTCACCAGACCTAATACGTGAATTTGTCGAAAATTTTTCATGGAAAGAAATTGCATTTTGGTAGTGTTTTTCGTGATTTCTTAGCATTATCCAATAAGAAAATTAAATAATTAACTCTAAGTTCGAACTTCTAAAAAATGTCGAGGCGAGCTGCATATCGCTTAAATTCACCACACCTCATAGGTGAATTTGACGCAAATTTTTCATGGAAAGCAATTGCATTTTGGTAGTGTTTTCCGTGATTTCTTAGCATTATCCAATAAGAAAATGAAGAAAATAAATCTATGTTCGAACTTCTAAAAAATGTCGAGGCGAGCTGCATATCGCTTAAATTCACCACACCTCATAGGTAAATTTGTCGCAAATTTTTCATGGAAACCAATTGTATTTTAGCAGTGTTTTTCGTGATTTTTTAGCATTATCCAATAAGAAAATTAAATAATTAACTTTAAGTTCGAACTTCTAAAAAATGTCGAGGCGAGCTTCATATCGCTCAACTTCACCAGACCTAATACGTGAATTTGTCGAAAATTTTTCATGGAAAGAAATTGCATTTTGGTAGTGTTTTTCGTGATTTCTTAGCATTATCCAATAAGAAAATTAAATAATTAACTCTAAGTTCGAACTTCTAAAAAATGTCGAGGCGAGCTGCATATTGATTAAATTCACCACACCTCATAGGTGAATTTGTCGCAAATTTTTCATGGAAAGCAATTGCATTTTAGCAGTGTTTTTTGTGATTTCTTAGCATTATCCAATAAGAAAATTAAGAAAATAACTCTGAGTTCGAACTTCTAAAAAATGTCGAGGCGAGCTTCATATCGCTCAAATTCACCACACCTCATAGGTAAATTTGTGGAAAATTTTTCATGAAAAGAAATTGCATTTTGGTAGTCTTTTTCGTGATTTCTTAGCATTATCCAATAAGAAAATTAAATAACTAACTCTAAGTTCGAACTTCTAAAAAATGTCGAGGCGAGCTGCATATTGATTAAATTCACCACACCTCATAGGTGAATTTGTCGCAAATTTTTCATGCATTTTGGTAGTGTTTTTCGTGATTTCTTAGCATTATCCAATAAGAAAATTAAATAATTAACTTTAAGTTCGAACTTAAACTTAGGTGAATTTGTCGCAATTTTTCATGGAAAGCAATTGCATTTTAGCAGTGTTTTTTGTGATTTCTTAGCATTATCAAATAAGAAAATTAAGAAAATAACTCTAAGTTCGAACTTCTAAAAAATTTCGAGGCGAGTTTCATATCGCTCAAATTCACCACACCTCATAGGTGAATTTGTCGAAAATTTTTCATGGAAAGCAATTGCATTTTGGTAGTATTTTTCGTGATTTCTTAGCATTATCCAATAAGAAAATTAAATAATTAACTCTAAGTTCGAACTTCTAAAAAATGTCGAGGCGAGCTTCATATCGCTCAAATTCAAAACACCTCATAGGTAAATTTGTGGAAAATTTTTCATGGAAAGAAATTGCATTTTGGTAGTCTTTTTCGTGATTTCTTAGCATTATCCAATAAGAAAATTAAGTAAATAACTCTAAGTTCGAACTTCTAAAAAATTTCGAGGCGAGTTTCATATCGCTCAAATTCACCACACCTCATAGGTGAATTTGTCGCAAATTTTTCATGGAAAGCAATTGCATTTTGGTAGTGTTTTTCGTGATTTCTTAGCATTATCCAATAAGAAAATTAAATAATTAACTCTAAGTTCGAACTTCTAAAAAATGTCGAGGCGAGCTGCATATTGATTAAATTCACCACACCTCATAGGTGAATTTGTCGCAAATTTTTCATGGAAAGCAATTGCATTTTAGCAATAAAAAAATTAAATAATTTACTCTAAGTTCGAACTTCTAAGAAATGTCGAGGCGAGCTGCATATCGCTTAAATTCACCACACCTCATAGATGAATTTGTCGCAAATTTTTAATGGAAAGCAATTGCATTTTGTTAGTGTTTTTCGTGATTTTTTAGCATTACCCAATAAGAAAATTAAGAAAATAAATCTATGTTTTCGAACTTCTAAAAAATGTCGAGGCGAGCTGCACATCGCTTAAATTCACCACACCTCATAGGTGAATTTGACGCAAATTTTTCATGGAAAGCAATTGCAATTTGGCAGGGTTTTTCGTGATTTCTTAGCATTATCCAATAAGAAAATTAAGTAAATAACTCTAAGTTCGAACTTTTAAAAAATGTCGAGACCGGCTGCATATCGCTTAAATTCACTACACCTCATAGGTGAATTTGTCGCAAATTTTTCATTGAAAGCAATTGCATTTTGGCAGTGTTTTTTGTGATTTCTTAGCATTATCCAATAAGAAAATTAAGAAAATAACTCTAAGTTCAAACTTCTAAAAAATTTCGAGACCGGCTGTATATCGTTTAAATTCACTACACCTCATAGGTGAATTTGTCGCAAATTTTTCATGGAAAGCAATTGCATTTTGGTAGTGTTTTTCGTGATTTCTTAGCATTATCCAATAAGAAAATTAAGTAAATATGTCCAAGTTCGAACTTCTAAAAAATGTCGAGACGAGCTGCATATCGCTTAAATTCACCACACCTCATAGGTAAATTTGTCGCAAATTTTTCATGGAAAGCAATTGTATTTTAGCAGTGTTTTTCGTGATTTCATAGCATTATCCAATAAAAAAATTAAGAAAATAAATCTAAGTTCGAACTTCTAAAAAATGTCGAGGCGAGCTGCATACCGCTTAAATTCACCACACCTCATAGGTGAATTTGTCGCAAATTTTTTCATTGAAAGCAATTGCACTTTGTTAGTGTTTTTCGTGATTTTTTAGCATTATCCAATAAGAAAATTAAGAAAATAAATCTATGTTCGAACTTCTAAAAAATGTCGAGACGATCTGTATATCGCTTAAATTCACCACACCTCATAGGTGAATTTGTCGCAAATTTTTCATGGAAAGCAATTGCATTTTGGTAGTGTTTTTCGTGATTTCTTAGCATTATCCAATAAGAAAATTAAGAAAATAACTCTAAGTTCGAACTTCTAAAAAATGTCGAGACGGGCTGCATATCGCTTAAATTCACCACACCTCATAGGTAAATTTGTCGCAAATTTTTCATGTAAAGCAATTGCAGTTTGTTAGTGGTTTTCGTGATTTTTTAGCATTATCCAATAAGAAAATAAATCTATGTTCGAACTTCTAAAAAATGTCGAGGCGAGCTGCATATCACTTAAATTAACTACACCTCATAGGTGAATTTGTCGCAAATTTTTCATGGAAAGCAATTGCATTTTGGCAGGGTTTTTCGTGATTTCTTAGCATTATCCAATAAGAAAATTAAGTAAATAACTCTAAGTTCGAACTTCTAAAAAATGTCGAGGCGAGCTTCATATCGCTCAAATTCACCACACCTCATAGGTAAATTTGTGGAAAATTTTTCATGAAAAGAAATTGCATTTTGGTAGTCTTTTTCGTGATTTCTTAGCATTATCCAATAAGAAAATTAAATAACTAACTCTAAGTTCGAACTTCTAAAAAATGTCGAGGCGAGCTGCATATTGATTAAATTCACCACACCTCATAGGTGAATTTGTCGCAAATTTTTCATGGAAAGCAATTGCATTTTAGCAGTGTTTTTTGTGATTTCTTAGCATTATCCAATAAGAAAATTAAGAAAATAACTCTAAGTTCGAACTTCTAAAAAATGTCGAGGCGAGCTTCATATCGCTCAAATTCACCACACCTCATAGGTAAATTTGTGGAAAATTTTTCATGGAAAGAAATTGCATTTTGGTAGTCTTTTTCGTGATTTCTTAGCATTATCCAATAAGAAAATTAAATAATTAACTTTAAGTTCGAACTTCTAAAAAATGTCGAGGCGAGCTGCATATTGATTAAATTCACCACACCTCATAGGTGAATTTGTCGCAAATTTTTCATGGAAAGCAATTGCATTTTAGCAGTGTTTTTTGTGATTTCTTAGCATTATCCAATAAGAAAATTAAGAAAATAACTCTAAGTTCGAACTTCTAAAAAATGTCGAGGCGAGCTTAGCAGTGTTTTTCGTGATTTCTTAGCATTATCCAATAAATGCTAAGAAATCACGAAAAACACTACCAAAATGCAAAATGCAATCGAGACGAGCTGCATATCGCTTAAATTCACCGCACCTCATAGGTGAATTTGTCGCAAATTTTTCATGGAAAGCAATTGTTTCTTAGCATTATCCAATAATTGCTAAGACATCACGAAAAACACTACCAAAATGCAAAATTCGAACTTCTAAAAAATGTTGAGACGAGCTGCATATCGCTTAAATTCACCGCACCTCATAGATGAATTTGTCGCAAATTTTTCATGGAAAGCAATTGCATTTTGGTAGTGTTTTTCGTGATTTCTTAGCATTATCCAATAAGAAAATTAAGTAAATAACTCTAAGTTCAAACTTCTAAAAAATTTCGAGACCGGCTGCATATCGCTTAAATTCACTACACCTCATAGGTGAATTTGTCGCAAATTTTTCATGGAAAGCAATTGCATTTTGGTAGTGTTTTTCGTGATTTCTTAGCATTATCCAATAAGAAAATTAAATAATTAACTTTAAGTTCGAACTTCTAAAAAATGTCGAGGCGAGCTTCATATCGCTCAAATTCACCACACCTCATAGGTAAATTTGTGGAAAATTTTTCATGGAAAGCAATTGCATTTTGGTAGTGTTTTTCGTGATTTCTTAGCATTATCCAATAAGAAAATTAAGTAAATAACTCTAAGTTCAAACTTCTAAAAAATTTCGAGACCGGCTGCATATCGCTTAAATTCACTACACCTCATAGGTGAATTTGTCGAAAATTTTTCATGGAAAGATATTGCATTTTGGTATTGTTTTTCGTGATTTCTTAGCATTATCCAATAAGAAAATTAAATAATTAACTCTAAGTTCGAACTTCTAAAAAATGTCGAGGCGAGCTGCATATTGATTAAATTCACCACACCTCATAGGTGAATTTGTCGCAATTTTTCATGGAAAGCAATTGCATTTTAGCAGTGTTTTTTGTGATTTCTTAGCATTATCAAATAAGAAAATTAAGAAAATAACTCTAAGTTCGAACTTCTAAAAAATTTCGAGGCGAGTTTCATATCGCTCAAATTCACCACACCTCATAGGTGAATTTGTCGAAAATTTTTCATGGAAAGCAATTGCATTTTGGTAGTCTTTTTCGTGACTTCTTAGCATTATCCAATAAGAAAATTAAATAATTAACTTTAAGTTCGAACTTCTAAAAAATGTCGAGGCGAGCTTCATATCGCTCAAATACACCACACCTCATAGGTAAATTTGTGGAAAATTTTTCATGGAAAGCAATTGCATTTTGGTAGTGTTTTTCGTGATTTTTTAGCATTATCAAATAAGAAAATTAAGTAAATAACTCTAAGTTCGAACTTCTAAAAAATTTCGAGGCGAGTTTCATATCGCTCAAATTCACCACACCTCATAGGTGAATTTGTCGCAAATTTTTCATGGAAAGCAATTGCATTTTGGTAGTGTTTTTCGTGATTTCTTAGCATTATCCAATAAGAAAATTAAATAATTAACTCTAAGTTCGAACTTCTAAAAAATGTCGAGGCGAGCTGCATATTGATTAAATTCACCACACCTCATAGGTGAATTTGTCGCAAATTTTTCATGGAAAGCAATTGCATTTTAGCAATAAAAAAATTAAATAATTTACTCTAAGTTCGAACTTCTAAGAAATGTCGAGGCGAGCTGCATATCGATTAAATTCACCACACCTCATAGGTGAATTTGTCGCAAATTTTTCATGGAAAGCAATTGCATTTTGGTAGTGTTTTTCGTGATTTCTTAGCATTATCCAATAAGAAAATTAAGTAAATATGTCCAAGTTCGAACTTCTAAAAAATGTCGAGACGAGCTGCATATCGCTCAAATTCACCACACCTAATAGGTGAATTTGTCGCACATTTTTCATAGAAAGCAATTGCATTTTGGCAGTGTTTTTCGTGATTTCTTAGCATTATCCAATAAAAAAATTAAGAAAATAAATCTAAGTTCGAACTTCTAAAAAATGTCGAGGCGAGCTGCATACCGCTTAAATTCACCACACCTCATAGGTGAATTTGTCGCAAATTTTTTCATTAAAAGCAATTGCACTTTGTTAGTGTTTTTCGTGATTTTTTAGCATTATCCAATAAGAAAATTAAGAAAATAAATCTATGTTCGAACTTCGAAAAAATGTCGAGACGAGCTGTATATCGCTTAAATTCACCACACCTCATAGGTGAATTTGTCGCAAATTTTTCATGGAAAGCAATTGCATTTTGGTAGTGTTTTTCGTGATTTCTTAGCATTATCCAATAAGAAAATTAAGAAAATAACTCTAAGTTCTAACTTCTAAAAAATGTCGAGACGGGCTGCATATCGCTTAAATTCACCACACCTCATAGGTAAATTTGTCGCAAATTTTTCATGTAAAGCAATTGCAGTTTGTTAGTGTTTTTCGTGATTTTTTAGCATTATCCAATAAGAAAATAAATCTATGTTCGAACTTCTAAAAAATGTCGAGGCGAGCTGCATATCACTTAAATTCACTACACCTCATAGGTGAATTTGTCGCAAATTTTTCATGGAAAGCAATTGCATTTTGGTAGTGTTTTTCGTGATTTCTTAGCATTATCCAATAAGAAAATTAAGTAAATAACTCTAAGTTCGAACTTCTAAAAAATGTCAAGACCGGCTGCATATCGCTTAAATTCACCACACCTCATAGGTGAATTTGTCGCATATTTTTCATAGAAAGCAATTGCATTTTGGCAGTGTTTTTCGTGATTTCTTAGCATTATCCAATAAAAAAATTAAGAAAATAAATCTAAGTTCGAACTTCTAAAAAATGTCGAGGCGAGCTGCATACCGCTTAAATTCACCACACCTCATAGGTGAATTTGTCGCAAATTTTTTCATTAAAAGCAATTGCACTTTGTTAGTGTTTTTCGTGATTTTTTAGCATTATCCAATAAGAAAATTAAGAAAATAAATCTATGTTCGAACTTCGAAAAAATGTCGAGACGAGCTGTATATCGCTTAAATTCACCACACCTCATAGGTGAATTTGTCGCAAATTTTTCATGGAAAGCAATTGCATTTTGGTAGTGTTTTTCGTGATTTCTTAGCATTATCCAATAAGAAAATTAACAAAATAACTCTAAGTTCGAACTTCTAAAAAATGTCGAGACGGGCTGCATATCGCTTAAATTCACCACACCTCATAGGTAAATTTGTCGCAAATTTTTCATGTAAAGCAATTGCAGTTTGTTAGTGTTTTTCGTGATTTTTTAGCATTATCCAATAAGAAAATAAATCTATGTTCGAACTTCTAAAAAATGTCGAGGCGAGCTGCATATCACTTAAATTCACTACACCTCATAGGTGAATTTGTCGCAAATTTTTCATGGAAAGCAATTGCATTTTGGCAGGGTTTTTCGTGATTTCTTAGCATTATCCAAAAAGAAAATTAAGTAAATAACTCTAAGTTCGAACTTCTAAAAAATGTAGAGGCGAGCTTCATATCGCTTAAATTCACCACACCTCATAGGTGAATTTGTCGCAAATTTTTCATGGAAACAATTTCATTTTAGTAGTGTTTTTCGTGATTTCTTAGCATTATTCAATAAGAAAATTAAGAGAATAAATCTAAGTTCGAACTTCTAAAAAATGTCGAGGCGAGCTGCATATCGATTAAATTCACCACACCTCATAGGTAAATTTGTGGAAAATTTTTCATGGAAAGAAATTGCATTTTGGTAGTGTTTTTCGTAATTTCTTAGCATTATCCAATAAGAAAATTAAATAATTAACTCTAAGTTCGAACTTCTAAAAAATGTCGAGGCGAGCTTCATATCGCTTAAATTCACCACACCTCATAGGTGAATTTGTCGCAAATTTTTCATGGAAAGCAATTGCAATTTGTTAGTGTTTTTCGTGATTTCTTAGCATTATCCAATAAGAAAATTTAATAATTAACTCTAAGTTGGAACTTCTAAAAAATGTCGAGGCGAGCTGCATATTGATTAAATTCACCACACCTCATAGGTGAATTTGTGGAAAACTTTTCATGGAAAGAAATTGCATTTTGGTAGTGTTTTTCGTGATTTCTTAGCATTATCCAATAAGGAAATTAAATAATTAACTCTAAGTTGGAACTTCTAAAAAATGTCGAGGCGAGCTGCATATTGATTAAATTCACCACACCTCATAGGTGAATTTGTCGCAAATTTTTCATGGAAAGCAACTGCATTTTGGTAGTGTTTTTCGTGATTTCTTAGCATTATCCAATAAGAAAATTAAATAATTAACTCTAAGTTGGAACTTCTAAAAAATGTCGAGGCGAGCTGCATATTGATTAAATTCACCACACCTCATAGGTGAATTTGTCGCAAATTTTTCATGGAAAGCAACTGCATTTTGGTAGTGTTTTTCGTGATTTCTTAGCATTATCCAATAAGGAAATTAAATAATTAACTCTAAGTTGGAACTTCTAAAAAATGTCGAGGCGAGCTGCATATTGATTAAATTCACCACACCTCATAGGTGAATTTGTCGCAAATTTTTTCATTGAAAGCAATTGCACTTTGTTAGTGTTTTTCGTGATTTTTTAGCATTATCCAATAAGAAAATTAAGAAAATAAATCTATGTTCGAACTTCTAAAAAATGTCGAGGCGAGCTGCATATCGCTTAAATTCACCACACCTCATAGGTGAATTTGTCGCAAATTTTTCATGGAAAGAAATTGCATTTTGGTAGTGTTTTTCGTGATTTCTTAGCATTATCCAATAAGAAAATTAAATAATTAACTCTAAGTTGGAACTTCTAAAAAATGTCGAGGCGAGCTGCATATTGATTAAATTCACCACACCTCATAGGTGAATTTGTCGCAAATTTTTCATGGAAAGCAATTGCATTTTGGCAGTGTTTTTCGTGATTTCTTAGCATTATCCAATAAGAAAATTATGTAATTAACTCTAAGTTCGAACTTCTAAAAAATGTCGAGACGAGCTGCACATCGCTTAAATTCACCAAACCTCATAGGTGAATTTGTCGCAAATTTTTCATGGAAAGCAATTGCATTTTAGTAGTGTTTTTCGTGATTTCTTAGCATAATCCAATAAGAAAATTAAGTCAATAACTCTAAATTCGAACTTCTAAAAAATGTTGAGATGAGCTGCATATGGCTTAAATTCACCACACCTCATAGATGAATTTGTTGCAAATTTTTCATGGAAAGCAATTGCATTTTGGTAGTGTTTTTCGTGATTTCTTAGCATTATCCAATCAGAAAATTAAGTAAATAACTCTAAGTTCGAACTTCTAAAAAATGTCGAGGCGAGTTTCATATCGCTCAAATTCACCACACCTTATAGGTGAATTTGTCGAAAATTTTTCATGGAAAGCAATTGCATTTTGGTAGTGTTTTTCGTGATTTCTTAGCATTATCCAATAAGAAAATTAAGTAAATAACTCTAAGTTCAAACTTCTAAAAAATGTCGAGACCGGCTGCATATCGCTTAAATTCACTACACCTCATAGGTGAATTTGTCGCAAATTTTTCATGGAAAGCAATTGCATTTTGGTAGTGTTTTTCGTGATTTCTTAGCATTATCCAATAAGAAAATTAAGTAAATAACTCTAAGTTCGAACTTCTAAAAAATGTCGAGACCGGCTGCATATCGCTTAAATTCACTACACCTCATAGGTAAATTTGTGAAAAAATTTTTCATGGAAAGAAATTGCATTTTGGTAGTGTTTTTCGTGATTTCTTAGCATTATCCAATAAAAAAATTAAATAATTAACTCTAAGTTCGAACTTCTAAGAAATGTCGAGGCGAGCTGCATATCGATTAAATTCACCACACCTCATAGGTGAATTTGTCGCAAATTTTTTAAGAACTCTAAATTCGAACTTCTAAAAAATGTTGAGACGAGCTGCATATCGCTTAAATTCACCACACCTCATAGATGAATTTGTCGCAAATTTTTCATGGAAAGCAATTGCATTTTGTTAGTGTTTTTCGTGATTTTTTAGCATTACCCAATAAGAAAATTAAGAAAATAAATCTATGTTTTCGAACTTCTAAAAAATGTCGAGGCGAGCTGCATATCGCTTAAATTCACCACACCTCATAGGTGAATTTGACGCAAATTTTTCATGGAAAGCAATTGCATTTTGGCAGGGTTTTTCGTGATTTCTTAGCATTATTCAATAAGAAAATTAAGTAAATAACTCTAAGTTCGAACTTCTAAAAAATGTCGAGACCGGCTGCATATCGCTTAAATTCACTACACCTCATAGGTGAATTTGTCGCAAATTTTTCATGGAAAGCAATTGCATTTTGGCAGGGTTTTTCGTGATTTCTTAGCATTATCCAATAAGAAAATTAGGTAAATAACTCTAAGTTCGAACTTCTAAAAAATGTCGAGACCGGCTGCATATCGCTTAAAACCACACCTCATAGGTGAATTTGACGCAAATTTTTCATGGAAAGCAATTGCAATTTGGCAGGGTTTTTCGTGATTTCTTAGCATTATCCAATAAGAAAATTAAGTAAATAACTCTAAGTTCGAACTTGTAAAAAATGTCGAGACCGGCTGCATATCGCTTAAATTCACTACACCTCATAGGTGAATTTGTCGCAAATTTTTCATGGAAAGCAATTGCATTTTGGCAGGGTTTTTCGTGATTTCTTAGCATTATCCAATAAGAAAATTAAGTAAATAACTCTAAGTTCGAACTTCTAAAAAATGTAGAGGCGAGCTTCATATCGCTCAAATTCACCACACCTCGTAGATGAATTTGTCGCAAATTTTTCATGGAAAGCAATTGCATTTTGTTAGTGTTTTTCGTGATTTTTTAGCATTATCCAATAAGAAAATTAAGAAAATAAATTGTTAGAACTTCTAAAAAATGTCGAGGCGAGCTGCATATCGCTTAAATTCACCACACCTCCTAGGTGAATTTGACGCAAATTTTTCATGGAAAGCAATTGCATTTTGTTAGTGTTTTTCGTGATTTTTTAGCATTACCCAATAAGAAAATTAAGAAAATAAATCTATGTTTTCGAACTTCTAAAAAATGTCGAGGCGAGCTGCATATCGCTTAAATTCACCACACCTCATAGGTAAATTTGTGGAAAATTTTTCATGGAAAGAAATTGCATTTTGGTAGTGTTTTTCTTGATTTCTTAGCATTGTCCAATAAAAAAATTAAATAATTTGTGAACTTCTAAAAAATGTCGAGGCGAGCTGCATATCGCCTTAATTCACCACACCTCATAGGTGAATTTGACGCAAATTTTTCATGGAAAGCAATTGCATTTTGGCAGGGTTTTTCGTGATTTCTTAGCATTATTCAATAAGAAAATTAAGTAAATAACTCTAAGTTCGAACTTCTAAAAAATGTCGAGACCGGCTGCATATCGCATAAATTCACTACACCTCATAGGTGAATTTGTCGCAAATTTTTCATGGAAAGCAATTGCATTTTGGCAGGGTTTTTCGTGATTTCTTAGCATTATCCAATAAGAAAATTAGGTAAATAACTCTAAGTTCGAAGTTCTAAAAAATGTCGAGACCGGCTGCATATCGCTTAAATTCACCACACCTCATAGGTGAATTTGACGCAAATTTTTCATGGAAAGCAATTGCAATTTGGCTGGGTTTTTCGTGATTTCTTAGCATTATCCAATAAGAAAATTAAGTAAATAACTCTAAGTTCGAACTTCTAAAAAATGTCGAGACCGGCTGCATATCGCTTAAATTCACTACACCTCATAGGTGAATTTGTCGCAAATTTTTCAAGGAAAGCAATTGCATTTTGGCAGGGTTTTTCGTGATTTCTTAGCATTATCCAATAAGAAAATTAAGTAAATAACTCTAAGTTCGAACTTCTAAAAAATGTAGAGGCGAGCTTCATATCGCTCAAATTCACCACACCTCGTAGATGAATTTGTCGCAAATTTTTCATGGAAAGCAATTGCATTTTGTTAGTGTTTTTCGTGATTTTTTAGCATTATCCAATAAGAAAATTAAGAAAATAAATAGTTCGAACTTCTAAAAAATGTCGAGGCGAGCTGCATATCGCTTAAATTCACCACACCTCATAGGTGAATTTGACGCAAATTTTTCATGGAAAGCAATTGCATTTTGGTAGTGTTTTTCGTGATTTCTTAGCATTATCCAATAAGGAAATTAAATAATTAACTCTAAGTTGGAACTTCTAAAAAATGTCGAGGCGAGCTGCATATTGATTAAATTCACCACACCTCATAGGTGAATTTGTCGCAAATTTTTCATGGAAAGCAACTGCATTTTGGTAGTGTTTTTCGTGATTTCTTAGCATTATCCAATAAGAAAATTAAATAATTAACTCTAAGTTGGAACTTCTAAAAAATGTCGAGGCGAGCTGCATATTGATTAAATTCACCACACCTCATAGGTGAATTTGTGGAAAACTTTTCATGGAAAGAAATTGCATTTTGGTAGTGTTTTTCGTGATTTCTTAGCATTATCCAATAAGGAAATTAAATAATTAACTCTAAGTTGGAACTTCTAAAAAATGTCGAGGCGAGCTGCATATTGATTAAATTCACCACACCTCATAGGTGAATTTGTCGCAAATTTTTCATGGAAAGCAACTGCATTTTGGTAGTGTTTTTCGTGATTTCTTAGCATTATCCAATAAGAAAATTAAATAATTAACTCTAAGTTGGAACTTCTAAAAAATGTCGAGGCGAGCTGCATATTGATTAAATTCACCACACCTCATAGGTGAATTTGTCGCAAATTTTTCATGGAAAGCAACTGCATTTTGGTAGTGTTTTTCGTGATTTCTTAGCATTATCCAATAAGGAAATTAAATAATTAACTCTAAGTTGGAACTTCTAAAAAATGTCGAGGCGAGCTGCATATTGATTAAATTCACCACACCTCATAGGTGAATTTGTCGCAAATTTTTTCATTGAAAGCAATTGCACTTTGTTAGTGTTTTTCGTGATTTTTTAGCATTATCCAATAAGAAAATTAAGAAAATAAATCTATGTTCGAACTTCTAAAAAATGTCGAGGCGAGCTGCATATCGCTTAAATTCACCACACCTCATAGGTGAATTTGTCGCAAATTTTTCATGGAAAGAAATTGCATTTTGGTAGTGTTTTTCGTGATTTCTTAGCATTATCCAATAAGAAAATTAAATAATTAACTCTAAGTTGGAACTTCTAAAAAATGTCGAGGCGAGCTGCATATTGATTAAATTCACCACACCTCATAGGTGAATTTGTCGCAAATTTTTCATGGAAAGCAATTGCATTTTGGCAGTGTTTTTCGTGATTTCTTAGCATTATCCAATAAGAAAATTATGTAATTAACTCTAAGTTCGAACTTCTAAAAAATGTCGAGACGAGCTGCACATCGCTTAAATTCACCAAACCTCATAGGTGAATTTGTCGCAAATTTTTCATGGAAAGCAATTGCATTTTAGTAGTGTTTTTTGTGATTTCTTAGCATAATCCAATAAGAAAATTAAGTCAATAACTCTAAATTCGAACTTCTAAAAAATGTTGAGATGAGCTGCATATGGCTTAAATTCACCACACCTCATAGATGAATTTGTTGCAAATTTTTCATGGAAAGCAATTGCATTTTGGTAGTGTTTTTCGTGATTTCTTAGCATTATCCAATCAGAAAATTAAGTAAATAACTCTAAGTTCGAACTTCTAAAAAATGTCGAGGCGAGTTTCATATCGCTCAAATTCACCACACCTTATAGGTGAATTTGTCGAAAATTTTTCATGGAAAGCAATTGCATTTTGGTAGTGTTTTTCGTGATTTCTTAGCATTATCCAATAAGAAAATTAAGTAAATAACTCTAAGTTCAAACTTCTAAAAAATGTCGAGACCGGCTGCATATCGCTTAAATTCACTACACCTCATAGGTGAATTTGTCGCAAATTTTTCATGGAAAGCAATTGTATTTTGGTAGTGTTTTTCGTGATTTCTTAGCATTATCCAATAAGAAAATTAAGTAAATAACTCTAAGTTCGAACTTCTAAAAAATGTCGAGACCGGCTGCATATCGCTTAAATTCACTACACCTCATAGGTAAATTTGTGAAAAAATTTTTCATGGAAAGAAATTGCATTTTGGTAGTGTTTTTCGTGATTTCTTAGCATTATCCAATAAAAAAATTAAATAATTAACTCTAAGTTCGAACTTCTAAGAAATGTCGAGGCGAGCTGCATATCGATTAAATTCACCACACCTCATAGGTGAATTTGTCGCAAATTTTTTAAGAACTCTAAATTCGAACTTCTAAAAAATGTTGAGACGAGCTGCATATCGCTTAAATTCACCACACCTCATAGATGAATTTGTCGCAAATTTTTCATGGAAAGCAATTGCATTTTGTTAGTGTTTTTCGTGATTTTTTAGCATTACCCAATAAGAAAATTAAGAAAATAAATCTATGTTTTCGAACTTCTAAAAAATGTCGAGGCGAGCTGCATATCGCTTAAATTCACCACACCTCATAGGTGAATTTGACGCAAATTTTTCATGGAAAGCAATTGCATTTTGGCAGGGTTTTTCGTGATTTCTTAGCATTATTCAATAAGAAAATTAAGTAAATAACTCTAAGTTCGAACTTCTAAAAAATGTCGAGACCGGCTGCATATCGCTTAAATTCACTACACCTCATAGGTGAATTTGTCGCAAATTTTTCATGGAAAGCAATTGCATTTTGGCAGGGTTTTTCGTGATTTCTTAGCATTATCCAATAAGAAAATTAGGTAAATAACTCTAAGTTCGAACTTCTAAAAAATGTCGAGACCGGCTGCATATCGCTTAAAACCACACCTCATAGGTGAATTTGACGCAAATTTTTCATGGAAAGCAATTGCAATTTGGCAGGGTTTTTCGTGATTTCTTAGCATTATCCAATAAGAAAATTAAGTAAATAACTCTAAGTTCGAACTTGTAAAAAATGTCGAGACCGGCTGCATATCGCTTAAATTCACTACACCTCATAGGTGAATTTGTCGCAAATTTTTCATGGAAAGCAATTGCATTTTGGCAGGGTTTTTCGTGATTTCTTAGCATTATCCAATAAGAAAATTAAGTAAATAACTCTAAGTTCGAACTTCTAAAAAATGTAGAGGCGAGCTTCATATCGCTCAAATTCACCACACCTCGTAGATGAATTTGTCGCAAATTTTTCATGGAAAGCAATTGCATTTTGTTAGTGTTTTTCGTGATTTTTTAGCATTATCCAATAAGAAAATTAAGAAAATAAATTGTTAGAACTTCTAAAAAATGTCGAGGCGAGCTGCATATCGCTTAAATTCACCACACCTCCTAGGTGAATTTGACGCAAATTTTTCATGGAAAGCAATTGCATTTTGTTAGTGTTTTTCGTGATTTTTTAGCATTACCCAATAAGAAAATTAAGAAAATAAATCTATGTTTTCGAACTTCTAAAAAATGTCGAGGCGAGCTGCATATCGCTTAAATTCACCACACCTCATAGGTAAATTTGTGGAAAATTTTTCATGGAAAGAAATTGCATTTTGGTAGTGTTTTTCTTGATTTCTTAGCATTGTCCAATAAAAAAATTAAATAATTTGTGAACTTCTAAAAAATGTCGAGGCGAGCTGCATATCGCCTTAATTCACCACACCTCATAGGTGAATTTGACGCAAATTTTTCATGGAAAGCAATTGCATTTTGGCAGGGTTTTTCGTGATTTCTTAGCATTATTCAATAAGAAAATTAAGTAAATAACTCTAAGTTCGAACTTCTAAAAAATGTCGAGACCGGCTGCATATCGCATAAATTCACTACACCTCATAGGTGAATTTGTCGCAAATTTTTCATGGAAAGCAATTGCATTTTGGCAGGGTTTTTCGTGATTTCTTAGCATTATCCAATAAGAAAATTAGGTAAATAACTCTAAGTTCGAAGTTCTAAAAAATGTCGAGACCGGCTGCATATCGCTTAAATTCACCACACCTCATAGGTGAATTTGACGCAAATTTTTCATGGAAAGCAATTGCAATTTGGCTGGGTTTTTCGTGATTTCTTAGCATTATCCAATAAGAAAATTAAGTAAATAACTCTAAGTTCGAACTTCTAAAAAATGTCGAGACCGGCTGCATATCGCTTAAATTCACTACACCTCATAGGTGAATTTGTCGCAAATTTTTCAAGGAAAGCAATTGCATTTTGGCAGGGTTTTTCGTGATTTCTTAGCATTATCCAATAAGAAAATTAAGTAAATAACTCTAAGTTCGAACTTCTAAAAAATGTAGAGGCGAGCTTCATATCGCTCAAATTCACCACACCTCGTAGATGAATTTGTCGCAAATTTTTCATGGAAAGCAATTGCATTTTGTTAGTGTTTTTCGTGATTTTTTAGCATTATCCAATAAGAAAATTAAGAAAATAAATAGTTCGAACTTCTAAAAAATGTCGAGGCGAGCTGCATATCGCTTAAATTCACCACACCTCATAGGTGAATTTGACGCAAATTTTTCATGGAAAGCAATTGCATTTTGGTAGTGTTTTTCGTGATTTCTTAGCATTATCCAATAAGAAACAAAAAAAAAAAAAATTAAAGAAAATAACTCTAAGTTCGAACTTCTAAAAAATGTCGAGACGGGCTGCATATCGCTTAAATTCACCACACCTCATAGGTAAATTTGTCGCAAATTTTTCATGGAAAGCAATTGCATTTTGGCAGGGTTTTTCGTGATTTCTTAGCATTATTCAATAAGAAAATTAAGTAAATAACTCTAAGTTCGAACTTCTAAAAAATGTCGAGACCGGCTGCATATCGCATAAATTCACTACACCTCATAGGTGAATTTGTCGCAAATTTTTCATGGAAAGCAATTGCATTTTGGCAGGGTTTTTCGTGATTTCTTAGCATTATCCAATAAGAAAATTAGGTAAATAACTCTAAGTTCGAAGTTCTAAAAAATGTCGAGACCGGCTGCATATCGCTTAAATTCACCACACCTCATAGGTGAATTTGACGCAAATTTTTCATGGAAAGCAATTGCAATTTGGCAGGGTTTTTCGTGACTTCTTAGCATTATCCAATAAGAAAATTAAGTAAATAACTCTAAGTTCGAACTTCTAAAAAATGTCGAGACCGGCTGCATATCGCTTAAATTCACTACACCTCATAGGTGAATTTGTCGCAAATTTTTCATGGAAAGCAATTGCATTTTGGCAGGGTTTTTCGTGATTTCTTAGCATTATCCAATAAGAAAATTAAGTAAATAACTCTAAGTTCGAACTTCTAAAAAATGTAGAGGCGAGCTTCATATCGCTCAAATTCGCCACACCCCGTAGATGAATTTGTCGCAAATTTTTCATGGAAAGCAATTGCATTTTGTTAGTGTTTTTCGTGATTTTTTAGCATTATCCAATAAGAAAATTAAGAAAATAAATAGTTCGAACTTCTAAAAAATGTCGAGGCGAGCTGCATATCGCTTAAATTCACCACACCTCATAGGTGAATTTGTCGCAAATTTTTCATGGAAAGCAATTGCATTTTGGCAGTGTTTTTCGTGATTTCTTAGCATTATCCAATAAGAAAATTATGTAATTAACTCTAAGTTCGAACTTCTAAAAAATGTCGAGACGAGCTGCACATCGCTTAAATTCACCAAACCTCATAGGTGAATTTGTCGCAAATTTTTCATGGAAAGCAATTGCATTTTGGTAGTGTTTTTCGTGATTTCTTAGCATTATTCAATAAGAAAATTAAGTCAATTACATTAAATTCGAACTTATAAAAAATGTTGAGACGGGCTGCACATCGCTTAAATTCACCAAACCTCATAGGTGAATTTGTCGCAAATTTTTCATGGAAAGCAATTGCATTTTGGTAGTGTTTTTCGTGATTTCTTAGCATAATCCAATAAGAAAATTAAGTCAATAACTCTAAATTCGAACTTCTAAAAAATGTTGAGATGAGCTGCATATGGCTTAAATTCACCACACCTCATAGATGAATTTGTCGCAAATTTTTCATGGAAAGCAATTGCATTTTGGTAGTGTTTTTCGTGATTTCTTAGCATTATCCAATCAGAAAATTAAGTAAATAACTCTAAGTTCGAACTTCTAAAAAATGTCGAGGCGAGTTTCATATCGCTCAAATTCACCACACCTTATAGGTGAATTTGTCGAAAATTTTTCATGGAAAGCAATTGCATTTTGGTAGTGTTTTTCGTGATTTCTTAGCATTATCCAATAAGAAAATTAAGTAAATAACTCTAAGTTCAAACTTCTAAAAAATGTCGAGACCGGCTGCATATCGCTTAAATTCACTACACCTCATAGGTGAATTTGTCGCAAATTTTTCATGGAAAGCAATTGCATTTTGGTAGTGTTTTTCGTGATTTCTTAGCATTATCCAATAAGAAAATTAAGTAAATAACTCTAAGTTCGAACTTCTAAAAAATGTCGAGACCGGCTGCATATCGCTTAAATTCACTACACCTCATAGGTAAATTTGTGAAAAAATTTTTCATGGAAAGAAATTGCATTTTGGTAGTGTTTTTCGTGATTTCTTAGCATTATCCAATAAAAAAATTAAATAATTAACTCTAAGTTCGAACTTCTAAGAAATGTCGAGGCGAGCTGCATATCGATTAAATTCACCACACCTCATAGGTGAATTTGTCGCAAATTTTTTAAGAACTCTAAATTCGAACTTCTAAAAAATGTTGAGACGAGCTGCATATCGCTTAAATTCACCACACCTCATAGATGAATTTGTCGCAAATTTTTCATGGAAAGCAATTGCATTTTGTTAGTGTTTTTCGTGATTTTTTAGCATTACCCAATAAGAAAATTAAGAAAATAAATCTATGTTTTCGAACTTCTAAAAAATGTCGAGGCGAGCTGCATATCGCTTAAATTCACCACACCTCATAGGTGAATTTGACGCAAATTTTTCATGGAAAGCAATTGCATTTTGGCAGGGTTTTTCGTGATTTCTTAGCATTATTCAATAAGAAAATTAAGTAAATAACTCTAAGTTCGAACTTCTAAAAAATGTCGAGACCGGATGCATATCGCTTAAATTCACTACACCTCATAGGTGAATTTGTCGCAAATTTTTCATGGAAAGCAATTGCATTTTGGCAGGGTTTTTCGTGATTTCTTAGCATTATCCAATAAGAAAATTAGGTAAATAACTCTAAGTTCGAACTTCTAAAAAATGTCGAGACCGGCTGCATATCGCTTAAAACCACACCTCATAGGTGAATTTGACGCAAATTTTTCATGGAAAGCAATTGCAATTTGGCAGGGTTTTTCGTGATTTCTTAGCATTATCCAATAAGAAAATTAAGTAAATAACTCTAAGTTCGAACTTGTAAAAAATGTCGAGACCGGCTGCATATCGCTTAAATTCACTACACCTCATAGGTGAATTTGTCGCAAATTTTTCATGGAAAGCAATTGCATTTTGGCAGGGTTTTTCGTGATTTCTTAGCATTATCCAATAAGAAAATTAAGTAAATAACTCTAAGTTCGAACTTCTAAAAAATGTAGAGGCGAGCTTCATATCGCTCAAATTCACCACACCTCGTAGATGAATTTGTCGCAAATTTTTCATGGAAAGCAATTGCATTTTGTTAGTGTTTTTCGTGATTTTTTAGCATTATCCAATAAGAAAATTAAGAAAATAAATTGTTAGAACTTCTAAAAAATGTCGAGGCGAGCTGCATATCGCTTAAATTCACCACACCTCCTAGGTGAATTTGACGCAAATTTTTCATGGAAAGCAATTGCATTTTGTTAGTGTTTTTCGTGATTTTTTAGCATTACCCAATAAGAAAATTAAGAAAATAAATCTATGTTTTCGAACTTCTAAAAAATGTCGAGGCGAGCTGCATATCGCTTAAATTCACCACACCTCATAGGTAAATTTGTGGAAAATTTTTCATGGAAAGAAATTGCATTTTGGTAGTGTTTTTCTTGATTTCTTAGCATTGTCCAATAAAAAAATTAAATAATTTGTGAACTTCTAAAAAATGTCGAGGCGAGCTGCATATCGCCTTAATTCACCACACCTCATAGGTGAATTTGACGCAAATTTTTCATGGAAAGCAATTGCATTTTGGCAGGGTTTTTCGTGATTTCTTAGCATTATTCAATAAGAAAATTAAGTAAATAACTCTAAGTTCGAACTTCTAAAAAATGTCGAGACCGGCTGCATATCGCTTAAATTCACTACACCTCATAGGTAAATTTGTGAAAAAATTTTTCATGGAAAGAAATTGCATTTTGGTAGTGTTTTTCGTGATTTCTTAGCATTATCCAATAAAAAAATTAAATAATTAACTCTAAGTTCGAACTTCTAAGAAATGTCGAGGCGAGCTGCATATCGATTAAATTCACCACACCTCATAGGTGAATTTGTCGCAAATTTTTTAAGAACTCTAAATTCGAACTTCTAAAAAATGTTGAGACGAGCTGCATATCGCTTAAATTCACCACACCTCATAGATGAATTTGTCGCAAATTTTTCATGGAAAGCAATTGCATTTTGTTAGTGTTTTTCGTGATTTTTTAGCATTACCCAATAAGAAAATTAAGAAAATAAATCTATGTTTTCGAACTTCTAAAAAATGTCGAGGCGAGCTGCATATCGCTTAAATTCACCACACCTCATAGGTGAATTTGACGCAAATTTTTCATGGAAAGCAATTGCATTTTGGCAGGGTTTTTCGTGATTTCTTAGCATTATTCAATAAGAAAATTAAGTAAATAACTCTAAGTTCGAACTTCTAAAAAATGTCGAGACCGGATGCATATCGCTTAAATTCACTACACCTCATAGGTGAATTTGTCGCAAATTTTTCATGGAAAGCAATTGCATTTTGGCAGGGTTTTTCGTGATTTCTTAGCATTATCCAATAAGAAAATTAGGTAAATAACTCTAAGTTCGAACTTCTAAAAAATGTCGAGACCGGCTGCATATCGCTTAAAACCACACCTCATAGGTGAATTTGACGCAAATTTTTCATGGAAAGCAATTGCAATTTGGCAGGGTTTTTCGTGATTTCTTAGCATTATCCAATAAGAAAATTAAGTAAATAACTCTAAGTTCGAACTTGTAAAAAATGTCGAGACCGGCTGCATATCGCTTAAATTCACTACACCTCATAGGTGAATTTGTCGCAAATTTTTCATGGAAAGCAATTGCATTTTGGCAGGGTTTTTCGTGATTTCTTAGCATTATCCAATAAGAAAATTAAGTAAATAACTCTAAGTTCGAACTTCTAAAAAATGTAGAGGCGAGCTTCATATCGCTCAAATTCACCACACCTCGTAGATGAATTTGTCGCAAATTTTTCATGGAAAGCAATTGCATTTTGTTAGTGTTTTTCGTGATTTTTTAGCATTATCCAATAAGAAAATTAAGAAAATAAATTGTTAGAACTTCTAAAAAATGTCGAGGCGAGCTGCATATCGCTTAAATTCACCACACCTCCTAGGTGAATTTGACGCAAATTTTTCATGGAAAGCAATTGCATTTTGTTAGTGTTTTTCGTGATTTTTTAGCATTACCCAATAAGAAAATTAAGAAAATAAATCTATGTTTTCGAACTTCTAAAAAATGTCGAGGCGAGCTGCATATCGCTTAAATTCACCACACCTCATAGGTAAATTTGTGGAAAATTTTTCATGGAAAGAAATTGCATTTTGGTAGTGTTTTTCTTGATTTCTTAGCATTGTCCAATAAAAAAATTAAATAATTTGTGAACTTCTAAAAAATGTCGAGGCGAGCTGCATATCGCCTTAATTCACCACACCTCATAGGTGAATTTGACGCAAATTTTTCATGGAAAGCAATTGCATTTTGGCAGGGTTTTTCGTGATTTCTTAGCATTATTCAATAAGAAAATTAAGTAAATAACTCTAAGTTCGAACTTCTAAAAAATGTCGAGACCGGCTGCATATCGCATAAATTCACTACACCTCATAGGTGAATTTGTCGCAAATTTTTCATGGAAAGCAATTGCATTTTGGCAGGGTTTTTCGTGATTTCTTAGCATTATCCAATAAGAAAATTAGGTAAATAACTCTAAGTTCGAAGTTCTAAAAAATGTCGAGACCGGCTGCATATCGCTTAAATTCACCACACCTCATAGGTGAATTTGACGCAAATTTTTCATGGAAAGCAATTGCAATTTGGCAGGGTTTTTCGTGATTTCTTAGCATTATCCAATAAGAAAATTAAGTAAATAACTCTAAGTTCGAACTTCTAAAAAATGTCGAGACCGGCTGCATATCGCTTAAATTCACTACACCTCATAGGTGAATTTGTCGCAAATTTTTCATGGAAAGCAATTGCATTTTGGCAGGGTTTTTCGTGATTTCTTAGCATTATCCAATAAGAAAATTAAGTAAATAACTCTAAGTTCGAACTTCTAAAAAATGTAGAGGCGAGCTTCATATCGCTCAAATTCACCACACCTCGTAGATGAATTTGTCGCAAATTTTTCATGGAAAGCAATTGCATTTTGTTAGTGTTTTTCGTGATTTTTTAGCATTATCCAATAAGAAAATTAAGAAAATAAATAGTTCGAACTTCTAAAAAATGTCGAGGCGAGCTGCATATCGCTTAAATTCACCACACCTCATAGGTGAATTTGACGCAAATTTTTATGGAAAGCAATTGCATTTTGGTAGTGTTTTTCGTGATTTCTTAGCATTATCCAAAAAGAAACAAAAAAAAAAAAAAATTAAAGAAAATAACTCTAAGTTCGAACTTCTAAAAAATGTCGAGACGGGCTGCATATCGCTTAAATTCACCACACCTCATAGGTAAATTTGTCGCAAATTTTTCATGGAAAGCAATTGCATTTTGGCAGGGTTTTTCGTGATTTCTTAGCATTATTCAATAAGAAAATTAAGTAAATAACTCTAAGTTCGAACTTCTAAAAAATGTCGAGACCGGCTGCATATCGCATAAATTCACTACACCTCATAGGTGAATTTGTCGCAAATTTTTCATGGAAAGCAATTGCATTTTGGCAGGGTTTTTCGTGATTTCTTAGCATTATCCAATAAGAAAATTAGGTAAATAACTCTAAGTTCGAAGTTCTAAAAAATGTCGAGACCGGCTGCATATCGCTTAAATTCACCACACCTCATAGGTGAATTTGACGCAAATTTTTCATGGAAAGCAATTGCAATTTGGCAGGGTTTTTCGTGATTTCTTAGCATTATCCAATAAGAAAATTAAGTAAATAACTTTAAGTTCGAACTTCTAAAAAATTTCGAGACCGGCTGCATATCGCTTAAATTCACTACACCTCATAGGTGAATTTGTCGCAAATTTTTCATGGAAAGCAATTGCATTTTGGCAGGGTTTTTCGTGATTTCTTAGCATTATCCAATAAGAAAATTAAGTAAATAACTCTAAGTTCGAACTTCTAAAAAATGTAGAGGCGAGCTTCATATCGCTCAAATTCACCACACCTCGTAGATGAATTTGTCGCAAATTTTTCATGGAAAGCAATTGCATTTTGTTAGTGTTTTTCGTGATTTTTTAGCATTATCCAATAAGAAAATTAAGAAAATAAATAGTTCGAACTTCTAAAAAATGTCGAGGCGAGCTGCATATCGCTTAAATTCACCACACCTCATAGGTGAATTTGACGCAAATTTTTCATGGAAAGCAATTGCATTTTGGTAGTGTTTTTCGTGATTTCTTAGCATTATCCAATAAGAAACAAAAAAAAAAAAAAATTAAAGAAAATAACTCTAAGTTCGAACTTCTAAAAAATGTCGAGACGGGCTGCATATCGCTTAAATTCACCACACCTCATAGGTAAATTTGTCGCAAATTTTTCGTGGAAAGCAATTGCATTTTGGCAGGGTTTTTCGTGATTTCTTAGCATTATTCAATAAGAAAATTAAGTAAATAACTCTAAGTTCGAACTTCTAAAAAATGTCGAGACCGGCTGCATATCGCATAAATTCACTACACCTCATAGGTGAATTTGTCGCAAATTTTTCATGGAAAGCAATTGCATTTTGGCAGGGTTTTTCGTGATTTCTTAGCATTATCCAATAAGAAAATTAGGTAAATAACTCTAAGTTCGAAGTTCTAAAAAATGTCGAGACCGGCTGCATATCGCTTAAATTCACCACACCTCATAGGTGAATTTGACGCAAATTTTTCATGGAAAGCAATTGCAATTTGGCAGGGTTTTTCGTGATTTCTTAGCATTATCCAATAAGAAAATTAAGTAAATAACTCTAAGTTCGAACTTCTAAAAAATGTCGAGACCGGCTGCATATCGCTTAAATTCACTACACCTCATAGGTGAATTTGTCGCAAATTTTTCATGGAAAGCAATTGCATTTTGGCAGGGTTTTTCGTGATTTCTTAGCATTATCCAATAAGAAAATTAAGTAAATAACTCTAAGTTCGAACTTCTAAAAAATGTAGAGGCGAGCTTCATATCGCTCAAATTCACCACACCTCGTAGATGAATTTGTCGCAAATTTTTCATGGAAAGCAATTGCATTTTGTTAGTGTTTTTCGTGATTTTTTAGCATTATCCAATAAGAAAATTAAGAAAATAAATAGTTCGAACTTCTAAAAAATGTCGAGGCGAGCTGCATATCGCTTAAATTCACCACACCTCATAGGTGAATTTGACGCAAATTTTTATGGAAAGCAATTGCATTTTGGTAGTGTTTTTCGTGATTTCTTAGCATTATCCAAAAAGAAACAAAAAAAAAAAAAAATTAAAGAAAATAACTCTAAGTTCGAACTTCTAAAAAATGTCGAGACGGGCTGCATATCGCTTAAATTCACCACACCTCATAGGTAAATTTGTCGCAAATTTTTCATGGAAAGCAATTGCATTTTGGCAGGGTTTTTCGTGATTTCTTAGCATTATTCAATAAGAAAATTAAGTAAATAACTCTAAGTTCGAACTTCTAAAAAATGTCGAGACCGGCTGCATATCGCATAAATTCACTACACCTCATAGGTGAATTTGTCGCAAATTTTTCATGGAAAGCAATTGCATTTTGGCAGGGTTTTTCGTGATTTCTTAGCATTATCCAATAAGAAAATTAGGTAAATAACTCTAAGTTCGAAGTTCTAAAAAATGTCGAGACCGGCTGCATATCGCTTAAATTCACCACACCTCATAGGTGAATTTGACGCAAATTTTTCATGGAAAGCAATTGCAATTTGGCAGGGTTTTTCGTGATTTCTTAGCATTATCCAATAAGAAAATTAAGTAAATAACTTTAAGTTCGAACTTCTAAAAAATTTCGAGACCGGCTGCATATCGCTTAAATTCACTACACCTCATAGGTGAATTTGTCGCAAATTTTTCATGGAAAGCAATTGCATTTTGGCAGGGTTTTTCGTGATTTCTTAGCATTATCCAATAAGAAAATTAAGTAAATAACTCTAAGTTCGAACTTCTAAAAAATGTAGAGGCGAGCTTCATATCGCTCAAATTCACCACACCTCGTAGATGAATTTGTCGCAAATTTTTCATGGAAAGCAATTGCATTTTGTTAGTGTTTTTCGTGATTTTTTAGCATTATCCAATAAGAAAATTAAGAAAATAAATAGTTCGAACTTCTAAAAAATGTCGAGGCGAGCTGCATATCGCTTAAATTCACCACACCTCATAGGTGAATTTGACGCAAATTTTTCATGGAAAAATTGGAAAGCAATTGCATTTTGGCAGGGTTTTTCGTGATTTCTTAGCATTATTCAATAAGAAAATTAAGTAAATAACTCTAAGTTCGAACTTCTAAAAAATGTCGAGACCGGCTGCATATCGCATAAATTCAATACACCTCATAGGTGAATTTGTCGCAAATTTTTCATGGAAAGCAATTGCATTTTGGCAGGGTTTTTCGTGATTTCTTAGCATTATCCAATAAGAAAATTAGGTAAATAACTCTAAGTTCGAAGTTCTAAAAAATGTCGAGACCGGCTGCATATCGCTTAAATTCACCACACCTCATAGGTGAATTTGACGCAAATTTTTCATGGAAAGCAATTGCAATTTGGCAGGGTTTTTCGTGATTTCTTAGCATTATCCAATACGAAAATTAAGTAAATAACTCTAAGTTCGAACTTCTAAAAAATGTCGAGACCGGCTGCATATCGCTTAAATTCACTACACCTCATAGGTGAATTTGTCGCAAATTTTTCATGGAAAGCAATTGCATTTTGGCAGGGTTTTTCGTGATTTCTTAGCATTATCCAATAAGAAAATTAAGTAAATAACTCTAAGTTCGAACTTCTAAAAAATGTAGAGGCGAGCTTCATATCGCTCAAATTCACCACACCTCGTAGATGAATTTGTCGCAAATTTTTCATGGAAAGCAATTGCATTTTGTTAGTGTTTTTCGTGATTTTTTAGCATTATCCAATAAGAAAATTAAGAAAATAAATAGTTCGAACTTCTAAAAAATGTCGAGGCGAGCTGCATATCGCTTAAATTCACCACACCTCATAGGTGAATTTGACGCAAATTTTTATGGAAAGCAATTGCATTTTGGTAGTGTTTTTCGTGATTTCTTAGCATTATCCAATAAGAAACAAAAAAAAAAAAAAATTAAAGAAAATAACTCTAAGTTCGAACTTCTAAAAAATGTCGAGACGGGCTGCATATCGCTTAAATTCACCACACCTCATAGGTAAATTTGTCGCAAATTTTTCATGGAAAGCAATTGCATTTTGGCAGGGTTTTTCGTGATTTCTTAGCATTATTCAATAAGAAAATTAAGTAAATAACTCTAAGTTCGAACTTCTAAAAAATGTCGAGACCGGCTGCATATCGCATAAATTCACTACACCTCATAGGTGAATTTGTCGCAAATTTTTCATGGAAAGCAATTGCATTTTGGCAGGGTTTTTCGTGATTTCTTAGCATTATCCAATAAGAAAATTAGGTAAATAACTCTAAGTTCGAAGTTCTAAAAAATGTCGAGACCGGCTGCATATCGCTTAAATTCACCACACCTCATAGGTGAATTTGACGCAAATTTTTCATGGAAAGCAATTGCAATTTGGCAGGGTTTTTCGTGATTTCTTAGCATTATCCAATAAGAAAATTAAGTAAATAACTTTAAGTTCGAACTTCTAAAAAATTTCGAGACCGGCTGCATATCGCTTAAATTCACTACACCTCATAGGTGAATTTGTCGCAAATTTTTCATGGAAAGCAATTGCATTTTGGCAGGGTTTTTCGTGATTTCTTAGCATTATCCAATAAGAAAATTAAGTAAATAACTCTAAGTTCGAACTTCTAAAAAATGTAGAGGCGAGCTTCATATCGCTCAAATTCACCACACCTCGTAGATGAATTTGTCGCAAATTTTTCATGGAAAGCAATTGCATTTTGTTAGTGTTTTTCGTGATTTTTTAGCATTATCCAATAAGAAAATTAAGAAAATAAATAGTTCGAACTTCTAAAAAATGTCGAGGCGAGCTGCATATCGCTTAAATTCACCACACCTCATAGGTGAATTTGACGCAAATTTTTCATGGAAAGCAATTGCATTTTGGTAGTGTTTTTCGTGATTTCTTAGCATTATCCAATAAGAAACAAAAAAAAAAAAAAATTAAAGAAAATAACTCTAAGTTCGAACTTCTAAAAAATGTCGAGACGGGCTGCATATCGCTTAAATTCACCACACCTCATAGGTAAATTTGTCGCAAATTTTTCGTGGAAAGCAATTGCATTTTGGCAGGGTTTTTCGTGATTTCTTAGCATTATTCAATAAGAAAATTAAGTAAATAACTCTAAGTTCGAACTTCTAAAAAATGTCGAGACCGGCTGCATATCGCATAAATTCACTACACCTCATAGGTGAATTTGTCGCAAATTTTTCATGGAAAGCAATTGCATTTTGGCAGGGTTTTTCGTGATTTCTTAGCATTATCCAATAAGAAAATTAGGTAAATAACTCTAAGTTCGAAGTTCTAAAAAATGTCGAGACCGGCTGCATATCGCTTAAATTCACCACACCTCATAGGTGAATTTGACGCAAATTTTTCATGGAAAGCAATTGCAATTTGGCAGGGTTTTTCGTGATTTCTTAGCATTATCCAATAAGAAAATTAAGTAAATAACTCTAAGTTCGAACTTCTAAAAAATGTCGAGACCGGCTGCATATCGCTTAAATTCACTACACCTCATAGGTGAATTTGTCGCAAATTTTTCATGGAAAGCAATTGCATTTTGGCAGGGTTTTTCGTGATTTCTTAGCATTATCCAATAAGAAAATTAAGTAAATAACTCTAAGTTCGAACTTCTAAAAAATGTAGAGGCGAGCTTCATATCGCTCAAATTCACCACACCTCGTAGATGAATTTGTCGCAAATTTTTCATGGAAAGCAATTGCATTTTGTTAGTGTTTTTCGTGATTTTTTAGCATTATCCAATAAGAAAATTAAGAAAATAAATAGTTCGAACTTCTAAAAAATGTCGAGGCGAGCTGCATATCGCTTAAATTCACCACACCTCATAGGTGAATTTGACGCAAATTTTTCATGGAAAGCAATTGCATTTTGGTAGTGTTTTTCGTGATTTCTTAGCATTATCCAATAAGAAACAAAAAAAAAAAAAAATTAAAGAAAATAACTCTAAGTTCGAACTTCTAAAAAATGTCGAGACGGGCTGCATATCGCTTAAATTCACCACACCTCATAGGTAAATTTGTCGCAAATTTTTCATGGAAAGCAATTGCATTTTGGCAGGGTTTTTCGTGATTTCTTAGCATTATCCAATAATAAAATTAAGTAAATAAATCTAAGTTCGAACTTCTAAAAATGTAGAGGCGAGCTTCATATCGCTTAAATTCACTACACCTCATAGGTGAATTTGTCGCAAATTTTTAATGGAAAGCAATTGCATTTTGGTAGTGTTTTTCGTGATTTCTTAGCATTATCCAATAAGAAAATTAAGTAAATATATCCAAGTTCGAACTTCTAAGAAATGTCAATTAGGGGAACTGACTGGGACATTTATAGACGAACTTTTTCAAGGTTATTAAGGGAGGTTCCCTTTACGGAACCTAGGGATGCCGGGGAGCTTGACTCTCAGGTCAACGGCATCACACAGGCTTTCAATTCATCATTGAGCGTGGCGTGTCCTGTGACAAGGCCATCGAAGAAAAGGAAGACGCCGTGGTGGTCACAGGAGCTAAGGGGGGCCAGGGAGTCTTGTAGGAAACTTTTTAATAAGGCCAAAGCCACTAGGGCGGAACAAGACTGGCTCAACTACAAAGAACAACTTAGGATCTTTAAGAGGTCCATTAGGAAATCGCAAAGGGCACCATGGCAACGCTTTTGTAGTAATAGTAGTAATAGAAGCTACTTCAGATGCATGCAGGCTTAGGAAAATCATGGCTACTAAACCAACTTCTTTGGGTAATCTTAAAGGGAAGGACGGAAGGTGGACAGTCTCCAGTGCTGAAACTCTGCGGCTTCTGATGGACACCCACTTTTCGGAGTGTAGCTCTACGCCGGCTGTGCAACTACATACACAGGCCGTAGTGACAAAGGACGGACTCAGTGCAATAACAAAGGAAAAGATCCGGTGGGCTATTAGTAGTTTCAAACCCTACAAATCCCCCGGACCCGATGGAGTTGCTCCCATTGAAATCCAGAAAGTCTGTGATATCATTACTCCCAGACTGGAGAGACTTTACGCTAGTTGTCTTACTCTCTCATATATCCCTTTAAATTGGAGGGAAAGCAAAGTTGTATTCATCCCGAAAGCGGGTAAATGCTCACATACAGAGCCTAACGATTTTAGGCCTATCAGTTTGACCTCGTTCTTATTAAAGGTCATGGAGCGACTCTTGGATGCTTATATACAAGGTAGGATTGATGAGATTGATCCTGGCAATTATGCGAGGAGTCAGCATGCTTACACAAAAGGGCGGTCAACGGAAACCGCCTTGCATGCGCTCACGAGTATCATTGAGAAATCCTTTCTCCATAAAGACTACGCTCTTGTAGCGTTTTTAGACATTGAAGGGGCTTTCAATAAAGTGAAGCCGATAAGCATAATAGAGTCCCTGGAGCGTCTAAACATAGATGGGACCATTGTGGGGATTGTAGCGCAACTGTTGTCAAACAGAAGGGTCACATCCCAACTGGGTTCCTCGGTTATAACGATGTACGGTAACAGAGGAACACCTCAAGGGGGGGTTCTTTCACCTAAGCTATGGAATATTAAGGTAAGCGATATGCTTTTAGGGGTGGAAAGCACCGGTTGTAAGGTAGTTGGCTACGCAGATGACGTGGCAATTGCTGTTTCTGGTAAATTCCCATCTACTCTTAGAGACGTAATGCAGCACTGTCTAAACAAACTAACTGAATGGACAAGAAGCTGTGGTCTGTCGGTGAATCCTAGCAAGACGGACATTGTCCTCTTCACTAAGAAATATAAACTACCAGTGCTGGCACCGCTGGCTATCGATGGAGTCCAGATAACCTATACGGATAGGGCTAAATTCCTAGGACTAATACTAGATAGGAAGCTGGACTATAAGCTGCAGAACTAGGAAAGCTATGGTTGCACTCTACTCTTGTAGGCAAATTATAGGCAGAAACTTGGGTTTTTCTCCGAAAATTGCGCATTGGATATATGTGGCTATCGCTAGACCCATTCTCATGTATGGGGTAGCAATATGGTGGTCAGGGCTGGAAAAGTCGTAAAATCTGAAGCTCGTTAGTAATATTCAAAGACAGGCGACGATCCTTATCAGTGGAGCTATGAGAACCACACCTACGGATGCGCTAAATGTCCTTTTTCACCTTCTACCTTTAGACATCTATGGTAAAATGGTTGCGGTTAACACGGCCAGAAGGTTGAGTCAATCCGGCCAATGGACCAAGTGTAACTACGGACATAGCGCTATTCTGAACAGTACTATGAATTCGACGGATTTGGTTGACTACCAGATCCCTAAACCCTTGTTTGAGAAGAAATTCTCTACGCATATACCCAAGAGGTCAATGTGGGAAGGAAAACTTCCTGGAAGAAGAGGGTACTTAAACTTTTATACCGATGGATCCAAACTAGATGAGAAGGTTGGGTTCGGTATATACTCTAAGTCGCTAGGTCTTCGGCTTGCTCTTAACGTCCCTGAGTACTGTAGCGTCTTTCAAGCAGAAGTACTAGCAATTAAAGAAGTGACGAAATGGCTTCTAGTGAACGTTCCTTATACAAGGAACATCAACATTTACACAGACAGTCAAGCGGCCATTAAAGCGCTAGAATCCATTCACCTAACTTCCAAGGTGGCAATAGGGTGTAGGGAATCCCTGGATAAGCTGGGTGACTTCTTTAATATACATCTAATATGGGTGCCTGGTCACAGGGATATACCTGGTAATTGTAGAGCTGATGAACTGGCTAGGGCTGGAACGGTATGTGGCGACTTCTGTTCGGAGAAGATTGGCATGCCGTTATCAACATACAAACTTCTCTCCCTAAGAGAAGCAATTAGGATTTGCAACTTAAGGTGGGCTAACAAGGACAACTGCGTTGTTGCAAGAATGATGTGGCCGACACTTAACATGAGGAGATCAACACATCTCCTGTCTCTTCAGAGGAAGTGCATAGCAGACCTGGTCGGTTTACTTACGGGGCACTGCCTAATAGGAAGGCATGCAGCAAGGCTGGGAGTGGCTTCAAATGACTTCTGTAGAAGTTGTATGGACCCGGAGGAGGAAGAAAATATCTTCCACCTACTCTGCGGCACTTGCCAATAAGAGATTTAGATTTCTAGGGTCTCACTTCTTTCAGTCTTTAACTGAATTAAACGATATAGACTTAGCGGATTTGAGAAGCTTTGTCGGCAGCTCGGGCTGGTTTAGGGCGACTTGACAGTAGCGAGCTACCTTTTTAGGGCTAACTCCGGGTTGGTCGGACGAGTGGACGTCAGTCATGTGGTATCACAATGGGCCTTACTGGCCTAAGTGAGCTGGTAATTAAACGGCTGCCACTACACCTAACCTAACCTAACCTAAGAAATGTCAAGACGAGCTGCATATCGCTTAAATTTACCACACCTCATAGGTAAATTTGTCGCAAATTTTTCATGGAAAGCAATTGCATTTTGGTAGTGTTTTTCGTGATTTCTTAGCATTATCCAATCAGAAAATTAAGTAAATAACTCTAAGTTCGAACTTCTAAAAAATGTCGAGGCGAGTTTCATATCGCTCAAATTCACCACACCTCATAGGTGAATTTGTCGCAAATTTTTCATGGAAAGCAATTGCATTTTGGTAGTGTTTTTCGTAAATTCTTAGCATTATCCAATAAGAAAATTAAGTAAATATGTCCAAGTTCGAACTTCTAAAAAATGTCGAGACGAGCTGCATATCGATTAAATTCACCACACCTCATAGGTAAATTTGTGCAAAATTTTTCATGGAAAGAAATTGAATTTTGGCAGTGTTTTTCGTGATTTCTTAGCATTATCCAATAAAAAAATTAAATAATTAACTCTAAGTTCGAACTTCTAAGAAATGTCGAGGCGAGCTGCATATCGATTAAATTCACCACACCTCATAGGTGAATTTGTCGCAAATTTTTTAATAACTCTAAATTCGAACTTCTAAAAAATGTTGAGACGAGCTGCATATCGCTTAAATTCACCACACCTCATAGATGAATTTGTCGCAAATTTTTAATGGAAAGCAATTGCATTTTGGCAGTGTTTTTCGTGATTTTTTAGCATTATCCAATAAGAAAATTAAGAAAATAAATCTATGTTTTCGAACTTCTAAAAAATGTCGAGGCGAGCTGCATATCGCTTAAATTCACCACATCTCATAGGTGAATTTGACGCAAATTTTTCATGGAAAGCAATTGCATTTTGGCAGGGTTTTTCGTGATTTCTTAGCATTATCCAATAAGAAAATTAAGTAAATAACTCTAAGTTCGAACTTCTAAAAAATGTAGAGGCGAGCTTCATATCGCTCAAATTCACCACACCTCATAGGTGAATTTGTCGAAAATTTTTCATGGAAAGCAATTGCATTTTGGCAGGGTTTTTCGTGATTTCTTAGCATTATCCAATAAGAAAATTAAGTAAATAACTCTAAGTTCGAACTTCTAAAAAATGTAGAGGCGAGCTTCATATCGCTCAAATTCACCACACCTCATAGGTGAATTTGTCGAAAATTTTTCATGGAAAGCAATTGCATTTTGGTAGTGTTTTTCGTGATTTCTTAGCATTATCCAATAAGAAAATTAAGTAAAAAACTCTAAGTTCAAACTTCTAAAAAATGTCGAGACCGGCTGCATATTAGAGCTGTGCACAAGCCGTTTAAAAACCACTTTCAAAACACACAACGTTTTATCAGTAAAAATTGATAAAACATTTCAGATTTTTACTCATAGCCTTTATTGCTTGTGCTCTGCTGGAAACAAAAACAAAATTGCCAGACGAAAATGACACAACAGTTTTAATGCCAACAATTGCTAAATAGATATAAGAGAGGATACACACACGGAATGCACATACATATTAAATACATACATACGTTCAGCCGTCTCCTAGGCTTTTAGTTAGAAAAAAAGCATTGCGTGCCTCTCCCTTTTTTTCGTTTCTTTTTTTTTTGTCGTTTTTCTCGAAAATGTGGCAGAACATATTTTTATTGTTTTCAATCGTTGTTCGGGGCCACAATTTATGGACCATTTACAACAAAAACAAAGTAAGAAAAAGACGATAATTACATGGAAAAATAGATAAGAATGGTTTTTGAGTTTGGGCGGAGGGAAAGAGGGGATGTTTTTTCTTCGTAATTTCTTAATTAGTTTTCAGACGCTTCTGGTGATAACAAAGCACCATCGACGGAGTGGCGAGCGGCGCAAATGCTTGCCTTTCGTTCCTTTCGAGTTCGAGCGGAGGGAAAGAGGGTGAGTTGTTTGCGTTTCTTTCGTTCCTTTGGAGATTAAGCGGAAGGAACGAGAGAGAAATGCATCAACATTAAAACAGCAACTGCAAATTTTCGAACAAGCTGTAAAAATGAATGTCGGTCGGGTAAAGGCACCACAGCAGTTGCTGTTTATTGCGATTTTCATACGGCAGTCAAAAAACAGCCGATTTGTGCCTAGCTGCCTTCAAAACGGCTCGCGCACAGCTCTACTGCATATCGCTTAAATTCACTACACCTCATAGGTAAATTTGTCGCAAATTTTTTCATTGAAAGCAATTGCATTTTGGTAGTGTTTTTCGTGATTTCTTAGCATTATCCAATAAGAAAATGAAGTAAATATATCCAAGTTCGAACTTCTAAAAAATGTCGAGACGAGCTGCATATCGCTTAAATTCACCACACCTCATAGGTAAATTTGTCGCAAATTTTTTCATTGAAAGCAATTGCATTTTGGTAGTGTTTTTCGTGATTTCTTAGCATTATCCAATAAGAAAATTAAGTCAATAACTCTAAATTCGAACTTATAAAAAATGTTGAAACGGGCTGCACATCGCATAAATTCCACCAAACCTCATTGGTGAAATTGTCGCAAATTTTTCATGGAAAGCAATTTCATTTTGGTAGTGTTTTTCGTGATTTCTTAGCATAATCCAATAAGAAAATTAAGTCAATAACTCTAAATTCGAACTTCTAAAAAATGTTGAGATGAGCTGCATATCGCTTAAATTCACCACACCTCATAGATGAATTTGTCGCAAATTTTTCATGGAAAGCAATTCCATTTTGGTAGTGTTTTTCGTGATTTCTTAGCATTATCCAATGAGAAAATTATGTAAATAACTCTAAGTTCGAACTTCTAAAAAATGTCGAGGCGAGTTTCATATCGCTCAAATTCTCTACACCTCATAGGTGAATTTGTCGCAAATTTTTCATGGAAAGTAATTGCATTTTGGTAGTGTTTTTCGTGATTTCTTAGCATTATCCAATAAGAAAATTAAGTAAATATGTCCAAGTTCGAACTTCTAAAAAATGTCGAGACGAGCTGCATATCGATTAAATTCACCACACCTCATAGGTAAATTTGTGGAAAATTTTTCATGGAAAGAAATTGCATTTTGGTAGTGTTTTTCGTGATTTCTTAGCATTATCCAATAAAAAAATTAAATAATTAACTCTAAGTTCGAACTTCTAAGAAATGTCGAGGCGAGCTGCATATCGATTATATTCACCACACCTCACACCTTGTCGCAAATTTTTTCATTGAAAGCAATTGCATTTTGGTAGTGTTTTTCGTGATTTCTTAGCATTATCCAATAAGAAAATTAAGTCAATAACTCTAAATTCGAACTTATAAAAAATGTTGAAACGGGCTGCACATCGCATAAATTCCACCAAACCTCATTGGTGAAATTGTCGCAAATTTTTCATGGAAAGCAATTTCATTTTGGTAGTGTTTTTCGTGATTTCTTAGCATAATCCAATAAGAAAATTAAGTCAATAACTCTAAATTCGAACTTCTAAAAAATGTTGAGATGAGCTGCATATCGCTTAAATTCACCACACCTCATAGATGAATTTGTCGCAAATTTTTCATGGAAAGCAATTCCATTTTGGTAGTGTTTTTCGTGATTTCTTAGCATTATCCAATGAGAAAATTATGTAAATAACTCTAAGTTCGAACTTCTAAAAAATGTCGAGGCGAGTTTCATATCGCTCAAATTCTCTACACCTCATAGGTGAATTTGTCGCAAATTTTTCATGGAAAGCAATTGCATTTTGGTAGTGTTTTTCGTGATTTCTTAGCATTATCCAATAAGAAAATTAAGTAAATAACTCTAAGTTCAAACTTCTAAAAAATGTCGAGACCGGCTGCATATCGCTTAAATTCACTACACCTCATAGGTGAATTTGTCGCAAATTTTTCATGGAAAGCAATTGCATTTTGGTAGTGTTTTTCGTGATTTCTTAGCATTATCCAATAAGAAAATTAAGTAAATATGTCCAAGTTCGAACTTCTAAAAAATGTCGAGACGAGCTGCATATCGATTAAATTCACCACACCTCATAGGTAAATCTGTGGAAAATTTTTCATGGAAAGAAATTGCATTTTGGTAGTGTTTTTCGTGATTTCTTAGCATTATCCAATAAAAAAATTAAATAATTAACTCTAAGTTCGAACTTCTAAGAAATGTCGAGGCGAGCTGCATATCGATTATATTCACCACACCTCATAGGTGAATTTGTCGCAAATTTTTTAATAACTCTAAATTCGAACTTCTAAATAATGTTGAGACGAGCTGCATATCGCTTAAATTCACCACACCTCATAGATGAATTTGTCGCAAATTTTTCATGGAAAGCAATTGCATTTTGTTAGTGTTTTTCGTGATTTTTTAGCATTATCCAATAAGAAAATTAAGAAAATAAATCTATGTTTTCGAACTTCCAAAAAATGTCGAGGCGAGCTGCATATCGCTTAAATTCACCACACCTCATAGGTGAATTTGACGCAAATTTTTCATGGAAAGCAATTGCATTTTGGCAGGGTTTTTGGTGATTTCTTAGCATTATCCAATAATATGTGGCTGCATATCGCTTAAATTCACTACACCTCATAGGTGAATTTGTCGCAAATTTTTCATGGAAAGCAATTACATTTTGGCAGGGCTTTTCGTGATTTCTTAGCATTATCCAATAAGAAAATTAAGTAAATAACTCTAAGTTCGAACTTCTAAAAAATGTCGAGACCGGCTGCATATCGCTTAAATTCACTACACCTCATAGGTGAATTTGTCGCAAATTTTTCATGGAAAGCAATTGCATTTTGGCAGGGTTTTTCGTGATTTCTTAGCATTATCCAATAAGAAAATTAAGTAAATAACTCTAAGTTCGAACTTCTAAAAAATGTAGAGGCGAGCTTCATATCGCTCAAATTCACCACACCTCATAGATGAATTTGTCGCAAATTTTTCATGGAAAGCAATTGCATTTTGTTAGTGTTTTTCGTGATTTCTTAGCATTATCCAATAAGAAAATTAAGAAAATAAATCTATGTTCGAACTTCTAAAAAATGTCGAGGCGAGCTGCATATCGCTTAAATTCACCACACCTCATAGGTGAATTTGACGCAAATTTTTCATGGAAAGCAATTGCATTTTGGTAGTGTTTTCCGTGATTTCTTAGCATTATCCAATAAGAAAATGAAGAAAATAAATCTATGTTCGAACTTCTAAAAAATGTCGAGGCGAGCTGCATATCGCTTAAATTCACCACACGTCATAGGTGAATTTGACGCAAATTTTTCATGGAAAGCAATTGCATTTTGTTAGTGTTTTTCGTGATTTTTTAGCATTATCCAATAAGAAAATTAAGAAAATAAATCTATGTTCGAACTTCTAAAAAATGTCGAGGCGAGCTGCATATCGCTTAAATTCACCACACCTCATAGGTGAATTTGACGCAAATTTTTCATGGAAAGCAATTGCATTTTGGTAGTGTTTTTCGTGATTTCTTAGCATTATCCAGTAAGAAAATTAAGTAAGTAACTCTAAGTTCAAACTTCTAAAAAATGTCGAGACCGGCTGCATATCGCTTAAATTCACTACACCTCATAGGTGAATTTGTCGCAAATTTTTCATTGAAAGCAATTGCGTTTTGGTAGTGTTTTTCGTGATTTCTTAGCATTATCCAATAAGAAAATTAAGTAAATATGTCCAAGTTCGAACTTCTAAAAAATGTCGAGACGAGCTGCATATCGATTAAATTCACCACACCTCATAGGTGAATTTGACGCAAATTTTTCATGGAAAGCAATTGCGTTTTGGTAGTGTTTTTCGTGATTTCTTAGCATTATCCAATAAGAAAATTAAGAAAATAAATCTATGTTCGAACTTCTAAAAAATGTTGAGACGAGCTGCATATCGCTTAAATTCACCACACCTCATAGATGAATTTGTCGCAAATTTTTCATGGAAAGCAATTGCATTTTGTTAGTGTTTTTTGTGATTTTTTAGCATTATCCAATAAGAAAATTAAGAAAATAAATCTATGTTCGAACTTCTAAAAAATGTCGAGTCGAGCTGCATATCGCTTAAATTCACCACACCTCATAGGTGAATTTGACGCAAATTTTTCATGGAAAGCAATTGCATTTTGATAGTGTTTTTCGTGATTTCTTAGCATTATCCAATAAGAAAATTAAGTAAATAACTCTAAGTTCGAACCTCTAAAAAATGTAGAGGCGAGCTTCATATCGCTCAAATTCACCACACCTCATAGGTGAATTTGTCGAAAATTTTTCATGGAAAGCAATTGCATTTTGGTAGTGTTTTTCGTGACTTCTTAGCATTATCCAATAAGAAAATTAAGTAAATAACTCTAAGTTCAAACTTCTAAAAAATGTCGAGACCGGCTGCATATCGCTTAAATTCACTACACCTCATAGGTGAATTTGTCGCAAATTTTTCATGGAAAGTAATTGCATTTTGGTAGTGTTTTTCGTGATTTCTTAGCATTATCCAATAAGAAAATTAAGTAAATATGTCCAAGTTCGAACTTCTAAAAAATGTCGAGACGAGCTGCATATCGATTAAATTCACCACACCTCATAGGTAAATTTGTGGAAAATTTTTCATGGAAAGAAATTGCATTTTGGTAGTGTTTTTCGTGATTTCTTAGCATTATCCAATAAAAAAATTAAATAATTAACTCTAAGTTCGAACTTCTAAGAAATGTCGAGGCGAGCTGCATATCGATTATATTCACCACACCTCATAGGTGAATTTGTCGCAAATTTTTTAATAACTCTAAATTCGAACTTCTAAATAATGTTGAGACGAGCTGCATATCGCTTAAATTCACCACACCTCATAGATGAATTTGTCGCAAATTTTTCATGGAAAGCAATTGCATTTTGTTAGTGTTTTTCGCGATTTTTTAGCATTATCCAATAAGAAAATTAAGAAAATAAATCTATGTTTTCGAACTTCTAAAAAATGTCGAGGCGAGCTGCATATCGCTTAAATTCACCACACCTCATAGGTGAATTTGACGCAAATTTTTCATGGAAAGCAATTGCATTTTGGCAGGGTTTTTGGTGATTTCTTAGCATTATCCAATAAGAAAATTAAGTAAATAACTCTAAGTTCGAACTTCTAAAAAATGTCGAGACCGGCTGCATATCGCTTAAATTCACTACACCTCATAGGTGAATTTGTCGCAAATTTTTCATGGAAAGCAATTACATTTTGGCAGGGTTTTTCGTGATTTCTTAGCATTATCCAATAAGAAAATTAAGTAAATAACTCTAAGTTCGAACTTCTAAAAAATGTCGGGACCGGCTGCATATCGCTTAAATTCACTACACCTCATAGGTGAATTTGTCGCAAATTTTTAATGGAAAGCAATTGCATTTTGGCAGGGCTTTTCGTGATTTCTTAGCATTATCCAATAAGAAAATTAAGTAAATAACTCTAAGTTCGAACTTCTAAAAAATGTCGAGACCGGCTGCATATCGCTTAAATTCACTACACCTCATAGGTGAATTTGTCGCAAATTTTTCATGGAAAGCAATTGCATTTTAGCAGGGTTTTTCGTGATTTCTTAGCATTATCCAATAAGAAAATTAAGTAAATAACTCTAAGTTCGAACTTCTAAAAAATGTAGAGGCGAGCTTCATATCGCTCAAATTCACCACACCTCATAGGTGAATTTTTCGAAAATTTTTCATGGAAAGCAATTGCATTTTGGTAGTGTTTTTCGTGATTTCTTAGCATTATCCAATAAGAAAATTAAGAAAATAAATCTATGTTCGAACTTCTAAAAAATGTCGAGGCGAGCTGCATATCGCTTAAATTCACCACACCTCATAGGTGAATTTGACGCAAATTTTTCATGGAAAGCAATTGCATTTTGGTAGTGTTTTCCGTGATTTCTTAGCATTATGCAATAAGAAAATGAAGAAAATAAATCTATGTTCGATCTTCTAAAAAATGTCGAGGCGAGCTGCATATCGCTTAAATTCACCACACCTCATAGGTGAATTTGACGCAAATTTTTCATGGAAAGCAATTGCATTTTGTTAGTGTTTTTCGTGATTTTTTAGCATTATCCAATAAGAAAATTAAGAAAATAAATCTATGTTCGAACTTTTAAAAAATGTCGAGGCGAGCTGCATATCGCTTAAATTCACCACACCTCATAGGTGAATTTGACGCAAATTTTTCATGGAAAGCAATTGCATTTTGGTAGTGTTTTTCGTGATTTCTTAGCATTATCCAATAAGAAAATTAAGTAAATAACTCTAAGTTCAAACTTCTAAAAAATGTCGAGACCGGCTGCATATCGCTTAAATTCACCACACCTCATAGGTGAATTTGTCGCAAATTTTTCATGGAAAGCAATTGCGTTTTGGTAGTGTTTTTCGTGATTTCTTAGCATTATCCAATAAGAAAATTAAGTAAATATGTCCAAGTTCGAACTTCTAAAAAATGTCGAGACGAGCTGCATATCGCTTAAATTCACCACACCTCATAGGTGAATTTGACGCAAATTTTTCATGGAAAGCAATTGCATTTTGTTAGTGTTTTTCGTGATTTTTTAGCATTATCCAATAAGAAAATTAAGAAAATAAATCTATGTTCGAACTTCTAAAAAATTTTGAGACGAGCTGCATATCGCTTAAATTCACCACACCTCATAGGTGAATTTGACGCAAATTTTTCATGGAAAGCAATTGCATTTTGGTAGTGTTTTTCGTGATTTCTTAGCATTATCCAATAAGAAAATTAAGTAAATAACTCTAAGTTCAAACTTCTAAAAAATGTCGAGACCGGCTGCATATCGCTTAAATTCACCACACCTCATAGGTGAATTTGTCGCAAATTTTTCATGGAAAGCAATTGCGTTTTGGTAGTGTTTTTCGTGATTTCTTAGCATTATCCAATAAGAAAATTAAGTAAATATGTCCAAGTTCGAACTTCTAAAAAATGTCGAGACGAGCTGCATATCGCTTAAATTCACCACACCTCATAGGTGAATTTGACGCAAATTTTTCATGGAAAGCAATTGCATTTTGTTAGTGTTTTTCGTGATTTTTTAGCATTATCCAATAAGAAAATTAAGAAAATAAATCTATGTTCGAACTTCTAAAAAATTTTGAGACGAGCTGCATATCGCTTAAATTCACCACACCTCATAGATGAATTTGTCGCAAATTTTTCATGGAAAGCAATTGCATTTTGTTAGTGTTTTTTGTGATTTTTTAGCATTATCCAATAAGAAAATTAAGAAAATAAATCTATGTTCGAACTTCTAAAAAATGTCGAGTCGAGCTGCATATCGCTTAAATTCACCACACCTCATAGGTGAATTTGACGCAAATTTTTCATGGAAAGCAATTGCATTTTGGTAGTGTTTTTCGTGATTTCTTAGCATTATCCAATAAGAAAATTAAGTAAATATATCCAAGTTCGAACTTCTAAAAAATGTCGAGACGAGCTGCATATCGCTTAAATTCACTACACCTCATAGGTGAATTTGTCGAAAATTTTTCATGGAAAGCAATTGCATTTTGGTAGTGTTTTTCGTGATTTCTTAGCATTATCCAATAAGAAAATTAAGTAAATAACTCTAAGTTCGAACTTCTAAAAAATGTCGAGACCGGCTGCATATCGCTTAAATTCACTACACCTCATAGATGAATTTGTCGCAAATTTTTCATGGAAAGCAATTACATTTTGGCAGGGTTTTTCGTGATTTCTTAGCATTATCCAATAAGAAAATTAAGTAAATAACTCTAAGTTCGAACTTCTAAAAAATGTAGAGGCGAGCTTCATATCGCTTAAATTCACTACACCTCATAGGTGAATTTGTCGAAAATTTTTCATGGAAAGCAATTGCATTTTGGTAGTGTTTTTCGTGATTTCTTAGCATTATCCAATAAGAAAATTAAGTAAATAACTCTAAGTTCGAACTTCTAAAAAATGTCGAGGCGAGCTGCATATCGCTTAAATTCACCACACCTCATAGGTGAATTTGACGCAAATTTTTCATGGAAAGCAATTGCATTTTGGTAGTGTTTTCCGTGATTTCTTAGCATTATCCAATAAGAAAATGAAGAAAATAAATCTATGTTCGAACTTCTAAAAAATGTCGAGGCGAGCTGCATATCGCTTAAATTCACCACACCTCATAGGTGAATTTGACGCAAATTTTTCATGGAAAGCAATTGCATTTTGGTAGTGTTTTTCGTGATTTCTTAGCATTATCCAATAAGAAAATTAAGTAAATATGTCCAAGTTCGAACTTCTAAAAAATGTCGAGACGAGCTGCATATCGATTAAATTCACCACACCTCATAGGTAAATTTGTGGAAAATTTTTCATGGAAAGAAATTGCATTTTGGTAGTGTTTTTCGTGATTTCTTAGCATTATCCAATAAAAAAATTAAATAATTAACTCTAAGTTCGAACTTCTAAGAAATGTCGAGGCGAGCTGCATATCGATTATATTCACCACACCTCATAGGTGAATTTGTCGCAAATTTTTTAATAACTCTAAATTCGAACTTCTAAATAATGTTGAGACGAGCTGCATATCGCTTAAATTCACCACACCTCATAGATGAATTTGTCGCAAATTTTTCATGGAAAGCAATTGCATTTTGTTAGTGTTTTTCGCGATTTTTTAGCATTATCCAATAAGAAAATTAAGAAAATAAATCTATGTTTTCGAACTTCTAAAAAATGTCGAGGCGAGCTGCATATCGCTTAAATTCACCACACCTCATAGGTGAATTTGACGCAAATTTTTCATGGAAAGCAATTGCATTTTGGCAGGGTTTTTGGTGATTTCTTAGCATTATCCAATAAGAAAATTAAGTAAATAACTCTAAGTTCGAACTTCTAAAAAATGTCGAGACCGGCTGCATATCGCTTAAATTCACTACACCTCATAGGTGAATTTGTCGCAAATTTTTCATGGAAAGCAATTACATTTTGGCAGGGTTTTTCGTGATTTCTTAGCATTATCCAATAAGAAAATTAAGTAAATAACTCTAAGTTCGAACTTCTAAAAAATGTCGGGACCGGCTGCATATCGCTTAAATTCACTACACCTCATAGGTGAATTTGTCGCAAATTTTTAATGGAAAGCAATTGCATTTTGGCAGGGCTTTTCGTGATTTCTTAGCATTATCCAATAAGAAAATTAAGTAAATAACTCTAAGTTCGAACTTCTAAAAAATGTCGAGACCGGCTGCATATCGCTTAAATTCACTACACCTCATAGGTGAATTTGTCGCAAATTTTTCATGGAAAGCAATTGCATTTTAGCAGGGTTTTTCGTGATTTCTTAGCATTATCCAATAAGAAAATTAAGTAAATAACTCTAAGTTCGAACTTCTAAAAAATGTAGAGGCGAGCTTCATATCGCTCAAATTCACCACACCTCATAGGTGAATTTTTCGAAAATTTTTCATGGAAAGCAATTGCATTTTGGTAGTGTTTTTCGTGATTTCTTAGCATTATCCAATAAGAAAATTAAGTAAATAACTCTAAGTTCGAACTTCTAAAAAATGTCGGGACCGGCTGCAGATCGCTTAAATTCACTACACCTCATAGGTGAATTTGTCGCAAATTTTTCATGGAAAGCAATTGCATTTTGTTAGTGTTTTTCGTGATTTCTTAGCATTATCCAATAAGAAAATTAAGAAAATAAATCTATGTTCGAACTTCTAAAAAATGTGGAGGCGAGCTGCATATCGCTTAAATTCACCACACCTCATAGGTGAATTTGACGCAAATTTTTCATGGAAAGCAATTGCATTTTGGTAGTGTTTTCCGTGATTTCTTAGCATTATCCAATAAGAAAATGAAGAAAATAAATCTATGTTCGAACTTCTAAAAAATGTCGAGGCGAGCTGCATATCGCTTAAATTCACCACACCTCATAGGTGAATTTGACACAAATTTTTCATGGAAAGCAATTGCATTTTGTTAGTGTTTTTCGTGATTTTTTAGCATTATCCAATAAGAAAATTAAGAAAATAAATCTATGTTCGAACTTCTAAAAAATGTCGAGGCGAGCTGCATATCGCTTAAATTCACCACACCTCATAGGTGAATTTGACGCAAATTTTTCATGGAAAGCAATTGCATTTTGGTAGTGTTTTTCGTGATTTCTTAGCATTATCCAATAAGAAAATTAAGTAAATAACTCTAAGTTCAAACTTCTAAAAAATGTCGAGACCGGCTGCATATCGCTTAAATTCACCACACCTCATAGGTGAATTTGTCGCAAATTTTTTATGGAAAGCAATTGCGTTTTGGTAGTGTTTTTCGTGATTTCTTAGCATTATCCAATAAGAAAATTAAGTAAATATGTCCAAGTTCGAACTTCTAAAAAATGTCGAGACGAGCTGCATATCGATTAAATTCACCACACCTCATAGGTGAATTTGACGCAAATTTTTCATGGAAAGCAATTGCGTTTTGGTAGTGTTTTTCGTGATTTCTTAGCATTATCCAATAAGAAAATTAAGAAAATAAATCTATGTTCGAACTTCTAAAAAATGTTGAGACGAGCTGCATATCGCTTAAATTCACCACACCTCATAGATGAATTTGTCGCAAATTTTTCATGGAAAGCAATTGCATTTTGTTAGTGTTTTTTGTGATTTTTTAGCATTATCCAATAAGAAAATTAAGAAAATAAATCTATGTTCGAACTTCTAAAAAATGTCGAGTCGAGCTGCATATCGCTTAAATTCACCACACCTCATAGGTGAATTTGACGCAAATTTTTCATGGAAAGCAATTGCATTTTGGTAGTGTTTTTCGTGATTTCTTAGCATTATCCAATAAGAAAATTAAGTAAATAACTCTAAGTTCGAACCTCTAAAAAATGTAGAGGCGAGCTTCATATCGCTCAAATTCACCACACCTCATAGGTGAATTTGTCGAAAATTTTTCATGGAAAGCAATTGCATTTTGGTAGTGTTTTTCGTGACTTCTTAGCATTATCCAATAAGAAAATTAAGTAAATAACTCTAAGTTCAAACTTCTAAAAAATGTCGAGACCGGCTGCATATCGCTTAAATTCACCACATCTCATAGGTGAATTTGACGCAAATTTTTCATGGAAAGCAATTGCATTTTGGTAGTGTTTTTCGTGATTTCTTAGCATTATCCAATAGGAAAATTAAGTAAATATGTCCAAGTTCGAACTTCTAAAAAATGTCGAGACGAGCTGCACATCGATTAAATTCACCACACCTCATAGGTAAATTTGTGGAAAATTTTTCATGGAAAGAAATTGCATTTTGATAGTGTTTTTCGTGATTTCTTAGCATTATCCAATAAAAAAATTAAATAATTAACTCTAAGTTCGAACTTCTAAGAAATGTCGAGGCGAGCTGCATATCGATTATATTCACCACACCTCATAGGTGAATTTGTCGCAAATTTTTTAATAACTCTAAATTCGAACTTCTAAATAATGTTGAGACGAGCTGCATATCGCTTAAATTCACCACACCTCATAGATGAATTTGTCGCAAATTTTTCATGGAAAGCAATTGCATTTTGTTAGTGTTTTTCGCGATTTTTTAGCATTATCCAATAAGAAAATTAAGAAAATAAATCTATGTTTTCGAACTTCTAAAAAATGTCGAGGCGAGCTGCATATCGCTTAAATTCACCACACCTCATAGGTGAATTTGACGCAAATTTTTCATGGAAAGCAATTGCATTTTGGCAGGGTTTTTGGTGATTTCTTAGCATTATCCAATAAGAAAATTAAGTAAATAACTCTAAGTTCGAACTTCTAAAAAATGTCGAGACCGGCTGCATATCGCTTAAATTCACTACACCTCATAGGTGAATTTGTCGCAAATTTTTCATGGAAAGCAATTACATTTTGGCAGGGTTTTTCGTGATTTCTTAGCATTATCCAATAAGAAAATTAAGTAAATAACTCTAAGTTCGAACTTCTAAAAAATGTCGGGACCGGCTGCATATCGCTTAAATTCACTACACCTCATAGGTGAATTTGTCGCAAATTTTTAATGGAAAGCAATTGCATTTTGGCAGGGCTTTTCGTGATTTCTTAGCATTATCCAATAAGAAAATTAAGTAAATAACTCTAAGTTCGAACTTCTAAAAAATGTCGAGACCGGCTGCATATCGCTTAAATTCACTACACCTCATAGGTGAATTTGTCGCAAATTTTTCATGGAAAGCAATTGCATTTTAGCAGGGTTTTTCGTGATTTCTTAGCATTATCCAATAAGAAAATTAAGTAAATAACTCTAAGTTCGAACTTCTAAAAAATGTAGAGGCGAGCTTCATATCGCTCAAATTCACCACACCTCATAGGTGAATTTTTCGAAAATTTTTCATGGAAAGCAATTGCATTTTGGTAGTGTTTTTCGTGATTTCTTAGCATTATCCAATAAGAAAATGAAAAAAATAAATCTATGTTCGAACTTCTAAAAAATGTCGAGGCGAGCTGCATATCGCTTAAATTCACCACACCTCATAGGTGAATTTGACGCAAATTTTTCATGGAAAGCAATTGCATTTTGTTAGTGTTTTTCGTGATTTTTTAGCATTATCCAATAAGAAAATTAAGAAAATAAATCTATGTTCGAACTTCTAAAAAATGTCGAGTCGAGCTGCATATCGCTTAAATTCACCACACCTCATAGGTGAATTTGACGCAAATTTTTCATGGAAAGCAATTGCATTTTGGTAGTGTTTTTCGTGATTTCTTAGCATTATCCAATAAGAAAATTAAGTAAATAACTCTAAGTTCAAACTTCTAAAAAATGTCGAGACCGGCTGCATATCGCTTAAATTCCACCTCATAGGTGAATTTGTCGCAAATTTTTCATGGAAAGCAATTGCGTTTTGGTAGTGTTTTTCGTGATTTGTTAGCATTATCCAATAAGAAAATTAAGTAAATATGTCCAAGTTCGAACTTCTAAAAAATGTCGAGACGAGCTGCATATCGATTAAATTCACCACACCTCATAGGTGAATTTGACGCAAATTTTTCATGGAAAGCAATTGCATTTTGTTAGTGTTTTTTGTGATTTTTTAGCATTATCCAATAAGAAAATTAAGAAAATAAATCTATGTTCGAACTTCTAAAAAATGTTGAGACGAGCTGCATATCGCTTAAATTCACCACACCTCATAGATGAATTTGTCGCAAATTTTTCATGGAAAGCATTTGCATTTTGTTAGTGTTTTTTGTGATTTTTTAGCATTATCCAATAAGAAAATTAAGAAAATAAATCTATGTTCGAACTTCTAAAAAATGTCGAGTCGAGCTGCATATCGCTTAAATTCACCACACCTCATAGGTGAATTTGACGCAAATTTTTCATGGAAAGCAATTGCATTTTGGTAGTGTTTTTCGTGATTTCTTAGCATTATCCAATAAGAAAATTAAGTAAATAACTCTAAGTTCGAACCTCTAAAAAATGTAGAGGCGAGCTTCATATCGCTCAAATTCACCACACCTCATAGGTGAATTTGTCGCAAATTTTTCATGAAAACAATTTCATTTTAGTAGTGTTTTTCGTGATTTCTTAGCATTATCCAATAAGAAAATTAAGTAAATATATCAAAGTTCGAACTTCTAAAAAATGTCGAGACGAGCTGCATATCGCCTTAATTCACCACACCTCATAGTGAATTTGTCGAAAATTTTTCATGGAAAGAAATTGCATTTTGGTAGTGTTTTTCGTGATTTCTTAGCATTATCCAATAAGAAAAAAAAAAAAAAAAAAATTTAAGAAAATAACTCTAAGTTCGAACTTCTAAAAAATGTCGAGACGGGCTGCATATCGCTTAAATTCACCACACCTCATAGGTGAATTTGTCGAAAATTTTTCATGGAAAGCAATTGCATTTTGGTAGTGTTTTTCGTGATTTCTTAGCATTATCCAATAAGAAAATTAAGTAAATAACTCTAAGTTCAAACTTCTAAAAAATGTCGAGACCGGCTGCATATCGCTTAAATTCACTACATCTCATAGGTGAATTGGTCGCAAATTTTTCATGGAAAGCAATTGCATTTTGGTAGTGTTTTTCGTGATTTCTTAGCATTATCCAATAAGAAAATTAAGTAAATATATCCAAGTTCGAACTTCTAAAAAATGTCGAGACGAGCTCCATATCGCCTTAATTCACCACACCTCATAGGTGAATTTGTCGCAAATTTTTCATGGAAACAATTTCATTTTAGTAGTGTTTTTCGTGATTTCTTAGCATTATCCAATAAGAAAATTAAGTAAATATATCCAAGTTCGAACTTCTAAAAAATGTCGAGACGAGCTGCATATCGTCTTAATTCACCACACCTCATAGGTGAATTTGTCGAAAATTTTTCATGGAAAGAAATTGCATTTTGGTAGTGTTTTTCGTGATTTCTTAGCATTATCCAATAAGAAAATTAAGTAAATATATCCAAGTTTGAACTTCTAAAAAATGTCGAGGCGAGCTTCATATCGCTCAAATTCACCACACCTAATAGGTGAATTTGTCGAAAATTTTTCATGGAAAGCAATTGCATTTTGGTAGTGTTTTTCGTGATTTCTTAGCATTGTCCAATAAGAAAATTAAGTAAATAACTCTAAGTTCAAACTTCTAAAAAATGTCGAAACCGGCTGCATATCGCTTAAATTCACTACACCTCATAGGTGAATTTGCCGCAAATTTTTCATGGAAAGCAATTGCATTTTGGTAGTGTTTTTCGTGATTTCTTAACATTATCCAATAAGAAAATTAAGTAAATATGTCCAAGTTCGAACTTCTAAAAAATGTCGAGACGAGCTGCATATCGCTTAAATTCACCACACCTCATAGGTGAATTTGTCGCAAATTTTTCATGGAAAGCAATTGCATTTTATCAGTGTTTTTTGTGATTTCTTAGCATTATCCAATAAGAAAATTAAGAAAATAACTCTAAGTTCAAACTTCTAAAAAATGTCGAGACGAGCTGCATATCGCTTAAATTCACCACACCTCATAGGTGAATTTGTCGCAAATTTTTCATGGAAAGCAATTGCATTTTGGTAGTGTTTTTCGTGATTTCTTAGCATTATCCAATAAGAAAATTAAGTAAATATATCCAAGTTCGAACTTCTAAAAAATTTCGAGACGATCTGCATATCGCTTAAATTCACCACACCTCATAGATGAATTTGTCGCAAATTTTTCATGGAAACAATTTAATTTTAGTAGTGTTTTTCGTGATTTCTTAGCATTATCCAATCAGAAAATTAAGTAAATAACTCTAAGTTCGAACTTCTAAAAAATGTCGAGGCGAGCTGCATATTGACTAAATTCACCACACCTCATAGGTGAATTTGTCGCAAATTTTTCATGGAAAGCAATTGCATTTTATCAGTGTTTTTTGTGATTTCTTAGCATTATCCAATAAGAAAATTAAGAAAATAACTCTAAGTTCGAACTTCTAAAAAATGTCGAGGCGAGCTTCATATCGCTCAAATTCCCCAGACCTCATAGGTGAATTTGTCGCAAATTTTTTCATTGAAAGCAATTGCATTTTGGTAGTGTTTTTCGTGATTTCTTAGCATTATCCAATAAGAAAGTAAATCTATGTTCGAACTTCTAAAAAATGTGGAGGCGAGCTGCATATCGCTTAAATTCACCACACCTCATAGGTGAATTTGTCGCAAATTTTTTCATTGAAAGCAATTGCATTTTGGTAGTGTTTTTCGTGATTTCTTAGCATTATCCAATAAGAAAGTAAATCTATGTTCGAACTTCTAAAAAATGTCGAGACGAGCTGCATATCGTCTTAATTCACCACACCTCATAGGTGAATTTGTCGAAAATTTTTCATGGAAAGCAATTGCATTTTGGTAGTGTTTTTCGTGATTTCTTAGCATTATCCAATAAGAAAATTAAGTAAATAACTCTAAGTTCAAACTTCTAAAAAATGTCGAGACCGGCTGCATATCGCTTAAATTCACTACACCTCATAGGTGAATTTGCCGCAAATTTTTCATGGAAAGCAATTGCATTTTGGTAGTGTTTTTCGTGATTTCTTAACATTATCCAATAAGAAAATTAAGTAAATATGTCCAAGTTCGAACTTCTAAAAAATGTCGAGACGAGCTGCATATCGCTTAAATTCACCACACCTCATAGGTGAATTTGTCGCAAATTTTTCATGGAAAGCAATTGCATTTTATCAGTGTTTTTTGTGATTTCTTAGCATTATCCAATAAGAAAATTAAGAAAATAACTCTAAGTTCGAACTTCTAAAAAATGTCGAGACGAGCTGCATATCGCTTAAATTCACCACACCTCATAGGTGAATTTGTCGCAAATTTTTCATGGAAAGCAATTGCATTTTGGTAGTGTTTTTCGTGATTTCTTAGCATTATCCAATAAGAAAATTAAGTAAATATATCCAAGTTCGAACTTCTAAAAAATTTCGAGACGATCTGCATATCGCTTAAATTCACCACACCTCATAGATGAATTTGTCGCAAATTTTTCATGGAAACAATTTAATTTTAGTAGTGTTTTTCGTGATTTCTTAGCATTATCCAATAAGAAAATTAAGTAAATAACTCTAAGTTCAAACTTCTAAAAAATGTCGAGACCGGCTGCATATCGCTTAAATTCACTACACCTCATAGGTGAATTTGCCGCAAATTTTTCATGGAAAGCAATTGCATTTTGGTAGTGTTTTTCGTGATTTCTTAGCATTAACCAATAAGAAAATTAAATAAATAACTCTAAGTTCAAACTTCTAAAAAACGTCGAGGCGAGCTGCATATCGATTAAATTCACCACACCTCATAGGTAAATTTGTGGAAAATTTTTCATGGAAAGAAATTGCATTTTGGTAGTGCTTTTCGTGATTTCTTAGCATTATCCAACAAGAAAATTAAATAATTAACTCTAAGTTCGAACTTCTAAAAAATGTCGAGGCGAGCTGCATATTGATTAAATTCACCACACCTCATAGGTGAATTTGTCGCAAATTTTTCATGGAAAGCAATTGCATTTTATCAGTGTTTTTTGTGATTTCTTAGCATTATCCAATAAGAAAATTAAGAAAATAACTCTAAGTTCGAACTTCTAAAAAATGTCGAGGCGAGCTTCATATCGCTCAAATTCCCCAGACCTCATAGGTGAATTTGTCGCAAATTTTTCATGGAAAGCAATTGTATTTTAGCAGTGTTTTTCGCGATTTCTTAGCATTATCCAATAAAAAAATAAGAAAATAAATCTAAGTTCGAACTTCTAAGAAATGTCGAGGCGAGCTGCATACCGCTTAAATTCACCACACCTCATAGGTGAATTTGTCGCAAATTTTTTCATTGAAAGCAATTGCATTTGGTAGTGTTTTTCGTGATTTCTTAGCATTATCCAATAAGAAAATTAAGTCAATAACTCTATATTCGAACTTCTAAAAAATATTGAGACGGGCTGCACATCGCTTAAATTCACCAAGCCTCATAGTTGAATTTGTCGCAAATTTTTCATGGAAAGCAATTGCATTTTGGTAGTGTTTTTCGTGATTTCTTAGCATTATCCAATAAGAAAATTAGGTAAATAATTAGGTAAAGGTAAATAATAAAACTCTATGTTCGAACTTCTAAAAAATGTTGAGACGAGCTTAAATTCACCACACCTCATAGATGAATTTGTCGCAAATTTTTCATGGAAAGCAATTGCATTTTGGTAGTATTTTTCGTGATTTCTTAGCATTATCCAATAAGAAAGTAAATCTATGTTCGAACTTCTAAAAAATGTGGAGGCGAGCTGCATATCGCTTAAATTCACCACACCTCATAGGTGAATTTGTCGCAAATTTTTCATGGAAAGCAATTGTATTTTAGCAGTGTTTTTCGTGATTTGTTAGCATTATCCAATAAGAAAATTAAGTAAATATATCCAAGTTCGAACTTCTAAAAAATGTCGAGGCGAGCTGCATATCGCTTAAATTCACCACACCTCATAGGTGAATTTGTCGCAAATTTTTCATGGAAAGCAATTGCATTTTGGCAGTGTTTTTCGTGATTTCTTAGCATTATCCAATAAGAAAATTAAGTCAGTAACTCTAAATTCGAACTTCTAAAAAATGTTGAGACGGGCTGCATATCGCTTAAATTCACCAAACCTCATAGGTGAATTTGTCGCAAATTTTTCATGGAAAGCAATTGCATTTTGGTAGTGTTTTTCGTGGTTTCTTAGCATTATCCAATCAGAAAATTAAGTAAATAACTCTAAGTTCGAACTTCTAAAAAATGTCGAGGCGAGTTTCATATCGCTCGACCTCGTTTCATACACCTCATAGGTGAATTTGTCGCAAATTTTTCATGGAAAGCAATTGCATTTTGGTAGTGTTTTTCGTGATTTCTTAGCATTATCCAATAAGAAAATTAAGTAAATACATCCAAGTTCGAACTTCTAAAAAATGTCGAGACGAGCTGCATATCGCCTTAATTCACCACACCTCATAGGTGAATTTGTCGCAAATTTTTCATGGAAACAATTTCATTTTAGTAGTGTTTTTCGTGATTTCTTAGCATTATCCGATAAGAAAATTAAGTAAATATATCCAAGTTCGAACTTCTAAAAAATGTCGAGACGAGCTGCATATCGCCTTAATTCACCACACCTCATAGGTGAATTTGTCGAAAATTTTTCATGGAAAGAAATTGCATTTTGGTAGTGTTTTTCGTGATTTCTTAGCATTATCCAATAAGAAAATTAAGTAAATAACTCTAAGTTCAAACTTCTAAAAAATGTCGAGACCGGCTGCATATCGCTTTAATTCACTACACCTCATAGGTGAATTTGTCGCAAATTTTTCATGGAAAGCAATTGCATTTTGGCAGGGTTTTTCGTGATTTCTTAGCATTATCCAATAAGAAAGTAAATCTATGTTCGAACTTCTAAAAAATGTCGAGACGAGCTGCATATCGTCTTAATTCACCACACCTCATAGGTGAATTTGTCGAAAATTTTTCATGGAAAGCAATTGCATTTTGGTAGTGTTTTTCGTGATTTCTTAGCATTATCCAATAAGAAAATTAAGTAAATAACTCTAAGTTCAAACTTCTAAAAAATGTCGAGACCGGCTGCATATCGCTTAAATTCACTACACCTCATAGGTGAATTTGCCGCAAATTTTTCATGGAAAGCAATTGCATTTTGGTAGTGTTTTTCGTGATTTCTTAACATTATCCAATAAGAAAATTAAGTAAATATGTCCAAGTTCGAACTTCTAAAAAATGTCGAGACGAGCTGCATATCGCTTAAATTCACCACACCTCATAGGTGAATTTGTCGCAAATTTTTCATGGAAAGCAATTGCATTTTATCAGTGTTTTTTGTGATTTCTTAGCATTATCCAATAAGAAAATTAAGAAAATAACTCTAAGTTCGAACTTCTAAAAAATGTCGAGACGAGCTGCATATCGCTTAAATTCACCACACCTCATAGGTGAATTTGTCGCAAATTTTTCATGGAAAGCAATTGCATTTTGGTAGTGTTTTTCGTGATTTCTTAGCATTATCCAATAAGAAAATTAAGTAAATATATCCAAGTTCGAACTTCTAAAAAATTTCGAGACGATCTGCATATCGCTTAAATTCACCACACCTCATAGATGAATTTGTCGCAAATTTTTCATGGAAACAATTTAATTTTAGTAGTGTTTTTCGTGATTTCTTAGCATTATCCAATAAGAAAATTAAGTAAATAACTCTAAGTTCAAACTTCTAAAAAATGTCGAGACCGGCTGCATATCGCTTAAATTCACTACACCTCATAGGTGAATTTGCCGCAAATTTTTCATGGAAAGCAATTGCATTTTGGTAGTGTTTTTCGTGATTTCTTAGCATTAACCAATAAGAAAATTAAATAAATAACTCTAAGTTCAAACTTCTAAAAAACGTCGAGGCGAGCTGCATATCGATTAAATTCACCACACCTCATAGGTAAATTTGTGGAAAATTTTTCATGGAAAGAAATTGCATTTTGGTAGTGCTTTTCGTGATTTCTTAGCATTATCCAACAAGAAAATTAAATAATTAACTCTAAGTTCGAACTTCTAAAAAATGTCGAGGCGAGCTGCATATTGATTAAATTCACCACACCTCATAGGTGAATTTGTCGCAAATTTTTCATGGAAAGCAATTGCATTTTATCAGTGTTTTTTGTGATTTCTTAGCATTATCCAATAAGAAAATTAAGAAAATAACTCTAAGTTCGAACTTCTAAAAAATGTCGAGGCGAGCTTCATATCGCTCAAATTCCCCAGACCTCATAGGTGAATTTGTCGCAAATTTTTCATGGAAAGCAATTGTATTTTAGCAGTGTTTTTCGCGATTTCTTAGCATTATCCAATAAAAAAATAAGAAAATAAATCTAAGTTCGAACTTCTAAGAAATGTCGAGGCGAGCTGCATACCGCTTAAATTCACCACACCTCATAGGTGAATTTGTCGCAAATTTTTTCATTGAAAGCAATTGCATTTGGTAGTGTTTTTCGTGATTTCTTAGCATTATCCAATAAGAAAATTAAGTCAATAACTCTATATTCGAACTTCTAAAAAATATTGAGACGGGCTGCACATCGCTTAAATTCACCAAGCCTCATAGTTGAATTTGTCGCAAATTTTTCATGGAAAGCAATTGCATTTTGGTAGTGTTTTTCGTGATTTCTTAGCATTATCCAATAAGAAAATTAGGTAAATAATTAGGTAAAGGTAAATAATAAAACTCTATGTTCGAACTTCTAAAAAATGTTGAGACGAGCTTAAATTCACCACACCTCATAGATGAATTTGTCGCAAATTTTTCATGGAAAGCAATTGCATTTTGGTAGTATTTTTCGTGATTTCTTAGCATTATCCAATAAGAAAGTAAATCTATGTTCGAACTTCTAAAAAATGTGGAGGCGAGCTGCATATCGCTTAAATTCACCACACCTCATAGGTGAATTTGTCGCAAATTTTTCATGGAAAGCAATTGTATTTTAGCAGTGTTTTTCGTGATTTGTTAGCATTATCCAATAAGAAAATTAAGTAAATATATCCAAGTTCGAACTTCTAAAAAATGTCGAGGCGAGCTGCATATCGCTAAATTCACCACACCTCATAGGTGAATTTGTCGCAAATTTTTCATGGAAAGCAATTGTATTTTAGCAGTGTTTTTCGTGATTTGTTAGCATTATCCAATAAATGCTAAGAAATCACGAAAAACACTACCAAAATGCAAAATGCAATCGAGACGAGCTTCATATCGCTCAAATTCACCACACCTCATAGGTGAATTTGTCGAAAATTTTTCATGGAAAGCAATTGCATTTTGGTAGTGTTTTTCGTGATTTCTTAGCATTATCCAATAAGAAAATTAAGTAAATATATCCAAGTTCGAACTTCTAAAAAATGTCGAGGCGAGCTGCATATCGCTTAAATTCACCACACCTCATAGGTGAATTTGTCGCAAATTTTTCATGGAAAGCAATTGCATTTTGGCAGTGTTTTTCGTGATTTCTTAGCATTATCCAATAAGAAAATTAAGTCAGTAACTCTAAATTCGAACTTCTAAAAAATGTTGAGACGGGCTGCATATCGCTTAAATTCACCAAACCTCATAGGTGAATTTGTCGCAAATTTTTCATGGAAAGCAATTGCATTTTGGTAGTGTTTTTCGTGATTTCTTAGCATTATCCAATAAGAAAATTAAGAAAATAAATCTAAGTTCGAACTTCTAAAAAATGTCGAGGCGGCTGCATATCGCTTAAATTCACTACACCTCATAGGTGAATTTGTCGCAAATTTTGCATGGAAAGCAATTGCATTTTGGTAGTGTTTTTCGTGATTTCTTAGCATTATCCAATCAGAAAATTAAGTAAATAACTCTAAGTTCGAACTTCTAAAAAATGTCGAGGCGAGTTTCATATCGCTCGACCTCGTTTCATACACCTCATAGGTGAATTTGTCGCAAATTTTTCATGGAAAGCAATTGCATTTTGGTAGTGTTTTTCGTGATTTCTTAGCATTATCCAATAAGAAAATTAAGTAAATACATCCAAGTTCGAACTTCTAAAAAATGTCGAGACGAGCTGCATATCGCCTTAATTCACCACACCTCATAGGTGAATTTGTCGCAAATTTTTCATGGAAACAATTTCATTTTAGTAGTGTTTTTCGTGATTTCTTAGCATTATCCGATAAGAAAATTAAGTAAATATATCCAAGTTCGAACTTCTAAAAAATGTCGAGACGAGCTGCATATCGCCTTAATTCACCACACCTCATAGGTGAATTTGTCGAAAATTTTTCATGGAAAGAAATTGCATTTTGGTAGTGTTTTTCGTGATTTCTTAGCATTATCCAATAAGAAAATTAAGTAAATAACTCTAAGTTCAAACTTCTAAAAAATGTCGAGACCGGCTGCATATCGCTTTAATTCACTACACCTCATAGGTGAATTTGTCGCAAATTTTTCATGGAAAGCAATTGCATTTTGGCAGGGTTTTTCGTGATTTCTTAGCATTATCCAATAAGAAAATTAAGTAAATAACTCTAAGTTCAAACTTCTAAAAAATGTCGAGACCGGCTGCATATCGCTTTAATTCACTACACCTCATAGGTGAATTTGTCGAAAATTTTTCATGGAAAGCAATTGCATTTTTGTAGTGTTTTTCGTGATTTCTTAGCATTATCCAATTGTTGAATATTTGTATATTTGCAACTCAACATATTTCTACTTTATGTTTGATGATTTGTTTCAATCAATGTAACTTTTGCTTCTAAGATTTTTCCTGTCGATTATTTTCATATTTTTCACTAGTTCGATTTGAATAAACGCTTGGAATAAACGTGTGTCGTTTTTCGTCTTTTCATCTGAAATTGAATTTATAATTTCATCAGGTTATGGGCCCAGATCCCAAATTGTAAACTGCGTGTATAGAATTGCTATCGTTAACTTTCGCGGAAAATATAACCAAAATGAGTGTGTCCGGGTTATGTGCGATAGAAAAATTGGACGATACCAATTACGTCTCGTGGTCGGTACTAATGAAAAGTGTACTGGTATACGCTGAACTGTGGGCGGTAGTGTGCGGAAAATTAAAGAAAAATGATACTATGATACAGAGCGTTTAGATATTATGAACGAAAAGGCTCTTGCCAGCATAATGCTCTACATCAAACCGTCTCAGATCAATCATGTGCGACATAGTGATACAGCGGAAAAGGCTTGGAACAAATTGAAAGAAATTTACCAGCCTACGGGACCTGCGCGTAAAATTTGTCTAATTAAGCAGCTTTTAAGCCATCGTTTGTCGGAGGGCGATAGTGTGACAAATCATGTTAATAATTTTTATGAAATTGTTGAAAAGTTGTCAGAGGCTGGAAGTCAAATTCCAGAGGAACTGCTTACTGTGATTTTACTCTCAAGTTTGCCAGTGTCATATGAAAATTTTGTTGTCGCAATAGAAACGCGTGACATTTTACCACCTTTAAACATGTTGAAGCTAAAGCTTCTCGAAGAAGGTGAAAGACGTTTTGAAAAGGTTGACAGTCCGCATGCATACGTTACCCGTGCCGATACCGGAAAACAGCCAATTAAAAATTATGGCGGCGCGAGTGGTTCAAACTTAAAAAATAGTAACAAACGCGTAAAAGGAAAATGTTTTAATTGTGGTCGTCGTGGACATTATGCTTCAAATTGTCGTGAATCTAAAGGCGCGCAACAGAAAGGAAATTTGAATGAACGACAACATCATAATGAACAATCGTTCTCGATTTTAGCTTCTGCTTCATTGCAAGTGTTGTCGCAAGATGCTTGGTGCATTGACAGCGGCGCGACTTCGCATTTGTGTTGTAATAAAAAACTATTCACTACAATTAACTTTCATAAAGAAAAAATTTTGTTAGCAGGTGACAATTATGTTTATTCTGAAGGTCTCGGTGACGTAAAAATCGAAAATGTGAGATTAAAAAACGTATTATATGTACCGAATATTCAAAGCAATTTTATTTCTGTAAGCAAAGCTTTGGACAGTGGATTCATTGTTAATTTCAAAAATAAACAAGCGATTATAAAAAACAGTAAAGACGAGATTGTTCTAAAAGCAGAAAAAGAATATGGATTATTCGTTTTTAGAAATGGTAGACAAAATAAATGCTTATAAGCAGAATCATCGGACAGTGAAGTTATTAAATGGCACAAGAGATTTGGCCATATTAACTTTAAAAGCCTGCAAGAAATGGCACAACAAAATTTAGTTCGTGGACTTAAAATAAGAAAATTGCCAATAAATGAGTGCGTTACATGTGCGAAATGTAAACTAAGTGTTCTCTCATTTCCAAAAATTTCAGAAAATCGTGCTAAAAATCTTCTCGAACTCGTGCATACGGACATTTGCGGTCCTGTAAATGTAAAATCGATAGGCGGATCTCGATATTTTGCAACTTTTATCGATGATAAATCGCGTTATACATTCGTTTATTTGCTAAAGACGAGAGAAGAGATTTTTGAAGTTTTTAAATCATATAAGGCATTGGTTGAACGAGAAACCGGATATAAAATTAAGTGCCTTCGCAGCGATAATGGCGGTGAGGACGTATCAAAAAGATTCAATCATTTTTTGAGCGAGTGCGGCATAAAAAGGCAGCTGACAGTACCACATACGCCTCAGCAAAATGGAGTTGCTGAACGAGCGAACAGGACACTCGTTGAGATGGCAAGAACCATGTTAGTCCAAAGTGCGTTGGACGAAAGTTTTTGGGCTGAAGCAATTGCGACTTCAGTATATTTACGCAATCGTGCAGCATCTGCAGCTGTAAAAAATTCAACGCCGTATGAAGTATGGACCGGAAAGAAACCAATAATTTTGCATTTAAGAGTGTTTGGTTCTTTGGCAATCGCAATCGATAAAACCCAGCACAAGAAATTTCGACCAAAGGGGAGGGAATTGATAATGGTTGGCTATTCCGAAGTATCAAAAGCGTACCGATTGTTTGATATGAATGATAAAAAAATAGTCGTCAGTAGAGATGTTATATTTTTTGAAAATAAGTATTTTAAACATGATTCGCGCGAGTTAAATTCATCAGACGTTGTAGAATTTAATCTCGATTTTAACAGCAATAACAATGCACCGATTTCAGATGAAACTTGTGATGTAAACGTACACACAAATTCTGAAAATGTAAATGATAGAGTCATACAAGACGAACATGTAGATAATATTCCTACTGCTGAAACGAACGAAAACAATGCGACCGAGAACGAGGACAGACCTGTTATATACGGACAAGGTCGTCCTAAAATCATTAGAACTGGACAAAGAGGGCGTCCACGTAAAGAACGTCATATAATAAATGTTATACAGAATGAAGATATAGGAATTCCGCAGACTGTTCAGGAAGCGTTGAACAGTGCACACGCGAATAAGTGGAAAGCATCGATGCAGAAGGAGTACGTTGCATTAATTCGTAATGGTACATGGTCATTGATAGATCTTCCAGCAGGTCTTAAAGCATAACACAGATGGTAGCATCGCGCGATTTAAATCCAGATTAGTAGCTAAAGGATGCAGCCAGCAATATGGTGTTAATTTTACGGAGGTATTTTCTCCAGTTGTACGATATTCCACTATTCGCATGTTGATTGCTTTAGCCTGCGAATATCAGTTGCATTTGCATCAAATGGATGTATCGACTGCATACCTCAACAGCGATCTTCACGATACCGTATTTATGAAGCAGCCAGAATGTTTTGTTGACAAACAATTTCCTAATCGCGTACTTAAATTAAACAAAGCTTTGTATGGCTTAAAGCAAAGTGGTCGCGAATGGAACGAGAAGCTTGACTCAGTTCTTAGAAGTATAGGTTTTAAACCTTGTGTTAGTGAGCCTTGCGTTTATACGAAAAATAAAGGTGGCGATTATAATATAATTGCAGTTTACGTAGATGATCTTTTGATAGCTTGTTCGAAGCTGACTGATTTAAATAATATTAAAGCTGAAATATCAGATGCTTTTGAAATGGTTGATGGTGGCAAGCTAAAATTCTTTCTTGGTATGGAATTTGAGCGTGAAGGTGATATTGGAGCAGTCACTATCTGTCAGCGACAGTACATTGAAAATTTACTCAAGCAGTATGGAATGGAGAATTGTAGAACTGTAGCAACACCGCTTGACGCAGGATATCAAGTTAAATGTTCCGAAGAGTAATGCAAGAAGGTCAATCAAACTGAATACCAATCGTTAATTGGTGCGCTAATGTTCTTAGCTATAACTACTAGACCTGATATCCTACATTCAGTTTCCAAATTAGCTCAATGTAACACAGACCCGCATGTCGAGCATGAAGCCGGTGCTAAACATATCTTACGATATTTGAGAGGAACGACGGATTTAAAAATTCACTACAGCAAGACTGGAAATTCGATTAAATGTTTTGTCGATGCCGATTGGGGAGGAGATGCCAGTGATCGGAAATCACATACTGGATGTGCACTTGTTGCAGCAGGATCGGTTTTTTCGTGGGAATCTAAAAAACAGAGCATCGTTGCACTTAGCAGCACCGAAGCTGAATATATTGCGATGTCAGCAGCATCGAAAGAAGCAGTTTATGTTCAAAAATTGTTAGCGGAAATGGGTTTCCTGCAAACGTCTCCTATGGTTTTAAACAGCGACAATTTGAGCGCGCAACATTTAGTGAAGAATACCACATTTCACTCAAGAAGCGAACACATCGATTTAAAGTTTCACCACATACGTGATTTGTATAAAAATAAAAGAATATCTTTAAATTATGTTTCTACTAATGATATGTTAGCCGACATTTTAACTAAAAATTTACCAAAGTTAAAACATTATAAATTTGTAAAAGAGATGGGATTATATTAGCTTATTGAAATAATTAAATGATGTTTAGATTTTGTGGAATATGTTCAATTGAGAAGGAGTGTTGAATATTTGTATATTTGCAACTCAACATATTTCTACTTTATGTTTGATGGTTTGTTTCAATCAATGTAACTTTTGCTTCTAAGATTTTTCCTGTCGATTATTTTCATATTTTTCACTAGTTCGATTTGAATAAACGCTTGGAATAAACGTGTGTCGTTTTTCGTCTTTTCATCTGAAATTGAATTTATAATTTCATCACCAATAAGAAAATTAAATAATTATCTCTAAGTTCAAACTTCTAAAAAATGTCGAGACCGGCTGCATATCGCTTAAATTCACTACACCTCATAGGTGAATTTGTCGCAAATTTTTCATGGAAAGCAATTGCATTTTGGTAGTGTTTTTCGTGATTTCTTAGCATTATCCAATAAGAAAATTAAGTAAATATATCCAAGTTCGAACTTCTAAAAAATGTCGAGACGATCTGCTTATCGCTTAAATTCACCACACCTCATAGGTGAATTTGACGCAAATTTTTCATGGAAAGCAATTGCATTTTGGTAGTGTTTTTCGTGATTTCTTAGCATTATCCAATAAGAAAAAAAAAAAAAAAAATTTAAGAAAATAAATCTAAGTTCGAACTTCTAAAAAATGTCGAGACGGGCTGCATATCGCTTAAATTCACCACACCTCATAGGTAAATTTGTCGCAAATTTCTCATGGAAAGCAATTGCATTTTGGCAGGGTTTTTCGTGATTTCTTAGCATTATCCAATAAGAAAATTAAGTAAATAACTCTAAGTTCAAACTTCTAAAAAATGTCGAGACCGGCTGCATATCGCTTAAATTCACTACATCTCATAGGTGAATTTGTCGCAAATTTTTCATGGAAACAATTTCATTTTAGTAGTGTTTTTCGTGATTTCTTAGCATTATCCAATAAGAAAATTAAGTAAATATATCCAAGTTCGAACTTCTAAAAAATGTCGAGACGAGCTCCATATCGCCTTAATTCACCACACCTCATAGGTGAATTTGTCGCAAATTTTTCATGGAAACAATTTCATTTTAGTAGTGTTTTTCGTGATTTCTTAGCATTATCCAATGAGAAAATTAAGTAAATAAATCCAAGTTCAAACTTCTAAAAAATGTCGAGACGCGCTGCATATCGTCTTAATTCACCACACCTCATAGGTGAATTTGTCGAAAATTTTTCATGGAAAGAAATTGCATTTTGGTAGTGTTTTTTGTGATTTCTTAGCATTATCCAATAAGAAAATTAAATAATTAACCCTAAGTTCGAACTTCTAAAAAATGTCGAGGCAAGCTTCATACCGCTTAAATTCACCACACCTCATAGGTGAATTTGTCGCAAATTTTTTCATTGAAAGCAATTGCATTTTGGTAGTGTTTTTCGTGATTTCTTAGCATTATCCAATAAGAAAATTAAGTAAATAACTAAGTTCAAACTTCTAAAAAATGTCGAGACCGGCTGCATATCGCTTAAATTCACTACACCTCATAGGTGAATTTGTCGCAAATTTTTCATGAAAAGCAATTGCATTTTGGCAGGGTTTTTCGTGATTTCTTAGCATTATCCAATAAGAAAATTAAGTAAATAACTCTAAGTTTGAACTTCTAAAAAATGTCGAGGCGAGCTTCATATCGCTCAAATTCACCACACCTCATAGGTGAATTTGTCGAAAATTTTTCATGGAAAGCAATTGCATTTTGTTAGTGTTTTTCGTGATTTCTTAGCATTATCCAATAAGAAAATTAAGTAAATAACTCTAAGTTCAAACTTCTAAAAAATGTCGAGACCGGCTGCATATCGCTTAAATTCACTACACCTCATAGGTGAATTTGCCGCAAATTTTTCATGGAAAGCAATTGCATTTTGGTAGTGTTTTTCGTGATTTCTTAACATTATCCAATAATAAAATTAAGTAAATATGTCCAAGTTCGAACTTCTAAAAAATGTCGAGACGAGCTGCATATCGCTTAAATTCACCACACCTCATAGGTGAATTTGTCGCAAATTTTTCATGGAAAGCAATTGCATTTTAGTAGTGTTTTTCGTGATTTCTTAGCATTATCCAATAAGAAAATTAAATAAATAACTCTAAGTTCAAACTTCTAAAAAATGTCGAGACGGGCTGTATATCGCTTAAATTCACCACACCTCATAGGTGAATTTGTCGCAAATTTTTCATGGAAAGCAATTGCATTTTGGTAGTGTTTTTCGTCATTTCTTAGCATTATTAAATAAGAAAATTAAGTAAATATATACAAGTTCGAACTTCTAAAAAATTTCGAGACGATCTGCATATCGCTTAAATTCACCACACCTCATAGGTGAATTTGTCGCAAATTTTTCATGGAAACAATTTAATTTTAGTAGTGTTTTTTGTGATTTCTTAGCATTATCCAATATGAAAATTAAGAGAATTTTCCCATTCTCCGCCCATTCTGAAAGAATCTATGTTCGAACTTCTAAAAAACGTCGAGGCGAGCTGCATATCGATTAAATTCACCACACCTCATAGGTAAATTTGTGGAAAATTTTTCATGGAAAGAAATTGCATTTTGGTAGTGTTTTTCGTGATTTCTTAGCATTATCCAAAAAGAAAATTAAATAATTAACTCTAAGTTCGAACTTCTAAAAAATGTCGAGGCGAGCTGCATATTGATTAAATTCATCACACCTCATAGGTGAATTTGTCGCAAATTTTTCATGGACAGCAATTGCATTTTATCATTGTTTTTTGTTATTTCTTAGCATTATCCAATAAGAAAATTAAGAAAATAACTCTAAGTTCGAACTTCTAAAAAATGTCGAGGCGAGCATCATATCGCTCAAATTCCCCAGACCTCATAGGTGAATTTGTCGAAAATTTTTCATGGAAAGAAATTGCATTGTGGTAGTGTTTTTCGTGATTTCTTAGCATTACCCAATAAGAAAATTAAGTAATTAACTCTAAGTTCGAACTTCTAAAAAATGTCGAGACGAGCTGCATATCGCTTAAATTCACCACACCTCATACATGAATTTGTCGCAAATTTTTCATGGAAAGCAATTGTATTTTAGCAGTGTTTTTCTCGATTTCTTAGCATTATCCAATAAAAAAATAAGAAAATAAATCTAAGTTCGAACTTCTAAAAAATGTCGAGGCGAGCTGCATACCGCTTAAATTCACCACACCTCATAGGTGAATTTGTCGCAAATTTTTTCATTGAAAGCAATTGCATTTTGGTAGTGTTTTTCGTGATTTCTTAGCATTATCCAATAAGAAAGTTAAGTCAATAACTCTATATTCGAACTTCTAAAAAATATTGAGACGGGCTGCACATCGCTTAAATTCACCAAACCTCATAGTTGAATTTGTCGCAAATTTTTCATGGAAAGCAATTGCATTTTGGTAGTGTTTTTCGTGATTTCTTAGCATTATCCAATAGGAAAATAAATCTATGTTCGAATTTCTAAAAAACGTCGAGGCGAGCTGCATATCGATTAAATTCACCACACCTCATAGGTAAATTTGTGGAAAATTTTTCATGGAAAGAAATTGCATTTTGGTAGTGTTTTTCGTGATTTCTTAGCATTATCCAACAAGAAAATTAAATAATTAACTCTAAGTTCGAACTTCTAAAAAATGTCGAGGCGAGCTGCATATTGATTAAATTCACCACACCTCATAGGTGAATTTGTCGCAAATTTTTCATGGAAAGCAATTGCATTTTATCTGTGTTTTTTGTGATTTCTTAGCATTATCCAATAAGAAAATTAGGTAAATAATTAGGTAAAGGTAAATAATAAAACTCTATGTTCGAACTTCTAAAAAATGTTGAGACGAGCTTAAATTCAACACACCTCATAGATGAATTTGTCGCAAATTTTTCATGGAAAGCAATTGCATTTTGGTAGTGTTTTTCGTGATTTCTTAGCATTATCCAATAGGAAAATAAATCTATGTTCGAACTTCTAAAAAATGTCGAGGCGAGCTGCATATCGCTTAAATTCACCACACCTCATAGGTGAATTTGTCGCAAATTTGTCATGGAAACAATTTAATTTTAGTAGTGTTTTTCGTGATTTCTTAGCATTATGCAATAAGAAAATTAAGAGAATAAATCTATGTTCGAACTTCTAAAAAATGTCGAGGCGAGCTGCATATCGATTAAATTCACCACACCTCATAGATGAATTTGTCGCAAATTTTTCATGGAAAGCAATTGCATTTTGGTAGTGTTTTTCGTGATTTCTTAGCATTATCCAATAAGAAAATTAAGTAAATAACTCTAAGTTCGAACTTCTAAAAAATGTCAAGGCGAGCTTCATATCGCTCAAATTCACCACACCTCATAGGTGAATTTGTCGCCAATTTTTCATGGAAAGCAATTGCATTTTGGCAGTGGTTTTCGTGATTTCTTAGCATTATCCAATAAGAAAATAAATCTATGTTCGAACTTCTAAAAAATGTTGAGACGGGCTGCATATCGCTTAAATTCACCAAACCTCATAGGTGAATTTGTCGCAAATTTTTCAAGGAAAACAATTGTATTTTAGCAGTGTTTTTCGCGATTTCTTAGCATTATCCAATAAACAAATAAGAAAATAAATCTAAGTTCGAACTTCTAAAAAATGTCGAGGCGAGATGCATACCGCTTAAATTCACCACACCTCATAGGTGAATTTGTCGCAAATTTTTTCATTGAAAGCAATTGCATTTTGGTAGTGTTTTTCGTGATTTCTTAGCATTATCCAATAAGAAAATTAAGTCAATAACTTTATATTCGAACTTCTAAAAAATATTGAGACGGGCTGCACATCGCTTAAATTCACCAAACCTCATAGGTGAATTTGTCGCAAATTTTGCATGGAAAGCAATTGCATTTTGGTAGTGTTTTTCGTGATTTCTTAGCATTATCCAATAAGAAAATTAAGTCAATAACTCTAAATTCGAACTTCTAAAAAATGTTGAGACGAGCTGCATATCGCTTAAATTCACCACACCTCATAGATGAATTTGTCGCAAATTTTTCATGGAAAGCAATTGCATTTTGGTAGTGTTTTTCGTGATTTCTTAGCATTATCCAATCAGAAAATAAAGTAAATAACTCTAAGTTCGAACTTCTAAAAAATGTTGAGACGAGCTGCATATCGCTTAAATTCACCACACCTCATAGATGAATTTGTCGCAAATTTTGCATGGAAAGCAGTTGCATTTTGGTAGTGTTTTTCGTGATTTCTTAGCATTATCCAATAAGAAAATTAAGTAAATAACTCTAAGTTCAAACTTCTAAAAAATGTCGAGACCGGCTGCATATCGCTTAAATTCACTACACCTCATAGGTGAATTTGCCGCAAATTTTTCATGGAAAGCAATTGCATTTTGGTAGTGTTTTTCGTGATTTCTTAACATTATCCAATAAGAAAATTAAATAATTAACTCTAAGTTCGAACTTCTAAAAAATGTCGAGGCGAGCTGCATATCGATTAAATTCACCACACCTCATAGGTGAATTTGTCGCAAATTTTTCATGGAAAGCAATTGCATTTTGCAGTGTTTTTCGTGATTTCTTAGCATTATCCAATAAGAAAATTAAGAAAATAAATCTAAGTTCGAACTTCTAAAAAATGTCGAGGCGAGCTGCATATCGCTTAAATTCACTACACCTCATAGGTGAATTTGTCGCAAATTTTTCATGGAAAGCAATTGCCTTTTGGTAGGGTTTTTCGTGATTTCTTAGCATTATCCAATAAGAAAATTAAGAAAATTTTTCATGGAAAGCAATTGCATTTTGGTAGTGTTTTTTGTGATTTTATAGCATTATCCAATAAGAAAATTAAGTCAATAACTCTAAATTCGAACTTCTAAAAAATGTTGAGACGAGATGCATATCGCTTAAATTCACCACACCTCATATATGAATTTGTCGCAAATTTTTCATGGAAAGCAATTGCATTTTGGTAGTGTTTTTCGTGATTTCTTAGCATTATCCAATCAGAAAATTAAGTAAATAACTCTAAGTTCGAAATTCTAAAAAATGTCGAGGCGAGCTTCATATCGCTCAAATTCACCACACCTCATAGGTGAATTTGTCGAAAATTTTTCATGGAAAGCAATTGTATTTTAGCAGTGTTTTTCGTGATTTCTTAGCATTATCCAATAAAAAAATTAAGAAAATAAATCTAAGTTCGAACTTCTAAAAAATTTCGAGGCGAGCTGCATACCGCTTAAATTCACTACACCTCATAGGTGAATTTGTCGCAAATTTTTCATGGAAAGCAATTGCATTTTGGTGGTGTTTTTCGTAATTTCTTAGCATTATCCAATGAGAAAATTAAGTAAATAACTCTAAGTTCGAACTTCTAAAAATTGTCGAGGCGAGCTGCATATCGATTAAATTCACCACACCTCATAGGTAAATTTGTGGAAAATTTTTAATGGAAAGCAATTGTATTTTAGCAGTGTTTTTCTCGATTTCTTAGCATTATCCAATAAAAAAATAAGAAAATAAATCTAAGTTCGAACTTCTAAAAAATGTCGAGGCGAGCTGCATACCGCTTAAATTCACCACACCTCATAGGTGAATTTGTCGCAAATTTTTTCATTGAAAGCAATTGCATTTTGGTAGTGTTTTTCGTGATTTCTTAGCATTATCCAATAAGAAAGTTAAGTCAATAACTCTATATTCGAACTTCTAAAAAATATTGAGACGGGCTGCACATCGCTTAAATTCACCAAACCTCATAGTTGAATTTGTCGCAAATTTTTCATGGAAAGCAATTGCATTTTGGTAGTGTTTTTCGTGATTTCTTAGCATTATCCAATAGGAAAATAAATCTATGTTCGAACTTCTAAAAAACGTCGAGGCGAGCTGCATATCGATTAAATTCACCACACCTCATAGGTAAATTTGTGGAAAATTTTTCATGGAAAGAAATTGCATTTTGGTAGTTTTTTTCGTGATTTCTTAGCATTATCCAACAAGAAAATTAAATAATTAACTCTAAGTTCGAACTTCTAAAAAATGTCGAGGCGAGCTGCATATTGATTAAATTCACCACACCTCATAGGTGAATTTGTCGCAAATTTTTCATGGAAAGCAATTGCATTTTATCTGTGTTTTTTGTGATTTCTTAGCATTATCCAATAAGAAAATTAGGTAAATAATTAGGTAAAGGTAAATAATAAAACTCTATGTTCGAACTTCTAAAAAATGTTGAGACGAGCTTAAATTCAACACACCTCATAGATGAATTTGTCGCAAATTTTTCATGGAAAGCAATTGCATTTTGGTAGTGTTTTTCGTGATTTCTTAGCATTATCCAATAGGAAAATAAATCTATGTTCGAACTTCTAAAAAATGTCGAGGCGAGCTGCATATCGCTTAAATTCACCACACCTCATAGGTGAATTTGTCGCAAATTTGTCATGGAAACAATTTAATTTTAGTAGTGTTTTTCGTGATTTCTTAGCATTATGCAATAAGAAAATTAAGAGAATAAATCTATGTTCGAACTTCTAAAAAATGTCGAGGCGAGCTGCATATCGATTAAATTCACCACACCTCATAGATGAATTTGTCGCAAATTTTTCATGGAAAGCAATTGCATTTTGGTAGTGTTTTTCGTGATTTCTTAGCATTATCCAATAAGAAAATTAAGTAAATAACTCTAAGTTCGAACTTCTAAAAAATGTCAAGGCGAGCTTCATATCGCTCAAATTCACCACACCTCATAGGTGAATTTGTCGCCAATTTTTCATGGAAAGCAATTGCATTTTGGCAGTGGTTTTCGTGATTTCTTAGCATTATCCAATAAGAAAATAAATTTATGTTCGAACTTCTAAAAAATGTTGAGACGGGCTGCATATCGCTTAAATTCACCAAACCTCATAGGTGAATTTGTCGCAAATTTTTCATGGAAAGCAATTGTATTTTAGCAGTGTTTTTCGCGATTTCTTAGCATTATCCAATAAACAAATAAGAAAATAAATCTAAGTTCGAACTTCTAAAAAATGTCGAGGCGAGATGCATACCGCTTAAATTCACCACACCTCATAGGTGAATTTGTCGCAAATTTTTTCATTGAAAGCAATTGCATTTTGGTAGTGTTTTTCGTGATTTCTTAGCATTATCCAATAAGAAAATTAAGTCAATAACTTTATATTCGAACTTCTAAAAAATATTGAGACGGGCTGCACATCGCTTAAATTCACCAAACCTCATAGGTGAATTTGTCGCAAATTTTGCATGGAAAGCAATTGCATTTTGGTAGTGTTTTTCGTGATTTCTTAGCATTATCCAATAAGAAAATTAAGTCAATAACTCTAAATTCGAACTTCTAAAAAATGTTGAGACGAGCTGCATATCGCTTAAATTCACCACACCTCATAGATGAATTTGTCGCAAATTTTTCATGGAAAGCAATTGCATTTTGGTAGTGTTTTTCGTGATTTCTTAGCATTATCCAATCAGAAAATAAAGTAAATAACTCTAAGTTCGAACTTCTAAAAAATGTTGAGACGAGCTGCATATCGCTTAAATTCACCACACCTCATAGATGAATTTGTCGCAAATTTTGCATGGAAAGCAGTTGCATTTTGGTAGTGTTTTTCGTGATTTCTTAGCATTATCCAATAAGAAAATTAAGTAAATAACTCTAAGTTCAAACTTCTAAAAAATGTCGAGACCGGCTGCATATCGCTTAAATTCACTACACCTCATAGGTGAATTTGCCGCAAATTTTTCATGGAAAGCAATTGCATTTTGGTAGTGTTTTTCGTGATTTCTTAACATTATCCAATAAGAAAATTAAATAATTAACTCTAAGTTCGAACTTCTAAAAAATGTCGAGGCGAGCTGCATATCGATTAAATGCACCACACCTCATAGGTGAATTTGTCGCAAATTTTTCATGGAAAGCAATTGCATTTTGCAGTGTTTTTCGTGATTTCTTAGCATTATCCAATAAGAAAATTAAGAAAATAAATCTAAGTTCGAACTTCTAAAAAATGTCGAGGCGAGCTGCATATCGCTTAAATTCACTACACCTCATAGGTGAATTTGTCGCAAATTTTTCATGGAAAGCAATTGCCTTTTGGTAGGGTTTTTCGTGATTTCTTAGCATTATCCAATAAGAAAATTAAGAAAATTTTTCATGGAAAGCAATTGCATTTTGGTAGTGTTTTTTGTGATTTTATAGCATTATCCAATAAGAAAATTAAGTCAATAACTCTAAATTCGAACTTCTAAAAAATGTTGAGACGAGATGCATATCGCTTAAATTCACCACACCTCATATATGAATTTGTCGCAAATTTTTCATGGAAAGCAATTGCATTTTGGTAGTGTTTTTCGTGATTTCTTAGCATTATCCAATCAGAAAATTAAGTAAATAACTCTAAGTTCGAAATTCTAAAAAATGTCGAGGCGAGCTTCATATCGCTCAAATTCACCACACCTCATAGGTGAATTTGTCGAAAATTTTTCATGGAAAGCAATTGTATTTTAGCAGTGTTTTTCGTGATTTCTTAGCATTATCCAATAAAAAAATTAAGAAAATAAATCTAAGTTCGAACTTCTAAAAAATTTCGAGGCGAGCTGCATACCGCTTAAATTCACCACACCTCATAGGTGAATTTGTCGCAAATTTTTTCATTGAAAGCAATTGCATTTTGGTAGTGTTTTTCGTGATTTCTTAGCATTATCCAATAAGAAAATTAAGTCAATAACTCTATATTCGAACTTCTAAAACATGTTGAGACGGGTTGCACATCGCTTAAATTCACCAAACCTCATAGGTGAATATGTCGCAAATTTTTCATGGAAAGCAATTGCATTTTGTTAGTGTTTTTCGTGATTTCTTAGCATTATCCAATAAGAAAATTAAGTAAATATGTATATCCAAGTTCGAACTTCTAAAAAATGTCGAGACGAGCTGCATATCGCTTAAATTCACCACACCTCATAGGTGAATTTGTCGCAAATTTTTCATGGAAACAATTTCATTTTAGTAGTGTTTTTCGAGATTTCTTAGCATTATTCAATAAGAAAATTAAGAGAATAAATCTAAGTTCGAACTTCAAAAAAATGTCGAGGCGAGCTGCATATCGATTAAATTCACCACACCTCATAGGTAAATTTGTGGAAAATTTTTCATGGAAAGAAATTGCATTTTGGTAGTGTTTTTCGTGATTTCTTAGCATTATCCAATAAGAAAATTAAATAATTAACTCTAAGTTCGAACTTATAAAAAATTATCCAATAAGAAAATTAGGTAAATAATTAGGTAAAGGTAAATAATAAAACTCTATGTTCGAACTTCTAAAAAATGTTGAGACGAGCTTAAATTCAACACACCTCATAGATGAATTTGTCGCAAATTTTTCATGGAAAGCAATTGCATTTTGGTAGTGTTTTTCGTGATTTCTTAGCATTATCCAATAGGAAAATAAATCTATGTTCGAACTTCTAAAAAATGTCGAGGCGAGCTGCATATCGCTTAAATTCACCACACCTCATAGGTGAATTTGTCGCAAATTTGTCATGGAAACAATTTAATTTTAGTAGTGTTTTTCGTGATTTCATAGCATTATGCAATAAGAAAATTAAGAGAATAAATCTATGTTCGAACTTCTAAAAAACGTCGAGGCGAGCTGCATATGGATTAAATTCACCACACCTCATAGGTAAATTTGTGGAAAATTTTTCATGGAAAGAAATTGCATTTTGGTAGTGTTTTTCGTGATTTCTTAGCATTATCCAACAAGAAAATTAAATAATTAACTCTAAGTTCGAACTTCTAAAAAATGTCGAGGCGAGCTGCATACCGCTTAAATTCACCACACCTCATAGGTGAATTTGTCGCAAATTTTTTCATTGAAAGCAATTGCATTTTGGTAGTGTTTTTCGTAATTTCTTAGCATTATCCAATAAGAAAATTAAGTCAATAACTCTATATTCGAACTTCTAAAAAATATTGAGACGGGCTGCACATCGCTTAAATTCACCAAACCTCATAGTTGAATTTGTCGCAAATTTTTCATGGAAAGCAATTGCATTTTGGTAGTGTTTTTCGTGATTTCTTAGCATTATCCAATAAGAAAATTAGGTAAATAACTCTAGGTTCGAACTTCTAAAAAATGTTGAGACGAGCTTAAATTCACCACACCTCATAGATGAATTTGTCGCAAATTTTTCATGGAAAGCAATTGCATTTTGGTAGTGTTTTTCGTGATTTCTTAGCATTATCCAATAAGAAAATAAATCTATGTTCGAACTTCTAAAAAATGTCGAGGCGAGCTGCATATCGCTTAAATTCACCACACCTCATAGATGAATTTGTCGCAAATTTTTCATGGAAAGCAATTGCATTTTGGTAGTGTTTTTCGTGATTTCTTAGCATTATCCAATAAGAAAATTAAGTAAATAACTCTAAGTTCGAACTTCTAAAAAATGTCAAGGCGAGCTTCATATCGCTCAAATTCACCACACCTCATAGGTGAATTTGTCGCCAATTTTTCATGGAAAGCAATTGCATTTTGGCAGTGGTTTTCGTGATTTCTTAGCATTATCCAATAAGAAAATAAATCTATGTTCGAACTTCTAAAAAATGTTGAGACGGGCTGCATATCGCTTAAATTCACCAAACCTCATAGGTGAATTTGTCGCAAATTTTTCATGGAAAGCAATTGTATTTTAGCAGTGTTTTTCGCGATTTCTTAGCATTATCCAATAAACAAATAAGAAAATAAATCTAAGTTCGAACTTCTAAAAAATGTCGAGGCGAGATGCATACCGCTTAAATTCACCACACCTCATAGGTGAATTTGTCGCAAATTTTTTCATTGAAAGCAATTGCATTTTGGTAGTGTTTTTCGTGATTTCTTAGCATTATCCAATAAGAAAATTAAGTCAATAACTTTATATTCGAACTTCTAAAAAATGTTGAGACGGGCTGCACATCGCTTAAATTCACCAAACCTCATAGTTGAATTTGTCGCAAATTTTGCATGGAAAGCAATTGCATTTTGGTAGTGTTTTTCGTGATTTCTTAGCATTATCCAATAAGAAAATTAAATAATTAACTCTAAGTTCGAACTTCTAAAAAATGTCGAGGCGAGCTGCATATCGATTAAATTCACCACACCTCATAGGTGAATTTGTCGCAAACTTTTCATGGAAAGCAATTGCATTTTGGCAGTGTTTTTCGTGATTTCTTAGCATTATCCAATAAGAAAATTAAGAAAATAAATCTAAGTTCGAACTTCTAAAAAATGTCGAGGCGAGCTGCATATCGCTTAAATTCACTACACCTCATAGGTGAATTTGTCGCAAATTTTTCATGGAAAGCAATTGCCTTTTGGTAGGGTTTTTCGTGATTTCTTAGCATTATCCAATAAGAAAATTAAGAAAATTTTTCATGGAAAGCAATTGCATTTTGGTAGTGTTTTTTGTGATTTTATAGCATTATCCAATAAGAAAATTAAGTCAATAACTCTAAATTCGAACTTCTAAAAAATGTTGAGACGAGATGCATATCGCTTAAATTCACCACACCTCATATATGAATTTGTCGCAAATTTTTCATGGAAAGCAATTGCATTTTGGTAGTGTTTTTCGTGATTTCTTAGCATTATCCAATCAGAAAATTAAGTAAATAACTCTAAGTTCGAAATTCTAAAAAATGTCGAGGCGAGCTTCATATCGCTCAAATTCACCACACCTCATAGGTGAATTTGTCGAAAATTTTTCATGGAAAGCAATTGTATTTTAGCAGTGTTTTTCGTGATTTCTTAGCATTATCCAATAAAAAAATTAAGAAAATAAATCTAAGTTCGAACTTCTAAAAAATTTCGAGGCGAGCTGCATACCGCTTAAATTCACCACACCTCATAGGTGAATTTGTCGCAAATTTTTTCATTGAAAGCAATTGCATTTTGGTAGTGTTTTTCGTGATTTCTTAGCATTATCCAATAAGAAAATTAAGTCAATAACTCTATATTCGAACTTCTAAAACATGTTGAGACGGGCTGCACATCGCTTAAATTCACCAAACCTCATAGGTGAATATGTCGCAAATTTTTCATGGAAAGCAATTGCATTTTGTTAGTGTTTTTCGTGATTTCTTAGCATTATCCAATAAGAAAATTAAGTAAATATGTATATCCAAGTTCGAACTTCTAAAAAATGTCGAGACGAGCTGCATATCGCTTAAATTCACCACACCTCATAGGTGAATTTGTCGCAAATTTTTCATGGAAACAATTTCATTTTAGTAGTGTTTTTCGAGATTTCTTAGCATTATTCAATAAGAAAATTAAGAGAATAAATCTAAGTTCGAACTTCAAAAAAATGTCGAGGCGAGCTGCATATCGATTAAATTCACCACACCTCATAGGTAAATTTGTGGAAAATTTTTCATGGAAAGAAATTGCATTTTGGTAGTGTTTTTCGTGATTTCTTAGCATTATCCAATAAGAAAATTAAATAATTAACTCTAAGTTCGAACTTATAAAAAATGTCGAGGCGAGCTGCATATTGATTAAATTCACCACACCTCATAGGTGAATTTGTCGCAAATTTTTCATGGAAAGAAATTGCATTTTGGTAGTGTTTTTCGTGATTTCTTAGCATTATCCAATAAGATAATTAAGTAAATAAATCCAAGTTCGAACTTCTAAAAAATTTCGAGACGAGCTGCATATCGCTTAAATTCACAACACCTCATAGGTGAATTTGTCGCAAATTTTTCATGGAAAGCAATTGCATTTTGGCAGTGTTTTTCGTGATTTCTTAGCATTATCCAATAAGAAAATTAAGAAAATAAATCTAAGTTCGAACTTCTATTAAATTCACCACACCTCATAGGTAAATTTGTGGAAAATTTTTCATGGAAAGCAATTTAATTTCGGTAGTGTTTTTCGTGATTTCTTAGCATTATCCAAAAAGAAAATTAAGAAAATAAATCTAAGTTCGAACTTCTAAATAAATCGAGGCGAGCTGCATATCGCTTAAATTCACCACACATCATAGTTAAATTTGTCGCAAATTTTTTATGGAAAGCAATTGCATTTTGGTAGTGTTTTTCGTGATTTCTTAGCATTATCCAATAAGATAATTAAGTAAATAAATCCAAGTTCGAACTTCTAAAAAATTTCGAGACGAGCTGCATATCGCTTAAATTCACAACACCTCATAGGTGAATTTGTCGCAAATTTTTCATGGAAAGCAATTGCATTTTGGCAGTGTTTTTCGTGATTTCTTAGCATTATCCAATAAGAAAATTAAGAAAATAAATCTAAGTTCGAACTTCTATTAAATTCACCACACCTCATAGGTAAATTTGTGGAAAATTTTTCATGGAAAGCAATTTAATTTCGGCAGTGTTTTTCGTGATTTCTTAGCATTATCCAAAAAGAAAATTAAGAAAATAAATCTAAGTTCGAACTTCTAAATAAATCGAGGCGAGCTGCATATCGCTTAAATTCACCACACATCATAGTTAAATTTGTCGCAAATTTTTTATGGAAAGCAATTGCATTTTGGTAGTGTTTTTCGTGATTTCTTAGCATTATCCAATAAGATAATTAAGTAAATAAATCCAAATTCGAACTTCTAAAAAATGTCGAGACGAGCTGCATTTCGCTTAAATTCACCACACCTCATAGGTAAATTCGTCGAAAATTTTTCATGGAAAGCAACTGCATTTTGGCAGTGTTTTTCGTGATTTCTTAGCATTATCCAACAAGAAAATTAAGAAAATAAATCCAAGTTCGAACTTCTAAAAAATGTCGAGACGATCTGCATATCGCTTAAATTCAACACACCTCATAGGTGAATTTGTCGCAAATTTTTCATGGAAAGCAATTGCATTTTGGTAGTGTTTTTCGTGATTTCTTAGCATTATCCAATAAGAAAATTAAGTAAATAACTCTAAGTTCGAACTTCTAAAAAATGTCGAGACCGGCTGCATATCGCTTAAATTCACTACACCTCATAGGTGAATTTGTCGCAAATTTATCATGGAAAGCAATTGCATTTTGGTAGTGTTTTTCGTGATTTCTTAGCATTATCCAATAAGAAAATTAAGTAAATAAATCAAAGTTCAAACTTCTAAAAAATGTCGAGGCGAACTGCATATCGCTTAAATTCACCACACCTCATAGGTAAATTCGTCGCAAATTTTTCATGGAAAGCAATTGCATTTTGACAGTGTTTTTCGTGATTTCTTAGCATTATTCAATAAGAAAATTAAGAAAATAAATCTAAGTTCGAACTTCTAAAAAATGTCGAGGCGAGCTTAAATTCACCACACCTCATAGGTGAATTTGTCGCAAATTTTTCATGGAAAGCAATTGCATTTTGGTAGTGTTTTTCGTGATTTCTTAGCATTATCCAATAAGAAAATTAAGTAAATAACTCTAAGTTAGAACTTCTAAAAAATGTCGAGACCGGCTGCATATCGCTTAAATTCACTACACCTCATAGGTGAATTTGTCGCAAATTTATCATGGAAAGCAATTGCATTTTGGTAGTGTTTTTCGTGATTTCTTAGCATTATCCAATAAGAAAATTAAGTAAATAAATCAAAGTTCAAACTTCTAAAAAATGTCGAGGCGAGCTTAAATTCACCACACCTCATAGGTGAATTTGTCGCAAATTTTTCATGGAAAGCAATTGCATTTTGGTAATGTTTTTCGAGACTTTTAAGCGTTATCCAATAAGAAAATTAAGTAAATAACTCTAATTTCGATCTTCTAAAAAATGTCGAGACGAGCTGCATATCGCTTAAATTCACCACACCTCATAGGTAAATTCCTCGCAAATTTTTCATGGAAAGCAATTGCATTTTGGCAGTGTTTTTCGTGATTTCTTAGCATTATCCAATTAGAAAATTAAGAAAATAAATCTAAGTTCGAACTTCTATTAAATTCACCACACCTCATAGGTAAATTTGTGGAAAATTTTTCATGGAAAGCAATTTAATTTCGGTAGTGTTTTTCGTGATTTCTTAGCATTATCCAAAAAGAAAATTAAGAAAATAAATCTAAGTTCGAACTTCTAAATAAATCGAGGCGAGCTGCATATCGCTTAAATTCACCACACATCATAGTTAAATTTGTCGCAAATTTTTTTATGGAAAGCAATTGCATTTTGGTAGTGTTTTTCGTGATTTCTTAGCATTATCCAATAAGATAATTAAGTAAATAAATCCAAATTCGAACTTCTAAAAAATGTCGAGACGAGCTGCATTTCGCTTAAATTCACCACACCTCATAGGTAAATTCGTCGAAAATTTTTCATAGAAAGCAACTGCATTTTGGCAGTGTTTTTCGTGATTTCTTAGCATTATCCAACAAGAAAATTAAGAAAATAAATCCAAGTTCGAACTTCTAAAAAATGTCGAGACGATCTGCATATCGCTTAAATTCAACACACCTCATAGGTGAATTTGTCGCAAATTTTTCATGGAAAGCAATTGCATTTTGGTAGTGTTTTTCGTGATTTCTTAGCATTATCCAATAAGAAAATTAAGTAAATAACTCTAAGTTCGAACTTCTAAAAAATGTCGAGGCGAACTGCATATAGCTTAAATTCACCACACCTCATAGGTAAATTCGTCGCAAATTTTTCATGGAAAGCAATTGCATTTTGGTAGTGTTTTTCGTGATTTCTTAGCATTATCCAATAAGAAAATTAAGTAAATAAATCAAAGTTCAAACTTCTAAAAAATGTCGAGGCGAACTGCATATCGCTTAAATTCACCACACCTCATAGGTAAATTCGTCGCAAATTTTTCATGGAAAGCAATTGCATTTTGACAGTGTTTTTCGTGATTTCTTAGCATTATTCAATAAGAAAATTAAGAAAATAAATCTAAGTTCGAACTTCTAAAAAATGTCGAGGCGAGCTTAAATTCACCACACCTCATAGGTGAATTTGTCGCAAATTTTTCATGGAAAGCAATTGCATTTTGGTAGTGTTTTTCGTGATTTCTTAGCATTATCCAATAAGAAAATTAAGTAAATAACTCTAAGTTCGAACTTCTAAAAAATGTCGAGACCGGCTGCATATCGCTTAAATTCACTACACCTCATAGGTGAATTTGTCGCAAATTTATCATGGAAAGCAATTGCATTTTGGTAGTGTTTTTCGTGATTTCTTAGCATTATCCAATAAGAAAATTAAGTAAATAAATCAAAGTTCAAACTTCTAAAAAATGTCGAGGCGAACTGCATATCGCTTAAATTCACCACACCTCATAGGTAAATTCGTCGCAAATTTTTCATGGAAAGCAATTGCATTTTGACAGTGTTTTTCGTGATTTCTTAGCATTATTCAATAAGAAAATTAAGAAAATAAATCTAAGTTCGAACTTCTAAAAAATGTCGAGGCGAGCTTAAATTCACCACACCTCATAGGTGAATTTGTCGCAAATTTTTCATGGAAAGCAATTGCATTTTGGTAGTGTTTTTCGTGATTTCTTAGCATTATCCAATAAGAAAATTAAGTAAATAACTCTAAGTTCGAACTTCTAAAAAATGTCGAGACCGGCTGCATATCGCTTAAATTCACTACACCTCATAGGTGAATTTGTCGCAAATTTATCATGGAAAGCAATTGCATTTTGGTAGTGTTTTTCGTGATTTCTTAGCATTATCCAATAAGAAAATTAAGTAAATAAATCAAAGTTCAAACTTCTAAAAAATGTCGAGGCGAGCTTAAATTCACCACACCTCATAGGTGAATTTGTCGCAAATTTTTCATGGAAAGCAATTGCATTTTGGTAATGTTTTTCGAGACTTTTAAGCGTTATCCAATAAGAAAATTAAGTAAATAACTCTAATTTCGATCTTCTAAAAAATGTCGAGACGAGCTGCATATCGCTTAAATTCACACCTCATAGGTAAATTCCTCGCAAATTTTTCATGGAAAGCAATTGCATTTTGACAGTGTTTTTCGTGATTTCTTAGCATTATTCAATAAGAAAATTAAGAAAATAAATCTAAGTTCGAACTTCTAAAAAATGTCGAGGCGAGCTTAAATTCACCACACCTCATAGGTGAATTTGTCGCAAATTTTTCATGGAAATAAATTGCATTTTGGTAATGTTTTTCGAGACTTTTAAGCGTTATCCAATAAGAAAATTAAGTAAATAACTCTAAGTTCGAACTTCTAAAAAATGTCGAGACGAGCTGCATATCGCTTAAATTCACCACACCTCATAGGTAAATTCGACGAAAATTTTTCATGGAAAGCAATTGCATTTTGGTAGTGTTTTTCGTGATTACTTAGCATTATCCAATAAGAAAATGAAGTAAATATATCCAAGTTCGAACTTCTAAAAAATGTCGAGACGAGCTGCATATTGCTTAAATTCACCACACCTCATAGGTGAATTTGTCGCAAATTTTTCATGGAAACAATTTCATTTTAGTAGAGTTTTTCGTGATTTCTTAGCATTATCCAATAAGAAAATTAAGTCTAAGTTCGAACTTCTAAAAAATGTCGAGACCGGCTGCATATCGCTTAAATTCACCACACCTCATAGGTAAATTCGTCGCAAATTTTTCATGGAAAGCAATTGCATTTTGGTAGTGTTTTTCGTGATTTCTTATCATTATCCAATTAGAAAATTAAGTAAATAACTCTAAGTTCGAACTTCTATTAAATTCACCACACCTCATAGGTAAATTTGGGGAAAATTTTTCATGGAAAGAAATTGCATTTTGGTAGTGTTTTTCGTGATTTCTTAGCATAATCTAACAAGAAAATTAAGAATGTCGAGACGATCTGCATATCGCTTAAATTCACCACACCTCATAAGTGAATTTGTCGCAAATTTTTCATGGAAAGCAATTGCATTTTGGCAGTGTTTTTCGTGATTTCTTAGCATTATCCAATAAGAAAATTAAGTCAGTAACTCTAAATTCGAACTTCTAAAAAATGTTGAGACGGGCTGCATATCGCTTAAATTCACCAAACCTCATAGGTGAATTTGTCGCAAATTTTTCATGGAAAGCAATTGCATTTTGGTAGTGTTTTTCGTGATTTCTTAGCATTATCCAATAAGAAAATTAAGAAAATAAATCTAAGTTCGAACTTCTAAAAAATGTCGAGGCGGCTGCATATCGCTTAAATTCACTACACCTCATAGGTGAATTTGTCGCAAATTTTGCATGGAAAGCAATTGCATTTTGGTAGTGTTTTTCGTGATTTCTTAGCATTATCCAATCAGAAAATTAAGTAAATAACTCTAAGTTCGAACTTCTAAAAAATGTCGAGGCGAGTTTCATATCGCTCGACCTCGTTTCATACACCTCATAGGTGAATTTGTCACAAATTTTTCATGGAAAGCAATTGCATTTTGGTAGTGTTTTTCGTGATTTCTTAGCATTATCCAATAAGAAAATTAAGTAAATACATCCAAGTTCGAACTTCTAAAAAATGTCGAGACGAGCTGCATATCGCCTTAATTCACCACACCTCATAGGTGAATTTGTCGCAAATTTTTCATGGAAACAATTTCATTTTAGTAGTGTTTTTCGTGATTTCTTAGCATTATCCGATAAGAAAATTAAGTAAATATATCCAAGTTCGAACTTCTAAAAAATGTCGAGACGAGCTGCATATCGCCTTAATTCACCACACCTCATAGGTGAATTTGTCGAAAATTTTTCATGGAAAGAAATTGCATTTTGGTAGTGTTTTTCGTGATTTCTTAGCATTATCCAATAAGAAAATTAAGTAAATAACTCTAAGTTCAAACTTCTAAAAAATGTCGAGACCGGCTGCATATCGCTTTAATTCACTACACCTCATAGGTGAATTTGTCGCAAATTTTTCATGGAAAGCAATTGCATTTTGGCAGGGTTTTTCGTGATTTCTTAGCATTATCCAATAAGAAAATTAAGTAAATAACTCTAAGTTCAAACTTCTAAAAAATGTCGAGACCGGCTGCATATCGCTTTAATTCACTACACCTCATAGGTGAATTTGTCGAAAATTTTTCATGGAAAGCAATTGCATTTTGGTAGTGTTTTTCGTGATTTCTTAGCATTATCCAATTGTTGAATATTTGTATATTTGCAACTCAACATATTTCTACTTTATGTTTGATGATTTGTTTCAATCAATGTAACTTTTGCTTCTAAGATTTTTCCTGTCGATTATTTTCATATTTTTCACTAGTTCGATTTGAATAAACGCTTGGAATAAACGTGTGTCGTTTTTCGTCTTTTCATCTGAAATTGAATTTATAATTTCATCAGGTTATGGGCCCAGATCCCAAATTGTAAACTGCGTGTATAGAATTGCTATCGTTAACTTTCGCGGAAAATATAACCAAAATGAGTGTGTCCGGGTTATGTGCGATAGAAAAATTGGACGATACCAATTACGTCTCGTGGTCGGTACTAATGAAAAGTGTACTGGTATACGCTGAACTGTGGGCGGTAGTGTGCGGAAAATTAAAGAAAAATGATACTATGAGTGTCATCGAAACAGAGCGTTTAGATATTATGAACGAAAAGGCTCTTGCCAGCATAATGCTCTACATCAAACCGTCTCAGATAAATCATGTGCGACATAGTGATACAGCGGAAAAGGCTTGGAACAAATTGAAAGAAATTTACCAGCCTACGGGACCTGCGCGTAAAATTTGTCTAATTAAGCAGCTTTTAAGCCATCGTTTGTCGGAGGGCGATAGTGTGACAAATCATGTTAATAATTTTTATGAAATTGTTGAAAAGTTGTCAGAGGCTGGAAGTCAAATTCCAGAGGAACTGCTTACTGTGATTTTACTCTCAAGTTTGCCAGTGTCATATGAAAATTTTGTTGTCGCAATAGAAACGCGTGACATTTTACCACCTTTAAACATGTTGAAGCTAAAGCTTCTCGAAGAAGGTGAAAGACGTTTTGAAAAGGTTGACAGTCCGCATGCATACGTTACCCGTGCCGATACCGGAAAACAGCCAATTAAAAATTATGGCGGCGCGAGTGGTTCAAACTTTAAAAATAGTAACAAACGCGTAAAAGGAAAATGTTTTAATTGTGGTCGTCGTGGACATTATGCTTCAAATTGTCGTGAATCTAAAGGCGCGCAACAGAAAGGAAATTTGAATGAACGACAACATCATAATGAACAATCGTTCGCGATTTTAGCTTCTGCTTCATTGCAAGTGTTGTCGCAAGATGCTTGGTGCATTGACAGCGGCGCGACTTCGCATTTGTGTTGTAATAAAAAACTATTCACTACAATTAACTTTCATAAAGAAAAAATTTTGTTAGCAGGTGACAATTATGTTTATTCTGAAGGTCTCGGTGACGTAAAAATCGAAAATGTGAGATTAAAAAACGTATTATATGTACCGAATATTCAAAGCAATTTTATTTCTGTAAGCAAAGCTTTGGACAGTGGATTCATTGTTAATTTAAAAAATAAACAAGCGATTATAAAAAACAGTAAAGACGAGATTGTTCTAAAAGCAGAAAAAGAATATGGATTATTCGTTTTTAGAAATGGTAGACAAAATAAATGCTTATAAGCAGAATCATCGGACAGTGAAGTTATTAAATGGCACAAGAGATTTGGCCATATTAACTTTAAAAGCCTGCAAGAAATGGCACAACAAAATTTAGTTCGTGGACTTAAAATAAGAAAATTGCCAATAAATGAGTGCGTTACATGTGCGAAATGTAAACTAAGTGTTCTCTCATTTCCAAAAATTTCAGAAAATCGTGCTAAAAATCTTCTCGAACTCGTGCATACGGACATTTGCGGTCCTGTAAATGTAAAATCGATAGGCGGATCTCGATATTTTGCAACTTTTATCGATGATAAATCGCGTTATACATTCGTTTATTTGCTAAAGACGAGAGAAGAGATTTTTGAAGTTTTTAAATCATATAAGGCATTGGTTGAACGAGAAACCGGATATAAAATTAAGTGCCTTCGCAGCGATAATGGCGGTGAGTACGTATCAAAAAGATTCAATCATTTTTTGAGCGAGTGCGGCATAAAAAGGCAGCTGACAGTACCACATACGCCTCAGCAAAATGGAGTTGCTGAACGAGCGAACAGGACACTCGTTGAGATGGCAAGAACCATGTTAGTCCAAAGTGCGTTGGACGAAAGTTTTTGGGCTGAAGCAATTGCGACTTCAGTATATTTACGCAATCGTGCAGCATCTGCAGCTGTAAAAAATTCAACGCCGTATGAAGTATGGACCGGAAAGAAACCAATAATTTTGCATTTAAGAGTGTTTGGTTCTTTGGCAATCGCAATCGATAAAACCCAGCACAAGAAATTTCGACCAAAGGGGAGGGAATTGATAATGGTTGGCTATTCCGAAGTATCAAAAGCGTACCGATTGTTTGATATGAATGATAAAAAAATAGTCGTCAGTAGAGATGTTATATTTTTTGAAAATAAGTATTTTAAACATGATTCGCGCGAGTTAAATTCATCAGACGTTGTAGAATTTAATCTCGATTTTAACAGCAATAACAATGCACCGATTTCAGATGAAACTTGTGATGTAAACGTACACACAAATTCTGAAAATGTAAATGATAGAGTCATACAAGACGAACATGTAGATAATATTCCTACTGCTGAAACGAACGAAAACAATGCGACCGAGAACGAGGACAGACCTGTTATATACGGACAAGGTCGTCCTAAAATCATTAGAACTGGACAAAGAGGGCGTCCACGTAAAGAACGTCATATAATAAATGTTATACAGAATGAAGATATAGGAATTCCGCAGACTGTTCAGGAAGCGTTGAACAGTGCACACGCGAATAAGTGGAAAGCATCGATGCAGAAGGAGTACGTTGCATTAATTCGTAATGGTACATGGTCATTGATAGATCTTCCAGCAGGTCTTAAAGCATAACACAGATGGTAGCATCGCGCGATTTAAATCCAGATTAGTAGCTAAAGGATGCAGCCAGCAATATGGTGTTAATTTTACGGAGGTATTTTCTCCAGTTGTACGATATTCCACTATTCGCATGTTGATTGCTTTAGCCTGCGAATATCAGTTGCATTTGCATCAAATGGATGTATCGACTGCATACCTCAACAGCGATCTTCACGATACCGTATTTATGAAGCAGCCAGAATGTTTTGTTGACAAACAATTTCCTAATCGCGTACTTAAATTAAACAAAGCTTTGTATGGCTTAAAGCAAAGTGGTCGCGAATGGAACGAGAAGCTTGACTCAGTTCTTAGAAGTATAGGTTTTAAACCTTGTGTTAGTGAGCCTTGCGTTTATACGAAAAATAAAGGTGGCGATTATAATATAATTGCAGTTTACGTAGATGATCTTTTGATAGCTTGTTCGAAGCTGACTGATTTAAATAATATTAAAGCTGAAATATCAGATGCTTTTGAAATGGTTGATGGTGGCAAGCTAAAATTCTTTCTTGGTATGGAATTTGAGCGTGAAGGTGATATTGGAGCAGTCACTATCTGTCAGCGACAGTACATTGAAAATTTACTCAAGCAGTATGGAATGGAGAATTGTAGAACTGTAGCAACACCGCTTGACGCAGGATATCAAGTTAAATGTTCCGAAGAGTAATGCAAGAAGGTCAATCAAACTGAATACCAATCGTTAATTGGTGCGCTAATGTTCTTAGCTATAACTACTAGACCTGATATCCTACATTCAGTTTCCAAATTAGCTCAATGTAACACAGACCCGCATGTCGAGCATGAAGCCGGTGCTAAACATATCTTACGATATTTGAGAGGAACGACGGATTTAAAAATTCACTACAGCAAGACTGGAAATTCGATTAAATGTTTTGTCGATGCCGATTGGGGAGGAGATGCCAGTGATCGGAAATCACATACTGGATGTGCACTTGTTGCAGCAGGATCGGTTTTTTCGTGGGAATCTAAAAAACAGTTTATGTTCAAAAATTGTTAGCGGAAATGGGTTTCCTGCAAACGTCTCCTATGGTTTTAAACAGCGACAATTTGAGCGCGCAACATTTAGTGAAGAATACCACATTTCACTCAAGAAGCGAACACATCGATTTAAAGTTTCACCACATACGTGATTTGTATAAAAATAAAAGAATATCTTTAAATTATGTTTCTACTAATGATATGTTAGCCGACATTTTAACTAAAAATTTACCAAAGTTAAAACATTATAAATTTGTAAAAGAGATGGGATTATATTAGCTTATTGAAATAATTAAATGATGTTTAGATTTTGTGGAATATGTTCAATTGAGAAGGAGTGTTGAATATTTGTATATTTGCAACTCAACATATTTCTACTTTATGTTTGATGGTTTGTTTCAATCAATGTAACTTTTGCTTCTAAGATTTTTCCTGTCGATTATTTTCATATTTTTTACTAGTTCGATTTGAATAAACGCTTGGAATAAACGTGTGTCGTTTTTCGTCTTTTCATCTGAAATTGAATTTATAATTTCATCACCAATAAGAAAATTAAATAATTATCTCTAAGTTCAAACTTCTAAAAAATGTCGAGACCGGCTGCATATCGCTTAAATTCACTACACCTCATAGGTGAATTTGTCGCAAATTTTTCATGGAAAGCAATTGCATTTTGGTAGTGTTTTTCGTGATTTCTTAGCATTATCCAATAAGAAAATTAAGTAAATATATCCAAGTTCGAACTTCTAAAAAATGTCGAGACGATCTGCTTATCGCTTAAATTCACCACACCTCATAGATGAATTTGTCGCAAATTTTTCATGGAAAGCAATTGCATTTTGTTAGTGTTTTTCGTGATTTTTTAGCATTATCCAATAAGAAAATTAAGAAAATAAATCTATGTTCGAACTTCTAAAAAATGTCGAGGCGAGCTGCATATCGCTTAAATTCACCACACCTCATAGGTGAATTTGACGCAAATTTTTCATGGAAAGCAATTGCATTTTGGTAGTGTTTTTCGTGATTTCTTAGCATTATCCAATAAGAAAAAAAAAAAAAAAAAATTTAAGAAAATAAATCTAAGTTCGAACTTCTAAAAAATATCGAGACGGGCTGCATATCGCTTAAATTCACCACACCTCATAGGTAAATTTGTCGCAAATTTCTCATGGAAAGCAATTGCATTTTGGCAGGGTTTTTCGTGATTTCTTAGCATTATCCAATAAGAAAATTAAGTAAATAACTCTAAGTTCAAACTTCTAAAAAATGTCGAGACCGGCTGCATATCGCTTAAATTCACTACATCTCATAGGTGAATTTGTCGCAAATTTTTCATGGAAACAATTTCATTTTAGTAGTGTTTTTCGTGATTTCTTAGCATTATCCAATAAGAAAATTAAGTAAATATATCCAAGTTCGAACTTCTAAAAAATGTCGAGACGAGCTCCATATCGCCTTAATTCACCACACCTCATAGGTGAATTTGTCGCAAATTTTTCATGGAAACAATTTCATTTTAGTAGTGTTTTTCGTGATTTCTTAGCATTATCCAATGAGAAAATTAAGTAAATAAATCCAAGTTCAAACTTCTAAAAAATGTCGAGACGCGCTGCATATCGTCTTAATTCACCACACCTCATAGGTGAATTTGTCGAAAATTTTTCATGGAAAGAAATTGCATTTTGGTAGTGTTTTTTGTGATTTCTTAGCATTATCCAATAAGAAAATTAAATAATTAACCCTAAGTTCGAACTTCTAAAAAATGTCGAGGCAAGCTTCATACCGCTTAAATTCACCACACCTCATAGGTGAATTTGTCGCAAATTTTTTCATTGAAAGCAATTGCATTTTGGTAGTGTTTTTCGTGATTTCTTAGCATTATCCAATAAGAAAATTAAGTAAATAACTAAGTTCAAACTTCTAAAAAATGTCGAGACCGGCTGCATATCGCTTAAATTCACTACACCTCATAGGTGAATTTGTCGCAAATTTTTCATGAAAAGCAATTGCATTTTGGCAGGGTTTTTCGTGATTTCTTAGCATTATCCAATAAGAAAATTAAGTAAATAACTCTAAGTTTGAACTTCTAAAAAATGTCGAGGCGAGCTTCATATCGCTTAAATTCACCACACCTCATAGGTGAATTTGTCGCAAATTTTTCATGGAAAGCAATTGCATTTTAGTAGTGTTTTTCGTGATTTCTTAGCATTATCCAATAAGAAAATTAAATAAATAACTCTAAGTTCAAACTTCTAAAAAATGTCGAGACGGGCTGTATATCGCTTAAATTCACCACACCTCATAGGTGAATTTGTCGAAAATTTTTCATGGAAACAATTTCATTTTAGTAGTGTTTTTCGTGATTTCTTAGCATTATCCAATGAGAAAATTAAGTAAATAAATCCAAGTTCAAACTTCTAAAAAATGTCGAGACGCGCTGCATATCGTCTTAATTCACCACACCTCATAGGTGAATTTGTCGAAAATTTTTCATGGAAAGCAATTGCATTTTGTTAGTGTTTTTCGTGATTTCTTAGCATTATCCAATAAGAAAATTAAGTAAATAACTCTAAGTTCAAACTTCTAAAAAATGTCGAGACCGGCTGCATATCGCTTAAATTCACTACACCTCATAGGTGAATTTGCCGCAAATTTTTCATGGAAAGCAATTGCATTTTGGTAGTGTTTTTCGTGATTTCTTAACATTATCCAATAATAAAATTAAGTAAATATGTCCAAGTTCGAACTTCTAAAAAATGTCGAGACGAGCTGCATATCGCTTAAATTCACCACACCTCATAGGTGAATTTGTCGCAAATTTTTCATGGAAAGCAATTGCATTTTAGTAGTGTTTTTCGTGATTTCTTAGCATTATCCAATAAGAAAATTAAATAAATAACTCTAAGTTCAAACTTCTAAAAAATGTCGAGACGGGCTGTATATCGCTTAAATTCACCACACCTCATAGGTGAATTTGTCGCAAATTTTTCATGGAAAGCAATTGCATTTTGGTAGTGTTTTTCGTCATTTCTTAGCATTATTAAATAAGAAAATTAAGTAAATATATACAAGTTCGAACTTCTAAAAAATTTCGAGACGATCTGCATATCGCTTAAATTCACCACACCTCATAGGTGAATTTGTCGCAAATTTTTCATGGAAACAATTTAATTTTAGTAGTGTTTTTTTGTGATTTCTTAGCATTATCCAATATGAAAATTAAGAGAATTTTCCCATTCTCCGCCCATTCTGAAAGAATCTATGTTCGAACTTCTAAAAAACGTCGAGGCGAGCTGCATATCGATTAAATTCACCACACCTCATAGGTAAATTTGTGGAAAATTTTTCATGGAAAGAAATTGCATTTTGGTAGTGTTTTTCGTGATTTCTTAGCATTATCCAAAAAGAAAATTAAATAATTAACTCTAAGTTCGAACTTCTAAAAAATGTCGAGGCGAGCTGCATATTGATTAAATTCATCACACCTCATAGGTGAATTTGTCGCAAATTTTTCATGGACAGCAATTGCATTTTATCATTGTTTTTTGTTATTTCTTAGCATTATCCAATAAGAAAATTAAGAAAATAACTCTAAGTTCGAACTTCTAAAAAATGTCGAGGCGAACATCATATCGCTCAAATTCCCCAGACCTCATAGGTGAATTTGTCGAAAATTTTTCATGGAAAGAAATTGCATTGTGGTAGTGTTTTTCGTGATTTCTTAGCATTACCCAATAAGAAAATTAAGTAATTAACTCTAAGTTCGAACTTCTAAAAAATGTCGAGACGAGCTGCATATCGCTTAAATTCACCACACCTCATAGATGAATTTGTCGCAAATTTTTCATGGAAAGCAATTGTATTTTAGCAGTGTTTTTCTGGATTTCTTAGCATTATCCAATAAAAAAATAAGAAAATAAATCTAAGTTCGAACTTCTAAAAAATGTCGAGGCGAGCTGCATACCGCTTAAATTCACCACACCTCATAGGTGAATTTGTCGCAAATTTTTTCATTGAAAGCAATTGCATTTTGGTAGTGTTTTTCGTGATTTCTTAGCATTATCCAATAAGAAAGTTAAGTCAATAACTCTATATTCGAACTTCTAAAAAATATTGAGACGGGCTGCACATCGCTTAAATTCACCAAACCTCATAGTTGAATTTGTCGCAAATTTTTCATGGAAAGCAATTGCATTTTGGTAGTGTTTTTCGTGATTTCTTAGCATTATCCAATAGGAAAATAAATCTATGTTCGAACTTCTAAAAAACGTCGAGGCGAGCTGCATATCGATTAAATTCACCACACCTCATAGGTAAATTTGTGGAAAATTTTTCATGGAAAGAAATTGCATTTTGGTAGTGTTTTTCGTGATTTCTTAGCATTATCCAACAAGAAAATTAAATAATTAACTCTAAGTTCGAACTTCTAAAAAATGTCGAGGCGAGCTGCATATTGATTAAATTCACCACACCTCATAGGTGAATTTGTCGCAAATTTTTCATGGAAAGCAATTGCATTTTATCTGTGTTTTTTGTGATTTCTTAGCATTATCCAATAAGAAAATTAGGTAAATAATTAGGTAAAGGTAAATAATAAAACTCTATGTTCGAACTTCTAAAAAATGTTGAGACGAGCTTAAATTCAACACACCTCATAGATGAATTTGTCGCAAATTTTTCATGGAAAGCAATTGAATTTTGGTAGTGTTTTTCGTGATTTCTTAGCATTATCCAATAGGAAAATAAATCTATGTTCGAACTTCTAAAAAATGTCGAGGCGAGCTGCATATCGCTTAAATTCACCACACCTCATAGGTGAATTTGTCGCAAATTTGTCATGGAAACAATTTAATTTTAGTAGTGTTTTTCGTGATTTCTTAGCATTATGCAATAAGAAAATTAAGAGAATAAATCTATGTTCGAACTTCTAAAAAATGTCGAGGCGAGCTGCATATCGATTAAATTCACCACACCTCATAGATGAATTTGTCGCAAATTTTTCATGGAAAGCAATTGCATTTTGGTAGTGTTTTTCGTGATTTCTTAGCATTATCCAATAAGAAAATTAAGTAAATAACTCTAAGTTCGAACTTCTAAAAAATGTCAAGGCGAGCTTCATATCGCTCAAATTCACCACACCTCATAGGTGAATTTGTCGCCAATTTTTCATGGAAAGCAATTGCATTTTGGCAGTGGTTTTCGTGATTTCTTAGCATTATCCAATAAGAAAATAAATCTATGTTCGAACTTCTAAAAAATGTTGAGACGGGCTGCATATCGCTTAAATTCACCAAACCTCATAGGTGAATTTGTCGCAAATTTTTCATGGAAAGCAATTGTATTTTAGCAGTGTTTTTCGCGATTTCTTAGCATTATCCAATAAACAAATAAGAAAATAAATCTAAGTTCGAACTTCTAAAAAATGTCGAGGCGAGATGCATACCGCTTAAATTCACCACACCTCATAGGTGAATTTGTCGCAAATTTTTTCATTGAAAGCAATTGCATTTTGGTAGTGTTTTTCGTGATTTCTTAGCATTATCCAATAAGAAAATTAAGTCAATAACTTTATATTCGAACTTCTAAAAAATATTGAGACGGGCTGCACATCGCTTAAATTCACCAAACCTCATAGGTGAATTTGTCGCAAATTTTGCATGGAAAGCAATTGCATTTTGGTAGTGTTTTTCGTGATTTCTTAGCATTATCCAATAAGAAAATTAAGTCAATAACTCTAAATTCGAACTTCTAAAAAATGTTGAGACGAGCTGCATATCGCTTAAATTCACCACACCTCATAGATGAATTTGTCGCAAATTTTTCATGGAAAGCAATTGCATTTTGGTAGTGTTTTTCGTGATTTCTTAGCATTATCCAATCAGAAAATAAAGTAAATAACTCTAAGTTCGAACTTCTAAAAAATGTTGAGACGAGCTGCATATCGCTTAAATTCACCACACCTCATAGATGAATTTGTCGCAAATTTTGCATGGAAAGCAGTTGCATTTTGGTAGTGTTTTTCGTGATTTCTTAGCATTATCCAATAAGAAAATTAAGTAAATAACTCTAAGTTCAAACTTCTAAAAAATGTCGAGACCGGCTGCATATCGCTTAAATTCACTACACCTCATAGGTGAATTTGCCGCAAATTTTTCATGGAAAGCAATTGCATTTTGGTAGTGTTTTTCGTGATTTCTTAACATTATCCAATAAGAAAATTAAATAATTAACTCTAAGTTCGAACTTCTAAAAAATGTCGAGGCGAGCTGCATATCGATTAAATTCACCACACCTCATAGGTGAATTTGTCGCAAATTTTTCATGGAAAGCAATTGCATTTTGCAGTGTTTTTCGTGATTTCTTAGCATTATCCAATAAGAAAATTAAGAAAATAAATCTAAGTTCGAACTTCTAAAAAATGTCGAGGCGAGCTGCATATCGCTTAAATTCACTACACCTCATAGGTGAATTTGTCGCAAATTTTTCATGGAAAGCAATTGCCTTTTGGTAGGGTTTTTCGTGATTTCTTAGCATTATCCAATAAGAAAATTAAGAAAATTTTTCATGGAAAGCAATTGCATTTTGGTAGTGTTTTTTGTGATTTTATAGCATTATCCAATAAGAAAATTAAGTCAATAACTCTAAATTCGAACTTCTAAAAAATGTTGAGACGAGATGCATATCGCTTAAATTCACCACACCTCATATATGAATTTGTCGCAAATTTTTCATGGAAAGCAATTGCATTTTGGTAGTGTTTTTCGTGATTTCTTAGCATTATCCAATCAGAAAATTAAGTAAATAACTCTAAGTTCGAAATTCTAAAAAATGTCGAGGCGAGCTTCATATCGCTCAAATTCACCACACCTCATAGGTGAATTTGTCGAAAATTTTTCATGGAAAGCAATTGTATTTTAGCAGTGTTTTTCGTGATTTCTTAGCATTATCCAATAAAAAAATTAAGAAAATAAATCTAAGTTCGAACTTCTAAAAAATTTCGAGGCGAGCTGCATACCGCTTAAATTCACCACACCTCATAGGTGAATTTGTCGCAAATTTTTTCATTGAAAGCAATTGCATTTTGGTAGTGTTTTTCGTGATTTCTTAGCATTATCCAATAAGAAAATTAAGTCAATAACTCTATATTCGAACTTCTAAAACATGTTGAGACGGGTTGCACATCGCTTAAATTCACCAAACCTCATAGGTGAATATGTCGCAAATTTTTCATGGAAAGCAATTGCATTTTGTTAGTGTTTTTCGTGATTTCTTAGCATTATCCAATAAGAAAATTAAGTAAATATGTATATCCAAGTTCGAACTTCTAAAAAATGTCGAGACGAGCTGCATATCGCTTAAATTCACCACACCTCATAGGTGAATTTCTCGCAAATTTTTCATGGAAACAATTTCATTTTAGTAGTGTTTTTCGAGATTTCTTAGCATTATTCAATAAGAAAATTAAGAGAATAAATCTAAGTTCGAACTTCAAAAAAATGTCGAGGCGAGCTGCATATCGATTAAATTCACCACACCTCATAGGTAAATTTGTGGAAAATTTTTCATGGAAAGAAATTGCATTTTGGTAGTGTTTTTCGTGATTTCTTAGCATTATCCAATAAGAAAATTAAATAATTAACTCTAAGTTCGAACTTATAAAAAATTATCCAATAAGAAAATTAGGTAAATAATTAGGTAAAGGTAAATAATAAAACTCTATGTTCGAACTTCTAAAAAATGTTGAGGCGAGCTTAAATTCAACACACCTCATAGATGAATTTGTCGCAAATTTTTCATGGAAAGCAATTGCATTTTGGTAGTGTTTTTCGTGATTTCTTAGCATTATCCAATAGGAAAATAAATCTATGTTCGAACTTCTAAAAAATGTCGAGGCGAGCTGCATATCGCTTAAATTCACCACACCTCATAGGTGAATTTGTCGCAAATTTGTCATGGAAACAATTTAATTTTAGTAGTGTTTTTCGTGATTTCATAGCATTATGCAATAAGAAAATTAAGAGAATAAATCTATGTTCGAACTTCTAAAAAACGTCGAGGCGAGCTGCATATCGATTAAATTCACCACACCTCATAGGTAAATTTGTGGAAAATTTTTCATGGAAAGAAATTGCATTTTGGTAGTGTTTTTCGTGATTTCTTAGCATTATCCAACAAGAAAATTAAATAATTAACTCTAAGTTCGAACTTCTAAAAAATGTCGAGGCGAGCTGCATACCGCTTAAATTCACCACACCTCATAGGTGAATTTGTCGCAAATTTTTTCATTGAAAGCAATTGCATTTTGGTAGTGTTTTTCGTAATTTCTTAGCATTATCCAATAAGAAAATTAAGTCAATAACTCTATATTCGAACTTCTAAAAAATATTGAGACGGGCTGCACATCGCTTAAATTCACCAAACCTCATAGTTGAATTTGTCGCAAATTTTTCATGGAAAGCAATTGCATTTTGGTAGTGTTTTTCGTGATTTCTTAGCATTATCCAATAAGAAAATTAGGTAAATAACTCTAGGTTCGAACTTCTAAAAAATGTTGAGACGAGCTTAAATTCACCACACCTCATAGATGAATTTGTCGCAAATTTTTCATGGAAAGCAATTGCATTTTGGTAGTGTTTTTCGTGATTTCTTAGCATTATCCAATAAGAAAATAAATCTATGTTCGAACTTCTAAAAAATGTCGAGGCGAGCTGCATATCGCTTAAATTCACCACACCTCATAGATGAATTTGTCGCAAATTTTTCATGGAAAGCAATTGCATTTTGGTAGTGTTTTTCGTGATTTCTTAGCATTATCCAATAAGAAAATTAAGTAAATAACTCTAAGTTCGAACTTCTAAAAAATGTCAAGGCGAGCTTCATATCGCTCAAATTCACCACACCTCATAGGTGAATTTGTCGCCAATTTTTCATGGAAAGCAATTGCATTTTGGCAGTGGTTTTCGTGATTTCTTAGCATTATCCAATAAGAAAATAAATCTATGTTCGAACTTCTAAAAAATGTTGAGACGGGCTGCATATCGCTTAAATTCACCAAACCTCATAGGTGAATTTGTCGCAAATTTTTCATGGAAAGCAATTGTATTTTAGCAGTGTTTTTCGCGATTTCTTAGCATTATCCAATAAACAAATAAGAAAATAAATCTAAGTTCGAACTTCTAAAAAATGTCGAGGCGAGATGCATACCGCTTAAATTCACCACACCTCATAGGTGAATTTGTCGCAAATTTTTTCATTGAAAGCAATTGCATTTTGGTAGTGTTTTTCGTGATTTCTTAGCATTATCCAATAAGAAAATTAAGTCAATAACTTTATATTCGAACTTCTAAAAAATGTTGAGACGGGCTGCACATCGCTTAAATTCACCAAACCTCATAGTTGAATTTGTCGCAAATTTTGCATGGAAAGCAATTGCATTTTGGTAGTGTTTTTCGTGATTTCTTAGCAATATCCAATAAGAAAATTAAGTCAATAACTCTAAATTCGAACTTCTAAAAAATGTTGAGACGAGCTGCATATCGCTTAAATTCACCACACCTCATAGATGAATTTGTCGCAAATTTTTCATGGAAAGCAATTGCATTTTGGTAGTGTTTTTCGTGATTTCTTAGCATTATCCAATCAGAAAATAAAGTAAATAACTCTAAGTTCGAACTTCTAAAAAATGTTGAGAAGAGCTGCATATCGCTTAAATTCACCACACCTCATAGATGAATTTGTCGCAAATTTTGCATGGAAAGCAATTGCATTTTGGTAGTGTTTTTCGTGATTTCTTAGCATTATCCAATAAGAAAATTAAGTAAATAACTCTAAGTTCAAACTTCTAAAAAATGTCGAGACCGGCTGCATATCGCTTAAATTCACTACACCTCATAGGTGAATTTGCCGCAAATTTTTCATGGAAAGCAATTGCATTTTGGTAGTGTTTTTCGTGATTTCTTAACATTATCCAATAAGAAAATTAAATAATTAACTCTAAGTTCGAACTTCTAAAAAATGTCGAGGCGAGCTGCATATCGATTAAATTCACCACACCTCATAGGTGAATTTGTCGCAAACTTTTCATGGAAAGCAATTGCATTTTGGCAGTGTTTTTCGTGATTTCTTAGCATAATCCAATAAGAAAATTAAGAAAATAAATCTAAGTTCGAACTTCTAAAAAATGTCGAGGCGAGCTGCATATCGCTTAAATTCACTACACCTCATAGGTGAATTTGTCGCAAATTTTTCATGGAAAGCAATTGCCTTTTGGTAGGGTTTTTCCTGATTTCTTAGCATTATCCAATAAGAAAATTAAGAAAATTTTTCATGGAAAGCAATTGCATTTTGGTAGTGTTTTTTGTGATTTTATAGCATTATCCAATAAGAAAATTAAGTCAATAACTCTAAATTCGAACTTCTAAAAAATGTTGAGACGAGATGCATATCGCTTAAATTCACCACACCTCATATATGAATTTGTCGCAAATTTTTCATGGAAAGCAATTGCATTTTGGTAGTGTTTTTCGTGATTTCTTAGCATTATCCAATCAGAAAATTAAGTAAATAACTCTAAGTTCGAAATTCTAAAAAATGTCGAGGCGAGCTTCATATCGCTCAAATTCACCACACCTCATAGGTGAATTTGTCGAAAATTTTTCATTGAAAGCAATTGTATTTTAGCAGTGTTTTTCGTGATTTCTTAGCATTATCCAATAAAAAAATTAAGAAAATAAATCTAAGTTCGAACTTCTAAAAAATTTCGAGGCGAGCTGCATACCGCTTAAATTCACCACACCTCATAGGTGAATTTGTCGCAAATTTTTTCATTGAAAGCAATTGCATTTTGGTAGTGTTTTTCGTGATTTCTTAGCATTATCCAATAAGAAAATTAAGTCAATAACTCTATATTCGAACTTCTAAAACATGTTGAGACGGGCTGCACATCGCTTAAATTCACCAAACCTCATAGGTGAATATGTCGCAAATTTTTCATGGAAAGCAATTGCATTTTGTTAGTGTTTTTCGTGATTTCTTAGCATTATCCAATAAGAAAATTAAGTAAATATGTATATCCAAGTTCGAACTTCTAAAAAATGTCGAGACGAGCTGCATATCGCTTAAATTCACCACACCTCATAGGTGAATTTGTCGCAAATTTTTCATGGAAACAATTTCATTTTAGTAGTGTTTTTCGAGATTTCTTAGCATTATTCAATAAGAAAATTAAGAGAATAAAACTAAGTTCGAACTTCAAAAAAATGTCGAGGCGAGCTGCATATCGATTAAATTCACCACACCTCATAGGTAAATTTGTGGAAAATTTTTCATGGAAAGAAATTGCATTTTGGTAGTGTTTTTCGTGATTTCTTAGCATTATCCAATAAGAAAATTAAATAATTAACTCTAAGTTCGAACTTATAAAAAATGTCGAGGCGAGCTGCATATTGATTAAATTCACCACACCTCATAGGTGAATTTGTCGCAAATTTTTCATGGAAAGGAATTGCATTTTGGTAGTGTTTTTCGTGATTTCTTAGCATTATCCAATAAGAAAATTAAGTAAATAAATCAAAGTTCAAACTTCTAAAAAATGTCGAGGCGAACTGCATATCGCTTAAATTCACCACACCTCATAGGTAAATTCGTCGCAAATTTTTCATGGAAAGCAATTGCATTTTGTTAGTGTTTTTCGTGATTTCTTAGCATTATCCAATAAGAAAATTAAGTAAATATGTATATCCAAGTTCGAACTTCTAAAAAATGTCGAGACGAGCTGCATATCGCTTAAATTCACCACACCTCATAGGTGAATTTGTCGCAAATTTTTCATGGAAAGCAATTGCATTTTGTTAGTGTTTTTCGTGATTTCTTAGCATTATCCAATAAGAAAATTAAGTAAATATGTATATCCAAGTTCGAACTTCTAAAAAATGTCGAGACGAGCTGCATATCGCTTAAATTCACCACACCTCATAGGTGAATTTGTCGCAAATTTTTCATGGAAACAATTTCATTTTAGTAGTGTTTTTCGAGATTTCTTAGCATTATCCAATAAGATAATTAAGTAAATAAATCCAAGTTCGAACTTCTAAAAAATTTCGAGACGAGCTGCATATCGCTTAAATTCACAACACCTCATAGGTGAATTTGTCGCAAATTTTTCATGGAAAGCAATTGCATTTTGGCAGTGTTTTTCGTGATTTCTTAGCATTATCCAATAAGAAAATTAAGAAAATAAATCTAAGTTCGAACTTCTATTAAATTCACCACACCTCATAGGTAAATTTGTGGAAAATTTTTCATGGAAAGCAATTTAATTTCGGTAGTGTTTTTCGTGATTTCTTAGCATTATCCAAAAAGAAAATTAAGAAAATAAATCTAAGTTCGAACTTCTAAATAAATCGAGGCGAGCTGCATATCGCTTAAATTCACCACACATCATAGTTAAATTTGTCGCAAATTTTTTATGGAAAGCAATTGCATTTTGGTAGTGTTTTTCGTGATTTCTTAGCATTATCCAATAAGATAATTAAGTAAATAAATCCAAATTCGAACTTCTAAAAAATGTCGAGACGAGCTGCATTTCGCTTAAATTCACCACACCTCATAGGTAAATTCGTCGAAAATTTTTCATGGAAAGCAACTGCATTTTGGCAGTGTTTTTCGTGATTTCTTAGCATTATCCAACAAGAAAATTAAGAAAATAAATCCAAGTTCGAACTTCTAAAAAATGTCGAGACGATCTGCATATCGCTTAAATTCAACACACCTCATAGGTGAATTTGTCGCAAATTTATCATGGAAAGCAATTGCATTTTGGTAGTGTTTTTCGTGATTTCTTAGCATTATCCAATAAGAAAATTAAGTAAATAAATCAAAGTTCAAACTTCTAAAAAATGTCGAGGCGAACTGCATATCGCTTAAATTCACCACACCTCATAGGTAAATTCGTCGCAAATTTTTCATGGAAAGCAATTGCATTTTGACAGTGTTTTTCGTGATTTCTTAGCATTATTCAATAAGAAAATTAAGAAAATAAATCTAAGTTCGAACTTCTAAAAAATGTCGAGGCGAGCTTAAATTCACCACACCTCATAGGTGAATTTGTCGCAAATTTTTCATGGAAAGCAATTGCATTTTGGTAGTGTTTTTCGTGATTTCTTAGCATTATCCAATAAGAAAATTAAGTAAATAACTCTAAGTTAGAACTTCTAAAAAATGTCGAGACCGGCTGCATATCGCTTAAATTCACTACACCTCATAGGTGAATTTGTCGCAAATTTATCATGGAAAGCAATTGCATTTTGGTAGTGTTTTTCGTGATTTCTTAGCATTATCCAATAAGAAAATTAAGTAAATAAATCAAAGTTCAAACTTCTAAAAAATGTCGAGGCGAGCTTAAATTCACCACACCTCATAGGTGAATTTGTCGCAAATTTTTCATGGAAAGCAATTGCATTTTGGTAATGTTTTTCGAGACTTTTAAGCGTTATCCAATAAGAAAATTAAGTAAATAACTCTAATTTCGATCTTCTAAAAAATGTCGAGACGAGCTGCATATCGCTTAAATTCACCACACCTCATAGGTAAATTCCTCGCAAATTTTTCATGGAAAGCAATTGCATTTTGGCAGTGTTTTTCGTGATTTCTTAGCATTATCCAATTAGAAAATTAAGAAAATAAATCTAAGTTCGAACTTCTATTAAATTCACCACACCTCATAGGTAAATTTGTGGAAAATTTTTCATGGAAAGCAATTTAATTTCGGTAGTGTTTTTCGTGATTTCTTAGCATTATCCAAAAAGAAAATTAAGAAAATAAATCTAAGTTCGAACTTCTAAATAAATCGAGGCGAGCTGCATATCGCTTAAATTCACCACACATCATAGTTAAATTTGTCGCAAATTTTTTTATGGAAAGCAATTGCATTTTGGTAGTGTTTTTCGTGATTTCTTAGCATTATCCAATAAGATAATTAAGTAAATAAATCCAAATTCGAACTTCTAAAAAATGTCGAGACGAGCTGCATTTCGCTTAAATTCACCACACCTCATAGGTAAATTCGTCGAAAATTTTTCATGGAAAGCAACTGCATTTTGGCAGTGTTTTTCGTGATTTCTTAGCATTATCCAACAAGAAAATTAAGAAAATAAATCCAAGTTCGAACTTCTAAAAAATGTCGAGACGATCTGCATATCGCTTAAATTCAACACACCTCATAGGTGAATTTGTCGCAAATTTTTCATGGAAAGCAATTGCATTTTGGTAGTGTTTTTCGTGATTTCTTAGCATTATCCAATAAGAAAATTAAGTAAATAACTCTAAGTTCGAACTTCTAAAAAATGTCGAGGCGAACTGCATATCGCTTAAATTCACCACACCTCATAGGTAAATTCGTCGCAAATTTTTCATGGAAAGCAATTGCATTTTGGTAGTGTTTTTCGTGATTTCTTAGCATTATCCAATAAGAAAATTAAGTAAATAAATCAAAGTTCAAACTTCTAAAAAATGTCGAGGCGAACTGCATATCGCTTAAATTCACCACACCTCATAGGTAAATTCGTCGCAAATTTTTCATGGAAAGCAATTGCATTTTGACAGTGTTTTTCGTGATTTCTTAGCATTATTCAATAAGAAAATTAAGAAAATAAATCTAAGTTCGAACTTCTAAAAAATGTCGAGGCGAGCTTAAATTCACCACACCTCATAGGTGAATTTGTCGCAAATTTTTCATGGAAAGCAATTGCATTTTGGTAGTGTTTTTCGTGATTTCTTAGCATTATCCAATAAGAAAATTAAGTAAATAACTCTAAGTTCGAACTTCTAAAAAATGTCGAGACCGGCTGCATATCGCTTAAATTACTACACCTCATAGGTGAATTTGTCGCAAATTTATCATGGAAAGCAATTGCATTTTGGTAGTGTTTTTCGTGATTTCTTAGCATTATCCAATAAGAAAATTAAGTAAATAAATCAAAGTTCAAACTTCTAAAAAATGTCGAGGCGAACTGCATATCGCTTAAATTCACCACACCTCATAGGTAAATTCGTCGCAAATTTTTCATGGAAAGCAATTGCATTTTGACAGTGTTTTTCGTGATTTCTTAGCATTATTCAATAAGAAAATTAAGAAAATAAATCTAAGTTCGAACTTCTAAAAAATGTCGAGGCGAGCTTAAATTCACCACACCTCATAGGTGAATTTGTCGCAAATTTTTCATGGAAAGCAATTGCATTTTGGTAGTGTTTTTCGTGATTTCTTAGCATTATCCAATAAGAAAATTAAGTAAATAACTCTAAGTTCGAACTTCTAAAAAATGTCGAGACCGGCTGCATATCGCTTAAATTCACTACACCTCATAGGTGAATTTGTCGCAAATTTATCATGGAAAGCAATTGCATTTTGGTAGTGTTTTTCGTGATTTCTTAGCATTATCCAATAAGAAAATTAAGTAAATAAATCAAAGTTCAAACTTCTAAAAAATGTCGAGGCGAGCTTAAATTCACCACACCTCATAGGTGAATTTGTCGCAAATTTTTCATGGAAAGCAATTGCATTTTGGTAATGTTTTTCGAGACTTTTAAGCGTTATCCAATAAGAAAATTAAGTAAATAACTCTAATTTCGATCTTCTAAAAAATGTCGAGACGAGCTGCATATCGCTTAAATTCACCACACCTCATAGGTAAATTCCTCGCAAATTTTTCATGGAAAGCAATTGCATTTTGACAGTGTTTTTCGTGATTTCTTAGCATTATTCAATAAGAAAATTAAGAAAATAAATCTAAGTTCGAACTTCTAAAAAATGTCGAGGCGAGCTTAAATTCACCACACCTCATAGGTGAATTTGTCGCAAATTTTTCATGGAAATAAATTGCATTTTGGTAATGTTTTTCGAGACTTTTAAGCGTTATCCAATAAGAAAATTAAGTAAATAACTCTAAGTTCGAACTTCTAAAAAATGTCGAGACGAGCTGCATATCGCTTAAATTCACCACACCTCATAGGTAAATTCGACGAAAATTTTTCATGGAAAGCAATTGCATTTTGGTAGTGTTTTTCGTGATTACTTAGCATTATCCAATAAGAAAATGAAGTAAATATATCCAAGTTCGAACTTCTAAAAAATGTCGAGACGAGCTGCATATTGCTTAAATTCACCACACCTCATAGGTGAATTTGTCGCAAATTTTTCATGGAAACAATTTCATTTTAGTAGAGTTTTTCGTGATTTCTTAGCATTATCCAATAAGAAAATTAAGCAATTAAGTCTAAGTTCGAACTTCTAAAAAATGTCGAGACCGGCTGCATATCGCTTAAATTCACCACACCTCATAGGTAAATTCGTCGCAAATTTTTCATGGAAAGCAATTGCATTTTGGTAGTGTTTTTCGTGATTTCTTATCATTATCCAATTAGAAAATTAAGTAAATAACTCTAAGTTCGAACTTCTATTAAATTCACCACACCTCATAGGTAAATTTGGGGAAAATTTTTCATGGAAAGAAATTGCATTTTGGTAGTGTTTTTCGTGATTTCTTAGCATAATCTAACAAGAAAATTAAGAATGTCGAGACGATCTGCATATCGCTTAAATTCACCACACCTCATAAGTGAATTTGTCGCAAATTTTTCATGGAAAGCAATTGCATTTTGGCAGTGTTTTTCGTGATTTCTTAGCATTATCCAAAAAGAATATTAAGAAAATAAATCTAAGTTCGAACTTCTAAAAAATGTCGAGGCGAGCTGCATATCGATTAAATTCACCACACCTCATAGGTAAATTTGGGGAAAATTTTTCATGGAAAGAAATCGCATTTTGGTAGTATTTTTCGTGATTTTTAAGCATACAATACAATAAGAAAATTAAGCAACTAAGTCTAAGTTCGAACTTCTCAAAAATGTCGAGACGAGCTGCATATCGCCTAAATTCACCACACCTCAAAGGTGAATTTGTCGCAAATTTTTCATGGAAAGAAATTGCATTTTGGTAGTGTTTTTCGTGATTTCTTAGCATTATCCAAAAAGAAAATTAAGAAAATAAATCTAAGTTCGAACTTCTAAAAAAGGTCGAGGCGAGCTGCATATCGATTAAATTCACCACACCTCATAGGTGAATTTGTCGCAACTTTTTAATGGAAAGCAATTGCATTTTGGTAGTGTTTTTTGTGATTTTTAAGCATTAGCCAATAAGAAAATTAAGTAAATAACTCTAAGTTCGATTTTTTTTTTAAAATGTATCGAGGACCTTCATATCGCTTGAAGTCACCACACCTCATAGGTGAATTTGGCGCAAATTTATCATGGAAAGCAATTGCATTTTGGTAGTGTTTTTTGTGATATTTAAGTATTATCCAATAAGAAATTTAAGTAAATAACTCTAAGTTCGAACTTCTATTAAATTCACCACACCTCATAGGTAAATTTGGGGAAAATTTTTCATGGAAAGAAATTGCATTTTGGTAGTGTTTTTCGTGATTTCTTAGCATAATCTAACAAGAAAATTAAGAATGTCGAGACGATCTGCATATCGCTTAAATTCACCACACCTCATAAGTGAATTTGTCGCAAATTTTTCATGGAAAGCAATTGCATTTTGGCAGTGTTTTTCGTGATTTCTTAGCATTATCCAAAAATAATATTAAGAAAATAAATCTAAGTTCGAACTTCTAAAAAATGTCGAGACCGGCTGCATATCGCTTAAATTCACTACACCTCATGGGTGAATTTGTCGCAAATTTTTCATCGAAAGCAATTGCATTTTGGTGGTGTTTTTCGTGATTTCTTAGCATTATCCAATGAGAAAATTAAGTAAATAACTCTAAGTTCGAACTTCTAAAAATTGTCGAGGCGAGCTGCATATCGATTAAATTCACCACACCTCTTAGGTAAATTTGTGGAAAATTTTTCATGAAAATAAATTGCATTTTGGTAGTGTTTTTCGTGATTTCTTAGCATTATCCAATAAGAAAATTAAGTAAATAAATCCAAGTTCGAACTTCTAAAAAATGTCTACAAGCTGCATATCGATTAAATTCACCACACCTCAGTGTGTTTTGTTTTTCGTGATTTCTTAGCATTATCCAATGAGAAAATTAAGTAAATAACTCTAAGTTCGAACTTCTAAAAAATGTCTAGAAGCTGCATATCGATTAAATTCACCACACCTCATGGGTGAATTTGTCGCAAATTTTTCATGGAAAGCAATTGCATTTTGGTGGTGTTTTTCGTGATTTCTTAGCATTATCCAATGAGAAAATTAAGTAAATAACTCCAAGTTCGAACTTCTAAAAAATGTCGAGGCGAACTGCATATCGATTAAATTCACCACACCTCATTGGTAAATTTGTGGAAAATTTTTCATGGAAAGAAATTGTATTTTGGTAGTGTTTTTCGATATTTCTTAGCATTATCCAATAAGAAAATTAAGTAAATAAATCCAAGTTCGAACTTCTAAAAAATTTCTACAAGCTGCATATCGCTTAAATTCACCACACCTCATAGGTGAATTTGTCGCAAATTTTTCATGGAAAGCAATTGCATTTTGGTAGTGTTTTTCGTGATTTCTTAGCATTATCCAAAAAGAAAATTAAGAAAATAAATCTAAGTTCGAACTTCTAAAAAATGTCGAGGCGAGCTGCATATCGATTAAATTCACCACACCTCATAGGTGTGCGACAAATTGCGACCCCTCAATTTGTCGCAACTTTTTCGTGGAAAGCAATTGTATTTTGAGAGTGTTTTTCGAGATTTCTTAGCATTATCCATTAAGAAAATTAAGTAAATAAATCCAAGTTCGAACTTCTAAAAAATGTCTACAAGCTGCATATCGATTAAATTCACCACACCTCAGTGTGTTTTGTTTTTCGTGATTTCTTAGCATTATCCAATGAGAAAATTAAGTAAATAACTCTAAGTTCGAACTTCTAAAAAATGTCTAGAAGCTGCATATCGATTAAATTCACCACACCTCATGGGTGAATTTGACGCAAATTTTTCATGGAAAGCAATTGCATTTTGGTGGTGTTTTTCGTGATTTCTTAGCATTATCCAATGAGAAAATTAAGTAAATAACTCCAAGTTCGAACTTCTAAAAAATGTCGAGACGAGCTGCATATCGCTTAAATTCACCACACCTCATAGGTAAATTCGACGAAAATTTTTCATGGAAAGCAATTGCATTTTGGTAGTGTTTTTCGTGATTACTTAGCATTATCCAATAAGAAAATGAAGTAAATATATCCAAGTTCGAACTTCTAAAAAATGTCGAGACGAGCTGCATATTGCTTAAATTCACCACACCTCATAGGTGAATTTGTCGCAAATTTTTCATGGAAACAATTTCATTTTAGTAGAGTTTTTCGTGATTTCTTAGCATTATCCAATAAGAAAATTAAGCAATTAAGTCTAAGTTCGAACCTTTAAAAAATGTCGAGACCGGCTGCATATCGCTTAAATTCACCACACCTCATAGGTAAATTCGTCGCAAATTTTTCATGGAAAGCAATTGCATTTTGGTAGTGTTTTTCGTGATTTCTTATCATTATCCAATTAGAAAATTAAGTAAATAACTCTAAGTTCGAACTTCTATTAAATTCACCACACCTCATAGGTAAATTTGGGGAAAATTTTTCATGGAAAGAAATTGCATTTTGGTAGTGTTTTTCGTGATTTCTTAGCATAATCTAACAAGAAAATTAAGAATGTCGAGACGATCTGCATATCGCTTAAATTCACCACACCTCATAAGTGAATTTGTCGCAAATTTTTCATGGAAAGCAATTGCATTTTGGCAGTGTTTTTCGTGATTTCTTAGCATTATCCAAAAAGAATATTAAGAAAATAAATCTAAGTTCGAACTTCTAAAAAATGTCGAGGCGAGCTGCATATCGATTAAATTCACCACACCTCATAGGTAAATTTGGGGAAAATTTTTCATGGAAAGAAATCGCATTTTGGTAGTGTTTTTCGTGATTTTTAAGCATACAATACAATAAGAAAATTAAGCAACTAAGTCTAAGTTCGAACTTCTCAAAAATGTCGAGACGAGCTGCATATCGCCTAAATTCACCACACCTCAAAGGTGAATTTGTCGCAAATTTTTCATGGAAAGAAATTGCATTTTGGTAGTGTTTTTCGTGATTTCTTAGCATTATCCAAAAAGAAAATTAAGAAAATAAATCTAAGTTCGAACTTCTAAAAAAGGTCGAGGCGAGCTGCATATCGATTAAATTCACCACACCTCATAGGTGAATTTGTCGCAACTTTTTAATGGAAAGCAATTGCATTTTGGTAGTGTTTTTTGTGATTTTTAAGCATTAGCCAATAAGAAAATTAAGTAAATAACTCTAAGTTCGATTTTTTTTTTAAAATGTATCGAGGACCTTCATATCGCTTGAAGTCACCACACCTCATAGGTGAATTTGGCGCAAATTTATCATGGAAAGCAATTGCATTTTGGTAGTGTTTTTTGTGATATTTAAGTATTATCCAATAAGAAATTTAAGTAAATAACTCTAAGTTCGAACTTCTAAAAAATGTCGAGACCGGCTGCATATCGCTTAAATTCACTACACCTCATGGGTGAATTTGTCGCAAATTTTTCATCGAAAGCAATTGCATTTTGGTGGTGTTTTTCGTGATTTCTTAGCATTATCCAATGAGAAAATTAAGTAAATAACTCTAAGTTCTAACTTCTAAAAATTGTCGAGGCGAGCTGCATATCGATTAAATTCACCACACCTCTTAGGTAAATTTGTGGAAAATTTTTCATGAAAATAAATTGCATTTTGGTAGTGTTTTTCGTGATTTCTTAGCATTATCCAATAAGAAAATTAAGTAAATAAATCCAAGTTCGAACTTCTAAAAAATGTCTACAAGCTGCATATCGATTAAATTCACCACACCTCAGTGTGTTTTGTTTTTCGTGATTTCTTAGCATTATCCAATGAGAAAATTAAGTAAATAACTCCAAGTTCGAACTTCTAAAAAATGTCGAGGCGAACTGCATATCGATTAAATTCACCACACCTCATAGGTGTGCGACAAATTGTGACCCCTCAATTTGTCGCAACTTTTTCGTGGAAAGCAATTGTATTTTGAGAGTGTTTTTCGAGATTTCTTAGCATTATCCATTAAGAAAATTAAGTAAATAAATCCAAGTTCGAACTTCTAAAAAATGTCTACAAGCTGCATATCGCATAAATTCACCACACCTCATAGGTGAATTTGTCGCAAATTTTTCATGGAAAGCAATTGCATTTTGGTAGTGTTTTTCGTGATTTCTTAGCATTATCCAATAAGAAAATTAAGTAAATAAATCCAAGTTCGAACTTCTAAAAAATGTCGAGACGAGCTGCATATCGCTTAAATTCACAACACCTCATAGGTGAATTTGTCGCAAATTTTTCATGGAAAGCAATTGCATTTTTGCAGTGTTTTTCGGGATTTCTTAGCATTATCCAATAAGAAAATTAAGTAAGTAACTCTTAGTTCGAACTTCTAAAAAATGTCGAGACGGGCTGCATATCGCTTAAATTTACCACACCTCACAGGTGAATTTGTCAGAAATTTTTCATGGAAAGCAATTGCATTTTGGTATTGTTTTTCGTGATTTTTAAGCGTTATCCAATAAGAAAATTAAGTAAATAACTCTAAGTTCAAACTTCTAAAAAATGTCGAGACGAGCTTCATATCGCTTAAATTCACCACACCTCATAGGTGAATTTGTCGCAAATTTTTCATGGAAAGCAATTGCATTTTGGTAGTGTTTTTCGTGATTGCTTAGTCATATCCAATAAGAAAATTAAGTAAATAACTCTAAGTTCGAACTTCTAAAAAAATGTCGAGACTAGCTGCATATCGATTAAATTCACCACACCTCATAGGTGAATTTGTCGCAAATTTTTCATGGAAAGCAATTGCATTTTGGTATTGTTTTTCGTGATTTTTAAGCGTTATCCAATAAGAAAATTAAGTAAATAACTCTAAGTTCATACTTCTAAAAAATGTCGAGGCGAGCTTCATATCGCTTAAATTGACCACACCTCATAGGTGAATTTGTCGCAAATTTTTCATGGAAAGCAATTGCATTTCGCATCCAATAAGAAAATTAAGTAAATAACTCTAAGTTCGAACTTAAAAAAAATGTCGAGTTGAGCTGCATATCGCTTAAATTCACCACACCTCATAGGTGAATTTGCCGCAAATTTTTCATGGAAAGCAATTGTATTTGGTAGTGTTTTTCGTGATTTTTAAGCGTTATCCAATAAGAAAATTAAGTAAATAACTCTAAGTTCGAACTTCTAAAAAATGTCGAGGCGAGTTTCATATCGCTTAAATTCACCACACCTCATAGGTGAATTTGTCGCAAATTTATCATGGAAAGCAATTGCATTTCGGTAGTGTTTTTCGTGATTTCTTAGCATTATCCAATAAGAAAATTAAGTAAATAACTCTAAGTTCGAACATCAAAAAAATGTCTAGATGAGCTGCATTTCGCTTAAATTCACCACACCTCATAGGTGAATTTGTCGCAAATTTTTCATGGAAAGCAATTGAAAGCGATTTCGTTAGAGTTTTTCGTGATTTCTTAGCATTATACAATAAGAAAATTAAGTAAATAACTCTTAGTTCGAACTTCTAAGAAACGTCGAGACGGGCTGCATTTCGCTTAAATTTACCACACCTCACAGGTGAATTTGTCAGAAATTTTTCATGGAAAGCAATTGCATTTCGGTAGTGTTTTTCGTGATTTCTTAGCATTATCCAATAAGAAAATTAAGTAAATAACTCTAAGTTCGAACTTCTAAAAAAATTTCGAGACGAGCTGCATATCGATTAAATTCACCACACCTCATAGGTGAATTTGTCGCAAATTTTTCATTGAAAGCAATTGCATTTTGGTATTGTTTTTCGTGATTTTTAAGCGTTATCCAATAAGAAAATTAAGTAAATAACTCTAAGTTCGAACTTCTAAAAAATGTCGAGACGAGCTGCATATCGGTTAAATTCACCACACCTCATAGGTAAATTTGTCGCAAATTTTTCATGGAAAGCAATTGCATTTTGGTATTGTTTTTCGTGATTTTTAAGCGTTATCCAATAAGAAAATTAAGTAAATAACTCTAAGTTCGAACTTCTAAAAAATGTCGAGACGGGCTGCATATTGCTTAAATTCACCACACCACATAGGTGAATTTGTCGCAAATTTTTCATGGAAAGCAATTGCAATTTGGTAGTGTTTTTCGTGATTTCTTAGCATCATCCAATAAGAAAATAAAGTAAATAACTCTAAGTTCGAACATCAAAAAAATGTCTAGATGAGCTGCATTTCGCTTAAATTCACCACACCTCATAGGTGAATTTGTCGCAAATTTTTCATGGAAAGCAATTGAAAGCGATTTCGTTAGAGTTTTTCGTGATTTCTTAGCATTATCCAATAAGAAAATTAAGTAAATAACTCTTAGTTCGAACTTCTAAGAAACGTCGAGACGGGCTGCATTTCGCTTAAATTTACCACACCTCACAGGTGAATTTGTCGCAAATTTTTCATGGAAAGCAATTGCATTTTGGTAGTGTTTTTCGTGATTGCTTAGTCATATCCAATAAGAAAATTAAGTAAATAAATTTAAGTTCGAAGTTCTAAAATATGTCGAGGCGAGCTGCATATCGCTTAAATTCACCACACCTCATAGGTGAATATGTCGCAAATTCTTCATGGAAAGCAATTGCATTTCGGTAGTGTTTTTCGTGATTTCTTAGCATTATCCAATAAGAAAATTAAGTAAATAACTCTAAGTTCGAACTTCTAAAAAAATGTCGAGACGAGCTGCATATCGATTAATTTCACCACACCTCATAGGTGAATTTGTCGCAAATTTTTCATGGAAAGCAATTGCATTTCGGCAGTGTGTTTCGTGATTTCTTAGCATTATCCAATAAGAAAATTAAGTAAATAACTCTAAGTTCGAACATCAAAAAAATGTCTAGATGAGCTGCATATAGCTTAAATTCACCACACCTCATAGGTGAATTTGTCGAAAATTTTTCATGGAAAGCAATTGCATTTTGGTAGTGTTTTTCGTGATTTTTAAGCGTTATCCAATAAGAAAATTAAGTTAATAAATTTAAGTTCGAAGTTCTAAAAAATGTCGAGGCGAGCTGAATATCGCTTAAATTCACCACACCTCATAGGTGAATTTGTCGCAAATTTTTCATGGAAAGCAATTGCATTTTGGTAGTGTTTTTCGTGATTTTAAGGCGTTATCCAATAAGAAAATTAAGTAAATAACTTGACATTTTTTTTAAGTTCGAACTTCTAAAAAAATGTCGAGACGAGCTGCCTATCTATTAAATTCACCAACCTCATAGGTGAATTTTTCGCAAATTTTTCATGGAAAGCAATTGCATTTCGGTAGTTTTTCGTGATTTCTTAGCATTATCCAATAAGAAAATTAAGTAAATAACTCTAAGTTCGAACATCAAAAAAATGTCTAGATGAGCTGCATATCGCTTAAATTCACCACAACTCATAGGTGAATTTGTCGCAAATTTTTCATGGAAAGCAATTGAAAGCGATTTCGTTAGAGTTTTTCGTGATTTCTTAGCATTATCCAATAAGAAAATTAAGTAAATAACTCTTATTTCGAACTTCTAAGAAATGTCGAGACGGGCTGCATATCGCTTAAATTTACCACACCTCACAGGTGAATTTGTCAGAAATTTTTCATGGAAAGCAATTGCATTTTGGTATTGTTTTTCGTGATTTTTAAGCGTTATCCAATAAGAAAATTATGTAAATAACTCTAAGTTCGAACTTCAAAAAAATGACGAGATGAGCTGCATACCGCTTAAATTCACCACACCTCATAGGTGAATTTGTCGGAAATTTTTAATGGAAAGCAATTGCATTTGGGTAGTGTTTTTCGTGATTTTTAAGCGTTATCCAATAAGAAAATAAAGTAAATAACTCTAAGTTCGAACTTCTAAAAAAATGTCGAGACGAGCTGCATATCGATTAAATGCACCACACCTCATAGGTAAATTTGTCGCAAAATTTTCATGGAAAGAAATTGCATTTCGGTAGTGTTTTTCGTGATTTCTTAGCATTATCCAATAAGAAAATTAAGTAAATAACTCTAAGTTCGAACATCAAAAAAATGTCTAGATGAGCTGCATATCGCTTAAATTCACGACACAACATAGGTGAATTTGTCGCAAATTTTTCATGGAAAGCAATTGCATTTCGGTAGTATTTTTCGTGATTTCTTAGCATTATCCAATAAGAAACTTAAGTAAATAACTCTAAGTTCAAACTTCTAAAAAAATGTCGAGACGAGCTGCATATCGATTAAATTCACCACACAACATAGGTGAATTTGTCGCAAATTTTTCATGAAAGGCAATTGCATTTTGGTATTGTTTTTCGTGATTTTTAAGCCTTATCCAATAAGAAAATTAAGTAAATAACTCTAAGTTCATACTTCTAAAAAATGTCGAGGCGAGCTTCATATCGCTTAAATTGACCACACCTCATAGGTGAATTTGTCGCAAATTTTTCATGGAAAGCAATTGCATTTTGGTAGTGTTTTTCTTGATCTTTAAGCGTTATCCAATAAGAAAATTAAGTAAATAACTCTAAGTTCGAACTTCTAAAAAATGTCGAGACGGGCTGCATATCGCTTTAATTCATCACACCTCATAGGTGAATTTGTCGCAAATTTTTCATGGAAAGCAATTGCATTTTGGTAGTGTTTTTCGTGATTGCTTAGTCATATCCAATAAGAAAATTAAGTAAATAAATTTAAGTTCGAAGTTCTAAAAAATGTCGAGGCGAGCTGCATATCGCTTAAATTCACCACACCTCATAGGTGAATTTGTCGCAAATTTTTCATGGAAAGCAATTGCATTTTGGTATTGTTTTTCGTGATTTTTAAGCGTTATCCAAAAAGAAAATTAAGTAAATAATTCTAAGTTCATACTTCTAAAAAATGTCGAGGCAAGCTTCATATCGCTTAAATTCACCACACCTCATAAGTGAATTTGTCGGAAATTTTTCATGGAAAGCAATTGCATTTTGGTAATGTTTTTCGAGACTTTTAAGCGTTATCCAATAAGAAAATTAAGTAAATAACTCTAATTTCGAACTTCTAAAAAATGTCGAGACGAGCTGCATATCGCTTAAATTCACCACACCTCATAGGTGAATTTGTCGGAAATTTTTCATGGAAAGCAATTGCATTTTGGTAATGTTTTTCGAGACTTTTAAGCGTTATCCAATAAGAAAATTAAGAAAATATATCTAAGTTCGAACTTCTAAAAAATGTCGAGGAGAGCTTAAATTCACCACACCTCGAGACGAGCTGCATATCGCTTAAATTCACCACACCTCATAGGTAAATTCGTCGAAAATTTTTCATGGAAAGCAACTGCATTTTGGCAGTGTTTTTCGTGATTTCTTAGCATTATCCAACAAGAAAATTAAGAAAATAAATCCAAGTTCGAACTTCTAAAAAATGTCGAGACGAGCTGCATATCGTTTAAATTCACCACACCTCATAGGTAAATTCGTCGCAAATTTTTCATGGAAAGCAATTGCATTTTGGTAGTGTTTTTCGTGATTTCTTATCATTATCCAATTAAAAAATTAAGTAAATAACTCTAAGTTCGAACTTCTAAAAAATGTGGAGACGGGCTGCATATCGCTTTAATTCATCACACCTCATAGGTGAATTTGTTGCAAATTTTTCATGGAAAGCAATTGCATTTTGGTAGTGTTTTTCTTGATCTTTAAGCGTTATCCAATAAGAAAATTAAGTAAATAACTCTAAGTTCGAACTTCTAAAAAATGTCGAGGCGAGCTTAAATTCACCACACCTCATAGGTGAATTTGTCGCAAATTTTTCATGGAAAGCAATTGCATTTTGGTAATGTTTTTCGAGACTTTTAAGCGTTATCCAATAAGAAAATTAAGTAAATAACTCTAAGTTCGAACTTCTAAAAAATGTCGAGACGAGCTGCATATCGCTTAAATTCACCACACCTCATAGGTAAATTCGTCGAAAATTTTTCATGGAAAGCACCTGCATTTTAGCATTGTTTTTCGTGATTTCTTAGCATTATCCAACAAGAAAATTAAGAAAATAAATCCAAGTTCGAACTTCTAAAAAATGTCGAGACGAGCTGCATATCGCTTAAATTCACCACACCTCATAGGTAAATTCGTCGCAAATTTTTCATGGAAAGCAATTGCATTTTGGTAGTGTTTTTCGTGATTTCTTATCATTATCCAATTAGAAAATTAAGTAAATAACTCTAAGTTCAAACTTCTATTAAATTCACCACACCTCATAGGTAAATTTGGGGAAAATTTTTCATGGAAAGAAATTGCATTTTGGTAGTGTTTTTCGTGATTTCTTAGCATTATCCAACAAAAAAATTAAGAAAATAAATCCAAGTTCGAACTTCTAAAAAATGTCGAGACAATCTGCAGATCGCTTAAATTCTCCACACCTCATAAGTGAATTTGTCGCAAATTTTTCATGGAAAGCAATTGCATTTTGGCAGTGCTTTTCGTGATTTCTTAGCATTATCCAAAAAGAATATTAAGAAAATAAATCTAAGTTCGAACTTCTAAAAAATGTCGAGGCGAGCTGCATATCGATTAAATTCACTACACCTCATAAGTAAATTTGGGGAAAACTTTTCATGGAAAGAAATCGCATTTTGGTAGTGTTTTTCGTGATTTCTTAGCATTATACAATAAGAAAATTAAGCAACTAAGTCTAAGTTCGAACTTCTAAAAAATGTCGAGACGAGCTGCATATCGCTTAAATTCACCACACCTCATAGATGAATTTGTCGCAAATTTTTCATGGAAAGAAATTGCATTTTGGTAGTGTTTTTCGTGATTTCTTAGCATTATCCAAAAAGAAAATGAAGAAAATAAATCTAAGTTCGAACTTCTAAAAAATGTCGAGGCGAGCTGCATATCGATTAAATTCACCACACCTCATAGGTGAATTTGTCGCAACTTTTTCATGGAAAGCAATTGCATTTTGGTAGTGTTTTTTGTGATTTTTAAGCATTAGCCAATAAGAAAATTAAGTAAATATCTCTAAGTTCGATTTTATTTAAAAATGTATCGAGGACCATTATATCGCTTGAAGTCACCACACCTCATAGGTGAATTTGGCGCAAATTTATCATGGAAAGCAATTGCATTTTGGTAGTGTTTTTTGTGATATTTAAGTATTATCCAATAAGAAATTTAAGTAAATAACTCTAAGTTCGAACTTCTAAAAAATGTCGAGACAGGCTGCATATCGCTTAAATTCACTACACCTCATAGGTGAATTTGTCGCAAATTTTTCATGGAAAGCAATTGCATTTTGGTGGTGTTTTTCGTAATTTCTTAGCATTATCCAATGAGAAAATTAAGTAAATAACTCTAAGTTCGAACTTCTAAAAATTGTCGAGGCGAGCTGCATATCGATTAAATTCACCACACCTCATAGGTAAATTTGTGGAAAATTTTTAATGGAAAGCAATTGCATTTTGGTGGTGTTTTTCGTGATTTCTTAGCATTATCCAATAAGAAAATTAAGTAAATAAATCCAAGTTCGAACTTCTAAAAAATGTCTACAAGCTGCATATCGATTAAATTCACCACACCTCATAGGTGAATTTGTCGCAAATTTTTTATGGAAAGCAATTGCATTTTGGTGGTGTTTTTCGTGATTTCTTAGCATTATCCAATGAGAAAATTAAGTAAATAACTCTAAGTTCGAACTTCTAAAAAATGTCGAGGCGAGCTGCATATCGACTAAATTCACGACACCTCATAGGAAAATTAGTGGAAAATTTTTCATGGAAAGAAATTGCATTTTGGTAGTGTTTTTCGTGATTTCTTAGCATTATCCAATAAGAAAATTAAGTAAATAACTTTTCTTAGCATTATCCAATAAGAAAATTAAGTAAATAAATCCAAGTTCGAACTTCTAAAAAATGTCTACAAGCTGCATATCGATTAAATTCACCACACCTCATAGGTGAATTTGTCGCAAATTTTTCATCGAAAGCAATTGCATTTTGGCAGTGTTTTTCGTGATTTCTTAGCATTATCCAAAAAGAAAATTAAGAAAATAAATCTAAGTTCGAACTTCTATTAAATTCACCACACCTCATAGGTAAATTTGTGGAAAATTTTTCATGGAAATAAATTGCATTTTGGTAGTGTTTTTCGTGATTTCTTAGCATTATCCAATAAGAAAATTAAGTAAATAAATCCAAGTTCGAACTTCTAAAAAATGTCGAGACAGGCTGCATATCGCTTAAATTCACTACACCTCATAGGTGAATTTGTCGCAAATTTTTCATGGAAAGCAATTGCATTTTGGTGGTGTTTTTCGTAATTTCTTAGCATTATCCAATGAGAAAATTAAGTAAATAACTCTAAGTTCGAACTTCTAAAAATTGTCGAGGCGAGCTGCATATCGATTAAATTCACCACACCTCATAGGTAAATTTGTGGAAAATTTTTAATGGAAAGCAATTGCATTTTGGTGGTGTTTTTCGTGATTTCTTAGCATTATCCAATAAGAAAATTAAGTAAATAAATCCAAGTTCGAACTTCTAAAAAATGTCTACAAGCTGCATATCGATTAAATTCACCACACCTCATAGGTGAATTTGTCGCAAATTTTTTATGGAAAGCAATTGCATTTTGGTGGTGTTTTTCGTGATTTCTTAGCATTATCCAATGAGAAAATTAAGTAAATAACTCTAAGTTCGAACTTCTAAAAAATGTCGAGGCGAGCTGCATATCGACTAAATTCACGACACCTCATAGGAAAATTAGTGGAAAATTTTTCATGGAAAGAAATTGCATTTTGGTAGTGTTTTTCGTGATTTCTTAGCATTATCCAATAAGAAAATTAAGTAAATAACTTTTCTTAGCATTATCCAATAAGAAAATTAAGTAAATAAATCCAAGTTCGAACTTCTAAAAAATGTCTACAAGCTGCATATCGATTAAATTCACCACACCTCATAGGTGAATTTGTCGCAAATTTTTCATCGAAAGCAATTGCATTTTGGCAGTGTTTTTCGTGATTTCTTAGCATTATCCAAAAAGAAAATTAAGAAAATAAATCTAAGTTCGAACTTCTATTAAATTCACCACACCTCATAGGTAAATTTGTGGAAAATTTTTCATGGAAATAAATTGCATTTTGGTAGTGTTTTTCGTGATTTCTTAGCATTATCCAATAAGAAAATTAAGTAAATAAATCCAAGTTCGAACTTCTAAAAAATGTCGAGACAGGCTGCATATCGCTTAAATTCACTACACCTCATAGGTGAATTTGTCGCAAATTTTTCATGGAAAGCAATTGCATTTTGGTGGTGTTTTTCGTAATTTCTTAGCATTATCAAATGAGAAAATTAAGTAAATAACTCTAAGTTCGAACTTCTAAAAATTGTCGAGGCGAGCTGCATATCGATTAAATTCACCACACCTCATAGGTAAATTTGTGGAAAATTTTTAATGGAAAGCAATTGCATTTTGGTGGTGTTTTTCGTGATTTCTTAGCATTATCCAATAAGAAAATTAAGTAAATAAATCCAAGTTCGAACTTCTAAAAAATGTCTACAAGCTGCATATCGATTAAATTCACCACACCTCATAGGTGAATTTGTCGCAAATTTTTTATGGAAAGCAATTGCATTTTGGTGGTGTTTTTCGTGATTTCTTAGCATTATCCAATGAGAAAATTAAGTAAATAACTCTAAGTTCGAAATTCTAAAAAATGTCGAGGCGAGCTGCATATCGACTAAATTCACGACACCTCATAGGAAAATTAGTGGAAAATTTTTCATGGAAAGAAATTGCATTTTGGTAGTGTTTTTCGTGATTTCTTAGCATTATCCAATAAGAAAATTAAGTAAATACCTTTTCTTAGCATTATCCAATAAGAAAATTAAGTAAATAAATCCAAGTTCGAACTTCTAAAAAATGTCTACAAGCTGCATACCGATTAAATTCACCACACCTCATAGGTGAATTTGTCGCAAATTTTTCATCGAAAGCGATTGCATTTTGGCAGTGTTTTTCGTGATTTCTTAGCATTATCCAAAAAGAAAATTAAGAAAATAAATCTAAGTTCGAACTTCTATTAAATTCACCACACCTCATAGGTAAATTTGTGGAAAATTTTTCATGGAAATAAATTGCATTTTGGTAGTGTTTTTCGTGATTTCTTAGCATTATCCAATAAGAAAATTAAGTAAATAAATCCAAGTTCGAACTTCTAAAAAATGTCTACAAGCTGCATATCGATTAAATTCACCACACCTCATAGGTGAATTTGTCGCAAATTTTTCATCGAAAGCAATTGCATTTTGGCAGTGTTTTTCGTGATTTCTTAGCATTATCCAAAAAGAAAATTAAGAAAATAAATCTAAGTTCGAACTTCTATTAAATTCACCACACCTCATAGGTAAATTTGTGGAAAATTTTTCATGGAAATAAATTGCATTTTGGTAGTGTTTTTTGTGATTTTTAAGCATTAGCCAATAAGAAAATTAAGTAAATATCTCTAAGTTCGATTTTATTTAAAAATGTATCGAGGACCATTATATCGCTTGAAGTCACCACACCTCATAGGTGAATTTGGCGCAAATTTATCATGGAAAGCAATTGCATTTTGGTAGTGTTTTTCGTGATTTCTTAGCATTATCCAATGAGAAAATTAAGTAAATAACTCTAAGTTCGAACTTCTAAAAATTGTTGAGGCGAGCTGCATATCGATTAAATTCACCACACCGCATAGGTAAATTTGTGGAAAATTTTTCATGAAAAGAAATTGCATTTTGGTAGTGTTTTTCGTGATTTCTTAGCATTATCCAATTAGAAAATTAAGTAAATAAATCCAAGTTCGAACTTCTAAAAATTGTTGAGGCGAGCTGCAGATCGATTAAATTCACCACACCTCATAGGTAAACTTGTGGAAAATTTTTCATGAAAAAAAATTGCATTTTGGTAGTGTTTTTCGTGATTTCTTAGCATTATCCAATAAGAAAATTAAGTAAATAAATCCAAGTTCGAACTTCTAAAAAATGTCTACAAGCTGCATATCGATTAAATTCACCACACCTCAGTGTGTTTTGTTTTCCGTGATTTCTTAGCATTATCCAATGAGAAAATTAAGTAAATAACTCTAAGTTCGAACTTCTAAAAATTGTCGAGGCGAGCTGCATATCGATTAAATTCACCACACCTCATAGGTAAATTTGTGGAAAATTTTTCATGGAAAGCAATTGCATTTTGGTGGTGTTTTTCGTGATTTCTTAGCATTATCCAATAAGAAAATTAAGTAAATAAATCCAAGTTCGAACTTCTAAAAAATGTCTACAAGCTGCATATCGATTAAATTCACCACACCTCATAGGTGAATTTGTCGCAAATTTTTCATCGAAAGCAATTGCATTTTGGCAGTGTTTTTCGTGATTTCTTAGCATTATCCAAAAAGAAAATTAAGAAAATAAATCTAAGTTCGAACTTCTATTAAATTCACCACACCTCATAGGTAAATTTGTGGAAAATTTTTCATGGAAATAAATTGCATTTTGGTAGTGTTTTTCGTGATTTCTTAGCATTATCCAATAAGAAAATTAAGCAATTAAGTCTAAGTTCGAACTTCTAAAAAATGTCGAGACGAGCTGCATATCGCTTAAATTCACCACACCTCATAGGTAAATTCGTCGCAAATTTTTCATGGAAAGAAATTGCATTTTGGTAGTGTTTTTCGTGATTTCTTAGCATTATCCAATAAGAAAATTAATCAATTAAGTCTAAGTTCGAACTTCTAAAAAATGTCGAGACCGGCTGCATATCGCTTAAATTCACTACACCTCATAGGTGAATTTGTCGCAAATTTTTCATGGAAAGCAATTGCATTTTGGTGGTGTTTTTCGTGATTTCTTAGCATTATCCAATGAGAAAATTAAGTAAATAACTCTAAGTTCGAACTTCTAAAAAATGTCGAGGCGAGCTGCATATCGATTAAATTCACCACACCTCATAGGTAAATTTTTGGAAAATTTTTCATGGAAAGAAATTGCATTTTGGTAGTGTTTTTCGTGATTTCTTAGCATTATCCAATAAGAAAATTAAGTAAATAAATCCAAGTTCGAACTTCTAAAAAATGTCTACAAGCTGCATATCGCTTAAATTCACAACACCTCATAGGTGAATTTGTCGCAAATTTTTCATGGAAAGCAATTGCATTTTGGCAGTGTTTTTCGTGATTTCTTAGCATTATCCAATAAGAAAATTAAGTAAATAACTCTAATTTCGAACTTCTAAAAAATGTCGAGACGAGCTGCATATCGCTTAAATTCACTACACCTCATGGGTGAATTTGTCGCAAATTTTTCATGAAAAGCAATTGCATTTGGGTAGTGTTTTTCGTGATTTCTTAGCATTACCCAATAAGAAGATTAAGTAAATAAATCCAAGTTCGAACTTCTAAAAAATGACGAGACGAGCTGCATATCGCTTAAATTCACCACACCTCATAGGTGAATTTGTCGCAAATTTTTCATGGAAAGCAATTGCATTTGGGTAGTGTTTTTCGTGATTTTTAAGCGTTACCCAATAAGAAGATTAAGTAAATAAATCCAAGTTCGAACTTCTAAAAAATGTCGAGACGAGCTGCATATCGCTTAAATTCACCACACCTCATAGGTGAAATTGTCGCAAATTTTTCATGAAAAGCAATTGCATTTGGGTAGTGTTTTTCGTGATTTTTAAGCGTTATTCAATAAGAACATTAAGTAAATAAATCCAAGTTCGAATTTCTAAAAAATGTCGAGACGAGCTGCATATCGCTTAAATTCACCACACCTCATAGGTGAATTAGTCGCAAATTTTTCATGGAAAGCAATTGCATTTGGGTAGTGTTTTTCGTAATTTTTAAGCGTTATTCAATAAGAAGATTAAGTAAATAAATCCAAGTTCGAATTTCTAAAAAATGTCGAGACGAGCTGCATATCGCTTAAATTCACTACACCTCATGGGTGAATTTGTCGCAAATTTTTCATGAAAAGCAATTGCATTTGGGTAGTGTTTTTCGTGATTTCTTAGCATTACCCAATAAGAAGATTAAGTAAATAAATCCAAGTTCGAACTTCAAAAAAATGTCGAGACGAGCTGCTAATCGCATAAATTTACAACACCTCATAGGTGAATTTGTCGCAAATTTTTCATGGAAAGCAACTGCATTTGGGTAGTGTTTTTCGTGATTTTTAAGCGTTATTCAATAAGAAGATTAAGTAAATAAATCCAAGTTCGAACTTCTAAAAAATGTCGAGACGAGCTGCATATCGCTTAAATTCACCACACCTCATAGGTGAATTTGTCGCAAATTTTTCATGGAAAGCAATTGCATTTTGGCAGTGTTTTTCGTGATTTCTTAGCATTATCCAATAAGAAAATTAAGAAAATTAATCTAAATTATAACTTCTAAAAAATCTACATTTTGGTAGTGTTTTTCGTGATTTCTTAGCATTATCCAATAAGAAAATTAAGTAAATAACTAAGTTCGAACTTCAAAAAAATGTCGAGACGAGCTGCTAATCGCTTAAATTCACAACACCTCATAGGTGAATTTGTCGCAAATTTTTCATGGAAAGCAATTGTATTTGGGTAGTATTTTTCGTGATTTTTAAGCGTTATTCAATAACAAAATTAAGTAAATAACTCTAAGTTCGAACTTCGAAAAAATGTCGCTTCATATCATATCGCTTAAATTAACCACACTTCATAGGTGAATTTGCCGCAAATTTATCATGGAAAGCAATTGCATTTTGGTAGTGTTTTTCGTGATTTCTTAGCATTATCCAATAAGAAAATTAAGTAAATAACTAAGTTCGAACTTCAAAAAAATGTCGAGACGAGCTGCTAATCGCTTAAATTCACAACACCTCATAGGTGAATTTGTCGCAAATTTTTCATGGAAAGCAACTGCATTTGGGTAGTGTTTTTCGTGATTTTTAAGCGTTATTCAATAAGAAGATTAAGTAAATAAATCCAAGTTCGAACTTCTAAAAAATGTCGAGACGAGCTGCATATCGCTTAAATTCACCACACCTCATAGGTGAATTTGTCGCAAATTTTTCATGGAAAGCAATTTCATTTCGGTAGGGTTTTCGTGATTTCTTAGCATTATCCAATAAGAAAATTAAGTAAATAAATCTAATTTCGAACTTCTAAAAAATGTCGAGACGCGCTGCATATCGCTTAAGTTCACCACACCTCATTGGTGAATTTGTCGCAAATTTTTCATGGAAAGCAACTGCATTTGGGTAGTGTTTTTCGTGATTTCTAAGCGTTATTCAATAAGAAGATTAAGTAAATAAATCCAAGTTCGAACTTCTAAAAAATGTCGAGACGAGCTGCATATTGCTTAAATTCACCACACCTCATAGGTGAGTTTGTCGCAAATTTTTCATGGAAAGCAATTTCATTTCGGTAGTGTTTTCGTGATTTCTTAGCATTATCCAATAAGAAAATTAAGTAAATAACTCTAATTTCGAACTTCTAAAAAATGTCGAGACGAGCTGCATATCGCTTAAATTCACTACACCTCATAGGTGAATTTGTCGCAAATTTTTCATGAAAAGCAATTGCATTTGGGTAGTGTTTTTCGTGATTTCTTAGCATTACCCAATAAGAAGATTAGGTAAATAAATCCAAGTTCGAACTTCTAAAAAATGACGAGACGAGCTGCATATCGCTTAAATTCACCACACCTCATAGGTGAATTTGTCGCAAATTTTTCATGGAAAGCAATTGCATTTGGGTAGTGTTTTTCGTGATTTTTAAGCGTTACCCAATAAGAAGATTAAGTAAATAAATCCAAGTTCGAACTTCTAAAAAATGTCGAGACGAGCTGCATATCGCTTAAATTCACCACACCTCATAGGTGAAATTGTCGCAAATTTTTCATGAAAAGCAATTGCATTTGGGTAGTGTTTTTCGTGATTTTTAAGCGTTATTCAATAAGAAGATTAAGTAAATAAATCCAAGTTCGAATTTCTAAAAAATGTCGAGACGAGCTGCATATCGCTTAAATTCACCACACCTCATAGGTGAATTAGTCGCAAATTTTTCATGGAAAGCAATTGCATTTGGGTAGTGTTTTTCGTGATTTCTAAGCGTTATTCAATAAGAAGATTAAGTAAATAAATCCAAGTTCGAACTTCTAAAAAATGTCGAGACGAGCTGCATATCGCTTAAATTCACCACACCTCATAGGTGAAATTGTCGCAAATTTTTCATGAAAAGCAATTGCATTTGGGTAGTGTTTTTCGTAATTTTTAAGCGTTATCCAATAAGAAAATTTAGAAAATAAATCTAAATTCGAACTTCTAAAAAATGTCGAGACGAGCTGCATATCGCTTAAATTCACCACACCTCATTGGTGAATTTGTCGCAAATTTTTCATGGAAAGCAACTGCATTTGGGTAGTGTTTTTCGTGATTTCTAAGCGTTATTCAATAAGAAGATTAAGTAAATAAATCCAAGTTCGAACTTCTAAAAAATGTCGAGACGAGCTGCATATCGCTTAAATTCACCACACCTCATAGGTGTATTTGTGGCAAATTTTTCATGGAAAGCATTTGGGTAGTGTTTTTCGGGATTTATAAGCATTATCCCATAAGAAAATTAAGTAAATAACTCTGAGTTCGAACTTCTAAAAAATGTCGAGACGAGCTGCATATCGCTTAAATTCACCACACCTCATAGGTGTGTAACGATCATAAATCGTTACAAATTATTTCTTAATTGTTAACCGCTTCATACTCAAAGAGTTTCATAGCCTAGTGGCTAGAGTAGCCGACTCACGACCAGAAAAGTCCAGGTTCGAACCTCGGTACGAACAACATTAAAAACACATTACAATTAATTTTTTATAATAATAAATATATTCCGTCGCCATATATTTGATAAAAATTTAAATACTAAAGGAATTGAAATCGTACCGTCGATTTCTAACAGTGCAAATAAACCAGAAATTAGCACACAAACGGGTACATATAGACGAACACACACATCAACAAACGAATAGAGAGACAATTCCAAACAGACGCACTTTCCCTTTTTGCTTTCATTTTTGCATGAAGTGCATATAATTCCCGACCAGTTTAACAAGCTTAAGACTCTTAAGACACGTTTTTGCGCTGATCCAACAAGCTGAGCTTAAGACAAAAACTGTCATATACAGGTGAGATGGGTTTATAGCCCTCCACATGTAAATACAGAAGTTTCTCTGATACAGGTTCAAACCCGTCTCCGTTTACGAACCAGTTCGCTGGGAAGTTTTGTGGTCTTGTGACCAGTTCTTTTGTTGACTTACGACCCAGTTCGCAGGGGAGTTTTGTGGTCTTGTGACCAGCTCTTTTTTTTTGACTTACGAACCAGTTCGCTGGGGAGTTTTGTGGTCTTGTGACCAGCTCTTGTTGACTTACGAACCAGTTCGCTGGGGAGTTTTGTGGTCCTTTGACCAGTTCTTTTTTGACTTACGAACCAGTTCGCTGGGGAGTTTTGTGGTCTTGTGATCAGCTCTTTTTAAACCTTTTTTTTGTAGTATAAATTAAGTTTTTACGTTGTCGAAAAACTAAAAAAAATATTTTTATTTCGGAGCGAGCCGAACTTTATTATTCTGAGTTATCTTAAGAACTAAAAATATAATTGTTTCTTACTCCAAAGCTAAGCTAAAAAATGATGGTCATGGTCAGGCAGCTTGGTTTTTTGTTGTGTGCTGATCAGGCATTTCCCACGGAAAAGCCAAACGCTGGTCTGGGCTGCATCTGTGAGGTGTCGTCTTGCTTTCCCTGAAAGCTTCGTTGATGTCGTACGTGGTGCAGCTGTGTGGTGTTGAATGACTTTCCTTGATGTGTTTTATGGAGTGGTCTGTTGTGTTAACTCCTCCCTTCTCAAGTGCGGACGTCCCCGTTCGCATTTCGGTTGTTTTTTGTGTTTTAGGGTGGCTGAGATGTTCGTTATTTCCTTGATTGACTTTTTTTTGCTTCACCATTCCTAGGATTTTAAAGGTGAGTAGTACAATTGCTATTACCAATATTGTGATGAGCTATTACCAATATTGTATTGGATGTCAGACCAATTTTATTTATTTTGTTGATCGACTCCAACTTCTTCGTGTTTTGTATCTGAAGGTCCTTCATCATTTGCAGGGATAATATTTCTTCGAGAGGCGTTTTCGAATTTTGTTGTTGCAAGATAGCGGGTAATGGTTGTAAGTTGCTAATTTCGCGTACGTAAAAGAGCCTGTTTTGAATTTTGATGGTGGAATTGTGATGTTTAATAAGAAATGTGCCATTCAGTTCCAGAGATTGATCGTCTATTGTAATCGAGCCATTGTAGTTATTCACAAATAGTATTCCAGGTTGTAACTCCTCTATGGTGTCGATGTGGTCAGCGTTAACACGTGTACAATTGAGGGGTTATCAATAAGATTACTTATGCAACTATTATTACTAACCTTCGTAAGATTGTTTTCGTTACAAATTGTTATTTTATTATATTCCTTACAATCATTTCTTAATCCATAAATTTTTGTCTTACATTTTAATATTTTTTTGAACTCAATTTTATTTATTTTATTATTAATTTTGACTTCTTTGAGTCTTATTTTTTCACATATTTCATTGTTGGTAGTAGGTAAACTTAAAATATAAATTATGGAAGTGCCGTTTATATCTATTTAGTGCCGGCTATTTTTATATCTGTAAACTCCAGTTCTTCATCTATATTAATGTATGGAATTCCTTCTTTTTCGATAATTTTTTCCATTGTTTTTACTTCTAAATTTGACAGTATGAATGAGTTTACAATATTTGATTTAGCCCAGTGTAAGGTGTATTCAATGTTAATGAGTTCTTCCTTAATTAGTTATAACTTATACTTTATTTTAAGACTTATTTCTAATTTAACATTGTCGTTATTCTTTAAATTTTTTATTATTTTATTAGTTTCATTACTTATCTCATTGATTTTTCCCAAAAAATTTTTATTTATTATTACTTGCCTATCATTATTTTCTAATAAATTTTCCATGTTTTTATTTATTATTTCTAAGTCGTGATGGTCAGGGCTACCGGCAATCCATTTCCATGCCGTGCCGATAAAATCTATTGAACGTTTCTTTTTTATTTTAGGTGTTAATTTGGAAAGGAGTGTACGAATTTGGGATATCTCATGGGTGAGGAAAGGATGTAATGGGTGAGTGAGCGAAAGGTTTTGCGCAATTGAGTTTTCGAGTTGTTCTGTTATTTTTTCATATTGTGTCATGTCTATTATATGGATGATTTTAAAGGTACCTTCTTGTATCTTTGCGGTTCCATCTCTCAAGGTTATCAGTTGAGCGTTCGTGTAATCTAAAATTTGGGTTTCTTCAGCAGCGCATCGTGCCAAGTACATCCTAAAATAATGAAATTAGCTTCTAATATTACTTTTGTGGACTATTTTTCCTGTCTGTGTTTTTACTGTAGTATTGTTATTTTGGGTTGGTAACGAAATCCCGAAAGACAAAATCCCGAACGACAAAATCCCGAACGACAAAATCCCGAAATGACAAAATCCCGAAACGACAAAATCCCGAAATAACAAAATCCCGAAATTACAAAACTAGTTTTTCGGTATTCTCCATCTTCTTGAACATTTTAAAACCACTAGCAAACAATTCCAAGAAAGTAATAAAAAATTACTCTTATTTTACTTCTCTAAAATTATTATTAAAAAATAAAAAAAAATATTATTAAAAAAATTTTAGCAGAGCCCTCTCGGAGGCTCTGAGGTGAGGTGATATGAGGTTTTTTGCATACAGGTTTTTCCGCGTATTTGCAGCCTTCGGCTGCGGCAGGGATCATAACCCTCAATCAGCAGAATCCTCACGGTCATGTGAAATTTTTTGCATATTGTAGATTATAACCTTCAGACAACAAAATTCTCTCGATATTACAACTTTGCTTTTCTGCCATTGTAAAGAAAGACAAGTAGGCGCGTACTTCGCTTCGGAAAAAATTTTGACTTAAATGTCATTTCTTCATTAATTTAAATTTTATTTCGTGATTTTCGGGATTTCTCATTTCGGTATTAAAAATTTTTCGGGATTTTGTCGTTTCGGGATTTTAAAATTTTTCGGGATTTTGTCGTTTCGGGATTTTGTAATTCGGGATTTTGACTGTCTCCCGTTATTTTCTATTATTTTTTCCTTTTTATACCTTGGTGATAGTTTGTACCTAACCTTCTGTTTATTTTTACAAATATTTCGTCACCTGTAGAATAATTTTTGTTTTGTTTCCTATTCTTGTTATGGTATTGAAGGCCTGTTCTTGCTTCTTTTCAAGTAGGTCTATATTTTTTTTCCTATGCTTTTCTAATTCTACGGGATCAGTGCTGACTCTAGTAGCAAAAAATGTTTCTAAAGGATTTTTCTTGATTGTTGAATGAATTGTTGAATTGTATTCTTGTACCGATTTGAAGAGCAATTCTTCAAATGTTAAACTATTGTTATCAGATTTTAAGCATCGCAATATTTCCGAAAGTGTTGAGTGAAATCGTTCAACTTGGCCGTTTGTGGTGCTAGCGTAGGGAGGTGTAGTGTAGACTTTAATGTTCATTTGGTCTTTTAATAAGGACGAAATCGAGGCAGAATTCAGTGATTTACAATTACAAATTACAATTACAAGTTTAGGGATTCCAAATGCAATCATAAGTTCACGTATTGGGTTTTTAATGTGTTCTATTGCTCTGGATGGTATTATTTTTACTTGTGCGTATTTAGAGTATTTATCAACAGAAGTAAGAATAAACCTCTTTTCTGTGGAGTAAATATCGATATGTACAATTTCTCCAGGATTTGTTGGAATAGGGGTGGCTTGGATTTGTGGCTTAAGAGGGTGTCTATCATATTTTTGTTGAAGGCAAGTTGAGCACTGTTTTACCTTTTTCTCTATTTTTGAATGCATGCTAGGAAAATAGTATTTTTTTAGAATTTGCATTTTGTTCTCGCGGCTATTTCTATGAGCTCGCTGATGTTCCTTTAATATTATTTCCTCTTGTTCGGTATCGGTTGGTGTATCCTTTACAAAAGTTTGTGTAAATCGGATTTTCATGTTTTTGAAATGTAATGGATAAATTTCCTGGATTCTACCCATGATGGGTTCAGTCGTGTATAGCCCATTAATAAGAGCTGGATCTAAATGTCGTTTAAAAATGTCAACTATGTCTTGCATCGAGTAGTCTGGTCTAGTTATCGTATGTCTGTTATAAGTGGGGAATGGAAGCTCAAATGTGTAGTTATTTTCGTTTCCAATTAACAGGAATAGTTGGTTCTTGAATGCGTTAATTGGGGCTTCTGTAGCTGGTATGAGACCATGTGCAGAGCTTTCGTCACTGTTGCAAGTTGTTGTAAGGGTGTTTATTTCTGATCTAGGTAGTCTGGAAAGGGCGTCGGCAACTACATTGGTTTTCCCTGGCTTATATTTTAGTTCGTAGTTACATATATTCTTCCAATATGCATTTCCATCTTTTCATTTTTCCGTTATGATTTTTATTACTTAATGCAAAGGTGAGTGGTTGATGATCGGTGAAAATTATTACCTTGGCTGAACCGTACAGATAGTTTCTTAGTGCGTTCAGTGCCCAGATTATCGCCAGCATCTTTTTTTCGTTTGCGGCGTAACTTTCTTCTGTCGTGGTTAAGAATCTTGATATGTACGTAATGGGTTTGCCTGCTTGTTCCAAGACAGCACCTAAAGCATAATTCGATGCATCTGTGGTGAGATGGAATTCCTTTGTGAAATCTGGGTATGCTAATATTACTTCTTTTGATATTAGTGAGTTTTTTATTCGGTTAAAAGCTTCTACAGCATTGTCGTCTAATGCGATTTGTTTTTTACTTGAAGCATTTTTTTAAATTCTTCCGTCGTGTCCTCTCAAGAGTGAGGTCAGTGGTTTTGCTAATTTAGCATAATCGCAGATAAAGCGGCGGTAATATCCAGACAGTCCAAGAAATGACCTTAAGTCTTTTAACGTCCGTGGATGTGGAAATTTCTGAATGGCTTTGACTTTGGCGGGGTTTGTTTTTATACCTGTCCGTGATATTATGAAACCTAAGAACTCAACTTCGTCCTTGAAGAATTCACATTTGTCTAGTTGTACCTTCATTCGAGCATTTCCAAGTGTTCTGAAAATGGTTTCTAGGTTCTCTAGGTGGCTAGGTTCATCCTCACCAAGCACTATTATGTCATCTATATAGACATAACAGATTTTCCCTATATGGTCCCTTAGTATGTCATCAAGGGCTCGCTGGAAAATGGCTGGTGCGTTCTTCAAGCCAAATGGGAGTCTTGTGAATTCATATTTTCCATTATTAACCGAAAAAGCTGTCTTTTCTGTGTCGGATTTCTTTAAGGGAATCTGGTGGAATCCACTTTTCAAATCGAGAACAGAGAAATATTTGCTATTTCCTAATTGTGAAATTATTTCGTTTATTTCTGGTATAGGGTATTTGTCTGCAATTTCACCGTGTTCAATTTCCGATAGTCAATTACTAATCTGTATTTTTTCTGTCCAGAGGCATCTAGTTTTTTTGGAACCACCCAAATAGGTGAGTTATATGCTGACCGGGATGGCTTTATGATTCCGTCTCTTAGTAGTGTTTCAATTTCTTGCGTTACGAATTCTCTCATTGCTAAAGGATATGGATAATATTTGGTGTATACCTGGTTTTCTGAGGATGTCCTAATTTCCCCGACTACGGTAGTAGTGTATGTATGTGAGCTTTTCATTTGGCTCAGAAAATAGTTGAGGATATTTCCGTGTAAGTAGGGTAATATTGTGTTTTTGTGTCCGTGTCATGTGCTCGGTCCTAATGTCGATTTTATTAACGTCTCTTGAATTTTTTTGTTTGATTTTAATCTTTATGTCATTACCAATGGTTAGCGTGTCTTCATTGGTATTTATTATGGCAGACAGTTCTTTAAGACTGTCATTTCCGAGGATGCCGTGAAAAGACTGTAATGTAGGAAGTAGAAAGAATTTTAAATTTGTGTCCTTTTTTCCGAAGAGATTGACCAAAGTATGGTGGGTGATTTCCACTTTTCCTGCTATTGAGTCCGCAAAGAAAACTTGTTCGTTAGGTAGTGATTTTATGGCAGATGTGGTTGGATGTAATTTTTGCTGGAACCAGTATCTAACAATATTTTGAGCATATTTCCGTTCTTCGTCTTGCACTCTATGTACGGCAGCGAAGAACAATTCATTCTAAAAAATGGATATCTGTAAAGTCTGCTGAAGTTTGTTCGTATTCCTGGCATAGCTGTCCATCGTCCTCGTAAGTGAATGCACTTTCGTATTCGTCCATTGTTGGTGTCCATTCTTTTTCGTTCTCTTGTTGGAGTATCTGTTGTTGTTCCGTTTCAGTATTAATATGAAAATTTCGTTGAGATTTGTAAGGTATCTGGTGAGAAAAGTTCGAAGCCCTTTTTTCTGCTAGTCGATTATGATCTGGCCTATTCATATAATTAATAGCCTTAGAATGTATGGACCGGTCAATGTCCATTGGTTCTGGCTTCGGTAATGGCTTGGAAGCAAATGGGCGAGGGGGTGCAGGATTATTATGGAACTGAGGGTATGGTTGGGAAGACCGTGTTTGCCATGCAGGTTGAACAAATTGATGGTAGGTTTGGGCAGGAGGAACATATGGTGTCTTTTGCTGGTAATGGAAGGTATTCCTTGGTGGTAGCTGTGGAGATTGAGTTTGCTGTGGGTAATATGTTTTTTGGTAGTTGTAGGAAGGTCTCGTGTTTAATGGCATGTGCCTTTGCGCATTTGGTTTTGAAAGAACTGGTGGTGGATGCCTATTTGTCCTGTTATGTGGCGAAAAGTTAATTTGGTTTTCAAGGATCTCACACAGGTGAAGCGCATGTGGGAGGTCCTTGGGTTCCCTTACTGCTAGGAGTCTAGGTAAATCGCCATTGAGTCCGTTTATGAATGCATCTCGAGCTTTTTCTCGGTACATTTGTGTCAGGAGCCTAAGGTCATCTGAGCTTTCTTCCATACAGGAGATTTTATTAAGTATTAAAGATAAGTGTGAGTAGACCAATTGGTAAAAATCGCGAATTTGTGCACGACCCTGAACTAGACTGCACGGTTGGTATTCGAGAGTTTTCAGGTCTCTCTTGTCTGCGTAATGCCATGTTAAACAAGAACGAATTGCTAACCAATTTAAGGGAATATTATATGATTCTAGCACTTCGTCGGCCTGTGCTACTATTTTATTTCGTATGGCCATGAGGATACCAAAATATTTCGGAGTTCCTTGGAACTGACCGTAATATTCTAAAAGTCGGTCTACACTTTTTCGCCATGACCCAAATTCATTTGCGTTGCCGGAAAATTCTCGTATAGTCCTAGCGACTTCAGGGACACGGTCAGAATCCGTATTTGCTTGAGCAACTACAGGTTCGTCCTTCAGGTTGAGGAATTCATGATTTGGATTTACTATGTTGTTGACTAATTTTTTCCCTTCACTATCGAAAACTGTCTTGACAATCTTACGGATTGTCTCTTCTAAAAGTGGCATTGTACTTTGGCTGGTGCTAGCCGCTGTATTGAGGTTAAGGATGGAGGGTCTAATAATGGGTGTGGTATCGTCAGGCATTTTATTCTTAAGCACTTAACACTTGTTAAATATTAATTTTTAAATTATTCTTAAAAATATATATTCTTAACCTAACTGAATTTCGAAATAAATTTATTTTCAAAGAAAAAAAAAAATTTTAATTTAGTTTCCTTACGAATGTAATGTTTCCAATAACTTTAATTGAAAAATATAAAAATTTATTCATATAAAAATTGTATTTGAAAATTTAAATACTTTGCATAACTTAATCAATTTATAATTCAGAATTCAATTTCTTACTCAATTCAAATTCTTTATTTAATTTCTTTTCCAAAACTTGTTTATTAATTTTTCTTTTTTTTTTTTTTTTTAAAGTATTTTCCACTATTTTAAACTGTTGAGCAAGGTTTTTAATTACTATTCTTTTTATTAATTTGTTATTAAAAATTAATTAATTTCTTTTAACTTTTTCACAAAACTAGGTTAGCTTACAATATTAGTAGTTTTTGCATCCTGTGTGATGGCGGGCCGGATAACTCCGTTTTTTCCGATGGTCCCTTCGTGGTCCCTCGGTGACTAAGGATCCTGATTCCGCACTCGCTTTTCGTCTATAGACCTTAGCGATTCTCACAGGTATTCTAAAAAATGATGGCCACTGTCACTGATCCAACAAGCTGAGCTTAAGACAAAAACTGTCATATACAGGTGAGATGGGTTTATAGCCCTCCACATGTAAATACAGAAGTTTCTCTGATACAGGTTCAAACCCGTCTCCGTTTACGAACCAGTTCGCTGGGAAGTTTTGTGGTCTTGTGACCAGTTTTTTTTTTGACTTACGACCCAGTTCGCTGGGGAGTTTTGTGGTCTTGTGACCAGCTCTTTTTTTTTTACTTACGACCCAGTTCGCTGGGGAGTTTTGTGGTCTTGTGACCAGCTCTTTTTTTTTACTTACGAACCAGTTCGATGGGGAGTTTTGTGGTCTTGTGACCAGTTCTTTTTTTGACTTACGACCCAGTTCGCTGGGGAGTTTTGTGGTCTTGTGACCAGTTCTTTTTTGACTTACGACCCAGTTCACTGGGGAGTTTTGTGGTCTTGTGACCAGTTCTTTTTTGACTTACGACCCAGTTCGCTGGGGAGTTTTGTGGTCTTGTGACCAGCTCTTTTTTTTTGACTTACGAACCAGTTCGCTGGGGAGTTTTGTGGTCTTGTGACCAGTTCTTTTTGACTTACGAACCAGTTCGCTGGGGAGTTTTGTGGTCTTGTGACCAGCTCTTTTTGACTTACGAACCAGTTCGCTGGGGAGTTTTGTGGTCCTTTGACCAGTTCTTTTTTGACTTACGAACCAGTTCGCTGGGGAGTTTTGTGGTCTTGTGACCAGCTCTTTTTAAACCTTTTTTTTGTAGTATATAAGAAAAACCGCGAGTATTAGTAACTCGCTAGAAATTGTAAGCAACCGTCACTTGCCAGGCACTCTGCCTGTCTATAGAAAACTCCTGTACTCCGGCATTTCCGTCTTTTGTAAGCGACCATCAGTCGTCGGGCACTCTGCCTGTCTATAGAAAACTACTGTACTCCTGCATTCCCACCTTTTGTAAGCGACCATAAGTCGTCGGGCATTCTGCCCGTCTCATAGATAATAAGTAGATTAAGCGAAAAACCTTCTGCCCCGTCCGAGCTGAGCTATCAATTAGCCAGTGAATTGATTGACACGTTAGTCAATCGTATGGAATTCGGTAACGGTGGTGAACTTCCCGGAGGGTTACGAGATCCCTCGATAATGGACACTGGGGCCGCTGAGGATACCCCGGCTCTAAAGAAAAACTCGTTACAAATGGCGCCCGAGTAGGGACTGTCTTCTGCTAGAAGCGGTTCACCAAACACCGAAGTTTCAAAAGAGGAACTTTTACCTGACAACCTGAGTTTTATATATAAGTTAAAGAAAGAGGAATTGGAAGCCCAGATGGCATTACTAGGCCTACCTACCGAAGGGACGGTGAAAGAGATGCGCTACCGGCTCAGTAACTTCACCAAGGAGAAAAGGGCCAGAAAATCAGCTGAAAACCTGTCAACCGAGGCAAATCAAAACAGCGGAGCAAGCAGCCTCCCTGTGCCCAACCAACAAACAACAACAATACAGGCGCCGCCTGAATATGACATCATGAACACTGTGCGAAAGTGGAACCTGCATTACAACGGCACGCGCTCCATTCTTGAATTCATTGAGAATATTGAAGAGCTAGCCGATTGCTACCGCATACCCCACAACTGCTTACTCTTACCTTTGAATGAGTTATTTCGCGACCGCGCCAGAGATTGGTGGCGATATAAAAAGGAAGAGGTAAGGACATGGCATCAATTTAAAGAAGCTGCATTACAATTTTTCCTGCCGCCCAGACACTTGCAACGTCTAGAGGAAGATTTTATACGGCGACGCCAGGGGTTGCGAAAAAAAGCAAAAGACTACATAATGGCGATGATGTCTATGGTCCGTCAGCATCCGAGGCTGCGCCAGGAAGACCATGTCGACCGAATTTATGAAGGTCTGAGAGCAGAGTACCGCCTGTACATTCGCCGAGCAGATTTTAAAGATCTCGACTCACTAATGATTGAAACAGACGAATACGAGCACATTCGTGGCGAGGAATCCAGCAGCCAACGCCCTCACGTTTCTAACTGGGTAACCGCACAACCCTATTCCCGAAGCACTCACTGTTGGTCATGCCAAGAACCAGGGCATACACGAAGAGAGTGCACGAGACAGGTCAAGCTGTTTTGTTCATACTGTGGGAAATTAGAAACCAGGTCGAAGGATTGTCCCTGTCGAAAATCTAATCCCGTATGGACTAAAACAATTACGCCGCAAGACGACCGATTGCAAATGCGAGTTTTGTGCAACGGGCGACCCACAGACGCCTGGCTCGACACAGGAGCTACCCTGTCATTTCTTGGCTCAACTGTTAGAGACTACCTGTCCCATGAGGTTCCAGCTATCACAGAGATACAGCCTTTAATATTAGCGAATGGCGATCAAATTAATATCCAGGAAAGTTTTGAAACCATCATTGAAGTAGGAGCATTGAAATTCACCCACCGAGTGTATTTCCTACCAGGTCTCCTAAAGTATTTCGTAATGGGTATGGACCTATTAACGAAACTCAACTGCAAATTAATTATTGCCGGGGAAGAAATCCAACTTCCCAAAACTAAAAAGGAGAATCACTTGTGCATGATAAGCCAACCAGACATTACCGTAGAAGCGTTTCGTAATAAGAAACAGAAACGAATAAGTGATTCAAAAGAACTATGCAGGATTGATAAGCATACCAGACCCCTTGGAAAACGACGGAACAACCCGCAGAAGCCAGCCATGCAAAAATGCAAGTTTAAAACTGAATCCCGAAAAGAAAAATTAAACGTGGTCACCGACAGTCTGTCATCTCAAGCAAAATCCCGCAACAGACCAGCTCGTTGGCAACTCTGTATATCCGCCAATGAGAAATCAAAAATACTCCGAAAAATTCATGATCACTCTACAGCATGTCACCTCGGATTCCACAAGACATTGCGAAGAGCACGCAAGCAATACTTTTGGCCAAAAATGTATGTGGACATCAAAAAGTATGTAAGATCATGTTTCACATGTGCCCAATGCAGAGCAAATCCTGAACCTCCGGTTGAATTCCGGACAACCACTGTCGCTACACGACCACGGCGACATGGACTACCGCCAAGAAACGTGGCCGAAAGGCCGAAAAAATCAATACCAGTGCCGTCTCCTGAAACCCACTTCCAGCGCAAAAATATACACCAGATGTTGCCGAAACCAGAAAAATGTTACCAGCCCGGGCAAAGATCTGGTTACTCTACGTCCAGCTTCAACCACAACGTCGCCAGCCAGGAAAATACAACACCGACTCCCGACACTCCGCAATGGGTGCCGAAACTCACCAAACCAACGAACTCCAGATCCAGGAAACACGCCGTTTCACAACCGACAACTTAATTCCGTTTTACGAACCCATTGTATGAAATGATTTTTGTTTTCTTGCAAACTTTTAAATTTAAAAAAAAAAAAAAAAAAAAAAAAAGTGTATGAATTATTTACTTGAATTATTTTACTTCTTTCTTTAAATTACACTAATTATAGAATTAAGTCTCTTCCGTCATTTTAGTTTTTTTTTTTCCCTTAGTAGGGATAGAATGTAACGATCATAAATCGTTACAAATTATTTCTTAATTGTTAACCGCTTTATACTCAAAGAGTTTCATAGCCTAGTGGCTAGAGTAGCCGACTCACGACCAGAAAAGTCCAGGTTTGAACCTCGGTACGAACAACATTAAAAACACATTACAATTAATTTTTTATAATAATAAATATATTCCGTCGCCATATATTTGATAAAAATTTAAATACTAAAGGAATTGAAATCGTACCGTCGATTTCTAACAGTGCAAATAAACCAGAAATTAGCACACAAACAGGTACATATAGACGAACACACACATCAACAAACGAATAGAGAGACAATTCCAAACAGACGCACTTTCCCTTTTTGCTTTCATTTTTGCATGAAGTGCATATAATTCCCGACCAGTTTAACAAGCTTAAGACTCTTAAGACACGTTTTTGCTCTGATCCAACAAGCTGAGCTTAAGACAAAAACTGTCATATACAGGTGAGATGGGTTTATAGCCCTCCACATGTAAATACAGAAGTTTCTCTGATACAGGTTCAAACCCGTCTCCGTTTACGAACCAGTTCGCTGGGAAGTTTTGTGGTCTTGTGACCAGTTTTTTTTTTGACTTACGACCCAGTTCGCTGGGGAGTTTTGTGGTCTTGTGACCAGCTCTTTTTTTTTGACTTACGACCCAGTTCGCTGGGGAGTTTTGTGGTCTTGTGACCAGCTCTTTTTTTTTACTTACGAACCAGTTCGATGGGGAGTTTTGTGGTCTTGTGACCAGTTCTTTTTTTGACTTACGACCCAGTTCGCTGGGGAGTTTTGTGGTCTTGTGACCAGTTCTTTTTTGACTTACGACCCAGTTCGCTGGGGAGTTTTGTGGTCTTGTGACCAGTTCTTTTTTGACTTACGACCCAGTTCGCTGGGGAGTTTTGTGGTCTTGTGACCAGCTCTTTTTTTTTTACTTACGAACCAGTTCGCTGGGGAGTTTTGTGGTCTTGTGACCAGTTCTTTTTGACTTACGAACCAGTTCGCTGGGGAGTTTTGTGGTCTTGTGACCAGCTCTTTTTGACTTACGAACCAGTTCGCTGGGGAGTTTTGTGGTCCTTTGACCAGTTCTTTTTTGACTTACGAACCAGTTCGCTGGGGAGTTTTGTGGTCTTGTGACCAGCTCTTTTTAAACCTTTTTTTTGTAGTATATAAGAAAAACCGCGAGTATTAGTAACTCGCTAGAAATTGTAAGCAACCGTCACTTGCCAGGCACTCTGCCTGTCTATAGAAAACTCCTGTACTCCGGCATTTCCGTCTTTTGTAAGCGACCATCAGTCGTCGGGCACTCTGCCTGTCTATAGAAAACTACTGTACTCCTGCATTCCCACCTTTTGTAAGCGACCATAAGTCGTCGGGCATTCTGCCCGTCTCATAGATAATAAGTAGATTAAGCGAAAAACCTTCTGCCCCGTCCGAGCTGAGCTATCAATTAGCCAGTGAATTGATTGACACGTTAGTCAATCGTATGGAATTCGGTAACGGTGGTGAACTTCCCGGAGGGTTACGAGATCCCTCGATAATGGACACTGGGGCCGCTGAGGATACCCCGGCTCTAAAGAAAAACTCGTTACAAATGGCGCCCGAGCAGGGACTGTCTTCTGCTAGAAGCGGTTCACCAAACACCGAAGTTTCAAAAGAGGAACTTTTACCTGACAACCTGAGTTTTATATATAAGTTAAAGAAAGAGGAATTGGAAGCCCAGATGGCATTACTAGGCCTACCTACCGAAGGGACGGTGAAAGAGATGCGCTACCGGCTCAGTAACTTCACCAAGGAGAAAAGGGCCAGAAAATCAGCTGAAAACCTGTCAACCGAGGCAAATCAAAACAGCGGAGCAAGCAGCCTCCCTGTGCCCAACCAACAAACAACAACAATACAGGCGCCGCCTGAATATGACATCATGAACACTGTGCGAAAGTGGAACCTGCATTACAACGGCACGCGCTCCATTCTTGAATTCATTGAGAATATTGAAGAGCTAGCCGATTGCTACCGCATACCCCACAACTGCTTACTCTTACCTTTGAATGAGTTATTTCGCGACCGCGCCAGAGATTGGTGGCGATATAAAAAGGAAGAGGTAAGGACATGGCATCAATTTAAAGAAGCTGCATTACAATTTTTCCTGCCGCCCAGACACTTGCAACGTGTAGAGGAAGATTTTATACGGCGACGCCAGGGGTTGCGAAAAAAAGCAAAAGACTACATAATGGCGATGATGTCTATGGTCCGTCAGCATCCGAGGCTGCGCCAGGAAGACCATGTCGACCGAATTTATGAAGGTCTGAGAGCAGAGTACCGCCTGTACATTCGCCGAGCAGATTTTAAAGATCTCGACTCACTAATGATTGAAACAGACGAATACGAGCACATTCGTGGCGAGGAATCCAGCAGCCAACGCCCTCACGTTTCTAACTGGGTAACCGCACAACCCTATTCCCGAAGCACTCACTGTTGGTCATGCCAAGAACCAGGGCATACACGAAGAGAGTGCACGAGACAGGTCAAGCTGTTTTGTTCATACTGTGGGAAATTAGAAACCAGGTCGAAGGATTGTCCCTGTCGAAAATCTAATCCCGTATGGACTAAAACAATTACGCCGCAAGACGACCGATTGCAAATGCGAGTTTTGTGCAACGGGCGACCCACAGACGCCTGGCTCGACACAGGAGCTACCCTGTCATTTCTTGGCTCAACTGTTAGAGACTACCTGTCCCATGAGGTTCCAGCTATCACAGAGATACAGCCTTTAATATTAGCGAATGGCGATCAAATTAATATCCAGGAAAGTTTTGAAACCATCATTGAAGTAGGAGCATTGAAATTCACCCACCGAGTGTATTTCCTACCAGGTCTCCTAAAGTATTTCGTAATGGGTATGGACCTATTAACGAAACTCAACTGCAAATTAATTATTGCCGGGGAAGAAATCCAACTTCCCAAAACTAAAAAGGAGAATCACTTGTGCATGATAAGCCAACCAGACATTACCGTAGAAGCGTTTCGTAATAAGAAACAGAAACGAATAAGTGATTCAAAAGAACTATGCAGGATTGATAAGCATACCAGACCCCTTGGAAAACGACGGAACAACCCGCAGAAGCCAGCCATGCAAAAATGCAAGTTTAAAACTGAATCCCGAAAAGAAAAATTAAACGTGGTCACCGACAGTCTGTCATCTCAAGCAAAATCCCGCAACAGACCAGCTCGTTGGCAACTCTGTATATCCGCCAATGAGAAATCAAAAATACTCCGAAAAATTCATGATCACTCTACAGCATGTCACCTCGGATTCCACAAGACATTGCGAAGAGCACGCAAGCAATACTTTTGGCCAAAAATGTATGTGGACATCAAAAAGTATGTAAGATCATGTTTCACATGTGCCCAATGCAGAGCAAATCCTGAACCTCCGGTTGAATTCCGGACAACCACTGTCGCTACACGACCACGGCGACATGGAATACCGCCAAGAAACGTGGCCGAAAGGCCGAAAAAATCAATACCAGTGCCGTCTCCTGAAACCCACTTCCAGCGCAAAAATATACACCAGATGTTGCCGAAACCAGAAAAATGTTACCAGCCCGGGCAAAGATCTGGTTACTCTACGTCCAGCTTCAACCACAACGTCGCCAGCCAGGAAAATACAACACCGACTCCCGACACTCCGCAATGGGTGCCGAAACTCACCAAACCAACGAACTCCAGATCCAGGAAACACGCCGTTTCACAACCGACAACTTAATTCCGTTTTACGAACCCATTGTATGAAATGATTTTTGTTTTCTTGCAAACTTTTAAATTTAAAAAAAAAAAAAAAAAAAAAAAAAGTGTATGAATTATTTACTTGAATTATTTTACTTCTTTCTTTAAATTACACTAATTATAGAATTAAGTCTCTTCCGTCATTTTAGTTTTTTTTTTTCCCTTAGTAGTGATAGAATGTAACGATCATAAATCGTTACAAATTATTTCTTAATTGTTAACCGCTTTATACTCAAAGAGTTTCATAGCCTAGTGGCTAGAGTAGCCGACTCACGACCAGAAAAGTCCAGGTTTGAACCTCGGTACGAACAACATTAAAAACACATTACAATTAATTTTTTATAATAATAAATATATTCCGTCGCCATATATTTGATAAAAATTTAAATACTAAAGGAATTGAAATCGTACCGTCGATTTCTAACAGTGCAAATAAACCAGAAATTAGCACACAAACAGGTACATATAGACGAACACACACATCAACAAACGAATAAAAAGACAATTCCAAACAGACGCACTTTCCCTTTTTGCTTTCATTTTTGCATGAAGTGCATATAATTCCCGACCAGTTTAACAAGCTTAAGACTCTTAAGACACGTTTTTGCTCTGATCCAACAAGCTGAGCTTAAGACAAAAACTGTCATATACAGGTGAGATGGGTTTATAGCCCTCCACATGTAAATACAGAAGTTTCTCTGATACAGGTTCAAACCCGTCTCCGTTTACGAACCAGTTCGCTGGGAAGTTTTGTGGTCTTGTGACCAGTTTTTTTTTTGACTTACGACCCAGTTCGCTGGGAGTTTTGTGGTCTTGTGACCAGCTCTTTTTTTTTTACTTACGACCCAGTTCGCTGGGGAGTTTTGTGGTCTTGTGACCAGCTCTTTTTTTTTACTTACGAACCAGTTCGATGGGGAGTTTTGTGGTCTTGTGACCAGTTCTTTTTTTGACTTACGACCCAGTTCGCTGGGGAGTTTTGTGGTCTTGTGACCAGTTCTTTTTTGACTTACGACCCAGTTCGCTGGGGAGTTTTGTGGTCTTGTGACCAGTTCTTTTTTGACTTACGACCCAGTTCGCTGGGGAGTTTTGTGGTCTTGTGACCAGCTCTTTTTTTTTGACTTACGAACCAGTTCGCTGGGGAGTTTTGTGGTCTTGTGACCAGCTCTTTTTGACTTACGAACCAGTTCGCTGGGGAGTTTTGTGGTCCTTTGACCAGTTCTTTTTTGACTTACGAACCAGTTCGCTGGGGAGTTTTGTGGTCTTGTGACCAGCTCTTTTTAAACCTTTTTTTTGTAGTATATAAGAAAAACCGCGAGTATTAGTAACTCGCTAGAAATTGTAAGCAACCGTCACTTGCCAGGCACTCTGCCTGTCTATAGAAAACTCCTGTACTCCGGCATTTCCGTCTTTTGTAAGCGACCATCAGTCGTCGGGCACTCTGCCTGTCTATAGAAAACTACTGTACTCCTGCATTCCCACCTTTTGTAAGCGACCATAAGTCGTCGGGCATTCTGCCCGTCTCATAGATAATAAGTAGATTAAGCGAAAAACCTTCTGCCCCGTCCGAGCTGAGCTATCAATTAGCCAGTGAATTGATTGACACGTTAGTCAATCGTATGGAATTCGGTAACGGTGGTGAACTTCCCGGAGGGTTACGAGATCCCTCGATAATGGACACTGGGGCCGCTGAGGATACCCCGGCTCTAAAGAAAAACTCGTTACAAATGGCGCCCGAGCAGGGACTGTCTTCTGCTAGAAGCGGTTCACCAAACACCGAAGTTTCAAAAGAGGAACTTTTACCTGACAACCTGAGTTTTATATATAAGTTAAAGAAAGAGGAATTGGAAGCCCAGATGGCATTACTAGGCCTACCTACCGAAGGGACGGTGAAAGAGATGCGCTACCGGCTCAGTAACTTCACCAAGGAGAAAAGGGCCAGAAAATCAGCTGAAAACCTGTCAACCGAGGCAAATCAAAACAGCGGAGCAAGCAGCCTCCCTGTGCCCAACCAACAAACAACAACAATACAGGCGCCGCCTGAATATGACATCATGAACACTGTGCGAAAGTGGAACCTGCATTACAACGGCACGCGCTCCATTCTTGAATTCATTGAGAATATTGAAGAGCTAGCCGATTGCTACCGCATACCCCACAACTGCTTACTCTTACCTTTGAATGAGTTATTTCGCGACCGCGCCAGAGATTGGTGGCGATATAAAAAGGAAGAGGTAAGGACATGGCATCAATTTAAAGAAGCTGCATTACAATTTTTCCTGCCGCCCAGACACTTGCAACGTCTAGAGGAAGATTTTATACGGCGACGCCAGGGGTTGCGAAAAAAAGCAAAAGACTACATAATGGCGATGATGTCTATGGTCCGTCAGCATCCGAGGCTGCGCCAGGAAGACCATGTCGACCGAATTTATGAAGGTCTGAGAGCAGAGTACCGCCTGTACATTCGCCGAGCAGATTTTAAAGATCTCGACTCACTAATGATTGAAACAGACGAATACGAGCACATTCGTGGCGAGGAATCCAGCAGCCAACGCCCTCACGTTTCTAACTGGGTAACCGCACAACCCTATTCCCGAAGCACTCACTGTTGGTCATGCCAAGAACCAGGGCATACACGAAGAGAGTGCACGAGACAGGTCAAGCTGTTTTGTTCATACTGTGGGAAATTAGAAACCAGGTCGAAGGATTGTCCCTGTCGAAAATCTAATCCCGTATGGACTAAAACAATTACGCCGCAAGACGACCGATTGCAAATGCGAGTTTTGTGCAACGGGCGACCCACAGACGCCTGGCTCGACACAGGAGCTACCCTGTCATTTCTTGGCTCAACTGTTAGAGACTACCTGTCCCATGAGGTTCCAGCTATCACAGAGATACAGCCTTTAATATTAGCGAATGGCGATCAAATTAATATCCAGGAAAGTTTTGAAACCATCATTGAAGTGGGAGCATTGAAATTCACCCACCGAGTGTATTTCCTACCAGGTCTCCTAAAGTATTTCGTAATGGGTATGGACCTATTAACGAAACTCAACTGCAAATTAATTATTGCCGGGGAAGAAATCCAACTTCCCAAAACTAAAAAGGAGAATCACTTGTGCATGATAAGCCAACCAGACATTACCGTAGAAGCGTTTCGTAATAAGAAACAGAAACGAATAAGTGATTCAAAAGAACTATGCAGGATTGATAAGCATACCAGACCCCTTGGAAAACGACGGAACAACCCGCAGAAGCCAGCCATGCAAAAATGCAAGTTTAAAACTGAATCCCGAAAAGAAAAATTAAACGTGGTCACCGACAGTCTGTCATCTCAAGCAAAATCCCGCAACAGACCAGCTCGTTGGCAACTCTGTATATCCGCCAATAAGAAATCAAAAATACTCCGAAAAATTCATGATCACTCTACAGCATGTCACCTCGGATTCCACAAGACATTGCGAAGAGCACGCAAGCAATACTTTTGGCCAAAAATGTATGTGGACATCAAAAAGTATGTAAGATCATGTTTCACATGTGCCCAATGCAGAGCAAATCCTGAACCTCCGGTTGAATTCCGGACAACCACTGTCGCTACACGACCACGGCGACATGGAATACCGCCAAGAAACGTGGCCGAAAGGCCGAAAAAATCAATACCAGTGCCGTCTCCTGAAACCCACTTCCAGCGCAAAAATATACACCAGATGTTGCCGAAACCAGAAAAATGTTACCAGCCCGGGCAAAGATCTGGTTACTCTACGTCCAGCTTCAACCACAACGTCGCCAGCCAGGAAAATACAACACCGACTCCCGACACTCCGCAATGGGTGCCGAAACTCACCAAACCAACGAACTCCAGATCCAGGAAACACGCCGTTTCACAACCGACAACTTAATTCCGTTTTACGAACCCATTGTATGAAATGATTTTTGTTTTCTTGCAAACTTTTAAATTTAAAAAAAAAAAAAAAAAAAAAAAAAGTGTATGAATTATTTACTTGAATTATTTTACTTCTTTCTTTAAATTACACTAATTATAGAATTAAGTCTCTTCCGTCATTTTAGTTTTTTTTTTTCCCTTAGTAGTGATAGAATGTAACGATCATAAATCGTTACAAATTATTTCTTAATTGTTAACCGCTTTATACTCAAAGAGTTTCATAGCCTAGTGGCTAGAGTAGCCGACTCACGACCAGAAAAGTCCAGGTTTGAACCTCGGTACGAACAACATTAAAAACACATTACAATTAATTTTTTATAATAATAAATATATTCCGTCGCCATATATTTGATAAAAATTTAAATACTAAAGGAATTGAAATCGTACCGTCGATTTCTAACAGTGCAAATAAACCAGAAATTAGCACACAAACAGGTACATATAGACGAACACACACATCAACAAACGAATAGAGAGACAATTCCAAACAGACGCACTTTCCCTTTTTGCTTTAATTTTTGCATGAAGTGCATATAATTCCCGACCAGTTTAACAAGCTTAAGACTCTTAAGACACGTTTTTGCGCTGATCCAACAAGCTGAGCTTAAGACAAAAACTGTCATATACAGGTGAGATGGGTTTATAGCCCTCCACATGTAAATACAGAAGTTTCTCTGATACAGGTTCAAACCCGTCTCCGTTTACGAACCAGTTCGCTGGGAAGTTTTGTGGTCTTGTGACCAGTTTTTTTTTTGACTTACGACCCAGTTCGCTGGGGAGTTTTGTGGTCTTGTGACCAGCTCTTTTTTTTTGACTTACGACCCAGTTCGCTGGGGAGTTTTGTGGTCTTGTGACCAGCTCTTTTTTTTTACTTACGAACCAGTTCGATGGGGAGTTTTGTGGTCTTGTGACCAGTTCTTTTTTGACTTACGACCCAGTTCGCTGGGGAGTTTTGTGGTCTTGTGACCAGTTCTTTTTTGACTTACGACCCAGTTCGCTGGGGAGTTTTGTGGTCTTGTGACCAGTTCTTTTTTGACTTACGACCCAGTTCGCTGGGGAGTTTTGTGGTCTTGTGACCAGCTCTTTTTTTTTGACTTACGAACCAGTTCGCTGGGGAGTTTTGTGGTCTTGTGACCAGTTCTTTTTGACTTACGAACCAGTTCGCTGGGGAGTTTTGTGGTCTTGTGACCAGCTCTTTTTGACTTACGAACCAGTTCGCTGGGGAGTTTTGTGGTCCTTTGACCAGTTCTTTTTTGACTTACGAACCAGTTCGCTGGGGAGTTTTGTGGTCTTGTGACCAGCTCTTTTTAAACCTTTTTTTTGTAGTATATAAGAAAAACCGCGAGTATTAGTAACTCGCTAGAAATTGTAAGCAACCGTCACTTGCCAGGCACTCTGCCTGTCTATAGAAAACTCCTGTACTCCGGCATTTCCGTCTTTTGTAAGCGACCATCAGTCGTCGGGCACTCTGCCTGTCTATAGAAAACTACTGTACTCCTGCATTCCCACCTTTTGTAAGCGACCATAAGTCGTCGGGCATTCTGCCCGTCTCATAGATAATAAGTAGATTAAGCGAAAAACCTTCTGCCCCGTCCGAGCTGAGCTATCAATTAGCCAGTGAATTGATTGACACGTTAGTCAATCGTATGGAATTCGGTAACGGTGGTGAACTTCCCGGAGGGTTACGAGATCCCTCGATAATGGACACTGGGGCCGCTGAGGATACCCCGGCTCTAAAGAAAAACTCGTTACAGGTGAATTTGTCGAAAATTTTTCATGGAAACCAATTGCACTTAGGTAGTGTTTTTCGTGATTTGTTAGCATTATCCAATAAGAAAATTAAGTAAATAACTCTAAGTTCGACCTTCTAAAAAATGTCGAGACGGGCTGCATATCGCTTAAATTTACCACACCTCATAGGTAAATTTGTCGCAAATTTTTCATGGAAAGCAATTGCATTTTGGCAGGGTTTTTCGTGATTTCTTAGCATTATCCAATAAAAAAATTCAGTAAATAACTCTAAGTTCGAACTTCTAAAAAATGTCGAGACGAGCTGCATATCGCTTAAATTCACCACACCTCATAGGTGAATTTGTCGCAAATTTTTCATGGAAAGCAATTGCATTTGGGTAGCGTTTTTCGTGATTTTTAAGCGTTATCCAATAAGAAAATTAAGAAAATAAATCTAAATTCGAACTTCTAAAAAATGTCGAGACGAGCTGCATATCGCTTAAATTCACCACACCTCATAGGTGAATTTGTGGCAAATTTTTCATGGAAAGCATTTGGGTAGTGTTTTTCGGGATTTATAAGGATTATCCAATAAGAAAATTAAGTAAATAACTCTAAGTTCGACCTTCTAAAAAATGTCGGGACGGGCTGCATATCGCTTAAATTCACCACACCTCATAGGTGAATTTGTCGCAAATTTTTCATGAAAAGCAATTACATTTGGGTAGTGTTTTTCGTGATTTTTAACCGTTATCCAATAAGAAAATAAAGTAAATAACTCTAAGTTCGAACTTCTAAAAAATGTCGGGACGAGCTGCATATCGCTTAAATTCACCACACCTCATAGGTGAATTTGTCGCAAATTTTTCATGAAAAGCAATTGCATTTGGGTAGTGTTTTTCGTGATTTTTAACCGTTATCCAATAAGAAAATAAAGTAAATAACTCTAAGTTCGAACTTCTAAAAAATGTCGAGACGAGCTGCATATCGCTTAAATTCACCACACCTCATAGGTGAATTTGTCGCAAATTTTTCATGAAAAGCAATTACATTTAGGTAGTGTTTTTCGTGATTTTTGAGCGTTATCCAATAAGAAAATTAAGAAAATAATTTCTAAGTTCGAACTTCTAAAAAATGTCGAGACGACCTGCATATCGCTTAAATTCACCACACCTCATAGGTGAATTTGTCGCAAATTTTTCATGAAAAGCAATTGCATTTGGGTAGTGTTTTTCGTGATTTTTAACCGTTATCCAATAAGAAAATAAAGTAAATAACTCTAAGTTCGAACTTCTAAAAAATGTCGAGACGAGCTGCATATCGCTTAAATTCACCACACCTCATAGGTGAATTTGTCGAAAATTTTTCATGGAAAGCATTTTGGTAGTGTTTTTCGTGATTTCTTAGCATTATTCAATAAGAAAATTAAGTAAATAACTCTAAGTTCGACCTTCTAAAAAATGTCGAGACGGGCTGCATATCGCTTAAATTCACCACACCTCATAGGTGAATTTGTCGCAAATTTTTCATGAAAATCAATTGCATTTTGCATTTTGTGTCCAATAAGAAAAGTAAGTAAATAACTCTAAGTTCGACCTTCTAAAAAATGTCGAGACGGGCTGCATATCGCTTAAATTCACCACACCTCATAGGTGAATTTGTCGCAAATTTTTCATGAAAAGCAATTGCATTTGGGTAGTGTTTTTCGTGATTTTTTAGCGTTATTCAATAAGAAAATTGAGTAAATAACTCTAAGTTCGAACTTCTAAAAAATGTCGAGACGGGCTGCATATCGCTTAAATTCACCACACCTCATAGGTGAATTTGTCGAAAATTTTTCATGGAAAGCAATTGCATTTTGGTAGTGTTTTTCGTGATTTCTTAGCATTATCCAATAAGAAAGTTAAGTAATTAACTCTAAGTTCGAACTTCTAAAAAATGTCGAGACGAGCTGCATATCGCTTCAATTCACCACAACTCTTAGGTGAATTTGTCGCAAATTTTTCATGGAAAGCAATTGCCTTTTGATAGTGTTTTTCGTGATTTTTGTTAGAAATAAGAAAAACGCGTGCGACTTATTTCATAGCTCTTTATTCAGGAAGTGAAGTGAAAAGTAAGAATAATCCAATATGTCTAATAACTTTGAAGTTGGCGGCAGTTTATAATAAATACAATTGAATAGAAAGGTAGATGCACAATGCAAGTTGATTAACAATCTCCGCCTCAATTGTATTACAAATATAATTTACAAAATTAATGTTTAAATTCAATACGTAACATTTTGCATAACTGTAAATGTTTATCTTTAGTTAAATGTTTAGTTAATAGGTCAGCAATATTTTCTGCTGACGGTACATATTTCAACACAATAATCTTTTCATTGTATTTTTCTTTAATGTAGTGATATTTAATATCTATATGACGACTTCTTTTCTGTGTCGTCGGATTTTTAACTATAAATTGGGCGCTCTGATTATCACAAAATAAAGTAGTTGGACTGCAGATGTATTTCTGGAAACCCATTTCCGTAAGTAAACTGCGATAAAAGACTATTTCTTTTGTGCCTTGGCACATCGCGACGTATTCCGCTTCCATTGTACTAAGAGATATTGAAGTCTGCTTTTTAGATTCCCACGCAATAGGTGTATTCGCAAATAACATCACTTGTCCACTATATGATTTACGGTCATGTGTATCTCCGCCCCAATCCGCATCTGTGTAACAGGTTAAAAACTCGTTGTTGTTGTTGTTGTCGTGGTGACTGTTGTTGTCATCATAACTCAGTACGCCTTTCGGGTTTTTACGCAAATATCTTAACACATGTTTAGCCGCCACGAAATGTTCATTATGAGGATGTGTATTGAATTGTGATAACCTGGAAATAATGTGTGCGATATCCGGTCTAGAAACCACCGCTAAATACATTAAGGAGCCCATTAAAGACTGATATTTCGTTGTATCTAATCCTTCGCAGTTCTTGTTACATTTTTCCAATATAGTGCCACAGACAAATGGTGTATTCGATGATTTGCATTGATCCATGTTCCACTGTTGTAGTAAATTCTCAACATATTTTCCTTGATGTACTATGATAGGACCTCTCAAACTGTCACGTTCAATTTCAAGGCCTAAATATTCTTTAATAGGTCCACGGTCAATTATGTCAACAAATTTTTTAATTTCTTCAATGATTTTTTGCATACGTTGAACTGACGAGCATGCAAGCAATATATCATCTACATAAATTGCTATTAAATTTATTCCATCAGCTTCCATCTGGTAAACGCAGCTATCAGTTTATCAATTACTTCAATGATTTTTTGCATACGTTGATCTGACGAGCATGCAAGCAATATATCATCTACATAAATTGCTATTAAATTTATTCCATCAGCTTCCATCTGGTAAACGCAGCTATCAGTTTCGCAACGTTTAAATCCAATTTTAAGCAAGATTTCCGTGATCTTAATATTCCAATCCCTCCCAGCTTGCTTTAAACCATATATTGATTTTTTAAGCCTACAAACTTTATCCGGGTGAATTTTGTCCACAAATTGTTCAGGCTGTTTCATATAAATTTCTTCATCTAAATCTCCATTTAAATAAGCTGAGACAACATCAATATGATTTACTAATAGCTCTTCTTTAACCGCCAATGCGAGCAACAATCGAATTGTTGAGTAGCGAACAACGGGAGCATATGTTTCATTATAATGTATGTTGTATTTTTGAGAATAGCCTTGAGCCACCAAACGAGCTTTATATCTCTGAATGCTACCATCTAAATTGCGTTTTGTGGTGAAAACCCACTTGCATCCAATGATATTTTTGTCCACAGGCTTCTCAACCAATGTCCAAGTTTGATTTTTTAAAAGTGTATTATACTCCGCCTGCATAGCATCTCTCCATTTGAGTGCCTCTTTGCTCGTTAATGCCTCCGTAGGGGAAGTTGGATCTCTATTTACGATTTTTAAAATATTTGCAGATTCGATGGACTCACCTGCGGGTATTTTTCTGGGTCTACCTGGTTTTCCTGTTCTTATTATTTTTCGCCTTCCCCTTTTATCTTTTACTACGTTTTCTCTCACATCATATTTTTCATCCTCATCTACTTCCGTGCCAAATTCTGATCCAGTCTCAAATTGGTCTTCATCGCTGCTTGATATCAATATGACCGATTCCGCGTCTCCATTATGTTTTTCATGATATTTAGCTGAAGGAATCATTTCAAAATAAAAATTGTCAGAATCGTTAGTAACAGGATCTGCTGTTTTAACACGGTCTGAATAGGAATTTTCGTAAAATATGACATCCCTAGCAATTGTAACTGATTTGCGCGTCATGTTATATAATCGATACGCTTTTGACGTGTCCGAGTAACCAATAAATGTTAATTTTTCACCACACGGTTCGAACTTTGATTTTCCAGGACGTTTATTAAGCACAACAGCATCAGAACCAAAAACTTTTAAGTGAGAGACACAAGGTTTGTATCCACACCAGCGCTCATAAGGAGTCTTGCCTTGTAGTTTATTAGTCGGTGCACGATTACGCAGATACACGGCTGTATTTACAGCTTCTGCCCAAAAACTTTGATGAAGAGATGATGTAACCAGCATACAACGTGACATCTCTACTAGAGTTCGATTTGCTCTTTCGGCAACTCCGTTTTGCTGAGGTGTATACGCGACCGTTGTTTGGTGTTTTATACCTCTTGCATTTGTAAAATTTTCAAACTGTTTGTTAATATATTCGCGACCGTTATCACTACGAATTACTTTTAATCTCTTTCCAGTCATATTTTCAGCTTTTACTATAAAATCTTTTATGGCGTCTAATGCCTCCGATTTTCGTTTTAAAAAATATACGCTTATGTATCGCGAGTAATCATCAATTATTGTCATAAAGTAAATGGCACCTCCTTTTGAGGGTGTACGCATGGGTCCACAAATATCAGTGTGTATAAGATCTAATACCGATTCACTAAAAATATTGTTAAAGGTTTTAAACGGCTTCGAATTAATTTTACAAAGTCCGCAAGTTATACAGGAAAACTCTTTTAGTTTCGGAAGACTTATACCACGCACTATGTTTTCATCACTTAATTTTTTTAAATCACGTACATTCAGATGACCATACCGTTTATGCCACACTTCGAAGTTATTATTGATGTCGTTTCCAATATTAGAACTGAGCAGAGCATGCTCATTCTTTTTATCCAACTCCGCGATATAAATGCCTTCATGCAGCCTTGCTTTTAATAAAATCTCGTTTTCACTATTTTTTACTACGGCCTCAGTTTTTGAAAAAATTACTGTACACTTGGCATACATTGCTTTTGTCACCGATATAAAATTGGAATGTAGTTTCGGCACATATAACACATCTTTTAATTCAATGTTCTTTTTATAAAATTTCACAACAATGTTACCTATGCCTTCTGCAGAGAGTCTTTCTCCACTCGCTAGTACAATGTCTTGATTATACTCTTTCAAGAAAACAAATGCAGTTTTGTCGCGACACATATGACATGATGCACCACTATCGATGATCCAAACCATTTTGACTTTCGGCGAACGGTACATGCTAGAGAGCATTAACGCATGATGTTGTTGGGTCTGTGAAGTCTTTTTGCACTGAGAGCGTATATGTCCTCTCATACCACACCCGTAACACTTTATATTTTTGCGTGGTGCCATATAACGGTTTTTTGGTTTCTCAATAACACTTTTAGTACAGTCTCGCTGTTTTCTCTCATCAAATGATTTTACAGAAAACAATTGTTCACCGCATATATTGCTCTCCGAGAACTGTCTTGCTTCTTCCTCGAAGATTTTTGCTTTTAGAAGGTCCAGCGTTGGCAATTCGTCGCGACTCTCGATGGCCAACACAAAGCTCTCCATTTCGTTTGGTAATCCGCATAAGATCATTATGCATAGAATGTCTTCTTGCACTTCCACACCGATCTCTTTTAAGCTTTCAACGGTCGACAAAAAATTATTAATTTGTGGACCGAGCTTTCGTCCACTCTCACAACGAAATCTTACCAAATGTTTAAATAAATTTACTTTACGCGCGGGTCCTTTCGTTTGATAGATGTTTTTTAATTTTTTCCAAGCCTCTTTGGCTGTTACACAGTTTCTCACATGCAGGATTTCCGAAGGCTTGATGCACAAAAGAATACTAGCTAATGCCTTAGTATCAGCACTTTTCCAAGCATTTTTCTCAGCTTCTGCAGCTGAATCCAATGGAACTAAGTCTATTGCACACCATAAATCTTGCATCACTAGAAAACTTTTCATTTGGACCGACCAAATGTCATAGTTTTCTGCACTAAGTTTATCAATTTGTGCTATTGAACCAGCCATCGTTACAAGTAGAAGAACAAACTGGTTTATTTAGAAATATGCGACCGTACGCAAAAAATTTTTGACTTCAGCACTGCCTGGGCCCATAACCCTTGTTAGAAATAAGAAAAACGCGTGCCACTTATTTCATAGCTCTTTATTCAGGAAGTGAAGTGAAAAGTAAGAATAATCCAATATGTCTAATAACTTTGAAGTTGGCGGCAGTTTATAATAAATACAATTGAATAGAAAGGTAGATGCACAATGCAAGTTGATTAACAATTTTTATGCATTATCCAATAAGAAAATTAAGTAAATAACTCTAAGTTCTAACTTCTAAAAAATGACGGCGAGCTTCATATCGCTTAAATTCACTACACCTCATAGGTGAATTTGTCGAAAATTTTTCATGGAAGGCAATTGCATTTTGGTAGTGTTTTTCGTGATTTCTTAGTATTATCCAATAAGAAAATTAAGTAAATAAATCTAAGTTCGAACTTCTAAAAAATGTCGAGACGAGCTGCATATCGCTTAAATTCACCACAACTCATAGGTGAATTTTTCGCAAATTTTTCAAGGAAAACAGTTGCATTTTGGTAGTGTTTTTGGTGATTTTTAATCATTATCCAATACGATAATTAAGTAAATAACTCTAAGTCCGAACTTCTAAAAAATGTCGAGGCGAGCCGCATATCGCTTAAATTCACCACACCTCATAGGTGAATTTGTCGCAAATTTTTCATGGAAAGCAATTGCATTTTGGTAGTTTTTCGTGATTTCTTAGCATTATCCAATAAGAAAATTAAGTAAAGAAGGTGGTAGAAGGTGTGCCGCCGAAGTGGTCACACGGGGTAATTTCACCAGAAAAATTTTAGTGTTGAAATCCATAGAAAATATCACGAAACAAATTTTACACATGGTAGGAGGTAAGTGGAAAGACACATAATGGTTACAAAAGGGTTTCAAAAATTTGCAACAATAAAAAATTTTGAAACCCTTGTTTGAGACGAACCCTTCCACATGGTAGAAGGTAAGTGGAAAGACACATAATGGTTACAAAAGGGTTTAAAAAAATTGCAACAATAAAAAATTTTGAAACCCTTGTGTAACCATTATGTGTCTTTTCCACTTACCTCCTACCATGTGTAAAATTTGTTTCGTGATATTTTCTATGGTTTTCAACACTAAAATTTTTCTACCACGTGAAAATCCGTTTCGTGGCATTTCCTATCGATTTGTGCAATAAAAATTTTTTGGTCAATTTACCCCCGTGTGACCACCCAACGCCTCTCGGACCAAGTTCAAAATCCGTTTCGTGGCATTTCCTATCGATTTGTGCAATAAAAATTTTGGGGTCAATTTACCCCCGTGTGACCACCCAACGCCTCTCGGACCATGTCCAAAATCCGTTTCGTGGCATTTCCTATCGATTTGTGCAATAAAAATGTTGGGGTCAATTTACCCCCGTGTGACCATTAACGCCCCTCGGACCATGCCCAAAATCCGTTTTATGATATTTTCTATCGATTTGTGCAATAAAAAATTTTGGGTCAAAACACCCCCGTGTGACCACTTTAGGGGGTCCCCTCCCACCGCCCACCGTGTCCAAAATCAGTTTTATGATATTTTCTATCGATTTGTGCAATAAAAATTTTTGGGTCAAAACACCCCCGTGTGACCACTTTAGGAGGTCCTCTCCCACCGCTTACCATGTCCATAATCAGTTTCGTGATATTTCAGGGTTCGGAAAACGTTTTTTTTTATATCTCTCAATTCATATCCCTCACCAAAGATAATAATTTTTCGATCCTCATTGATAAATATCTGTTTTCATCTACGTTCGTTAAAATAAATATCCCTCACGTTCAAAATAATTTTCATCTTCAATAATAAATATAACTCGGGATGAAAATAATTCTCATTTTCTCAACGTTTCGATCGGAGAAGATGAAAAAGCTTCGTTTGTTGGCAAATAACGAACGCGAGGAATAAAAAAACTTCGGGTTTTGGCGAATAGCGAACACAAGACACGAAAAAAGGCTTCGGGTCGCGTACAAAACGATCACTGGTGATCGAAAAAACTTTGCGCAGGCAAAATTTCGATCTTTGAGCGGAAAAATCGTACGCCGGCGGTTTCTGTTCGTTTGCTTCGTTGCTGATGCCATTGAATAGCTGGAAAGGAGAGTTTTTCGGTGTGTTTCGTATGAATTTGTTTTTCCTGCGTTTAGTAAAGGATGACTAAGAGTGACTTGATCATAATGTGCAGTAATAAAAAAAACTTATAAAAGGAATACTTATTTATTAGACTTTAATTTTAATTATTCTTAAAGTTTTTTCTATTATAAAATTCTGCATGCAATATATTTCTATTAGAAAATTACTAGCAATTATTGGGACTTATTAGCTAAGCATTCATTGAAGGTATTTGTGGTTCGGTTAAAAATAAATTCTGTCGCATTATAATTGCCGATTTTATTATCAACGGACACTTGAAACAATTGAAATACTTAACTTCTCTGGAAAACAATTGAACAATTTTTTCTGTCATTCAGATTTCAGATTTTTTTAAGTCATTCTTATATGTATATGACATTCTCATATGTATATTTTACCCTTCCAATACCAATACCAAACCTTCATACCCTTTCAATTTTTCGAGTAAAAAATAGAGCAACAAAAATAATTATTCAAAAATGTTAATCCTTTAGCCCAGATCGGAATAAATATGTGCAGGTAAGCATGTGCATACGTAAGAATCGGAATCGCAAAATCGGAAATTGGCCTTGAAAACTTCTCTACGTACAGTAACTACATTTGTTAAAAAAAAAGGATTATTTGAGAGCCAGCAGGTAGCATATTTTATAAAGAAATGTGGAAGCTCTGAAGGTACAGAAAAAATTGTTCAATTGTTTTCCAGAGAAGTTAAGTATTTCAATTGTTTCAAGTGTCCGTTGATAATAAAATCGGCAATAATAATGCGACCGAATTTTTGCTTGCAACCGAACAACGAATGCTTTCAATAAATGCTTAGCTAATAACTTCCAATTATTGCTAGTAAAATTTTATAATTAAAATATATTGGATGCAGAATTTTATAATATCAAAAACTTTGAAAATAATAAAAATTAAAATCTAATAAATAAGTATTCCTTAGAGAAGTTATTACTTCTTTCAACGCTTTTCAAGTTAACATACTCTTATTCATCCTTTACAAAACGCAGCAAAAACAAATTCATATAAAACACACAGAAAACTCTCCTTTCAAGCTATTCAATGGCATCAGCAACGAAGCAAACGAACAGAAACCGCCGGCGTACGATTTTTCCGCTCAAAGATCGAAATTTTGCCTGCGCAAAGTTTTTTCGATCACCAGTGATCGTTTTGTACGCGACCCGAAGCCTTTTTTCGTGTCTTGTGTTCGCTATTCGCCAAAACCCGAAGTTTTTTTATTCCTCGCGTTCGTTATTTGCCAACAAACGAATTTTATTCATCTTCTCCGATCGAAACGTTAAGAAGATGAGAATTATTTTTATCCCGAGTGATATTTATTTATATGTGAGGGATATTTATTTTTTCATCTACGTTCAAAATAGTTAATATCGCTCATGAGTCAAAGAAAATTTTCATCTTTTGGGATAGTTTTTTTGAGAGGGATATAAATAGTTTTGTTCTTTTGAGGGATATTTTCCGAACCCTGTGATATTTCCTATCGATTGGCACAATAAAATTTTTTTGGTATAAACACAAAATTTTTCACCCACATTTTCACTCCTTTGGGTGAAACTACAAAAAGTAACTAAATTCGAAAAAAGTAACGCGCCACTTTGCGTCGCGTTACTTGAGTAACTTTAACTGAAAAGTAACGCCGTTAAATTAACGTGAGCAAAAGTAACTAAGAAATTAACATCGTTACTCTCAGTTAACGTCGTTACTTCTTCGTTACTCTTTGTTACTTTCAGTTAACGTCGTTACTTCTTCGTTACTCAGAGTAACTTTTAACGATAGCAAAGTAACGCGTTACTTTACGCCAACAAAAGTAAAGAAAGTAACTTCGTTACTTTCAGTTAACGTCGTTACTTCTTCGTTACTCAAAGTAACTTTTAACGATAGCAAAGTAACTAGTTACTTTAGAGTAACGAGGACTTCGTTAAAAGTAACAAAGTTAAAGTAACTTTATCGATAACTATAACTAGTTACAGTTTTAACTAGTTAATGCCCAACTCTGTAATGAACTAATAGAAATTCTCTTACCGCCTTGAGCCTACCCCCTTCTTCGCTTTCTATAATCTTTCTATAATCCTTTCAATCTCTTACCCTTCGACGATATCATCGTTCACTTTTTACTTAAACTTTTTGTTTTGTTGAATTTTTCTATAAATTTTAATTTTCCTTTCAATCGTTTCGTCTTAATTTATTTGAATGGTAAATACAGGGCTGTGGAGCAGCTCCGGAGCCGGAGCTCGGAGCAGCCGGAGCTGGTTTTTTTGAAGGAGCCGGAGCCGGAGCTGGAGCTTTAGTTCAGCTACCTCAAGGAGCCGGAGCCGGAGCTGGAGCTTTAGCTCTGCTACCTCAAGGAGCCGAAGCCGGAGCTATCTTTGGGAGTCCAGCTCCGACTTGTTCTTTAAAAAAATATTTTAAACTTTTACGAGTACAGGCTTTTATGAAAAATTACAGTTCTTTTCTAATTTCGCCAGCGGCACTAACTTCTTAACTTAATTGGATCTCATCAGATTTTAAATGAAATTATTTCCGCTTTAAGGTGAATTTAATTTTAGATTAGGTATATAAATATTTACGCGATTTTTGAAATTCTTATCATCCATTCGGTGCCAAATTGTAATGTTATTAGATGGTGGCGGAGCCAAGGTTAGGAAAATTATAGCTCCGGAGTCGGAGCTGGAGTCAGATCATCGCTCCGGAGCCGGAGCCAAGTTTAGAAAAATTATAGTTCCGGAGCTGGAGCCGGAGCAAAGTGTTACGAAAGTCACGGCTCCGGAGTCAGAGCCGGAGCCAAGTGTTCAAGTATTTTAGCTCCGGAGCCGGAGCCGGAGATATCACAGTTTTCTCTGGCTCCGCAGCCCTGGCTAAATAGACTTTTTTAATGCCTCACTGACTTTACTCCTGACGCTCTCAGGACTGAGACGATGATAGACGGACATATTGCAAATTATAAAGGTTAATTCTCAAAGGATAAAACATCTTTTTGCACACGTAATGGCAGTTGCGAAAGAATCAAAAGAGTTCGTAAAGGAAATATTTTTGAGAATAATCAAAATAGGAAAAAGTTAGGTTAAGTCAATTCTGTAGAGATTAATATTGTAAGAATTCAATGGTGGAATTAGAATAATATTTAGAATTTATCTATGATAACGAAATTATTACAAAAGAGTTAAGGAAAAGAGTATAAATATTAAAAAAAAACTGGAAAATTGGAAAAGGCCTTTCAAACGAAAAATTGTGCCTACTAAATGAAACATAAGCTATAACCATATTTGTTAAGATAACGAAGGTAGACGTCGGAAGTCCAGTTCTTTAGAATCTTCACTCCCATTTTCTTAAACATCGAATACTGGAAAACTGGACGCCTTCAAAATCTCTTAAAATACGGTCCCTTAGGTTAAAGATTTCAGAAAATGAAACAACTATACCTTTTTCGATCAAAGATTTAACATAAATTAAACAAACTAAGAAAAAATTAAATTAAACTCCCGAAAAATGATCCTTTGACTTCAGCTTTTCCCAAAAACATGTTAAGTCAAGGACGTTTAATATTTTACGCTTCTCCTGATTATTCCTTAACTTGATTTTTCACAGGAAATGCGTAAGTAAAAAAAAAAAATCAAACTTCCAAACAATTTAAAAACAACAAAAAATATAAAAAGAATAAATATTATAAAAACCATAAAAATTTCACGAAAATTACAAAAAAACAACCGAAACGGCGTTTGTCAAGTTGCCGTAAAAAGATCAAAGGTCACGTGACTTCGACTTCGATGGCAAAAAAATTCTAAAGAGTCAGACCAACGTGAAGAAACTGTAAAAAGGAAATCACTCTTTGAATTTACTTGTTCATGTTGCAATTAAAAAGGCGCGATGCCGGCGCCGTCTTTTCGTTAAATTTTGTGTAAAATTTTTTACCGTTTTTTACAGATGCGCCGATATACCGATAGGTCTGCATAGTTCTGAAGCTCTAAAGTGCTCGCATAATAAACGGAGTAAATCGGGAAGAAAAGGGGGTACACCTTTGTTATGTACATTCTAAAACAACCCCCTTTTGGCCGGCAGGATGACTAGTGTCTGCAATGACTTCGATTAAAAATGTCTCATCATATTTTCGATCAATGAAGTTCACTAAAGACCTTAAATCGTCGATTACTTTCGATTCAACAACTTACAAATTAACGAATTCAAGTAACGCCTTCAGTTCAAAGAGTTTTCCCTGTCAAACGCGATTAACGAGTTTCCGATTTAACGAGTAAGACCAACGTTTTCCCTTCGATTCTATTTTCCAACGATTCCCTTCCTTTCGATTCAACGAATTTCTTGGTACTCGATAGAACGTTTTCGATATGACAGTTTTCGATTTGACGAAAGACTATGCGCAACAACCAACGACTTTTAATGACGATTCAGATAGCATCTTTCATTCCAGCAACTCCGACATTCTCTGCTCCTCACTTCAAAAATAAAAAGCAAAGACTGACGATTTTTTCATTCATAAATCATTAAACACCATTTGAAGCATGTTGCATCGAAGGTATCGTATCTAATTTTATCGCCTTTTTCTGTTTTTATGGGTGAAAATGAGAAAAACAAATTGTTAGGAAACACGAAAATAAAAAAAACAAGTAAGAGCGTTATCTTCGGCCTGGCCGAAGCTCATATACCCTACACCCGCATCTGTCGAAGTGATAAAAAGTGGGCGGGTGACACCTACTTTTTTTAAATTCACAGGGAGTACATTTTTTTCTATTAACTCATCTACAACACCATTTTTCGTACTAAACACCTCATTATATGGTATAGTATATAAGTGGGCGTGTCACGCCCATTTTTTAGTATATATTTTAGTCTAAGATGGTGGACTCGGAAATAAAATTTTAGCTGAAAATTCGGTCTACAAGCTAAGAAATTAAGCTATAAGCACGGATGAGTGCATATTTTCTATAAAAAGTAGGCGTGGCACTGGTCCGATCTCCCCCATCAATACCAAACAGGGTAGGATAACAAAGAATATTCGTACCAAATTTCATGATGATACCTCCATTCGTTCTCCTGTAATCGTGATTTCCACAGACAGACGGACAGACAGACAGACGGACGGACAGGGCTAAATCGACTCAGGAGGTGATTCTGAGCCAGAATATATATACTTTTCTATACCTGCCACGCCTCCTTTAATGCGTTACGAACGGAAGCACAAAGTGAATATACCCTCATCCCTTCGGGTGTAGGGTATAAAAACAAGGGGAAAGGAAAATCTAATGAGCCGCAAAAAGTTAAAAAGCTGAAAAATTAAAGTTAAAGTCCCATTCCTAAAGTCACCGTAAGTCCAGTGTTGCCAACGACTCTTTCCCTCTAAAAGCATCGAGATCTATAACAACAGCAACAACAACAACTAGGGTAATAGGAAGTTAAGGAAAGCCAAAAACCAACAAACGATTCCGTTTACTCAACAAACCAACCATCTTCCATGAAACCAACTTCCAAAAGGAAAAGGAGACAGAGGAAGAGAGGATACTCTGTCTCCTTTTCCTTTTCTATCCCTTTCGATTCCCTCAAATTCATTACCTTCCTTCTACTCTCAATTTCTTTCTCAAACAGATTCATTTGACGAGTCGTTCATTAAAAATTTTGTTTGATTCTTTGTTGATTTGATACGCTGTCGCACGATACGCGCCAACCCACCCCGCCCCTAACTGATTGCTAACCATTTAAAAGTTGCCCGTCTGCCGGTCGGTCCGTCCGTCTGCCGCTATCTTGTACCTTATACTGTGCATTCGTATCTACTGCAGTGCTCTCTCTGGACCAGTTCATCCGCGTACGCGTGTATAAAATTATAAATTCATCTTTAATAAAAAATTATTGTTGGCTCTTTTTTATTCCTGCTTTTGTGTTGTTGTTTCTTTTTCTTTGAATTTTTTACCCTGTTTTCAAGGTGATACGAGTATACAGACCAGTTCGTAGAAAATAAGACAGAGTTGTCAGAAATTGTGAAGGGAAGCGAGATTAGATTTCGAAACCAAAAGAATGAAGAATATAGTTATGATAAAGCATTTGGCTAAGGGAATGACATTTCTCTAATCCAAGCATACACACCAAAAACAAAGTCAAGGCAAACTGGTCGAGAAGAGAATCCAAAACCTTTAAGGATTTGGGACATCTTTGCATCTTAAGAATTCTGGATAAAAGGTAAGCAGGATCATAAAGCATTTGTGTAAAAATATTTATCAATTCCATAGATTAACATTTGTCTCGTCTAAAGCCTAAACCTTGTATGACCAGAAGGTACACAAATGGACACTAATGAAACCTACATATATCAGTCTCATTATGCATTATATCAGTCTCATTATGCAAAACTAAGCTCTTTATAATAAAAATTTGGTTTGAGTTACGGCCAATCGATTGAAATCATCTTCTCTCTCTAAGCAGCGACCAGCTTCGAACTGTTGTGGGTGTAATCACAGGGGACTATCTAATAGGCCATATGGTGGCAAACTTGTAGATTACTGCGTTTCACGTCACTATTGCGATGAGGATCAGACTATATACACCTTTCCGTTGTCCAGCGCTGGCAAGCCGCTATTTTCAGCCCTTTGGAACTTGTTTTTGTTCCGAGTTTAAGGATAGTCGCAGTGTTTCCGATGTCGAATCTTCTCGAATTTTTTTTAGCACCAGGTCGGCGCTCACTAAGCCTGTCTACAAACCTAGTTGATCAGGGAAAGTGGTTCCACTGTGTAAATTGGTATTATAACGGCAGTCACAAGAGTCAAACTTGGCCTAAGTAGACGGGAGCTGGTTTCCCATGTCTTCCTATTCCCATGTCTTCCTTAGAGACATTGTGATATATCATGAGGTATAATACCCTACAACACACATATATGGTATGGTATTTACCGTATAGTATTTTTGGTTCTATATCATATTTCCCAAACTTTTTTATTGTAAAGAAAGTTCCCTTTCATTAATTAAAACTTTATTATTTTAACACCATCGATAAGATTTGTTTGGTTGCGTCTATCACTAAAGGTAATCATTTAGTAGCAATACAAACAACTAAAACAACTGATAGGAAAATATTGACCAAACTCATTCTGGGAAATTTTTAATAGTTTTCAAAGTTTACAGAAAGTTTCGACGATGTCCTAAAAAACTAAGGAAACAAATTTCGAAGAAAAAACAATAAATAAATAGTATACGCGTCTGCTACAACAACTAGAGAGGCTCAAGGACAAGAGCAGACACCTTGGCACCACTATGCATATCAAGGACTACAATATAGCCTTAGGTCAATGGTTCGTTATTCATTGGAAATTGTCAGAAACATTATCAACTTTACATCGTCGAAAAAGGTTTCATCAGAACAATGCGACAAGGACAGTAGTTGATTGGTTGGTTGGGTTGGGTTTGAGCCATCGAATGGAGCACAGGACTACAGTGACCAAGACGAACAAAATGACCATGCGGTATACAAAACAGCAGGAGTTAATGGTAAAGAATGAATCATAAAACGTTAGTTTATTTTGTGGTTATCCAAAGGTTTATTGTTTCGAACACGAAAATAGTTGAGAAGGCGTTTATAAAATCAATTGTCCATCGCCTTCATCAAAACTTTTGTCTCGGCCACGGCAGCGGGAAGAAAGACGCGTGTTATTGGCAGGTTGTGGATTGAGACAACTTAAAGTAAATTCTTTAAAGGAAGAATTAAATGGAGGATTAAAATTCTTCAAAATTGAATTTCAACTTGTTTTTTTTTTCTTTTTTGTTTGAAGTTTTGGGGTTTTCGTCTACGAAACCTTTAAAGATTCAATATTAATAATTTATATTTTCCACAAAAAACAAAGATAGCATTTCCTTTTTATCCTTATTACCTACTTTTTGTCTATAGTGCCCCCACCCACTGAGTCTTCGCGGTACACCGGAAGAACGAGGGCATGGTAGTTGGTAGCAGGTTAATAATGGTTTCTTCGATCTTCCGTCCGTCGCCTTTTTTCAATGGTGTGTGTATGTTGTACGTTAAAAAACGCAATAAAAATGTTATGAATACAACAAAAAAACATTATGAATACAACAAAAAATAAAATGCAAATTCGTTATGGATACGCTTAGACACGTGAAGGGCTCCCACGTTGATGGTAGGGATGAAGAAAGATAGACCGAAAGGGTGAGAACGATAAAGGAGAATGAGCGGTTAAAAGGAAGAAGAAGAAAATTGTATTGTTGCAAATATTGGGAAGGTGTTTGATAATAAACGAGAGCGCCTCAAGAGTTTAACACGTACATACGAGTATATATTTTTTAAAACTCTTAAAAATTCGAAATTTCTGCTCAACCAGAACGAAAATTATCCTCTCCGTAAGTACTTTGACACGGCGATTTCGAAACTAATGCCATATCTTCTTTTCAACAGGTTTTCGAGATATTTTGCTCTTAATGTTCGGACAACATGATTTTTTAAGATCGTGGTTTTTATGATAACATTTTAAGATAATGTTACATCAAGAAGTACTTCTCTTCCACAAAATAATGGCATCCGAACTCGGATGCAAACCGGTGGGTCGGGAACCTTCGGAAAAGTGTAATGATGTTTTCCACTTTTTCCACTTTTTCAAAATTTTTAAAAAATTTTAGTAACCTTACGGGATCCTCCGGGTAGTAGGCGCGCTCCTGTATTCAAGAATATCAATATCATTAACTACACAAAGTTTTATACTCGTATAGCATCTAAAAGAAACGAAAAACAAGAAGTAAGAAGCAGTAGAAAAAAAGGAGGAACAAGAAGAAAGGCAAAGCAGAAGGCGAAGGTGGTGGAACTTACAGAAAGTGAGGAAACAAGACATTATCAAATCTAATAAAAGGGGAAACACAATAGGAAGAAACATAATAATAATATTAGTAGTAACAATAGCAATAACAACAACAACAGCGTTACCACTTACCGCAGTTTCTTCAGCTCTGACGGCTGAACATCATTGAAATTTCCCGCCACAACCCTAAACATTGACGATATGATTTTTTCAGTTTTTTTCTCGTGGAGCGCGAGGTCACAGCGTCATCAACTCGCGCTCTGAAGTTGATTTTTCCTTACTTTCATTGCGTGCCATGCCCCATCCTCACCTCGTCAACGAATTCCGACTCACATTGACTCCTGCGAGGCGTTGGTGGGAGGTACATAATAATCATCTATATTCATGGATTAGGATTCAATTTTTATTCGCGTGCCAGACGCAGCAAGTTAAATTGAAAAAAACAACAGCAACAATTATGAACCACTGAAATAAAAACTGAAGCAGTTTAAAGGCGCTCAGAAAGGTAACCGCGATCAGAAGGGACTACCGAAAGAAAGACTGACGGGAACGTATATTTTTTGTTTATGGAAAAAGTTATTACTGACGTGTTAATAACTTTGAAAACTGAAGGCCGTAGCAATAATAATGAAGGTAAAATAGAAAGTAAGAACGAAAGAGGGAATGAGAGCTGAGGAGTATGTATATAGAAATGAAAGAATATATATAAGAAATGTGGGACCGTTTATAAGGAGAGTTGGCCGTGAAGGAGATGGTTTGTGGTTTGAGGTAGTTGGGAGAGCGACACCGATATTAGCACTAAAAATAGGTGGCGTTAAGACGCCAAAACACATTGCGGCAGCGGCAGCAACAGCAACTCTCTCTCGCTGCTCAGCAAACTACATTAGAGCAGCGACAGCAAGTCGGCTATTTGTTTTTGTATTCTGTATCCCATTCTCTCGTCTTGAAAGAGAGCTTACTCTCCGTATATTTTTCAATACAATTTGTCGGATTTTCAGTGAAAATTGGCAACACTCAGTAAAAAAGAGAGTGGAAAAAAGAGAGTTTTGCTTTGCTTTCAGCACCCATAAGCCTCTATATAATTTGCTGTTGCTGTTGCTGCCGCTGCCGCAATGTGCTTTGGCTGTTAAAATAATCTGCATTGATGACATTTATTAAAATCATAACCACCGCGACAGATCCATACAGAGAAAGGGATAGAAAGGATTATAATAAGGAAGAGGGAGAGAAGGAAACAAAGAAGAAAGAAATGATGGAAGGAAAGAAGTAAGGAAGGAAGGAAGAAAGGAAAGAAGGAAGGATGGAAGGAAGGAAGGAAGGAAGGAAGGAAGGAAGGAAGGAAGGAAGGAAGAAAGCAAGAAAAAAAAAAAGCGGAGCTCATAAAAACTAAGTGAAGCTAACAGAGTCGTATTTATTTGGGTTCCGAAGTCCCTGTGTAAGAAGGGGAATGAGAAGGAAAAGTTCAGTGTATTTTAGAAAAGTATACCTTTTCTTCATTTGTATATCCTACTTCTTTATACCCTTCACCCGAAGGAATGAGAGTATATTCACTTTTTGCTTTCGTTTGTAACGCATTAAAGGAGGCAGGTATAGAAAAGTATATATATTCTGGCCCAGAAGTATATACTCCTCCTGAGTCAATTTAGCCTTGTCCGTCCGTCTGTCTGTGGAAGTCGTCGCATCAAAAATGGGCGTGACACGCCCACTGGTATAAAATTCAATATAATGCAGTGTGTTTTGAGGAAAGCGTTGTAGTAAATGAGTTAATCGATCAAAATTTACTTTAAATGCCTTCTTTTGCTCTAACCTTAGCTCCCCTGACTTAACAGTCGTTAAGGTGACGGATGTATCTGGGAAGGGGACTATCATAGCATCATCGTATATGGCTCACGACAAACAGGCCCCACCAGATGAAGTGGTGGCTCTTACATCGGAGGCGACTCGCTCGGGCTGTGGTTTTATCATCGGCTGCGATGCCAACGCCAGGCACACGGTTTGGGGCAGTTCAACCTCCAACGAACGTGGTGAGTCTCTTTTTGAATTTATCTTATGTTCCAACCTTAGTATTAGTAACAGGGGTAATTCACCCACTTTCATCTTCCCAAGCTCTCAAAGTTTTGAGGGATGGGAAGAGGTATTGGACATTACTCTCGTCTCTGATCATGAAAACACAACGGTGTCGAATTGGAGGGTGTCGGAGGAGCCGTCCTTCTCAGACCACAGAATGATACTTTTCGACATTCTTTCGGTTCTACCACAACTACCAACGTTTAGGAATCCTAAGAAGACAGAATGGACCCGTTTTAAGTCCGTGCTGTCCTCTAAGCTAAAACATCCTCCCAAAGACCTGCTAAGTATTACTGAATTAGAGAAGGCAGTCAGTAGGTTTGAGAAAGGGATGAAAACTTCGTATAATATCTCCTGTCCGGTCTCCCGGGGAAGAAAGCCATATCCCCCCTGGTGGTCGGAGGAACTAAGGAAGCTAAGAAAGGAAACGAGACGGGTTTTCAATCAATGCTTCATATCCAGGAACTGGCAACCATACAAGCAGTGCCTTAAAATCTATAAGAAGGCAATTAGGGTCGCGAAAAACAACTCTTGGGTGTCTTACTGTGAATCCATCGAAAATGTCAAAGACTGCTAGACTTGCCAAAATCCTATCCAAATCGCATTCCAATCCTACCTATCTCAGACGTCAGGATGGATCATGGACAGACTCCACGATCAATTCTCTGACAAATCTCGTTGAGACGCACTTCCCTGGCTGCAGGGACTGCCCGGATGATGAGATCCATTATGGAGAGGGTAGCTCTGACTCTGAATTCATTCGCTCCTTAATAACTGCGAAGAAAATCAGCTGGGCGATATCCAGCTTTTCTCCCCACAAATCTCCAGGTCCGGATGGCATTTTGCCGATTATGCTCCAGAAAAACGAGGAGGTGATAATCCCCTGGCTGATACCTATATACCGGAATAGTCTTCGACTAAACTACATCCCTGCAAGCTGGAGGAAAGCTTCTGCAGTTTTTATCCCTAAGGCTGGGAGGACGGGCCATGAGTCTGCAAAAGACTACAGGCCGATCTGTCTATCCTCCTTTGTGTTGAAAACTCTGGAACGCATTCTGGACTATGAGATAAGGAATGCTCTAAGCATAGAATCTATCTCGCCCGCTCAGCATGCCTACCTCAAAGGAAGATCAACAAAGACGGCACTTCACGAAGTAATACGTACTATTGAGTGCGGTCTCTACTTCAAACAGTTCACACTTGCGGCTTTTCTGGACATAGAAGGAGCCTTCAACAATGTGAGTCTATCTAGCATTCTTGAGTCGATGGCGACCTTAGGAATCAATACAACCACTCGGAACTGGATTGCTTCCCTATTACGGACTCGCATGATACTGGCCTCATGGGGTGGACTCCAGCAAACCAAATATATCCAACGGGGCACTCCACAAGGTGGAGTCCTTTCCCCGTTGCTCTGGCTTTTGGTCATTAACAGCATTTTGGTAAAACTCAGCAATGGAGGAGTTAAGGTGGTAGCATACGCGGATGACGTAGTCATTTTGGTATCGGGCCTGTTTCTATCAACGCTGAGCGAGATAATGACATTGGCTCTGAGGAAAATCAGTCTTTGGGCGACTAGCTGCGGTCTTGCCGTAAATCCCAGCAAGACAGAGCTGATGTTATTTACTACGCGAACCAAGATGCCACCTTTTAGGCTTCCTCTATTGGGGAACTCTGAAGTCAAGTTATCAAGCAGTGCCAAATATTTAGGTATAATATTGGACAGCAAACTTACATGGAAATCAAACATTGAACGGCGGGTTAAGAAGGCGTGTGTAGCTTTCTATGCCTGCAAGAAAATGTTCAGGAAAACCTGGGGCCTCAAGCCAAGTGTGGTTCTATGGACCTATAAGGCGGTGGTCAGACCTATTTTAACATATGGAGCTCTGGTGTGGTGGACGGCCACATCCAAGAATTATCAGCGTCAACGTTTAGCAAGAGTACAAAGACTTGCCTGTGTGGGGGCCGTGGGAGCATTAAGGTCCTGCCCGACGGACGCTCTCAACGCTATCCTACATCTTCTACCAATTGATTTAGAAATAAAATTTACAGCAACAGCAAGCGACCTTAGACTTAGGGAGCTTAACTGCTGGAAACAGAGGATCTACGGTCACAGTAGTTTACTGGATCTGCCGGACAAGACGGTAATCCCGAATGACACAGACTACTTAAGACCGGTTATTAGCTTTTATCACGAATTCCAATGCCTGTTTCCTTCAAGGGCTCTCTGGCGGGGGGGTAATCTGGCTGAAGAATTTGATATTTCTATCTTCACGGATGGATCTAAGATGGAAGCGGGTGCTGGCGCCGGTGTCTTCATTGACAAACTCGGGCTATCGCTCTGTTTCAGACTTCCAACCCATGCGAGTGTATTTCAAGCGGAGATTGTGGCCATCACGGAGGCCTGTAAAGCCATCCTAAATGCAAATACTTCCCCTAATCAAAAGATTGGTATCTTCTCCGACAGCCAAGCTGCTATTAAGGCACTGGTGGCTGTGGAAACTAAATCTAAATCAGTCCAGCATTGCAAACATACCCTGAGACGTTTATGCGAAAGTTTTTCCATCACCATTCTCTGGGTACCCGGACACAGAAACATCTATGGCAATGAAATAGCTGATGATCTTGCACGTAAGGGTGCGAATATACTAAATAAGGCGAATATATTCAGCCAGATGTCCAACTATCGATTCCCTTTAGAGCAGCAGCAAATAATATCAGAAATCATTACCTAAAGCTGGCCTCCTCCAGATGGAAATGGATCTCTAGCTGTAGGTTATCCCGCCAACTGTGGCCCTCCTACGACATTGGCAGGTCCACTTATCTCTTGTCCAGGACCAAAAAAGATGCCTCCAGACTGGTTGCAGTGCTGACTGGTCACTGGATGATAGGTAAGCACGCGGAAAGGTTAGGCTCTAATCGCAACACATCCTGTAGAAGCTGTAGGGAGGGTGATGAGGAGGAGACGGTGGAGCACTACCTTTGTAGATGCCCTGCCTTATCTCGGATCAGAATGAGCTCCCTAGGGAAACCCTTCTTCCACCATCTAATAAACCTCTCATCAATCAAGCTTGAAAGTCTTCTCTTGTTCCGAAACAGGACAAATTGGTTGTAGGAACTTAGCAACCAACTCCTCCTAATTACCTGCTTCGATTTGCATTTCAGTTTTGTGGCATTAAAACGGCACATCTGTGCTACTTAGCCCGGACCGCTCGAATTTGCGAAAGGGCGCCACCCAAACTAACTAACTAACTAACAAAAAAAATTGCTTTTGGCAACTATAATTTTAACAGATTTCGTGGGCCTATCAGGACTTTAAAAATAACTGAGTGTGGCTATAAAAAACAGACTTCATTAAAAAAACAAAAATGCGATCGTAATAACACAAATACAAAGATTGCAATAGCATTCTTTGGTAATTAAAAATCGCTGATACGAGGTGGTAATTTATTTTCAATCACATTTTTAATTTTTTAGCCAGACCTATAGCTATCGTACATTCAAAATGCTTTTTCACTCTGAAGTAGTTCACTTAAGGCCATGAAATTCCAGGCTATCATTATTTCAAATCCATCATCAGCCAACATAAACTTAACGAACAATAAGAAATAATAATCTAATCAAGTACTAGATTAGTGGGTATGATATCTGTAGGCTCTGCCTGGAGGAGGCAGAAACGGTATATTGTGTGTCGTTGTCCAGCATTTGTAAACAGCAAATTATTAATCATGAAGCTTGCAAAAAATAGCAAGATATGACATTTCTTCATATATGCAAGTGATCTGATCATATCGTAACATATCGTCGGTTCGTTTACCATCTGTTTCACTTATTAAATCTGAGACAGATCCATTCTGAGACAAAGGAAACGAAGTGCATTCACTTAGATTGTTGTAAATAGTTTGAAAACTGATGCAAGCAAGACATAATGAGATTATTAGATTAGATATTTTTTTTTTTAATGAATGCTGATTATAAAGTTCGAGCTCAAAATTTTAATCGTGTTTCAAACTACTTGAAAAAGCCAACAAAAATTTATAACGATGTTAATAAAGCCGAATTCCCAAACTTATTCCCAAACACATAACATTTCTTGGAGGACACGAACGTATGGACGATTTTTCACACGTGGGTCACTGTAATTCCTGCGCAAGGTAGCAGAGCTGACGGACAGAACTGCGTCGATGTACGAAAACGATAGAGCGGCAACTATGATTTGATCAAGAGCTTGAAGGGGCTTTTATTTGATTTTTTATGTCCTCATGATATTAATATGTCTGTTAATAAACAGACATATAGACATGAGTAACAAAATTTTTTTTATACTTAGATTTTAAAGGTATTAGTAAATAATATTTCAGCGTGATAAAATAAATGTGAAACTTTGAGAGATTACGTGTATTGCTAATAAGATGACAAATGACAATGACGGTGTAGGCATATTTATATAATTGTCTATATTATTTAATCTGTTCGATATAACCTATAAACCTTAAAGAGGGATGAATCTAATAAAAAACTCATGCTCAATTAACAGGCATGAGTCAATCTACGTAATCTACGTCTTCGATCCCCTGCGATTATGGAGAGTGCTTGCTTTTTAACACGTTTCTTTGAGAAGTCTAAAACGAATGATGCATGGCATATCTTTAAGAAAACATACGATATCGTACATGAATAGTGTTGACTTGCTAGTATAGAGTTTAGCCACAAGAGGAGTAATTTTAAATGTTAAGTCAATTTTGAACTGTCAATATCCAACTATCATTGTAATGTCATTTGACAAGTAATAATCAGGAGCTTTTTATATGTGGATCGTTACGCATTTGGTTACACATAATATGTTTTTCTCTTCAGCCACATAGAGGTTAATTATAAATAATCGATGGCACTGAACGTACGACATAAAATCGAAAACAGCATCCAAATTGGTCATTCCGTTGCCTAGATATGCATCTTTGAAATTATGAAAAGGAGCCTAGCGTCCTCTAGCGGAAAATTTTGTGGACTATAAATAACCCATGGAACTGTCCATAGAACGCCTAACATAAAGTCGAAGACTTTGAAATCGAAAATGCAGAAAATCGAACCACTGGCACGCCTATTTTTTAGTTGTTACTAATGAACTGAATTAATTTGAGTGTCTGAGAATTGATAATTTATTAATTAGTATGTATGTATGTATGTTAGTATGTATGTGTGTGTGTGTGTGTTAATTAGTTTGTATGTTAGTATGTTAATTAGTATGTATACTAAATATAAAAGGGCTCTGTTATATAATGTTATTTAATATTGCTAAAAGAATCAGAGTTGAAACAAAGTAAAATTACAGCTTTTGGGCTGCATGGGCTGTGAACACTGATTCATGAAGGATTTGTCGTTAATGAAATTTGCGACTGCTATATTGTGGTATGTATTTAGACTAAAGATAAACAAATGGCGACAGACTCTTGAAAACGACGTGCGCTTTCGCGCCATTTTTTTGGGATTTATTTGTTTTATTTCATTGTTTTAAACATGGTTTTTGACACTTTGTGCAAACACTTTCTTTTTCAAATAGTTTTGTTTTTAAATTCAAAGTTTTAAATAAGGTTGTACTCAATGTACACTCCACACGAATAGTGAACAATTGTACAAACTATTTTTTAAACAATTACTTGAATATAAATAAACAAGAAAGAGCGATAACTTCGACCTGTCCGAAGATTGTATACCCTACACCAGCATCTTTCGAAGTGATGATAAAAACTATAAGCTATGATGATAAAAACTATGATGATAAATCTATAAGCTTATTTACAAAACCGCTTTTTTCAACAAACACCTCCTTATATAATATGGATATACCAGATGACTTTCACCACTACGGTAAACACGGCAATGAATTTTTCAGTCCCCAAATCAATTGCGTGGCGTGGCAGTAATCTACAATAACCTACATATCACCTTGATAGTAACCTACAATCACAGTAGTTGCAATTGGGTGCCTTTTATTTGAAAAAGAAACCTTACTCCTTTGTAACCATTACGAAAATAATAAGAACAGGAAGCAAATATAAACTTAAATATTTAATTACTTACAAAATATAATATTTTATATTTTTCTTATCTTATATTCCTAATCTTATATCACTATATTACTACTTATATTACTAATTATAATCTTATATTACTTAAAAAATAATATAAGATAATATATATATAAGACATAATATAAGAACAATTTTACATGAATATTATGTATTTTTAATAAAATATTCATTTCCATATTACACTCAGAAAAGATTCATATTTTTTAACAAATACGCTCAGAAATGAACGTTTTTTCATTCCTAGACGGATCGCAGAAAAAAATCCTAAATAAGAAGAGACTCATAAAATTGTGCGTTTTGTAAGTTTAATGTTTAAGATAAGTTGTAATGTAATGTTTAAAAAATAATAATTTCTGAGTCTTTTATGATTCTTTTCTGAGCCCGTTATTATTCTTTTCGGATTATTATCGGCCAACTTTTCCGAAACGTATCTAGGCCGTATAGCGAGGTATGAGTGTACTATAAAATCGTATAAAATCGTCTTACGTTGTTTTTAAGTATAAAGCCACTAAAGTATATTTATCTAATTTGTTAATTACAAATTACTCCACTTTGTATTCTTTGATTTTTAATGGGCCTTTGCCGAAAATACTAATACATATTTATAACTTGAAATAAACGTACATGAGCTTAAATTATTTTAAAACTACTGAAGGCAGCTTAACTCAAAATCTAAAGCTGATAGAGGAGGCCGAAGTTATCGCTCTTACTTGGTTTACTTATTAATTTATTTTTTAATTTGTTTATTAATTTGATTATTCAAATGTATTTATTTATTTATTTATTTTGTTTTTAATGTATTTGTTATCGTTATTTATGTGTTATTTATATAAAAGAAATAAGCATTTTTTGAGGTAAACACAAAATTCCTCTTTTCAGCAAATTTGTTAAAATTTTATTGCATTATTTTTTCATTGTGAATTCTAGATTTCTATGCACACTCACAACGTTTTGCAGGAGACGAATTTTATTTGAAAAATTAAATGGATATTAAAATATTTATAACCGGAGGAAAGTTGTTGTTGTTGTTGTTGTTATGGCATCATCATAAGCAGAAACAATGTTTTACAAAATTACAAAAATAACAATTATAGCAACAACAATAATAACAACAACAATTAAAATAAATAAGTGTCTGAATGCAAACAAATTGAACTTTTTGACCAATGAAATTACCACTCGAGTGACTGTGGATGTGCCTGTGTGTGTGTGTACGTGTGTACGTATGTTTTTGTGAACTTGTGCTGTGTGATTGTGTGCATTATTGTATGCTTTTCTGGCAATAATCAACTTGTTTGTGTGCAGAGCGATAAAATAAATAAATAAATAATTTTTATAGGTTTTACAAACAAACAAAGAAGGCGAAAACCACAGCAACAAATAAATAAGTAAATAAAAGAGCGGTAGAAGTAGCAAAAACTACACCAACAATGTGAGCTACAGCAATTATTGCAAACAGTTAAAATAATAATATCTACAATAACAAAAAACAATGACCGCAACAATATCAATGCGCTGCAAAATGGAAAAAAGAACAATAACATTAAAAAACAAAAACAACAACAACGAACAACCAACCAAAGCGACCAAAGCGTTCAACCAACTACGAATTGTAATAACGAATGCGTTTATTAAGGTCGTTTAAAAAAAATTCTTTCACAAATACAAAAAATCTGAGTGTGTGTTGCCCACCCCTGAAAGTGTGTGTCGTTCCTTTCTCTCTGATGTTCTTCCTAAAATAAAAATTCATTTTGAAGCTAATCGTCTGTAGGCTCATCGACAAGAATGTATGTATCTATAATGTAACGTAATACTAAACACACTCCAGAACGAAAACTGACGCTGGCGATTGCACATCGCTGACAAACCAATTCCCGACAAAACAAAATTTGATGAGAAGAAAAAAAAATCAGTCAAAACAACCGAGCCAGCATAATTTTCAAAAAAATAAGACTCAATGGATCAAAAAACCCAAGAAACTGGCACACGTTGTGAATGCGACAGTTTTGCTTTTCTAAGTTTTCTAACTAACAGAAAAAAATTAGCTACTTTTTGTTTGAAAAATCATGTCCTATTCATGCATTAACAGCATCCTTTTTTAAACTAAGTAACTATTATTATTCATTGTGTGAATGTATATTGATCCGTATCGATACCTTCTGGTTTTTACTTGTCAACAGATGTCACAATAACAGTAAATGTTAAAGTGAAGTTGAAGCAGTGAATTTTTAAATTACCCCTCTTGTTGAAAGACCCATTAAATGCTGTGATAGCCAAAAAGCTAGTTATAAAATCTTTGGAATCGGTATATTAAACATTCACAGTTTCTGGAAATTGCAATAACCTAGTATGTCTATATGGCTTAACCTAATATATCTAATATAATTTTAATAATAAGTGTTATAATAATAATACTAACAATAGTAAATAAATATAAAATTAATAACTGTTTCTTATTAAAATATTTCTCTGTCGTATACGCGGTTACTGTTATTTTATCTATGGTTACTTTTACGGAAAATTTTTGCTGCTTTTGCTTTAATTTTAACAGTAATTTTTGCAAAATTAATTAACATTTTATGAGCTAATTAGGAATACAGTAATGTTCGCAGAGAACAGCAACAACAACAAAATCGTATAATCACAATCAGGGCTATAATAATCAACAGGCGGAAATGACCGAAATTTTCAACGCCATTTTTCGATGTTTTCGAACGTGTAGCCACTCGTTGTTGTGTACGTGTTACATTTGTGTGTGTGTGTGTGTGTGTGTGTGTGTGCATGTAGGTGCCCCTGCCTCAGCCCATGTGTTGCTATCAACCTAATGAATTTGCAATTTATTTATTTTATTTATTTACTAAAAAATGTTGCTATTAACAGAAATTATTCTAATTCTTTTTTTCCCCCTCAAAAACCGTATAATATATGTTATATGAAATTTTTAAAACCACCTTACTCGTAGCTCTTATGTTTTATTACAATAATATTTTATTAAATAAATTGTATTAACATTCATTCTCCTTCACTGGCTTTTGTTTCAAATTCAACGCCATCCAAGCGCCCTTCTGCCCTTATTTTCGACCTTCTAATATTCCAAAAAGGTAATGAATATCCTTTGCAGAATGAACGTAATACTAGCACATTATAATGTACAATACTTAGTGTAGGTACGCTACAATGTGTCTCATATTTTTATGACCATCTACGTATAATTAAGTTGAAATTTATTACTGCGGTAGATAATTATTAATACTGAAATAAGTTTTAGCAAACTTAACGCTCTACCAGATTCATTAAAATTGTTTTTTGTTTTGAGTTAAATATTGGATTGGGTGAAGAATGTAAAGAGAAACAGGATCAATTTACAGTTTAGTTGGCAGCGCAATATCGAAAAATCTAGAGGTTGGGGGACTTCGTTAGATTGTTTTAAAGAAAATCGAAATAAGATTTTGTGATACATCGAAAACCTTTGAAGTCTCAGTCTTTTAGGGAAAGGCGTAACTGCAGTTTAGTAAAGGTCAAATGAGATAAGATGTTTTCTTATCGAGATGATCTGATTAACGCCGATTAAGTCCGAGATTAACGCCGATTAACGCCGATGATCTGATTAAGTCCGAGAACGTTCCACTGCGAATTAGCTGATAACTGTTGAAATCTTCTGTAAATCGATTGACATCTTAATCGCAAGCAAATCAAAATCTTCAAAAGTCCATTTAAACTTTACAATCATGTACTATGTTATAGATCCAAGACACCCGAAAGTATAGACGCAGGAATAGCGGGACCTTGAATTATGCATTGGCAGGCTATGGGGACTACACCCAAGCATATTCTCAGCAGAGGTCCAGGCTATAAACCTATGCTCCGAATTTAGCCTTACGCGCAAGCTTATGGGCCAGAACATCGTAATAATGTCGATAGTCAGGCCGCCAAATAAGGCACTAGGATCCTATGAGACAACCTCGAAATTAAATTGGGAATGTCTAGGACGACTTAATAGGATAGGCAGAGGCAATAAGTTAAAATTGCTCTGGGTCCCCGAACATAGAAGGATCACTGGCAATAAGCTGGCAGATGAGCTGGCAAAAACGGGTGCAAGTACCCTCTTTATGGGACCGGAACCATATTGTGGACTTTGCCCACATATCTTGAAATAAAAACTTAGAAGGGAAGAGCTGATTGGCAGGAGTTCATATTGGGATGGAAGTCTCGAGCTCAGACAAGCGAAGCGCCTGATTGGGGGGTACAACCCTCAAAGGGCAAAGATTTCCCTTAGCCTGTGCAAGAACGACCTAAGAATGTTAACCGGAATCCTCACAGGACGTTTTAAGCTAAGGGCTCAAAAATTTAGGCATCGAGGCAACGTATGTTTGCCGCTTCTGCAATTGAAAAGTGAAACACTGGAGCATTTACTCTTCGAATGCGAGGCTGTTACTCGACAAAGGAAAGCGCTTTGGGGTAGCAGTACCTGGTAAGCCCATTTTTAATTCTGAGGTTTCTCAGAGCCATAGGGTTAAAAAATACACTGTAATGCAGGCATAAAGTACAATAGACCTTATGGTTGTAGTGCATTTTCATGCCAATACAATTTGTCTATCTATCTGTCTATGTTAAAGATCAGTTACGGCTTATGGAGGAGCCATTAATATCATCTTTGTCAGCTAGGTGTATACTAATGATCAGTTGAGAGGGTTTTTAGGATACTCTATTTTGATGAGTGTTGGAACGAATTGGAGACAAACCAAAATTGACAAGGGAGGACGGCAACTCGTTCCAACACTCATTATCCAATCCTGTCGGAAAGCTAAACGAATATCAAGAAGCAAAAGATACTCTATTTTATTAAGATCAAGTTCTATTGAAGAGCAATTAGGATGATTCTAGATATTGAGTACTCGGATGTTCTTATAATCGAGAACATACTTAAGAACTCAACTGAAGTGCATACTGAAGAACTCAAGGTAAACTAAAAAAGTATATGTGTTGAAAGCTTTAAGAGCTCGTGAATAAGGTAAACAGATAGAAATACTTTTGTTTTATTTTTCGAAGAACAAGAAGAAATAGATGATCATAAAAAAATGAATGCACAAATGTTTCAATTTATCTAAAGGTTTGTATATTCAAGAACTGCTTGGCGCTGCGGTAGTACTGGTAACGCTTGCAGGACCACCAGGACCACGGCAAGGACCTAAAATAGGAAGACATTATTGGTGAAATATATGTATGTACTCGTATAAGGAGAAAATTTTAAGTTAAAATGTGAAATTAAAAGATAATTTTTTACCTCCACGACCGCCCGATGGTGGTGGGCCATGTGGTGGCGGTCCATCGGGTCTAGGACCATTCGGTGGCGGACCACACGGTGGCGGCTGTTGCTGTTGTTGAGATTGTGGAAATGCAAACTGTATCGAAAAAATTAAGAGGATATTATAAAGCAAAATTCTTCTATTTCGGTCCTCTTGTTCTCAAACTTACTACACAATTGCACAATAAAACGCCGCAAATCAAAATTACCAAGAATTTTTGCATTTTTTAACTTTCGTAGAGTTGACAACTACCAAAAAGACTTTACGCTGTACTGCGGCCGCAAAGAGTCATTGCATTGCTTTTATATAAAACGATGAGGAGAGAAAAATAATGTAAAAAATATTTAACCAAGCGTAAGGAAATTAGCGTTCATTATTATTAGATCATGAATTTTGCAAATAAAAAGTTAGTAATTAAAAATTAAAGTAATTAGAAATTATTTCATAGTTCATTTTTATTCAATAACTTTCGAAATGAGTCGAAATGCGAGTAGTTTGAGGGAAAACAATTTGCTTTTTTGTCATTTTTCGCTAATAGCTATTATCCCGTTAGCTGATTTCTTTTATTGAAATTAGATAAACAGTTCTATAGAAACTTTATTAAAATTTTATAGAAATGTAGTGTTGGTGTCAGATTTAAAAAATTAGTGATTTTATAATTTATAATTTCGGGGATTTAATTTCGGGAAAAAAACTACGAATAAGTTGTACTCATTACGCCCAAAATCCACCAATCCAAAAGAGGGTTTAATAAAACTGAATAGGTAAAGCAATGAACGAATTTAGGGGCACCATGCCGTTATGGTAAGCATGGTCTCATAATAATTGAATGATTATTTCGTTACCTCAAATATTATTCGCTAGTAAGTCAACTGATGGGTTTTTTAACCCATCAAGAGGTGTCATTCTAAATTTTGCGTCATTTTTCAATTTTTATCATACAACCATCATTGTCAGTTGACAAGTAAGATCAAAGAAGTCTTTAGATATGTCTCGATACATACTCGCACAACGAATTGAATTAGTGAAAATTCACTACAAAAATGGTGCAAATATCGTGGACACATTTTGGATTTTGGTCATCGTGAAGCGCCTTTTCGCACAGCTATAGTGAATTTAATCAAGAAATTCGAGCGTCTTGGATAAGCTAGTGACGTAGACTTCAACATGTGGTAGTCCGATCAGGTCGACTAAAAATGTTCGTCTACACTCTCATTCAGAATTTCATTGCCAACTTCATGATGTCGACACTCAAAGTCAATGATTTGCTTGTAGCGAGCACAAGGACACTAACAAAAAAACGACGAACTTAATCGTGATAATATTGTAAAATTCACTAATTACATATAGCAAATAAGAAATAGCAACCACAACAATAGTAATAAATTGACGAAAAGTAATAAAATTTTAACACATTGTCGCTTTAACTCTTCTTCTTTCTGTAGTATTTTCTAATACAACATCGCTCACAATGCTCCTTCCCTTTCTCCCTACCCTGCAGCAACCCTTCTAGTAAGAGGTAGTGCGGTCTCTTACTCTTAAGCTGTAAACCCAATGGCTGCTCACGTGACGCGACCCAAGTTACCCTCATTTATGCTCTTCATAAGAGCGACTGTTGCGAGAGCTCTGTTTCTTTGTTTTTACTCAAAACAGAGAACCACGGTTGTTATTTTAATTAAATTTTTGTGGCATACGGGCGAAAACCGGGCGAAAAATTATTATAAGGACGTGAGTGAGGCAGAAGTTGAAAAGTAGAAATTTAAAATAAAAACTTCAAAAATATCAATTTTTTCAAGTAAAAAGCATGCTTATACTAGTTTATATCTAGGTCTATCCTCTTTTATCTGCTTTTTGTGAACTAAAATTAAAAAGGATTTTGGAACAAGTTAGGAATAGGTCCCTAGCTCCTATTTTTTTTTAAAAGCATTGATATTATAACCTTAAACAGTGCTTTTTTTGTCATAGAACACACTCTAATTTTCTCAAAAATACTAAAGATACCTAAACATATTATATACCGTTTAAAAGGTAATATTATGGGCTATAAAAGTTGTGATTCTATTTTATACCTTAATTGTCATTTAAGGAAGAAAAAAATTATTTTGTAAAACGAAGTAAAATTTTTTTTTAAAAGTTAAATTGTCTCCATAATAGTAGCAGTAATCACAAAAGTTGTTATTAGATAAAAGAACGGCCCTGAAATATCCTTTTAAACGGCGCTTTTACGTTGATACCTCAACTCGTTTTGAAGATATAGCACTTTATTTTTTGGCTATCTAAGGCCTATAACTTATAAACTACACGAGAGTGGCAAAAACTTTCATCACCTTTGGACTAGAGGTGATGAGGGAAAAAATTTTAAAAAAAATCGGAGCTGGGAACCTATTGTTTACGTATACCAAATTAATTTATTTTATAATTCTATATAACAGTAAGAGCAAAGAAAGACATTAAAAGCACGTATTAACCTTGCAATTTTTTACAACAATATTTATTTTACATTGATTTTGTAATTAAAAATAAGTTCAAGACAAAAAACGCAACACTGCTTCGTTCTTACTTTATTTGACGCAAAAAGCAACATTGCTGAATTGGTTCTGAGAGAGAAGTCGGAATATTTTGTAGTATTCTGCCCGAAGCTCTGCCGTGATTTTTGTGCCTCTCGAGCAAGAAAGCAAAATAGCTCCTCTTAATTTTTCCATAAAAAATACACGTAATTTGCTCTTTTGGGTTTCTCTGAACCGCTTCGATGCCGCATTGGGTTTCGCCCATTACTCTTCAATTAATTTCCATAACTACAAAACGGTAAGAAGCATTAGCGAAGGCGTAAGCCAGCTGCTGTAGTGCTGTTGTTGTTCCTCTGGTTGTTGTTGCTGCTGTTGCTGTTGTTGTTGTGATGAGTTGAATTTCGTGAAGGCTGGAGAGAGACTTTTGAAGGCTATCGGGGTTGAAAGAGACGAGCGGTGAACCAGAGAACGACTGGAATGAGCGGCGTGTTCCTCCGTTCTCTAGAGGGCAATTAAAAATCTTCCCGCGTTTGTGGAATGAGAGTAGCTTTTTCTTCTGTTTTCATTTTTTAACACCTCCGCGTTGTTGTACTTATTGTTGTTTGGTTTTTTTGCTCCCAGTTTGTTGCCGCAGTATTTGTGACAGTTGGTATGACTTTCATAGTATCGTATTTGTTGTTATTGTTATTGTTGATGTCGTTGTTTTTATTATTGTAAAAGCTTTTAGTCTACTGCTACTACTTTCATAATTTTTGCTAAAAAATATTCGCCGTTATTGCCGTTGCCTTTGTTTTTGTTAAAGGCATCGATCGCCGCTCTCATTCTTCTACTTGTCGCCGGTCTCATTCTTCTTCTACTCTCTCACCTTCTTCTCTGCTCAAACAATAAGCGTCACGTTCAACCAAGTGCTGAAGTGTGAAAGGGTTGTTTGAAATTAACACCCCGAGTTAATATCAGAAAATCGTATCAGAAAACACTGGCAGAGTCTTTACCTTCGTAAAGAATGTTCGCAAAGTTTTTCTTCGAAACAACAAACCAGAAAGAAGCTTGTTTTCTTCAGGATGGCGTGCGGGGGAGGGGTAATAGTACCCCTTTTAAAAGGGCAATGGTGGTGTGGGGCGGTCTGTGGCCTGAATGAGGACATAGTGGAATGTTGTCGTGGTAGTTTTCTCATAATCCTTGGAGGTGATACTTCTCAAGTCACCAAAAATTGGTTACAGTTGTTACGGTTGAGTGCTGTCTCCGCCGTTGGTACTACTGCTGCTATTCTTTCGGGTAGAAATTCTTTCAATACTTCAAACACTTAAAAGCAACGCCCTTTTATTTGTTACTTTTGCTTTTGTTTGAAGTTTTATATGGGTACTATATCAACGGAGGATAATGGAAATATTTTATATACTTCTACTTACGATTTGTGACAATAAAGCCACAATATGGTTCTTTTTTGTTGTTATTGTTGGAAATTGATACCGCAGAAATGAGTGAAAACAACGGTAAAAGTTGTCAAATTGAATGAGATATTGTACAATGAAGAACATAAGAAGAAGAAGAAGAAGAGGAAGGGAAAAAGCTAATCCAAGGGCAGAGAGTGGGCTGCTTCTTTATAAAAGCAGAAGAAACGAGAAGGAATTATGCAAGGAGATAATATTTCAGAAAGACATGAAAAGGCTGGTGCATAACCTTATAAGCTGGTCACATATTCTTTCAAAAAGGAAGAGGCACAAGGTAGAAAAGACCACTAGAAGTAGGGTAAACTTCTTAGGTGATACCCTCACCTTTTAATAAAGAGGAAGACGAAAGATAGGGAATACCATAACAAGAGGTATAATCTCCCAAAATGTAAAAGACGACAGTTGGAGCACCACAAAAAATGGAAAAGTACAAATCTGACATAAGGTAGACAGAGAGATAGTACAACAGAGGCCCTTAGAGTGGATAACCTTTTGGCCTTTAGCGCAAAACCGAGAACATTTCTGGTTTTAGCAGTTTTCAAACCTGTTTCGAAGTTCGAAATACTACTAGACGCCATAGCCTTGTCTCTTTCTATAATTAATATGGCAGAAAGAGGTAAATATTGTACACAAAAATATATTGTTAAAATGAACAAACAAAACAAAGCATTGGTTTTGAAAACAACAACGACAGCAAGGGGCGAAACCCAGCAAAACCGAAAATAAAACTAGTTTTGTGTGGAAACACTTGGCACTTGATCGATGATCGAAAGCCTAAACCAAAACCAAAACCCTTTTATGGAAAATTGTGTTTAATTAATATCTATAAATTATTGTCAAAAACTCTTCTCGACAATTTATTATTTAGTTTGATTCGCAATCACTAGAATGCGCTGCTTAAAAAATTTAATTTTCACATACGTTTTTGATCAAACTGTAAACCATTCCGTCCGTTCGAGCTCGGCGGAGCCCGGTATGCTTCTGAATTTTTAATGCTTAAGAACTTGGTCACGGCGTTGGCTCTGTACTGTGTTGTTCCCTGTTCTGTTCTGTTCTGTTCTGGGAAAAAGTCAAGTCAATTTAAGGCCGCTGCAGCGGTATACATAGTTTCATTTGCATTATCCTCTCGCTGTATAAAGATATACATTGAATTCATTCGGAGCAGGTCAACAAACCTCTACGGTCAAACCTCTACACCAGTACTACTACTACCAACTTCCAATCACGTTTTCATTCAGTTACCCTTTCCGGGATACCACCACACGGTCTACAACTATACAAGTATACCTCCCAGTGTTCATCATCATAAACCTCGGTAGCCTCGGTAGAGCTCATTAAAAAATATCCTTTTGAACTCGTGAGTTGGTCGTGGACGGTCGGTCGGTCGAATACTAAATGCTTATCGAAATGTTGCCATTGCAGAGGTTGGTATTTTGCGTCTTCTTGTTTTAATTTTACTTCTTAGTGTTCTTTTTAACAGTTGTTGTTGTTGTTGTCTTGGTTAAAAGTACGGTTGTTGTAGCTGTTTGTCATACTCGTAAATGACCCTCTTTCGTTCAATAATCATCTTAACCATCCCGAAGCTAAGAATCTACCTTCCTTTCTCCCCATTGCGTCATTTTAAATATTTATCGTGTCCTGACGGACAATTTCGCTCACGTTCCGTACGTATATTGAATATATTTAATTAAGGGCTCTATTCTCGAATGGGCAACGTCCTTTCGGACACGTCCTCATTCTCACACTCTGGCTCTTTAGCTTACTTCAGTTCGTTCAGTTCAGTTTCGTTTGGTTTCCTCGCTCTCAACGCCATTTGGTACCATTTTGCCATCGGACATAAGAATAATAAGCATGTACCGACGTACTCTACAGAAAATGGAATACTTGAAATAGTTGGTTCTTTTTTTCGAACTGTTGTTGTTGTTGAACGTAGTTCAACAACGTAGCTTCTTGGTTGGCCGGTCGGTTCTTTCATTGGTTCGTTATGGGAGTTTTGGACTGAGTCATATTCAGAACGTTCTTGCTGTTGTTTTTTTGACAAAAGTTGTTCGGTTTCCGCTTGTTGCGGTTCAATGCGGCAACGACGTCAAATCTCGAGAGAAACGTCCAGAAATATTTCATTTTGAATTCGGAGTATCCTATTGCGAAGTTCTTCCCGACAAAGAGAGCCCAGCATCATCCCATTTTTTGTGGAAATTTACCGAATATGAATTGAAACATTTGAAATATCTTTTTTTCTTTGGTCGAAATGTTACGATATATGTAGCCGTATGTACAGACATATGTATGTATGTATAGTAAGTATTTTATGGTTTTATGAATAGAATGGTAGTAGTGTCCATCATAATTTGCGCAGAGACCACCACAAAACTTAAAATCTCTTACCCCATCGAAAGGGGGATGAGGTTAACTTCCGAAAATGGTGAAAGGGTAGGGGAAGCGTAGTGATAGGTGAGTCAAGCCGTGGTGTAACCTGAGTAAAATGTGAGACATTATTCATAAAAAAGGTATCGGTACCTGGATACAATATAAAGAGTTATATGTCGGCACAAAGAGGTAAAAAAATTGGTAGCTGTAGGTAGAGTTAGTACTGGAGGAAGAAGGAATGGAAGGTATCAAGGAATTTTATGCAGCTCCCTCCGGTAACTATAGTAACTTTTGACAACAGCATCGAAGCCGTTAAAAATCTTATGAAAACTGAATAGCGAATAACAATGGCTGAGGAGAACTAAGCGTTCAGTCCATTTGGTGACCTATATCGAAGAGGTTTGAATTAGAGAAGGATAAAAACGCTAAAAAAATTTGTACGAGACTAGAGAGATTTGAATAATGTTGAGATACAGTTCAAGACCTCTTCGAATAAAGAGATGGTTTAAAAAAATGTTTTGAAAAGGGTTGAGATAGGTTGGAAGTGGCTTTTGGAATACGGAGAGAGTTTAAAATTCGGTTGAAGACCGAAAAAATTAACTAAAAATAATGGGAACGCGCTAGTAGAAATAGATTTAAAATTTTGAGTAGGCTGGAGAGTTCTGGATATTGTAGAAGTGGTCCATTTAATATTTTAGGGGGGGTGGGAATACTCGCATTTAGAGAGAGCTGATAAGAAAAGGGTAGGACCTGATAGTGTTTGAGCTAATGGGATAGAATTTTAAGTACTTCGAATTAAGTTTTGAGTACTCTGGAAATAATTAGAGAAAGACGATAAGAATTAGAATAAGTTGGAGAAAATTGGAGTAGTCTGGATAATGAGTTCGTGAAAACATACTGACGAAACCAGTTTGTTTTCAACCAAATAGGACGAAGATTGAGGGCTTCAAGAAATATAATTCAAATAATGTTTGAGCAGCCAGAAAATAAGTAGTCAAGCCTGATTCTCAACCTTGAATGGACTTATAAGGATTGAAGTAGTTCTGGCAATGTTTGAGTAGGCTGAAAATAGTTCGAGAGGGCTGATAAGGATTAAAATGAGATGGAGTGGATTTAGAATGTTGGAGTAGACTTGACATGACTAAAGAGTTCACTGGAAAGAGTTAAAAAAGGCTGAATGGGTTTAGAGGGAGCTAGAGACGTTTGTAACGCCCTGAAGATAGTCTAAAGCCAATTAACATTAGTTATCGAAAGGCAAGGAACGCAGTACAAGGTTAAGATGGAGTAGGAGGATGATTAAAGCAGGTTGGGTAGTTTCAAAAAGGTACATAGAACAAGTTGAGTGATTAATTGCAATTAAGTAGTGAAAGTACGCCCACGAAAAAAGTCTTTTAAGTACTAAGTCCTGTTAATGGATCTATTCCAATAAGTAAAATGCAGTATATACTCCCTTCCTGTGCTTCTTCCTCTTATTCTTATTCCATTTTTTTTAAGGAAATACGGAGTATCCTCAAAGCTCGGATTCTAGTATGTAAAATGAAGTGAAGGATGGATGGAGTAAGGGTTGGTTACTGTATATGTAAATTTATAAAGTTGTATTGGGGTGTGTATATGTGCATGTGGGTGTGTGTGTATTTGTTTGGCTGCGTATTTCGTATTAAACTCCAAGAAAATTAGTATAATCAACATTTTGAATTTATCTTTCGCAAAAACACAAACTATTACGATACAATAAAATATTCATAATAACATCATAAGGAGTCGATTGAGGTATTGCTTTGTTGTTGTTATTGTTTTTGTTTTTGACCAATTTTTTTTTAATTATTTATAATTTTTTTGGGAGGTAGAGTAATTTTAAAGACGAGAAGCTAGAGAGGTTTGTAACGCCCTGAAGATAGTCTAAAGCCAATTAAGATTAGTTATCGAAAGGCAAGGATCGTAGTACAAGGTTAAGATGGAGTAGGAGGATGATTCAAGCAGGTTGGTTAGTTTCAAAAAGGTACATAGAACAAGTTGAGCGATTAATTGCAATTAAGTAGTGAAGGTACGTCCACGAAAAAAGCCCTTTAAGTACTAAGTCCTGTTAATGGATCTATTCCAACAAGTAAAATGCAGTATATACTCCCTTCCTGTGCTTCTTCCTCTTATTCTTATTCCATTTTTTTAAAGGAAGTACGGAGTATCCTCAAAGCTCGGATTCTAGTATGTAAAATTAAGTGAAGGATGGATGGAGTAAGGGTTGGTTACTGTATATGTAAATTTATAAAGGTGTATTGGGGTGTATATGTGCATGTGGGTGTGTGTATATTTGTTTGGCTGCGTATTTCGTATTAAACTCCAAGAAAATTAGTATAATCAACATTTTGCATTTATCTTTAAATGCATTTAAGGAAGATGCTAATGTATAAAAAAAGGTACACGGAAAGGACTTCGAAGGTGGAAGATTATTACTCCTGTACGCACTGTATATCTTGCATATGTAGTATATTACATCATATCTAATGTATGTACATATATTGTAGATATACATATGTAGCTATTTTTTTACAACATTTGCTGTAGATAAATCGGCGATACTCGATATACTCGTGTACTAAGGCTTCGCCTGGGTATGAAGACGGGATGGTTATTGTTGTTGTTTTTTATTACCAATGTTAATTAAAAGTCATAAGATACGAAATATAATTAAAATAAAACAACCACAACAAACACGAAATACGAGCGAAGGTAATAAAAATTAATAACATTCTTCATACAAACAAAAACGGATGGTGCGAGTATACTCATGCATGTGAGCATACCCAAGAAGTTCTAATGGGTACCCGTTACGAAACCGGTTTCGTGTCGAATTCGTTGCGACAGGTTCTGCAAGGTGGTTGTGTCATTGCAGGTTGTCTCGAACTTTTTACGATGTCGGCAAACCGTTAAAAAAGGACTAACCCTTCCAAACTATTGTTATTGTGTCAATCGATGGCGAAATTTCATAAAATGCATTCTAGATATAAAAGGGGCATAGAAACCCATAATAGGAGTCTGTCCTATATTTTCGTCATTGATTTTTTATCAAATTGAAAAAGTGAGCTGAAGTTTCTCAATGGGAAAATGCTCTCAGGACGCCCCAAGGAATCGATGGGTATAGGGCTTCCTACGTAGAACCCGAATATCGTGCATACACGATGTACTCTCAATACTAGGTGTTGAATACAACTAATTGTTAGCATATAAGAATTCTCAATATGGAAATTCTTATCAAGAATTCAGCTGTAGTAAAAATTAAAAGTGAAAAAAGTGAAAAAGTGAAAGTGAAAAATGTCAAGACCTTATAACGGTTTGCAACATGCAAATCAGTAGTACCAACAAATGACCCCCCGCTGTGTGTGTGCTAATTTTTTCCTCGCTTGTTGTTGCTTTTGCTGCTTTTTGGAGCGAGTAGGTTTTTACCAAAAGTTGTCATTTCGGCAAACGATATCATCACAAATCGTGCAGAAAATAATAGACCACGAAAGCCGCTAATGCTTTGCAATTGATATACTTTTCGCGTGTTTATGAACGTGGTCTTCGATGGTCGATGGAAGGTGGAGTAGGAGGGCGTCCACAGACCGAACCAAAACCCAACAAAGTCCACGCGTAAAAGCGGCAGCAAACAAATCAACACGTGGGCAAATACGCAAACCCTTCTCACGATATATTCGCTGTAGGGCTGCGGAGAGGAGATAAGAGGGGCTGGAAACTCACAGCATTGCCACGCATACATACGCTCTCACTCTCTAACATCGCGCGCTGTTTAGATGCGCATATTTTGGCACTTCGAGGCGCGTTTTTTGTGTGTGAAGGTCAGACGAAGGCTAAAGTGGCAACAGCCAGCACCGGCAACATCACTGAAAAGTCAACACCGGTCTGTTAGTTACATACATACTACTGCATCCAGCAAAAACAACAACAGCGACACAGACAAGAGCACCAACAATAATACAGCGGCCACGGTTAGGACGAGACTCGTCCGCACGCATAAACGCACACACACACACTTACTGACCCACAGCCACATACGCCCATACACGATTTTTACCCGTTGCTGAACTTGACAGGTGGTCGTTTTGACGATAACAACAACAACAACCACGTAAACTGTAGCAATAAAACAGTGACTGAAACGACAGTAGCAACAACATCAACAACAACAGCGTTCCCCAACAGCGTAGTAGATACGATACGTTGCCGCGCAGTAGTATTATCAGTCGTGGAGCTGTTGTTGTTGCAGAACGTATCGTAGTTGCATGTTTTTTTATGTTGACGATGATGAAGGCAATGATGGAACTGATTTTCAACGCATGCTTTTCTGTCCGGATGTTTTTTGGTGGTCCTGTGAGGTGTCACTATTGTTGTTGTTTCTATGAATTTTTGTTGTATCGATTATTGTTCTAACATTGGTGGAAAGTGATATGAATGATGATGTTGATCATATCTCGCGCGAATGAATCCATAATTCATGCGAAGTAGGAATGACAATAATAAAGAAAAGGAATCATAATGAAGATGGTGATGAAATCATAAGGAAAATTAAGTTGGTAAATATGATGATGGTTCAGATGATTGTTATTGCTGTCGATTGTAGCAACTACAGTTTTGATGAATACGAGGTAATGATGATGATAACATCTCAATTAAGGACTGTAAAAGTAACACTATAGTATAAACATCAAATGCGTCGATTGCTCCATTTAACTATCGCTATCATCATTATCGTGATAAGTGTACTCTTAACCTCCTTCCTTTATTCCTTCCTTTATTCCTTCCTTTATTCCTTCCTTCCTTTCTTCAACGTTACTCTCTCAGTTTCTACCTTCCTCTCGTCCACACAAGATCCAACACATACCCACTTTTATTATGAAACGGGTTTGGAGTGAGACGGGTTGTAGTGTTTGAGAAGGGGGCCAATGAAATGATAGTTTATGATTGCCATTTTACATAATGATGAAGTTCTAATGCTGATGCAAACCATAATGCAGTCAGTGCAGTCTATACTGACATTTTTTCGCGCCTGAGTGAGATTCTATGACTTTATGAAACGCTGTCGTCATTAACGCCGAAAAAGACGGGGATGTCGTTATTGGCGAACGCGAGCCTGAAAGTATGCAAATAAAATTTTCTATTTGCGGAACTATGGAGATTCACAATTTGTAGAGACAAACGCAATAAGGGGATGAGAGAGAATAAGCTGAGCTGCAGAATGATGAGAAGGAGGGAAAAATAGGAGCGCATGTGGAATTCAAGGTCATTTGAAATAGTATAACTTTTCGGGTAAAAAAGTATGTACAATGTACATAAGATATATCGAAAATTTGTACAAAAAAATAATTTATAGCTTGACGGCTTTTATGTAAAACTTTTCTGAAATTATATTTCTCTTCTGATTAATAAAAACAAAACAAATTTATTGTTTTTTTCGAAAAAAAATGGAATTTTTAATTTTGCCAAATATTCTGAAAGATTTTTTTAAATTTAAGGTATTAGTTTATTTTTTTATTATTTTCTTTTCCACAATTAATTTGATACGGTATGAATTTCATCATGATTCGTTGAAATTAATAAAAACTAAACTAACAATAACAACTTAAAAAAAACTTATTGAACTAAAATTTTTTAAAAATTTTATTATTCCACCATCTTGTAACTCTTAGGTTTTATAAAAGAATTATATTCTTTTTAATCAGCTTTGCCTAGTCATACATAAATATGTAATTTTGTTAAATTAAAAACAAGTAAGAGCGTTATCTTTGGCCTGGCCGAAGCTCATATACCCTACACCCGCATCTGTCGAAGTGATAAAAAGTAGGCGGGTGACACCTACTTTTTTTTAATTTACAGAAAGCAAATTTTGGTCTATTAACTCATCTACAACAGCGCTTTTCCTACCAAACACTTCATTGTATGGTATAGTATATAAGTGGGCGTGACACGCCCATTTTTCAGAATATATTTTACTCCAAGACGGAGTAAACTCGGGACTCGGGAATAAAATTTTTGCTTTAAACTCGCTCTACAACCTGAGAAATTGAGCTATAAGCATGGGAAAATTCACATTTGCTATAAAAAGTAGGGGTGGCACTAATGCGATTTTCCTCATTTTCAATACCAAACAGCCCATGATGACAAAAAATATTCGTGCCAAATTCCATAGCGATAGCTTTATTCGTTCTCCCGTAATCGTGATTTTTACAGACAGACAGACGGACGGACATGGCTAAATCGAATCAGGGGGTGATTCTGAGCCAGAATATATATACTTTCCTATACCTGCCACGCCTCCTTTAATGCGTTACAAACGGAAGCACAAAGTTAATATATCCTCATCCGGTGTAGGGTATAATCAAAATGTTACCAAAAATAAAACTTTAAAACAAAAAAATAAATATTAATGAAAATAAAACATTAAATACGTTTAATAAAAAGCTCTTATTTGTTTTGTTATATTTTAATTTTGAATTTAACATTTTTAATTTGACATTTTAGTTGAATTTCACATTTTAATTTTTAATTTAACATTGAATTGTTTCAATAAAAAAGTTACAAAAAATAATATTAACTGTTAAAATAGAGAAAATATTAATAAATTCAAATAAATATAAAATCGTTACAATTATTTTATTTTTATTGAAATCAAAATTTATAATTATTTACCGTATTAGTTGTTCTCTAATATCATAAATTTTTTTCTCTATTTAAGAATTGATATACATATGTATATATTTAAATTAATTAAATATTTTTTGGTTTTTTTAAGTTTATTATTCCATTTTTTCATTTTGCTTTTTTTTTGTATTTTAAAAAATAATTTTTTTAGAATATCTTGTTAATAAATCAAATCTTTCAATTAATAAATAAATTTTTTCATTAAATTTCTCATTAAGTTTCATTAAATTAAATCTTCTTACTTTTTTATTAGGATTTTAATATACAATTTTTTTTCGACTTTTTCTATTTTTATTACTTTATTCAAAAAATTAAGTATGTAGGTAAAAATTCTTAATTTTCACCTACACAATATATAATATTAACCAAAGGAATATGTTTATTCCAATTTTAAATTTATATTACTTACTCTAATAGCTCTTTGAATATAAATTTTACTAAGAGAAAATTCATCTTATCAAAATATCAGAGCACATAGCCTTCGCATTCTCGTAGTTGTTTTCACGAGTACAAACTCACCACGTTTCAAATTTCCACTTTCTTATTGTCTCTCTCTCTCTCTCTCTCTTTCTCTCTGGATCTCTCCTGAAAGGAGAAAAGTTTTCCAGGGTAATTTTTCGTCAGAGGAGAAAATTTTTCCTGGGGAAATTCTTCTCCTGCCAACGACTGTGAAATGCTGCAGAATTGAGCAAGAAATTGAGAAGAGCCTTGACGGAGAGAGAAAAAGTTAATAGAAGCTTAAGCTCTCTGAATTTAAAGAGTTTGAAACGTTCTGTTAAAACATAACATCTTCATAAAGAATTGGGTCTTTCCGACATTAAATCAAACGCTTGTGAGCGATTCTTGAGTCGATGATTTTGGAAGTCCAAATATATGTAGGTTTATGTACATAAAGATCTACGTTTGCAAAGAGATGAAATACTTTCTGAGACCGTTTGGGAACGATTCTTTACGATCAGTTGCGAACTGTCAGAAGCTGGTACTTTTCATACTTTCATTGCATGAAACCATACTTATAGAGCTTTTAGGCTTCGAAGCTACTTTCTGAGATCGAATCGAGCCCAAGTTTCCGAAGTTACATTCTGAGAAGCTGGTCTCGTTTGCGAGTCGGGTTTTGCATGAGGCCAGTCTATACTTATCGAGCTCTTAAATTAAATCTGAGCCTACCTGGCAAAAGTTAGTTTTAGGTTTTTCCGATACTTAACCCTCTTCCTTTTTTCAAGGTCTTCCTTTCTATTCCATCGTGTTAGTTTATGCTTTCCGAATTCAAAGATCAAAGATTCAAAGATCAGCTGGATTTGTTCTTCGCGGTACGTTTTGGTGCATTCCATCTTAAAATTACCATCAGGATAGGTCCTAGAAAAAGGAAACTTTAATGTGAGAAATTTTTCTTAAGTATTCTTAGAAATTCTTCTTGAGTTATGTGGTATATGCCATTATTGTCTTCAAAATTCTGCCCTTAAACAAATTGAATAATTTCTAAAGGAATCGAGTCAACAAAGGCATTGTTTAAATCAAAGGGTTGCCAGCTGTTTTTGATTTTTTATTTCCAAACGCATATTATCATCAGTATACCAGCACCATCAAGACTCAATTCATTAATAACTAAGTTAAAACGTTGTTGGTTTTCTGAGAAAAAAATAAGATTTTCCCCCACCCCCGCCCCTTTTTTCTGGCTGATTTTCTAAAAAGGTGCCATTAATTTAAACGCACTTGTTATTTCAATAATATCAGCCGAACCGACCGAAAGGGAAAGACCTACCGACATCAGCCAGGATTTACCAAAGTTAAGCATAAAAAGAGTTGCTCGAAACTATTCCACTCTACTCACTTGCACACACACTCATACGTCTGTGTCTACACATACAAACATTTCAAGGAGGCTTCGCCTAAACCTTTCAATTTGTGTGTTTTCAATTCGCGCTCGCGTTTGTTTTTGATTTTGGAGGATATCAAAACGATACCGTTCATTCCTAAGCAAGCAACCACTTCGATTGTATTGTTGTTTTCGTTGTGAAATATTCAATTCTATTGTCTTGCGGTTTCGCGCCAGTGTGAGTCTTGTTTATTTGTACCGTGCAAGGAAATTATTTTGATTTGCGCAAGATTTTGGGTGAATCCTCCTCGTATTTATTGTGATTTTCAATTTCTATGGGTTCCCTTTTTCTGATATGATTGTATATCGTTGGCGACTTGTTTGCTTTCTTGTTTTTCAACGAAAGTTCAGGAAGGACGAGATATTATTATTATTTATATTTTATTATTATTACTTTATTAGGTTTTACTTTAATTATCCTTTTGTGAAAATTTTGCGTGTAGGTATCGAAATTTCCTGAGGGCCTTGATCCGCCAACAATGGAGTCTGTCTGTCTGGCCTGGAGTTTGTTTTCAATTACCATTTCTTTCGTCATTCGTAATTCCTCGCCTACATACATATCTCTCCATTTTTCCTTCCTTCGTTCATCTTTCCAATCATTACGTTAAAGTATGTATGTAATGTATGTATGTCTTCCTTTCTTCCTTCCTTCTTTCCTTCCTTCCTACCTTCCTTCCTTTCATCCCTCCTTCCTTCTTTTTATGCTTCGTTGCCAGAGATAGCCTTCTTTTAGTCGAATGGAGACTCTATAACGAGAAAGGAGAAGGAGGAAGTCCGAAAACGTGGAAAAAAAAGAATCAATCGAGAAGAGATCCGACAACGAGACAGACTTTTTCCCTCCGTTCAATTTCTGGAAACGAGAGTTCAAGTTTTTCCTGTCGATATGAGATCCGTGAAAGAGGCACACGTTTTTACACTAAACGAGATCCAACAACGAGATCCGTGAACGAGATTCTTTCCGTCCCATGAGAAATGATGCGAGGAGGAGACAGACTTTTTCTAGGCAAAATCCAAAAGAGCGAGGACAAGGTTTTTACTAGAGACTAAACCGGAAAACGAAGGCGGCCTCTTATTTCGAAGAATTTTGCGGGGGAAAAATGTCACCACGTTTTCTAATAGAATAGAATTCCGGGACAAACAGAATGGCTTTTTCACTGCAGATTACTACCAAGGTTATCACTGAAGTCTCGGAAAATGTTCCTCGTACACAAAACTAACCCTAAAAGATATATACTATTTAACAGTAGTATAAAAAACGATTCTATTTTCTCCGTTAATTCAATTTCAACAAGATTCTTAAATACTTTTAAGGGGTATGAAATCGATGGGATCGAACAACGTGTAAATTGAATATTGTGCAGTCACGAGTGTATACATATGTAGAACTGATGAGTGTTGGAACGAATTTCCATCATCCCTTGTCAATTTTGGTTTGGAAACAAACCGGTTTCGGCGATGTGCCATCTTCAGTGTCTTTTTTTGCAAATATCAAGAAGCATATGTAGAACTCTTAAATTGTAGCCTACCATTACTTCCTCTATATTAATCGCTATCAATTCTTCAACACTTACAGAATTGTATTCTTATTAATACTTCAAGAAACTTCTTTCCGGAGACATATTATATATGATTCCAACGTTATTGTTGCCTTTATCTTAATCTCCAACGACAACAGTTTCACCTTCATCATCGCCTCCTTTTGCTCCACCACTTTTTTCAAACAGAATGACCACAGACTAAATTAGGTCGAGCTCATTCTATGCAAATACCTGATGCATCCTTTTTTGAGTAACAATCAGTTAGCACAAGAACAACCTTTTCGGGGCTAAACTACAGTGAACAAAAAGATACGAATGCTATACCATATTTACTCATTCACAAACGAGTCTCGTAAGAGAAGAAAAAAAAGAAGATCGTCTTTGTATATTTTTTCCAACACATAGTAAATACTTTTATTTTGCAGGAATAAGAAGAAGCAGGTGAAAAAATAAAAAGAACAAAAACGACGAGAAAGACCAGTAGAAATTGTGCAATTATGTAAGTCCAAATGTCTATGACAAAGTAAATCATAGATAAAATAAATTTGGTCAAAAATGCTTAAGACAAATACGCACTACCAAAAAAGGTCCCGCAGCAAAACGGTTATCAGCCTCAAGCCGCTATCGTGCGTATAGTTACGAGTACTTATTGAAGTGCGTACATATGTACCTACTATGATGCTTTATTGTTATAAGACCAAAAATGGGTCATGTTTGTTTAATGTGTTGAATCGATGTAAAAAGAATCTCAAAAGCAAAAGATTCTCAAAAGAAAAAGATATAACTTTTTCACCAGATTATTTAATCGTTGCGATTTTCATAAATTTATGGCATAATACAATGTACCAATGTACCACATCATGGCTATCAAATATACATATTGTATTATACATATACTCTTCCTCTTGATGTTTAACAGAATGGTTCAGAAGATTCAGGTTTAGTTTTATAAGATCAAGCTTGATCAAACTTACATTTTAATCTTTTCCTCAAGTCAGGCTTTTATTAGAAACTCTTGGAGAACTCTTAACGAAAATATCTGAATAAACTCAATTGATTTGAGATAAAAAATAAAAACTTCTTTACTCTAAAAATACACGAATATCGAATTTTTCATTAAAACAAGATGAAACTTAATCAAAAAGTTTAAGACAAATTCATCTGCTTTGTGATAACTTAACTGAATACGACACGACACATGTTAATTTTTTTTTAATCATTGTGATTGATTTTACGAAGACTCGCGGTTTAATGAAAAATTATAGTTTTTACAGTTTCCAGAATTAAGAAGATAAAAGTTTTATCTTTTATAACAAATCAAATTAATTTGTCTGGTTGGTTTCGCAAAGATTTCTTCGTGTTGAAACCGGGAGTAACTGTAAAAACTTATAATTTTATAATTTATAAACTTGTAATTTTTTTTTCCAATTAATTACAAGAAATTCTGAAAAGTTTTTTTTTGCATTTACGAGCTGAAAAACCATAATGAAGTATTTTCCTTTTGGCATTTAAAAGATTTTTAAAAAGAAACATTTTCACTCCTTTCAACTCATGCGTCCGTTTTTTAGTCTTTTAATGAAAAGAGAGTAAAGGATTAGATAAAAGTGAGTTAATTTGAGTGGTTTTAAGAGAAGTAGCGGTTTTTTAACGGTTCCTTAAACATACATAACAGGGTGGGCTTAGGAAGGGGTGTTGTGGGTGTTAGTGGTAAGGACATACTAACGGTTTGCTATACATCACGTTGGAAATTAGCCATTTTTGTTAGTTAATCTTAGAGGGACGGACAACAGTCTCGAGGTTACAATAAGAAAAAGAAATAAAACAAAACAACAACAACAACAATAGCCACCACTAATTGGGTATTTATAAATACAAGGATAACGACAAGAGTAACAACAAGTGGCAGCAGGAACAGCACTATGAAGAGAATACGAGAGCGGTCCGATAGGTACTTAGCCTACAAAATAAAAACGAAAATTTTTTAAAAGTGGCGATTTATTTCTCTACATAGTCGCCTTTCCGCTCGATACACTTGACTGCATCTTCTTTAACCCATCTGAAAAAATACGTTTTCTGGAGGTCTGCAAAGTAGGCCTCCGTGGCGGCGATAACCTCCTCATTCGACTTAAATTTCTGCCCGGCGAGTGACTTTTTCAAGTTTGGAGACAAAAATAGGTCGCACGGGGCCAAATCTGGAGAATACGGTGGATGGGGCAGCAGTTCGTAGCCTAATTTGACCAATTTGGCCGTGGCGACGGCGGAGATGTGAGCCGGTGCGTTGTAATGGTGGAAGAGCACGTTTTCTAAGCCAAATGGGACCGTTTTTTCTGCAATTCGGATCGAATTGCAAGTCGAATCGGCCCAATAATTCGGCATAGTGGAACCCTGTGATCGGTTTGCCCTTGTCCAGGTAGTCGATGTAGATCACACCTTTTGAATCCCAAAAAACGGTGGCCATCACCTTTCCGGCCGATAGAACAGTCTTCGCCTTCTTCGGAGCACGTTCGCCGGGGGAAGTCCACTGTTTCGACTGTTCCTTGGTCTTTGGTGTGTACCAGTGGATCCATGTTTTATCGACGGTCACGAAACGACGCAGAAACTCCCTCGGATTGCGCCTAAACAACACTGCTTTGAAGTGGTCTCACAGTTGCGCTTGTTGTCCGGAGTAAGCAAACGCGGCACCCATCGCGCCGACAGCTTTCTCATGCCCAATATTTCCTGCAGGATATTACCCACGCGGTCTTTTGAGATGCCTACTGTCTCAGCAATCTCGCGCACCTTCAAACTGCTTTCTGCCAATACGTGATCGTGAATTTTTTTCACGTTATCCTCCGTGGTAGCCGTTTTTGGGGCACCTAGGCGTGACTCATCAAAAACCGACGTGCGACCACGTTGAAACTCGTTAAAACAATTTTTGACGGTCGCCATCGAAGGAGAAGAGTCACCGTACACAGCACCCAAGTGCTCTTTGATTTCGCTGCGCAATTTCCCTTCCAAAAACAAGAATCCAATCACCGACCGACATTGCTTTTTTCCATTTTTCTAAAATACGCGGACACACCCGCTTCCACACGCGGTAAAAAAAAACTACGGGTCCGATTCGGCTGACAGTATTTTTTGGCAGTACAAGAAGGTGTCTACAAGAATGTACTACACGATAGTAAATTTCTCTTGTGATCGTGGCGACCATCGGGTGGTGAGGCTAAAGGTTCAATTAGTCAAAACGTAACGTGACGTAGTTTGAAAAACTTAGCAACCAATCCTTCAGCGGTCAATGTAAGCGATTATTCAAATCGTATTGTAACGTGACGGCCCTTTCGAACCTATTGATGTTTGGTCTCTCACCGTCGAGCTACGACAGCATTGCTTATAGCTGTACTCTCTCTTTATGCTTTCTATATACAATGCGTTAGAAGAAACGAGAAAGCTTCATAGTTTTTTCATAACTTACTGGCACTGCTCTCTTTGGCTGTGTTCTCTCGCTGGCACTGCTCTCCTCGACCGTGCTCTATTTGAAATATAGTTGTTGTTGGTTGGTTGTTGCGTTTTTACGTTTTTACTAATTGCCACCACGTAAAAATCTCAACGTCTCGCTGCAATACGTTTTGACTAATTGAACCTTAAGTACTTATCGGACCACCCTCATAATATATACGTGAGGAAAATCAAGACGAGCTACAATAACAACAACAACAACACAATACTAATAACAATCATAATAACAAGTGACACCAAGTTCAAGCGACAGCTGTACTCTTTGTCACTTGCTTTATCGTATTAAGCCCAGGCCAAAAAAAGAAAGGCTCTGTCTTTTTCCCTGATTTTTTTTCTATTCCCCAAAAGATTCTTCTTTTCGTTCTTCTGCTTCTTCTTCTCCCTCTTCATCTTCTTATTCATTCTTCATATAAACATGTCTCGGAGCAGCCGCCACAGCCACAAATTCCTTTCTTTCTTTTTTGTGCGCTTTCTCGTAACTGAAAAACCACGTGAAAGCGGCACATGTGCCACAGTCACTGTTAGCCATCTTTGTCAGTCTTTTGTTTAGTGTTGTGTTTTTGTGTGTTGTTGGTTAAACGCTTGCTAAGAATTTTTTCATTTATTTTTTTTCCTTTGGTTCGTCCTTTTGTTGCATTCGTAATTGTGCATAATTTTTGGTAGCTGCAAAAGTATTTAAAGAAAAATCTGCCTCGTAGAAAAATTGGCCAAAAAGATTTACAGATTAAAAAAAAAAATAACCGCAAAAAGTAGCGGCTTTTATACGAACAAAATAAAGAAGAGAATTTTTTAAAGGAATATTGTTGCTAAATCCTTTGCAAAGACGTGTATGCATGAATTTATCCAAAAAAAAGAAGATATAAACAAGTATAAAGACATTCGCGCTAAAGAAAACCAACACCCAAACCAAGAACAAGAAGAATACCAAGCAGAATTCTCTTAAGTTGGCGTTTGTAAACAAAGAAAACGGGATTTTTCCAGAAAGACTTTCAAAAAAGGCACCTTTTTTTTTCTTAAATAAAAAAAAATTATAAGAAAAAAGTATAGAAAGAAGGAAAAGAACAAAGGAAGAGCGTAGTGATGAAAGACGGGACGGGAGGAAGTAAACAACACACCAAAAAATTATAATTGGTACGAATTTTTTAAAATTTAACCTGCATTTTTTCTTAAAATTCTAACGGTTTCTAAAAAACGGATTGTATATTTGACTTCAATAATTTCAAATTATCCAAGCTTAACAAGAATAGTTTTCCATTCCCTGTTGATTCTTAATTAGAAGGGATCTTTCAACAAGAGGTGTAATTTTAAATCAATGAATAACGGAATTAACAGCAGCCGAAATCGTTACGTAACGCAATACATTGACTGAAACCAGCCGAACCAGCATAATTTTCGAAAAAACCACACCAAACGGTGCATGGTGCATGGTTGGGAGTGTTCGACCATTTTTCCTAAACTTTTGAAGCCCTAGATATAAAAGTTAGGTTTATTTGCGTACCCACACAGTAGAAAATGGGACTCATCAAAAACTGTACGAACTTTGCAAATTGTGTCCGCGATATTTTCACCATTTTTGTCAGCGTTAATTGTTGACAGCTCAAAAATGACGCCTCTTGCTTAAAGATCGATCAACGTATCTTATTCACAGTGATCCACGAAATAAAGACTGAAAAAGGTACTGGTCCATTTCCTGCATTCCTTAAAATGTATTCTTCCATTGTCTCAAACCATTACTATTCATAATAAAATTTTTTGTTAACGCAAAACTTTTGTAAGAACAGAAAATTTGCGAGAAAAAGAAAAAAAAAACCTGTTGGACACAAAAAATCAAGTAACCCGAAAAAACCGTAGGATCAAAAGGATACCAGGTTTCTTCAAATATTTTGCTAACGGATTAGCGCTGACGGTAAGAATGCTTCTGAGTAGCTTTTTACCATACTCTCCTGCTCTTATTTGCTTACATTCCACCTCTTTCCCCCCCTGCGATGCACCGTCAAACCTTTTTTTATATAAAGGGAGGATAAGATTGGTTAGGGGCGTGTTACACATGCTTCAATCACGCTATACGCGTATTCAACACGGTTTACACACGTTGAATGTTAATTTCATTAAAATTAAACACTACCACGAGCAAAAACAAAAACGACCAAATGAATAGATAATTCAAAAAAGATAAAAATAAGACTAAGCAAGGCTTTAGTAGCTGCTAATGTAAAAATAATATTTCACAAATGCTTGCTTTTACAAACGATGACACGATGAGAAGCTGAAGCATTTGAAAAAAGGATGAGTGGCGGGTAGGGGTGGGAAGGGGTTAATGGTAAGGGTGGTGAGGGTCAAAACGGAAAAGAAGATAGCACGCATGGATGCCTCAAAAATCATAAAAGGATGAAGAAGACCACTCAGAAGGTGAGCATGTGAAAAATGATGAGCAGTCTTGTCTCTGGGAATGAGAAGTATCCTGGTTTGTGTCAATGTGGGTATGTTTATGCCCTGCAGTCGCAAAATACGTTCATGACGATTCGTTTAAGAATCAGGGATGCAAATTCACGTATAGCATGTACTTTTAGCATAATCGAAAGATTTCATTTCATTTTCATTCAATGATTTCATTTTGTTTTAACACTCATTCTCTTTGTTGCTATCGTCTACATTTATTTTCTTTGAATAATACTAATTCTCATACAAACTGGATGATTGGATTACAAATAGGTGGTAAAACTTTAAATTATCTACAACAAAAAGAGTTACAATAGAGGGCGAGTTACTAACATAGTACTAATCGAATCAGACCAGAACCTAACCATATTCAGTTTAATGATGTCATCATTTGGCTTTATTTAGATTTCAGTACGTCTCATTTTGCCGAAGTGTAAGCAACATAGTCTTTTAAGTGTAGACTCGTGAAATTCTTTAGAACTAATTTGTTAGAAAATTGTTTAGTATAAAATCTAAATCTAATCTAGTCTAGTCTATATTGTTTAGTATACTAAATTGTAAATTGTAAAGTTACGGAGAAATTATTAATTCACGGAAAAATGTCTCAGATAACTTTTTTCACTGTACATCTACTCTAAAAATTGTAAGGTAACCAGACTTTTGGTCGAAAGACTGCAGAACCTGTTAGGAAACTAATTTTACTTTTAGGTTAAAATTAGTAGTACAATATTAAAATTGTCAGGTGACAATATTTATAGTAAAATATTGCTGAACTCTTCTAGCTTACTACATTATGCACACCTTAACGCCAGAAGACGCCTCATCAGAGTGTCTGATTAATGCATGATCTCATCGGTCTTTGTGTCATCGCAGATAATCTAACCATTTGTCATCTAACCATGACAAATCATAGACGATTCATGCACCTGTCGCGGTAAAATGTCAGGCATGATTCGTTTGAACTTTCAATGACAAAAACTGCTACAGGTTTAACCAATGAGTGCAGTTGCTTGCTGGTATGCGTGTTGTTTCCGTTTGTGTGAACACAATACATGTAACCAAAAAATAGCGAATCTCTTCGTCGCTTTGACTCTCTTATCCTTTGAGCTAAAACGCGTCCCTTTGAGATGTAGTATTTTTTTATTAAATAAAAATATTAAAAGTAAAAAAAAAAATTATAAATTAAATGAAATAAAATGTTGCTGTATCCCACCCTCTCAATCTCCCTTCCCTTCTCTCTCTCTCCCTCTCTACCTCTCTTCCCCTCTCTTGTATTCAACATGTTATGTGTGCATCCTTGCGGTTATCTTGATGAGATCGTGCTGTGCATTTTATTATACAACCTCATTCAACGTACCTCAAGCAACGCACCACAATGCAATTTGACCTATCCCAAACTACCCTCCCTGCAGTCCGTTCCAATTTGGGCCCCACAACGTAGCCTGGCGGCGTAGGCATCACCAGGTACCTCCCAACATTCGTGTATAATTTTAATGCAATATTATATAAGGAATTTCTAATAAGTGACCCCACATGTCCCCGCCCATCCATAAACTATCTCAAAATACAAGAAATACGAGTATAATTAATTAATGCTAATCCAATTTCACAAGAATGGGTATAGAAAAATTTGGTAAAACAAAAACAGAAAGAAAATATTTATTTTCAAAGAGTGTTTTTTATGTAACGGTTTCTCATGGGACGAAAATAGGAAATCTCTACGTTTCATCAATATTCCTTTAATTAATTTTTCAGGAAAAGTTCCATCCTTCAACAAACTAAGCTGATATAAAACCGAAAAACACATTCTGCCATTAATGGATTTTGCAATTAAACGATGATATCGATATCGATAACACAGCGCTACATATTTGGAAAAATTTTATTGGCCTAATTGGCCCATTTTTATCGTTAAATAGATGTTAATATAATAATATAATAACTGACCATATCTTTAAATTACTTCGAATTAGGGAGCCCCAAACGGCGACTTTTAAGACATAGTCTTCAACCATGAGATTCACTGTGAATTATTTTCGGATTTCTAGGATACATAGACCACACCTAATTAAAATTTTTTACTTTTTGCGTCACTGTAAAGTACTATGTCACACTCTGATCGAATTATTGCTGCCGTTTTTGTGTTTGTTATTAGCTTTTACATAACTTATCTTAGATTCTGACGCCTCTGACAGTTGTAACAAGTAGCAGATGTTATCGGTAATCGTCGAGCTAACGACGTCATTGGCGTTAGACCGAAACCAATCAGCAAAAACGGATCGGGCAGAAAAATCGGAAGAGTAACAAAGTCAACATTTGTGGTCGATGTAAAATCTTTAGCTTCAAGTTGAAACCTTCTTCTTTTTCTTCTTCTTCATTCCACAGTTCATTTTTCATTCAATCATGGTATCTTTTTGGCCGACGCAGTGACATTTCGGTCACTCCGAAGAACCTGTAAATAACCTCAACTTATTAGCCAAATTATTGTTAATATAACGATAAACTATCCATCATTGACCAGACATTATTCAGACATTGGCCTTATCCATCCGTCCATCCATCCATCAATCTCTTGAACGTATGAATTGTTTGTCTGTCCGTTCAGTTCGTTCAGTCCATTCGGTATCGAATGGTCCGGTCCGGTACATTTCGTCATCTATTGTTTCCTGGTGTTGTTGTTGTTGTCGTTGTTGCCGTTGTTGTTGTTGCCATCATATTATTTTTCAAACACGCGCGAACGCTTCAGAGATTAATTAACTTGTGTCAAAGTAATTTTCAACGTTCGTTAGTGTCGCCCTCTGGTGGTGGCAGTGTATTGTTTATGCGGTTAGTAGACTTTTTTGTTGTTGGTGTTGTTGTCTGCTTCTGGTTCTCTTGCGGTTGTTTGTTTGGTACAAAAACAAACAAAATTGATTGTAAGTCATTGAGAGACAATTCTTTTGGATATTCCTTTAGATCATTGCCGCACAGTGGTCCCAAACGATGCCTAAGAGCATCTGTTGACTCTTGTTGTTGCTCTTTTTGTTGAGAGCAACTTTTGAATATAGAATTGAAACAGTATTTTTCGATGCGTTTTTATTTTGTTTTTATTTTGTTTTCCTCTTTTGTGTTTCTTTATTAATTTGAAATATTTCTTTAAAAAGGTTATATACTTATTTTACACGGTTTTTAATTTTTTCAAGTGTACATTGGAAAAAACAACTATTTTATGGACAATTTTTGGTGTTCTCGGAATGAAATTTTTAAAAAATATCAACTTCCAGCGGTAGAGGGCTTTCTTCAGTGTGATATTTTTCTTAATCGTAGAACGAGCCTCGTATCAATTGTTTATTTTGTGCATTATAATTGTTTTAAGTAATAGTTAAAAAAAAAATAACAATAAGGTAAAAAAAATCAAAATTTCATAATTTTATCCTTGTATCATTTTCGATAAAAAACAATATGTAAAGTAGAACCCAAAGTCCACGAAGTGAGTATTCCCATTCGCTCTATTCGAAAATTGTGAACAGTGATAGTAGCAAGCTTATCATTCTGGAGCATAGGCGGAAGCAGTCCACTATTTTAAGCCATCACCAAAAACGCGAGCAAGATGCCAAGCAGTGTTACGCATCGGGTGATAAAAATAAGCAAAAAAGTCTTTTGCTGTATGTGCCAAAAACCAATTTGTAAGGATAGCATGCAAAAAATATTTGCATTAATTGCTTAAAAAATAAAGAATGAGCATAGAATTTATTATAAAAATTAATATATGCTATTTTTATATAATTTTGATATACTATGTATCAAAAATGATACAAGGATAGGATTCTAAATTTTTTTTTTATTTTTTTTTTTTTTTTTTTTTTCTACGGTTAAATTACAAAAATATCCTTAAAAATAAATATAAGAAATTTTCAAATTACTAACGTTAACTCTTAAGGGAGATACCCTTTTTATGTACTATATTTGAAAGCCTTAATACGGCTAATCTTTAAAAAAAAAACCATTAGTTTATATCTTTTCCCCGACATAAAAAAATTCGAACTTTTAAAACCGTTTAAAATATATGCCAAATAACCGTTTTCAAAAATATGCCAAATTAATAAGGAAATGCATAGAAACTGAATAAAACTTACGTTCTTAAGCACAATTTTAACTAAAGTTTTACATACAAAGGATCTATAACATTTCGTTCCTCTATACTTCAAAGCGTTAAGAGCCGATATTCGTTAATTTTTTACTAATGTAAAACTAAACTAATGTAAATTAAACCTTGTATATGAGTATAAAATTATCTTAAAAATTGAAAGATTTCAGACTTTTCTCTAAGCTGAATTTGTTTCGGACCACTGTACGTTGTCGTCTTTGACTTCGTATTCCTCTAAATTTTGTATTGTTGTTGTTGTTGTTACTGTTGTTGTAATTTTTGTCGTTCTTTTATACAATTTTTGTGGTTAAAAAGCTGTTTGTTAGTGTCTTAAAGTATTGCTTTTCCCCTCCCGGCTACTCCTTCGGGGAATATTCTTACTTCATGCTTTTTGATTCTACGAAAATATTTCTGTTGTTGTTGTTATTTTTTCTTCTTGTGCTTTTTCTTACTGTGTTGAGAATATGTATTCGTTTGGTTTTTTTTTCTAAATATATTTGCCTTATTCGAAGCTTAGATTGCGTTAGCTTCTAATGACGTGACATAGAACAATATCCAGAAGTAAATAAACAAAATGCAGGAATGAACAGAGAGTGTAGAATGAATGTAATTACAAGCTAAAATAAACAGCATGACGAAAGATTGGCTTAATTCTGCAGGATATTAACATTCTGTACCTCAAAAGGATATTCAATTCGGTTGGCCTTCAAGTGATGGTAGTGAAGAGAGGAAGCTGCGAAGAAAGAATAAATCGAAAATTTTCTTTTTGAAAGATATACATTTCAAAAAGAAAATATGTATATATTTTTTTTAAAATGTTCTAAGCCTGTCTTAAGGCTTAGTTTATAGTTTCAAAAATTCCTTATCATTACAACTTTCTTAAAAGACTCAATACGAAGGGGGGTAAATATTTATAAATTTACCCCCCTTCGTATATATACAGAAATTTGGAAAGTATCTGAAAAAATTACATTAAATCGAAAAAATATCACAAAAATAAGTAAAATATTGGCAGAAATGATCCAAATGTGTCCGTTATTTTTTTAGAGTTTTCGATTTAAGGTGATTTTTTTTAATTTCCTCTAGGTCCTAAACGGGGGACTCCGTACGGTTTTTTTCTTGTCTTGACCCACCCTACATGCCGAATCTTCAGATGCATTTTATACGGAACACGCTGTACACGTCTAAGACAAATCCCTAAAATACGACCGGAGTTACGATATATGCGTATCCGTCATTATACCCTACACCCGAAGGGATGAGGTATATTCACTTTGTTCTTCCGTTTGTAACGCATTAAAGTAGGCGTGGCAGATACAGGAAAGTATATATATTCTGGCTCAGAATCACCTCCTGATTAGATTTAGCCATGTCCGTCCGTCTGTCTGTCTGTCTGTCTGTAGAAATCACGATTACGGGAGAACGAATAAAGCTATCGCCATGAAATTTGGCCGATTTAATTTAGAGTAATTTACAGGTAGCAAAATTTCAAGCAAATTTTTTATGGTCCCCAAAAAACATTCCAAATTATTAAAATAGATGGAAAGCGGGAATAATTATTATTAGAATTATAGCCATTTCATTTCAATAAATTTTAATTCTTTTAGAGAGAAAATTTTAATTTGAAAGATTCAGAAAAAAGAATTCTGTATATTTTTTTCACTCTACAAAAATGTAATAATTTTTTTCAAAATGATGCACTTAATAATCAACGCAAAAATCAACTGAAATTCACTATGGTTTATCTATGAATAGCCCTTGTTTCTCTTCTAATCCCTTCTCTTCTCTTCTCTCTAATTCTCTTTCCTCTTCTTTCCCCAGCTTCCAATCTTCCTTCTTTCTTACAAAATATTTAATTTCCTTTTCGACTATCTTCGATTGTCTTTCAGTCGAGTAATTTTTCTTTCAATTGACGCTGTCATTTAGTGTTATCCTTACTTGAGCATCTTGTAATGTCCTTCAATCAATTAATTTGTTTCACAGAAACTTTAAGACGTTCACTTCTATCTTTTCTATTTGAGTATAACAACAACAAGGACAACAACAACAATAAACAATAGGAAAAGACGAAAGAAAAAACTTTCTTAAGCTATTCATGAACCTCTATAATAGTGTCTGGTAGCACACGATACCCATTCCGGGGCACCACTTTCCTTGGCCACTTTTTCTTTCTTACTTCTTCCACTCCTCCTCCTTTCTCCTTTTTTGGTTTGTCTCCTGGTTCGACTACAATCGTTGAATCGAACGACCAACCAACAACCATCGACCATTCAGCTTCAACTTAATCCCTAAAAGCACTTTTGACTCCAGCACCAGCTGACTTACTCAAAGAGTCTACGAGTATATGAAAGATGTTTGTTACTTCGTTGTTGTTGTTTCTAGTCACGCAAATTCTGGCTGTCACTTCGTTCAAGTGTTGTTGCCACTGCTGCCCCGAGTCGATGGTTGATTTGAAATTAAGAATTCCTCTGCTTGTTCTATGATAACAAGAGCCTTGAGGATCTGCTGCTACTGATAGAAATCGGATACATCAAGACGATTGCGTCTACCGCTACACCCCAAACTGCCCCCTTAAGACCCCAAAACGACCAAATCACCAAATCCCGCTTGAAGCTCGAAGTGTTTTCTCAAAAAACGCTTCAAAAAATTATTCCAGTGTGCCTCATCACACATCCCTGATCTCACGGAGAACTTTTATCCTCACCCTCTCGCCCCACCCCCCTCTTCAAATGCAAACTTCTTTTTTGTCCCTTTGAAATGCGACACAAACGCAAACAATTATTGTCAAGTGCTGCAGTTGATAGTTGATTTGTGTGTCCTTTTTTCACCGTGTCCGTCTTCAGCAACGAGAAAGAATGAGCTGCGAGCAACATTTTCGACATTTACGACATTCGACAAAAATTCGACATTGTCGACATTTACGGCTATTTGTAGAGCGATAGAATGTGTTTGTAAGAAAGGTTTATAAAAGTGCACGACAAATGTAGAAAAATAAAACTGAGACTGAGGAGAAACAACGACTTGAGGAGCTGCAAGAAAAGAAAAACCGACACAAAACATTCTCAAGAATTAATACTAAAAACGCAATCCTTCTTAGGTTTTTGCACGAAAGCAAAATTGTTGTCTTCGCAAAGTGTTAAGTATTCGATAAAAAGCAAGCACAAGGAAGAAATGAAAAGTCACATCGAAGAGTTGCTGTGAGAGAAGAAAAAACGGAAGAAGAGTAGGTTCAAAAAGACCTCCTCTATACAAGCCTTGGATCTAATCAATGGCGGTGTGTTTTTCAGTAAAAACTTTTCTCGCTTTTTACAATCCTTGAATTCAGGACGGCATTTTCTATACAATCTTATCTATCTTATTTTCTATCCAATGATAGAAAGAAGGGTCATATTATGGAACTCAGCGTAGAAGGTAAAAAAATTGTTAACTTATATGCTGTTTTCATTAAATGATTTTGGTTTTGGCTTTCGAATATCGATCAAGTGTCAAATGTTTCCATATAAAACTATAAAACTAGGGTTTTGCTAGTTGGGTTTTGCTGGATTTGGGCCCTGTTGTTGTTGTTGCAAAACCAATGTTTTGTTTGTTAATTTTGAGAAAATGTTTATGTGTACCATTTAATTTATCCCTTTCTGCCATATTCACTATAGAAAGGGACAAGACTATGGCGTCTAGTATTTCGAACTTCGAAACAGGGTTGAAAACTGCTAAAACCAGAAATATTTTTGGTTTTACGCTAAACTCACAACAACAATTTCAATGGAGATTTTCTGGTTTTATAATTGCTTTCGCTGTGAAAACCAGTTTTGCGCTAAACCGAAGCAAAATTGTTTTATGGTAACATATTGTATAATCATATTAGTTATAATCGTCAGTCTTTGTCTCCCATGATAAGAGTTAATGAGATTGTTGAAAAATGGGACTGATTAGATCGTAATCAAACATTACGACATTTTGAGTCCTAAGGTAGAAGTAAATAAAATATTGTTGAAAAATAGGACTGATAATGATCGAGTTAATGAAATCCTTAGAAGACGAAAATAATCATGATCCTGATTTTAAGAGTTTATGAAGTTGCTGCAAAATTTATGAATTCATTAAATGATCATGTTTGGGCAGTAATTTCTGCACTTCGTGGAAGAAATTAATGAAGCTACTGAAACTAAAAGCTACTAATCAAAATCAAGTCCTAGAAGTTAATAGGAGAAAGTAAAATAAAAAAAGTAAAATGTTTACAGATAAAATTGTTGAATAATCGCAGTCGGCTTATGATATTCTGTAGCACCTCATAATAGAAATTAAGACGATTGATTAAGACGAGATATTATGTGACATTATGAATCATGGTAGAAATGAGTACAAATGTAAGCTGATTGAGCTGATTGTAATGTAATTGAGATCATCATACTTTGCTCTACTACGAGAGACAGTGTTAATGAACTTGTGAAAATACCAAACTGATCATAATCGAGATCTTAATATTCTCTATCCTAAAAGTTCATTGTTCATTGTTGAAAGACGGATCAAATTGATGAATGATCATGGCCGAAATCGTAATATCCTCCAGTAGCTCACGGCAGAAGTTAAAAAAATTGTTAATAAACGGCACTGATCAGAATCGAGATCTGGACAATTTGTAATTTATGATTCAACTTAACGAATGGACTGTAAAGTAGATATAAAATAGATATTTCTATGAAATAAATAAAGAAATAACCGATTAGTACCACAGACGTAATAATCCTTAAAATTAATCCTTAATACCTTGAGGTTCAATAAAGATAAGATTAATGGTGAGAAACTTAACAACGGAAAAAAATGTACAAAACAAAAATTGATTATGAATGGCCTAAAATATGTTTTCCCAACCCACCCCTCACCCATCTCTTATTACATTTCCACCTATACCGTTCCCTTCCATTCCGTTCCGCATGGTTTTTTTATTCACAACACATGTAGTGATTTTTATTGTGTCAACCGTCCGCATGCATTTTTGCAATTACTAAAGAGTCATAGTCGTCGTCATCAAAATCGCGGCCTCCTTGCGTAACCTTTTAGTTCCACTTTTTATAATTTGCAGCATTTGTTCCTTCTCACTATTTATGATGAGAATATTAGGTTTTTTCTATTTATGATGGAGCTGAGTCGATTACGTTTTCTTTTCTTATTTTTTTCTTTTTTTTGCTTTGGTGCTACCGGTTTTTATTGCCGTTTCTACCCCGCTGAGACACATTTTTCACGTAACGCTTGCAGCGCCGTCTGTGATGAAGCGACCAGCCGACCATCACAAATCTTTTCGTTTCGTTTCGTTTCAGGGCCCCTTTTGCCCGGGAGAAGGGACCACAAACCATATTAGCCCACTGCACCTCGCCCACCAGCCTCTCTCCCGCACCCCCTCCTCCCCCACTCCCTGTCCAGTATTCTCTTGTATTACAATAACTTTTAATTACCGGAGTCAACGTAATTATGAATTTTTATTTTGCTTGCGATCCAAGCCCTGATACGGACAAAAGAATGCTTCTTCTTATGCCTGCTCTGCTGACGCCACATGACAACTGCCGGCGTTGCCAGATTTGCGCAATTTGTACTGCGTCTTGCCGGCTGTTAGTTGGTCGCTAATTTTTTGTGTTTCAGCTGCGTTGCGGTGCAGCGGTAGCCCGCGGTAGCTTCTTGCAAGAGGCCAACGCTTTAGTGATTGTCGTGCGTTTAATGACGCCAGCAGGATATGCGCCCACCCGCATATCCTAGCCGAGGAGCGCCGAGCTGCAGAGCGGAAGCAGTAGCAGCGCGAAAAATAGTTGTAGGATTTCACGTTCTTTTTTCTTTCTCTGGCTTGCTTTCCAACAAGTTAATACGACGCCTGTGACACCAACTGAGTCTCCCTCCCCGCCATCGCCGCCCCGTTCGCCTGTGCTGTCAGTACCACTAAAATTGCAGGCGTCACTGCTTGCGTGTTTCGCTTAAGGACCTCCGACTTTTGTTTTATTAGTTTTTTTGTTTTATTGTCTTATTAGTGGCACTGGTTTTTTTTGGGGCGGTTTTTTGTTTCCTTTAACTTTATTTTGTTGGGATGGTTTTTTTGTGTGTGTCCTTTTTGGTGGTTCGCATTTTGCACTTTGTGCCTATTTATCCTGGCGCTGGCAGTTTTTAATTTCTCCGTGTTTCCTGAGCTAAGTTAATGAATAACTACGTCCATTTAACGAGTGGATACGAATCGCGAAGAGCGGGCGATAGCATCCGCTTTGTTAATGAGTTCTTGATTATGTTTTCTCTGGCCGGGAGAAATTCTTTTCGCGGCAGCAGAAGCAGCCGTAGCCAAAGCGAATGCAATGCGTCACGTTGCATGGCCGGCGGCTGCATGCGTTGGTTTAGTGCGTAAAGTGTGGCTGCTCAGCGGTGGAAGGGGCGGGCGGAATTGTTCAGCAACAATCAACAATGCGTTTGGGGTGTAGAGGAAGGGAAAGGCCTGTGGTAACGCCTCAGCGAACACCTTTTCGACGGTGAGTCTCATTGAGACGCCAAGGAGTATTTTTTTATAATAAAGGGCTTTCCAATTTCTTAAAAAACTTTGAGCGCTACATTAGAAGCTTTCCACTATTCAGAAATTATGGTCAATGCCTTCGAGCATTTTCGAGATATGGAATATTTCAAATTCTCAACACTTTTCTGTCGAAGATTTCGAGTAATCTGATTGTTGGATCTAACGACGTTACTTCGTGATCTTTTGTGGCTTTCATTAAGATAGAAGAACCCTAATACAATTTCACTAAAATCTAAGCTCTTTAGTTTACAAGATTCTTCAGATTTTCAAAAAACTACATGGATCTTCTGTGGCTTACATTTAATTATGGAACAGGTACGATCTTTTTAAGACCTTTTTCAGGAAAATTCTCCTAAGAGAGATTTTTGGAGAACTTTTTGGCAGTTATATTATTTGGTGCTCATTAATTATAAATGAAGATCGATTATGTTTTTCTTGAAGGTATAGAAAACTTTTGCAGGACAACTTTCGTAACAGAACTTTGTAGAGAGAACCTTGTAAAAGTTATTCTGAAATAAAAATAAATCTTTTGTAGTTTTGGGTAATTATATTATGTTTTGTCGTTCATCGAGCCTTCTAAAAGCTTTGTATTCATAAAAAATATGTAGATATTAATGGTGTTGTCGTACATACTTTAAAATTTCCCCTAAAACGGCTTACAAGATGGCTCTTCTTCCCTTAGCCTTCCTTCTCCTCCTTCGATTTCATTCATTAATTGAACATTTACTATACCTAAAGTTTCCTAAGTATCACTTCGTGTAACATCAGTATTAACTCTATGGTATCTGTTGGTGAATGAGGTTTTCGGCCTTCGAGCGAAGAGAGCACTTAAATTATCCTCACATCGTTAAGCCGTAGATCTCGAATATCTGCGAAGAAAACAACTCATCGAAGAAAATGAAATCATCTTTCCACGAGGCTTTTTTGAAGAATTACCAGACGCAAGACCAAACGAAAGTTATACAAATGTACAGGAATTTCAGAGGGCTCGTGATTCGATGGGTAGACGTCGCGGCATAGACGAGATAGACGAAACGCGGCACTGGAGCGTCGTCAAAGTGACGTATGCCGTTGGCTTCTCCTGTAGTTTTGGCGGTCGTTAGCAACATATTGCTAACAACCACAAAGAATTGGCCGCATGTTGAGCTTGTTGCCTTCGCCGCGGGCGAAGATTTGCAAATTCCACAAAAACCGTTGAAAAAAAAATCGCGATGTTAAGCATGATGCGGAGAAAGGATTTGAGGGAGAGGTGCAGGGAGTGGATGAATAGATGGATAGCGATGGGATGACGAGTGTAACAGAATGACGTAAGAGAAAGGGAATGATGATGATGATGGAAAGTACCTTTTGTAAAATGAGACTGCGGCTCTGCGTGAGGACGAGGTTGAGGTTTGCGATTGGGGTAAAGTTGATTGAGATTGCTAACGCGGAACAAGAAAAATCGCAGGAAATCCCACTTGACAGGCGTAGTTAGCGCAAAGCGCTTACCGGGGCACCACCAAACCGAACGGAACCGAAGGATATCGATGGCAAACACGTTCGCGTTCACGCCGATGATATATTGAACAGCCAAATGCCAAACGCTGCGGTTAATGGCTTATTAAAATTCCAAGGCGAAATTGAAAAATGGCAATAGCGATGGCATTGGCTTCTGCGATTCTGCGGTTCTGCGAACAACCAGGACGAATGCAAAAGAGAAATTGATATCCTAGCATTTGCTTAATTTTTTTGTTTTGAAAAATCACAAGCCCAGAGACGACAACAACTACAACAACAACAACGGTGACAAGAGTGACAACAACAACGACAACAACTTTGGCAACATTGTTAATGGAGGTGAAGCAGAAAAAAAAACTTCGCGAAATGAGTTTAATCGCGAAAAAATAATGAAGGGAGAAAAAAAATTAGCATATTTTTGGGGTGAGTAAGGAATATTTTGAGGATGAGGCTGCCTGCCTGGAGTCAGGAGCGATTCATTCATTCATTCCACTAAACGAAGTGCAGAATCAACAGGATAAACAAAATTAATGTAATAAGCAACATTGTTAAGAGTAACAGTGACTCTTTGGCTTTGTGACCGACGAGCCGACCGCCTTGGAAAGTTGATCTGAGCCTCATAATTTATATTCTATGAAGAAGACTAAGAAATAGAGCCCACTAAGTGGCACAAACTGAGGTTGCTTGAGACAGACGATGTAATATTAATGCTTATTTTTTTCGGATAAGTATACTCGGACAAGTATACTCATTGATGTGTAAAGCAATCATACCGAGTCTACTCTAAAATCAAACTCTACTAACAGGGCGCTAAGGTGAGCTGATGAGGTGAAAGGTGATATAGAAGTAACGAACATAAAGCGTTTGATGACTGGCGTTGTCTTAAAGAAAATGGACGTTTTCCAGAAGATTTTCTTAAAATTGTACGAAAATAGATTAAAATTTTAATGAAAATTGAACGAAAATGTTCAGAAAATGCTTCCTTTTTAGTAATAATCCAAAAATATTTGGAAAAATCTGTTGCGAAAATATTGCGAAAGTGGTACGCCAATAATGTAGACGAAAATATGTTGATTATAATTTTAAATAATTTGGAAACTAGCTTCAAATTAATACCTAAATTCCAATAATAAATGGATTGTAAATAATGAAAAAAGTATGGATTCCTATTCTGGAAATACATAATTGGAAAATAGTGACAATAGAGCCGGTGCGTTGTCATGGTGGAAGAGCACGTTTTCTTCGCCAAATAAGACCGTTTTTTCTGCAATTCGGCGTCGAATCGGCCCAATTATTCGGCATAGTAGAGCCCTGTGATCGTTTTGCCCTTGTCCAGGTAGTCTACATCGATACCTTTTGAATCCCAAAAAACGGTGGCCATCATCTTTAGGGCCGATAGCGGGCACACCCGCTTCCACACGCGGTCAAAACAAAACTACGAGTCCGATTCGGCTGACAGTATTTTTTGACAGTTGCTGTCTACAAGAATATACTACACGATAGTAAATTTCTCGTATTTCGTATATGTATTTCAATTTTTAAAATTTTGAGGAAAAGTTGAACTAAAAAGATTCCAAGACAAATCAGGATATGATCAGAAAGTAATACAAAAATCTTCAAAAAATACCTGAAAATGAAAAGGAAATATTCTGTGTTCGAAAATGGTTTGCAAAAATGTTCACAATTATCCGAAAATAATATAAGAAATAATCGGAAAATAATCCGAAAATTGTCCGATTCCGGAAATGGGCGGAAAATAATCCGGAAATCACACGAAAATAAGCCGGAAATAGTCCACCTGCGAAATGGTTTGCAAAAATTTACAAAATTATCCAAAAATTTTAATGGAAATATTCGGAAAAAATCCGGCAATGGCCCAAAAATAATGCAGATTGCGGTTGCAAATCCATAAATTATACAAAAATAACTGGGCCCATATATATGAGTAATTCGCATACGGTCTGAAAACTTTTCGGTGTTTAAATTTCTCTCGAAATTGATGAACTGTACTATCAAATTACCTTCTCTGCTTATACGTATACTCATTGATATTCCTCCTGCGATATAGCCTTGTAGTGCCGTTGCGTCTTCTACTACAGTGTCATCGAACGGAACATTAATCAATCAATTTATGGCAATCAATTAAGCCATTTGTATTGCCAATATACAAAGACACGCACATGCGATTGCAATAATAATGAGAGGGTAAAAAATAATTCCTGGCTGTAATTTGAAGAGATCTTTGTCTATCGGTGTGTCTCTCCGTCTGTCTCTCTGTCTGTCGGTTTGTTTCATTGTTAACCGTACTCCTACGTTGGTGTAGAAAACTACATTTGTGTTTTTGTTTTTTCAAATATATCCTAAACGGTCTAAGTGAGAGTTTCCAGATTTTGTGACTTTTATTTTATAGTGGAATACAACTCAAATCAAGTAGTTTTGACATCGCAGTTAAAATAGTATGCCAAATATTCAAAAAATTCAATTTCACAGGCATGAGTGTAGATTTCTACATTCGTGTGTTTTTATACCCTACAACCGAAGGGATGAGGGTATATTCACTTTTGTAACGCATTAAAGAGGCGTAGCAGGTATAGCAAAGCGTATACATATATTCTAGCTCAGAGTCACCTCCTGATTCGATTTAACTATGTCCGTCCGTCTGTCTGTCTGTCTGTCTGTGGAAATCACGATTACAGGAGAACGAATAGAGGTATCGTCATGAAATTTGGTACGAGTATTCTCTGTATCCTACGCTGTTTGGTATTAAAAATGGAGAAATCGGAGAATCGGATTAGTGCCACGCCTACTTTTTATAGCAAATATGGAATCATCCTTGCTTATACATAGCTAAATTTCTCAGCTTGTAGACTGAATTTTAAGCTAAAATTTTTTTCTGGGTCCACCATCTTAGAATAAAATATTCTCCCAAAAATGGGCGTGGTCCGCCTACTGGTGTACCATACCATATAATGAGGTTTTTGGTAGGAAAAGCGGTGTTGTAAATGAGTTAATCGATCAAAATTTACTATCTGTAAATAAAATGAAAGTAGGTGTCACCCGCCCACTTTTTATCATCACCATCACCCTCACCATCACCATCGATGGATGCGGGTGTAGGGTATATGAGCTTCGGCCAGGCCAAAGGTAACGCTTTTACTTGTTCAAATTAGAATTTCCGTTTTTCGTGTCGTTTCATTTTACGTGCTACTCGTGTTAGTATTTCGAACGTTTTTTCTACGTCTATTCTACATCCATTTGAGAGATAAGTTTTGTTAAAAATAATGGTAATGTCTCTCCATTATTTTTATGTCTCTCCAAGACAGTCCAGTTGCGAAGAGAAAGAGGTCCCCGGTCATTAGCTTCGCAGACACGGCTATCGCTTGATTCAGAAGGATCTCACCTAGAATCTGGACGATCTTCAAAAAGGCGAAGAATGGAAAATATTCCTGAAAACATTAAAAAGAAAGGAAAATGCTTCTTATGTGTTCAAAAAAAACCGCCAAAGCCAATTATAACCATTAGTTAGCCTGCTGCTTCTGTCACAAAACGACTTGTAAAGCACATCACAATCTAAATTGTAGCATTGTAGCTACATCAAAACTACACTACAAAATTTGTCTACAACATTGTCTCCCACATACTAAACAAAATTTTATATACTATTGTTTACTAAACAATAAAAAGAACAACATTTTCCTCTATAACCAAAACTATAAAATTTTAATAAAAAATATATACATTTATATGTGTAAAAACACGATTGTCCATACAAAACACTTGGATGTAGAAATCGACACCTCAACGTAGAATTACAAATTTTTTATCAACGTAGGAGTACGGTTAAGCTATGGCTCTGTTTGCCTCCTTCACCGTCTGTGAAGTCAGCATCTCTTACTCTTTGGCTATTTATGCAGTCCGCCTCTTTGGCTGTGGCCGAATTAAAAAAACTTATAAAATAGTAACCGTAGGCAGTAAACGGATCAATTTTATTCTGCAAAATTTCAAGATGTTTCAATAAATCACTTAAACTAAAGCCGTCTAAGTAAACACGCACATAAATTCATAAACACAAACCCAAACACATGCATACATCGGATATCGCTACATAAAATTGCATTCATCGATATAATTCAAAATTCGAATTTGCAACAATCAATTGCATAAATCGTTATACAAATCGGTTGCAGCAAAACACTCTGGTTATTCCAATAAATCCTGTTTGTGTCTACAACAACAGTTCAACAGTTGACATCAGTAGTCTCTCCATATGCGCCCACCTATGTCTTCTTCTACTTCTTCTTAGTCTTCTTCCACGTCTACCACACCTTCGGGCCACTTCACTGACTCGCAACTCAGTGAGTGCGAACAAGCTGGTCGATTTTGCCCTGGTCGATGGTGGTTTGGTCGTCGATGGGTGCGCAGACCGAGACCTCGTTCAGAGCCAATGGAAGAGCATGCTTAAGTCGGTGCTGTTGCTGCTGCTAATCTGTGATTTCGAAATTGTTGCGTTCCGAAGTGTCATAAATCAATTAAGTACCAATAAGTCTTGTTGTTTACTAACATATTCAATAACGACAGAGGGCCAAGGATACAAGGATAATGTAAAACATTGTGAGACGAGCATAAACATAACTAAGCAGAAATTGCCGGTTCAGGGAAGGAGAGGCGGAGTGAGAAGGCGAAGAAGAATCATATGATATAATGCAAATTTTGCAAAAGGTTGCAAACACACCGCTATAGATTCATATACACACTCACTCTCTGTCATTATAAGCCTGAGTAAGGATATACAGGCAGCAGCACGCTGACAACGACAACGACAACGGCAACGACAACAACGACGACGACGACAACGACCATTCATAATTCATGCAATTTCAATTGGAATTCTAAATCAATCAGTTTGTTAAAACTCAAGAGTCAAGAGTTGTTTGCAAGAGGCATCTCCGGCCAAATGCCCATCAAGGAATGGCCCAGCAAGGACGGGCAAGGATACTTGGTATACCGCTCCTACTTTATACAAATCAACGTGCTGATGACATGCAGTAAAGTAAGACACAAATCATAATCAAAGAGATAGGAGTTGGAAGAAGAAGGAGTGGTAGAGGAAGGACGTTAGAAAAGCAAGTAGCTCAATGCGAGAAATAGGAAGAAGCAGAAGGGATCCGAGTTTGAAGGAATGATGCGAAGTGTGAAATTTCCAAAATCTGCATCCAAATATACCGTCATACCGGTAGAGATTACTTTATGGCAACTACAAGCGGGTGCGAAGAAAGCAAGAGAGCAAAAAAGAGCCTAACATATACTCTCAAATAAGTATATAATAGAACTTGTTTTTGCACAGATCGAATGAAAACACTTCAAAGACCCAACATCATACACACTCGCAGAGAGACGAAAAGCGAAGGATATGAAGCAAATACGGCGGAGCAAAGTGAATGCAATTCTTGATGTTGTTGCATTGGAAGCGTTGTTGGAGCAGAAGCCAGTAGGGACAAGCTCAGCGACTATAGCCGCTCGACCTCTTGTAAATCAAACTTTGAACATCTTTGGACAAGACACGTTGCAACATACGAGTAAAGATATATGTAATATATACAGTATCAGGACATTAGCGAACCTTGGCAATGGCTTGGAATGAGGATGGTTGGTTGATTCGGTAGTAAGGGGTAGTACCTAATGTATTAGTTAGCCTTCTGTGTTTCACGATGGCCATCGCTGAGTTTTACCAGCAGGCACAACAACAACAACCACAATGATGACGACCAAGAAAACGATATATAGGTTACGGATTAACGATGGCAATTCCTTCTTTGAAGGAAGGCGATTTCGAAGGCAACCAAAATTCTGACGGCTCCGGGAAACTGGAAAAAATCCAATCTAGACGAAGTCCAGTCTAGACAGGAACGGTCCAGGCAGCTCTTCCTGGCAACGAAGCCACAGGCTATATAAAGTCCAGCGTAGGGGAAGTTCAGTTCAAACGAACTCTCGCCTGATTAGACAAATTTTTCCCTTACTAGAGAAGTAAGGGAAATTTTTCCCTTGCTAAAGTCCAAGACTAGACAAAGTCCCTGACTAACCGAAGATCCACACCAAACGAAGACCAGTTTCAGACTAGATGAAGTCTCAGGGTAGAAAAGATTCCAGACAAGGCCCAAACTAGCTAAAGTCGCCGACTAGACGAAGTCCTGGCCTAAACAAAGTCCCAAACTAAGCAAAGTCACTGTGCGGACAAAGTTACTACTAGACCAATTTTAAGACTAACTAAGAGGTTCGAGACTACAAGCAGTCACTGATTAAACAGAGCCCTAAATTACACAAAAAAACAGACTTGACCAAATCCCTGACTAGCCAAAAACACAGACTAGATGAGCCCTGAACTAAACAACACCCAGGCAGTACAACGCCCTTTTCTAGACCAGGCTCAGTTTAGACAAACGCTCTGGCTAAACTAAGGCCAGACAAGATAAAGTCGAATATGATCAAGGTCCATTTTATACAAAAGCTAGGTGTGCTAGGCCAACCTCGGCTTAAATATAAGCACCTAGTTGTATAAGTAAGAACAAAGGGGTGAGTGAGTAAGTGGGATTAGAGTGTAGATTAGAGGAGCCCATGAGAAGAAATCCATGAGAACAATGCGTTAAAAGGATCACCAGCAACAGCGTCAACAATGGCTATGCTGACTGTGTTTTTTTTTTTTTTTTTTTTTTTTGTCTAGAATGTATGGCTATACTTGTCTTTGCAAATATAAGTGAAAATAAATTTATGAATTATATTGGGTTAGAAAATTGTATGGCTAAGGATATCCTTAATGTCTACAGATTGTTTATTTGCGGCATGTGTGTATGTTCACATACAATATGCATGAGTGTGTATGTGTTTAGTCTTTAGTGTTGGTGTTGCTTTCATAAAGGCTTCTTCCGTCTTGCATCCTTTCTTTCTCCATCATCAATCTATTGTTGTTGATTTTGTTGCTGTTACGGCTGTTGTTTGTTTGCCATTTTCTTGTTTGTTTGTTTGTATTTCAACCGGACCAGAATTGCATTTCCGTTTACAATTACTGCTGACATTTGTGATTGGTGGCACCGAGCATGGGTTAAATGTTCACAGCCGTCTGTGAATAGCATAGTGTGGGAGTGAAAAGCAATCACTGACGTCATATCAACGCGTATCAGTATTGGTGTTGCTTTCAACCCGTCATCAATTGTTATTGGAAAAATCCATAAGGATTTAATCCATTCGTTCGCTTAGAATCGTTAAAAACCGAAGCACAATAACTGACGTGTTGGCTCAAGTACCAATAAATACATGAATAAAAAACAAGTAAGAGCGTTACACCCGCATCTGTCGAAGTAATAAAAAGTGGGCGGGTGACACCTACTTTGTTTTTATTTACAGGGAGTAAATTTTTGATCTATTAACTCATCAACAACACCCCTTTTCCTACCATACACCTCATTAAGGGACCCCTTTTTTAAGTGTATATTTTAGTCTAAGGTGGTGGACTCGGAAACAAAATTTTAGCCGCAAATTCGCTCTACAAGCTAAGAAATTGAGATATAAGCACGGACGAAACACCATAACAGCTATCATACACCATGAAGAGGCCGCTAAGCACCATGAACGGGAACGAATTTTGAAGTCCCGCGGGTAATGTATATGTATTCGATTTTCAATTTTTTTGTGGAATTATGTTGGTACTCATGTCCGTCACTTATGCTAACAAGTTCGGCCTCTGAATGATCTGTTACTTTTTGGCAGCTATTTTCCTTGGACGTTTTTTGATTCCTCTTTTCAAAACACGTTTTAGCAAGCGACGTCAATTTAAATTTTTTATATTTTTTGAACTATACAAAGTTCATTAGACTATTAAAACCAACCTCAAAGGGTCTCGGCCCCTTAGGTTCAAGCCCTATGTCGATTAATACCGGTTGAACGCACAAGGTTATAACTATGCAGTGGATCATTCGACTTTGATGCGGTTTTCAACAATTTGCCGTCAAAATATTTCGGATATATGTAGTTTACAAAAATTATAGAAAACTTCTGCAGAAAAGCCTCCATTAGTGGACACTTCGATTTTTCTCCTTCTTGTTAAAATCTTCTTATAAGAAGGTTTTCTATAAGAACTCTTTTTTTTCTTTTTATTAAAACGCATAATTTCGCAACGGATTGATCGATTGAGATAGAAAATTGTACCCATCAAATTTTAATTATTTACGCAGCGGTTGACAGAGGTACAATATAAATCTGAAATATTTGCAGATACAAAGACATCTTTCTTTCCATCACCCGGTAAGGTTTATGAATGTATAGAAAATCAAATATTTTCACTTCTCATGTTACAAGCGTTTATCATGCTTTCAACTTCTTGAGCTCAAACCGCTCAATCTTTAAACGCTTCAATCTCTATCAAACACCTCCGGTGGCAGACGAAACCACCAGTAAATGCTGCAATTTCCGGTTAACCAATATTTTGCCACAATCGAGCACAATAGTTGCTAGTGCGGAATGTTGGTGTTGCTGGAAATTGACAGCGCTTCAATAGATGATGGAGCCACAGCGGTAGAGACGATAGTGCCATGAGACGAACAGATTGTCGTTTCATGTCAGACACCAAACGACGACACTAACGACAAACACTTGACATTTGATCGGTGTTGGTGGAGGTTGCCACAATAACAACAACAACAACAATAACAGTCAGTCTATGCCCTTTGCCATGAAAAAAACATTTTGCATTTTAGACACTTCGATATCAATGTACACGCAAACGCACGCATACGCAGAGACGCACAAACACTAAAGAACTTATGTCTAATTGTTGCTATTGTTGTTGTATAACCTCAGCAGTTGAGGTTGCTGCTGTTCCACATTTTGCACGATTCGAATCAAAAAATCGATTTAAAAGGGTTACTGTGGTTGCTGCTGTTGCTGTTGTTGGTGTCGTGGCCTTGCTAATCGACAGCATTGACGACAAAATGCCAATGGGTGGAATATGTTTTACGCTTATACGAACTTTGGCGTAGGCGTACTTGATTGCTGTTGCATGTAATTGATGTTGTTTAAATGTTTCTTGTTGTTGTTGTTATTATTATTCATCCTCTTGTCGTGGCAATGGTGCAGGTGGTTGGTGCTGTCTACGTTGGGTTGACTCTCGTTGGGTTGATTGAGCTGGTTGTATGTACCACGGGCAACTTATCAACAATTCTCACAACTTATCATCACTTTCGAAAGTACATACTATGTACATACTATATCTTTAAAAATGTTCGTGAATTTATTCGTCCATCCAACCTTCCCGAGGGTTCGAAGTGAGTAAGTGTGTGTGTGTGGTTTCTAATGTTTTACTGCTGGCAAATGGAGAATTTCACAAAATTAATGAAGAAAGACAACACCCACACAGATTTATTTAACATCATCAATACACACACACACCCACGCACCAACGCACGCCCATGTCGCTTAGTCGCATTCTAAGACTTGAAGCGATGTTTTTTTTTAGGCCAGCGGTTCTCTGTCTTTTCTGAAATACGAAAGAAACTCCTTAAAACAACAACACTTCGGCACCTCTAATTTGACGAAATCAATGTCGTCAATTGAAAATAACTAAGAAAGTGCATTATATCAAGAAGAACAGAGCCGATTGTAGCATTTCCAGTGTACTAAAACAAGAGCTGAACTGGCGCATTTGAAAGCTACACCTTTTTTCTGCTCAAGATGTACGAGATAAAGGTACATATCACATGCTTAAAAGTCATGGATCCCAAAGGGTGGCAATGTAGACTTCTGTGTATCATTTAAAGATGCTGATAAGAAGAAGTCAGCACACCGTTTTCTTTTGCAAAATCACCGTTTCGGGAATGGCAGTATTTACGCTCCAAGGTAGAGATATTCTGGTGTCAATTCTTCTAAAAGTGATTCTAACCACCACATCGGCATTCGCTCGGTTGTTTTCCGATCCAAATTTGGCATTAAAAATGAGTGACCATGGTCCAAACAGGATCAAAATGAACGAGATCTTTAACACATGCCTTCTCAATCTAATATAACCCAATCTACAAATATATTGACCAAATCTACTTTAATAAAAATAGTGCTTATTTGCTTTTCAAAACTTCAATGGAGCGCTACATGAGAAGGCAGAAATCCAAAATAAGATCTTGGCTTTTTTCTTTAAAAGGGCTTCCGAAGTTTTTGCTGAAGCTTCTAAGATATCTGTTTTACGTTCGGTTAACCCGAGAAAAATATATGAATGTATAAAAAATGTATACCTTTTTATGTACCTGCACTCATACATACATTTTGCCACTTCAATTCGTTTGCCAGAATATTGTATCTACGATTGCGAGTAAGCCAGAAACTTTTAGCTATATTGAAACGGATTCCAGTGGTCCGCGGAGCATAGGTTGGAAAACTGTGATTTAAATCTCAACCGATTTCGACGGCTTCTTGCCATCAACTTATAATATCAGTCAGTTGTGATGATGATGATGGTAATGATGCCATCATTGATGTCATCAATCATTGAAGTGTTGTCATATGTCAAATATTGACATTTAGCGAGCTGCCAATTTTTGTTGTTGTAACTATTAAAACTGCTTGTAAAATATTAAATAAATCGCTATACAAAAATTGCATTTAAAAACGACCGTAGTTTTCTATCAAACTTTTAAAATTATATACGTAAGCTCCAGTGGTCATAACTTTGCTTCCACAAAAGAGATTTCTGTCATTTTTATTGCACTGTTAAGCCAAAATTTAGATCTAAATCACCCATTTTACATGACCCTTGGAAATGAGGAAACTCTTTTGGGTAATGTGAATAACTTTTTATTTAAAATTAAATTACAATCTAAAGATATGGCTGTAGGGCTATTTACTTTATTTTAACAGGTCAATTCTGTTGAGACAGGAACCATAACTTAGATATCTCACAACCTTCCCTGAACCAAACTTAACTACAGCCAAATTGCCCACAATTTCGTCAATCAATTCACTGATTTGGATCAGATGGCGTGGCTGGTGATTATTTTCTTGGCGTGGCGTGGCTGGTGAAATTTTAATAGTATTTCAATTACTAACGCTCGTTCTTATGTATGTAAAGAAAGATTTTGTGTATAGTTTGCGTTTAACAATAAAATTCAGTGAGACAAGGTTTTGCAATCGAAGCAAAAGGTGAAGACAAGAACAAGGTACGATTTTGTAGCTGAGACAAGATGAGACAAGCTGAGACGAAACCCAAGACCTAGAGAAGGTTTCCCAACCGAGATGAGTCTAACAGTCGAGACGAGACCCGAGAGAAAGACTAGATTTTATAGCTGAGACCTGAGGTCCAAAAACAAAAAAAGCCTTCTGCAGGCAAGCTGAACGGCAAGAGAAGGTTTTTCAGCCGAGACAACTTCCTCAGTCGTGGAGAAACCAAAATACGATTTTATAAGCTTAGAAAAAATTAGACAATTGGCCCGTTGATTTTGCTTTATTCTATAAACTACGATTAATATTCAAGAAAAGCTGTCCATATTTGGTAATATCTTGATGATTGAAAAAAACAAATAAAAGCCCCTTGAGAATTTGATTATAACGGAACGAAGTTGATTATAACGACCAACGAAATTTTGAACTAATCTCACTTAGCGGTAAATTTAGAAATAAAGAATTTCAAACGCAGTCATGTACGCACAAACGCTCACACACGCACACATAAATATTTACATTTTTTATATGTAAATATTGTATTGCAGTTCTTCGTCCAGACTGGTTTCATTCTGCACCCAAAAGTAACACGTAACATGTAAATAATCAATGTTGACTTTCAGCAAGAACCTAAAAATGAATCGTTGTGTTTGCTATTAGTGCGGTTTTCATTGCTGTTGTTGGAGGGTCTTTTTGGAATAGGCTTATTAACAATAGTTTTATCTAATAGTTTTGAAACATCGCTTTAGAGAGTGTCTCTCCCAAAAGAAACACACCTAAAATAACAATAATAACAAAAAGCAACTTAAAAGCCATAACGCAGTCTTGTTGTTGTAGTGGCCGCAACAACAAAAACAAATATATAAATAACAACAAGAATAAACAACAGAAGAAATTCTAGTAATTTCAGTGGAAGCAACAAACAAAAATTTGAAGTTTGAAATTTTCATCTATCTTCGTTATTATCATTATAATGTAACATTATGTACATTAAAAATGTACTGATAACTGCAATTTTTTTCAGTAAACAGTAAACATTTACTGATTACTGCAATTTTTTTCAGTAATCAGTAAAAATTTATTTTTACTGCAATTTTATCGGTACTGCAAAGTGCTCATCTATGATAATGTTTAGTATTTAAAAAAATAACTTCAACGCAAAAATTTACAATTTGTTTTACATATTTAATACTTGAAATTTAATACTTAATTTCGAAATGAAATTTTTGCTTTTCTTAGCAACAGTTTCGGTATTAATAGCCAACAGCTATGGTAGTTTTGTGGCCAATTACAGCGATCCAATTAAGTGCAATTACTTCTTTTAAAAGCATAACAGATGAAGCAAAGAAAACAATAACAACGTCTTTCATCTTCTTCTCAGATTATCCCAAACAATGTGTAGTAACACCGACTTCGATAATATCTGACGGTGATATGGTCACGGATCCAACTAGGACTTGTGCTCACATCACTTGCTTACAAGATGGAATGGCCGTAGTTAGGACGTAAGTAGTACACCCTTGAAGAGTACTGCCCTCTTACGTTATTGGTCCAAACCGGTGTGTAATGCATATTTATTTTCAACAGCTGTGACGACATAGAAAATGAAGCCATTACTCAAGTCAAACTGTCATAATACTGGTCGGCCACTGGAAACGTATTTCCCAAAGTGTTGTAAACAATAAGTTCAATGTTACTAAAGATGTTTTTAAAAAGGAAAAAAACAACAAGAGAAATTTTACGAATTTCTACGCTTCAGCACTATGCTTAACTTTACCAACTCTAATTTCAGTGACTTCAATGCGGCCTGGCTATCCATAAAAAAAAAAAAAAAATTGCTGTGCCTATAGTGATTGTGAATCGATCCAGTACTCCCGCTTCTTTTTGAGTCGTTTGTAAACACCGTAATATGATCTAATGGTGTTTTCCCATCGGACAGCCGCTCATCCCTACTAAGAATGAAAAGGCCTGGGATTCCTCAAAAAATCGGTAATAGGTAGCCTAATAGCCGAGAAAAGCTTAGAAGAGGCCGTTCATGTTTCAAAGGGCTTTCCTATTATATTTTGTTGATACAATTCGTCTATAATGATACATCTTGATTCACTAGAATGATAATTTGTAGAATGACTTTATCTAGCACGATATTCATACTTCTTCACTCACTGGAATGATACTTCTTGATTTACTAATATGATACTTCTTAGAATGACGTCTTAATGAATGACGCCTCTTAATTTACTTTACTTAGTATGATGACTTATCGACTGACTGCACTGATAAAAATAGCATGTGTTAATCCAACCAATTCAACCAGTTAACTTACTGCTAGTCCAAATTTTTTAGTTACTTAACTGGTTCGATAGTAAAATTTACCTAGCGAAAATTGTTAAGCCCAATTTGGGTAAAAGTAACCCAACAAAATTGTACGACTAACCCAGTTGTTTTTTCTTTTTAAAAAACAACTATTTTATAAAAAATATCACCGGACAACCGTAATTAACAAAATAGTTAAGAAATCAGTTCTTATTTTTTCGCCAGAATATGAAATCTTAACAGCTGTAAATTAACTATTTTCTTGTGTGCTTGTTATCGTAGTGAACTTAATTAAAAAGTCAGAATACGGCTGTTAGAGTAAACAAAAGACAACAACCATAAAGCAGCATTTTAGCAAGTACACTGTGGAAAAAAAATAGAACTTCATACTGATATAAAAACTACATAAAGGGGATCGATTTAAGGTCATTTGGAATGAAACAACAAGTATCAATATTTTTCATATTATATTTTAGACATCAACAAGTAAATAGGAACCGCTACGATCCTTTTATAAAAAGAGGGCACTGATCGATGAGAGATGACTTGTCTGGAGACCGCGCAACTGGTAAGTGTTTTTGGTTGAGTGCTCCTAGCGGATACCAATATTACATTCTTCGTAGTTCTAGAAAATCCTTGATCCTTATTAAAAGATTGATTAAGTGCTTATAGCGGATATCCATATTTCATCCTTCTTAGTTCATTGATAATTTATCCTTGCAATTTCACAGAAAAATAGACTGACCTAGACTAATTTTGAGTTAAGATATACATATTAACAGATTTTTAAAATTAAGAAATTGGTATTGAATAAACATAATTGAATGTCTGTAAGCATAAGAAATCGTGTTAAATTATATTTACCTTAGAATAAGATTACAATAACGAAAAGTGAAACAAGCAGTTTTTTTAAGAAATCATAACAATAAAATGAACAATTGAATTAAAAATCAAGTATTGTTATTTTCTTTTGTAGTCAGAACTCCGGTTTTAGACTGAGAAAAACCTCGGCGAGAGAAACATCGCTACAAGTTATTTTTATTGCCAAGAAATTTAAAATCTAATTGAAAACTTTTTACCAAGGGCACTTTGGCGTCCTTCAACTTCATCATATCTTTACATCTGTTGATCAATTAGGTCTATTAAATCAAGACAAGCTATTTGTGGAATACTTACGGAATAGCTACCACTGATCCGTCTTCTGCAGACACTTGCACCTCACAAGCTCCATTAGAAACATCCACCTCCGGTACACTTATAAATTTCATACGATTATCTACAAATTAAAAATTTAGAATTCGATGCAGAAATCAGTCGAATTCATTTAAACTCGTTACTGTCACTTATATCCAAAGAATAAACAACACTGCTGATGGCCACAACTGGCAAAACCAGTGAAAATAAAGAGAACATTTCGTAGTATATACAATCTTTTATGTTGTAGCACTTTCTGATACGAAATGAGCGTAGCGACTATAATCATGATAATTTGAGGGAGCTTTTATTTGTTTATTTCCTAAATTCTAAAATTAGATTTAGTTACCATATATTACCATATATTTAGTTACCATTACCATATATGGCAAAAGTATTTACATATGTATTTTCTTCTTTATATTTTGTAGTTATTAATAAATATAGTACAAGTAAGTGTTAGTAAGAACGTTTGAAGAACTATCACATCGTTGAAGATAAAAGTTTTGTGTGTACGTGACACGAGTATGAAAAAAACGGATTCATAAAACCTTATTGAAAATAATGAGGTGTAAATAAGAGAAGATGTATACTTTGTAGGTATTAGTAAATAATATTTGAGAGTGTTGGAACATAATATAATTATATAACAAACTTATTTGTAATTGATATTGTTCCAAAGTTTTCTAATTTCTTACATACATTGTACTATGTAGATCAGTTCTAGCAATGGTATAGTTGTTTAATAATTTTTTTTTTTGTTTTGAAGGATATTTTATTTATTATCGTAATTTCTTACATACTTTCTAAGATATAATGGAAAAATATCTTTTTTTATTTTTACGAAAAACTTTTTTGATATCATCGCAATTGGTAAAATTTTCCATTAATCATAAAAGTATAAAATCATTAAACGACCTTTTGAGTTATTATCTTCTTTTCAATGTCCTCAAAAATTATTAGAAAATTTGAAATAAATAAGTAAAAATTATTATGTACCATTGATTTTTATACCCTGCGGCAGTACCTATCGAAATGATGCTAAAAAGTAGGGGGTTGACGTTTATGTTCATTACATGTTCGGATCGTAAATATCGATCTCTTAGCTCTTAGCTGTTTGAGAAGTTCGGAAGGATAGTGCTTTGAAACTTGCATTGTAAATAAGTTCTGCCATGATTTTTCACGCAACCTTTTTATACCGAATATGAATTTATCTGTGCTTATACCTCAATTTCTTCGCTTGTTTAGTAAATTTATAGCTTAAATTTTATTTCCGAGTCGACCGTCTCAGATTAAAATAATAATATTTTAATCAGTCAGACCGCTGGTAACAAAAAACAATGATTGCGGGAGAACTAGTAGAAGCATTATCATAAAAGTTGCCACGAATATTCTTCCCCATATAGGGCTTTTTGATACTGAAAATGAAGAAAAAATTGGCGTGATACGCTCTTAGGTATAGCATACCATATAATAAGTGGTTAGTTGAGAAAAGCGGTGTTGTAAATGAGTTAATAGATTAAAATTTGCTGTCAGTTCTATCTCCAATTAGGCAGATGCGGGTGTAGGGCATATGAGCTTCGGCCAGGCCAAAGTTAAAGCTCTTACTTGTTATAATATAAATTCCAGAGCAAAATTATGCTTCAAATTAGACTGTCAAACGAAATTAGGTTGTATGCATATTGTGACTAAATCCGGCTAAATAGCTGGATATGGCGATAATGAAGTACATTACCGACAATAAAATAATGACTGAATTGCAACCCTGATTTTCGCTTAAATTTAGTGTTTTCCCGAGGATGCTAATTGGATAACCAAATTTAGCCATTGAGAACTTTTAGCTTATTATTGGAAAGTTTTAAAGCAGTTCCGCTTAAATGTAGATTCTGGCTAAATTTTAGTCATAATTGACACACGCGCTCCTAATATTTCACGTGAAGTGGTTTACGTAAAATTAGAACATCTGGAAATGGGCATCATGGTGCATCATTGATGAGTTAAGGCATAATTTTAGGCTCATTGTTTTACAGTTTAAGCTGCAATCTAAAGAAGTATTCAAGCTACACTCCAGTCGCCCTCAAACGGAGAATGATCAAAAACCTGAATCGATCAAGGAAAGTTGTATTCACACTGTAACGAAGTTAAAAATACACTGTGGTTCAAATACACTGTGTGGAGTTTAAGTATTTCATTTTTTACTATCATTGTAAAAAATATAAATTTTCTGCATAAAATAAGAAAAACCGCTAGTATTCATACAAAAATTAATTTATATATTTTTTGCTTTCATTTAGTTTGCTTTTTGCTTTCATGTAGAAGCTCTTCGCTAGCAGCTCAAGCATAAGCCTTTAAAGAAAGAAGCAGCTGCCAAAGGCTTCAAATAGCAAAACGTCAAATGTGAATACACGCGCCCTCGCTGTAATCCATTCACCCGAATAGCTGTAACCACTTAAATACACAAACACACATATACATACACACTCATATTTATCCATCCATCCTCTCATCAACACTCTCAGGTAAATAACGCGCCAAAATCAAAAACGTTAAATAGAAATTTTTTGCAGGCAAATTTATTACTTCCACCAGAGAGAATTTTTAAGATATCCTTTTTAGGTTTTGAGATGTCATTTCACAAGCATACAAACATACGGGTTAATAAGTAGGATCGTATAGTATAGTATATCGTATGTACATGTATATTATTTTAATACATATTAAAATTTAGCAATGAATTACCAGAGCGCGAGTTTTCATTAGGGCTCCTCTGGTTAGGTACTTTTTACTGTTTTTGATTTTATGCCTCTTTATTATTTTATTTCTTCGTTTCTGCTCCTCCTAATTTTAATTTTAATTTCAAATGTTTTACATTCGCTAAAAGCATGTAGCTAACTTAACAGTTGAAGAAGCACTGAAGTGCTGCTCGGCGGCGAAGCATGCGAGCAAATGGAAATGCCATTAATAAATAGTGTTGCCGACACTTATGTTATTATTGAAGATGTTTTTTCAAGTTGTGAAGGCAGATCATCAGACATCAACAAGAATTTACCATAATTCAAATGAGAATTCATCATAATTCATCAGAATTCAATTAAAATTGATTACATTACTATCAAACTCTATCAAAACGCAATTCAAAGTCGAAAGGATAAATATATTAAAGAAAAGACAGTCAAAACAAGCAAGAAAATGGCCCGCATTTTTCCGCCAAAGCTTGTGTTTTGCTCAGCACATGATAATTCGTTATTTATCGTAATTATTTACAGGTTTTTATGAAATTTTTTATTCGATCCGAAATAGATATTTTTAAGTTATTACCGAGCGATTTATTTTTTTATATTTTCACGCTTATGATATTGTATTAAGCCGACATATAAATTGCGGTTTCGGGAAATAACGCCCAAATGAAATAAGGCCCAATGCAGGCCTTATTTCATTTTGCCAAATTGGGCGTTATTTCATAAAAAAATGAAATTAAATTTTTTCATTTTAAGAAATTTACAAATTTTTCCGAAAAATGAAATAAAGCCCAAAAAAATGAAATAACGCCCAATTTTGAGATAAATTCTGAAATGCGTTAGCTACGAAGCAGCTGTTGGACTTATTGGATGGGTTAATAACAAATACTATGCAAGGGGATGGTTTTTCTGGCTGAGGGTTTTAATCCCTGCCACGGCCGAAGGCCGGCATGCAGAAGGACACTTTGCCTGCGCAGAAGGACCCTGGATAGAGGAAGGTTTTTCAACAAGGAGTCGGTTTTGTTGGCTGAGAGTTTTAATCCCTGCCACGGCCGAAGGCCGGCATGCAGAAATACACTTTGCCTGCGGAGAAGGACCCTGGATAGAGGAAGACTTTTCAGCAAAGAAGATGGTTTTGTTGGCTGAGGGTTTTAATCCCTGCCACGGCCGAAGGCCGGCATGCAGAAGGACACTTTGCCTGCGGAGAAGGACCCTGGATAGAGGAAGACTTTTCAACAAGGAGATGGTTTTGTTGGCTGAGGGTCTTAGTCCCTGCCCTGGCATGCAGAAGGATACTTTGCCTGCGCAGAAGGACCCTGGATAGAGAAAGACATTTTTTAACAAGGAGATGGTTTTGTTGGCTGAGGGTTTTAATCCCTGCCACGGCCGAAGGCCGACATGCAGAAATACACTTTGCTTGCGGAGAAGGACCCTGGATAGAGGAAGACTTTTCAGCAAAGAAGATGGTTTTGTTGGTTGAGGGTTTTAATCCCTACCACGGCCGAAGGCCGGCAAGCAGAAGGACACTTTGCCTGCGGAGAAGGACCCTGGATAGAGGAAGACTCTTCAACAAGGAGATGGTTTTGTTGGCTGAGGGTTTTAATCCCTGCCACGGCCGAAGGCCGGCATGCAGAAGAAAGGAAGGAAGGAAGGAAGGAAGGAAGGAAGGCAGGAATTCAAACCAAGCAGCTGTTGGACTTATTGGATGGGTTAATAACAAATACTATGCAAGGGGATGGTTTTTCTGGCTGAGGGTTTTAATCCCTGCCACGGCCGAAGGCCGGCATGCAGAAGGACACTTTGCCTGCGGAGAAGGACCCTGGATAGAGGAAGACTCTTCAACAAGGAGATGGTTTTGTTGGCTGAGGGTTTTAATCCCTGCCACGGCCGAAGGCCGGCATGCAGAAGAAAGGAAGGAAGGAAGGCAGGGATTCAAACCGTCGGCCAACAAAACCATCTCCTTGTTGAAAAGTCTTCCTCTATCCAGGGTCCTTCTGCGCAAGCAAAGTGTCCTTCTGCATGCCGGCCTTCGGCCGGGGCAGTGACTAAAACCCTCAGCCAACAAAACCATCTCCTTGTTAAAAAGTCTTCCTCTATCCAGGGTCCTTCTGCGCAGGCAAAGTGTCCTTCTGCATGCCGGCCTTCGGCCGTGGCAGGGATTAAAACTCTCACCCAACAAAACCATCTCCTTGTTGAAAATTCTTCCTCTATTCTGGGTCTTTCTGCATGCATTAAAGTTCTGCATATCCACATTGAAGTTCAGTCGACGCCGTAATTTTGGGCGTTATTTCATTTTCAGAATTTTAGAATTTTTACAAAAAAATGAAATAAAGCCCACAACAAAATGAAATAAAGCCCACAGTGGGCCTTATTTCATTTTCAATTTTTATTGAATTCAATTTCAATTTCAATTTTTATTGAAAATGAAATAAAGCCCAAAAAATTAAATAACGCCCAAATTTTACTATTTCAAATCTTCATATAAAAAAAAAAGTGGGCCTTATTTCATTTGGGCGTTATTTCCCGGAGCCTATAAATTGCCAATCGCCGAATTTGTAATTCTCTCTCTCTCTCTCTCTCTCTTTCTCTCCCTCTCTCTCTCTCTCTCTCTCTCTCTGTCTAGGTCTCTGTCTCTGTCTCTGTCTATCTCGCCTTCTCATTCTCTCATCTCTCACAGCAGATTATTTACTTAAGCTAGTTAAATTTAATTTAATTAATTTTGTATTCTCATGAATACCGAAGATTTTTTGAGTCTGGTCAAAAATCATTTACGTGCGTCGCGAGTATTATACTCAAATCCAATTTAGATAATCGGATAGCGTTATTGATCGTAAGTATTCATTCTTAAGTAAGTATGAGAATAATAACTGAAATCATAATGACCAACAGAAAACTAAATTACCGAAAAAGAACTGATCCACGAATAAAAGAAAAACTCGTAACTTGTAAGATGAAAGACAGATGATCAGAAAGGAAAACTTTCGGCCGATGATTCTTCTCAGAGACACAGAAAATACGTAAGACAGAAAGACAAAGCACCGTTCACTTGAGCAGGAATGAGGGATGGATGTATAGATTCCGTGGGTGGATGGGCTTAATACTCTGATTATTCACTTTATTGACTTCTTAGTGAAGTGTTCATGAATGTGTTTGTGTGTAAAGATGTGTGTAGCTGTATTTGCGTTTGAGTGTTTTCCGTTGTTGTTATTTTTCGGTACAGATCATTCAATTTGCGATGTCATTTCACTGCCTGCTCCCGCCAGCTACGATCTTTGATGAACAGTAGCAGAGCCACAGCAGACGTCTTTCTTTTTTAATTCCCACAAAGAAAAAACTCTAATAATAAAATGCTGGATATAACTAATCTATACGATTTAGAAAACATCTGTGAACTGACAAAAGTTTCGTTTCAATTGCTTAATTCAGTTACTCTCAGATCTTCAACGTTACACGATCGTCGGTCGTCAGTTGCTCTAATGTGAGTTTTTGCCAAAATACCGATTAAAATCATATAAAAATTACTAAAGTGAACGTTAGAAAAATTTCAGTTATTAGAAAAATGTTTGCAAAGCACACGCAAAATAATTTCATTGTAAGGAAATAAAGAGGACGAAGATCCATAATTAATCAATTTAGAGGATATCACTTCTTCCGGTATTCTTTCCTCAGTCTTGCAGCCTATCTTCTTTCTCTCTCTTTTTCTCTTACTTACTGTGGGGAATTAATTCGGTCCACAGACCTATGATATATCACCATACTTTATCAACAGCATTGGATGCAATTAATTAAATATCTTCAAATTTCAAATATCAGTTCCAATAAACTCGATTTATCGTGGAGAAGAAAACGATTCGAAATGAATTTTAAAGAAGACAAGTAGTGTTCGAGTGAGATAAAGAATTTGAGTGTGGCAAAAGGGTATCCTCTTGATATAACATAACCGCAAACATAGCAAACGAGCAAAGCGGCTGGTCTCACACTTCGAAATCCTGATGAATAAATCTTCAATTCTAGGGTCGAATTTGGATTCAGCCACAAATAGACGTGCAGTAAAATTTGGTCTGCCTGTGCAAACTGTGCAAAGATTTAAAAGCTGTATATTTCGAAAAGCTTGAGACTTTCTTTTAGTGAGTTTATTAAACAGATTTACTTTTATAACGTTTTCTGGCAGTTCGACAATTTGACATTGGACGAAGAGTTGCGGCTTCTTTCGCACGGATCGCACCACCTAAGATACCACCCGGAAAATCGTACACAAACCATGAACGTGGACGAAATGCGTGAGAGTCTGCAGCGTTTTGGCTGGCCGGATTATCTGGTGTTTGTATTGATGTTAACCAGTTGCGCGGCCATCGGTATTTATTTTGCCTTTCAAATGCGCCGTGAAGCTCGTGCGCGTAAGAGTCTGAACAACAAAGATGCTGAGGACACGTACCTGGTCGGGGGAAGGAATATGAAGGTCTTTCCTATAACAATGTCTCTGATATCGAGGTGAGTAGGACGAATGAAAGACTCTCTACTTCTTTCTCTCCCTCTTACTCTTTCCTTTTTCTATTCCCCCTGTTTTATTTTACTTTCTTTATTTGCACCAAAACAAAGGGGAAAACTGCTAATGCGATATCGTAGTTATCACTGCAATTTTTCAATTTAACGCATGAATCCTCAGTCTGTTCGTTAAGCGGGCAATTTACGGTACGAGTCTCTTTAACCTTTATGGGACTGAAGAAAAAAACAACATATTATGGCTGACAAGGTACCCGTGTACCTTGAATGAAAATGAATGAATTGAGTGAAAATTTTTGGAAATAGAGAAAAACACACCGGAGCGTAGCTGTCGTCCCCGAGTGGGTAGCCGAATACCTCGTAGGTAGCTGTCATATTTGCAGGTCCTTGAATATAAGACCAGAGAAGACCAAATGCTGTTGTATGTATATGCTCGACGCCCGTGTGTAATAAACACTCTAACCAACCCAACCCTATTGCAACCCATGCTGTCAATAATTTAAATGTAATACATTATTTACATTATCCATAATTCAATAAATTATAAGCTTTATAACTTCGCATCGTTATCGTTATCGCATCCATTCATTTCATTTTCAAAATTTGAAAATTGTATGGAAAAGGCACCCGGGTACCTCGTCAGCCATGATAGGGTGTGAGAAATAAATCGACAGATTTTGTAAGAAAAACTTTAAAAGAAAAAGACGCCAATATTACACCATAATCTAAATTACGTGTTTGGAGATGTCACAAAATTTCAAGTCTCTATGTTTTATAGAATCGAAATTATGTTGCTCTAAACATGCAAAAGGTACACGGGTACCTCCTCAGTCCCATAAAGGTTAAGTCTCTCAAACGAAAGTGTGTCTTTAAAAATTTAAACCTTAAGTGTTCTATTTTTAAATCGTTCGTGTACCATACAAAAAGCGGCTGCTGCTTTGGTTGATTTCTTCTTATGTTTACTTTTTTCGTTTTTAATCGCATAAAAAAGAGACGATAAAAGTAATTTATCAACTTTGATTTAGTTTTAAAGAGAGAAGAAAAATTTTTGTTCTCAAGAGTTTCTTAAGCAGGGTTGCCAAGCTTGTATAGTTGCTAATTTGATTTTCAATAAGTTCCAAATATTCCAAAAATCCAAATTAATCTTGACATGAAGACAGGTAAGAATAACTAAGTTTGGTAAGGGAACGGGCTCATAATAAACCTAATGGTATCTGTCTCACATCGTTTCTTCATAAAGACCGGAACGACTATTATTTATGTAGAATGGTCTTGCCTCATTTAATGGTACTTTGACCCCTTACATAAGATGGTCTTACTTAAAGATAAGCATACTTATTTGTCCTAATTAAAATATTCAAATTTATCAAACTAAATCTGTGTTTTATATAATTTTATTCAAAAAAACGTTCTCTTTCGTTGAAAAATGAAAAAGAAATAGTGGTCGTTCGGCTTATCTTAGCCAGACCGGCTGTGTTCTCTTCATTTGTATAATTTACTGTTACTGTTACTGTTTATACTGTTAATACAGGCATCTGCCCCAAACCTTTGTTTCTGACTACGACCGTGCCGTCACTGTTGCAAAGCCGTATGTCATCACTCATTTTAACCGTTTAATTGTATAACATCGAACCATTGTTACGTCAGCTCCAAAACTAGTCACGTGTGACAATTAAAAAGATAATTAATAAACTTAATTCTTCGATTAAATGTAACATTCTATATGTAACACATATGTACATAGTTGTATGATACTTGTATAGAGAATAGAGAATAGAGAAAGACTTTTCAGCAAGTATATGGTTTTGTTGGCTGAGGATTTTAAAACAGGCAGGCATTAAAACCCTCAGCCAACAAAACCATCTTCTTTGCTGAAAAGTCTTCCTCTATCCAGGTCCTTCGGCGCAGGCAAAAAGTGTCCTTCTGCGTGCAGACCTTCGGCCGTGGCAGGGATTAAAACCCTCAGCCAACAAAACCATCTCCTTGCTGAAAAGTCTTCCTCTATCCAGGCTCCTTTTGCGTGCCGACCTTCGGGCGGGGCAGAGATTAAAACCCTCAGCCAACAAAACCTTCTCTTTGCTGAAAAATCTTCCTCTATCCAGGGTCCTTCTGCCCACAATGGTCTTTATTTCATTTGGGCGTTATTTGCTGAAGCCGATAAAAGTCTTATAAAAGCTGTTATAAATAATTTGTTATTAAGAAATTGAATATTTTTGTCTACACTAGTATATTTCAAAATATTCCACTTCGAAAACAATTACCAAATTGGCATAATGATATTGTTGGCACGTTTCCCTTTTATTCGTACCAAATGAATGGAAAAAGTTTTTTGATGATTTATGTTAATATTTCGAAGAATGTTATTAAAAAGTGAAGAAAATTGTAAGAAAAGTAAGAGGATATTTAAGACATTAGTAAATTAAAGTTATTGCAAATTTATAGCCAATTTATGTATTAATTAGTTTCTTACAGCAACAACTCGGCCTGATAAACAGACTCAAGTTTCAAACTAACTAACTAGCTAACTGTCCCTTGCATGAACGATCCCTTTTAAGAGGTGAGCCTCTTTTAAGTTTATTTCATTCTTAAACTTAGCACTAACCTCTAGGTCTAAAGTTATTCCCTGTTTTAATGTTACGAATTAAGTACTATGAGACTTGTTTATTATTACGAAATAATGTTGATAATACAGTTTTGAGGCTTACGAGAAAGTTTTGCTATAAGCAACCTTAGGCCTTAACCGATTCTTAATCTTATATGTATTAGCTTTGAATTTATATTATATCTTGTTTCTTTTTTTAAATTTATCCCAAAGTTTCATCTCAGGCATAACACTACTTGGCACTCCCACCGAAGTTTACCTCTTCGGTACACAGTATATGTATATAATCGGTTCCTTGATACTCATGGGCTTTATAATGTTCTATATCTTCCTGCCAGTATTTCATGACTTAAAACTTATCTCAACGTACCAGGTAAATAACCTTTTTGACCCTCCTTAGACCTTCTTTGATGTTGTGGTTTTTTCTGTTGTGGTTTTAGTACTTGGAAACACGTTTTGATAAACGAATGCGTCTATTTGGCTCAGTGCTCTTCATTTTCGGATCGGTGCGTTTGTAGTGGTGGTGGCAAAATTATAACATTATATGTATCGTATATACCCTTTAACATTTCTTGCTTTCTTTCCTTTACAGTTATTGTGGTTACCGATTGTCATTTACGTACCGGCGTTGGCCTTTAACCAAGCTACTGGCATTAATATACACCTAGTGACACCTCTCGTAAGCCTCGTTTGCATTTTCTACACGTGCGTGGTAAGTATGACTCTATATTGATCTTGAGAATATCAGCTTTTTTTCTTTATACTGCGTGCAGGGTGGTCTGAAGGCTGTTGTCTGGACAGATGTGGTGCAAACGGTGCTGATGTTCGGTGCTATGGCGTTGATTATTGTAAAGGGTACCATAGATATCGGAGGACCAGCGGTAGTCTTCACTAAAGCTTTGGAGAGTGGCAGAATTGAACCGCCAAAGTAAGTGGCTTAGGAAGACAGCTTTAGCTTACTTATTTTCCGTGTTATCTTGAGCTAGCTTCACTTTCGACCTTACCGAACGTTATACCGTATATTCATTGATAATTGGAGGAGTGGCCCACTGGCTGAAGTCGAATGCCATCAATCAGAACATGATTCAGCGTTATCTGGCCTTGCCCAGCTTGAGCAAAGCACGCACTTCCATTTGGGCGTTCATTAGCGGCGTTATGGTATTCCTTTTAGTTTGCGGTTATAGTGGTCTGTTGATTTATGCAACCTATCACGACTGCGATCCCTTAAAAACGAAGGTAAGTGGAAGAGAAAATAAACTTCAGAAAAAAACTGCGCTGAACTCTCATTTTCCAGTTGGCCAAACGTAATGATCAGCTGTTGCCCCTCCTGGTCATGGAAACTCTGGGCGAGTTCCCTGGTCTTCCAGGACTTTTTGTGGCCGGTGTCTTCAGCGCTGCCCTCTCCTCACTATCCACCGGCCTTAATTCCATATCGGCCGTAGTGCTCGAAGACTTCGTTAAATCCTTCGCGCGCAGACAGTTGACCGAACGACAGACCGCTTACGTAATGCGTTTCGTGGTGGTGTGTTTTGGTGCGGTATGCGTGGCGCTGGTGTTTGTGGTAGAGCGTTTGGGAACCGTGCTGCAACTGGCTATTACATTATCTTCGGTGGCCAACGGACCTCTCTTGGGCATCTTCACCCTGGGGGTCTTGCTGCCCTGGGTTGAGGCTAAGGTAAGTATTTTAGATCGCTTAATTGACAACTCTAGCGAGAGTAATCTATTGTCGTAGGGAGCGCTGGTGGGTGGCTTCACCAGCCTTCTTTTCATGGGCTGGATGTGTCTCCGTTCGCAGGCTGACTTGGCCACCGGTGCTATGGTCTATGCCAGAAAACCGTATAATACTCGTGGTTGCAATTACTCCTTCCCCGATCTGGCTTCAATGAATTTAATCAGTGAAAATGCTACCTTACTGAAAATGTACGTTACCTGCTAGAATTTGTAGGCAGCCTCATCTAACATTTCAAAATTTTGGTCGTTTACAGTGACGAATCTTTTCACATCTACAAAATTTCGTATCTCTTTTATACCCTGCTGGGTGCTATCATTACCATTATCCTTGGTTTGGTGGTCTCTTTTGTGCTGGGCTCCAATGATCTGTCCGATATGAATGAAAAACTGTTGGCCCCGTTTATGCGAAAATGGATTGTGAGAAAACGGAAGGCAGTACAAGCAGCAGTAATACCGACTTATAGAAAAGTAACAGCAGTAGAGAAAACTGTAACGTAAATGGCAATAATTTATAATTAAAAGAAATAAATGCAATATTTAATGATATAGTACTAAAACTAAAAATAATGATATACTAAAAAAACTAAAAAATATAGTAAAAAACCAAAAAAGGAGAATTGTTAAGAAGCAATTAGTTTTTTTTCCATTGCTACTTCCAGATGGGTTAAGGACTTGCGGTCCACTAGTACGAAGAACTCGAAGATTGCTAAGGAACTGGAAAATGTCCAGTAAAAAGTGCAGTACAAAGATCTGTGATCAATCGGAACTAATGGTATTGAAATTCTGTAAGGATCCGAAAATGTCTAAGATCTCTGGTCTCTTTTTTAAATCCAAGCGAAAAAAAGAAGAATTTGTAGAATAGATTTTTGAGAATGTTAAATAATTTTCGCAAATAACAGTATTAAGAAATCCAACCCCGGATAATCTTCTGACCGTCGCCATCGAACTTATTTTCCTCCTGCGTATATTTCATAGCGTATTCAAATTGGATTTCTTTAGCAAGTTTTCTTCATTTCCTTCTGAACAACTATAACAGAAGGGTTAGAATTAATAGCGTGGGTAACCACAAAAAATACAAATACAATAAATAAACCTAAACTTTCAGAGGCTTTTAAAAGTATAGAAAAAATAACAACAAAAACAGAAACAAATATCTAACAATTAATTGAAAATGAAAACTTAATCAAGCGCTTTGGATCAACTACTAACTATCCTTTTCTCTATACTACTTTTGTAAAATGTCAGTCTCCATCGTCTAGATAAAAGGCTGCCAAAAACTACAAACGAAATCTTGTTGTGTAATTAAAAATGCGTTCAGTTAGGTCTGGTGCCTGAAATTAAGTCGGTATAGTTTCGGACGGCGAAAGGATTCAATTGACGGGAGGAGCAGATTTGCTTGAAAGGTTACAAAATATACCTTCATCTCATTAGCATGGATACGAATACGAGTATATATACATTCGTACGAGTATTTGGTATATATTTGTGTTTATACGATATGTGTGTGTGTATGAATCCTTCAATATTTTATACTTTTCAAGAGAGTTTTTGTGATTTCATTTGTTTTGACTTAAAATAACAAAATTAATTGAAAACCATTTCACCATCTTAGTGTTGACCCTCGGCGTCGTAAGGTCCACTTGCCCTTTACGCTATTAATAGATTTGTTAATGACGTTTGAGTTCTAGAAACTGAGAATTAGTAAGGCTGCAAAATAACGAAATAATGACTCGTTTAAAGAAATAGTGACTAAAGGGTTGAACAGAATCTCTTCTCTTCTCTTCTCTTTTAATTCTTTGTTGAAAATTGGTCTTGTAAAAATTTAAAAGAAATTATTATTTTTTTTCTTTTTTTATATAAGAAAATGACAAATTATAGCTAAAAAGGTATAGTAGGGGTAATGGTAATGGTAATGGTAATTGTAATGGTAATGGTAAAATTAATCTCCGATCTAAGCAAAGCGCGAAGACCGTTATCGGTGATTCCCTCACTCCAAGCAGATTGCAATCTTCGACAGCAAACTCTACTGACTCCTCATTACTGCTACAGTTGTTAGATGAGCGCATATGTAAACATAATGATTCGTTAACTGAAGTCATTAAAAGCGAAATTAGCAAACTGCGCGAAGATGTGTGTGAAAAATTTCGAAGTGAACTACGCAGCTTACGTGAGGAGTTCAGAAATCAACTTCACAGCATCGAGGCTGCTTAGTTGGAAAAATTTGAGAAAGCTAAGGAATCTATATCTGCTCTTACGACACGTATTGAAGTGGCGGAGTCAGCCATGACAGATACCACCAATCTGCAACAGAAGTTTGATGATATTTTGGATCGTGTCGACGACGTGGAGCGACGGGAGGTTGCTAATGATGCTGTAATTTTTGGCATTCCTGAACTGAAGGGTAAGGATCTATTTAATATTTACTCAAAATTGTGCACAAAGATCAGTTTAAACAAGTTCCAGCTCAAATGCATTTTCCGTGCCGGCAGTAGAGTGTCCAAAAATAATGGAGCGGCACGATCAAGCTCTTCAGTCTCTTCGCCGATAATTCTAAGTTTCCAGCATTCTCACGAGAGAAACCGGTTCCTCATTGCCGCTGCTAACTATCGGAAGACCATAAAACGTTCTCTTGAATTGGCTGATATTGGGTTCTCTTCGAATCAAAATTCTTTTTTTGTAAATGAGAGTCTAACCAAGAGAAATCGTGAACTACTTCAAAGAGCTACGAAATTAAAACAATTTTGAAACATATTGCTACTTTCACACGGCGTGGATCAGTCTTCATAAAACTTACTGAGAAAGGAACCAGTCTGCTTATTAAGAATCCTGAAATGCTGAACGCTGTCATTATGGAAAACTCGGAAATAGTGTATGATAATATACCAGAAACAAGTGATATAAATACTAGTGTTTAATTATTGTTGTATCTTTATATAATTTTTTTTTTCCTTTGGATTTTTCGATTTCATCGATTAAATCACTATTTTCTTTTTTTCCTCAAAGTTAAAACCATGGAGCGCTTAACTTTTGCTATATATTATAAATTTCCTATTGGACTCTCTTTTAATAACTTTTTTCCTTAGTACTCGTATAATGCAGTTGCTACAAAAATTCTGTTTATATGGTTGAGAGTATATGCTTTTGTTGCCACAAACTTTAAACCCAACATCGCAAATATTTATGATGTCAACCATCTCTAATAGTTGCAGTCAGGCCCATAGTAAGGATGGTTATATCTAAAACTGATGTTGAGAATTCTATGCACCCAAAAACAGGGACTTCAGATTCTCAAAGTTTATTCCCCAAATTGGATGAGTTCAGACTTCTTTTTAGCAATTCAGGTTTGGACATCATATGTATGTCAGAGAACTTGTTCCGTCCAGATGTTGCAGACGGCTTTTATAGGTTGAGTGGGTATCAGATCAGACCGAGTAGAACGTCTCGGAGGCGGTGTGTGTATCTTTGTTGGTAACAAACTAAAGTCAAAGTTTATTGCAAAATCAGCTGCAGATAGTCCTGTTGAGTACCTATTTATTGAAATTTTTGTACAGGGTCATAAAATTCTGCTCTGTACTATTTACAGACCTAACAAATCAACCTGCCTTGATTTATTTCTAACAGTTCTTGTGGACGTATCTTGTGGTTACCCTGAAATTGTAGTTTTTGGGGACTTAAACTGCAATGTCTTCAATTTTAGGGAGTCAATTCAATTCATCCAGGCAAAGTCATCATTAAATTTGTGCTTAATCAACAAAACTCTTCCCTCTCATTATTCGAAGCGGTCCTGCAGTTTGATAGATGGTAATGGTAATGGTAATGGTAATGGTAATGGTAAAGGTAATGGTAATGGTAATGGTAATGGTAATGGTAATGGTAATGGTAAAGGTAATGGTAATGGTAATGGTAATGGTAATGGTAATGGTAATGGTAATGGTAATGGTAATGGTAATGGTAATGGTAATGGTAATGGTAATGGTAATGGTAATGGTAATGGTAATGGTAATGGTAATGGTAATGGTAAGGGTAATAGTAATGGTAATGGTAATGGTAATGGAATGGTAATGGTAATGGTAATGGTAATGGTAATCCTAATGGTAATCCTAATGGTAATGGTAATGGTAATGGTAATGGTAATAGTAATGGTAATGGTAATGGTAATGGTAATGGTAATGGTAATGGTAATGGTAATGGTAATGGTAATGGTAATCCTAATGGTAATCCTAATGGTAATGGTAATGGTAATGGTAATGGTAATGGTAAGGGTAATAGTAATGGTAATGGTAATGGTAATGGTAATGGTAATGGTAATGGTAATGGAATGGTAATGGTAATGGTAATGGTAATGGTAATGGTAATGGTAATGGTAATGGTAATCCTAATGGTAATCCTAATGGTAATGGTAATGGTAATCCTAATGGTAATGGTAATGGTAATGGTAATGGTAAGGGTAATAGTAATGGGAATGGTAATGGTAATGGTAATGGTAATGGTAATGGTAATGGTAATGGTAATGGTAATGGTAATGGTAATGGTAATGGTAATGGAATGGTAATGGAATGGTAATGGTAATGGTAATGGTAATGGTAATGGTAATCCTAATGGTAATACTAATGGTAATGGTAAAGGTAATGGTAATGGTAATAGTAATGGTAATGGTAATGGTAATGGTAATGGTAATGGTAATGGTAATGGTAATGGTAATAGTTATGGTAAAGGAAATGGTAATGTTAATGGTAATGGTAATAGTAATGGTAATGGTAATGGTAATGGTAATGGTAATGGTAATGGTAATGGTAATGGTAATGGTAATGGTAATGGTAATGGTAATGGTAATGGTAATGGTAATGGTAATGGTAATGGTAATAGTAATGGTAATGGTAATGGTAATGGTAATGGTAATAGTAATGGTAATGGTAATGGTAATGGTAATGGTAATGGTAATGGTAATAGTAATTGTAATGGTAATGGTAATGGTAATGGTAATAGTAATGGTAATGGTAATGGTAATGGTAATAGTAATTGTAATGGTAATGGTAATGGTAATGGTAATGGTAATGATAATGGTAATAGTAATGGTAATGGTAATGGTAATGGTAATTGTAATGGTAATGGTAATGGTAATGGTAATGATAATGGTAATAGTAATGGTAATGGTAATGGTAATGGTAATTATAATTATTATGGTAACTAAATTGTTCCATGGTAACTGAATGGGTTTTCTATTACGGGTCAGTCGATGTTATTTACCATTTTTAATCCCTTCATTGAATATGTCGTCTAAAAACTAAAATCAAAGAATATACAATGTATAGAAGGCGCATCTCATACAAATTTTCAGCCAAAAATTTTTGCTCTGGTGTACGTACTGGTACGTACACTTTTGAGTGTTTTTTGAGTTTCTCCTCATTCTCTCATTTGTTTAATAACTTTGTCTCTTTTGATCTCAACCTCTCAACCAAATTGCAACTTTTCGTTTTCGTGTTCTCTTCTCGCGGCTTATTCATGACTCCATGCTAGGTGTTCTTTTTTGGCTAACGATGGGTTGAAGAATTTTGAATGCATGTGTTTGTGTCATTTAGCGTCTGTGGGTTTCGTATGTGTAGGATGAGCTTTGTGTGGCTATTCTAGAGTTGGCTGAGTTGACGACGCCAGACGTCGACAATAGATGAAAACGACAGAGGAGAATGTCTTTTTAGCAATTAGAAGAACGTAGCGCATCTGCGTTTTTTCTTATTGAAAAATTGAGGAAAAATCTCGGTATGTTCGATGAATTTTATCCGGTACAATAAATTGAAATAATTTTTGATAAAAGTACCTGAATTTAATCCTCGGTGTTCACTTTTTTTATTAAATTAAAAGACTTTTGAACATTTGGGATACAAATAAACTTCTAATTCAATAAAAAAAGGATATATAAATTGTCCAAACATAACAAATGATATATGTATTGTTATATAAATATATAGTGTTATAAATAAATTTAAATTTTTTTTAAAAATATGAAATTCAAGAAATCATTAAATATTATTTACAAGCAAATAAATAATATTTAATAATTTTTCAAAAAACTTTCAAATATTTTCATTTTATCAACAATCAATATTTTATCAATAATTATTTTAATTTTCAATTATTCTATCAATTGAAATTTTTGAACAGATAATCAAAAATTTCTAGTTGCGGCCGCAAGCGCCGACAACCTTGCCACCACACAACCAAAGCATACATAGCCGTATAAAATTACCTAACACAAGCAGCAAACAACGGCATATCGTCAGAAGCGACGAAACGAAAGGGAAAGAAATATACATAAAATGCATTTGGCTCGGGCCAAGAACGAAAAAAGAAATCGTTCAAATCCTTTATTATCGGACCATGATGCCAATGCTAAGCAGAAAGAGCGGAGAAAACCAGAGAAAAACAAAGCAAAGGCAAAATAAATTTTCAAAGCAGTGACGCTCTTTTCACTCATTTTGCTTGCACCCGCTTTCTGCCGACCGACCGCATCTGTTTCTAAAAATTGAAATTTTTGAGTGATGCGCCTTCTATATATTGTATATTCTTTGCTAAAATACTCGTATCTTGAGCGCATTATCCAATTTCTCGCTAAGAAGTTTGTACTCGAGAAAATACAATAATAAACATAAGAGAATAAGAAAAAATTCCCTAAATTTTTATTATAATTACCAAAACAATAGAAACCATCTTTAAATGACATGACATAATGACATAAAATGGCACGACATATTAAAATAATGTGCCCGCAAGAGTCTGATAACAATAAACTGAAAATTGGTGAAAAAAACAAAAAATATAGTAAACTATGTACACAATACACAAACACAAAAACTATTGTATTTTTGGCATTTATGAATTTTAATTATAATTTCGTACTCGCAGACTAAGTGATAGGAAAGGATTGGTTTTGGACACTGCAAAGCGACAAGGGGCTAAGAGAGAGCAAGTGGGGTAAGGGAAACCCAAAAAAGGAATAAGGAAGTGTACCATCTCTGAATACGTAACGGTATGCACCGTTAGGAACTTACGGAATTTCAATTACAAGTGACTTCTTAATGCAGGCATCAAAACAAAGCAGCCGTAATGTGGTCATGGCGGCGGGGGGATATATAGAGAAGGGCACGAGGGGTTGAGCGCAGTGGTGACAGATTTTTGAGGGAATGGTAAACTCTGTCATTGTCAGTTCAAAATAAAGTTATACCGGTCTGTCTGCTTCCGAAGCTCTTTCAAACTGAGACTTTCTAATACATTTTACCGCTCCACGAACCTTCCCAACCCTTCCACACCCTCTTTTCTCCCAAAGGCTTATTCCTCTTACGGTTTCGTGTGTCATTATGAGTTCTGATGACATTTTTATATTTTAAACATATGCAATGTTTGTTTAATGTATTTGGTGTATCCGGGTGAGATACCATGCCTGTAGGTCTGACAGTAGGACAAGCTAATTAACAGTGTCCTAAAGTATCGTAGAAAAATACGTACTATACAAAATTAGAAAAAAAGCTAAAAATGAGGATGAAAAGGATATAGACAGTCATATGAACAACTGGTGGTGATGGTGGTGGGATGGTTAAGTGTAGTCGTTGTGTTGGCCGGTAGAGTTAATTGAGGATTTGAGTTCAACGAAAATTTGTGCTTTCACAAAAGTCGTATCAGATGGAAGATACATACACACATATGTATATCTGATACGACTTTTGTGAAAGCGCATTTTTTGAAAGTCTCGAGTGAAAAGAATGTTCTTTTAGGCAACTAAACTTGAAAATATTATTTACGGCTCCGGGAAATAACGCCCAAATGAAATAAAGGCCACTTATTTTTATAAGAAGATTTGAAATCGTAAAATTTTTTCGAGATTTATTTAATTTTCAAAAAAAATTAAAATTAAATAAAGCCCAAAATGGGCTTGTGGGCTTTATTTAATTTTTTTGTAAAAATTTTAACATTTCTAAAAATTAAATAACGCCCAAAATTACGGCGTCGACTGATCTTTAATGCAGAAATTAAATTGCAGTTAGCTCTTTTGGATTTAATTCCTTCCCGCAGTCGAAGGCCGCTCACGCAAAAAGACTCTGCAAAATAACTTGTGCAATGGAGTAAGTGTTGGACTTATTGAGGCTTTTAATCTCTGCCCCGGCCGAAGGCCAGCACGCAGAAGAACCCTGGATAGAGGAAGGCTCTTTAGCAAGGAGATCGTTTTGTTGTCTGAGGGTTTTAATCCATGCCACGGCCGAAGGCCTTCACGCAGAAGGACCCTGGATAAAGGAAGACCTCCCAGCAAGGATATAGTTTAGTAGGATGAGCGTTTTAATCCCTGCCACGGCAGAAGGACACTTTTTGCCTGCGTAGAAGGACCCTGGATAGAGAAAGACTTTTCAGCAAGGAGATGGTTTTTTTTATTAAAACTCTCATCTTCTTTGCTGAAAAGTCTTCCTTTATCCAGTGTCCTTCTGCTTGCCGACTTTTGTCGTTTGACTTTTGTGCCAACGAAATGCAATTTGCGGATTTGCTTTTTTGCCTCCATTTTTAAAAAAAAGTTGAGGCAATCTATTGCTGTGTGAGGCTTATAAGCCAATTACTACTACTAAAGAACTACTAATTTTAATTGGTTTATTTTTAATTGATTATACCTACCTTAAATTTTATTATTTCCTTTGTTACCTAAATAGGATCAACATATTATTAACACAGCACGTGCTAAATGATAAAACTGCTCATAAAACAGCACGTAAATGATTTAACTTTAAAAAGTTTTTGTACTGAAAGTAATTTGATGTATTTTATCATTTATACTGTCCGTTAATAGCAAAAAAAGATGTCAAATAAGAATCAGTAAAAAAGACACAAAGAAAGAGAGGTGGAGAGGGAGAAAAGTGAGTATCGAGCGCGGATATTTGCTTTTTTACGACTTTTGTCAGTTTTTCATTCGCTGTGACAACTTGTGACATTTGACAGCTTTTCATACACACCTACATACGCACACGTCTATGCATCTACGATAGTAGATGTATTAAAAACCATTACATAACATTACTTTGTATGACATTTTGTACTTATTCAACATTTATATCTATTCCTCTGTCCGCCTACGTCCCTCTCCCCTAACGCCTTTGTATGTTTGTCTCTTTCTATGCCTTTGTATGTTTGGCTGTGTCCATCTGAATCTTTTAAAACTGCCAATGACATTTTATCATCATCATTATCACTATTGTTGTTGTTGTTTTTGTAGTTTTGCATCATCATCAAAAATCAAATTATTTCAATGTTTCTTTTTCATTCTCATCATTGTACTTTTTGTTGCCCAGTTTTACTGTTTCGCGCAATTTTTTCCATCACTCAAACACTCTGCGGGGGAAAATAAGTTTGAGTGTAAACGTGTTTATATGTCTGTGTGAGTGAGTATTTGTTTATGTCACGTCTTCGGAATTACCCGCGCAGACAAATAAAAGAATCGTAAAACCAAAGTGAATATAATGTATTGTATACGCATTGTATTTGTATATGTGCACATTTGAAATAGCGTCTCTGTGTGTGTGTGTGTGTGTGTGTGTGCGATCTTAGCTTACCGTATTACTTAGAACCAAAAAAAATCTCCTCTTTTTTAAACAAAAAAAAAAATCTATTTTAAGGAGGTGTGAAGATATTCATCTTAAAGCAACAGTTTATTTCATATGACGAAAATATAATGGATAGTACGTTCACGTAAAAGTTCCGACTGTCCGGGCTGAATTCGGACCTATAGTAAGCATATAAATGCGTCTCATACGGGCGCCTGAGTACTAAAGTTATATGTGAATTGGAATCCCAAATTTTGTAGGTTTGGTAGCTTTCTTTGACAAGACAAATCGAATTTTCTTCATAGGGTCCATGGGTACTAAAATGGTATGATACGAGAATTTATGATGAAGATTAATGTGTGCATTTCTGATCTCCGAATCGTTAGCGATTAACTTGCTCGCTTCTGAACGATTCGCTTCTAAATTCGCATTTTTTAACTTTTACGTAGCGAGTAGTTCATCATTACAAGCTTTACGTGAAATCGGTGGTATGTCAAAGCTGTGTTTAATTTTTCTTTAGGAAAATACATTGTACACTAGGATTTCTCTTTTCTTCACATGATCTACGGCTTTAATAATTTTGTTATGATTTCTCTTTTCCTCTTAGCGTTCATATAAGTATATCAACAGTGTTGACCTAAAAAAATATTGCATTTGTGAAAATGTGCTAGCAAAAATAAATTCGATGTGCTTTATATATGTATTTCAGTTAATCTTTCTGAATGAAAAAAATACGTTCAGTGTTCCAAATGAGTTTTATTAATTGAATGAAAAACTTTTAAGTGAAATGAAAATATTAGCTATAAAAGTAGCTTTTTTGAGGTCGAAAACGGCTCTAAGGATTTTTTTGATATGCACATATTAGCGAGATTGAGAGATTGCAAATCGATCTGTCGAGGTGTTTTTTTCGGAAAAATTTATTTTTGTGGTTTGTTTTCTCTATTAAAGTGGTTGATCAATAAGTGTGTGAATAATTTATTAATATTGTTTTGTTTTTGTTTTTAAATTTTGTTTTGTTCTGAAATAAAATGTCAATATATGTATATTCAAATATTTTTGTTTTATTTTGTAAAACTTCAAGAAATTTATAAACAGTGTTAATATTTTCAAGGCAAAAATGTTTATTAAAATTCAAAAAATGCCCTTCCTTAAAAACGATAGAACGGCCTTTTTTTACAATTCACACAGCAAAAAACCAAAACTTCTATTTTTAAAATTTTTCGCCCCATTAAACCTAAGTCATAAAACTTGGCAACTTTTGGAAAAAAATTCCGAGCAACTGCTCGGGGTCCCAGGTTCTTCCAACATTATATTTTGAAATAAAAATTCGTCCTTAGAACATAATTTTAGTAAATTGTTTGCGGCTGAGTTTTTTTGCGCGATACTATTTCTGAAAGAGAAGAAGAATATAACAATGTGCCAGTGAAAATTCGCAACAGAGCATATGGTTTAGGAGTTAGACAAGTTTATTTGTATCTTTAAAATGTATGTTTTTTCACAACTGAAACTCCTAAACAGTCGGGGTAAATTCAACATTATGGTGTGTCGTGAAACAAAATTTTGGTTCAGTTTTCACTTTTATATCAATATTTTTTTGAAGTTTCGGCTCGGAGATTGTAATCTCTATTATAATTATAATGTTATGAAAGAAGTTTAATTTGTGGATATGCTGAAACTAAACTTTTTCTGCTGAAATGTATGTCAACGACTGATTTGTACCAAACGTTTGGTATGACAATTCACCGTTTTCTATTTCTATCAAAATCGTTGTAAGAAATGTGGATTTTGAACGATTAGACGTAAGAACTATTGAAAGTGTTGTTGTAAAATCAGCGATCGTTAGCGAACGATTTCAAGGTGGATAAGAAATCGGAAAATGTTAACGATGCGAAAATAACAAAGCGGAACGAGCGATATGTCAATCGTTCGTAGATCAGAAATGTACCCCTAAATTTTACCCAATTTTTATTGGCAAAACTGTAAATAAGGCTTAGGTAAATCAGATAAACCTTAATAAATTTGAATAAATGATAGGTCCTTCGGTCCCAGAATTGGTAGAACTTTAAACGTTAAAAATTATAAGTACACTTCTGAAGAAATTTCTCTAGAAAAAGGCTTTTCAAATCACGGATTTTGTCGAAAGTCGAAAAGCGTTTTGTAAGCAATAGCTACAATAAGAATAACACATGCCCTTCCATCTCTAAAATGTTCTACAAGTCTTTTGAATAACATAAGCAAGTAAAAAGCTTTTTACAACGAGTATTTCCCCTTTTTCTTCTCTCCTTTTTATCTTTATTTCGTTTCGTATTTAAACCTTAACCTACAAACAACACTTGCGGGTTATTTGCTTTCCGGTAAGAAATTTTCTAATAACGACTACGGCTAATAAGACACAGAATGTGACATTGAACAAAAACATATGCCTCTAATTTTTAATTGTAACAGGTATGCATGTATGTATACACACTCACATACGTGCAAATTCAATCTATATAATAAATATTCAAATAAATTTAACCTTATTGTATACTCAATTATTCGCACTCAATAAAATACAATCATTTGCTCTTAATTTTATAGTGTTTTTTATATAGTGTTCTCACACATCTAAAGTTTTATGTATTTTTGCCCCTTTTTTAACTCTAACCCATACTCAAACTCATTTTCAGTTGTTTTTGGGTTGGTATAAAAAGTAAAAAATCGAGCCATCGAGAATTATACTGTATTGATTAAAAGCTAGCTACGACGATTTTGTTCTTTAAAATGGGATTTTTATTCTTTTTCGCTTTGATGTTGATCACTGCCAATGCCGATCCCCATGCCAGTTTTGGTTTTATGGTGAGGCTGGACATCTTCAAAGAGGGTCAGTGTTTGGTATGCAGTGGATCCCTTGTAACCAGAAATTGGATTCTAACTGCTGCACACTGCATTCACGAGTAAGTTGAAGTGCAAACTTGAACATTATCTGATAAATTGTATATTCGTAGTGCGGATTACGTTTACGCTGTTGTTGGAGCCTCCCAGAACAAAGGCTATAGGATTAGCAAAAACTATTTCTCCATTCATCCCTCCTTTGCTGCCTTAAAAAACGGGTTTGATGGGATTTATAAACTAGAAAATGACATTGCGTTGATAGAATTCTTTTATGAAACGACACGCGAAAATATTTCATTTGTCCACTTACCTGATAAAAACATTCTGTGGGAGTTAAAAGAAAGCCAGTTAGTCCACGTCAGCCAATTTGATACAGCATGCATGGAATGGCTTTCGAATCCCTCCATTTATTCTGTCATCACTGGCCAGAATTCCTATTGTGAACCTGAAGATCGGCATATTTTACCTGGCTCATCTGAAGATGCAGATCAACTGTGTATATATACTCCACATGCAGTCTGCTCTGGCGATACTAGTGGCCATTTGATCATTCCATCTACTCGAGAATTAATTGGTATTATGTCGCATCCACCGATCAGATATTGCGGAAACTCCTATCCCATTATCTTCACTCGAGTAAAATCGTACGTATCATGGATCGAGGAAGTATTAAAAAGAGCTGAATCAGATTAAATAAAGTTGGCATTATTGCTGATTTATATAACTATTTACTTTGTTTATTTAGAAGATAGATTAAATGTCATTCTTTAAACAAATTACGAATAAAAATTATTCTTGTCCTTATAGAACATTAATTGACGTTTTTATAGTACCCTACACCCGAAGGGATGTATTCAGTAACGTAGCTAGCATGGGTGACACCGGTTGTGTTACCACTATACGAGTATATTTTTTTACCATGGTAATTTTTATATTTTTTTTTTACTAAGTGTACTTAATAAGTGTTATAATCGCTGCAAGACACTTGAATGAAAATCTACACTTACATAGTTCTGGAAGTATGGCAAAATATAGGGTTTTTTTCTTAGATAGCATTTACTGAAGGGTTAACTGTCACACGGGATGCTATACTGCCCTCACTATTTGACACTTATTATCAGTATACTATGGTAAATCATCTGAGACTCAAGCTTAAATAACGCTTTTTTTGCATTTACTTTGAAAATTAGTTGTCGATTCGCGCAATCACATTTTTTGCAATTATTATGCAAATAATATTTTTTTTGCAATAATTAGCATCCGTCGAACGCTGTATACGAAAGTGTGAAACAAGAATCACATTTATCAATTCTTCTTCCAATTTTTTCCTTCTTCCAAATTTATCAATTATTTTTGACCTCCAGCAGAAAAAACTGACCCGTTGTTCTATCGCAAAATTGTGTTTACAGAAAAATATGCACGGTTTGGTGCGGTTCTCACGCTGGCCCAGCATTATTTCTTAAAAAATAAGATCGTAGGTCCCGTTATAGTCAAGGAAGATCGTTACCGCACCATGATCAATGATTTTTTAGATACAGTCAAATCCCGAAAAAACACCATTCCGGTTATTTTGCAAATCCCGAAATGAAAAAATTCCGACTCGACAGAACTTAAGCCAACACTTCGAATTTTGTTACCAACCAATGATTTTTTTTTCAATAGGGATGACATTTATCCGGACAGATTTGGTTTTAACAGTAACACAACGTTACGTACCATATGGTAGAAAATTGTTTAAATCAAAATATGGCCATAAGTTGATTTCGATAAACGACTTTTCATTTGGTCTCCAAGGTTTTGCAATTTGTCACCTCTCGATTATTTTCTGTAGGGTCACGTAAAGTAACTGGTTTATGGTGATAAGCCAGCAACAATTGGACGTCGTTTTGCAGAAAGCAACCAACACACATTCTGGCAAAATCCGAGATAGGTAGTGTTTTTTTGTATTACCTTGAGCCATTTATACTTCATTTCTCTTAAGACTGCTATCATCGCGTTTTAGAGAAAGCAAAATAGTCAGTGATAATATTTATTTTATAATAATTTTATAATAATATTTTATAATAATAATAATAAATAATAATATTATTTTATAATAATAGTCTAATTTTTGAAAATTGTATTTTAATCCCTTTTTTAATAGGTATTCAGACCTATTATTTAAAGTTTGCGAGAAGATAGGTTAGATTTTTATAAAAGACTAAAAGTAAACACTATCATTGAAGATGATATTGATGGTTTCAATAAAGAAAAACTAGACTTTTCTATTTAAAAATTGAAATTATTAAGTATTGATCTTTCGAATAAATAATCGAATTTAATTTAAATTTAATTTTTTGTGTTATTTTTTACAATATGTATTAAGTTCTCTCTGGCTCAAAAACACAACCAATATTTCCATTTCTACCTGAGAACTACTCAATAAATGTTTTGTACTGTTAATTTTTCTGCTCGGGTGTTAACCCTACTATACGCTGGGTTAAAATTAGTTTCTATTGCTACTAAATACATAATAATTGATTTCGAAATACCAAAAACCTTTTTCTTGCGCTTTTTATTTGCTTAGTTTGCTCGGTTGTCATCTCCCTAAAATGGTGCACCCGGGGCGGACCGCCCCACCGCCCTTCTATCGCTACGTCACTGGCTACAGTAAGAATAACACGTGCCTTTCCAACTCTAAAATTTATACAAGTGTTATGAATAACATAAACAAGTAAGAAGCTTGTTAACATTTCCCTATTTTCTTCTCTCCACTATTATCTTTATTCTGTTTCGTGTTCAAACCTAAATCTACAACACCTGCGTGTTATTTGCTATGGGGTAAGAAATTTTCTAATAACGACTACGGATTGTAAGACTCAGAAGGAGACATTGAACAAAAACATATGCCTCTAATTTTTAATTGTAACAGGTATGTATGTATATATACGTATGTAGGTATATGTATCTATATTGTATACTCAATTATTCGAACACAATACTATACAATCATTTACACTTAATTTTATAGTGTTTCTTCATTTAATTCTCACTCATATAATGCTATGTATTTTTATACCCTACACCCGAAGGGATGAGGGTATATTCACTTTGTGCTTCCGTTTGTAACGCATTAAAGGAGGCGTGGCAGGTATAGAAAAGTATATATATTTTGGCTCAAAATCACCTCCTGAGTCGATTTAGCCCTGTCCGTCCGTCTGTCTGTCTGTCTGTCTGTCTGTCTGTCCGTCTGTCTGTGGAAATCACGATTACGTGTTTTTTACGTGATTAGGTGTTTAGTACGAAAAACGGTGTTGTAGATGAGTTAATACATCAAAATTTACTCCCTGTAAATTTAAAAAAGTAGGTGTCACCCGCCCGCTTTTTATCACTTCGACAGATGCGGGTGTAGGGTATATGAGCTTCGGCCAGACCGAAGATAACGCTCTTACTTGTTTCCTTTTTAAAATTCTAACCCAGGCATTTGAACTAGAGTTGGGAACTCTCGAGTGATTTCAACTATCGATAGTTAGTTACTGAATGACTTTAACTATCGAATGGTTTTTTTCACTCATTCATTCATTCATTCGATCTATGTATTTCTAAAAACTATCGAGCGATTCACTCGTTAATAGCTTTTAGCTCGGGGTAGGTAGGGGTGAAACAATTTTACTCTGGTAAGAAAAATAGCTAAAACTTGTTTCTAGCTGTGCCAATTCGACGATTAAATTTAATTTCAATTTCAAAAAAAACTAATAAACATAAATCATACACAGCAGTTTAAAAGATTAAACAGACTGATATGTGAAAAACAGGTCAACAGTTTGCAGCTCCTACGTTTAATTAATGTACAATATAGTTAATATAGTTATAATGTAATATATATGTTGTTATTAAAATTATTATTTAATTGGTTATTTTCATTTTTTTCAACAACAATTAACTTTGATTTTTACTTTCAACGTTTTTAGAAAAATTAATGTTTGTCAAAATTTTACCTAGCCCCAAAGGCTACATAAAATTTTAACGTGGGGGGAATTCACCACAATAGCATAAAAAAATTTCGTTTCGGCTGTAAAAGTTTTCTATATCGAGGCCTTACTCGTTGAATAATTTTTTTTACTAAAAACTATCGAATAAATGAATAATTTGCAACGATCGCTGTGACCTGTTGTCACTTATTCGTAACTAAAACACACTTAGTATATACCCGGGTAAATATACGTATTATATGGAAAAAATCCTAGAAACTTTATATTAAAAAAAATATTAAAAAAATATTTTTTTCGAATATTTATTAAAAGGTAAAATAATTGTTACCTACATATCATCGAGAAAATAATTTTTAAGATATCCATGTGCCAATTTTAAAGATCCATGCATCAACTTTATTGCCATTTGCTTTTTTTTGTTTTACAGGCCCGCGATTTAGTAATAAATACTTAGTATGGCCCGGGGTATTAACGAGTTTGACATGCCTGTTCTAACCCATACTAACACTCATTTTTAGCTGTTTTGGGTGGGTAGTAAAGGTACAAAATCCAATTTCGTGGAATTGTCAGAAAATATACTATATTGACTGAAAACTAGCTATGACGATTTTGTTCTTTAAAATGGAATTTTTATTCCTTTTCGCTTTGATGTTGATCTTTGCCAATGCCGATCCGCATGCCAGTTTTGGTTTTATGGTGAGGCTGGACATCTTCAAAGAAGGTCAGTGTTTGGTATGCAGTGGATCCTTTCTCACCAAAAATTGGATTCTAACCGCTGCACACTGCATTCACGAGTAAGTTGAATTGCAAACTTGAACATTATGTAAAAAATTGTATTTTCGTAGTGCGGACTACGTTTACGCTGTTGTTGGAGCCTCCCAGAAAAAAGGCTATAGGATTATCAAAAGGTTTTTCGTCATTCATCCCTCCTTTGCTTCCTTAAAAAACGAGCTTGGTGGAATTTATAAACTAGACAATGACATTGCGTTAATAGAATTCTTTTATAAAACGACACGTGAAACTATTTCATTTGTCCGCTTACCTGATAAAAACATCCTGAGGGAGTTAAAAGAGAGGCAGTTAGTCAACATCAGCCGATTTGATTCAGCATGCATGGAATAGCTTTCGAATCACTCCGTTTATTCCGTCATCACTGGCCAGAATTCCTATTTTGAACCTGAAGATCGGCATATTTTATCTGGCTCATCTAAGAATGCAGATCAACTGTGTATATATAATCGATACGCAGACGTCTGCTCTGGCAATACTGGTGGTCAGTTGCTCATTCCATCTACTGGAGAATTAATTGGTGGTTTGTCGCATCCACCAATGAGATATTGCGGAAACTCATATCCCATTATCTTCACTCGAGTAAAATCGTACGTACCATGGATCGAGGTAGTATTAAGGAGAACTGAATCAGATTGATTAAAGTCGGCATAATTGTTGAGTTATAAAACTATTTGATTTGTTTAATTAGAAGGCAGATCAAATGTTATTCTTTAAATAAATTGCGAATAAAATTACTTCTATTTTTATAAACCAACAATTGGCGTTTTTATACCCTACACCTGAAGAGATGAGGGTATATTCTGTGACGTAGCTAGCATGGGTTATAACCGGGGGCAGAAGTGGTGGTGTCACCCTGTACAATTTTTTTATGATGTGATAATCGCTGCAAGACGCTTGAATGGAGTAAGGAGTACGTGATATATTAATTTTTATATTCGGGTGGTACCTCTTAAAATACTAAAAAATCTTTTTTTGCGCTGTTTATCTGCTTAGTTTAGTGTCTCCTCTCAAGTGGTGTCACCCCGGGTTGACACCCCCGGGGTTCCCCCTCTTCCACCAACAGTGCTACGTCATTGTATATATTTACGCAGACGTTACTGTTTGTAGCGCATTAAATAAGGCGTGGCAGGTATAGAAGAGTATATATATTCTGTCTCAGAATCACCTCCTGAGTCGATTTAGCCATGTCCGTCCGTCCGTCTATTTGTCCGTCTGTGGAAATCGATTTCAGGATTACAGGAGAACGAATAGAAGTATCGTCATGAAATATTGTCACGAATACTCTTTGTCATCCTAAGCTTTTTGGTATTGAAAATGGGGGTAATCGGACCAGTGCCAAGGCTACTTTTTATAGCGAATATTAATTCATCCGTGCTTATAGCTCAATTTCTCAGCTTATACTCGTAGAGTGAATTTAAAGCTAACTTTTATTCCCTAAGCTTAAAAGCTTAGAATAAATTCCCGAGGCCACCGTCTTAGACAAAAATATACTCCCAGAAATGGGCGTGGTCCGTCCATTGTGACAAAAACCAGGATTGCAGGAGAACGAGTGAAAGCATCGTCATGAAATATTCGACACGAATATTATCTCTCATGTAGGGCTCGGTGATGTCGAAAATAAAGAAAATTACTGACTACTGCCACGCCTACATTTTAAGTGAACATAATTGGATCCGATTTGAGAGCTAAATTTTTTGGTTTTCGTATCTGAAGCTCACATTTTATTAACATTTTTTTAGCTCACATTTTTTCTTATCTTTAATTCTAATAAAAATTTATTTTCATAAAAACCTATTTATATACTACTTATGTTACGTGAATCATGTAGAGGACACTTTACTTGTTTAAAACTCTTCTACCCTAAAAAGGAAATTCCTTTTTTTACCCTGCATTCAAATGGTTTGTGCATTCTCTTCCGGTAAATCGAAAACTCAACAGCTTCTGCATCGACACCTTCAACCGTCTCAAAATGAGCAAGCATGGATGCATGCATGCATTCAATCATGGATACGATTCGTGTCATTATTCGCATTATACTTATCGTATCGTGGTTCTTACGCTCTTACTCTTACTCTCCGCCTGCTTGTCTGTCTGTCTGTCTATCCGGTATCCTTGTGGCATCATTAATTTTTAAATTTGATTAGAATTGAGTTATTATCATTTGAGGTGCAAATTATTAAGTGTCAACAGAATGAAAGAAGAATACTCGTATCAATCGCATTACCAAAAAAAAAAACATCAACAACAACAAAATGACACGAAGCACATTCACCAACATAATTATTGTCATTTTAATGCCATCATGTGATTTTCCGTATAAGACTTTTGTTAATTCTCCCGCAGCGTCGATTGGGCTTCATGTGCTCTCCACTGCACTCGCTGCATTGAATGAATGCATTGAAAGAATCGATGATACTTCATTTGTTCTGGTTAGGAAAGTGGGATGATGGCTGAAAGAAGGAAAAGGGTGGAGAGACGGGAGCCATTGCTCTTACGTGGAAATGACATAATTGAAGAATCCTATTATTCTTGCTGGTGTCTCGAATTTGGTTGTGCATTGTAAACGGCTCCGGGAAATAACGCCCAAATAAAATAAAGCCCACTTGTTTTTTTATATGAAGATTTGAAATCGTAAAATTTGGGTGTTATTTCATTTTTTTTGGGCTTTATTTCATTTTCGACAAAACTGAAAATGAAATAAAGCTCATTTTGGGCTTTATTTCATTTTATTGTGGGCTTTATTTAATTTTTTTGAAAAAATTATAAAATTTCTGAAAATGAAATAGCGCCCTAAATTACGGCGTCAACTGAACTTTAATGCAGAAATTAAATTGCAGTTAGCTTTTTTGGATTGAATTCCTTCCCGCGGTCGAAGCCGCTGACGCAAAAAGACTTTGGCTGCAAAATAACTTGTGCAATGGAATAAGTGTTGGATTTATTCAGGCTTTTAATCTCTGCCCCGGCCAAAGGCCGGCACGCAGAAGGAACCTGGAGAGAGGAAGGCTTTTCTCTGTGTAAGTACACTGTAAGTATGTGACTATCCTCAAAATTCTAATTAAAAAAATCTCTATTGTACGCGTGTAATACAGATGGTATAATAAAAGAATAAAATTGAAGTTGTATAAATAATCAACCAACTAATTTTGTGATTAGTAATATGTGGTAAATTGCGAATTTTTTAAAAATTTGACATAGGAGTACAACAAGCCAAAGTCGTGTAGACCGTTTATCAATATTAAAAATTGCGAATGCATTTGCCCTTTGACTTTTCCCTTGACTTTTCCGACGTAATCGATGATTTTAGTCAGCAGAAAGCTCGAAAGACTATTATTCAATAGTGTTATTTTGTTTGCCTATGACTGAAATAAATCTTAATTTACGTTTTTTTCCAAGTGTTTATATTTTTATATTAGTATGTTACAATAAATAAATAATTATACATTCTCGCCGTTTATCCACTCACCATTGAGTTTTCATTAAGTTTTTTATTGGAAGTTTCAGTTTTCCATTTAAAGCACCCTGTGATTCTATGAATAATGAAATTATGTTTACCAGTGATTTAATCAGTTTAGTCATACCATTTTTTAAAATCTTATCACCAAATTAAAACTAACAGTCGAACGGGTAATTTTAACGGATTTACAATTTTTCCACTTTGGATTTGGTTAGTTTTTTATGTTTTTATAATTTTACCTCATCTCAGATTCAGAGACCGAACACTTGACCGAATTTAGTTCTTCAACAAAGTTTTTGAAAGTACACACTTGTGGTTAGACTTATTACAACAGCAACGATAACAACAACAGCAACAGCGAAGCTGAAAATTTTTCTTACTCAAACACAAAATTTTTAAAACACAAAAATTCTGAGCGGTTCTGACGACAGCGCTGCCGCTTCAAATGTCGAAGTCTCTGTTAAAACTTTATTACAGGTAGTCCCCGACTTACGACCGTTCGACTTACGACTATTCGCACTTACGACCATTTTTTTCCAATTTTTTTTATAGAAAATACTTATTTTTAAATACAAATTAATAAGGGAATGCTAAAATTACAACAAATGGATGCAAATGAAGAGCGATTCTCAGAAATAAATAGGCTGATTCAGGAAAATTTGGCTTGTTATCATGAAATTTACCGGGAAATGAAATCTCAAACTGTTCAGACGACATTAGACAAATTTTTTTATATGAAATTCCACTTACGACTTAATCGACTTACGACCGATGACCTGGAACCTATCTCGGTCGTAAGTCGGGGAATACCTGTATTGGCCTTCTTAAATTTGGAAAGAAACAAATATTTGAGAATTTTTATTAATTCTTGTGTTATTATAATTACTGTTTCTTTTGGTTTTTTAATTTTTGCTGTTTTGAGATGTACGACGGTTTTCTTTACCCAAAAGTCTTTTAAGGAAAAACAAACAAGAAATTTGTTCAGCCTGCCTCTACGTATAAGGAAGTTTAAGCGAAAGGCTAAAGATAATGTCAAAAAGAGAAAGGAATTAATCGAAGGTTATAAAAAAATTTGCCGTTTAACACGAACGTCATTTGTGTCTATACTAATGTCTATGGTCACTTTGATTGATACAAAAAATATATAAAGAAAGTTTCATACATTGTCACACATTGAGCAGCAGTCTCTTGCTCAATGGGTTTATAATGTCAGGTAGGAGGGATTTTTTGTAACACTAATTTTCCATGTTGTTGTCGCGAACTTTCAGATTCCCAAAAAAGGAACTACAAAAAAAGAGCAGAGAAAAAGATTTTTTAAGTGGTTTCTCTTTTGAATTACGAGTATTTTACTCTGTTAAGTTTTACTCTTCATTGTATTCTTTTTTTTTTGTTTCTCTTGTTGGTTTTAGTTGTGACTAAAGCTTCCCGTCCTCTCATCGAAGGACTAAATTGCATTTTAAGCCAGCAGTTGCTTGGGTCAGTTGTAAAGTTTACGGCTGGCGTTGTATTGTTGTTGTTGTTTTTGTTCCACGACATGCTATCATCACCATAGTCCACCGCTGTCGTCTTAAACTCGGATGGACGGACAAACGGACAGAGTGGTTACTCGCAAACTTTCTAAAGGAATGGCTTGCTTTGGGACTAGCCACGACATTTTCAGTACCTTCGTCCTCAGCAGGTTTTTTTGTTTATAATAGCTGTTGTTTTTGTTGTTGTATTTGATATTTCTTATTTTTCCTGATTTTCTTATTATGCATAACCGGTATTCAGGTGCTGTTTTTAGTAGTGTTCTAATTACACTAACAAACTTAATTTCTTCAAGTACTTTCTAAAACTTTAAAACTTTCGGAAGCTACTGCGAAGACAGCCTGCTTCATTCCATGCCGTGGCAAAGGCATTCCTTTGGCATGCAATGGCATTGCATACTTTGTGGCTGGTGATTAAAAGCTGCTTCATCTTCTTGCCGCAACTATGTACTTTCTTAAGAATAATGCGTGGTAAGATTCTTCGGACCATATGGTTGTTGTTGTCGTTGTTGTTGCTGTTGTTTTTATTCTTGTTGCGGTTGTCCATTATTTTGGGTTGTTGTTGTTTTGTTCTTATGTTATCGGACCTTATGTTCTAATGCTTCGGTTAAGAAATTTTATTGCTCTGGTTTAATAAATTTTATTTGAAGAAAAAGAATATACCATAGAAATTATTAAAAAATTTTGTTTGAATTTTAATTTATAATTTTACGTTATTTTTAAATTATAAGATATTTTTAATCTCACATTTTCGGTTTAATTTATAATTTTGAATTACGTTGTTATTTATAAGATAATTTTGTATTTTAATTTAAATTATAATTTTAAATTATTTTTAAATCGTAATACATATATATTTTATATTTGAAGTTTTAATTTATAAATTTAGTTGATTTAAATTAGATAATTTTAATTTTATATTTTAATTTTATTATATCATTGAAAATATAATTTAATAAACGATTTTTAAATTGTAAGTATGTACTTCATTTTCAATGGTGTAAGTATGTACTTCATAAGATAATAATAGTTTTGTTTAAATTTTATTTTATCATTTTAAATGAATTTTAAATTGTAAATACCTATGTAGGTACTTAACTTTTATTATAAACTTCCCTTCCCTACCCTTGCCTTCGCTGCTCTATTTCTCACAAAAATTTCAAAAATAATGTAATTATTAAGAAGCTATTGAATGAACTGAAGAGTTAGAAGAGTAGAAGATATTAAAATTAAACAAAAAATTTAAATAGAAAATTAATTTAATTTGAAAAAATTGCTTAAATCATTTCATTTATTCGTCACAATTAATAGTAATTTCTCAACATAATAATTGCTCATTTTCGTAATTTATAATTATTTCGTAGTTACGTGATTTTCGTAGTTAAGTCAATAAAAAAATTGTTCATGATTTTTTAGCTTTTACTTCTACAACAATTTTTATACCGTTTCTCCTCCTATCGCGTCCTACCGAACACCTCTTGCTCGTCTTTTATTACCCATTCTCGACCCACTTCTTTGGCTCTTTATAGACATTCGCTCTTCACCCTTTCATGGCCAGCTTTTTTCTCCCATGGTCATTCTCGCCGGCTCGCTCGGCCCGGCCCGCTCCTTCTTTTTTCCTTCTCTATCTCCTCCTCTGACTCCGTGTACTTCTTCCTCCTTGCCTGCCTCTCTTTCTCCTCCAACTTGCTCCTCCGCCTTTTTCACTTTTTCTTTAATACATCTTCTTCATCCCCTTCCGTACTCTAGCTTTTCTGCATCTCCTTCGTCCACTGCTTTATCATTATTTAAATCCCGTTCGTTGTTTTAGTGGTACCGACTCCCATAATTTCTTCAAGGTATTACCTCTAGCATCAGGATTAGGTCGAGTTACTGTATCCTTGGTAAAGCCAGGATCTGGATTGGCTGTCTTTGGTATGGCTACATCCTCTTGAGCTTGATCCTCCTCAGTGCTGGTGGTTGCAGAATTTTCATCAATCAATTCGATGGCGTTCTATGCCGAAAAACAAAAAAATGGGTATATTGTAGAAGACTCGTAATATCAACAACACCCAACACACAGATTACAACAACAACTCACTAGAAAATTTGACAACAGAAGCAAAGCCGCGATGCAAAAGCACAGAGGGCGTGACATTATTCCAACACGACGTCACTGAATTCCTCAGAATTTTAAAAAATTTTAATTATAATAATTTCTTTAATAACGAAGAATGAGCCACAAATAAATGTGTAGCAATCGTTGCGCCAACCAAAACGATTCTAAACACAGATGCCGCATATTTCTAAAAGCTTTCCTCGATACAAACAACGAAAATCACTAAAGCCGACGGAACGCGTCAAGAGACTTTAAGCAATACCAGGCGAATTCATCATTCGAGCTATCAGTCAGCGGCTAATAGTGTCGGTCGGTTAATCGGTTGGTCGGTTGGTCGAAGTTAGTTAGTTAGTCGGTTGCTTGGTTGATCAGTCAGAGATTGTATGAAGCGAGAGTCTTAAACAATTATTTTTATTTGACTTTCGGGCGACATGGTTTGAATACAAATCATCCGACTGTATTTGTGACCAATACAACCTCCAAAAAGTTTCACAAAGTGCAGGGCGGAAGAGGAAGGGGTAAGAGCATACACACCAGACTTCAATCTAGATAAAAATAAATCGAAACTTTAAAGCAATAAAATATTAGTGACATTTACTACAAAATATCAAACATTTCTGACATTCCCGTTAAAATCAATCAAAAAAACCATAATGACGACTGTTAAAATATATACTACTAAATTAAAGTTTTGACCTTAAAAAAAAGTTATCTGAAATGTTTCCTTTTATTGCGTTTACAAATCTCAGCGGAAAAACCGAGCAGATACAATAGAATCAAGCTATTAGCAACAAAAAGTGATATTTCTAATTAAAGTAAAATTTCTAAAGTACGATATTTTTCACAATTTGATAACAATCATTATCACAAATTAAAGCTAAAAGTTCATTATAATAATTAATAATAAACTATGAGATCGATAATAGGTTCAATAAGAGGTTTCAGCAGCAACGTTGTGCGTGGTCGTGTGGCTACATTTCTTATGTCAACTGCGTCTTATAACAACGTCGGTCAACCACTTTTTACTTTTTAAACAACACCACAATGACAGTTGAATGTTGACGCTTCATGACTGACGCAAAATTTTAAATGACACCCGTTATTGCAAGACCTTGTACGCAAAATTCTCCCCCAAGACTGATTTTCTTATTTCCATTTAGCGTTAATTACTTGTCAAAGGTCAACGTTTAAACGAAATAAACGCGTACACTTAGAGACAGGCTTGCTGTTGTTGTTGGTGATGTAGATGAATTAGAATTAAAAATCTTTGAAGCTCAAGATCATTCTCTCTCATACACGCACCCTGTATCATCTTGAATTTATTTTATTAAAACGTCTTGTAAATTAATATACTTACGTGTACAATTAAAATTGTTTATGAATGACTCAAAATATATGTGTGTTTTTTTTAGTTTCGATCGTCGATCACCGACAACCGATACGAGTGTTTGTTAGAGTCTTTGATCATGAGCTGAATCATTCACTTTGAGACAGAAAAGTTATTGATTTAAAGTACAACAGCAACAGAAATAACAAAGCCCAAAGCAAAAAACAATAATAGCAAACAGCTTTGAATTTTAAATAGATATCTTGATGATCGTGACGATAATCTTTTTGACGACTACAAATTCTCCATAGATTTCCACGCGGTTAAAAAGTTATTATGACGCAATAGTTATAAAAGTATTTGATCAGTATTTGAAAGATCAAAGTTGATTTTTCTTTGAACTTCCGATCAACATTCTCTCAAAATTCTCTCAACACTTTTTTGGAAAGGTTATAAACATATTCTTCAAAATTCCTTTAGGCTTTTTTATTTACATTTTTTTGGAGATATTGTAAAGTCAAAAGCTTTTTACAATTCTTTTCAAAATAATTTTAATTTTTTTAAAGTTTTCAAAATTTCTTTCGATAATATTTAATTCTTTTTTAATTCTACAAATCCTTTCAATTTCCAGAGGTTTTAACAATTTTTTAAAATTATTTCACGTTATTTTAGAAATACGGCATAAATAATAATAAAAGATTTTTTAAATTTCTTTCAAAATTATTTAACTTTCATTTGGAAATACCGCAAAATCAATTTTAAGAAGTTTTCAAAAGGTTTTGGAAATTTCTTTTAAATTAATAAGAACAAGAAGACAGAGATTAAAAATAAAACCTTTCCTAAAACTTCTCTTCACTGAAATTAATTTGAAAAACATGCAAAATAATTGAGACGAGCCTAAAAATATTTTAAATATCATCAGCGTCCACGTTGTCACCAACAGCTTGTGATGGTCGATTCCGCCCTCTTTGGTCTTCTTCACCCTTTTCATGGAGGAAAACACATCGAACGAACCGACCCAATCCGATCGTTTCGAATGCGTTTAACCCTGTGAACCCTTTTAAAATTCTCTTTCTGAAATCCATTTAGTTTTTTAGCCCTTTTTTGATTATTGCTTTAAAAATAGCTTGTCACAGAAGGCACGCGGATGGTTGCATACAGGCATGACATGAGTGCATGCACGATACTCCAAGAGCAGATTCTTGCCACGCCTGCCATAAAAAATTTGTTGGCGTCGCAAAAAACATAAACAAAAAGACAACAACAAGAAAAACATTGAGCACACGCATACAATTTTTGCTCCGTAACAAACGTTATCGAAAGAGAAATCATAGCCGTAGAAGTAAAGGGCTGTGGTGCCGGAAAAGGGGCGGGGAGAGGGTTTGGTGGACAGTAGGAAGGTGCAACGAGCGCTTTTCGTCTCATGCCAAACCAATTGATTTACTGCAGTTTGTTTGCCAAAAATTAATTGAGTTGATGACAAGTGCAATTGATTTATGCCGGTCTGCCGGACAAAATATGGCACAGACGAAACAAGAAAAAATCGCGCAGTATGGAAACATTGTCTATTTAATCGGAGCGTATGAGTAAATGCATATGTTACGACGACGACGGTAACGACGATGCTAATGACGATGAGGGTGAGGGTGATGAGGATGTTAGGGAGGTTGTCCGTGAAAGGTAGTGATGATTGCGAAGATAAAATTGATGCCAACGGTGTTGAAGTGATAGTTATGACGATCCCATACGCTCAGAAAAAAAAATACTATTAAATCAACAGTATTTACTATTGTTTTTTGTCAATGTTTGTCAACTGTTTTTAGCAACATTGAAAGTATAGTTTTTGAACTATTGTATTAATACTGGTTTTGTACCATTAAATTAATAGTATCTCATTTTAAAATAAAAGTATGTCACATAATAGCTCTCAAAATGCCTAACGTATGTTATATGTAAGTAAAATTTCATACACAAAATGTAGAGGGCATAGGCAGGAGCATAGAGTGGCGACTTGCGGGCTTCACAATCGCAGGTTCAACTCCCGGTTTGGTAAACAATTTTTTTTTTATTTAATTTATTTGTTTATATTATTAATGTTGATTTGATCATCATTACTGATCCACATTATAATTTAAATTTAATTATCTATCATTTTTAATTTAGTTCGTATTTCAAAATTTTACCTATAATTTTTCCATGGCGGCGTCGGGATTCGAACCTCTGCTCCTGTACTCTTTGTATTCCAAAGCAAGCACACAACCTCTAGGCTACGGACTGCCTTTGCTCTATTAAGGTTAAAGTATTTCTAGTAAAAAAAAATCTTCGTTATATTGAACAAATAATAGTATGCGTCTCATTGAAATAATAATACCTTGAAATAATAATAGAAAATTTTTGTTTTAATGGGAAAATTCTATTAATTCTTGTACTATAAAATCAACAGGCGTACTATTAACGATTTAATGGGACGTTTTTTTCTGAGTGTAGTTATGATGCTGATCCCAATTACTCTCGGGACGATGATTTTGATAAGAGTGAAAGTGATGGTAATGCTCTCGACGATGATGTTGGTGGAGAAACCTTTTTCTATTTTCTGTGTTTGCCTAAAAAATTGCCTTTAAAGAATGAAACAAAATTGATTGAATAAATTATAAAATATGGAAACTTATTCAATGAAATTCTAGTGAGTTCGGAACCAAAATTTCTTTCTTTTCGACAAAGGCGATACATTTTTTAAAGCCATTAACTTTCCCGAATGTAAAAAGAGTATATTATACGAGTATATCATAATTTCAAATAAACATCATCAATTTATAAAAAATGTAGGAAAACTATGATAATAATGACATAATGAGAAATTTGCAACAAGCAATGAAAATGTGCTAAAAAAACTGAAATACAAAAAAATTCCTCTAGTCAGCCCCTTCCGTTTCCGTTTGCGACAGTATCACAGCATGACACGTGGACAGAAGTGGCAGGCGGCAGGTGGTATGACGGTTACAAATAAACAAACAAATAAACCGAAAAGGTCTCGGTCAGTCTAGAGGAAGCAAGTGATGATATTACCGCTCTTCAAACCCAAAAGACTTTTAACTCGTCGAAAAACGCCATTTCACGCCCTCTGCCCCTCCCTCCGCTCTAAAGGTGTGTCATTGGCAAACCGTTGCCAATCTGTCGCAGTGTCACTTGCAGCAGCAGCAGTAGCATACACTGTTACGTGGTTTAATAATTCTTTTGCTTTGTTGTTTTTGTTGTTATTTTTCTGCAGGCATCGTCAATCGCACGTTCGACCTAAACCCATCCGGAAACATATCAATGAGTAACGATGGTGTGCTAGAAGAGAGAGAGAGAGAGAGAGAGAGAGAGGAAGAGTTAAGGACGGGGGAGGGAGATAGAGAGGGAGCGAGAAATATAAGCATAAAAAATATGGCAAGCCTTAATCAACAGTGACGCCATCAGCATGACTGCTGCTGCTGAATTTGATTTCGTGCAAAAATGTTTGATGACATTCCGGCTGGTATCGCTTTTGTTGTTCTTGTTGTTATTGTTGTTGCCCCTACTACTCATTGGCACTACGTCCTGACACAATCATCCTTAACTGATAGCATGCCTCATACTGTATGCCGCCAGTCGCGTTAGAAACGCATTAAGGCCGCTTTCGACGCCTTGCGTCATTCATTCATTGCTCTTTGCCGCCAGACCGTCCATCCGTGTATGCATTCGAACTATTACAGCGCCAACACCATTCGAACAAAATCGTCATCATCGTCGTCATCGGAAATGAATCATTTGCTTCGTTTGTTGGCATCCGTTTGAGCGGCTATTTCCGCTGTATTGTCGCGCTGTTATGGGTGCGCTCTACATCGCCTCTAGCCACGAATGGTTCGGAATGCTCGAATACGTCACGCGGTACGAAGGAGTTGCATTTTGTGGCCATCAACTAACCATGCCGACAGCCGGTAACCATTGGACTAACGTGTTCCGTTGCGCCATGTCGCACACGACGCTGCCGTGTCGCGAGTGTGTTTCTCGCATGTTGACACCTGCTCGACTTTTTGAGAATAAACACAACCGAGTGGATCGTAACAGAACAGAAGAGAGCAAAACGGAGAAAAACCGAATGAAACCAAAATGAATGAAACACCGGATTTAGCGGATTCACGCCCGCATCATACATAACCATGTGGGCAAACCGGAGCGCACCATCGGCACATGTACACAACGACACTTGAAGAGGCTGGTGCCGATGTTGGTGTTGGTGAGGGTGTGGGTGTACCGCTACTGCTTATTGTGCCGTGGCTTATGCACAAAAATTAAATGCGGAAAATATTTTGCTTTTTCAAAATCTAGTCTCTACGTAGTCGAAAAAAATTATAAATTGTTTAATCCTGTCACTTAAAAGCATTTTTCGGTGCCCTTCGGAATGTATCTATTTGCTGCACAAAAGAGAGCAGATTTTAAATTAACCCTAGGTACTTTTTTTTAAATCGGACGCCAAGTGATGGAAATGTTTTAGTAAATGTACATAGTATATATAAAGGGTTATCCATTTCGAGTTGCGGAAAGTAAAGCTGCTGTCAAATGTCAGTGTCATCCGAACTAGCATTTGTTTAGTTGAAGGTTTGCCATTTTATAATATGGATCGTTTTAACGTCGAACAACGCGTTAACTTTGTTAAAGCATTCTATACGAATGATAAATCTGCTGTGGTCGCATTTCGAGATTTACGATAAGATTATGGTCGTCATAATCGTTCTACTGAACGTACAATTTCAAACGTAGTAAAGAAATTCGAAGAAACTGGGTCTGTTACAGGCATTGTAAGTCCTGTGCAGGGTTGGGTACGAAATCTCCAAGTCAAAATCTCCAAACCAAAATCTCCATGACAAAATCTCCGAACCCAAAATCTCCAAAGACAAAATCTCCAAGACAAAATCTCTAAAGACGAAATCTCCAACCTAAAAACAATAATACTCGTAATAATTAAGTGCTAGAAATTTAGAAAAGTTATAAAAAGCTCCTTAAGCCTAGAATCCTCGGGGTAATGTAGTCTTTTTGCATTCATGGCCTTCCTGCGTGACGGTCTTCGTCCGAGGCAGGGTTATAACGCTTAATCAACAGAATCCTCTCGGAAATGTAGTCTTTTTGCATTCAGGGCCTTCCTGCGTGACGGCATTAGGCCGTGGCAAGGATTTTCAATCCGAGGATTCAACAGAATCCTCGCCGTGTTCTAAAGTCTTTTTGCATTCAGGGCTTTCCTACTTGCCGGCCTTCGGCCGAAGCAAGGATTATAACCCTTAATCAACAGAATCCTCGCGGTGTTGTAAAGTCTTTTTGCATTCAGGGCCATCCTGCGTGACGGCCTTCGGCCGGGGCAAGGATTATAACCCTTAATCAACAGAATCCTCTCGGAAATGTAAAGTCTTTTTGCATTCAGGGCCTTCCTGCGTGACGGCCTTCGGCCGAGGCAAGGATTATAACCCATAATCAACAGAATCCTCTCGGAAATGTAAAGTCTTTTTGCATTCAGGGCCTTCGTGACGCTTTTCGCTTTCGGGCCTGCGTGACGGCCTTCGGCCGGGTCAAGGATTGTAACCCTTAATCAACAGAATCCTCTCGGAAATGTAAAGTCTTTTTGCATTCAGGGCCTTCCTGTGTAAGGAAAGGAACCGCGCAGTGATTATGCATAAGAACCAGTAGTTATGAATAATTACCGGATTAATCAAATCCACCGTAACATACAGATATACCCGTATAAAAAAAAATGTTTGAGATTTTTTTAGTTTGGAGATTTTGGTTTTGGAGATTTTGTCCCTGGAGATTTTGTATTTTGAGTTTCTGTACCATGGAGATTTTGTATATGGTGGAGATTTTGTCTTTGGAGATTTCGGGTCCCTCCCGCCTGTGCATCACCGCTTCGCACGCTCGTTTGAAAGCATTGCCGCTGTGAGCCGCAATGAGGACGACGAAAGTGTTGAGGATGACCCAAAATTATCGATTCCACGACGCGCTCGGCATTTGGGTAATGATAACGGACTTCTTGTGGCCTGCACTTCAAGGTATGGACGATATGTGGTTCCAGCAGGATGGCGCCACAAGCCACACAACACGGCCGGTTTTCGCTTAACTGCGGAAGAAATTTCCAGGACGCGTTATTTCACGATTTAGAGATGCTAATAGGCTACCAAGATCGTGCGATCATAAGGCTTTGGATTTCTTCTTGTGGGGCTACACGAAAGACCGTATCTATGCGAACAATCCCTCAACTTTGGAAGGCCCTGAATACAAAAAGACTACATTTCCGAGAGGATTCTGTTGATTAAGGGTTATAATCCCTGCCTCGGACGAAGACCGTCACGCAGGAAGGCCATGAATGCAAAAAGACTACATTACCCCGAGGATTCTAGGCTTAAGGAGCTTTTTATAACTTTTCTAAATTTCTAGCACTTAATTATTACGAGTATTATTGTTTTTAGGTTGGAGATTTCGTCTTTAGAGACGAAATTTCGACTTTGGCCGCGTTATTGCCCGACTTGTGACACAAAGTCATCGAAAACTACCTCAAAAGGATTGAGGCCTGCAAAAGGTGCCGTGGAGGACATTTGAACGATATCGTTTGTTACGCATAGTGGCAAAGTGCAATCATATTGAAATAAAAGTTCAATCGATATCTGAATATTTAGTGCGCTTTTTTTTACGTTACTTTCCGAAAAAGAAAATGGATTACTCTGTTTTAACAAAATCTGTCACCAAAAACTGTAGTAAATTTCATTAAATCGTTTAATTTTAAAAAATTTAAAATGATTTAGTTTCTTCATAAAAACGTTTAAAAAATTTGGAGTAAACAATTTGAGGTCCTCGGTTGAGGCTCCGTTTTTCTTCTTCTGCCTTTTCTACTTCTTCTTTTTCTTCTTCTTCTTCTTCTGCCTCTTATTCTTTATAACTTTTATACCATTTTTTCTTTAAATTTCTTTGACAGTTAATAAGATTTTCATATACTTTATTGTAGATATCTTCTTATTTTTGTTCTTTATTCCTCTTCTTTCTTTACGTTTTTGTCTGCCTGCTTTGTCTCTATCTCACTTTTCAGTCATCATCTTTAGCAATGGTGACGTTTTTCGTATCCTTTTTCCAGTATGTCTTTTGCTTCTTCTTTCTCTTTTTGTTCTTTTATTTTTTCGTCTTCTTCTTGGTTACTTTTGTATCTTTTTTATTCTTGAAGTTTTTCTATCGTTGTGTTACCTTTTTTCTTTCTGTTCTTCCTCCTCTTCTTTCTCTTCTTCTACTTCTTCATCTTCTTTATAACTTCTATACCGTCTTCGCTCTTCAGAGACATTTTCTATAATTGTTTTTTTCTTTTTCTTTTCATTATTCTTCCTCTTTTTTTTATTTATAACTTCTAGTCTCTGTCAGTTCTTCAAAGGAAATTTCTTCGGCAATGGATACGATTTAGTTCAATCTGTTTCTTTTGCCACTTTTTCTTCTTCGTCTACTTCCTTACCTTTTTCTTCTTTTTGCTCATTCTGTACCTACCTTCTTCGTTTCTATAAAGGCTTTCTCTTGAACTACGGCTACAATTTCATAGCAGTTTTTACTACTATGTTTTACTTGCTACTACTATTCGCTGCCCTTTTTATACCCTACACCCGAAGGGATGAGGGTATATTCACTTTGTTCTTCCGTTTGTAACGCATTAAAGGAGGCGTGGCAGGTATAGAAAAGTATATATATTCTGGCTCAGAACCACCTTCTGAGTCGATTTAGCCATGTCCGTCCGTCTGTCTGTCTGTCTGTCTGTCTGTAGAAATCACGATTACGGGAGAACGAATAGAGCTAACGCCATAAAATTATAGTACGAATATTCCTTGTCACCATAGGCTGTTTGGTATTGAAAATGGAGAAAATCGGTCCAGTGCCACGCCTACTTTTTATAGAAAATATGAATTTTTCCTTGCTTTTAGCTCAATTTCTCAGCTTGTAGAACGAGTTTGAAGCTAAAATTTCATTCCCGAGTCCATGGTGGCAAACTTAAATACAATCCCAAAAATGGGCGTGGTACGCCCACTGGTGACAAAAATCACGGTAAGAGAAGAACAAATGGAAATATAGTCTTGAGATTTGCCACGATTCTCGCATTCTCTTCTCTTCTCCTAAAATATTCTAAAAAATAATAATAAAATAATGTATCTCACATAAAATGGGCGTGACACCCGTATACCACCGGTATACCATACCATATAATGAGGTGTTTGTTGAGAAAAACGGTGCTGTAAAAATTAATTACTATATCAAAATTTACTATATGTAAATGAAATGAAAGTGGGCGTCACCCGCCTACTTTTTATCGTCACTTCGACAGATACGGGTGTAGGGTATGTGAGGTTCGGCCAGGCCGAAGTTAACGCTCTTACTTGTTTTATCTTCTTGTTCTTCATTACACCTCTTTCCATTCTAACCATGTTCCTTTTTCTTTCTCTCTCTCTCGCTCTCTTAACTCTCACTGCTAAATAATTTCTTCCTCTTTAATTACTTGATTTATTACGAAACTCCATTATAGCATTTTATTCTACAACAACAACAACAATATCAAACGCAACAAAAAGCAACAACAACAGATCACAACTCTTCGATTAAAGTAGCTCTTGACTAAATCTATACTTCCGTTGTTAATCATTGGCATCACTAAATGCAACAGCAGCCCACTTCGGTACTTCCGTTTCCTGTGTTGTTGCTGGCATTACTGCCGCTGCCGCTGCTGCTACTTTATCGGTCCTCTTCAACAATACTACATCCTTTAGTGTTACCCATAACGACACGCCCTTCAATTACAAATCTATTTTCGATTCCTGTCGGCATGACTAAAGCAGAAACCAGGAAGAAAAGAAGAAGAAGAAGACAAGGGAAAAGAACGAGAAAAAGTGTAGAGTCAACTCATGATTTCCGTTGCTGTCGCCGATTCTGCGACTGGGATGTGCCTTCACTGCGACTCGATACGCTTATAATCTACTAAAGGACTTCCGCCGAGTGCTGCTCCTGCCCATTCACCTGCCCCTTCTTCGCCACACATCGAAGCTGTATAAATGAATGATAAACGATCGCTGCTGTGCGAAGGTAGAGAACAAAAGGATTCACGTAATGCTGGACACGGGAATTGTTCGAGGATATTGCAGTCAACATTGGAGGGGCAAGGATGGAGTAACCAACCGCCGCGTAAAAGACATTCGCATTCAGTGTCTCACTCGATGCAGCAGAATTGATTAAAGGAAAAGTAACGAGAGTGCGAATAGTGAACAGCGAGCAGTGAACAGCGGGCAGTGAACAGCGGGGTCGAGCAGCGAGCAGCGTGTCGAACACCGAGCGCACAGTAGAAGACGTTATATTCGTTGAGAAACGAACAAATGCAGTAGGCGTAGGCAGAAGACGTGGGCGATGGACGACGGCCAAAGAGGCAGGATGAAGACTGTAGACGAGAGCAAAAGAGAAAGGCCGTAGAAGAAGGCAGAAGTAGCAGCAGCGCTAAATACCGGCAGCTATAAGAACACGCACAAGAACAATACAAAAAAAGAAACACTCAAACAACAACAGCAACAAAAAAGCAGCAATTTATTATACCTTCTGCCAATGGTCCAAAAATACTGAAGGCAAAGCACTGCACAGTCTACAAGTTTTAATAACTCAAGTAGTTTTCTACGGCTTGTGTTGAAATTGACAGAGGAATAATTGGAGGATAATTTATGGAGCCGAACGTGGTAGAGACATTAGCGAAAGAAGTAAATGGCAGGAGAGAAGGAAGGAGATGCTGAAGAATGATTTTCTGAAAATCTAAAGAGGGCGAGAGGCGGCTTAGAATATACAAGGGATGATGCTTTAGAGAATAAAATAACTTTATTAATTTTTATCAAAACAACTTTATAAACACATTTAGCTCTATGTGGAAGAGAAAATTCTTAAAGACACACTTATGAGATACTCACTCCTCTAAACATCCAAAATCTTGAATCATTGTCGCACGAAAAACGTTTGTTCCATTTCTAACACACTTCAGTTATCAAATATTCTTGGCGACCCCTTCCGCTGCTTTGACGGGGAAGCTTCCTTTTTTAAGATGAAGAAGTTCTTCTCTCCGTAACAATCTTTTCAACCTCCGCCAATCTCCAACATTGACGTAACTGAGTCCAACTTTATTTACTCAAGAATTTATTTGTCTCCAAAGACTACTAAAAAAATATCAAAACCAAGTCATACTAGTAGAAACCAAAAAAAAACACGCTTTCTATAAAGACTCAAAAAAGTTCTTCACAGTGTCGCGCGATTAAAAGTCAAAAGATTCTCATGACTCGAAACAACTCAAAGAAAACAACAAAAGCAGTAAGAACAAGAACAACAACAGCACTAAGAACAATCACAATAACAACAACAACAAGCACAGCAGACCCGCATATCGTATGCCAGACGCATACGCCGCGTACCAACCAACGTATTAACCTTTATAAAAAAACAAAACCAAACAATAAAAAGTTTTTTAACAGCGAATAAAAAGAAGTATTTCCCACAAATTTTGGGCCACAATACGTTAAAAAACGCCGTAAAAAATACTCTCTTCACGAGAAGAGTATTGGAAGAGGTCATATTTTTATATTGAGTATAAGAAAATTTTCTGCTCTCCAGATTCGAATAAAAACTCATCAACTCACAAGTGTGTCATGCAACAGGTTCCGGTAGGGGGCTCTCTGCCCTGTTTTTTTTTCTTCAGTTTAACTAAAATGTAATTTGCTATTTTTATTGGTGAATGGTGAGGTTTTAAAAATCTTCGAACATCGAATAATTCAGTAAAGAATTATTTTTAATTCATTAATAATAAGATATGGGTAAAAGAGATAAGAGAGAATTGAACTTAGTTCAAATTTTAGAGAGATTTTAGTTGATCTCAATAAAGAATTAGTTTTAGGTAATTTGAATGTCTCAGAAAAGAAGTTGGTCTCAATGATAAAGTTTTAGGGAGCTTTGGGCTTAAATCCGCATAGTTTAAGTTATGTAGTTCTGGGTCAGCTTTGGCCTTGATCAGTAAAGTTCGAATGTATCTCAGTGAGATGATTTACGATTAAAATAAGGTTATTATTTTAGAGCCTTGGAAAGCTTTGATGAGTAATAATGGGTAATAATGGTCTTCATAAATCAAGAGCTAATTTCAGGATGTTTTAAACTTTGAGTGAATCTTAATTAGCAATGTACTTTCAGTGATTTCCAGGTACATTAAGTGAATTTTTAATTTTTTTTCTCTGAGTTAATTTCTGATCCTTTGATATTTTTCGGCCATTAAAGTAATTTCGTATGTACCTTTTAAAAACTAATTTTTTTCCATTTGTGCCTCGGAAAAAACCAATTTTTTCCCGACTACGTCACTGCTGGATAGTTGAAGGTTGGATGGGTGGATATTAGGTCTGTGTCTTTTCTGCTTTCGGGTAACTATAAAATCTAATAAAAGGTAATAAAACAAAGCATAAACTAAATGTTGTGGTTCCTTTGAGCAAAGCTGCAACAATGAACGTGAGAAGAACTTGTGATATACTCGTACTTGTACGTACCTATTTCCACAAGATAAAATAAAAGAACTTAGTCTAAGTTTGAAGCAGAGGATATTTTAAAAATTTATATCATATGTTTTAGAAAAAAACAATTTTTTTTTTATCTTCTACAATAACTTTCCAGCTCTTGTCTCTCTCGCTCTATACTCTTTAACACAGCCTCCGTATGGGATTATCGTGGGCTTCGAGGGCTCGTGATACATTTAGGCGAAAAAATTAAAGTGACAACTAGCGTTATAGGCGTTATAGGTATGTATGTATATTAGTGGTCTGCATGAGACGTCTCGAATGATTCGAAACTGACATAGCAACTTTTGGCGTAGATTCAGTGCTTCCATTTAATTTCGAATCAAGCCGTGACTATCGGAATCATATGTGGTAATGTTTTGAGCAGCGCTTCCAAAAGTCACGGCTTGATTTGAAAGCAATGTAAGCATTTCAGACAGATCCCTGAATCTTTTAAGACGGTCTTGAACAAGCCTTCGAGACATCTCATGCAGCTCTCTAAGATATGTAGGAAGGCATATACATATTCATGTCATGTGTTGCTTCCCTCAGAGACAGGCTGTCGTTTTTTCAAAACCTGTGGATTTGGTTTTGATTTGTAGAGCAGCTCTCTGACAGTAAATATTACTCTTTCTCTCTCTACTGCTTTAAATAATTCATATAAAATTTTTGTAGATTTCGCAACTGTTTTTGTCAAACTTGTTGTCGGAAAATATTATATTTTCGGATTTTATTTTTAATATAAATTTATGTTTTGCCAGCAATTTTGTTAAAAGATTGTGGTAGCAAAACGCAAGGATCGTCATGGTAATCCTTTTATTTAAGCGCTCTAGTGAAAATTAATTTTAATGTGGAAACTTAGAAATCAAATGATATTTAAGGTGAACTATTTTTTATTATTAGTTTAAAAAAAAGAAAAGGTGTTGAAAGATGTCTCGAATGAACAACGAATAATTGTTGTTGTTGTTTTTGTTGAATGGTATGCAGTATATCTCTCTAATCCACAGGCGTCTGGCTCCATTGTCTTGAAGGGAAATGAGCAATAAACAAAAATATTTCAATTGAATAGTTTTGCAAGCATAAAATTCACAACTACAAAAACACACAATACAGCTAGACAGATACACTGGCACACACACACTCATAAACCAACAGACAGGCAGTCATACATGGATATTATTGTGCGCCTTCCATTTCGTGTGTCCTTTGAAAATGTACAGGACAAAAATCAGGGACGCGCTTGAATTCTATAATGAACATTGTCAACGGTACATTCTAAAGAACTTTATTGTCTTTTCGACTTTATCAAAGCTTTCTCTCTTTTCTGCCAAGAGCTCGAGAATTTTAGCTGCATAAATTCATTACTGTTGTTCTGTTTGTTATTGTTGGTAATCCCATATTCGACTTCATTCATTCATTCATTCATTTTATTTACTTCTGCTGTACGACAATAAAATTTCTTATCAGCCGAAATGAACTCATCGAATAGATGGTTAATTGAAATCGTGTGTATTTAATGTTTGAATTTATTTTAGTTTTAATTGAAACCGAATGTGTAGGGAAAGCAAAGGAAAAACAATTTGCTCGATTATTTTGCTAAGATAATAAAACGTGCGCGTATATCAATAGTTGTACGACTAGAATAGTCAGATATGGTTAAAGAGTGACTCTACGGGGCTACTTTGGAACGGGAACATCCGTTATGTATGTTTATTAAGATTCAACGCGTATTGGGTTAATTACCCTGAAAAGACCCTAATAAAATATTTCTGAATTTTTAGTATTGTTCTTTAAAGACATTTTCACATTATGCTTTGGGTTAAATTAAATAAAGAATGTACATATGTATTTTCCGTTTAACCGAAGATTTTTAGTCCTTTGAATGCGAAATTTAGAAGCTAACACAGCAGCATCAGCCTGCATTTTGGGATTTAAAGGCTTCATTGACAATTGTAAATTCCTAAAACGGCTGAAATATATAACGCTTCTGTATAGAAATCGGTTTCTTTATCCCATTGTTTCGCTACTGCCGTGCCCGAAATTAAAATTTAAAAAAAAAATTAAGAAACAAAAATTAAAAAAATTTATATGTATAAATGTTTGCACTAACCTATGTTAAATTTTTGAAAGAGCGATGAAATTATGTAGAATATCGCTTATAATGGAGATCAAATTTTTAATTTAATTCCTAACATAGGTTAGTTTAGGAATTAAATTACTTTAACTTTAATTCCTAAATCTTACTCTCAAGTGCAAAAATATGTCTAAAAGCCCTTTAAATTTAGAAACGCAAAAGCAAAATGCTACGCATTTTATACTCCTTGCTCAACGAATAGAATGCCATGGTCCTCTTGAAATAAACTCCACAGTCTACGTCTATCTACACCTCGACGTCCATACGAAATGTATGTTAGAGTATGTGTGCGTTTGATTGCATCAGCTGTCGATGTAGACAGATTGAAGTCAACCCAATTAGAAATCAATAGCGTGTGTCTAATATGTTCAGCGCACTCGCACAATATCGATGAGGCCGGGCTGGCAACACATTAGCAAACCCTGTGAAGCCAGTTGCAGTCAGAGCACTTCAGCATTTCGAATGATTGCACTCAATTCATTCTGATTTCACTTCACATCCTTCATTCATTTATGCAATGATTCAATGCAGACAAAATTAAATGATTATCATTAAGTGCTGCAAATATACAGACATATGTATGTAGACAGATCCTGCAACACATACACACTCTTAGACTTATTCACAAGACAGAGAATTTTGTCCTTAGCCCTTCAAAATTCATTTCAGGCGAAAAAATGGTTAGAGAGCCTGAAGTATTCAGAATATTTAAACATTTGTTGTTTATGGTTAGAGCTATTTTTTGCCAAGGGTGGCCTGTGGACACGTAGGAGTATATCCTTGACACTAAAAGTAGCCACCTTACATTTCCTTTTTGAAAGAAAATTATATTCGAAGTGTTGTAAAAATGTGTCAATTAAATAATTGTAAAAATTAAAAGCTTTTAAAAGGAAAATTTAAAAATTGTTTTTGGTTGAAAAAAAATTAATTTAAACTTTCAAAAATTTCATACTATTATTATTTCATACTATTACTAAATTTTATTAATTTTATAGCGTTTATTTATGTTTTTTACAGATGAAATATTCCATTAACTCTTTTAAAACAATGTTTAAATTTTTCCCCTAAAAGAAGGCAACACTTTTCCATTATTGCATCGATATTCTTAGGCATCGATACTGCATCCAAGGCCAACGGAGCTTTGCTCACCATTTATTTATTCGCTCAAGCATTTAATTTAATTGCCTTCAATACCTCAACCTTGATGATGGCGTGTGCATGTATGTTTGTAATGACGTTCCCACATAACTGCACAATCACAATTCCAGCATTCATTTGACCAAAGCAAAGCAAAGTAAAGTGAAGCAGAGCAAATCTAGTGCACCAGTTCACCAGCGTGCCTCATCGGCCATCGCTCCTTCTTTGTCCTTAGGCGGCGTTTGTTGCTTCAGTCTGCTCAATTGCCGCAATTGCTGGCGCTTTTGTTCGAAGCTTTGTTTTTGCATTTGCTCAATGATCAGTTTAATGGGAAAACAATATTGATGGCAACACGAAAGCCACTCAAGAGGGATTAAAAACGAACACTTACTGACCGTTGGACAGTGACAAAAGGCGGAAGTGGAGAGCTCAACTTCCGGCTTCATGCGTGTGAGAGTAAAGATTCGAGGAAGGTCATCTCAATGATAGTGATGATGTTTATAAAGTTGATGAAGTTTAAGTGGAAGTAACTATGAGTACTTTCACTTTTCTTTATAAGTATGAGTTAGTGTTTTTGTATGGATGCTAATGTGAACCCTTCTAAGTATGTTTCCTTGTGGTTTATTATTCACGCCCGAATTGATTGTTTATTAAAGTTTTTGACCTCTTTGCTGTTGTCTGCCTTCGTTCTCTCAGACTCAAAATTTGCTCTTTTGCTGCCATCCTTGTGATTCGCCTACTGCTTCTTCTTCACCATCATCACCTTCATTAATAACTCTTGTCCCTGCTGTTTCTGCTTCTTTTGTTGCGAGTGTCCTTATTTCTGTCTGTCTGTCGGCCTGTCTGTCCTTGCATTCGTCTGTCCATTCGTTTTGGGTCACTTTAAATAAGTTTATCGTCACCCTTTATTTTACTTCTCTAATTTGTTGTTGGAATCATTGTTCTAAGTATTAGAAGCCAAAAGGCATTCAAGTGTGTATAAGACGATTACACATCATTTAACCGGCCCATCCGCCATCTTTCCGATACGATCCGATCCGATCCACAGACCAGGACGACTGAAATATTCGAAGGCCGATTGGCTCCTTGTGCCGTCTGAACTGACATCATTCCCTGGAGGCTCCAAACAACAGCCGGTATGACATGCATATTGATTACTGTTACAATAAATAACGACTTCGTATTGAATGAGGTCGTAAGCGAAGGTTTCACAACGGGCTTGAAGACATACATGGTGTACAGTCTCCAACACCACCAACACCAATAGTTCATTTCCATACTTCCTAAACTCCTTCTAAATCATGTTAATTCGTTGGGAATATTAACCGTCCTGCAAAATCAGTTCATGGTTCATTATGAATCTTCTTCGGCCTTCAACATCATTCCAGAATTTATTCTGATAATCTCCTTGGGCATTCCGTAGTTAATTATAGCCAAACATATCCAAATTATTAATAGTTCATTATGCATAATCCATAGTTCATTACACTTCATTCTGAATTTGGTTTTTCATTTATTATGGTCATTCATTTATTAAAGTATTCATTCCTAAATTCGCTTTTAAATTTTATTGAGTTTCCAAATAATTTCTAATGAGTTCATTATAATTCATTTTGTTTTTCAAATTGGTTCAAGAACTCATTACAGTTAAATTTTAATATAAATTTTATCATTTATATTTTGCTAATTTTTAAATCATTCCACAGTTCATTCTAAATATCTTTTTGGAGATTCACAGAATTAAAAAAGAGGATTTGTAATGCTTCCTTTTAATACATTCTGAACATTAAGTTCATTCTTAATATATTTCTAGAAACTTAGAGGCTTTCGAAATTGTTCCACAGTTCATTACAGTTTATTCTGTACATTTTCTTGGATATTTGATGTTTTTCAAAATTATTCCATGGTTCATTTTGATTCTTTCTGATTCCGATTCATTCTGATTTTTTGGGATTAACGGATCTTCAAATTTAGTCCCTTGTTCATTTGAGTTTATTCTGAATAACTTTTAAGACAATCACAGCTATTCAATCAGTTCGAGCTTCATAAAATTTTTCATATCCAACTAAAAGAAAAACACAAACATTTGCAGATTGGTTTATTTTGAAAAGAGAACCAGAAGAGAGCCAGATTTTAGGCAATTAATTAACTTGTTTCAAGGAAAAATATTTAATGCAAGCACCATTACTGCGACCATCGCCATTACCAAAGAAAATTCTAATCAAGCATGGACTGCGGTAACGTTACGGGTATGTCTGTGTGTGTGTGTGTTTGAGTTTTCAAGAGTTTAAACCTGCTTCCTACAGTTGACGAATTTCATACTCAGCTGCGACAGCTACAACAACAGCAATAATAATAACGAAAACAACGATAACAACAACAACACGGCCCATCACACCAGGTCTTACAAATGCAAATCATAAGGCATCAAAATGGATAAAATTCAAAGTGTTACCATCAACCGGCTGACCAAAAGATATGGGCGTCCCGGCAAGTCAAGAACAATCCAACCAACAATTGGTCTGATATTTCAAAAGTTGCGTCAGGGAAGAGGTGCGACGTGCGGTAAATGGTGCTCATAGTTTCGATCTCGTTCTCGCCACCAACAAGAAAAGGTCTCTACTAACCCGTCCGAACAATCCTATAACGAACAAAAGTCATACTAAAAGTAACAAGAACTACAACACAATATCAAACAACAAAACAAATATAAAAACAACAACACAACCGCATTTACTTTCAAGTGGAATGGAACGAAAAATGCGGATTTCCTTTGGCCAATGAAGCGGTTGCCGTTGACGCAGCGAGAGGATACTAACTCTGAGGGCACTGTGAAAGTGGGACAAGTCGAAAATGTTTTAATGTCGAAAATAGAAATTTTTATTATTAAAAAATTTTTATATTTAAAATTTTTTACACTTCTTTGGTAAAACAGAAAACTTGCTGAAATATTTAAAATTCAAAAGAATTTATAAAAAATACGAGTAAGTAACACCAAATTTCGAATGAAAATCAGTTGGTCCCTTTCCGCTGGTCAAGTGTTCGCATTTTATCAACTCGGCGGCATATTCTTAATGTGGTACACAACCAAAAAGCCGACGACGATGAAAACTGCATCTCAAAGTAGAGCGCTCACCAGTACTCTTGTCCGGTTTTGGTCCTGCACTATCCTTTTCTTCTTCTTTCTTTCTACCGACAACGCAATCAACTCGATGCTCTCCAGCGTTAGGCGTCGCTGCTTTACTCCGTTAAATCCGTAGCTGTATATGTTGAAGCACTCGGTTGATTGGGTCTCTCACTTCCTGCTCCCACCTCGCTCCCTCTACTCTGATAACCCTTTTTGAACCATGAGGATTTTCATATTCGTTCGTTCCTCTGAAAAATGATCCCAATGCATTTTGTGTTTGCAACTATTTTCAAGTGCAAAAGTTGAGGCCAAAAGAAACAACCCACGGTATCATCGTCACCAACACTCACATCGCCATCATTAGCATCAACAATCTATGGGCTTAGTTTGCTTTTGAGCAACCAAATGCAGTTGCATCTACCAATGGATTCGGTGACCGACCAGGCGGCTCCGACTATAGCCAAAAATGAGTTACAGCAGTTGCGGCAACAACGACAGAAAGACGTGACCACGTTTGAGCCTCTGACTCAGAAGGACTGAAGAAGAGTCATTCGATTGCATCCAGAATTCATAGAAAATTTCAACTGACCTTACTCGTTGACTCGAAACGGAAACGAAAAAGGAAAGGACATCCAGAGACGTAGTACAATCATGTTCTTCAGAAGATGACGAGCAGGAGGAGGAGGCGTAGAGAGGAGGACGTAGTGGACACAACACTCTTTTTCCAAACAGAGGCCTTCGCGTTCAACATTGTTCATTGCCTTCGCCGCCGTCTGAATGCCGTACTTTCAGTTGATTTTGTGGCTACTTTAGCTCGACTGCCGGCAATTCCTCTTTTTTTTTTCTCTGTCTTTCTTCACATTTCGGTTAAGCTTGTGGTCTTCTTTTTCTAATTTTTGGCAGCAAAATTGCTGGCAATTTGCAAACTTCGTTTGATATTCGGTTGCAGAGTTATCGTTATCGTTGTATGAAATGTTAGCAAGGCCTGACCGAAAGCCTTTTTGAATGATTTCACTACATGCACATCGTTACAAGAACTGGACAAATCTCTCTTTTGCTGTGTAGTGTTGCTGCTTTTATAAAAAATTAATTCGAAGTTGTTTTTTTATAGAATCGTAAAACTCACGATACCATCGTCACTGGTTACGAAACAAGTCTGAGAGAGTCACAACGAAATGGAGCACAAATTGAATGGCTAATAAAGGATATGTTGGTGGGCGGAGAGTGGAGAGTGGAAATTGGGAGATGGGGTGGTGGAAAAGATGGGCTGAAAACTTCATAACGTGTAAGTCCAGAACTAAGTCAGTAGTAACGAATCAGCTGCAGTCCAAAGGAATAAAAGATATTTTGAAATGTAAATGCGTGTGCATGCATGTGTACGTGTGTGTATGTATCTTTTATGTATGCCTGATAAAGGATTCAGTAAAGAAGTCAGAAGTATTTTGTTGACGACGTCGACGGTGACGCTGACGCTGACGCTGACGTTAGGCCGATAAATGATGATACGAGTACCGAGATTGATTTACGTTCGTATAGATTTGCAGCTAAAAATGCTCAAACCCTTTGTGGTTACTAACTATGATTTTTATTTTATTGGGCACAAGAAATTGCATTTCTGCCACATTTTAACTCACTCTACTAAACAAGATCACTTTCCTTAGGCAGAAGATAGCACGAAGTTAAGGACATCGGTTGTTCTGTAGCCGAGGAGTAGAAAATGAAAGGCACTTATCAGGAATGGTTTTTTGAAAAAAGCAAAGCAACAAAACAACAAATGCACATCAAATACAGACACCCACACAAATGTATACACACACACACACACACACATACGCATACACATTTGTTAGTATATGCAAATGGACAATATGAAAATTTAATAAAATGAAAAGAGAATCACAAAATGACTCAAAATTATCAAAATCTAATTTATTTAGAGACGTCACCATAAATAAAAATGGTAGAAAGGAGGAAGATAGGAAGAAGCTCTATCAGCCGAAACTCAAACTCAAATAGTTCACAAAAGTAAACAATCCATCCATCCATCCATCCTGCTGCACGATGCATACTTATTTACGTATTTTGTACCATTTTTCGAAAAGTATTTTCCATGCAAAATAAATGGCGAGATTTAACAAAATTTGGAAGCAATAAATAAAATATAACAGAAAAATAAATACATACACTGAAAGACACACAGCCGTATTCTTTATAAAATTCAGTAGTGGTGAGGAGAGGAGAGGAGAGGAGGAGGAGAGAGGAAATTTAATCTTCCTCTTGGCAATCCTAACAAAGAACCCATGAAGCGACCCATTCGCGCATAAGAATATAGACATAAAAGTTATGCGAGTACGTTCAAATTAAATGGCATGAATGTATTCATTTCATCTCGTGAACTCATGAGCTACTTATCGAGAAGGTAAAGAGTTGAGTGATCTTAACAGCCGACTTCAAGTGACGAATGTAGCCAATAAGTTTTCGTTTGACTAAAACACTTGTAGTATATCTTTCTAGCTCCTCGTTTTTACTTGTTTAATGACAATGACAGTTGGCAGTTGTTGACAGTTTAAAAATTACGGCAAATTACACTTGTAACGAGTTTTTCTCTTTGGCTGAGGTATGCTCAGCCGCTCCAGGGTTCATGATGGAGGGATCTCGAAACCCTCCGTTTACTGGTTCACTACCGCTTCTGAATTTCGCACGATCGACAAGTTCGTCGATCAGTTCACTGACCACCTTTCGGTAGTTCAGCTCGGACGGTATATTGGTGATTTTTCTTATTCTAAATACAATTGTTATCCAGGGCAAGTGCCCGCAACAGAAGGTTGCTCACAATGGAAATACAAAGTTTAACACAGACCGAATGTCTGGCAACAGATGGTTGCTTACAAAGTTTCGTTACAGAGTAGATGTTTACACAAAAATCTAAGCTAGGCGAGACAAGCAGAGCGCTTGGCAACAAAAGGTTGCTTACAAAGTTAGGAATGTCTGGGGGGGAAACTAGAGTCAAAGGGAGGAAATTCGCTTAAAACCTTGTCGAGAATTGACGTGATGTTCTCTTAATATGTAATTCGATCTGTCGAAAGCCGACGTGATCCTCTCTTAGAATATGTTTTTAGAATCTGTCGAAAGCTGACGTGGTTCTTCCTTAAAGTATGTACTAGAATCTGTCAAAGCTGACGTGATTCTCTCTCAACAATATGCACTAGGATCTGTCGAAAGTTGACGTGATCCTCACTTAAAGTATGTATTAGAATCGGTCGAAAGCTGACGTGATTCTTCCTCAGAGTATGTTTTAGAATCGGTCAAAAGATGACGTGATTCTCTCTTAAAAATATGCACCAGGATCTGTCGAAAGTTGACGTGATCCTCACTTAAAGTATGTATTAGAATCGGTCGAAAGCTGACGTGATTCTTCCTCAGGTTATGTTTTTAGAATCTGTCGAAAAATGACGTGATTCTCTCTTAAAAATATGCACCAGGATCTGTCGAAAGTTGACCTGATTCTCCCTTAAAGTATGAATTAGAATCTGTCGTAAGTTGACGAGATTCTTTCAAACAAAATGTGTTCCAAAGTCCTGTCGAAGGCTGACGTGACTCTGGGAATGCTTGAACGAACCAAAGCTAAAGTAGTTTTACAAAGCGACTTACTTGAGCGGAGGTCGATTTTCCAAGTGCAAACACGTTCATTAAGAGCGGTTCTTTACTTAAACCTATTCGGAATTATATTGCGCGAGCAATAGTGAAATGAAAAATAAAGAGTCCATTCGTCTGTGAATAGTCTGTCCAACCGTGTATGCCTGTGTTCGTATGTATGTGATGTTGTGATGTGATTCTTTGATTTTAAGTGTGGACAATTGTGTTGTTATTTACTTTTAATTTTCGCCATTTTGCGGCAGAATAAAACAAATTAATGTTTAATATTGTTTTTTATTTATAATTCTCCCTCGTTATTATTAAAAAACAATTTATAGAACATTGAAAATTTAATTGTTCGTACCGAGATTTGAACCTCGGTCCGTTGGCTTGAGAGGCTGTTGCTCTAGCCGCTAGGCTGTCAAGCGTAATTAATGGTGGTCGTTTAATAATTAAAAAGAATAGGAGAAAAGAAGTTGTGACGATTTCTGATCGTTACATTCTATCCTGACTTAGGTGGAAATAGAAAAAAAAAGTGGGGACGGGATGGTAGCGAAAACACTAAAATGATTAAATTTAAAGTGAAGAAATGATATTTCCTGTTAGAATAAGTATACTAAAAAAACAATTCTTTTATCTTCTTTCTCTTTTCGTAGGTATTAAGTAATAGCGGTGTGTTTGTTAAATTCAATTTATTCCTTTGTTTATTTAATTAGTAATAACGAGACAATTCTTGTATTGGGAATTGGGTACGTGTTACACGATTCTCCTTTCGAAGCTCGGTTCCTGTGCTGTGTGATTCGCGTTGGTAGTAACTATCTTGTGAGTATCGCCGAACTGCATACGGGCCCAGCCGTTCTGGACAGTCACGCTCACGATTCCCCATTTTCTGATTATGTTAAATTGTCGACGTTTCCTGGTTCGTTGTGGTCCAATTACAATATCAACGAAGAGGTCAAATGGGGGTATTGAATCTCCTTTGTCCCCTATTCTTGGGCTTACTTTGGCTGCCGGTGTTTCTGTAAGCGTTTGAGGTACTGTATCAGTAGATGACTGTAGAATGTGCGCGGATAATATTTTTGCTTTGGGTGGCCGCGTTTCGTTTTCAACCTCCTGCGCAATGGTGGTTGTCATAAATACGGATGGAGGACCAGGTTTGGACTTGTAGCGGGCACATGTTAGACATGTGCGAACGTACTTTTTGATGTCGTTGTGTATTCCTGGCCAGAAGAAACTTTCGCGAGCTCTTCGTAATGTCTTGCAGTAACCATAGTGTCCGGCGGTAGCTTGATTATGAAGTTCTTGTAATACTGACGGCACCTGTCTGGCGGGAATACAACGTTGCCACTGGTTGCATGAACCGTGCTTTGTGTATAATTTTTGTTCGTGTATGCGGAAATTTTGATTTCTTTCAGGGTGGTCTTGTACTTGAAATTGTCTTGTATACCAATCGATGTTTGGTATATGGCGGAGTTGATGAGTTTCTGGTAGGGCTTGTCATGCTAGTGTCTCGTGAGTGGGGTCGATTTTAATATTCCTCTCGGCGATGCTTATTGTGCAGTTTAATTTTGGGAGAAGATCCATTCCTATGAGGAAATTCTCTTGCAAACCTGGTAAGAAATATACCTGGTGACGAATTCGCATGTTGCCTGTCTCAAGAGTTACATGGTAACTTCGTTCGATCGTCACTTGATTATTATTTGCCAGGGATAGTAGTTGTCTTTTTCTGACTACGGGGGTAGTGCTTTCTAAATAATCATTTAATGATGCTCCAATGAAAGACAGCGAAGCTCCAGTGTCAATCATTGCCTTAATGGGCCTACCGTTGCATATTATTTCTACTCGGTACATGCGATTGTCGAATTCAGCTGCTTGGAACTGGGGTGTGGGGGTTTTACGACACTGACAATTTCGGGTTATTGTCCTTTGTTTCCTTTGTGTCAATGGTTTAGCCGACACCCAGTTGGAAACATGGGAACGTTGGGTGCGGGCTTCCTCTCCTCGGATATGTTCATACTCATCGGTCTGGTTCATTAAGGAATCCAAATTATTGAAATCACTACGCCTTATGTATAGCCGGTATTCCGGCCTCAGACTTTCGTAGATCCTATCCACTTGGTCTTCTTGGCGTAATCTTGGATGCTGACGTATCAGCGCCATCATGCTCATGATGTAGTCTTTGGCGCGTTCACGTCCGCCTTGCCGTTTTCTAATAATATCTTCTTCTAGGCGTTGTAGGTATCGAGGGGGCAGGAAAAATTGGAATGCGGCATTTTTTAACTGAATCCAACTCTTTACTTCCTCCTTCTTGTACCTCCACCAGTCTCTGGCACGTTCACGAAACAACTCATTTAGTGGTAGGAGTAGTTGATCGTGTGGTATGCGGTAACAGTCCGCTAGCTCTTCCATGTTTTCAATAAACTCCAAGATTGAACGAGAACCGTTGAAGTGTAGATTCCACTTCCGTACGGTGTTCATGACGTCGCACTCGGCCGAAGAGTTGGCACATGGTGGTTGATTGATCATACTGGGTATTTCAGGTGTAGGGAGGCTGTTTGCTCCAATACTTGTTTGTTCTGTTTTTGTTACGTTGTCTGCAGGTTTTTTAGCGCGACGTTCTTTCTGAAAGACGCTCAGCCGCTGTCTCATCTCTTTTACGGTTCCATCTGAAGGTAACCCCAACAAGAGCATCTGAGCTTCAAGCTCTTCTTTTTTGAATTTATAAATGAAATTTAAATTCTCAGGAAGGCCTTCTTCCTTGGTAACTTCTATGTGTGGTGAACCGTTTCGCGAGGAAGACGGTCCCTGCTCGGGCGCCATTTGTAACGAGTTTTTCTCTTTGGCTGAGGTATGCTCAGCCGCTCCAGGGTTCATGATGGAGGGATCTCGAAACCCTCCGTTTACTGGTTCACTACCGCTTCCGAATTCCGCACGATCGACAAGTTCGTCGATCAGTTAACTGACCACCTTTCGGTAGTTCAGCTCGGACGGTATATTGGTGATTTTTCTTATTCTAAATACAATTGTTATTCAGGGCAAGTGCCCGCAACAGAAGGTTGCTCACAATGGAAATACAAAGTTTAACACAGACCGAATGTCTGGCAACAGATGGTTGCTTACAAAGTTTCGTTACAGAGTAGATGTTTACACAATAATCTAAGCTAGGCGAGACAAGCAGAGCGCTTGGCAACAAAAGGTTGCTTACAAAGTTAGGAATGTGTGGGGGGGAAACTAGCGTCAAAGGGAGGAAATTCGCTTAAAACCTTGTCGAGAATTGACGTGATGTTCTCTTAATATGTAATTCGATCTGTCGAAAGCCGACGTGATCCTCTCTTAGAATATGTTTTTAGAATCTGTCGAAAGCTGACGTGATTCTTCCTTAAAGTATGTACTAGAATCTGTCGAAGCTGACGTGATTCTCTCTCAACAATATGCACTAGGATCTGTCGAAAGTTGACGTGATCCTCACTTAAAGTATGTATTAGAATCGGTCGAAACTGACGTGATTCTCTCTCAACAATATGCACTAGGATCTGTCGAAAGTTGACGTGATCCTCACTTAAAGTATGTATTAGAATCGGTCGAAAGCTGACGTGATTCTTCCTCAGAGTATGTTTTAGAATCGGTCAAAAGATGACGTGATTCTCTCTTAAAAATATGCACCAGGATCTGTCGAAAGTTGACGTAATCCTCACTTAAAGTATGTATTAGAATCGGTCGAAAGCTGACGTGATTCTTCCTCAGAGTATGTTTTTAGAATCTGTCGAAAGATGACGTGATTCTCTCTTAAAAATATGCACCATGATCTGTCGAAAGTTGACGTGATCCTCACTTAAAGTATGTATTAGAATCGGTCGAAAGCTGACGTGATTCTTCCTCAGAGTATGTTTTTAGAATCGGTCAAAAGATGACGTGATTCTCTCTTAAAAATATGCACCAGGATCTGTCGAAAGTTAACGTGATCCTCACTCAAAGTATGTATTGAGAATCTTATCGAAAGTTGACCTGATTCCCCCTTAAAGTATGAATTAGAATCTGTCGAAAGTTGACGAGATTCTTTCAAACAAAATGTGTTCCAAAGTCCTGTCGAAGGCTGACGTGACTCTGGGAATGCTTGAACGAACCAAAGCTAAAGTAGTTTTACAAAGCGACTTACTTGAGCGGAGGTCGATTTTCCAAGTGCAAACACGTTCATTAAGAGCGGTTCTTTACTTAAACCTATTCGGAATTATATTGCGCGAGCAATAGTGAAATGAAAAATAAAGAGTCCATTCGTCTGTGAATAGTCTGTCCAACCGTGTATGCCTGTGTTCGTATGTATGTGATGTTGTGATGTGATTCTTTGATTTTAAGTGTGGACAATTGTGTTGTTATTTACTTTTAATTTTCGCCATTTTGCGGCAGAATAAAACAAATTAATGTTTAATATTGTTTTTTATTTATAATTCTCCCTCGTTATTATTAAAAAACAATTTATAGAACATTGAAAATTTAATTGTTCGTACCGAGATTTGAACCTCGGTCCGTTGGCTTGAGAGGCTGTTGCTCTAGCCGCTAGGCTGTCAAGCGTAATTAATGGTGGTCGTTTAATAATTAAAAAGAATAGGAGAAAAGAAGTTGTGACGATTTCTGATCGTTACATTCTATCCTGACTTAGGTGGAAATAGAAAAAAAAAGTGGGGACGGGATGGTAGCGAAAACACTAAAATGATTAAATTTAAAGTGAAGAAATGATATTTCCTGTTAGAATAAGTATACTAAAAAAACAATTCTTTTATCTTCTTTCTCTTTTCGTAGGTATTAAGTAATAGCGGTGTGTTTGTTAAATTCAATTTATTCCTTTGTTTATTTAATTAGTAATAACGAGACAATTCTTGTATTGGGAATTGGGTACGTGTTACACGATTCTCCTTTCGAAGCTCGGTTCCTGTGCTGTGTGATTCGCGTTGGTAGTAACTATCTTGTGAGTATCGCCGAACTGCATACGGGCCCAGCCGTTCTGGACAGTCACGCTCACGATTCCCCATTTTCTGATTATGTTAAATTGTCGACGTTTCCTGGTTCGTTGTGGTCCAATTACAATATCAACGAAGAGGTCAAATGGGGGTATTGAATCTCCTTTGTCCCCTATTCTTGGGCTTACTTTGGCTGCCGGTGTTTCTGTAAGCGTTTGAGGTACTGTATCAGTAGATGACTGTAGAATGTGCGCGGATAATATTTTTGCTTTGGGTGGCCGCGTTTCGTTTTCAACCTCCTGCGCAATGGTGGTTGTCATAAATACGGATGGAGGACCAGGTTTGGACTTGTAGCGGGCACATGTTAGACATGTGCGAACGTACTTTTTGATGTCGTTGTGTATTCCTGGCCAGAAGAAACTTTCGCGAGCTCTTCGTAATGTCTTGCAGTAACCATAGTGTCCGGCGGTAGCTTGATTATGAAGTTCTTGTAATACTGACGGCACCTGTCTGGCGGGAATACAACGTTGCCACTGGTTGCATGAACCGTGCTTTGTGTATAATTTTTGTTCGTGTATGCGGAAATTTTGATTTCTTTCAGGGTGGTCTTGTACTTGAAATTGTCTTGTATACCAATCGATGTTTGGTATATGGCGGAGTTGATGAGTTTCTGGTAGGGCTTGTCATGCTAGTGTCTCGTGAGTGGGGTCGATTTTAATATTCCTCTCGGCGATGCTTATTGTGCAGTTTAATTTTGGGAGAAGATCCATTCCTATGAGGAAATTCTCTTGCAAACCTGGTAAGAAATATACCTGGTGACGAATTCGCATGTTGCCTGTCTCAAGAGTTACATGGTAACTTCGTTCGATCGTCACTTGATTATTATTTGCCAGGGATAGTAGTTGTCTTTTTCTGACTACGGGGGTAGTGCTTTCTAAATAATCATTTAATGATGCTCCAATGAAAGACAGCGAAGCTCCAGTGTCAATCATTGCCTTAATGGGCCTACCGTTGCATATTATTTCTACTCGGTACATGCGATTGTCGAATTCAGCTGCTTGGAACTGGGGTGTGGGGGTTTTACGACACTGACAATTTCGGGTTATTGTCCTTTGTTTCCTTTGTGTCAATGGTTTAGCCGACACCCAGTTGGAAACATGGGAACGTTGGGTGCGGGCTTCCTCTCCTCGGATATGTTCATACTCATCGGTCTGGTTCATTAAGGAATCCAAATTATTGAAATCACTACGCCTTATGTATAGCCGGTATTCCGGCCTCAGACTTTCGTAGATCCTATCCACTTGGTCTTCTTGGCGTAATCTTGGATGCTGACGTATCAGCGCCATCATGCTCATGATGTAGTCTTTGGCGCGTTCACGTCCGCCTTGCCGTTTTCTAATAATATCTTCTTCTAGGCGTTGTAGGTATCGAGGGGGCAGGAAAAATTGGAATGCGGCATTTTTTAACTGAATCCAACTCTTTACTTCCTCCTTCTTGTACCTCCACCAGTCTCTGGCACGTTCACGAAACAACTCATTTAGTGGTAGGAGTAGTTGATCGTGTGGTATGCGGTAACAGTCCGCTAGCTCTTCCATGTTTTCAATAAACTCCAAGATTGAACGAGAACCGTTGAAGTGTAGATTCCACTTCCGTACGGTGTTCATGACGTCGCACTCGGCCGAAGAGTTGGCACATGGTGGTTGATTGATCATACTGGGTATTTCAGGTGTAGGGAGGCTGTTTGCTCCAATACTTGTTTGTTCTGTTTTTGTTACGTTGTCTGCAGGTTTTTTAGCGCGACGTTCTTTCTGAAAGACGCTCAGCCGCTGTCTCATCTCTTTTACGGTTCCATCTGAAGGTAACCCCAACAAGAGCATCTGAGCTTCAAGCTCTTCTTTTTTGAATTTATAAATGAAATTTAAATTCTCAGGAAGGCCTTCTTCCTTGGTAACTTCTATGTGTGGTGAACCGTTTCGCGAGGAAGACGGTCCCTGCTCGGGCGCCATTTGTAACGAGTTTTTCTCTTTGGCTGAGGTATGCTCAGCCGCTCCAGGGTTCATGATGGAGGGATCTCGAAACCCTCCGTTTACTGGTTCACTACCGCTTCCGAATTCCGCACGATCGACAAGTTCGTCGATCAGTTAACTGACCACCTTTCGGTAGTTCAGCTCGGACGGTATATTGGTGATTTTTCTTATTCTAAATACAATTGTTATTCAGGGCAAGTGCCCGCAACAGAAGGTTGCTCACAATGGAAATACAAAGTTTAACACAGACCGAATGTCTGGCAACAGATGGTTGCTTACAAAGTTTCGTTACAGAGTAGATGTTTACACAATAATCTAAGCTAGGCGAGACAAGCAGAGCGCTTGGCAACAAAAGGTTGCTTACAAAGTTAGGAATGTGTGGGGGGGAAACTAGCGTCAAAGGGAGGAAATTCGCTTAAAACCTTGTCGAGAATTGACGTGATGTTCTCTTAATATGTAATTCGATCTGTCGAAAGCCGACGTGATCCTCTCTTAGAATATGTTTTTAGAATCTGTCGAAAGCTGACGTGATTCTTCCTTAAAGTATGTACTAGAATCTGTCGAAGCTGACGTGATTCTCTCTCAACAATATGCACTAGGATCTGTCGAAAGTTGACGTGATCCTCACTTAAAGTATGTATTAGAATCGGTCGAAACTGACGTGATTCTCTCTCAACAATATGCACTAGGATCTGTCGAAAGTTGACGTGATCCTCACTTAAAGTATGTATTAGAATCGGTCGAAAGCTGACGTGATTCTTCCTCAGAGTATGTTTTAGAATCGGTCAAAAGATGACGTGATTCTCTCTTAAAAATATGCACCAGGATCTGTCGAAAGTTGACGTAATCCTCACTTAAAGTATGTATTAGAATCGGTCGAAAGCTGACGTGATTCTTCCTCAGAGTATGTTTTTAGAATCTGTCGAAAGATGACGTGATTCTCTCTTAAAAATATGCACCATGATCTGTCGAAAGTTGACGTGATCCTCACTTAAAGTATGTATTAGAATCGGTCGAAAGCTGACGTGATTCTTCCTCAGAGTATGTTTTTAGAATCGGTCAAAAGATGACGTGATTCTCTCTTAAAAATATGCACCAGGATCTGTCGAAAGTTAACGTGATCCTCACTCAAAGTATGTATTGAGAATCTTATCGAAAGTTGACCTGATTCCCCCTTAAAGTATGAATTAGAATCTGTCGAAAGTTGACGAGATTCTTTCAAACAAAATGTGTTCCAAAGTCCTGTCGAAGGCTGACGTGACTCTGGGAATGCTTGAACGAACCAAAGCTAAAGTAGTTTTACAAAGCGACTTACTTGAGCGGAGGTCGATTTTCCAAGTGCAAACACGTTCATTAAGAGCGGTTCTTTACTTAAACCTATTCGGAATTATATTGCGCGAGCAATAGTGAAATGAAAAATAAAGAGAAAATAATTCCATTCGTCTGTGAATAGTCTGTCCAACCGTGTATGCCTGTATTCGTATGTATGTGATGTTGTGATGTGATTCTTTGATTTTAAGTGTGGACAATTGTGTTGTTATTTACTTTTAATTTTCGCCATTTTGCGACAGAATAAAACAAATTAATGTTTAATATTGTTTTTTATTTATAATTCTCCCTCGTTATTATTAAAAAACAATTTATAGAACATTGAAAATTTAATTGTTCGTACCGAGATTTGAACCTCGGTCCGTTGGCTTGAGAGGCTGTTGCTCTAGCCGCTAGGCTGTCAAGCGTAATTAATGGTGGTCGCTTAATAATTAAAAAGAAAAGGAGAAAAGAAGTTGTGACGATTTCTGATCGTTACACACTTCTGGACGTTTTGGGATAACCCTATGCCAAAACTTCTTTAGTGCTGCCTTTGATCAGATCACGCGAAAAGAAAAATAAGTATATTGTGAGTAGCTTCTTCCAGTTAAAGTTAAAGTTAAAGTAATATATAGCCCTTTTCTTTAGGGTTGACTCTGATCATGACATGTCAAAATATCTTGCATTTTGATTATTAGGAAAATCAAAGGAAATACTTAGGAAATACTCAACAAGAGGGCTCCGGGAAATAACGCCCAAATGAAATAAAGCCCACTTTTTTTTATATGAAGATTTTAAATCGTAAAATTTGGGCGTTGTTTCATTTTTTTTGGGTTTCATTTCATTTTCAATAAAAACTGAAAATGAAATAAAGCCCAAATTTTATTATGGGCTTTATTTCATTTTTTTGTAAAAATTATAATATTTCTGAAAATGAAATAACGCCCAAAATTATGGCGTCGACTGAACTTTAACGCGGAAACTTTTTGCGGAAATGCAGAACTTTTCCATGCATGCAAAATGACCCAGAATAGAGGAAGAATTTTCAACAGGGAGATGGTTTTTTTGGCTGAGGGTTTCAATCCCTGCTACGGCCGAAGGCCGGCATGCAGAAGGACACTTTGTCTGCGCAGAAGGACCCTGAATAGTGGAAGACTTTTCAGCAAAGAAAATGGTTTTGTTGGCTGAGGGTTTTAATCCCTGCCACGGCCGAAGGCCGGCACGCAGAAGGGCCTTTGCCTGCGCAGAAGGACCCTGGATAGAGGAAGACTTCAACAAGGAGATGGTTTTGTTGGCTGAGGGTTTTACTCCCTGCACGGCCGAAGGCCGGCACGCAGAAGGACACTTTGCCTGCGCAGAAGGACCCTGGATAGAGGAAGGCTTTTCAGCAAAGAAGATGGTTTTGTTGGCTGAGGGTTTTAATCCCTGCCACGGCCGAAGGCCGGCATGCAGAAAGGACACTTTGCCTTCGGCCGTGGTAGGGATTAAAATTTCAATATGTTTCATTTTCAATAAGTGTCCTTTCTGTTGTAGATGGGTTAATAGATCAAAATGTCCTCCCTGTAAATTAGAAAAAAGTAGGTGTCACCCGCCCACTTTTTATCACTTCGACAGTTATTTCCCGATGCCCATATTGAGTATGTAATTAATGTCGCAAAGTTTTATAGAGTCAATTCTATATCATTAATAGTATAAGAATACAGTACAATTAAAATATTTACAACAATTCAAAACTCAGTAATATTCAACGAAAACGTTTGATTTGATTTGACTTCTAAAGCAGCAATACGATTTACAAGCTAAAGCTACTTCAAAATCCGTGAGTCAATTGACAGGCAATGTCAAAGTAAACTACTCGAATAATTTTATTTGAATTAAGTTAATAACCTGAATTTGTTATTGAGCTTTCTAGTGATTTTCGTATGATTATTCAAAATTCATTGGCGTGAAAATAAATACGGCTCACTTAAGTGAATCCTTATGAGTAGCTTGTTTAAATGAGTTTAGTTTTATTCTAGGTTCTTCAGTGTCTGTAAGTCTTTAATATGAAAAATAATGTCTCTTCTTTTCGAAAATATGAAGATATGTAAGAATATGTAAGATGTTTCGTTTGCTAGATAATATTTTTTCCGAAAACAAACTGATTTTCTGAAAATCTAAATTTTTTAAGAGTGTCACTGAGAGTCATTTACTCACTATGTGAATTGTGTGCTATTCTTGAGCCGATTTTATCGGGATGTAGAGTGTTTCAGTGAGTGGATGTTGGATGGCAAGTGTCTTTGAATCTGTGTGTTTCATGTTGTGAGTGTGTGTGTGTATTTATCTTCTGTATGTGTCTGGACTGACTCTCTGACTTTCTGCTGCTTCTGTTTCTTTCTCTGTTTCTGCTGCATTTTGGCTGAGTTTTGATTTAAATTAATTTCACATCCTTGAATCTATCTATTTTCCTGATAGATGAGACTCCTCGGCATCGTCCTTCTCAACCTACAGATTTGGACAGTTTATCCTTTTATGTATGCGTATTGGTTGGTCTCGTTCTTAGTTACGTCAAGAGTTGCTCTCGGCCTTGTTTATCGAAAGTTTCAAATGCGAGTAGTTGCTTCCGTTGCTTCCGAATTGTGTATAAATGTGTATGTATGTGTGTGTTTGGATATATATTTATTTAACGGTAAGTTAGTTTGTGTGTGGGTTCTTTTAGGCATGTGTGTTGGCTCTTTACGGCCAGTATGTGGATTCCTTTCGGCGGGAGCTTGTGTGTTCCCTTTAGCATTGTGAGTGTATGGGTGTGGGTGTGTGCCTGTGCCTGTGTGTTTTTGAGTGTGTATGTATGAGCTCCTTTGAAAATTTGATAAATTTAATATTATGCAATGACATGAAACAAATTTATTATTGCTACAAATAAATCAAAAAGATTTGTTACAAATACGAAATTTTTCTTTAAATATGTTATGTGTTAACATTTAAAAAACTTAACTTTAAACTTAAAACTTAACTTTTCCTTAAAATCAAATTATGAAACTTCCTCAATCTTCAACAAAAAACTTTAAGAGCATTTGAGCGTCCCTTGAAGACCATTTTTAATATCAATTAAACAAGAAGTGACCTCACTCCTAAAAAAATATTGTTTTTCAATTTTTTTTTCGCCTATCAACATTGCGACTGGTGGTGGCTCATCCAACTATTTATGCTGACCATGACGACGACGATGATGGTGATGGTGATGATGATGTTGATGACATCAATTCGGCATTCAATTAAATCAACCGTTCGGAGTGCGAATAAAAAGAAAATGAATTAAAAAATCAAGAAATTCTAATTAAAATATTGTACTTAAAGATACTTAATATTTACAAACAAACCAACCCTCCGTTAAGCAAAACCGCCCAACGCCGTGGCATTTACCTTCACGATTCATCCAGCCAGGTTAGGTTGAGGCCTTTTGCGCCTTCTATATTACCAGAGCAGCAGGCAGTCTCTTGAAATCAGGTTACCAGCTCTGCTCCCCAAGACCGACTTCACTTGAACAGACCGCCTCTGCCTCCAAAAAGTACCCTCAATCTCTCATTCTCGCCCACACAAAAACTCGCCTTTCCTTTCTTCTACTTCTTCTTTACTAGTTCAACCGACCGGAAGATACATTTGATCCGGAAACGTTTAAATACGCACAAACCGTGTCACCGCATCGAACATCGACCGAATCTTAAGTACCAGCGTTTTATGATAACTTGTAATTAAAAAGCATTAAAACAAAAAGGAAAAACACAAAAGTTAAAAAAAAAAGCAGGGAAAATAGAACAAAAACCACGGAAAAGGAAAAATATATACAAACGCTTTTTGCGGTTTCGCTGAAAAGAGAAAAAGGCGCTGAAAACCATCAAATTTGTCAACTAAAGGAAGAGCAATAGAGCAAAATAATAATAACAACAACAACAATCAAGCCGCACTTCCGTTTGATGTTGAAGAAGAAGAACAACAACAACAAGAAAATAAAAGTCTAATAAGAATGTCAGTGATGTTAAAATGCGCAACAGACGCTTAACAAGAACCCAAAGAAACACAGCAAGGACAACAAAAACTACAACAACAGCAATAAAAACAACAACACCAACAGAACCAGCAATAATTACGCCAACAATTTAAAAATAATAAATGTCAAATTTATAGAAAAAAAAGGATGGCAATGTCTTGAAGTCTTTGGTTTTGAAGTGTTTCGGCTGTTAAATTTTTTTTTTAAAATTCTCGTGCCATCTAACGATTCCCTTCCAGTCTCTTTTTATTCGCCGCAATTATTTTTTGTATGCATCATCGCATCAGGGAAGAGCTGTCAAAAAATAAGGAGAGCTGCAAAGGATCCTTTGAAGAAGTGACAAATAAGTCACGTAAAATGTCCTTATGGCCTTTTAGCCCTACGAAGGTTTGATTTCAGCTAATATCAATTTGTTGCATAGCGTTTTGACATCCCACTCTTTTAACAATGCATCTTTTGACAATGTACCTTCCGACACTGTACCTTTTGTGGCAGGTTCAAATTCTTCAATTCAATATTTTATGTACACGATAAATTTAAGAAGGAGCTATATCTTGACACTACTTTCCTTTCTCTTCCTCTCGGAATAGACACTGAAGGAATTATAATGTTCATAAGGGTTGTCTATCTTTCTACTTTTTTCCAATATCTCTGTCTTTCCAATTTTTCCTCTGTCTAATTTCGTATTCCACAGTCGTTGTATTGTGACTGGTAGGAATGGTAAAAAAATTCTTAACAGTTTTCATCATAACCGAAGACATCAAGCTTCGGACATCAGAAAGCGTACTTAACGGCGCTTAAAAAAGCTTTTTAATTAAATTAATAACTTCTTGAGAAAATCGACGGCTAGCCGATATCTTCTCCGTGTCGCTTTTTTGTGTGAAGTAACGGCCCTGCATATTGATTATATCAATTTCAAGTTAATGAGGAAGGGCTGGGCTGGACAAGCGCGAGTACCAGAGAAGTTCATTAATTTTCAGGAAGCAACAATTAGACGATTAAATGAAATTGTTATGGAAAAACCGACACGGGCAGAAAGCAGCCAAAGCAGGGGCGGAAGTAGATGCTTGTACGAAAACATTTGAGCATGGAATGGATTGTAAAAAAAAGAAACATTTTTTCTTAAATTTGTGGTATTTGTTAGTCGTACTTCCGTAAGATATGCCTTATGTCCGTAAGATATCCCTTCCGTAAAAAATTGTTATATTCATGAGATGTCTTTATGTCCATAAGATATCGTCAGATGGGTTCTTAAGATACTATTAGTGTCGCAAAAGCTGATGGTTACGGTAAGACACTGATAAAAATCTCAAGGGTTAATCCACCCCAAGCGACCAGTTAACTTACTGCTAGTGCAAATTTTTTGGTTACTTAACTGGTGCGAAAGCTAATCTAAGCCAAAAAAAGTTAATATTTTTTTTCAATTATTTTCACAAAACGCAACTATTTAATAGAAAATGCCACCGGACAACCGTAATAACCCGTAAATTTAATCCATTAACTTTGGTTATCGTACATTTTCAGCTGTTAAAATCAACCTATTATTATTTTAGTTAGTCTACCGGGCTGAGAAGTTACTGATCCTATAAAAGAGTTACCGAATTACATGCATGTGTGCACACATACATACATATTCAACTATTGAATGTGAATATTTTTAGAATTTGTAATTGTAGCGCAAATGTAGATAATAGGTTCAATTTACAATAAGTTGCGTTTGTCCCGAGCCTTCTACTATTAAATAGCAAATTTAAAAAAAAAAAAAAATTAAATTTAAAAAAAATTTTTAACTCTTTTTCTTGATTTGCATTTTTTCATTTTGCATTAACATTTTTGCTTTTATGGTTTACTTCAGATCTATAATTCATATTAGCTTTTTTATATTGGCACTGTTCATAATGGACGATCTCCGCTTTTCATATACGAGTATAATATACAAATAAAAGCATGTTACTTTTCAGGCGTTAAGTTCAGCAGTATTTTACGATAAATATTGTTACTTAAAAATTTTAATAGTAACCAAAAAGTAAAAATAGTTTCCTAACAAGTTCTGCAGTATTTATACCAAAAGTACAATATAATACAATTACAATTTTACCTTGGAACTTATATAGTTTTCTACAGTGAAAATAGTCATCTGACAAATTTTTCCGTTAAATAATAATTTTAATCGTAACTTAACAATTTCTCCATCTGACTCGGTTGGTTGCAGTTATTTTTATATTATTCCAGGTGAGGTTGCATTGTCCTAGTTTGAGAAGTACCGATCTCCTCCAGGTGTTCTTGGGCCGGCCTCTGGGTCTTTTGCCTTGAGGGTTCCCCTCTAACGCCATTCTTTTAATGCTGTCGGCTTTTTTCCTGATGGTATCTCCGATCCATTTTCATTTGCGTCTCTTAATCCTTGTCACAATCGGTTCCTCTCTTGTCATATCTAGCAGATCCACGTTTCTGATGATGCTCGGCCAGAATATTCGACAGACATTTATTGATGAATACCTGAAGTTTCTGTATGATGTTGTTGAAATCAACAAGGTTTTGCTACCATATATCAGTACTGACTTGACACATGAGTTGAATATTCTGAGCTTCATGTTTCTGGAAATCTGGGAGCTCCTCCATATACATAGGTCGCAATTGTCCGAAAGCTGCCCCTGCTTTTCGTCTGCTGTCAACATCTTCTTCTGCGCCGCCGTCTGTTGTTGTTATACTACCCAGATAGCAGAAGCTATCTACATATTCGACGGGATATTCTTCGATGGTAATGTGCCCTCTATTGCAGGTGTTGATCCTTATGGACTTAGTTTTCTGGATATTTACCTCCAAATAAATACTCACAATAGCAGTGTACTATTTTGATCTTAATCTAAAGCTTCAATTAGTCTAGAGTCTAGACGTACCGTGTCGTTACGTGGCGGGGGGAAGTGGTGGCGACTCTAGACTAATTGAACTTTAAGCTGATGAGAATCGTGTTGTACTCTGAGAGTGCTTTATAGTGATCGCATTTCGATCGAGCTATACGTAGATGTCGTTTTAGTCTGATCGTGGAACTCCTATTCTTTTCTAATCTGATGGTGCTTTCTTTTGATTGAGGTTCAATCTAATAGTGATTTATGGTGATCGAATAATATTCTGATCGTGTTTATCTGAGTGTATTCTCTTCAGATAATGTTGCATGCTGTACGTGCTTAATTTTGACTGTGCCCTATTCTGAATGTGTTTTACTCCGACTGTTTCTCCAACTATTCTATTATACACATAGTGTTATACTCGTATTATATTATATTAAATTATATTATACTCTTATTTTTGTCGGTCTTGCCGCTTTCTCTAACCCCTCAATTGAGGGATTTCTTTAAAACTTTCTTTCGCAGAAACAGATGGCCAGACACAGAGTTTTATGTATATTTTGTTTAACTCGCATCATTTACCAGTTACTTTCGTTGACAGTTTCTAAATAGAAAAAATTTTTTTTATACATATATAAAAAATAATAAAATTAAGGTGAAGTTTGTTTGCTCTTGCAAAAATGACGTGCGAAAATCTTTCAAGCTATCAAGAACAAGAACAGCAAACCAGACTGACACCTACATATAGAAAATGTATCATATACGACTCACAAGGAAACACCAACACTCTCAGAGATATCATTTCTCGTATCAGGCAGAAAGACAGCCAGAGAGAAAGACAAACTGATACAAAGACAGACAGGCAGAAAGACAGTCAGGTAGAAAGACATCAAGCACAACATAATCACTACATTTTCGTACGTTTGCGGCTAAGAACGGCGGAGTCAAAAAATTTTCAGTTTTCTTGAGCTCTAAGTTTTTTAACTCTACATAAAATTTTTCTGCTGCTGATCATCTTCTCCTTTTTCTTTTGTTGTCAGTGCTGCGTACGTGAAAACTTTATCAGTACAGGCTTCTTTACTTGCTAAAGCATTTCTTACACGAAAAATATACACGCAGACGAAACAGCTGTTGGCAATGGATAAAGAGTTGCCAACAGTTGCATTTCGTGAAATGAAACAAAATAGATCAGTATGAAGAAAATTTATTACTACATATTCATTATAACCAATTGTGCATCATAAGGTTTTTCTAGCATATTTTTACCCCAGACATACTCGTATTTGTGCATAATGGACCCTTTTTTGTCAATACCCTCTCCTTCGTGGGTATAAGATTTTCACCACTGATAGAAAAGTTAACTTTAAAGAAAGTCATTTTCTAGAATAGCCGTCGTTACCACTTAACCAGGATTTATTTGGGCAAACAGATTTATGCAGACTTCTGTTAAATAACAAAACAGTAGAAGTAAACTTCTACTTACTCTTACTTACTTAAAAATTATTACTAATAATATCAAAAATTAAATAATATTAAAAGTGTAATATTTTAAGCACCAAAGTTTTGAATAAATTCGGTATTTTTTCTATTTTTGCAATCCGTTTTTAGGATTGAAAAATAAAAATCCGTTTTTAGGAAACTTGAGTAATTCTAAAGAGGAGTCGGTAACTCTGAAGTGGTTATTAAACTTGCAGATTGCATAAAATATGAAAAAACCGAATTATTTGAATAAAATAATGTAAAAATATTAAAATCATTTGCAGATTTCTGTAAAAGAGAAGAAGAGGAGGATGGGAAGAAGTGAAGAAGGAGAAAACATGAACTTGCAGCTAAGAAAGTTTTAGTTTTGGCAAAAAGAAAGACATGACAGCAACGCTCTCTGTTACCAACATATGCACCAACTTTTGCAGTAAAAAATGACAGATGGATGGATAGATGGAAAGATAAGTGAAAGATACATCGGGGATGCAGTTTCGTGCGAAAAGGTGAATTCAGTGGAAAGGCGGAGAAAGCTGTATTAATAGAGGAATTAGAGAAGAAAAATGAGCGATTGCACAGATTCTGATGGATCGGAAGAGTCTTAAAATTGAATGCTCGCAGGTAGGGATAAGAAACTAGAGCTGTGTACAAGCCGTTAAAACCACTTTCAAAACACACAACGTTTTAGCAGTAAAAATCGATAAAACATTCCAGATTTGCACTCATAGCCTTTGTTGCTTGTGCTCTGCTAGAAACAAAAACAAAATTGTCAGTCGAAAATGACACAGCAGTTTTATTGCCACTTATTGCTAAATAGATATAAGAGAAGATACACACACGAAATGCACCTTCATACATATTAAATACATACATACGTTCAGCCGTCTCCTAGGTTTAGTTAGAAAAAAAAGCATTGCGTGCCTCTCCCTTTTTTTCGTTTCTTTTTTCTTCGTTTTTCTCAAAAATGTGGCAGAACATTTTTCCATTGTTTTCAATCGTTGTTCAGAGCCACAGTTTGTGGACCATTTACAACAAAAACAAAGTAAGAACAAGTAAGAGCGTTATTTTCGGCCTGGCCGAAGCTCATATACCCTACACCCGCATCTGTCGAAGTGATAAAAAGTGGGCGGGTGACACCTACTTTTTTTAATTTACAGGGAGAAAATTTTGATCTATTAACTCGTCTATAACACTGCTTTTCCTACCAAACACCTCATTATATGGTATATATATATGGTTTAGTATACAATGGGCGTGTCACGCCCATTTTTCAGAATATATTTTAGTCTAAGACGGTGGACTCGGGAATAAAATTTTAGCTTTAAATTCGCTCCACAAGCTGAGTAATTGAGCTATTAGCATGGGAAAATTCATATTTGCTATAAAAAGTAGGCGTGGAAATAATCCGATTTTCCTCATTTTCAAAACCAAACAGCCTATGATGACAAAGTATATTCGTGCCAAATTTCATGGCGATAGCTTTATTCGTTCTCCCGTAATCGTGATTTCTACAGACAGACAGACGGACGGACATGGCTAAATCGAATCAGGAGGTGATTCTGAGCCAGAATATATATACTTTTCTATATCTGCCACGCCTCCTCTCCCTTGCGTTACAAACGGAAGAACAAAATGAATATACCCTCATCCCTTCGGGTGTAGGGTATAAAAAGACGATAATTACATGGAATAATAGATAAGAATGGTTATTGAATTTGAGCGGTGGGAAAGAGGGGATGTTTTTTCTTCTTAATTTGGGAATGCTTTTCAGACGTTTATACGGCGGTCTGTTGCCTGCAATGGTACGACGTCGAAAGCTTATCTAAAAAACGATAATTAAATGGAAAAATGAATAAATATGCCTTTGGAGTTTAAGCTGAGGGACACAAGGAGAGTTGTTTGCGTTTCTTTCATTCCTTTGGAGATTAAGCGGAAGGAACGAGAGAGAGATGCATCAACATTAAAACAGCAACTGCAAATTTTCGAACAAGTAGTAAAAATGAATGTCGGTCGGGTAAAAGCATCACAGCAGTTGCTGTTTATTGCGATTTTCATACGGCAGTCACGAAACAGCAGTCATGCAGATTTGTGCCTAGCTGTCTTCAAAACGGCTTGTCACAGCTCTATAAGAAACAAACGAATAAATGGCAGATCGATTGGTCAGAGTGTTAGAGCAATGGAAGGATAAACTAAAGAATAGGAAGACAGAAAATATCTTTATCCATAGTTTTGAGGAATATTCGTGAATAAAAATTATTGATGAAGGAATGTTATATATTGTGGGAATGGTTGGGAGAATAGTAGGAGTTTGACGACGAAAAAGTAGTTACATCGGCCGAAAGATGAACACAATCAAGGCCTGAATGGAACTGATGCCACCAAAGTAAATAAATAAAAAGTCAAAAGACAATTAAGGAAATTCGATATAGCGAAAAGCGATTATCGAATAAATGACTAAATGGAAGAATTTTTGAAAGCCCTGCATAATCGATTGGTGGGAGCAAAACCGATTGTATAGATAAAATCTACAGAAATTTGATAAGCCAAAAAAGGATTGTCGTGTTTATCGGAAGATAGTTCTTTTCGCAAGTCGAAATAGAAACCCCAAAACCCCTTCTTAACCCCAAAATAAACAAAAATTCAAAAAGTAAGGGATCGTTTCTTATTTTAGATAACTCCTTTCGCTGATGCGAAATATCCGGTTGTTTTTTTTTTTCGTTCTTCACATTTTTATTCATTTTCATGCATAATTCATTCCTAAATTCGAACAAACTTTTGACCTCTTGCAACGACAACATTAATCTTTAAGAATTTCTTCGTCGAAACTTTAGCATCACAATGATCAAGTGGGCCATTGAGAATCAAAGTTAGTCGGTCGACCAACCGCCAGGTCATCAAATACATACTTACCACACTTAGCAACAAAAAACAACAAAAATAGCAACAAGAAAAAAACGTAATGATTTTGCTAAACTTGTCTCATAGTCTAGAAAATCTTAACGGCTAAAAAAGCATAAACTTCGAACTTTGACTTCGAAAAATGTGAAGTAGGAAAACAACAACAACAATAAAAACAGCAACAACAACGACATGAACGATTCTTGTGAGAGCGGAAAATGTGGTTCAAGAGAATGAACTGAATGAATGAATGATTGAGCAAGAACAAGAAGAAGAATATCACCACCAATAACAACAACAAATTACACACTTCCCAATGAACTTCTTAAAAACTGTTAGAGCTAACGTATATACAGTGCACGCGCAGTAGTGTGAACACCGTAAAAGATGAACACCCCAAAATATGAACACTTTTTAATATAATAAAAAGTGAAAAAACAATAACAAAAGTTTTTGTTATTAAAAGAAAAAGCGGAAAACAATTACTGATTCTTTTGAGTAGGTACACTACGCGTTTCATTCTTGTGAAATGAATACTTAAACATTTTTTAATAAATATATTAAAAAATTATATAATTTTTAATTTATAATTTAGCCGGTAATTACTGGTATTTGGTTATTTTTTAACCCTAGTTCGGCTGACCAATTTTCAAACATATTTAGGCTGACACGGTCACCCCGGTGACTGACTATTCACACGAATCTATGTGCACATTAGTGAATTTCAAATGTGGAAATCTACACAAATAACAGTATTGCAATGTTACCGAGTGTTACCGAGTGTTTTTGTCGTAACATAACATGACATAACAGGTTTTGGCGCGTTTGAATACATGTATGTGTATATCAGTGAATTTGAAAAGTGTGAATCTTCGCAAATAAAAGTATTGCAGTGTTATGAACAGCAAGTGCCATTGCTCACAAAATGTTTCGGCGTGTCTTTGCATTGAGCTAGTAATTACAATTTGATAAGTTGGCGCCCAAGTTTGCGTTCCCTGACGACATGGTCCTGCTGAGCTACAAAGCCGAAGCAAAAAAAAAATGTTTTTCAGCCACTAAAATCAAGAAAAAAAAACGAAAAAAAAATGGTTAACCATAAATCCATATTTTTTCTACTCAAAAATCATTGGTTTGAGATGTCAAAGAGGCTCAGAAAAATAAAGTGCTTAGAAGGCACTTTTTTTTCGTGTTAAAGTTGAAATAGTCACCCGGGTGCCCTGTCAGCCGAATGAGGGTTAAATAAAATTTAATTTGGTTTCATAAATGTAAATTTCCTTTTTCAAATGCATAATTAGGATAAAATGGGGATATGTTTTGCCTTAAATTTTCACATTCGCAAAAGTGAACAAATTCGCAACTGTGAACCCGCTTGGTTTTAATTAGTTCACACTACTGCGCGTGCACTGTATATTCTAAAATACCAGGGCAAGAGAAAAAAGTACCCCTGCGCCACCAAATTGTAAGAAGAAGAAAAAGAAGACGAAAACGAACCTGGTGTTCGGTAATAATGCTCCGGTAATTCTCAGTAATAAAAGACTACATATTGAGTAAGAGAGACAAGTGATTAAGTATCGCTTCAATATGCTTTTGCTGCAACAACAACAACAACCGAGTCAAAAAAGTCAATTGCTTTCGGTACATTTTATTATTTACAGAAGGAGAGGCTACAGTGGCATGAGAGGAGCTGTCGACACATACACAGATCTTCTTCTTCTGTCTCCACTCTTCCCATTTTTACACAATTTTAAACCACTTCGCTCCAATCGAGCGCTATCTTAAATAAGAACTTTCTCAAAGTTTCATCCACGTTTCTTCAGTGACTGAGCGCCCAGTAGAAAAATATGTATTTGCTCTATTCGCGAAAGGCAGATCTATCGTATGCACATATATCCTTCAAAAGGACTAGGACATTGTGATGCATGTTTGTACGCATTTGTACGCTTTATTTGTGATCCTGCTCCGAAGAAGCTAATTTTGTTCTCATGAAAAAAGACAAATTACATTAAAAATGTGTAATGAAAGGCATATGAAGAAATATAAATGTAAAATATTTCTAAATAAAAACTCCAAAACGGCAGAAATTGAATCCAGAATCCAAAAAATTCTCGTGTGTTGAATAGATGAACACTTTGGTGTTGATATTCTGGAATGGTTTTCAAATTTTCAACATGTACGAAAATGTATACACTCGTAAACTCAATAAAAATAAATTATAAATAATGTTTTATAAAATTACTTCACAATACAATTACAATACTACTGCTATTTTAATGGTTATTTTATTTATTTAGACGGAGAAGTAAAAGGAAGAAGCATAAACCGAAGCTTACTTTGATTTTTATTTGTGTAAAATAATCAATGAAAAGGATTTAAATATCTGGAACAACAAAATTCAACACCGCCTCCGGAAATTTGTGCAGAAAATTTTGATTTTACTTTCCTATTATTAAATTATTATAAATTATTTATTTATTCATCTATTTTTTAATACCATTAAGCATCAAGTAAGCACACTTTCCGACAGGGTAATTGGTAAATGTGTGTGTGTGTGTGTGTGTTTGTGTGTGTGTGTGTGTGTGTGTGTGTGCAGAAGAAACGAGTAAGTTTATCTGATACGAGTGAGTGTGTGTAAATTATTAAAATCTAATAAACCACACAATTTCATATATCATGAAGTACACACACACGTTCCCTCGCTGGAACTTCAATCGAATTTTCAGCAGCAAGCAAGCCAACAAACACCTTTAGCATACTTTTTGGCGCTCCTGTCATTGTAAACATGTTTGTGGTTGATGTACGACAACCTTCGATTGAACTGAAAGTTAAGTTCAACAACGTGCCCTCCGTCGACTCCACGAATCCAGACACCTTTTAAGAAGTTTGTACATTTTTTTGGGCGTGTGTGCATATGCATGCTTGTTTTATTTGTGTAGGTTTTGTAAAGAACTTTATATGGGAATGCATACTTTCAGAGTGTTGAACGATGTGAAAACTGAAATATGTATGCGTAGGGATTTTAAAGTTAAGCAGAAAAAAATTGCAGCATTCTTTTAGGCAATTGGAACATAGTTTGAATAAATTTATTAATTTAAAAAACTCTTCGTTTGGATCGTTTTTTGCAATCATTACTAGCATTCTTCAATACTTCCTCTATGTAGAATTATTCTTTCAAACTTGCTTTTTGATTTTCATAGCATTTTTGTCTAACAAACTTTCAGGCGCCAACAAACAAGAGTTCAAAACTTTTCATTGACACGTTGTTCAAATTGTGTTGGTGCAATATTTGATTTTTGCTCATTTGATTCAGTTCTGCGGAATGTTTGTTTATTTATTTGTTCCAAGTCATCTCTTTCAAAGCTTCCCCACTCCACACCCCCTTCCCTTCATTTCTTTTTTCAAAGTGCACTGAACATCAACTCAAACAGAACTGTAAAATTAATAAACGAAAAACTTTTTGCCTACTTCTAGGCGCTGAGCACTTTACGATGCGCAATATTTAGCAGCTAATTGCGCATGAGAACGTCAGCGGGACGCCTCGACGACCCATTTTTTACCATATAGCACTATTTTAGACGCCGCCTAAAAAATCTTTTCCTTCTGCTCCTTTTGCTGTCAATATTTGCTATAGCGTTCGTTCATTCATGCTCTCGCTACAAATTCGAAAGTTGCTGATGAAAACTCTGCCGAATATTAGAAAAGTTCACTTTATTGACACAAAACTAATATATGCATAAAATGATAATACACAAAAATCATAGAAAGAAACATAGTGGGCGGAATGAGAGGAGGGGCGATGAAAAAAAAATTATAACCGAATAAGGGTACATGAATATTTTCTCTGGCTTCATTTAGACGTAAAAATTTAAGTGAAAAATAAATATTGAATACTTTGATTGAATTAAAAATACCAGTCTTCTATCTCAAAAAACAATATCCCAAACTTTATCCCACTCACTCTCTCTCTCTCTCTCCCTCGCCTCGGTGACGTTATTAAAAAACAAAAGCGGCTACATTCATTCGTACGAAGAAAACAATATTTTTTGACAACACAAACAAAGCTACCCGCTGGGAACAATTTTCTTAACCCCTTCGACCCGACTTTTGTGGAGCGCTCTTACGAAAGTTTTTTTTTAATATTTAGGGTTGAAATGGAATATATTATTGGTTGAAATCGAGCGAAGCTTTTACCTTAATATATATTTTTTTTTTTTTTAGATTTTTTTTTTTTTTTTTGCAAAACTTATTTTTGCAATATGTACATATATGCAATATAAATGTATATATGTATTATTTCGCATAGTTCCTATGTATATATTCGCAAAGTTCAATTACAATCAAGTTTAATTACAAAAAGAAATAAAATATTTCGCCAAAAAGTATGCAAAACACGTCGTTGCTCCGCCAATTTTTACAAATAACTGAATGTAATAAGAAACACGCGAAAATACGCGCGATGTTGGTAACGGTACTTAACAATACATACAATAAACTACCGATTGCGACGTTTTTCTACTATTTTATATGCAGAACGAAGAATTTAGGGCCTTATGAACATAGCCCGGGACACCAGTGTCCCATTAGGGTCGAAGGGGTTAATTTTATTGTGCGCCTCTAATCCACTCCCTCCTCCGCGGTATCTTTCTCATCAGTACCATCCGTTATGCCTTGAAATCTTGAAGTGAAAGTGGACACAAAAAATACTGCAGTTTGTTTTACTACTTCTTTAATTCCTCTTACTCCCTGCACTTTTATTACCCCTCCCCCTTACCCATCACAACCACTTCTGACTGCTGGATCTGCTGCTTTTGTCTTAAAAGCAAAATTCAATTTTCGAACGTCTTAAATTTCGATATCTGAATGCATTCGACCAAGCAGAATGTGAAGAAGAAGAAGAAGAAAAAGAGTCAACAGCAACAGAACAAAAGCAAATAAATTTAATATTTTTGGCAAATGATTTTGGAGCCGGTCGGATCAGAAGAAGAGAAATTATGTGCGTTAACTGCCATCCGACTTTGCGTTTTAGGTAAAAACCTGGAGTCTGCTTTCAGGCGCACTCTGAACGCAGCTTGCTGCTGCATTTTTAATACGAATGCCTGCGTTTCATCTACATCTACTGCATTTACCCATTTCCCATTATTTTCGTTTCATTTTTCGCCTCCACATCGTCGTCGTTGTTGTTATTTTTTTATTGTTGTTGTTGTTATCTCCCCTTTTTAATGGCTGTGTAGAGAAATTTGAAATTCAAATTGATTCCGCATTTTCGAAACCCAATGAATGGTTGCTTGGTTGGTTTGACGGCCGTCGGAAGGGGTGGAGAAGGCCAAGGGAAAAGGAAACCGGCAGTGGCATTGAAGGGTAGCGGGAGTAAGAGAGGAATAAAATGGGCGTATTGGCGACTGCATTTTAATACTGTTTGTTTTTCGTTAGTCGCTGTTGGCATTTCGAACAAAGAAAGCCACGCGCTGTTTGCTGTTTACTTTTTGTTTTCCCCATCTCTCTCTCTCTCTCTATCTCTCTCTCTCTCTCTCTCTATCTCTCTCTCTCTCTCTCTCTCTATCTCTCTCTCTCTTTCTGTCATTAAGCTTCCGTTTTCTCAATCCGGGAACAAATAAATTAATTGGTGGCAAATTCAATTAAGCAAATATATAAATTATGTAAGCAAATGGAGAAACATAGAGAGGACAGCAAGCGCGAGAATGAGAGAGACACCTTTAGACAGAGTCCTATAAAAAGAGATTTTCCAAAAATTGTAAAAATTAAAAAACCTTCATGATTTGTGCTTTTGTATATGTGCCCTTAATTATGACAGTGACCTAAGTCACTTTTAGCGTTTTGAGATATTTAAAGGTTTGCATTTTACCAAATTCAAAAATTTTTTATGTTATACCTTCAATTGGTTATTTAATTTTTTGTGTAAGTTATAAGGAATTTTTTTTAAGCTACAAACTTACTAATAACTTAGACAAAATTAATAGAATGAGAAGACACATAATTAGACATGTACGACTTAGGCCAATAAACAATGAATTTCAATTAACAAATAAATTGATAGAAAAATATTAGAATTTTATTAGAACAAAAACTTTAATGAAATAATTAATTTATGCTTATCTACTTCAGGGGGTGTCCTCTAAACGCTAAGTCTATCCTTATATACAGTCCCCATATTTCAATCTCTGCAAGTACCAGAGATTTCCATTTCCATTTCTTTATGCATTGATTGCCTTTTGATTATGGGTTTGGGTTTGGTGTCTATTTGTCCTTCCAATTATGTAGCTATGAGTTTTCTTAAAGGCTGGCTTTCTTTTTGTTTCTTTATCTATAAATTTGTTTAAGTTAATGGGCCCATCGCAAAGGCTCATTAGAGGAATATCTACTCTTTCTAAAAGCATTAAAAGGCCTTTCACAGATTGCCCATTTCTAATTTCATAGAACTCTATTCTTTCTACCTCTATATAGACTGCCATAGAGTATCTAGTAGTTATTTATTACAGATTGTTCGTCTGTACTGTATTCGTAGTTTGTCTATTTCTACCTCTAGTTAAAATTGACATAGATGTAAGATTTTAGAAAAGATCATACTAATTGATCCATTCTTTATGCAATACTCTTTGCAGATTGTAAGACTTGGTTGGTAACACTTGAGGGAGTTAACATTGGATTAAATTTTGAAGAGTCTAATCGAGTGTGCTGACACCTAGTGTGCTTGTAGGTCACTGATTAAGTTATGAGACGATCTCAAAAAAAAAATCAACTAAACAAAGAACATTAAACTAAATTCATGTAGTCATAGATATCATATGTACGAGTATGTGTATAGATAAACATACATACATGCCTTTATTTCATCAAACAAATTTCATTAACATAAACTTAATAGAGAACTTCTCCATAATTATTGATACGAATATACTTACGCTACTTTTTTAAACGTATTAAGAAGAGTACTAGTAGTGTTTTTTTTTTGTTTCTTAATTTTCTTTATTAGCAATGATAAACCCATATTACATGATACTTCCGCCGATAAAATAAGATTTCCGTCACTTATAATTAATTTATTTATCTCTTACCGTTTGCCAAAGAATCTGAAGCAAAATAACACTTCGGAGTATGATGAAAAAACTTGTGGCCAAGAATGAAAACGCACCTGCCTGCTGAGTACTGAAAAGACAAAGTTAGCAAAGCAACAACAACAACAACAACGATTTAGTAGTAACACATTGCGTATGTCAGACAACAAACAAAGAAAACTTTTTCAATGGAATTCATTACATTGAAAACGTGAATTGTGATGATGCCAAAAAGAAAACGAATAATCGCACAAACACATGCACACACACATGCCGCATACCATTGCCGTCTTGGCTACAATACCAAAAAAGTGTGTTCTCCTTACCTTTTCCTGTTCGCCGAATTCTAAGAAGAAGCGGTGTTGATATCTAGAAATGTCGCAGAAGAACTTCCATTATAATAGCAAAAACACCAACACCAACAACAACATCACCATACGCTTTATTGACTACCACTATTAAAACAACAAAAACAATATTGGCAACTATTATGTACAACAATAACATCAATGATAGTAGAAACAACAATATTGCAGTCGTTGTCTGCGACTGCGACCTGCGACTACAACAAAGAAACCATATACCACCGACGCTTTCTTTAATACCATAGCAACTTCTGTTGTTGTGGCTGTTGCTATCGTAATTGTACTCATACATATATCTTTGTTGTTGGCATATCCTTAAGCACCGATTTATGGCACGAACAGATAAAGTCGACAAAATCTGTACTTAATCTTTGCATTGTTTAATTTGCCTCATTGAGTTTAGTTTTGGATAAATTATGGTGTTTATTTAAGTAAGTGCGCGTGTGTGTGAGTGTGAGTGTGTAGCATGTGGGATTATTCCACGGTTTGTAAACCAAGATTTCTTCAAGCTTCACCCAAAAGCCACACAATCTCTAATAGAAAACATATGTACATACGTCGACGAAGACGGCAATCTTCGGTTAATACCTTGCCAAATCTTACCCGCCCTTTCCAAACAACTAATAAAAACAACTATAAAAACAACAACAACACCAACAATATCAATATCAGCCGCAGTAACGTTAACCATCAAGCAACAGGATGAATTTCTAATGATACAAAACCCACGACAACAGAGAGGAAGGAAAGTCCGAAGGGAAGAAGTTCAAATTCCCACAAAGGGGTAAGAAGATACTCGTACTTCCTCTGCATCTGATATCAGATACTCCGGAAGCTTGAATCAATTTCAGGTGTAAAACACACAAAAGCTTGACTCATTAAATATTAAAGAAGCCACGAAACTTTGTGTCTAAACTTTAAGTATTGTATTTATAAAGAGTGAGACGTGAAGCTTCAGTAAGGCTCATACCGCAACCCATAGGCACAAGGAAGAATCAGCAATCATGGGTAAAGCAATAAATTGGAAAACATTTCATGTGCTGATCCTTCTCAAAGTCCATCTAATAATCCTAACATCTGGTCGACAATCCATCTTGAATATCCTTCCGTAGAATCATCAAACTAATAACTGGCCTGGTATTCCTTAGAACTAACCCATCCAAGCATCCCTGCGGTAGTAGTCCGATGATATAGTAGCGTGTAGTACGTAAGCGAATCGAATGGTATGGTAAGGTATCGTACGGTAAGGCAATCGAGCTTAACCACTCTTCCAGTATATGACCCAAATAATAGTCGTCTCTTTTAACTGGCAGTCCGTTGAATTTACTAATAGTTCGTAGTAACTAGTAGCTTATACAATCTCTTCATTTAACGAGTAGTCATTCAACGTTCATTCAACGAATAGTCAATTTATTTAACTAGCAGTCCGTTACAATTGCTCTGTTAGTTTAACGAGTAGTCCGTTCGTTAAACGAATAGTCAATTTATTCAACGAGCAGTCCGTTCGTTTAACTACATAGTATTCCGTTACGATTGGTCTGTTAATTTAGCAAGCCGTTCGTTGACTTTACAGGTAGTTCGTAGTAACTAGTAGATCTTTAGATTAACTAGCAGGCCGTTCATTCAAAGAATAGTTCTTTTATTCTTTTAACAGTCAATTCATTTAACGATTAGTCGGTTCATTTACGTTTAGTCCGTTTAGTTTAACCCGTAGTCCGATCTTACAACGAGTAATATCGAAAATAGGTATCGAAATAGTAGCTCGACTATTAAATTACGAACTATGACTATTCAGGCAAGAAAGCAGTTTTTTCTTCAAAGAATTTTCTTCTATTAGCGGAGACGAATCGAAAGCTTAAAGTAAATATGGTACTCGTACCTAAATTGTGCAAACGCTGTGCATTGCGTTGCCCTTGTTCTTCTCAAGGCGAGGCTAAACTGAAATAAGTGCGTTGTGTTAACATGTGTTCTTCTCTCTTCCTCTGGAGGCAACGTTATTCTAAACCTAGCTATTTCTATTTTTCTTGATCTTTTTACAAACACAATCACCTAAACAAAAAATTTTTTAAAAAAGAAGACTTTGTTTATTTACCTGAAGATTCGGTTTTTATAAATTTTTTCAGGAATTCGCTAAATATTTTATTAAATTTATTAAACTGTAAAATCAAAAAAAGGGTTCTAACTATATGAACTCTTAAATATTTTTCATTGGGATTTATTGGATTGGGATTGGGATTTCGAACTGTTCTACGTTAGTATTTTGCTTATTACAGCCACTTCCATAAGACTGCGTGCTCCAATTTCAATTTGAAATATATGCTACGCACAGGCCACCAATTTAGGTACCACAGTAACCAATTATACTCTGCTGCAACCAAACCAACCTACTGAACTGTTATACCGTATTGTTAACCGTATAGTCGGATTATCATGATACAGAGAATTATCAGGATCTTATTCGAGGTGAAATATGTGTGTAGACCTTGTTTACATATGTGTATTGAAATTTTATTTTTTTACAAATATTTATTTTGTATTTTGTTACAAACATTCTTATACTTATCTATACTATGCACTCTAAACAGGAAGAGTGTATACTGCAGCAACTAATAAAGCATCCCTTATATGGACTTCACCGTCTTTATTAAAACAATTTCTCTCTGTTTTTTAAATTATCAAACGCACGTTACCAACGACTAAATAATTAACTCATCGAGAGTCTTATGTATTCTCCAGTTATTGCTAAAACGGAGGTAGTTTCGTTTCTTCCTTCTTCCTCTCCCAAACATCGATAATTTACGAGGCTTTCAACAGCAGCAACAGCATCGGTATCATCAGCACTACCGTCAGGACCATCGGTATAGCATGGACTAGCGTGGTATAGAAAGCGCTGCTCTTCAGAAAGCGATTTCTCTTGACTCCACACGGGCATAAATCAGGGGCAAAAATTGTGATTGTGAGTGTGGAAGAGAAGAAATGATTTATTTATAATAATTTCTATACAAGATGATGTCACTAATACAGATGCATGTCGCAGGGCGAGGCGTACAGTGCTACTGTTTGAAGGAAGATATAATTTGAAAGGAATATTATCTATTGCTGACGAAGAAAAATAAGAAAGCGAAGAAAAAGACAAAGAGAAAAACAAGAAGCAAAAGAATAACAGAACAAAGAAGGTAACCGTGAAGACCGGATGAAGGGAAGAAACAGCAAAAACATTAATTGATGAGATGAGGTTATAAAGAAGAGAAAGCAAAAATAACCGCGGTTTACTACATATAGGGGCAAGAGTGAAAAGCAACAAAGACTGTTTTTTCACTTAAACTCACGCCGTCACTAATAAAGTTAAACTGAATCGTGCCGAAAACACGGAAACAGATGTAAGACTATAACGACATTACAAATGCCACACAATATGTGTGATTTCCGGCGCCATGTGGTGGGCACACACACACACACTGAAACATACAGGAACGTGAGAGAGAGAGAGAGAGAGAGAGAGATAAAAGAATTAAACGGCAGAAAGTAAACACAAAAAAGATAAAAAGAATAGATTTCAAATTAGCAAACGTTAGTGAAGAGTTCAAAAGAGCTGCGAAAAAGAAAGGTACAACAACAATAAAATAATAACAGCATTAATAGCGACAGCAACAATAATAAAAAGAGCAGCTCTAAATATTCAATATTCAGTTAATATTCAGTAAAGATTTAGATATCGATTGAATTTTTATTTCAATATGATGCTTGGACTTTGCCATTACGCGTGAAAAACAATATCGTTTAAATATCCTTTACGGGAATTTTTGCAGGCCTCAATCTATTTGAGATAGTTTTCGATGACTTTATGACTCAAGTCGGGCAATAATTCGGCCATAACTTAACGTACTATGTCATTCTTTTAATGCTCCAAAGTTGTGGGATTGTTTGCATAAATACCGTCTTTCGCGTAGCCCCACAAGAAGAAATCCAAAGTTAGATCGCACGATCTGGTTGGCCTATTAACATTGTGAAATACCTCGTCCTGGAAATTTCTCCCACAGTGAAGCGAAAACCGACCGTGTTGTGTGGCTTGTGGCGCCATGCTACTGGAACCACATATCGTCCAGATCCATACCTTTAAGTGCAGGCCACGAGAAGTCTGCTATCATTGCCCAAATGCCTTAACACTTTTGTCGTCCTTATTGCGTCTTAAAGCGGCAATGTTTTCAAACAAGAGTGCGAAGTGATTATGCACAGGCAATGTCCTACAATTACTTACAATGTCTGTAACCGATCCAGTTTCTTCGAATTTCTTTACTACGTTTGAAATTGTACGTTCAGTAGAACGATTATGACGACCATAATCTTATCGTAAAGTTTGAAATGCGACCACAGCAGATTCATCATTCATATAGAATGCTTTAACAAAGTTAACGCGTTGTTCGACGTTAAAACGATCCATATTATAAAATGGCAAACCTTCAACTAAACAAATGCTAGTTCGGATGATACTGACATTTGACCGCGGCCAAACGCCATGGATTTACTTTCCGTAACTCGAAATGGATAACCCTTTATTAGGAATTATATTAGGAATTACCGAGTTTCAGTTTTCTGCGTGTGTGCGTGTGTGTCCTCTTCTCAGACTTCAAGGAGCACTTACATGCACTAACTTAATCACAGCGAAGTGTGCAGTTTATTATAAATTTCACAATAAGTAATAAAGTAAACTTACCGAATTGCTCTTCTCTCGAACTTCATCTTCATTTCTCTCTCTCTCCCAATCATTCACTCGCTCACCTTGTTCTTCGTTCTTGCCCCGATTTTCTCACCAAATTGCACAATTTTCATACGCAATCATACATATGGATATGTATGTGTGTTCCTCTGACTGCTCTCCCACAGGTTTACATACTCCCATTGCAGCGCGAACGAAAGTGTGCAACATTTTCTATTCAGTCGCGAAGCCTACGCGGAGCGGAAACTGACAACAGAAATGCTAAGTACAAGCAATAGATTGTTGCCTGATTTATGAGCCTAAAGGTATATTATAATAGCAACAACAACACAATCATGATCTACAATAAAAACAAGTCAGCGATGACAACTGCAGCGACGTCATCTATCTTATCAGTAGCTTTAATGATTTATTAAGATCATACGATGGATGCTGAAGGAAAAGTATAGCGGGAAAGGTGAGGTTGGGAAGGGATGCAATTTTAGAAAAAGATAAAGCAGTAAATACGATTATACATACATATGTATAAGATCTCGTATAAACTTATTCCCCAAAAGCTGACATTTTAAATCACTAAATATTTTTTGTGAAAACAGGTGTTTTTTTATTACGTCAGCGACGTCTGCGGCTACGTGATTTATGTGTGGTATTCGTGAAGTTTTCATAATTTTTTTAATAAATTGTTTGCACTAATTTTTAATCAAACATATCATATACATATCATATACAAAACAAGGCTGTCACTTACAAAATAAGGGTACAAAATAGATTCAGAGGAAATCATGGCCTTTCGCAAAGAACAAGCGGTGTTTTGAGAAGAAATTTCAGAACTATTTAAGAAGCTAGAACAGCGCGTTTTAACATTTAAGCATCTAGAGTTCTTTTAATAAGATAACCAGAGTCTTTAAGAAAAAGCATTTTAAGCATTTTAACAAGCATTTTAAGCATTTTTAAAAGCATTTTAAGTAGATGTCAGAACCCTTTAAGACGCAGATAGCTAATTTTATAAACTTAAAACCTTCCAGGAAGAATCCATAGTTTAGAAAGAATCCAAAACCTTTAAAAAAGAAGCCCGACCTTCTTAAGCGAATGAAAAAAAAAACAGAGAGCAGCCATTATAGACAGATCTAGAAGTTTATAAACAAGGTGAGGACCTTCAAGCAGAACACAGAGAGTTTAACAGGAAGGCAAAGCCTTTTAAGGCTTTAAGGAATCTAAGCTTTTCTTAAGACAGGATAAGGTCCTGCTTGAGAAAAGGACAGAGTTTTGAAAGGAAAAGCCAGAGCCTTTAATGAAAAATTTAGAGCATTTCAGAGAAGCCAAATTCTTTTAAGAACCTTTTTTTTAAGAATTCTTTTTTTTTTTGCTTTCTTCAAAATATTGAGACTCTTTCATTCAATACGAACATAAACGTAATAAAGTTTAATATGATTAGAATTCAATGAAGCGCAAATGGACAGACCGGTCGGCAGGCAGACAGACAATGCTTGAAGCTTTATGATAGTATTAAATTCGGCGCTTCTTCCTGCTACCGAAAGTCGTTATATTCCATTTTCAATAAAGAGGCCGCGCGCGAATGGCTGCCTTTTAATCGTCACCATGGAAATAGTAACAACATTTAAATTCTCTTAGGTAACAATAAAAACCATACCAACAACAACAACATATCATTTCTCTGTAATTAACCGTTGGTTTCTGTCATTACTTTTATTTCTCCTTTCTCTTTTTCAGCGATTGTCTAAGCGCGATTCCTCTTTCTATTGATATCTAGGAATTTTTTGGTTTGTTGTTATTCCATATATTCTTATGAATTTTTTGATCTTTTAACTGTTGGGAGCTGCTGTCTAATTTACCGTTTAAAATTGTTATTGCAATCGTAAGTCACGCATTTTGTATTTTATCCTCTCCTCTCCTATCCGCTCCTTTCGCCGCAACCACAATTTGGCAGTATTGTATACACATTGCGTAGTCTTTTTGAAAGCTACTTGGGCTTCTGCTGCTGCTGCTACTACTCCTTCTTCTTCTTTTATTTGCTGCCTCCTAAAAGCAATAAAATATTATTAAAATTATATTTTGGAAAATTGCAAAGTGAAGAAGACACGTTGAGTCGCGTCGCGTCTGTCTGTTGAGAAGTTACTTTGAACTGAAGTAATTTAAGCCACACCAAGTGGATGCCCCCTCCCTCCCCCGGCCCCTTAAAGGGCTTGCGGATTGATTCAACAACGAGCGCCTTTCAGGTTCACCCTTCCCACCCCTTCTCACTCACGCATTCCATGGTTCGAGGGTTGTAAATCAGCACTCGATGACATTAAAATAAAATTTTAATGTCGCTACTGCTGCTGCCGCGACTGCTGCGAGCACTGGAAGACGTTATTTTTCCTTGGCTGAAGTGTTGCAGGATCAAGTAGTTGATTATCTTTTTGGCTCTACTGCCCCCAATTCATTCTTCTCCCTCCTCCTTCTTCATCAGTTGACTTGAAGCTTCTTCCAATTTTCACCTTGGTTACTGTCTGTCTTTGTCTGGTTCCGTGCTGCTGCAACGCAATCGCCTGAAATTTTGTCGAAATTCTCAAATAATCAGAAAAACATATTTTATTACTTTTTCCGTTTATGTGGAAATAATTGTGAATAGTTGATGCACACGACGGTAATAACAATAAATTTGAAAATTGGTATCGGGTTTTTGCCGTATTTGATGTATCCGTATTCGTCGCAGTAGCTACCGGAAATTGGTCTCTATCTTTTAATAAAGAATCTTGGTCTCTATCTTTTAATAAGAAATTGTTAAAATAAAATATTGCTAAATAAAAATTGTGGAGGATCCCCAATTCCATCCGACCATATTCGAAATCAGTTTCGCGGTATATCCCACCAATTGTGAGATAAGATCCCACCAATAGAGATTGAGAGAAGGAAAAGGGAAAAAGTAGTACCGCCTTTCCTTTTTTCCACCATTATGTTTATTTTGTTTCGTACTTAAACCTAAGTCTACAAACCACACGTACGTGTTATTTGGTTTCCTGTAAGAAATTTCCTGACAATAACTACGGCTAATAAGACGCAGAAAGTGATATTGAACAAAAACATATGGTTCTTAATTTTTAATTGTAACAGGTATGTTATTGTACACACTTACATATATACACTACCGCTCATAAGTATTCGAACGATTTATATATTTGCAATTTAAATGGATTTTTTAAAAATAAAGCAGTTTAATCGACTTTTGGCATTTGTATGTCTTACGATAGATTTATTGAAAAAAGTAACAATAACAACAAAAAATACAAAAATTGAGGACACTACATTTTTATCTACATTTCCGCCTTTAGCCTTAATGACTGCCTTACATAATTTAGGCATTCTCTCGAGCAATTTCTTCAAAGTTTCAGACTTGATCGCCCAAACATTAAAGTCATTTTTGCCAGGATTCCTTATTTGTAGGACTTAGAGCTTTGGCATTTCTGTCCAGCTTGTCCGACAAAAGCTCGATGGGAGATAAATCTATTGATTGCGGTGGCTACACCATCGGTTTCACGATTTTCTTGCTTTCCAGATCTTCTAAAAAGTATCTGCACAAATGTGAAGAGTGCTTCGGATCTATAATTCTTTAACAGTCCTATATGTAATTCTAATTCCAGAAGGTACAGCATGTTCTTCCAGTATCTTCTTGTATTCTTCCTTGTTTAGTCTTTCGGTGATTCTGACCAGGTCGCCAGTGGATCCTGCCCCGAAACATCCCCAAACAATCGTGTTTCCTCCTCCATGTTTAACTGTATGCACGATACAGCTCTCCGACATCCGCTCTCCGGTACGCCGACGAACAAACACACGCCTGTTGGATCCGAAGATTTCAAATTTTAGTTCGTCTGTTTAAAGCACATTCTTCCATTGCGCCAACGTCCAATCTTTGTGCGCCTTTGCCCATTCCAACCGCTTTTTCTTATTTGCAGGCCGAAGTAAAGGCTTCCTTGCTGCCACTCTTTCTGACAAACCAGCTTCCTTCAGATGTATTTTTACTGGAGAAACACATATGGGATTTTGATTGTTCCTGTTTATCTGGTTGGTGATATCCGGGGCTGTTAGACGTCTGTTCAGTTTGCTGTGGACTACTATGAACTTGTCATCTCCTGCAGATGTCTTTCTCTTCCTTTCGTGCCACCACAAAAAAAGGGTTAGGGTTCTTAGGCTTTTCCCAAAATACAACACAAGCGTCATTAAATCGAATTTAATTTGCAATGTATTCTGCCGTTTTCAAAAAATTTAGAATTTGCATATCGTTTGAATACTTACTTAATACTTTTTTTAATTCTGACCCATAGTCAAACTCATTTCAGTTTTTTTTCGGTGGATATAAAAGGTGCAAAATGGGACCATCGGGAATTATACTGTATTGCTTGAAAGCTAATCACGACGACATTGTTCTCCGCAATGGGATTTTTATTATTTTTCGTTTTGATGTTGATCACGAATGCCATAGCCGAAGTTACTCAACCAACGAACAACAATAGTACAACCGATTCCCATGCCAGATTTGGTTTTATGGTGAGGCTGGACATCTTCAAAGAGGGTCAGTGTTTGGTGTGCAGTGGATCCTTTGTAACAAGGAATTGGATTCTAACCGCTGCACACTGTATTCGTAAGTAAGTAAGTTGATTTACAAACTTCACAACATTGAATATTATTTGAAGCATTGTATTTTCGTAGTGCGGATCTCGTGGTCGCTGTTCCTGGAGCCCCCCAGAACAAATGTAACGGAGGATATACAATTAGCAGAAGCTATTTTTCCATTCATCCTTACTTTGCTGCCTTAGAAACTAAGTTTGGTGGGATTTATAAGCTAGCCCATGACATTGCGTTGATAGAACTCTCTTATGTAACGACATACGAAAGTATTTCATTTGTCCGCTTACCTGATAAAAATATCCAGCAGGAGCTTACCGAAAATCAAACAGTCCACTGCAGCCGATTTGGCTCATCCTGCCAGGAATCGCTTTCGAATCAATACGTTTAATCCCTCACCGTTAACGGGAATTCCTATTGTGAACCTGCAGAACGGCAAATTCTACGTAGTTCAGGTTATAATGCTGATCAACTGTGCTTACATACGCGACTCGCAGACATCTGCTCTGGCGATACTAGTGGACATTTGATCATTCCATCTACTGGAGAATTAATTGGTATTATGTCGCATCCACCGATCAGATATTGCGGAAATTCTTATCCCATTATCTTCACCCGAGTAACATCGCACAGTGGTCCAGAATAGAAATTCATCGGCCAAAAATCTGTAACTTTTGAACGGATAGGAATTTTTTAATGCGGTTTTTTGCAATCGACAGAGAAATATCTTTGAATTTTGAAATATCTTTGCACTGGCACCGAGATCTATGTAGATGTCTCAGGGTCAGAGCCGCAGGGCTCCAAAGTCGAAAAATATTTTAATTTTTTTAAATTTTGGCAAAAAAACGTATTCAAAAGTAAATTCTTGAAACTTTTTTGTACTTATCTATAAATTGAGGATATATTCGTAATGGCTGTGAAGTTTCAAGTGCATCCGTTGAGTTTTTCATAACTTTTTGGCCCCCTGAAAAGGGGTCTATTTTTGGATGCTTTGAAATTAAATATCTCCGCCATTTTTAAAAATTTCGATTTCCGGTTTTTTTTATTATATTATATGGGGTAAGAGTTTAAAAAAAATGGGGAAAAAAATTTATATATATTTTGAGGAAAAATTTTTTTTTTTAAAAAAAAACCACGGAAAATTAAAAAAATTATAGCCCAACAGTCGACAACAAAAAAAAAATTACATTTTTCCGATAGCCTTTGAGATAACCTTTAATCGTATACCCGGTTTTGTACCCGGCAGACCACGGCCCTAGGCGCTGGAGCCCTCTAAATGGTCTACATATTTTCTTTTAAAAAAACAACGAAAAATTAAAAAAATTATGGTCGACAACAAAAAAAATTAGATTTTTCTAATAGCCTTTGAGATAACCTTTCATCCTATACCCAGTTTTATACCTGGCAAACCACGGCCTTAGGCGCTGGAGCCCTCCAAATGTAGAATTTTCAAAAAAAGGGTACTTCAGACACTAAATGCATAAGTATTTCTTTTTTTAACCCTAATTTTTTTTCTTTATATACTCCTGAATATTACCTGTTTAAAAGTACCTGCTTCAAGGCCAAAAACGAAAATAATAAAATACATGCGAGGTGACATATTTCGCCATGGGTACAATTCATTATATAATTTTACAGTTTCCGTTGCATATTCTCCGAATTTTGCTGCATCTATTTTTAGATTACAAGCAATTACTTCAAGAATAATTTTAAATCTGTAAATTAAGTTGTAGTCCACTCCTGTGATTGTAGCAGTTTTTTGTGGGTCCGAGAAAAACCTTCTGGCTGTGTTTCCATCATTTGTATTGCCTGCACCTTGAGTTGGTTGGTCTATAATTAAAGCAATTTTTTTGAATTCATCTTGAACGTATTTTTTCTTTAAGCTCCTTTTCTCTTGGTTTGACTTGTCATTCCGTACAGTTCCTGAAGTTCCAAACTCCAAGTCGTAGCTTATCTTGAGTATGTGTTCCATGAATCTAATCCTTGCATGTAGCGGGGATAGTCCAAATTCATATGCCTCAATGTCTCCAAGGGATGATAATAATGACGACGATGATGTTGATGGTAGCTGACTCAATCTGCTTGAAGTTTGCTTGCATATTATGCAACTGGATGAAGCCTTTGTGTCCGTCAATGCCTGACCAACTTTGCCATCGATCATTGTAAGCAGCAATTTATAATGCACTCGAATTATTTGCTGGCCAATATTAAATTGTATTGGCTGAAGAGTTTCGATTTTAGCCCTTATTGCATTGGCTTCCTCAATGATGAGCTCTTTGGTTTCTTTCTTAAATTTGAATTTAATAGGTCTGCAGAATTTTGTGGAATTTGGAGTAGGGTTTATCCAAGCATCATTAGTCTTTAGCTTGCTTAATCGCAAAGGTACTATTGATGACATAAACAAGTCTGCGTCTGAAGAATTCCCATCTAGCGGCTGTTTATATCGTTTCTGGCCTGAAGATCCGTCGCAACCCCATTTACAAAAAAGTGTTAATTCACAATCTCCAATTTCTTTTAATTTCGGTTCTTGAAGTGTTTTAATTATTCTCTCCGTTGTGTGATCCAGAAGGCTTTGGAGTTGGACTTGGGCAGATGTCGATTCTATACTTATGTCTTCGGGATAGCACTCTTTTTTTGCCAATAGTACTTCATTGTAATTGGGGTACAAATTTGACATCTTTTCCATTGCGCGTTGTCGGAGTAAAACATACTGATGCTTTGTTCATTTTAAATCCAGGCATAATGCTAAAGCCTCTTCAGGTGTAAACGTCGTTTCTTGGTCTGGTGTAGGTATGCTTTTAAGAATTCTTTTTGTCCTTAAAGGGCTCGCATTAAGAACTTTTTCGATGATTTCGGCTTTCCGATATTTCCGCTCTGAATGCAACGAGTGTACTAAACTGCGTTTAGCGTCTTCATATTCCAAACTTTCATTAAGATCTTTTAGTTTCCGTCTCTGGGATCTTTTACTGCTCTCTTCAAACTCTTTAGTTCCACGTCCTTCGTTGCTATCTGCCTGATAAATGATGCAGAGTTCGCCTTCCATCCACTCCTTTAAACTAGCATACACTTTATTTTTGTTGAAGTAGGAAGACTTGTAGTGTCTAGACAAAATGGACACAAACGAGTTTATTTGTGCTAAAATTTGTTCCTGAATTTTTTTGCTACATGAATCAAATGGTACTTTACTTTTAATATATTCAACTATATCTTGTGCGCTTCTGTTTTTAAAATATACATCTGATAATTCTTTGTAGCTGTATGACTCCATGGCTGAAAGACGCTTGGTTTGATTATGCTAAAAATCTTTCAAATGTTTAATATTTATATAAAAAAAATACATATAAAGAATTGGAATTTTTGAAGAAAATTGTAATTAACCGCAACTTTGACCTTCAGGTATTTTATTCTTTTCGTCTCTCGCCTTGAAGCAGGAACTTTTTAACAGGTAATATTCAGGCGTAGAAACCGCAACATTGACCTTGCAGGTATTTTATTATTTTCGTTTTTGGCCTTGAAGCAGGTACTTTTAAACAGATAATATTTAGGAGTATATAAAGAAAAAAAATTAGGTTTAAAAAAATAAATACTTATGCATTTAGTGTCTGAAGTACCCTTTTTTTGAAAATTCTACATTTGGAGGGCTCCAGCGCCTAAGGCCGTGGTTTGCCAGGTATAAAACTGGGTATAGGATGAAAGGTTATCTCAAAGGCTATTAGAAAAATCTAATTTTTTTTGTTGTCGACCATAATTTTTTTAATTTTTCGTTGTTTTTTTAAAAGAAAAAATGTAGACCATTTAGAGGGCTCCAGCGCCTAGGGCCGTGGTCTGCCGGGTACAAAACCGGGTATACGATTAAAGGTTATCTCAAAGGCTATCAGAAAAATGTAATTTTTTTTGTTGTCGACTGTTGGGCTATAATTTTTTTAATTTTCCGTGGTTTTTTTAAAAAAAAAAAATTTTTCCTCAAAATATATATAAATTTTTTCCCCCATTTTTTTTAATCTCTTACCCCATATAATATAATAAAAAAAACCGGAAATCGAAATTTTTAAAAATGGCGGAGATATTTAATTTCAAAGCATCCAAAAATAGACCCCTTTTCAGGGGGCCAAAAAGTTATGAAAAACTCAACGGATGCACTTGAAACTTCACAGCCATTACGAATATATCCTCAGTTTATAGATAAGTACAAAAAAGTTTCAGGAATTTACTTTTGAATACGTTTTTTTGCCAAAATTTAAAAAAATTAAAATATTTTCGACTTTGGAGCCTTGCGGCTCTGACCCTGAGACATCTACATAGATCTCGGTGCCAGTGCAAAGATATTTCAACATTTCTCTGTCGATTGCAAAAAACCGCATTCCTATCCGTTCAAAAGTTACAGATTTTTGGCCGATGAATTTCTATTCTGGACCACTGTGCATCGTAGGTATCATGGATCGAGGAAGTAACCGGTATTAGCAGAATTCAATCAGATTGAATAAAGTTGGCAATTAATTTTTAGTTATACATTTAATCTGTTTATTAGAAGATTAATTAGTATTTTTTACATAATTTAAGAATAAAAATTATCCTTAGTCTAGCCATCTTTGACCTTATTATCTCTCTATTCTTTGATCTTATTTTAACGCAGAGCTCTTTGGATAATATATACATACTTCGTTACGTTAGAAATGACGTACGGTAAGAGCTATTTGTAAAAGAAACAACAAGCGCTAAAACAAATCCAAAGTGGCATTGAGAAAAACATATGTTCAGCAATAGCGTAGACCAGCGTTTCCCATACTTTCTTGACCGCGGCCCGGTACGAGATTTTAAATTTTTTCGCGACCCACCTTATAAAAAAAACATTTATTTACAAAACAAATTCAAGTTATTTGTTTGTTTATTTCATACACAAAAATTGCAAAGTAATTATATAACAAAAACTTTATCTTCAAAAACATTATTTTCATTTAAAACTTAAAGTAAATAAAGTAAATTTTGTTTTACATATTTTGACCTTAGTGCAAAAGATGATGTTGATTTTCATCACACAGTAATTTCAAATTAGGAGTTAATGATGATAATTTTATTCTCAAATTAGGTTTGACATCCAATCTCTTTCGATACTTATTTTTTAAGTACACCAAGGTGTCGCATGAAATTTCAATTAAATTATCAACTTATTGTTCACTAAGATTAAGCTTTTCTTCCTTTTCAATATCGACAGAAAAAGGATCTTTAATTCCCATGCCGGATGCTGGGTCGCGACCCACACTTTGGGAAACGTTGGCGTAGACCTACTTATGTTTTAGAACTCTGAATGGGCCCCAATGTCGTGATTCATATAGAGGGTACTCCTCTTACTGAGAGTCAGTTGAGTAGGTTGTGGCATACTTATGGAGACGGTACTCCCAGGACAGCTTAGTAGACAGCAGGTTATTTTTCGTACACTCAGACAAGATAGGTTTCGCTTAGGATGATGTCTGTAGACTATGTAGACATCATCTTAACTTACACCAACTCATTTGTGAGGTAAATAAACGAGAGTATTAAAAGACTATTAGTACTGGCTGGCTATTAGGTTGGCTGTTCCCGATCATATTTTACCCCCTTTTATTCCTCCTCTTTCTGCCTAGTTCTTCCCTAAAGGCTCAGTTTCATAGACTCCGTTTGCGTGCGTATTCGTCAGAAATCTCACGCAAGAAAAGTTGAAATATGTATATGTAAACATATGGGATGAGTTTCATAAGTTCCATGCGTTCACATGCGTAAACGGATAGAAAGTGAAAAATTTTCTACTTTTTCATCCGTCGATCCGTTCATTCTATTACAATCGTTGTCTTGAGAAAGAATGACAACTGCGAATTATAAGGGATGAAACAGAAACGTAATTTTTTAATGTGAAAAATTTTCGGATTACAAATCTTAGTAATTTCGCTATAAAAGGCTAGTTTATGAGTTCAATGTCTCAAACACATTATAAATAACTTTAGTTTTCTGTTTAACCCTAGTTCGGCTGACAGGGCACCCTATTTCAACTTTAACACGAAAAAAAAAGTGTCTAAGCACTTTATTTTTCTGAGCCTCTTTGACATCTCAAACCAATGAAGTTTGAGTAGAAAAAATATGGATTTATGGTTTACAAGTTTTTTTTCCTTTTTTTTTTTTCTTGATTTTAGTGGCTGAAATACATTTTTTTATACCCTACACCCGAAGGGATGAGGGTATATTCACTTTGTTCTTCCGTTTGTAACGCATCAAAGGAGGCGTGGCAGGTATAGAAAAGTATATATATTCTGGCTCAGAATCAACTCCTGATTCGATTTAGCCATGTCCGTCCGTCTGTCTGTCTGTCCGTCCGTCTGTGGAAATCACGATTACAGGAAAACGAATAGAGTTATCGTCATGAAATTTGGCACGAATATTCTTTGTTATCCTACAATGTTTGGTATTGAAAATGGGAAAAATCGGACCAGTGCCACGCCTACTTTTTATAGAAAATATGCACTCATCCAGGCTTTTAGCTCAATTTCTCAGCTTGCAGACCGAATTTTCAGCTAAAATGTTATTTCCGAGTTCACCATCTTAGACTTAAATATATTCCCAAAAATGGGTGTGACACGCCCACTTATATACTATACCATATAATGAGGTGTTTGGTAAGAAAAGCGGTGTTGTAGATGAGTTAATAGATCAAAATTTGCTTCTTGTAAATTAGAAAAAAGTAGGTGTCACCCGCCCATTTTTATCACTTCGACAGATGCGGGTGTAGGGTATATGAGCTTCGGCCAGGCCGAAGATAACGCTCTTACTTGTTTTTTTTTGCTTCGGCTTTGTACCTCAGCAGGACCATGTCGTATGGGAACGCAAACTTGGCTTCGCCTATTGGCGCCAACTTATCAAATTGTAATTACTAGCCCAATGCATACATACGCCGAAACATTTTGTAAGCAATGGCACTTGCTGTTCATAACATTGCAGTACTGTTATTTGCGTAGATTCACACTTTTCCAATTCACTGATGTACACATACATGTATTCAAACGCGCCAAACCCTGTTATGTCATGTTATGTAACGACAAAAACACTCGATAACATTGCAACACCGTTATTTGTGTAGATTTCCACATTTGAAATTCACTAATGTGCACATAGATTCGTGTGAATAGTCAGTCACCGGGGTGACCGCGTCAGACTAAATATGTTTGAAAATTGGTCAGCCGAACTAAGGGGTAAGCAGATAACTATTAAGGGTTTTAGATTTAACCGTAGACCGAGCCTCGTATCAAAAATGATACATTTGACTTTTGTTTTGGCCAGGAAATATTTTTCGCTTTTAATATCGCGACTATATTTTGTGACTTTGTTTATTTTGTGCATTATAATTGTTTTAAGTAATAGTTTAAAAAAAAAAAATAACAATAAGGTAAAAAAATCAAAACTTCATAATTTTATCCTTGTATCATTTCTGATACAAAACAATATGCAAAGTAGAACCCAAAATCCACAAAGTGAGTATTTCCATTCGCTCTATTTCGAAAATTGTGAAGTGATAGCAGGAAGCTTGTCATTCTGGAACATCGGCGGAAACAGTCCCCTATTTTAAGCCATCACCAAAAACGCGAGCAAGATGTCCAGCAGTGTTACGCATCGGGTGATAAAAATAAGCAAACAAGTCTATTGCTGTATGTGCCAAAAACTAATTTGTAAGGATAAGCATGCAAAAAATATTTGCATTAATTGCTTAAAAAAGAAAGAATGAGCAAAGAATTTATTATAAAAATTAATATATACTATTTTTATATAATTTTGATATACTATGTATCAAAAATGATACAAGGATAGGATTCTTAATTTTTTTAAGGCTCGGTCTACGGTTAAATATGAAATAAAATTTCTACAGAATTATGGGAACAGTTGTATCCCTGTGTTTGCGCAGCTTTTGAACGGATTCTATGAAACTTGAAAATTTTCTGTTCCGTCGCTATCCGTAAGTTGTAATAGATTTCTGACGGATACGCACGCAAACTATAGTTCCTTTGTAACTATATAAAGGCTTTTTTCCGTTTCCTTTTTATTAGCCTTGCGTCATTCTTTTTTCCTTCTTCTTCTTTCTCAGACATTATACCTTTTTGATTATTCTTTTGTCCCATATTTTTCTTTAAGTTTTCCTCTTTTTCTCTCCCTTTTTGTTTTATTACTTTTATGTTTTACGCGTATATTCTATTTTTTCTATATTTTGGATTTATTTTTCGTTAAGAATTTTTCTATTCTTTTTGTAGTTATTTCTGGTCCGTTCTTATTTTCTAAGCTTCCTCGTATTTACCTTAGTATATCTTCTTAATTTTCCCGTTTTTCTCTGCCACTTTTCTCTCGTCTCCCTTCAATTTCGTCAATCACTTTGTTTTTTGTCCATTCTTTGTTTTCAATTAGTCTTTTTCTTTAATTTTTTAAAACCTTTTCTCTCCTTCTGCCTATCCCGTTGTCCCCTTTTCGTCTTCATTGATTTTGTGGTTTTGTTTTTTATCAATTTTTCAATTGTTTTTCTTAGTTTCCTGTACATTTTTCCCTACAAAATTTTCTTATATAGCTCCCCTCCCCTTTCCATCCTTACCTTATTATCTTCTTCTTAGTGCACCATTGTTAATTATTTGTTTACATAAGAATCCACTTGATTCTTGCCAAAGACTTTGGATTCGAGGTTGGTTTTTCCTGGTTTCTGTGTCCGTTCGTTGGGTCCATTCTATGTTGCACGGACCAACTTGAACCGGAAGCTGGCGTTACGAGCATCTTTGGTTTGTGCGCAGTTCCGGAACGACAGGCGACAGAGCCACCGTCGAGTCGCCTCGATGAGATGAGGCGAAAATCCACTGATAACCATCAGCAGCGAAAGACCGAGCGGCAACGACCATTAGGTGGCAACATTGACCAACTCCGCGGGCAGCGTGGAGGGGATTACTTGGGGTATGGTTTAAATTTTGTCTAGTCTCGCAATGTTTTTCTTTTGGTTTTGGTTGTTTGAGTTTTTGTGACTCTCAAAGTGTCACAATTTTATTTATTGAATCCACGGACAGACAGACTAAGAAAATTAAGAAATACCTTATAGAATACCAGAGCAAGAACAAGCACGAAGAACACAAAAATGTTGCAGTTGAAAAACTCTGGCGTTCTAACTTTGATTGTATTGTTGGCAACACTTAAAATATTGCTGATGCTGATGCATTTCGTATCGTTCAATGTTGTGTATTTTTTTCATATTTCAAATTAATTTCTTTAAGTACCGCTGGGTTAAGTTTTTTTTGAATCCGCGGTCGTCGTTTTTCTTGATATTCTTGGAGACCCCATTTTCCCAATGCTGCTTTTTCTTTGCCAGCTACTGTGACTGCACTCACTCACTTCCATTCTATTCCTCCGCCTCTTCAGCCTCATCTTCCTGCTCATTTACTATCTCTTCATTATCTTCGCCTTCTTCTTCTTTATCTTATTCCACTGTTCCTTTTCTCACCGCAGCTTCTTTCGGTGTCTCCACGGATCATTGCTTGAGCTGTATGCGATGCAACTCATCTAAGTAAGAAAAATGTCTCGGGATTTATTAAATCCATATCAAAAAAGGATGTCTGGAGAGGAGGGGTGGCGTTTGTGGGCGAAAAAGACATCATGCATCTAAAAAAAAATTGAAATAAAATCACATCAAGCTTCGATTCCACATCCGTGGTAGCGCTCAAGTCGGGCGGACTTTATCTTTTTACCTCATGAAGCCTGTAAGTAAGCCTGCTTATAATGGTGGGCGTGATTCATATACACTTTTGATATTTGAGTCTTTTATTTCGAGTCATTTATTTGAGTCATTTACTTTAATGTGATCTCAATCTGGCCTCACTCAAATCTCAATCAGACCTTCAATTAAACCTTTATCAGTCATCATTGAGATCTTAATTAAACTTTGAGAATAATATGATGAAATATGTACTTTGATCAGGCCTCGATTAATTAACCTTACCTCGATTGTCAAATGGGTAATTACTGTCGATCTGATTTTAATCAAGTCCCATCTCTCCTCCTTGTGTCCTCGATAAGGTCCCGGTTAAACCTATATTGTATTCAATTTCGAAAAGATGTTCGTCAGATCTCGATCAGGCTTCATTCAAAATTCGATCACACTTGGATCGATGCCTTGGCCAGCTTTCCATAAGATCTCAAATGCTCATCAAACCTGCTTAGACCACGATCGCACGACGAGATCTCAATCAAACCGCTTTCGGATTTCGATCTAATAAGGTGAGATCAGTCTTCGAATGGGTCTTGATCACATTTGTATAAATTTTTGTCAAAACAAGATCGTACCTCACCAAATGAGGTACCCCAGCCAGACCACGATCGTGCATCGGCCAGACCCCGATCAACTCTCAAAAGACTCTCAACTCTTACTCTCTTAGATGTAGATAAGGTTTCCTACCGATCTAATTTTGGTCGGTAGGACGAAACGTCTCGAAAGATTCGAAACTGACATAGCAACATTTTTGCGTTAATGCAGAAATACTTCCATTTAATTTCGAATCAAGTCGTGACTATCGAAAACATATGTATGTGTTAATGTTTTCAGCAGCGCTTTCGAAGGTCGCAGCTTGATTTCAAAGCAAATAGAAGCATTCCAGATCACACCTGAAACTTTAAAGACGTCTTGAACAAGCCTTTCAGACGTCTCGTGAATCAGACCACGTTCCTATCTCGGTCAGACCTCGATCAAATCTGTATAAGATCGCGACCAGACCGGTATCGGACTTCAAACTACGCACATTTGGCGAAATCGGGCTTTATTTGGGTCTTCTTTATATTTCTACAAATAACCTCAATCAGACCGTGATCGTAACTCAGTAAGTCTCGATCGAAACTATTAAAGCATCATCACCACGATTAAACCACCATTAGATCACGATTGGATTTGACCAGATTCCGACCACAATTGCATCCAAACAGCGAACAGATCGTGAATATTATTAGACCATAACCGCCACCATCCATCAGCCCCCAAATGGACTAATGCCTGGTTTACACAGTTAGCGTAGCGAGTTAGCGAGCTAGCGTACGAGTCAGCCTTCCGAGTAGCTGCACTGCAGTAATGGCTCGTTTACACAGTGCAAGCTGCTGCCTGGCCAGTAGACAGCTACTAGGCTTGTCAGATTCCTAGGCAGCAGCTCGGCTCGCCTTTGCTGTCTACACGACACCTAGCTACTGCCCAGTCCTAGTCGAGTCGCGATATCGAGTGAACTTGTTTTAATAAAAAAACGGTGATACGCTCTATGACAACAATATTATGTCAAGAATTGGAAAATATCTAGAAACCATAGCCAATATCAATAAATTAATATCGTTATTAAATTAATTAATAACAATTTAAATTAATTGTTTTCATTATATAATCCATTACATCAAACCATTTTATGAATGGTTTTTACACCTCGTCTGCGCTAGCGCCACTCTTCTTGATTTTTTCGATTTTATTCACTTCTTGATTGTAGGTGGATCGTAAATTTTTTCTTTTCTTGGTTACCTCAATGGTGTTACCTAGGTGCATTCCTTTTGCGATATGTTCCAAAGATGCTTTTCTCATATCTCTATTTCGATAGTTTTAATCGAAACAATTCCACAGGTTTTCTTGGTCTCTGTAGAGTTTCATGAATGAAATATTATTGTCAGAAGACCATCTATCCGCAGCCATTTCGAACGATTCGGCGTAGTACACAAAAAAACAACAGCTGTTTCACGCACAGCTGTCCGGCGAGCAGGCGAGTGAAAACAAAAAATGTTGAAGTAACTCGGATGCGAGCTACTAACCAACTCACACGTACGAGTTACTCGTAAGTTACGTCCAAACGTTGCGAGTTACTGCAGTGCAGCTACTCGGAAGGCTGACTCGTACGCTAGCTCGCACTGTGCAAACCAGGCATAACTCGCAACGTTTAGACCACCATCATCGTAGAAAGTTAACGAGGTTGTTGCTAAAGGAAAATGTAATAAAGGAAGATAAATATATATGTATATATATATATATACATATGTATGTATACATATATATATATATACATATATATATTATATATACATATATCAAGACATACATATGTCAAGACCCACCGTCGTTTCATCATCAGGTATTTTCTAAAGAAAACATCTTTTTCACTTACACCACTAATACTCCTTGCCCTCTCTCTATATATTATATATATATATAATGTATATGTATTATATATATATATATATATATATATATAATGTATATATATAGATATATGTATATATGTATATATAATATATATATGTATATATATATATATATATATATATATATGTATACATACATATGTATATATATACATATATATTTATCTTCCTTTATTACATTTTCCTTTAGTGCACTATATTCCTTTATACATTATATTTTCCTATAATGTATATATATAGAGAGAGGGCAAGGAGTATTAGTGGTGTAAGTGAAAAAGATGTTTTCTTTAGAAAATACCTGATGATGAAACGACGGTGGGTCTTGACGAACGTCTTCAGGTATCGTAGGTAAAAAGGGTTTGAGTGAGTACCTCAGCGAAAGAGAGTTTCTGCCCCACCCAATAACCAACAACAAACAATGAAGCTCCAATGTAAACAGAAAACAAAGCAACAAACATACAAACGACGTTAGTAAAATTTTTAATCATTATTAACGAGAATTCGAGACGTACGAGTGCCAAGATATTATTATAATAACTGAACGGCAGAACTCGCGAATGCACGAAGTGAATCGAAATAAGGAAGAGAACACGAAGGTCTCCTCATCGGCATCGAAGAAAACGGTGGCGAAGTTTATAGGCCTCGAAGGCGTCGAAGACGTAGGCGCCGCGGCGCGCCGGCGATTGTGTAAAAGTCGCGAGTGTTAAGAATGCCTCGCTGTTCAGTACACGAGTATGTTTGAGTTCAGTTCGAAAATGGAAATATGCTGCTTACTTGTAAATTATTACAATATTTCTATCTACTGAGTCTTATATTCTTTATTTTTTTTTCATGTTTTTGTTGTACTTGTGTTCCGTTGCCGGCATTTTTGTCCGTTTTTTCCATTCTAGTTGTTGTTGTTGTGGCAGCTTCATGCGCTTTGGGAGTTTTTAATATTAATTATTAGATACGAGAAACGCAAAACTCAAACCACTTCTTCCTCTTCTTCTACTCATCCTTATGTCCGTCGTTTTATATCAACATTAACCCAACCTCATCCAGCACAGTCCCAGCGTAACCAACCTACTGATGCATAAAAAGTCATAAATTAAATTTTAAAATGCAGAAGTGAGCCATGAAAAAATAAACGAAAGGCCCTGGAAAAAATTTCATAAAAAAACACAGAAAAACTTATCATTAAAAATTTGAATAATTAAAAAAAATTCACAATTCCTAGAGGAAGTAAAAGAAGAACAGAGAATTATCAAATGTTCGTAACAAAAGTAGAAATTAAATACGTAGAAAAATCGAGAAAAACAACATTTTAATAATGATAAATGTTAAGAGTAAAATATATGTGATAAAAAAAATTAGTAAAATTTGTACCCATGTTCATGATAAATATCTACGTAGATCGTCTGAAAAGTTTTAACATGAAGATGGCGCTACACATTGGCAATTATAGGAAATAATAAGACCAGAGCGTTGTCGTTTTCCTATACTAAATTTTTTTTTAAATTAGTCTTTATGAGATCTAATACAAGTAAGTTCAGTATGTCGGCATTAAGGCACGCGTTTCCTTGGTTGTAAAAATGGTTACTTCTTTTTCCATGTCATCCGTGTTTTCTGTGTTGGATGCCCTGTTCTTGGTATTGAGACATAGATGGCGTATGTATCACCTTAGAGCCCCTACAGTACCCTCCCTGAGCGATTACGCTACTGATGATTCGCGAATAACCCTTTTAACGCCTGCATAGGTCTTGGGTGGTGGTTATGTATTTTCTGATACTGGAAAACCTGTTGGTTGTAGATCAAGGTTTTGGGTGTCTGCTTGTTCGATGTATCATCAACCTTGATTTTGAATACGTTGTCAGAAATACGTTCCACCACTTCATGGGAACCTGTGTAAGTTGTGTTGGTCGCAAGGTTTTTTAACAGCGTCGACCCTTCAAAATACGTGCGAGCATGTTGCTAATGCCTGGTTTACACAGTGCGAGCTAGCGTACGAGTCAGCCTTCCGAGTAGCTGCACTGCAGTAACTCGCAACGTTTGGACGTAACTTACGAGTAACTCGTACGTGTAAGTTGGTTAGTAGCTCGCATCCGAGTTACTTCAACATTTTTATACCCTACACCCGAAGGGATGAGGGTATATTCACTTTGTTCTTCCGTTTGTAACGCATTAAAGGAGGCGTGGCAGGTATAGAAAAGTATATATATTCTGGCTCAGAATCACCTCCTGATTCGATTTAGCCATGTCCGTCCGTCTGTCTGTCTGTCCGTCCGTCCGACCGTCTGTGGAAATCACGATTACAGGAGAACGAATAGAGGTATCGTCATGAAATTTGGCACAAATATTCTTTGTTATCCTACGCTGTTTGGTAGTGAAAATGGGAAAACTCGGACCAGTGCCACGCCTTCTTTTTATAGAAAATATGCACTCATTCGTGCTTTTACCTAAATTTCTTGGCTTGTAGACCGAATTTTCAGCTCAAATTTTATTTCCGAGTATGCCATTTTAGACTAGAATATATTCTAAAAAATGGGCGTGACACGCCCACTTATATACTATACCATAAAATTAGGTGTTTGGTAGGAAAAGCGGTGTTGTAGGTGAGTTAATAATTAAAAATTTGCTCCCTGTAAATTAAAAAAAAGTAGGTGTCACCCGCCCACTTTTAATCACTTCGACCAAAGCGGGTGTAGGGTATATGAGCTTCGGCCAGGCCGAAGATAACGCTCTTACTTGTTTGTTTTCACTCGCCTGCTCGCCCGGCAGCAACTCGCACATGACTGCGGCTCGGCCGTCGCTCGCATCGTTTGGACGCGTTCGGCAATAGCTCGTCAGTGCCAGCCGGACAGCTGTGCGTGAAACACGTGTTTTTTTTTGTATACTACGCCGACTCGTTCAAAATGGTTGCGGATAGATGGTCTTCTGACAATAATATTTCATTCACGAAACTCTACAGAGACCAAGAAAACCTGTGGAATTGTTCCGATAAAAACTATCGAAATAGAGATATGAGAAAAGCATCTTTTTTTTTGATATTGGCTATGGTTATAGATATTTTCCAATTCCTGACATAATATTGTTGTCATAGAGCGTATCACCGTTTTTTTTATACCCTACACCCGAAGGGATATATTCACTTTGTTCTTCCGTTTGTAACGCATTAAAGGAGGCGTGGCAGGTATAGAAAAGTATATATATTCTGGCTCAGAATCACCTCCTGATTCGATTTAGCCATGTCCGTCCGTCTGTCTGTCCGTTCGTCTGTGAAAATCACGATTACAGGAGAACGAATACAGGTATCGTCATGAGATTTGGCACAAATATTCATTGTTATCCTACGCTGTTTGGTATTGACCATAAAATTAGGTGTTTGGTAGGAAAAGCGGTGTTGTAGATGAGTTAATAATTAAAAATTTTCTCCCTGTAAATTTAAAAAAAAAGTAGGTGTCACCCGCCCACTTTTAATCACTTCGACCAAAGCGGGTGTAGGGTATATGAGCTTCGGCCAGGCCAAAGATAACGCTCTTACTTGTTATTAAAACAAGTTCACTCGGCATCGCGACACGACTAGGACTGGGCAGTAGCTAGGTGTCGTGTAGACAGCAAAGGCGAGCCGAGCTGCTGCCTAGGCATTTGACAAGCCTAGTAGCTGTCTACTGGCCAGGCAGCAGCTTGCACTGTGTAAACGAGCCATAAGGTTTTGTGGGCGAACGCTTTTCGTTTATTATGATGGGCAGATATGGCCGAACGAGTTTGCCGCATCTGCTCTCGAAGCTTCTCCACAAAATACCTGGGTTTCTGTGTTATCTCTTCGCTTATGAAGAACTCGCCTGGTATTCTTAACGTCGTTCTGTAAACTATCTCGGCTGATGAAACCCCGATGTCTTCTTTGAGGCTTACTCGTAGTCTTAGAAATAGTCTTAGCAGCCATGGCACATCATAGCTGCTTTTATCGAACGATACCATCGCTCCACCATACCGTTTGCTGCAGGATGATACGCGGTAGTTCTTATTCGTTGGCAGCCGATGAGTTTGGAGAGTGCGGTTAATAACTGTGATTCAAACCGGGAACCTCTGTCTGACGGTTTAGCCTCTGAGGCCCCAAAACCTGCTATCATGCAGTTGGTGTAGAGAGCATTGATCACCGTATCGGCTGAAGCATCTTGCATTAGGGCAGCTACTGACCACCGAGAGTAACTCGGTAACACTATCATAGTTAATACGTACCGGTATCCCTTGCAGGTTGTCATGACAATAATATCGATGTGAATATATCGGAACCGGTTACTGGGGATTGCGATGTGCTTAGGTACGTTTTTAACGTGCATCCTATTTTTCATTTTTTCAGTCGATACAGGTGCAAGCCCAGCTCATAATATCTCGATTCATGTGAGGCCAAACGTAGCTTTTGCTAATGGATCGGAGGGTTGCGCGGCCACTTGGATGGGATAACTCATGCACGTTATCGAAAACTCGTCTTCGTTATGATTTCATTATATACGGTCTAATAATAGAACTTGAGGTATCACAATATATTGCTGGTTCTTTGTCGTTTTCTTGCCAGCTACGTAAGCACAACGACGACTTGTTTGGATTAGTGATTAGCTCTTGTAATTCACTGTCAGATTGTTGAGTTGCAGCCAATTATTTGTTGCTAAATATGACGGGAACGTTGATGGCTATGATTTGCGAAACTGCGTCAGCTACCATGTACCATGCTGGCAAGTGCTGCTCCAATCGCGGTGTCAGCTGCGTCGCAGCGTAAAACAACTGGTAGCTTCGCTTCAAGATACGCGAGGATAACGGAGTTTTTCAGAGCAGTTTTGCAATTTTCAAAGGCTTCGTCTGCCGTTTTACTCCATTCTACTGGCCTTTTGTCGTTATTCTTGGCTCCTATTGTTAATTCGATTAGTGGCGCTTGCAATTCCAGATCGATAAAAATTCCAAATGCCAGGAACCTCCTTAACTTGTCGATAGTTTGTGGTTTTGGATAGTCCTTAATTACTTGGACGCTCTTCATTGGTGGCCTAATGGCGCTGTTATTGACGGTATAGCGCAGGTATCTAACTTCGTGCTGGTCGAAAATGCATTTAGATGCGTTTAGCACTAGTCCGAATTTGTTAAGTCGCTCCAGGCCTATTGCACATGCTTTTGGGCTCGTCTTCATCATGGGACGCTATCAAGATATCATCAATATAGCAATGACAAATCCATATCATTTAGTACTGTGTCCATGAATCGCCGCATGGTCTGGGCCGCATTGCATAATCCAAAGGTCATCTTGTTGAATTCAAATAAGCCGAATGGCGTTATCACGGCAGTCTTTGATCTTCGGGACCCACTGGAATTTGGTGAAAAGCGCGTTTTATGTCAAGCGTTTTGAATATATTGCAACCTGACAAATTTTGAGTAAAAACGTGGAGGTGATGTATAGGAAACCGGTCAGGTATCGTAATCACATTTAAACGACGGTAGTCACCACACGGTCACCACCTACCATCGCTTTTTTTTACCATATGCAAGGGTGAGGCCCACGGGCTGTTCGACGGTTGGCAGAAACCTTGTTGTACCATCACTCGGAATTCTTCGCGTGAGGCCTTAAGTTTGTCACCTGCAATTCGACGAGCTCACTCTGCGACGGGATGGTCTTTCGTAATAATTAAGTGCTAAACACCGTGTTCAGCAATATTCCGGTTCGCCTCTCACCCAATTAACGGGAACGCGTTCAGAATACGAGCGTACGTATTATTTTTGTCGGTCGAATACAGTGTCGGCTCTTGCAACTTGGTTATGGATAATTGCGTGCGGAACACCGTTTTGCCATCTTCGAGTCGCTTTTGCTTAACGTTGACAATTAGCCCATAATGGTGAATGAAATCAGCGCCCTGTATTGGTTGCGACACTTCTGCAATCGCAAACTCCCATGAGAACTCACGCCGTAATCCCAAAATGAGAGTTGGATTGTTCGTGCCGAATGTTCTAATCGCAGAACCATTAGCTGCAAATATGTAGGTTGCCTGTAGGCTTAGCGTTTGAAAATTGTAATGATTTTGGCAGGACGGACACATCTGCTCCGGTATCTAACAGGAACCTGTCTGCCGATCTCGGACCTTGAGGCGCTTTGTTACTGTGGGTGTGCCGGTGGCTGCCTCAATGGTCAACGGCGTTTTTAGTATAAAGGAGCTCGCGCATTGCATGGCGCTCGGCGTTTTCGTGCATTCGCACCAAAACGCTTATGGTAGACACATAAATTTTCATTGTCGACTTGCTCTGCAGTCGGAGTAGATGATCGAGTTACTCGAGAGCGATTCTGCTACGGCTTCGCTGGTTTGTGAGGCTTTTTACTTGTTTAATCAGATTTTCTATAGCTCTTAGTAACTGAGTTGTTTCGCTTGTCGCTTCACTGTTCAGACGTTTATTATTCACAGCGTTTATGCTTTCGCCTTCTCGCGATAAACCAGCCATTTGTGGACGAATGGCTTCCACTACTCGATCGGCTTGTTCGGCCAATTTACTGAGGTCAGTAAGTTCGCTAATTGCAAGAACGCCTCTAACACTTTCGGGGAGTTAACGCTTTTTAGGACCAAGGACAAAACACTTCAATCGCTTTCAATCACTTCGTCTATTAAAAACATCACAATTAATCTAATCGGAAGAAGAAGGCAAGAGCATTCTTTAAACCTTCATCAGCTGAGAAACTGCTGTCGACGGATGATACAGGATGCATACGTACATTAGCATCTGAATTAGCTTCTTTAAGGGTTTTATCATTTATGTATGTACTCGTATGTATCTTGAAAACAATGTTTGCTTAGACGAGAATCTGTAAATGAAAGGAATTTAATGTACATACATACATCTGCTTTGGGTGCCTGGCTTTAGGCACATACCAAGAACTTTCTTACTGTAACACTATCCATCTTGAAGAAGATTAACAAACAACTCTAAGATCAAGGGCAAGCTAAAGGAGCAAACTGCGAGAGCACAAAAGACATACCATTAAAACAGCGTTTTTGTCCATACATCGACCATCACTATAGTCTCATAACTCAAAACCTACGTAGTTCTCAGCACATTAAACGAAGGAAAAAAAATCATGTGGACAACTATTTTTATACCCTACACCCGAAGGGATGAGGGTATATTCACTTTGTGCTTCCGTTTGTAACGCATTAAAGGAGGCGTGGCAGGTATAGAAAAGTATATATATTCTGGCTCAGAATCACCTCCTGAGTCGATTTAGCCCTGTCCGTCCGTCTGTCTGTCTGTCCGTCTGTCTGTGGAAATCACGATTACAGGAGAACGAATGGAGGTATCATCATGAAATTTGGTACGAATATTCTTTGTTATCCTACGCTGTTTGGTATTGAAAATGGGGAAAATCGGACCAGTGCCACGCCTACTTTTTATAGAAAATATGCACTCATCCGTGCTTATAGCTTAATTTCTTAGCTTGTAGACCGAATTTTCAGCTAAAATTTTATTTCTGAGTCCACCATCTTAGATTAAAATATATACTAAAAAATGGGCGTGACACGCCCACTTATATACTATACCATATAATGAGGTGTTTGCCCACTTTTTATCACTTCGACAGATGCGGGTGTAGGGTATATGAGCTTCGGCCAGGCCGAAGATAACGCTCTTACTTGTTTAAAACTAAGGATTGTCTACTTTAGGAATTAAAGAAAGGCCGAAAAAAAAGGTAGGTACTTCTTATTGATGAGAAATATAAGCAGTTTTTGCAAAGAAAATTTTCAATTTTATAACTCAATTTTATTGACACATAATGTCTTAGGCAAATGCGTATATTCCACAGCAACTACAACAATGTGTTTATAAAACGTTAAGGTTTAATTTTATCCTACATCCTCTATTCATCCGTTAATGCAATTTCTGCTTCTATACCGGCGACATCTTTTTGACCATCGAAGAAAGCGGCAACGACTTTATATTCGCCGTTTGGAATACTTTTTGGTAAGGAATCACCATCAACAATACAGTTATTGAATTTATAGTCGCCCTATAAAAAACCGAAAAGGATAAAAGGTAAAGAAAGAGATCGAGGAAATAGGCATTTAATACCGTCTGGTTTTTATGGTACTTACCTTTGAAAGAGGACAAACATCGGGTTGTGAGAAATTCGAACATTTCAACATTGCGGGATAAACGATAGTATCGCTGGATACATAATCACAAATAGCTTTATTGACAACGTAAATCGGTGCCGTATAACCGTTTGATACTCCAGTTTTGCGTAAGATGCGTAAGTCAAGCTATATGATTTAATAAAATTAATAAAATATTTTATTAAAATACGAAAGAAATTATAAAAAGTTTCAATATTTTATATTATATGTAATTTTTTACAGATATATGTAACTTCCGAGAATAATAACTGTGCGAGCATCTGTCACGGCAATTGTTTTTGACATTTACATATATAATTATTAGACTGGCGAAAAATTACACCGTGACTTACGTCAGAAGAACGCTTAAAAATTTTGAGGATTTACAAATGTACGCCTTACTAAACGTCATAAAATTAGACGCTCTTTAAGCTTCTGTTTACTTTTCATTTCAGCAATTTATTTAAGTAAAATGTCAGCCAAAAATTCTCTACAAAAATTTTTCAATTGGAAACGTACCCGTTGTTCATTACCCAAATTACGTACTAGGGTTATATCGCCACTAACCACAATTTGACTACGGCCCGCTTTTGTCATACGCAGGGTCTGCCAATCGATCCATGTTGTGTCATACTTATCGGATGTTATAAAAGAATTTAACTCCAAAATCTGATGAGCAAAAATTGTTAGAACGTTTTAATTGTTTTAATTTTAGGAATAATTTTAATTTTAAAAAACATTTGTTTTTATTTAACAAACCCTTTTCTTGCTCTCTGCTTTGCTTAAATCTAGCATGCAGAGCAAACACGGTAACACGCAGTAGAGTAAAGTTAAAAACTTGAAACCCATTTTTATTGTATTTACAAATTTTTCTTGCTTCACAAAACAAAACTATCTCACAACTAAAATTATATTATTATTAATTAGCTTTATATAGTAAAAGTTTAACCTTATTTCCGGTTGAAAATTAATCGCATGTCGCTCAATTTAAATAAAATACAATCTTTCTTATCTGTAGACATATTTATTTGCTGGATTGTTTCTTTTGTTGCATGTTAAATTATTATTATTATTTAACTTAATTATTTATTTATTATAAAAAGACATGATCTTCTTGTTAAATTTTTTATCAGTTTCCACTAGTTTAAGCCGGGATTTAATAAAGAAAAACAACAATAATTAACGAAAACAACAGTAATAACTTTGGCGTGGTCGTAGCTCACATCTCTTAACCTGTAGCTGTCGTATGTGTGCTATAAACGAGGGCTGCTGACACCTATTTTCAGATAATAACTTTAAATCTTCTAACTCATTTATAAAAACCCTTTTCCCAACAAAAACTTACATATGTATATACTTCCATGATATAGTTTTGAATGGTATGATATAGTATTTAAATTTAAAGCATACTAAAATTTAGATATTGTAGTTTTCGAAATTTAAAGAGTTTAACGAAATGTAATTTGTGTTTTAAATTCTGAGCTTTATTGAAATTTCTAAGAATGTTGGCAAATTTTCACATTTAATGGAATTTTAAATCTTACAAAATTCTTCTAACTAATAAGTCTATCTATCACATGGACGAGTTTTTCACATTTAACGGACTTTGTTGAGTTTTTCAAATCTCAAATTTGCTTAATTTAATAATACGATGTTTTGCTATGATGTTTTGATTGCTTTGTTATGGGTTTACTTTAATAGCTTTTGAATTTATTTTAGTGTTGATTTCAACTATCGATAGTTAGTTACTGAATGATTTTAACTATCGAATGATTCTTTCACTCATTCATTCATTCATTCGATCTATTTCTAAAAGCTTTTGAGCGATTCTCTCGTTGAATGTTTTTCAAATTAGAACGTGTGCCAAATAGCCAAATTTGTGTCAAATTTTTGCTCGGGGTAGTTAGCGGTGAAAAAATTTTACTCTGGTAAGTAAAAAGTTTGTTTCTAGTTATGCCAATTCGTCGAATAAATTTTATTTCAATTTGAAAAAAAATTAATAAACGTAAATCATGCACAGCAGTTTAAAAAATTAAATAGACTGATATGTGAAAAACAGGTCAACAGTTTGCAGTTTTGATTCTTGCAGTTCGCAGTCGAGCTAATTTTAATTTTTACAACTGCATTTTGCGTATTCCGTATTGTTGTAGTTGTTCTTGTTATTCTCCTTGTGTGTTTGTTGTTGCAGTTGCCGTTATGGTTGTGTTTCTCGCATACTGGTTGTCAAAATTTTACCTAGCGTCAAAGACTACATAAAATTTTGACGTTAGAATTCACCTCAATATCATAAAAATTTTTGTTTGGGGTGTAAACATTTTTTCTATATCGAGTAAAAACTTATCAATTGGTACACGGCTTTACTCCTTGAATAATTTCTGAATTACTAAAAACTATCGAATAAATATAATGGTTGAATTGTTCGATAGTTTTTAGTTATTACTAATTTTAGTAAAACTATCGAATAAATGTATAATTTTCAACTATTAAATAACTCGATAGTTTTTATTCGAAAGTTCCCCACACTAATTTATTTGACATTTTAACAGAAGGTAAAAGAAATTGTTAAAGTTCTGTGTTGTTATAGGCTTTTAATATTGAATAAAATAATTAATTTAACGAACTTAATTTAATGTTGATCGAACAATTACCAAACATTTAACGAACTATGGTGATCTTTTTAATTCTAAGGGCCTGTGCGAATTGACACTAAAATTTAGTATTTTGCTGAATCATTGGAAATGTCGATAAAAAAGGCTACGCCGGCATTGCAGTATACACTAAACGTCAACAATTTTTTGAACTAAAATTTAGTATTTTTTCGACCGTACTATTTGAATGTAATAATTGAAAATGATTTCAAAAGCAATATGGGTGTAAATAGTTGGGAATCATAGAATCAATGTCCTCCTCCATAATTATCGGAAAATTTTAAGCAAAAATAAGGTTTTTTCAAAAATTTCAAATTATAAAATTCTGTCATTAATTTGATTTAGAATTGGAAAGTAATTCGCACATTTCAGAAAGGTTGTAAAGCAGTTCGACAGCAAATAGTATATCACTAATATTAAGTCACATTTCGCACAGGCCCTAAAGAGTTTTTGAAGACTTAAAGATAATTTTTTAAAATTTTTGTATTTGATGGGCTTATAATATCCAATAAAATATTAAATTTTTATAAGGTTTTAAAATTATTACAGAATTTTAAAATTTAACGAGTTTCTGAAGTTTGGAAAATTTCTAAATTTAACGAAGTTCTTCTAACTAATGAGTTTATCAAATAAAGCACTTATGTCACATTTAACCCCTTAAGGTTTTATCACGAGTCTGACTCGTGTAAAGTAAAATTGCTTTCTGAATCAATCACGAGTCTAGCTCGTGAAAATAAAATTGCTTTCTGAATGAATCACGAGCCTCACTCGTGTGAAATAAAAACGCTTTATGAATGAATCTAATCTATAATATTTCTCTTAAAATCCATTGGAAGCCTCTAAAATATCTAATAGCATTATATGTTCCTAAGTCTTCCAAAAAATACCACACACTGGACGAATATTAGTTTTTTTTGTGTATTTCAATGTAAACATTGATGAATAATTTTTATACCCTACACCCAAAGGGATGAGGGTATATTCACTTTGTTCTTCCGTTTGTAACGCATTAAAGGAGGCGTGGCAGGTATAGAAAAGTATATATATTCTGGCTCAGAATCACCTCCTGATTCGATTCAGCCATGTCCGTCCGTCTGTCTGTCTGTCTGTCTGTCCGTCCGTCTGTGGAAATCACGATTACAGGATAACGAATAGAGGTATCGTCATGAAGTTCGGCACGAATATTCTTTGTTATCTTACGCTGTTTGGTATTGAAAATGGGAAAAATCGGACCAGTGCCACGCCTACTTTTTATAGAAAATATGCACTCATCCGTGCATTTAGCTCAATTTCTCAGCTTGTAGACCGAATTTTCAGCTAAAATTTTATTTCCGAGTCCACCATCTTAGACTCAAATATATTCCCAAAAATGGGCGTGACACGCCTACTTATATACTGTACCATATAATAAGGTGTTTGGTAAAAAACAAAGGTGTTGTAGATGGGTTAATAGATCAAAATGTGCTCCCTGTAAATTAGAAAAAAGTAGGTGTCACCCGCCCACTCTTTACTTCGACAGATGCGGGTGTAGGGTATATGAGCTTCGGGCAGGCCGAAGATAACGCTCTTACGCTCTTTAAGCTTTGTTTCACAACTTTTTATAATTTGAAAAATTCCAAATACAGAAATTTTCTAAATAAATAAAACCTTAAGGGGTTAAGGAACTGCTGAGTTTTTAAGATCTCACGAATTTTGCTTAAAACAGCACCGACATTGTTTAAATTTTGGTATCTACCAAACCCTTACGCTTGTTATGTTTTCGTTAGTAACATGAAACAATTCTGCCGCTGCGTTCTTCACCATTCCGTTCTGCATTCTAATTAATTCCATTTAAGCCGGTTACAATAACCACTTATCGTTAAATGAAGCTTGGCAAACAGTTTAAGAGAAAAAAACCGGGATTTTATTTTACGCGGCAGAAAAAAAACGCGCGCAATCAAATGAAACCAAAAAAACTTAGCCAAATTCACGCGGTTTCACGCCCTCAATGTGTTCCAGATACTTTCTCGCTCCCAAAAAGGGGCCATCCACATGGCAGGCATGTGTTTGCGCCACACCCAAGCAACCGCTCTCATGGCTGCCAATACCACCTAGACATCATCATCCTTACTAAGCTCTCAGACTGACCTGCTTCAGCTTCAATACTTTCGTTCAACAGCTCACCGCAAACAATCGCCATTGTCCACTTGATGTTTGAGTACGGCACCGCCACACACCCTTACGGTAACAGCCCCCTCCTCTACTTCCTACTCCTGCACGTCAACAATATTTTTTCCCTCAAATTAAATATGTACAATCCTCACGCTTGTGCACGTGGTCGAAATAATTTTTTTTTTGCATAGATACACCAACAACACCTGGAACAACAACGTCAAAAGCATGGTTGAAGTGGCTTTTGGCAGGCATTTGAATTTTCGGTTTTTTGTAATTTTATGATTTTTATAATTCCTGAAATATAAAAAAATAAATCGAGCATCGGAAATGGGGAATTTTTGATTTCTCAACCGTATGTAAAAATAATCAATTTTTACCGCATTCTGTCGAAAAAAATCCATAACTTACGAGAAGAGGAAGCAATAAAAAGAGACACGCAGAACCGATGGAGCCGCAATAAATTAAAAGTCAAAATTACGATAAATAATTGAATGAACGAATTTGCCAAAATGTATTAAAAAATACAAAAAATAAGATAATAAAGAATTAATTTGAAGACTTAACATTTAGTGGGTATAAATCAATTAAGATTAATGATTATCAGTCAATGAATCAACAAAATCTCGAATAAAATTAATGCGAACTATGAAAATTAAGAAATAATAAATGATAGAATTATAACAAGTAAGAGCGTTATCTTCGGCCTGGCCGAAGCTCATATACCCTACACCCGCAGCTGTCGAAGTGATAAAAAGTGGGCGGTGACACCTACTTTTTCTTAATTTACAGGGAGCACATTTTGATCTATTAAGTCATCTACTACACCGCTTTTCCTACCAAACACCTCATTATATGGTAAAGGTGGGCGTGTCACGCCCATTTTTGAGAATATATTTTAGTCTAAGATGGTGGACGGATGTTTGCATATTTTCTACAAAAAGTAGGCAATGGCACTGGTCCGATTTTCCCCATTTTTAATACCAAACAGCGTAGTATAACAAAGAATATTCGTGCCATGATTCGTGCCAAGAATTTCATGACGATACCTCTATTCGTTCTCTTGTAATCGTGATTTTCACAGACGGACGGACAGACATGGCTAAATCGAATCAGGAGGTGATTCTGAGCCAGAATATATATACTTTTCTATACCTGCCACGCCTCCTTTAATGCGTTACAAACGGAAGCACAAAGTGAACATACCCTCATCCCTTCGGTGGTAGGGTATAAAAACGCAATAAAATTGAAATCATTCGGAAATAATTAAAGACAAAACTAAATTCATGAACACTAAAAAAAAACGGTGATCATTATCATTTTGGACGATCAAATCATTAATGAATGAATCACAATTATATAATAAAATAAAGTGGCAAATAAAGAATCCGTGAATAAAGAATGAATCCGTGAATGAATTAATCCTATCTCGCTTAAAATTAATACAAATTATGCAAATGAATTAACTCATAAATGATGAAATTGTAAATTGTAATGAACTTGATTCCATTCGAAAATGAATAAATCAACATACTAAATGAATAAACACTAAAACGAATGGATAAATGAACATCCAAGAATTTAGATTCATGAAAAAACAAAAAAAACCTGGTTTGTCTCCAAACCAAAATTGAAAGCCATCTCTTCGTTCCAAAACTCATCGAAAAAAAACCATTACTAACTTCGAAAAGTACTAAAACTCTAACAAACTTTTCAAATTTCGCAATACTTTTTTAGCACAAACAAAAAGAAAACAAGTAAGAGCGTTAACTTCGGCCTGGCCGAAGCTTATATACCCTACACCCGTATCTGTCGAAGTGACGATAAAAAGTAGGGGGGTGACGCCCACTTTCATTTAATTTACAGGAAGTAAATTTTGATATATGAACTTATTTACAGCACCGCTTTTCCCAACAATCACATTATAAGTAAATCTCATTATAATGATTATAAGTAAATCTCATTATAAATCACATTATAAGTAAATCTCATTATAAGGTATGGTATACCTTATCGTGTCACGCCCACTTTCTGTGAGATAACTTTTTATTTTATTATAATTTTTTAGAATATTTTTAAGAGAATATTCGTGTCAAATCTCAAGACTATATCTCCATTCGTTCTTCCATAACCGTGATTTTCGTCACCAGTGGGCGGACTACGCCCATTTTTCGGAGTGTGTTTAAGTTTGAGACCATGGATTCAGGAATTAAATTTTAGCTTTAAACTCGCTCTACAAGCTGAGAAATTGAGCTAAAAGCACGGGAAAATTCATACTTTCTATAAAAAGTGGGCGTGGCACCGAACCGATTTTCTTCATTTTCAATACCAAACAGCCTATGATGACAAGGAATATTCGTGCTACATGTCATGGCGATAGCTCTATGCGTTCTCCCGTAATCGTGATTTCCACAGACAGACAGACGGACATGGGTAAATCGAATCAGGAGGTGATTCTGAGCCAAACTATATATACTTTTCTATACCTGCCACGCCTCCTTTAATGCGTTACAAATAGAAGAAGAAAGTGATTATACCCTCATCCCTTCGGGTGTAGGGTATAAAAAGTGAATATACCCTCATCGCTTCGGGTGTAGGATATAAAAACAAGTAAGAGTGTTAACTTCGGCCTGACCGAAGCTCATATACCCTACACTCGCATCTGTCGAAGTGATGATAAAAACTGGGCGGGCGACGCCCACTTTAATTTAATTTTCAGATAGTAAATTTTGATATATTAACTCAGTTACAACACCGATTTGCTCAGCAAACACCTCATTATATGGTATGGTATCAAGTAGGCGTGTTCACTCACTTTTTTGTGAGATAACTTCCACCAATACGGTAAACACGGCAATGAAACTTGAGCTTTAGATCCGGACTACGAACTCAGAAATTCAGTTCTCAAATTTAATTTCATTAATATTATTGAAAAAAGTAGGCGTGTCAATTGTTCGATTTTCTCTATTTTCGATATTAAAGAGCATTAAATTTAACTTTTATGATGATACTTCTACTCGTTCTCCTGTTATGGTCATTTTTGTCAAAAGTCGGCGGACCACGCCCGTTTGTCTGAGTTTTAGTCTGAGACGGTGGACTTGGGAATAAAATTTTAGCTTAATATTCCCTCTAAAAGCTGAGGTATTGAACTATAAGCACGGATTAGTACATATTTGCTATACAAAGTAGGCGTGGCAGTGGTCCAATTTTTCCATTTTTCGCCAAAACCAAACAGCATAGAATAACAAAGAATATTCGTGCCAAATTTCATGACGATACCTCTATTCGTTCTCCTGTAATCGTGATTTCCACAGACGGACGGACAGACAGACAGACGGACGGACATGGCTAAATCGAATCAGGAGGTGATTCTGAGCCAGAATATAATATATGCTTTTCTGTACCTGCCACGCCTCCTTTAATGCGTTACAAACGGGAGAACAAAGTGAATATACCCTCATCCCTTTGGGTGTAGGATGTAATAAAATAAAATAAAATAAAATAAAATAAAAACAGAAGAAAGTATAGGAAAAGGTTTACGGTAGGAGGAGAAGGAGAAGGAAAAGAAATAAACGATGGCAGAATTTCTTCGTTCGTTCATTCATTCTAACCAACAAATAAATTTAAACAAAACTAAGAAAAGAAAAAACGGTAAATACAGAAGTTTTTTAGTGGACCTCCTTCTCTTCAACTAATAGTTTTTGGTCTTCTGCTACTTTTTGTTCTTCTTTCCTCCTCTTCTTCTTCTTATTCTTCTTCTTCTTTAGCGTAGTGTATTGTAGTATTTTCGAATACCATTTATTATGTTGTATTTTAAGACAAAACCGATGGTTACAGCAGTCGATGGATGAATGTAGAATTAGAAAACCAGCCACTAAATGGTTAGGTCGAAGGATAATAAGAAGAGGAAGACGGAGAAAAGCAAAAAGAAGAGACACCATGGCAATGGTTAAATAGACAACAGAAACAGCAGGACTTTATCCTTTGCCACGACTTTTTCATCTTCTTCATCCACCTCTTCTTCTTATTCTTCTTCTAACAAATCTAACATCGCAGCAACTTGGAGAAGTTCTGCACTATGATAGAAGAGAACTTTTGAAATTTTTAAAGTTACTTAAGTGCATTGAATTGGGCACCAAACTGGCTACAACAACAACAAGTGTAGTATTAGAAATGTAAACAACAACAACAAAAATAATAGAAACAACTAACTGTGAGTACAATAAATGCCGGAAGTTATTGAGCGATGCGATTTAGTTTCTGGTGTCTGGATACAGTGGCGTGACTAGGGTTTATGCCGCCTGGGGCGATTAAACAAATTGCCGCCCAATTAAGTGCTAAAATTTTAAAGATAAACTTATTTTGTGTTATTATTTCGTTATTATTTATTAATTATTAATATTATTTTTTAAAAAATAAGAGAAGATAGATTCGATATTGCTGACCGATATTGCTCTTTTTCCATTTTTCTATATACGCGAACACACCCGCTTCCACACGCGGTCAAAACAAAACTACGAGTCCGATTCGGCTGAAACTTTGACAGTAGGTGTCTACAAGAATGTACTACACGATAGTAAATTTCTCTTGCGATCGTGGCGACCGTTAGGTGGTGAGGCTAAGTACTTATCGGACTGCCATCTCCCCTATCTAAATACGGGAGGTGGACAAAATCCCGAAACGACAAAATCCCGAACGACAAAATCCCGAAAAAATGGCATTGCATAGGGTGTTTTTATTGCTTTTCGTAAAATTAGCGCTATATCCGCAATTTTCCGGGGAGTTCTATTGGCTGAGAGTAAACTTAGCAGCAAACACAACGGTTTGTTTACCGAGGGTTACAACTCCTGCCGCGGCCGAAGGCCGCCACATGCAAAAACTCTGTATGCGAAAATTATATAAGCAGCGAAGCCGACGTTCTGCTTACCCAGGGTTACTACCGCTTCCGCGGCCGAAGCCCGGCACGCAGATGGACCTTGGATAGAGGAAGACTTCTCAGCAAAGAAGATAGTTTTGTTGGCTGAGGGTTTTAATCCCTGCCACGGCCGAAGGCCGCCATGCAGGAAGACACTTTTTGCCTGCGCAGAAGGACCCTGGATAGAGGAAGACTTTTCAGCAAAGATGGTTTTGTTGGCTGAGGGTTTAATTCCCTGCCCCGGCCGAAGGCCGGCACGCAGAAGAACCCTGAGTAGAGGAAGACTTTTTTTAGCAAAGAAGATAGTTTTGTTGGCTGAGGGCTCTTATCTCTGCCACACATTCAGTGCAAGAATTTTGGGATTTTTCTGGATTTTGTCGTTCGGGATTAAGTTTCGGAAATAAAGTTTCAATATGAAAATTTTCTTAGAGGTCCATATTTAATTTTTAAAATTTGCCGCCTCTGAAATCGTTTCGCCCGGGGCGGACCGCCACAAAAACAACCGCTCCCCTCTAGCTACGCCACTGTCTGGATATAGTTTGTCCACTGCTCACGATCTAGAGACTGATTAGGAAGAGGAAGAGGATGAGGATGAACTGGGCAGTGGTAGCGGTGGTGGCGAAAATGGGTGTGGTTTGTGCTTGAGTTAAATTGTGGGCACGCATTCATGCACGTGTGTATACGCGCGTATGTGTCTATAGAATGAGCTGCAGTTGATGGTTCGATAAATTTATTACGTTCAGTATTCAACGAATTTACAAAACATGGAGAAACTACGTACGAAACAGTTGAAGTAGCTATTAAAAGTTTTCAAACTAAAGATTGTGGAAGATTCATATTGTTAGAGTGAGAAAGAAGCGAAAAAGACAAGGAGAGCAGATAAGTTTATTGGGGTAAAGAACAAAGAGACATGTATTCCAACAGATAACTATTTAGTGTATTTGTTTATAAAAGGAAGAAAGGAATAAGAAGAAGGAGAAAAATAATATCCCGGTAAGATGCCACAATAAAAACATCTTTTTTCATCAATAATAATTTTTTTACACTTTCTCTTTAAGTGATAAAAACAGTTGTCAGCTTCTTGTTTAAACCTTTGGTCCTAATTTTTTTATTTTTATTATATTATTTTCAAAAATTTTTTTTTTCAATATATCTCAATATTTCTATTATTTCAATACTTAATTGGTCAAGGTATTTGCATATTAATTTTATTTGAAAAAACATACACTAATAGTTATATAATTCGATTTTAATTTTACTTATTATAATATTACAATATTTCGGAAGCCTTTGGCATGTAGTTCGAATGAACTACAAAACAGACACGGATAAATGTGCACAGGTGTACCGACACTTAGTCGAAGAGCACCAAAAAACAAGAAGAAAACACCTCCGACCAACAGTAGCTACACAGTTAACCACAGTCAGCCACAGGAATACTACCTGAAGACGGATGCCAAAGGCGTCCGAAATATTATAATATTTTACTAAGTAAAATTAAAATCTAATTATATAACTATTTGTGTATGTTTTTTTAAATAAGAGTAATATGCAAACAACTTGACCTCACAGCCCGAATAAGTACAACACTGCAGCAATTAATTAAAGAAAAGGTTGAAAAAATATAACATTAAAAATTTCAATATTTATTAATCTATACTTCTATATCTATATCTATCTATATCTACATCTACACTAATATTATAAATGCGAAAGTAAGCCTGTCTGTCTGTTACCTTTTCACGGCAAAACCGCTGCACCGATTTTGGTGAAATTTGGTGTGGAGATAGCTGGAACCCTGACGAGGGACATAGGGTACCTATTTTATGAAAAGTCAACCTCTAAATAGGGGATAAAGGATTGTAGGGGAATTCAGTCTCAATTTGAAATTAAGTTAACATTGTGCTGGACAGAATAGATGTCAATAACAAATAAATTTATGTCGTGGTAAGACACAAACAAGCAAGAAGTATCTCTTGGACCCTCGAGTTATCAAGGAAACCCTATAACGGGCCCCTTCTATCCAAATAAAAAAGTGTCGTGTATATCATATGTACGAGTATGTATGCAAGCGAACGACTGTGATGTGAACATATGTATATCATTCAATCAAACTAAGTTAGAGCGAGCACTATTCCACGCGAACGAAGTTGCGGGCAGCAGCTAGTTCTAATATAAATTAAATAAATAAATTAATTTTACTTGAATTAAATATCAGTATTACAGCACCCTCTAGTTGTCAGCATTTTCTCTTTTCTTACAGGCCAGCAACGAACAGAGCTCTTGCGCCATTAACAACTTCGTCGAACAGCTGTTTTTGACATTCTCATTGTGTTTGTTGATTGTGGTTAAGCGTCAAATCGGTAAATTGCTGATTGTGCAAATAAAAAAATACGTTTTCTTGTTAAAATATAAGAAATCAACAATAAGAAATCGTGTAGTTTCGTTAATACAATTGACAAATTTGAGCAGTTAATTAAAAAAAGTGAGAAAACTATGGTTACCACCGACACACTGCAACTGAATAAAATGCAAATGTTTGCAAAAATTCGAGACGGTCTACCGGAGGAACGTCAACAAACCATGAATCTATTGGAGTGTGTAGATGATTTGCTTTATGCATGGGATTCGATGGAATGTACTCTATTGGTATTGAATTGGCGTACGGCACAACTGAATGGCATTGAAACAATTAAATATCAGGTATGTAGAGTTGGTCCGGATGGCAGCGTTCCCGGATGCTGGTCGGAGGAAAGTAGGGGATCCAGGCAATACGTGCTTAGAGATTCAAATGTAAATTAGAGTTGTGTAGTTCCGGACATGTATAGTTCCCGGAGACGTATTCGCACTAGAGATGAGCGATATTTCAGTGCCGGTGACTGTCACTGTTACTTTGAAGTCACTGGTCACTGTAGCGACAGAAAAATATTTTTACCAGTGACAGTGACAGTGACTGCCTTCGTTCCAATATTCACACACAAATAACCGTTCCTGTCACTGACTTGTTACACGATATTACACACAAATATTCGTTCCTGTCACTGACTTGTTTCACGATATTTACACAAATATTCGTTCCTGTCGCTGGATTGTTCCCGCGCCAAGAGTTCGCTTGCGTATTTTGTTTCACGTACATATTGTAAAAAAATCTAAAGTTGCAATAATTTATCTGTGCAGCTTAAAAACCTGCTGTAAAATATGTAGTTGGTTATGAGACATTTTTATTTGATCGTATATATAACTTATTATTATTAATTGTTTTTATTAATTAATACACCATAATTGGGAACAGATTCAGCACAGTACAAACTCTTTAAATTTATTATTGCTTTTGTAGTTGTTGGCGTTGGCGCTGATTCCAACAATATTTTTGGTCGCTCTCGTCTGGTTTAGGAGTTTTAGCCCTTTAAAGTTTGAAAATTTATTGTCTATATCTCTTTTTACTGTAAAAGATATCCGGTTGATATGCATACCATTCTGATGGTATCAAAAGTATCTTTATGTAAAATACAGTAAGAGTTACTTAATTTATTTTCATACATATTGCAGGGCAGTATTCAGATTTGCTTGTCACTAAGCACCCCTTCTGCGACTTAAGGTAACGGAGTTTTTCAAAGCAACATTGCTGCACAATTTTTTAACCATTTAAAAAAAAAAAAGTGAGAATAAATAATATAAATGAAAAAAGTGCAATTTGGCAGTTTTTTGTTCCAGAAGATGTTACTACGCAAAGCGAAAAATATGCAAAATTAAATTGTCGTACAAGACAACAATTTCAAATTCGACAAAGCATATGAGTGGCATCCAACGGTGTCTTTACCATTACCGTTTAAAACAAGAAAATGACAATGCAGAACGAGCGGTAACGATACGCTTAGATTCTACACCTTAGATCTACACCTAAAACTCTGATGTCACTATCACTGCTGTCACCGTTCCTAAAAAATCACTGGATCGCTCATCTCTAATTCGCACTCGGAGATGTTTCCAATCTTTCGGATTGAAATATTTTAACGTCCGAATAGTTCCTATTTCAAAACAAGCAAATGTAAAGTCTTCTCTTTTTCCCATTCTTTAACAATCGGTTTTATTGGAATGAGGGAAGGAGACAACCAGTTAATAAATCGCTGTTTATGGCGTGGTTACATGATCAACATTTGTTTTTGTTTCTAAGCAAAAAAAGACGCAAAACTTTTGTGATGCTCATTTTTTGCCTAGAAACAGCAACAAGATGTTGCACATGTCAAAACAGGAAAACATTTCATAAACGGAAACAGCTCTCGAAACTAAACAGTTCCTCAGAGATGTTAACGAAATAGTTCCTCGGAGATGTTAATAAAATGCATAGCTCCTGGAGATGTTAACTATTTGCATATCAGAATGAATGTAAATAAAACATGTCTGAAATGATACGATGTCCATTGAATGAGTGCGAATAAGTGAGATATTTTTATACCCTACACCCGAAGGGATGAGGGTATATTCACTTTGTGCTTCCGTTTTTAACGCATTAAAGGAGGCGTGGGGGGTATAGAAAAGTATATATATTCTGGCTCAGAATCACCTCCTGAGTCGATTTAGCCCTGTCCGTCTGTCTGTCTGTCCGTCTGTCTGTGGAAATCACGATTACAGGAGAACGAATAGAGGTATCATCATGAAATTTGGTACGAATATTCTTTGTTATCCTACGCTGTTTGGTATTGAAAATGGGGAAAATCGGACCAGTGCCACGCCTACTTTTTATAGAAAATATGCTTATAGCTTAATTTCTTAGCTTGTAGACCGAATTTTCAGCTAAAATATTATTTCCGAGTCCACCATCTTAGACTAAAATATATACTAAAAAATGGGCGTGATACGCCCACTTATATACTATACCATATAATGAGGTGTTTAGTACGAAAAACGGTGTTGTAGATGAGTTAATAGAAAAAAAATTACTCCCTGTAAATTTAAAAAAAGTAGGTGTCACCCGCCCACTTTTTATCACTTCGACAGATGCGGGTGTAGGGTATATGAGCTTCGGCCAGGCCGAAGATAACGCTCTTACTTGTTTAATGTTAATTATTATAATCAGTTATTTTATATAATCACCTATAAAGTATAAATACAAAAATTTCAAATTTTAAGTATTTTAAAGAAATTTTTTTAGAAATGTATATAAATTTTCTAAAAATAGTTTGATAAGGTATAAAACCAGTAATTATACAAAATCAAAAAAGAGTAAGGGATTGTGATGGGAAGCTCTTTTGCTTTACAGTAAAAACAGTGTCAAATAAATAGTTCCGGAGAGTAAAAGAATCGTTCCATGTTCGTTCTCTCTCCGGAACTGTTAAGCCCAACTCTAATGTAAATGGTTCAAATATTGCCGAAGAACGTTTTTTCTGGCACTTTAGAATATCTTTAAGTGTCGGGCTACGGGTGCTGCGGTCTGACGAATAAACGCATATCAAAGAAACTGAAAGTAACAGTTGGTTATAGAGATAGGAAATTGTGTCATTTTAATATTTTAGGTTTGGAGATTTTGTCTTCGGAGATTATTCTTGGGATCTTGTTAACCTGCACTATCGTAATAAAATTTACGTAAACTTGATCTGCTTGCAAATCTGATTTATCTGATTTTTTTGGTGAACCCAAAAACTTCACGAAAAATAATATGTCTGTCTTAGGTGGCAGAGCTTTGTTGGTTAGTATTGTACATATAATCAACTATTTGAGATATAGTATAAAATAGGTTTTATGCACACGTTTATATAATTCTATTAGATTAAATATGATGTCACAATTTAGTGATTCAGACCACTTTTATTCTCTGTTGAATATGTGTATTGTTGAATTTGAATTCAAGAAAGAGAATAAATAACGTTCTGCAACTTTGTGTATATAAACATAGAAGCAGTTCTGCATGCGTATATTCTAATAAACGGCATACTGGAGAAATTGGTAGCTCTTCCTTTATTGAATAAAATTTTTGGTATTTAAAAAATGTGTATACTTTCTGCAAATGAGTATCACGTGACAACATTTGCCGACATTTCAATAAAATATCTCTGGAATAAGAACGTAATTTAACTGACGCCATCATTTCATATCGTCTCATTCTGAAAGAAGCAAAAAAAGCAAGATACCAAAACAGGAAAATAAAATTTACGATGGGATAAATGAGTAAGGTCATAAGAACAAAAAAATATAAACAACGGAAAAATATATAAATAAATTAAAATAAGCGCAATGAAAAGAAAAAGCGAAATAATTGCAATAACTGAACGCTGCTGAAGAAGTGAAAGAAAGAAAGAAATCGTGACTTCATTTGTTGACACTTTGAATGGCATTGCTTTTCACTGACACTTACCGTTTCCGTTTCCGTGTTGCTGCTTAGTACAAAATGCCTGCTGCTGCTGTTGCTGCAAACGAATGATTCCTAATTGAAAACTATTAAATTTACTCTTCTCTTACAATACAAAAAAACACCCTGTGAATTCATTGAAACTCGAAGTCTCCCGCAGCCTCCCGTTTTTTGCTGATCAACTTTTTTTTTTGATGATCAAAATGAGCTGCTGCCGCCACTGCTTTAGAAATTCAAATTGAAACTCTAAGCATTCCGAATGACATTCACTCCATCACGCGTCAGGCACAGCATCGCAGAAGAACAGAAGCCGGCAAAACAGAAAAGAATCGAGAGAGTCCGAATCACGAGAGTCTGATCAGGGGGAAGAAAGTCGTGACAAGGAAGAAAAAAGGACATTTTTATTTGAGCATATTTAATTAGATGCAATTATTTATGGTATTAAATAGATGAGGCATTAAATGCGTCGTCAGTGCCAGCAAAGGAAGCAGCAATAGTCGTCCCGAGAGTATGTAAAGAAGAAAATGCAAAAATTGAATTAAAATGCAAAAAAAGAAAAAAAAAAACGGATGACCAACCAAAAAGACGAAAACAACAGAAACTTTGAAAGAAAAAGTTATAAATTTCGAGAAGTGTTTAAATTTTCAAGTGTTTAATTTTCATATCATTTCCTTCCGCACTCTTTTTTTTAGTCTAGATTTCTTTATAACAACCGGACCGGAAGAAGATGCCGGAAGGTGGTGGAGTGGAGTGAGAAGGTACATATTTGGTAAATGAAGGGAAATTTTAAAAATTGAGACTTAAGTCGAAGAATTATTGAGTACAATTAATCAAAAGCTCAAAAAGTAAAAAAAACAAAAAAACATACACAAAACTTATAGAAAAAAAATTTATGCCGGTAGTAAAGGAAGGTAAAGGAAAAAGAAAATTAAAAAAAAATATTAGAATATTTTTTTATATCGTAGTTTGAAGGATACAATAAAAATATGAGGTAACAGAGGACAAATGTAATAATTATATAAGGAGTTGCTTACATAGTTTTGAGTATTATGTTCCTTCCCTCTTTTTATGAAATATATAAATACTTAATGGGTTTTGGAACGAATTTCGTCATCCCTTGTCAGGTTTGGTTTGGAGAAAATTCGGTTTTGGTGATATGCCATCTTCAGTGTCTCTTTTCGTTCCATCCAACGTTGACGGAAAACTTATCGAACATTAAGAAACAAATAAATACTTACTGATTCTCGTCTAATAACATTCTGATAATTCTTGTTGAAATGATTCTGATATTCATATTATTATTTTAATATTATTATTCATTTTAACTGCAGCGAAGATTGTGTCTGTATTAAATTTTAATTTGATTTAATTCAGGTTAATAAGAGTCTGGCGACTGAAACTACAAAAAGCAGGACAGGCAAAATGGAATAAGCTTGTTATGGGTCAACATGTTTAGTAGCTTCAACGTTATTCTCGTTTATAATTTAATGCAGCAAAAAAACTCTGCACTTCATTACTTAGAAATTATTTAGTTGGTAATTTCTGTTGTGTATGTGTGGGTTGTGTTTGCGTGCTTGTAGGTTTTTTCTGTGAGTTTATGTCACTTAACTACTCTTCCCATATTCCTGTCCTTATTTTTCTTTAATTTTACTTAAATCCCTTAATATTAATTAATATCTTTTTTTTTCATTTTAATTTCATTTATTATTTTATTCAAGCTTCATTGCAAACATTATTCCTCCAAACATCATTTTTTGATTTTCATTATCTCTGCCCACACCCAAAAATTCGTTGTTTTATTTCATCTTTTTTTAGTAGAACGCTAGTGCTTAACGACATTCACAGTCTTCTCTGATAAGAACCGCAATTTAAGAGCTTATTAGATCACGTTAGTGAGTAGTTTCGGTGACAAATGACTTGTTGCAATTAAATAGAATTATTTTTAATATAGTACCTACGTACTAGTGAGTGATATAATCAGCTAAAATATTCACGTAGTACGGGATGGGCAGAAAAGTTTTTTGTATCGCAAGAAAGGAAACATTCTTGGGTGAAGGTTTTTGATAAATTATCAGGTATATATTTTGGGAAAGCGGATGAATAAAACTTTACAAGAGCTTACTAATTCAAGACATCATGTTATCGTATATTGAAGTGATGTTGCTTTGCTTTGTTTTTTGAAATTTTGGCTTTTTGGGAATGGGACTTCTCAGAAGCCTGAAATGGAATAAATGTTTTTTAAATCTGAATTAAACTATATAGCTTCTTAACTGCACTGCCACAAGCATGAGAAAATGGAGTCCTTCAAAAAACCTCTCCATTTGCAATTCTTCAAGCAATATAACTATCCTTATGATAGTAGTTATTACACACAATTTAAATTTCCAGTAATTTAAAACAATTTTTGGGCAACTTTTTTCCTCTTGAAAAGTTGTTTAACTTTAACGCCTATACTCTACTAAATGCATATAGTATATTTTGGGTTTCGAATAAATTTCCATCATGTGACTTTTTTCGTTCGAAAATGTCTCCTTGCCAAATTTGATAAAAGACGACGGAAGCTCGTTTCAAGACGCATCATAATTCAACCCTATCAAAAAACTTTACGAATATCAAGAAACTAAAAAGTTAAAGCCACGGAAAAGAACCAAACACTCTTACACAAGTCTTCTCCGTATCGTATCATGCATTTTTATAGCTTTTAGGAGAAGAAAACTAGAAAAACTTATAAAGCCTTTTAGAACATTGAAATATGCATCTTTTTTCAATTCCTTGATGGCCTTGTCTTCTTCTGTCTTCTGGAAAATTGTTGTGATACAAGCAACTTTTCATCCTATCTTAATATGTTTCTTTAAAATGATACGCCTATTTTTTTATTTATTAATTTAGCAGTTTCCTGCCCTCCCCCATCTGCGTACTCTATACGAGGTCATCGTTGAAATATGCGTAATTAATTTAAGCTTCTAAAACATTGCATGTAAAAACGCAATTTGTTTACTCAACTGCACACTGACGCTCACGCACTTTTTTACACTCCCTCAAATACGCATACTTAAAAAGATACGAGCATGAGAGACATACTCCTATGAGATACTATCTATCTCACATGCAGATGTATGAAAAAAGAGGCCAACAACAGGTTGATAAATTGACAAACATTACTTTGAACGCATTAAGTAAACGAAACTAGGAATAGTTTAATCGTAAGTCGGTGAAATTAGATCCTTGTTTAGGTTAATGTGGAAATAATTCATTTGACATTTCGCTATTATTTTATTATTACGAAGAAATGGTTATTAAGATAGTGTCTATGTATATAACCCAAATGCTATGTAATAACCCGATGCTTACATTTTTCCAGCTTAATATTTTTTCACCCAAAGTATTCTTCTTTCTTTTGTATACTTTTGTCGAAATTAATTAAATATTGGTCACAATGCAGTAGTGTACTTTTTTACTGCAGTCTAGCTGGAGTAAAGGGAGTATATGAGGAGGCAGTTAAAATCACGAATTACAAAATCCCGAAACGAAAAAATCCCGAAATGAGAAATCCCGAAAATCACGAAATAAAATTTAAAATTAATCAAGAAATAAAATTTCAGTCACAATTATTTCCAAAGCGAAGTGCGCGCCTACTTGCCTTTTTTACAATGGCAGAAAAGCAAAGTTGTAATATCGATAAAATTTTGTTGTCTGGGTTATGATTCCTGCCACGGCCGAAGGCCGTCACGCATCACGACTTTTCATGCGGAAATAGTTTGCATTATCTAGAGAATTTTGTTGTCTGAGGGTTATAATCCTTGCCACGGCCGAAGGCCGCCACGCATTAAGACTTTTAAAGCGAAAATACTTTGCGTTACCGAGAGAACTTTGTTATCTGAAAGTTATGATCCGTGCCTCCTAATGGTGGCTAAATTGTTCTTTGCTAATGGTTTTAATATATTGAAGAGACTGGAGAATACCGAAAAACTAGTTATGTAATTTCGGGATTTTGTCGCATCGGGATTTTGCATTTTCGGTATTTTGTCATTTCGGGATTTTGTCGTTCGGGATTTTGTTTTTCGCGATTTTGTCTTTCGGGATGTTATTACCAACCCACAAATATGATCTACAGAGTAGAAAGTAGACATGACTAAATGAAGGTTGAGCACTAGAGTTGGCCAATTTAAGTTTTAAGTAAGTTTTAAGTTGCCAGTTTAAGTTTAAGTAAATCCAAATAAAAGCGATTGAGGAGAAAACTGGGACCACTGATAAGCTTTTTAGCAGGCATGATCTAAAGCACCTGCCACAATTCAAAAGAGACATTTAAGAAAAAGTTACGCAAATTTCAACTTTAACGAACAACAAAGGCTATTAAACGAATTGGTCACCGCTTGACACCGCAATGCACTGAATTTGGAGAACAGATTCTGCTATTCATTTTTTTTTAGTCTAGTACTGATACTGTTATACCGATGCTTATACACATATTTGTGCCCTGATACTGATACTCTGGTACTGATAATCTAGTAAAGTTACTGATATACTTATGATACTGATTCTTATACCGATACTATGATATTGATACTTATGCATGCCCTGATACTGATACTCTAGAACTGACACTTCGATACTGATGCTCTGATACTGATACTGCGAGCATCGGCACTTTAATAGCTGGATGCTATACTACTCGATTATCCTCATTATCAACCCCTTTAACTTTTCCATTTCATCCCCCTTATGATTAACACTTTTTTCATAAGTGACGTTTTTTAATTAAAATGATATAAATTATTCATTAAATTTTTTACTATATCTGTATCTTTGTACTAAAGAGAATGTCAGTCATTGTAAATTATTTGCCGAAACTGACGAAGTTTATTTACACCAGATTCGTACTGCAGAGATCTGGAGCTCTGGTCCCTTTCAATTTGTTGATTTTTATTAATATTTTGCCTCCGTGAATCTGATGATGCTGACTAATGCAAATGCCTTTGGTTTCGTGTTACCATCCTTTGTCTTTCTCCTTCAATTATTTAAATTTTAAGCACAATTGCATAATCTCACTTCTACTTTTTATAGTACCAGCGTTGGCCTCGGCACCTGCTACTTGTGGTTTTTTGTCTTTTGTTAAGCTCGTTCTATACTTTTTTAAGTACAATACTATTCTGCTGTATGTTACTATGTTGAAAATTTGTTATTTTTTATGAGCAAAAAAAAATATATTGTTGGTTTTTTTTGTAAACGAAGATTGAAGAATGTTGGAAATTTTTTTTTAGTGTATTTTCATAGCTATTGATATGCGACTAGACTGCAACATATCTGTTGTTGATATTTTTGATGTTAACATTTCTCCCTCCCCGGATGACCCTCGTTTTTTTGGCTTGTTTCAATTTACTTGTATCCCGCGGTCAAAAAATTAATTTCTACAAGAAAAACGAAAAAAATCAACACTTTTACCTTTTCGAAGGTACATACTTATATTTACAATAGAAAATGTTTACTGTGTAAAAAGTTTAAATTTCTATAGACAAGTGGAATAACTGAAAGTCCACGGACTCATACAACTCTTAAAACATAAAGACTTTTCTCATCCCTTTAGGAGAAGTTTATAAAAGAATTAACCTTTAAAAAGGCAAGGAAAAGACATTTTTATTGGTCCCCTTTTAAAGACATCTTTAGTTTTTTCTTCCTTTCTCAACTGTTGCTTGTCCTCTAGTAGATAAATTTCTGTCTCTGTACGAAGCCTTTGTCTATGTAAATGTCTTCCATCCTTTAACTCTTGAAAAACTGTTGAACTCTTTCATCCTTCAGTTGAAGTCTCTCGAAGAGTCAATCCCACGCTATCAACAAAGTTCAACTTGTGAATGGTGTTGCTGAATGCTGCTTTTTTGGGGTATTTTTTGTGATTATCCAGGAATATAAAAAAGCAACTATTGTCACTTTTGTAGCCGCATTTATTCCATAGAATTTGCCGATGCTGTGAAAAGGGTTTAAAAGGACTAATGTCGAAAACTAAAAAAAACCCATCTGAAAAATAACTTCCTAAATAATTTATTGGACAGTTACACGCTATCCTTTTCCCCCTACTTTTCCATTATTTTTCTATTTGCTTTATTTTGTTTCACAGTCTTTTGTTCCAAACAAAAAAATTTTCATGAAAAAAATTTGTGAATTTGGTCACAGGCAAAAGGGTCTCTTAGTATAGTATAAAATATAATAGGAGGAGAGGCCACAAGAAAAAAAAACTGAAACTGTCGCCAAAGTTCAATAATGTTATAAATTAAATGAATAATCAAAAACAGACAGAGGACACAACAGAAAACGAAGAAGCCCTTTTAGAATAGAATGAATGAATAAGATAGAATAATATGAATGAATAAGGAAAAAAGTGTTATAATTTATTTAACAGACGAGTTAAGTTTTCTTAATTTAGGGCTTACACAATGTAATATAAAACATGGAAGCCGTTTCAAATAAAAAATATTTGCCATAAATTTTAGACTTCAAAAAGCCCCGAGATAAAGAGTCTAAGAGACGTTAAATCGCATGATCATGATCGCAGATGACTACAAATCTGGGTGTAGTGCTTCCAAGACGTTAAATAGCAATTACGTGTAGCGCTCCATTTTTCATAACCCTGAACAGTCATAACGCTGACAGTATGGTGTTTCAATATGGTGCCTCCATAAAGTGGTTTTGCTTTGGTTTAGCGCAAAACTTTTCGCAGCGAAAACCATATAAAACCAATAAAACTCCATTGAAATTGTTTTTGTAAGTTCAGCGCAAAACCAAAAAGATTTTTGTTTTAGCAGTTTTTAACCTGTTTCGAAGTTCGAAATACTAGACGCCACAGCCTTGTCTCTTTCGGCTTTTCGGCCTCGAAGAAAAATGAAAGTTTTCAGATCTGCGATATCGTACTCGTTAAAGATCGTAAATAATTCATAATTAAAAATCTGTGTTTTCTTTCAAAATTTCTTCTGGCGTGTATTTGGGACACACTTTATATTACCTTTATATTAGCGATAATATTTTCACCTATAAAATTTAGGCGAAGGAAGAGGTGTTTATCCTTTAAAGTACACGTAGTCGTAATACAAGTATTTAAATATTATTACATCATAGAAGAAGCGGATTATATCGTATAACACTTTATAACTGATAATGATAATCCACGGATCTTTAAGAAAATCTCTTCCTGTATCCTTCTTTTATTTTTCCCTAAAAAAGAAAAAAAAGGAGATATGATTTATGAAATCTCAATCGAAATCCGGAATTTATTTTATTACCTCTTTTCGTTTTTATTATCTAAAATATTCTTATAATATTCTTTTAGGCATATTTTTCAACTTATCCTTCATGTCTCCCTCTAATCAATAAAAAATATTAAGCATATCCTTGTATATCCTTTATCAATCAGACAGTCACACTTTCCTTTACCACACTTTCAACAAATACACAATAAAAAGGTAATAAAAAACAAGAAATTTATAGCATTTTTATAGCTAAACGCACAACTAAAGAAACAATATAAGTGTCGTTAACACACACATACGCACACACACACACACACACACACACACACACACACACAGGCAGACCTATAGTCACAAAACCATACGCACTCATTTCGCATAATAAAAGGACTCCTTAAAAAAACACAAACACAAACCAAAGAAAACCAGAAAAAGGGGTTACCGAGAAAACGACAACAAAAGCTACAAAAAAGCGGAAACCCCCAAAAAGTTGAACAAAAGAAAAACGAAGACAAACTTTACCAACCATTTCATATTTTTTATAGACAAAATTTTTTTCTTTCACACTTCTCTTTTTGTATTAAAAAACGATTTCGAACACCGAAATAAAAGTAAAAGCAATGCCCAACACGCAAGGATGTGTGTGCCCATGAAAGTGCCATTCCGCAGTCAGTCCTTTTGAACAAATGGCAAGAAAATTGGTTACAAAAGATGCTAATGATTTATGTAATCGATTTGACCATACGGTGGTCAAGGCACGATTTTTCTTGAACGCTATTAGCAATATCGTCATGGTTTGTAGAGTCCTTGCCACAACCGACAGTCATGGACAGACGGCTTGGAAGGGCCCACAAGCGTTGCCATTTCTCCTCCCAAGCCCTAAAAACCCTGCCATTTGATATTTTTTTAATAGTTTGTTCAATGACAAGGGTTAAGATTACAGAACAGGACAGAAGGTAAAACAGGCGAGCTTGATGACGAGCGGCACGTCCCTTTCTTTGTTAATGGCCAATTCGTTGATAGTGAAATTATGTTAAACATGAGTCAATGTTTGTGAAAAGGCCACAGAAGACGCATTTCATTGTAGATTAGGTTGACAAGCGGAACAAAGGATAGCAATTTCTTTTTTGATAAGCAAGATAAATACCCAATAACCTGTTGAATGTTTGAAAAAATTAGGTATTAGAAAGAAGGAAAAGGAAGTGTTGAAAGGAAGAGTACTCGTAGTGGGGAAAAATGTTTGTGAAGTGGTATTACCTTTATGAAGTGTTATCTAGAAAGTCTTAAGAGATCTTCAATATTTTATTATAAATTTCAAATCATAGATAAAAGGTTAAAATTGTTGGTATTTGCAAACTTGAATTACTAACTTAATTATACTTGTATACTTATTACTTATATACTTATATACTTATTACTTATATACTTATATATACTTATTACTTATACTTATATACTTAATTGTATTAATACTAACACTTAAGTATTATTGTAAAAAATTGCTTTCGAAATTCGAAAAAACCAAAGATTTTATACGATATTAAAAAAAAGTTGGGGTACAAGAAAAAACTGAATACGATTTTATAGTCAGAAGACAAAAATCTCAAGAATTTGCTGCAAAATTGTTGAAACAAAAGAAGCTTAACTTATTTACAGAGAACCTTTTACTTCTGGAGAAAGGAGAAAGTGCCGGGAGAATGAGCATTTATTAATTAACAAATTAGTTAATATCAATTTTTTATAGGCTTTCAATTCTTATTGAGTACTTAGAGCTTATCTCTTCCTTATTTTTAACAAAAAGACAACTCTTATGTTATTTTTTCCATAAACCCCTTTAAACCATTCAAGTGAGAATTATAACGAGTTTCAAAATATTTCACAATGGAAAAAGTTTGTATGATTTAGGAAAAATATACATATGTATAACAGCATACTGTAAGGTTGTTTAGACTTAATGATAAAAATATTTTATGAAGAGTTAAGAAGGAAGGACGGAATGTGTTTTTTACAATCGGAGTTTTGTATTACTTTTGGTTATCGTCCCTTGCTGCCAATATTATGCGTACTGATAACCATAATTTAATTAATATTAGAATTTTAACCCTTTTTCTAATCACTTGCCTAAAAGTATACTTCTGTAACGGTATCTGTTAATTACCTTTCAAAATTATCACTTTTAATGGAATATTCTAATTATAGCTTACACCAACATCTACTACTTATCTACACGCGTATATATGTATACCTCCCTAGGGTTGGTGTATGTACGAATTACAGTGCACGCGCAGTAATGTGAACACCGTAAAATATAAACCAACACCCCAAAATATGAACACTTTTTATTTTGAATGAATGCTTACATATTGAAAATACATACAGTGCACGCGCAGTAATGTGAACTAATTAAAACCAAGCGGGTTTACAGTTTCGAATTTGTTCCCTTTTGCGGATGTCAAAATTTAAGGCAAAACATATCCCCGTTTTATAGTAATTATGCATTTTAAAATGGAAATTTACATTTATGAAACCAAATTTAATTTTATTCTAAAAAGAACCAAATACAGAAAATGTTTAACCAAAACCAAATTAAAAAATGTTTAAGTATTCATTTCACAAAAATTAAGAATTTATTCTTATGACCTGAACACGCGTGAACTTGTAATTTTTAAGCCAAACACGCACATTTCGCAATGATACGGAATTCCCCAGATTAAAAAATTCGAAAATTTAATGTGTTTACAGTGCACGCGCATTAATGTGAATACCATAAAATATGAACACCCCAAAATATGAACGCTTCTTATTTTGCATTGACTACTCTAAAGAGTGAACAAGACTTGACAATTACTTGTTAACACTTTTAAATTCCTACAAAAAAGTGACTATAACTTTTCTAGAAGAGAAACATAAATTTTGTTTTTCCATTAGCTGTCATGTGTTAACTGTCATTATAATCACTGCGAGTTGTTGGAATTCTTGTCTTTGGTTCTATGGCCATTGTCGTGTTGTTGTTTCAGTTAATGTTGATTTCGTCATCATTTCGGCTTTTATTGTAGATTTTGATGACTGATGATATTCTCTCATTCGGTAAAAACAACCATTTTGTTGTTGCGTTTTCTTGTAAATTTTTGTCTGTATGTATTATGACAATTGGTTTTGCTTTTGGTGTTGCTATTGTTATTGTCATTGTGGTTATTGTTGTTATAAACGACCCATTAATATTGAGTAAGTAATGAAGAAAGTAACCCAACAAACCGCAAAACATTTGTCGTTAGTTGTTGCTAGTGTTAATATGGTGCATTCTCATAAAATCAACTATCAACACAGTCACGTTACCGAACTACACACTCACTCATAAGCCTATTCACACATAAACACTATTCAGGCACATTTGGCCTGGCCTGGTCTGTCCTGTTGTTTTTGTTGATCACATTGTTTATGGCGATGAAATGCATTTTGAAAGTCATTTTAAAATGGCCCAAACGCATATTTAGGTATGTTAGTGTACACCTAGCATTTGTCTGTCCATCTCCATGAACTCACTAAACAGTTTGCCGTTTGGTTAAATTTTTTCTGCTTTAGGCTATAATTTATGTTGCTTTAACGCGTATCACTTGCGATGTTACTTGCTATTAGGCGGATAAGAGTCTCTTTAATGAGTTCTTTCATACGCTACTCACTGTAAATGTGCGTGTGGGCGTGGGTGTGTATATGTGAGTGTAGGCATTCTAATGTCCTCTGATTGTGGGCGAACTGCATTAGCGTTGTTTGCTTTCTCTTTCTCTCTCTCTCCCTCTCTGTCTGAAATTTTAATATGTCGTTAATGAACTGAAAGAATTTTCATTAGAAACAATTTCGACTTTAGCTGCTTTGGCTACTTGTCTTATAATTTGTGTAAAATATGATACTTAGCCCTTTTAGTAATCACCCTAAAAAGTAGTCAAAGACAATAAATAAAATTAGAAGATTTAAAAACAGTTTTGACAAAGTTTGTATCCTTATTTCTTACGAGAAAAACTTTTCACTTTTTATTAGAGTTTAACTTAGAGTTTGCAACGTATTTATTTGGTTTACCAAAAAGTAGAAATTTATTAGAAAGTAGGCATTGTTTTCTTCATTTTTATCTTCGAAGTGTTACATAGTCCGACAAAATTGGGCTGAGGCTTATCATCATAGAAACCAAACTATATTTTTGTAAGCTCCAGGGCTTTCGAGGTCCATATCGTTTTAGTTTACCACGTCTAATAGGCGAAATCGTCGGAATTGCATTTTGGTAGTGTTTTTCGTAATTTTTTTAGCATTTTCCAATAAATTTTATTATTAAATAACTCTAAGTTTGGACTTCTTAAAAATGAGATGAGTTCCATATTGTTTATATTCATCACACCTCCAAAACCAAAACTAAGGTTTTGGCGAATTAAAGCTAAATCTGCCTTAAAAATTCACTACAATCATACATACTAATTTAATGTCTGAAATACACGGTTTTTGCTGTGTTTGAGGTTATGTTACATCGCGAGGTAATCCTTCAATACAAAATCAATTACAGCATCCTCGCTTTCTGCCCATTTTAAATCATTTAAATATCATCTTTTTTCCCGAGGACGCACTCTTGATATTAATTGCTTTGGCATCATTTTAGAAGCCAGTTACTAATTATGAAGATGAAAGAGATGTAAACACCTAAACCACCAGTTCTTATGATTTTTAGGGTCCAAATTTACGAACCTGGAATTAGACATTTTAAAAGAATTATAAAATTTGGAGCCCCCGAATTTATTCTTCTCCTCGAAGACTGACAATCAGTTATAAATTTATTTATACGTTGGTATACATTCGCCTCAGTAGTATAAAAACTACCTTGAAATAGTGTCTAAGTATTTCTACGACAGTTTGCAAACATTTAAAAGCACAAAATCAACAATTTAAAAGTTCTCAAAGGTTTGCAGTCTAAACGTCTTTTAAGAAACCATTTCAATGCCTTCAAAGAAGCAGAATTTTTTACAAAATATTTTGTTAAAAAGCTTCATGAGCATGCGGAAAATGAGCGCAGGGAATCCCTAACCATAGTAAGTTCCTCTAAATGCTTTTACATATCTTCGAAAAAAATTGAAATTAAACTGTCTTCTCGCTTCTAGACCATCAACTAAGGCAAATTTATTTAGCATACTTTTAGGCAGATTAATTGAAATGTCAAATTAATGTAATGATAAATGTTAAGAGACACTACAAAAATGGTACAAAAAACGCATACCAAACAATAAAACTACAGCAAATGCGCGCAAACACACACACACGCTTTGAATACCTACACCCACCCACACTTTAACAATACAAAAAAAGGGGATGGTAATACTGGCGCAATGCAAAGTCTGGTTCTTTACTGATAAGTGAATTTTTTCAGTGCATTCATTTATTTATTTGACTTTTTCTTCCATTCTTTCGAATAATGTCGGAGAAAAAATCACAAAATACAAATACGCTATAATGCTCTAGAGAAACTCTGAAGGAAGGATATCGAGAGTATTCAGACGAAAAAAAATGGAAATTTTTAACATTTATATTTTAAGTTAGAAAAATTACTTACTATTAATTTAATCGAGACAACACATTATTTTTAAAGTTGTTGCTTGTTGTCTTCTTTATGTGGACGGCAATGTTTGCTTTGTCCTGCACTATGGTGTCCTGAAAGGACGTTTTTAAGGGTGACCAAGATACGGGAACCATTTTTCCTACTTTTTTCTCAACAAAATGCTAATAGAAGCATTAATTTTATTTTGTAAACACAGAAAAAAATCAGAAAAACAATTTAAATATATCTCGTTTGCCTTCGAATAAAGTGTCGTGGCATGATATAAAAAATGGGACGAATATAAACAAAAATTTGATCCTTATTAATGGGGTCGGGGACGACGCAGCGTGAGCCTACTACTACTACAGCGTGAGGTCTACTACTATTCAAAAGTAATTGAATAGCAAAAAAGAAGTAGCTTGAAAACGAAGATAATGCCATAAAAATCTACCAAATCCAAATGATGCTCATTTTTCTTATAATTTTTTTTCAGTTTCAATTTGATTTCTAATAATTTTTTGCAAAATATTTCTAATATTTTACATTGAGTGTAGTATAATCGTTGGAACCAATCACAGGTCTGCTTCATTGTGATTGGCTCGTGCGAGGCTTTGTAGGCACCAAGAAGTCAATTGATTTTTGATAAGCTCTCAATATATTTTCTCTACAAGAGCATTTACAAATACACGAGCAGACAAACGCACATCGTTATAGCCACATAGGATTTCCCTTTTGTAAAGGGAAAAAATTAGCAAATCCAATGAAGCATTTAAACTTGCAAAAAAGAAGTGTGGAGACAAAATTGTATCAGGCGCGCATGATAGGGTTGAAGTGTGTTTGTGTGTGCATAGTCAACGACTTGTCACAACCCTCGAACCATCGTTACTTTTTTGTTGCTTGTGGTCTGCGCCTCTCGTGATTTTGCGCGTTACTCCCCGCAACAGAATAAAATATAAGTATACTTCTAGGCTCCGTGGATTTTTATTTAAATGCTCTTATAATAATTAATTTTTAAAAGTTCTATTTGAAAAGATGTAATTTTTCTTTCTGCACTTTAATGACATCCTTATTCCACCTTTTTCAAATCTTTAGATACACAACTTTAGAATAACTTTAGACTAATGACTAAATGCCTTTTAAATTCAAAATTAAATCGTAATTTTCCTGTTGTAGGTTTTTATTCATTGATCTCTTGACACGGTAAATTCGCGAATATAAATGGACATGGTCTGTCCACTTTCATTTCAAAAGGAGATTTGCAATCAGTAAGACCTATTATCATCAGAAGAAATATAGTACTCTCAGAGACGTAATCGTCAGATGGAGGAAATATATCATTACCAGATACTGAATAATCCGTTTGGAAGAAATATGGGCTACGAGACTTTCTTTGTTGATTTGATTTAAAGAACTTAATATCATTTTTACTATAGACATAATACCGAAAAACAAAAAATAACAATGGCCACCAACACAACATCAACTTAATTAACGTAACAATAATAATCATAATATTACATACATAAATAATCGTAATCGCATAAAGAAAATCGCTGACATGTAAGAATTTTCCACTAAACTAAATGACAATAGCAATAACAACAACAATGAGAACAGCGTTGTTTCTACTAAACAATCAAAAAATGTCAAAAAGTCAAAAACAGGCACACATTGAGAATGAGATGAGTTGAGGCTGCATCATCACAGAGTCTCGGTGGAGTGAGGTGTAGAATTATGGATGTAGGAATCGTAAGACTTATTCATTCTTATCTTAAGCAATTAAAAATTGTTTATAACACACTTGGTTCTCTTCTTCTTCTTCTTTTCCTTTTCATTATTATTATTGTTATTATTTCGTTTTCAAATGGCTTTGTTTGCTTGAGCGGCCTCTGATTTATACTGCATATTTTCAGGCATTCAAGAAGCGTGTTGAGTTTCGTTGTTTTATATACGAGCACACACGCCTTGAAATAAGTAATTATGAAAAACTTAAAACAGAAGAAAAAAGGGCAAAAATAACTTTCTTTTGGATAACAGAGAGCTATATGATGTGTAAAACGAGTAAGAGTGTTAACTTAGCGTATATACCATACGTATATACCATGACTCCGCCTTTCCAACATTGGTGTGCAGATCTTTAAACTGGGCCCCTATTAGGGCTTACGTTTACTTAAGTTAAATTTATTTGTAAATGATTTTTTTTTTCAGTTTGACATATGTATATTTTCGAACACTTCATCATTTTATTTTATCTTTATTAACCTCTTTACAGACCCTTATTCCGGCAGCTCCACAAAGCTTTCAAGTTGAACGTTTACTAGCTTCGCATGAAGGTTCTTTAATCGCTTTGTCCGGAACTCGTGGTGTTGCCATTCTCGAGCTACCCCGCCGTTGGGGTAAAAATGGACTCTTCCTGGAAGGCAAAGAGCAAATCACATGTCGGTAAGTCATCTAAAAGTATGCAGTTAAATATTAGAAATGCTAATGTAGAAACAATAAATTTGAGGTCTCTCTTACTGTCGCTGTAGTGACTAAAAGTAGTATTAAAAAGCTATTACTGAAGAAGCCACTTTCTACAATTTCTACTTGCGAACGCTGTTTGTTGGTTGTCGTTATTCAAGCTTAAAATTAAAATTCCTGCCTAAAAGTATGCAGTCATCCAGCCATCGTTTCTCTACGCAGTGAAAAAATGATAAACTGCAGTAAAAGTTTCCGTTTCCGCCATTATTATAATTCCTAATTTGGTGCCGGTTGCTCTATGCCTTTCTCTACTTCTTCTACTTCCTCTACTTCTACCTACCTTGGGGCTCAACGTGTGGAAAACTTGAAAAATCATTCTAAAAAAAAGCAGCTGAGAAAAGCTACAGCCAACCACCAGCCGGCAAGAAAGCACAAAATGTTAAGTTCAGCACATCTGTATTTTATTGCATTTAATTTACCATTAATAAAGTTTCTGGTATTAGTTGTTGTTGTAAAGGTGATGGTGATGGCTTTGGTGGTTCAAGCTTTCGAGTGATAAAATCTTATAGCTCACGTTAACGATAATAAAATCATACCTTCCACGGCGTAACGATGGCACGATTTCGTCTATAGTATTTCCTAATTAAGGGTTTATTATTGAGGATTACTTTGGCAATAAGTCAATAATATTGTCATTTTTATTGCGCTAATGGGAAATTATTCCGTGGATTAAATATGATGAGGTGGTGAATGGTGTAATGCTAGAGGTAAAGAAATTCGAGAATTGTTTACATTGTGCCTTTGAAAATTATGTTTTTTTATTATCATATCTTTTTTAAAAGTTTGACAATTTAATTTAGAAGTTTGATTTATTCAAAAAAAAGAAGAAAAATCAATTTGAAAAAGTACGAATTAGACAAACCCTAGAAATTGAGTTAGAGCCACGATCGATTGTGTATTAAGAATATTTCAAATTTCAAGCCCTTTGAATCGTTTAAAATTGTACTATTGGAAACGATTTTAGTTATTCAAAGAAGAATATTCCTAGAAAACACAACTATTATTTGAAATACATATGTACATACATATATCGATTAGATACTAATCGAAGAACATTTTTACAGAAAATGGAATATAACTCCAGAAAAATGTGAAATTGTACCCAAAGAAAAGGAAAGAATTTCATAGAAAGTCGTCCTCTCAACCTAGCTCTTCCTTTTCTTCTCTTCCGGCGCCGCTGGAACCCATATTTTGCATCGCATTAATTGCGATTCTATGCAAATCGGAAACGGAATCGCACGAAAAGCAATAAACTCGTGCTACAACGGAACTGCACTGCTACTTTCTTGTGGTTTTCCTTTTTCTTCCTTTTTTTGTTACTCGTCGTATTTTTGATATTGTATTGTATGTTTATAATCAGGCTAGAAATTAATTGTTATGCTACAAATGTCTGCAAAACTTTATGCCTTTGGTACCTAGTTTTGTTGCTCTTTACTTTCAATTTTTTCCCGTGTACTTTTTCGGCGAGTTCATACTTTTGTGTATTCATTGTCGCGCATAATTTAAATACTTTTTATTGTACTTCACAGTCATTCGGCTTAACAAAACCGCCATCACCATCATCTTCTCTGCTGCGTCCTCACTGCCGCCAACATCAATTTCTTCTATAATCAAGTCATGTGGCGCAGCGAGTTGAATATACATCCTTCGAATTTTATTTGTATTTTATATTTTGATAATAATTCAACGTAAAAGTTTTGGATTTAAAGTCTTATTTCCCTTTTTCTATACCTTTTCGTAGATGCTGCTTTACTGTTGTCGGAAATTGTCAAAGATTTCCAGGGATACCAGAAAAAATTGGTTAAAAAGAAAAGTTAGGTATTAGTTTCATTTGAACAACGCTAACGATGAGGACTGGACGTTGCGTTGTCGTCCACCATGATGTTGTTACTGTATTGCACAATAAAACGCACAATTGTCTTGAAATAATTTACTTTGTCCTCGTCTACACCTTGTTCAATTGTAGTTCAGAATTTTTTAATTGTAATTCAGAAATTTTCAATTGTAATTTAGACATTCCATTTTAAATTCAGAAATTTTCATTTGTAATTCAGAAATTTTTAATTTAAATTCAGAATTTTTCAATTTAAATTCAGAATTTTTCAATTGTAATTCAGACATTCCACTTTAAATTAAGAAATTTTCATTTGTAATTCAGAAATTTTTATTTGTAAATCAGAATTTTTCAATTGGAATTCAGAATTTTTCATTTGTAAATCAGAATTTTTCATTTGTAATTCAGAATTTTTCAACTGTTTATGTATGTATGTAGAAAAAATTTAACTATACAGGGTCAAAAGAATGTTATATTTTTATGGGTGACTGGAAAATCCCAAGGACGCGTGGATTTAAGAAAAAAAATAGTCGGAATGAAGGGGAAAATCCTGTCCGAAACCGAGGTAGAACAGATGATCGAATGGGTGGAAAGCAACAGTAGTATGTATCTCATTCAAGGAGATTGCGGATCGCTTAAACTGCAATTCGGTAAAAACATTAAAGGTGTTTAAAGGTCATTAAACCTATATTTCCTAAAAAAGGTCCACCCCGTAACTGTTCCCTTGAATTCGCCAATGCTCAATCACATTGAGGTAATATGGTCAAAGATCAAACTTTTGCCAAATCACATATAAATGTTCCACCCGCGGTTGGTACAGGGTTGACCGACAGTGGCTGGCGTATTTGGAAGCCGTTATTTACAATGCGATTTTGACAATTAAACTTGATTTTGACGATTTAAACTTGAGCCATTTTTATAAGGAAAGTAACTTATTATCTACTTCTTTCGACAATTCGAAGGGGACAAAGGTCAGCAGTGTCCGGTGAACTTTTAAAAACTGACTGTTAGTTTTTTTCCAGACACCCAATAAAATATAACATTTTACTAACCCTGTATAGATAAATTTTTTCTACATACATACATTCTGAATTAAAATTGAAAAATTCTGAATTACAATTGAAAAATTCTGATTTACAAATGAAAAATTCTGAATTTCAATTGAAAATTTCTGAATTACAAATGAAAATTTCAGAATTTAAAATGGAATGTCTGAATTACAATTGAAAAATTCTGAATTTAAATTGAAAAATTCTGATTTTAAAATTGTCTGAATTACAATTGAAAATTTCTGAATACCTTTAATTCAGCTTTTACTTTCTTTTGAAGAGCTCATTTCTTATTTACCGTATACCACTCAAAATGGTTATTTCAACAATCACTTTCTTTTTTTCCAAAAATTTTTATGTCCATAGGATCGGTTATATTTAAACTGTTTGAAATTGCTTAAAAACTTCTGTATTGAGAACTTTTTGAATATTATTTTCATGGTTTCGTCGGTAGAGTCACTTTCACAGAAGTTACATGTCTGGCTCTCCTATAGGAATATGTTCCCTGAGGGCCATGTTATTTTCAAAATATTTATCAGTCTCACTTACACAGAAGTTTATCTCCTTGATTAAATTTTTGCAGATCTATTGATCTAATTTTTTAAATTTCCTTCTCTAAATTTTTAAAGAAATTTTACTAACTTTTAATTGGTCTGAATAGCTGAAAGTAAGTATCTAAAAATATATCATCAAAATGTAAAATATATCTGAATGTTCCTCTATCTCTTTAATGAGATGAACTAACTTTGAAAGATTAGTTATTCGGGTACAAGTAAGATTTACAAAAAAAGGCGTTACTGGATTAAATCGCATCGGCTTTCAGTGAGTCTCATATTGTGGAAGTGTAAGCAAGTTTTTCTAACTCCATTAATGTCGACTCCTGTGCCAACGCTACAAACGTCCCTTAACTTGAGTCCTTGTGTCCTTAAGACACTCCACAAAGTTTACACTCAGAGTCCAGGTAGTGCAAAACTCAATAAGATTATTTTAAAAGGATCCATGTCCTTTCCTAAGATCTTAATTCTTCTGGTTTTTAAATTTTCGGAATATCTCAGATATTAAAAGGTTTTAAACTCTTGTGAAATTAAGCCATCGCTTTTTAACTTTCATTTATTCAAATATTTTGTAATTCTGTAGAGAAAAATCATTACCTTTATTTTTATCCATCGTTCCTTTTGATTCCATAAAATTTTCCTACTTCTTGAATTACACTGATCCATGAAACAGTACTTTTACGTCCATAATTGTCAATGGCTTTATAAAGGTATTTCCATGCTAATCGAAGTAATTTATTAGTTGTTGTAATACATTGCACATTTTTCGTTGTTGTAATTCTATACTCTTTCACTCTTACTTTGAAAATACTTACGAAAACTCATAACTTTTGATATTTGAATATATTAATAAGTGTTTGGTAATGATAACTTTGATGACCAAGAAGGGGAAATGGTCTTCTAACTCGAAGGTGCGATCATCATTGGTATCATCAATGACGACCGAAAATTTTGGCTCCCCTCAGGTGGTGACGAGCTAAAAATTTTAATATTTTGAAAATAATAAAACGACGGGTAAGTTCGTAAGTGTTTGCTGATGCGAAGGATAATTTTAATTTTATGAAAGCTCTTCCGTCTCTGCCTTCTTTTATCTGCCTCATCTTCTCTTTCTATTTTCTCTTTTTTGTAATCATTAAATAAGTATCGTATTTCGCCGGTTCGCCGGTTATTTGTGGTCTTTGCCAAATATCACTATAATGGCGGCAGAGTATAATTTTTATGATTTTATTTACACTATGTATATATATATATATTATTAGATCCATGAGTATTTCTCTTTCTCTTCGGTAAAGTTATAAAACCACAAGTAGACGCACGATTACCCATTCGATTACTCAGCCACTGGTAGTAAGCGAATTGTTCTGTTCTAGCGAAGATATGCTTTTCTGTAATTTTAATCCTTTTAATGAAAATTACTTTCTTTCGATAGCACTTAAATTTTCACTGCGTTATGACGATGATGAAGCAGCTTAAAACAACCAGACACCGCCGTATCGAGCATAAGAGTGAAGATATTGTAGTTGGTATGCGTGAGGGGAAAGGGTAGTAGCCAGGATGGATAGGAATTCGATGGTGGTTGGTTGAAATTAACATAATAATTTCTCTAAAACCTTCCTAAATTAACACTGTCGTCACTCTATATTTCTTTTCGCTTTTCAAAGGGATGAATTTCATGCAGGCTTGTTATTCCATAATAATATTCCATGTCACTCACCAGCACCAACCTTTCCAGAGTGTGTCAGATAAAAATTTCATCATTTTATTATTAAAAATTCATAAATGGTAAATTGCTGTTTTTGGCTCCGGGAAATAACGCCCAAATGAAATACGGCCCAATGTGGGCTTTATTTCATTTTGGCGAAATTGGCGTTATTTCACAAAAAAATTAAATAAGGCCTTTGAGCTTTATTTCATTTTCAGAAATTTTCAAATTTTTCCGAAAAATGAAATAGAGCCAAAAAAAATTAAATAAGGCCCAATTTTGCGATAAATGCTGAAATGCGTTAGCTACGAAGCAGCTGTTGGACTTACTGGACGGGTTAATATACAAATACTTTTCAACAAGGAGATTGTTTTGTTGGCTGAGGGTTTTAATCCCTGCCACGGCCGAAGGCCGACATGCACAAGGACACTTTGCCTGCGCAGAAGGACCCTGGATAGAGGAAGGCTTTTCAACAAGGAGATGGTTTGTTGGCTGGGGGTTTTAATCCCTGCCACGGCCGAGGGCCAGCATGGAGAAGGACACTTTGCCTGTGCAAAAGGACCCTGGATAGAGGAAGACTTTTCAGCAAAGAAGATGGTTTTGTTAGCTGAGGGTTTTAATCCCTGCCACGGCCGAAGGCCGGCACGCAAAAGGACACTTTTTGCCTGCGCAGAAGGACCCTGGATAGAGGAAGATTTTCAGCAAAGAAGATGGTTTTGTTGGCTGAGGGTTTTAATCCCTGTCACGGCCGAGGGCCGGCACTGATTTTAAATAAAATAAATTTTTCGGAAAAATTTGAAAATTTCTTAAAATGAAATAAAGCCCAAAGTGGGCCTTATTTTGAGTCTTTTCCAAATTAAAAAAATCATAAATTAAATATTTTTATCAAACATTTATTTATTTATTTATAAATTATATTTTCTTTTTTGTTTTTTCTTTCTAAAGATTTAAAGTTTTCGAAACTGTTATTCTTGATTCGGAACTACCAGACGAAAACCAACGTTTCCAAAACAGTTATTTGAAAGAAAAAGCCTATCCCTTTGCATTAATTGTATTAATAAATTAAGTCGATTACCGGTTCTCGTGCTAACGTTATCTTCGACCTAACAACAAAATTCGTCAAGCTCAATAAAAATTCGCTACGAAAGACTTATTTTTTAGATGTAAGAGTTACATATAATTAGCAATTGATACAATTATCTTGGACGTCTTTTAAACTTTATTTAGTCAATGAAAGTTCTTTTCTTTGCAGTCTATTATTTTAAATGGAAAATTTTCTTGTAAAAAATGGTAAACATTTGTATGTATTTACTTTTTTCACAAGATGTTGAGACTTAAATCGTGGTTCAGAGGAATGGACCCGGGCAAAACACTGCTTCTTCCAAAAAAAAGGTCCGAAAAAGTAAAAAGAATAGAGAGAGTGAAAAAGGTGAGAGAGAAGGGGTTGTGTTAAAATTAGGCACGCTCATGCACGTCAGCAATTAAATAGGAAAAAAAATTTACAGTACTCGTAAGTAACAAAGATAAAGGGTTAAACAAGCCGCATTTCCGTAAATGTCTCCGTATTTGTATGTTTTTTTGTCTAAAGTTTGCGTTTTTTTTTTTCTGGTCCTGGGCTTGCCTTTTGGGTCTACGTGCTTCTACTGCAATATTTTTTCTACTTTTCCCAAACTTCTTTCTTCATTTATCTTTCGATTATGCCTGTACAGCTGTGTTATTTTCCTCTTTCGCTCTTTCGTATATAAGCATATATTTAAGATTCGGAAAATTATTAAAACTAAAAAAAATTTGTTAACCCTCTTTTATTAATTTTTATAGGTTTTCTTCCCGCATCCTTAATTTTTTGTTTGTTCTGTTCTTCATCCTTAGTATTTTTCATTCCTGTTTTAAGAAGAAAAACATAATTTTTTCCATTTAATCCACTCTTATAACATTTGTTTCATTATTGCTTTTGTTATTCGTTGATTTTGTTGTTATTGTAACCCTTTTTTTGTTACAGAAGTATTTAAAGCTCATATTTTGAGTGCAATTTTTAAAATATACTGATACTGATACCATCGGATTTAGTTCTGGCGAATGTCGGCTTAGAACTATGAGAGTGGTAGAAGTATATTCTGGCCAATAACTGGTCAATTTCTTTTAAAAGAGCCACGCGATGTAGTGTTGAACCAAATTCAGCTCTTGAGAGATGAAAATACTCGTATAATAATAAAATAATTGAATATTATAACTATAAAAATCCAGAAGGAATAGAGCTTTTAAAAAATTTATTTGAAATTCGGAAATTGATTTTGAAAGATATTAATAAAGCATTTATTTAATTTATGCTTAAAGCATTTATTAAACATTTAAGTTTTACGATTTAAACAAGGATTCTTTACATGGAAACTTCACCATTCTTGAAAAAAACAATGACAATCCTCTGATCTTAGGATTTATCGAGGAACATGCTCAAATTTTTTTGTTTTTGATTCCTAGGATGATTCAAGGATGTAACCATATTTGTCAACATTTTTCAATCATTGACAACCTTTCGAACTTAAAACTTAATCAATGATTTTAATAACGTTTGAATCTAATTCCGTCTGGCGATCCTATGATTTTATGAAGGCTTTCATTATGTTCGAATCCATCAATGATTATCATCTGATATTAGGATTGCATTAAACGAATTAACGAATTTTCGAACTCCAGATTTTATCACAGATGTAAGCATATTTAAATCAGTTAGTGATAATCATTCACTAATCTAAGATTTAAGGGTTGCATAGTGCTTAATCGTGTTAAATAAATAGATTAGATCCCGGTTTTAACCATATTTAAATTAATCAGTGTTCAACTGACTCATCTTAGAATGGATTAAACCATGTGTGTCAACAACTAACAATGTTTAGATATTAGTATTTTGTCCAGGCCTACATCTCACTGAAATTAATTACTGAGGATCAACTGACTTCAACTATATTTATTTATATATAGTACGAAATTTCACAAATTTCTACAAAGCTTCATAAATGTTTCGGACTAACCCGAGGTAACCCTAAAAGAACCTCTTGAATCTTGATAATTTAGTAATTTATTAAAATGTTAAGGCATTCTTTCAGAAATCTCAACAACTTTCGGAAATATTAACAAAAACTTGAAAATCGTTATGGTTGAGAAAAAGTGTTAAGTCTGACTTTCTTTTCCTTTCGTGCCCCTTTCGTTTTTCTTTTGTTTCCACGCTCTCTTCTCCCTTCCCAGACGCCCCCATTTATTTAGGTTACAAGTTGGTTTCTTTAGCTCTAATTGTCATTCGTCAGTAAAAAACTTTTAATTTTAACTGCTTTTAGTCTTTTCTTGATGAATTGTAAAAAGTCTAGGTGTCACAAAGAATGCTTAATTGTTCGGCAGGCTCTTTACCACAAAAGCTTATGGTCTAACTCTATGATCTTTGTTACTCTATAGTTCAAACAACTCTCCCTCTCTCATCTCTTCTGCTTTCTTGTCGCCGCTCGTTCCATTCATTCTCAGTCTCCTGATTTCAGCGACATTTCAAAGAAAACTGCAGCCCTGCAAATATAAAATACACATCAGCGAAATGTGTATAATCAGGTCCTTTACTTTTTCCACTTCTCCTTTCTTACCTTTCAAGAAGTGTTGAAAATATTTCAAAGATTTGCCAAAATGTATTCAATTATAAAAGACATTAATATTTAGCCGTTACGCACACACACAAACACACCCACGTATTTGTGTATAAAATTACCTTGCTAAAGTTGTATTCAAAAAAAGAAAGGCGTAATGGTAGCATTCCTCAACGTGAATTTATTAATTCAAATATTTTTGGCGGCAAATAAAACGAAATAATTGTCATTCATGCACAAAAGTTGACATAAAGGTAACGAAAATATCCTTTTTGACGTTGCCATTGCCATTACCGTTACCATTACCAATACCATACCCCAATAACATTACCAACATCACTACCATCGCCACTACCTTCACCAGGGCCATCATCATTACCAATGCCACTGCCGTTACCAGCATTACCCACTATTTGTTCTTTTGAACATTACACAAGTCGACAAAATTTTAAACCCAGAACCATTTTTTATGCGCTGCATCCGAATACGATTTCAAATATTCCTCGTCGCATTAGGTTTTCGAGATATATTGCTCTCTATATGCGAAAGAGAGTTTCATTCCATAACGAGGATATATGTACATATTTCTCCACGAAATTTGTTATGACATTTGGAAATAGCATCATCAGCAAACAGCGTGAGAACGAAAGAAGACACTGAAAATGGCACATCGCCGAAACCGGCCACAAAACTGTACTACAGCAGACACAATAAGTTCATATTCCTCCGCCCTTATCATTTTTATAATTCTGACGTTAGATTTATAAAATCAGTGATGTATGTCTTTTTATAAGAGATCATAACCTAGTCTCAAACTAATTATCCAATATTTCAACATACGATTTTTGGAAAAAAAGACGTTATGCAAAGACGAACCTGACGTGAAGAGAAAATGTTGACGTCGAATTGAGCTATGTATAATCAAGATTTTATATACATATGTACAAAAGTAAATTAGAAGTTAGTTTCTAGTTTACAAGATCAGCTTAATTTTGTCGGGTTGTGTTATCAAAAGCCATCACTATTGCCGTCGACATTGTCACCTCTCTCTGCCTCTCTTAACTTTTGCATTGCGTAGTTGCGTTGCCGTTGCCGTTAACTTTCTCTGCTCGTGGTAATAAAATTCTTAATGTACCGTTAAATCCTTTCATTCTGCGCTGCTGATGGAATTTCGCCAAAAAACATCGAGCATCAAGCCAAAGCAACCAAAAACAGTCAAAAGTGTTGTAAAGAAGAGAAGGAAGAAGAAGTAGCAGAAAGAGAAGAAAGTGAATCAGTATTTTTTGTTGTAAAAAAGAAACTGAATACAAAAATTTTTGAATTTCTTTCTTCTAAAAACTGAAGATGGCGCACGTGAAGCACGTAAATTCTAAAGATTTGTTATTATTATTATTATTATCATTATTTTTGTCATTGTTGTTTTTGTTGTTATTATTATTATTATTATTTGTTTAGCAGATAAAAAGCTACCGAAAAGGTGTTGAGTAAAATTGAGCAAAGTGAAGAAATGTAGTCGATGAAGAGTCAGTCAAAAAGTTGAAAAGGATTAAAAATTTTAACATTACGCGTAATAAACGAGGAAGAAAGATGTACCGAAGAACATCATTCGGTATTCTTAAGAGTTGCGTTTTTTGAGACATTGGAAAGGGGATGTTGGTTTTCGTGCGGTTGAATTTATTCAATGCATTTAGATTACGAAATTAACTGTGAAAAGTTATAAAAAAAAACATAATAAACAAGACAAAAGTATTTAATGAAATAAGTTTCAGCATATACTGATCCGGAATTAAGGCCTATTACCACGTACCCACCACACACACAGTAACCCATTGCTTTTCATTTCCGTCAATATCAAGAAAGACAGAGAGACTTTTATATACCACCCTTTCAGAGTTCGAAACCACTCATGCCTTTCGATCCCCTCATCATCATATTCTCCTTCATTCACACGGAGAAAGTATACTCTAAGTATCAATCTAAGTCCTTCAGATTATTCTAGCAAGATTTTGTAAGAGATTATTATAAATGTCGAACAAAAGCATCCATGGTTCTATGTCTTTGATCTGTAAGCTACCGCTTTTTTGAACATTTCGAGGCCACAAAAAAATTTTTAATTCAAAAAATTGTGTTCTCTTTGTCTAGAACTCGGTATATTCGGAAAATAGCTTTTCAGAGAGAAAAATAGCACCACATAAAAATAATAAGATCTCCTTTGAACCATTTTATTGTACTATGCAATCTTATTAAAACATAAAAAATCATATGCTTTGCAGTTTTTCATACAGAAAAATTTTATAAAGAACCCAAAAAGTTAATTTTATTACTTACTGAATTTTAATAAGAAATTCATATTTTTTCCCCAGAAAATCATGAAGTCAACAAGTCTGTATGAAAATATGTATATCAAAAATTTTTATTATAATTAGTATTAATTTTTTTTACATTGGCATTATTTATGTTTCAATATAATGCCTAATTTATATTTCATTTCAATATGTGACTAATTTATATGACTTTTAAATTTTTCTTTTAAAATTTTTAAAAATTTTAATCAGATTTTCTCTATGGTTTTAATAAGGCTTAATAAGGCTTTCTTGGATGAAAAGTTTTGGCTCTGTGTAATATCTATATATAATAATAAATACTATATAATAGCTACAATATCGTAATATTTCTTTGGAAGTTTTCATTCACTCTTTCCATATTTTTGTGAAGACTCTCCCTGAAACCGAGTCGAAGTTTCTAAAGTTCTTCAGTAGTGTTTGCAACCTTTATTTAGTATTATATATAGTCTCATCCAGTTGCGATAATATCAGCCTGGTAATAGAGATCGTCTATCATAATTTTGATTATATCCAGAATTGAAAGAAATTCATAAAAAACACTCTCTACTCTATAAGGCCCCTTATATCTTATCTACAATTCTTATTTACGATTACGGTTTCTGAAATGAATCTTCTTTCTGAATGAATGGATTCGAGCGAATCTTTGCTAAAATCGACGAATCTTAAAAACCGACTCTTCAGAAACCCTATTTGCGATAGATAATGATACTTCTTCACGCTCTCACTTCTAGAACATTAACAAATGAGATCTTAAATTATATCAAAAAAACAGGAGCTTCGTTCAATTTATCGTTATTTGTCTATTGACCTAATTCTATTTCTATTCAGGAATTCTTAAGGTAAGTTCATAAAAATCTTATTTCTTTAAGTTCGTCCCAAACGAATGAATTAGTTTTGGCAATATTAATGATATTTGTAGCTAAAAATTTCTGTTTAAAAATGTCACTTCAATATAAACATAACCATAACCGCATTAAATCATCGAATGGATTTACCTATTTTTTCCCCCAAAGAAATCCTTCAGCAAAGCTTTGAAGTGTTTTACGAGTATTATACGGTACATTGTAGAAAAAAATTTTTTCTTCTTATTTTAACGGAAGCTGATCATTACAGTTCGACGTTTTACTACATACTCGCTTCGCTTCCGCTTCGCATACATTCTCAACAATCTATAATTTAGCACTTGCCTTGCTTTTTTTCTATAGCCTTTTTTCCTTGCGGCCTTCTCATACTTAAACCCACTCGCCCTGTGCTCCTTTAGTAACCATACCCGCCTACTACTGCAGTTTCCCTGAAACCATTCTCTGAGTGCAACGATACAAAAGCTTTGACTCATGTACTCTACATTTGGACGAGTGGTATTATACAATATATGGTGAGATGAATTCTCGTCAGTATGTCATAATATCATATATGGAAAATATCATACTGTATATTCTCGATCGACCAATTATATTATAATACTTTGGCCTCCCAGCATTTTAGTCTAACCATCACACTTACTCCTCCACTAAGGCCCAACAGGCCATTTAGCAATTGAAGCGCTTTGGACGCTTTAAAAATAATTTTTTTATTGCCGATAGGCTTTAAAAGGCCAAAGTACTGCCAAAGGCTTCTACTTTGTCATAGAACCTAAAGGCTTCACTATAATGAGCGTAACCGGAATTAACAAATTATAGGCGGCGCTAAAAGTAAACAGTAGTTAAGCTTTATTATCGTTGAGCTTTGACGTTAGCTTAAGTTTGCTTAATGGCATTATAGTTGAACCTTAAGTTGGAAATTATTGATCTTTAGTATACCGATAGTAAACTTTAAATTTGAATACTACGTATTTAACCCTCATCCATTTTAGAACACACCAAAAACTTTTTTAAAGAATTTCTTTCCTACCATATTTTTTAAGTTTTTCTCATACTATCGACGATTCTAATAATGCGCTCGTGATTAGTGATCTAATGTTCAATTGTTTCGATGTCACTCTTGACCGGTTGTACTTTTCCCTGCTTATACTTTCTAAAGGTTTTTTCCTCCTTCACTAACTCTCTCTTTAGGTTTTGTAACCGACATAGAAGAGGAGAGCTTAATTATTTTAAATATCGGCAAGTGCCTCTCTCCCTTAAGAATCACCTCTTCACCGCCTTTTCTCTTTGGCCTTCTCATTAGAGACACATACCCACGTTTGCGCCATATTGCATAGTCCTCGTAGGAAAATTTCATGTATTGTCGATGATAATAACAACACAACGATCGAATACAATGTCGATTTAACATTAATCCTAATCTTGTAGAAAATGCGTCTATAAGTTAATGCATGACAGAAATGCATGGAAGAAAATATATTTCTAAAACGAAAAAAATTTCTTCATGCCTTCAATAGTGATACAGAAGAAAAGTGTTTCTTACAGTTGGGGATAAAAAATTGTATACTCGTATAAATTACGTATTAGGCTTTTAAATTTTGCCTGTATTTTTAAATACGAATTACGATTTGGTCTTTGTGACTTTGAAGCAGGGTTCGGAAAATATCCTTCAAAAGAACAAAACTATTTATATCCCTCTCAAAAAAACTATCCCAAAAGATGAAAATTTTCTTTGACTTATGAGGGATATTTATTTTTTTGAACGTAGATGAAGAAATAAATATCCCTCACGTTCAAAATAATTTTCATCTTCAATAATAAATATCACTCGGGATGAAAATAATCTCATCTTCTCAACGTTTCGATCGGAGAAGATGAAAAAACTTCGTTTGTTGGCAAATAACGAACGCGAGGGATGAAAAAACTTCGGGTTTTGGCGAATAGCGAACACAAGAGATGAAAAAAAGGCTTCGGGTCGCGTACAAAACGATCACTGGTGATCGAAAAAAAATTTTACGCAGGCAAAATTTCGATCTTTGAGCGTAAAAATCGTACGCCGGCGGTTTCTGTTCGTTTGCTTCGTTGCTGATGCCATTGAATAGCTGGAAAGGAAAGTTTTTCTGTGTGTTTTATATGAATTTGTTTTTGCTGCGTTTTGTAAAGGAGGAATAAGAGTATGTTAACTGAAAAGCGTTGAAAGAAGTAATAACTTCTCTAAGGAATACTTATTTATTAGATTTTTATTTTTATTATTTTTCAAGTTTTTGATATTATAAAATTCTGCATCCAATATATTTCAATTATAAAATTTTACTAGCAATAATTGGAAGTTATTAGCTAAGCATTTATTGAAAGCATTCGTTGTTCGGTTGCAAGCACAAATTCGGTCGCATTATAATTGCCGATTTTATTATCAACGGACACTTGAAACAATTGAAATACTTAACTTCTCTGGAAAACAATTGAACAATTTTTTCTGTACCTTCAGAGATTTCACATTTCTTTATAAAATATGCTACCTGCTGGCTCTCAAATAATCCTTTTTTATCAAATGTAGTTACTGTACGTAGAGAAGTTTTCAAGGCCAATTTCCGATTTTGCAATTCCGATTCTTATGTATGCACATGCTTACCTGCACATATTCATTCCGATCTGGGCTAAAGGATTAACATTTTTGAATAATTATTTTTGTTGCTCTATTTTTTACTCGAAAAATTGAAAGGGTATGAAGGTTTGGTATTGGTATTGGAAGGGTAAAATATAAACATGAGAATGTCATATATAAGAATGACTTAAAAAAATCTGAAAATCTGAATGACAGAAAAAATTGTTCAATTGTTTTCCAGAGAAGTTAAGTATTTCAAGTGTCCGTTGATAATAAAATCGGCAATTATAATGCGACAGAATTTATTTTTAACCGAACCACAAATACCTTCAATGAATGCTTAGCTAATAAGTCCCAATAATTGCTAGTAATTTTCTAATAGAAATATATTGCCTGCAGAATTTTATAATAGAAAAAACTTTAAGAATAATGAAAATTAAAATCTAATAAATAAGTATTCCTTTTATAAGTTTTTTTTATTACTGCACATTATGATCAAGTTATTCTTAGTCATCCTTTACTAAACGCAGCAAAAACAAATTCATACGAAACACACAGAAAAACTCTCCTTTCCAGTTATTCAATGGCATCAGCAACGAAGCAAACGAACAGAAACCGCCGGCGTACGATTTTTCCGCTCAAAGATCGAAATTTTGCCTGCGCAAAGTTTTTTTGATCACCAGTGATCGTTTTGTACGCGACCCGAAGCCTTTTTTCATCTCTTATGTTCGCTATTCGCCAAACCGAAGTTTTTTCATCCCTCGCGTTCGTTATTTGCCAACAAACGAAGTTTTTTCATCTTCTCCGATCGAAACGTTGAGAAGATGAGAATAATTTTCATCCCGAGTGATATTTATTGTTGAAGATGAAAATTATTTTGAACGTGAGGAATATTTATTTTTTCGAACGTAGATGAAAAAAGATATTTATCAGTGAGGATCGAAAAATTGTTATCTTCGGTGAGGGATATGAATTGAGCGATATAAAAAAAAAACGTTTTCCGAACCCTGCTTTGAAGTAAAGCGTCCCGAACATTAATTATGTATTGATTCCCAGTTCAATTAGTCTAAAATATTAAATTTAGTCTAAAAATTATCAAATTACAAATTGGATAATTAAATGCTTCAAATTCATTCTATTTCACGCTAATTAGGAATAGTTTTCTTCCTTTTCTACACTGTCACAAATAAATTGTACTCAATTTTTAAAATCTTTTAATTATTTCTTATATTCTTATATAAGCTCGTACTGTACAGCTTTATCTTATACATATCTATATGTATATAATTATATAAACTGTGGCATTACCGTTAACGTTAAGCATTGTAACGTTTGACACCTGAATTGTATATACATAAGTAAGAGGGACAGAAATAAATAACAGTTAGGCGAGAGAACGCGTTAAAAAAATAACTTCTGAAAAAAGCAAAGGCAACAGTATATTCGTAATCATGTCCACCCATATACCATATACCCATATTTCATTAACAAGTTCTTGAACGAAAAAAGACATGATTGACGCACGATTGCTTTCCTACGAGGGTACCAACGTATTCGTAGATAATGCTGCTATTTAAAACATAAAACAAGTCAAATGCCAAACTTGCGAGTAGGTTAGGTAGGGGGATTTCATATGGTTTGAGGGAAAATCTTGGTGGTGCTGCAATAAAAGTCCAAATTTTGTTTTTGTTGTTGTCATTGTTGTACGAAATGGTTTTATATAGCAAAAAATAGCAAAAATATAAATGTCACATGAATCCTATAAACTAGGGTTGGGAATCCCGGGATCCCGCCGTTTTTAAGACTAATCGAAATCCCGGGATCGAGCACCTAATCTCGGGATTTGACTTTTTAAGCCTAAATAGAAACAAGTAAGAGCGTTATCTTCGGCCTGGCCGAAGCTCATATACCCTACACCCGCATCTGTCGAGGTGATAAAAAGTGGGCGGGTGACACCTACTTTTTTTAATTTACAGTGAGAAAATTTTGATCTATTAACTCGTCTACAACACCGCTTTTCCTACCAAACATTTCATTATATGGTATAGTATATAAGTGGGCGTGTCACGCCCATTTTTCAGAATATATTTTAGTCTAAGAAGGTGGACTCGGGGAACAAATTTTAGCTTTATATTTGCTCTACAAGCTGAGAAATTGAGCTATAAGCATGGGAAAATTCACATTTGCTATTAAAAGTAGGCGTGGCACTAATCCGATTTTCCTCATTTTCAATACCAAACAGCCTATGATGACAAAGTATATTCGTGCCAAATTTCATGGCGATAGCTTTATTCGTTCTCCCGTAATCGTGATTTCTACAGACAGACAGACAGACAGACAGACAGACAGACAGACAGACAGACAGACGGACGGACATGGCTAAATCGAATCAGGAGGTGATTCTGAGCCAGAATATATATACTTTTCTATACCTGCCACGCCTCCTTTCATGCGTTACAAACGGAAGAACAAAGTGAATATACCCTCAACCCTTCGGGTGTAGGGTATAAAAATGCTGACAGCTTCCTTAGAAATTCTTTAAAAAAATCAGTTTTGGTTGGACATTTTCAAATTTAAATTGTTGGAATATTTTTTTAATACCGATTCTTAAAATTTTAAGCTTGATGCTGCCATTTAAAATTTCACTGCTCGGCGTGCTGTGCTATTGCAAGCTCATTTGGTCTTTGCTATTGCTAAAGCATGCTGTGGAAAGCAGTCCACTGCTGATCATATTAATCATGAAATCATATTAATTTTATAAAGAAAATCTTATTGTTTCGAAACAAGAAGTAATTTTTATAAGAAATTCATATTTCCCCTCCCCCCACAAAATCATGAAATCAGCAAGTCTGAATGAACGTATGAAGAATTCTTATTATTTACTTCTTTTAATAAGAAACACTTCCTATAAAATATCGTCTGTCTGGCCGAAACTCCGATAGTAATATTTTTGCTGTCAGGTTATATTCAGATCTATAATTCGTATTAATTTTTTTTACATTGGCATTGTTTATAATATTCTCAGTATTTCCGTCTTTATATATACAATCTGCAAACAAATAACAAATAATAGCATATTACTTTTCTGGCTTGAATCATGAAATTTTGTGAGTGTTATAATTCATATTCTTGTAATCTTGTATAAATAAACTGAAATAAAAAACAGAAATAATTATTTTTATTTTATGAAGACTATGGAAAACAATAAGAGTTTCTTATAGGATATGTAGAATATTTATTTATAGAATATGTGTTTTAATATGATGGTCTCTATGAAAAACAATAAGATTTTCTTATTGAATTTGTATTTTAATATGACTGTCTTTTTAATTTAAATTTTCTGTATTTTCTTGGATGAAAAGCATAGAGAAACTGATTGCTTTTCTTCTATTTTATGTGGCTCTGTGTATAAAAAATACTTAGAACTTTTTTATTTAGTATAGTTTGTCGCGGATTATATAAAATAACTGATTATAATAATTAACCGTAACATTACTTCACATACAATTCATTTATATCTTATGGTATCTTTCCGGACATGTTAAATTTACATTCATTTCTCTGATATGCAAATAGTTAACATCTCCTGGAACTATTTCGTTCCGAGGAACTATTTAGCTCTTAGAACTATTTCGATCCAGGATCTGTTTAGCTTCATGAACTGTTTGTTTTTTGAGACTGTTTCCCTGTTATGACACGTGCATACCCCTGTTGTTGTTTCTAAGCCTATATATAAGCCTATTTATAAACCTATTTTTAAACTTGTTATGTTATTAATTTTGTTGAAAAAATATCTTAATATCTTTTAGGAACAAATATTTAAAATCCCGGGATTAATCCCGGGGCTAGGTAAATGCAACCCCGAAATCCCGGGATTGGAAATATAGTGCGGGATTGCCAACCCTAGTATAAACTCAGTGCTAGAAAGCTCTAAACCTCTTGCTCGTTGTTTTTCATGCTTGCCACGAATATTGCATGCCTTTTTCTATTTTGTTGTTGCTATTGTAAAAGTGGTTAAGCGGTCGGGTGTATGAAATTATTACGAACAATGGAATTAAATGCTTGAAGTAGAAGAATTTTTCCAACAATCGAAAGGAAAAGAATGAGTTAAGTTGAATCGTTTTGAGGTGCATGTATTTGTGTGTGCTTGGCTGCCTGGTTGCTTATCGTATGGCGCATAGTAGGGTAAAAACTGTCGGGGTAAGCCAGCGAAGAAAAAAAGCATTTGACTGCAAAGAATTAGGTGAAGTATGCGTTTGTATGTGATTTAGTGGAAAAAGTTCTTATTGAAGTGTTCGCCTCTGTAGTCTTTTTTGTTTTCGATCGGTCTGCTGGGCTGGGTTGGTCTATGTTAGGTTTATTAATTTTTTTAATGGTTAAGCTGAATATAATCAGCTGATCGTTTAATTATTGATTTGTCAAGATGGTTTTTTAAACTTTCGATTTCTCTATATCCTTGAATACCGCCTCTTGACAAAATGGAGTTCTAAAAGATGATCGGTTGATTGGTTGATATAAGATCAGCTGAATTGTGGTAATTAAGAATCGTGTTACTTATTGAACGTTCCATATATTTATCAGTCTGTCGATCTCTGGGTCGGTCGATTGATTAAGAAGTCGGTCTTTGTTAGCCTCAATGAGTTAAAACATAGAACGATGTGTAACGATCGCATGTAATCGATTGATAGACTGATCAATACGTCTTTGTTTACTTCGAGGAGTCGATCTGTAACCTGATTGTTCCATGCATTTCATTATACAGTATTATCTGTGTCTATGCATCTATGAATCGGTCGATCGATTGCGTAAAAGGCATCGATCGCTTTAATAAACTGGTCTGTCGAGTGATCGCTCTATAGATCGAATTGTAAAGGGTTTATCAATCTAACCATCGGCTGGCTGGGTCAACCGAATTAAGAAGTCTGCTAACCATTCTGCTAGTTTCTTCAGTGTTGGATCATGAGTTCGATCTCTCCTAGTCTTCATTGAGAAGATTGTTTTCTTAAAAGTAACCATTTAAAAGTAAAAATATCAAACTGTCATTCCAAATCGAAGCCATCACTAAAAATTCTTTCTTTTTTTTGTTAACCCTCACAAGCTCAGCATTTATCCACGTTAAAATCGCTTCTTTAAAATTGGCATATCTTGCGCACGGATTTTTTTAAAACTATTTTTTTTTCAAGATATGTAAACAATTTTTTACCTCTTAATAAATATTCGAAACAAAATTTCTTAAGATATATTTTTTAATATGAAGTTTTTAGGGTTTTGCCATATAATACGTATTTATTTACGCGGGTACATATTGAGCGTTTTCGTTATGAAATTAACCGAACGTGTGAGGGTTAAAGCGGATTGGAAAGTGGAAAAGGAAATGGTTGAAATTTAATATGCCTACAAATTGTGCAAATTTCACACCAATCGACAACAAAACCCACGACATTCTTTTGTACGTACTTTGGTAGAATTAAAATTAAAAAAGGTAAAAAAAAATTATTATTATTTCTGATTTCAATGCAACTAAAACTTTCTACCCTGCTTTGAGTAAAGAAAATAAATTAGAGGATGGCGAAAAGGAAAATGTGTTGTCAGGTCGCTTAACAATAAATTCTTAGATGCAATAAAAAAACAATAACAATCGCTCTAGGTGCATATAGTCCCCACGGTACACATTTGCCTCAAACATGCACTCATCGCTCACATATTTTCATATAAGGTGACTCCTGCATGTGTCGGTCCTATTTAAAGGCGTCCTTTCGTCTCTGCGGCCTTTCGAAGCCGGTCTTCAGCCCGTTTGGTTTGTGTACCAGCTAGCTTTCATGATAATTGACGGTTGCCTTTTTTGCCCTTTGTGAAATTGTTTTGTTCTCGTCTGCTGGTAGGAGATGGGAGGTGGCGGTGGTTCCTTCTGCCATTTTGCTCAAAATTAATTATTGCGACGATTGCCAAAGGATTTTCACGTATTTGTTGTTTTATAATTCTAAATAATCGTCTTTCTTTTCGTTGCACTTCTTTAGAAAATGCAATTTTCTTACAAAAGTTGCAGCTAACGGATTTGAAGCGGATCTTCTCACATGAAGAGACGAAGATGGGGTCCTCCCAGTGGAGAGAAAGGCAGAAGTAGAGAGAGAGAGTGAGAGCAAGAATAAAAATTATAAGAATGCAGAAGACTATATTATAAATATTATAATACTTAATTGGACCTTGTTTGATAAGATTTTCTTTTCGTTTATGAGTTTTAAATAACTCAATTTTTCTTATTTTTTCTTTTACAAATGTTTTAAGAATTTAAAAGGGCAATAAAACATTAAAAATTCTTAAAAATTTAAAATTTGCCATTTATTTTAAGATGCCTCAGAACGAAAGCATACAAGCATACGATTCCTACTAATCATACAAGTTTTATTCCTTAATATTCTTTTTTTTTTCCGACAGCGTTGGATGATAGTTGGTTTCGGAAGGAATTTCTGTCATTTTTTGTCAAGTTTGGTCTGGAGATAAATCGTTTCGGCGATGCGCCATCTTTAGTCTCTTTTCTTCTGCCTTGGCCCACTCTACAAATGCTAGTTCTTATTGCATCTTGTGAGGAAAATCTTGTAAACTGAATCTGAAATGAAATAAGAACATATAATAAATTAGAAGCACTCATATAATGTTCCATTAATCGATATTTAGAGTTACCCGCTCCAAATAAAGCAATGTTTCCAAAATAAAACTACATGGTTTTTGCTAATTTCCACCCTCTTCAATTTACTTTTCGTCGTAAATATTCCTCCCGTTTCACATTAAACAATCCAGAACTATCTTCTACACACTCCTCCATCCCCGCCCCGCACTCTTCGTTTATTACTTCCATTCTTCATCGCTTGTCTTATTATCCTCCATAAAATCCACATTTCAAATTTTAAAATTTATGATTCCTCAGCGTCGTTTGTATTGTCATTATTTCTAGTTTTTGTTGTTGTTGTTGTTGCTATAAAAGTAATACCAGAGGTAGTACTCGCTGTTGTTGCTTTACTTGTTGTGTCGTAGTTTATTTAAGCGTAACACCATTGTGTATGTGTGCCTGTATGCGCCCAGGTGAAATTTTCATGCCATAAATTTTCGAAAAAATTAAAACTGACTGCGTTGAGTACGACAAATTTTCCAAAAATTTTTGCAACTTGCCGTTAGTATCTACGAGTGCTATGATTTTTGTTATATATTACTCCTCGGCTGACAATGGCTTTATTTCCGTACTGCTGCTGTTGCTCTGTTGAACCTATTCCAAGCATTTTGCTATATTTATGTGAAAAACATAGCAGCAGCAGTTAACGCCGTTTGTGCTTAATTGCGCGCGTTGGCAACTCTAATGAGACTTGCATGAATTTGTTGCTTATTTATTATGCGTTCGTCGTCGTTGCAGAAAGGATATAATTTTTTTTAAATGTGCAAATTTTTTGCAAAAGCAAAAGAGGAAAAAGAACCAAAAGCCGTTAATGCAATTGAAGGATGGTGGGTTAAGGTGCTTAAAAATACACTTCATCGTGTTTTTTCTGCCCATCCTCACGACATATTTTCATTCTTATCCTCATTAGAAGGTGTACGCCTATGTTGTGCCAACCTTTCTTCTATAGGATAGTATTTATTTTTATTGTTTCTTTAAAGATACAGGTACTAAATACTTCCGTTCGTTTCCACTTGTGAGACGCCAGTATGGTGCGAGTTCTTTGGCCTAAACCAGTTTACCTAAGTCCTCCGAGTTAAGCAGTTAAGCAAGAAAGAACTAAATAAATTATTACTCTTAATTCGTTTTGAAGACTGCACGAATATTTGTTGTTATACCCGAAGGGGTATCTTACTCTACTTTTTATTCTTCCGCTTTAAAATGGGCGTGACAGATATAGGAAAGTATACACATTCTGGTCAGGCATTCCATTTTGAGTCAGCTTAACCCTTCCCGACCGTCTCCGCCACTCCGTTGAAATCACTATTAGATGAAACGAATATAGTAGATATTGCCATGTAATTCGGCACAAATATTCGACACAGAATTCCTGCCTGAGATTATAAAAAATTTGGAAAAGATCACCAGAGTCAGAGTCTCAGTGTGATGTCATTTGACACGTAAAAACCAGGAGGTTTTTAGATATCGATCGATTGAAATTGAGTTGAAATGATGAAAATTTACTACCGAAAATTTTGCAGACATACTTCATAAAGTTCGATCAGCTCTTGGTCATCGTGAAGCGGATTTTTTTATAGCTAATTTAAGCAATTCGAGCATCTCTAACCAATTAGTGATGTAGGAACTTCAAATCTGCTTTAATCATTTTCTCTTAGTCGACCATTATAAGGTACCGTTAGTTTAGCAATGCTCAATTCGTACACATTAGACAAAATTTTGCCGCAACAAATTTTGTCAGGTAATTTCACGTATGAACTACGCGAAGAGGACAAAATAAAAGCTACTTTTTGTGTCAGTGAGAGAGTACAGATGAACAGATGTACTCGTACACTCTTCTGAAAGTTCTCTTCTGCTGTGAGTCGAAACTGCATCTACAGGGTTTCCAACCAAGGACAGCTACGTGAGGAGAACTAGCACACGCTTATGTATGCATTTCCAAATATACATATCGCCAGCTCGCGAAAGTTACGGTAGGGCGCGACAATCTCATATAAGCACACATCCTCCTTGGACAGTCTTACCTTACATATATTTTATTTCTAAATAAAGTTAAAATACAGGGTTATCCATTTTCTCTTTTAGAAAGTAAGAAGTAAGAAAAGCACACTAAATATTCAGATATCAATTGAATTTTTATTTCAGTATGCTGCTTGGACTTTGCCATTATGCGTGAAAAACAATTTCGTTCAAATGTACTCCACGGAAACTTTTTCAAGCTTAAATCCTTTTGAGGTAATTTTCGATGACTCTTGACACAAGTCGGCCAATAAATGCAAGTGGCCAATTAACATTGCTAAATAACGCGCCCTAAAAAATTTCTCCCGCAGTAAAGCCAAAACCGGCCATGTTATGTGGCCAGTTTTATGGTCCAGATTCATACTTTCAAGTGCAGCCCCCAAGAAGTCCTTTATCATTGCGCTATACCGGAATAGATAGTGGAATCGATAAATTTGGGTCGTCCTCAACACTACGCCTTACAGCGGTAATGTTTTCAATCGAGCGTGCAAAGCGATGATGCACAGGATTACAATGTCTGTAACCGATCCAGTTTCTTAAAATTCATTTACTACGTTTGAAATTGTCTACGTTTGAACGTTAGAATGCTTTAACAAAGCTAACGCGTTCTTCGATGGTAAAACGGTCCATATTGTAAAATGGCAAGCCTAAACATATGCTAGTTCGAATGACACTAACTTTTGACCGCTGCCAAACGGCAAGGCTTTACTTTCAGTAACTCGAAAGGGATAATCCTTTTAATGTTAATTTCAGTGGTTGATTTGGTTGGCTAATTGAAAAATAGAAAAAAAAATCACTTGGTTATTCACTTCAGTAATCTTTTGTATTACCAATCATTACCAAAACCAATTTTCATCGCTTTAATGTTTATTCGCGGATACTGTAACGACAATGGTAGCAACATCAGCATCACCAACAACAACAGTTCTATATTTTGCAGATATCGCTTCAATCCGATTAATTTCATCAATTTTTTGTCCTGCTGTCGTCGTTCATTTTCTCCTTCGTTTATTTTTTCTATTCTCATTTAGTTATTGTTGTCGTTTTTGTTGTTGTTAGTTAAACAATTGTTAAAAAACACGCAAGCGTGTTAAAAAAAAATGCGAACGTGTTAAAAAAAGAGTTGCCACCATGTGATTAATTGCTGTATGTTGGTTTTCCTGTTTTTCCAATGATACGCATCAAAAATCATAACTTTTGGCGATTCAAAGAAGCCAAAACAACCAAAAAATACTAGCAATAACAACTACAACAATATCAAACAATGAGAACAACATAGAATCTTAGCTAACTGAAAACAACAACAAGTTCAGTATGATGAAACTGGTAAAATAATGGCAAAGGTTTTTCAGGGAGCGCACAACTAGGCGTAACGGTGTTGCTTTCTGTTGCTTGTTTTTCAATGAACTGATTGAATGAATGAATAAATGAACTAACGAGTTTTACGTGCCGATGCATAATCATCATCATCATCATCAGTAACATCGCCCATCGGTAACTGTAATCATTTATGAGCATATTGTTTGCTCCGCATGGTTCTTGATGTTGCTGTTGTTGCTGCTGCTGCTGCTGGTTTTTGTTGTTACCCAACATTATGGAATTCTCTAATTCTGTGAAAATGAACGCACAGGTGTGTGTGTTACAGCTTTTAAACAAAATTTTTATCCCGTCCACCCCCTGCTAACTCACCCCTCTCCACATTCTACTTTTCTAGCTTGAATTATGAATGTTTATCCATTGCTGCTCCTGAATGAATGTATATACAAGAACACAAACGGTTGGTCGCTGTAAGAAGAGTGGCCGAGTGCGGCTGAGGGTGCGGATTACGTTTACTGGCTTCAATATTTTCCAACGCCTAATCCTTTTACTTTCACTTTTTCTCTGATGTCATCTAAAATAATAAATCTTCTCGTTGAGGAATTTTTTTACGCGAGTTTTTATAAAGCACTATTTTTTCTTTTCTTTCATATTTTTCAATATAAAAAACCTTTTTTACTAGTTTCAAAATGTTCCTGCTTGGTAGAAATTTTAACAGAAAGCTGTTTTACTCATCTCCAAAAGAATTATGACAATTTAAAAAAAATAGCAGACTTCAAATCCATTAGAAAGAAGCAACTGGCTGAAGCTGAGACCGAAATGCATTGACCAAAAGCATACATGCACACATACTGACTAAACACACCAACTTATGCACGAACACATTTGACCTGACACACAACACAGAAACGAATACTTCCGATATATTGCTTCTGTGAATGTTTAAGACGTGCTTTTAATTTTTAAAAAATATGTAGATAAAACACGTTTTTTAACAACAACAACAACAATGTCACAGCTTTTGGAAAAAAAATAGTCAGTGCAAATAGTGAATAAAAATGTCCTATGATCGACAACTAAAAGGATTCGGAACGATTCCGGGAAACTTTTACCATCGTCAGCAATGCCATAGACGAGATAACCCCGGATAGTGTTAAATAGAATAACGAATAATCGGATACTCATCTTTTCATTAGAATACTTTTTATACTTTTGACGTACGGAAAGGTTATGGTCAATTTAATCGTCCTACGAGTAAACAAAGAGTCTTTACATCACTAACTTTTCCGACACGCTCGAATTTATTCCTACAACTTACTAACAACTTACTAGCTGTGCGAGAAGGCGCTTCAGGATGACCAAAAGATGTCCAGAAAAGCTTACACGCTCATGTAACGATTAGAAGATGAAGAATTAGTGAATATGAGAACTCAATTTCGAAGACAACGAATACAAAAGTACAAATATCCAACTAATTCTCAGTGTCAAATTTGAAGATAACGAATACGAATACAAATTAACTAAATTTCTGTAACGAGTAGAGCGTGTTTGTCGTTCATCAAACAAGTTAGAGAACTAAGTTTCAGTAACGAACTTGAATACGACGATTTCGGAGACAACCAAGAAGCGCACAGAACCTAATGTTCACACCCAGAGCGTCTCCTTTAAAGAAAACGTTCGTATTTAATCGAATACATACTTCTCGTTGAAAGAACTTATCACTCATCGAGGAGGCGGTAACAAGGCGAGTACATACTCGCAAGTACATATTAACCATTCATTTTATTCATCACTACCACAAATTTTTACTCGTATTCGCGTCTATCGTACTTTGATTTCATTCTTTACATTTGTTTCGGTTGTAAGCAAAATAGTTTTTTCGTGTTTCTTGTAAGCGTGTTGCATTTACGTAATGAAGAATTTTGAAGAGACTGCTGTTACAGAGACTGCTTGTTCATTTACTTGCTCGCGAAAAATGCCATGTACGATTCGGTTACAATAAAAACAACAGCACAACAACTGGAAATAAAATTGCAAAATATTGAAGTGAGTTAAAAAAATGTACGTATTTGAAATACGCAAAAAAAACAGAAATAGAGAATGATGAAAGTAAGCAACCAACCAGCGCAGTTTTCTTTTTCGGCTGCGGCTGCTTTATCCAAATAGGATGAAAGCAAATACTCCCGAGTATTAAATGCACACTCACCAACACACACCCACACACACCTCCCGTACGTTGGTACACATATCTATTGCTAAAGAGCACTTTTTTCTACGTCCCGCGTGCGCCATTTTTTGCATATTTTTATCTTAAAAGATGGAAGTGTGTGATTTTAGAGCTGCGCTGTGTTCATGCGCTTATATGTGACCACCAGATTCCTCCTGGAGGGTTGTGGTAGTGAAGGGGCGTTGGACAGTTTGAGGTTTGGTCACCGAATTAATGTCTTTTTAAATACAAAAATAAATTTTGTAAAGCAGTTGAGTGCACACTGATGAGACGTTGAACAGAAAAAACCAAATGTCCTTTTTCTTTCCTTTCTCCATCCTCCGCTGCCACCCTTTTTCGAAACATAATTTTGAATAAAATTTAAATTATTAGCTGAAATAAAAAAAGCACATCCTGCGGCACAAATGCGCATAATGAGTATATATATACGTGGTGGAGATGAGAAATTGTTACCCTTCTCCCAAGCCTTCCACCTCTCCCCGCTATCTCCCGCAGGGATAGAGAGTATGCACATCCACCAGCGGTCCAGAAAATAAAGAAACGCGAAATAGATTTTCGGTTTCCGGTTACTTTGCGTTTTGAAGGAGTGGATTAAAATCAGCAAAAAAGCATGTGAGCAGATCCTTTATTGCATTATCATTTTTTTCAAATTTTTTGCAATTGTCCAATTTTTCCTTCTTGTATGTGATTCTTTGGTCATCCTTTTTTCTGGTACTGTTTCTACTTCAACAAAGCGTAAATCCTTGCATGTGTAGCAAATGATGACAAAGTGTTGGTCAGTCACAAAAAACCGAAAAAAAAGAAAATATACGTAAACCAAAAGGACATTGTCAGAGCTTTATTGCATTCGTGCTACTACGACAAAATGTTAATGAAGGCTACGTAAACGGAACGATGGTTCGGAGTTTTGGAGGAGGAGGGAGAAGTTGATATACCCCAGAGGGGTAGGGCAAAGGGTTTTATTAAACATTGCAAAATCAGCGATACTTAATTACTTGAGGTTAGCATAAATTTTTAATTACGGGTATTTAAGAAAAGTTTAATATTGTATAATAATTTTCCTATGGCAAATTTTTCAAATTTCCTGCTGTAGCACCCCGAATACCCTTGCGGTATAGTGTAATCTTATTCTGTTGTTTTAAGTGTAGTCTGTTACCAGATCATTCCCTTTATATCTTAAAATATTTTGAGATCTTTGTATTTTGAGAGAATGATAAATCTAGTCTTCCAGAGCCTAAGAAAAATCTTCGTTCCGTCGAGTCGCAATCCAAAATCGACACATTGCATTTACAGTTTTTTAGTCAAGACAAGAACCGATAACTAAGCGGATATTTTCAGTCAAGGCGAGAGTGAGACTTGACTTGTTTACACAAGACAAGAATATCGAGGAATATTAGAATATCGAAGAAGGTATTTTTCAGTAGATACGAAAATCGGGAAGGACATACACAATTTTTTTAGTCCTGACAAAAACCGAGAATAAGGTAAGCCTTTTCCCACGAGATAAGGACTGATTACGAGAAAAACATTTGTTTTACGCGACACAAAATTGAAAATGCAGCAAGTCTTTTCAGTCGAGATGTCAACCGGAACCTGTTAATTAGTGAAGATTGAGACGAGGCTCACGAGTACCGAGATCCGATAAAGCAAAATTTTTTTACAGCCAAGACGAGAACTAATAATGAGCCTGGTCTCTTTAGTCAAGACGGGAGTCGAGCGCGGAGCCGGTTTTCAGTTTAGATGAGATCGCAGATCGATAGAAGTCATTTCACATGAGATAAGACCCGATATTGAAGTCCCCGTGAAATCTCGTTCGAGGGCACCGCAAAAACAAGTTTTTTTTTTAATTTTATTAATGTTATATTAACAAATCTTAACTGAATTTATTGCCAAGAATGTACGGAATAAAGAAGACCGAAAATAATCCTACGCTTTTTTTATTTCCAAAAGAAAAGAGTGGAAACCATGCGATATAATTACATCATTTATGCAGGATACGCGATTGCGTCTCACCATAAGCTCTGCCCTCCTCCTTCCCCACTCCCCCCAGTATTTGATACATTGTATACCATACAGAACACACTCCGACCACCCACATGTCCTTAGCAGCTGCAACAGAATGTCCTGCAGCGTTAGCAAACGAACCAAAACCAGATTTAATTTCTTTTCTGCTATGGATGTTTTTTATCTTTATTGTTCATATTTCAATAGGAAATAGGAATAGGGCGTGGCATTTAATGGGCAACTGCTAAAATGAATAAAAAGCATTAAAAGATGTTACACAATGACAGCGACCAAAACCGAGCCAGCAACAACAATGACGACATCAAATAGCTAAATACATTTACATATATGTTTACATATACATTTACATATATGTTTACATATACATTTACATATTTACAAATACACTTACATATAATATTTTTAAAAAATGTTTTCCAAACATTTCTTCTTCTCAAACCTTTTACTATAGTAATGTTAGTACCCAACAATACTTCCGGATCGGTTTGCGGATAAGAAGGGTTAGAAAATGCGGGCAAAATTGGAGTGGGAGAGAAAAAGAGAGAGAGAGAGAGAGAGTACAAATACATGCGAACTAAAAACAATATCTACTAATTTGTATGCTTGAAAAACACACACCCAAATATCCATAAGTTTCCTTAAATTTTCTCATCCCACTTCGTTTATTTTTCATTCTAATACGAACGTCTATTTCCGTTCAAAGATAATATAATTTTTCATAAAAGATACAAATTTTTATTTTATATCTATCTCCTTTTCTTTATTTTTTTATACACTTTAGGGACAATTTTTTTACTTTTTTTTGGGCGTGCGTATTTATATGTTACATTTTTTTGGTGTTATTTTCCTTGAATTATTACTTTTATTACTTTTGTTATATATAACTGAGGAATGTTGAGGATGATAATGAGTCAGTCCTTAATTTAACACAGAGAAAAAAGTTGCAGGCAGAAAAGATCAGGAGAAACAAGTATTTTGTAGTACATAATATATGTAATGCATATCTGTTAAATGGTCTGTTATGCATTACGAATCTGTTACACAAATACTTTTTATACCTTACAAGCAAGTAAGACAAGATTTTTAAGACCAAGATCCTTAAGGAAAATTAATTCTAACTTGTTGGAGACGCTATTAACTCAGTGGTTGAAAAATTTCAACCTTCATTATTCACAAAATTTTTTTTTATTTATAAAGTTCTAATTTTAGGGTTTTTTTTTTCAACCGCTATGGTATCATAATTGAACTTCATTTGTTGAAAAATACTGCCTCAGGTTGAAAATTTGACTAAAAATTGCTTAACAAGTTAAAACATTATACAAAAATTTTTACATGTAATGTTAACAAGATGGAGCTACCACTAAAATAAAAATTAGACATACATACATACTTGAGTTCCTTTTGGGCTCCGATTGACTGGACGGTCGCTTTGATACAAGAAATATTGTGTCACAGCCGGCAACTGGTTTTGGTAATCGGTTTTACATTCGCTTGTACCAAGCTCTTGGACATTCAACAGATTTAATTATATCTGTTCCTTAATTTTTTTTCTCAAAATATTAGGCTACTCTTTTACAAAATTGTGTTCATTCGTCCTGCCTTTGCCCTTTATTTTCTTTCTCTTCTTTTACTCTCCCTCCCTTCCATTTTGAAATCCATAGAATTTATAAAAAAAATTTATTCATTGCCTTTTTTTTCTTCTCTCGTTTTTTATATAAAACGCCCAACACTTTACTAAACTTTTCTATAATTTTACAAAGAGATCCGAAAAAACAAAAATGGTGAAGCGTAAAAGGGAGAAGGAGTATAAAAGAAAAGGAAAAAGTGATGAAAAAAATTCGAACAGAATTTCTATATTTCTTTAGCCATTTTTGTCTTCTCTGTTACACATTTTTTGTATTTTTTCTAAAAAGAGTGCATTTTGGCAGAAAAGGATTAAACCATATGCATTTGTGTGTTTGCAATGCGATATTCTAACGTCTGGACATGTGTGTACATATGTATATGCATATGTATATGTATGTATATGTATGTTTGTGTGCATGTGTGTGTGTAGGTCCGCTTCCGGGGCTTATATTTTGCTTTTTATTCATTCGTATTTGAAACACAAAATACACATTATGAATATCATTTAAGCATGATTATATTTCTTTATATGCGTTTCTTCGAGCTGGTTTTTTTTTATTAATTTTTATTTTTGGTGGTTTTCCTTTTTTTTGGCTCAGCATTTTTTCGGAAATGTTTTACCATTTGCATTTAATGTCGCCCATTTGCAGTTAAAGTTATGAATTTTGTTAATTTATGAGCTTTTTGCGAGCAGGCACGATTATATTTTTCTTTGACATGCACTTTTTTATGACTTCATTTTAGTTAAAATGAAACCACGAGCTTGGTTTTTTTCAATTTCTTCTTTTCGAAGCAATTCGTATGAGAGAAGCTAAATTAAAATTATTTTTCTAAAGCCTGTAGTGGGGCGCTAATAATGATTATAAAAATGATAATTTACATATGATATATGTATGACAGTGCGTTATAATTATCAAAGGGCAAGTAAGTTATTTAATGCGGGCATTTTCAGATTTTCTTTTTCTTCAAACGCAAAATTTCAAAAAACAAATTACCCAGTAGAGAAAGTAATCATTCTCACAAAAGTGGTTATGCACTGATTATTCAATATTGGGAGGTAGTTACTTCTGGATTACAGCCTGTGTAAAAAACTAATTACTTTTAACATAGGCATGTCATAGAAGATAATCAGTCTCGCTTACTTCGAGTACTTTCTGAAAGCGAGAGCGTAGGTAGTTATTGTATAATGAGTTTGTAATCTACAGAGTAAGTGGTTACAAATGTCATAACGTAATAATGAGTACTGCTTATTTACAGACCGCATTATAAGTACTAATGTAACCATTTATTCTGCATTGGAATGCATAATTAGTTATAATCCACACAATGAAACTCTAAAAATTGACGTATTTCAAATTTATTGATTATACATATACAGTAGAAATCGATTATAACGACACCGCTTAAAGCGACATATCGTTTATTGCGTCCACATTTCAAGGTCCCGTTTCAGCTTCCATATAAATGCATGCTTTCAACAACCGGTTATAACAACTATCGCTTATAACGAAATATTGGTTATTACGTCCTTTTTTTCCAAATATTTATTTCATATATCGGATATTGCGTCCATTTTCTTCAGTTGCTTTTGTCAGTTGATAATACCGTTAAGAACTCCCGTTACATGTTTTTACGTTTTGCATGCTTATCATAATAAGAAAATATTTTGGGGTGAGCATCAAATTTTTAGTGCATTGAGAAATAATTGCCCAGCATTATTTAAGTGTTTTTATTTCAAAATCGCATTAACTTAATGTCTCAGAAAAAGAGAGCATCAAAAAATATTGAACACAAGGCGCATATCATCTGGAGACTTGAAAGCGGTGAGTGCAGAGCCACTCCACAATTTCTACAATTTGGAAGAATCGCGATCAAATAAAAGGAATTTTTGAAGAAAATTCATTTCGTGTTAAACGCGTTCGATCCTCTAAATATGGCTAAATAGAGAATGCTTTGCTTAAATGGTTTAATCATCAACGCAGTTTTAGTATTCTAATAAATGGACTCCTTCAGCTAAATGCCAACGAATTTGCAATAATATTTTTTTGCATCATATTTTTTATATCATTGCTGAGTTAATAAAGATACATATATGATACATATAAATAATTATTCTTTTTTGTGTTTATATTAATTTTAAGTATTTTTGTACCACTACTTGATACAGCGACATCCGGATATAACGACGGAATTTTCTGGTCCCTTCAATGTCGTTATAACCGATTTCTACTGTAGTTATATATTATTGATTTAGTTTTAATAATACGTATTACGTAATTTAATACAATTTTTAACTGCTTTATATACACAGAGCCAAAACACCACATAAAATAGAACAAAAACAATCAGATTTCTCTATGCTTTTCATTCAAGAAGGAAGCCTTATTAAAACCATAGAGAAAATCTGATTAATTTAAAATTTAAAAAGAAAGTCATATTAAAATACTAATTCAATAAGAAAATCTTATTGTTTTTCATAAAGACGATCTTATTAAAATACATATTCAATAAGAAAATCTTATTGTTTTCATAAAGACGATCTTATTAAAATACATATTCGATAAGAATATCTTATTGTTTTTTTTAATAGAGACGATTTTATTAAAATACATATTCAATAAGAAAATCGTATTCTTTTCCAGTCTTATAAAAATAAAAATATTTTTTCATGTTTTTTTATTTAATTTTATTCATACAAGATTTCCAGAACATTAATCACAAAATTTCATGGTTCAAGCCTGAAAAGTAATATGCTATTATTTGTTATTTGTTTGCAAAGTATTGTATTTATAAAGACGGAAAGTACTCACAACTGAGAAGCAAAGATCGTCCATTATAAACAACGCCAATGTAAAAAAATTAATACGAATTATAGATCTGAAGTAAACCTGAAAGCAAAAATATTACTCTCAAAGTTCCGGCCAGACAGACGATATATTTTTAAGAAGTGTTTCTTATTAAAAGAAGCATATAATCAGAATTCTTCGTACTTTCATACAGACTTGGTTATTTCATGAGTTTTTGACGTTTTGAAGTTTTGAAAAATATGAATTTCTTATTAAAATCAGGAAATTTATAAGATTAACTTTTTGTTTCAAGACAATAAGATTTTCTTTATAAAAATAATAAGATTTCTCTATGAAAAAAGCATATTATTTGTATGTTTCAATAAGATTTCATAGTAAAATCGCTCAATAAGGAGATCTTATTATTTTTATGTGGTACTATTTTTCTCTGTGTACTTTAATTATATGGAATTAAAAATTGTATGTAATTATAAAAATACGTAAAGTTATTTTTAATAAAGATTTAGAAGGTGTACCTATCGATGATAGTATGGCAATAGCCAGGAGCAAAATTTGAGCGGCCAGCACTTGAAAAGCTTTAAAGACGGGAACCACCACGCTGTGATGCTCTAACGGAAAGATCCTTTAAAAATGGGTTTTAATTTTCAGAGGGTAGTCGAATTGTACCATCATTGGTTACCCATGGATGCACCTACAATAGAAACACTTTTTCATATTAAAAAATTAAAAAATTGTTTTATCAAAAAAATGTTTCTTGCTTGACCTACCTTGAGCTGAGGCAATGTAATGCGCTTCACGGGATATCTGGTCAAAATACACTTTAAAAAACTTTGAAGTACGAATGTCTCTTCTTTATTATTAATTTTTCCGCTTTTTTCAAAAATAATCTTGCTATTATTATATTTTTATATTTAAATTTTTCTATGAAACTGAAAAAACAACACGTTCTCTACGGCTTTTTAGAACGAGTAAAATCTTATTTTCTGTCTTCATTATTCGGTAAGCGAAGGAGATGCTGTAGGTTACTAACCCCATTATTTTAACTTGAAATTGTAAGCAAGGCGTTTCAAACAACTGCCTTCGAGCTTAGTTCAAGTTTAAAGATAATGAGTTCTACAATAATCAATAATAATATTATGCGCAACGAACTTTCATTATCTTAAATTCTTTACTGGGTATTTGTGAAAACTAATATTCTTTCAATAGACAATGAGTATAATATTTTTAATGGGTTTTGGAATGAATTTCCGTAATCCCTTGTCAAGTATGGTTTGGAGACAAACCAGATAATCTCTGAACGGGCGAACGTTTCCGAGATTTTCCGTCATATCCGTTCAAAGAACGAAAAAAGCACTGAAGTTGCAACATTGCAGAAACCGGGCTGTCTCTAAAGCTCAAATTTTATTGCCGAGTGTATCGTATTGTTTTAAGTCATCCTACAAAAAATAGGCGTGACACGCCCACTGGTATACCACGCGATATAAGAAGATGCTTGTTCAGAAAAGCAGTGTTGTAGATACGATAAATTAATACCATATTAAAATTTACTATCTGTAATTTAAATAAATGGGCGCTTCGACAGAAAGTGTATAAGTTTCGGCCAGGCCGAAGTTACCGATCTCACTTGTTTTCATACTAATGTATTAACTGTTATATGTTTTTATGGCTTATGCTTCTGCTAAATTCAAGTGAAATCTAATTCAGGATCCTTTAACTCTTCTGGTTAAGTACAAGATCTTATCGCTATTAAACCATTAGAAACATTTTAATAAAATACTGTTAAATACATTCGTGTTTTCTGTCTCTACTAAGTCCACCACAAATTTTACCCTAAATTTTGTGAGAGTCTTTCTTTATGGGAGGACATCTTTCTTTGTGGCTTAGAATCGAACACGCTTCTTTGAAAGATTCTAAAATTATTTCATAGTTTCGCACAGTTCGCACAAATTCCATTATTATGGAGTAATCCAAATTAATTATTATCATTTTACGAGTATATTTGCGTGGTTTTCGACATTTTCTAATTACATCATCCTGCGGCACTACCTTTCACACAATCTTTCAAATACAAAACCATGTAAAAGAGGCCAGCAAAATACCAAGAGAAAGTAAACTTTAATCAACTTCCTCTTTCTAGTTAGCAAGAATTCTAATCAAAAACTAGTTGAGGTGTTTGAGGGTTTGGTTGGTGAAAAGGTGTGGCCGGGGCTGCGTCTGGGACTGGGGCAACTAATATGACCGCAGAGTATATTTATTTAAAACAGTTGGTTTGAAGTTTAACTCAATTGAGTTTAAATGTAATTTCTTCGCGCGTTCTGTCAGAAATAGCCACAGATGAAGAAAGTTAACAAAGTTACGAAAAGTAACGCATTCCTGTTTAATCATTATCAACTTTGATACGACTCACAGAAATGAAAAGCTTGAGATGATGTCATTTGATATCTATAATTACCAACTTTTTTCTTTGACTGTTAAATTTTTTGAAGAAAAACAACCGTTTATAGCTTTAATAAAATTTATTTTCAATTTTAATAGCATTAATTTACCCGCAATCTTTATTATATGTAGTAAATCCTTTTGATCATTACATTCAGTTATTTCAAGGAAAACGAGAATTGTCTAGTTTAGGCTAAGAGAAGTTAGGTCAGGTTAGTTAAGCTATATTAAAATTTATTCTTATTACCTTAAGCAAACCCAAACTACACGCTTATTTCCTTTAAAGCCTAGTAATTAGAGTAAACTCGTTTAGATAGAAATATAATTTCTTAAGCCTGCTTACAGGTACTTCAAATTTATTCTTATTACCTTAAAGAAGTTAAGTACAGTATACTCTTTTTACCATGAAAACCTTAAGAACAGCTTGGTTGAAGCTATTTTTGTTCAAGAAGAAGCTAGTGTACTAACTAAATACCTTATTTTAAGTAAGATTAGGCTAACTGAGCCTATTAGAAAGATATACATAGATACTTTAGGTTTTAGGTTAGTGAGAATATATCGTAATTCAGAGCAGTCCTAACGTATTAAAAAAATATTCACTTTAGGTAAAGTGAGCTTTTTCCAGTTAAAAAAAAGATAAATCGTGTCTTATACCGTACAAGCGATCATGGTATATTCTCAATTGCTTATAAATTAATATAGTAAGATCAATATGTATTTTAAAAATATATTTACCACTGACTGGATTAAGCTTTTATAACTCTTAAAAAGCGAAGTGAACAAAGATTGGGCTCCGGGAAATAACGCCCAAATGAAATAAAGCCCACTTTTTTTTATATGAAGTTTTTAAATCGTAAAATTCGGGCGTTATTTCATTTTTTTGGGGCTTTATTTCATTTTCAATAAAAATTTAAAACGAAATAAGGCCCACTGTGGGCTTTATTTCATTTTGTCGTGGGCTTAATTTCATTTTTTTGTAAAAGTTCTAAAATTTCTGAAAATGAAATAACGCCCAAAATTACGGCGTCGACTGAACTTTAATGTGGATATGCAGAACTTTAATGCATGCAGAAAGATCCAGGATAGAGGAAGAATTTTCAACAAGGAGATGGTTTTGTTGGCTGAAGGTTTTAATCCCTGCCACGGCCGAAGGCCGGCATGCAGAAGGACACTTTGCCTGCGCAGAAGGACCCTGGATAGAGGAACACTTTTCTGCAAAGAAGATGGTTTTGTTGGCTGAGGGTTTTAATTCCTGCCACGGCCGAAGGCCGGCATGCAGAAGGAAGGAAGCAAAGAAGGAAGGAAGACAGGGATTCAAACCGTCGGCCAACAAAACCATCTCCTTGTTGAAAAGTCTTCCTCTATCCAGGGTCCTTCTGCGCAGGCAAAGTGTCCTTCTGCATGCCGGCCTCCGGCCGTGGCAGGGATTAAAACCCTGAACCAACAAAACCATCTTCTTTGCAAAAAAGTCTTCCTCTATCCAGTGTCCTTCTGCGCAGACAAAGTGTCCTTCTGCATGCCGGCCTTCGGCCGTGGCAGGGATTAAAACCCTCAGCCAACAAAACCATCTCCTTGTTAAAAAATGTCTTCTTCTATCCAGGGTCCTTCTGCGCAGGCAAAGTATCCTTCTGTATGCCGGCCTTCGGCCGTGGCAGGGATTAAAACCCTCAGCCAACAAAACCATCTCCTTGTTGAAAAGCCTTCCTCTATCCAGGGTCCTTCTGCGCAGGCAAAGTGTCCTTCTGCATGCCGGCCTTCGGCCGGGGCAGGGATTAAAACCCTCAGCCAGAAAAACCATCTCCTTGATGAAGAGTATTTGTATATTAACCCGTCCAATAAGTCCAACAGCTGCTTCGTAGCTAACGCATTTCAGCATTTATCGCAAAATTGGGCCTTATTTCATTTTTTTGGGCTTTATTTCATTTTTCGGAAAAATTTTTAAATTTCTTAAAATGAAATAAGACCCAAAGTGGGCCTTATTTCATTTTTTTATGGGCGTTATTTCCCGGAGCCCAAAGATCGCATAGATTATTTGAAACATCCGTTACTAATTGAAGTAGACCAGAACAAATAGATTCCTTTGGGTCCCTACCCTGGCTATATTGATAAAGCGAAGTTCTGTCTTGTTATTTCGACCAAATCTCGAGTCAATTCGAACGTGTCCTCCCTCTTTCAAAACCACCAACATTGATAAAATGACGAACCGGGATATTGTAAAATATTCCGTTTCTGGGGTATTTCAATTATTAAATTAATTTTATTACGCTTTTACTACGTTGGTGTCTGCACCGTTTAGGCCGCTTCATTGGAGGACATCTTTCACCCATTTTAGATTTTCCTACCTCGGATAAAATCAGTCCTACTTTGATTACTGATAACCGACTAAGTAAATACAGACACTTATAGTTTAAAGTTCATACACACACACACACACGCGATGGGCACATTGTAGCACGCAGGACATCCGGCCACATTGGTTGCACTAACACGTTCCAGTGTTGCCGACGCAGTTCATCTGCGAATACATTTAAAGCTAGCAAATGTTGCGACGACTACTGTTGAGCTTGCAGCACGTATTTTAACAGCATTCAGCCAGCTGCATGATTTGGTTATGCTTTTGTCAGTCTCTTTGGCCGCTAACGGATGGACTCATCAACATCCTCATCATCATCATCACCATCGTTGTCATCGGTACTTCGTGCGGCTGTCTGATTTGATTCTCATCATGCCCTCCATCCAACCTTACGCCCATCCATCTTCCTGTATCTTCAATATTCACTACCGACCGACCTTTCGAGAATCTGTGTGCAATTTTGCTAAGTCCCGAAATTACATTTGCAAAGTTAATTGAAATGGAAATTAGTTGAAATTGTAAAACGAATTGAATGAATATGATTAGCCTCCGTATTTGGTAATTGGCTTAAACTGCTTATACATCCTTTGATTTTTGTTTTTATAGAATTTACCCTCCCGTGAGTCTCTTGCTCGCTCCACAATACAATTGAGTATAAGCTTCAGTATAAGCTACAAAGATTTCCTTCCGGCTATTTTGCTGGCTTTTAAAGAAGGTTTCTGAAAAATTCATTCAAACGTGAATTTGTTATTTTTTAATTTGATTATCTTAAGTATTGTTATTTCTGCTGTTGTTGTTGTACACACATGTATGCACCTATGGATTGCATTATTTAAGGGACAAAAGAGATTTTCTTTATTTGGTAAGCTTTGAATATTTCTAAAGATTTTAGATTTATGAAATAAAATGGTTTCAATTGAGTAAATATACTTGAATGTGAGTATACTTTCCTGAAAGATTTTGACGAGTGAAAACCGGAATCAAAGAACACGTTTTTCCATGATTTAAGTTTGTGTTACATTCCGAGGTATTCTTGGCATCCAAAAGTTTCAATTTGGCGCCGGCCAAATATCGCAGCTGCTGATATCGTCTAAACCGTTCTTAGACGAAGTTCTTCGACGAAGGACACCTGAATCTTCTGCTTTCCAATAGGGGCTTTGCAGAAAAATAAACCCTATTCGAGGAAGCGAATAGTCTGCTGATGGCTTCACAATATCCTCCGAATGGCAAACCTTCACCTCCAGGCGGATACGGAACAGAAGAATCAGCCTTTGTGAGTCTGCTAAATCTTGACAATAAACTCAGAAAATCCAGTTTTCAGAGAACACCAACGCGGAAGTAGAAGTCGACTTGTTGACCCCGAAAAGTTACAGAGAATCGTCTTGTAGGCCCGTTATTTTCATACATATTTTTCATTCTTAGAGATAATGATATCTCGAAAACTAGACCTGATAGAGAAGTACTGCCGACGGATTAGGATTAAGTGTACAGTAGGGTGGTCCTTAGCTATATTAGACCAAAAATTTTTTTTCGAAATTCGTTTTGAAAATTTTAAATTTGAGATTAATTTTCTCAAAAACTATTTGACCTACAAGTCTAATTTTAAAAGTATTTTAAAGGTTGGATATTTGTTTTTTAAAAACAGGAAACAGGATCGATATAAGTGTTCCCGTTATTTTCTGAAATTTTTTTTATGGTTTGAAGTCGCGTTTTTAGCAAAAACCCCTCCTGCGCCTGAATTGGGGAAAATTGCCCCTCCCCCTAATATGACTTTTTCCTTGTCTCGACTCAACCTACACGTCCTAAACTTTTGATACATCTTATAGGGAACGCCGTGAATATAAGTCAATACATGCCGACTTTTATTAAGGTTGGTTTTAGTCGCATCGGGATAACACCGCCGATAATCTTCTAGTACTTGCAAAATTAAATGTTTATTATTTTTTTTAACTCTCAGCAAGAGCTAAAGTAGAAACACTTGCTGTTGTCAGTGGCAATGAGTGTAATTACAGTTACGGTACACTTATGCCGTGGTTAAATTTTTAAACTTTGCCTTAAATGCGGCACGGGTTCGCGTTATCCGATTTCGCTAAAAATTGGTACTTATTATTCTTTCATTACGTGTCATAATTTAGAAGAGTAAGACCAAAAAAAATCTGAAGTTGAAAAATAAGGACCAGTCTAGTGTACAGTCAACAAGCCTAGTTCCTGGTTGAACATTTCGTCAGCCTGTGTTTGTAATCGGAGATCTAATTCGCACCCTTTACTCGTTCTTAGAAATGCTTCATTTATTTTTTTAGCATTTTTGTCTACATTCATAACTACAAAAACCAAATATTCCTACCATGGCTTGACATAGATAATTTCACTGGTCGCCATAACTAATAATTAGTTAAGTGTCCCGACGACCCACCTTCGAATAGTTTAAGTTCTCAATTTTAATTTACGAACGGCGTTGAGTTTAATGGCGTCGCGTTTGCCATTAGCCATTTAACCTGTTGCAAACGTTTTCGTTGTTGGCTTTGTTTCTTCCTGTTTGTTTTGACAAAGTTTGTTGTTTGTTAGTTGTTTTTTTTTTTAATAATGCAAGCGCGGAGACATCAAGAGTGGCAACAAATTATTGTATTTTATGTAGTCATTCTACAATCACAACCAACAATTGCGATTGTGTTGTCAGGCAATTCAACACAATTTATTGTCAGACAATTCAACTAATTCTATAAGCATATTGCCGGAAATTGCTTGAAAACGTAAGCTAATGTCGAAAATGAAATAAAATATCAGCTGTTAATTTCAAATAATTTCAAATTTCAAATAATTTGTAATACATTCGTGTTGAATAATTGGCAAAAAAAATTCGTGTTAGTTTAACTGAAATATAATTTGTTTTAAGTGCGATTAAAAAAACAATATTTATCGGAAATAATGTTATCTGGAGTTGGGCGTTATATGCGCCGCATTCGACAGCAAAGGGAAGAGGATGAAAATCATCGAAGAAGGATGATGAGGAAGAGGACAAGAGAGCTGAGGGATTCATCCAACCTTTTGGAGTTGCCGGAGCAAAGGTAAGTTGATTCCGCAAACATTTGTCCGCAAACATTCCGTCATAGCAGAAATTTGTGGCCGGCAACTATTGTTGTCTGATAGCTTTCGCCCGTTGGATGTAGCTGAGCCCTTACCTGCAATAAGACATGTTGAGTCTTGTTGCTGAAAAATTGTATGGCGATAAGATGGCAAGCATCGCCGGCTACATATCTTCAGAATCACGGTCAACTATTGCCGTAAGAAAGTGAATTGCCGAAACTCGCCATATAAATTTCTCGACCAAATATTGCTGAAATGTTTGCAGGGTATCGATATATAAGCTAGGAATGTACCGCAAAAATTATTTGCTGTGTGGTTTGAAAATTATTTTTTTAATGCATTACTTTGTATCTTTTAATGCTTTATATTTCTTTTACAGTTTTGTGTCCAACTTTAGAATGGACAAAAACTGCTTCATGCAGCTTCTGGAAGAGGTAGCTCCCTTGATGAAAAGATCCTCGAGGATAACTTCGGTTCCCCCAATTCTCAAATTGGGGACATTTCTGCGTTTCCTAGCGACCGGCAGCTATCAACATGCCGTCGGAAACGAATCAGTGGCATCAATGTCGCAGGGAAATGTTTCCAAAATCATAAACGAGTGTTTGGATATATTTGATAAACATTTGTGTCCAAAGTGGATCAATTTTCAGATGTCGGAGGAGGAAGAATCTGCAATAAAAGAAAAGTTTTTTGCTAAATTCGAATTGCCTGGGGTCCTTGGTTGTGTTGACGGAACCCATATTAGAATAATGTCACCAGTTGAACACAAGCACTTATATTACAATCGAAAAGGGTATTACAGTTTGAATGCTATGATGGTAAGTAATGTGTTGCAAATTTTATAATACAATTTATTTAGAAATATTTTGTTTCGTTTCAGATTTGCGACTTTGATATGGTTATCAGGTACGTCGACGGCAGAGCACAGGGATCTAATCACGATGCCCATGTATGGAGGTCCAGTCTGGCAGAGGAAAATTTAAAGGCTGCCTACACTGCTGGAAAAAGGAACACTTGGCTATTGGGTAAGACTAATATTCAGGGTTTCCGGTAAATAATGGATAACCCGGAGTGTTCTTGTAGGACAAACACGGCAAAGCTTCAGAACAGCCACGGTAGCCCCTTCAAGTACACGCCAGGTTATCCAATATTTAACGGACACCCTCTAATTAGCCCTAGAATATAATAATTGTTAGCATATAACATTTTTAGGAGATTCAGGATATAAACTTCTGCCATACCTTATGACACCTTATCGGAATCCCCAACATCGGCACGAGGTTGCTTACAACCAGAAGCATTGCAGAGCGCGTAACATAATCGAGCGCTGCTATGGAGTGTTGAAGAACAGATTTAGGAGCATCATTAATGAAAGGGGACTCCACTACTCTCCGGCGATGGCGACGAAGATAATTTATGCATGTTGTGCATTGCACAACCTCTGTATTTTTTATAAAAATGGTTGGGAGATTACCGAAGAAACCGAGGTTCCCGAAACAATATTTTCGAATGAAGTGCCATCGACTGCAGCTGTTGCAGTTCGAGATGAGCTGGCACGAAGTATATGTGGTTAAACGCAATAAAATCGGTCCTTTTCAGTACCACAATAAAAACATTGAGATATTGATTTGTATTACATAAAAAAGCAACTGATTATTATTTTCGTAAACAAAAACGCAACAGTCTAACAAATTTGTTGATTTCGTGGTATTAATCACTTTGGCGGTGGGCGGCTCAATAATCCTAATCAGATTTTTTGTCAGCCATACAAATTTCCATAGCTTTTTCTATTCGCTCAAGGGTGTTTGCTATTTTAATTAATACATTGCATATAATTTCCTGGTTTACCAGTTCTTGCCTGAGCATCGGCTCGCTCTCGTCCTCTTTCCTACGCCGCTTTGGCTTTGAAGTGAAAGCAGCAGCAGAGGCAGAAGTGGAAGCAGCAGCAGCAGACGTGGAAGCAGCAGAATTTGAAACAGCTGCAGAAGTAGAAGCAGCAGAAATTGAAGCAGCTTCAGAAGTTGAAGCAGCAGTAGAAGTGAGTTCGGTGGTGGAGAGAGGGCCAACAGGTACCGAAGCCAAACAGGTATCGGACGTGGAACTTTCTATCAGTTCAGGAAATATACCTACAAACTGAGATTCGGATAAGACTGAAATAAATTGATTAGTAAAGTTTAGTTTAGAAAATATCGCATTTATATATGAAGTGAATATTTACCTCCTTGATTCCTTACATTTTCTTGGCTTGGCTTCCGTGCCCTATATCCGTGCACTGTGTCATTAGTGGGGATAGTTGTACCCGAGCTCAATATTGCTTCAACTTCCTGTTCTGCTGGGGACAGATAGATTTTTTTAAAGGGTCCTCCACCCGTTTTCCGCATTTCAGTCGCGCTTTCCGACAACTTCCTTTTTGTGCGGCATTTAAGATCAGCCCAGACCTATAATTATAATAAAATGAATACAATGCACAAACCTTCCAGTTTGTGAAAATTTTCTTACCCTTTTCCATTCTGCAGCACTTCTAATGGGAGGACCGTGCGAATTGACTTTTCTACTGATATGCTCCCATTCCTGGTCCCACTGCCGCTTGCTTGAGCCAAAAGTGGGATTGCCTGTGGCCAATTGAGGATTACGCCTCATTTCCTCAATGAGGACAGAAAATTGGTCCACCGTTGTATGCTTTGTGCTAAAATAAATAAATTAATATGAGAATTTACAATGGAATTATAAAAATGATATATGTATGTATGTACATACCTTTTTCTTTCCATTGGTTTTATATTATCAAACAATTTTCACAATTTTTCAAAAAAAAGAACGTTTTTGTTTCAAAATTGTATGAACACAACTGATTTTTAGATATTTTTTTCATTGACATATTCGATTGTCTGGCAATTGTTTTTTGAAGCTTATGGAATGCCTTGTCTGAAAGGCAATGCCCAAAAAGCATGTAAAAAAACAACAACTTTCGTCGTATACGTCTAGAAATTGTCTAGCTATTGTATTGCTTGAATTTTTTTTTGTGAAATGCCTAAACCTCAAAACTGCGAAAATAACAAAGCATATTGAGTGATAATTGTGTTGTCGGAGATTATAGAATGACTACATTAATGGACGATGTTGTTATTGTTCTTTTCTCATTATAAATTCATAAATTAATTAATTAAAAGGAAAGAAATTAAAAGTTAAGAATTACGTTAAATAAAAAAGAGAAAGAAGGATAAGAAGTATGTAAAAAGAAGTAAAAGAAGATGCAGGGGAAAACATAATGAAGATTGTTGAAAATGGATAAAAGACAGGTCAGCATTAAATAAATATTCATCAAACTTTGTTTGTTTGTTTGTTCCAATTCTTCATTATTTATTTATTTATTTTTCCACTTTTTCTTTTTTGATTTGTTTGCTCTTGATCTTTCGAGATAGAAAATTATTTTAATAGAAAAAAAAAACACAAGGTTTTTCAATAAACATGGTATCGAATTAAAAAATTTTGAATTTTTTAAAATTGCCTACTAGTTCTGAGTTAAAATTTCGATTTTCCAGCTCATCGGGAGAGCTCGTTTAAAATTAATTTTAAAATTTGTAGCGAACATTTTGAGAAGGCCCCAAATCTCTCCTTAAAGTAGGAGGCGTGGGTGGTTAGTTCAGGGTTTAAGTTGCATTGTCATCACCGAAACCAAGGCCAGACTTAATAAATACTATGGGGACTCTGCGCCATCAATTTCAATGGCACAAGTGACGCCCAACTTTCATGTCGCCCAAAAGAGTTGGTCACCGCCCAGAAATCGTCGATAAAATCCATGAATTGGTATTGGACGATCGAAGAATTAAAGTGCGTGAGGTGGCTGAGGCTGTAGGCATCTGAACTGAGCGGATACATCACATTTTAAATAAATATTTGGACACGGTTTAGCGATGTTCAGCCGCAATCCAAACGGATTTTTTTACCGTAGACGAAACATGGATCCATCACACCACACCAGAGACCAAAGAGCAATCAAGAAAGTGGGTTTCTCCGGGTGATCGTGCACCAAAGGAGGCCAAGGTGGGTCTGTCGGCCAACAAGGTCACGGCCACAGTTTTTTGGGATGCACGAGATGTCATTCACATCGATTATCTTGAAAACGGTAAAACGATCACCGGTGTATATTATTCAGAGCTTCTGAACAGATTCGATATTGATTTGAAGTAGAAACGACCGCATTTGGCGAAGAAAAAGTGCTGCCAAAAGTATGTTTATTCCATGTTCCACCGTAGTAAATATTCATAAATTGGGATACCTACGAACTGCTACGCCATCCAGCATATTGTCCAGATTTATTCCCCTGCGACTATTTTCTGTGTTCAAATCTTAAGAAATGGCTAGGCGGTAAGAGATTCGGGTCGAATCACTGAAACAAGCGTCTATTTTGAGGGCCTTGAAAAAACATATTATTTGGAAGGAATACAAAAAAATTTTAAAATGCTGGACTAAACGTATCAAACTGCTACTGCTACGTCTTGCTAAACTTCCTTTCTTCTTTCCTTCCTCATTTACTTCTTGTAATGCATACTTTACTTAATTTAAAATGTTTTCTTCAATTCTTATGAAAATATATTCCTTTAAAGTAATTTCTTGCTGCTTCCATTCTTTCATTTTTCCCTCCTCCTAAGCTCCCCTTCTTCTTGTCCTGCCTTTTTTCTCCATTTTTATTAATTAATAAGTAACTTAACGCTAATCCATAGGCTTAAGAGTATGAAGAAATAATAAAATTTTCTTTGCACGCTTAAAACGAACTGAGCTGTCACTGATACGACACCACTTTAATGAGTAATGAAATACGTAACGTAATACATTACAAAGAATGTTTCTACGTAAATCACGAACTTATCTACCGGTATAAAAACTACATACGAGTTTTTAATTTTATGACCAGAGTTGCCAAGTGTTTGCCACAACATACAACAACTTTATTTACCTTACCTTCCTTTTGCTTCCTCCCTCCTTTTTGCCTTTAATCTCATTTTAACCAACGTTTTCATTCCTATCGTTTCATTCTATGTGAGCCTACGAGTACTTACTCGTTATTGGGCCGCATTTACTCGTCGCTCAGACGCGACACAATAACAAATTATATTCATATGGCGGCGCAGTTTTGAAATTGTATACGCTCGGCCCAAAATGACAATTGTATTATTGTTGGCCGTATTTAAAATAACTTCTACAAGTGGATGTGGATGATGTTGTTTTTGTTGCCTGTTTTCAGTTGTTACGCTTGTTTGCCACAAGATAAGCACGCGTGAAAAATTATTAACATTCTAAAAATTCGTTGACTTTATGTTCTTGTTTTTATTTTCATCCTTTTTCGCTTTTACATGCTTTTGTTGTTTTCCTAACTCTTGTAGAAGTTATTTTAAATACGGCCGCTCAACGGATTTCCTTTTGCAATTTATATGCTCGCCTTCTGAGTTGACTCGTTGGTTGGTTTGTGGGTGGGCTGGTTGTTTCGTTGCGCAATGGTTGCGGCGGGTTAGGGGTGGTTTTTGTTTGCTTGACTAACAACAACACAAATTATACTGGCTTTAGCGTTGGCAATGTTTCTCGCTGCAATTCCTACGGTCTAACTAATAAAATAAATATGTCGCTATTGTTTTTATCCTATCCTTCCATTCTCAACCAACACCCCCTCATTGTTTTCAATAATTTTTATGTATCCTGCCGTCCCATTACCTACTCTATTACTCCACCCACACATTTTTTGTCTTGGCCTATATTTTGTTCAAGTCTAAAGCCCTTTCCAACCTGGTAGGGCCCTCTCAGTCTATACGTATCTGTCTGTATCCCTCTTCCTTCTTTTCTCACCGCCCTTTTCTTCTCTTTTCACAGTTCTAGCAATTTGGATGCTCGTTTTTTTAATAATAATCCTCACCTGGAGTTGCGTCAGATACGCTGGCATCCGTCCTCGCCTACGGATTCGCATCTGCTGGTCTTGCTGTCGGATAATACAATTCGGTAAGTTTAGCCTATGAAAATACCTTTTAAATCCAACTGCAATTATTTACGGTTAATATTTTTTTTCTTTAAAACTGTTTAACTTGTTTTGTTGTTGGTTTTTCTTTTTGTTTTTTTTTTTAAAATTATAATTATTTCTCAATTGTTTTACTTTGACAACATTTACACTTGCGTTACGTAAGAGGAGATTACGTAAGAGATACTCATTTAATGGCCCAACCAAAGTAGACATTTAATTAATGAATATCTCTTACGTGTCTCCTCTTACGTAAATTGCCCAAAATGACACGTAGATGCAAAATACGAGGAAGAAATTTATTGAAAGATTGACGAATTTTTATGCAATAAATTATCTTCTTACGGAATCTTCCGTCTTGTCAAAACAGCCGAGGGATAGACGGGGCAGAATACAGGCAACTTTTTGGACATTCTCAGTGGTTTTGTGGCCCACAGGTTTTGACATATGGCCGAAAAGGAGTTTCGTTTCTTTAAATGTTTCGTATCTTTACTTATGGAGTTAAAAAAGGAGTTATGTTTCGTATAGTCAATTTTTTAATCAATTGATGTCGATTGGCACCATACGCATGAACTCGCACCTCCTCGTTTCGACCTGACCTTTATTGTACTGAGGGAAAATGAATACTTCTTTGCTTTTTTACAACAAAAAATGACAATTCTTCTATTGCCAAATTTTAATTTTTTTCCTTTTCTTGTCACAGTGTATACGATAACAATGCCTTACGTCATGTCTGGCAAGTCGGACCCATTTCGATCAAATACGACGGTAATGGTAACACATCCTTACCCACTGGTTTTTCTTTGGGTGAATCAGCAGTAGATTTCGATATAGCGCCACCAGTTAAAGCTAATGATTCCAAGCTCAATGAATCCCAAGACAATGAAACCAGCAACTTCAGTGTACTCAATAATAGCCATATGAATCTCTCCAAAATGAGTAACAAAATTACATTGAATGATACAAGATTAACAACAATGGTAAGATGATAGTACAGTTGTGTTGACCTTTCTCTTATTCACCTTGGCCTTCTTCTTCTTCTCATTTTTAGAATTCCCGTACAAAAACGGAAAAAATTGAATGGCCCATTGTGGTGCTGCGTGAAAATGGTAACATTTACGTTTTAATGGCTGGTATCGATACGGATCGGTAAGAGATTGTAACAATGTCTGAAATTCCTTTTTCTTCTGGTTCTGTACGATCTTCTTGTGCTTTAGTCCCCGTCTCCAAGGGCCACTCACAATGACGCCTCAAACTAATGACAACTACGGCTTGGATTCTTGTGCAATTTTGATCATTCCGTCTTTACCACCAACACTTGTTATTGCTGAATCCAATGGCAAGCTGCATCATGCTCTTTTTCTAGAGGCCGAAAGCGCTGAAGAGGTTTGTATTATTTTACCCTCATTTCTCTTTTATTAACGGCCTTATTCCGTACTTTTCAACTGGCTGTCGTGGCGAATTTTAAAACGCTCACGATTCTTCTCGTCTGAACTCCATTATGCCATACTCGCCCTTTCCTGTAAGAAATGTAAACTATTGAACGGCAAATCTGTACAGTTCAGACGGGAATAATTGCTCATACTAGATTTTCTAAAGAGTTTCTGACGATTATGAGAAGAGTCGTCATGAAAGTCGAATTAAGTTGTTAAATTTGAAATATGATAAAAAAAAATAAAAACTTCATTTTTTTTCATTTAGTCTTTGCATGAAATTGATTCCACACTTAATATATACCCTTCTGAGTGGACGGTGCATGTACTAGAAACGGTGGAATTGGAATTAGGTCTCCCGAAAGTTGATGCAAAAAGCTCGTATACGTGTCCGATTCATTTGAAAAGGTACAAAATAAACAGATAATGATTGTAGCTTAAATGTAAATCGCAATAGAATCCTCGGCGGGAGGCTAACGAAGGTGTTGTTAGATTTTCTGAACGTTACTTACGCCAAGAGCATTCATTCAATTTTTCAAAATCTTCGGAATATGAATATATTTGCTCCTCTAAAAAATTTTCTAACTATCTTTCTCTCTCTCTCTCTCTCCTTATTTTTTTAGAGATTTCATTAACGAATTGCGTTATTTCGCTTTTCATAATACGGGCTTACACGTCATTACAATTAATTTTATTGGTGAATTACAACGTTTTTTGGAGAGTAAAGGTTGGTTAGTAAATTAGAAGCCGAAAAATAGCACACACAATTCTGCTCTCTCCCATAGTTTTGTCTGACATTACGACACTCTCTAACCCGTCACGTGCTGAGTATATCGTTTGTACCAAACTCGACTCCGGCAACAGTGTCAATGCAGTACTCGGTTTTGTTCTACTGCAGATGCCTTCGGGCTGTGTTCTTCTACTCTCCAGCGGTCAAGTGATTAGTTTAAAACTGGTTATCGATCCGAAACTGTTGCTCGAACCAACTTCTAAACATGCGGACAATATTACTAACGGCGATGCTGAAAGTAAAGAGAAACGCTCACAGCTAGATCAATTGTTGGGTCCTTCATTTGAGGATCACATCAAAAATTTACTTAAACGTTCTGTGACCCAACCAATACTATCATTGGACAAATCCGCCCATCTCACACCTCAAGAATGTTATGAACTACTTGCGCAGGCGTTAGAAGTATTGCGTACACAATACATCAAGAAGCATGAGCTGGTACGTGCTGAGTTTGCAAAACGTTTGAATACCATTAAGCTAAGGACGGAACAACAGAAGAGAGATATCGAATATTTGGAATTAGAACGTGAACTCATACGTGAAAGTGCACACCGACTGGCCGAACGGTTCGAAGAAATTAGTGATCATCAAGAGCTCCTAGTAAAACGGTAAGTAGGAGAAAAGACCTATGAATATGAAAATGCGACATAAATATTTTTAGTTGCCAGGATTTAATGCGTCAAACGAATACGTGCCTTCCCTGCAACACTGTTGCCGAACAGGAATTTGCTCAAGAAGTGGAGACACTTTCTAAGAACACCAGAAATATGGCTATAGCTTTGCAAAAAGCACGTGAATCTATTAACAAACAATGGTATCATGTACGTCTTCAAAGGATTTTTAATAAGAATACACTGCCATAATTTCATGAAACTGTCATACATTATTCGAAAGCTGGTAACCAATGATAACTTCTCCGGCTGCTTTTTAAAGAAGAAATTTTAAGCTTAATAACCTTTTTTAACTAATGAAAATCCATTAAAAAATTTCGGAGTTATACATTTTAACGGAGGAAAACAATTAGGTATTTAAATTTAAAGAAATTAAAATTTAAAAACTATGGAAATCGATTACGAAAGAAATAAGTTAATGACGGTGGAATAAATTAATTGTGTCATTAGCTTATTGGTAATCAGCTTTCGAAGGAGTTATGTAGGAGCTCCATGTCAGCGTATTGAGTTGGATCGTGAAATAGCCTCAAACTCCTTAATTCATTGATTTTTTTCTCTTAGATTTCAAAATATAATGAAACAACGAAACATAAAACATTCCAGTTGCCTACGAAACAAGAGACCACAATTAAAGATATTCTATTGCAAATGTAAGTCCTATAACATCGCCATATGCTTTAATATAATGTTTTCACAATGTAGCTTACAAACTCCTAATCATTTAATATTTACTCATTTAACTAGTATGTATTGTAAAATACAATATGCTTTAATATGCAGATGAATTGCAAATATGTACTATGATTTGGATGCTTTCTACTCATATAGAAAGAGTTCTGCCGTATTTTAGCAGATACAATTTCATGATTTGTTCGTCTTTGGTAAAAAATGTGATGATATAGATTGTTTTGAGCCAATTTTTATCTCTATATATAAAAATGAAATAACTGACTGACTCATCAACGCCCCAGGCTAAACGCTTGGACCTAGAAAACTGAAATTTTGCAAAGACGTTTCCTTTATGATGTATACAAGCACTAAGAACGGATATTTCGAAATTCGACCCCTAAGGTGGTGAAAAGGGGTTGCAAAGTTTGTATGAGGAATATTTTATTTGTGGTCAGATTTGCTTGAAACTTGGTCTTAATGCTCTTTGGTGTCAAATACATATTTCGGCATTTTTCAAAATCCAATCCCTGATGGGGTGAAAACGGGTTGCAACGTTTGTATAAGGGATATTTCATTTGTGGTCGGAAGCAACACACGCTTTCTAACCATTTAACCAGAATGAGTCACAGCAACGCGGGGACGGGTACATCTACACCATTTCCAATTGTAAATGAGAATTCGTCAAATGTAATTGAGAATAGAACAATTGAAATTGAGATTGTCTAATTGTAATTGAGAATAGAACAAATGAAATTGAGATTGTCTAATTGTAATTGAGAATAGAACAATTGAAATTGAGATTTTCTAATTGTAATTGAGATTAGAACAAATGAAATTACGATTTTCTAATTGTAATTGAGAATAGAACAAATGAAATTGAGATTGTCTAATTGTAATTGAGAATAGAACAATTGAAATTGAGATTTTCTAAATGTAATTGAGATTAGAACAAATGAAATTGCGATTTTCTAATTGTAATTGAGAATAGAACAAATGAAATTGAGAATAGAACAAATGAAATTGAGAATACAATTTTTATTTTATTTCAAAGAAGTAAATCCTTTAGCTTAAATTTTGTAAGGAACATGCAAGAAGAAATACCCATAAAAAGCATTGCATTCACTCCCTTGCACTGCTGGCTCTACATGGACCCTCTTTGTCGGTCCATTTTAATTACACCCTTTGTGCCAATAGCACCAATTAGGTGGACGTTCGGGCCACGGGATGAAGGCTGATCGTTGACCAACCCTCCGGGTCCTTGACCTGTCCTGGTCGTTGTATTTTTTATAACGTTTTCTATCGATGCTTTGCTAATTCTAAGAAATTTTTTTGGGTATATCTTCCTGCATGTTCCTTACAAAATTTAAGCTAAAGGATAAAATAAAAATTGTTTTCTCAAATTCATTTGTTCTATTCTCAATTTCATTTGTTCTATTCTCAATTACAATTAGAAAATCTCAATTTCATTTGTTCTATTCTCAATTACAATTAGAAAATCTCAATTTCAATTGTTCTATTCTCAATTACAATTAGAAAATCTCAATTTCAATTGTTCTACACCATTTCCAATTGTAAATGAGAATTCGTCAAATGTAATTGAGAATAGAACAATTGAAATTGAGATTGTCTAATTGTAATTGAGAATAGAACAATTGAAATTGAGATTGTTTAATTGTAATTGAGAATAGAACAAATGAAATTGAGATTGTCTAATTGTAATTGAGAATAGAACAATTGAAATTGAGATTTTCTAATTTTAATTGAGAATAGAACAAATGAAATTGAGATTTTCTAATTGTAATTGAGAATAGAACAAATGAAATTGAGAATAGAACAAATGAATTTGAGAATACAATTCTTGTTTTATTTCAAAGAAGTAAATCCTTTAGCTTAAATTTTGTAAGGAACCCTCTTTGTCGGTCCATTTTAAATACACCCTTTGTGCCAATAGCACCGTTTAGCTGGACGTTCGGGCCACGGGATGAAGGCTGATCGTTGACCAACCCTCCGGGTCCTTGACCTGTCCTGGTCGTTGTATTTTTTATAACGTTTTCTATCGATGCTTTGCTAATTCTAAGAAATTTTTTTGGGTATATCTTCTTGCATGTTCCTTACAAAATTTAAGCTAAAGGATAAAATAAAAATTGTTTTCTCAAATTCATTTGTTCTATTCTCAATTTCATTTGTTCTATTCTCAATTTCATTTGTTCTATTCTCAATTACAATTAGAAAATCTCAATTTCATTTGTTCTATTCTCAATTACAATTAGAAAATCTCAATTTCAATTGTTCTATTCTCAATTACAATTAGAAAATCTCAATTTCAATTGTTCTACACCATTTCCAATTGTAAATGAGAATTCGTCAAATGTAATTGAGAATAGAACAATTGAAATTGAGATTGTCTAATTGTAATTGAGAATAGAACAATTGAAATTGAGATTGTCTAATTGTAATTGAGAATAGAACAAATGAAATTGAGATTGTCTAATTGTAATTGAGAATAGAACAATTGAAATTGAGATTTTCTAATTTTAATTGAGAATAGAACAAATGAAATTGAGATTTTCTAATTGTAATTGAGAATAGAACAAATGAAATTGAGAATAGAACAAATGAATTTGAGAATACAATTCTTATTTTATTTCAAAGAAGTAAATCCTTTAGCTTAAATTTTGTAAGGAACCCTCTTTGTCGGTCCATTTTAAATACACCCTTTGTGCCAATAGCACCGTTTAGCTGGACGTTCGGGCCACGGGATGAAGGCTGATCGTTGACCAACCCTCCGGGTCCTTGACCTGTCCTGGTCGTTGTATTTTTTATAACGTTTTCTATCGATGCTTTGCTAATTCTAAGAAATTTTTTTGGGTATTTCTTCTTGCATGTTCCTTACAAAATTTAATCTAAAGGATAAAATAAAAATTGTTTTCTCAAATTCATTTGTTCTATTCTCAATTTCATTTGTTCTATTCTCAATTACAATTAGAAAATCTCAATTTCAATTGTTCTATTCTCAATTACAATTAGAAAATCTCAATTTCAATTGTTCTATTCTCAATTACAATTAGACAATCTCAATTTCATTTGTTCTATTCTCAATTACAATTAGACAATCTCAATTTCAATTGTTCTATTCTCATTTACAATTGGAAATGGTGTAGTAATAAATAATTTTCAAGCTAAAAATTTTAGAAGTTTTATTGCATTAGAATTGTCCCATTTGTTTAGTTTTTATGATAAAGTTGTAGAATTTTTTTCTTCACTATACTACCTGTCCTTATATTAGTCTCTGTGGCACAAATTTTATAATTTTTTTAATTTGTTCCCCCAGAAAACATTTCAAATCATTATTAATTATTGCTTTATTCCTTTTTCTTACAATCTACATTTACAGCACCAACGAAATCGATGGCCAAATCAAAGAAATCAAACGCATCAATAAAATCATTAATATTTAATTTATTCAATATAGGCTTAACGTCTTCTATTCACTTTTCTTCTTCTTCGTTTTTTACACTTTCTACGAGTTTTGTCAAATTTTCTTATTTGTTTAACAATAAAATGCTTAATGTCAAGACTTTCGTTATAATGCAAAGACATTGATACAAGAATAAATGAATTAATATAAACAAAAGCTCTAATTATATTATTTTCAGCAACATAATTTGAGAAATAATAATAATAATATTCTTTAGTACGAGAATTATAATTACTTTTATTATTGTCGCTGCTCTTGTTATTATTATAGTTACACTCAATGTTGTAACTGTTATAACTATTGTTGCTGACAGCAATCACATCCAATTGTTGCAAATTAATAGCAGCCGATGGCCGCAATTGCAACTCGTGGGAGTTGCCAATAATCACGCTTCTTTGATTCAACGACCGACTGATGAGAGACTGCTGTTTTTCAGTGATCGATAAGTGGTCCCCAAAACATTTTCGAAATATTGGTCTCATCCTCTACAAGAAAGAATTGACGCCCCAAATGTACGAACTCCTTTAATGACAGCTGGCCGTCACCATTTTCATCTATCACAGCAAAAGCAATGGCGGCATCGTCGTCGGAAAGACCAAGACAACGGAAGAAAAGTTTATATTGCTCAATATTAAGATGACCGGTATGATCATAGTCAACAGCCTGGAAAATTAATAAAGGCTTCAATTGAGCGGATCTTGAAAACCTAGCCGTTATAAAATTACCTTGAACAAATAAGGCAAAAATCTGCCAATACGTTTAGCCATCTTTTTATCGTTTATACGATGATGGAAATCAGTCAGTAGCTGCTCAGCAGTTACCAAATTATACGGTGTGATCTCACCGAACTGTTGTTCCCAAGTTTGCTTCATGACGTCTAGAAATTCGGCTGAGATCTCTGGCGTCAAATGGCCTAAGTCGGTAAAGCGTTTGGCCAACAGATTTAAATCATCGAAAGAAATCACACCATCACGATTGACGTCGAGGATGCGGTGTAGCGTACGCATTTTGCGGCGCCAGAACTCTGAATCTCCCTGCAAGCAGAAAACGAAAGCAAAACCCTTAAATTTAACAAAAAAGTAAAAACATCGAAGATTCTTAAGCTTAAGTTAAAATACATAGGAATTGATTTGAGACTACTTAATGGATTTGATTACTTTCAGTCACAAGTTAAAATTGAATATGTCTGCAAATAATTTTCTGGCTGACTGACTTCACTACGTCACCATGTTTTTTAATAAAGTAGAGCGACTGAAGAAGGTAAATTAATCCGTTAACGAAATTATAATCAATGAGAAAAGATTATAAAATATAGAGATCGCGAATAGAAAAATTTCATGCCCACACCGCTCACAACAAGGACTTGTCGAAATATGACCCAAATCCGTAGAAGATTGGCGTCGTGAAAGAAAAGTTAACTTCGTATATATGCAATTCCCAGAAGAGCGAATCGCAATGAATGGATATCCCAAATCTGAAAAATATCGCGAAGCTGGTACACAAACCACGAGAAATTCGATTTGTGCACGTTATTTGTATACTCGGTATAGTTTTCCTGCACTTTCCACAATTAGAACGAAACTCAGGTTCCACGGTTTAAGAATTCACTATGACTAAACAAGAAAAGTTTCTAAAGCTGATTAAACTAAGTAATTACTTTTTGTGTGGCTCATAGACACCACACACCTAATTGGATAAGAGTAGATTCACATTGTTCTTCCGATTGTAACGCGGTAAAAGAGGTATATTTTTGCTCAGAACCACCTCCTTTGTCGGTTTAGACATCAGTTTAGTGTTTCCCAACCTTATTTCATTCATGCCCCACTACAACACCTCAAAGATGTTGAATGCCCCCTATTCTGAAAAAATATAATAATAAATATATACATATATAAATAAAACGGGAAAAGGTAATACTGTTTTATATTTGACTTTATTGAAAAGATAAATCAATGTGATGATTGCGTTTTATGTTGGCTTATTAATATTTTGATTTTTTCTGTAAATTTTTTAATTTTAACCGTAAATCACCACGTGGCGATCAATTTCTAGGCGATTTCTTTTTTTTTTTTTTTTTTTTGACCAAATCGTTTACTGCACTAAAGCCGCATTCCACTAAATATGATAAGAGTGGCAACAGAAATTTTCGAGCAAAACAAACTTTTCCAATGTTTCGTCGCAAAGCCATGGCAATGTCCCTATTACGTCAAATAAAGATTTCATTGATTCATCATTTTGCATTTCACAAAGTTCTTGTTGGTATTGCGTGGTGACATCATTTAAATTTACTAGCATTGGCTGAGTTATCCAACATGAAAAATCAATTTCTTTTAAATCAGAAAATCTTTCGTTCAAATTACAGACCTTGTAAGATACAAGGTGATCTCCAATAATTGTGTGAAACAATAGTCTTACAAAGTCGGCATTTTTATTTTGAAAAATCTGATGAAAATGATGATGAAACTTACTAAAATATAATATAGGGGGTCTCTATATGAATATGTTTTATAGGAGCCACTAGTAAAATAAAAAAATTCAAAAGTAAAATAAAAAAATTCAAGAGTACAAATTAAAAACAAGTAAGAGCGTTAACTTCGGCCTGGCCCAAGCTCATATACCCTACACCCGCATCTGTCAAAGTGATTATAAAAAGTGGGCGGGATACCCCACTTTATTAACTCATTTACGGCAACGCTTTTCTCAACAAACACTTTCTTATATAGTATAGTATGTTGTTATAGTATAGTATGGTATACCAGTGGGCGTGTCATGCCCAATTTTGGTGCGACAACTCTCACTAATACGGTAAACACGTCACTGAAATTTCAGCTTCAGATCTGGACTACAAACTAAGAAATTTAGCTTTTAAATTGGATGCATTTACCTAAAAAGTAGGCATTTTCGATATCAGAGAGCTCTAAATGGAAGAGAATATTCCTGCTAAATTTCATGATGATGTTTCCACTCGTTTTCCTGTAATCGTGGTTTTTATCACCAGTAGGCGGACTACGCCCTTTTTTGAAAGTATATTTAACTCCGAGACGATAGACTCGGGAATAAAATTTTAGCTTAAAATTCGCTCTACAAGCTGAGAAATTGAGCTATAAGCATGGGAAAATTCACATTTTCTATAAAAAGTAGGCGTGGCACTAATCCGATTTTCATTTTCAATACCAAACAGCCTATGATGACAAGGAACATTCGTGCCAAATTTCATGGCGATAACTTTATTCGTTCTCCTGTAATCGTGATTTGTACAGACAGACAGACAGACGGACATGACTAAATCGAATTAGGAGGTGATTCTGAGCCAGAATACATATATTTTTCTATACCTGCCACGCCTTCTTTAATGCGTTACAAACGGAAGAACAGAGTGAGTATACCCTCATTCCTTCTGGTGTAGGGTATAAACATATGGTTAACAATGGTTTTTGTTTGAAATTTTATAATTGCCCCCTGAAACTTTCCTTCGCCCCACCGGTGGGGCGTGCGCTCACGTTGGGAAACACTGGTTTAGACCTACCCACCCGTCTATTTGTGGAAATCACAATTACAGGAGAACCAATACAGGTCTCGTCATAAAATTCGGCGATGGAAATAATTAATATTGACGTACATAGTGGCCAGAGTTGGAATTCGATAAGAATTTTTTTACCTTGTATACGTCGAAAACTGTAGAGTAGTTTTCTAAATGTCGAAAACCTGAACCTTGTCGAAAACCTGAACCTTGTCGAAAACTCTCAAGCATCCAAGAACTTAAAGAATGACTCATTCAAATAACCTTTTTTTTCTCGCATTATTTGATTTTCACAGACGGACATAGCTAAACCGACTTAGAAGGTGATTCTGAGCCAGAATATATACACGTTTCTGCCACGCCTCCTTTAAATCGCTACAAATGGAAGAACAAAGTGGATTAAGGGTATATTCACCCTCCGGGTAAAGGGTATAAATAATAAAGTATATGCCATACGTTTGGACCAAATACAAAACCAGGAATCGAAAAGGGTTAATTAAAATAATAGACGAAACTCTTTATAACATGCATATTTGAAATTCAAGTTTATCACACTTCATGTTCAACATACCCGTTGATGCTTTTTGGAGTCACGTTGCCGTTTCACTTCAGTATCATCCGAATCGCTGTCACTATCTTCTTCAAGATTCGATGCTGTTGTAACCAATTTTTTGGCTGAGTATTGGCGTTGAACGACTTCCATGATTGCACTGTCGTTGGCGTTGACCGGGACTGTATGACCAGTTTGCAACAAAAGACGGGTCTTTTGAAAAAGACCTGTTGCAGGTATTGTTGTTGTTGAATTGGAGCGTTGTGAAGAGATAAACACAAAAGGCTAAAATCATAAATAAAAACTTCACTTCAATCCAATGAAAATGGTCCCAAGTATGTATGAAAACGGAAACGATTTCTCTGTTACGTCGAAAACGTTTTTCTTTCGAATCCGAAAAAAAAAGCCGGACGCTTTCACGAATAGCGTCTGTTTTTTGTTTTCTTTACCCTCTTAATTGCTTGTTAAATATTTATCGTTGAAATTGCACAAAATTGATCTACATATTTAATGTACTCGTACACACATAATGGTTGAATAATTAACAAGTAAGAGCATTATCTTCGGCCTGGTCGAAGCTCATATACCCTACACCCGCATCTATCGAAGTGATAAAAAGTGGGCGGGTGACACCTACTTTTTTTTTAATTTACAGGGAAAACATTTTAATCTATTAACATCTACAACACCGCTTTTTCTATCAAACACCTCATTATATGGAATAGTATATAAGTGGGCGTGTCACGCCTATTTTTGAAAATATATTTTAGTCTAAGATTGTGGACTCGGAAATAAAATTTTAGCTGAAAATTCGGTCTACAAGGCAAGAAATTGAGCTAAAAGCACGGATGAGTGCATATTTTCTCTAAAAAGTAGGCGTGGCACTGGTCCGATTTTCCCCATTTTCAATACCAAACAGCGTAGTATAAGAAAGAATATTAGTGCCAAATTTCATGACGATACCTCTATTTGTTCTCCTGTAATCGTGATGTAATCGTGACAGCTCTAATTTTGTTGTTATTTTTGTTGTTGTTGTTGTTTTCGGTTCAGACCCCAACAAACACAAAATTTTTTGTCGCTCCCTCCTGGGGCCGGGGCTGGTGCCCTTTGAAGTTTGAAATTTAAACACCGATATCTCCGAAACTACAAGAGATATGCTAACGATATTGGTACCGTTTAAAAGCTAATAAAAGTACTGTTAATTCATGTTAAATAACATTTTATCGAAATACTTTTAGTTCTTCAAATAAACGCAATTTACTGTTTTTAGTACTTTTTTTTCCCACAAAAAAATTTTTTCTAAGAAAAAACGTGTAATTAACCCACATAATTATCTAATAATTAAGAAAGCAGACGCTAATACCTTACTGAGAAAATTTATTTCATAAAATTTGGTGCAGGATTTACGGAGAAAACTAATTTTTAAATTGAAAACAAACTACTTTCTGCAAATAGCTTATTACACCTTTTTTCAGTAATACGACTCTGGTACACTATAACATGTGTTTGTAATGGTATTGATGTTGTTAGCTTTGAACTGATGTTAACTGCGACGCTATTATAAGAGATTTTTCAATAAACTGAAAATTAAAAATTTTTCGCCTGCGGCGCTATTTATAAAAAATTTAAAATAATCTGAAAATGAAAAATTTTTTATTCTTATTTCCATGGTAATACCATCAACCTGACAACTAAAATCAGAAAACATTATGTTTAAAGTAAATGTTTGCAGACATAGTGTAAGGACAGTATAAAACTCGCCAATAAATTATTAGGAATTTACAATAACAACAATAGTAAAAGTAATGGTAGCACCCGCCATAGCTTAAACTTTTAAGACTCATCGTTGCATACTTGGTAAAGTCGTACTACTAAAAGTATGCATAGTAGTGAAATTTCAAAAGAGTACTTTATGCTTCATTAAAAAATAAAGTTTTCTCCGTAAATCCTGCACCAAATTTTATGAAATAAATTTTCTCAGTAAGGTATTAACGTCTATTTTCTTAATTTTTGGATAATTATGTGGTTTAATTACACATTTTTTCCTGGGAAAAATTTTTTTGTGGAAAAAAAAGTACTAAAAACAGTAAATTGCGTTTATTTCAAAAACTAAAAGTACTTCTATAAAATGTTATTTAACATGAATTAACAGTATTTTTATTAGCTTTTTAACGGTACCAATATCGTTAGCATATCTCTTGTAGTTTCGGAGATATCGGTGTTTAAATTTCAAATATCAAAGGGCTCCAGCCCCGCCCCTATGAGGGAGCGACAAAAAATTTTGTATTTGTTGGGGTCTACAGCAAAAACAACAACAACAACAAAAATAACAACAAAATTGGAGCTGTGTCAAAACGGTAAATATGTTCCGTATTCTGTTTGGAGTAATATCGCTTTTTTTGAAACATCCTGTTTTTTTGCCTAAGGGCTGGACGGCAGCGCTGCTTACTTACAGCGACAGGTAGCATTACAACTAAAATAACTTCTGAATTTAAAAATTAACTTCATGGGTGGCAGCAAGCGATCCTGGCATAAGTATCGGGGGGCTGCACAAGACAGCAGCACCAAGGCAGCATTTTTTTTTCGTCAAATTTTTGCAGCCCGAAAGTGCATTGAAAATTGTGCAAGGGTAAACAGTAATGTAAGAATTACAGCGCCATCTACTAAAACGTAGCCATAATAATCAACACTGCGTTGAGACAGACTGCTGAAAGTTTAAAAGGCAGTCTAGTTAGTTAGATGTTCACAAGAAAGAAGCACATTTTTTGCGTTAAATTTTTGCAGCATTGTGCCGAATAACACCGAAAATTGTGGGTTGCTCATAAGGGTTAATTTTACAGGGTGAACGTGAATTTGCATCAATGCTTAATCTATGCTTAATCTCGAGTCTGATACATACTACATACATATATATGTACATGTTTTTACATACATACATCGAAATAAGTGGACGATCAAAACACTCAGCACTTTGAATAAAATTCAAAGCAATGAATAAAATTCATTGTCATCCCATAAATGAATGAATGACATTTATTAAATTAACGTCAGCAATTTTTTTGTAACAAACTGTTTTACTTTCGTTTCACTTTGATTTTATGCCGATCGGTTAAAAATTATTTTTCAATGCATCTCAAATTTATCAGTCTTGCTTAGTACGAGTCAAATATTAAAATATTGAATTAAATTTAATTAATAATAACTCTTTTATTAAGAAGTCAACTCTGATAAGCTTATAAACTTTTATAAGTCAATAGCATAGTGTTTACCAAATTCTACTATATGCAGTATATTAGATACTTACGTACTATATCATACTTACGTGATATTTAAATTAAAATATTTTAAAAATAATATAAAAAATTGAATAAAAACATTATTCGTAAGTATTGATTGACATAATGAAAGCAAAAGTGAAATGATAATGCATTTTAAAAGAATAATATTAAAACAAAGATTGAGAAATTAAATGGTTCAATTGGGTCAAAATGCGATAAAAGACCAAAGAAAAATTGCATTTTTTAATGATAATAAAAGCTGAATAAGTAGAAAAATATTCTTTTCCGTTTTATGATTTTTATGTGAAATTGAATTTCTTGTTGTACGCAAGATAAGGACTATAAGTAAATTCCAAGAATATAAAGGGAAAGAATATTAACAAAAAACTTCTAAAGTACAAAAGAATAATTTCTATTTTATCATCAATAATAATTCAAATCTTATCAAGACATCAATAATATTCTTAAACGAAATATTCCTTCTCAGTCTTCGAATATAATACATAGTTTAATAGTTAGTTTTTACTAACAAAAACTAAAAATACTATGATTTTAAAAATATTTTAAAACATGACCATAATTATAAAAATAATTTTATTAATTTGTGAAATAACTTTTATTTAATAAAAAAATTTTAATAAATATAAAATTTTAAAAGTTTTGTCATAATAGACTTTCAAAGGAAATCTAAAATTTTTTTTTATGCTTTAATAGATTTTATAATTTCACATTGTTCAGATATTTTAAAAAATAGTTTATAAAATTAATTGTTTAATTCTTGTTAATTGTTTTTATAGAAGGAAAAAGTATAATAAAGAAATATGAAGAAAATAAAAATAGAGTAAATGAATCTTAAACCATTATATAGGGCTTACTCGTAGTAAGTCGTTGTCCCTGGCGTGTCCTGGTGAAAAAGTTACGGCTTCCACAACAAGGACATTCCGAGATAAAGTTTCTCGTGAGGTCCTTAAGAGTTGACGACACACAGTTGTAAAGACCATGATTTGTGTTGTTTTTTTTAGCTCTATAAAAGCTCTACTATAAAAAATAGAGCACTTTTTATAAATGTATTACAAATAATTCACACCAATAAATTTACAGTGAAGATTATTCTATGCAGTTGTTTGTTTTTATTTTTTCTTTTGCTTTTTCGACTTAAATGTTTTATTTCAATTTACTGATTTAATTTCTTGAGAAATTATTATTTCACTGATCCTTTTTTCTTTTGTAATTATTTTCAGTATCTCGAGGTTGAACATCGTGGCATTCGACCTGCTCGCTTCAAAGAATCGCTCTAATTTAAAACGCTATCGACGAAACCAACTCTTCAAATAAGTTCAAGCCGCCACAAAACTGCTCTGGCTCGACCGATCTTAACATCACCCGCCAAAACATCATCCTACTAGTAAAATTCACTACTACCAGTACAACAATTGTCTCTATCCCAAAAAAGCCGGAATTCATTCGAACAAAAGAAAAACAAAAATTGTGAGACAAAAAAAGCATTTAACTTGACGAACAACACGACGACAACAAAACTAGAAAAACCTCAAAATATGTACTTAGTACATAATAAAAAACCACACAAAAAAACAAAAACAAGCTATAATCAGCAGAAGAATTTGAGGCAATTTAAAACGACTGACGACTGTACGACAATGTTTTCGGTATACAGACATAATTATTTATGCATATGTTCGCACATACAAACTTTGCACAATACAACAATAAATACATAGGTACTGTCAGCAGTTAAAAAGTAATGCATGACAATCGTTTATGAATCAGTGATGATAATGCATGGCATGTGTTCGTAGTCTGCGCAAGACTATAAAAAGAAAAAATCATCTCATTCTTATACTTTCTAGTTTTTAAAAGTTTGTTGTTTAGAAAAAGTTAGTAAATAAAACAATTTTTAAATTTCAAAACTCAAATTTTCCAAGGCTTCTTGAATTCGCATTCATTGGACATTTTACCCAAACAACAATCAGCAAAGAAATTGTGGTTATAATAATTCATGTTTCTTTCTGGTTCATCTCATTCTAACAAAGTTATAGCATTAGCTTTTTATAGGTCTTTACAAATCTAGTTCTTAGAACAATGCAGTTTGAAACGTCTGTTATGGGTTGAGGACGCTTATGTGTTCTTAAAAGGACTGATATTTTGAAACTTGAAAATATACTTTAGAATTATCTTGCGACCTTTCAAAGATGGTGGTAATTATGCGCCAAAATTTATAACAAGGCAAACTCTGTTTTCCCCATTGTGTTGCATTAAAGGAGCCAACAACAACAACAACAATAATTAACGATCATCAAAAATACTTAATTTAGATTTTTTTCATAGTTAATTAATCATCAGCGGAGGAGAAGAAAAACTTGTACGTCTACAAATGTCTACACGAAATTTGTTTTTTTCGTGTAACACAAGATTATGACGTCTCAAGTCAAAACTAATTATGGTGAAGCACAAGAAAAACCTCGCTCACAATTAAATTGAAATGATAGATTTATAAATTACTAGATGTACCCGTCCCCGCGTTGCTGTGGCTCATTCTCATCAAATGGTTAGAAAGCGTGTGTTGCTTCCGACCACAAATGAAATATTCCTCATACAAACGTTGCAACCCGTTTTCACCCCTTCAGGGGTTAGATTTTGAAAAATGCCGAGATATGTATTTGATTAATTATACCAAAGAGTATTAAGACCAAGTTTCAAGCAAACCACAAATAAAATATTCCTCATACAAAGTTTGCAAACCCTTTTCACCACCTTAAGGGTCGAATTTCGAAATATCCGTTTTTAGTGCTTGTATACATCATAAAGGAAACGTCTTTGCAAAATTACAGCTTCAAGGTCTAAGCGTTTAGCCTGGGCGTTGATGAGTCAGTCAGGACTTTCATTTTTATATATAGAGATAAGACGCAAATCAATATTCTAGAAACAGATAAAAGTTTATAGTTTTTAGAAAAGCCCAAAACTAAGGAATATCTTACACGGGAGTGAAAGATATTCTACTTTATTCTACCAACTCTAATCAAAAAAAATTAAGTTATATGATACGAGTATTTTCTTTGCTCTAACTCAATTTGAGCACAGTTATTGTAATAGTGTATTTTTAAATTTGCTTGCACATGATTGTCTGTTAATCTTAATTTTTCCGCATTTTTATAATTTTTTTAGGAAAAAAAGTTAAATAAACTTATTGGTTATCAATGGCTGCAGAAGAGTTTCTGGCGGGCCGCATATTTGACATGCCTGCTTTATTCTCCTTAGATCACTGTTTTAATAAATTATCTTCAAGCCAATAGATTTTTCTTCCCGAAAATAATAATCTTTTAATAATTAGTTTTTGATATTATAAATAGAAAAAATTTTAAAAAATAAAAATAAAACAAATTAGTAAAAACTAATGATTAATTAAGTAAAATTAAACAAGGAATTAATGGATATCGCAGATGAGCCACCCCAATTGAACAACGAATAGACGGCTGTACCTACTTAAAAAGCTCAAATTAAAATTCAAATACAAAGTAGTATGGCGACACCAATTGAATTAGACTACGTCTAGTTTGACTTAAGAATATTTTGTAACAATCCTTATTTTTTCAAAAAATAAATTTAATATGAAGCCCTAAAAACTTAGGGTAAGATTTTTTTGATACGATAAAATGACAATTCATTATATTTCGTTCAGAAAGACAGAGCACATATATATTTTTTTTTTTCGAATTATTAATCTCTTCATGTTTTTATTCATGTTTTCTTCATGTTTTTATTACAAAATTAGATTATCGAAGAAACCAAAACGATCCATTAAACAACATCAAAAAATTAAAAAAAACAAGACTTCAGAAAACCAGTTTTGCCAAAAAAAAAGAAGAGATAATTGGTATCGTGAAAAACGGGCCTACGGAGCCGGTGCTTAAAACTCCGATGGTGTTTGTAAAATGCAGGAACAATTGTTTTCGTTTTTTTCAAATAAGTCTTTCTGGCTCTTAATTGCTAGATCAATTTTAATTACGGATCCTCAATGTTTTAAAATTTTCTGTATCAAACTTTTGTTTAAATAACATTTACTACTCGTATGTTAATCCTCTCAAATTCTACCGCCTTTGGTGATCTTGCCACCTGAGCTATTGTCACGCACCGGCCCTGTGTTTTTATACCGGCCGCTATAAATGCATAATAATACGTATACGGTATAATATCTAAGCCCGCAACGCGTAAATATGTGCATAAATTTGTAAATTTTTTGTACATTCAACCTTAATTAAATCAAAAATAAAGATTTAAAAAAAATAAATTTACAATAAAAAACAATTTGCACATTTTTCATTTATAATTGACGAAATGTAGAAAATTGGAGAAAACAAAGAAGTAAAAACTTTTCCACGGAAAGTATTATTGAGAATTAAGAATTTGTCCAGGGCCATTATTAAGGATACAAATACAGCACTTACTTCTGTAACACTATCATTCAGTTAAACTGAAATCAATTAAACTGGAATTAGTGAAACAAAGGACGCTTTTCGGAAACGAAAAGTTTCCGGATGCGTCTATTCCACCGATATCTAACCTAACAAATTTAATTGAAATCATTTAACTTGTTTTTTCTTTACTTGTTATAAAAGCTGCAAATGAAAACTCCATTTTTCGTTTATTTCCTTCTCACACTAAACTGTTTTCATAGCAGCTTTTGTTGTTATTTGCTTGTTTGTTTGTTGTTTTTTTTTTAACCTCACTGAACTTTTCCATTCTAGTGAATGGTGCCTACGTGAGTTTTGTAACGCATTCTACTTGACAAAGCGTCCCCGAGGCAGATTGTTCAGAAAACATGGTTATTGAGATAAACAAAAGTTGCTGAAATTAATTTTTTAATTAATTGATAACATTAAGCTATACATAAAAATAAAGAAATTATGGCATAAAACTCACAAATTGTGTTTTTGAATTTGTTGAATAATAATGTTGAATAATAATAATAATGTATCTACATATATATATACATATGTACAGTACAAACTTCCTTATCCGGACACGCACTACTCTGGACTATTCAGTAATCCGAACAGCTCTTAAATTCGGACAATTAATTTTTTGAACTCTGCTGTCCGGACAGTAGTTTTGTCGCTTAAATTCTAACGGAAATTAAACAGTTATTGTTACTGATACTGATACTGAATCGGATTATGAGGCCAAAAAAATGTGTCCGGACCAGCTAGGTTGTTCTGTATATACATTTATAATTATTCCGCTTTAATTTGAATTTTTATTTATGTTAATTTTAAGTTTTTGGATTTTTAAGTTTAGGTTTCGATTTTATTTTCACTTTTTTCATTTGAATTTAAATAAGATATCCGTTTATATTCAATTAGTATAATTTAAATACATTTAGGTTAAAGATTTACCGTTTTTATACTCTACAACCGAAGGGATGAGGGTATATTCACTTTGTTCTTCCGTTTGTAACGCACTAAAGGAGGTGTGCCATGTATAGAGGAGTATCCATATTCTGGCTTAGAATCACCTTCTGAGTCGATTTAGCCCCGTCCGTCCGTCTTTCTGTCTGTCTGTGGAATTCTGTCATGGAATTTTACAAGAATATTCTCTGTAGTGCACCATATAAGGTGGTTTGCCAACCGCCCACTTATTATCATCGCTTCTGCAGATGCGGGCGTAGGGTATATGAACTTCGTCCAGGCCGCAGCTAACACTTTTACTTGTTTTTATTTAAAACTAGATGTACCCGTCCCCGCGTTGCTGTGGCTCATTTTGGTTAAATAGTTAGAACACTTGTAACACTTGTTAACACTTGTGCCCTATTTCACCAAATTACAATTTACAATCACAAATTTGTATTTGTGTATGGCGAATTGTAAAGGTCCAGCGTGTAGGATGTATACAGGGTGTGAGCTGGCAGCCTTCTCTACCCTATAAAATTTATTTTAGTAAAAAATCACCCAAGGTTTTTTTTAAAATCAAAAAGTTCTGGAGCATAATTTCTCCAAAGAAGAAATATAGCCAAAAGAAAAAAATTAATATCTGGCGAATAGTAAAGGTCCAGCGTGTAGGATGTATGCAGGGTGTTAGCTGGCAGCCTTCTCTACCCTATAAAATTTATTTTAGTAAAAAATCACCCAAGGTTTTTTTTTTAAAATCAAAAAGTGCTGGAGCATAATTTCTCCAAAGAAGAAATATAGCCAAAAGAAAAAAATTAATATCTGGCGAATAGTAAAGGTCCAGCGTGTAGGATGTATACAGGGTGTGAGCTGGCAGCCTTCTCTTCCCTATAAAATTTATTTTAGTAAAAAATCACCCAAGGTTTTTTTTAAAATCAAAAAGTGCTGGAGCATAAATTCTCCAAAGAAGAAATATAGCCAAAAGAAAAAAATTAATATCTGGCGAATAGTAAAGGTCCAGCGTGTAGGATGTATGCAGGGTGTTAGCTGGCAGCCTTCTCTACCCTATAAAATTTATTTTAGTAAAAAATCACCCAAGGTTTTTTTTTAAAATCAAAAAGTGCTGGAGCATAATTTCTCCAAAAAAGAAATATAGCCCAAAAAAAAAAATTAATATCTGGCGAATAGTAAAGGTCCAGCGTGTAAGATGTATACAGGGTGTTAGCTGGCAGCCTTCTCTACCCTATAAAATTTATTTTAGTAAAAAATCACCCAAGGTTTTTTTTTAAAATCAAAAAGTGCTGGAGCATAATTTCTCCAAAGAAGAAATATAGCCAAAAGAAAAAAATTAATATCTGGCGAATAGTAAAGGTCCAGCGTGTAGGATGTATACAGGGTGTTAGCTGGCAGCCTTCTCTACCCTATAAAATTTATTTTAGTAAAAAATCACCCAAGGTTTTTTTTTTAAATCAAAAAGTGCTGGAGCATAATTTCTCCAAAGAAGAAATATAGCCAAAAGAAAAAAATTAATATCTGGCGAATAGTAAAGGTCCAGCGTGTAGGATGTATACAGGGTGTTAGCTGGCAGCCTTCTCTACCCTATAAAATTTATTTTAGTAAAAAATCACCCAAGGTTTTTTTTTAAAATCAAAAAGTGCTGGAGCATAATTTCTCCAAAGAAGAAATTTATATCTGGCGAATAGTAAAGGTCCAGCGTTTAGGATGTATACAGGGTGTTAGCTGGCAGCCTTCTCTACCCTATAAAATTTATTTTAGTAAAAAATCACCCAAGGTTTTTTTTTAAAATCAAAAAGTGCTGGAACATAATTTCTCCAAAGAGGAAATATAGCCAAAAGAAAAAAATTAATATCTGGCGAATAGTAAAGGTCCAGCGTGTAGGATGTATACAGGGTGTGAGCTGGCAGCCTTCTCTACCCTATAAAATTTATTTTAGTAAAAAATCACCCAAGGTTTTTTTTTAAAATCAAAAAGTGCTGGAGCATAATTTCTCCAAAGAAGAAATATAGCCAAAAGAAAAAAATTAATATCTGGCGAATAGTAAAGGTCCAGCGTGTAGGATGTATACAGGGTGTGAGCTGGCAGCCTTCTCTACCCTATAAAATTTATTTTAGTAAAAAATCACCCAAGGTTTTTTTTAAAATCAAAAAGTGCTGGAGCATAATTTCTCCAAAGAAGAAATATAGCCAAAAGAAAAAAATTATAGAACATTATAAAAAAGTATAAAATTTATACTATAGGATGTATAAAGGGTGTTAGCTGGCAGCTAACGATATAATAATATAATATAATATAATAATATATAATAATATAACCAAAAGAAAAAAGAGCATAATTTTAGGCGTTTTTTTACTTCATATTGGAAATTATGAAGGTTATGTGGCAACCCTATTTCTCTTTAATCGAAGTCTCCAACAAACGTCTCTGAAAAACAATTATCAAAAAAAAAAGTGCTAACTTCACACCAGTGGTTGTGGAACAGTAGTGGGTCAGCGCGTTACCAACTGATGCCTGTAGAAAAGAGATAAGAATCAAGGCGGTCGAAAAGAAAGTATACGCGTGTAGATTCATATAAATTATCACCACAAGTGAAGTGGACTGTATATAATACGCCATTCAAACATTTGAACATGCCTGGCAGTACGCAAGCAAGGAACGATTTAGGTCCTGATACTTCAATGAGGGATTTGTCGGAAACAATAGTAACTAAACCTACAGGGAAGCAAAAAAATGTTGACACACAAGTTAACAAGCCACAGAACAGAGCAGGTACGAGCCAAAGTCAGGGTGCCATCCCAAAAAAGTCCCACAATGTAACCTTTGCATTAACCGGTGCACAACCAACAGAATTACTTGTTGAAGAGCAAACCGCACTTTTTGATAATATGTCTCAAGGCAAAGGCTCTTCTAACGTATTAGCTAGTGGTGAAGATGACGCGATGGTTATGTCTTTAGTTAGTGGCGCTTGTGCGTCAATGAAAAAAATTCTTGATGAATCAATCCAACGGCAAATTCAGGAAGGTATTCAAGCAGGAATGGCGGATGTCATCAAAAAGTTTGAAAACGTTTTGAAAGGTCCAATGAATGGCGACAATAACTGGTGTAACAATAAGCCAAATCGAGGTAGCCAGAATTCCACTGAGGCCAGATTTCCAAGAACGAATTTTAATAGGAATGATCGCAATAGTAACACAGATTTGAAAGGGAAGGCGAATAATGTTTGGATAGGGAATCCGCTAGGTCAAGTAGTAGTTGGAGCGAATCCATACGGTGATTATACACAAGAAAGAGACAGGATGCTATGTAATTGGGGAAATTATGATAATATTTTTTATAATAGAGGGCATTCCACAAATCACTCTGGTGACCGTGCCACGAGTGAAGTACACCAAGGTGAACGCAGAGATTCGAACGGGTCAAGTGCTAGTAGCGCAGAACTTGAAAGGCGTTTAGATCAACCGAGTGTAAAAATCGACAAATGGGGGGTGAGTTTTGATGGTTGTGCAAGTAATTTGTCCGTCGAAGAGTTTGTCTTCAGAATAGAGCATCTGCAAAATCAATATAATTGCGCATGGACTGTGATTTTGAGGGATTTCCATTTGCTATTGTCAGGTGAAGCCAGAGAATGGTACTGGTTACACATAAAGACTAGTGTCACGCCGGATTGGGCTTCACTAAAGCAAGCCTTGACTAGGAGATTCAGAAACAATAGATCTGATTTTGAAACCATGCGTGATTTAGTCGAAAGGAAACAGATGGCAGGTGAGACTGTGGATTCCTTTTTTCATGCTTTATGGAAACTAAGGTCCAATTTGAATTACGTAGTCCCTGAGTATGAGCTGGTAAAAATAGCAAAAAGAAATTTGAGGGAACAAATAGCCAGGATAGTATATGCCTTACCAGTAATGTCCATGGAACACTTGCGGGATGAGTGTCGGGAGATAGAGAGAAACTTTTTGCGAAGAGAGTTTCGTGTTCAACAACAGCCAATGCAAAGGTTTTCGCGACAAGTCAGCGAGGCATTCCTCGAGAACGACCATCAATTAGATGATGAAGTTCCCGAAATTGAAGAGGTTTTTGCGGCTCAAGCACAAAGCACACTGCCAAAACAACCACAACAGCCGGCTCTGAGACGTGTATTGATTTGCTTGAATTGCCGTAAGAAAGGGCATACATTCATGGAATGCGATGCAGAACAGCAGAATATTTTCTGTTTCAAATGCGGAAATCCAAATGTGATAACACCAAGATGTCCCGTGTGTAAACCGGAAAACTTGAAAAAGGACTTGGCGAAAGCGGGAGAGCCTTGCTCCAGGAGAAATCCCGCGGAGAAAGAATAACCCAACGTGGGGATGAAACGCTCATAACCACATCAGCAACCGAACCTGAAAATGAAAAGAAATTAAGTATTTTTGAAAACATTGTAAATTGGAACAAACATAGAATAAAGAAAAAGGAAATAGAACCCTTAGAAGTCAAGCTGTGTAAATACTATGAGGCGCGCGACAGAATTTTTGGAAATGTTCAGAGTGATACGAAACCATTGCTAACAAAAAGAGTACTCAAAGCCAGACAAAGGTATAGGAAACGGAAACAAGTGCGTAGGTTAATCTCGGAAGCATTAAATGTCGTAGATTGTAAAGATAACAGGCCATACGCGGAAGTAGTGATCGAAGGCAAAGTTATTCGTGGTCTTCTAGATTCAGGCGCTGCCGTAAGCATTCTAGGCAAGAATTGTAGGGAACTTGTAGAAGAATTAGATTTACCAGTACTGCCTTATGTGTCTGTAGTAAGAACAGCTGCCGGTCAAAAACACCAAGTAATTGGAAAGGTTATTGTAGAAGTGCAATACAAGAACCAAAAAGAAAAGGTTCTATTTTTTCTGTGCCCATACCTTGAACAAGAACTATACCTGGTAATAGATTTTTGTAAAAAATTTTCCTTAGCGGTCGAAGTGGTAAGGTTAGCCGAGACAAAACTTGAAGAACCCAGTGTCCAAGTGAACGTACATGAATTGTCGGCAGAGCAGAAGAAAAGACTGGAAATAGTAAAGGAAAAGTTTAAATCGTTCGAGAAATGTGGCTTAGGAAGAACTCACCTGAAGAAGCATTCGATACAGCTTCTTGAAGGCACAGTGCCGATTAAAGAAAGACACTTTCCTGTATCTCCGGCGGTGCAAAATATTGTGTATGGAGAACGGGATAAGATGTTGGAGCTCGGCGTGATAGAGGTTAGCGAGAGTCCCTGGAATAACAGAATTACGGTGGTGCGCAAACCTGGCAAGAATAGGTTCTGCCTAGATGCTAGAAAGCTAAATGAAAAAACGGTGAAAGATGCGTACCCGTTGCAAAATATAGAGGGGATTCTCAGCCGCATTGACGAAACAATTTTTATTAGTAGTGTCGATTTAAAGTATTCACAATACTTTACACAAGCAATACACAGCTTTCACCGTACCGGGACGCCCTTTGTACCAATTCGTTTTGCCAAAACGACGCAACGGCTGAAATCAAATGTGTTTGTATACTTGGACAATCTGCTTATAATATCAGCAGATTTTGATTCTCATTTGCGTATTTTGACCGAAGTTGCTGAATGTTTAGGAGATGCAGGTCTAACGATAGGTTTGGGAAAGTACAAGTTTAGCTTTAGAGAGCTAAAATATTTAGGTTTTGTGATAGGCGGAGGTGTGCTTAAAACTGACCCCGAGAAGGTGGCAGCCATTCAGAAGATACCAGTGCCTCGATCTCTTAGAGAAGTTCGAAGCTTTCTAGGTGTCGCCGGTTGGTATAGACGTTTCATACGCAATTTTTCAGTCCTTGCTGCACCTCTTACCGACACATTGAAGAAAAAGGCTAAATTTGAAATGACCCCGGAAGCGAAGGAAGCTTTTCAAAATCTGAAGCAATTACTCATAACAGCGCCGGTGCTAAGACACCCAGATTTTAGCAAAATGTTTTGGATACAATGCGATGCGTCGCATGTTGGCGTAGGAGCAGTGCTGTATCAGAAAGACGAAGAAGATCATGAGCGACCGATTGCGTATTTCTCTCAAAAACTAAATTCATATCAAAAAAATTATAGTATAACGGAGAAAGAGTGTCTGGCAGCCGTCCTTGCAGTGAAGAGGTTTCGACCATATATAGAAATGATGCCGTTTACTATCGTTACTGATCACGCGAGTTTAAAATGGCTAATGTCATTAAAAGATCTGAACGGGCGATTGGCTCGCTGGTCTCTTCACTTGCAAACATTCGATTTCAATATTGAGCATAGAAAAGGCACTGAAAATGTGGTGGCAGACGCACTTTCCCGTTTTGTAGACGAACTTCAGATAGATAATGCTTCGTATTTTGATTTTGAAACCGTTGAATTTAGTTCTCCTGAATACCTAGAATTAGTTGAAACTGTTAGCAAAAACGATGAAAATCTACCAGATCTTAAAGTTAGTGACGGATTAGTATTTAAAAGAACCCAGTTTGATACCGACAAAATGAATGTAGAATTCGCGTGGAAGCTCTGGATACCTGAATCACTAACAACTACATTGATCGCAAAGGCGCATGAGCCAGAAACGAGGGCACATCGTTGAATTGCTAAGACCCTTCATAGGTTGAGGCAATTTTATTATTGGCCCAGAATGGCTCTTCAGGTTAGAGAATATATTAATAATTGCAAGATCTGTAAAGAGTCAAAGTCAACCAATCGTGAGTTATGCCCTGGAATAGGTCAGGAAGTTATCACTGAGCGACCGTTTCAGAAGCTTTATGTAGACTTTCTAGGGAAATATCCGCGTTCTAGGAAAGGCAACTCGTATATATTTATCGTGTTAGACCACTTCACAAAATTCGTTTTTCTTAAAGCAATGAAAGAGGCGACGACAAACAACGTGGTGGAATTTTTAGTTAGAGAAGTCTTCCTTAAATTCGGAGTTCCTGAAGTAGTGCACAGCGATAACGGAAAACAATTTATATCCAGGGAATTCGAAAAGCTGATGAGTATGTACGGTGTAACGCATTTGAAAACGGCGGTATATGCTCCGCAAAGCAACGCGGCCGAAAGAGTCAACCAGTCTGTTCTGGCGGCGATTCGCTCTTATTTAGAGCAAGATCATCGTGAATGGGACTTATACTTACCAGAGATCGAATGTGCACTCCGAAGCTCAGTTCACGCTGTGACAGGAGTTACACCGTATTTTGCACTCTTCGGTCAGAATCTGTTCCTCCATGGTACCGACTATAAGCTGGCGCGTCGACTGAAATCTTTAGGCGAAAGTGACTTTGCAGGCCTAGAACATAAGGATCGTATGAGTTTTATACGTGACAGAATAAAACAGAATTTACATGTCGCATATGAAAAAAGCGCATATAGATACAATAAAAGAAAAAGGAGTGTCAACTTCATGCCGGGACAAGAAGTGTTTAAAAGGAACTTCGTCCTGAGCGACTTTAAAAAAAATATTAATGCGAAGTTTTTGCCGAAGTTCACAAAATGCCGCGTGAACAAAGTTTTAGGAAATAATATATACTTACTTGAATCGGTGGCTGGTAAACTTCTCGGAGCATTCCATGCAAAGGATATCAAACAATGAACTGCGAGGCCTAGAGCGGCTGAAACAGATAGACCCCATCTCCATCGGATATGTTGTTGAAATATCATCCAGAACATAGAGAGAAAAAAAGGAAGGAAAAGTTATTAAACGCCCGGCTAACTCAATACTTACCTGTCTCAGGGTGTGGGCGATTTCCTGCGTTGGGCACTAGACGTAATCTACGTATCCGCACTCTGTCCTTGCTTTGCCAGTGGTCATCAAGACCAGAGTTTTGTTGCGGGTTTAATTTTTATTTACTTTTGGGTAATAATAAACATGAAAACATATGTTCGGAATGTAGGTGAAGCGGCTGTCAAAAGGAAAATCCCCACGCTAGTTAGGTGAATAGGCCGAGCTCTCAAGTTCTATTACTATCAATAGGAAATGCAACAGATGGCGCTGTAGGTGGTGCGAAGACAAGATGCACTTATGTATATTCACTGAACATAACACTTTACATAAACCTATGCCTATATATGCCTATAAACAAACCGGTACCTTGTTTTGTTAAAAAAATTTTTTTTGTCTTTTGAATCCGCTATTTCATTTGAAAGTGCAAATGTACAAGATAGTCAGAACATATCAGGTCGGTGGTCGGAACATAGCATAGCAGTTGGTGGCGAGGCAGCAGGAAAAAATAGAGGTGATATTAATTTACTGAATTTTTTTTTGTATTAAGATTTTTAAGAAAGTGTGTTTGTTTTAGAAAAAAAAGATTTGCTCTGGTTTCCCGAGTCCCAGGTCTACGGGAAGGATAAACGTAGAAAGATAAACATAATTTTACCCGGAATAACAAATCAGCCGCGTAAGTAATTCAATTTAATCGTGTCTAGAAATTAAAGGAAAGAAAAATGTACTTGTCTAGGGCGAAAGGGTCGTGAGTGGCGACGAGTAAAGACTTGCCCAAAACTTTCCGCATTTCGTCGAGTAGGAGATTAAAATCCGCTGCTGGAAGGAAATAAGTTTAGAGGCGTACCGGCGTTGCCCACCGCGCCAATAAAGATAAGTGCATTAATATAAGCTTAAAACGTATTCGCGGTCGCCCTGTGTAAAGTTAAGCCTCGCGCAGAACAAGCAAGAAAAAAAAACAACATTTTTTTGCGTCATTTGTTCACAACCGGAGTAGCGGTTGAGGCCCAAAATTGAGGGTGTATGTCGCCACCTCGCGCCCACTAGTCGCGGCTCGATATTCACCAACGTTTTTACTTTTGCTTCTCATTTTCCCGATCACGCCAAAGCACAACACCGAAACATATAAGGCACTTATATTTTTGGAGCAGGATCCTATGAAGCAGTAATCTCCCGCTAATTTTTTTTTTCTTTCATAATTAATAAATTGATTTTTTTTTTTTTTTAAAAAGCTTGTGTAACTGTGTAACGCCGAATTCCGGGCCAAAATTTTAATTGCTAATTTTATGCTGTATTTTCCTGTTATTTTTTTTATATCTCAAGCGAGCTCGTTCGGGGTACATATATAAAAACTGATTTGCATATCGCGCAATACTTTCGACTTATATTGCCTCAGGAATTGGCGATTCATTTCAATCTCACACATGTATATACATGATGAATGTTTTGTATGTTTATATAATTTTTAATATTTTTCTTGTTTAATGTATCGTGATGTAGTTATGTAGTTTTTTTTTTTATTCCATTTTAAATTATGTTAATTAAACTTTTCGCCATTACGAAATTGAATGTATGATGGCTGAGTAATTCTTGCGGGTGGGGCATATCCGGGGGCGTATTGGAAGTGACCTTGAGAAGAGTAAGCGATTAGTAAATGGCAATGATGTTTTGTAATTAGTTTTTTTTTAGTTTTTATTTTTATTGTTCCGCCCTTGCCTGCGTGGAGGTTGAGGACCACGCCCACATTACGAGAAAAAAAATGGCAGCTAGCCGGGGAACCACTGCAGGCACAGACCAGGGTGTTGTAACAAATTTCAGCTCGAAACGCGTTAGTCGTAAGTGCGAGGTGTCGATAAGCAGATAGGTTGTAAAGTGAGGAGTACATTTATTTGAAATTCAAAATGAAGGAACCACCTCTATGTCATCCTGTGTTAAATTGACAGCTACTTTTTTCTATTACAAAATTTTTAAAAACAGCTGATTCCCTTTGAGTTCATTACAGATATTTTTTTTTAAAATTTTAAATTTGTAAAAATTCCAATATTTTTGTTTTCAAAATTAACATCAACTCCAAAAAAATAATGCAAAAACAATGAATGACTTTAAATTAGAAGCTAACTCAAATGATGATGACTTCTTTGGTTCTCTAGAGAGGTAAGAATGATTCTACAAAAATAAAAAATCGACTTAAATTTGTTAAAATTTATTTTCATCACAGCCGACCTGGTCTAAGTCAGGTTTTTGGAACAGTGACTCTGCCACAAAATGAGAACGCACCACCCAGACTCCAAACACCGAAACTGGATAGTTCAGTAACGCCAAAAGGTTCAGCTCAAACTTGGAATTTGGTTTTAGCCAAACTGGTGATAGCATATAAGGATAGTGGTTCAGTGGGAAAACTAGGCATGGCACTCCTGCATAATTCCCACGAAGAGTACAGCATTGTTCTGTATAAAACAAAAAATAATATTATGGCCACATGCACATTACTTTCTGGTGATGGTGAGGCAGGGAGGGCAATTTATCGACAGCAGACTTACTTGCAATTCTATGATGACACTCGGAACTACTGGAGCTTATTATTTGAGAAGCCAACCGATGAAATTGAATTCATTAAAATGCTTCGAGATACTAACGTTAAAGTCATAGAATTAGAAGACAAATTACAACCACATCTTGCCAAACTGGCAATTACTGAAAGCTTCGCATGTACAAGAAAATCGCCGCATCAAGGCGGGGTAAATGATGGATCTTCAATATCTACAGCCTCTCGTGCACCGTCTACGATTTCGCGCATGTCTAAAATCGGGCATAATCTACCCACAGTCAAGTCGACTTACACAAAAAGTGATATTAGTGACGACTCGACAGACACAGAAATCGTCAGTACCTCACTGGCTGTGAGCACCAACAAGCCCACGATTACAACGCGTAATAACAGGTTGCTAACACAAACGCCTCAAATCACTAGTACAGTAGGTGTATATAACAGCTGCAATCTACCATTGCAACTACAGGAAACGCAATTAATGCAGATGATGCTGACGGAAAATCGTACGCAAAACACAGAAATGCGCATGAACATCAATAAACTGGAAAATAAGGTAGAGAAAGTATTGGATAAAATCGTTAACTTCGCGAGCAGCTCTAGCAACATACAACATACGCCTCGCAGAGATGAAGAAATTCTGGAGTTGGAGGAAAAGTTGTTGGAGTTGAAGAAAGAGAATTTTAAACTGCGACAAGGTGAAATTAATCGATCACCGAACTCACAACAGAATGTAGATTCATTTATTGCCTCCCATGAATTTCAAATGCAGAATTTGGATTTAATTTGCTCAACACATGATTGGCATGATCTGAGCCAAGAACTTATAGCAAAATCAACAACACTGCACATGGAGCTGCAGCAAATGCGCGAGAAGAATGAAACCTTGTCTACACAACTGAATGAAAAGACGGAAAAGCTTTCGGAGCAAAGCAGACAACTAGAGGAAAAACAAGATAAATTGGAGGCCTTAACCTTGCAATTGGGTGAACTGAATGTGGCTTTAGACAAACAGCGACGCGTTACGCAAAAACTAGAGGATAAAATGCAAGAGCTAACGCAAAATCTTACTGAAAAACAAACCAAAGGCCAGTCTGAGACGAAGAGAGCCGTAAAAGAAATCATGAATAATTTGTACAGCAGCATTGTGTCACAAATAAATGCTATTCCGGGAGAAATTGTCAGTAGCGAACAAGTTATAAGCATTATTGGCAAAGTGATCAAATACGAAACTCTGCAAACAATGCAATGAAATTAATTTTACACATTAAGCAATAAGACAAAATTTTAAACATACCAAGCAAGCATTAGTGTAACGTAGTGGAAATTTATTTACTAAATTCTTAGTTCAAAATAAATAGAAGTATTATATAAAATACGAGAATGAAATCGTATTTTATTTCTGTGAGGGAATTTTTGTTGAGCATTCATTTGATTACATTTATTTCTATGGTAAATAAAAAACTCGAAGGTAAGAAGTAAGGAAGGTGGGTTGATTAATTTACTATAATACTTCAATTCAATCCGTGCTCGAATCATCTCCATCGCTACTAGATGGTTCTTTTCGCTTCCTGCGTTTCACTTTGTTCTTCTTTTTTCGAGGCTGCGGCGCATCTGCTTTCCGTTTGTATTTTCCGCTTTTCTTCTTTTTGCGCCCATACTCATCCGATTCACTAGTCGACGACTCTTCGTTGTCGCTTGAGTCGGACTCAGTCTCACTATCGCTGGAACTGCTGGTGGTGCTGCTTTCGCTACTACTACCGCTACTACTATTGCTGGTCCCACTGCTACCACTACTCGATATCGTAGAATGTTCACTGCTAGACTTTCGACGACGTTTTTTACTCTTCTTGCCCGTACCACTGTTGGAGTATTTCTTCTTTTTCTTCTTCCTCTTCTTCGGCTTGGGTTTTGACTTGCTTTTTTTTAACTTGGATTTTTTTGCTCTGCGTAACTCCTCTTGGCGCAACAACTCACTTTCCTTCTCTTTTAGCTCTTTCATTCGTAACTCTGTTAATGGTGTCAAATAATCCAGCTCTGAATCGGTGCTGGTGCTATCCACGTCAAGTAGTATCTCTTTATTGGGGTCTACCTAAAGACATGAATTAGTTAATAAAACTCTACACTGAATGAGAGGATTACCTTCAAGAAATTCCGGCATTGATAAGTTAGATGACCGACATAACCGCATTTCTTACAAGCTGCACGAGAGGTCTCCTTATTTGGGTTAGTCAATGAGAAGTTCATGGTTTTGGTAGTTTATTATACTAATGGTTGCTTTTCTTAAGGCTTCATATTCTATTTCTTAAAATATGGCAAGAAAATAAGTAACAGCTAAAATAGCAGGAAGTGAGGATATATCTTGACGAATAAGGTGGTTTATACATAAATGAAATATTTTCAGAAGAAGATTTGTGCTTCAATTTATATGAAATGATTTAAAGCGAGGAATTATATTGGCTTTTGTTTACCTTTTCGACATAGCTCCATATTTGTTGTTGTTGTGTTTCATCCAGACCCCAACAAGCACAAATTTCATTGTCGATCCCTCTTGCGGGCGGCGCTGCAATCCTTTGAAGTGCGAGATTTGCAGAAGTATTCTGAGAGTCACTATATAGTTAGTCACTCTCAGAATACTTATGTTAAACACCGATGTCTCAGAAACTGCAAGAGATATGTAGATGATATTGGTACCGTTAAAAAGCTAATAAAAGTATCGTTAATTCATGTCAAAGAACATGTTATCGAAATATTTTTAATTTTTGAAATAAACGCAATTTACTCTTTTTAGTACTATTTTTTTCCAGAAACAATTTTTTCAAAGAAAAATTTGTAATGTTGGTTAATTACACATTTTTTCTTTTAAATAATTATCCAATTAATTTTATATTTCCAAATATATATATGTATATATATGTATATCCAAATTAAGAAAGCAGATCCATAATTCCTTACAGGTACTAATATCACTGGAATATCTCTTGTAGTTTAGGAGATAACATATCGCTGGTCACAATTCAAATTTCAAAGGGGTGCAGCCACGATCCACCCAACAGAGAACGACAATTTCTTTTGTGCTTGTTGGGGCCAGGAACAAACCAGAAAAACAACAAAAAGAAGAAAAAAAAATTGGGGCGGGTACGAAGATGTAAATTTGTTCCTTGTATAGTATAATAAACTAATTTTTTATGTTTTATTATTACTAATTTTTCTGTTCCGACTTTCTATGCAGAAAACTTATATAGTAGCGCATTAAAAAAACACGGCTAATGTCTGACAAAAGTTAGGCAGCTCTGGCTGACTAACTTTCACTGAATTTGACAACCGAAGACGTCATCAAGATTCCTTCTCTTTAATCAACTTGTGAAAATTTTCTGCAAAAATTTTGTTGAGAGAACAATCAGGAATTCGTAAAAATATAAAATTCCTCTTTGAAATTTTTATATTTAATATATCAATGTTTACTAATTCAATGTAGGTTCATGCGACGATAGAAATTGAAAGGACCTTCACCCAAACTAAGGTTCATACAGTCTGTTGAATACAACCACACAGACATTATTTCCCAAAGAAGTCTTTATTATTGTAATTCGCAAAAATTTGTGAATGCTTTCATCTGGCTCTCCAGTTGGTCTCCTCGGTAGCATCTCCAACATGCAACAACAGTCGGTATCCGCAAGCAGTCCGTTCTCTGCGTATGCAGATCGTCCTCAAATTGGATTGGATGTGGAATTTGGTAGCGATCCGGCAAGTGGGGCGTTTTTCCAGGCCGACTATAAAAAGCATGACGATCTCAAACAAATGTTAGACAGCAACAAGGATGGATTAAAACTAGAAGCTATGAAACGCATTATTGGTATGATTGCGCGTGGACGTGATGCTAGTGTTCTCTTTCCAGCGGTTGTTAAGAATGTTGTTTCGAAAAATATTGAAGTGAAGAAACTTGTTTACGTGTATTTGGTGCGTTATGCCGAAGATCAACAAGATCTGGCGCTACTCTCGATATCTACATTCCAACGAGCTCTTAAGGATCCCAATCAGTTGATAAGAGCTTCTGCTTTACGCGTATTGTCCTCAATACGGGTTTCCATGATCGTGCCTATTGTGATGTTGGCCATTCGAGAAAGTGCTTCGGATATGAGTCCGTATGTGCGCAAGACGGCAGCGCATGCAATACCGAAGCTATATTCGCTTGATGCAGAACAAAAAGATGAACTTGTTACAGTGATTGAGAAGCTACTGTCAGATCGAACTACGTTGGTGGTAGGATCAGCTGTAATGGCATTCGACGAAGTAAGAAACCCATTTCCGTTTAAATTTTTCAATGTTTGAAATTATTTATTTTTATCAGGTTTGTCCGGAGCGTGTGGATTTGATTCACAAAAATTATCGTAAGCTTTGTAATCTTCTCGTCGATGTTGATGAATGGGGTCAAGTTGTTATCATTAATATGTTAACACGTTATGCCCGTACTCAGTTTGTTAATCCCAATAGTGACGAAAAGCGTGATGAAAGTGCTGATGAAACTTCGCGAAATTTTTACGATGATGAGAACTCCACATCGCGCGATTCATCTGATCAGCAACAGCTAACAGCTAAGAAATCTTCTAAGAAGAAATCATCTAAACATCATTCTTCGTCGTCGACTCATCCTTCCACATCGACGTATCATGTCGATCTGGATCATCGCTTACTTTTACGTCAAACTAAGCCCTTGTTGCAATCTCGCAATGCTTCGGTTGTTATGGCAGTAGCTCAACTTTATCATCATGTAGCACCGCGTCAAGAAGTGCAATTGATAGCCAAAGCTCTCATACGTTTATTGCGTTCGCACAAGGAGGTCCAGAGTGTTGTTCTTACGTGTATCGCCTCAATGTCAGCGTTGCGTAAATCTATATTTGAGCCCTATATGAAATCATTTTTTGTACGCACCAGCGACCCCACTCATATTAAATTACTAAAGCTGGACATTTTGACAAACTTGGCCACTGCAGCAAGCATATCGGTTCTATTACGCGAATTCCAAACATATATTTCCAGTAGTGATCGGTCTTCCGTGGCCGCTACAATACAGGCTATCGGTAGATGTGCGGCCTCCATCAAAGAAGTAACAGAGACTTGCCTCGGTGGTCTGGTTCATTTGCTTTCCAATAGAGATGGTGAGTGCGCTAAGTTTAGAGATCAAGGTCAATTGACGACTAAAAGCAAAGACTATTAAATATAAAGACTTCGATTACATACAAGAGTTGTATTTTGGTCGTCTGCTACGTGATCATAAATGAAGAAAAAGGCGGTCAAGAAAAAGGCTCTCCTTAGCTAGCTCCGTTATTTTATTTTGAAATCTCTTTCACAGAGGTTAGAGTACAATGCATACGTACGTGGTTGACTGATCACTTGACCAGGACGTATTGGGTCTATTATTTCTAGATCAATCAAGTAATTTAGGCTTAGTTTCAGAAAAATTTCATTTTTTATCTTTTTCTGAAAATAAGAAATTAGCATTGTCGAAACAGCATTGTCGAGAATCCAAAATACATTCAAAATACTTTCTTTCAAGAGTGTGTAAACAACCCAGTAGTTCAAAGCTTCGTCGAAGACATTGTCCTCGAAGACATCTTGCAAGACAAATTCCTATTTGTCGGCAAAATTTTTCATTGGCGACATGTTTAGGGACACTGAATGCAAGCTGTCCCCAATCGGACATTGTGAGGGACACCTCTTGCAGGTTGTCGTGCTAACAACCAAAAATTGAAAATTAAGCATAGCAACGAGCATTTGTTATTATGACTTTTCAAATATACTTCAATTTTTTTCCAGTTTTCAGTCGTTCGTTGATTTTAAATTGTGATTGATATAAAAAAAAAATATAATAAACCAAGCGGCTCTCAATAGTCTAGTGGAGTAAGTGCTCGCCTAGTAATATTGAGAGTGAGGGTTCGAACAGCGAACAGCAGCGGTCATTTACAAAAATTTATAAATAAGATTTAAATTAATATTTGTCTGCAAAATATCACGAAATAAAGTCCAAGGGACGATTCTAGTGGTGCTATGGTAGTTAGTTTCTAGGCTATTTTTTTTTTATTTTCTGCGACGACATTTTCGTTAATTGCCATCGAAGACAACATTGGCGACATTTTCCTTAATTGTCGTCGAAGACAATATTGAGGACACTGTCGCTCTTGTTGTCGTCAAAGACAATCGAGACATTTGTATGAAAATGTCCTCGAAGACGAACATAGGCTTGCCTTCCAGGTGTCCTCGACGACGGCCGTATGCCTTGCACGCGTCTTCGAAGATGTCTTCGAGACATGAACTACTGGGCAAATGTCTCATCACTCATTTGTATGAGAATAATACACCTTAATATTCTTTTGTTTTCAATAGAAGTATTTTTTCTAGAACATGTTGTTGCTGAGAGCGTTGTTGTGATAAAGAAACTCTTACAAACAAATGCGGCCGAGCACTTTGCGATCATTTCTCAAATGGCCAAACTTTTAGACTTTATAACTGTGCCGGCAGCCAGAGCTTCTATAATTTGGCTGGTCGGCGAATACAATGAGAAAGTTCCGAAAATAGCGCCAGATGTTTTGCGAAAAATGGCCAAAACCTTTGTGGATGAGGTTAGTATAGTTCGTTTCTTCGCCTCAAAACATTTCTAGCATTTGTTTTCCTTCACAGGATGATAATGTCAAATTACAAATTTTAAACTTAAGCATAAAACTCTGTCTTACTAATGCCCAGCAGACATCGCTGCTGTGTCAGTACGTTTTTACCCTGGCTCGCTATGACCCAAATTATGATATACGCGACAGGGCACGATTTTTGCGTCAATTTATTTTTCCCGCTAATGGCTCGGAAACAGTGTTATCAAAGGACGCGTCTAGGATTTTCCTGAGTCCCAAGCCTGCTCCTATTCTTGAGAGTAAATATCGTGATCGTGATTACTTTCAGTTGGGCTCACTATCGCATTATTTGAATCAACGCGCTACGGGCTATAATGATTTGCCCGACTTTCCTACAACGGCACCAGATCAGACTGTGCGCAATATTGAAGGCTTCACACCAGAGGATTCAACAGCAGGTGCCTTAAATTTAGCGCGCAAAACGCAAGAGAGTAGTAATACTGAGAAGATGCAAAAAACTGCAACAGCAAAAAATGATAAAAATTTCTATTCCGAATCAGAGAAATCATCAGAATACACGAATTCTGAAGGAAGCTCTACAACGAATTCATTAAGCCAGGATTCCGACGATTTATCTTCAGAGACCTCTGAAGAGGACGGTGAGAACAGTTCAAAAGTAAAGACCAGTGAAAAAGTGTTGATCAATCATAACGTAACGAAAACAGGCAACAAGCAAACAGTTGTTACAGCCGGTACCAATGCAAACAATATTAATGATTCTGGTACGGAAGATAGTGAATCCTCCTCATCGAGTGTATCTAGCGATAGTGAATCAGAAAGTGTTCAAACAGAGCCGTCGAATAGCGATAGTGAGGCTAGTAGTAATTTTAGCAGCCATAACAGCAACAGTAATAATAACAGTACCGGGAATACAAAAAGTCATAAGCGAAATCTACACGAAAAACAGCAAAAGGTATCTCTCCCTGCAAAACACTCAAGCAAAAGTGTTCCTATTACGGAGACGGACATTCAAAGAATGCCTGCCAAGAGTAACTTGGACTTATTGCTAGATTTGGATGACATACCACCCGTTGGGCCCGTGATGACACCTTCACTGGGTGGATTCCTAACACCTGGTGAGAACTTTGTTTTTCAAATTAAATTAGAAATGCTTATTTTTCTTGGAAATTTTTACAAACAGGCACACCTTTTACGACTAGCACTCATAGCCAAGGACTACTGCCCTCTACCGTAACGAATCGCATAGAGCTCGTTGGTCCCTCCTACATTGACTTCAATTACAAAGAACTTCTTAATAAACTCTCCGGTCATGGGCTTCAGCTAAACTATCGTTTCACACGTTCACCACATCTTTATTCCTCTGCCATGGTTTCCATTCAGTTGCAATTCAATAATTATTTCAATGATGACGTACTCAATATACATATGGATCGGTGGACGCTACCGTCAGGGATGAGCTTCAATTCTTTTGCTCCCATTGCCTCGTTGCAACCATTACAGAAAACCACTAGTGTACTAGGAGTGGATTTCAATGATTCCACGCATGCCATCGAATTTGAATTGGTCTCAAGCGTCGGCCATTCCCGCATTTCATTGAAACCTCCCGTCGGTGAGCTGGTGCGTTCAGTACAAATAAGTATCGACTATTTTAAGGAGGAACGTACGAAGTTACGCGGCATGAATGAACATCAAAGTCGTTTAACGCTTAAAAAGCCTCACAGCGAACAATTTACACAATTACTAAAACAAAAAGTGTTCGAATGCATTAATGTGGCCAATATACCAGTAGCATGTAATGTTTCTCCTTCTACTTCTTCTGCTACGTGGGATGTCTTGTACTTTGTGGGACAGACAATGTCTTCAAAGAGTTTAATCTTGATTACTTTTGAATGGAATCATGAAGAAAAGCAGGAGGAAGCACAATTATTGCTAACGGTTAATTGTGAAAAGATGGTTGTTGGCTCTATGGTTTTAAATGAGTTGCGCAGTACTCTTCAGGCGGCATTCTGAAATGTTAGAAAATTAACCACTAAGTTCTTTTATTATTTTTTTAAATCTCGTATATAATACTAATGATTCAAAAACAAAGCAAACGATCAATGATTTTGCGAACACGTCAAATAAAATGTATGACCTTTGATACTTACATGACCTTTTGTTACTTACATTATATAATCAATATTTTCCAAAAACTACGAGTATCTATTCATATGCCTAAAAATCAAAAAAATGGCCACTCTAAGCTAACTCAGACGGAGGTGATCTTCTCAGCTAGAAATGGCCAGATCATAGTTTTCCATAGATTTTTGGGATTTTTGCGTGGTATACGAATACTGAGAAGGAAATTGCTTTCCTTAAATTTTTTCCAGCCTGTATAATTAATAAAAAAATGTAAGCTTAAGTGTCTTTGTTTTTAATTTTAAATACTAGAATACAGATCCAAAATGTAATGAATTCTTTTTTCAAATATTCATTAATCATAAAAAAAATTTAAATTCATAAAAAGTTGAACTTTGCATTACAAATCAAAGCTGCTTTTATGAATGAAATGAAATATGTTTGCAGCTTTTCATTTTCGAGCGCGGTAGTATGCATGACACATGCTTTGACACAATAACAAATCTATTGACTAAAATCCGTAAAGCTATTTTCTGTTTTGTAAGCTTTACCTTAATAATTCTGTGAACAACTTTTTGATGTACTATATTATACCATATTAAATAAAATTACTAATACTTAGTATATTGCTTAAGAATAAATATAAATATATCTTTAAAAATGAAAAAATGAATGTTTAAAATTTATTTCTTGTGAGCTTATTGCAAGCATATTGAGATTTTTACATTTATTCACATCGTCCTTCATTCATTTATTATTTCATATTTAGTTCTTCTTTTAAAATTATAAACTTCGTTCAACTGCGAAAAATTTTACTCTATTAATTTTAGTAATTTTTTTAATTTTTAATTTTTTCTAATATATATTTAATAATTTAATTATACGAAATTAAAATACTCGAAATTAATTTTTTCAATAAATATACATCCTATATGGTGGGTTCGGTTTTTGTTTCAATAACTATTAATATTTTATATATACAGGAGCTCCTCACTTTACGACCGTACTCTTAACTTACGACAACTACGTCGTTAAGCCAATTAATGGTTTAGCATTTCGATTCCATTTATTCACAAAGAAACATGCTTATGTGTGTTTATTTGGTTACTTGCAAGCTGTAGAGGAAGCTGTACCGTCAAGGGTTAAGCTCTTGGACTTAATAGTCGAAAAGGAACTCGTAAGAAGGGTTTGCTTTGAATCTTCTTTTTTCCTTGATAAATTTCGAATTTCAAGTCGATACTCGATTACGACCGTAAGTGCGAGTTTACATAAAAATCCATAAAAATAAATTTTAAAAGCAATAAATTTAATGCCTTTGTAATTGGAAAAAAATTGTAAATGCCTTATAATAGCTATAATGTAATTGGCCGAGAGCTATAATGCGCCAAAGAGAAAATTATCTCGGAAAATATAATTATTTATTCAGCGGAAGCTAGCTTATATAATATAAAACTAAATAATTCCAAATAAAAAATAAGTTAAGAGATTTTAATAATTATACAATATACATATCTAACATTTATCTAACATATCTAACATTTTGATTTTATTTTAAGTGAAAATCTCCATATTTGTAATACGGGTAACGAACCAACTTTTATTATTAGAAACAGGAAGGAGGTCTAGACCTTACAATTGCCTCTCAGGGCATAAGTTCCCATATTAGCAATTGGAGGGTCTCCAACGAGCATTCCTTCTCTGACCATAGGTATATTGTTTTTGCTCTTGGGGGGCTTTCCGTTGACCGTGTTCAGTTTAGAAATGTCAGGAAAACTAACTGGTCTAGGTACAGGGGCGAACTTGAAGTGTCCTTGTCTGTCGGTCCAGGCAATGTTGCAAATGGAGAGGAACTGGACAAATTGGTTGAGTTCTTCTCCGCCGCTCTCAACAATGCATTTGAAAAAGCATGTCCCTTTTTAAATCCCAGAGGAAAGAGGAAACCATCTTGGTGGAATCCTAACCTTATCGACCTGCGCAAGAGGTGTAGACTCTTATTTAATCAAGCCAAAGCTAAGAGCGAGTTTCACCTCTGGAGCGAGTACAAGGCTGCACTAAGCAGCTACAAAAAAGAAATTAGAAAGGCAAAAAGATGCTCATGGAAAACCTTCTGTGGCAATATCATGAGCACCTCGAAAGCCTGCAGACTGAGAAAGGTTCTATCCTCCAATCCCACTGTTGTTGGTGCGTTGAAGAAGGAGGATGGATCCTGAATACCCACTTTCCGGGAAATAGATGTGTCAGCGATGCTGATTTAGATACTGAGGCTGATGCTGATAACTATTATTCTCCCCTAAAACATCTGGATCATCTGGTTACAGATTACAGTGTGGCAGGGGCGATAGGCAGCTTCAAGCCGTTTAAGTCCTCTGGACCGGACGGCATAGCTCCGGCGGAGCTGCAACATGCTAAAGACATAATCATACCGTGGCTGGTGGCCATACATATACAAAAGTTGCCTACGAATAGGGTACATTCCGTTGAAATGGAGAAGTAGTGAAGTGGTGTTTATACCGAAGGCAGGGAAGTGCTCATATGACACTGCTAAGGACCTACGACCCATTACTCTATCATCCTTCCTGCTTAAGATCCTGGAAAGGATTCTTGATTTACACATAAGAGGAAAGTATCTTACGAGATTGTCCTTCTCTCAGCATGCGTATCAAAAAGGGAGGTCGGTAGAAACCGCATTACACTCCCTGGTTGGTACTATTGAGAAAACATTAGGCTGGGGGGAATTCTCCCTTGTAGCCTTCATTGACATTGAGGGGGCTTTTAATAATGTGGAAGCTTCTGCGATCTTAAATGCCTTGAGATCTCTAAAAGTCGAGGAGCCGCTAATATCCTTCATTAGTCAAATGCTTAGGTGCAGGACTATTGAAGCACGGCTAGAAGACGCTCGTATCAAAAGAAAGGTACGGAGGGGGACACCTCAGGGAGGCGTCCTCTCCCCTCTTCTGTGGAATATAGTAGTCGATGTGCTGCTAAAGATTCTGGAGAGGGCAGGTCTAAAAATTGTTGCTTATGCTGACGATCTTGCGGTAGTGGCCTCGGGCAAATACCTCAGCGTGATCAGGGACCTGATACAGTACGCCCTGAATTTAATTGTAAAATGGGCAGGTCCCAGGGGCTTGGGGGTCAATCCCCAGAAGACAGAGCTTGTCCTATTCAGAAGGAAATACAAAATTCCATTGATAGAACCCCCCATGGTGGGGGACGTTAGGCTCAATCTTCAGGAGAAGGCCAAATTTCTTGGCCTGATTCTGGATAGGAAATTGAGCTGGAAACTAAATATTTTGGAAAGGGTGAGGAAAGCCACGGTGGCCCTTTATTCCTGCAGGAAAGCTATTGGTAAGAAATGGGGCCTTTCTCCGAAGATTACCTATTGGCTGTACGTGGCAGTAGTTAGGCCAATACTGCTATATGGGGTGGTCATTTGGTGGCCCTCCCTGGATAAGAAATCAAATTGTAGGTTACTGGAGAGAGTCCAGTGGTCTGCCTGCTTATGTATCGGGGGAGCACTAAGGTCTACACCAACTGCAGCTCTCGAGGTTTTACTGCATCTTCTCCCAATAGATATAATGGGAAAGCTATTAGCCAATTTTTCGGCCGTGAGGCTTAATGCCGTACAGGAGTGGACTAACAGAAAAGCTGGTCACCAAAGAATAATGGAAGGCCTATCCTCCTCGTTTAAGAATCTCGACTACACTGCTCCGACTTTTCTCCCTGCCCGTAAATTTGGTACACAGATACCAGACAGAAAGGACTGGGATGATGGGTCAGTACCGAACAGCGATGGTATACACCTGTATACCGATGGTTCAAAGCTAGACGGCAGAGTAGGTGGTGGGATTTTCTCTGAGATCTACGGTATAGCGGAAAAATTTCGTCTTCCGGACCATTGCAGCGTGTTTCAGGCGGAGGTCATAGCAATCCGCAATGCACTGTCATGGCTGAAGGAGAATAAGGTATCTGGAACTGATATCTATATTTTTACCGACAGTCAGGCAGCGATTAAGTCCATGGAATCAACCTTCACCACATCTCTGGTTGTAAGAAGCTGTCACCGATCTCTTAACGAGATGGCAGAGCAGATTCAAATAAATCTGTGCTGGGTACCAGGCCACAGTGATATTCCAGGAAACTGCCGCGCGGATGAGCTTGCTCGTCTCGGCACTGAATTGGTTATTACACCCTGTGGGGCAAATGTAGGTATGCCTCTGGCTACTGGCAAACACATGCTCTTTAAAGATGCAGTGAAACAAGCCAATAAAAGATGGGAAGAGGGGTCAATCTGTAGCATTGCAAGGCAGGTATGGCCGCAGTACCATCTAAATAATTCTAAGGGTCTCCTCTCACTAGGCAAGGAAGATATTAGGCGAGTGATAGGAGCCGTGACTGGGCATTGCCTTATTGGCATCCATGCTAAACGCTTGGGGCTATTTTCTAACGATTTTTGCAGAAGCTGCAGGGATGAGGAGACCATCCCGCATATGCTGTGCAGCTGTCCAGCACTGGCTCAGAGAAGGTACACCCATATGGGAGCACACTTCTTTAACAATCTCTGTGAAATAGTACCTCTCAAAATAGGGAGTCTTATTCGCTACATAAATAGCTCCTGTTGGTTTGATTGAGCGGAGGGGATAAAGATCCATGTGGTACCACAACGGACCCAAAAGCGGTCTATGTGTGTCTCTTGAGGCAGCCACAATAACCTAACCTAACCTACATATCTAACAAAAATGTTCACAATAAAAATTTTCACAGTAACCGCCTCAGGCGGCCTAAGAAAGAATTAAGTTATGAGTGCTACCTTATTCCTCACATTGCACCTTTAGGTAAAACAACAACCTTTGTACCAGAGCTGCGGAGCCAGAGAAAAATGTGATAGCTCCGGCTCCGGCTCCGGAGCTAATATTCTTGAACACTTGGCTCCGGCTTCGACTCCGGAGCCATGACTTTCGTAACACTTTGCTCCGGCTCCAGCTCCGGAGCTATAATTTTTCTAAACTTGGCTCCGGCTCCGGAGCTATAATTTTCCTAACCTTGGCTCCGGCACCACTTAATAACATTACAATTGAATGTTATTTATGTTATAGCACCGAACGAATGATAAGAATTTTAAAAATCGCGTATTTTTTCAAAGTTTTTGTGCAGTTTTTGTGTTTCTACCTTAAAACGGAATTAATTTCATTTAAACTCTGATGAGATCCAATTAAGCTAGGAAGTTAGTGCCACTGGCGAAATTAGAAAAGTAATTTTTCATAAAAGTTTGTAAAATTTTGAAATATTATTTTTTTGAAGAAGAAGCCGGAGCTGGACTCCCAAAGATAGCTCCGGCTCCGGCTCCTTGAGCAGTGGCGTAGCTAGAGGGGGGCGGTTAATATGTTTTATATATTAATAAATATTAATTAAATTTATATTAATTATATTATATTATAATTAATAATATATATTTTAATTAATTTAATTTTAATTTAATTTTTTATTATAATTAATATATTATATTAATTTATATTAATTAAATATGTACCTCTAAGAAAATTTTCATATTGTAACTTTATTTTTAAATAATATATTTATTATTTTATTAATTTCGTATCATAAAAACATTTGTATTTAGAGGGTTGGTAACGAAATCCCGAAATCCCGATTTTCCGGAAAAATCCCGAAATTCTTGCACTGAATGTGTGGCAGGGATAAGAACCCTCAGCCAACAAAACTATCCTCTTTGCTGAAAAGTCTTCCTCTACTCAGGGTCCTTCTGCGTGCCGGCCATCGGCCGGGGCAGGGATTAAAATTCTCAACCGACAGAACCATCTTAATGCTGGAAAGTTTTTTTCTATCCAGGGTCCTTCTGCGTGCCGGGCTTCGGCCGTGGCATAGGTAGTAACGTTGGGTAAGCAGAACGTCGCACAGTGATTCGTCTAGAACAAGTTAGCTGGACAAAATTATTTTTTTGGTTTTTTGTATTTGTTAGGTTGTGACAAGAAAAAAATTGTATGGGAGCGGGGTTGCTTCTCCCCCCGTTTAGTCGGTTGGGGGGAAAAAATGTATAGAAAACACGTAAAAACAGTTGTTGAATCGAAGAAAAAAGGAAAAACACGTAAGTAAGAAATTTTTTTTTTCTTTAACAAAATATCCTAAGAAATTCTTGTTAAAATGTTGAAAACCGTATGGTTTTAAGTGGCACGGTTTTCAAAAAAATTAATGTTTGCTGACAAACCGATATGAGGACAGTAAGTGTAAATTTAATCAAAGTAGATTAAATTAATATTCTCTCGTACGCTACGTAAAGCTCTTTGACATCGAAAATGGAGAACATCCTACATCTGCTACGCCTACTTTTTAAGTATATCAAAAATTACATTAAGTACTAAGCTTTTATTGTATAAGTACAATAAGTACTTAACATAAAAATAAAATAACGAAAAATGCCTCAATTCGTTCTCCTGTAATCGTCGTTTCTGTCACCAGGGGCGGACCACGCCCATTTTTAGGGATATATTTACGTCTGAGACGGTCGACTCGCGCTCAAAATTTTATCTTTAAATGCACTCCACCAGCTGAGAAATTGAGCTCTAAGCACGGATGAATTCATATTCCCTATAAAAAGTAGGCGTGACACTAGTCCGATTTTCCCTATTTTCAATACCAAACAGCCTAGGATAACAGAGAATATTCGTACCAAATTTCATGACGATACTTATTCGTTCTCCTGCAATTGTTATTTCAAAGGGCAAAGTTAATATGTATGCCCTCATCCTTTAGAATGTAGGGGAAAAAACATAGATGTGCAAATATATCGCAATGAAATTTTGTACCAAATTAAAATAGATGAAAGCGCGTATAATAAATATATGTATATAAATTTCAGAGCGGGGACATGAGGTGACATTTAACTTTTCTTCTTGTGAAGTTGAAGAAGGAAAAAAAATTTTTTTTTTTAAGATTGTATTTATAGAATATTCCTAAAACATATAACTATTAAATTTATCCTTAAAGAATACCACTAACCCTTAGTTTAAAGCTGCATAATACAAAAATAGTCCAGAACTTCTTTAACGTGAATAATAATCGTATTATCAGATGAACAACCGCAGCAAATTTTTCTAAAAAATTTTCGTTTTCCTATATACCTACCCGCGTAAGTCATCATAGTAGGTTCACCGGGAAAAATTTTTTTCAGAATTCTAGTTGTGTGGGTTCTCTCTTTGTATTCCGATAGGAATATTCACGATAGTAAATTATTGTTTTTGTCCAGCTAGCTTGTTTTAGGCGAACCACTGTGCGTCGGCATCGCTGCTTATACGAGTATAATTTGGATACAAAGTTATTTTTTTGCATGTGGCGGCCTTTGGCCGCGGCAGGAGTTGTAACCCTTGGTAAACAAACCGTTGTGTTTGCTGCTAAGTTTACTCTCAGCCAATAGAACTCCTCGGAAAATTGCGGATATAGCGCTTATTTTACGAAAAGCAATAAAAAAACGCTATGCAATGCCATTTTTTCGGGATTTTGTCGTTCGGGATTTTGTCGTTCGGGATTGCTAAAAACGGCCGGGATTTTGTCCATCTCCCGTATTTAGATACGAGGGCAGTCCGATAAGTACTTAGCCTCACCACCCGATGGTCGCTACGATCGCAAGAGAAATTTACTATCGTGTAGTACATTCTTGTAGACACCTACTGTCAAAGTTTCAGCCGAATCGGACTCGTAGTTTTGTTTTGACCGCGTGCGGAATCGGGTGTGCGCGTATTTTAGAAAAATGGAAAAAGAAAAAAAAAATTTTGAACGGATAGGAATTTTTGAATGCGGTTTTTTGCAATCGACAGAGAAATGTTGAAGTATCTTTGCACTGGCACCGAGATCTATGTAGATATCTCAGGGTCAGAGCCGTAGGGCTCCAAAATCGAAAAATATTTTAATTTTTTAAAATTTTGGCAAAAAAACGTATTCAAAAGTAAATTCTTGAAACTTTTTTGTACTTATCTATAAATTGAGGATATATTCGTAATGGCTGTGAAGTTTCAAGTGCATCCGTTGAGTTTTTCATAACTTTTTGGCCCCCTGAAAAGGGGTCTATTTTTGGATGCTTTGAAACTAAATATCTCCGCCATTTTTAAAAATTTAGATTTCCGGTTTTTTTATTATATTATATGGGGTAAGAGTTTAAAAAAAATGGGAAAAAAAATTTATATATGTTTTGAAAAAAAAATTTTTTTTTTAAAAAAACCACGAAAAATTAAAAAAATTATAGCCCAACAGTCGACAACAAAAAAAAATTACATTTTTCTGATAGCCTTTGAGATAACCTTTAATCGTATACCCGGTTTTGTACCCGGCAGACCACGGCCCTAGGCGCTGGAGCCCTCTAAATGGTCTACATTTTTTCTTTTAAAAAAACAACGAAAAATTAAAAAAATTCTGGTCGACAACAAAAAAAATTAGATTTTTCTAATAGCCTTTGAGATAACCTTTCATCCTATACCCAGTTTTATACCTGGCAAACCACGGCCTTAGGCGCTGGAGCCCTCCAAATGTAGAATTTTCAAAAAAAGGGTACTTCAGACACTAAATGCATGAGTATTTCTTTTTTTAACCCTAATTTTTTTATTTTATATACTCCTGAATATTACCTGTTTAAAAGTACCTGCTTCAAGGCCAAAAACGAAAATAATAAAATACCTGCGAGGTCAATGTTGCGGTTTCTACGCCTGAATATTACCTGTTAAAAAGTTCCAGCTTCAAGGCGAGAGACGAAAAGAATAAAATACCTGAAGGTCAAAGTTGCGGTTAATTACAATTTTCTTCAAAAATTCCAATTCTTTATATGTATTTTTTTTATATAAATATTAAACATTTGAAAGATTTTTGGCATTATCAAACCAAGCGTCTTTCAGCCATGGAGTCATACAGCTACAAAGAATTATCAGATGTATGTATATTTTAAAAACAGAAGCGCACAAGATATAGCAAAAAAATTCAGGAACAAATTTTAGCACAAATAAACTCGTTTGTGTCCATTTTGTCTAGACACTACAAGTCTTCCTACTTCAACAAAAATAAAGTGTATGCTAGTTTAAAGGAGTGGATGGAAGGCGAACTCTGTATCATTTATCAGGCAGATAGCAACGAAGGACGTGGAAGGCCAACTAAAGAGTTTGAAGAGAGCAGTAAAAGATCCCAGAGACGGAAACTAAAAGATCTTAATGAAAGTTTGGAATATGAAGACGCTAAACGCAGTTTAGTACACTCGTTGCATTCAGAGCGGAAATATCGGAAAGCCGAAATCATCGAAAAAGTTCTTAATGCGAGCCCTTTAAGGACAAAAATTATAAAATTATATAATGAATTGTACCCATGGCGAAATATGTCACCAACAGTCCACAAAACTCTGTTTCATGGAGAAAGCATTATTCAACACCATTTATTGCCAATAGGAGATTTATCATAAGAAGCTCAAGAAAAAAGAAATAAAGATTATAGATTCTTTAGGGAACATAACACTAGAAAATGTAGTAGAGAAGCAACAAATGAAGACCTTTTTGGAATTTTATTAGCCACATCGGATCCATATATTTCCAGCATCCGGTATGTGTGGACTACAAAAAACCCAGATATAAGTCCAGAAGCCAAATTGTTACTATTAAATATTAATGAAAATTCGGAAAGAGAAAAATATTTACAATCTGTTTTTACAAAAATTGTATAATACTCGTATATAAAAATTGTAATTAACCACAAGATTGACCTCGCAGGTATTTTATTATTTTCGTTTTTGGCCTTGAAGCAGGTACTTTTAAACAGGTAATATTCAGGAGTATATAAAGAAAAAAAATTAGGGTTAAAAAAAGAAATACTTATGCATTTAGTGTCTGAAGTACCCTTTTTTTGAAAATTCTACATTTGGAGGGCTCCAGCGCCTAAGGCCGTGGTTTGCCAGGTATAAAACTGGGTATAGGATGAAAGGTTATCTCAAATGCTATTAGAAAAATCTAATTTTTTTTGTTGTCGACCAGAATTTTTTTAATTTTTCGTTGTTTTTTTAAAAGAAAAAATGTAGACCATTTAGAGGGCTCCAGCGCCTAGGGCCGTGGTCTGCCGGGTACAAAACCGGGTATACGATTAAAGGTTATCTCAAAGGCTATCAGAAAAATGTAATTTTTTTTTGTTGTCGTGTGTTGGGCTATAATTTTTTTAATTTTCCGTGGTTTTTTTAAAAAAAAAATTTTTTTTTCAAAATATATATAAATTTTTTTCCCCATTTTTTTTAAACTCTTACCCCATATAATATAATAAAAAAAACCGAAAATCTAAATTTTTAAAAATGGCGGAGATATTTAGTTTCAAAGCATCCAAAAATAGACCCCTTTTCAGGGGGCCAAAAAGTTATGAAAAACTCAACGGATGCACTTGAAACTTCACAGCCATTACGAATATATCCTCAATTTATAGATAAGTACAAAAAAGTTTCAAGAATTTACTTTTAAATACGTTTTTTTGCCAAAATTTAAAAAAATTAAAATATTTTTCGAAAATATTTTACTTTGGAGCCCTACGGCTCTGACCCTGAGACATCTACATAGATGTCTCGCCAGTGCAAAGATATATTAACATTTCTCTGTCGATTGCAAAAAACCGCATTCAAAAATTCCTATCCGTTCAAAAGTTACAGATTTTTGGCCGATGAATTTCTATTCTGGACCACAGTGCGGCGTCTGTAAGTGCCTTTATTTTGTAAATTGTTTAGGTCTGTAAATTTTTGGGCCATTCTATTATGCCATTTACACGGAATTCACGGCATCGTCCACCGATTATTCGATATTTATGCTTCGACGGCTAATATAATCCATATCCACAATCCATATTAGTTTAAGCAATATCCATGATGCTTTCTTCTCATTTGCAGAAATTGCGAGCTTCATAAAGGAGGGATTACTTTGTTGGACGAAACAATTGCGACTGAAACCATTTCTAAAGAATTAATTACATTAATTAATTACAGCGTTGCCCTGACTTCAACTTCCTTTCACTTTATTCGGTAAAGTTTTTTCTGTAAAAATACCTATTTTTTAGTACTTTGGGCATTAAAAGGCAAAATAAAATAAAATCTCCTAAGTTTTAGTTTCAATAAACTTAGTTAAAGCTTGTAAAACTGTAGAAATGCGGATTAAGGAGCATGACAAAAACAGTCAAATGAATTTTTTGTCTAGGCTGAAGGTAACTAAACGAATAGGTACTTATAGTTAGCCCGTTGGTGCCGCCATGTGGTAATAATACGAAAAAAGCCATGTTATTCGCGGCTCTTTTAATTTGTTAAAACTAATGAATAAATCATAATAATTTAAGTGTACATAGTAAGTATTTTTTGGGTCAAATGAAGTAATTTTAGGCAGTGATTTGAAGCAACATCATCTTTTTTTGTTGTTGCTAGTGGGACACTAATTTAAAAGGTTCATTTAAATTTATTTGCTTGCGTTTTTGGCTCTTCGCTCATTATTTGCAGTCTTAATCACCGCCAGTCTTACTTTCGAAAATATCGCAATATCACCGCGAGTGAGAAACAAAACCCCCAAAATTCTAGAATTCCAGAAGAAAAATAGCTCTAATCCATATTAGCAATCAATTCGAATACGTTAATACTTAATGCGTACGTGATCTTTTGTCAATGTTATGATTATTGATGCAGTGTATACTATTGTAGGGCAGTTATTTTTTCGCTTTCAAAGAAATATTATTAATAATCTGCCAGAAAATGTTATAATCATACAATAAAAAACATTGTTTTAAAATGCTTCATGATAATGAGTCTTGCAGCACGTTTGAACACCGTCACACCGCACTGTTTTCGCTTGTAAGTACTTAATCATTATGAACAGAGGCATTCCAAGATTCACGAACTATTGAAATCGTCTTTCGTATTCCAAGATTCACGAACTATTGAAATCGTCTCTCAAATCGTCTTTAGACGATTGAAATCGTCTTTCGTATTCCAAGAGTCACCGAAATAGTTAAAATTCTTGCAAAACGTTGAAATTATCGTCTTTTGGTATTCCAAGAGACGATTTTATCGGATTTCTTCTCCTAAAAAAGACGATCAGAAATTAGCTCTCGTTCCCTAATAAAAATGTAATATTTCAATGAAAAATCTGGTTATATATTTTTTGATTCACTTGTATAGTTATTATTTTCTATTTTTATTTGTAAAATAGATAATAAATAGTAAATACATAATTTTTATAAATAATACTAATTTCAATTTTGATTTCGAACGCGAATTAATTCCTTCTCAGAGTCTTCAGCAAAAAATTCCACTAAAGGAATCTATGTTTTTCAATGAAGCTTAACACACGAGAACAGTTCTGCTTGCATTAAACCGTCGCTTGTGGGCGAGGGAAAAAGAAGAGCATGGTAGTTCGTGCATTGAAATTCTTCACTCTTGGACCTGCATGAACAGAGCACAAAACTAACACATACACAATTTTAATTAGCGAGGGTTCTGAATATTTCACCAACACATAAAAGTAACAGGCCAATCAAAATATTCAACAATATACATACACGGAATGTTTTCACTTGAACTGTGCAATACAAGTGGAATTTTACATTGTTCACAATTTCGTACAGTGTTGGAAAATTTCTAACAAAAAAAACAATGGTAATTTTTTTTTGCTAAAATCTAAGCGAAATAATATAAAATAACACAAATATTACTCTACATATAATTCATATAATTCATACATATAATTCTACATATAATAATAATATAATTATACATATATAATTCGCGATGCATATTCTATATTTTGGCAACGTTTATAACTTTGTTTTTCGCGAAAAAAACAAAAAAATTTTTATTCAACATAACTACAATAATCAAAGTTTTGCCTCCTAGCCCTGAAAATGTCATCTTGAGCTCAAACTGCAGTAAAAGCAAAAGACGATTCGATATTCGTGAGTCTTGGAATGCCTCGTTCCCTTCTTCGTGACTTTTTTGCCGAGATAGTTTAACGATTCACCTCGAATCTCAGAATGCCTCTGTTAATTATTGATTATCATGGATGGCAGAAGATATAAAAAACTGCATGATGACTTATTTCTAAAAACGAAGACAAGAAGAAGGCGATTGAAGGAAAAAACAGTAAAAGATTAGTGGTTGCTATAATAATAACCATGGATCTGTGGAATTTCCGAGATTCCATCGACAAATTCATTTAAAATTGAAAATTAATCTAATACAACAGAGCGGAACCCTTTACCGGCCTCGGCACAGTAATTCGTTTTCGATATACTTACGTAGCCCATTAGTTAAAGCTGGCGCAAACTTGCGAATGACAGACGAAGAAGAACGACATTTTTTTGTCTTGCTTCGCTTCTGACAACATGGCTTTAAATAAATATTGAATCTTTTGGAATTCGGACCACATCGCGGCACAGCTAAGATCAAACCGCGTCACACTTCTGTTCGACAGCACAGCAGTTGCGGGGCACTGCAAAACATCAACCGACATCAACTCAGCGAAAATTTGTCAATTCTTTTCCATCTGCATCGTTTTGGATAGAGCATTTTTCGTCAATAATTTTAATTTTAATTGTGAGTTATCATTGGCATCATGCGAAAAAATGTATACTATCCCATACTTTAATTTTTCTCCATCGAATGGTCGAATGATCTGGTTCTCTCAAAGTATTTTGAGTAAAAGAATCGTGTCTTAAAAAATATGATTAAAAGAAAAACAGTGCATTTCAGATATATAAAGCATATTTAAAATATATTTTAATTTTTATGTGTATTCAATTTTGTTTTGTATATGGATGTATGCTTTTTATAATATTTATACTATTAAATATTATCTCTAATTGATAATTATTGCAGTTTTATTAATTTTTTAATCAATTATATAAAAATAAAAATAAGAATTATGAACTTTATTGTATGAGTTTTATTATTACACTCGTATTATAAATTTTTTGCTCCTTTTGCTCCTGAAAATTTATTATAATAAATGTATTATAAATTATTGAAATTTTATCATTCCGACAACAATAAAATTTATTTATTACTTCTATCGCTTTTTTTAAAGTAGAAAGTGATAAAAAACGTATACCTCAGAAAGCAACGAATTGCTTTCATTTCTTTAATTACATGATCGTTGAACTTTATTCTTCCCTCCCCTTCTCCTCAATCTTTACCTGCTTTTTGTTGCCTAATAAATTGTTTAATTTATTTTTTGGTACCTTCAGTCGATAAATTTCTTAATAGTCCCAATGTCAATATTTGCCACTTGTTATGTTTGCCAGTCGTCGTTAGTTGACAAAATATTCCTCTTTAAGCTAAATTTTTACTTCTTCTTTTTGGCTGTTTTCACTCAGTTTCATAATGACCAGTCATAAAAATGTCAATAGGAACTGTTGAAGAGAAAAAAACTGAAAATTTATCGATTAAAAACATTCAATAGATGCAAAAAATCGAAAAGCAAAAAGCAGAAGAATGTTGAAATATGACAAACAGCGTGAGAAAATATTATATAATGCATATCAATCTTTATATATCTTCCATGCATGAATTACTTGGTTGTTATGCATAAAAAAACCTACTTACAGACCTTTATCGGACGATCGAAGTATAGACATTGCCTACACGTCTTCGATGGCCATCGATAGCATCGATGGCGTGATATGTAGAATTTTACCACAATAACCATAGGAAATTTTTTATGGGACCCTCTTCTCTTCTCTTCTATTCTTCTCTCATTTCAAACAAAGTTTATTCACTCCCATGAAGTTATTGTTGTTATTTTGCTGTTGTTTATCTGATTGCTTCTGCCACGAAAGGGCCAGTTCTTGTTACGATATTCATTTTGTTTCTCATAACATTGTGTTTGTTGTTAGTATTATTGTTACTGCTACAAGAAGGGCAGCTCTTCTTACAATACTATTTGTATTTTTAAACAATTGATTTTGCTGTTTTTCTTGTTGCTGATCAGTGAGCCAAGCAAGTGAATGTTGGTAAAATATACAATTTTTCAACTTTTTACCGTTATTGTTTCTTTTTCTATTTCTTCTTACTGTTTTATATTCTTATTTTCGTGGTTTTCAAAAATTTCAAGGTTTTTAATCTCACGATACAGCATCCGTCTTCTGCAGCATTTGTTGCTGTCTTTGTACCATCAAAAATAAAGTGGAAAGGCCAGCAAGCAATTTGGTGGAAAGAATTCAATTTGCATACCGTTACTTAGTTACAACTAATTTAAGTTAATGAACTTAATGAACTTAAATTAATATTTTTTTTATTATTATTTATTTGTTGTGATGATGTTGTTGTGAAGTACATACAATATACGATTTGTACTAGAGAGCTGCATAAGTCTATTTACAAGCCAATTAAAACAAAAAAAATGTTCAAGCATTGTCTGTTGTTGCTTTTTTGATTTCATAAACAAATGTGACTGTCCAAAAATTTTTGCAAGCCCAATAAAAACAGCACAACAAAAGAAGACTGGACAATACATGCTTGAATTAAAGACAAGGAATAAGATAGTCATCGCGTTTTTTAACAGATTAACAGATTAAGAACAGAAACACTAAATGTATACTGCGGACAACAAAAAAATTAACAGATTAACAGATTAAGAACAGAAACACTAAATGTATACTGCGGACAACAAAAAAATACTCCGACAACGAAAAATTACTGGCGAGAACAACGAAATTTCTAGTTTCTTTGTATCTTTACTTGCCGATAATCTTTAGACCAGAGAGGCACTGAAAAGAGAGGCAAGTAAAGTGGAAATTTCGTTCTTCTGGCCAGTAATTTTTCGTTGTCGCAGTGTTTCTTCGTTGTTTGAAATTCTCCTTTGTTGTCGTAATTTTACGTTGTTGTTACATTATTGATTCGTGTGTTCAATTCAAAAACCCAGCTATACTCTCTTTCTTTTACTATTCCTATTATATGAGTATTGGTGTTTTGATTGGGTCGGGTTGCCGACTCAGTTAGTACCCCATTTAGTACCTAGCTGTTTTCAAAACGACTTATGCAGCTCTCTAAATTGTTCCAAATTTTCATTAAGTTCGTTGCTTAAGTCTTTCGTTGCATGAATTTAATTTTGTACTTTTGTTCGGTGATTATATTGGTTTTATAAAACATTTTGTAAATATTTGCAAACAATATGACGTCACAGATAGTGAAAAATAGTATAATTATTTTTCTGTACCTCTGCATCATAAGAAAAATGCATCATAATGAAAAGGAAAAGAAGATAATAGAAGACTAAAAAAATAAATGAATAATGGAAAATAAATAAAATCAAGCATAAAAAGCAAGAAACCCAATAAATATTGAAATCGTTTCATTCAATAAAGGAAAAATTATGCAATTGAAAAATCTGAAAAAAACATGACTCACTTGATTTATTGACGATAAAAAAAGTTGCAGTAAAAACAGCTTTGTTGTATCAACAGAGACACAACAAACTAACAAATCGTCATTGAAGAAGCAGTAACTGCGATAGACAAAGTGTGAACAGTTACAACATAAACTCAGTCACTACCAACTGATTAATTCGTCGATGAATCGGAGTATCAGCGTCGCGCTTAGTGGATCGAACCGCCTCATGGTTAATTACAATTGACCAAAAGTCTAAAGAGGCAGTACCAAAAAAATCAACTTAAATAAACCATCCTCGATCAACCTTCATAATCTCACAAAGATTAAGATCAGGAAGATCGGCGACGATAGTTTATATTTCTCCAGTAGTAATTGTCCCCGAGAGATGCATCGTTGATGACATTACTAACCGCACACTAACTGATCCATAAGAGCGAAATCGATTACTTTTCCAAATCGATTGAATCTCTTTCGTAAATTTTTTAAAATATTAGCGAAAGCGCTTTAAAGATTCTTAATTATTCATTTTTTACTCAATTACATCATATCACTCAACTTTGGCCATTGAGTGTTAATTTGTGTATCCCTTTACCACTTTTCTCCCCTTTCTGTTCATGTCATGGACGTTTAACATGTGACCAATGGGTTTGACAAGAGGCGTTTCCCGAATAAGAGGAACTGCATGCTAATCCGGGAAAATTGTATAAAACCAAGCATCAAGCGGGCATATGCTCGCTCGCGGGCAACTGCTACAGCGTTTCTACTGGGTAAGTCTTTCTCTTCCTCAAAATCTTCGTCTTAGTTCTCAATTTTACCATGCTCTTAGCGGCTCTCTCTCTCCCTCTCTCTCTGTCACTCTAATTAGTTGCTGTGCTTAACTTCACGATGGCCTCAAGTAGATCAAACTTCTTCATGGACAATCAGTTCAGCTGAGATTGTTACGACTGATGGTTGCGAAAGCATTTCGTGAGCGCAGTGAAGCAAAAACGAATTAAAAAACAAATATACTTTTTTGTATAATACAAAGATTAAAGAGTTTGGAAAATTAAATGATATTTTAATGATTTACGTAGGACACTTACTCAGCGGTGTCAGTGTATGTATTTGTATATGTAAATGTGCGTACGTGCGTGTATAGCATATCTAGAGAATGTACCTTTAAGTAGCTGCAACATGTCAATACAAAAGCAACACCAATAACGACAAAAGCGTAACAACCATACCAAGTGCTTTTTGGCCAACTACGAGTAAAATGTTAAATTAAAAAAGCAATAATTAGCAACTTAAGCGGTGAAAGTAACCAAAAAACAAAAAACCCAAAACAGGGCAAAATATTAAAATTATTGAAGGCAAGAAAAAAAGAGATTATTGAAACCTCTTACGAAAAAAACAACAAAAAATCAATTTCCTAAAAACAGTTTAAGAAAATGCAAATAAGGAAATGATATTTAGTGTTTTTGTTGTTGCCGTTTTTGCTGTACACGAATTACAAATAATTAAAACGAAAGGGGTTCAAACGAAACCTTAAACAACGAACGAATGAACTCTTTCGTTCGCGAAAATGTTTAAGTTTAGTTTGCATGTTTTTCTTTAAATTTGAAGCCTTCAAGTTTTTAAATTTTAAAGCAACACTAACCAAGAGTTTAAAAAAACTTATAAAATAATGTATGTATATCTATACTAATATTATAAATGCGAAAGTAAGCCTGACTGTCTGTTACCTTTTCACGGCTAAACCGCTGCACCGATTTTGGTGAAATTTGGTGTGGAGATAGCTGGAACCCTGTCGAGGGACATAGGGTACTAGGTCTATTTTATAAAAAGTCAACCTCTAAATAGGGGATAAAGGACTGTAGGGGAATTCAGTCTCAATTTGAAATTAAGTTAACATTGTGCTGGACAGAATAGATGTCAATAATAAATGAATTTATATCGTGGTAAGACACAAAAAAGCAAGAAGTATCTTTGAGACCCTCGAGTTATTAAGGAAACCCTATAACAGGCCCCTCCTATATAAATAAAAAAGTGTCTTGTATATCATATGTACGAGTATGTACATACATATACATACTGCAAGCGAACGACTGTGATGTGTACATATGTAAATAATTCAATCAAACTAAGTTAGAGCGAGCACTATTCCACGCAAACGAAGTTGCGGGCAACAGCTAGTACTCTATATAACAAAAATTTTATTTAATTTAACAAAGTGAGACTGAGAGAAAGAAGAAATTACGATAACGAAGGTTTTAACGTCAAAAAGTTAAAAAAAAAATTAATAAAAACGCAGTTTTTTAGTTATCTTTTTCTCATAAAGAAAATTTTATTTCTATTATCATACAAAAAACAGAAAAATCCAAAAAAAAAACCACAAAAGGCAACTTATACTGCAAAAATTTTATTGTTCAAGCAAATGCGTCCATTTCGCTTACGGTAACTTGGCACCTCTACACTTTGGCATGTCCCGCTTCTGCTGCTGCTGCTCATAATCGTCTCGCCATCATTTCGTTTTTGTTGCTTTTGCTTGTCCGTTTGGCCAAGACAACATTCACTTTGCTGGCGCTGCCGCTTGCGGTTTCTTTTGAGTATTGGCCGGTCTGTCGGTCGGTTGGTTGGTTGGTCGGTTGATCGATCCATCGTTTGATTAGGTTTCTATTACGATTTTGTGGTAGGAAAAAAAGAAAGAAGTTGGTACATATTTGCAGCTTCACTGCAAAACAAGGAAATTCGACAACAGCTAGTCGTCGTCCGTTTCGTCGCGTTCGACGCGTCAATAGCTGCCAGCTGTCAGCCGCCAGTCGCCACAAATTGTAATACAAGTCCAAGCAGACCACGCCACAGCTGAACCACAAGCTTTTATGCTTTGAGAGTAACCCGTTTCTGGTGGCACTAGTACCTTGTGTTTAGTGGCGGTGAGTATTATTATTGCTTTAATTAACAGCAATCTTTCTTCTCTTCCTCATCTTCTTCTGTTTCTTCTTTGTTTTTATTAAAATGCAGATTGTTAATAAAAGCTACTAACAATAACGATAGCGAAATATCCTTACTTCATATTAACCATCAAAACAACAACAACAACGACAACAATAACACCGATAACTACATAAAGTAAAACTCAGAAAAACCACAAAAATCACCATCCATTACTCATAAAAGTTTAAAGTCTTGTAAGAAATTAGCGACTGTTGTTTGAGTTCTAATTTTTTTCGCCAAAAAGAAAAAACAAATTTTTAAAAAATTAAACAAACAAAATTTACTAAAAAAATTAAAAAAAAAGTTTAAAAAATTTTGGAAGCGGAAAAGTTCGGCTCCGGGAAAGAGCTCGTAGCTCGCTTTCGAATTTTTTCTAACAAATTTTGTTATTACTTTCTAAAGAAAAAATGTACAGGCGGTCCTTCCATATGGTTTCATAGCTAGAGGCTATGATAATAACTCTTTGGATCACTTTGAGATCTACTTTTTGGATCCATGAAAGGAACTATTGGAACTCTGTCTATTTTGCATAATTCAGTTTTTCATAACTCAGAACTCATCAGTTCTCAAGAAAACTCATTGTGACTCTTGGTCACTGCTTTCCAACGTCATATTTAATATCGTTTGCATATTACTGTGCATATTTCTTAAATTGCAGCATAGCGTATTAACATAATTTCATAAAACAAGATTGAAAGTACGAAAGATATATTTTATTTTAAATCCTTTTTTATTCGACCTTATTTTGTAAATTTTTAGATAATTTTAAAATTTGTGACCTGGAGCCAAACAAATTTCAAATTACATATCTAAAAATAGATATACACATATTTTTTTTTTTTAAATCCCCCAAAAGCTAACAGAAAGACTAAAATAAAAACCACTTTTAAAGAGAAAATTTTATGGAAAGTCTCGAAATGAATACCGGAATCATCTTTGGTAAAATTGTTTGCGTTATCAAACGTTATTTTATAATAAAAACCAGGTTTACCGGCTCTAGTGTTCATACTACGATAATTTGTTTATATCACACTTAATTGAAACGAAATTGCCATTTTCCTATGCAACACGTTGTTTGACTATACCAACAATACCATCACCATAACCATCACCCCAACCATTTTCTTTAACTCTGTTGAAACTTATTTAAAACAAAAGACTTAAGAAACAAACTTACAGAAAGCTAGTTACAAAAGCAACAGCAAAGAAGTTTGCTTTTCTTTTGAGAAATGGTTTTCTGGTTATTTTTTTTCTGTATTTTTTTCTTTATGTAAATTTATTAAACGAGACACTATTACAGATATAAAGCAATTAAGACTTCTTTTAGAGGGTGAGAGAGAGAGAGGAACAATGTGGATTAGTTTCAATAATTATTTACTTCCTATAATAAAGATATAGCCATTAAATTAAATATAATTAAATTTTAAACTATTTTGAATTAAAAATTGTGTGAATGAAGAGAAAGGCTTAATTGCAAAATAGAAAGCAATGAGGAAGAAAGGAGGAGCGTGGAGAAGCGCGGAGAAAAGGCGAAACGGAAGAAATCATTAATTGAACTATCAGAAACCAAAATAATTTCCTCTAGACATCGGTTACCTTGTGTTTGCAGTTTAACACTCACATGAACAGTAACTACCCGGGTAAATATTGCAGTTTTTGATCGTAAATATGTCGGGCATTTAATTTTTTATTAAAATTTTGCTCCGACTCAGTGACTAAATTTTTGTTTTCTACAAGAATAGCTAAAAATAATTTTGAAAATATAATTTTTTCCGCTTTTTTTCGGCAATTTTTCAATTTTTTCCTTAAAGCGAACAGTAACTACCCGGGTAAATAAATGTATTTTTCATCCGATTTTGCCATCTTATATGTTGCTAATATCTCGAATGTATAAAATAATAACAAAATCAATGTAATTATTTAAATTAAATTACTAAAATTATAGTTTTAGAATACATAGTAGATTTTATCCATCCAACGAGAGGTGTAAAAGGTGTGAATGACAATTAAATCCTAAGCATTTTTCATGAGAAAAAAAACACTCAGTTTATATTTATTTTTACTTTATTATAAATTAAATTACGTATATTAATTTAAACTATTAAATTATTCTTAAACTATTAACTATAAGTCACTATATAAATAATTTTACGACATACAGCAATTCTGGCCTTTAGTTTCTGTAAGGCGCTATGCTCTACACAAATTGATTTCTGACATTTGCGTAAAATGTGACGTAAGTAAATCGCTTCCTTCGATTTTCGCTGTAGCACATATGAATGTGTAACACCCGCTTGCATCATATTCTTCGCGGCTATCAATTATAAACTCCCCATTATTTCACTCTTTTCTAAACGGCTTTCCCAAAATCGCAATCGTCCTGTGTCCTTTTTCTTATTGCGGAAATGCAGAGTTTCTCACCGAGATGCTAGAGAACAGTGCGTCGCCCACTCTGTCGCATGGATACAGAGCTTGAGTTAATTTCATGGAATATAATATGAGCAGTAAGCTCTGATATGTCAAGCATATTATTGAAAACTGCCAAAGGCCATCGATTTCCGTTTGCTTGTATATTGCTTGAGCATTTGGCCATATTATCCTGCTTTTGTGACGTTACAGGAATGGATAATTTTTGGCTTATTTTTTGGTCCAGAGATGTCTTCAGTTTGGTAAAATGATGACAACAAAACAACACCTTTTCCTTGCTTTTTTTCCTTCCTTTTTCGGGATAGAGGAGCATAACATTTTGTCCAAAGCCAAATAGCCAAATGACTATTCTGCTCTGCCTTTTGTTGTCTTTTGTTCTAATGAATCCGATAAATAGGACTTGCTTTTCTTTAGTGTTCCGAAAAGAGATCCCCAATACAGCAGCTTCTGGACCAGTGAAAGCTATATAAAGAAGTTGTCAGTTGTTACATTACGATGAAGGCCTCTTCTCATATGAAAGCCTAAAGATATATAATACGGGTTACAATTGTTGTCTAAATAAAAAAATATTTTTATTTACCTTGCAACAGACTGTTCAGAAAGAATTTGAAAATGCTCCATGGCTTTAGTTTGTTATTTTGGTCTGTTTACTTTATGAAATTGGATAGAAAAATGAGCTATGAAATTGCTATGAACTCTATCCAGAAAATGGAACCTCGGACAAGCCATAAACGGCTAGAGTCGCCATCGGAACGAGTTATCACAGAATTCCTAATTATCCTAACTGTAAAAATTGCAGTCCTATGAAATTTTTTTCAATTTGAGAAACAGGTATACACGCGGATTTCTGGGGTTCCCCATTACTTTAATTACCAAACAACAGGTTAGGATCATAAGGATTCGAAAAATATTTCAGCAGACTGCTGCTAGAAATGCAATTATACAATGTAGAAACAAGTATACAATGATAATTTCCTTCGATTTTATTCAAAATGCTTACATATCACTTTTCTCTACACGGGTAGTTACTGTTCACCAGAGGAGTGAAAATTTGCTGTTCATGTGAGTGTTAAAGAGGGTCTTAAAGAAATATATCTACTTCTTCTTCGCCTTTATTTTTTTATATAACGTTTGCCGCTGCCTAAGCAGCAAGATCATGTATGTATTGTATATTTAACACATTGAGCAAAATAACCTTTCTAATGATGATTATTTCATTCAACCTTGTCGGTGTTAATTCATTAAAAGATTGTCATAGCGATCGCTTCAGTATTCTATTATTTCTCTTTCAGCACAATCGAAACCGAATACGCGTAGTTCTTCGTAGTATTCGATTACAAAAAATAAAAAAAAAAGTATATTTATGTTGATCTTGTTGGTTCGTGATCATTCGAAAATCTGAATGTTAATAATTTAAATGTAATCATTAAATAATTGCAAGACTTATTAATTATCATCTGCTGATGATATCAATATTCAAAACCAGTAAATAAAAGATATAATAATTAAAAAATAATTTTGAAAAATTTTGAAATTTCAATAAATTAAATGTACGTTTTTGACCTTCACAATTAAATTGATTGATTTCCTAATTCAATATCTGTAATCTTGAGTTTTTTTTCATTATAAGAAATTTTGATTTTATTAAAAAATTTAACCTTTGTTATTTTACAGTGAAATTATTCAAATCTTTTATTTAAAAATTTTTTTGTTTTTCATTATATGTATAAGTTTTTATAAATTTCTTTCTTTTATGATTTTTTTAAAAATTTTAAAACTATGAATTTTTTATGACTTTCTTAGGGCCAGTTTCACAGTAAACTAAACCCTGTTCTGTTTAAGCGCAAACTAAATGCAGACTTTGAAAAAACTTAGCTAAGTGAACTGTGAGCTTTTCCCCATGCTAAAGCTGGTAAAAAAACAAAAAAGCTTTCTGACTTTTTTTGTCAAAAAGTAAAAACAAAAATGTTTTTCTGTCAGTTTATTCTATGAAAATTTTTCAAAAAGAGTAACGTCAAAGAAATTTTTTGAATTTTAAGGAAAATCTAAGTGCTCAAACTCGTGCACTTATGTGTACTGTTAGTGTGGGACAACTGTAAAATACTGTGAAATTGAATACTTTATTCAATCTTTAAATTTTTAAGTTATTTGTGAATTCTTAATTTAATTTAATTTAATTTAATTTAATAAATTTATCCATTTTTTTAACTTTTACTATCTACATGACTTTTACGAGTATGTAAGGATTTCTCTCCTTCTGATATTTCTATAATTTTATTAAAATATTAAGCTCACCTTTCAGTAATTTAATGAAGTCTGACTTTATGGGAAACATCCTTAATACTAGATTTGTTTAACTTTCAATTTTTTGTCTTTAAAATTTAATGAAATGTAATCGTAGGCCTGCTGTAAGATATTATAATTATACATAAAATTTATAATTACAAATTTCTCTTATAGTGCAATTTGTGAATGTACCAACAATAATTCATACGCAAAAATTAATTCAAAATAGTACAAAATAGTTCAAACGCAAAAATTTCACCATATCGGAAGCTAAATTCTTTTAATGAACACTGAAAAAAATGTTCACCAAATGTTTAAAAATGCTACAAAGATGTAATTTCTCTACATCGGTAGTTTTTTTACTACTAACTCTGCAGGTTTTTACAGGAAGTTTGCACAAAGATGTAATTTCTCTACATCGGTAGTTTTTTTACTACTAACTCTGCAGGTTTTTATTTTATATACAAATTTTATTTTTTTCAAAAGCATGCTTTTCCTTATTTGTATTATTTTTTATATTTTTCATAAATTTTTTATCTAATCATATTATTCAAAATCTACAATAATCAAGTTCTCTTTCGCTAGCTGTACGAGGACCAGTCCAGCCAATATGCACGCCTGGCTAGACTCATTTCGTTGTACAGCCCGTACAGTTCGTGATTGAACCTTCTCCTCAAATCGCCATCGACGCAAACGGGATTGGCGTTCAACGAAATGAGTCTAACCAGGCGCCTACGGATCCAACACAGCTCCGGTCTGAAGAATCTTCGACTCCGAGCCTATGGTATAACGCTACAGAGGACATCTACATCCACGTTTATATTTTTTATGTACATATATACGAATTTACCCTTTTTTATATACGAATTTACCCTTTTTTATGCGAATTTACCCTTTTTTATATGCGAATTTAAAATTTTTTTAATGCAAACGTATTTTTATTTTACGTACATATTCACGTATTTCTTCACACAAATGTACACATTTTTTGTAGTAAAATTACTAAAGTGACATGTATTTTTTTTACACGCTAAAATATGTAAATTTTTGTTTACACATTTTGTGGGAATTTCCTAGTACGCATGTTTATCGTAAATCAAGTCAGAGTCAAACGATTCTCTTTAACAACTATATTTAAAGAAAAAGAACATCAGTTGTTTTACTTTTTAAACCGGTTCCTCACTGCAATTTAATGCATCATTGAATAAATGCATCATCAAACATGACTGACCGAATTACTGTAGCATAAAATATTGAAGATTATATACAAGATATTATATATAAGGTATAATTATAATCTTATATCTAATATATAAGATTATAATTGTACAATAACAAATATATAGAAGAAGTATTCCTAACTATAAATAAAAAAAAAAAATACACGTGGGAAAGAAAAATTCGTTAATTCTCGTTATTTCATTTTATCTCGCCGTGGAATCTTGTTTATCTGGAAAAGTCCTCTTCACCTCGACTAAAAAGTCTTGTCTCCTCTCGGGATAATGTTCCACTTGCTCCAGAAAAAGCTCTGTATCGTCTCCAGATCTCGCCTTCACTGAAAAGTCCGGACTCGTCTCGAGTAAAACGTCCTGTCTCGTCGCCGGATGTTTTCTCAATACAAAAACGCTGTTTCCTCGCTGCTCGACTAAAGGCTCAGTTTCATAGACTCCGTTTGCGTGCGTATCCTTCAGAAATCTTACGCAAGAAAAGTTCAAATATATGTAAACATATGGGATAAGTTTCATAGAATCCGTGCGTTTACAACAACAATTGTTATAGTTGTAATAGATTTCTGACGGATACGCACGCAAACGGAGTCTATGAAACTGAGCCTTTAGACTCTTCGTTCTCAGATTTCGAGAACAACAATTTTCTCGCCTTGAGCGCATCACAAACCGCTCGTAACAATAACAACTAAAGCAAACTTTGCGACATCAACGGTGTCACCGAAACTAAAATTAGAAGAAGACTACTTAAGCAACAACAACAAAATTTATAATAGTTACAAGCGGAATGGCAACAACAACAACAAGAGCCACCAACTGCTAACAACTCTTGATGGTCGTGGGCACGAAGCGTGGCAAATTAACACAAGATTGCATGGTTGCCAAACGGTAGTTGCGCGCGCGCGTGCCACAACATACATAAACAACAACTGTAACAACAGAAATGAGATTCATAATGTATGTTAGCAAAAATTATCAAAGAAGAAAAAATTACATTTTTTTTGGTTTTTTTTTTTCTTAAATAATTTCAATTATTTAAATAAAGGAAAATATGTGCTTTTGTGATGTAAAATTGTTTTTTTCTTCTTTTATAATTTTTTTATAAAGCATAGTTATTTTTTCAAGTACTTTAAGAGAGAAAAAAGCCAAAAGTAGCGAATGTTTAGTAACACTAACATTTTCTGGCTTACAAAATAAAAATTTTATGCATTGACGTTTTCTTAATTAACTTCATTCAATTACAATTAAGTTTTTGGTGTTGGTGCGACTGTTGCTGTTGTTGGTATACTTATGTGAAAATTATGGAAACCATTAAAAACCTTAAAACCATTTTTCACTTTCTTTTGTCGATAATGGTTTAATTTTTTTTTGGAAATTTGCCATTTCGTTTAGTAGTCGTGCACGTGGTTATTTTTGGTCACAAAACCAATTAACGCAGTTAGCATCGTTTTGTAACCACTGTACAGATAGAGAGAGAGAGAGAGAAAGAGTAGGAAAGAATTAATAGTAGAGATAAAAAGACACAGACTGAAGAGCGTAGCATATATGTTTCAAATCCATTGTTTCTTTGATATTGCGTATTCCGCAAACATAGCGTAGCTTAGAAACTCTCATTAGATAATATATGCTACGCTCCGATACGCTCTTTAGTCTGCGTGAGGCCCTGGGTTGTCATGTCGAATACTTTGTCGAATTTTCGACTTTTCGACATGTTGAATACCTACGATGGACTACCAAATCAAATTGGAGTAGATTACACAAAATTGTCGAAAACTTTACCTGCATCAATTACAATAAGAACAAACGAACGTTACAAAGATTTTTCGATTTTCCAGTCCAGTCCAATCCATTTTTTAATCCATTTGACTCAAGTCCATTTGAGTCCAGTCCATTTTTGAGTTCGAGCCCAGTAATTTCTTTGTGAAAAAACGGAACATTTATGGAATGACAAAGAAATTTTATTCTTTCAAAGTGCTGAGTCTTGATCGTCACATGTCTGATGACATTGAGATAATTTATGGAATGACAATGTATTTTATTCTTTCAAAGTGCTGAGTCTTGATCGTCACTTATCTCGATGTCATCAGACTCTTCCTTTATTATTCTTTTATTGTTATATTTCTACTTGCGCTCTCGCTATCGCATACATTCATAAGGCGAGAGTTAAAATGTATTAGAAGAAACAAGAGAAAGAGAGGAGATGTATATATTCGTGCATCTTTCTCTTGTTTCTTTCATTATTTACACCTTGGCTCGCGCATTTTGAGTGTAAACGAGCTGGAGAACCTGTATGTGGACGCGTATGAGAACGTGTATATTTGGATGAGTCATCCTCTAAGAGAATTAGATGTTTAAGAGTTTTCGACAAGGTTGAGGTTTTCGACATGCAGAAAAGTACACTACACTTTTCGACGTAGACTACATACAAGGTACAAAAATTCTTGTCGAATGCCAATTACATGTCATGAAAATGAGTCCAGCATGGTTTAACAATTTTTTAAATAAATTTTTAACTAGTTTGCTTGTTAATAATCAGTACAAATCCTGAAAACCAATTTTAAAACATATCCGTATAAGAGTTTATGAAATAATCCTACAGCATCTCATCCTTTCTTCTCTCTCCAAACGTAAAGTTGATTGATTAATGGTTGGTTGGTATTAATTTTCATTTTGTTGAATTTTTATTGTTGGAAAGCATTTACATACGATGCGCCAGAGCAAGAAGAGATGGAAAGGATTAACATTACAGAAAATAAGTTAAATAAAAATTTTTTTGAGTCTTCAAATTTTAAAGACCATAAATAAACATTTGGCAACATTTCGGTTAGTAATTTTAAGATGAGAGCTTTTAAATGCAAAAAATATATGCTTACATTACATTGTAAAAGTCTGAAAATTTAATTTTAATCTGCAAAATTTAATTAGATTTTTATTGGTTTTGCTTAGACTAGCTTCATTTTCTATAGACAGCAGCAATCTTTTTTCCTAATTTATAAGAAATTTAGTGTTATTTAACACTTTTTATTCAAAAACAATCTTTTAAAAACTGAGAAAGAGAGAGAGGTACTGAAACAGCAAGGGTAAACACAAAGCCCAATCATAGTTTTTTAAAAGCTATCTGCGTTTCTTTTAATATAATTTTTAATCATATTTTTCAACTTAATTCATGATAGTACTTTATTATATGTATATTCACACAATTATTATAAAAGCTCTGGGACCATAAGTTTAATTTCTTTCGCTGGACTTTCAGTTGTTGTTTCCATCAGTGCTGTAGTTGCCAGTGTTGTTGTTTTTAAAAAGCACATTTTTGTGAAAAAAGGAAGAAAGTGATATCAAAAATAAATAAATTAATGTCAGTCAAAAAAGCGCAATAATGAAAGGAGACAAAAAATTAAAATTAAATGTTTAAAAGCAAAAGAAGAAGAAATGGTTCAGTAAAAACAGAAGCGAGCTTTTTAATGCAAAACTACACACGCATTTAATCTGTTCCAACTGATGTGGTGATATTATGCAATCGTTACAATATAAATATTAATAGGGAGGGACCCGAAATCTCCAAAGACAAAATCTCCGCCATATACAAAATCTCCATGGTACAAAATCTCAAAATACAAAATCTCCAAACTAAAAAAATCTAAAAAAAAATTTTTTTTATTTACGGGTATATCTGAATGTTACGGTGAATTTGAGTAATCCGGTAATTATTCATAATTACTGGTTCTTATGCATAATCACTGCTCGGTTTGCTAATTGAGATAAATTCTTGCATATTTATCAAATTAACCGGTGATTTTATATAATTCCTTACATAGGAAGGCCCTGAATGCAAAAAGACTTTACATTTCCGAGAGGATTCTGTTGAATTAGGGTTATAATCCTTGCCTCGGCCGAAGGCCGTCACTGAATGCAAAAAGACAACACCGAGAGGATTCTGTTGATTAAGGGTTATAATCCTTGCCACGGCCGAAGGCCGTCACGCAGGAAGGCCATGATTGTAAAAAGACTTTACATTTCTGAGAGGATTCTGTTGATTAAGGGTTATAATCCTTGACACGGCCGAAGGCCGTCACGCAGGAAGGCCCTAAATGCAAAAAGACTTTACATTTCCGAGAGGATTCTGTTGATTAAGGGTTATAATCCTTGCCGTCACTGAATGCAAAAAGACTTTACAACACCGAGAGGATTCTGTTGATTAAGGGTTATAATCCTTGCCGTCACTGAATGCAAAAAGACTTTACAACACCGAGAGGATTCTGTTGATTAAGGGTTATAATCCTTGCCACGGCCGAAGGCCGTCACGCAGGAAGGCCCTGAATGCAAAAAGACTTTACATTTCCGAGAGGATTCTGTTGATTAAGGGTTATAATCCTTGCCACGGCCGAAGGCCGTTACGCAGGAAGGCCCTGAGTGCAAAAAGACTTTACATTTCCGAGAGGATTCTGTTGATTAAGGGTTATAATCCTTGCCACGGCCGAAGGCCGTCACGCAGGAATGCCCTGAATGCAAAAAGACTTTACATTTCCGAGAGGATTCTGTTGATTAAGGGTTATAATCCTTGCCACGGCCGAAGGCCGTTACGCAGGAAGGCCCTGAGTGCAAAAAGACTTTACATTTCCGAGAGGATTCTGTTGATTAAGGGTTATAATCCTTGCCACGGCCGAAGGCCGTCACGCAGGAAAGCCCTAAATGCAAAAAGACTTTACATTTCCGAGAGGATTCTGTTGATTAAGGGTTATAATCCTTGCCGTCACTGAATGCAAAAAGACTTTACAACACCGAGAGGATTCTGTTGATTAAGGGTTATAATCCTTGCCATGGCCGAAGGCCGTTACGCAGGAAGGCCCTGAGTGCAAAAAGACTTTACATTTCCGAGAGGATTCTGTTGATTAAGGGTTATAATCCTTGCCACGGCCGAAGGCCGTCACGCAGGAAGGCCCTGAATGCAAAAAGACTTTACATTTCCGAGAGGATTCTGTTGATTAAGGGTTATAATCCTTGCCACGGCCGAAGGCCCTTACGCAGGAAGGCCCTGAGTGCAAAAAGACTTTACATTTCCGAGAGGATTCTGTTGATTAAGGGTTATAATCCTTGCCTCGGCCGAAGGCCGTCACGCAGGAAGGCCATGAATGCAAAAAGACTTTAAATTACCGCGAAGATTCGAGGCTTAAGGAGCTTTTTATAACTTTTCTAAATTTATAGCACTTAATTATTACGAGTATTATTGTTTTTGGGTTTGGAGATTTCGTCTTTAGAGATTTTGTCTTGGAGATTTTGTCTTTGGAGATTTTGGTTTTGGAGATTTTGTCATGGAGATTTTGGTTTGGAGATTTTGACTTGGAGATTTCGTACCCAACCCATATTGATAACGTATTAACAATAAAAACATTGATGACAGTAGCGGCGACGAATGTGGAGAAAGATTGATGAAATCGAAGAAAGCATAAATTTGGTGACCCTCAAAAAAAATTTAACCCAGCTCATCCACTACTTCTGTGTTTTTCCGCTGGTTCCGGACTTTCTTTTTCCGTCGCTTTTTCGGCGCCTTCTACCGCCTGCTGCTGAGTGGCTCTCATGCCCTTGTCACGATTCGTCATTCCAGTGTACGGTATCACGGGTTCCAGTCGTTTCTCAAACAACCAGCCCAGTTGTTCGCCATGTTCGCGCAGTACGTCAAACGGGCGGGCACGATCGGGTGTTAAGTAATTGGCGAAAATGAGATGACACAGCTTTTCGAAGTCGACATTCAGCAGTCTGCGCTTTTCTGTCTTACACAGGGCAATGGTTGTGACGCGTGGCATTTTCATATGACAGCCTACCTCGCAGATGGCGTCAAAGAACCTCTCCATGAACTCTTCCTCACCCAGCAGTGCCTCGTCAACGTAATACTCGAAGATGTGTAAACTGTCACCGGATTCGTTCGTATTCTGGTGATTGTAATCCACGCAGATGTTGTACCATAGATTAAGTATCAATCCAAATCTGCATTTTCTTACAAGCAGCAGCATTTCAATCCTGAAGAAGAAGGAGAGACAGAGGGTCAACTATGGAGTAATGCGGATGAGATTACACAATTATATTTCTGAAGGATAATATCTGCCAAAACGAATATGGACGAAACAACAAGAGACAGTTGTAAATCTATTGCAACACTATTAAGTGCACAAACGGTTTGAGAGTCACGTCAAGTCACTAATCTTTTTGTCTTGTATTCCGAAACGAGATCGGAGAAAAAACAGGCCTTTTTAGTCGAGCGACATCCTGATACCAAACCTTTGTCAGATGGAACGAGAACCAGTACGAGACTAAGACTTTTAGTCAAGACGAGAACCAAAAACTAAACAGCGTTTTTCGAGACGAGAACCAGGAGAGAAAACAAGCTGTCGGGGAAAGATCACGATTTCAGTCTCGACGAGATCGGTAAATTATGTTTTTCAGTGGCGGCGAGAGCGAGACAAACTTGTTCGTCTGATCCGAAAGCAAGACCAGAAAATTTCGCTCGAGCAGAGCATTACGTGAAGTAAGCGACTCACCACGAGCGCCATTCCTTGGTCATCCACTTGAGCAATGCCACCGCGTGAATAGTGTTCGTCTCCTCGTCGATGGCGACAATGCTACATTCGTTCCTCAACACGTGGTTTACGAAAACTAGATAATCCTTGTCGCTGTCCTCCTCCTCCGGTATCTGGAGAAGGCTGTAGATGTGGTTCTTTTTGAAGTGATTCTCCAGCATGAACTGACTGATGCGTTCATGCCACTTGGGAGCGATGTCGCGTATGGCAATGTTCTCATACCGATCCCACTCGATGTAGGTGGCGGTCATTTAGCAGGTGTGCGAGGAAAAGAACTTGTCCGCGTCGGGAACAGAGAAATAAGAAATCACTAAAATTTTGTTCGAAAACAAAAACGAAATGTTACAAAAACGAAATAATAACTAAAATTTAAAAATGAAAAAAAATCTATGGATTTTATTGCACTAAAAAAAAATTATTGCTACTGTCAATAATTTAAAATACTGTCAAATTTTTTCAAGGTTGCCAAGAATTTAAAACATTTTATAAGATTTCAAATACCTTAAAATATATTCAACACTTCTAAGCTCTTTTATATGCGTTATGGAAAAAACCATAAGTATTTATTTTTTAATTAGTTTGATGTTAGTACAAGTAAACACAGCGCCTGTGCCTTGCGTAACTGTGTCGAAAGCGCTAAGTTTCTCTTAGTGGTATCAACTTTGAAAGTGATTTAATGTCTCTCGTATAAAGGTGGTCCACTAACCATGAACTTCTATAGTTCAGTTCAAGCCGTTAAATTGCCCGATTAAATTGTCCAATTAGCCACTGGCCTACTGAAACTGGTTCTGTCTGCGTAGATGAGATTGCAACGAAACAAGTTCTAAGTTGTTCACATTACATTAAACACTTGCTTTAAAAAAATACAAAAGTATTGTAATAAAAAACATAATTGTGTACGTGTGTGGCTGTATACATCTATATGATATACTATTAGTCACATCACGGCCACACTGACCGCAACGTGGTAGTGGAAACTATGCGCCTAGAAATAACGCCTAAATAAGAAGTTTAAGAACTGACAAACTCTCTTCGATTTCATATTATTTGTTTTATAATTTCATGAAAAAATTAAGATGTTATTTTTTCATGAAATTATAAAACAAATAATATGAAATCGAAGAGAGTTTGTCAGCCAAGAATTTGATCGGATATAGAAGAAGTGCATTCCAAAAAAAACATTGTTTCATTTCATATGGTTTTAACAGGTTTTTCTAGTTCAAACGACTCCTAAGGACTCTGAGAAACCAGTGGACCATCGAGACCCTAATAGACCCTTAAGGGCCTGAATCAAACAAATATATACAAATAAAAAAATCCCTAGGGACTTTAACAAATCCTTAGCCAAGTCATCCTTGGTCATCCATACAAAAGCAGTCTGATTGTGTTGTTTAGCATAGACAAAAACCAGCGTAAAAGCTGCAAAATTTGAGATAATCCCAACCCGCTTTTCCGGACTGAAAAATAACATTTCTTCTCTTTTGCATTTCTGCATTTTTTATACCAAACTAACGAAATACCTTTTATTTCAGCCAAAATGCATCATCGACCAAAGATAGAATTCAATCTACTGCAATTGTTGCTGTTGCTGCCGCTGTTGCATGGCATCCCCGCGATCAATCAGTCCGGTCCACAGTACAACAACCACGCTTCCAACTTGGACAAAACAATTTTGCATTCAACACAAATCGAAGAAACCATCGAAGAAGTGCAAAAACTACTTGCACAAGATCCATCGCTTCCTCGGCTAACACGGTAAGTTACTAGAACCGCATAATACAAGGATCGTTGATAAAGGAAAAGAAATTGTTACAGTGGTGAAATCGAGGAACTGTACGAGAAGGTCACACGAGAGGAGTATGTGAAGAGTGTGAAAGCTGGTGAATTGGGACGTGCTAAGAGCATGCGTGCCCTTATGCTGGTGCTGCCCTACAACACGGAAAACAACACAGAGGAGAATTTACAGGTGAAACAATGCTTGTGCTTGTGTACTCTTTTACCTTGGAACTTATGCTTTTGGTCTTGTAGGAATTATACACACGACCGCCCATCACCAAAGTCATCGATAGCTACACGCCACCGAAGCCCATTAAGTTTGTCACACCAGATCCGAATTTGACACCCAAATTCGAGAATATACCGGTAGGCAATTTGGCTGCCACTACCTACAAGCCATCCTCACCTATACGACCAGCCGAACCCAGTCCAACCACGTATCACCCAACGTCGCCACCTCAATTGCCTCAAGCCGAATTCAAGCCTTTCCTGCCTGAGGTCGCTATGCAGCTGCGCCCCGTCACCCAACTGCCTTTAATTTACGAATACGGTGCGCCTGAGGAGTTCAGCTCGGAGCAAACACCGAAGCTGGTCCATCGCTTCAGCAGTCACTACAATGCCAAAACTGCGGAATTCCTTAAGCTGGCAACACAGAAACGCAATAAACTGACCACATCGACGGTGCGTCCAGTTGCTGATGTCCTTGAGGGTCTGGGTATCGTGGCGCAACCATATAATCATAGGCGCCAAGCAGAGAGCAATGATTATCATAGTGCAGAGAGTGCGCCCCGTCCGGTAGTGTCCAACTATGCAGCAGTCGAGAACTTGGCGCCCAAAATCGGTCCCGAAGCCTACGCGAACTTCAAACCGCTCAACATAGGCGAGGAAATACGCGTCAAGCCGGAAATAGAAGATTATCTGACGCGTTTCGGTATTGTTGGTGGAAGGAAACGCAAAGAATTGAAAAAGACAACAGAGCCGGCAGTCGAAAGTAGTGAAATAACAATAACTAAGATACCACCCGGTGCTCCCAAAAAGACGAAAAAAAGCGTACCTGGCAGTAGCAGCGGTGGCTTAGAATTGGAGAAACTCTTAAGCAATCTGCAAGAGTTGGAACACCTGAATGCAAATTCAAAGAATGTGAAGTCCTCGACGTCACAAAAGAAAGCAATACCTAGCGTCGCAGTCTTCTCACAGATCTCTACAGCACAGCCTCCAATGACACCGTCCCTTGTTAGGAATGGATCGCCCTTCTTGATTGAACCTAAGAAATCTAGGCGACGCATCGACCCCAACCTTGACATAAATTTTGCGTCCACAAGCAATCAACAAAGCCAGCATAGTGCTACGGATGAGGTGCAGAAATTGTTGGCCAATTTGCAGGAACTGGAAAAGTTGCGTGGTAATCCGCACAAGGATGTGTCACCGAGTGCTACAACCATGACTCAAACCGAAACAACACCAGTTCTAAGAACGTTGGGGCTAACTAACCGTTTCAGTGATCTGGGTATACCACATCAATTACCACAAAGTCAACAAAAGAAACCGCAAACTCAACAGCAACACATAGTCAAGAAATCTCCTCAACAAACCGATTTCGAGCAAATGCAACGTGTCCTGAAGCAGCTGGAGATATTAGACCAACTACGAAGTACCGTCAGCAGCACTACCACCACCACTAGACTTCCTCTGACAAGCAACTACAACAACAATGACCTAAACCAATTGCGCAAATTGTTAAACAATGATATTGCCCTAGAACGTCTTTACGAACAAGTTAGGGGTAGGCCATTCTCTACCGCAGCATCACAGCCAAGGCCGACCACCACGTCGACTACCACAACGACAGCCACGACAAAGAAACCACCATCACCGGACTTAAGAGATCTGCAAGAGCTGCAAAGGTATTTTCTCCAACTCGAGAGGGCACGTACACGAGCCCCCACTCCGACGCCCACTACAACCACCTCTACCACTTCGAAAACCACGACGACCACAACAACCTCTACCACTCCGAAAACCGCGCCACCTCCAACAATTTTCCAAATGCCGCTTATTTCCACACAGGATCTGGCGCAGCGGATCGCCGCCAATCTGGCGAGATCGCGCAAACAAAACCTGGAGAGTGAACAGTTACAGGAATTGGTAAAACGTGTCCAAGAGCTGGAGACTCAAAATAATCAGAGGATCTCCAATAGTGCGGCCGTGCCAATAGTGGCAACATCCGCTCCGCTCAATCCGGTCACTGGTTTTATCAGCCGCAACGTACACCAACCGCTGGCGGTGGCTACCGCCAATGATTACCAAATACCGTCCAACGATTTCGCACACTTGCAGCAGCTTTACCATCAAATGCAGAGTGTCGAAAGAAAGGTTTTCGGTCGCGTAGAAATCTCTACAGCTTCCACTGTAGCCAAACCGCCCACATTGAATATAAAGCGTACCCAGGAGCTTGCGCAGCGTCTGATCGACATCACCAATGATACCGGTTACGACGACTTCAACCTACGAGATGTTGCTCCCAATGACTACGTCCAGCTGCGGAAGCTATTAAGTAAGATAAAAGAATTGGAGCGCGTGAAAATTAACGCCAATGGCCAGATGGTCGCTCAGAATGCACGACCACGGATACAAGCTTCGGCCACGGTGGCACCGCAGCTACTGACAGCGGCTTCAATACGCACCCAAAGTGTACAGAGCATGAACGGGGCGGAGGTGCCTTTAGAAACTTATCAGCGTGAGGAGGAGGAAGAGCTGCAGGTACAGCAGCCGGAGCTACAGCAGCAGTTCCTGCCCCTAGGTAGCAAAACCACTACAGAAACGCCATTGAGTGGATTGTTTCAGAGCCAACCGACCAGCATGCCTTTGGAGGCGACCTCTACGGAGGGTTGGAGCGACTTAAGTGTCCACGAAAAGCCAAATAAATTGTATTCTGGTACAGATGTTGAAAGACAGCTAAGAAATGATAATGACAACGACTCTTACCTTAACATGCAACCACCGCTGATACAGAAAACCTTGGTCAAGGTACCTGCTCCTTCTGTTGAGACCAAGAATTCATACGAAGAAGTAAAAATAAAGAAACCACTGCACCAGCCGGAATCGGAAAAGCTCGACAACAATGCACCAGATTTGAAGAACAAGGACAAAGGCTTAACCAAAGAACTTCCTTTGGAGCAGTTGGCGGAGTCAAAAGCTAAAGATTCTATAAAACAAAAGATGCCAGAAGTGGAAACAGCAACCACAACAACAACGAACGTAATTCCTATAAACACTAACCCACCAGAAGATCAGCAGGCTTTGAGGAATTCTAATCTTACAGAGAACCCAACTGATGCATTGGCGAAGAACTCTCCTGAGAAAATACCCGAAGATATCAATGAAGTGAAAACTACCGAACCCGGGAAGATTTCTACATCCCAGGAAAATAGCTCCGCCGAGTTGCCGCCGACCCAAAGCACCGCTGTCTTCTCTTTAACCACTTCAAAGTCACTGTTGCCCAAAGAAATGAGCACTACAACATCGTCGACTGAGAGCACCGTTCATGTGCCCATTTTTAGTGCAACGAAAATCATTGAAGCTGCAATACGAAGAGCGGCCAATAAGATTGGAGTCTCCACAGAGCAACCGTCTGAAGAAGGTCTCCGACGAAGTGACGAAAACGCAGATCCACTTGAGCAATTGTTGGCAGGAATCGGGGCGAATAAAAACAATGACCTTAAAGGACAAGCCAGTGAGATGAGCTATCAGTTGGCCTTGCCGGAGGCAAGCGTACGAAGACTCGATACTAGTGTGGATACCGAGGCAATGCCTACCTCTCAGAATACATCCATATCAAACGCAAAGGAGAAGCCGACAGAAGAATATTTGCACGATTTGGCCGAATTGCAACGATTCATTAGTAATTTGCAGGAGTTACAACGCCTTAATCTAAGCTCCTCCGCCGACTTACTGCGCAAAGCTGATGCCAAGTATTTGGAGAGCTTTAAAAATGAAAAGGACCTTAACAGTTCAGCAACAAAGGAAACACCAAAGACAAGACGACAAAGTGAAGTAATTGTGCCAACGTCATTCCCAGAACCAACGTCGTCACCGTCACCGTCACCACTGCCAACGGAGGTGGTCTTCACGAAAAATACATCAACTACAACAGCGCCCGCATCCGATATAGAGGCACCCACACGCATTTTTTTGGGTTTAAAATTGGGTAATGCCTCGGATGGGGATTACAAAACTGATATGGACACTATATCAGACACTACATCAATGGAAGATAAGAGCAAAACTACTACCACTGAAGCTTCGCCGGCTACAGAAGAATCTCGCAATGGTTCGTTAGCTGATTTGGAGGACTCTTTTGGTCCCGATCCAAATAAGCAGAGTACAACAGAACCACCAAAAAAGAATAACGGTTTCTACTTTTTGGCCGATTGGAACTCTTTTCTGGAAGTGGGACAAGGTGACGATCAAGTGGTAGTGCGTTTTAATCCGAAAATTGGGGATCCCCGTCTATTTATACCAGTCTCAGTACCGTAAATAAAACAGATGTGCGACGCTGATATAAGAGGCGCTTCAAGGAATATGGATGGAGAGGAGAGATGTTTAAACAATGCTGTAAATATTAAACATTAGTTAAGACGTTTTTAAAACAATCTTTCTAAGATTTCTATAAAATCTTTGTAAGTCTTGTAACTCACAATTTAACTGGCACACGCCCTAAACGTCCAGTTTTTATAGTGGTGGAACGAAAGTGGTAGTTAGCTAAGAGAAACGTAAATAAACAAAGTCAAAATATGTTAGTTTTAAGTAACAAGATTTTATACAATTTAAATTTAGCTATATGTACTTTCATGATATATATATACAGACAAAAATAAATTCTAGAAACGAGTGGTTTTGACAGCCAGTAAAATCTATTGGCATGTAGTTCTTTCAGCCGGCAGAATGACTTTATTACCAGCCATTACCACTTCATAGAATATCACGCGTTCCGCCACATTAACGGCCATAAAATGACGTTGTTGTACACTCCTTCTTCCACTCTCTCGTAATTTTATTACACTCAAGTTATTTACCCTTTGGGGTTGTATAATTTTGGCCAGCTCTATAAAACCTTGAACACCTCGATAAATGAATACTCGCACTGAACAGCAGTCTTCTACAAAAGCTAATAAGGTTTCATCATGTATCCGTATTGACGTCAGCTCATGCGGCTTTTCAGCGTTTACTGTTTGGAAGAGCTTACGTTGTTTGTCGTAAGTAAGCAACATAATACCGGGCTGTTGACCTAAAAGTGAGTGAGCTTGTGGCTGGAAAATGGCACTCAGGTAATGTGGCTCTGCAGTGGATCCTACTTCTAGTATAATTTTATTTCTAGATCCTTCTTCATGAAGTAAATGCAAATGTGCTTTGCCTTTTTCCTGTTCAGTTTCATCGCTAGCCAAGTTCTCTTTAATATCAGAGTCTTCGTCTTTCTCTTTCTCCTCTTCATCAATCGTCGTATGAATTCCGCTTGGGCCAGTAGTAGTAGCATTTAGGGACTTGTCTAAATCGCGAGGTTTTGCTTCTGTGCTCTTCTTTGCGAAATAATTTTTCCCTCCTTCTATTCCTTCTTTACGTTCACTCTCACCTTTATTCTCAACGGTAGCCATTTTGTCTCTTGTATCACCTAAAGGAGGAGGTAGCACCTCCATGCTCTTCTCAGTTATATAGTGTTGTCTGTCTTCAGCCACTGCGTGCCATTCATTCTCTTTTTCAACCTCAGCGGTAGCTATACTAACCGTTTCAGCTGAAGGAAGAGGTACCATTTCTATGCCACTCTCAGTGAAATAGTCTTCTCTTGCTGCTGACTTTTGCATACGTTGAAGTTCCTGTTTAAATTCCAAATTTATTCCTTTTGCTATCTGCGCCACAGCATTCTGAAGTGCATGCAAACGCATTATAATCGCCATGATACCGCCATCATCTTCCTTAGTTGGTTTGTACGCCAGGCGCAAGAGATCTCTTATGGCCAATGTCAGTGTTCTGTTAATGGCAATACCACTTGGTGGCACCCTTGGAGGAGTCCCTCTGATCCCTTCCACACGATATTGCTCCTTTTCTATTTCTATCATTGCTTGCCATATGAACATTATACTGCGTCCAGCTAAAACTTGTGCTGGATTTGACGGTAACTGTACATCCTCCCAATTGGCTTCAGGGGCTCTACCGGAATCTTGAATTTGCGTTATGATGTCGATAAAATCTTGCATCAGGTGAACATCATAGAGGTCGGATTCGGGTATACTAAGTTGGATGATATTGATTTCCAGGCTAAGACGTTGGCTAAGATCGTGTAGTATGAGTTCAGCTATTTCTTCGAAATCGGCTAAAGAAAGGATTGGTTTTGGGGTAGTAGGAACAGTTTTATGTAGAAATTCCGATTGTGATGGTGGTTTATCCGAGACGGGACTTGTTTTTACTGCTGATGGGAATATTCGTCGCAAATTGATAAGTGACCGCTGGTATTTAGCGTAATGTATATATCGATCGCGATTACTTTCTTTTTCGACGTATATTTGCGGATTTTTTATTTCGCTCGGAGAGCTGTTGATCGCTACTCGTATTTGATCGCTTGCCCGGGTATGAAATTTTCCATTGTATTCATCATACACATCTTTATATCTGGGTTTGTTTTTTACTTTCTTGATAGGACCTTTAATTCTTTTAAAACCTTGAGGGTATTTTTCCACCGTATTTCGCATATTGGACGTTCTATTCTGAAGTTCATCTAATAATTTATCGAAATGTTCATCCGTGAGTTCGATCATTTGCTCGTCGTTTTCGAAAGAAAGTCGGTGGGTATCGGTAAAATTCTCAGTTACTAAGGAGAATTCGTGAATTATATTCTCTTGCTTAACTTTCGCTTGGAAGATCGGAGAAAATGGATGTTTTTGGTATATACCGGAATAGTTATTACCCCAATATTTAGAATGCTTCACTGCAATACCATTTAGTGTCCAGCTGTTTAAGCCGTTTCGGGAGCAATTCATGTGATTTCGCGTGTTCGCGCAATTCGTAATAAACCCTAAAACAAACGACGGCGATTCGTACAGTCTTGTATTCTCGTCCAGAAGGAGTAACTGATCAATGGAACCTGACTCAAATTTTCCGATGAGAGCTTGAAAGGTGCCTATACTACTATTCCATTCGTAGATATAAGAATAGCAGCCGGTATTAAGCAATACATAATCCACTTCCGAGCTGTATAGCGGAAGGACCCTCGATATACTTTCGTCAGCCGGCAAACGCATTTCAAAACTTTCTTCCAAATATTCCACAAAATACACGCCTGTACTTTTACTATCCTCTAATTTTTTTCCCGGATACTGACATTTCACTGCGTTCGGATCCGTCATAACAGGCTCTGAAGCTCGCACGGAACGCAAAAGTTCAGGAAAATAAGCAACACCGTTTTTTCGTCCAGGAAAACTTCGTATACTCAACGTGCGTACACTCCAGTTGCCTGTAATCCATTGGCGTGGACGTTTCTTCAACCATAGAGTGGACCTGTACCACTGATTCAAATCGATGCCTGAGACCAAATCGTTAGTGTAGACACGACGAGCACTAATGTTGTGGAGAAAGAGTGGTGACCTAAACTCGAGCCCCCGCTCATAAAGTGTAGCCACTTGCGTCAAATCCTTATCGTGGTTAACAGGTGCATTGGTTCGAAGAGTTCGTAGAACTCGACATGACTGCATGGTAAGAGGTGTAGATATGTGCTGGTTACCGCGGTTCTAAAAAAATGAAAATGTTATGGTTTCTCATCATCATCATCATCGTCTCAGGCAATTACCATCATGGTGTTCTCATATTCCTCTTGCAGGTCAATATCATTTATGAGACCCTCGATATTGAGTAGACCGTCTAAGTAAAAATGCGGTATCACGAAACTAGCGTTGAGTTGTTGTGGTGTATGAAGAGTTATGACTTGCGACATCTCAATTTCGTTTAGAAAATTAACAGAAAGCGCATTACCGTCCAGAGCACCGGAAGCAAATTGTAGGACTTCTACGATCACAATAAAAATAAGGATTAGACCATATCCATAATATCGCAAATACGGATAGGCACCAGTGAGATCCGAGAATTGGCCGATCTCGCTTTTGAATCTTGTCTCGGCTAAAACGAGACCGCAACTCGCAAGGATCTGGCGAGTTTGCAATTCTTTCCCATCTAGTGCACATCAAAGAACATCTAAAAAACCTCCTTCTTACCAGTTATCTTCTGATCTCGATCTAGCCATATTGAATCCTCAAGCCAGGCTTGTAGGTGACATCCATTTATATTGCTGCCTTTCAGATCATTTTGCACCGTAAGCGCATGAATGCTTAGGGGGGCTGTGAATCTAACTGGCGACTTTATCATCTGTTGCCCTTCTCTTGTTCCCCTTTCGTTAATCGTCACGATGTTACTCAATAAAGCCAAAGCATTGTAACCATTCAGAGTACGCACATACATTCCTCCATCAATGGTCACTCGACCCGTAAAGGTTTTCATTTCCTTGAGCACACAAACATTATTTTTATAGACCAACTCCTGGAAAAATCCACTAAGATTTCTAAAATCGTTTAGGTCTCCCTGCACGGTTAGATCTTGCAACCCCATGGATGTATTAAAGACTACTTCTCCGTGCAGTACAAAAGCACTGAGGCGCTCGTCATAGCTCACTAAATCCCGAATGATACCCAAAGAATTTGCCTCATTTGAGGACCCCGATATTGTCACGGACTGAACATACAAGTTACCGTTAATGCGTAGGGTGCCATTGAAGCGTTGCTCTGTACGTTTCGTGGCTATGCGGTGAAAACGTAGATCATTAATAGCATCCACTTTTGTATTTCCGCTGACGTGAACATCGCGCATGAACTGTTTAGTGGCCCAAATTAAGTATGGTGACTTCTGTTCCTGTTCGCCATCCGTATCATTACGAAAGACCATATCGTCGATAAGATCGGGCAAATTCTGACCATTTAACAAGCCTTTACAGTTAATATCTGCATGCAAATGCAGAGGCTGAAGAAATTCTAGTTCGGCACTCAAGTAATTGGAACGATTCAACCAAATGGCGGCCATCTGTACATCTTCATCGAAGTGTTCACCGTTCAGTTTGTGTACCTGAATATCTCCAGTGATGACAGCGTCCACTTCTACTTTCCCAGCTAGGATCATGGCGGGTATATCGTCTAAGTCCTCCAGAAAATCCAATAGATATTGAGAGTCGATACCTTGCAGATTATCAGCTGTTAGTCCGGCGTGCAACGTAAGTTCATTTAGATAAATATTTCCCTCGGATTCTCCGCTTTCTAGACCCTCCAAAGTGGATGAAGCTGAAAGGCTGGAGCCCAGTAGTTCATTTAACTGATGACCATTCAGACGGGCTGTACCCTCTACATCGCCCACAACCTCAATGAGATTTGCCTGCAGTACGTTTCCATTAACGGCTTTAACAATCAGATCCTCGTAAACGGTTTGGCAATCAGTGGCAATTATGATACCATTCAAACTATGATGCACCTCAAACTCCGTGTCTATTCTAGGATCTTGTAAGAAATTCAATTGGGTTGTTGGATCCATTAGGGCCTCATCGATTTTGAGGGAATTCTTCTGCAATTCGGCGACATTGACGCCATCAAATGTGCCGCCCTGTTTCATGGTGAGATTGTTGAAATAGACATAACCATTCAAGGTCGTAATGTCCAACTGTTGCTCGGTGTTAAGCGTTACAAACTGATCAAGCGGTATGTCATTCACAAATTCAGATTGCAATCGAAAATCGACGGGAAATTCAATGGATGAGAAACTCTTACGTGATTCTATATGGATTTGTTCTTCGGGTGATTCGGGGCGTTGGACTATATCCATCAATAGATTGGCTCTTTCGTCATATTCACCAGTGAGAAGAAGAGTGCCGTGAATTTCCAGATGCTCGAAAATGCAATCAGCTTGTATGAATGTACTGTCCGCAAGAGTCTTCTGTGTGTCACTCTCTCCTTTGTCATCCTCCTCTTTTTCAGCCTTCTCTTTTTCATTCTCCTCTTTTTCAGTCACCTCTTCTTCAGTCACCTCTTCTTCAGTCTCCTCTTGTTCGGTCACCTCTTCTTCAGTCACTTCTTCTTCAGTCCCCTCTTCTTGACCGTCCTCTTTTTTAGTTACGTCTTCTTCACTCTCCTCTGTTTCACTCTCCACACCATCCTCCTGCTCTTTTTCCCCATTGTCTTTCCCATCTTCATCCATACTGCGCCCTTGGATGGTTCCGTTTAAATGGAGTACCTCTAACTTCGAAAAAGTAGGCACGCCAGTCCAATGCTGTTCTTCTGAGAGCGTAATGGCGTCAAAGAGATTGACTCCATTGATAGTACCTTCGGTATCAAGGTTATTGGCCGCTAAACAAATAAACAAAAATAAGAAACAAGAATATTACAACGATTGGCAGAGTAGAAATTCATCCGGGATGAAACGGTTACGGATTCGAAAAAGATAAAAATCTTTTTATAGCCGACGAGATATCAGAACGCACAAAACCTTTTAAGTCGAGACGAGATCCAGAGAGAAGTGCCGGAATATTCAGTGTACATAGATTTGAGAGCGGGACAGGTTTTTTCAGTCAAAATAAATTGCGAGAAGCAGATCTTTTAAATCAAGACAAGATCCCGAAAATAAGAGCGACTTTTTTAATTAAAACGAGTTCTAAAAACGGGGCAAGGTTTTTTAAACCAAACGAAGGCCGCAAAGGGATGAAGTCAATTCAAAGAGAGGGCTCAAGTTGAAAGAACCCTAAACGTATACCAAATTATTCGAAATTAAGCCAAATACCATAATAACTTACCCAAAGTCCCTAAAAATGTTTTCACCCCCTGCACCATACTCATCGAGCGACCACTGGACCATAGGTAATCATCAGGAAATTTCAAGCCATTCAAACTATTAACCTTTAGCTCATCTTCAATAACAACTTTCTGAAAAGAGTCAAGTTCGCTTATGTTAGGCGCATTTATCTTCTAATAACTCATCCTTGATCAACGTACCCCTTTCACGATTAACTCGTCCAGCGTCAGTGGCTTATTGCGAAAGATTAAACCCCGTTCAATTTCCTTCCAGTCCACTCCATTGATTTCGTCAAAATTAAGATTGAGCAAAGTTAGCGATTCCTGCTCTGATGTTGAACATGGTAACACTTTCAAGCTACCCACATTAAGTATTCCTCCGAAATCTAAGGCTCCATCCTGAATAAAAAACTTCTCGCTATTCAGCACATCTAGTAGCAATTCCTCTGTGACCACTTCATCCACTTGCAGTGTATCGAATTCCAATTCATCAGTTTGAGTGGTGCGTTTTTCGCGACGCCGTTGTGCCAATAATTCGGGACCCAGCTGCTGTATGGTCAGCAGGAGATTGTCCAAATCAGCAGCTAGATCTGCCGTCGTCCAACGGTAGTCATTGATGTACACTTCACCAATCTCTGCCCAAGTGAGCAGCTCAGGCGTTTCCAGTGAATCCAATTCGCTCAAGTTTGGCTCGAAGCCGAGCCCGACGCCACCAGCCTTGAGAAACTCTTGCGCTTGTGCAATCAATTCATCCTCTTCCTGAACCCATTCCTTAAGGAAACTATAGATCTCTTGTAAGTCCTTGTATTCAGAGTTACGCGTCAACATTTTGGTATGCAGAGCGAAAAGGCCCGAAACGGCTTTGTGACGCGGCACTAAGACGGCAACTTGTGCGTCACGTTGCAGTACAGCCGCGCCCTTAATGCCCTCGTCACGATGCATGTCCAGCATGCAGCTGACCCCGTACACAGTGTGTGGTCCCTGCTGGCAGGGCACTGGTATTATGGCCTCGAACCATTCGCCATCCCAAATGAGTGACTCCAAGATGGTGACGAAATGCGTGCCAAAATCCACGCGACGCTGCACCAATAGGATCAAATCATCACGATACGTGCGCAAAGGAATGGGAAGAAACAGTTCCACAAGACCAAATGTCTCACCAAAAACCGTATTGGGCAAAAACTTACCCTGTTGATACGACAATATCTGCGGTTGGAGGCCTCCCAGAGCTAAGTAGTGGCATCCGCCCATTTTAAAGGCAGCTATGGATTTAATGCCATTTGAAGCAAAATTATTCAAGAGCTTAAAGTCGACGGGGCGACTGGGATCGCCTTGGACAGAGAAGACATGCGGATTAAAGGTATACACCGCGGCTTTGTTCTGTTGCGGTACAGCAAGGACAATATCGCGGCCGGTATCAATTATGGCCACCTGCATGCAGGGATACCGCAAAGACAAACGTTGCACTATCCAGAATTCTTGTGTGTGCAGCAAAAACTGATAGATGTTGAGATCGTAGAAGCCGTTATTGGATGACGATGATTGATTCGTTGTGATTGCCAGATATTCCATGGAATCGACTGTGAAATACGCAAGACTGGTGATATACTGCCCCGTCTTCCACTCCCAGTACAATTCGATTAGTTTGGTGTTTGGGTTATAGCGATACCAGAAAATCCGATCGGCGCTGGTCACAAGCAAAACACCTTCTTGCAGCTCTAGCAACTTATTCCAGAAGCTATAGACGGTCATGGACGAAATGTATAGACCGACATCCACTGCATAGAGAACCTCATACGTCATAAATTCTAGCCGCACAATCTGAAAGGACCGCTCTCGGCGACCTACAAAATATTCCTTGCCACTGTCCCAGACGTGAAACCATTCAACTACGTCCTCCCCAAAGACGAAATTGTAATCCTCAACGATATGCTCAAGCATAAGTGTTTCTTTAGTCCGCCTTTTAGCAATTTGCAAACGTTGCAGTTTACGTACATCGATACCAGGATCATTGGGATCTATGGCTTCCACGAGATTAGGGCCAGTCGATATTTCTTGTTCGGAGTTTTCTTTGTTTAAGAATAATTGTTTCGGATTGCCCTCCTGAGGATACTGCAACCAGTCCTCAGTGCGAGGTATTGAGGAGGTCTGTGTAAGAGAAACTGGATTTATCAAGTGATCGATGATCGTTGATTTTACCAACCTGTGCCGCATGACGTTTTTTAATGGGTTTGCTGGCCTCGGCCTCAGAGAAATTTTCCAGCGAAGTGATCTGAAGGAAAATAATAAATTCTTAATTAGTTCTTAATTATTTTATTTTACTCATTTTGTTTTTATTAAAATTGTTTACCTCTTTAAATAAGATTATTTCAAAAATACAAAAGACTATAACTAAACGGTACGATTCACCAAACGACATTTTGCAAGCGTTTTGATAAGATACCATAGGTCGTTGCTTTAATCTCCCAAAATGATTTTCTCATGGAGTAACGGTTTATAGTTCTTTGTTATTTTTTTACACCCTACACCTGAAGAGATGAGGGTATATTCACTTTGTTCTTCGGTTTGCAACGCATTAAAGAAGGCGTGGCAGGTATAGAAAAGTATATATATTCTGGATCAGAGTCACCTCCTGATTCGATTTAGCCATGTCCGTCCGTCTGTGGAAATCACGATTACAGGAGAACGAATAGAGTTATCGTCATGAAATTTGGCACGAATACTCTTTGTTATCCTGCGCTGTTTGGTATTGAAAATGGGTATATGAAAATCAGACCAGTGCCACGCCTATTTTTTATAGAAAATATGCACTCATCCGTGCTTTTAGCTTAATTTCTTTGCTTGTAGACCGAATTTCCAGCTAAAATTTAATTTCCGAGTCCACCATCTTAGACTAAAATATATTCTCAAATGGGCGCGACACGCCCACTTATATACTATACCATATAATGAGGTGTTTGGTAGGAAAAGCGGTGTTCTAGATGAGTTAATAGATCAAAATTTGCTCTGTGTAAATTTAATAAAAAAGTAGGTGTCACCCGCCCACTTTTTATCACTTCGACAAATGCGGGTGTAGGGTATATGAGCTTCGGCCAGGCCGAAGATAACGCTCTTACTTTTTATACCCTACACCCGAAGGGATGAGGGTATATTCACTTTGTTCTTCCGTTTGTAACGCATTAAAGGAGGCGTGGCAGGTATAGAAAAGTATATATATTCTGGCTCAGAATCACCTCCTGATTCGATTTAGCCATGTCCGTCCGTCTGTCTGTCTGTCTGTCTGTCTGTCTGTCTGTCTGTCTGTCTGTCTGTCTGTCTGTCTGTCTGTCTGTCTGTAGAAATCACGATTACAGGAGAACGAATAGAGCTAACGCCATAAAATTTGGTACGAATATTCTTTGTCACCATAGGCTGTTTGGTATTGAAAATGGAGAAAATCGGTCCAGTGCCACGCCTACTTTTTATAGAAAGTATGAATTTTCCCGTGCTTTTAGCACAATTTCTCAGCTTGTAGAGCGAGTTTAAAGCTAAAATGTCATTCCTGAATCCATGGTCTCAAACTTAAAGACATTCCCAGAAATGGGCGTGGTCCGCCCACTGGCGACGAAAATCACGAATAGAGAAGAACGAATGGAGATATAGTCTTGAGATTTGGCACAAATATTCTCTTAAAAATATTCTAAAAAATAATAATAAAAGAAAAATTTATCTCACAGAAAATGGGCGTGACACGCCCACTGGTATACCATACCATATAATGAGGTATTTGTTGAGAAAAGCGGTGCTGTAAATGAGTTAATATATCAAAAGTTACTATCTGTAAATTAAATGAAAGTGGGCGTCACCCGCCTACTTTTTATTGTAACTTCGACAGATACGGGTGTAGGGTATATAACCTTCGGCCAGGCCGAAGTTAACGCCTTTACTTGTTTTTGTTAGTTTAAAGCAGAAGGTAAAAATCTCGTGAAAAAGTTCGTTTCGTTTGTAAAAATCTTTTAATATACATATGTTACTTTTATTTGTACTGTACAAAATGTAAACGAAATTTATTTTGCAATTCTAATTCTTTGAATAGTTTGTTTATTTACTTCGCTTTTGCAAAAAATCTTATATAGATTTAATTTTGTTTAATACTATTGTATTTATATCCACTGTCGTTGAAAGTACGCTATATTGGATTCTCCCTTTTTAACTTCGGTACTCACCACTCTGACATGGCTATTCAACTTCTCTTGTTTTTCGAAAAGCCGTCTAGCACAGGGTGTTGTTGAGTGGCGAAAATGTAATAAAGCTTAACCCACGAAAATTATTTGGCTATTTTATCTTGTGGGCTGATAAATATTATTAACTATGAAATTAATGTGAAATATAATAGAGATTTTTTTAAATTAAATTTAAATAAACGACAATTATTATTTTTGTTGTACTTGTTGCAATTTTTAGTACATATTTGGAGAATTGTTTGGGCTTTGATAGTCGGACATGGACATATCCGATTAGAAGAGTACGTTAGAAATCTTCTTTGTTTTTGGAAATTTCAAAAAATTTCTAGAGCAATGGAAATTAAGAAATATGTACGAGTATATTAATTTTTTTATTTTAAAACGAAATTATGCCATTTAAATAAAAGCATTACTTTAAGGCAAAAAGTTATTTGACTATAAGAATATAAATACAAAGAATAAGCAGCTCTAAAGAAAGAAATAATAATTAATAAATATATAGTACATCAAGATCAACCAACAATTCTATTAAGTAAAGAAATTTCTCCTAACAAAATTAGAGAAGAAACCACCATAAAGTTAAAGAAGGATAAAATAAATAAGAAAAATTAAAAATTGCATGAGATTGTAACTCAGACTCATATACAATACAATACATTAGTGAGTATTAGTTACATGGTATTTATCAGAATCTACAATTATAAAACTTTCAATAAATATTTTTCTATGAAAACATTGGATGTACTGACTCGGCTCTCTTACGACGTCGTCAGCGTCAGCATAGGCTCTCTATAGAGCGTACTCTTTTTCACCACAGTACTCTTCTTCTTGTCACCTCACTTGACCAAGCCAACTAGTGAAAAGGAAAAAATTTTACATTCAGTCCTTTTGATACCTTTCTCGGATGAGTTGGTTGTAGTTGGATGGATTTTTCCGGTTCATCTTGTTCTACGAAGGCGTGTTTATGTGCGGGAGCAGGCGCTCATTACAACATATTCTTATTGATGTGTCAGTTGCTGCGATTATAGTGAAGCCATGGTTTTATCGTTCTTGTTTGTTAGAAATTCCCTTTTTTTGAATAAGGGAATGGAAAAGTGAAAAATACGTGATTGTTTTTCTTGTATTTTTTTATAATTTCTTTGATTTTCGCTTTTGTTTTTCAACGTCAGAACAGTTGACTACTTGTTGTTGTTCTTGGGTGTTCTCCTGGCATTTTTGTCTTGTAGTTCTGCTCAAAGAAAGAAGGAAAGGTATAAAATTAAAATTTTGCAGCTGTTCTGGTTGGCAAAAAGTTTGTTAAAAGATGTGAAAGATAATCTCGACGATGTTGATAAGATTATGATCCGGTTGAAAATCAGAAAGTATGAAAAAAAGAATTTAAAGTGAGAAGAAAGTACTTGTATAAATAACAAAAGTTGGGTGTGTTCGAAGGTACTTTGATTGTTCTTTTCTTTCGGGTCCGGGTGTCGTGCGATTTTGAAATTCAAAGAGTTCAAGGAGTTGTGGTAAAAAAAAGTAAAAAGGATTTAGAAAAGATCCATAGAAGAAAGGAAAGTAGAAAGGATTTTTAACATAATCGTATTATAAAAAATCCAGTGTGAATTTATCAAGAAGACAATAATATTTTTTAAGATAAAGCGACGTTTTTAAAGAAATTAGAATTGAAATATAGCGGGTAAGTTTTAATCGATATTATCAAACTTTTTTTAACTGTAATTTGTACTCGTATCTTAACAATACATAACAATGGTTGCATTCAGAACGGTCAAGCAAAGTCAGCGAAATGATAGTTTGCCTTCTGAGGGGGTAGAAAGGTCAGAAGGGCTCACGAAGTTTTTAAGGTTTTCGTCAGCCTTTTTGACGTTTCAGACCCCCTCAGAAAGCAAAAAATTTTTTCGCTGACTTTGCTTGATCGTTCTGAATGCAACCAATGTCACACTACTGATTTTGCCCAAATTATTTTGTGCACAGTGGACCAATATCATCTAGTTGAAATTTGATAATGCTAAAAACTTTGTTGAAAATGGCTGGTTTAATAAATAATTCAAAACTATGTAAACGGATACACATACGTTTTATAACTCAAACACAAGCTGAAATATACTTCTTTAAAACGCTGCATTTTTAGACTTGATTTTAAAAGTGGGTGTGCTCCAGGTTAATTTTCAATCGTGAACAGCGTTTTATAACGAAGAATATTTGCGGCAAATTTTATGACAAAATCGGGATGTCCTGTCATCGCAATTTCCACAGGCCCACAAACACACAGACAGACAACCCGGAAAGGGCTAAATCAACTCAGGAGGCGATACTAAATAATATACAAATATGTATGTACATATATTCATTCCACATCTACCGTGCGTTTGGCGTCAATGCCTTACAGACACAGAACAAAGTACATTTTACGAATAATTAGAAATTCTTTTACAAATCTTTCTCTTTAAAGTCGAGTGAATAACTAGTAAATAAATCCTCTAGTAAATAATTTCGGCACGGATGCCGAAATGAGTTAGCAAATTAAAAAAGAATTTGTGACCTATTTGCTAATCTTAGTCCTCTTTATAAGAAGATATGAGATACCAGTAACTAAACCCACTCGCGTTTTCGCGTTTTATTAAAATGATCTTATCCTTTAAAAGTATATAGCAAAAAACTTTGCTACTTTATCAGCCTTTTTAAATTTTACAGCCTTAAATTTTTACAGCCTATTTAGCGCACAGCAGTACTTTGACCTCGTGTAGATGATACAGCTAAAACTAAGCATTCAACCATCCACCCATGAACTTAGACTCACTCACCCGACACAGGAAAACCGACCATCTGAGGTTAGATCAACTTCATTGCAGTTATTTGTAATGTACTCGTATATACACGGTGTATACAGCAAAACTCCACAACAGTTTATGGTGCTGTCAAAGAAACAGTGTGTTGGGTAAGGGGGAGGATGCAGAAAGAGTGAAAGGGAACATGCGTGAGCTTTTCCTTGACATTTAAATGGACAGAACACCCGAAAAAAGAGCTAGACAGAAAAAGCCATAGGAAACAAGTAGATCAATATAGAGAGAAGGGAAAAAAGAAAGAAGAAAAGAGTTAAAGAAACGAAGAAATTATTTAGTGGCTCAGATATACTTTTATATTTCTGTCTTTATGCTATGATGACGGTAAAAAAAAGGATATTTTTCGAAATTTAAAAGTAGTTTAGCAATTATCAAGCCCATTTTTTTTCTCATTCACTGTGCATTAGCAGAAATCTGTATATATTTTAATAAGATGGCCGGCCCTCTTGATGACAACCTGGTTGCCTGATTGCTCGCAAGCGGAAAAGAAGTCAAAGCTAAGGCTTGTTGCATGCTAAACTGAAATAAAATTCTTCTCTGGTTAAGGGAAAAATCAATATGAAGTTGAAGATTTTTTATGGTGCTGTCAAAGAAACAGTGTGTTGGGTAAGGGGGAGGATGCAGAAAGAGTGAGAGAGAACATGCGTGAGCTTTTCCTTGACATTTATGGACAGAACACCCGAAAAAAGAGCTAGACAGAAAAAGCCGTAGGAAACAAGTACAGAAATAGAGAGAGAAGGGGAAAAAAGAAAGAAGAAAAGAGTTAGAACAAGTAAGAGCGTTATCTTCGGCCTGGCCGAAGCTCATATACCCTACACCCGCATCTGTCGAGGTGATAAAAAGTGGGCGGGTGACACCTACTTTTTTTTAATTTACAGTGAGAAAATTTTGATCTATTAACTCGTCTACAACACCGCTTTTCCTACCAAACATCTCATTATATGGTATAGTATATAAGTGGGCGTGTCACGCCCATTTTTCAGAATATATTTTAGTCTAAGAAGGTGGACTCGGGGAAAAAATTTTAGCTTTATATTCGCTCTACAAGCTGAGAAATTGAGCTATAAGCATGGGAAAATTCATATTTGCTATTAAAAGTAGGCGTGGCACTAATCCGATTTTTAGACCAAATCCGAAAGACCAAACAGCCTATGATGACAAAGTATATTCGTGCCAAATTTCATGGCGATAGCTTTATTCGTTCTCCCGTAATCGTGATTTCTACAGACAGACAGACAGACAGACAGACGGACGGACATGGCTAAATCGAATCAGGAGGTGATTCTGAGCCAGAATATATATACTTTTCTATACCTGCCACGCCTCCTTTAATGCGTTACAAACGGAAGAACAAAGTGAATATACCCTCATCCCTTCGGGTGTAGGGTATAAAAAGGAAGAAATTATTTAGTGGCCCAGATATACTTTTATATTTCTGCTTTATGCTATGATGACGGTAAAAAAAAGGATATTTTTCGAAATTCAAAAGTAGTTTAGCAATTATCAAGCCTATTTTTATACCCTACACCCGAAGGGATGAGGGTATATTCACTTTGTTCTTCAGTTTGTAACGCATTAAAGGAGACGTTCGTCTGTGGAAATCACGATTACAGGAGAACGAATAGAGGTATCGTCATGAAATTTGGCACGAATATTCTTTATTATCTACGCTGTTTGGTATTGAAAATTGGGAAAATCAGACCTTTGCCACGCCTACTTTTTATAAAAAATATGCACTCATCAGTGCGTTTAGCTAAATTTCTTGGCTTGTGGACCGAATTTTCAGCTAAAATTTTATTTACGAGTCCACCATCTTAGACTAAAATATATTCTCAAAAATGACACACCCACTTATATACTATACCATAAAATGTGGTGTTTGGTAGGAAAAGCGGTGTTGTAGATGAGTTAATCGATCAAAATTTTCTCCCTGTAAATTTAAAAAAAGTAGGTGTGATCCGCCCACTTTATATCACTTCGACAGATGCGGGTGTAGGGTATATGAGCTTCGGCCAGGCCGAAGATAACGCTTTTACTTGTTTTTTTCTCATTCACTGTGCATGCGCTTGTTATATACCACTCTCCTTGTAGCTTTCTATCTTTCTCTATTTTATTAGCAAGATACTCGAAATTATCCTCTCTTACACGACGCAGCCCAATTCCATTCTCTTACTCACCATCACAAAACAAATTGTCTTCCAGCTGGATTTTGCACAGCCGGGCAGTACCATCCCTTATTTTGACAGTTGGAACTTTTGACAGAACATGTGGCGTTTGTTGACGTTATTTTGCTTTTTGTTTAGACTTCCCCGTCGATTCGACGTTCGACTTTCAGCTGTGCTTAGTTTGACATTAATTAACCTTTAGCCGGGTTCTTTCTTCGTTAAACTTGAAAACTTTTTAAAGGATAGTGAGGCATGGTCATATTTGCAATTAAGTTTTTGCTGTTTTGTTTTTTTTTTGTTTTCAAAACAAAAAAATTGTTGTTTATTTGCTAATTGAAAAACAAAACAAATAAGGGTGAGTTTTCGTGTTCAAGGGTGAAAAAATATTATGCGAGATTACTGTACTCAGGCCCTTACGACAAACTGTGCCGTGTTGGGTCAAAATGTCCTTGAAATATTTTGTGTCTAGTTCTTATGTACATATGTTATTTCTTGTCTTCTTCTTTTTATCACAAGTGACGTAATACGAGTTTTGAAATAATATGACCGATTATGAGTCAACTATAGTGAGGTGTAGAAACAGTTGACTTTTTACACTCTCCGTCTGAATATTTGCGGTTTTTTGGACTTTTTTCTTAAAAGTATTAAAAGGAAGGGTTTTACCTTATGACGTTAAAGGTAAAAGGGTTAGGGATGAATTCTTAATTATTTAAGGGTTGTAGAATTACAAAAGATTTAAAAGGATAACAGCTGGTTGTACTATTTGCTTTCTTTTCTTCTTATTGCCTTAAACTTGTTTGCGTTTGCGAAGAGGCTTTGAAGATCCTTATCTTTTTTCTTTTTTGTCCTTCTCTTTTTTTTTCTTTCTCCTAACCTTTTTATTATATATCGCCTAATTCATTTCGTATGAGGATTGCTTTTTTCTCTCAACATTTTTCTTCATTACTGGTTTTTTTCATTACGAGATTTTGTGTACCTGTTAAACTCGTTCCAGACGCGTGCTCAACCTGAAAAAAATGTTTGCCAGCTTTTTTTGTGTGGTATGAAATGAATGGAGATGCATGTGCCAAGTTCATTTAGGAAGCCTACTCCACGAAGGACCGCCGCGCCCTTTTTAGTGGTTTCATAAAATCAGTGGCCGTTTATATTTAATTAAAATTATTTTAATAGCGTAGTTCCTTTCAATTTGGTTGCACTTATCATGATGAAAAGTAAAGCAATCTTCCTTAACAATTCCTTCAGTCGATTAATTAAATTGATCCTTGATTTTACTGCCGAAGTTATACTGGTTGAGAGAAGGTTTCCTGAGTCTTGTGTGTAGCTTTCTCCATACAAAGCATGCTTATTAATGGTTTTACTTCTTAAAGCTCCTTTCCGCGTTTAAGGAAAAAGGTTTGCAGAGAGAGAATAATCGTCATGTATAAGGCTATATCGGCAGTCGAAGAGGTTGACTAACTAAGACTAGTCAATAATTTTCTTATGACCAAATATCCGTCAGTACCAAAAAAAATTAGGATAAAAGCTGTAAAAGAGTATATACATATATTGCTTGTATATGAAATTTTCTAGCAACAGTAAGTTTCCTGCATGAAAAAAGACAGCTTTATCAAAAGGGGACCGGAATAGCAATCGTTAATCTATCATTATTTCTCTCATAAACCGTATAAAGAGTATATTAATATGAGAATATATTAATAATGATGTGAACGAGAGAAAGATTTCCGAGGTTTGGGCGATGCAGTTCTCAGATATCCCGGTTTTGTTTTCATTTCTCGTGTGGGTTGAGACTTCTTGCCGGTAATGGGTTCCCGTCTCGGATTAATATCAAAAACCTTAATGAATCAAAAACCTCATCAACCTTAATGAAATTCGTTATAATATGGAGGGTAATATCTACTTTTCGAGAGGACCCTTTATCACAAATGCGTTTTGACCAAAAGTCCAAAATAAATACTTTTACCAAGTCTTATGGCTAAGATTTGCTAAGATTAGACAGACCTACAAAATATATGGATGACATTTAGTTTTTCTAAGAAATCAGATGTTTTACAATGCTTTGATTACTTGAAGGGGTGGGGGAGGGGGTAGCATGCCAATCAACATTTCTGTTTCAAGAGCAGTATATGTTTTTTTCTCATTCTCAAGTGCAATTTTATTTTTTTTTTCTGGCGAGAAACAGCATTTTATTAATAGAAATTTTTTCTCCAGATCTTATTAGTATTCAACTTCAAATATTTGTATCTCTAAGGGCCAGTTTCACATTACGCACTTAAGCGCAAACTAAGTGCAGACTTTGAAAAAACTTAGCTAAGTGAACTGTGAGCTTTTCCCCATGCTAAAGCTTTTCTCTGTTTCACAGTGCACCCTTAAATTTTCCTCAATATGTTGAAAAAACAAAAAAGCTTTCGGACTTTTTTTGTCAAAAAGCAAAAAAAAAATGTTTTCCTGTTATTCTATAAAAATTTTTCAAAAAGAGTAACGTCAAAGAAATTTTTTGAATTTTAAGGAAAATCTAAGTGCTCAAACTCGTGCACTTAAGTGTACTGTGAGTGTGGAACAACTGTGAAATACTTTTAGGGGCGCCCTAAACTTAAGCGCAAACTGTGAAACTGGGCCTAAGTAGTTCAAGTTGAGCCGAAATGATTTATAAAAGATATTATTCTAAGGTATTGTACGGCATAATACAATGGTACAATACATTCGTACCATCTTCATTCTTTTCTTAATTTGATTAATTACTCGCAGATTAAAAGAGAATTCTTTAGACACAAAATCACTTAATCTTATTTATTGTTAATAGCTGTTGTTAATAATCAATCACTTTTATATACATACATATATGTATATAATACATACATATACATATATATCACTCCAGCACGAAAAAAAAATGTAATCGAAATGTTCGTGCTTTGTTTTTCAAATATTTGAAATTTCAGTAAATTTATAATACGAGTCAATTGATAGCTATCGGTATTACGCAAGAGATCCGTGCTTTTTTGTCATACGATTAATCAAAATTCTCACACGTTTTTTTTGAATATTTTTGTATTTTGTTAATGGACTCAGATACTTAAATTTCTCAAGCTTTATTTTATTTTACTTTTTGTAATTAAACTTTTTTGTCAAACTTTGTCAGTTTATTTTTTTGCAATCTGCTTTAAAGTAAACCATTTTGTGGTAAAAGATGATACAATAAGTCGATTTTTGGACATTTCGTAGGATGAAGAAATTCTTTAAAAACTCTCTTGCATCAGAACGAAAAACAATATTTACAGAACATAAAAAGCCATGTCTATTTCGGCGACAAAACTTGTCTCATCATTTTTTAACTGTCGTTATCTAACAGTCATTGTGATATTATTTGATAAATAAAAAGGTTTTTAGATATGTATCTATCACACTTCTGCGAGGAATTTAAATAGTAAAATGTCATGTCAAAAAATAGTGAAAAATCACGAACACAGTTTGTACATACACGTATTTCCTACGGCACTTGGCCATCGTGAAGAGCCTTCTCGCACAGCCATAGTAAGGTTAATCAATAAATTAAGTCTCGAGGAAGTTAGTGTCCTAAAGACTTCATGCATCGCATCTTGCATAAAGATCTTGGCCTACGTTCTTTTAAGGTGCAGTCGTCACAAGACCACTCACAGGGACGTACACACCGCCATTGTTCCTGTCGTTGTTCCTTTCACACAAAGTGGTGTGAATGAAGACAAGGAAGATTTTCGAGATTTGTGCTGCGATTTTATGACTCGAAACTAAAAAAATATACACCGTCACTCTTTTCGCCTATGAAATATAGACTTATTTGTAATCATTTCAAGTGTTTTAATTATTTACATACATTTATTTAAAAACAAGCATTCTATCAATAACAGCGAAGATCGTTAATTTCGGCCTGGCCGGAGCTCATATACCCTCCACCCGCATCTGTCAAAGTGATGATAAAAGTGGGCGGGATACGCTAACTTTCATTTAATTTACAGATAGTAATTTTTGATCTATTAACTCATTTACGACAACGCTTTTCTCAACAAACACTTTATTTATCACGCCTATTTTTTGTGCGACGATACTCACTAACGCGGTAAACGCGGCACTTAAATTTCAGCTTCAGATCCTGACTACAAACTGAGAAATTGCAGCTCTCAAATTGGATGCATTAATATTTACCTAAAAAGTAGGCGTGGCAGTAAACCAATTTTTTCCATTTTTTATATCAGAGACCTCTAAATGGAAGAGAATATTCCTGCTGAGTTTCGTGATGATGCTTCCACTCTTTTTCGTGTAATTGTGGTTTTTGTCATCAGTGGCTGCCCACCAAGCCCTATTTTGGGAGTATATTTTTAAGTCTGAGACGGTGGACTCACAAATTATTAATTTTTATTTTTTTTTTTTAATTATTATTTATTATTTATTTATTTTTTCCCACAAATGATTTTTTTATGTGAGTCATTGTGTATATGCCTTGTTGTATATTTACTTGTGAAGATACTAATTTAGAGTTATGGTATTTACTCTATGGGTAGCTTTAGCTTTAAATTCGCTCTACAAGCTGAAAAATTTAGCTATAAGTATGGAAAAATTCACATTTGCTATAAAAAGTAGGCGTGGCACTAATCCGATTTTCCTCATTTTAAATACCAAATAGCCTATGATGACAAAGAATATTCGTGCCAAATTTCATGGCGATAGCTTTATTCGTTCAACCGTAATCGTGGTTTCTACAGACAGACAGACAGACAGATAGATGGACGGACATGACTAAATCGACTCAGGAAGTGATTCTGAGCCAAAATATATGTATATACTTACTTACAAACGGAAGCACTAAGTGAATATACCCTCATCCCTTCGGGTTTATGGTATAAAAAGATTAGTGATTTCTCGTTATCATGCCATAACAATGCGAGAAATATGTTTTAATAAACAATCTGTATTTGCATTTACTTTATTTATTACTCACAAATTATTCATTTTTATTTTTTTATTTTTAATTATTATTTATTATTTATTTTTTTTTCCCACAAATGATTTTTTTATGTGAGTCATTGTGTATATGCCTTGTTGTATATTTACTTGTGAAGATACTAATTTATCATTGAAAGTTTTATATTTTGGTAGTACCGAGTAAATGGACATTATTCGAAATGCTACTAAAAGAGTAATTACCATATTTTCTGAACTGTTTTATGAATTTTGTTGTAGTTTTATAGAAACTTGAGAAAGATACTTACGAGTAATACGTATAGTAATTTCGGATAATACTTCTGGATTTCACAACGCGTTTGGTGAAGAAAGCTTACCTTATTATATAAAAATATCCCAAACATAGCAATAAATTGAGATATGGAGACATTTTTTCCATATCAGAATATCTCGAAAACTTGACGTGATGGAGAGATAATTATAAAGTCAGTTTCGAACTCAGGAAAGGCTTTTACAATTTCAAATATTTACTATTCGTACATTAAACTTTAATAATTAAGTTCGAGTATTGTGCAAAAACATCGTTTTGTGTAACAATTGGTCGACTTGAAGGAGACCTCGAATAGCTCTGGCGCATTTCCTGATATACTTCTATGTACTATTTCAACTTCACTTCTCTCCGTCGATTTCCCATAATATGCTTTTTCTTTAAGTACGAGTATCTCGCCCTAGTTTAAAAAAGCACAAAGCTCAAAATACGGCAAAATATTGAGGATAAAATTACACGATTGTATTACTATTACACTTTTACACAGTCCTCATAATCGCTACACCCCATTATTTATTTAACACAAGTTATTTTACAGGATCTGTTTCATTTAACACGAATATAAAAAAAACAATAATTTTATTTTTACACGATTTGGTGTGATTTAATAGGATCATGCAGGTTCTAAGAAAACATTTTTCGGGAAATTTTTCGACAATTATGCCCTCATGTGGTAGCATAAAAGTAATTTTACACGGAACATATGTATGTATCTGTCGTGTAAAAACAGATTGGTGTATGTATAACGTTATAACGCTTATAAACGCTGACAGGAAGTGTAAAAGTGAAACCTATTACTATACGGTTAGTTTTCAATTTCAATATTTTCCTTGGCGTTACGCGACAGTACGTAATTAAATGAAACATGGAAAACCATGGAAATCTTGTGGTCTTCCTTACTAATAATATTATAGAAAAAAAAAAAATTTTCTATAGACGATAAAATCTCACATATGTGAATAAAGCGAGCGATGTGATGAATGCGAGTTTTTTACCTTTGTTGTTGCCCCTTTGGCTAGTTATGTTCTTGTCGTCTTTTTCATTACTTTTCACTTTGTTTTCTTTAAACGAAGCCATTCAGTTTCTCTCTCGTGCCACATAAACTCTGTGCAGGCGAGTGTGACTTTGTTTTCTTTGCGTCCAATGGAATAACTGTCAGATGTGCAGATTTAGCTAGAATTATTACAAAAATGTAACTAGAGTCAAGCTATAGAAATTGCAAGTTTTTTTTTGTTGTCGTTGACAACAATGAGCCAGACATTATGTATAGGTACTCGTACAACAATAAACATGTCTCACGTTCTGTCGCTAGTCTGCCGGTCTGTCGGTACACTCTTTCTCATTAGGCCTTTTGTTTGTCTTTAGTTGCCGTCTGAGACCGGTCTCCGGCCAGCGGTTATTGAAGCTACTGAATGTAGTGAAGCCCATTGAATCTTAAGTTGTGAATTATAAATTTTAGTTTATGTCAAAAACTGACTGATTAGGAAACACATTCGGGAAAAGGAAATATTCTATATTTTTAAAGAATATTAAATTTCTTTTTGATATTTCGGTTTACAAACTTTTTCTTAGTTTGGCAATCTTTTTTTTAAATCCAGTAAATTCTCTGAAAAGAGACAATCTCACAATAGCCGTTCTTCAGATGATATTGTCATTGAACTTTCCCTCCTCTCCAAATTTTTCAGAAGAATTAAGGAATTGTTTTAATGGAGAAAATTGAGGATGTTTGTATACAGTTTAATGAAATGAATTAAAAGTTAAAGAGTACAGAATGAAAAGTTCATAAAAAATTAAGGAAACAGAAAAATTTTCTTCGAAACACTTAATTTTTCTGGTCGTTTTAATCGGTAGGACACACCCCCTAAACACGGCACTGCCGAACATTCTCTTCCTAATACTGAAACATGTCTATACAACAACATTTTCAGCATATTTTTATACATTATTTTTCAAAAGTAAATAAAATTTTCACAAAACTATTTTAATGATACTCTATCTATAACCGTTAAAAGATTTTAATTAATGTTGTTTAAATGAAAAACTGAGAACAGTCATAAAGCAATCAATTTAATCCATTACGGTTTTCACTTTCAATTGAGTTATTTATGCCTTTTCAATTAACACTTCTCTTTAATTAATTCTACAAAAAAACAAAGAAATGCAAAAAACGAAAGCAGTTTTATGACTATTGTATAGCATTTTCTTAAGAGATTAATCAAGGGATTTATTATATCTTTATTAGGACCTCATTTATAATTAATTACAATTAAATTAATTATCAACGGTCCCAGCGAGAGTGACTGTACCTGTCAAAACAATAGCAAACGGAAAAGAAGGACAAGAAGAAAACTAAAAGACACAGAATACTACTTTTGAAATTAGGGATAAACTTATTGATTACTTCCACAGTAAATAAATTTAATATAATTACATTCCGGGTAGATTTGTATCGATATTTAACACTTCTACGAATTATAAACAACTATTTTTTAAACTAACGAGGTGGGTGTACTTGCTATGTTTTGATGTGATTTGAGGCAAAGAAAAATTTGGAAATCTATAAAAGTATCATTAGAATATCCTTTATCAGAGACTATATTCGGTAATTTATTAAATTAATTAAATACGAGTATAATCTTTACTAAATTTCGAAAGAATCGGTTAAATATGAACACATGAGGTCTGCGTCTGTGCTCAAACTCATAAAAATTAAAGTATAATTTTAAAGTTCATTAAAATTTCACAATAGAACTTATTTACAGCTGACTAAATTGAATTTCCTCTTTATTATTATATGTATTTTGGGATTTTTATTCATATGATTTATAGTCGCACTTCCGATGAATCGTTTTTTTTTTCAATTTAAGAAAGAACCTTTAAAAATAATTAAATCTTTTTAAGCTTTAAATTAATAGACGAAAAAAATTACCCCGAAAACAGAGGACAATGTGAGGATTTAAAATTGTTTCGTGATTGTCAACACTCGAAAAACATTTGTTCTCACAGTCGAAGCGACATCAAATGATACTCATGGAACAACATCCCGGTACAAACAAAATTCCATCCATTTACTTTAATGCCGAAAATTGAAGGGTGCAGAAAAGTCTCTCTTTCCAAGCCCAAAAAAAAAAACAAAAAATACCAAAGAAAATTTGACTCAGAAAATATCTCAGAAGAAAACATATTTAAATTTCATTAAAATTTCAAAGAAATAATTGTTCCGCAAGAATTTATTGTATTTCAAAATAAGTAAATAAAATCCCCCTCAAATCATGAAGTCAATTTTAAAGACGGTGGGGTTGTGGTCGGAGAGGAGGATGGGGATGAGCAAGATATTTTTGGAACGGTAGATATTTTTGACGTAGACCTTATGCTGTAGGTTAAAATGGTTTATGAAACATTCTGAAACATTCTGAAAAAACTGAAAAACGCAAATAACCTACGGTTGAGTTTTTTACTTCCAATAAAGCTCAAAAAGTATTAAGGTGTCTCCTCTTTTTTGTATTCCTCGACTTTCTTTCCCTTAACCCACCTTCAACCCCACAAAATATGCTGACTCAATTCTACTTTTTAAAACTTATCCTGTTTTGAATTTCAATGTCTTGCTAAAAACTTGATAAATGTTATCACCTTGTCGTCAATATCGTCAAGGTTATTTAAAAAAAAGGAAACAGGAATGAAGCAAACAAAATGTAAACAAAAATCTATAAACTTATTTCAAATAATTTATTGTTTTTGTTGTTTGTATTATATTTTTTTCATGTCAAAAATTAAGCAGTCGCCGTCAGCAGTCTCTTTTGATTTTATCGTTCTTTCGCCTTCTTCCCCTCAAGCAAATCTTTTTTTATGAAACCAGTTAAAGTGCTGAAAAAGTAGCGAAGTTGCATTCGTCGTGCGTCCATTCGTGCAAGGCTACGGATTTAATTGATGTGGCTTTATATGTTTTTTTTACTTGCATGCCTTTTTGATATTTAAGGAGGTCTTTATCAATGCCTTGAAGTCATAAGCTTTTTGATATACTTACAAGTTGGCTTCTTATTTCCTCTAATTAAGTTATCATTAATAAAAATGATAAAATGACGTCGACTATTGCTAAGAAATTTATTAAATCGAAAACTTTTTCATTAAATTTAAATTTTAAAAGTTGTCTAAAAGAAAGTTTTAACTGTTTAGGTACCTATAAAAAAAACACACCCCCTAATCCATAACATTGAAAATATTGATATTCAATTCAAGTATTTGCAAAATGTTCTTAAATCTCTCATTAATAACTCTTTCATCTCTAAATAAACATTTCATTATTTTGAACTATGTATAACAAAAAGTCAGCGAAAATGTTTATTCTAAATTTAGACAAAATAATAGGATATACTTAAACTTAATGAGTCCCGTAAATATACAACATTATTCTGTGCAGATGCCAAACCGAACAAAAGTCCATATGTTCCTACTGGAGGAGTCTAGGCTAATTTTAGAAATGCCTGCAACGAAACTCATAATTAGAAATTTACACACTGGAAGACACGGAAGAGATCAGAGACGAGAAATGAAACGTGCCGGGAGAAGCTTTAAATGCATGTGAGAAAAAATATTAAGGGTTAGAAAAGTTAAGAGTTAGAAAGTGTTGCGTAATTAAAAGGCACAGAATGAGAGAGAAAGTGGGAGAAAATGGGAAACAGATCTTACATTAGAGATCTCCCATTTCTTTAACAATCTCCTTCTTTCAAAGGAAAACAATTTTCTATAACTTCATATTCCATACTAAGTCTACTTTTTACAATCTCTTGTTTTTCGTGGTGTCTTGTCAAGGTCCTCTTTCTTGAGGTTTCTTCTCTCTCTTCTTTTCTACTCCTTGACTCCTTGACTATTAGAGTCTAACTTTTTAGAGTATAACTTCTAACAATCTTCTCTTTCTCTAAAGGAAGAGAGGCTTCTCAGGGAAGACGAATTCTCTTATGATACGAGTTTTTTTTCCGAGAAGAAAAAAAAGAAATTCCTTCTTACTTTGAAAATCATTTCTTCCTTTTTAAGATCTTTCTCTTTCTTACCTCTCTTCTATTTTTTGCTATCTTTTTTTCTTTAAAGATCTTTTATTTTCTAAAATCACTCCTTTCTGATCGGTTCTGCTTCCAGATCTTGAAAGTCCTTATGAGAAGCATCTTAACTGTGTGGTATCATTTGTGTATATACAACTTCATCTTCAGCCCACCTGAAGACAACCTTCATTTGGTCAATAGACCAAAAAATAACTTGAAATAATCACGTGCCTCTTCTCGCGACCTCTCCTCCTACTATTTGTATATTTGTTTACCCGCATTTTTCATCCATCCATAACATTCACACTTTTTACTAATGACAGCTGTCAAAATGACATTTTATTAGCCATGATAACCAGGCCACCAGTACTTCTTAACTTGGCTTATTTATCATTTTGTTTAAGACACCACCAGTCTATTCAATTAAGTAACCAGACCAAAAAGATGCCGGTTTCATAAATCTTAGAGTCGGTGTAGTCTGTGTCTTGTTTGTTTTGGTCAATCGGTTGCAACGCTTAATGGCACACTCATCATGATGCTTTGTATCTCTTTTTTTGTTGACTTCTTTTGATATTTCTTTAACTTCGTTGCTGTTTTTCATTTTGAAGAACACACAAACAGTTGGGCTTGGAATTCCGGGTGTCGCCGTGGTCATGTTCTGTCGCGTGATAAGATTTGTTTAAGGTTTAAACACGAGTGTAAATCCTCGTCTATTATAAATTCTTTGGCATCTTTATTTGTTTGTATTGATTTAATCTGAGAAAATTTGTATTTTTCTGAGTTCTCTGATCTGATCTGATCTGAGATCTCTGAGATTAATCTGAAATTTTTGTATTTTCTGTTAAATATAGTGATTGTAATTCATAATGGTGGTGGTGAGGTGAATCCTTCCTAAAAGAAATTACATATATACATACATATATCTAAACTGAAAGGAAACTATCTGAGCGTAAATATAAATATATAATTCTTACTCTCTCCTTTGCCTAAAATACTGTTGCTCAAGAAGTATATGCGGTACAAATCTCGCTGATGAAGAAGGAAGAAATTGACCATCAAGTTTCGACGACCAAGCACGTTTGTCAATGTTGGCCGAAAACTTCAATGTGGACCATTCGTCCATCGTAACATAATTAAATAAAGAGGTGGTGATAAACAAGCGGAATAATCATCTAAAGCTGTTTTTGTTGAATAAAATTTGTTGAAAACAAACCACAATAATTATGTACCAACTTACATTTGTCTTTAAAGAAAGATTATTTAAAATTTTAGAATAATATTTGGCTAATTTAAGAGAATTGAAGTCAATATTCTAATAAAATGTGGAAAAATACGATAATATAATACTATAGGTGTATAGATTTAAATGATACTTTTTTCACTTCCATAAAGTAGAGGAGTATCGTACGCTACTCAATGACAGTGTCAAAATTCATCACTATAGGAACCATATTTTAAGCATATGTTCCACGACTAAAAATAAATGTTAAAATCTTAGAAAGGAAGCATTACACTAAAGCGATTACTCTTGCAGTCATTGAACCATTATTCATGCTTCCGTTTTTTATTGCTCACGTAAATGTTTCCACTTGAAGGGATATATCTCTAGAGTAGCGCGGCTTTTGGCTTTGCGTGGTGAGGTGCATAGTGTTACACACATGCGGTTATATGTGCATATATGTACCTATGTTTATTCGCCACTAGACAGGAACGGCATTGGTTGTTAGACCACACCCAGAGAAAAAATCCTGTTAAATTAAACAGATTTAAACCAATTCTCATGTTATTTTCATTCAAACAGGTTATCGTGTGATCGCCTTGTTAATTCAAACAATTTTTTCATGCTAAATGTACCAATATATCGTGTAATCTTTACACTACACCTCATTCTTTTAACCGGTTTCTCATGTAAAACTTACCAAAATATCAAAATGCCTAACGTATATATGTAAGTAAAATTTCATAAATAAAATATATATGGGGCATAGGCAGGAGCATAGAGTGCTGGCTTGCGGGCTTAACAATCGCAGGTTCAATTTCCGATTTGGGAAGAATTTGTTTTTTTAATTTTATTTCATTTATTTGTTTTTATTAATGTTGATCATCATCTCTGCTCCACATTATAACTTAAACTTAATTATCTATGATTTTTAATTTAGTTCGTATTTCAAAATTGTACCTATAATTTTTTTCATGGCGTCGTCGGGATTTGAACCTCTACTCTTTGTATTCCAAACCAAGCACACATCCTCTAGGCTACGGACTGCTTTTGTTTCCAAACACTTTTTAGTTAGTTTTTTGTTTTTTTTTACGGGGAAAACTTGCTGTACTGTTTACTTTAACATGACTGTACTGTTAAAAATATCATGTACATTTTATTAATTTTTTTGTGATTTCGTATGGAGATATACATATATTATGTAAATTTAACAAGGCTCATGTTAAGCATTATTTTTCTGAGTGTTATACATATATTTCCGTGCGAGTGTGATTGTGATTTCTTAGCAATGTGCAGTATGTAAGCTTTTTTAAAAAGTATTCACAACTTTTACGTTGACTCTAACAAAGCTTTAACACTTATACACGACAATCCGTGAGCTTTTTTATAGGAAGCAATTTTGTGTTATTTCGTTCTTAGTTAGAATTTCGTACACTGAACGAAAAACGTAAATAATATCTATATATTGCTGGGTACATAACGCTGCCGCATTGTGCTTGGGCTGTTAATGTGACTGACACGTCGCGGCTTTTTTCTATGTTCTTTCTGTCTGTTCTTTCGGCAGGACTTTCCTTGATAAATTTCTTTCGCTGTCGAGAAGTCTGGTCTTTTCTCTGTCTCCACATTTAGATGGCCTTCTTTCACGTCGGAAAAATCAGAGAAACGTCAGGCAAAAATTAACTCGATCATTAAAAATCAAACTGACGAGTCGATCAATAGAGCTTGATAATTGAGCTGTCAATTGGATCAATCTCATCGAGTATTTTGTAATCTCCAATGGTTACTCTATTTAAACCCATGTTGCATACTGATTCAAAATCAGTGCATTCGTCATATTTTATTTTAAATCTTTAATACCTCTATTAATACGAGGGGGACTACAAACTGAAAGGGTTAACGTCTGAGAAGGGTGTTAATAGAGAAGTTCTACAAAAAAGGGGAGAACCGATAAAAGATTAACAACAGAGGTGGTACGAGTAACAAGAAAAGGAACACAAACACCTTCATTTCAGTGAAATAAGAACGTGCTCAACAACAACACTCTAAAGAAAGTCAATGGCAGACGCCATAGAAATTTTACGACTATGCTCCATACAGAAATAATAAATTGTGTCACCCTTGCAATTTTTGTTTTCTCGTTGACAAAACCCTTTTCTAGCGAAAGACAACGAACAAGGCTGACTTTTTAGAGGACAATGCGTAGGCGTATTTTTTAACGGCGGAATGGGATCTCTGTTTCACTGCTAGGGTGACCAACCGCCTTTGGTGGTGCTTGTTGGAGTGTGGTGACAACACATTCCGCATTGTCTTGACTTAAGAATTGACTTCCTGAAGTGTACTCTTACGTTACTTGACAAAGGATCCATTCCAGTTTTTAAAAGTCTTTCAAAGAAGTGCATCATTCTGTGGTTCTTTCGAAAGGAAGGGATTTTTTCACACCGTGTAAATACAAATATCTCCGAGATTTTATTTGTATTGCAACGTGCAGCTTTTTCAGCTTACACAACTTTTATGGCGTTTTATTCAAAGCCGCGCCTCTGAACAAATCACAAAAATATCAAGATAAATCTGAGGCAGATAAAACTTCAGTTACTGTCGTAGTGTATACGTGCTTTCTCTGTCAATATTGCCAGCCGGTATAAACACAAATATTCGTTGTATGTCTTCTGATAAATTTTCATTCTGATAAACAAAATGCTCTCTCGTGATATCAACTTCGTTTAAATTTGGTTTTTTTAAATCCATTCCATGCATGATGGTTCATATGCTAGAATCGAAGAAAAGCGCCGTAAAGATTAACATTGATAATGTTCACGTTATGATTGGTTGGTATTTGCAAATTTTGGTCTTGCGTCTTTAAAATTACTTTGACTTATGTAAGCATTTAACGTTCCGTTATCTGTTGAACAAATAAATTTTCAGCTTTTTGAATAAACCATCTGGCACTGATGAACCTTGCTCCATTTGGTAATTAAAAATGTTATCAAAAAGTGACTAATCGATCTATAAATATTGCACTCGATCCGCGAATACTGATCAGAAAATATTTTACTCTGTCAGTAAAGTACTGTATTTTATCCATAGTGTTACACTTTTAGTACACTATGGATAAACAGTCTCATTCAATAGACTGTGCTGTATACGATCAATAGAGTAATGTAGTCTATCAATATAGTACTGCATTTTATTAATAGAGTGCTGAGTACTCACTTTATCAAAAGAGAACCTCTTTCACTTAGTGCTGTTTGCGATCAATGATTGTGCCATACTTAAACAATACTGATAGATCAATACTAGATCAATAAATGAGTGGTCAATAACTCATGTGAATAATTATCTTCTACCAGGCTTCGTGGATTAATCAGACCAGTGAATACTCATTGTCCTTACGAAGGAATACTCAATCGAGTACCCTTCACCTGAGTACTCGTTGGTGAAGAGTATTTTAAAGCACACAGTAGTTAATTATTGAAGTATATACCTAAAATATAATTAGCGCCACTTGACACATAAAACTTCTCAACTTTTTCGGTTTAATCAACAAGGAAGAAAAAACTCAGAACTGTTCGTGGCATAATCATACAACAGCAAAGACGGTAAAATAATAAGAAATGTAGTGCGTGAAGCTGATCGATTATGTTTTGAAAGAGTTTGTAAAAGTGTAGTCGTTGGAGAGGAGTGCTTGCTGGCAAAGCATTTTCTTTCATGTTCGAAAAGGAATTCAAAATCTAACGCTTTTTGGGTCAAGTTTTATGTATAAAATTGTGTATAAAATTTTACTTCTGCTTTTAAACTCGGACAGCTTAGTGCTAATTAAATACACTTTACAAAAAAATAGAGTTAAAAAATAGGAATAAATAGGAAAAATAGACTTAAAAAAAAAAAAAGTTTTTATATATTTCCTAAAATTCGATGAAAATTCTTCGATGGTGTCTTCTCCAGAATTTTTTAAACAATTATAGCTAATTACGGTATCAAAGTCGCACTTGTACCCGTACTCATAATCATACCTACACTCATGCTCATACTAATACTCATACTCATACTCATACACATACTCATACACATACTCATACACATACTCATACCCATACTCATAATCGTACCCATACTCATACCCATGCCCATGCCCTTTAGATTTATTAGGAAATTAATTGTTTTTTGTTTTGTGTGAAATGTGATTGAAACATGATTACCATGAAATTCCCTTTTCAGCGATAACTTTATTTATGTCATTGCTACATAAACACAATTTTCACCACAGAAAGAAAATGAAACACTGAGAGAAGATAGATATATCGTATTAACCACAATTTCCTTAAACTCAGAGTTTATGCCTTTTTATCTGGAGAAAACTCAATACTACTCTAATGTAAAAACAATAGAGTATATCATATGATATTATATGATTTTCTACTAATTAATAACTAAAATCTGATGATTGAAGCTTCCTGCTTCAAGTAAAAGGTTATCACTTGACAAAATCGGATTTCTATCGATTTTAATAGGAAGTGATTACTTCAATGATTTGAAGAATTCTCGTCACTATACACCTTTCCAATACCTCTCCTATACCGCAACCCAGTCAAAATCCATGTGAAAAGCTTTGCTTCGGACTTTACAAAAACCCTTCTGTAAATTGATATGGTAGTAACAACTCGCCACCATCGAAAGGAAATTGAACTGTCATAAAGGAGCGCCACGAATATCACAAATCCTTTGTTTGTTACTTTTTGCATTTCCTTTTCTCAGGCTTGTCTTGGGTTTGTACTGCCGGGGGCTTGTCTACCTCATGTTGTGTGTCTTTTGTCAAGTTTTGTTAAGTCTAGTCGTTTGTTGTCTGGCGTCTAGATTAACGTCTTTATTGATTTTACTTCATATCTTCCCCTTCAATTTTTTCGATTATCCTACCTTAAGAAAATCAAAAACGCTTTCGGAAATGAATGACTTTAAGTTTTCTTGGTTTTATCGAATTTGTGGTATGAATGATCCAATAGCCAGCCATGAAATTAATACTCATTTCAACCCTTTTCAAGTTTTTGTACAGAATTTTAACTAGAATTCGTCGTTCCCTCTCGTTTTTTACTTGACTACTGTCTACTACTTCAAGGCAACTCTTTTCCCATTGGCTGATATTATATTTCATTAACTAAATAATCTTACATAGAAAGTATTTACAAAAGGAAATTGTTAAAATGTGAAAAAATTAAAACATTTCTTTTTTCCTTTTGGGTATATTTTTTGAATCTTTCTTGGGTTTTACTTTCATATTATATTTTTTAAAAGCCTTTAAAGTATTCTAAATCATTTTATTTAACATTTTCTCTTTTTCATAGAGTTACTTTAATTATTTCTCTCAGTGTGCACTTGCTCTCCCATCGCTTTTCCCTCCTGTATCTTGGCTCACTCTTGTAAAAGCTTTCAATATGCCTATGCCCCATTTTTTATTTGTAAAATCCTTTCTTTTTAACATTTTGAAGAATACTTGTGTATTCTGTAAACGTGTAAAAATATTAACACGTTTCTGTCGCCATTAGAATTAAAACATACCTCGCTTAAAAAGTATAAATGGACAATAATAAATCTTTATAAATCCTTTCTAGACCAAAACAATCAACCCTGAAAAAAAGTATTGATAGAAATACACACGAAAACATCCCCTTCTTATATACCCACGACCATACATGCACAAATCCGAAAAATTGTGTATATTCTTAAATATACATTGATATTATTCAAGCTGAACGAGAAAATATTTGGTTTTTTTATATTGGCCTTAACGCATACTACATATAACGGCAAAAATCTCTCCTGCGTCTCTTGCGCTAATCTCCGTTATAGTTACTTCATCGGCTTCATTAAATATAATTTTTTTATTTAATTTTCTTCTCTTCAATACTGGTTTCTCGAACACTTCTTCTTTTATTCATGGTGCTTTGGCTAAGATAATACAAGTAGGTTTCAAAAGAGGGTGAAAAATTATGTTTAAATCTTTTTTTTTAAATGTTCATGGAAAAGTTCATGGAAAGATCGCTGAGGATTCAATTTTGTTATTCCTTCAGTTAAAAATACGTATGTACGAGTATCTACATGCATTGTCGAGTACATGTATTCTCGTATGTACATATATACTCGTACCTACATACATGAATTGAAAGAGGTTTATAATGCAAATACTTGAAGTTTGAGAAATGTAATAATTGCATGTGTTAATATTTAAATTAGAGATAGTAAAAAGAGAGAGAGAGTTGAATTTAGGAAGAAGGGCAAACATTTCTTATTAACGTCATTAGTTTTCTTAAAATATATATATATTCTTATTGCAATATTCTTAGTGCAATTTTACCTTAATCGTTGTTTAAGGGTTAGGACAGCAATTCTCAAAGGCTTTTAACGTATGTTCATAAGTGTACATTAAAAGTATGCAACTAAAGTATGCAATATTTTTTGCATTTAAAAGTTTCAACGCGGATCTAACGGTATTTCAAATGGAAAGCCTAAGTATATGCAATATAAATTTGTATTCCGTAAACAAAACAATGAACTCCCACCAGAATTTCTGAGTTTTTTACACTGAAATTTCATTGTTTTACCGACTTCTTCAATAATCTTGAAAAATTTTAAAAATTTAAAATTTTAAAAAATGTGTTCCTTATTCGAAATTATATTGAAACTAGATGTACCCGTCCCCGCGTTGCTGTGGCTCAGTTTGGTTAAATGGTTAGCAAGCGTATGTTGCTTTCGAGCACAAATAAAATATTTCTCATACAAACGTTGCAACCCGTTTTCACCCCTTCAGGGGTTGAATTTTGAAAAATGCCGAAATATGTATTTGATTAATTATACCTAAGAGTATTAAGACCAAGCAAATCTGACCACAAATAAAATATTCCTCATACAAACTTCGCAACCCCTTTTCACCACCTTAGGGGTCGAATTTCAAAATATCAAATTCTTAGTGCTTGTATACATCATAAAGGAAACGTCTTTGCAAAATTTTAGCTTTCTAGGTCCAAGAATTTAGCCTGGGCGTTGATGAGTCAGTCAGGACTTTCATTTTTATATATAGAGATTAATAAATATAATCAAATAAAATATTAAAATTGAATTAAAATAATTTTAGTTATAAGTAAATATGTATGTATATATTAATGTGTGTACATATAATTAATAAATAAGAATATACTAATAAATAAATAATATATTTATGGTGTATAAAATAGTTGACTTTCGAATTTACTTTCGTTATAAGTAAATATGTATGTATATATTAATGTGTGTACATATAATTAATAAATAAGTATATACTAATAAATAAATAATATATTTATGGTGTATAAATAGTTGACTTTCGAATGTTTTTTATAAATAGATTTTATTGCTATATTTTTTCTATCTGTTCTAATTTATTGCAGTTTTTTTTTACTAATTAAAACTTATTTTATTATTAAGCTAAAAAAAATTTCTTGTTTTTTATAGTATTCTTAGTATTTTCATTGTTTTCTTCATCGTACACATAAATATGATTGTTCATTGAAAAATTCAGAAAGCTTTAAAATTTACAAATTCCTGGAAGAATGAAATAAAATGTAATTAAAAACTTAAAAGTTTTAATAGTTTCGGAAACTTTTACATTTAAAAATTTTTTATTAATTTAACTTCTTTTTCTTCTTTTACTTCTTTGTTATTGATGGATGTACGTCATCATGAACCTGATGACCTAAATATAGACCTAACAGCATTTTCCTTCGTCTTTTTTTTTTGTCGGGTAAAAACTATACTTGGATTTGGGTAAGCAACAACTTGCTAAAAGCAACAATTCATGCTTTTAGCACGCCCGTAATTTTTTATAATTTATTATTTCCAACAATTTTTTCCTCACTTTTTTCTTTACTTTTTTCATTACTTTTTTTAGTATGCAACATTTCGTAATTTCTGGTAAGTATACAATGCTATGACCACTACCAGTAACACCAACGAAACAACACCAAGCAAGGACCGCTACCCCCACTGCGGTAAGGAGAAGACGGCTAAATAAATTTTGCGTAATTCAACAAGTTTTTTTTTGCAGCGCATCCTAATCGCTAAAGAGGTATTTTTTACTAAAAGTCTGTGGAAAACAGGTTGAATGCTGATGTACCACAGATGGATATACCACACCATACTATTCCTCTAACGAGTTAGAGGACCGCAAAGAAAAAATAACCGAGTTTAATTACTTTTCACAATTTATTAAGATGCGTAATGATAAAACACTGTAAATTCTTTTTGGTTTTTTCTTTGTTTTTGAACAACAAAATTACTTTCGTCAAACCGCTTTGACTTACTCAAGCATTTTGAGTCTAATGCAAATAATATTTTGTTGTTTTTGTTGTTGTTTGCAAGACTTAAAGACGATTTGTCGATTTGTCTTTATTGTTTTTGTGATTTTGTGATTGCGGTTATGGTGATTTTGTACCCCAATCGTAATAAAGCCTTTATTGAAATTTCTCAATCTTCAAGACAAATCTCAGACATTGGTGTCATAATGGTTGATGATATGCCAAAAATCATCAGCATCACCATTAACATCATCATCATTATTCTCACCATCTTCTTCAGCGTTAGCGTCAGCATCATCATCATTACCTTATTAAGACCATGATTTTCAAGTTATTGAAAGGTTAACTTGAATAACCTTTATATAAATAATGCAGTACCACAATTTTACAAAACGTACAAATATCGTACAATATTTATACAAGAGCTAATATCCTTCCATTACTGGTTACCAACTTCCGAGTCATTCCGTATGAGCACTCAACACACTAAAATGAAAGAATTTACTTGAACCCCTCAGAATTTGATAAAACTTGGTACGAAGATTGTCCTCATAGAGATTAGAGGATAGAGATATAGTCTTTCAACCAGTCTTAACAAATTCTGAGTTAATGAAGTGTTTCACACAATTATCATTCAAAGATTTAAACCTTTTTCTTAAAAGGTAAGTACTAAAGCTTTGCAGCAGGGACCGAAAATAATCATTATTTTACAAAATTCAATGAAAAAAATCGACATGTTCTAAATGCCGGAGAGCAGAGTGAAGTACACCAAAATGACACTGGTTACATGCTTTATTGAAACCAGTAAAGATTTTTATTTTTTGAGCGTTACCCATAAAAATTAAAAATAATTATTATTGATTGATTTTTATTTTTTCGTTCGGGTTTAAAAATTATTGTTTGATTTTTATTTTTTTGCTCAGGAATAAAAATTATTTTTTGAGTTTTATTTTTCTGCTCAGGAATAAAAATTATTGTTTGAGTTTTATTTTTCTGCTCAGGAATAAAAATTATTTTTTGAGTTTTATTTTTCTGCTCAGGAATAAAAATTATTGCTTGAGTTTTATTTTTATTTTTCGAAATAAAAAACTCAAAATGATTTTCAAACTGCCGAAACCTTAGTCAGTCAATATGTTATCGATATTTCGGACTCTTCATCTGATGAAGAGACCTCAATCGAGTTCAAAAGAAACCCAATTCGGGAAGTTGACCTTTGGGATTGGGTATCGTGTATTGTGTTTAAAGCTTGATCGATTGGCTTCAGTCATGACACTTCCTGAGATGTGTTTGCTTCCCATTCATCCGCTCCATTAATCTTTGTAGTGAAATTTTAAATATTTATTAATAATTGCATTCGAGCGTAAGAGTAACTTGGTTATACCTTGGGTTTCAAACTTAATATATTGCGAATTATTTACTTCAAATGGAAATTTTTGAGGCAACAAAAACTTTATCACTGTACTCACAATAACAAAGTTGTAGGACAGGCAGGTACAAAGACGCACATGCATTTTGAGTTTTTTATTTCGAAAAATAAAAATAAAACTCAAGCAATAATTTTTATTCCTGAGCAGAAAAATAAAACTCAAAAAATAATTTTTATTCCTGAGCAGAAAAATAAAACTCAAAAAATAATTTTTATTCTTGAGCAAAAAAATATTACTCAGACTATAATTTTTATTTTCGTAAATTAAAATAAAAATCATAAGCTGATTTTTTCGATCGAGCAAAAATATAAATATCAAAGAATAATTTTTATCGCTGATCGATAAAATTAAAATCACAAAATAATTATTAAATTGTGATTTTTTTATTTTGCTTATAATGATTACGGTCCCTGCTTTGCAGTGTTACCTAAACCTTGAAAATAGGTAAAGGAACCTACGAATTTCTATTAAACTTAATAGTTTCTATACACGTGACCAATTTTTACAATTGTAAGTTTTATTTTACCAGTTTTTACAGTTTATAAAACACTGGAAATAACAGGATTCCTGTCAGGATACTGTCATATTCCTCTCTGGAAATCTTTTCCCCTTCGTGACTTTGGATGATTATATCTACAGGCTTCTTTGAAAAGTTTTTGTTTATTATGGATTTTGATGTTAGTATTTGTGGTGTTCTTTTGGTGTTCTTCTAATAGCTGCTTAATTTTCTCCTGTGAAAATTCAAATTTAAATTAAAATTCAATTTTTATTCGTCGAGAAAATTTTTGTTCTTCTTAGTTTTCCAAATATTTTTTATTATCTAAATTCTAAGAGTATGTGATGAAATCTTATCTTTCTTATATCTGAAACATATAGTTTTTTATTCAAGTACTTACAGGTTCTACAGTATTCTATCATCGCAATGACCACTGAAGGTCCCACATATCAATCCTTTCCCCCTCCCCTCGTTTTACTTTTTACTTCATCCATCCCATTTCTTTATTTATGCATAACTTTCTTATTGTATGTAAATTATTTTTTTATTTCTTTGTTTACCTTTTTAACCTTAAGTAAGATTTTTATGGTTGCTGTTGTGAATAATCACACAAATAAAATTTATACAGCTACACGCGAATTATTTTTCTGTTCGACAAGACTAAAACGAAGTTTGTGTCAGTCAGATTTTTTAAATTGTTTTCACAAGATTGCTTTTTATGTCTTTGTACAAAAGGTTTTTTACACTTCATGAAGTTGGTCTAGGCAACATGATACTCGTATAACCAGAGAGAAGACTGAGAAAAATACTCATATAGAACTTCTTGGACAGACAAATAGACACAGAGAGAATAGACTCATAAATAGTTTCATAAGATCCGAGAGAGGTAAGAAGCCCTAGGAGATGTATTAAAGAAGGCACCGATGGACAGATAGACCCATAGAAAACAGACAATCTGGAGATAAATGGACTCACCAAAACAGATGGTAGACTCCTGGAGAGAGAGAAACACACACAAAAGGAAAGATAAATACAAGAGAAAAGAGATTTACAAAAGAATAGATGTTAGACTCTCGAAGAGACCAAAAAACCTTACAAAACACATAGAGACTTTCGTATATATAGTCTTTGATGATAGGCTCTTGGAGAGACGAAAAAGCCTGACAGAAGATATTTATTATTCTGCAGAGACACAGCCAGATCCCCTGGAGTCATAGGTACGTCCTAATCTTTGCTGTATTATAGTTCTAATAACCTCGTAAGAATACTTATTGTTGTCGTTTATGAAAATTAACTTAAAAGTCTTTCTAAATCATTTCTAAAGACCTAAAAAAACTAACCGGCTCTGATTACATTAACTTCTATTCACTACGAGTACGCACTTTTGCAATTTTTGTAACTCTTGTTGTCGTTAAGGTTTCTTTTTTCTCCCGAAATTCGTTGACGTTCATTCGTTGTCTCTTCTTTCAAAGAAATTAAAATTATCATAAAAATTTTTAAAATTTAATTTCAAACTTTTGTCCATTGGTACATCGCAATACACAACCAGCGTATAGAAAATATATACCTACTTTAAAAAAAGTGATAAAAATATTAAATTCGGAGGGGGCGAATTTACGGTATTTACGAATTTACGAATTTACGAATTTACGAATTTATCGAGAGAATTTTGTTGTCTGAAGGGTATAATCTACAATATGCAAAAAACTTCACATGACCGTGAGGATTCTGCTGATTGAGGGTTATGATCCCTGCCGCGGCCGAAGGCCGCCAATACGCGAAAAAACCTAAATGCAAAAAACTTCACATGACCGTGAGGATTTTGCTGATTGAGGGTAATGATCCCTGCCACGGCCGAAGGCCGCCAATACGCGAAAAAACCTGTATGCAAAAAACTTCACATGACCGTGAGGATTCTGCTGATTGAGGATTATGATCCCTGCCGCAGCCGAAGGCGAAAAAACCTGTATGCAAAAAACCTCACATTATCGAGAGGGCTCTGCTAAAATTTTTTTAATAATGTTTTTTTTAATTTTTTAATAATAATTTTAGAGAAGAGAAATAAGAGTAATTTTTTATTATTTTCTTGGAATTGTTTGCTAGTGGTTTTAAAATGTTCAAGAAGATGGAGAATACCGAAAAACTAGTTTTGTAATTTCGGGATTTTGTTATTTCGGGATTTTGTCGTTTCGGGATTTTGTCATTTCGGGATTTTGTCGTTCGGGATTTTGTCTTTCGGGATTTCGTTACCAACTCCTTGTAGAGAGATAAAAAGACTTACAGAAGAATTGTCTATCTATCAGAAACAAACATTTGTACTCGTAAAAAAATATAGATTAACAGAGAGGTTAGACTTTCAGAGGCACAGATAGACCTTTCGAGAAAGTGGTGGATTTCTGGAGAGACAACATGGAGTAACAAAAATCAATCTACGATTGAAAGACTAGATAGAGTGAAAGAAATAGACACAGTTACAGAAGCACGAAAGACTCATATAGACACAAAGGTCTAAAACTTATGGGCTCGTGGAAAGACTCCTGGAAAAGCAAATAAACTCACAAAAGAACTCATCGAGAAACAGTAAGATCGATCAAGATATTGTACATATAGACAAGACAGCATGTGAGCTCTTTTAGGACTTATTAGGATTATTAATTCAATTAAAGTTTCCTTTCCTTTTGTGTTTTTAATCCTTCTTGTGATTCTTCATCTTTTTAACAACGAAAAATTGTTAAAAAATTGTTGTTTTAAGTCAATTAAATTTATTTGAAAAATTAACTCATAATTTTGTATATACATTTTTTTTTGTAATACTGAAGTATTATTATTCTTATATTAAATTTATACAATATTTTAATTATTTTTAGTTTTATATGAATTTAAGTTTTATCAATAAGTTCATGTATCATACATAAATTTTCATTTCTAACCTCAATATTTCTTTAATTTATCTTATTTTTTCACTTTTTTATTTATTGCCCTTTTTCATACTAAAGCTCTTTCAATTTATTTTGTTTTTTTAAGTGAAATCGAAGAGATATTAAACTTAAGAAGCAATGTCTTTGAATGAGAATGAGATAAATATGCTGATAATGATGATAATTTCGATTTATTGACAATTAAAATTGATTTATTTAAACATATTTAGCATTTTTAATTTTTTTAAAGAAGAAAAGCCTTTAGAAACAAAAAAACAATTTAAAAAAAAACAAAATGGAAAAAGCATTAAAAACTTATTTGTCAAATGAAAGTGAAATTTTTAGTGGCCCCAGAAAAAATTTTACCGATTTATTTAAATCAACAAATAGCTAGAAGCAACAACAACGAATAGAAAAATTAAGAAGCAGAAAGAAAGTAGAAAGAAGAAGAAGAAATACCATAACAACAATAGGAAACCGCAAATTATAGAAAACACCAACACAGTGACCGTCACGTCGATGAACGGCAATGCAAAAGCGATAGTTGCCAAAGCTTTTCACATTACGATCATCATAAAATAATTTCTATAACAATAATTCCTAATTTTTATAAATAGAGTGCCGACATTGTTAAGTCGATCGTGATTATTATCGGGATCATCATCAACACCATTGAAACCATGATCGTTAGGTCAGCCATCATCGCGATCATTATCGTGATCAGTATCTTGATCCTGAAGTAAAGATACTGATGATCACAATAATTATATCGACATCGCAATCGTTAGTGTGGTTGTCCTCTGATCACAACAACGATAGCTGATCGTCATTGTGATTGTGTTTCATTGTAGTCGTTATAGACGCTTATGGCGCCTCCGTAATCGGTAACGTGATCACGATCATTGGTTTCAGATTCGTCGTCGTGGGGACTCTCGTGACCATAATGATCGAGGTCGACATTGTGATCGCAAAAGTTTGATCAATTTGGAGCAATTTGAGTGATAATCATCAGGTTCCCGTGATTATCTTCATGACATTTTTGTAATCGTTATCGTGATCGGCATTGGTCTCAGAATTGTTCTTGTGGTGATTGCCGTGATCATCATAATGATCAAGGTCGATATTGTCATGGTTATAGTGACCATTACCGTCATCCCCCATTAAGTCCATTCATCTGATCCTCGTGATCATCCTCATAGCATCTTTGTAATCGTTATTTGAAATTTTCTTAATTTGAATCGAGATCGAATTCGGAATGATCATCGCTGTGACCTTCATCATAAGCTTTTTTATATTTTTTCACTAAAATTTATTAAGCCTCAAAAATTCCTTAAAGAAAAACAACAACAAAAAGTTATAGAAATGCTTCTGAATTAGCAACAACAGCAACAAAATATAACGTTAGTATTTTGTTTCCAAAACAACAATGAAAACTACAATAAAAGCAACATTGTTAAAGCGTATTTTTCACGTTATTTATTGTTATTTGTTTTTTCATGGCGTTCGTTGGACGATTTTTGTTTTAAAACATGGCTTAATTTTTGGTAGCTTAAGCACTGTGCAACGCTTTAACTTTTAAATCGTCTCATTTTTGATTAATATTAAGTTTTTGAATGTAATTTAGTAATTTTTTAATTAAAAAAAAATTAAATTTATTTACGAAGAAAAACTAAAAATAATAATTAACTTAAATGTTTTTTTCAAAAAAAAGTTTGCCTAAAAAAATTTAAGTTTTTACGATTAAATTTCGATATTCATGCTTTAACAATAATTAATGAGTTTTAGAGAGTTTAAATTTTTTTTTAGTTTTTTTCTGGTTAGTTTGTTTTTGTTTATCTTTTAATTGACTAAAAAAATCCAGTTTGCAAGAACTACTTTTTTATTAGTTTTCTTTTAACCTATAATTATAATTAAATAAGATAAAATATGGTTAGGTAAGCGTTTTAATGTTAATAATTTTCGTATTAATTCAATTAAAATAAGATTGTCTTTTTTAAAATCGATTAGGTTGATGTTATCAACGAGATCGACAACATCTCAAGTCGCTTAGTAAAGGCCTTTTCTTCTTCTTTCTCTAAAACGACTTCAGTTTTTTTGCTATTTTAAAAAGTTCCCTTCACTTTGAAATTTAAGCCATTCGCCTCTTAAGCCATTGTTTTCATTTTTTTTTAACGAACCATCTTAGAAGACGCTCGTAAAATCGGTTGACATCTGCAGACGATCTCTTTACTGTTTATTGTAAGTCTCTGAAAATCAAATCTAGAATTTCAATATAATCGTACATACTCGCACTTTCGCCTTCGCTCATATAAAATTAGAAGAAAGTGAAATTTATTACATACTTGATCATTATCATGCTCAAAACCGTTAAATATAAATAATACTCGTAAAACTGTGTGCAAAGTGCGAAGAAGTCAAAACAAGAAAAAAGAACAAGGTAAGAAGAAAATAAGAAGAAGAAGAGAAAAAAGAAAACATTAAAATTTCTTATCACGCATTTCGCGTTTTAGGAAAAAACTATTCAATGATTAATTTCATGGCGCATTTAAAAAGTAATGAAAGAGTCGAAAAATCAGTCAAACGTAAAAACCAGCCACTAAACCACACCTACTCTCTCCCAAGCTTAATCTGGACTCACCCTTCCCGCCCCTGCCCTTTACCTCCTAGGGGGGGTTTATTTTTCTTTCACTCGAAATTGTTATTGCTTAAAATTAGAATGCAAGTCAGAGAATCTTTTTGGATCAATTTGAGTACGTGTTCTCAGTTGTCTTAGTATTCATATTTGCATATACATACATACATACTTGTATATATTTCTTGTATTCACTTGTGCCTTTTGTTACAAAATTTCACTTATTTTGAAGTCGCCTCTTCTTCATCATTTGATAGAAAGTTCAACACTCTCTAATAACTTATTTTGCAAATAAAACACACAACGAGAGAAACCAAAAGCATAATTTTTATAATGATTGATAGGTTTTAAAAACATCTTTGCTTGATTTACATTCAGCACCTGCTTTATTTAATTTCATTTATCAGCCTCATCCAGCTCCATTATTTTCAGTTTAGCACAATAGTTTAGAAACTGCAACGATTGAAAATCAACGAGCGAAAATTGAAATTCGCTAAATTTATATTCAGCAAAGCAATACCATACAACTGAATGTTCATACAATTTAAACGTCATTTTATCATTATTGAACTAATCCAGTTTCATATAGCTCCCAATTTCAGGTGCAATCATTTGGCTGATGCGACGCCATTCAGTTCCTCTCCAGTCCATTTAGCTTCATTCAGCACAATACTCGTATATGTTTACCATCTTTCGATCTTCATTTAATAGTTTCTAGCTGAATAATTCCGTTGCAGTGCATCACAGTGTATCCATTCAAAATAAATTCAGCGCTTCATTCAGCTTATTTGCAGTTCAGTTAGCTTCCGTTAGCGATCCTCCTATATCTCAGAACTAACTTCCATACAATCTGGAAGGTATTTTGCTGAATTTAAAATGATCCGCCCATTTTCATTTAACACAATTCAGCTGAATGCTTCATACGGTTTCATTCTTTTAGCTAAATCCAATCCAATTTGAAACTATGCGCGCCCAATCTCTGCACAATTTAGCTTCACTAAAGTAAACAACAATTTGTATGTATCTATGGATTCAGATGTAAATGGACTTCAATGGACTATAAATGGACTTCAGAATAGTCAATTGGACTTCAGATTTGTTCAAATGGACTTCAGAAAATCTCATTTGGACTTCGGAAATTTTCAATTGTACTTCAGATTTTATTAAATGGACTTAAGATTTTTACTTACTGACTTTAGAAACTTCCATTTGAACTTTAAAAAAAAGGCAATATTTTATGTAATTAGCATTTATTAACATTAACATTAACATTTACTGAATTAATGGGTAACTTATTGTTAAAACTCTCCAATGCTGAACCCTATTAAAACAATTTGGTCTAAGGTGAAGAGTTATGTTCAAGGTAATGTAGGGATACCATTAATAAATGGGCCAGGAGCTGTTGAGCAGCGATTATCATATTTGGAGAATTTAGTTGATGCAGCCAAATCCACCATTACGGCAGGATTACGGCAGGTTGGATAATTTTATCTTACTATTTCTTATTTATACTTATATATAATATACATAGTTTTAACAATAAGTTACCCATAAATTCAGTAAATGCTAATGTTAATAGAAGCTAATTATATAAAATATAACTTTTTTTCTGAAGTTCAACTGGGAGTTTCTAAAGTCCGTAAGTAAAAATACGTCCATTTAATAAAATCTGAAGTACAATTGAAAATTTCCGAAGTCCAAATGAGATTTTCTGAAGTCCATATGTAAAAATCTGAAGTCCATTTGAACAAATCTGAAGTCCAATTGACTATTCTGAAGTCCATTTGAACATTTCTGAAATTAAATTCGAAAATTCTGAAATATATATGCCCTTTTCTGAAGTCCATCTCGTTATTCTGAAGTCCATTTGAACAAATCTGAAGTCCAATTGCAAATTTCTGAAATTAAATTCGAAAATTCTGAAATATATTTGCCCTTTTCTGAAGTCCATCTCGTTATTCTGAAATCCATTTGAACAAATCTGAAGTCCAATTGACTATTCTGAAGTCCAATTAAAAATTTCTGAAATTAAATTCGAAAATTCTGAAATATTTGCACTTTTCTGAAGTCCATGTCGTTATTCTGAAGTCCATTTGAAATATTCTGAAATTAATCTGTAATAATCTGAAGTACATATGGAAAAGGCGTAGTTTCTTTAATAAGTTTCATTTAGTATCTATTGTACCTCAGCCCAACTCAGCATCATTCAGCCACATTTAAGACCATTCAGCTTAAGTCAGCATCATTAAGCTCGCTACATATACACATGTATGTAGGTACACCTTTTATGTGGTTCAAGGGTGGGTTGGGCGGTTTATATTGACATTTTGGCAAAGTTTCTCAGGAGGGGCCTTGACAAAGTGAAGTGATTGACGGAATTTAATAGCTCAATAGAGTTTGAACAACGGATTAGCAGAGTTGATCGGCTAAATTAGGCCAGCTAGTGGGTTATTAGGCTGATGGGGATGTTTGAAGCTTTACTAAGTGGGCTGGTGTTATTGGTTGGTTAACAAAGATCTTGTTTTGTTTAATGTCGATTTTGGCAGATTTTTGATAAATTATTCATGTTTATAAACCTTTCACCATGTCAATCCACGACTAACCAACATTTCATTCTGTTAGTGATCTCACAACATATTTTATACCGCCCTGATTGGCTCTTTTAACTGGTCCGTCTTTTCCGTGAGTACAGAAACGTTTCTAATCAAAAATTATTTCAATAGCATTCGATGCGTTTTGAACAATAGCCGCCATTGTCGGTTGTCACGGCCTGCGTCATCAGCACTGTGTAGCGCGCCGTCTCTACAGTTACTACCGCCACCGCTTTACTATTACCAACACGCCTCCCTCGTTGCATTCATGTTCTTCCGCTGAGTCGGTGAAAGCGTTGATTTTCAATTAAAACGTGACGAGCACTTGTTTTCGATCTATTCAACACATTTTCAGAGATAAGCGAAAATAAATGCAGTTATTATTTTTTGGCCTAACAATTTTGGGTCAAAGCCAAAAATGTGTTGCGATACATTTTTACGTAGCCTTTTTCGGCCGAAGGCCGGCATGCAGAAGGACACCTTGCCTGCGCAGAAGGACCCTGGGTAGAGGAAAACTTTTCAACAAGGAGATGGTTTTGTGGCAGGGATTAAAACCCTCAGCCAACAAAACCATCTCCTTGTTAAAAAATGTCCTCCGCTATCCAGGGTCCTTCTGCGCAGGCAAAGTGTCCTTCCGCATGCCGGCCTTCGGCCGTGGCAGGGATTAAAACCCTCGGCCACAAAACCATCTCCTTGCTGAAAAGCCTTCCTCTATTCAGGGTCCTTTTGCGCAGGCAAAAAGTGTCCTTCTGCATGCCGGCCTTCAGCCGTGGCAGGAATAAAAACCCTCAGCCAAAAAAACCATCTTCTTTGCTGAAAAGTCTTCCTCTATCCAGGGTCCTTCTGCGCAGGCAAGGTGTCCTTCTGCATGCCGGCCTTCGGCCGAAGAAGGGATTAAAACCCTCAGCCAACAAAACCATCTCCTTGCTGAAAAGCCTTCCTCAATCCAGGGTCCTTTTGCGCAGGCAAAAAGTGTCCTTCTGCATGCTGGCCTTCGGCCGTGGCAGGGATTAAAACCCTCTGCCAACAAAACCATCTTCTTTGCTGAAAAGTCTTCCTCTATACAGGGTCCTTCTCCGCAGGCAAAGTGTCCTTCTGCATGCCGGCCTTCGGCCGTGGCAGGGATTAAAACCCTCAGCCAACAACACCATCATCTCCTTGTTGAAAATTCTTCCTCTATTCTGGGTCTTTCTGCATGCATTATCTTGTGGGCTTTATTTATTTTTAGCCGTATTTTTATACTGAAAGTATTTTAAACATTTTTTTATTTATTTTTTGAAGTAAGTATTATTTTTTTACTGTAAGATAATATAAAAAATAACAAGCTTGTTTTGACTTATGAGAGAAAAGTGCTGATGCTGATTTTTATATAAAACTAGCTGATCGCCCTGACTGACAGCTAAAAGACATTTTCGAATACGTAACAATCGTGTGTGCAATTAAATATACCTTTAATAAATTATTTTATTCCAACATTTGTTTTGGTTTGATTGTTCGACGTCATTTTCATAACGTACGTTCTAAGTTTGTGCGCCACTAATATTCATACAAAAAAAAAAATTTGCAATTCAAAATGAAAATACATATTTTTCACTTCCTAAATATTTTTTGACACAGGGTTAACTTAAAAAAATTAAATTCAAATTGTTTTAATATTTAGATTTTATTTACGAATTGTCAAAAATATTGTATTCTATTTCTCTTTTTATACCCTACACCCGAAGGGATGAGGGTATATTCACTTTGTTCTTCCGTTTGTAACGCATTAAAGGAGGCGTGGCAGGTATAGAAAAGTATATATATTCTGGCTCAGAATCACCTCCCGATTCGATTTAGCCATATCCATCCGTCTGTCTGTCTGTCTGTCTGTCCGTCCGTCTGTGGAAATCACGATTACAGGAGAACGAATAGAGGTATCGTCATGAAATTTGGCATGAATATTCTTTGTTATCCTACGCTGTTTGATATTGAAAATGGGGAAAATATGCACTCATCCGTGCTTTTAGCTCAATTTCTTGGCTTGTAGACCGAATTTTCAGGTAAAATTTTATTTCCGAGCTCACCATCTTAGACTAAAATATATTCTCAAAAATGGGCGTGACACGCCTACTTATATACTATACCATATAATAAGGTGTTTTGTAGGAAAAACGGGGTTGTAGATGAGTTAATATATCAAAATTTGCTCCCTGTAAATTTAAAAAAGTAGGTGTCACCCGCCCACTTTTTATCACTTCGACAGATGCGGGTGTAGGGCTTGAGCTTCGGCCAAGCCGGAGATAACGCTCTTACTTGTTTTGATTATTATGCCAACGTATATATAATTAAGCTCCTATAAATCTTTCTTACAAAATAACTTACATATGGTGTGAATATGGTCTCAATCGGTCTATTAGTATATAAGTTCTGTTGTGGCGCCATCTATCGGGAAAAAACCTAACTAAAAAGTGTACTTGCCTATGTAACATACGCTGTGAGTATGAAGTCAATCTCTCGGGTGGTTCAGCCGTGAAGGTCGGACATACATACATACGCACCAACGATTTTAGATATTATTTAGATACTACGTATTTAGATATTATTCCACAAACTTTCAAAATTTTTTTTTTAATTTTAAAAATTGAAAATAAATAATTTCAATTTAAAACTTTTTTAAATAATATAGAAATATTTTTAATTTTGGTGTTTCATATATTAAATCTATGTAATACTAGCTGTTGTCCGCAACTTCGTTTGCGTGGAATAGTGCTCGCTTTAACTTAGTTCGATTAAATGATATACATATCTACACATCACAGTCGTTCGCTTGCATACATACTCGTACATATGATATACACGAAACTTTTTTATTTAGATAGGAGGGGCCCGTTATAGGGTTTCCTTGATAACTCGAGGGTCCAAGAGATACTTCTTGCTTGTTAGTGTCTTACCACGATATAAATTCATTTATTATTGACATCTATTCTATCCAGCACAATATTAACTTCATTTAAATTGAGATTGAATTCCCTACAATCCTTTATCCCCTATTTAGAGGTTGACTTTTCATAAAATAGGTACCCTATGTCCTTCGTCAGGATTCCAGCTATCTCCACACCAAATTTCATTAAAATCGGTGCAGCGGTTTAGCCGTGAAAAGATAACAGACAGACAGGCTTACTTTCGCATTTATAATAGATTTCGCATTTAAAATATTAGTATAGATAAGATAAGATTCCTCAGAAAATGATAAGATTCCTCAGAAAATGTTTTCACTCAGTACAATCGTCTTTTGTGCTTAAAAAACACATTAATGTGTTAAAACACAGTAACAAATTTTTTTTGTTTTTTGTTTCTCTTTCAAAAATATATTTCTTTTATTTTCACAAAAATTTTGGAATCCTTAAAATTAAAATTTTTTTTTATTTCTCACTTCTATCGCAGTGGCGTATTTAGGGATCACCCCCCCCCCCCTCCGTGTCAGAATAAATGGAAAAGAAAAATTCAGGGTTTCCTCAAAAATTTTTCACTTTATAGCCTCTTTACTATATTTTATAATTATACAAAAATCCAACATTTTCTAAGCTGAAATGAGACCACTATAAGCAAAAGCTATATACGGCACTTTTAGATTCCATAACATCATTGATATTCATTAAAATCTTTTCAATTTGCATATTAAATTAGTATTATTAAAATAAATGTAAAACTTAAAAAAATAGGACTAACATTATTTTAAAGAAAAATTACTTCTTCTCTACAGATTCCTTTTTTATACGTAAAACACACAATTACGTCGACACAACAAAAACAACGAAGACGACAAGAACGAAGACGAGAGGAGCGAATTTCAAAACAGGTAAAGTTATGATTAATTAAAAATTAATTATGCTACCATCTATTATTATTTTAATATTTATTAATGATTAATATTAGAATATTATTTATTTTTAAAAAAAATTTTAAAAAATTAAATTTATATACGATACATACATACATACATAGATTTCTTAAAATAAGAAATAAACTAAACTTACTTACTTACTTTACTTTCTTAAATAAGTATGTACGTAAATACAAGATTTTCAAATTTATAGATCTGAAACGGTCTTTGCCACAGAATAGAGATAAAGACTCTAAGTTTCTGAAATTATTTTTACTTCACGATAATTGTACTCTTAACTGATCTTCGTAAAACTGATTTTTTGCCCTTATTTTCACAAGAAATCTCCACTAAGAATCTTAGCAAGTGATCTTTCCAAATTTTCCTAACAAAAGATCTTAATCAAGTGATCTTTTCAAGAGATCTTCTAACGTTATCGCTTCTCAAGTAGTATCGCTTCTCAAGTAAATCCTTCATAGAGATTTTCCAGAAAAATCTATACAAATAATCTTCTCAAGTAAACATTTTTAAAATTATATCCCCAAGTTTTTCTTCAAGTGATCTTTTAATAATCTCTCTAAGCGATCTTCCGTAATGATCTTTCCAAAAAACCTCCACGAAGGACCTTCGATATTCCCAAATGAACTGTCAACATAAATCTTTCTTCTTAAAAGATGATTCGGAAATGATATTTTCCGGATATTGACATGGAATCTTTGCAAGTGATCTTCATGAACGATCATCGCAAGCAATCTTTACAAACTGATTTCAAAAGTAATCCTCGCGTGTGATCTTTCACATTATTTTCGCCCAGTTAATTGCGACGACGACGCCAATGAAACGCTTTATAAAACTCAAACTGAGTTCTCCGCACTTTTTAAATATAATCGTAAAATTGGAGCATCACAAACCAAAGCGATAAATTGGTTAATAAACCACGATTACGACGAGCGTATGATCGACAATGACTAGGATAAAATTTAATATCATAATTTTATTTTATTTTATTACAATATATTAACGTTTTAATGATTATTGAAAGTGTAAAGAGAAAAAGAAGTCATTAAAATAGTCTCCACTTACACTTTTATTTCTCTCCTGTTTTTTCAATAACGACTATATGGTTTTTTAAGATCATGTCCATGGTATGGAGGAAGATTATTATTGAAGATTCAAAGAACTGTTGTAAGAGGATTAAGGAAATAGTAACTTTAAAAAACTATTAGAGGGACATCATAAAAAACGCATTAATTAACCATAAAAGATCAGTAGATCGACAGCAGATTGTTTTTGCGAAATAGCGAGAAGGCGAGCGGGTAACCAACCCTTTAGAAGGAAGGAAGAATCAGCTGTAAAAATACAGGATAAATTCATAGCAAACCATTCCGATTTTATTTAAATTGGTTCTTTATTAATATACCGAAGGTTGAACAATGCTTTTAATTTTATTTAGTTATTTATTAGCTTTACTGAGAAGTCTTAAGAAGGGTTAAGGGTCTTTATTTAATAACAATAAAATATTAAAGGTTTTGATTTAAAATAAATCGATTTAGCATTTATTTTAGCTGTTATTCTAAAAGAAAATGTTCTCCAAGATTTATATTTCTTTCGGACGGTAACATAAATTGAAATCATTTAAGCACACTAAGCTTAAAGGGACTAGGGCGAGCTGCTGCTATGTCGCAATGTTACCAAGCCCAAAATTCATTATCTTTTCTACGTCTCTTATCTTGCTCTGATCTTGTTCGCTTGATCGCATTAATTTTTGACGAAAGAAATTTTATATTTTTATAGTTTCTAAGGAAAAACTTAATGCCCACTGCCAACAACAACAACAATCAAGACACTCCTGCCCTGCAAGCCTCCTCGCCTTCTCGAAAAACAGCAAAAAAAATAATAACAAAAACTCTAATCTACGACAACGATTATAAGCCGTTACAAAATCAATAAATTAGCTATAATAATCATAAAAAAGCAACAAAGTAAATCTGTGGTACCCAAAGAAATCGAAATAAAAACAATATATACATACATACATTCGCCAAATAGCACGTGATTTTTGGTCTATTAGTACAGAACATCACGAGAAAAATTATACAAAATTATTGCACATAAAATGCTATAATATGTTTGTTAGTTTGATGGATGAATTCATCACAAAAATATGTGTTTTCGCTTTGATGCAAGTAGAAATTCAACTGTCAATCGCGCATCATTATTCATTTCTTTTCTCTTCGATATTTTTTACGAATTTTCTTTTAAATCTTTTAAAAAAACTGAGCGTTTGCACTTACTAAGAAGATTTTTAGATGTCAGATGGATTCGCTTGTTTTGCGCACTCTTCTTCTTCTTTCTTACTTTCTTTTGAAATGTTAACGGTATTTCTTTTAACATTTTTTTTTTAATTTTGATGTTTTTTCTTCGCTACTAGTAGATATTTTTTAAACAAATAGTCATTCCATTTGACGTTCATGACAGCGTAACAAAAGTACAATGCAGCCAGTTTTACTATAATCTTGTGCATTAGGCATTGTTGTTGTTATTATTGCTGCTGATCTTCTGAGAAGCGTGACTGAATTGTTTGACTTTGTTGCTTCTTCGGCTTGCAAATAATTTCTTTACACACGAAAAAAATTTGTGTTGATTATTTCTGTTGGTAGTCGTAGGATTTCAGCGAAACGATTTTTTGTCATTGTTGTCGTCGTTGTTGTCATTAAATACGTGCATTAGAGTGAAATTCTTAATTTGCATAAAGAAATGAAAGGTTAAAAGGTTAACAGTGAAGGCTGAAGAAGGTATAGTGAAAAGAAAAAGAGATCCTCGTTTTTAACAGCCTGAGAATTTTCAATTCTTTCTTTGATAAGAATTTTAGATATACAAGGTCTACAGTAACTAACAAGTTTTGTCTCCTTAAGACTTTACTTAATATATTCCTTGAGTACTCGTCGCTTCCAAAGCTTAATTTCTTTCAACTACAGCTTGCCCAAACTATCTTGAATTCTTTGACTTTTGTCACAAGTTATTATAGAAAGAGCTTATATCGCTTCTTTCTTGAGTCCTCATTAATTTTTCCTCGGTTCCATTAAGCCGTTCGCATTATCTTCCCTTTAAAATTTAAAGAACTGAAACACGTAACGATATTTTTTTAAATCTTCATAGTAAAATTTCCATACAAACTGCTTTTGTGTATGAGTTAAAAAATGCAAACCAAACCAAAGAAAAATAATGTGTTGACCTTGTTACAAATGTTAAAAAGCATAAAGAGCAACATCGCTTCCTCGTTAACAGCAACAAAGCTAATAAAAGGCGCTCCCTTAAAACGTAAACTAACGCTTAGCCAAAGACTTCCTCACCATCACAAAAAACAAAAAGAAGAAGAAGACGAAGAAGGGGGAAAGCCTCAAAATGTACCACAAAATGTCAGTATGCGACTCAACAAAGAAAAGTCTTAAATATTAATGTTACTATTTTTTAACCACTTTGAGTGTAACAAAAGACTTAAGAAACGAACTTGTTTTATCATTATTAAAATTAAGCAAAAATACTCATTTTTTCTCAAGAGGTTTCACTCTGAAATCAATAAAATGTCAATACTCACTCTCTCTCTCTATCTTTGTTGCCTATTCTTCCTTGACTCACTCACTCACTCTCTCTCTCTCTCTCATTGAGGCCTATTCTTCCTCCACCAACAACAACAAATACGTACAATGACTGAAGTGGTAGACAGACTTGATACGACCAACTCTGAGCTCAGTAACCAGTAAATAAGCATTCAGCACCTGCCGGTTAACTTGCTATTGTCGTCTTAAGTTTTTGCCTCAATCGTGCCACCTTTTCTCACGTTTTCTTTTGCCTCTACCACTTCTTCTTTCAGCTCTAGCTGTTATAAGTCTTCACTCAAAGTTTGAATTAGGTTTGCCTCGTCGGCCGGTTGGTTGGTGATAGGTTGTTTGGGTTGGTGTTGGCTGGTTTGGTGATGCTTGGTCGATCGGTTGGTGTTGATTTCATTAGTTATTTACAACGTTTGAGTCTTGTTCAATTCAATTCTTTAGCAAACGTTAAACGCAGCGGACGTAAATGCAGTGCACGTGAAATATTTTTGCGTACAATTTTTAAAAACCGAAACTTCTTTAAATGCTGGATTTAGTGAAAAAAAAATTAATTCAGGCTATTTTTAGCAACATAAATGAATAGAGCAACCTTTGTTAGTGCTTTCAATGACTGATAATTGAAAAAAAATTGAAGTGCTTTTACAAAAATTCAAAATTATTTTTAAAAAAGTTTTGCAAAATTATCTAAACTCAAGAGAAGTCTTTTTGTATTTTTTCTCATAAAATATTTAAAATAGTTTTTGGCAAATTTTGTCAAAAAAGCTCAGCAAAACTTATCAATTTTTTTTTTTTGCTTAATAAAGTTCTTTTGTTTTCGGATTCCATCAACAAACATTGTTCACTTTCTTTGCAAGACGCGGTCTTAACGTCAAGCAAGGAAAATGAAAACAAAGAGACTAAACAATACAATCATTATGTCATTTGAATAAATTTTTATGGTGTTAATTTTTTTGTAAATGAAAACGATTAAATGGTTTAATAGCATGAAAATCAGAAGCATCTTGAAAGCAACGCTTTGATGCACTTTCTCTTTGTCGTATGAAACTTAATGACAAAAGCAAATGTATCTAAAAATACAAATATAAATTGTATAAAAAAACAATACCAAAAAAGTGTAAACTTTGAAAAAATAGCTTTAAAAATGTGTAAATATGTTTGATTAAATGTTTTTTACTCTAAAGGTCTTGGAGATTTCCAAAATTCAATTTCAAAGAAATTTGAAAAATACAACAACGAAATAACAGAGGAGAACTCGAAGAATATTTCTGAATTAAAAAATTAAAATAATTAAAAAGAATTTTTAAGTGTGTTATTACTTATTACTGAAAAATTTAAACCTTTTCACAATAACAAAAAATACAACAAGATGTATTCGAAAAATCATATGTCTTTTTTAATGGAAAAGTTAAATACGGTAAGTTGGTCTCATTTCATTAATAGAAAATAAATTAAAAAATTTAAAATAAATAAATTTAATGTTATAGTTATTATTGAAGCTTATTAAGTTAATAAATCCAAAACTATAAAATTACGTTCATAAGTTATGAGTTCAAAATTGTATAATTCAAGAATTATAAAATTGATAACTCAAGAATAATAAAATTCATAACTCAAGAATTATAAAATAATTAAAGCGAAATAAATAAAATGATTATCTAAAAAAATTATAAAATTAATAATCTAATATTAATTGAACATATAATTGAACATAATTGAACATATTGAAGAATTAAAAACTTAATATTATAAACTTAGGCTTAAACCTAAGCCTAAACTTACAATTGAAAAAAATTAACCAAATCTTATCATGTTTAGATAAAGTTAATACATTAAAAATTATAAAATTACAAAATAAAATTAGAAAGAGATAATTAAAAATAAAGCAGTAATTGTTATTAAGACATTTGACTAAAATAAAGAGATTTATCTAAAATGAATAAAACGAATTTTCTGTTTTTTTTTTTTTAAACTATCGAAAAAGTTCAAGTTATATCATTATTTTGCAATTTTAATTGCTAAAGAATTCAAAGAGTTACGCTGAACTTAATTGAATTTCCTTTACTGAGGCAGTAGTAAGTACTTTTTTAATACACTAAAGTTTTCGATTTGTTGATTAAATTTGTTACTATTAAGAATTTGATTTTTGAATTTAAATTTGTTAAGAATTTACCTAACTTTTTGTTTGAATTAATATAAACTGTTGGTTTTTCTAATGATATCAAACCATTTCCAACATTTTTGTAAATGATATTCATCAATAAATTAAATAAAGCGCTCAATATAGACCAACTATTAACGAAGCAATAGAGGACAGACATAAATGCTCATAGTTACTTAATAATACTCGTATATTAATGTTCATACACACAGCAACGTAATAGAAACCATATTACATTGTGTCTTAAGGCAGATTATTTTAGTTCTTTTGTTTTTTATTTTTTTTATAACAATGTAATTTGAGGAAGGTCGTTGAAAGTTTAAGGAAATAGCAACAAATTATTCAATCATTTTCTTGGGTTGCTTTGTTTGTTTTGCTTCTGAAACTCAATTGTTAATTATATACCTACGTAGAAGATATTTTATTTTCTCAACCCTTTTTTTAAATTTCTTCTTTCAATCTGACAAAGTCATCAAAAAAGAATTTTGCAGTAGTTTTCATTAAAGTGATAAAAGTTGATGTATTACTTGAATGAATACTTGAATTTTTTTTAAAATTCTATTATATTTTTGTTCTTCTGTTGTTATTTTTATTTGTTACCTTTTGCAGACGACAAAAACATGAACAAAAAATATTTATGACAGTTGAAAAGAAAGCCTTAGAGCAAAACAAAAAAAATTTAACTTTAAAAGTAAAAGACACATAAACGTATACGCACACACCTGCATACTGATTTATATATGTATATACACACACACACACACGCAAGTATGCCCAAACTTACTTTTACTCCAACGTGCATGAAATTACTTTTAGTATTTAAAATGTTTATTTCCGTTGGCCTCTTTTATTATACAGTCTCTTTAAGGTATGAATTTTTTTTTTGGGACAACAGACGGAAAAGCACATTGAATTATACTTATGATGGGTGGTTAGTAGAGGAAGTCACGATGCAATACTATAATACAGAAATATACAATATAGAAAAAGTAGCTCCATTAAAACGGCATTGTTAGAGGGACTTAATCAGACTCATTCATTAGAGGGACTGCAATAGGGTGACTCTATAAAAGTGACTCAATCGAAGCAAGCCACTCTCAGGGGCTCAGGGGTTCGATCAAAGTGACTTCCACCCTCGAGTAATGTCATCAGATCACAACCGCGAGTATGGAAACTAAGGTTTCTCTCTAATCTCTTTTCTCTGTCTCTTTCCCTGTGGAGAATTTATGTATTTCTTTTTTAAAAGCATGCTCTGTTCATGAATTGTATCTTTCTCACCCGAACAACTGGCTGTCGTTGCCATTCTTTCTCGTCTCCCTCTAATTCTTGTGTCTCCCTCTAATGTGTCGCACGCATTGTCCGGTGTTTACTCTTCGTATAACTGCAATTATATAATCATAACATTAACACAGATTTTTTCTAAGTCCCATAAAAAGAAGAACAACAATAAAATACCGTTGCATCGTTGCCTTTTCTGGTATGGAAGACGCCGTAAGCAGTTTAGTCTGGTCAATGAAACCAAAAAAAGACCAAGAATAATAAAAACTTGAAAGGCTGCAACAATAGCACCAACGACAACTAGAGTGTTAATAGACTTGTAAAATATTAATAACAAAGATAAAAAAGGAGGGAAAATAGGAGTAACTGAGAACACGAATAATTCTACCTAGTTCAACTAGTTTTCAAAAGTTATGAATATGACACACTTACATTTTTATACCCTACACCCGAAGGGATGAGGGTATATTCACTTTGTTCTTCCGTTTGTAACGCATTAAAGGAGGCGTGGCAGGTATAGAAAAATATATATATTCTGGCTAAGAATCACCTCCTGAGTCGATTTAGCCATGTCCGTCCGTCTGTCTGTCTGTCTGTCTGTAGAAATCACGATTACGGGAGAACGAATATTTGGTATATTTGGTATTTGGTATTATTTGGTAATTGGTATTGGTAATTTGGTATTTGGTATTTGGTAATATTTGGTATTGAAAATACCAAAATCGGTCCAGTGACACGCCTACTTTTACAGAAAATATTAATTTCCTCTTGGTTTTAGCTCAATTTCTCAGCTTGTAGAGCGAGTTTAATGATAAAATTTCATTCCCGAGTCAATGATGTAAAACTTAAATACACTCCCAAAAATGGGCGTGGTCCGCCCACTGGTGACAAAAATTCCGGTAAGAGAAGAACAAATGGAGATATAGTCTTGAGATTTGCCATGATTCTTGCATTCTCTTCTCTTCTCCTAAAATATTTTAAAAAATAATAATAAAATAAAAAGTTATCATATTAATTTTCACAGAAAATGGGCGTGACACGCCCACTGGTATACCATACCATATAATGAGGTGTTTGTTGAGAAAAGCGGTGCTGTAAATGAGTTACTATGTATATCAAAATTTACTATATGTAAATTAAATGAAAGTGGGCGTCACCCGCCTACTTTTTATCGTCACTTCGACAGATACGGGTGTAGGGTATATGAGCTTCGGCCAGGCCGAAGTTAACGCTCTTACTTGTTTTTTCTTTAAATCATTTAACTTTTTTAATTTTTCTTTATTCATTTATGCGTTTTCCTGTTGATTTTTTTCATTTTATTTTTATCTCTGGCAATTGGTGTAAGTATTAGGAATGCTCTTCCACTCTCTCTCTCTCTTTCCTTCCTTTTTGATCTTCTGTAGAATGGATTATTTATAAGAAGGCTTAATTTATTTGTTTATTAGATCTATTAGATTAGATTTATTTGTTTATTAGAGAATACAAAAACAGGTGAAAAGAAACGGTATAAATCGTTTTTGTGGTGTTCAAACTCTTTTCTTATCAAAATATTTCGTGATAATAAATTCATTCTTTTCATTCGATTATAAAAGCTCGGCCCATCAAAAATTCCAGAGTCTGAGCGTCTAGATTACGGTTCTTTACTCATAATTTTCTTTGACTCTGGATTGAAAAATTTCTACAATTGTATTGTTAAATTTTAAGCGTCTATCAATCGGTTGAATATAATGTTTTTATTCCATTATTCTCGGTTTTTCTTTTAATTTCTTATGAAAGTCTGGATCTCAAAGGAGAAGGTGTCAAAGAGTTTTTGTTGCTTTTGTTCTGTTCTTCTATTAAGTGGATACTTTATGATTTGGGTAAAGTAAATTTATTACAGAAAAGTAATCAGTTTTCTTTCCTAATACAATATATTGGGTTGTTAAAGAAAAATTACAATTAAAAGTAAAGAAGAATGGTTGATAATGGTCTGAAAAAAAAAATCCAAAAAGGACTTTAATAAATTAATATTATAGTCTATTTTTTAAAATAGCAACAAATATTCTTAAATTTGATTTAAAAATTTTTTGAAATTGTACAAAAGATTCTACTCTAATAGTCATAATAATAAAGTAATTTTTATTAACAAAATTCTTATAATTTTTTAGAAGATGCAGGCTAATTTAGAGGCTTTAGCCATTTTATGAAAAACCTAACTGTTAACAAATTTTAAAAAATCTAAAAATTTCATTGTCAAAAAAAGAAACGAAATTCCACAAAAAAAGAAATTCCATTTTCAAGAAAAGAAAATCTAAAACCCGAAATCTTTTTTGTTGACAAAATACGAAAAAGTCTTAAAATCTAAAAAAGAGTAAAAGAGTACACAAGAGGTACATGCATAAAAGTTTCGGTGTCCGAAAGAACTGAGGACTAAGTTATCTAATTTAATACCTATCGCTTAAAGTATTTTGCACATTGCACATTGACATCAATTGCACATTGACAAAAAACAATAGTAAATACTATTAAAAAACTATTGATTTAATATTTTTTTTTTCTGAATGTACCAAACACCTGATTATATGGTATAGTATATAAGTGGGCGTGTCACGCCCATTTTTGAGAATATTTTTTAGTCTAAGACGGTTGATTTAGAAATAAAACTTTAGCTGAAAATTCGGTCTACAAGCCAAGAAATTGAGCTAAAAGCACGGATGAGTGCATATTTTCTATAAAAAGTAGGCGTGGCACTGGTCCGATTTTCTCCATTTTTAATACCAGCATAGGATAACAAAGAATATTTTAGCCAAATTTCATGACGATATTCGTTCTCCTGTAATCGTGATTTCCACAGACAGACGGACGGAAAGACAGACAGACAGACAGGCGGAGATTCTACAGACAGACAGACGGATTCGACAGACAAATGAAATAAGGCCCACTTTTTTTTTTATATGAACATTTGAAATCGTAAAATTTGGGCGTTATTTAATTTTTTTTTTTGCTTTATTTCATTTTGTTGTGGGCTTTATTTCATTTTTTTGTAAAAATTCTAAAATTTCTGAAAATGAAATAACACCCAAAATTACGGAGTCAACTGAACTTTAATGTGGATATGCAGAACTTTAATGCATGCAGAAAGACCCAGAATAGGAAAAGAATTTTCAACAAGGAGATGGTTTTGTTGGCTGAGGCTTTTAATCCCTGCCACGGCCGAAGGCCGGCATGCAGAAGGATACTTTGCCTGCGCAGAAGGACCCTGGATAGAGAAAGACTTTTCAGCAAAAAAGATGGTTTTGTTGGCCGAGGGCTTTAGTCCCTGCCACGGCCGAAGGCCGGCACGCAGAAGGACACTTTGCCTGCGCAGAAGGACCCTGGATAGAGGAAGACTTTTAAGCAAAGAAGATGGTTTTGTTGGCCGAGGGCTTTAGTCCCTGCCACGGCCGATGGCCGGCAAGCAGAAGGATACTTTGCCTGCGCAGAAGGACCCTGGATAGAGGAAGACTTTTCAACAAGGAGATGGTTTCGTTGGCTGAAGGTTTTAATCCCCGCCCCGGCCAAAGGCCGGCATGCAGAAGGACACTTTGCCTGCGCAGAAGAACACTTTGCCTGCGCAGAAGGACCCTGGATAGAGGAAGGCTTTTCAACAAGGAGATGGTTTTGTTGGCTGAGGGTTTAATCCCTGCCACGGCCGAAGGCCGGCACGCAGAAGGACACTTTGCCTGCGCAGAAGGACCCTGGATAGAGGAAGACTTTTCAACAAGGAGATGGTTTCGTTGGCTGAAGGTTTTAATCCCCGCCCCGGCCAAAGGCCGGCACGCAAAAATACACTACTTTGCCTGCGCAGAAGGACCCTGGATAGAGAAGACTTTTCAGCAAAGAAGATGGTTTTGTTGGCCGAGGGCTTTAGTCCCTGCCACGGCCGAAGGCCGGCACGCAGAAGGACACTTTGCCTGCGCAGAAGGACCCTGGATAGAGGAAGACTTTTCAACAAGGAGGTGGTTTTGTTGGCTGAAGGTTTTAATCCCTGCCACGGCCGAAGGCCAGCACGCAGAAATACACTTTGCCTGCGCAGAAGGACCCTGGATAGAGAAGACTTTTCAGCAAAGAAGATGGTTTTGTTGGCCGAGGGCTTTAGTCCCTGCCACGGCCGATGGCCGGCATGCAGAAGGATACTTTGCCTGCGCAGAAGGACCCTGGATAGAGGAAGACTTTTCAACAAGGAGGTGGTTTTGTTGGCTGAAGGTTTTATTTAATCCCCGCCCCGGCCGAAGGCCGGCACGCAGAAATACACTTTGCCTGCGCAGAAGGACCCTGGATAGAGAAGACTTTTCAGCAAAGAAGATGGTTTTGTTGGCCGAGGGCTTTAGTCCCTGCCACGGCCGTTGGCCGGCATGCACAAGGATACTTTGCCTGCGCAGAAGGACCCTGGATAGAGGAAGACATTTTTTAACGAGGAGATGGTTTTATTGGCTGAGGGTTTTAATCCCCGCCCCGGCCGAAGGCCGCCACGCAGAAGGGGAGACAGTCAAAATCCCGAATTACAAAATCCCGAAACGACAAAATCCGGAAAAATTTTAAAATCCCGAAACGACAAAATCCCGATGCGACAAAATCCCGAAACGACAAAATCCTGAAAAATTTTAATACCGAAATGAGAAATCCCGAAAATCACGAAATAAAATTTGAAATTAATGAAAAAATGACATTTAAGTCACAATTTTTTCCGAAGCGTAGTACGCGCCTACTTGCCTTTTTTTACAATGGCAGAAAAGCAAAGTTGTAATATCGAGAGAATTTTGTTGTCTGAAGGTTATAATCTACAATATGCAAAAAACTTCACATGACCGTGAGGATTCGGCTGATTGAGGGTTATGATCCCTGCCACGGCCGAAGGCCGCCAATACGCAGAAAAACTTGTATGCAAAAAACTTCACATGACCGTGAGGATTCTGCTGATTGAGGGTTATGATTCCCGCCGCGGCCGAAGGCCGCCAATACGCGAAAAAACCTGAATGCAAAAAACTTCACATGACCGTGAGGATTTTGCTGATTGAGGGTTATGATCCCTGCCGCGGCCGAAGGCCGCCAATACGCGAAAAAACCTGTATGCAAAAAACTTCACATGACCGTGAGGATTCTGCTGATTGAGGATTATGATCCCTGCCGCAGCCGAAGGCTGCCAATACGCGAAAAAACCTGTATGCAAAAAACCTCACATTATCGAGAGGGCTCTGCTAAAATTTTTTTAATAATGTTTTTTCTTAATTTTTTAATAATAATTTTAGAGAAGTAAAATAAGAGTAATTTTTTATTATTTTCTTAGAATTGTTTGCTAGTGGTTTTAAAATGTTCAATAAAATGGAGAATACCGAAAAACTAGTTTTGTAATTTCGGGATTTTGTTATTTCGGGATTTTGTCGTTTCGGGATTTTGTCATTTCGGGATTTTGTCGTTCGGGATTTTGTCGTTCGGGATTTTGTCTTTCGGGATTTCGTTACCAACCCCGCAGAAGGACTTTGGATAGAGGAAGACTTTTCAGCAAAGAAGATGGTTTTGTTGGCTGAGAGTTTTAATTCCTGCCACGGCCGAAGGCCGGCACGCAGAAGGACACTTTGCCTGCGCAGAAGGACCCTGGATAGAGGAAGACTTTTCAACAAGGAGATGGTTTTGTTGGCTGAAGGTTTTAATCCCCGCCCCGGCCGAAGGCCGGCACACAGAAATACACTTTGCCTGCGCAGAAGGACCCTGTATAGAGAAGACTTTTCAGCAAAGAAGATGGTTTTGTTGGCCGAGGGCTTTAGTCCCTGCCACGGCCGAAGGCCGGCACGCAGAAGGACACTTTGCCTGCGCAGAAGGACCCTGGATAGAGGAAGACTTTTCAACAAGGAGATGGTTTTGTTGGCTGAAGGTTTTAATCCCCGCCCCGGCCGAAGGCCGGCACGCAGAAGGACTCTGGATAGAGGAAGACTTTTCAGCAAAGAAAATGGTTTTGTTGGCTGAGAGTTTTAATCCCTGCCACGGCCAAAGGCCGGCACGCAGAAGGACACTCTGCCTGCGCAGAAGGACCCTGGATAGAGGAAGACTCTTCAACAAGGAGATGGTTTTGTTAGCTGAGGGTTTTAATCCCTGCCACGGCCGAAGGCCGGCATGCAGAAGGACACTTTGCCTGCGCAGAAGGACCCTGGATAGAGGAAGACTTTTCAGCAAAGAATATGATATATATGATAATATATATGAATATATATTTTCAGCAAAAGAATAATATCCCGAAACGACAAAATCCGGAAAAATTTTAAAATCCCGAAACGACAAAATCCCGATGCGACAAAATCCCGAAACGACAAAATCCTGAAAAATTTTAATACCGAAATGAGAAATCCCGAAAATCACGAAATAAAATTTGAAATTAATGAAAAAATGACATTTAAGTCACAATTTTTTCCGAAGCGTAGTACGCGCCTACTTGCCTTTTTTTACAATGGCAGAAAAGCAAAGTTGTAATATCGAGAGAATTTTGTTGTCTGAAGGTTATAATCTACAATATGCAAAAAACTTCACATGACCGTGAGGATTCGGCTGATTGAGGGTTATGATCCCTGCCACGGCCGAAGGCCGCCAATACGCAGAAAAACTTGTATGCAAAAAACTTCACATGACCGTGAGGATTCTGCTGATTGAGGGTTATGATTCCCGCCGCGGCCGAAGGCCGCCAATACGCGAAAAAACCTGAATGCAAAAAACTTCACATGACCGTGAGGATTCTGCTGATTGAGGATTATGATCCCTGCCGCAGCCGAAGGCTGCCAATACGCGAAAAAACCTGTATGCAAAAAACCTCACATTATCGAGAGGGCTCTGCTAAAATTTTTTTAATAATGTTTTTTTTTAATTTTTTAATAATAATTTTGGAGAAGTAAAATAAGAGTAATTTTTTATTATTTTCTTAGAATTGTTTGCTAGTGGTTTTAAAATGTTCAATAAAATGGAGAATACCGAAAAACTAGTTTTGTAATTTCGGGATTTTGTTATTTCGGGATTTTGTCGTTTCGGGATTTTGTCATTTCGGGATTTTGTCGTTCGGGATTTTGTCTTTCGGGATTTCGTTACCAACCCCGCAGAAGGACTTTGGATAGAGGAAGACTTTTCAGCAAAGAAGATGGTTTTGTTGGCTGAGAGTTTTAATTCCTGCCACGGCCGAAGGCCGGCACGCAGAAGGACACTTTGCCTGCGCAGAAGGACCCTGGATAGAGGAAGACTTTTCAACAAGGAGATGGTTTTGTTGGCTGAAGGTTTTAATCCCCGCCCCGGCCGAAGGCCGGCACGCAGAAATACACTTGGCCTGCGCAGAAGGACCCTGTATAGAGAAGACTTTTCAGCAAAGAAGATGGTTTTGTTGGCCGAGGGCTTTAGTCCCTGCCCCGGCCGAAGGCCGGTACGCAGAAATACACTTTGCCTGCGCAGAAGGACCCTGGATAGAGAAGACTTTTCAGCAAAGAAGATGGTTTTGTTGGCCGAGGGCTTTAGTCCCTGCCGAAGGATACTTTGCCTGCGCAGAAGGACCCTGGATAGAGGAAGACTTTTCAGCAAAGAAGATGGTTTTATTAACTGAGGGTTTTAATCCCCGCCCCGGCCGAAGGCCGCCACGCAGAAGGACACTTTGCCTGCGCAGAATGACCCTGGATAGAGGAAGACTTTTCAACAAGGAGATGGTTTTGTTGGCTGAGGGTTTTAATCCCTTCTTCGGCCGAAGGCCGGCATGCGACACCTTGCCTGCGCAGAAGGACCCTGGATAGAGGAAGACTTTTCAGCAAAGAAGATGGTTTTTTTGGCTGAGGGTTTTAATCCCTGCCACGCCCGGAGGCCGTCATGCAGAAGGACACTTTGCCTGCGGAGAAGGACCCTGGATAGAGGAAGACTTTTCAACAAGGAGATGGTTTTGTTGGCTGAGGGTTTTAATTCCTGCCACGGCCGAAGGCCGGCATGCAGAAGGACCCTGGATAGAGGAAGACTTTTCAGCAAAGAAGATGGTTTTGTTGACTGACGGTTTTAATCCCTGCCACGGCCGAAGACCGGCATGCAGAAGGACACTTTGCCTGCGCAGAAGGACCCTGGATAGAGGAAGACTTTTCAACAAGGAGATGGTTTTGTTGGCTGAGGGTTTTAATCCATGCCACGGCCGAAGGCCGGCATGCAGAAGGACACTCTGCCTGCGCAGAAGGACCCTGGATAGAGGAAGACTTTTCAACAAGGAGATGGTTTTGTTGGCCGACGGTTGGAATCCCTGCCTTCCTTCCTTCTGCATGCCGGCCTTCGGCCGTGGCAGGGATTAATACCCTCAGCCAACAAAACCATCTTCTTTGTTGAAAAGTCTTCCTCTAACCAGGGTCCTTCTCCGCAGGCAAAGTGTCCTTCTGCATGCCGGTCTTCGGCCGTGGCAGGGATTAAAACCGTCAGTCAACAAAACCATCTTCTTTGCTGAAAAGTCTTCCTCTATCCAGGGTCCTTCTGCATGCCGGCCTTCGGCCGTGGCAGGGATTAAAACCCTCAGCCAACAAAACCATCTCCTTGTTGAAAACCCTTCCTCTATCCAGGATCCTTCTGCGCACGCAGTGTTCTTCTGATTTCCGGCCTTCGGCCGTGGCAGGGATTAATACTCTCAGCCCAGTGGCGTAGCTAGAGGGGGGCGGTCCGCCCCGGGCGGCACGATTTCGGGGGCGGCAAATTTTAAAAATTAAACTGTACCTCTAAGAAAATTTTCATATTGATTTTCATAATTTATTATTTTATTAATTTCGAATTATAAAAACATGTGTATTTAGAGGGTTGGTAACGAAATCGAAATTTTGTCGAAAGACAAAATCCCGAACGACAAAATCCGGAAAAATCCCGAAATTCTTGCACTGATTGTGTGGCAGGGATAAGAACCCTTAGCCAACAAAACTATCTTCTTTGCTGAAAAGTCTTTCTCTACTCAGGGTCCTTCTGCGTGTCGGCCTACGGCCGGGGCAGGGATTGAAACCCTCAGCCCACAAAACCATCTTCTTTGCTGAAAAGTCTTCCTCTATCCAAGGTCCTTCCGCGTGCCGGCCTTCGGCCCGGGCAGGGATTAAAACCCTCGGCCGACAAAACCATCTTTTTTGCTGAAAAGTCTTCCTCTATTCAGGGTCCTTCTGTGCAGGCAAAAAGTGTCATTTTGCAAGGCGGCCTTCGGCCGGGGCAGGGATTAAAATTCTCAACCGACAGAACCATCTTAATGCTGGAAAGTTTTTTTCTATCCAGGGTCCTTCTGCGTGCCGGGCTTCGGCCGCGGCAGAGGTAGTAACCCTGGGTAAGCAGAATACCCTGGGTAAGTCGGCTTCGCTGCTTATATAATTTTCGCATATAGAGTTTTTGCATGTGGCGGCCTTTGGCCGCGGCAGGAGTTGTAACCCTTGATATACAAACCGTTGTGTTTGCTGCTAAGTTTACTCTCAGCCAATAGAACTCCCCGGAAAATTGCGGATATAGCGCTTATTTTACGAAAAGCAATAAAAAAACGCTATGCAATGCCATTTTTTCGGGATTTTGTCGTTTCAGGATTTTGTCGCGTCGGGATTTTGTCGTTCGGGATTGCTAAAAACGGTCGGGATTTTGTCGTTCGGGATTTTGTCCGTCTCCCGTATTTAGATACGAGGGCAGTCCGATAAGTACTTAGCCTCACCACCCGATGGTTTCCACGATCGCAAGAGAAGTCGGCCTTCCGCCATGGCAGGGATTAATACCCTCAGCCAACAAAACCATCTCCTTGTTGAAAAGTCTTCCTCTAACCAGGGTCCTTCTCCGCAGGCAAAGTGTCCTTCTGCTTGCCGGCCTTCGGCCGTGGCAGGGATTAATACCCTCAGCTAACAAAACCATCTTCTTTGTTGAAAAGTCTTCCTCTAACCAGGGTCCTTCTCCGCAGGCAAAGTGTCCTTCTGCATGCCGGTCTTCGGCCGTGGCAGGGATTAAAACCCTCAGCCAACAAAATCATCTTCTTTGCTGAAAAGTCTTCCCCTATCCAGAGTCCTTCTGCATGCCGGCCTTCGGCCGTGGCAGGGATTAAAACCCTCAGCCAACAAAACCATCTCCTTGTTGAAAAGCCTTTTTCTATCCAGGGTCCTACGCAGGCAAAGTATCCTACTACATGCCGGCCTTCGGCCGTGGCAGGGATTAAAACCTTCAGCCAACAAAACCATCTCCTTCTTAAAAAATTACTTCCTATATCCAGGGTCCTTCTGCGCAGGCAATGTGTCCTTCTACATGCCGGCCTTCGGCCGTGGCAGGGAATAAGACCCTCAGCCAACAAAACCATCTCCTCGTTAAAAAATGTCTTCCTCTATCCAATGTCCTTCTGCGCAGGCAAAGTATCCTTCTGCATGCCGGCCATCGGCCGTGGCAGGGATTAAAACCCTCTTCCAACAAAACCATCTTCTTTGCTGAAAAGTCTTCCTCTATCCAGGGTCCTTCTCCGCAGGCAAAGTACCCTTCTGCATGCCGGTCTTCGGCCGTGGCAGGGATTAAAACCTGTCAGCCAACAAAACCATCTCCTTGTTGAAAAGCCTTTTTCTATCCAGGGTCCTACGCAGGCAAAGTATCCTACTACATGCCGGCCTTCGGCCGTGGCAGGGATTAAAACCTTCAGCCAACAAAACCATCTCCTTCTTAAAAAATTACTTCCTATATCCAGGGTCCTTCTGCGCAGGCCAAGTGTCCTTCTGCATGCCGGCCTTTGGCCGTGGCAGGAAATTAGACCCTCAGCCAACAAAACCATCTTCTTTGCTGAAAAGTCTTCCTCTATCCAGGGTCCTTCTGCATGCCGGCTTTCGGTCGTGGCAGGGATTAAAACCCTCGGCCAACAAAACCATCTTCTTTGCTGAAAAGTCTTCCTCTATCCAGGGTCCTTCTCCGCAGGCAAAGTACCCTTCTGCATGCCGGTCTTCGGCCGTGGCAGGGATTAAAACCCTCAGCCTACAAAACCATCTTCTTTGCTGAAAAGTCTTCCTCTATCCAGGGTCCTCCTCTGCAGGCAAAGTGTATTTCTTCATGCCGGCCTTCGGCCGTGGCAGGGATTAAAACCCTCAGCAAACAAAACCATCTCCTTGTTAAAAAATTTCTTCCTCTATCCAGGGTCCTTCTCCGCAGGCAAAGTGTCTTTCTGCATGCCGGCCTTCGGCCGTGGCAGGGAATAAGACCCTCTGCCAAGAAAACCATCTCCTCGTTAAAAAATTTCTTCCTCTATACAGGGTCCTTCTCCGCAGGCAAAGTGTCTTTCTGCATGCCGGCCTTCGGCCGTGGCAGGGAATAAGACCCTCTGCCAACAAAACCATCTTCTTTGTTGAAAAGTCTTCCTCTATCCAGGGTCCTTCTGCGCAGGCAAAGTGTCCTTCTGCATGCCGGCCTTCGGCCGTGGCAGGGATTAATACCCTCAGCCAACAAAACCATCTTCTTTGTTGAAAAGTCGTCCTCTATCCAAGGTCCTTCTCCGCAGGCAAAGTGTCCTTCTGCATGCCGGTCTTCGGCCGTGGCAGGGATTAAAACCGTCAGCCAACAAAACCATCTTCTTTGCTGAAAAGTCTTCCTCTATCCAGGGTCCTTCTGCGCAGGCAAAGTGTTCTGCAGGGATTAAAACCCTCAGCCAAAAAAACCATCTTCTTTGCTGAAAAGTCTTCCTCTATCCAGGGTCCTTCTGCGCAGGCAAAGTGTCCTTCTGCATGCCGGCCTTCGGCCGTGGCAGGGATTAATACCCTCAGCCAACAAAACCATCTTCTTTGTTGAAAAGTCTTCCTCTATCCAAGGTCCTTCTCCGCAGGCAAAGTGTCCTTCTGCATGCCGGTCTTCGGCCGTGGCAGGGATTAAAACCGTCAGCCAACAAAACCATCTTCTTTGCTGAAAAGTCTTCCTCTATCCAGGGTCCTTCTGCATGCCGGCCTTCGGCCGTGAAAGGGATTAAAACCCTCAGCCAACAAAACCATCTCCTTGTTGAAAACCCTTCCTCTATCCAGGGTCCTTCTGCGCAGGCAAAGTATCCTTCTGCATGCCGGCCCTCGGCCGTGGCAGGGACTAAAGCCCTCGGCCAACAAAACCATCTTCTTTGCTGAAAAGTCTTCCTCTATCCAGGGTCCTTCTGCGCAGGCAGTGTTCTTCTGATTTCCGGCCTTCGGCCGTGGCAGGGATTAATACCCTCAGCCAACAAAACCATCTTCTTTGCTGAAAAGTCTTCCTCTATCCAGGGTCCTTCTCCGCAGGCAAAGTACCCTTCTGCATGCCGGCCTTCGGCCGTGGCAGGGATTAAAACCCTCAGCCAACAAAACCATCTCCTTGTTGAAAACCCTTCCTCTATCCAGGGTTCTTCTGCGCAGGCAAAGTATCCTTCTGCATGCCGGCCCTCGGCCGTGGCAGGGACTAAAGCCCTCGGCCAACAAAACCATCTTCTTTGCTGAAAAGTCTTCCTCTATCCAGGGTCCTTCTGCGCAGGCAGTGTTCTTCTGATTTCCGGCCTTCGGCCGTGGCAGGGATTAATACCCTCAGCCAACAAAACCATCTTCTTTGCTGAAAAGTCTTCCTCTATCCAGGGTCCTTCTGCATGCCGGCCTTCGGCCGTGGCAGGGATTAAAAACCCTGAGCCAACAAAACCATCTCCTTGTTGAAAAGTCTTCCTCTATCCAGGGTCCTTCTGCGCAGGCAAAGTGTCCTTCTGCGTGCCGGCCTTCGGCCGTGGCAGGGACTAAAGCCCTCGGCCAACAAAACCATCTTCTTTGCTGAAAAGTCTTCTCTATCCAGGGTCCTTCTGCGCAGGCAAAGTGTATTTCTGCGTGCCGGCCTTCGGCCGTGGCAGGGATTAAAACTCTCGGCCAACAAAACCATCTTCTTTGCTGAAAAGTCTTCCTCTATCCAGGGTCCTTCTGCGCAGGCAGTGTTCTTCTGATTTCCGGCCTTCGGCCGTGGCAGGGATTAATACCCTCAGCCAACAAAACCATCTTCTTTGCTGAAAAGTCTTCCTCTATCCAGGGTCCTTCTGCGCAGGCAGTGTTCTTCTGATTTCCGGCCTTCGGCCGTGGCAGGGATTAATACCCTCAGCCAACAAAACCATCTTCTTTGCTGAAAAGTCTTCCTCTATCCAGGGTCCTTCTCCGCAGGCAAAGTACCTTTCTGCATGCCGGCCTTCGGCCGTGGCAGGGATTAAAACCCTCAGCCAACAAAACCATCTTCTTTTCTGAAAAGTCTTCCTCTATCCAGGGTCCTTCTGCGCAGGCAGTGTTCTTCTGATTTCCGGCCTTCGGCCGTGGCAGGGATTAATACCCTCAGCCAACAAAACCATCTCCTTGTTGAAAAGCCTTCCTCTATCCAGGGTCCTTCTCCGCAGGCAAAGTACCTTTCTGCATGCCGGCCTTCGGCCGTGGCAGGGATTAAAACCCTCAGCCAACAAAACCATCTTCTTTGCTGAAAAGTCTTCCTCTATCCAGGGTCCTTCTGCGCAGGCAAAGTATCCTTCTGCATGCCGGCCTTCGGCCGTGACAGGGATTAAAACCCTCAGCCAACAAAACCATCTTCTTTGCTGAAAAGTCTTCCTCTATCCAAGGTCCTTCTGCATGCCGGCCTTCGGCCGTGGAAGGGATTAAAACCCTGAGCCAACAAAACCATCTCCTTGTTGAAAAGCCTTCCTCTATCCAGGATCCTTCTGCGCAGGCAGTGTTCTTCTGATTTCCGGCCTTCGGCCGTGGCAGGGATTAAAACCCTCAGCCAACAAAACCATCTTCTTTGCTGAAAAGTCTTCCTCTATCCAGGGTCCTTCTGCGCAGGCAGTGTTCTTCTGATTTCCGGCCTTCGGCCGTGGCAGGGATTAATACCCTCAGCCAACAAAACCATCTTCTTTGCTGAAAAGTCTTCCTCTATCCAGGGTCCTTCTGCGCAGGCAGTGTTCTTCTGATTTCCGGCCTTCGGCCGTGGCAGGGATTAATACCCTCAGCCAACAAAACCATCTTCTTTGCTGAAAAGTCTTCCTCTATCCAGGGTCCTTCTCCGCAGGCAAAGTACCTTTCTGCATGCCGGCCTTCGGCCGTGGCAGGGATTAAAACCCTCAGCCAACAAAACCATCTTCTTTGCTGAAAAGTCTTCCTCTATCCAGGGTCCTTCTGCGCAGGCAAAGTATCCTTCTGCATGCCGGCCTTCGGCCGTGACAGGGATTAAAACCCTCAGCCAACAAAACCATCTTCTTTGCTGAAAAGTCTTCCTCTATCCAAGGTCCTTCTGCATGCCGGCCTTCGGCCGTGGAAGGGATTAAAACCCTGAGCCAACAAAACCATCTCCTTGTTGAAAAGCCTTCCTCTATCCAGGATCCTTCTGCGCAGGCAGTGTTCTTCTGATTTCCGGCCTTCGGCCGTGGCAGGGATTAAAACCCTCAGCCAACAAAACCATCTTCTTTGCTGAAAAGTCTTCCTCTATCCAGGGTCCTTCTGCGCAGGCAGTGTTCTTCTGATTTCCGGCCTTCGGCCGTGGCAGGGATTAATACCCTCAGCCAACAAAACCATCTTCTTTGCTGAAAAGTCTTCCTCTATCCAGGGTCCTTCTGCGCAGGCAGTGTTCTTCTGATTTCCGGCCTTCGGCCGTGGCAGGGATTAATACCCTCAGCCAACAAAACCATCTTCTTTGCTGAAAAGTCTTCCTCTATCCAGGGTCCTTCTGCGCAGGCAGTGTTCTTCTGATTTCCGGCCTTCGGCCGTGGCAGGGATTAATACCCTCAGCCAACAAAACCATCTTCTTTGCTGAAAAGTCTTCCTCTATCCAGGGTCCTTCTCCGCAGGCAAAGTACCTTTCTGCATGCCGGCCTTCGGCCGTGGCAGGGATTAAAACCCTCAGCCAACAAAACCATCTTCTTTGCTGAAAAGTCTTCCTCTATCCAGGGTCCTTCTGCGCAGGCAAAGTATCCTTCTGCATGCCGGCCTTCGGCCGTGACAGGGATTAAAACCCTCAGCCAACAAAACCATCTTCTTTGCTGAAAAGTCTTCCTCTATCCAAGGTCCTTCTGCATGCCGGCCTTCGGCCGTGGAAGGGATTAAAACCCTGAGCCAACAAAACCATCTCCTTGTTGAAAAGCCTTCCTCTATCCAGGATCCTTCTGCGCAGGCAGTGTTCTTCTGATTTCCGGCCTTCGGCCGTGGCAGGGATTAAAACCCTCAGCCAACAAAACCATCTTCTTTGCTGAAAAGTCTTCCTCTATCCAGGGTCCTTCTGCGCAGGCAGTGTTCTTCTGATTTCCGGCCTTCGGCCGTGGCAGGGATTAAAACCCTCAGCCAACAAAACCATCTTCTTTGCTAAAAAGTCTTCCTCTATCCAGGGTCCTTCTGCGCAGGCAGTGTTTTTCTGATTTCCGGCCTTCGGCCGTGGCAGGGATTAATACCCTCAGCCAACAAAACCATCTTCTTTGCTGAAAAGTCTTCCTCTATCCAGGGTCCTTCTCCGCAGGCAAAGTACCCTTCTGCATGCCGGCCTTCGGCCGTGGCAGGGATTAAAACTCTCGGCCAACAAAACCATCTTCTTTGCTGAAAAGTCTTCCTCTATCCAGGGTCCTTCTGCGCAGGCAGTGTTCTTCTGATTTCCGGCCTTCGGCCGTGGCAGGGATTAATACCCTCAGCCAACAAAACCATCTCCTTGTTGAAAAGCCTTCTTCTATCCAGGGTCCTTCTGCGCAGGCAAAGTGTCCTTCTGCATGCCGGCCTTCGGCCGTGGCAGGGATTAAAACCCTCAGCCAACAAAACAATCTTCTTTGCTGAAAAGTCTTCCTCTATCCAGGGTCCTTCTGCATGCCGGCCTTCGGCCGTGGCAGAGATTAAAACCCTGAGCCAACAAAACCATCTCCTTGTTGAAAAGCCTTCCTCTATCCAGGGTCCTTCTGCGCAGGCAAAGTATCCTTCTGCATGCCGGCCTTCGGCCGTGACAGGGATTAAAACCCTCAGCCAACAAAACCATCTTCTTTGCTGAAAAGTCTTCCTCTATCCAAGGTCCTTCTGCATGCCGGCCGTCGGCCGTGGCAGGGATTAAAACCCTCAGCCAACAAAACCATCTCCTTGTTGAAAAGCCTTCCTCTATCCAGAGTCCTTCTGCGCAGGCAAAGTGTCCTTCTGCATGCCGGCCTTCGGCCGTGGCAGGGATTAAAACCCTCAGCCAACAAAACCATCTCCTTGTTAAAAAATTTCTTCCTCTATCCAGGGTCCTTCTGCGCAGGCAAAGTGTCCTTCTGCATGCCGGCCTTCGGCCGTGGCAGGGAATAAGACCCTCAGCCAACAAAACCATCTCCTCGTTAAAAAATGTCTTCCTCTATCCAGGGTCCTTCTGCGCAGGCAAAGTGTCCTTCTGCATGCCGGCCTTCGGCCGTGGCAGGGATTAAAACCCTCGGCCAACAAAACCATCTTCTTTGCTAAAAGTCTTCCTCTATCCAGGGTCCTTCTCCGCAGGCAAATTGTATTTCTGCATGCCGGCCTTCGGCCGTGGCAGGGATTAAAACCTTCAGCCAACAAAACCATCTCCTTTTTAAAAAATGTCTTCCTCTATCCAGGGTCCTTCTGCGCAGGCAAAGTATTCTTCTGCATGCCGGCCTTTGGCCGTGGCAGGGATTAAAACCCTCAGCCAACAAAACCATCTTCTTGTTGAAAAGCCTTCCTCTATCCAGGGTCCTTCTGCGCAGGCAAAGTGTCCTTCTGCATGTCGGCCTTCGGCCGTGGCGGTGATTAAAATCCTCAGCCAACAAAACCATCTCCTCGTTAAAAAATGTCTTCCTCTATCCAGGGTCCTTCTGCGCAGGCAAAGTATCTTTCTGCATGCCGGCCATCGGCCGTGGCAGGGATTAAAACCCTCGGCCAACAAAACCATCTCCTTGTTAAAAAATTTCTTCCTCTATCCAGGGTCCTTCTGCGCAGGCAAGGTGTCCTTCTGCATGCCGGCCTTCGGCCGTGGCAGGAATTAAAACTCTCGGCCAACAAAACCATCTCCTTTGCTGAAAAGTCTTCCTCTATACAGGGTCCTTCTCCGCAGGCAAAGTGTCCTTCTGCATGCCGGCCTTCGACCGTGGCAGGGAATAAGACCCTCAGCCAACAAAACCATCTCCTCGTTAAAAAATGTCTTCCTCTATCCAGTGTCCTTCTGCGCAGGCAAAGTGTCCTTCTGCATGCCGGCCTTCGGCCTTGGCAGGGATTAAAACCCTCGGCCAACAAAACCATTTTCATGCCGGCCTTGGGCCGTGGCAGGGATTAAAACCCTCAGCAAACAAAACCATCTCCTCGTTAAAAAATGTCTTCCTCTATCCAGGGTCCTTCTGCGCAGGCAAAGTGTCCTTCTGCATGCCGGCCTTCGGCCGTGGCAGGGATTAAAACCCTCGGCCAACAAAACCATCTTCATGCCGGCCTTCGGCCGTGGCAGGGATTAAAACCCTCAGCAAACAAAACCATCTCCTTGTTAAAAAATTTCTTCCTCTATCTAGGGTCCTTCTGCGCAGGCAAAGTGTCCTTCTGCATGCCGGCCTTCGGCCGTGGCAGGGAATAAGACCCTCAGCCAACAAAACCATCTCCTCGTTAAAAAATGTCTTCCTCTATCCAGGGTCCTTCTGCGCAGGCAAAGTGTCCTTCTGCATGCCGGCCTTCGGCCGTGGCAGGGATTAAAACCCTCAGCCAGAAAAACCAATCCCCTTGCTGAATAGTATTTGTATATTAACCCGTCCAATAAGTCCAACAGCTGCTTCGCAGCTAACGCATTTCAGCATTTATCGCAGAATTGGGCGTTATTTCATTTTTTTTTGGGCTTTATTTCATTTTTCAAAAAAATGTTTGAATTTCTTCAAAATTCATTCATTTCATTTTTTTATGAAATAACGCCCAAATTGGCAAAATGAAATAAGGCCCGCATTGGGCCAAATATTTCATTTCATTTCATTTCATTTATTTATTTCTATATCTATACCGCGCTTGCAACAAGATACAATTGAATAATTTATAAGGGCCTTATAAAATTATGATTTATGTTTTATGTTTTATGTTTTATAATAACAAGACATTTTTTAATCTTAAAATTAAAGAAACTAGAATTGAAGATTAAGTATTAGACGAAGTATAATACTTAAAAAGCAAAGAAAAAAGAAGAGATATAAAGGAAGAAAGAAAGAAGACAGTCGGTTTATACATATTGTGGGCTCAAGTAGATAGGTATTTGAATAAGTTATTTTTGAATTCCGCGTTGCTACATTTCCTTATGCTGATCGGCAAAAAATTCCAGAGTTTAGCAGAGTATATAAAGAACTGACGCTCCGACACTAATCTCAAATGATTAAAAGGAATAATGGTACAATTGCGTTGAGACCTAGAAAAACACAGTTTGGCATACAGGTTCATCGGCTCACCGGTCATTATTATGTTATGCAGAAACTTAAGAACGTTGAAACTCAGCAATGAATGAAAGGGTAATCCATATAATTGGCACGCATACTTAGACACATGATCAAAACGACCGACTCCATAGACATATCTGACAATTTGCACAATTTGCAAAAATTTCACAGCCATACATCAAGGTAGGCAAGAGATACGTCTTCGCAAGCAACACTCTTATTTTTGGAGGAGTATAGTATTGAGAGTACCAGAGTGTACGAAGCATACCATATATTTTACCAACAGATGTATCCACATGATTATTCCAGCTCAACGTTCTGTTGAAAATTACTCCTAAGTTCTTAGCTGTGTTGACATACTCAATCTTTGACCCTGAGACACATATTGGAGGTAATTTGGATGTGTCAATAACTTTATTGGAGATTACTAGGCAGTGCGACTTTATTGGATTTAGGCTCAAGCCGTTGCTAGTCGCTCATGCGCTAATGCGATTCAGATCATTTTTCATTTTCGCAATACATGCGACTAATTGTTCGTAACTGCAGGACAAGTGAACTTGCACATCATCGGCGTACATTTGTAAAATCCAGTCAAGGAGCACATTGGGAAGGTCATTTATATATAACGTAAACGGCAACGGGCCAAGTACCGAGCTTGAGGAACACCACGTGTTAAGCGCAAACAGCCAGAAACCCGATCATTAGAACATACTCTTTGTGACCTATCCTTCAAATACGATACCAAGAGATTTGTTGCAGACTGAGTAAAATTAAATAACTTTTGCAATTTCGTGGCTAAGATATCATGGTCAATAGTGTCAAAGGCCTTTAAGTGGTCAAGCAGAACCAAAAAAACTACATCATTTTTATCTAAGGCTACACGAATATCTTCAACCACTTCGGTTAATGCAGTAACGCAGCTGCGCTTAGGTCTGAAACCTGACTGCTTTGTTTCAATCCTATTAAGGAGTAGCGATTGCGATGGTCCCGAATCTGCTTATTAATAATTATTTCCAGAGCTTTTGAAATGTACGGCAGTATGGCAATGGGCCTATACTGATTTGCCGCTTTAGGTACCGGTATAATTTTGGCTTTTTTCCAAGTGGAAGGAAAAACGGAAGTAGTTATAATTGTGTTAAAAATATACGTAATGTAAGGCAACAATTTAGGTGAGAGGGCTTTGACAAAAACTGGATTAATGCCATCTAGCCCCACGGCGCTTGACTTAATAGATAAAAAATATAATAAAATAAATATATTATTGAAAATAACATTTCTAATGCCCGAAATACATGTGCAGATAAGGCGCATGCACCGCTGCTTGATTTGCTGCAGGCAAAATACATGTGCAGATTTCATTTCAATTGAATTTTTGAAATTTAAACCGTAATGTCAAAATTGTTTTTAAAAAATTTTTAAAAATTTTTTTTAAAAATTCTAAAAGAATTGTTGACATAACTTGGTAGCATTTTTCCTGCGCAGCAAATATTAAATTTGAGACGTCAGGCAGGAAATTTCCCCACGCAGATTGTACGAATTCTCTCCCATGTATTTCAAATGGAAACTTTTTTGCAATATCTTTGCAATATCAGATATCGGAATATCTGCACATGTATTTCGGGCATTATTGAAAATAATGATTAAAAAAACCGTATTATATAATCTTAACAATTATATTCACAATATTTTTTTCAACTTGCAATCTGCAAAATAAAACTTATTAAAAGAAAAAGTTTTATTGAAAATACAATTGATGGAAATATAATGGAAGGGACCCGAAATCTCCAAAGACAAAATCTCCACCATATACAAAATCTCCATATACAAAAATATTTTGGTACAAAATCTCAAAATACAAAATCTCCAGGGACAAAATCTCCAAATTCTAAAAAATTCTCCAAAAATCTCTAAAAATTCTAAAAAAAAAATTTTTGTTCGGGTATATCTGTATGTTACGGTGAATTTGAGTAGTCCGGTAATTATTCATAATTACTGGCTCTTATGCATAATCACTGCTCGGTTTGCTAATTGTGATAAATTCTTGCATATTTATAAAATTAACCGGAGATTTTATATAATTCCTTACATAGGAAGGCCCTGAATGCAAAAAGACTTTACATTTCCGAGAGCATTCTGTTGATTAAGGGTTATAATTCTTGCCTCGGTTAAAGGCCGTCACGCAGGAAGGCCCTGAATTTGTTGATTAAGGGTTATAATCCTTGCTTCGGCCGAAGGTCGGCACGCAGGAAAGCCCTGAATGCAAAAAGACTTTAGAACACCGCGACGATTCTGTTGATTAAGTGTTAAATTCTTTGCCACGGCCGAAGGCCGTCACGCAAGAAGGCCGTGAATGCAAAAAGACTTTACATTTGCTGATTTAGGGTTATAATCCTTGCTACGGCTGAAGGCCGTCACGCAGGAAGGCCCTGAATGCAAAAAGACTTTACATTTCCGAGAGGATTCTGTTGATTAAGGGTTATAATCATTGCCACGGCCGAAGGCCGTCACACAGGAAGGCCTTGAATGCAAAAAGACCGCGAGGATTCGGGGCTTAAGGAACTTTTTATAACTTTTCTAAATTTATAGTACTTAATTATTACGAGTATTATTGTTTTTGGGTTTGGAGATTTCGTCTTTGGAGATTTTGGGTTTGGAGATTTTGACTTGGAGATTTCGTACCCAACCCAAATATAATGAATAGTTAGAAATTATATTGTTTTCCATAAATTTAAAAGTGAATGCTTTAAAAATAATGCCTTCTGAACTTTTCTGGTGAAAAAATTTAACTTTTTGGAATGTATGGAATTCCTAGTGTTTGTAATGACGCTGCGTCAATGCAACACATTCCTGTCATTTACTCTAATTTATGTAAATAATATGCTTTTGCAAAACACAGCAAGAAGGACAAAAACTCCTAGAAGTGAAGTATTGTACTCGTACTTCAACGGACGCATAGGTCTATTTTCGCTTAACTTGTTACGTCACAGCAACAATGGATTGTGGTTTTTGTTCATGCAATTGTTACTATTATTGATGACTGATGCTCTTGTTTTGCTGTAAATTACTGTAACAGCAAACATAGCAAGAACTATAAAGTCAGCGAAGACAATAGCAAAACTTATATAAGTTTATGTTTATGTTTGCTGTTACAGTAATTTTACCCACTATCAGTTTCACTTCAGTTCAGGAAGAGGAAGACGAAAACACACTTCAGCACTTGTGTCGCAAATGTTTCCATCACGCACACACATACTTTATATAAACGTATAAGCATCCATACAACCTTATGCAACATTGCATACAGCTTTTATCAATTACTACCACAAATTATTTATTACCATCAGTCAACATTTTGGGTGATGTTGGGAGGGGGGTCTAAACTCGAGCACTAGAGCAAATTTTATTTAAGGAAAACAGTTTTCTTAATATCATTTAGGTACTGCAGAAAGACGAAAAGTGATTGGAAAAGTGCAGTCCAAAAACAAAAACAACAAAAAGTTATGCTTTGCCTGTTAAATGATGTCACGAAATCATTTAACAAGCAAATTTTTGTTTTTTTTTTGTTGGTGAAAAACCTGATGAAAAATATTGAAAAATAATTTAAAGAAATAATTTGGAAAAAGAAGCAAATTAAATTATTGTACACTAAAAAGGAGCGATTTTACAAGAGTTAAGTAATAATAAAAAAATGGAAATGATTTTTTTCCCAAAAAAACAAGTTTCAATTTATCCTTTTAATTTTATTTTATTTATTATTAAGAAAGACTACTTTAAAATAATTTGAAAATCTTGGTAATCCCTACATTTGTTCACTACACCACCAAAAGCAACAACGATGACAAAAAGAAAGTTATCAGGAAGTGTTTGTCTGCTACTTACAGACAATTAATTTTTGTAATTTAATACTCGTACAAATTGCATACAATAATTCCAAAGCAATTTCTTAGTGTGTTTCACATTAAAAAAACAAATTTTAATAAATAAAATGACAAAAAGAAAGTGCCCGCATCAACCAAAAACAAATAAGCAAAAGACGGTCACGCGTAAAAGCAAGCTTAATTAACTAGTTTTCCATTTTCCCCTGCATTGCCTTTGCATTTGCTTTTGTTTTTGCATTAGAAGGAAACATATGTACATATTATCTGCTGGTTTTGGTAAAAGTTGCGAAGTAGTCACGTTCCAAATTCTTGGTTTTTGTGAGTTCCTGAGTCATTCATTAAAAATAAATAACTACAAATTCTTTCAAAATATATCACTGCAAATAAGAGTAGAAAAAAAAATATTCAACATTTCATAAGAAAGTGAGCACAAATACAATAAAAAGAAGAAGAAAACCGGATATAAAAATAAAAAGGAGAATAATTAAAGATTCATAAAGAGGATAAAATTTTATTATTTTTTAACATATTTTTATGATTAGAAGAATAAAGTAGTAAAAGCTGATGAACTGTTATAATTCCTTTAGGTTGAGTGGTTTTTTGTAAAATATTTATATATTTAATTTACTTTGAATCGTATAATTTTTACTTATCCAAAAAACACTACTTACTTTTAGTGTACCGCAAAAATCATGATTGACATTGACAAAAAACAGCGATATTTTGTATTGCAAATGTCATTTCTTGTTGAGATGTTTCTACTTCATTTGTTCCGAGCTCCCCAACACACTCTTGCTTGGAAAAAATTGGCCTCAAATGAGGACTGCGAAAAGCACCTGTGTCAGTTTTTCCAAGGTGAAACCCTGGAATTCTACAAGAAAGGAATAATGATTATACCCAAAAAATTACCGAAGGTAGTTGAAAAGTATGGGCAACATTTGGATTAATAAAATGTTCGTTACATAAAAAAAAGATTGTTTATTTTTACTAAAAAACGCCGAATTCTTTTTCCCCAAGCCAATATACATACTTGCATATTTTCAAAATGTATTTATTCATGACGCGTATGTTTCTTAAGTCTTCTTCCTTTCGTTACTTAAATGATCGTAGCACAAGACTTTCGATAGCCCAAGTTCGTGTCGTAAGTCTTCTGTTTTGAGTTGTGTGCCTTTTTAAGCCCAAGTTTGTTTCTTAAGTTTTTACTTTATATGTTTATACCCTACACTCGAAGGGTAGAAAAGTATATATATATTGGCTCAGAATCACCTCCTGATTCGATTTAGCCATGTCCGTCCGTCTGGCTGTCTGTCTGTCCGTCCGTCTGTGGAAATCACGATTACAGGAGAACGAATAGAGGTATCGTCATGAAATTTGGCACGAATATTCTTTGTTATTCTACGCTGTTTGGTTTAAAAAATGGGGAAAATCGGACCAGAGCCACGCCTACTTTTTATAGAAAATATGCACTCATCCATGCTTTTAGTTCAAATTCTTGGCTTGTAGACCAAATTTTCAGCTAAAATTTTATTTCCGAGTACACCATCTTAGACTAAAATATATTGTCAAAAATGGGCATGACACGCCCACTTATATACTATACCATATAATAAGGTGTTTGGTAGGAAAAGCGGGGTTGTAGATGAGTTAATAGATCATAGCTCCCTATAAATTAAAAAAAGTAGGTGTCACCCGTCCACTTTTTATCACTTCGACAGATGCGGGTGTAGGGTATATGAGCTTCGGCCAGGCCGAAGATAACGCTCTTACTTGTTTTATTTTAACATATATGAATATAATTCAAGTCACTCTAAAAAACTTTCTCATCCATAATTTTTGCTTTAAAATTTAACTGTTTTACGCCCACGTTTGTGTCTTAAGTCTTTTGTTTTCTAAACATGATTTGCCAAGAATTAATCATGAATCAAGAAATCATTACGACTCAACTTCACCTAATTTTATGGGGATTAAAATATTTTTTAGTTTCTAAAATGTTTCCCCCTTTCAACGCAACCCCTCCCCCCCCCCATCCTGCACTCTTTTCAATTTCTTTATTTACCAGTTCTTATCGAATTTCTTATTCCGAAGTTCTTATCGTCGAATTTCGAATGCATTTTTAGTTATTTTCAATTTAATTTTATAACTTAAGCCCTTTACTGTTAGTGATTGTTTTTTTCTAATTTATTTTCCTTCCATTTTGTGTACTCTATTTATTTACCTTCATTCTCCTTTTTCTAAAATCATAAACTTTCGTCATAAAATAAACACTTTCTGTAGCCAATCATTACATCAATTGTCTCATAACCATTGACAGCACTATCGTCGCCTTCACCACTACTGATAATAGCTTTAGTAATGTTTCCTGGTGCTACTGTTAATGTTGGCTGGCATTGATACGGTGTAAATGCGGATATTGATACTGAACCGCTATTGATATCAAACCCTCACTCCTGATACTGACCGTGTTGTTGATATTGAAGTTGTTGTTCATACTGAAGTCGCTGTTGATATTGAAGCTTGAGCTCTACAGTTTCTTTGGTACTGCAACTACGGTTGCCATGATTGCTGTTTATCTGCCTGCATATTATCCCATTTTATTTTCATTTCACCTGCAGGTAAAAATGTTTATTTTGTCGCCCGCAGTTTTAGTGAAAGGAAGAAAGGAAGGAAAGAAAAAAAAAAAAACTGTAACCCAAATTCATAAACAGCAAACAAATCAAAACATGTTTAATTAATGCCCTGCCCGCATCGGAAAATATTTATTAAAAACTGTTGCAGGCAATTCTTTCCCTTATGACTAAAAAGCTTCCGGCTGATGGTTCGCTGGTTCGTTTGGTTGCTTATTGTTACCTCATACGATTTATGATGACAGTATATTCGATATATTTTGAAAGAAATATCAGTATAAAAGTACATACACATGAGTGCAAAAAAGGACAATAGGCATCTTTGGTTCCTTAATGGAAATGGCCTATGGCCGTTCACCATGTTGAAAGTTGAATTGAACTTTTCATGCCTAACCTGCACAAATTGAAGCACGTCTAGAAAGCACGTCAGTATTCAACGGAATGAACAATCAATGCAACGAAGGATCGTTCACGCATAGAACAATGAATCGTTAAAGCAACAAAGCATCATCAATGGATGAAAATTGAATTGAAATTTCGAATGGATGGATTTTGAATATGGATGGAAAAAGTGAATGAAGACGATGAGATTGAGGGGCAGAAAGATGTAGGATGACCAAGGTCGCGTGGCTGGTTTGGGGCGGGTGGTATGCCGTTGCAGCAATACCAGCAGAAACCGTGAGTAGTTGATGAACCTGTGGGAAAGTTGAAGGTGGTGCTGCTGACGATGATGATGATGGCGGTAAAATCTGGCAAAAAAATAAAAAAAACCAACAAAAAGAAACAATAAATGTTGGCAAATTGAAAAGTTAATTTAAAGGAAACTGAAGTGTGTTAAAATTGTTTGTTTGCAACGAAGTTTTATTTTCAATTAAATTATTAATATTTAATTTAAAATTAATCTGTAATCTATATATAATACTTATATATAGATATATATAAGTATTATATATTTATGTGTATTATGTATTTATTTTATTGCTTTTGATACTATTTTAAGTTTTTTTACAATTAGTTAGTAGTTTTAATTACCGCGCTTTTTTAATGTCCCAAAAACTAACTCCTGAACTCTTTTGAATAGTGAACCCAGAAATATGCAACATTTTTATCGAGTGTTATCAAATATACTCTGAAGTATACTCTGAAGGCCCCGATTCATGCGATGCGATTTCTTTATGATTTCTTCAGAGAAAATTCTTTTGAAGTTTAAAACCTTATTGAATTTATAAATAAAGTAAAAATATTTACAAAAAAAGAAAGTTCTTCAAGTAACGAAATTTCAATTAATTTAAGAGAAAGATAACTGAAGCGATTTTAGGGCAAATAAATAAAAGTGGTTAAAACAATTAACTTTCTCACAATCCATTGGTTTTTATACCCTACACCCGAAGGGATGAGGGTATATTCACTTTGTGCTTCCGTTTGTAACGCATTAAAGGAGGCGTGGCAGGTATAGAAAAGTATATATATTCTGGCTCAGAATCACCTCCTGAGTCGATTTAGCCCTGTCCGTCCGTCTGTCTGTCTGTCTGTCCGTCTGTCTGTGGAAATCACGATTACAGGAGAACGAATGGAGGTATCATCATGAAATTCGGTACGAATATTCTCTGTTAACCTACGCTGTTTGGTATTGAAAATGGGGAAAATCGGACCAGTGCCACGCCTACTTTTTATAGAAAATAGGCACTCATCCGTGCTTATAGCTTAATTTCTTAGCTTGTAGACCGAATTTTCAGCTAAAATTTTATTTCCGGGTCCACCATCTTAGACTAAAATATATACTAAAAAATGGGCGTGACACTATACTATACCATATAATGAGGTGTTTAGCACGAAAAACGGTGTTGTAGATGAGTTAATAGAAAAAAATTTACTCTCTGTAAATTTAAAAAAAAGTAGGTGTCACCCGCCCACTTTTTATTACTTCGACAGATGCGGGTGTAGGGTATATGAGCTTCGGCCAGGCCGAAGATAACGCTCTTACTTGTTAATATTCATACATTATAGAAAAGAAACATTTTCCAAATATTAATTAAAATTATAATGAAAATAATAAAGTCAAAATTATAAACAAAAACGATTAGAACTACAGACATAAAAATTAAACATTATTTTAAATTATCTCTCCTTTAAATCGACTGTAAAATAAGTTTCTTTCCATAATCTTTAAGATTTCAATTTTAACTGATTGCTTCTTCGTCATTGTTGTTGGTTGGTATTGAAGAGAGTGATGATGATATTTTTTAATGCTACAACTTTCGATTTTACATTTTTACTTATTTCTTCTTTTTATTCTTCTGCGCGTATTATTCATCATCGTCATCATTAAAAGAGAGCCTTTGTGAACACGTGTTTTATTGAAGACTCATTTAAAAACCGCTTATAAATAAAAAAAAGAAAAGGAATTGAAATAATAAATAACAAAAAGAGCTTATAAAACATTTAAATTTCCCTTTCAGGGAAGTCTGAAGATCTTCAGACAGAGAGGCTAAAAAATAAAGCGTATAAATGTAAAGGGGCAAAAACAGGAATAAAGATAAGGAAAGCAAAAGTCCAAAGTAACAAAACATTTAATGGAATACATAAAGACTTAAGCTGACACCATTAAAAAAAAACAAGGAAGGCGAAAAGAAAAGTACCATAAAAGTGTACAACGAGTGATGATGACGATGACGGTTACAACAACGTCGACTTGCAACTTTGCGGGTGAAAAGAAATTTTGAATTTTGAAGATTTTGAATAGAAATGAAACAAAGATTGATGATGGTTTGCAAAAATTTTCCAAAATTTAAAAACTTTAAATTAACTTTCAATTTGTATTGAACTTAAAACTTTTGTATTATTTGGGAATTTTAAAAAATAGTAAACTTTTATTTCTTTATTATCTTATATCCCTTAAGAATAATTTCCTTTATTGCAAGTATTGTATTATACAACACTAACAGTATACAATCTGATGGCACGATTTCAATCAAATCGAAATTACTAAATATAAAAATATTTTTAATAACAAAATTTGATCATTATGGAATTAAAAATAGACTGTTAAGATTAAAAATTAAAATTTTTAGAGGAATTCATGAAATTACAGAGATATTTCTTAATCTTATATTTTACTTTACTGTTTAATTTTTTCTATATTATTAACATTTAAATTAAATCCAAAAATATCAACAACATTTTTAAAAATTAAAAGAAATTAGGTAATAGAAATTAATAGAAAAAATTATTTAAGAGTCTCTTTCTTGTTTCATTTTTAAGCTTTTGACGGAAATCCTAAAATTTAAAATAAATTTTAAATTTTTAATGTTACATTTTTTTCGAAAAATGTTATATTTTAATACACAAATAACTTGACCTCACAGCCCGAATAAGTACAACACTGCAGCAATAAATTTTAAATTGTATACACATTTTATTAATTTTATTTGAAAAATCTTCTAAAGCTCTTTTTATATATTTTGTAATTTATTTTATTTGAACTTAAACATATTGTATTCAATTCAAATTAAATACAATTAAATTCAATTAATTTAAATATAAAGAAAATATACTTAATATTCATAATACTTTACGAACTTTAAAAAAAAAGGAAATTACAAAAAAATAATTCCAAATAAAAATAATTAAAAGTAGGTAACAAAAAATTATTATTCAGGAAGAATTTTTTTAAAAATTAAAAAAAATTAACATTAACATTTCGATATTACAATATTTTATTAAAATACTGTCCGTTTATGAAAGATGAAGCTTTTTATAAAAACTTATAACCTATAATTTCATGATATTTTTAAATTTTCAATTTATGTAAAAACTAAATTATAGTTTATTTAAAATTCCATTGAACTTTTTATTTTCTTAACTTTTTATAGAACTATCTGATAATTTAAATTTTAAGAATTTTAATGTTATTTTTTTTTATTTATTACTTATTTATTGTATTTATTATTTGTTTTATTCAAATTTAATAAAAACTCTGTAAAAATGTAATAATTTTATAAATTTTTGTAAATTCTTCTTTATCTTCAATATCTTCAAATATCTTCAATCAGATATTCATTCATTTAATTGAAGATATTTGATAATAAAGATAATTTCAGATTAAGATAAAGATAATTTCCATTCCTTAAAAAAATTCAAAAATTTTAATTTTTAATTTTGTATTTTTTTTTTTTTTTTATTTAAAGCACGACCGGATATACAATGTTTATCATTTCTTTGTTTGGAATAAAGAGGAAAAACGAGAAAGAAACAAAAAACAACCAACCGGATAAACCGCAAAAATCAATTCAGTAGAGCCAAGGAATTTCATAGAGTTTTAATAAAATCATAAAAAATAATAAAAAAAATTATTGACAGTGAAAATACAAATTAAGATTACAATCTGTGTCTGTGTATGTTTGTCTGTCCGTCTGCCTGTCTGTCTGACCGTGTCTTTGTGAAAATCGAAAGTGAAAATGAAAGAGAAGAGATGTTGATGTTGATTTTGTTGTTTTTTCATGATTTTGTTTTTGATTGCTTAAAATAAATTTCATATGTTAATAGTTGGAGAAAAATCTGCAGTCAATGGTCATGTTGTTGTTGTTGATGTTGTTGTTTTTTGTCTGCCTGTCGTCCAGCTGTTGTTTTTATTGCTGCTGTACCATATGTAGTGGGCGCCATATACCACACAACAACAACAACAACAACAGCAACAATGACAACAACATGTTGAGCAGCTTATCGCCTGAATTATGAATATTGATAGCGATGGTGGTGGCAGTAGCGATGGCGACTACAGTGGCACCAACCAACACTGCCGGCTGTTCGTGTTGCTTAAAATATATGAGGGTCAAACTGAGTCAACAAAATATTGTACAAGAATAAAAGAAAATTACCAAAAAAAGGGGGAAAATTTTTTGGAAATTTTTTTTTATTCATCTTCTTTAAAAATTGATTTGTCTTGTTTTACAGTTTTTCTTCTTTTTCATGCTTTTATGTATTACCATTTTTTGTGAAGAGGGCATGATTTTAAATTTCATTGCACTTTAAATTTATTTTAGTTAAAAATTTAGAAACTATTTTATATCAAACAAACAACGGAAGAGTAAAAAGGATTGAAGAAACAGGGCTCACAAAGAGTCAAAGATCAACAAAAATAAGATTATTGTAGAGAAATAAAATGTTGGTGTAATTAAATAAAAACAAGTTAGAGTTTAACTTCGGTCTAAACGTTGCTTTACATTTATTTTTATTTTAAAAAGCGGGCGTAGTTTCACTTTTACATGCTATCCAGTTATCCATATACATGTTATAAAATTTATCCGTATCCATTTAAGAGAATGAATGAACAAATAGGGCTAAATCGAATCTACATCGTTACCTACTATTTAATGACTGCGATCAGTTAAATTATCGTACACTTCAATAAATCTCTACTGTAGTCTCTCAAAGTGTTTTTAATCTTCTACCATTGTCGTGCTATTAGCTCTGGAAGATTATAGGCGTTATCAGCATCCAGTAATAGATTGTACCAAAAACTAAATTAAATTATGTCCATATTTCGCGACGTACACATATTTAATCAAAAAATACTACGACTTTCAAGAAGTTCATTCCTTGCTTTTCCGTATATGCAAATGCTTTGTAATGTCCTTTGGACACTTTGCTGACGGAAAGAGCATTGTCTATTTTCAATGCAATAAATCGTATTATTGTAACCGCAGAATACCGCGATGCGCGATGCGTAAAACTCTCCCTATGTGTTTTCTATAGGAATTTGACGTCACAGAATCGCGCGATGTGTCGCGATTCGATAGATCTATTCTATCGCGCTGCTCTCTTGGTTTTTACTTTCTTTAGTTTTACTCACTCTCAGAAAAAAAATGGCCACCTCTTACCGAAAAACCTGAGGATTTGTTGTTTCGCTGCTTATACTCGTTGCTTTTGTATAGAAAATGTAAACTAGAACCATATGTTTTAGACTTCAAAATTAATTCAAATTTACAAGTAAAAGTTAAATTTACAAAAAAATTTTCACAAATTTTTAAAATGCAAATAAAATATGAATGCGGAATATAAAATGTTCAAAAAAGTAATGCCTACTTTTTATGGAAAATCCTTCCAATTTCACAAAGTGGTGAAAGTATTTGCTAATTTTGCATGTGAGAAGGTTGGTGGAGGAGGATGCCAGATACAGAATTATAAAGAATGGTTGATACAAAAATGAAAAATTTGAACAAACTTCGCTAACATCTGCGTTTTTTATTTAAGGGCGAAGTCAAGCGAGAGAGCGACGTTTGACGTTGCGAAGTTGGTGGTGCGGAGGCTCTAAACAAATTTTTAACAGCGTCACGCGATGTCTATTTAAGGGCATCGCGCGACGAGAGAGAGATTCGCGCATCGCGGTATTCTGCGGTTACAATTAAGAAGACAGTCCGATTTTAGGTCTGTCATAAATTCAACTTTAATTACTTTAATTACAAAATAATAACTTCATAAACCCAATGTGAATTGTAAAGCATTGCAAATTGCTACCAGCAATGAGTTCCTGAATCAAACTGACGCGTCGCATTACGCGTGAGTGTTTAAAATATTTGTACCAAGGTTTAAATCAAAGTTATTAAGTAATTTCTCTGGTTTTCATTATAATGCAATTATTTTCTAGGACAGAATTTAAACAGAGGCATTAAAACAAAGTATATTATTATAAGGAGATTAATTGACTAATTAATCAGTAGTAGTAATAATGTTGCACAACCCAGACATTTTTTGGGAAAAAGACTGTTTAACAGTCTAGATTTCATAATTGCACAATATTCAAATTGCACTAACGGTAAATCGAACAACCTTCAGTTATTCTAAAATAAAAACAAAAAATGTCTTCTTTTTTTTGTGTATAAAATGCATTGGAAATTTTTTAAGCTGGAAAATCAACCTTATAGCATACGATTGCAAAATGCATAGTTAGTTAATGAATTATTAAACGAATGGTTTAGGAAAATAAACATTAAATTAGGAACTTGATAAACCAGCTACCATTACCAGAAGCACCACACGAAAGCCGTTAAGTTGACAAAATTTTGAGAGTTATAACGCGTGGCGACCAAGACCAAGATGTATATAAGACCATATGTATGTATATATAGAAAAACATATACATACATCAAGCCATACATTGTTGAATATTATTAATTTCAAACGAAAAACCATTTCAATTAAAAAATATTTCACACTACAAAAAATTTATGGCTTTTAAATTATGGCTGATAAGAATCCTACAAGAGCAAAAGCACCCGATAGTGCTTGCTTGGACTCTAAAAATGTTTGGACTTTGTAGAACGCTTGAAATGTACATACTTTTGAGGGAAGTGCTTTTTAAGTGCTTTAAATTATTTTATTTGTCCTAATAAGACCAAAAGACTTACCTACCAATCGAGTAAACGTGTATCTATGTCTGCCTGTCTTTTATCGATTATTTCAGACCACATAAAACAAGAAAACAAGAATCTAAAATAAATATTTTATCTTAGAGATTGAGAGGGATAATTTCTTCACCTTACAATTTAAGCGAAACAGCAGTAAAAACAACAACAATTAAATTACCAACAACAATCCCATAAGAACAATATTGCTCGTCAGTAATAGACGTAATAAAAATAATTAATAAAAATTATTCAAATTGCTGTTATTGCTTTACAAATGCAAGTAGTAATTTTTCATCGTAACATACTTTGTCGTTTATTAATATTTTTAAAAGTCTAAAAAGGTTCAAAATAAAAAAAAATTTCGAAAAATAGAAATACATAATTTACTTTTTCTATTTGGTAAAAAAATCGTAAAACCGTAAAAGGGACTATAAAATATCGAATGACGAGTAAGACCATAACATCGACGAATACAAACATACTTTAGCAATTACAAGAATGGTAATGGTTTTATCTGAATGCATAAGAAATGAATTTACAATTTGGAATTAAAATGGAGAATAAGAAGCCAGACAGCAAATTGTTAGGATTTTTAAAAACTGTTGCCAACCAAGTAAACAATTACCATTTTATTAAAAGTTAAGAATGCGGAAAAAATGTCAATCTTTTGTCTCGAATAGAATTTAAAAGAATAATATTAATAAATCTTAATACTAAGAAAAACTTACAGCTCAGAGATTGCTTTATAACTCGTTTCACAATAACTTCTCATTCATGGTTTACCCATGATACAAACACATTTAGCTACTGAATTAATAAGTCACAATGCAATTAAGACTCAAGACTTCTTGGAGGTTTAAAATATTACTTAATATTTTTCTTTTATGCATGCATGAGATATAGAACATTAGGGCCTGTCTGACCTCGTGAGGATCGATTTCAATATTGTTGTTTTTTATCTCGAAGGTCTTTTGCGATCTCAAGATTCTATTTTGGTTCTTCTTATTTTCTTTTGTTGTGATCTCACTATTCTGTTGTTATCTTAAAAACTACAACGTTTGTTTCGCTTTACAAAACAAACGTAAAATTGTGCCCCGGGGGTGTTCTGTTTTCTCGAAGGTCTTTTGTGACCTATGTCACCTCCGTAGTAAACTCAAAAAATTGTTAATACTTTCATAAAAATGACGACTGTGTAAAGGTTCTATCAGTACTCTTCTCTTAATACTATTCAGGTTCAAGTTTTTAAATTATTTTCCTTCTTTCTCGTAACTTTGGGCTCGTTTCTTTCCTCTTCGGGAAAGAGTTTTTCTATAAAGCTTCTTTTAGTGGTCCTGTAAAGCTTATCGCTACTTGTACAATTCGAAGAACCCTAAGTTGTCTGCCATTTTTTTGTCTGCTTTAATTCCTGCCATTTATCCATAAATCGCATATTTTCAGTCCAAGTGTATTCCAAGTTTATCAGGAATAAGAGGACTTATTATATAAGTTAGATTAAAGTGACTATATCCGCATATAGCAATTATTAATCTCCTTAACCCCCTTCTTCGTTTTTCTATAACTCTCTATCTCTTTCGGGCCTTCTACCGATCTCGATATGGATTCTAGGAATCTTAAAACAATCTTGAATTTTTAACTTTTCTAACTTGCTTTATGAACCCAGATAGACAAGCATGATAATCATAACATGATATCTCAATTTTTCCTACAAAATTAAATCATTTTGATAGCACGATATGTTCTCAGCTCATTTGTCACAGACGCAGTATATTTAAAGACATGTAGACATCAATATGAGGTATTTTAATGCGTGATATGTTTCAATCATCTAAAACTCACATTGATATCAAGGAATGATATTATATGAAAATATATCCACGTGAAATACATTTGATATCATTTCATGATTGTCAGATAGACAAGTTTTCCCGGTAAAAAATCAAAAAACTAACTAAAAAGAGCTTGGGAACAAAGGCAGTCCGTAGCCTAGAGGATGTGTGCTTGGTTTGGGAGCAAAGGAGCAGAGGTTCAAATCCCCCGACGACGCCATGAAAAAATTATAGGTAAAATTTTGAAATACAAACTAAATTAAAAATCATAGATAATTAAGTTTAAATTATAATGCGGAGCAGTAATGATGATCAACATTAATAATAAAAACAAATAAATGAAATAAAATAAAAAATAAATTTTTTTCCCAAACCGGGAATTGAACCTGCGATTGTTAGGCCCGCAAGCCAACACTCTGTGCTCCAGCCTATGCCCAATATATATTTGGTTTATGAAATTTTACTTACATATACGTTCGGCATTTTGACAGGTTCAAAATTAATTTTCAAAAAAAAATTAGAACATTTCATGTAGATCATATACACACATATTGTATTGTATCACATATTGTACACATATTGCCTACATTTAATGTCATCACAATACGTAGCATACGTGTTACAATTATGCTGCTCATAAGCAACGCACCGATGAGATGATTTTCTGAATCAATATATCATCATGATGCAAATGTGTCTATCTGGGAAATTTTTCAGATTTTTTTTTCAATCTGATACAATATAGTTCTGGTTTAATATTCGTTTTTGTTTTTACCTTTGCTTTTATTTCTTTTTCCTCTAAGCATCTATACAAATGATCAAGGTGATCGTTACATTTTATTAGTCTATACTTGTTATTGTAATGCAAGGCCTTTTTAAAGCAAGAAATCTCATGAAAAATAAAGAAAAATGGAAGAAAAAGGTTACTTCAAGTATTTTTTAGGTACATTTTAAATAAAACTGGAAAATCTTGATTACCAACAATCATGTTGAGCGAAATGATCATTGATTGCTGATCTCTAGATCTTTTTGGAAATATACATATATGTACAATACAGAATACAATGTTGTGCATAACAATTTAAAAGCTTTTTTAAAGTTTAACTGCTGTATATTTGTCCTCTTATCTTCTCTTATCTCCTCTTCCCTTATTTTCTCTTATCTTCTAAATTTAAGCAAAGAATTGTCTTGCTTATTGTATTAAATTTTCTTATAATACTTTTCGGAGCAAAAAAATAATTTATCTACTAAATTATCTTAAATGCCAAATTTCATATCAATCTTTGTAAAGGTTTTGATTTCGGTCTAAAGTGAAAAACCCGAAAAACTGTGTGGATTGTGCATAATTATGGTCTCATGCAATTTTAAAGTTTATTTAATTTGTTTTTCTTGTTTCCTGCTTAAAAGTTTACAGTTTTCTAAAGCAATTTTTTTGTACAAGCATTGTACAATATGTTCTTTCAATTTACATGTATCATAACTAAATATGGTTAAACAACAACCAGAAATGTCACCACCACAAGTAAGGCATGCTAAATGAATTGACATTAAAACTGACCACGACTGCCTCTACCACTATTTTTCCCATTATCAGTTCCTTCAAAAGGTGCCAGTCTTTGACAGGCTACAAGTCAAGAGGATGAAGAATTTTTATTGTTTTGTTTTAAATGTCTCAAAATTTTTATTTAATATAAATTTTTTAATTTTTTAAAAACTTTAATAAGAATATATCTTTATATGTGGGCTTAAAATTCGAAAAAATTATCCTTTTTATTTTAATTGAGCTTTATTTAAACAATATTTTGAACGACGATATTTTTATTGCTTTTTATATTGTATTTTTATTAATTTTAGTTCTTTTATCTTTATTAAAAAAAATAAACAAAGCATTTTCATAATGCTTTAATATTAATAAATACATATAGTAAATATTATAGTAAATTTAATTTTTCTTTTTTTACATCAATAGGAAGTCCATACTTCGAGTTCTTTTTTTCCTTCCTCTCGACAATGCACGCTTCAGCAATGCAAACCGTTTCCAAACTGCACCTTAAGGCTATTAAATCAAAAATTCCTTTCTACATCGCGGCATAGTTTTGTTTTAGCCACGTTTATGCAAAACGTTAAAGTTTTTAATGCCGCCAAAATGAAGAATGACTGGAGCGGTCGACTCTATGCAAAATAAACTTGTGTCTCTCCCTTTGTCTATCTGTCTGTCTGGTTGTCTGTTTCCATTCATCTCTCCTCAACCAAACCAAATTAAAGAGAACGAAAATCAAATAACGCAGCGGTAACTGTACATATACCCAAAGGCTAGACACGATCTTTATAAATCTTTGTTCGGTTTTTGTTTGCTCTTACTTTTGACTTTTGCCGTAGTCCAACTATTGACATATGAGGTCTCGGTTTCTGAGTCTCGTCTAGAATCTTACTATTTGCAAAAAAGTTTGCCAAGAAATTAAACTTTATAATCGCTTCATAGATCTACGAGTAGTTGCGTTATTGCTTTCCGCTAGACTGATGGTTGCTGGATCAGCTAATTGTAATCATACTTGTATGATGAGCATAATTTGAAATGGTTGTCATATTTAAATTCATTTCAAATTTATGAAAGAGTTTCTACATTTGTGGTTTAGAAAACACTGGAAGAAGAGAGGCAGTTCTTCTCTCTTCTCTCTAATCAGTAGAGACAGAGAGAGGGAACGAAGAAAATACAGTGATTATAGTGGTTCAGAGAGAGATAGAGAGAGAGAGAGCAGCTGAATTGATCCATACTTTTAGAAAGAAAGAGAAACAAAGCGGTTGCTGTATTAGCTAATGTTACTCGTATGTTTACTCTTTGCAGAGAATGTTGTATGCAATAAAAGGAACTAAATTAGAGTAGCTCCAAGATATCGTAAAAATAGTTTATAAATTTTTAATTAATTGATAATCTAGAGGTAGAGCATGATTTGGGGGAATAAAAGCAGCTATGAAGAGGTACACTCGTTTCAGTTGATTGATGGTTGGTGTATTGTCTAAAGGATTAGAGGAACTACAAAAAAGGAAGAGAGAGAGAGAGAGGGAAATGAAGTGAAAACAAGAGAGCAACGATGAGAGAGAAACTTTCTTTGTAAAAAAATCATGTAAGAAAGTATCATAGTTCGCCATTTTCATTTTCTTGCCGATTTCACGGATGCAACATAATTAAAATTCTTAAAACAATACTCAGCAATCGTTATTCATCACCAGTCAACTACAAGCAATCACTGTTCTAGACTGAAAAGTACCCTACGAAGATCATTCCAGTATTCATTTGTGATAGCTTCCATTCAACGTAACTCGGTAGAGGAGAAATTTTCACCTTACACCAAAAGGTTCAAATTCATACTATATTCCGAATGGCCGACCTGCTGACCTACAGACCTGCATTCCGACCATGAATGGAGAAATCACGAACATTCAACTCTATAGAGGGGACCAGCATGGATAGGCGTGGTGCCACTACAATGACTTTTAAAGTCATTACAAGAAGTTTTTTTAATTGCAAATAATCTAGCAATAATTTTTTAAGAGCACGCTTCACTTTTATTTATTTATAAAAAAAACAACAAAAAGAGAATAAAAATTAAAAACTAGCAACAAAGATCAAATTAATACGGCTAAAAAGAGTAAAAGCAACATTTTTACTAGACAACAACAACAACACTACTACTTTTAAAATTAGTGCCTCGCATACTTAATGACATGATTTGACTTGACTTGAAAAAGCTGCACAAACAGCTTAACTTAAGTTAATTCAATGCTTACCACATAAAGTCATAGTGGTTGTTGTTGTTACTCAGTAGTTGTTGATAGTCAAGAGCACAAAAATGACCACTTATGGCTAACTCTGAAGGTAAATAAGAATGACGCCTGTAATTATTATTGACAAGTATGAGTACCCTGAAAATTATTATTATTCTGAGTTTGTTGCTGTCAGTTGTTGTCTGTTGTTGCTGTAATTTTTGCACCATTGAACGAGGTCATTCATGCAAAAGGAATGGTGAAGAAAATAAAAAAAAAAAGAGAATTTGAAATTCTTTTAAATTTTTTTTACCATTTTTTTAAATAAAAAGTCTTATTACCGCAAAATTTGTTAGTGACCGGTTTCAAATCAAGATGGTCCCAAAACCCAAATGACCCTGATGAAAGACCAAAAGCACTGCGATGGATTCTAAAAAAATCATAATTGTTAAATTGATGTTCATAATTGATAATTTCCACTGAAAATATAAAGCAATCCTTTAACTGGTCTGCTTACTGATCATTTCGCCTCATCATTATGCAGATTTCAACACTTATCATTTCGCCTATTCGTCTGCAGATTTAAACAGCTCACTTTGCTCGAGTATAACTGACAATTTCAACTAACAATTGTTATTAATTTTGCCTGTTCATCGTTGATCAGATGATCACTTCAAATTAGCATTATTAGCATTACATTCTCAACTGGTACACTTCACATGATAATTTGTCTTTAGCTGATCAACTTCAACTTGAAATTTCGGCTGCAGATTTCAAGTGACTATATCAACTGATTACTTAATTTCAAGTGATTATATAAACTGATTACTTAAATTGATCGCTATAACTGAAAATTACAACCGATAATTTCAACTGGTAATTTCAACTGATCTTTCAGCTCATCATTGCAACAGTCATCGTCTCAGCTGATCACTTTAAACGATCCTTATGAACAATAAATGATCCTTAAATGAACTAATTATCTCATTTGATATACATCTGTTGAGATACTTATCGATCACTTGGGATTCGATACCATTGACGGAAATTCATTTCAAAAGATTAAGGCAAATAAAATTGGGATCTTCAAGAATAAATTAGATATCATAGTATCTTATTTTAAGATGTGTTTTTGTTACTATTGGTATATTATATATCATACCCATTTGTCTATCTTTTTCCTTCATTGTGTACTTTTATTTTATAATTCATAATAATTTTTTGAAGAAGTACAAATATAAAAGACAGTAACACTTTTTAACAATAAGGCATAATAAGTAGCCGAGTAAATACTGTATTACTTACATTAAAATTATCACCAACGATTGTTTATGCGATAGTACATAATAGACTAAAGGTCTTGATATTTTCCTTTTCTGTTTGTTTGACATTAGAGAAATGTTAATATTATGTATTATGTATATAATACATAATAATATACAATATATATAATATACAATACATATATAATATTATGTATTGTACAATATTGAACGAGCGCATTTTTATTTATAGCTTCAACAATATTCCTTGCCTTGATCAATAAATATCGTATCTATAGACGTTAAAACAGCAGTCAACAAAAGTCAACAACATTCAACAGCAACAACAACATTGACAGCGTTTGGGCCAGTAAGCATTGGCCTACATTTTCCACTCTGCTTCTTCTTCTTGAACGTCTGTTTTTATTCTATTTCTGCTAGAACGCACGAACACTTCACTTCGTTTGTTGGCGTTGCTGTAGCTGCCGTTGCTGCTGCCGCTGTTGAATGGTTTCAATTCTTATGAACAAAAGCTATTATATTCCATGTTTAGAAGCACGTCTGTATGCTACTTTGATTGTAACAACAACACTTTTCAATATGCATACTCATACATTTGGGTTGCAGTTTTTCTGTCGATTTTAGTATGCAATAAATACAATACAAAATTTTAACACTTAATTTGAATGGTATGGTTGATTGATAATTGTATTCGTATTGGGTGTTGTGACAATAACCAGAGCGATTTTATTATTTTGTGTTCTTTTTTCGCAATGATTATTGGTTTCCAAATTGATTCTTTATGTATATACCAATTACTTATATACCATATGCCAATATACTCTATATACCAATTACAAAAAAGTATTGACATTAATATTGATATTGCTGTAGGCAATTTTAATGACAAACTTGTTCTTGGCCATTAAGGTACAGTAAAAGTACTCGAAAAACTGAAACAGTAAAATTAAATTCACTGAATAGAAAGAACTTTTTGTGTAATAATCAAAATTATCAGTAAAAAGTTCAAAATTTAAAGCTTTACGAAACTGAAGTTCATTCCAGCAAAAGATTATGAAAAAGCAAAAGTTACACGAACATTTTTTTTATTTCTGTGTAGTTTTTGACAGTAGTAGTTTCTTTTTTAAAACTGTGACTTCTTTGAAATACAATTCAAATTCTTTGAAATGAATGCAACGCATTTAACAGATGGATTTTTAGGGGTTTCCGGTTGAGCTTCTGTCACTACAGGCAAACTGCAATTTTTTATTGGTATCTCAATTTCAACGGTGCACTGTAAAAGCGATTACTTCGAGACAGAAGCAAGAAGTTGTCTGGCAACAATCATTTCGAACGTGAGGATTCACTGCAACCGATAATGTGGTGAAAGAATTCATTGTTGCTGTCGTTGTTGTTAGACAACAAAAATTCCAAAAAACTTACCTAAACCTTTCTACACGCTTCACTAGTAATAAAATAGCAAAAGAAATAGCAAAACATCTTAAGCGTAAAGGAAAATGAGCCAATAATGAAAATGATTGTAATAATAATGGATAATAATGAAAATGAGAACAACTAAATAGTTGGGTTCGGTAAGCAGTCAATGAAGACGGGAGGAAGGGTAAAAATATTAAACGCAAAAAAGGAACATAACAAAAAAGGATAAAGTGAAGGTGGAACAAATTAAGATTTTTATAGTAGAGAAATAAAAAGCAGAACTGCAACAATAACAACAATTTACACCATTTGCTACCATGACAAACATGTTAAAAACGATAAGCAACAACAATCACAACAAACAACGACTAAAATAACCGGAGCAGTAACCATAAAAGCAACCAACAATCATTAATCGCTTAGCGTTAGGCCAAAAGCGGGTGGTTTCATTTTTGTTGTTGTTATTAGCGTCGTCGTTGTTGTTGTTGTTGTTGTTGTTGTTGTTGTTGTTGTTGTTATTATTATTATTATTATTATTGTTACTGATTTTGAGCATTCTTTGTTCAAAACAAATTGGTTTAACGTTTGCGTTAAAAATTCACTTTAACTTATCTATTGGATTGCAGAGTTGCCACCTTCTGGTAAGTCTCTTCCTGCCATGCTTTTTATTTGCTATAATTTTTATTAATTATTTTACAAATTAAGGAAATAGTTTGTAAATTGACGCCACAAGACTATTCAGTAGTTGCTTTTGTTTGTTTTTTGAAGTGTGTAGCAAATTATTTTAATTTGTCGATGATAATCATGATGAAGCTGCTTATGATACTGATAAGCTTACTGTTATCTACTCGTCTTATTTTTCCTGAATAAAAAAAGTTTTATTTTTTTCCGAAATAATAAACTTTGTGGTGAAAGTTTTATTTCTATTTAATTTCTCTAACGGCAGCAGCGGGTCATCCCCTCCGCCACGTCTTGCTTGTGGCCTTTGTTTTTCGTTGGTCATTGTAGTGACCTTCTACATATATGTATATAGAAAATATACTCTATACTTCTATATATATATTCGTGTTCACTTTATGTAAATATACTTTCAAATACTTTACTTTAAATTTGTTTAAATTAATTTTTCTTTGACTTTTCAATTTATATAAAAGATTTTGATTATGAAAATATTCATTAGAAATGTAATGTTCAATCAAAGCAGTAATAAAATAAAATCTATGTTCTGTTAAAAAAGAAATAAAATATGTGCATATAAGTTCAAGACAATAATTTGCAACCACAAATTGGCGATCCTAACAAACGGAACCTGAAAAGCAACAAACAAAACAAAAAAAAAAAAAACAAAATATTATTCATCAAACTGAACAAGGAATCAGCGCTACCGTATAGCTAGCCACCGTATAGCTAGCTACTGTATACCACCAGCGTATCGAACTGTTGTTGTACTGCTGCCATAGTCATAGTGCGACGAAGCCGCACAGAGCACTGTAAATCAAAGCTCATCGATGCCAAATCGAAATTCTTTGGCTTAGGCGATTAAGTACAGAACACAGTTGATACGCCTCATCTCTTCAACCGTGATTCCTGACAACGATCCACACACACCAACGAAGGTACATATTTTGCAGGTCCATCACTATTAACAACCAAAATTGCCGGAAACATCACCTTCATTGACACCCAAAACCAACGATCCATCGAAGATTAACTCATCGCTCCCAGGCAACAATTGTGTGTTAACAAGCCCGACGTCAGCAGGATCAACAGATAAGCTAACAACACATACACGACTTTAGCATTGATCTCAAAAACAAACAAATTTTTTCAAAATTAGATCTCGTTCGTGCTTACCATCATTCGGCATGTTCGAATTTCTACGCATGCCTTTCGGATTAAGAAACAGCGCACAAACTTTTCAACGCTTCATAAACGAAGTATTATTCGGTTTAGATTTCGCGTTCGCTTACGTAGATGACATTTTAATAGCTAGCGACAATGAAAACCAACATTTAGAACATTTACAAACTGTCTTCACACGACTTCAAGAATACGGTATTAATATAAAACCCACTAAGTGCATATTTGGTGTACCATCATTAAACTTTCTCAATTATGAAATCTCGTCAAATGGAATACAACCTTCCAAAGAACGAATTGATTTAATTGTAAACTTTGAAAAACCAACTACTATTACCAAACTTCAAAAATTTCTAGGCATAATGAACTACTATCACAGATACATTCCGATGTTAGCTGCAGAACTAAGTCCTCTGCACAGCTTGTTAGCATCCACAACTAAAAACAAAAATAAAAACAAACTAATAAATTGGACAGACGAAAGCACAAATGCATTCAATAAGGTTCGATCACTTTTTGCAAAAAGCACTCTACTCACACATTTTAACAACAATGAAAAATTATCCCTAGCCGTAGATGCATCGAACGTCGCAGTCGGAGCTGTCTTACAACAATCCACAGAAAAACATTGGGAACCATTAGCATTTTTTTCTAGAAAACTAAGTTCTAGTGAAATTAAGTATTCAACTTTCGACAGAGAACTGTTAGCAATATATACCGCCGTAAAGCATTTCAAACATTTTCTTGAAGGAAGAAATTTTATCGTATTTACTGACCACAAACCCTTAACCTTTGCTATAAATTCCAAAACGGACAGATCACCAAGGCAAACACGACACCTAGAATACATAGCGCAATTCACAAACAACATTCAATTTATCTCCGGAAAAGACAACACAGTAGCCGACACTCTTTCAAGACTTCCAGAAGTCAACATAATTTCCACGCAAGATATAACTTTTCAACACTATATAAAGAACAACAAACAGACGAAACACTCAAAACACTCATTAGGCTTACAAATGCTAAACACAACCTTAAACAAATCCTGCTCCCAGTCCCAGAGGTAAATTTGGTGTGATACCTCTAGTCAATCCTCTAGACCCTACGTTCCAACTTCCATGAGAAAAGTAATTTTCGAAAGAATACATTCACTTTCACATCCTGGAGTCCGCGCAACTAGACGTTTGATACAAACAAAATACTTTTGGCCAAACATGCGAAAAGAAATTAATGATTGGGCAACCAATTGCATTAACTGCCAAAAATCCAAAATTAACGTTTACACGAAAACTCCCATTCAGAAAATCGAAATACCGTCAGGTAGATTCGAGCATATACATACATATGGATCTGGTGGGACCTCTACCAGTATCAAACGACTACAGATACTTACTCACTATCATAGACCGACACACTCGTTGGCCCGAAGCCTATCCACTTAAAGATATTGCCAGCGAAACAATAACAAACACTTTTATACAAAATTACATCCCGCGTTTCGGAGTTCCACTCAAAATCACTGTAGATCAAGGCAGACAATTTACTTCAAAATTATTTAGTGAAATGACAAAACTAATCGGCGCTCATAAAATACACACGTCACCATACCACCCACAAGCCAACGGTATAGTAAAACGTTTTCATCGAACACTTAAAACTGCAATTATAAGTTCAAAGGAAACCACTCATTGGTCAAAAATTCTACCGTTAATTCTCTTAGGCTTACGAACTACAATAAAGGAAGACATTCATGTTCTGCCGCAGAATTAACTTACGGTCAAACACAGAGATTACCGGGAGAACTAATAACTCCAAATAACGATAACACTGATGACATGAACGAAACATTACACATCCTGAGAAAATATTTTTCACATGTACGCTCAAAAATATTTCATCATAACAAAGATAAAAGTTACGTTCCAAAAGAACTTAATACTTGTAATTTCATATTTATTAAAATTAATCGAAAATCCAATTTACAACCACCTTATGAAGGCCCCTTTAAAGTTATTGCAAAACACAAAAATACATTTGATATACAATACGGAAATACCATTAAATCAGTTTTAATTGACTTATTGAAACCAGCTCACACTACACTTGAAAATACACCAATAGAAAACATTCAGAAAACAAAAAAAATTACTTTTAACATAAATGAAATAATTTAACAATTATTTATAACAAAGAAAAAGAAATCTTTTTCAAACAATACAATTGTTTCACTGGAGGGGGAGTATATGTAGTGACCTTCTACATATATGTATATAGAAAATATACTCTATACTTCTATATATATATTCGTGTTCACTTTATGTAAATATACTTTCAAATACTTTACTTTAAATTTGTTTAAATTAATTTTTCTTTGACTTTTCAATTTATATAAAAGATTTTGATTATGAAAATATTCATTAGAAATGTAATGTTCAATCGAAGCAGTAATAAAATAAAATCTATGTTCTGTTAAAAAAGAAATAAAATATGTGCATATAAGTTCAAGACAATAATTTGCAACCACAGTCATCATAATTTTTTCCACCGAATGTTTTCCATATTTTATTTGATATTCGGTTTTTTTGTCTGTGTAACTATGGGTACGGACTTCTCATGTTGTGGCATTCAAATGGCATGATTTTTCCAATGATTTTGACGTTGGGTGGAGTGAGAAGCGAAATTGAAGTGCGGGTGGAGGAAAGGAGAGGGAATGGGAGGTGGGCGAGTATACCGTCTTTAAGGAAATCGGAAGCTTTGATATAGTTAATACCGATTGTGTGATATTTCGCAAATAATACAATAAATATATTGTACTAGATGTACCCGTCCCCGTGTTCTTCTTCTTTTTCAATTTGTGCAAAAAAGTTTAATAAATATGCAAATATTACTTGCATATTTTTTTATAAATATTTACTATACTTTTTATGATAATAAAAAGTGGTATTTTAGTTTCATTTTTGAAGCATGACGAGTGCATGCGTAAACGTCAAATGCACGATTATTAAAATTATTTAGTATCTCTAGTAGTAAATGATACGAATAATTGAAACCTTACGGTCTTTCAATCTGAGATTTTTTTAAAAAATGTGAAACTCTGTCTTAAAAAATACAAAAGGGAATAAAAACAACATAAAAAAATATATGACTGGTACCATATTATAATAATTTCAATTACATATTATTACTTATCTTATCGTGGGTTACGTAGTAGAACCACAAGGCCCGAATCCATAATTTTTGCTTTGAAGAAGCTTCTTCGCAAAAGACCAAATGTTTGTATCTGTTATATTTTTCATGTTTCATTTTTCTCCTGCGATCAAAACTTGTTTGAAATAGTGCGCTAATAGAAATAGGAAATGGCTTTATGTCATTTATCAACAACTACAATTCGTCTCATGCGTGATGGATACTCATATCATATTTTTTTTTCTGTTTTTTTTGCCATTTTACGAAAAAAATGCTTCTTATAGGTGCTTCTCTCACGCTAGTGACGATCATATTCAATGTCGTTGATGCTGATGGTGTTACTGTTACTGTTGTTACCGCAAGCAATAGCGACCTCTGAGGAGCCACAAGCAGCAAACATTTTCTAACATTCTTCCTCAGTCTCTTTTTGCGCTATCTCTGTGCTTGTCTTTCTAACTCTATGCCTGCCTCATTGTCTCTGTCTCTTCAGCTGGCAGCAATCTGTCCATTGTGAGCTGCAGTCACCTGTCAAATGCACATACACCACGTAAATGAGTATGACTGAAAGCTACGCCATTTAATAATGGCTTATAACCCGTTATATCGTTTAATATGCAGTTTTAAAGCCAATTTTATCCACGCAATGTCAGTAATGCAACGTAATGTGATGTAACGTAAAAGTCAACGATGAAGTGCTGAAATTTGCACACATTTTATTTTTCTTATTTTTTTTTTTCTTATAATTACATTAATACATATATCCAGTTTTGTGTTCTTTTGCACGTAAGACAAAATCAGTTTATAACTGTACACAGAGCCAAACACCACATAAAATAGAACAAAAACAATCAGATTTCTCTATGCTTTTCATCCAAGAAGGAAGCCTTATTAAAAACATAGAGAAAATCTGATTAATTTAAAATATAAAAAGACATTCATATTAAAACACTAATTCAATAAGAATATCTTATAGTTTTCATAGAGGCGATCTTATTAAAATACATATTCAATAAGAAAATCGTATTGTTTTCCATAGTCGTATAAAAATAAAAATATTTTTTCATGTTTTTATTTCATTTTATTCATCCAAGATTTCAAGAATATTAATCACAAAATTACTCACAAAAATGGTTTAACTTGTTAATTTCATGAGATTTTGACGTTTTGAAGTTTTGAAAAATATGAATTTCTTATTAAAATTACGAATTTATAAGATTAATGTGAAGATTTCATAATAGCAATATTGTCAGGCAATATGAGACTTGAAATTGTCAGGCAATTGAAGCCAAGTATTTCAGAAGAAAATTTCTAGAATTGTTTTAAAATTGTCTGGATTGTCCTGAATACGTCAAAAAACGTCGTGTACTGCTGACTAGAGATACCATCTTTAAGTATTTTACGTCTGTTTTAAAGAAATTTTTTAAAATGTGAAAATTCTATGTGAAATTTCGAAGTTTTGCGATAATGGCAACCATGATTTTTTTGATCTTTTTTGCAATGGTAGAATGATTATTTATTAGATTTTTTAGAAATTTGAAGTTTACAGAAGAAAAAGAGCCCAATACTCAAGTCAATTGTATGAAAACAGCTGATTTTTAGGTGCCGTCTACATTGACATATACGATTGTTTGGCAATTGTATGTTTTCAGCTTATGAAATACCTTGTCAGACAGGCAATATACAAAAAGCATTTAAAAAAGCAACAACAAACGTAGCTATTGCCTGAAATTGTATTGAAATTGTATTTCTGATTTCATGAAATTGAATTGCCTTGAAATTGTATTTTTGAAATGCCTAAACTTCAAATTTAAGAAAAAAACAAAGCAGATTGAGCGAGAATTGTGTTGTGTGGGATTCTAAAATGACTACATAACTTTTTGTTTCAAGACAATACGATTTTCTTTATAAAATTAATAAGATTTCTCTATGAAAAAAACATATTATTTGTATGTTTTAATAGGATTTCATAGTAAAATAGCTCAATAAGGAGATCTTATTATTTTTATGTGGTACTATTTTTCTCTGGTATAAGCCGGTTCATACCCGTGCTAAAATGTTTGAAAGTTAAATTAGTAAAGCCATAGTGTATACACTGTGTGATTGTTAAGAAAACAAAAAAGATTGTTATTTTTTTTCATAGAGATTAGATTGGATAAAGCAAAAATTAATATGTACTCGTATTAATACAATATTTTATTTCTTATTTCTTTTTATTTTTTGCATTTTTTCCATCAAGGCATTAATTGATGGAATGGCATACCATATTGGCGTACGGACAATGGTTTTTTATATTAAGCAATTACTTCATTCTGTTTTATTCGATTTTTTCTTAGTCCCTCACTTCAATACGATATAGTCCATGGAATAAGTTAAGTTAATAAGTTAAGGTAAAATGTCTTATTAACAAGCTATTCTAACGGTTATCGGTTCGTTGGTTGGTGGATCGGTTGGTTGTTTAAATTACGAACTTTACGCTTGACTGCATTGACGCCATTCATTCACTTGCTCACTCGATCAATGAAATCGAAAGTACTCTGGTTGCGTAGTAATAGACTTAATAATAACAACAACAACTAGTACAATAACAACTAGTACAATAACAACAAGAATAACAGCGTGTCAAATGCCTGGTGCCGCCGATAAAATATTCAGAATTTACATCTCATTTCCATCATCACCACACGGTCGTAGGCTCCTTCAAAAGATATTTTGAATATCCCAAAAAATGTTTAAACATTTTTAAAATTTCGACTGTAATGTTTTTTAACATAAAGACATTTAATTAATCGCTGTTTGAAGAAAATCTTCCAACTGTCTAAAATCCGCAGATAATTTACATAAACCTCACAATCTGATTTACTATAAAAATTAGGCGTAGCAGGAAGTAGGAAACCCAAACTGAACGGACTATATATGTATATCAACCTTTAAACTTAATAATAACATCTGTTAAACTTTTTAAGCCCTTGCGCCCTAGCGTTACTGAAATTCTCGCTATCAGGTTGAAGCTATATACAGAAACTGCAGCTATATACAGATGTCTAATTTCCAAGGAGGAATAAATTTACTTATAAGAGTCTCACGTTATTCCATCTTGAAAGAATTAGTCGTCTACATTCGAAGTATAAAACCTCGCCATAAGTCAGTCTGTATATGCATATAATATATATATATTAGTGTTGGGAACTATCGAACAAAAACTATCGAGTTATTCGATAGTTGCAAATTATTCATTTATTCAATAGTTTTTACTAAAAATTTTATTATTTCAATTAATTGTACCGGATAAAATGCCAAGAACATACCGACAATTTTCCTCAATTTTTCAATAAGAAAAAACGCAGTTGCGATACGTTCTTCTTATTACTAAAAAGGCATTCACCTCTGTCGTTTTCATTTATTACCGACGTCTAGCGTCGTCAACTCCAGAGATAACGAGATAGGAAACTGCGTCAAGACCCATCGTATATGTCAAAAAAAAACGAAATTCGGTATTTAGGTGAAACACGTATAGTGTATGTGTCGTGTATATGTGGTTCACCACAAGACGTCACGTTTATATGACATTTCTTTTGTTTATTATTTTAACAGATGAAAAATGTTTAGCTTGTGAAAATTGTTTAGCTATTTCGTAAAGAAATTAGTGTTTTTAGTGAGTTTTAATGAAGTTAAATCATGCACTGGACCTCGGAAGTAGCACTTGCCGGGGCTGTATACGAACGGCTTGCCATTTTGGAGCAGGATGATTGGCCTGCAACGGCAGGCATGGACATTTCAGTGCAGGAAATTTTTTTTCGAGCTCTGGTATTTTTCTCCGGCCAATCGGAGTTGATGGGTCATGTTTTGAGTGGTACCGCATCGGATCCGATATCAGCATATCAAGGCACCACCTTGTCGCACAATCATGAACACTATGTGATACTATCGTCGGGAGCCACGGTCTTAATGCAATTGCTCGGGGCTCAGTCAGTCGATTTGAATGGAAGTGGAATGGAAATGGAAATGAACTTAGCATTTGGAATCGCAACGCAAATGCAGAAATTAAGAAAAGGTACTTTAATTAATGATTAAATTATTATTTAAGTGTTTTATGTGATGTTTTTGTATTTTTTTCTAGTACGGGCGTTGCTGTACTTGGCCACACGGTTGCTCGATTTACTCACGCACAAATCCGCCGGATTTACTTTAGCTTTAAATCAAAAGAACAATGAAATGTATTATATATATGTATTATATAATGTGTATAATAATATGTAACATATTATTTTTATAATTCAGACTGTATATTTAAATGTTACTACATAATATTGTAGGAAAAATTATTAATCTAATAACTTAAATGTTATGTATCGGATAAACACTTAATGTGGTTGTATGCATAAATAAATAAATACATGAAAGAACTTAAATTCTTATTATTTAAAAGCAATTCTTTTTTACCCTACACCCGAAAGGATGAGGGATAGATTCACTTTGTGCTTCTGTTTGTATCGCATTAAAGGAGGAGTTTGCCTGTAAGTCTGTCAGTCCGTCCGTCTGTAGAAATCACGATTAAGGGAGAACTAATAGAGCTGTGAAATTTGGGACGAATATACTTGGTTGTTTGGTATTAAATACAATACCAACATGGTTGTTTGGAACACATATGCAATCTTGCGTCCAGAAGATTTATAACTTCAAAACCATGTTCGTTATTGAACTTTTGAAATTTCGCTAGAATGTTTAGCTATTGCAGCAAAGATAAAAGGAAAGAAAGTTACTCATAACTACTAAAAATAAAGAATACACCTAAACAAACAAATGGCAGAATTCTGTACATTTAGTTAACATTATTTGTATCGTTAAATACGATATCCATGAATAAAATAGAAGATTTCATCTAAAATTTATTCATTTCGTCAATTGTGGTGAAAAAATCAATGATATTATAAAGCAGCGTTACATTTTACGTTAACAAAAGAAAATTCAGAAAGTACGAAAAAGGTAAAAGTACTTTTTGTAGTACTCGGTGTAAAGAACACAATAATTTTCTGTTCTAGGAAGTAATTTGTACTCCGCGAAGCAAGAATAAACGTTTTGTTAACAGTTCAAGCACATTTATGCACTAATGTATTTGCTTATTAAGAAAAAAATCAAATTTATTTGATATTGTAGCATACCGACAACACTGCTTTGGTACCAGAATTCATAAGAGGCGCAAAAATAGATGCGTTCTATACAAACGGGCAACACTAGTATCGGCAAATTCAATGGCGAGGTGAACGAAAAATTTGAGGGTATACCAACGCCATTTTATGTCTGCTTTTTTATTTTAATTAGATAATCAATTTGATTTTACAATAATTTCTTTTGCTTGAATTCTTCATAGAATAGGTCATACAGTTTCTTGTATAAAATAGTGGCGGATTTGAGCGTATAAAACAATTTACATTCGATTTTTTGTTGTTAGTCTGCACTTGCAATGATTTCTAACCTTCAAATACTTTTCCCAAATAGGTTCTAATTAAGTAATAAACTATTTAAAAGTAAAATGGATATTAAATAGACTAAATAATTGGCACAAATTAATAAATAAAAATTGATGTCTTCGAATTCATTATTTATGTGAATAATTAACTAAGCTGCTATCTCAAAACAAACGATTCGACTTAAAAATCTGAATTGTCATTGGGGTCTCAAAGCTGAACCCTCTCCGTCCCGATTACTCTTCATCGAGGGTCTGTAATGTTGGGTTTCTCTTGTAGTAACCCCTCCGCCGCGAACGTCTCACCAACAACAGGGGCACGTAACTTTCAGTTTCCTATACAAAAAACCCCGTTCCCTTTCCTCGACACTCTTCATCCGGGGTCTGTAATGTTGAGTTTCTGAGCTCAATTTTCGGCTTTTTCACGAACACTACTTTACGATTAGACGTCAAATCGCAGATCAGAGTTGCAAGTTTTTCGAGCCTTGACGCAGTTTCCTATCTCGTTATCTCTGGTCAACTCTGAGAACTCAAGAATAGCCACGCAAAGCTCATCCGACGTACGATGACACACAGACGCTAAGTGACACAAACACAGGCATTTAAAATTCTTCTACACATCGTTAGTCAAAAAAAGAACACCTGGCATGGAGACGCGAATAAAAAGAAAAATGAACAAAAATTACAAAATCATGCTTAAATTGAAAAAATTTTTATAACTACTCCCGTACCCAGTTTCGAACCCAGGCCTTTTCCTTGCGAGCAATCTACTCTAGCCACTAGCTATCGTGCCCTATGAAAAAATGGCTTCACACACCGTAAATAAAGGCGAAATTGCTACCGGCTTTGATGCTGATAACCGAAGCTGCCGTAAAATCCATGATGATGCGTACGAAGAATGTTGCGCAACATGGACGTACGGCTACCTCTATAGAGAAACCTCAGGTTATGGACGTACGAAGAATGTTGCGCAACATGGACGTACGGCTACGTCCATCGAAGAAACTTTTTTGCTCTGAAACATGTATGAGATGCAAAAAAACGAAATTCGGTATTTAGGTGAAACACGTATAGTGTATGTGTCGTGTATATGTGGTTCACCACAAGACGTCACGTTTATATGACATTTCTTTTGTTTATTATTTTAACAGATGAAAAATGTTTAGCTTGTGAAAATTGTTTAGCTATTTCGTAAAGAAATTAGTGTTTTTAGTGAGTTTTAATGAAGTTAAATCATGCACTGGACCTCGGAAGTAGCACTTGCCGGGGCTGTATACGAACGGCTTGCCATTTTGGAGCAGGATGATTGGCCTGCAACGGCAGGCATGGACATTTCAGTGCAGGAAATTTTTTTTCGAGCTCTGGTATTTTTCTCCGGCCAATCGGAGTTGATGGGTCATGTTTTGAGTGGTACCGCATCGGATCCGATATCAGCATATCAAGGCACCACCTTGTCGCACAATCATGAACACTATGTGATACTATCGTCGGGAGCCACGGTCTTAATGCAATTGCTCGGGGCTCAGTCAGTCGATTTGAATGGAAGTGGAATGGAAATGGAAATGAACTTAGCATTTGGAATCGCAACGCAAATGCAGAAATTAAGAAAAGGTACTTTAATTAATGATTAAATTATTATTTAAGTGTTTTATGTGATGTTTTTGTATTTTTTTCTAGTACGGGCGTTGCTGTACTTGGCCACACGGTTGCTCGATTTACTCACGCACAAATCCGCCGGATTTACTTTAGCTTTAAATCAAAAGAACAATGAAATGTATTATATATATGTATTATATAATGTGTATAATAATATGTAACATATTATTTTTATAATTCAGACTGTATATTTAAATGTTACTACATAATATTGTAGGAAAAATTATTAATCTAATAACTTAAATGTTATGTATCGGATAAACACTTAATGTGGTTGTATGCATAAATAAATAAATACATGAAAGAACTTAAATTCTTATTATTTAAAAGCAATTCTTTTTTACCCTACACCCGAAAGGATGAGGGATAGATTCACTTTGTGCTTCTGTTTGTATCGCATTAAAGGAGGAGTTTGCCTGTAAGTCTGTCAGTCCGTCCGTCTGTAGAAATCACGATTAAGGGAGAACTAATAGAGCTGTGAAATTTGGGACGAATATACTTGGTTGTTTGGTATTAAATACAATACCAACATGGTTGTTTGGAACACATATGCAATCTTGCGTCCAGAAGATTTATAACTTCAAAACCATGTTCGTTATTGAACTTTTGAAATTTCGCTAGAATGTTTAGCTATTGCAGCAAAGATAAAAGGAAAGAAAGTTACTCATAACTACTAAAAATAAAGAATACACCTAAACAAACAAATGGCAGAATTCTGTACATTTAGTTAACATTATTTGTATCGTTAAATACGATATCCATGAATAAAATAGAAGATTTCATCTAAAATTTATTCATTTCGTCAATTGTGGTGAAAAAATCAATGATATTATAAAGCAGCGTTACATTTTACGTTAACAAAAGAAAATTCAGAAAGTACGAAAAAGGTAAAAGTACTTTTTGTAGTACTCGGTGTAAAGAACACAATAATTTTCTGTTCTAGGAAGTAATTTGTACTCCGCGAAGCAAGAATAAACGTTTTGTTAACAGTTCAAGCACATTTATGCACTAATGTATTTGCTTATTAAGAAAAAAATCAAATTTATTTGATATTGTAGCATACCGACAACACTGCTTTGGTACCAGAATTCATAAGAGGCGCAAAAATAGATGCGTTCTATACAAACGGGCAACACTAGTATCGGCAAATTCAATGGCGAGGTGAACGAAAAATTTGAGGGTATACCAACGCCATTTTATGTCTGCTTTTTTATTTTAATTAGATAATCAATTTGATTTTACAATAATTTCTTTTGCTTGAATTCTTCATAGAATAGGTCATACAGTTTCTTGTATAAAATAGTGGCGGATTTGAGCGTATAAAACAATTTACATTCGATTTTTTGTTGTTAGTCTGCACTTGCAATGATTTCTAACCTTCAAATACTTTTCCCAAATAGGTTCTAATTAAGTAATAAACTATTTAAAAGTAAAATGGATATTAAATAGACTAAATAATTGGCACAAATTAATAAATAAAAATTGATGTCTTCGAATTCATTATTTATGTGAATAATTAACTAAGCTGCTATCTCAAAACAAACGATTCGACTTAAAAATCTGAATTGTCATTGGGGTCTCAAAGCTGAACCCTCTCCGTCCCGATTACTCTTCATCGAGGGTCTGTAATGTTGGGTTTCTCTTGTAGTAACCCCTCCGCCGCGAACGTCTCACCAACAACAGGGGCACGTAACTTTCAGTTTCCTATACAAAAAACCCCGTTCCCTTTCCTCGACACTCTTCATCCGGGGTCTGTAATGTTGAGTTTCTGAGCTCAATTTTCGGCTTTTTCACGAACACTACTTTACGATTAGACGTCAAATCGCAGATCAGAGTTGCAAGTTTTTCGAGCCTTGACGCAGTTTCCTATCTCGTTATCTCTGGTCAACTCTGAGAACTCAAGAATAGCCACGCAAAGCTCATCCGACGTACGATGACACACAGACGCTAAGTGACACAAACACAGGCATTTAAAATTCTTCTACACATCGTTAGTCAAAAAAAGAACACCTGGCATGGAGACGCGAATAAAAAGAAAAATGAACAAAAATTACAAAATCATGCTTAAATTGAAAAAATTTTTATAACTACTCCCGTACCCAGTTTCGAACCCAGGCCTTTTCCTTGCGAGCAATCTACTCTAGCCACTAGCTATCGTGCCCTATGAAAAAATGGCTTCACACACCGTAAATAAAGGCGAAATTGCTACCGGCTTTGATGCTGATAACCGAAGCTGCCGTAAAATCCATGATGATGCGTACGAAGAATGTTGCGCAACATGGACGTACGGCTACCTCTATAGAGAAACCTCAGGTTATGGACGTACGAAGAATGTTGCGCAACATGGACGTACGGCTACGTCCATCGAAGAAACTTTTTTGCTCTGAAACATGTATGAGATGCACCTTCTATTTATTACATATTCTTTGGTTACATACTCGTATTTTTGAAAAAAACACTTCTTGAATAATAAATCAATATATAAAAATTTACAGTAAACCGTCGTAAAATGAACTAGTAGTGGTTTAATTTATGGCAATTTTTCCAAAAACCACTTGACATAGTGACTCGTAAGTTTTAAAATTTTTGATCTAAACCCTCCTCTCTTTTACCATACGTTTACAGACTCTACAATCTTGCTCCATTGGTTGTACCACAAACGAGCCCGACACTTTGAGTACGAGCAACGACGACGACAGCCTGCAGACAACACCCGATACCCTGCACAAATCGGCAACGAAGTCATCGGTTACTCTGACCGCCACTGCCAGCACTACAGCCGCCACCGCCACCGCTACAGCTACAGCCATAGCCACAGGGCAGCACATAATCACCCACACTCACAAAATTACCGCCAGCGACCTCAACGAACAACATCACACCAATAGCGCAACCAGCGACACTTCAACGACATTCCATCAACGTTTTGATTTTACACAGTTGAAATCTCGTCTACCCGAGCTTAATTGCTTGCACAATCTACAGCGCTACTGGCACTCGGAGCCGTCGCAAGGAGTCGGCGACCGACAGCAGGATGAGGCAGCAGCAGCATCAACAGGCTCTTATTATACTCACAATATATTAGGCTATACTTTTGGCTATAATTTTGGCAAAGAAGGCAAAAGCCAGACAGACGACAGCGCCCGCGAGACGCCGCTACAGAAATTCTATCGTCATCAACAGCAGAAGAAGATGCCAGCCTTCAGGGGGCGCCGTGGCTGGTGTGGCTGCTTTCAGGCAAGTTGCTTGTAGTTTTAAAATTTTATGATTTCATTGATTTTTTCTTCGCGTAAATGATGGATTGCTGATGGCATAATCAGCGAAGCGTACGCATTTCGTACTTTAAACGCGTTAATATTAGTTTTTGGGTCGGCCCCGTTCCGTTTTCTTCTTCTTCTTCTTCTTCTTCTTCTTCTTCTTTTGCAGTATAAAACCACTGAAGTGTAAAATTTGCGCATAGACAATATTTTGAAATTTGTTTTAAAGAAATTACCGTTTGAAATATGCATAGGATTGCGGATATTCCATAATAAACGCGGACTTTAAAGAAATTTTCGTAAAAAGACAGGAAAGCTTTTCAGTCGGTAAGCTTCTGTAAAGCTATGTAGTAGATATTACGTTATTTATATAATCTAATATAATAATATATCTAATATATCTAATATAATGAAAACTTCACAAAAGTTCCCAAAGAATGCCTCCATAAGAATAAGCCGAAAAAAGTTTTCACGTTTAAATGAATTGCTTGAGTTTCTCTATTAATTTACTGATATCTTAAAAAAACAAAAATTAACCATTTAAAGTTATTGTTCTAAAGCAAATATTTCAAAAGAACGACTAAAATTGCGTGTAAAAATCTGTATTTAATTGCGGAAGTTTCTCTATTCTTTTGTAAAAACAAAAAATGCATAAAAATCTGCAATCAGGAAATTTGTTGTTCCATAATTAAAATTTCAAAATAATGACAAAAAATTGGCCTAAATAATTATATTATTGTTTTCACAATTTGCGGAAGTTCCTCTATCCTAAAATACTCGTAAAAATATACAAAATGTAAGAATTGATCATAGATGGTTGTTATTTGAAAATGAAAGTTTCAAAAAAAAAAAACGTAAAAGTTAATTACAGAATTAGAAATATGAAATTTTTTTTTCATAAAATTCAACGCCTCAAAAATTTTACAAAAATTAATAATAATAAATTTTTCTATTATCAATATTATTAAAACTTTCAGTATTCTATTGTTAATATTAATAAACGAAAAGAGATACCGTCATGAAATATATGTACATATATCGATTTAAATATAAAGTTTGAAAACGAGCTTTTGTTACAATTTAACTACTGAAAAACTGAACGAAAAAAGATTACTGAAATTTGTTTCAAATTATAGTTCCAAACTCATCACTGAAAAATTAATTTTTTGTGGTGTTAAAAAAAATATTAATTAAATTAATTAAATAATAGATATTTCTCTTTGTATATTTTTTTATTAAATAATTTTGTTTAGACCTTCGACTATAGAAAAACTTTTGCTCAGCGGTATACTTTATACAACTTTATGTAGTATACAAACTTTATACTACAACCAAAAAATAAATTGTTATTTCATTCTTAAGAGGACATCAGACAGCTCACGCTCATGAGCCGAAATATATATCCGAAAATCATATACGGATAAATTTGGCGACATTTCCTATCGATTGACGCAATAAAAATTATTTGGTTAAAGTGACCCATATGACCCCGTTTGGGACACTCTGCCACCCTCGGACCATGTCCCAAATCCGTTTCACGACATTTCCTATCGATTGGTGCAATAACAATTTTTTTGTCACCACCCACCTCACACCATATCCACCGTTATCAAATTGCTTCTTGGCATATCAATACATAACAATGTATATCGACGTATAAAAAAGTATAACAAAGAATATACAATATATAGAAGGCGCATCACTCAAAATTTTCAATTTTTCACAACAGATGCGGTCGGTCGGTAGGCGAAGGGGTATTAGCAACATGTATTCTTTGAGTATAGGCACACACTCGACGAATATCATGACCCGAGCTCGGGTATTCTTTGGTATAATATATTCAGATGCATACATATGTATCCCTTCAGTTTGCTCACGAGCACTCGTGAGCTGTATGTTTAGCTTACGGCTCACGAGCACTCGTGAGCTGTTTGTTTAGCTCACGGCTCATGAGCGTGAGCCGACTGACAGCCAAAGCACATTGCGGCAGCGGCAGCAACAGCAACAGCAAATTATATAGAGGCTTATGGGTGCTGCCGCTGCCCTGAAAAATAGATTCTATTACGGCAGCAAGCAAAACTCTCTTTTTTCCACTCTCTTTTTCACTCAGTGTTACCAATTTTCACTGAAAATCCGACAAATTGTATTGAAAAATATACGGAGAGTAAGCTCTCTTTCAAGACGAGAGAATGGGATACAGAATACAAAAACAAATAGCCGACTTGCTGTCGCTGCTCTAATGTACTTTGCTGAGCAGCGAGAGAGAGTTGCTGCCGCTGTCGCTGCCGCAATGTGCTTTGGCTGTGAAATGTTTCTTCGGCTTACGCTCACGAGCGTGAGCTCTCTGAGGTGCTCACAGCTCACGAGCATGAGCTGCAAAAATTTTTTGTTAGCTCACGCTCGTGAGCTGTGAGCCGAAAAAACATTTTAGCCGGCTCACGCTCGTGAGCTGAGCCGCTCATGAGCGAACAATTCCGCACTCTGAGAGAGAGAACAGAAACGAAGCTTGACGACCATGGAGAAAAAATTCATAAGATTTTTACATTGGGCCAAACAGATGGTGATACTAGTATGATCGCGGTAATTCCACTACAAGTCCACTACTAGTAGTTCCACTACTACATTTGCACTACAAGTTATTCACTGTTCATGTAAAATATTCTACGAGTACGTTTAGTCATGGTTGACCTTGTAGCGCTAAGAGGTAAAATCAATAAAAGACATCTGAACCGTAGTATAAGCTTCAATAAATGAATAAATGGCATCAACATTGTCGATGTTAAGCCTAACGCTGTTTATTAACAGAGGTTAAAGAAAGCTAAGCAAACGGAGCCTCTTTTAAAATCCTTCCGAGTATGGATTAAAATATTAGCAGTTCATATTAAATGCAATTGCATCAATTGGGTCAATTCTTTAAAATGTACAAAAAATTCTTTAAAATTTACTAGTGTTTAGAATATTCATTTATGTAAATCCTTAGAATTTCTCTGAATATCCATAATTCTTTGCGTAAATCTTTTTAAATTAAAGACAAACTTTCCAGAGAGATTTTTAAAGATTATACTTATGATTATAGGAAGATTATAGGAAGATTATACTTCCTTTGTATACATTATACTTCTTTGTATACATTATGTTCTTTTAAAAAAGTGTTTTAGTAAAAGTGTTCAGCATTTCGTATTCATACTGAAGAATTTTAATAGTTTTTACATGCTGCGTTTAAGAGTAAAAATCTTATGCTTGAAATAAATAAAATGTTATGGTTAAAAACATAAAATTCTATGCTGAAAAAGGTTAAAATACCAGTCTATACCACCCACATTCCCCCCGGCCCTCTTTAATCTTGCTTATCCCCTTGAAAGTGCTAAAATGGCTTCTAATAGGTTTTAAACAAAGTATTCTTTACATAAAATGACAAGTACTCGTACATATGTATATAAAAATTTTAAAGAAATAAATAAAATAAGGTCATTCCTTTCACGATCAGTAAAATTTCTTGTAAAAAACTCTTCAAATTTTTGTTCACCTTTCTTAAGGTAAATGTAAATAATAATCATAATAATTTTCATAATAAGAATTAATAACATTTTACAATTTTTATTGCTGTTTTTTATGTTTTTTTTCTGCTAAATTTTCTTCGTGAGTCTGACTAATCCCATTATTCTGACCACCGCCGCAACTCTTCACTCTAACGAAGAAGACGGATTCCTCAAGCATCAGTGAGGCTGAAGAGAGAGAGATTTTAGACCGTTTTGCAAGTAACATACGAACCTTTTGCGCTATGAAACTTCAAATTTCAGTGCAATTATGTTGTTAGTGAACCCCAACAGCAACAATAACAACCCCAGCAAGTACAGTTTTAATATCGTTAAATTTTACCTAACTCATTTTACACGAAACGAAAAATAAAGCCACTTTTACGACAATTATTAAGAAACTTTAAGTGCCACAAGCACTGCCACTGACCGTCGTCGACGTCGGCGTATCATCATCGTTATTGTCATCACCAATGCGATGCTGCAAGTTCATGTTGCAACTATAATAACAGCAGGAATATGGAAGAGAAAAAGTGCAAGTAAAGGCCATCAAAATGCAAATTTATATTTATTTATATATATATTTATAACTATAATATATATATAACTTTATATATATTTTTTATTGGTGGTAAAACGTATGTTTTGCTTAATGCTTTTAACTTGAATGCATTTTCTCATAAATTTTTGTTGAAAAAACAGAGACAATTTTTCTTCAAAAATTTGTTATATACGAGTATGTTAAAATGTATTATCCCTCACTTTCTCACTTGTCTTTACTTTTAACTGTGCCTTCCCCTTTCACTCTTTTTTTATTCTTTCTCTATGCTCTCATAATCAAACCTTTTGATCCTTCCAGGAATGTTCCTTTCTTCGACTGTTTTCTTTTTCGCTCCTCGGACTTTATTTATTTTCTCTCGAAACCCCCTGTCTCTTACCCTCATCTATTTATTTACTTCCGTCTACCTCTTTTCTCCATTTATTTCGCCTCTCCGGGTCTGTTAGGATTTGCTCTTTTCAAAAAAAATAGGTACTCTTGCTTCTCTTTTTATTTCTCTCTCCATATTGATCGATCGGAGGAGAGCAGATTTCTTTCTGCATATTGACTTGTCTCTTTATTTCTTTCTCTTATCTCTTTATTTCTTTGGCCTCTCTCGTTTTACCGCACTTTAGGATGATGAACCACCCGAAATTTGTGTAGTCGAGGGCGCCTTCACACTTCAGACTTTGACACCCACGCAACCGATGCCTTCTGTCGATGAACTGGATACGAAATTTGCGGAGCTGGTCGAGGAACTTGATCTGACAGCACCCAATAAAGAAGCGATGCTAAGTTTGCCACCGCAGAAGAAATGGCAGATCTACTGTTCCCGCAAGTCGCCCCTCGACACACTGGACGGCAATCCGACAACGAATATCACCCTGCCACCCACAGCCGATTATTACATTGAGCGATTAACGGATCTGGCCCAACATGTTGCGCTTAGTCCTGAGGATTCGCCTTGTCATGAATATACCGCCCGTACTGAAGGTCACACCGCCTTTCTGGATGCCCTGAAGACGGCGTTGCGCACCTCAGCTCATAGTTTTGTCCTGCGCTTTGTGGAACTGGATGGATTGCCAGAGTTGCTGAACCTTTTGCTGAAGCTAGACATACGAGTAGCGAATAGTTCGTTACATACTAGTCTAATCGGTTGCATCAAGGCGTTGATGAATAACTCGGTAAGTCACGCGATTAAAAAACATAACCTCATATTGCTTGAACAAACATACTGCTTGTTCTCCTCGGATAGACTGGACGAGCTCATGTACTGGCTCATCCAACATCCATCGATACAATCGCCCGTTCACTCGCCGCGGATAACATCAAAACTAAAGTAGCAGCACTGGAAATACTTGGTGCAGTTTGTCTGGTACCCGGAGGTCACAAGAAAGTTCTGGAAGCTATGCTAAACTTTCAAAAATTCGCCGCGGAACGCACTCGATTTCAGGTTGTTAACCGGAGCAATCACCCACTATAAGTTCCAACTAATTCGCTTCTGTATCCACTTTCCTCGCCAATTGTAGAACATAGTAAATGATCTGGATCGCTCCACAGGCGCTTACCGCGACGATGTCAGCATAAAGACCGCTATCATGTCCTTTATCAATGCTGTATTGAACTACGGACCTGGTCAGGAGAATCTTGAATTCCGATTACATTTACGTTATGAATTCCTCATGCTCGGCCTACAGCCGGTAATCGACAAGTTACGAAAACATGAAAACGAAACGCTCGATCGACATTTGGTGAGCATATATTATACAATACCGCGCCCCATTCGTTCCACAGAAGCGTCTAAAATGTCCCCATCTAGGATTTCTTTGAAATGGTACGCGCCGAAGATGAGAAGGAATTGGAACGCAAGTTTAATCAGGACCACGTGAACACAAAAAGCGCCAGCGCCATGTTTGACCTGCTGCGTCGCAAACTGAGTCACTCCCCCGCATATCCGCATTTGCTTTCCCTGCTGAAGCATATGCTGTTGCTGCCATGTTAGTCTTTACACCAGATCGTAAACTCATCGGATCACCTTAAATATTCACTTTATTTTCTACCTTGTAGATACCGGTCATTGTACACAACACTGGTTGATGTTCGATCGTATTGTTCAGCAAATAGTGTTACAGATGGACGGCTGTCCGCGCAGTGATGTCGATCCCGATGATCCCAGCAAAGCTACACTAACACCGGTTCACTGCCAAGATCCCGATGTAGCACCTCTTCAGATAAATGTCAGCGAAATCGTGCAGCTACTGGTTCAGGAAGAGGAACTAACCCAGGCGCATAAACGAGCTGATGAATTAGAACGGGAGAATTTCGAGGTACAATCACGCCTAGCCAAAAAAGAACAGGAACTAGATTTGCGTATGCAAGAGAAGGAAGATCTCGAGACGAGTTTGGCACGGATGCGAGAGCGCTTGGAGAAAGAGAGCGCAAATCATTCGCAAGCGATGCAACGAGCTCAGATTGCTGAAATCCGTGCTGAAGACTTACAGCATCGCCTAACGACCGAACAGCAAGAGCGAACTCGTTTGGAAAGACTCGTTACTGAGGGCAGTATACCCGACGATCAGAAGGTTGCCGGTCTGACGGGTTGCAATGGAGCTGTATCGCCACCACCTCCACCACCCGCCATGAAGATCATACCACCTCCGCCCCCACCAATGACAAAAATGGCACCACCGCCACCCCCGCCTTGTCCAGGTGCACCACCGGCGCAATCCTTAACGACGGCAATGGGTAAGCTAGATGCTATCAACCTAGATCAAGAATTTTATCTCGCTAAAATAGTTGTATGGTGTTTTGCTGTGTTATGTTCTCTAGCCCCTCTTGCCCCAAAACCTGAGGTGATCAAAAAGAATGTTCCGCAGCCTACGAATCCATTGAAGAGTTTCAATTGGTCGAAACTTCCCGATGCCAAAGTTCAAGGTACCGTCTGGAGTGAATTGGACGAATCCAAATGGTACAACAATATGGAACTTGAAGCGATCGATAAATTATTCTCAGCGTATCAGAAGAACGGCGTCTCGGTAGGTTTGAATAAGGCTACTATTACATATTTCGGACTTTTCGAGGACCCTTCTAAAATAGCCTTCCATTACTCTATCCTCAATACAGCAGACTGATGGTTCCATTGAGGATTTACGTATGATGGGCTCTAAACATCGCACCAAAATACTCTCTGTCATTGATGGGAGAAGGGCCCAGAACTGTACCATTCTCTTGAGTAAACTTAAAATGTCCGACGAAGAAATTTCAAAGTAAGTTCGGAAAGAGAGAAATAAGCATTTGTTCGCAGAAAGATGGATCATTTTTGTTCCTAAATTATTTTATAGGGCAATACTCTCGATGGACAGTAATGAACAGCTGGCCCTTGATATGGTTGAGCAGTTGCTTAAATTTACGCCATCTGCCGAGGAGCGCGCTTTACTGGATGAACATAGTGACGACATAGAGATGTTAGCTAGAGCGGATCGCTTTCTCTATGAGATATCAAAGTAAGTTGAAAAGCCCTAGAGTAGCTTATCTTTGAATTGTCTGCATCTTTCATTAGGATTCCACACTATGAGCAACGTCTGAAAAGTTTACACTACAAGAAACGTTTCATGATCACCATAAACGATCTAATACCACGAATCACAAACGTAATGGAAGCTTCACGCGAAGTGGCCAGATCGAGACGTCTGCGGAAGCTGCTAGAGTTGGTGCTGGCATTGGGTATGATATTGAGCACTATACTGAGTTCTACGCTTTCACTTCCTTTTTACGCCTCTTCAATATTTACCATCTTTTCCTTTCTATCTTTCTCTTTTTCACCTTAGGAAACTATATGAATCGTGGTGCTCGCGGCAACGCTTCTGGCTTCCGTTTGGCCTCGCTCAACCGTCTCGCCGATACGAAATCTAGCGCTTCTAAGGGTACTACTCTACTCCATTACCTGGTACAAGTGATCGACAAGAAATTCAAAGATCTTCTCAAGCTCGAGGATGATATCCCGCACGTACGCGAAGCTTCCAAAGCATCACTAGGCGAAATGGATAAAGACATCCAAATGCTACGTACCGGCTTAGCCGACGTGGCACGAGAAATCGAATTCCATCGTTCGGCGGGGCCAGCACAAAAAGGCGATCGCTTCCTACCAGTAATGCGTGAGTTCCATGCTCAGGCTTCGGTACGATTCGCGGAACTCGAAGATAAGTTCCAAGACATGAAGACACGTTTCGATCGTGCCGTACGCCTCTTCGGTGAAGATGGCTCTGTATTACAACCGGATGAGTTCTTCGGAATATTCGACACTTTTCTGTCCGCATTCGCTGAGGCGCGTCAAGATAATGACAACTATCGCAAACGTCAAGAAGAAGAAGAGAAACGGGCCAAACAAGAAGCAGAACTAAAGAAGCGTACCATCGAACGCAAAAACAAAGAGGGCCTGATGTCGTCAGTGGCCCGTAATCTGGGCTTTAGTAAAACGACCGCAAATGGCAACGACTTGCCCAACAGAGCCGACAACAAAGGCGAATTCGATGATTTGATTTCGGCCTTAAGAACCGGCGATGTTTTCGGTGAGGATATGGCGAAGTTTAAACGCTCGCGAAAGACACGACTCATTAATGGTAGCACCTCACCGCCTCGACACGGATTGCATCGTGAAGAGAGTCGCGAACGTACAGGGAGAAGGCAATGAACGAATAATGACTGATTAGCAAAAAAGAGTAACAGTATCACATGATCGCCTCTAACAAGAATCCAGGAAGAGGGAAGGAGAGAAAAGATTCAGCGAGATCAAGAACTTTAAGGACCACTTTTTGTTAGGTTAGAAAGAGTTTAAATGATAACGCCATGTATTGTAATAATAATATCTATTTGTGTATGTGTGGATGTGTGTATGGATGTATGTATATATGAGAGCATAGCCACTCTGTGAAATCATCTTAAGGCCCAACCAAAATACGCGAGACAAAAAATCTGCAACTCTTCAAAGCTTTACTCCTTTTTTTGGAATTTTTCAAAAATTTGAGATAAACTCTATAACTCTTAATCTATAAATTAGGATTTATATCACGAAATGACAAAATTTGTTAGCATTATTTTAAATTGTACATTTGAATTTTTGTATTTCTTTGTTATTTTTTCTCCATTTTTTGTTTTATGCTGGATTTACATTGTATGAATCAGTTCATACGTTGTATAAAGAATGAGGGTCCACTTGAAGTCAGATGTGTTTTAACATTGAGGTAAGCAAGAGAAAAGTAACGATTTATAAAATTGTTACACATTTCTGTATGAATTCCATATCAATTTTATAGGAGTTGATACAGAAAGATACACGCTTAACTTTTTTGTCTTGTCCTATAAATTGACGTTCTATAAATTATGCAGAAAAGCAACTGAATGGTATTGAAATTGTAATACCACTGAACGTTGCGTCGTATTATTTAAAACCGTTTCGGTTAACCGTTGGTTATTTTGTTTTGTCAGCAATGAATTCTGAAGATTGTTCGCATCTAAATATTGGTAAATAGAATTAGAGTAGTGCTAAATTTAATTGAAATTTAAATTATTATTAAAAAATTTGTGTAGAGCAATAAGTCCGAGGATATCGTCTTTTTTCCGCACGTTGCCAAGTTTTATCAATTAGGTTTAATGAGGCGAAAAATTTAAAAAAAATAGTTTTGATTTTTTTGCAATGTGAATAGTAAAAAAAAGGCCGTTCTATCGTTTTTAAGCGAAGGGAAAACACTTTGCCTGCATACTTTAAAAATTTTTTGAATTTTTATAAACATTTTTGCCTTGACACATCACAAACATTGACATCTATTGATAAATTTCTTTAAGTTTTACAAAACAAAACAAAAATATTTGAATATACATATAAAGAACAGAAAAAAATTTAAAAACAACAAGTAGAGCGTTATCTTCGACCCGGCCGAAGCTCATATACCCTACACCAGCATCTGTCGAAGTGATAAAAAGTGGGCGGGTGAGACCTACTTTTTTTAATTTACAGGGAGCAAATTTTGATCTATTAACTCATCTACAACACCGCTTTTCCTACAAAACACCTCATTATATGGTGTAGTATATAAGTGGGCGTGTCACGCCCATTTTTGGGGTAATATTTTATTCTAAGATGGTGGACTGACAAGCTCAGAAATTGAGCTATAAGCAAAAATTAATCCATATTCACTATAAAAAGTAGTCGTGGCACTGATCCGATTTCTTCCATTTTCAATACCAAACAGCGTAGGATAACGAAGAATATTCGTACCAAATTTCATTACGATACCTCCATTCGTTCTCCTGTAATCGTGATTTCCACAGACGAACGGACAGTCGGACAGACGGACGGACATGGCTAAATCGAATCAGGAGGTGATTCTGAGCCAGAATATATATACTTTTATATACCTGCCACGCCTCCTTTAATGCGTTACAAACGGAAGACGAAAGTGAATATACCCTCATCCCTTCGGGTGTAGGAAACAATGTCAATAAATTCAATAAATTATTTACACACTTGTTGATCAACTACTTTAATAGAGAAAAAAACCACCAAAATGATTTTTTTAGAAAAGATTTATTTGCAATCTCTCAATCTCCCTAATCTGAGAATATCAAAGAAATCCTTAGAGCCGTTTTCGACCTCAAAAAGCTACAAATAAAGGGTTTTCGAATAAGAGGTGTAATTTTAATATTCAAAGAAAAATGCCAATTTTTGAGATAAATTTTTGAGATCGCTTGTTTATTTTATAATAAAGAGGAAGATATGCCGTTAATAATGAAAAACAACATCAACCAAATGGCCACCACGACCACGATTACAGGACCATATCCTTTTCAGGAAATTTTCCATAACCAAATCGCAAAGTGGCGATGATGCTATGTCCTCGATAGCATCATGAATTCCATCTTTGAGGTCTTGAATCGACGCTGGGCTGTTGGCATAGACCTTATCTTTCACGTTGCCTCAAAGGAAGAAGTCGCAAGGTGTTAAATCGCAAGATCTCGGTGGCCAATTGTGATCACCTCTTCGAGAGATAACACGGTCAGGAAACTTTTCCCGTAAAAGATCAATGGTTTCGTTGCTTGTGTGCCACGTAGCGCCGTCTTGTTGAAAGTAAAAGTTGTCAATACGGCCAGATCAATACCATCTAACTCCGGCCATAAAAAATCATAAAAAATGCCCAATTCCAAAGAACGACGAGGAATGGACAAACCTGGGTTTTCCTCAACACTTTGGGCTACAGCAGCAATATTCTCAATTGTTCTTGAGCGACGTGCACGGGTTTTATTCTTCACATCACTAACTTGTCCCAACAGCTCGAATTTGTCCACCAATTTTTGTATTGCGGTCCGACAAGGTGCTTCACGACGACCCAAAAATGCTTTAGTTTTGCGAACTGTGACCGCAAAATTTTCACCATTTTTGTAGTGAATTTTAATAACTTCAATGCGTTGTTGCAGCGTATATCGTTCCATTTTTAGTAATGGCGTAATTTCTACTTGTCAAATGTCAAAAATAGCAGCTTAAAAAAAATTAGCCGAAATAGCGCGCTATTCAAAATTACACCTCTTATTGGAAAATCCATACTACATATACAATTTTAGCTCGTTTAATAAGATTAGATAGATACTATGTTTATTTTGTACGATAAATATGTAATTTTTTATGTAATATGTAATTCTTTATTTTAAAAATTTTTTTTTTAAAAAGATTCATTCATTCATTAATAAGATTAGATAAATACTGTTTATTTTGTATTATTTGTATTATTATTATTATATTATTTTTGTATTATGTTTATTTTGTACGATAAATATGTAATTCTTTATTTAAAAAATTTTTTTTATAAAAAGATTCATGCATTGATTTGGTCTCTTTTGCAAATATTTCTCCTTCACTTTAGCAATTATAGTAGAATTCATATCAATTGATTCATACTCGTACAATGTAAACCCAGCATTATGAAGATCAGTGCGGGCATCAGCAACGTTTTACAACATGCCAGATACAAATTTAACAAGTAAGAAATTGCAGCTCTCAAATTGGATGCATTCATATTTACCTAAAAAGTAGGCGTGGTAGTAAACCGATTTTTTTAATTTTCAATATCAGAGACCTCTAAATGGAAGAGAATATTCCTGCTGAATTTCATGATGATGCTTCCACTCGTTTTCCTGTAGTTGTGGTTTTTGTCATCAATGGGCGGACCACGCCCATTTTTTTGAGTATATTTTTAAATCTGAGACGCTGGACTGGGGAATAAAATTTTAGCTTTAAATTCGCTCTTCAAGCTGAAGAGCGTGCCAAATTTCTTGGCGATAGCTTTATTCGTTCAACTATAATTGTGATTTTTACAGACAGACAGACGGACGGACATGGCTAAATCGACTCAGGAGGTGATTCTGAGCCAGAATATACATACATACATACTTTCCTATACCTGCCACGCCTCCGTTAATGTGTTACAAACGGAAGCACTAGTGCACTTAGTGCACTTAGCACTTACATCCCTTCGGGTGTAAGGTATACAAATGTTTTGCGGGCCGCATGTAAGAAACTTATGATAATAACAACACTAAGTGATAAATTTAAACTATAATTTAGAAATTTTCTAATTTTCCCAGAAAAATTAAATAAAGCCCAATAAAAATGAAATTAAGCCAAATTTGGATCAAATGCAGAAATGCGCTTGCTACAAAGCAGATGTTGAACTTACTGGACATGTTGACATTATGACTTGAATGAATTCTCGCGGCCGCTCACACAGAGCTCTATAGATGCAAAAAACTTTGGTATTAGAGTAAGTGTTAGAGTTACTCTAGGATTTAATTTTTTTACGGGGCCGAATGCCACTTACACAAAGAAATTTCAGGTGCAGAAGATTTACTGGAGAATTTTTATTGCTTCCCGCAGCTCACCGCGATTTCACGTCTACATTCAAAGTTCAATCGAAGCAATAAGATAATTTTGGGTGTTATTTCATTCCGAAAAAATTTGTCATTCTTACGAAAATATGAAATAAAGCCTAAACGATTATCGATTTTCGCCCAAACGTTCTGGTCCGACAAAATTCATATAAAAAATGTTGGGACTTATTTTATTTAGGCGCTATCTTATGGAGCCTAGTAATTTTTAAAGTTGAAGTGTAAAATCTTTGAGCGGCCGCATGAGGTAGTGTTGCTCATGCCTGGTCTAGTGTGTTTCCTCCGAGCCGTTACTCGTGAAATTAAATCGCATCGCATCGCATGAATTTCGTACACATTCCTTAATTCGACACTTCTTTATTTCGTTAGGTTTGTTTTTGGTTGGGCTTCTAAAACGTCAAGCATTAAGAAGAATGTGGGCGTGATGATAGATAATTTGTCACACTTCAGTATGAAAGAAAGAGCCTTTCTTTCACTCTTGTTGGATTAGTAATAAGTAATTAACTTTAAAAAATAAGTTGAAAGTCGAAAGACTACTTCACAAAAGACGAAAAAAATCAAACTAAGAATTGGCGCGAGAAGCCAAATTAAATCCCCTTGAAATATTGGTTATTCTAAATAATATTAATAATATATTATTAATAAAATAAAATAATATATTAAAAAATTCCCTTTAGGTATTTGTATTGTAATATAATATATGAAATTAAACTTATTATTAAAATTACTTCAAAAATAAAATTGAAAACTTAATTGTAGACTTATTTAAAAAATTCAAGTCCAATTTTGTTCATCTTGTATTCGTTTAAGTTAGGGTAAAAATTTATTTCTAAAATAAAAAAACACCAATAATTGTATTTAAATATATATAAAATTATGTACCTTCAACCACGAAATGGAACCATCATCATTATCATAATATCGCTCACCATCATCATCAGAAAGGCATGCAATTAATTAATACTGCTCATCAGAATTTCCAGTATCTCTTAAACGGTTATCTGTAATTATTTATTCACTTATACTCGTAATATATTTGCATATATAAATAAATAATATATAATATAAATAATACAAATAGAAAATTTTTATACATCGCTAATTCAAAACGTCGAAAATTTTGTTTATAAAAATTATTCTACTAAAGAAAGTAATTCCTTATAATATTAATATAACAGAAAACAAAAAAAATAAGCATGTCATTAATTATCGCTAACTCGTAGAATTCTTCTAAATTAAATATTAAATAAGACAAAAAATATATTTATGTAAAAAGAGAAAATTCTATTTATACATAAGTTAAATTATTTTACTAACGTTTAATAACTTTTCTTTTATATTATTTTACCTATATATAAATAGGTAAATATATATAGGTACATATACATATATTATGTACCTTTAAGTTAAATTATTTTACTCACGTTTAATAACTTTTCTTTTATATTATATACATATGTTTCTATACTTTATTAAAATATAAAGCGCTGAATTTTAAAAATATATATATGAGTATTATAGTATGTAATTAGAAAAACTTAACTTAGAAAAACTGAAAACCTATTGAGAAACAAGCAATTTAATGTAATTCTCGAAGTGAGTGAAAAACAGTTAAAATTATAATAATATACGTATGTATATATGAAAATTAATAAAGCCTATAAATAAATAAAAGAAAATTTGGTTTTATTTATTAGAAGATAATTAAGAATGGGTATATAATGGCTATATAAATAAAATCCCTGAGTCGTATATCTGTTTGTTAGCAACATATGTCCGCGACTTTTTTTTTGTACTTCCACATCACTTCCACCTGAAGTTCTCCACAGACGTTTCTGGGCATCTAATGTTGATTACAAAAATTTCGCCATTTTTTGTAATAAATATTAAAAATATGAATAAATTTAAAAAAAAATTAATTTAAATTTTTTCGCGACCCACCTTATAAAAAAACATTTATTTACGAAACAAATTTAATTTTATTTTATAAAAATTTTATTTAATAAAAATTAAAATTCAAGTTTATTTCATAAACAAAAATTGCAAAGTAATTATATAACAAAAACTTTATATTCAAAAACGGGTTGGTAACGAAATCCCGAAAGACAAAATCCCGAACGACAAAATCCCGAACGACAAAATCCCGAACGACAAAATCCCGAAATGACAAAATCCCGAAACGACAAAATCCCGAAATAACAAAATCCCGAAATTACAAAACTAGTTTTTCGGTATTCTCCATCTTCTTGAACATTTTAAAACCACTAGCAAACAATTCCAAGAAAGTAATAAAAAATTACTCTTATTTTACTTCTTTAAAATTATTATTAAAAAATAAAAAAAAACATTATTAAAAAAATTTTAGCAGAGCCCTCTCGGAGGCTCTGAGGTGAGGTGATGTGAGGTTTTTTGCAGACAGGTTTTTCCGCGTATTTGCAGCCTTCGGCTGCGGCAGGGATCATAACCCTCAATCAGCAGAATCCTCACGGTCATGTGAAGTTTTTTGCATACAAGTTTTTTCGCGTATTGGCGGCCTTCGGCCGCGGCAGGGATCATAACCGTCAATCAGCAGAATCCTCACGGTCATGTGAAGTTTTTTGCATTCAGGTTTTTTCGCGTATTAGCGGCCTTCGGCCGCGGCAGGGATCATAACCCTCAATCAGCAGAATCCTCACGGTCATGTGAAGTTTTTGCATACAGGTTTTTCCGCGTATTGGCGGCCTTCGGCCGCGGCAGGGATCATAACCCTCAATCAGTAGAATCCTCACGGTCATGTGAAGTTTTTTGCATATTGTAGATTATAACCTTCAGACAACAAAATTCTCTCGATATTACAACTTTGCTTTTCTGCCATTGTAAAGAAAGGCAAGTAGGCGCGTACTTCGCTTCGGAAAAAATTTTGACTTAAATGTCATTTCTTCATTAATTTAAATTTTATTTCGTGATTTTCGGGATTTCTCATTTCGGTATTAAAAATTTTTCGGGATTTTGTCGTTTCGGGATTTTGTCGCATCGGGATTTTGTCGTTTCGGGATTTTAAAATTTTTCGGGATTTTGTCGTTTCGGGATTTTGTAATTCGGGATTTTGACTGTCTCCCTTCAAAAACATTATCTTCATCTAAAACTTAAAGTAAATAAAGTAAATTTTGGTGTAATATATTTTGACATATTTTACATATTTTGATCCTTTGCATCAACATTATCTTAGGATAATGATGATTTTTATCACACAGTAATTTCAAATTAGGACTTAATGATGATAATTTTATTCTCAAACTAGGTTCGACATTCAATCTGTTTCGATACTTATTTTTTTTAAGTACACCAAGGTGTCGCATGAAATTTCAATTAAATTATCAACTTCTTGTTCACTAAGATCAAAGCACATTATTTCCTTTTTAATATCGACAGACAAAGGATCTTTTTTAATGTTCCTCCTACATTGACATGAGTTTCGTATTATGGTTAATCCATGAATAGGGATGCTATTTATCACTTTTAGACCCAATTCTGGAAAACTTTTGCAGAATTTTTCTATGTTCCTCCTAAATTAACTTGTTTCGTATTATGGTTAATACATGAAGAGGGATGCTATTTATCACTTTTATACCCTACTAGTAGCCCCGGCGGACTTCGTCCCACCCAAAAATACAACGAAACTATTGCAAGACAATGCAATTCTAACAATGCCACTTCAACTTTCATAATCCAGAAGATACAAAATGAAAAAAAAAATTGAAAAAATAGAAAAAAACTGTCGTAACACGCTGGGTGGTCAAAATAAGACATTTTGAAATTATGATTTTTTTACCATTTTTAAAGATTTATTTTTTCTTTTTTTTTTAAAAAAACCGTACTGAGAAAATACCTTTCCATCAAAGTACAAATCATCAAAATCGGTTCGGCCACTCTCGAGTTATGAGATTATATCGCTTCAGACACTTTCTTTTATATATATAGATTCTGGAAAACTTTTGCACAACTTTTTCTATGTTCCTCCTAAATTAACTTGGGTTTCATATTATGGTTAATACATGAAGAGGGATGTTGTTTATCACTTTTGAACACAATTCTGGGAAACTTTTGCACGAAACTTTTTCTATGTTCCTCCTACATTGACATGAGTTTCGTATTATGGTTAATCCATGAAGAGGAATGCTATTTATCACTTTTAGACCCAATTCTACAAAACTTTTGCACAACTTTTCCTTCTGCATTGACATGAGTTCTAAATTATTTTTACTCCATGAAGGGGATGCTTTTAGACCCAATTCTAGAAAACTTTTGCACAACTTTTTCTATGTTCATTCTACATTAGCTTGAGTTTCGTATTATGGTTAATCAATGAAGAGGAATGCTATTTATGACTTTTAGACCCAATTCTGGGAAACTTTGTCACAACTTTTTCTATGTTCCTCCTACATTAACTTGAGTTACGTATTATGGTTAATCAATGAAGAGGAATGCTATTTATGACTTTTAGACCCAATTCTACAAAACTTTTGCACAACTTTTCCTTCTGCATTGACATGAGTTCTAAATTATTTTTACTCCATGAAGGGGATGCTTTTTATCACTTTAAGAACCAATTCTGGAAAACTTTTGCCCAACTCTTTCTATATTCCTCCTACATTAACTTGAGTTACGTATTATGGTTAATCCATTAAGAGGGATGCTATTTATCACTTTTAGACCAAATTCTACAAAACTTTTCCTTCTGCATTGACATGAGTTCTAAATTATTTTTACTCCATGAAGGGGATGCTTTTTATCACTTTAAGACCCAATTCTGGAAAACTTTTGCCCAACTCTTTCTATGTTCCTTCTACATTAACTTGAGTTACGTATTATGGTTAATCCATGAAGAGGAATGCTATTTATGACTTTTAGACCCAATTCTAGAAAACTTTTGCACAACTTTTCCTTCTGCATTGACATGAGTTCTAAATTATTTTTACTCCATGAAGGGGATGCTTTTTATCACTTTAAGACCCAATTCTGGAAAACTTTTGCCCAACTCTTTCTATGTTCCTCCTACATTAACTTGAGTTACGTATTATGGTTAATCCATGAAGAGGAATGCTATTTATGACTTTTAGACCCAATTCTAGAAAACTTTTGCACAACTTTTTCATGTTCATTCTACATTAGCTTGAGTTTCGTATTATGGTTAATCCATGAAGAGGAATGCTATTTATGACTTTTAGACCCAATTCTAGAAAACTTTTGCACAACTTTTTCATGTTCATTCTACATTAGCTTGAGTTTCGTATTATGGTTAATCAATGAAGAGGAATGCTATTTATGACTTTTAGACCCAATTCTGGGAAACTTTGTCACAACTTTTCTATGTTCCTCCTACATTAACTTGATTTACGTATTATGGTTAATCAATGAAGAGGAATGCTATTTATGACTTTTAGACCCAATTCTACAAAACTCTTGCACAACTTTTCCTTCTGCATTGACATGAGTTCTAAATTATTTTTACTCCATGAAGGGGATGCTTTTTATCACTTTAAGACCCAATTCTGGAAAACTTTTGCCCAACTCTTTCTATGTTCCTCCAACATTAACTTGAGTTACGTATTATGGTTAATCCATTAAGAGGGATGCTATTTATCACTTTTAGACCAAATTCTACAAAACTTTTCCTTCTGCATTGACACGAGTTCTAAATTATTTTTACTCCATGAAGGGGATGCTTTTTATCACTTTAAGACCCAATTCTGGAAAACTTTTGCCCAACTCTTTCTATGTTCCTCCTACATTAACTTGAGTTACGTATTATGGTTAATCCATGAAGAGGAATGCTATTTATGACTTTTAGACCCAATTCTAGAAAACTTTTGCACAACTTTTCCTTCTGCATTGACATGAGTTCTAAATTATTTTTACTCCATGAAGGGGATGCTTTTTATCACTTTAAGACCCAATTCTGGAAAACTTTTGCCCAACTCTTTCTATGTTCCTCCTACATTAACTTGAGTTACGTATTATGGTTAATCCATGAAGAGGAATGCTATTTATGACTTTTAGACCCAATTCTAGAAAACTTTTGCACAACTTTTTCATGTTCATTCTACATTAGCTTGAGTTTCGTATTATGGTTAATCAATGAAGAGGAATGCTATTTATGACTTTTAGACCCAATTCTACAAAACTTTTGCACAACTTTTCCTTCTGCATTGACATGAGTTCTAAATTATTTTTACTCCATGAAGGGGATGCTTTTTATCACTTTAAGACCCAATTCTGGAAAACTTTTGCCCAACTCTTTCTATGTTTCTCCTACATTAACTTGAGTTACGTATTATGGTTAATCCATGAAGAGGGATGCTATTTATCACGTTTAGACCAAATTCTACAAAACTTTTGCACAACTTTTCCTTCTGCATTGACATGAGTTCTAAATTATTTTTACTCCATGAAGGGTATGCTTTTTATCACTTTTAGACCCAATTTTGGGAAACTTTTGCACAACTTTTTCTATGTTCATTCTACATTAGCTTGAGTTTCGTATTATGGTTAATCAATGAAGAGTAATGCTATTGATGACTTTTAGACCCAATTCTAGAAAACTTTTGCACAACTTTTTCTATGTTCATTCTACATTAGCTTGAGTTTCGTATTATGGTTAATCAATGAAGAGGAATGCTATTTATGACTTTTAGACCCAATTCTACAAAACTTTTGCACAACTTTTCCTTCTGCATTGACATGAGTTCTAAATTATTTTTACTCCATGAAGGGTATGCTTTTTATCACTTTAAGACCCAATTCTGGAAAACTTTTGCCCAACTCTTTCTATGTTCCTCCTACATTAACTTGAGTTACGTATTATGGTTAATCCATGAAGAGGGATGCTATTTATCACTTTTAGACCCAATTTTGGGAAACTTTTGCACAACTTTTTCTATGTTCATTCTACATTAGCTTGAGTTTCGTATTATGGTTAATAAATGAAGAGGAATGCTATTTATGACTTTTAGACCCAATTCTAGAAAACTTTTGCACAACTTTTCCTTCTGCATTGACATGAGTTCTAAATTATTTTTACTCCATGAAGGGGATGCTTTTTATCACTTTTAGTCCAATTCTGGAAAACTTTTGGCCAACTCTTTCTATGTTCCTCCTACATTAACTTGAGTTACGTATTATGGTTAATCCATGAAGAGGAATGCTATTTATGACTTTTAGACCCAATTCTAGAAAACTTTTGCACAACTTTTTCTATGTTCATTCTACATTAGATTGAGTTTCGTATTATGGTTAATCAATGAAGAGGAATGCTATTTATGACTTTTAGACCCAATTCTACAAAACTTTTGCACAACTTTTCCTTCTGCATTGACATGAGTTCTAAATTATTTTTACTCCATGAAGGGGATGCTTTTTATCACTTTAAGACCCAATTCTGGAAAACTTTTGCCCAACTCTTTCTATGTTCCTCCTACATTAACTTAAGTTACGTATTATGGTTAATCCATGAAGAGGAATGCTATTTATGACTTTTAGACCCAATTCTAGAAAACTTTTGCACAACTTTTTCTATGTTCATTCTACATTAGCTTGAGTTTCGTATTATGGTTAACAATGAAGAGGAATGCTATTTATGATTTTTAGACCCAATTCTAGAAAACTTTTGCACAACTTTTTCTATGTTCATTCTACATTAGCTTGAGTTTCGTATTATGGTTAATCAATTAAGAGGGATGCTATTTATCACTTTTAGACCCAATTCTACAAAACTTTTGCACAACTTTTCCTTCTGCATTGACATGAGTTCTAAATTATTTTTACTCCATGAAGGGGATGCTTTTTATCACTTTAAGACCCAATTCTGGAAAACTTTTGCCCAACTCTTTCTATGTTCCTCCTACATTAACTTGAGTTACGTATTATGGTTAACCCATGAAGAGGAATGCTATTTATGACTTTTAGACCCAATTCTAGAAAACTTTTGCACAACTTTTTCTATGTTCATTCTACATTAGCTTGAGTTTCGTATTATGGTTAATCAATGAAGAGGAATGCTATTTATGACTTTTAGACCCAATTCTACAAAACTTTTGCAAAACTATTCCTTCTGCATTGACGAGTTCTAAATTATTTTTACTCCATGAAGGGGATGCTTTTTATCACTTTAAGACCCAATTCTGGAAAACTTTTGCCCAACTCTTTCTATGTTCCTCCTACATTAACTTGAGTTACGTATTATGGTTAATCCATGAAGAGGGATGCTATTTATCACTTTTAGACCCAATTCTACAAAACTTTTGCACAACTTTTCCTTCTGCATTGACGTGAGTTCTAAATTATTTTTACTCCATGAAGGGGATGCTTTTTATCACTTTAAGACCCAATTCTGGAAAACTTTTGCCCAACTCTTTCTACGTTCCTCCTACATTAACTTGAGTTACGTATTATGGTTAATCCATGAAGAGGAATGCTATTTATGACTTTTAGACCCAATTCTAGAAAACTTTTGCACAACTTTTTCTATGTTCATTCTACATTAGCTTGAGTTTCGTATTATGGTTAATCCATGAAGAGGGATGCTATTTATCACTTTTAAACCCAATTCTGGGAAACTTTGTCACAACTTTTTCTATGTTCCTCCTACATTAACTTGAGTTACGTATTATTGTTAATCCATTGAGAGGGATGCTATTTATCACTTTTAGACCAAATTCTACAAAACTTTTGCACAACTTTTCCTTCTGCATTGACATGAGTTCTAAATTATTTTTACTCCATGAAGGGGATGCTTTTTATCACTTTAAGACCCAATTCTGGAAAACTTTTGCCCAACTCTTTCTATGTTCCTCCTACATTAACTTGAGTAATGGTTAATCTTACGTATTATGGTTAATCCATGCAGAGGAATGCTATTTATGACATTTAGACCCAATTCTAAAAAACTTTTGCACAACTTTTTCTATGTTCATTCTACATTAGCTTGAGTTTCGTATTATGGTTAATCAATGAAGAGGAATGCTATTTATGACTTTTAGACCCAATTCTACAAAACTTTTGCACAACTATTCCTTCTGCATTGACGAGTTCTAAATTATTTTTACTCCATGAAGGGGATGCTTTTTATCACTTTAAGACCCAATTCTGGAAAACTTTTGCCCAACTCTTTCTATGTTCCTCCTACATTAACTTGAGTTACGTATTATTGTCAATCCATGTAGAGGGATGCTATTTATCACTTTTAAACCCAATTCTGGGAAACTTTTGCACAACTTTTTCTATGTTCCTCCTACATTAACTTGAGTTACGTATTATTGTCAATCCATCCCCTTTCAAAGCATCCCCTTTTTTATCACTTTAAGACCCAATTCTGGAAAACTTTTGCCCAACTCTTTCTATGTTCCTCCTACATTAACTTGAGTTACGTATTATGGTTAATCCATGAAGAGGAATGCTATTTATGACTTTTAGACCCAATTCTAGAAAACTTTTGCACAACTTTTTCTATGTTCATTCTACATTAGCTTGAGTTTCGTATTATGGTTAATCCATGTAGAGGGATGCTATTTATCACTTTTAAACCCAATTCTGGGAAACTTTTGCTCAACTTTTTCTATGTTCCTCCTACATTAACTTGAGTTACGTATTATGGTTAATCCATTAAAAGGGATGCTATTTATCACTTTTAGACCAAATTCTACAAAACTTTTGCACAACTTTTCCTTCTGCATTGACATGAGTTCTAAATTATTTTTACTTCATGAAGGGGATGCTTTTTATCATTTTAAGACCCAATTCTGGAAAACTTTTTGGGTTTTCCAACTCTTTCTATGTTCCTCCTACATTAACTTGAGTTTCTTATTATGGTTAATCAATGAAGAGGAATGCTATTTATCACTTTTAGACCCAATTCTACAAAACTTTTGCACAACTTTTCCTTCTGCATTGACGAGTTCTAAATTATTTTTACTCCATGAAGGGGATGCTTTTTATCACTTTAAGACCCAATTCTGGAAAACTTTTGCCCAACTCTTTCTATGTTCCTCCTACATTAACTTGAGTTACGTATTATTGTCAATCCATGTAGAGGGATGCTATTTATCACTTTTAAACCCAATTCTGGGAAACTTTTGCACAACTTTTTCTATGTTCCTCCTACATTAACTTGAGTTACGTATTATTGTCAATCCATGAAGAGGGATGCTATTTATCACTTTTAGACCCAATTCTACAAAACTTTTGCACAACTTTTCCTTCTGCATTGACATGAGTTCTAAATTATTTTTACTCCATGAAGGGGTGCTTTTTATCACTTTAAGACCCAATTCTGGAAAACTTTTGCCCAACTCTTTCTATGTTCCTCCTACATTAACTTTAGTTACGTATTATGGTTAATCCATGAAGAGGGATGCTATTTATCACTTTTAGACCCAATTCTACAAAACTTTTGCACAACTTTTCCTTCTGCATTGACATGAGTTCTAAATTATTTTTACTCCATGAAGGGGATGCTTTTTATCACTTCAAGACCCAATTCTAGAAAACTTTTGCACAACTTTTTCTATGTTCATTCTACATTAGCTTGAGTTTCGTATTATGGTTAATCAATGAAGAGGAATGCTATTTATGACTTTTAGACCCAATTCTACAAAACTTTTGCACAACTTTTCCTTCTGCATAGACATGAGTTCTAAATTATTTTTACTCCATGAAGGAGATGCTTTTTATCACTTTAAGACCCAATTCTGGAAAACTTTTGCCCAACTCTTTCTATGTTCCTCCTACATTAACTTGAGTTACGTATTATTGTCAATCCATGAAGAGGGATGCTATTTATCACTTTTAGACCCAATTCTACGAAACTTTTGCACAACTTTTCCTTCTGCATTGACATGAGTTCTAAATTATTTTTACTCCATGAAGGGGTGCTTTTTATCACTTTAAGACCCAATTCTGGAAAACTTTTGCCCAACTCTTTCTATGTTCCTCCTACATTAACTTGAGTTACGTATTATTGTCAATCCATGTAGAGGGATGCTATTTATCACTTTTAAACCCAATTCTGGGAAACTTTTGCACAACTTTTTCTATGTTCCTCCTACATTAACTTGAGTTACGTATTATGTTTAATCCATTAAGAGGGATGCTATTTATCACTTTTAGACCAAATTCTAGAAAACTTTTGCACAACTTTTTCTATGTACATTCTACATTAGCTTGAGTTTCGTATTATGGTTAATCCATGTAGAGGGATGCTATTTATCACTTTTAAACCCAATTCTGGGAAACTTTTGCTCAACTTTTTCTATGTTCCTCCTACATTAACTTGAGTTACGTATTATGGTTAATCCATTAAAAGGGATGCTATTTATCACTTTTAGACCAAATTCTACAAAACTTTTGCACAACTTTTCCTTCTGCATTGACATGAGATCTAAATTATTTTTACTTCATGAAGGGGATGCTTTTTATCATTTTAAGACCCAATTCTGGAAAACTTTTGCCCAACACTTTCTATGTTCCTCCTACATTAACTTGAGTTTCTTATTATGGTTAATCAATGAAGAGGAATGCTATTTATCACTTTTAGACCCAATTCTACAAAACTTTTGCACAACTTTTCCTTCTGCATTGACGAGTTCTAAATTATTTTTACTCCATGAAGGGGATGCTTTTTATCACTTTAAGACCCAATTCTGGAAAACTTTTGCCCAACTCTTTCTATGTTCCTCCTACATTAACTTGAGTTACGTATTATTGTCAATCCATGTAGAGGGAAGCTATTTATCACTTTTAAACCCAATTCTGGGAAACTTTTGCACAACTTTTTCTATGTTCCTCCTACATTAACTTGAGTTACGTATTATTGTCAATCCATGTAGAGGGATGCTATTTATCACTTTTAAACCCAATTCTGGGAAACTTTTGCCCAACTTTTTCTATGTTCCTCCTACATTAACTTGAGTTACGTATTATGTTTAATCCATGAAGAGGAATGCTATTTATGACTTTTAGACCCAATTCTAGAAAACTTTTGCACAACTTTTTCTATGTTCATTCTACATTAGCTTGAGTTTCGTATTATGGTTAATCCATGTAGAGGGATGCTATTTATCACTTTTAAACCCAATTCTGGGAAACTTTTGCTCAACTTTTTCTATGTTCCTCCTACATTAACTTGAGTTACGTATTATGGTTAATCCATTAAAAGGGATGCTATTTATCACTTTTAGACCAAATTCTACAAAACTTTTGCACAACTTATCCTTCTGCATTGACATGAGTTCTAAATTATTTTTACTTCATGAAGGGGATGCTTTTTATCATTTTAAGACCCAATTCTGGAAAACTTTTGCCCAACTCTTTCTATGTTCCTCCTACATTAACTTGAGTTACGTATTATTGTCAATCCATGTAGAGGGATGCTATTTATCACTTTTAGACCCAATTCTACAAAACTTTTGCACAACTTTTCCTTCTGCATTGACGAGTTCTAAATTATTTTTACTCCATGAAGGGGATGCTTTTTATCACTTTAAGACCCAATTCTGGAAAACTTTTGCACAACTCTTTCTATGTTCCTCCTACATTAACTTGAGTTACGTATTATGGTTAATCCATAAAGAGGAATGCTATTTATGACTTTTAGACCCAATTCTAGAAAACTTTTGCACAACTTTTTCTATGTTCATTCTACATTAGCTTGAGTTTCGTATTATGGTTAATCAACGAAGAGGAATGCTATTTATGACTTTTAGACCCAATTCTACAAAACTTTTGCACAACTTTTCCTTCTGCATTGACATGAGTTCTAAATTATTTTTACTCCATGAAGGGGATGCTTTTTATCACTTTAAGACCCAATTCTGGAAAACTTTTGCACAACTCTTTCTATGTTCCTCCTACATTAACTTGAGTTACGTATTATGGTTAATCCATGAAGAGGGATGCTTTTTATCACTTCAAGACCCAATTCTAGAAAACTTTTGCACAACTTTTTCTATGTTCATTCTACATTAGCTTGAGTTTCGTATTATGGTTAATCAATGAAGAGGAATGCTATTTATGACTTTTAGACCCAATTCTACAAAACTTTTGCAAAACTTTTCCTTCTGCATAGACATGAGTTCTAAATTATTTTTACTCCATGAAGGAGATGCTTTTTATCACTTTAAGACCCAATTCTGGAAAACTTTTGCCCAACTCTTTCTATGTTCCTCCTACATTAACTTGAGTTACGTATTATGGTTAATCCATGAAGAGGTGCTTAAGAGATGCTATTTATCACTTTTAGACCCAATTTTGGGAAACTTTTGCACAACTTTTTCTATGTTCCTCCTACATTAACTTGAGTTACGTATTATTGTCAATCCATGAAGAGGGATGCTATTTATCACTTTTAGACCCAATTCTACAAAACTTTTGCACAACTTTTCCTTCTGCATTGACATGAGTTCTAAATTATTTTTACTCCATGAAGGGGTGCTTTTTATCACTTTAAGACCTAATTCTGGAAAACTTTTGCCCAACTCTTTCTATGTTCCTCCTACATTAACTTGAGTTACGTATTATTGTCAATCCATGTAGAGGGATGCTATTTATCACTTTTAAACCCAATTCTGGGAAACTTTTGCACAACTTTTTCTATGTTCCTCCTACATAAACTTGAGTTACGTATTATGTTTAATCCATTAAGAGGGATGCTATTTATCACTTTTAGACCAAATTCTACAAAACTTTTGCACAACTTTTCCTTCTGCATTGACATGAGTTCTAAATTATTTTTACTCCATGAAGGGGATGCTTTTTATCATTTTAAGACCCAATTCTGGAAAACTTTTGCCCAACTCTTTCTATGTTCCTCCTACATTAACTTGAGTTACGTATTATTGTCAATCCATGAAGAGGGATGCTATTTATCACTTTTAGACCCAATTCTACAAAACTTTTGCACAACTTTTCCTTCTGCATTGACATGAGTTCTAAATTATTTTTACTCCATGAAGGGGTGCTTTTTATCACTTTAAGACCTAATTCTGGAAAACTTTTGCCCAACTCTTTCTATGTTCCTCCTACATTAACTTGAGTTACGTATTATTGTCAATCCATGTAGAGGGATGCTATTTATCACTTTTAAACCCAATTCTGGGAAACTTTTGCACAACTTTTTCTATGTTCCTCCTACATTAACTTGAGTTACGTATTATGGTTAATCCATTAAAAGGGAAGCTATTTATTACTTTTAGACCAAATTCTACAAAACTTTTGCACAACTTTTCCTTCTGCATTGACATGAGTTCTAAATTATTTTTACTTCATGAAGGGGATGCTTTTTATCATTTTAAGACCCAATTCTGGAAAACTTTTGCCCAACTCTTTCTATGTTCCTCCTACATTAACTTGAGTTTCTTATTATGGTTAATCAATGAAGAGGAATGCTATTTATCACTTTTAGACCCAATTCTACAAAACTTTTGCACAACTTTTCCTTCTGCATTGACGAGTTCTAAATTATTTTTACTCCATGAAGGGGATGCTTTTTATCACTTTAAGACCCAATTCTGGAAAACTTTTGCCCAACTCTTTCTATGTTCCTCCTACATTAACTTGAGTTACGTATTATTGTCAATCCATGTAGAGGGATGCTATTTATCACTTTTAAACCCAATTCTGGGAAACTTTTGCACAACTTTTTCTATGTTCCTCCTACATTAACTTAAGTTACGTATTATGTTTAATCCATTAAGAGGGATGCTATTTATCACTTTTAGACCAAATTCTACAAAACTTTTGCACAACTTTTCCTTCTGCATTGACATGAGTTCTAAATTATTTTTACTCCATGAAGGGGATGCTTTTTATCATTTTAAGACCCAATTCTGGAAAACTTTTGCCCAACTCTTTCTATGTTCCTCCTACATTAACTTGAGTTTCTTATTATGGTTAATCAATGAAGAGGAATGCTATTTATCACTTTTAGACCCAATTCTACAAAACTTTTGCACAACTTTTCCTTCTGCATTGACGAGTTCTAAATTATTTTTACTCCATGAAGGGGATGCTTTTTATCACTTTAAGACCCAATTCTGGAAAACTTTTGCCCAACTCTTTCTATGTTCCTCCTACATTAACTTGAGTTACGTATTATGGTTAATCCATGAAGAGGAATGCTATTTATGACTTTTAGACCCAATTCTAGAAAACTTTTGCACAACTTTTTCTATGTTGATTCTACATTAGCTTGAGTTTCGTATTATGGTTAATCCATTAAGAGGGATGCTATTTATCACTTTTAGACCAAATTCTACAAAACTTTTGCACAACTTTTCCTTCTGCATTGACATGAGTTCTAAATTATTTTTACTCCATGAAGGGGATGCTTTTTATCACGTTAATCCATTAAGAGGGATGCTATTTATCACTTTTAGACCAAATTCTACAAAACTTTTGCACAACTTTTCCTTCTGCATTGACATGAGTTCTAAATTATTTTTATTCCATGAAGGGGTGCTTTTTATCACTTTAAGACCCAATTCTGGAAAACTTTTGCCCAACTCTTTCTATGTTCCTCCTACATTAACTTGAGTTACGTATTATGGTTAATCCATGAAGAGGAATGCTATTTATGACTTTTAGACCCAATTCTAGAAAACTTTTGCACAACTTTTTCTATGTTCATTCTACATTAGCTTGAGTTTCGTATTATGGTTAATCAATGAAGAGAAATGCTATTTATGACTTTTAGACCCAATTCTACAAAACGTTTGCACAACTATTCCTTCTGCATTGACGAGTTCTAAATTATTTTTACTCCATGAAGGGGATGCTTTTTATCACTTTAAGACCCAATTCTGGAAAACTTTTGCCCAACTCTTTCTATGTTCCTCCTACATTAACTTGAGTTACGTATTATGGTTAATCCATTAAGAGGGATGCTATTTATCACTTTTAGACCCAATTCTACAAAACTTTTGCACAACTTTTCCTTCTGAATTGACGAGTTCTAAATTATTTTTACTCCATGAAGGGGATGCTTTTTATCACTTTAAGACCCAATCCTGGAAAACTTTTGCCCAACTCTTTCTATGTTCCTCCTACATTAACTTGAGTTACGTATTATGGTTAATCCATGAAGAGGGATGCTACTTATCACTTTTAAACCCAATTCTGGGATACTTTTGCACAACTTTTTCTATGTTCCTCCTACATTAACTTGAGTTACGTGTTAATCCATTAAGAGGGATGCTATTTATCACTTTTAGACCAAATTCTACAAAACTTTTGCATAACTTTTCCTTCTGCATTGACATGAGTTCTAAATTATTTTTACTCCATGAAGGGGTGCTTTTTATCACTTTAAGACCCAATTCTGGAAAACTTTTGCCCAACTCTTTCTATGTTCCTCCTACATTAACTTGAGTTACGTAATATGGTTAATCCATGAAGAGGAATGCTATTTATGACTTTTAGACCCAATTCTAGAAAACTTTTGCACAACTTTTTCTATGTTCATTCTACATTAGCTTGAGTTTCGTATTATGGTTAATCCATTAAGAGGGATGCTATTTATCACTTTTAGACCAAATTCTACAAAACTTTTGCACAACTTTTCCTTCTGCATTGACATGAGTTCTAAATTATTTTTATTCCATGAAGGGGTGCTTTTTATCACTTTAAGACCCAATTCTGGAAAACTTTTGCCCAACTCTTTCTATGTTCCTCCTACATTAACTTGAGTTACGTATTATGGTTAATCCATGAAGAGGAATGCTATTTATGACTTTTAGACCCAATTCTAGAAAACTTTTGCACAACTTTTTCTATGTTCATTCTACATTAGCTTGAGTTTCGTATTATGGTTAATCAATGAAGAGAAATGCTATTTATGACTTTTAGACCCAATTCTACAAAACGTTTGCACAACTATTCCTTCTGCATTGACGAGTTCTAAATTATTTTTACTCCATGAAGGGGATGCTTTTTATCACTTTAAGACCCAATTCTGGAAAACTTTTGCCCAACTCTTTCTATGTTCCTCCTACATTAACTTGAGTTACGTATTATGGTTAATCCATTAAGAGGGATGCTATTTATCACTTTTAGACCCAATTCTACAAAACTTTTGCACAACTTTTCCTTCTGAATTGACGAGTTCTAAATTATTTTTACTCCATGAAGGGGATGCTTTTTATCACTTTAAGACCCAATCCTGGAAAACTTTTGCCCAACTCTTTCTATGTTCCTCCTACATTAACTTGAGTTACGTATTATGGTTAATCCATGAAGAGGGATGCTACTTATCACTTTTAAACCCAATTCTGGGATACTTTTGCACAACTTTTTCTATGTTCCTCCTACATTAACTTGAGTTACGTGTTAATCCATTAAGAGGGATGCTATTTATCACTTTTAGACCAAATTCTACAAAACTTTTGCATAACTTTTCCTTCTGCATTGACATGAGTTCTAAATTATTTTTACTCCATGAAGGGGTGCTTTTTATCACTTTAAGACCCAATTCTGGAAAACTTTTGCCCAACTCTTTCTATGTTCCTCCTACATTAACTTGAGTTACGTAATATGGTTAATCCATGAAGAGGAATGCTATTTATGACTTTTAGACCCAATTCTAGAAAACTTTTGCACAACTTTTTCTATGTTCATTCTACATTAGCTTGAGTTTCGTATAATGGTTAATCCATGAAGAGGGATGCTACTTATCACTTTTAAACCCAATTCTGGGATACTTTTGCACAACTTTTTCTATGTTCCTCCTACATTAACTTGAGTTACGTATTATGGTTAATCCATTAAGAGGGATGCTATTTATCACTTTTAGACCAAATTCTACAAAACTTTTGCACAACTTTTCCTTCTGCATTGACATGAGTTCTAAATTATTTTTAACTACATGAAGGGGATGCTTTTTATCACTTTAAGACCCAATTCTGGAAAACTTTTGCCCAACTCTTTCTATGTTCCTCCTACATTAGCTTGAGTTTCGTATTATGGTTAATCCATGAAGAGGGATGCTACTTATCACTTTTAAACCCAATTCTGGGATACTTTTGCACAACTTTTTCTATGTTCCTCCTACATTAACTTGAGTTACGTATTATGGTTAATCCATTAAGAGGAATGCTATTTATGACTTTTAGACCCAATTCTACAAAACTTTTGCACAACTTTTCCTTCTGCATTGACATGAGTTCTAAATTATTTTTATTCCATGAAGGGGTGCTTTTTATCACTTTAAGACCCAATTCTGGAAAACTTTTGCCCAACTCTTTCTATGTTCCTCCTACATTAACTTGAGTTACGTATTATGGTTAATCCATGAAGAGGAATGCTATTTATGACTTTTAGACCCAATTCTAGAAAACTTTTGCACAACTTTTTCTATGTTCATTCTACATTAGCTTGAGTTTCGTATTATGGTTAATCCATGAAGAGGGATGCTATTTATCACTTTTAAACCCAATTCTGGGATACTTTTGCACAACTTTTTCTATGTTCCTCCTACATTAACTTGAGTTACGTATTATGGTTAATCCATTAAGAGGGATGCTATTTATCACTTTTAGACCAAATTCTACAAAACTTTTGCACAACTTTTCCTTCTGCATTGACATGAGTTCTAAATTATTTTTAACTACATGAAGGGGATGCTTTTTATCACTTTAAGACCCAATTCTGGAAAACTTTTGCCCAACTCTTTCTATGTTCCTCCTACATTAGCTTGAGTTTCGTATTATGGTTAATCCATGAAGAGGGATGCTACTTATCACTTTTAAACCCAATTCTGGGATACTTTTGCACAACTTTTTCTATGTTCCTCCTACATTAACTTGAGTTACGTATTATGGTTAATCCATTAAGAGGAATGCTATTTATGACTTTTAGACCCAATTCTACAAAACTTTTGCACAACTTTTCCTTCTGCATTGACGAGTTCTAAATTATTTTTACTCCATGAAGGGGATGCTTTTTATCACTTTAAGACCCAATTCTGGAAAACTTTTGCCCAACTCTTTCTATGTTCCTCCTACATTAACTTGAGTTACGTATTATGGTTAATCCATGAAGAGGGATGCTATTATCACTTTTAGACCCAATTCTACAAAACTTTTGCACAACTTTTTCTTCTGCATTGACATGAGTTCTAAATTATTTTTACTCCATGAAGGGGATGATTTTTATCACTTTAAGACCCAATTCTGGAAAACTTTTGCCCAACTCTTTCTATGTTCCTCCTACATTAACTTGAGTTACGTATTATGGTTAATCCATAAAGAGGAATGCTATTTATCACTTTTAAACACAATTCTGGGAAACTTTTGCACAACTTTTTCTATGTTCCTCCTACATTAACTTGAGTTACGTATTATTGTCAATCCATGAAGAGGGATGCTATTTATCACTTTTAGACCCAATTCTACAAAACTTTTGCACAACTTTTCCTTCTGCATTGACATGAGTTCTAAATTATTTTTACTCCATGAAGGGGATGCTTTTTATCATTTTAAGACCCAATTCTGGAAAACTTTTGCCCAACTCTTTCTATGTTCCTCCTACATTAACTTGAGTTACGTATTATGGTTAATCCATGAAGAGGAATGCTATTTATGACTTTTAGACCCAATTCTAGAAAACTTTTGCACAACTTTTTCTATGTTCATTCTACATTAGCTTGAGTTTCGTATTATGGTTAATCCATGTAGAGGGATGCTATTTATCACTTTTAAACCCAATTCTGGGAAACTTTTGCTCAACTTTTTCTATGTTCCTCCTACATTAACTTGAGTTACGTATTATGGTTAATCCATTAAAAGGGATGCTATTTATCACTTTTAGACCAAATTCTACAAAACTTTTGCACAACTTTTCCTTCTGCATTGACATGAGTTCTAAATTATTTTTACTTCATGAAGGGGATGCTTTTTATCATTTTAAGACCCAATTCTGGAAAACTTTTACCCAACTCTTTCTATGTTCCTCCTACATTAACTTGAGTTACGTATTATTGTCAATCCATGTAGAGGGATGCTATTTATCACTTTTAAACCCAATTCTGGGAAACTTTTGCACAACTTTTTCTATGTTCCTCCTACATTAACTTGAGTTACGTATTATGTTTAATCCATTAAGAGGGATGCTATTTATCACTTTTAGACCAAATTCTACAAAACTTTTGCACAACTTTTCCTTCTGCATTGACATGAGTTCTAAATTATGAAGGGGATGCTTTTTATCATTTTAAGACCCAATTCTGGAAAACTTTTGCACAACTCTTTCTATGTTCCTCCTACATTAACTTGAGTTTCTTATTATGGTTAATCAATGAAGAGGAATGCTATTTATCACTTTTAGACCCAATTCTACAAAACTTTTGCACAACTTTTCCTTCTGCATTGACGAGTTCTAAATTATTTTTACTCCATGAAGGGGATGCTTTTTATCACTTTAAGACCCAATTCTGGAAAACTTTTGCACAACTCTTTCTATGTTCCTCCTACATTAACTTGAGTTACGTATTATGGTTAATCCATGAAGAGGAATGCTATTTATGACTTTTAGACCCAATTCTAGAAAACTTTTGCACAACTTTTTCTATGTTCATTCTACATTAGCTTGAGTTTCGTATTATGGTTAATCAACGAAGAGGAATGCTATTTATGACTTTTAGACCCAATTCTACAAAACTTTTGCACAACTTTTCCTTCTGCATTGACATGAGTTCTAAATTATTTTTACTCCATGAAGGGGATGCTTTTTATCACGTTAATCCATTAAGAGGGATGCTATTTATCACTTTTAGACCAAATTCTACAAAACTTTTGCCCAACTCTTTCTATGTTCCTCCTACATTAACTTGAGTTACGTATTATGGTTAATCCATTAAGAGGGATGCTATTTATCACTTTTAGACCAAATTCTACAAAACTTTTCCTTCTGCATTGACATGAGTTCTAAATTATTTTTACTCCATGAAGGGGATGCTTTTTATCACTTTAAGACCCAATTCTGGAAAACTTTTGCCCAACTCTTTCTATGTTCCTCCTACATTAACTTGAGTTACGTATTATGGTTAATCCATGAAGAGGGATGCTTTTTATCACTTCAAGACCCAATTCTAGAAAACTTTTGCACAACTTTTTCTATGTTCATTCTACATTAGCTTGAGTTTCGTATTATGGTTAATCAATGAAGAGGAATGCTATTTATGACTTTTAGACCCAATTCTACAAAACTTTTGCACAACTTTTCCTTCTGCATAGACATGAGTTCTAAATTATTTTTACTCCATGAAGGAGATGCTTTTTATCACTTTAAGACCCAATTCTGGAAAACTTTTGCCCAACTCTTTCTATGTTCCTCCTACATTAACTTGAGTTACGTATTATGGTTAATCCATTAAGAGGGATGCTATTTATCACTTTTAGACCAAATTCTACAAAACTTTTCCTTCTGCATTGACATGAGTTCTAAATTATTTTTACTCCATGAAGGGGATGCTTTTTATCACTTTAAGACCCAATTCTGGAAAACTTTTGCCCAACTCTTTCTATGTTCCTCCTACATTAACTTGAGTTACGTATTATGTTTAATCCATTAAGAGGGATGCTATTTATCACTTTTAGACCAAATTCTACAAAACTTTTGCACAACTTTTCCTTCTGCATTGACATGAGTTCTAAATTATTTTTACTCCATGAAGGGGATGCTTTTTATCACGTTAATCCATTAAGAGGGATGCTATTTATCACTTTTAGACCAAATTCTACAAAACTTTTGCACAACTTTTCCTTCTGCATTGACATGAGTTCTAAATTATTTTTATTCCATGAAGGGGTGCTTTTTATCACTTTAAGACCCAATTCTGGAAAACTTTTGCCCAACTCTTTCTATGTTCCTCCTACATTAACTTGAGTTACGTATTATGGTTAATCCATGAAGAGGAATGCTATTTATGACTTTTAGACCCAATTCTAGAAAACTTTTGCACAACTTTTTCTATGTTCATTCTACATTAGCTTGAGTTTCGTATTATGGTTAATCAATGAAGAGAAATGCTATTTATGACTTTTAGACCCAATTCTACAAAACGTTTGCACAACTATTCCTTCTGCATTGACGAGTTCTAAATTATTTTTACTCCATGAAGGGGATGCTTTTTATCACTTTAAGACCCAATTCTGGAAAACTTTTGCCCAACTCTTTCTATGTTCCTCCTACATTAACTTGAGTTACGTATTATGGTTAATCCATTAAGAGGGATGCTATTTATCACTTTTAGACCCAATTCTACAAAACTTTTGCACAACTTTTCCTTCTGAATTGACGAGTTCTAAATTATTTTTACTCCATGAAGGGGATGCTTTTTATCACTTTTTCTATGTTCATTCTACATTAGCTTGAGTTTCGTATTATGGTTAATCCATGTAGAGGGATGCTATTTATCACTTTTAAACCCAATTCTGGGAAACTTTTGCTCAACTTTTTCTATGTTCATTCTACATTAGCTTGAGTTTCGTATTATGGTTAATCCATTAAGAGGGATGCTATTTATCACTTTTAGACCAAATTCTACAAAACTTTTGCACAACTTTTCCTTCTGCATTGACATGAGTTCTAAATTATTTTTACTCCATGAAGGGGATGCTTTTTATCACGTTAATCCATTAAGAGGGATGCTATTTATCACTTTTAGACCAAATTCTACAAAACTTTTGCACAACTTTTCCTTCTGCATTGACATGAGTTCTAAATTATTTTTATTCCATGAAGGGGTGCTTTTTATCACTTTAAGACCCAATTCTGGAAAACTTTTGCCCAACTCTTTCTATGTTCCTCCTACATTAACTTGAGTTACGTATTATGGTTAATCCATGAAGAGGAATGCTATTTATGACTTTTAGACCCAATTCTAGAAAACTTTTGCACAACTTTTTCTATGTTCATTCTACATTAGCTTGAGTTTCGTATTATGGTTAATCAATGAAGAGAAATGCTATTTATGACTTTTAGACCCAATTCTACAAAACGTTTGCACAACTATTCCTTCTGCATTGACGAGTTCTAAATTATTTTTACTCCATGAAGGGGTGCTTTTTATCACTTTAAGACCCAATCCTGGAAAACTTTTGCCCAACTCTTTCTATGTTCCTCCTACATTAACTTGAGTTACGTATTATGGTTAATCCATGAAGAGGGATGCTACTTATCACTTTTAAACCCAATTCTGGGATACTTTTGCACAACTTTTTCTATGTTCCTCCTACATTAACTTGAGTTACGTGTTAATCCATTAAGAGGGATGCTATTTATCACTTTTAGACCAAATTCTACAAAACTTTTGCATAACTTTTCCTTCTGCATTGACATGAGTTCTAAATTATTTTTACTCCATGAAGGGGTGCTTTTTATCACTTTAAGACCCAATTCTGGAAAACTTTTGCCCAACTCTTTCTATGTTCCTCCTACATTAACTTGAGTTACGTAATATGGTTAATCCATGAAGAGGAATGCTATTTATGACTTTTAGACCCAATTCTAGAAAACTTTTGCACAACTTTTTCTATGTTCATTCTACATTAGCTTGAGTTTCGTATAATGGTTAATCCATGAAGAGGGATGCTACTTATCACTTTTAAACCCAATTCTGGGATACTTTTGCACAACTTTTTCTATGTTCCTCCTACATTAACTTGAGTTACGTATTATGGTTAATCCATTAAGAGGGATGCTATTTATCACTTTTAAACCAAATTCTACAAAACTTTTGCACAACTTTTCCTTCTGCATTGACATGAGTTCTAAATTATTTTTAACTACATGAAGGGGATGCTTTTTATCACTTTAAAACCCAATTCTGGAAAACTTTTGCCCAACTCTTTCTATGTTCCTCCTACATTAGCTTGAGTTTCGTATTATGGTTAATCCATGAAGAGGGATGCTACTTATCACTTTTAAACCCAATTCTGGGATACTTTTGCACAACTTTTTCTATGTTCCTCCTACATTAACTTGAGTTACGTATTATGGTTAATCCATTAAGAGGAATGCTATTTATGACTTTTAGACCCAATTCTACAAAACTTTTGCACAACTTTTCCTTCTGCATTGACGAGTTCTAAATTATTTTTACTCCATGAAGGGGATGCTTTTTATCACTTTAAGACCCAATTCTGGAAAACTTTTGCCCAACTCTTTCTATGTTCCTCCTACATTAACTTGAGTTACGTATTATGGTTAATCCATGAAGAGGGATGCTATTATCACTTTTAGACCCAATTCTACAAAACTTTTGCACAACTTTTTCTTCTGCATTGACATGAGTTCTAAATTATTTTTACTCCATGAAGGGGATGATTTTTATCACTTTAAGACCCAATTCTGGAAAACTTTTGCCCAACTCTTTCTATGTTCCTCCTACATTAACTTGAGTTACGTATTATGGTTAATCCATAAAGAGGAATGCTATTTATGACTTTTAGACCCAATTCTAGAAAACTTTTGCACAACTTTTTCTATGTTCATTCTACATTAGCTTGAGTTTCGTATTATGGTTAATCCATGAAGAGGGATGCTATTTATCACTTTTAAACCCAATTCTGGGAAACTTTTGCACAACTTTTTCTATGTTCCTCCTACATTAACTTGAGTTACGTATTATTGTCAATCCATGAAGAGGGATGCTATTTATCACTTTTAGACCCAATTCTACAAAACTTTTGCACAACTTTTCCTTCTGCATTGACATGAGTTCTAAATTATTTTTACTCCATGAAGGGGATGCTTTTTATCATTTTAAGACCCAATTCTGGAAAACTTTTGCCCAACTCTTTCTATGTTCCTCCTACAGTAACTTGAGTTACGTATTATGGTTAATCCATGAAGAGGAATGCTATTTATGACTTTTAGACCCAATTCTAGAAAACTTTTGCACAACTTTTTCTATGTTCATTCTACATTAGCTTGAGTTTCGTATTATGGTTAATCCATGTAGAGGGATGCTATTTATCTCTTTTAAACCCAATTCTGGGAAACTTTTGCTCAACTTTTTCTATGTTCCTCCTACATTAACTTGAGTTACGTATTATGGTTAATCCATTAAAAGGGATGCTATTTATCACTTTTAGACCAAATTCTACAAAACTTTTGCACAACTTTTCCTTCTGCATTGACATGAGTTCTAAATTATTTTTACTTCATGAAGGGGATGCTTTTTATCATTTTAAGACCCAATTCTGGAAAACTTTTGCCCAACTCTTTCTATGTTCCTCCTACATTAACTTGAGTTTCTTATTATGGTTAATCAATGAAGAGGAATGCTATTTATCACTTTTAGACCCAATTCTACAAAACTTTTGCACAACTTTTCCTTCTGCATTGACGAGTTCTAAATTATTTTTACTCCATGAAGGGGATGCTTTTTATCACTTTAAGACCCAATTCTGGAAAACTTTTGCACAACTCTTTCTATGTTCCTCCTACATTAACTTGAGTTACGTATTATGGTTAATCCATGAAGAGGAATGCTATTTATGACTTTTAGACCCAATTCTAGAAAACTTTTGCACAACTTTTTCTATGTTCATTCTACATTAGCTTGAGTTTCGTATTATGGTTAATCAACGAAGAGGAATGCTATTTATGACTTTTAGACCCAATTCTACAAAACTTTTGCACAACTTTTCCTTCTGCATTGACATGAGTTCTAAATTATCTCCATGAAGGGGATGCTTTTTATCACTTTAAGACCCAATTCTGGAAAACTTTTGCCCAACTCTTTCTATGTTCCTCCTACATTAACTTGAGTTACGTATTATGGTTAATCCATTAAGAGGGATGCTATTTATCACTTTTAGACCAAATTCTACAAAACTTTTCCTTCTGCATTGACATGAGTTCTAAATTATTTTTACTCCATGAAGGGGATGCTTTTTATCACTTTAAGACCCAATTCTGGAAAACTTTTGCCCAACTCTTTCTATGTTCCTCCTACATTAACTTGAGTTACGTATTATGGTTAATCCATGAAGAGGGATGCTTTTTATCACTTCAAGACCCAATTCTAGAAAACTTTTGCACAACTTTTTCTATGTTCATTCTACATTAGCTTGAGTTTCGTATTATGGTTAATCAATGAAGAGGAATGCTATTTATGACTTTTAGACCCAATTCTACAAAACTTTTGCACAACTTTTCCTTCTGCATAGACATGAGTTCTAAATTATTTTTACTCCATGAAGGAGATGCTTTTTATCACTTTAAGACCCAATTCTGGAAAACTTTTGCCCAACTCTTTCTATGTTCCTCCTACATTAACTTGAGTTACGTATTATGGTTAATCCATGAAGAGGTGCTTAAGAGATGCTATTTATCACTTTTAGACCCAATTTTGGGAAACTTTTGCACAACTTTTTCTATGTTCCTCCTACATTAACTTGAGTTACGTATTATTGTCAATCCATGAAGAGGGATGCTATTTATCACTTTTAGACCCAATTCTACAAAACTTTTGCACAACTTTTCCTTCTGCATTGACATGAGTTCTAAATTATTTTTACTCCATGAAGGGGTGCTTTTTATCACTTTAAGACCTAATTCTGGAAAACTTTTGCCCAACTCTTTCTATGTTTCTCCTACATTAACTTGAGTTACGTATTATTGTCAATCCATGTAGAGGGATGCTATTTATCACTTTTAAACCCAATTCTGGGAAACTTTTGCACAACTTTTTCTATGTTCCTCCTACATAAACTTGAGTTACGTATTATGTTTAATCCATTAAGAGGGATGCTATTTATCACTTTTAGACCAAATTCTACAAAACTTTTGCACAACTTTTCCTTCTGCATTGACATGAGTTCTAAATTATTTTTACTCCATGAAGGGGATGCTTTTTATCATTTTAAGACCCAATTCTGGAAAACTTTTGCCCAACTCTTTCTATGTTCCTCCTACATTAACTTGAGTTACGTATTATGGTTAATCCATGAAGAGGAATGCTATTTATGACTTTTAGACCCAATTCTAGAAAACTTTTGCACAACTTTTTCTATGTTCATTCTACATTAGCTTGAGTTTCGTATTATGGTTAATCCATATAGAGGGATGCTATTTATCACTTTTAAACCCAATTCTGGGAAACTTTTGCTCAACTTTTTCTATGTTCCTCCTACATTAACTTGAGTTACGTATTATGGTTAATCCATTAAAAGGGATGCTATTTATCACTTTTAGACCAAATTCTACAAAACTTTTGCACAACTTTTCCTTCTGCATTGACATGAGTTCTAAATTATTTTTACTTCATGAAGGGGGTGCTTTTTATCATTTTAAGACCCAATTCTGGAAAACTTTTGCCCAACTCTTTCTATGTTCCTCCTACATTAACTTGAGTTTCTTATTATGGTTAATCAATGAAGAGGAATGCTATTTATCACTTTTAGACCCAATTCTACAAAACTTTTGCACAACTTTTCCTTCTGCATTGACGAGTTCTAAATTATTTTTACTCCATGAAGGGGATGCTTTTTATCACTTTAAGACCCAATTCTGGAAAACTTTTGCCCAACTCTTTCTATGTTCCTCCTACATTAACTTGAGTTACGTATTATTGTCAATCCATGTAGAGGAATGCTATTTATCACTTTTAAACCCAATTCTGGGAAACTTTTGCACAACTTTTTCTATGTTCCTCCTACATTAACTTAAGTTACGTATTATGTTTAATCCATTAAGAGGGATGCTATTTATCACTTTTAGACCAAATTCTACAAAACTTTTGCACAACTTTTCCTTCTGCATTGACATGAGTTCTAAATTATTTTTACTCCATGAAGGGGATGCTTTTTATCATTTTAAGACCCAATTCTGGAAAACTTTTGCCCAACTCTTTCTATGTTCCTCCTACATTAACTTGAGTTTCTTATTATGGTTAATCAATGAAGAGGAATGCTATTTATCACTTTTAGACCCAATTCTACAAAACTTTTGCACAACTTTTCCTTCTGCATTGACGAGTTCTAAATTATTTTTACTCCATGAAGGGGATGCTTTTTATCACTTTAAGACCCAATTCTGGAAAACTTTTGCCCAACTCTTTCTATGTTCCTCCTACATTAACTTGAGTTACGTATTATGGTTAATCCATGAAGAGGGATGCTATTTATCACTTTTAGACCCAATTCTACAAAACTTTTGCACAACTTTTCCTTTTGCATTGACATGAGTTCTAAATTATTTTTACTCCATGAAGGGGATGCTTTTTATCACTTCAAAACCCAATTCTGGAAAACTTTTGCCCAACTCTTTCTATGTTCCTCCTACATTAACTTGAGTTACGTATTATGGTTAATCCATCAAGAGGAATGCTATTTATGACTTTTAGACCCAATTCTAGAAAACTTTTGCACAACTTTTTCTATGTTCATTCTACATTAGCTTGAGTTTCGTATTATGGTTAATCCATTAAGAGGGATGCTATTTATCACTTTTAGACCAAATTCTACAAAACTTTTGCACAACTTTTCCTTCTGCATTGACATGAGTTCTAAATTATTTTTACTCCATGAAGGGGATGCTTTTTATCACTTTAAGACCCAATTCTGGAAAACTTTTGCCCAACTCTTTCTATGTTCCTCCTACATTAACTTGAGTTACGTATTATGGTTAATCCATGAAGAGGAATGCTATTTATGACTTTTAGACCCAATTCTAGAAAACTTTTGCACAACTTTTTCTATGTTCATTCTACATTAGCTTGAGTTTCGTATTATGGTTAATCCATGAAGAGGTATGCTACTTATCACTTTTAAACCCAATTCTGGGATACTTTTGCACAACTTTTTCTATGTTCCTCCTACATTAACTTGAGTTACGTATTATGGTTAATCCATTAAGAGGGATGCTATTTATCACTTTTAGACCAAATTCTACAAAACTTTTGCACAACTTTTCCTTCTGCATTGACATGAGTTCTAAATTATTTTTATTCCATGAAGGGGTGCTTTTTATCACTTTAAGACCCAATTCTGGAAAACTTTTGCCCAACTCTTTCTATGTTCCTCCTACATTAACTTGAGTTACGTATTATGGTTAATCCATGAAGAGGAATGCTATTTATGACTTTTAGACCCAATTCTAGAAAACTTTTGCACAACTTTTTCTATGTTCATTCTACATTAGCTTGAGTTTCGTATTATGGTTAATCAATGAAGAGAAATGCTATTTATGACTTTTAGACCCAATTCTACAAAACGTTTGCACAACTATTCCTTCTGCATTGACGAGTTCTAAATTATTTTTACTCCATGAAGGGGATGCTTTTTATCACTTTAAGACCCAATTCTGGAAAACTTTTGCCCAACTCTTTCTATGTTCCTCCTACATTAACTTGAGTTACGTATTATGGTTAATCCATTAAGAGGGATGCTATTTATCACTTTTAGACCCAATTCTACAAAACTTTTAATTATAATACGAAAAGCTTGAGTTTCGTATTATGGTTAATCAATGAAGAGAAATGCTATTTATGACTTTTAGACCCAATTCTACAAAACGTTTGCACAACTATTCCTTCTGCATTGACGAGTTCTAAATTATTTTTACTCCATGAAGGGGATGCTTTTTATCACTTTAAGACCCAATTCTGGAAAACTTTTGCCCAACTCTTTCTATGTTCCTCCTACATTAACTTGAGTTACGTATTATGGTTAATCCATTAAGAGGGATGCTATTTATCACTTTTAGACCCAATTCTACAAAACTTTTGCACAACTTTTCCTTCTGAATTGACGAGTTCTAAATTATTTTTACTCCATGAAGGGGATGCTTTTTATCACTTTAAGACCCAATCCTGGAAAACTTTTGCCCAACTCTTTCTATGTTCCTCCTACATTAACTTGAGTTACGTATTATGGTTAATCCATGAAGAGGGATGCTACTTATCACTTTTAAACCCAATTCTGGGATACTTTTGCACAACTTTTTCTATGTTCCTCCTACATTAACTTGAGTTACGTATTATGGTTAATCCATTAAGAGGGATGCTATTTATCACTTTTAGACCAAATTCTACAAAACTTTTGCATAACTTTTCCTTCTGCATTGACATGAGTTCTAAATTATTTTTACTCCATGAAGGGGTGCTTTTTATCACTTTAAGACCCAATTCTGGAAAACTTTTGCCCAACTCTTTCTATGTTCCTCCTACATTAACTTGAGTTACGTAATATGGTTAATCCATGAAGAGGAATGCTATTTATGACTTTTAGACCCAATTCTAGAAAACTTTTGCACAACTTTTTCTATGTTCATTCTACATTAGCTTGAGTTTCGTATAATGGTTAATCCATGAAGAGGGATGCTACTTATCACTTTTAAACCCAATTCTGGGATACTTTTGCACAACTTTTTCTATGTTCCTCCTACATTAACTTGAGTTACGTATTATGGTTAATCCATTAAGAGGGATGCTATTTATCACTTTTAGACCAAATTCTACAAAACTTTTGCACAACTTTTCCTTCTGCATTGACATGAGTTCTAAATTATTTTTATTCCATGAAGGGGTGCTTTTTATCACTTTAAGACCCAATCCTGGAAAACTTTTGCCCAACTCTTTCTATGTTCCTCCTACATTAACTTGAGTTACGTATTATGGTTAATCCATGAAGAGGAATGCTATTTATGACTTTTAGACCCAATTCTAGAAAACTTTTGCACAACTTTTTCTATGTTCATTCTACATTAGCTTGAGTTTCGTATTATGGTTAATCAATGAAGAGAAATGCTATTTATGACTTTTAGACCCAATTCTACAAAACGTTTGCACAACTATTCCTTCTGCATTGACGAGTTCTAAATTATTTTTACTCCATGAAGGGGATGCTTTTTATCACTTTAAGACCCAATTCTGGAAAACTTTTGCCCAACTCTTTCTATGTTCCTCCTACATTAACTTGAGTTACGTATTATGGTTAATCCATTAAGAGGGATGCTATTTATCACTTTTAGACCCAATTCTACAAAACTTTTGCACAACTTTTCCTTCTGAATTGACGAGTTCTAAATTATTTTTACTCCATGAAGGGGATGCTTTTTATCACTTTAAGACCCAATCCTGGAAAACTTTTGCCCAACTCTTTCTATGTTCCTCCTACATTAACTTGAGTTACGTATTAAGGTTAACCCATGAAGAGGGATGCTACTTATCACTTTTAAACCCAATTCTGGGATACTTTTGCACAACTTTTTCTATGTTCCTCCTACATTAACTTGAGTTACGTATTATGGTTAATCCATTAAGAGGGATGCTATTTATCACTTTTAGACCAAATTCTACAAAACTTTTGCACAACTTTTCCTTCTGCATTGACATGAGTTCTAAATTATTTTTATTCCATGAAGGGGATGCTTTTTATCACTTTAAGACCCAATCCTGGAAAACTTTTGCCCAACTCTTTCTATGTTCCTCCTACATTAACTTGAGTTACGTATTATGGTTAATCCATGAAGAGGGATGCTACTTATCACTTTTAAACCCAATTCTGGGATACTTTTGCACAACTTTTTCTATGTTCCTCCTACTTTAACTTGAGTTACGTATTATGGTTAATCCATGAAGAGGGATGCTACTTATCACTTTTAAACCCAATTCTGGGATACTTTTGCACAACTTTTTCTATGTTCCTCCTACATTAACTTGAGTTACGTATTATGGTTAATCCATGAAGAGGGATGCTACTTATCACTTTTAAACCCAATTCTGGGATACTTTTGCACAACTTTTTCTATGTTCCTCCTACATTAACTTGAGTTACGTATTATTGTCAATCCATGAAGAGGGATGCTATTTATCACTTTTAGACCCAATTCTACGAAACTTTTGCACAACTTTTCCTTCTGCATTGACATGAGTTCTAAATTATTTTTACTCCATGAAGGGGTGCTTTTTATCACTTTAAGACCCAATTCTGGAAAACTTTTGCCCAACTCTTTCTATGTTCCTCCTACATTAACTTGAGTTACGTATTATGGTTAATCCATGAAGAGGGATGCTATTATCACTTTTAGACCCAATTCTACAAAACTTTTGCACAACTTTTTCTTCTGCATTGACATGAGTTCTAAATTATTTTTACTCCATGAAGGGGATGATTTTTATCACTTTAAGACCCAATTCTGGAAAACTTTTGCCCAACTCTTTCTATGTTCCTCCTACATTAACTTGAGTTACGTATTATGGTTAATCCATAAAGAGGAATGCTATTTATGACTTTTAGACCCAATTCTAGAAAACTTTTGCACAACTTTTTCTATGTTCATTCTACATTAGCTTGAGTTTCGTATTATGGTTAATCCATGAAGAGGGATGCTACTTATCACTTTTAAACCCAATTCTGGGATACTTTTGCACAACTTTTTCTATGTTCCTCCTACATTAACTTGAGTTACGTATTATGGTTAATCCATTAAGAGGGATGCTATTTATCACTTTTAGACCAAATTCTACAAGACTTTTGCACAACTTTTCCTTCTGCTTTGACATGAGTTCTAAATTATTTTTACTCCATGAAGGGGATGCTTTTTATCACTTTAAGACCCAATTCTGGAAAACTTTTGCCCAACTCTTTCTATGTTCCTCCTACATTAACTTGAGTTACGTATTATGGTTAATCCATTAAGAGGGATGCTATTTATCACTTTTAGACCCAATTCTACAAAACTTTTGCACAACTTTTCCTTCTGAATTGACGAGTTCTAAATTATTTTTACTCCATGAAGGGGATGCTTTTTATCACTTTAAGACCCAATCCTGGAAAACTTTTGCCCAACTCTTTCTATGTTCCTCCTACATTAACTTGAGTTACGTATTATGGTTAATCCATGAAGAGGGATGCTATTTATCACTTTTAGACCCAATTCTACAAAACTTTTGCACAACTTTTCCTTCTGCATTGACATGAGTTCTAAATTATTTTTACTCCATGAAGGGGATGCTTTTTATCACTTTAAGACCCAATCCTGGAAAACTTTTGCCCAACTCTTTCTATGTTCCTCCTACATTAACTTGAGTTACGTATTATGGTTAATCCATAAAGAGGAATGCTATTTATGACTTTTAGACCCAATTCTAGAAAACTTTTGCACAACTTTTTCTATGTTCATTCTACATTAGCTTGAGTTTCGTATTATGGTTAATCCATGAAGAGGAATGCTATTTATGACTTTTAGACCCAATTCTAGAAAACTTTTGCACAACTTTTTCTATGTTCATTCTACATTAACTTGAGTTACGTATTATGGTTAATCCATGAAGAGGGATGCTATTTATCACTTTTAGACCCAATTCTACAAAACTTTTGCACATCATTATCACTTTAAGACCCAATCCTGGAAAACTTTTGCCCAACTCTTTCTATGTTCCTCCTACATTAACTTGAGTTACGTATTATGGTTAATCCATTAAGAGGAATGCTATTTATGACTTTTAGACCCAATTCTAGAAAACTTTTGCACAACTTTTTCTATGTTCATTCTACATTAACTTGAGTTTTGTATTATGGTTAATCCATGAAGAGGGATGCTATTTATCACTTTTAGACCCAATTCTACAAAACTTTTGCACAACTTTTCCTTCTGAATTGACGAGTTCTAAATTATTTTTACTCCATGAAGGGGATGCTTTTTATCACTTTAAGACCCAATTCTGGAAAACTTTTGCCCAACTCTTTCTATGTTCCTCCTACATTAACTTGAGTTACGTATTATGGTTAATCCATTAAGAGGGATGCTATTTATCACTTTTAGACCCAATTCTACAAAACTTTTGCACAACTTTTCCTTCTGAATTGACGAGTTCTAAATTATTTTTACTCCATGAAGGGGATGCTTTTTATCACTTTAAGACCCAATTCTACAAAACTTTTGCACAACTTTTCCTTCTGCATTGACATGAGTTCTAAATTATTTTTACTCCATGAAGGGGATGCTTTTTATCACTTTAAGACCCAATCCTGGAAAACTTTTGCCCAACTCTTTCTATGTTCCTCCTACATTAACTTGAGTTACGTATTATGGTTAATCCATGAAGAGGGATGCTATTTATCACTTTTAGACCCAATTCTACAAAACTTTTGCACAACTTTTCCTTCTGCATTGACATGAGTTCTAAATTATTTTTACTCCATGAAGGGGATGCTTTTTATCACTTTAAGACCCAATTCTACAAAACTTTTGCACAACTTTTTCTATGTTCATTCTACATTAACTTGAGTTACGTATTATGGTTAATCCATGAAGAGGGATGCTATTTATCACTTTTAGACCCAATTCTACAAAACTTTTGCACAACTTTTCCTTCTGAATTGACGAGTTCTAAATTATTTTTACTCCATGAAGGGGATGCTTTTTATCACTTTAAGACCCAATTCTACAAAACTTTTGCACAACTTTTCCTTCTGCATTGACATGAGTTCTAAATTATTTTTACTCCATGAAGGGGATGCTTTTTATCACTTTAAGACCCAATTCTGGAAAACTTTTGCCCAACTCTTTCTATGTTCCTCCTACATCAACTTGAGTTACGTATTATGGTTAATCCATGAAGAGGGATGCTATTTATCACTTTTAGACCCAATTCTACAAAACTTTTGCACAACTTTTCCTTCTGCATTGACGAGTTCTAAATTATTTTTACTCCATGAAGGGGATGCTTTTTATCACTTTAAGAGCCAATTCTGGAAAACTTTTGCCCAACTCTTTCTATGTTCCTCCTACATCAACTTGAGTTACGTATTATGGTTAATCCATGAAGAGGAATGCTATTTATGACTTTTAGACCAAATTCTACAAAACTTTTCCTTCTGCATGAGTTCTAAATTATTTTTACTCCATGAAGGGGATGCTTTTTATCACTTTAAGACCCAATTCTGGAAAACTTTTGCCTAACTCTTTCTATGTTCCTCCTACATTAACTTGAGTTACGTATTATCAAAGAATCTACAATATATAGAAGGCGCATCACTCAAAAATTTCAATTTTTAGAATCAGATGCGGTCGGTCGGCAGAAAGCGGGTGCAAGCAAAATGAGTGAAAAGAGCGTCACTGCTTTGAAAGTTTATTTTGCCTTTGCTTTGGTTTTCTCTGGTTTTCTCCGCTCTTTCTGCTTAGCATTGGCATCATGGCCCGAGCTCTTGCCATTCATGTGAATTGCTTCTCTTCTCTCTTCGTTTCCCTCACAATTTCATTGCTTATTATCAAAGGATTTGAACGATTTCTTTACTCGTTTTTGGCCCGAGCCAAATGCATTTAATGTATATTTCTTTCCCTTTCGTTTCGTCGCTTATGACGATATGCCGTTGTTTGCTGCTTGTGTTAGGTAATTTTATACGTCTATGTATGCTTTGGTTGTGTGGTGGCAAGGTTGTCGGAGCTTGCGGCTGCAACTAGAAATTTTTGATTATCTGTTCAAAAATTTCAATTGATAGAAAAATTGAAAATTAAAATAATTATAAGATTGTTGATAAAATGAAAATATTTGAAAGTTTTTTGAAAAATTATTAAATATTATTTATTTGCTTGTAAATAATATTTAATAATTTCTTGAAATTCATATTTTTTAAAAAAAATTTAAATTTATTTATAACACTATATATTTATATAACAATACACATATCATTTGTTATGTTTGGACAATTTATATATCCTTTTTTTATTGAATTAGAAGTTTATTGTTATCCCAAATGTTCAAAAGTCTTTTAACTTAATAAAAAAAGTGAACACCGAGGATTAAATTCAGGTACTTTTATCAAAAATTATTTAAATTTTTTGTACCGGATAAAATTTATCGAACATACCGACATTTTTCCTCAATTTTTCAATAAGAAAAAACGCAGATGCGCTACGTTCTTCTAATTGCTAAAAAGACATTCTCCTCTGTCGTTTTCATCTCTTGTCACGTCTAGCGTCGTCAACTCAGCCAACTCTAGAATAGCCACACAAAGCTCATCCTACACATACGAAACCCACAGACGCTAAATGACACAAACACATGCATTCACAATTCTTCAACCCATCGTTAGCCAAAAAAGAACACCTGGCATGAAGTCGTGAATAAGACGCGAGAAGAAAACACGAAAACGAAAAGTTGGAAATTGGTTGAGCGGTTGAGACCAAAAGAGACAAAGTTATTAAAGAAATGAGAGAATGAGGAGAAACTCAAAAAAACACTCAAAAGTGTACCAGTACGTACACCAGAGCAAAAATTTTCGGCCGAAAATTTGTATGAGATGCGCCTTCTATACATTGTATATTCTTTGGTATTATGGTTAATCCATGAAGAGGAATGCTATTTATGACTTTTAGACCAAATTCTACAAAACTTTTCCTTCTGCATTAGTTCTAAATTATTTTTACTCCATGAAGGGGATGCTTTTTATCACTTTAAGACCCAATTCTGGAAAACTTTTACCTAACTCTTTCTATGTTCCTCCTACATTAACTTGAGTTTCGTATTGTGGTTAATCAATGAAGAGGGATGCTATTTATTACTTTTAGACCCAATTCTACAAAACTTTTGCACAACTTTTCCTTCTGCATTGACGAGTTCTAAATTATTTTTACTCCATGAAGGGGATGCTTTTTATCACTTTAAGACCCAATTCTGGAAAACTTTGCCCAACTCTTTCTATGTTCCTCCTACATTAACTTGAGTTACGTATTATGGTTAATCCATGAAGAGGAATGCTATTTATGACTTTTAGACCCAATTCTGGAAAACTTTGCCCAACTCTTTCTATGTTCCTCCTACATTAACTTGAGTTACGTATTATGGTTAATCCATGAAGAGGAATGCTATTTATGACTTTTAGACCCAATTCTGGAAAACTTTTGCCCAACTCTTTCTATGTTCCTCCTACATTAACTTGAGTTACGTATTATGGTTAATCAATGAAGAGGAATGCTATTTATGACTTTTAGACCCAATTCTGGAAAACTTTTGCCCAACTCTTTCTATGTTCCTCCTACATCAACTTGAGTTACGTATTATGGTTAATCCATGAAGAGGAATGCTATTTATGACTTTTAGACCAAATTCTACAAAACTTTTCCTTCTGCATGAGTTCTAAATTATTTTTACTCCATGAAGGGGATGCTTTTTATCACTTTAAGACCCAATTCTGGAACTCTTTCTATGTTCCTCCTACATTAACTTGAGTTTCGTATTATGGTTAATCAATGAAGAGGGATGCATGAACAGCATGAAGAGGGATGCTATTTTTCACTTTTAGACCCAATTCTACAAAACTTTTGCACAACTTTTCCTTCTGCATTGACGAGTTCTAAATTATTTTTACTCCATGAAGGGGATGCTTTTTATCACTTTAAGACCCAATTCTACAAAACTTTTGAACAACTTTTGCTTCTGCATTGACATGAGTTCTAAATTATTTTTACTCCATGAAGGGGATGCTTTTTATCACTTTAAGACCCAATTCTGGAAAACTTTTGCCCAACTCTTTCTATGTTCCTCCTACATCAACTTGAGTTACGTATTATGGTTAATCCATGAAGAGGGATGCTATTTATCACTTTTAGACCCAATTCTACAAAACTTTTGCACAACTTTTCCTTCTGCATTGACGAGTTCTAAATTATTTTTACTCCATGAAGGGGATGCTTTTTATCACTTTAAGACCCAATTCTGGAAAACTTTTGCCCAACTCTTTCTATGTTCCTCCTACATCAACTTGAGTTACGTATTATGGTTAATCCATGAAGAGGAATGCTATTTATGACTTTTAGACCAAATTCTACAAAACTTTTCCTTCTGCATGTGTTCTAAATTATTTTTACTCCATGAAGGGGATGCTTTTTATCACTTTAAGACCCAATTCTGGAAAACTTTTGCCCAACTCTTTCTATGTTCCTCCTACATTAACTTGAGTTACGTATTATGGTTAATCCATGAAGAGGAATGCTATTTATGACTTTTAGAACCAATTCTAGAAAACTTTTGCACAAATTTTTCTATGTTCATTCTACATTAGCTTGAGTTTCGTATTATGGTTAATCAATGAAGAGGAATATTATTTATGACTTTTAGACCCAATTCTACAAAACTTTTGCACAACTTTTCCTTCTGCATTGACGAGTTCTAAATTATTTTTACTCCATGAAGGGGATGCTTTTTATCACTTTAAGACCCAATTCTGGAAAACTTTTGCCCAACTCTTTCTATGTTCCTCCTACATCAACTTGAGTTACGTATTATGGTTAATCCATGAAGAGGAATGCTATTTATGACTTTTAGACCATATTCTACAAAACTTTTCCTTCTGCATGAGTTCTAAATTATTTTTACTCCATGAAGGGGATGCTTTTTATCACTTTAAGACCCAATTCTGGAAAACTTTTGCCCAACTCTTTCTATGTTCCTCCTACATTAACTTGAGTTACGTATTATGGTTAATCCATGAAGAGGAATGCTATATATGACTTTTAGACCAAATTCTAGAAAACTTTTGCACAACTTTTTCTATGTTCATTCTACATTAGCTTGAGTTTCGTATTATGGTTAATCCATGAAGAGGGATGCTATTTATCACTTTTAAACCCAATTCTGGGAAACTTTTGCACAACTTTTTCTATGTTCCTCCTACATTAACTTGAGTTACGTATTATGGTTAATCCATTAAGAGGGCTGCTATTTATCACTTTTAGACCCAATTCTACAAAACTTTTGCACAACTTTTCCTTCTGCATTGACATGAGTTCTAAATTATTTTTACTCCATGAAGGGGATGCTTTTTATCACTTTAAGACCCAATTCTGGAAAACTTTTGCCCAACTCTTTCTATGTTCCTCCTACATTAACTTGAGTTACGTATTATGGTTAATCCATGAAGAGGAATGCTATTTATGACTTTTAGACCCAATTCTAGAAAACTTTTGCACAACTTTTTCTATGTTCATTCTACATTAGCTTGAGTTTCGTATTATGGTTAATCAATGAAGAGGAATGCTATTTATGACTTTTAGACCCAATTCTACAAAACTTTTGCACAACTTTTCCTTCTGCATTGACGAGTTCCTAATTATTTTTACTCCATGAAGGGGATGCTTTTTATCACTTTAAGACCCAATTCTGGAAAACTTTTGCCTAACTCTTTCTATGTTCCTCCTACATTAACTTGAGTTTCGTATTATGGTTAATCAATGAAGAGGGATGCTATTTATCACTTTTAGACCCAATTCTACAAAACTTTTGCACAACTTTTCCTTCTGCATTGACGAGTTCTAAATTATTTTTACTCCATGAAGGGGATGCTTTTTATCACTTTAAGACCCAATTCTGGAAAACTTTTGCCGAACTCTTTCTATGTTCCTCCTACATTAACTTGAGTTACGTATTATGGTTAATCCATGAAGAGGAATGCTATTTATGACTTTTAGACCCAATTCTGGAAAACTTTTGCCCAACTCTTTCTATGTTCCTCCTACATTAACTTGAGTTACGTATTATGGTTAATCCATGAAGAGGAATGCTATTTATGACTTTTAGACCCAATTCTAGAAAACTTTTGCACAACTTTTTCTATGTTCATTCTACATTAGCTTGAGTTTCGTATTATGGTTAATCCATGAAGAGGGATGCTATTTATCACTTTTAAACCCAATTCTGGGAAACTTTTGCACAACTTTTTCTATGTTCCTCCTACATTAACTTGAGTTACGTATTATGGTTAATCCATTAAGAGGGCTGCTATTTATCACTTTTAGACCCAATTCTACAAAACTTTTGCACAACTTTTCCTTCTGCATTGACATGAGTTCTAAATTATTTTTACTCCATGAAGGGGATGCTTTTTATCACTTTAAGACCCAATTCTGGAAAACTTTTGCCGAACTCTTTCTATGTTCCTCCTACATTAACTTGAGTTACGTATTATGGTTAATCCATGAAGAGGAATGCTATTTATGACTTTTAGACCCAATTCTACAAAACTTTTGCACAACTTTTCCTTCTGCATTGACATGAGTTCTAAATTATTTTTACTCCATGAAGGAGATGCTTTTTATCACTTTAAGACCCAATTCTGGAAAACTTTTCCCAACTCTTTCTATGTTCCTCCTACATTAACTTGAGTTACGTATTATGGTTAATCCATGAAGAGGGATGCTATTTATCACTTTTAGACCCAATTCTACAAAACTTTTGCACAACTTTTCCTTCTGCATTGACATGAGTTCTAAATTATTTTTACTCCATGAAGGGGATGCTTTTTATCACTTTAAGACCCAATTCTGGAAAACTTTTGCCTAACTCTTTCTATGTTCCTCCTACATTAACTTGAGTTACGTATTATGGTTAATCCATGAAGAGGAATGCTATTTATGACTTTTAGACCCAATTCTAGAAAACTTTTGCACAACTTTTTCTATGTTCATTCTACATTAGCTTGAGTTTCGTATTATGGTTAATCAATGAAGAGGAATGCTATTTATGACTTTTAGACCCAATTCTACAAAACTTTTGCACAACTTTTCCTTCTGCATTGACGAGTTCCTAATTATTTTTACTCCATGAAGGGGATGCTTTTTATCACTTTAAGACCCAATTCTGGAAAACTTTTGCCTAACTCTTTCTATGTTCCTCCTACATTAACTTGAGTTTCGTATTATGGTTAATCAATGAAGAGGGATGCTATTTATCACTTTTAGACCCAATTCTACAAAACTTTTGCACAACTTTTCCTTCTGCATTGACGAGTTCTAAATTATTTTTACTCCATGAAGGGGATGCTTTTTATCACTTTAAGACCCAATTCTGGAAAACTTTTGCCGAACTCTTTCTATGTTCCTCCTACATTAACTTGAGTTACGTATTATGGTTAATCCATGAAGAGGAATGCTATTTATGACTTTTAGACCCAATTCTGGAAAACTTTTGCCCAACTCTTTCTATGTTCCTCCTACATTAACTTGAGTTACGTATTATGGTTAATCCATGAAGAGGAATGCTATTTATGACTTTTAGACCCAATTCTAGAAAACTTTTGCACAACTTTTTCTATGTTCATTCTACATTAGCTTGAGTTTCGTATTATGGTTAATCCATGAAGAGGGATGCTATTTATCACTTTTAAACCCAATTCTGGGAAACTTTTGCACAACTTTTTCTATGTTCCTCCTACATTAACTTGAGTTACGTATTATGGTTAATCCATTAAGAGGGCTGCTATTTATCACTTTTAGACCCAATTCTACAAAACTTTTGCACAACTTTTCCTTCTGCATTGACATGAGTTCTAAATTATTTTTACTCCATGAAGGGGATGCTTTTTATCACTTTAAGACCCAATTCTGGAAAACTTTTGCCGAACTCTTTCTATGTTCCTCCTACATTAACTTGAGTTACGTATTATGGTTAATCCATGAAGAGGAATGCTATTTATGACTTTTAGACCCAATTCTACAAAACTTTTGCACAACTTTTCCTTCTGCATTGACATGAGTTCTAAATTATTTTTACTCCATGAAGGAGATGCTTTTTATCACTTTAAGACCCAATTCTGGAAAACTTTTCCCAACTCTTTCTATGTTCCTCCTACATTAACTTGAGTTACGTATTATGGTTAATCCATGAAGAGGGATGCTATTTATCACTTTTAGACCCAATTCTACAAAACTTTTGCACAACTTTTCCTTCTGCATTGACATGAGTTCTAAATTATTTTTACTCCATGAAGGGGATGCTTTTTATCACTTTAAGACCCAATTCTGGAAAACTTTTGCCTAACTCTTTCTATGTTCCTCCTACATTAACTTGAAGAGGAATGCTATTTATGACTTTTAGACCTAATTCTACAAAACTTTTCCTTCTGCATGAGTTCTAAATTATTTTTACTCCATGAAGGGGATGCTTTTTATCACTTTAAGACCCAATTCTGGAAAACTTTTGCCCAACTCTTTCTATGTTCCTCCTACATCAACTTGAGTTACGTATTATGGTTAATCCATGAAGAGGGATGCTATTTATCACTTTTAGACCCAGTTCTACAAAACTTTTGCACAACTTTTCCTTCTGCATTGACATGAGTTCTAAATTATTTTTACTTCATGAAGGGGATGCTTTTTATCACTTTAAGACCCAATTCTGGAAAACTTTTGCCTAACTCTTTCTATGTTCCTCCTACATTAACTTGAGTTACGTATTATGGTTAATCCATGAAGAGAAATGCTATTTATGACTTTTAGACCCAATTCTACAAAACTTTTGCACAACTTTTCCTTCTGCATTGACATGAGTTCTAAATTATTTTTACTTCATGAAGGGGATGCTTTTTATCACTTTAAGACCCAATTCTGGAAAACTTTTGCCCAACTCTTTCTATGTTCCTCCTACATTAACTTGAGTTACGTATTATGGTTAATCCATGAAGAGGAATGGATTTATTTCTATTTATGACTTTTAGAACCAATTCTAGAAACTTTTGCACAAATTTTTCTATGTTCATTCTACATTAGCTTGAGTTCCGTATTATGGTTAATCAATGAAGAGGAATGCTATTTATGACTTTTAGACCCAATTCTACAAAACTTTTGCACAACTTTTCCTTCTGCATTGACATGAGTTCTAAATTATTTTTACTTCATGAAGGGGATGCTTTTATCACTTTAAGACCCAATTCTGGAAAACTTTTGCCTAACTCTTTCTATGTTCCTCCTACATTAACTTGAGTTACGTATTATGGTTAATCCATGAAGAGGAATGCTATTTATGACTTTTAGACCAAATTCTACAAAACTTTTGCACAACTTTTCCTTCTGCATTGACATGAGTTCTAAATTATTTTTACTCCATGAAGGGGATGCTTTTTATCACTTTAAGACCCAATTCTGGAAAACTTTTGCCCAACTCTTTCTATGTTCCTCCTACATCAACTTGAGTTACGTATTATGGTTAATCCATGAAGAGGAATGCTATTTATGACTTTTAGACCAAATTCTACAAAACTTTTCCTTCTGCATGAGTTCTAAATTATTTTTACTCCATGAAGGGGATGCTTTTTATCATTTTAAGACCCAATTCTGGAAAACTTTTGCCTAACTCTTTCTATGTTCCTCCTACATTAACTTGAGTTTCGTATTATGGTTAATCAATGAAGAGGAATGCTATTTATGACTTTTAGACCCAATTCTACAAAACTTTTGCACAACTTTTCCTTCTGCATTGACATGAGTTCTAAATTATTTTTACTCCATGAAGGGGATGCTTTTTATCACTTTAAGACCCAATTCTGGAAAACTTTTGCCCAACTCTTTCTATGTTCCTCCTACATCAACTTGAGTTACGTATTATGGTTAATCCATGAAGAGGAATGCTATTTATGACTTTTAGACCAAATTCTACAAAACTTTTCCTTCTGCATGAGTTCTAAATTATTTTTACTCCATGAAGGGGATGCTTTTTATCATTTTAAGACCCAATTCTGGAAAACTTTTGCCTAACTCTTTCTATGTTCCTCCTACATTAACTTGAGTTTCGTATTATGGTTAATCAATGAAGAGGGATGCATGAACAGCATGAAGAGGGATGCTATTTTTCACTTTTAGACCCAATTCTACAAAACTTTTGCACAACTTTTCCTTCTGCATTGACGAGTTCTAAATTATTTTTACTCCATGAAGGGGATGCTTTTTATCACTTTAAGACCCAATTCTACAAAACTTTTGCACAACTTTTGCTTCTGCATTGACATGAGTTCTAAATTATTTTTACTCCATGAAGGGGATGCTTTTTATCACTTTAAGACCCAATTCTGGAAAACTTTTGCCCAACTCTTTCTATGTTCCTCCTACATCAACTTGAGTTACGTATTATGGTTAATCCATGAAGAGGGATGCTATTTATCACTTTTAGACCCAATTCTACAAAACTTTTGCACAACTTTTCCTTCTGCATTGACGAGTTCTAAATTATTTTTACTCCATGAAGGGGATGCTTTTTATCACTTTAAGACCCAATTCTGGAAAACTTTTGCCCAACTCTTTCTATGTTCCTCCTACATCAACTTGAGTTACGTATTATGGTTAATCCATGAAGAGGAATGCTATTTATGACTTTTAGACCAAATTCTACAAAACTTTTCCTTCTGCATGTGTTCTAAATTATTTTTACTCCATGAAGGGGATGCTTTTTATCACTTTAAGACCCAATTCTGGAAAACTTTTGCCCAACTCTTTCTATGTTCCTCCTACATTAACTTGAGTTACGTATTATGGTTAATCCATGAAGAGGAATGCTATTTATGACTTTTAGACCCAATTCTACAAAACTTTTGCACAATTTTTTTTCTTCTGCATTGACGAGTTCTAAATTATTTTTACTCCATGAAGGGGATGCTTTTTATCACTTTAAGACCCAATTCTGGAAACTTTTGCCCAACTCTTTCTATGTTCCTCCTACATCAACTTGAGTTACGTATTATGGTTAATCCATGAAGAGGAATGCTATTTATGACTTTTAGACCCAATTCTACAAAACTTTTGCACAACTTTTCCTTCTGCATTGACATGAGTTCTAAATTATTTTTACTCCATGAAGGGGATGCTTTTTATCACTTTAAGACCCAATTCTGGAAAACTTTTGCCCAACTCTTTCTATGTTCCTCCTACATTAACTTGAGTTACGTATTATGGTTAATCCATGAAGAGGAATGCTATTTATGACTTTTAGACCCAATTCTAGAAAACTTTTGCACAACTTTTTCTATGTTCATTCTACATTAGCTTGAGTTTCGTATTATGGTTAATCAATGAAGAGGAATGCTATTTATGACTTTTAGACCCAATTCTACAAAACTTTTGCACAACTTTTCCTTCTGCATTGACATGAGTTCTAAATTATTTTTACTCCATGAAGGGGATGCTTTTTATCACTTTAAGACCCAATTCTGGAAAACTTTTGCCGAACTCTTTCTATGTTCCTCCTACATTAACTTGAGTTACGTATTATGGTTAATCCATGAAGAGGAATGCTATTTATGACTTTTAGACCCAATTCTACAAAACTTTTGCACAACTTTTCCTTCTGCATTGACATGAGTTCTAAATTATTTTTACTCCATGAAGGAGATGCTTTTTATCACTTTAAGACCCAATTCTGGAAAACTTTTCCCAACTCTTTCTATGTTCCTCCTACATTAACTTGAGTTACGTATTATGGTTAATCCATGAAGAGGGATGCTATTTATCACTTTTAGACCCAATTCTACAAAACTTTTGCACAACTTTTCCTTCTGCATTGACATGAGTTCTAAATTATTTTTACTCCATGAAGGGGATGCTTTTTATCACTTTAAGACCCAATTCTGGAAAACTTTTGCCTAACTCTTTCTATGTTCCTCCTACATTAACTTGAAGAGGAATGCTATTTATGACTTTTAGACCTAATTCTACAAAACTTTTCCTTCTGCATGAGTTCTAAATTATTTTTACTCCATGAAGGGGATGCTTTTTATCACTTTAAGACCCAATTCTGGAAAACTTTTGCCGAACTCTTTCTATGTTCCTCCTACATTAACTTGAGTTACGTATTATGGTTAATCCATGAAGAGGAATGCTATTTATGACTTTTAGACCCAATTCTACAAAACTTTTGCACAACTTTTCCTTCTGCATTGACATGAGTTCTAAATTATTTTTACTCCATGAAGGAGATGCTTTTTATCACTTTAAGACCCAATTCTGGAAAACTTTTCCCAACTCTTTCTATGTTCCTCCTACATTAACTTGAGTTACGTATTATGGTTAATCCATGAAGAGGGATGCTATTTATCACTTTTAGACCCAATTCTACAAAACTTTTGCACAACTTTTCCTTCTGCATTGACATGAGTTCTAAATTATTTTTACTCCATGAAGGGGATGCTTTTTATCACTTTAAGACCCAATTCTGGAAAACTTTTGCCTAACTCTTTCTATGTTCCTCCTACATTAACTTGAAGAGGAATGCTATTTATGACTTTTAGACCTAATTCTACAAAACTTTTCCTTCTGCATGAGTTCTAAATTATTTTTACTCCATGAAGGGGATGCTTTTTATCACTTTAAGACCCAATTCTGGAAAACTTTTGCCCAACTCTTTCTATGTTCCTCCTACATCAACTTGAGTTACGTATTATGGTTAATCCATGAAGAGGGATGCTATTTATCACTTTTAGACCCAGTTCTACAAAACTTTTGCACAACTTTTCCTTCTGCATTGACATGAGTTCTAAATTATTTTTACTTCATGAAGGGGATGCTTTTTATCACTTTAAGACCCAATTCTGGAAAACTTTTGCCTAACTCTTTCTATGTTCCTCCTACATTAACTTGAGTTACGTATTATGGTTAATCCATGAAGAGAAATGCTATTTATGACTTTTAGACCCAATTCTACAAAACTTTTGCACAACTTTTCCTTCTGCATTGACATGAGTTCTAAATTATTTTTACTTCATGAAGGGGATGCTTTTTATCACTTTAAGACCCAATTCTGGAAAACTTTTGCCCAACTCTTTCTATGTTCCTCCTACATTAACTTGAGTTACGTATTATGGTTAATCCATGAAGAGGAATGGATTTATTTCTATTTATGACTTTTAGAACCAATTCTAGAAACTTTTGCACAAATTTTTCTATGTTCATTCTACATTAGCTTGAGTTCCGTATTATGGTTAATCAATGAAGAGGAATGCTATTTATGACTTTTAGACCCAATTCTACAAAACTTTTGCACAACTTTTCCTTCTGCATTGACATGAGTTCTAAATTATTTTTACTTCATGAAGGGGATGCTTTTATCACTTTAAGACCCAATTCTGGAAAACTTTTGCCTAACTCTTTCTATGTTCCTCCTACATTAACTTGAGTTACGTATTATGGTTAATCCATGAAGAGGAATGCTATTTATGACTTTTAGACCAAATTCTACAAAACTTTTCCTTCTGCATGAGCTCTAAATTATTTTACTCCATGAAGGGGACGCTTTTTATCACTTTAAGACCCAATTCTGGAAAACTTTTGCCTAACTCTTTCTATGTTCCTCCTACATTAACTTGGGTTTCGTATTATGGTTAATCAATGAAGAGGAATGCTATTTATGACTTTTAGACCCAATTCTACAAAACTTTTGCACAACTTTTCCTTCTGCATTGACATGAGTTCTAAATTATTTTTACTCCATGAAGGGGATGCTTTTTATCACTTTAAGACCCAATTCTGGAAAACTTTTGCCCAACTCTTTCTATGTTCCTCCTACATCAACTTGAGTTACGTATTATGGTTAATCCATGAAGAGGAATGCTATTTATGACTTTTAGACCAAATTCTACAAAACTTTTCCTTCTGCATGAGTTCTAAATTATTTTTACTCCATGAAGGGGATGCTTTTTATCATTTTAAGACCCAATTCTGGAAAACTTTTGCCTAACTCTTTCTATGTTCCTCCTACATTAACTTGAGTTTCGTATTATGGTTAATCAATGAAGAGGGATGCATGAACAGCATGAAGAGGGATGCTATTTTTCACTTTTAGACCCAATTCTACAAAACTTTTGCACAACTTTTCCTTCTGCATTGACGAGTTCTAAATTATTTTTACTCCATGAAGGGGATGCTTTTTATCACTTTAAGACCCAATTCTACAAAACTTTTGCACAACTTTTGCTTCTGCATTGACATGAGTTCTAAATTATTTTTACTCCATGAAGGGGATGCTTTTTATCACTTTAAGACCCAATTCTGGAAAACTTTTGCCCAACTCTTTCTATGTTCCTCCTACATCAACTTGAGTTACGTATTATGGTTAATCCATGAAGAGGGATGCTATTTATCACTTTTAGACCCAATTCTACAAAACTTTTGCACAACTTTTCCTTCTGCATTGACGAGTTCTAAATTATTTTTACTCCATGAAGGGGATGCTTTTTATCACTTTAAGACCCAATTCTGGAAAACTTTTGCCCAACTCTTTCTATGTTCCTCCTACATCAACTTGAGTTACGTATTATGGTTAATCCATGAAGAGGAATGCTATTTATGACTTTTAGACCAAATTCTACAAAACTTTTCCTTCTGCATGTGTTCTAAATTATTTTTACTCCATGAAGGGGATGCTTTTTATCACTTTAAGACCCAATTCTGGAAAACTTTTGCCCAACTCTTTCTATGTTCCTCCTACATTAACTTGAGTTACGTATTATGGTTAATCCATGAAGAGGAATGCTATTTATGACTTTTAGACCCAATTCTACAAAACTTTTGCACAATTTTTTTTCTTCTGCATTGACGAGTTCTAAATTATTTTTACTCCATGAAGGGGATGCTTTTTATCACTTTAAGACCCAATTCTGGAAACTTTTGCCCAACTCTTTCTATGTTCCTCCTACATCAACTTGAGTTACGTATTATGGTTAATCCATGAAGAGGAATGCTATTTATGACTTTTAGACCCAATTCTACAAAACTTTTGCACAACTTTTCCTTCTGCATTGACATGAGTTCTAAATTATTTTTACTCCATGAAGGGGATGCTTTTTATCACTTTAAGACCCAATTCTGGAAAACTTTTGCCCAACTCTTTCTATGTTCCTCCTACATTAACTTGAGTTACGTATTATGGTTAATCCATGAAGAGGAATGCTATTTATGACTTTTAGACCCAATTCTAGAAAACTTTTGCACAACTTTTTCTATGTTCATTCTACATTAGCTTGAGTTTCGTATTATGGTTAATCAATGAAGAGGAATGCTATTTATGACTTTTAGACCCAATTCTACAAAACTTTTGCACAACTTTTCCTTCTGCATTGACATGAGTTCTAAATTATTTTTACTCCATGAAGGGGATGCTTTTTATCACTTTAAGACCCAATTCTGGAAAACTTTTGCCGAACTCTTTCTATGTTCCTCCTACATTAACTTGAGTTACGTATTATGGTTAATCCATGAAGAGGAATGCTATTTATGACTTTTAGACCCAATTCTGGAAAACTTTTGCCCAACTCTTTCTATGTTCCTCCTACATTAACTTGAGTTACGTATTATGGTTAATCCATGAAGAGGAATGCTATTTATGACTTTTAGACCCAATTCTAGAAAACTTTTGCACAACTTTTTCTATGTTCATTCTACATTAGCTTGAGTTTCGTATTATGGTTAATCCATGAAGAGGGATGCTATTTATCACTTTTAAACCCAATTCTGGGAAACTTTTGCACAACTTTTTCTATGTTCCTCCTACATTAACTTGAGTTACGTATTATGGTTAATCCATTAAGAGGGCTGCTATTTATCACTTTTAGACCCAATTCTACAAAACTTTTGCACAACTTTTCCTTCTGCATTGACATGAGTTCTAAATTATTTTTACTCCATGAAGGGGATGCTTTTTATCACTTTAAGACCCAATTCTGGAAAACTTTTGCCGAACTCTTTCTATGTTCCTCCTACATTAACTTGAGTTACGTATTATGGTTAATCCATGAAGAGGAATGCTATTTATGACTTTTAGACCCAATTCTACAAAACTTTTGCACAACTTTTCCTTCTGCATTGACATGAGTTCTAAATTATTTTTACTCCATGAAGGAGATGCTTTTTATCACTTTAAGACCCAATTCTGGAAAACTTTTCCCAACTCTTTCTATGTTCCTCCTACATTAACTTGAGTTACGTATTATGGTTAATCCATGAAGAGGGATGCTATTTATCACTTTTAGACCCAATTCTACAAAACTTTTGCACAACTTTTCCTTCTGCATTGACATGAGTTCTAAATTATTTTTACTCCAAGAAGGGGATGCTTTTTATCACTTTAAGACCCAATTCTGGAAAACTTTTGCCTAACTCTTTCTATGTTCCTCCTACATTACCTTGAAGAGGAATGCTATTTATGACTTTTAGACCTAATTCTACAAAACTTTTCCTTCTGCATGAGTTCTAAATTATTTTTACTCCATGAAGGGGATGCTTTTTATCACTTTAAGACCCAATTCTGGAAAACTTTTGCCTAACTCTTTCTATGTTCCTCCTACATTAACTTGAGTTACGTATTATGGTTAATCCATGAAGAGAAATGCTATTTATGACTTTTAGACCCAATTCTACAAAACTTTTGCACAACTTTTCCTTCTGCATTGACATGAGTTCTAAATTATTTTTACTTCATGAAGGGGATGCTTTTTATCACTTTAAGACCCAATTCTGGAAAACTTTTGCCCAACTCTTTCTATGTTCCTCCTACATTAACTTGAGTTACGTATTATGATTAATCCATGAAGAGGAATGGATTTATTTCTATTTATGACTTTTAGACCCAATTCTAGAAAACTTTTGCACAACTTTTTCTATGTTCATTCTACATTAGCTTGAGTTTCGTATTATGGTTAATCAATGAAGAGGAATGCTATTTATGACTTTTAGACCCAATTCTACAAAACTTTTGCACAACTTTTCCTTCTGCATTGACGAGTTCTAAATTATTTTTACTCCATGAAGGGGATGCTTTTTATCACTTTAAGACCCAATTCTGGAAAACTTTTGCCCAACTCTTTCTATGTTCCTCCTACATTAACTTGAGTTACGTATTATGGTTAATCCATGAAGAGGAATGCTATTTATGACTTTTAGAACCAATTCTAGAAAACTTTTGCACAACTTTTTCTATGTTCATTCTACATTAGCTTGAGTTTCGTATTATGGTTAATCAATGAAGAGGAATGCTATTTATGACTTTTAGACCCAATTCTACAAAACTTTTGCACAACTTTTCCTTCTGCATTGACGAGTTCTAAATTATTTTTACTCCATGAAGGGGATGCTTTTTATCACTTTAAGACCCAATTCTGGAAAACTTTTGCCTAACTCTTTCTATGTTCCTCCTACATTAACTTGAGTTACGTATTATGGTTAATCCATGAAGAGAAATGCTATTTATGACTTTTAGACCCAATTCTACAAAACTTTTGCACAACTTTTCCTTCTGCATTGACATGAGTTCTAAATTATTTTTACTTCATGAAGGGGATGCTTTTTATCACTTTAAGACCCAATTCTGGAAAACTTTTGCCCAACTCTTTCTATGTTCCTCCTACATTAACTTGAGTTACGTATTATGATTAATCCATGAAGAGGAATGGATTTATTTCTATTTATGACTTTTAGACCCAATTCTAGAAAACTTTTGCACAACTTTTTCTATGTTCATTCTACATTAGCTTGAGTTTCGTATTATGGTTAATCAATGAAGAGGAATGCTATTTATGACTTTTAGACCCAATTCTACAAAACTTTTGCACAACTTTTCCTTCTGCATTGACGAGTTCTAAATTATTTTTACTCCATGAAGGGGATGCTTTTTATCACTTTAAGACCCAATTCTGGAAAACTTTTGCCCAACTCTTTCTATGTTCCTCCTACATTAACTTGAGTTACGTATTATGGTTAATCCATGAAGAGGAATGCTATTTATGACTTTTAGAACCAATTCTAGAAAACTTTTGCACAACTTTTTCTATGTTCATTCTACATTAGCTTGAGTTTCGTATTATGGTTAATCAATGAAGAGGAATGCTATTTATGACTTTTAGACCCAATTCTACAAAACTTTTGCACAACTTTTCCTTCTGCATTGACATGAGTTCTAAATTATTTTTAATCCATGAAGGGGATGCTTTTTATCACTTTAAGACCCAATTCTGGAAAACTTTTGCCCAACTCTTTCTATGTTCCTCCTACATTAACTTGAGTTACGTATTATGGTTAATCCATGAAGAGGAATGCTATTTATGACTTTTAGACCCAATTCTAGAAAACTTTTGCACAACTTTTTCTATGTTCATTCTACATTAGCTTGAGTTTCGTATTATTGTTAATCAATGAAGAGGAATGCTATTTATGACTTTTAGACCCAGTTCTACAAAACTTTTGCACAACTTTTCCTTCTGCATTGACATGAGTTCTAAATTATTTTTACTCCATTAAGGGGATGCTTTTTATCACTTTAAGACCCAATTCTGGAAAACTTTTGCCTAACTCTTTCTATGTTCCTCCTACATCAACTTGAGTTACGTATTATGGTTAATCCATGAAGAGGGATGCTATTTATCACTTTTAGACCCAATTCTACAAAACTTTTGCACAACTTTTCCTTCTGCATTGACATGAGTTCTAAATTATTTTTACTCCATGAAGGGGATGCTTTTTATCACTTTAAGACCCAATTCTGGAAAACTTTTGCCTAACTCTTTCTTTGTTCCTCCTACATTAATTTGAGTTACGTATTATGGTTAATCCATGAAGAGGAATGCTATTTATGACTTTTAGACCAAATTCTACAAAACTTTTCCTTCTGCATGAGTTCTAAATTATTTGTACTCCATGAAGGGGTTCTTTTTATCACTTTAAAACCCAATTCTGGAAAACTTTTGCCTAACTCTTTCTATGTTTCTCCTACATCAACTTGAGTTACGTATTATGGTTAATCCATGAAGAGGGATGCTATTTATCACTTTTAGACCCAATTCTACAAAACTTTTGCACAACTTTTCCTTCTGCATTGACATGAGTTCTAAATTATTTTTACTCCATAAAGGGGATGCTTTTTATCACTTTAAGACCCAATTCTGGAAAACTTTTGCCTAACTCTTTCTTTGTTCCTCCTACATTAATTTGAGTTACGTATTATGGTTAATCCATGAAGAGGAATGCTATTTATGACTTTTAGACCAAATTCTACAAAACTTTTCCTTCTGCATGAGTTCTAAATTATTTGTACTCCATGAAGGGGTTCTTTTTATCACTTTAAAACCCAATTCTACAAAACTTTTGCACAACTTTTCCTTCTGCATTGACGAGTTCTAAATTAAGTTTACTCCATGAAGGGGATGCTTTTTATCACTTTTAGACCAAATTCTACAAAACTTTTGCACAACTTTTTCTATGTTCCTCCTACATTAACTTGAGTTACGTATTATGGTTAATCCATTAAGAGGGCTGCTATTTATCACTTTTAGACCAAATTCTACAAAACTTTTGCACAACTTTTCCTTCTGCATTGACACGAGTTCTAAATTATTTTTACTCCATGAAGGGGATGCTTTTTATCACTTTAAGACCAATTTCCAATTCTGGAAAACTTTTGCCCAACTCTTTCTATGTTCCTCCTACATTAACTTGAGTTTCGTATTATGGTTAATCAATGAATAGGAATGCTATTTATGACTTTTAGACCCAATTCTACAAAACTTTTGCACAACTTTTCCTTCTGCATTGACGAGTTCTAAATTAAGTTTACTCCATGAAGGGGATGCTTTTTATCACTTTAAGACCCAATTCTGGAAAACTTTTGCCCAACTCTTTCTATGTTCCTCCTACATTAACTTGAGTTACGTATTATGGTTAATCCATGAAGAGGGATGCTATTCATCACTTTTAGACCAAATTCTACAAAACTTTTGCACAACTTTTTCTATGTTCCTCCTACATTGACATTAGTTTCGTATTATGGTTAATTTAATCCATGAAGAAGAATAGCTATTTATGACTTTTAGAACCAATTCTAGTAAACTTTTGCCCTAACTTGAGTTACGTATTATGGTTAATCCATGGTTAATCCATGTTCATTCTACATTAGCTTGAGTTTCGTTTTATGGTTAATCCATGAAGAGGGATGCTATTTATCACTTTTAAACCCAATTCTGGGAAACTTTTGCACAACTTTTTCTATGTTCCTCCTACATTAACTTGAGTTACGTATTATGGTTAATCCATTAAGAGGGCTGCTATTTATCACATTTAGACCAAATTCTACAAAACTTTTGCACAACTTTTCCTTCTGCATTGACATGAGTTCTAAATTATTTTTACTCCATGAAGGGGATGCTTTTTATGACTTTAAGACCCAATTCTGGAAAACTTTTGCCCAACTCTTTCTATGTCCCTCCTACATTAACTTGAGTTACGTATTATGGTTAATCCATTAAGAGGGATGCTATTTATCACTTTTAGACCCAATTCTACAAAACTTTTGCACAACTTTTCCTTCTGCATTGACACGAGTTCTAAATTATTTTTACTCCATGAAGGGGATGCTTTTTATCACTTTAAGACCCAATTCTGGAAAACTTTTGCCCAACTCTTTCTATGTTCCTCCTACATTAACTTGAGTTACGTATTATGGTTAATCCATTAAGAGGGCTGCTATTTATCACTTTTAGACCAAATTCTACAAAACTTTTGCACAACTTTTCCTTCTGCATTGACACGAGTTCTAAATAATTTTTACTCCATGAAGGGGATGCTTTTTATCACTTTAAGACCCAATTCTGGAAAACTTTTGCCCAACTCTTTCTATGTTCCTCCCACATTAACTTGAGTTACGTATTATGGTTAATCCATGAAGAGGAATGCTATTTATGACTTTTAGACCCAATTCTAGAAAACTTTTGCACAACTTTTCCTTCTGCATTGACGAGTTCTAAATTAAGTTTACTCCATGAAGGGGATGCTTTTTATCACTTTAAGACCCAATTCTGGAAAACTTTTGCCCAACTCTTTCTATGTTCCTCCTACATTAACTTGAGTTACGTATTATGGTTAATCCATGAAGAGGGATGCTATTCATCACTTTTAGACCAAATTCTACAAAACTTTTGCACAACTTTTTCTATGTTCCTCCTACATTGACATTAGTTTCGTATTTCGTTAATTTAATCCATGAAGAAGAATAGCTATTTATGACTTTTAGAACCAATTCTAGTAAACTTTTGCCCTAACTTGAGTTACGTATTATGGTTAATCCATGAAGAGGGATGCTATATCACTTTTAGACCCAATTCTACAAAACTTTTGCACAACTTTTCCTTCTGCATTGACGAGTTCTAAATTATTTTTACTCCATGAAGGGGATGCTTTTTATTATTTAAGAGCCAATTCTGGAAAACTTTTGCCCAACTCTTTCTATGTTCCTCCTACATTAACTTGAGTTACGTATTATGGTTAATCCATGAAGAGGAATGCTATTTATGACTTTTAGACCCAATTCTAGAAAACTTTTGCACAACTTTTTCTATGTTCATTCTACATTAGCTTGAGTTTCGTATTATGGTTAATCCATGAAGAGGGATGCTATTTATCACTTTTAAACCCAATTCTGGGAAACTTTTGCACAACTTTTTCTATGTTCCTCCTACATTAACTTGAGTTACGTATTATGGTTAATCCATTAAGAGGGCTGCTATTCATCACTTTTAGACCAAATTCTACAAAACTTTTCCTTCTGCATGAGTTCTAAATTATTTTTGCTCCGTGAAGGGGTGCTTTTTATCACTTTAAGACCCAATTCTGGAAAACTTTTGCCTAACTCTTTCTATGTTCCTCCTACATTAACTTGAGTTACGTATTATGGTTAATCCATGAAGAGGGATGCTATTCATCACTTTTAGACCAAATTCTACAAAACTTTTCCTTCTGCATGAGTTCTAAATTATTTTTGCTCCGTGAAGGGGTGCTTTTTATCACTTTAAGACCCAATTCTGGAAAACTTTTGCCCAACTCTTTCTATGTTCCTCCTACATTAACTTGAGTTACGTATTATGGTTAATCCATGAAGAGGAATGCTATTTATGACTTTTAGACCCAATTCTAGAAAACTTTTGCACAACTTTTTCTATGTTCATTCTACATTAGCTTGAGTTTCGTATTATGGTTAATCCATGAAGAGGGATGCTATTTATCACTTTTAAACCCAATTCTGGGAAACTTTTGCACAACTTTTTCTATGTTCCTCCTACATTAACTTGAGTTACGTATTATGGTTAATCCATTAAGAGGGCTGCTATTCATCACTTTTAGACCAAATTCTACAAAACTTTTCCTTCTGCATGAGTTCTAAATTATTTTTGCTCCGTGAAGGGGTGCTTTTTATCACTTTAAGACCCAATTCTGGAAAACTTTTGCACAACTTTTTCTATGTTCATTCTACATTAGCTTGAGTTTCGTATTATGGTTAATCCATGAAGAGGGATGCTTTTTATCACTTTAAGACCCAATTCTGGAAAACTTTTGCCCAACTCTTTCTATGTTCCTCCTACATTAACTTGAGTTACGTATTATGGTTAATCCATGAAGAGGAATGCTATTTATGACTTTTAGACCCAATTCTAGAAAACTTTTGCACAACTTTTTCTATGTTCATTCTACAAAACTTTTGCACAACTTTTCCTTCTGCATTGACATGAGTTCTAAATTATTTTTACTCCATGAAGGGGATGCTTTTTATCACTTTAAGACCCAATTCTGGAAAACTATTGCTTAACTCTTTCTATGTTCCTCCTACATTAACTTAAGTTACGTATTATCAAAGAATATACAATATATAGAAGGCGCATCACTCAAAATTTTCAATTTTTCGGAACAGATGCGGTCGGTCGGTAGGCGGAGGGGTATTAGCAACATGTATTCTTTGAGTATAGGCACACACTCGACGAATATCATGACCCGAGCTCGGGACATGATGTTTCATGGCCCGAGCTCTTGCCACTCTTGCCAGCAAGTGAATTGCTTCCCCTCTCTCTTCTTTTCACTCCACAAACGCATTGCTTATTAACAATTTATATGGTGCTTCTATTGCAACATACACACAAAACACATGATAAGCAAAAAGAAGGCGATTTGAACGACTTATTTCTTCGTTCATGGTCCGAGTCGTCGCTTTTGACAACGAACAGTTGTTTGCTGCTTGTGTTGGGTAAATTTATACGTCTGCGTATGCTTTGGTCGTGTGTTGGTCATAGGCAAGGTTGTCGGCGGCTGCGGCCGCAACTAGAAATTTTTGGAACTTTCAATTTTGCAAATTGAAAAGATATTTAAGATTTTTGTATGTTACGCGATTTGAGAAATTAGGATTAAAAAAAATTGTAAAATTTTATAAGGATTAACGAGATCATATTTTACGAAAATATTTGTACAAGCAGTAAATACTCGTATTTATTAATTTTTGGAATTTAATTTTACAAAGTAATTTTTTAATTCTTTTTAATAAATACTACAAATATTTTAATATTTTAAAAATATTTTAATATAAAATTATATTAAAATTTTAATATTTTTAAAATATTTGTAGTATGTATGTATTTATTAAAAAGAATTAAAAAATTATTTTGAAAAATTAAATTCCAAAAATTAATAAATACAAGTATTTATTGCTCATAATCTTTTAAATATTTTCCTAAAATATTATCTCGTTAATCCTTATTAAAAGCTTAAATATTAAAAATTTGTAAGCTTACTTTCTTAAATTTGAACTATTTCTGTATGTATAGGCATGAATTAGTTTATCGTTATCCCAAATGTCCACTAATTTAAAAAAAAAAATGAATAACTAGGATTAAATTCGGTTACGTTTAACAAAAAATTATATTCATTCATTGTACCGGATAAAATGCACTGAACATACCGACATTTTGGTCTAATATTTCAATAAGAAACAACCCAGTTGCGCTACGTTCTTCTTATTGCTAAAAAGGCATTCTTCTCTGTCGTTTTCATTTATTTTCGACGTCGTCAACTCAGCGTCGTCAAGACGACGAAAGAGAACTCAAGAATAGCCACGCAAAGCTTATTCTACATGCGATGACACACAGACGCTAAATGATACAAACACATGCATTCCAAATTATTGTACACATCGTTACCCAAAAAAAGAACACCTGGCATGGAGACGAGAATAACAAGAAAAATGTAAAAAATTAAAAATGCCTTAAATTGAAAAAATAAATATTACAAAGACATTTTTAAAAACATTCCTGCATCCAGGTTCGATCTCAGGCCTTTCTACTCGTCAGTAACCTACTCTATCCACTAGCCTACCAAGCCTTATAAACGATTGCTGGTTTTTCAGTTAGAAGTTCACTGCGGCCATCGTTTGCCGAAAAACGAGAAAATACGAAAGCAATGGAAAGTTAACATGACCACAAGAAATTGAGTAAAAATTAAGCGAAAAAGACAATGTGTAGAAACAATGTTTATAAACTTGGGTCGTACCGGTACGACCCACAGAACAAAATTTTTCGTTCGAAAATTTGTATGAGATGCGCCTTCTATACAATACATATTCTTTGGTATTATGGTTAATCCATAATATGGGATTCACCTTGCTGCGCTGCTTTTGAGAGCGGCAGAGCTCTGAGTGATTTATGCTAATAATGGCGCTTATAATGTTGTTGCTGTTTGAGTCATAATATCTCTTTACTATATATACTCGTTGGTCCAGAACTGGACCGATTTCTCACTCGTTTTTGAGTATTTTGAGCTCTCATTCTCTTCTCCTTAAGAATTGGCAGTTTTTGTGATATAAAGCGCATTTTCGGCCGAGAAGAGAAGAATGCCTTTTTAGCAATAAGAAGAATGTAGCGCAACTGAGATTTTTCTTATTAAAAAATTAAAGAAAAATATCGGTATGTTCGATGCTTTTTATCCGGTATAATAAATTAAAATAATTTTTAATAAAAGTAGCCGAATTTAATCCTTGTTGTTCACTTTTTTTAATCAATGAAAACACTTTTGAACATTTTGGATAACAATAAACTCTGATATAAATATATAGTGTTATAAATAAATTATAAATTATTTTGAAATATAAATCTCCAAAAATTAAGAAATATTAATTGCTTGTAAAAAAAATCTTAAAAAAATCTTATTAACTACTGTGTTTTTCGGGCTATGAGGTCAAATTTTTGCAAATATTTTTTATTTTTAAAAGTAGCCCGAAAAACACATAGTAATTAATAACATTTCTTCAAGATTTTTTTACAAGCAATTAATATATCTTCATTTTAAAGAAGAGAAAATTTTAATTTTTAAAATTAAAGAAAAGGTCGAAAAAAATTTAACATTAAAAAAATCTTATTACTGTAAATTCTAATTTCTCACATAAGGAAATTAAAACGAAATTTTGGAACATAAAGACATCTTGAATTAAACAGCTTTTCAATTTTAAGTTCTAAAAATTTCAAGCTGCGTCCGCAAGCGCCGACAACCTTGCCAACACACGACCAAAGCATACACAGCCGCATAAAATTACCCAACACAAACCCATTTGGCTCGGTGATGGACGAAGAAAGAAATCGCAATGAAACGGAGGAAAGGGCAAGTAATTGAAATGAAATGCAAGTGTTCGGGCCGTGAACAAAGAGAGAGAAATCGTTCAAACTGCGTGCTCTCGCCTATCATGTGTATTTTTTCATCTTCGTTTCTTCGTCCATACCGCCCGCATCTGTGCTGCCGTTTGAATAACTTTGGCTGATTCGGCCTTTTGTTATTTCTTACTCTATGGTTTAATTAATGTACAATATAGCTATTATAGTTATAATGTAATATATATGTAGTTATTAAAATTATTATTTAATTGGTTATTTTCATATTTTTAAGAACAATTAACTTTGATTTTGACTTTCAACGTTTTCTTTGATTTTGACTTTCAACGTTTTCTTTGATTTTTACTTTCAACGTTTTCTATATCAAGGCCTTACTCATTTAATAATTCGTGAATTACTAAAAACTATCGAATAATTCAACCATTATATTATTCGATAGTGAATTAATAAAAACTATCGAATAATTCAACCATTATATTATTCGATAGTTTTTAAATAAATAAATGAATAAATGAATAATTTGTAACTATCGAATAAATGAATAATTTGTAACTATCGAATAACTCGATAGTTTTTATTCGATAGTTCCCTACACTAATCAAAACAGCTGTTTGCAGCATTATGAGAAAAAAAATTCTTTTACTTGGAAGGGTGGCCAATCACAAATAAAGTTACGAATCGCTGTGTATGCTTTTTAGAAACTGAAAAAATCATTGAACATTGCATTAAATTAACTAAAAACTTTAAAACGCGTCATGTAGTATTATTTTTAGCAATTTGTAGTACTTTTCTGGGACTTTTCAATAGGAAAACACTAACTAAAAATAAAAAGATTTTACGTTGCAAAAATTCAAGTTGCAAATCAGCGTGTGGTTGGCAACTCTTTTTCCGTTGTTTGTTACGGAAAGTGCGATCCAGAGCGCCCATGTTTATGCAAGCATAGAGTAAGAAATAACAAGAGGCCGAATCTTGAACAACGAAATTTTTCTATGGTCGGTCCAGTACTGGACCGATTTCTCACTCATTTTTGAGTATTTTGAGCTCTCATTCTCTTCTCCATAGCAATTGGCAGTTTTTGATATAGAAAGCGCATTTTTGGCCGAAAATTTTTTGTTCTCTTCTCGCGTCTCCATGCCAAGACAACATACAACATACAACATATGGTTGTATGGTTAGTGGTAGAAGCGAAGAATATATAATAGATATATTGTATGTACATATACATATATTGTATATTCTTTGGTAAAAGACTTTTGAATGCATGTGCGTTTGTGTCATTTATCGTCTGTGTGTTATTTAGCGTCTGTGTCATCGTATGTAGGATGAGCGATGAGCAATGTGTGGCTTTTTTGGATTTCTGTGATTTGACGACGCTAGACGTGGACAATATAATGAAAACGCCAGAGAAGAATGCCTTTTTAGCAATGAGAAGAATGTAGCGCAACTGAAATTTTTCTTATTCAAAAATTAAAGAAAAATGTCGGTATAATCGGTGGTTTTTATCCGGTACAATGAATTAAAATAATTTTTAATAAAAGTAGCCGAATTTAATTCTTGTTGTTCACTTTTTTTAATCAATGAAAACACGTTTGAACATTTTGGATAACAATAAACTTCTATATAAACATATAGTGTTATAAATAAATTATAAATTATTTTAAAATATAAATCTCCAAAAATTAACATATTAATTGCTTGTAAAAAAATCTTAAAAAAATCTTATTAACTACTGTGTTTTTCGGGCTATGAGGTCATTTATATTTTTTATTTTTTATTTTTTATTTTTAAAAGTAGCCCGAAAACCACATAGTAATTAATAACATTTTTTTAAGATTTTTTTTAATATATATCATTAAAATATATTTTTTTATTATATTTTAAAAATATCATCATTACTGTAAATTCTAATTTCCCACATAAAGAAATTAAAAAGAAATTTTGGAACATAAAGACATCTTGAATTGAACAGCTTTTCAATTTTAAGTTCTAAAAATTTCAAGCTGCGGCCGCAAGCGCCGACAACCTTGCCAACACACGACCAAAGCATACACAGCCGCATAAAATTACCCAACTCAAACCCAACAACTGTATGTCAGCAAAAGCGACGAACCGAAAGGGTAAGAAATACGCATCAAATGCATTTAGCTTGGCGATGGACGAAGAAAGAAATCGTTCAAATCGCCTGCTTTCTGCTTATCATGTGTATTGTGTGTGTGTGCCGGCATTAGAACGGACCGGAATACGCAACGAAACGGAGGAAAGGGCAAGTAATTGAAATGAAATGCAAGTGTTTGGGCCGTGAACAAAGAGAGAGAAATCGTTCAAACTGCGTGCTCTCGCCTACCATGTGTATTTTTCAAACTATGCTTTTCTTCGTTTCTTCGTCCATACCGCCCGCATCTGTGATGCCGTTTGAAAAACTTTGGATGATTCGGCCTCTTGTTATTTCTTACTCTATGATGCAAGCTATGCATTGAAAGAGAGTACGACTTGACGAAACCATGAATGTGCACTGTATGGGTGCGTACATTGAAACCTGTGTCAGAGAATACGAGAAAGGACACTTCGATTTCGCCGTTTTCCAAATTCGGTTTGACAGCGTTTTTTATGCAATGTTGAATTCACGTACGCAATACGTGAGATGAACCATATTGTTGTTCTTGTTTGCTAACACTACATATGGTGAAAATAATAATTGTTTCATATTTTCACCATACGGAATTGTCAAATTGTTTCTTCAATGACGTGCGTGAAATTAGCTACGGGAGTTAGCTACGATTTTGTGTAAACCACCCTAATTTACAGAGCTCCGTAATACTTATTTTCAAAATTAAATTAAAAATCAATAAAAGCACCTATTAAAAAAAATGTAGTTTTATTCAGAAAATTATTCTCTATTAGCCTGTGGAAGAATTATAATCGTACGGCTTATCTGTACCGAGATAATAACAAAAACAGTTTAACATTTTTTGGAACCTAAAAGAAAATCGCCGTAGCTGGCACCTAAAAAATTTTCCTCTAACATGGCACCTATATCAGTCGATAGCCTATATTTTCAGAAATTTTTAGGTACCAAAATTATATCCCTACCCACTTTAGTATAGAAGTTATAGCGAAAAAGGCCGAACAACATTCACTGGACTTTTTAGCCACATATAGCCCCTTGATCTCACCAAATATTGTGCAATCCTATGCTAGGGATAGGAGCCTATATTTCTATACCAAAAATTTCAAATTATAGCGAAGAACAAATTTTCTACAGCAAAAAGAAATATGAGAAAAAATTTTAAAAGTTTAGGGTCCGTAGCTAGCACCTAAAAAATTTTCCTCTAACATGGGACCTATTTCAGACGATAGCCTATCATTTTAGGAATCTTTAGGTACCAAGGTCATATCCCTAGGTACTTTAGTATAGAAGTTATAGCGAGAAAACTAGGGCAACTATTCAGAGCCGTTTGCCGCCTTAATTAAATTCTATCGAAAAATAGCAACTATTTGTTTAAAAGCTCATTGATTTTTCCTACATTTTGATACCTCAACGAACTTTGTATCTTTCATAGTTTTCAAGAAATTAATAAAAGAAAAAATTATAAAATTTGTTTGGTTTTTGAATGAACTTTTCCTGGAACACGTGGTGGAAGAAATTGAAGAGGGGCAACGATTGGCAGGGTATAGGGAAGAAGATGAGCAAATGATGTGAGAAACAGGATCCACTGTTTCTGTTGTTAACAGCGTAGAGAGAATTCGTTTGTACGAATACAGAGAAAGTTTCGGCAACGGATTTGTGGACGCAAAAATGCTGTAAGTGTATAAGAACAAAAAGCTTTTCTGTCAACTTTTATTTCGTTTCTTTCTGAGAGTAAGATTGAAGGAGAAAATGAGATAACAATATAGATCAATTTATGTTTGGAGAAGCAAAGGAAATAAGAAAAAAGAACATTGTTGTCAACTTGGATTTTGTTTATATTCGAGAAGGAAAAGTCCAAAACAAAACGAAATGTAAATAATGAATGAATATGAAAATGTTAAAGTCGATTTTTTAAATATTTAAACATTTTCCTTCGATATAAGACTTATATACAATTGTAGCGTAATATTTTAGAAATTTTTTGGTACAAAAATTATGATCCTGTTGGCCTTTGGTCACATGATATTTCATTAAATATATAACATTATGAAATTGAATTTTTTAATATTTAAACATTTTCCTTCGACCTGAAACTTATAAATAATTTAGAATATAATTTTGGAAAAGATTTTATACCAAAATTATGATTCTTGTGACCTTGGTTACTAAAATATTTCATATATATTCATATAAATATAAAAATTTCAAGCATCGATAATAGGCATTAAAAAATTTTCCTTCGACATGAGACTTATACACAATAATAGAGTATTGATTTAAGTAATATTTGGTACCAAAATTATCATCGGAACGACTTTTGTTCACAAGATATTTGCAAAAACAAGTTATATATAAAACGTTGAAAAAGCATATTTAGCATAGTTTGATTACAATGATATATAGCTTATTCGAAACTTTAAAGTTTTTTCTACATTTTGATACCTCAACGAGGTAAATCAGATCAATATAACTTAAGAAAATGCAAAAATAAAATTTAGTAAGCATTTTTTTTCAACATTATTTGTAATAGAATTCGTAGCTAATTTCACGCTTTGCCCTAACCATACTTGTCGAATATAGTTCGGCGCCATTTTGTGGAAGCAAAGACGCTGTTAATGGTAATGGAACAAAAAGCTTTTCTGTCAACTTTTATTTTGTTTCTTTCTGAGACTAAGATTGAAGGAGAAAATGAGATAACAATATAGAGAAATTTATGTTTGGAGAAGTAAAGGAAATAAGAAAAAAGACCAAAAGTTCTGTCAACTTGGATTTTGTTTATATTCGAGAAGGAAAAGTCCAAAACAAAACGAAATGTAAATAATGAATGTAAATAATGAATGAATATGAAAATGTTAAAGTTGATTTTTTAAATATTTAAACATTTTCCTTCGATATAAGACTAATATTCAATTGTAGAGTAATATTTTAGAAATTTTTTGGTACAAAAATTATGATCCTGTTGACCTTTGGTCACATGATATTTCATTAAATATATAACATTATGAAATTGATTTTTTTAATATTTAAACATTTTCCTTCGTCTTGAAACTTATAAATAATTTAGAATATAATTTTGGAAAACATTTTATACCAAAATTATGATCCTCGTGACCTTGTTTACTAATATATTTCATATATATTCATCTAAATGTGAAAATTTCAAGCATCGATTATAGGCATTAAAAAATTTTCCTTCGACATGAGACTTATACACAATAATAGAGTATTGATTTAAGTAATATTTGGTACCAAAATTATCATCGGAACGACTTTTGTTCACAAGATATTTGCAAAAACAAGTTATATATAAAACGTTGAAAAAGCATATTTAGCATAGTTTGATTACAATGACATATAGCTTATTCGAAACTTTAAAGTTTTTTCTACATTTTGATACCTCAACGAGGTAAATCAGATCAATATAACTTAAGAAAATGCAAAAATAAAATTTAGTAAGCATTTTTTTTCAACATTATTTGTAATAGAATTCGTAGCTAATTTCACGCTTTGCCCTAACCATACTTGTCGAATATAGTTCGGCGCCATTTTGTGGAAGCAAAGACGCTGTTAATGGTAATGGAACAAAAAGCTTTTCTGTCAACTTTTATTTTGTTTCTTTCTGAGACTAAGATTGAAGGAGAAAATGAGATAACAATATAGAGCAATTTATGTTTGGAGAAGTAAAGGAAATAAGAAAAAAGACCAAAAGTTCTGTCAACTTGGATTTTGTTTATATTCGAGAAGGAAAAGTCCAAAACAAAACGAAATGTAAATAATGAATGTAAATAATGAATGAATATGAAAATGTTAAAGTTGATTTTTTAAATATTTAAACATTTTCCTTCGATATAAGACTTATATACAATTGTAGAGTAATATATTAGAAATTTTTTGGTACAAAAATTATGATCCTGTTGACCTTTGGTCACATGATATTTCATTAAATATATAACATTATGAAATTGATCTTTTTAATATTTAAACATTTTCCTTCGTCTTGAAACTTATAAATAATTTAGAATATAATTTTGGAAAACATTTTATACCAAAATTATGATCCTCGTGACCTTGTTTACTAATATATTTCATATATATTCATCTAAATGTGAAAATTTCAAGCATCGATTATAGGCATTAAAAAATTTTCCTTCGACATGAGACTTATACACAATAATAGAGTATTGATTTAAGTAATATTTGGTACCAAAATTATCATCGGAACGACTTTTGTTCACAAGATATTTGCAAAAACAAGTTATATATAAAACGTTGAAAAAGCATATTTAGCATAGTTTGATTAAAATGATATATAGCTTATTCGAAACTTTAAAGTTTTTCCTACAGTTCGATACCTCAACGAGGTAAATCAGATCAATATAACTTAAGAAAATGCAAAAATAAAATTTAGTAAGCATTTTTTTCAACATTATTTGTAATAGAATTCGTAGCTAATTTCACGCTTTGCCCTAACCATACTTGTCGAATATAGTTCGGCGCCATTTTGTGGAAGCAAAGACGCTGTTAATGGTAATGGAACAAAAAGCTTTTCTGTCAACTTTTCTTTTGTTTCTTTCTGAGAGTATAATTGAAGGAGAAAATGAGATAACAATATAGATCAATTTATGTTTGGAGAAGTAAAGGAAATGAAAAAAAGACCAATAGGTCCGTCAACTTGGATTTTGTTTATATTCGAGAAGGAAAAGTCCAAAACAAAACGAAATGTAAATAATGAATGTAAATAATGAATGAATATGAAAATGTTAAAGTTGATTTTTTAAATATTTAAACATTTTCCTTCGATATAAGACTAATATACAATTGTAGAGTAATATTTTAGAAATTTTTTGGTACAAAAATTATGATCCTGTTGACTTTTGGTCACATGATATTTTATTAAATATATAACATTATGAAATTGATGTTTTTAATATTTAAACATTTTCCTTCGTCTTGAAACTTATAAATAATTTAGAATATAATTTTGGAAAAGATTTTATACCAAAATTATGATTCTTGTGACCTTGGTTACTAAAATATTTCATATATATTCATATAAATGTGAAAACTTCAAGCATCGATAATAGGCATTAAAAAATTTTCCTTCGACATGAGACTTATACACAATAATAGAGTATTGATTTAAGTAATATTTGGTACCAAAACTATCATCGGAACGACTTTTGTTCACAAGATATTTGCAAAAACAAGTTATATATCAAACGATGAAAAAGCATATTTAGCATAGTTTGATTACAATGATATATAGCTTATTCGAAACTTTAAAGTTTTTCCTACATTTCGATACCTCAACGAGGTAAATCAGATCAATATAACTTAAGAAAATGCAAAAATAAAATTTAGTAAGCATTTTTTTTCAACATTATTTGTAATAGAATTCGTAGCTAATTTCACGCTTTGCCCTAACCATACTTGTCGAATATAGTTCGGCGCCATTTTGTGGAAGCAAAGACGCTGTTAATGGTAATGGAACAAAAAGCTTTTCTGTCAACTTTTATTTTGTTTCTTTCTGAGAGTAAGATTGAAGGAGAAAATGAGATAACAATAAAGAGCAATTTATGTTTGGAGAAGTAAAGGAAATAAGAAAAAAGACCAAAAGTACTGTCAACTTGGATTTTGTTTATATTTGAGAAGAAAAAGTCCAAAACAAAACGAAATGTAAATAATAAATGTAAATAATGAATGAATATGAAAATGTTAAAGTTGATTTTTTAAATATTTAAACATTTTCCTTCGATATAAGACTTATATACAACTGTAGAGTAATATATTAGAAATTTTTTGGTACAAAAATTATGATCCTGTTGACCTTGGTCACATGATATTTCATTAAATATATAACATTATGAAATTGATTTTTTTAATATTTAAACATTTTCCTTCGTCTTGAAACTTATAAATAATTTAGAATATAATTTTGGAAAACATTTTATTCCAAAATTATGATCCTCGTGACCTTATTTACTAATATATTTCATATATATTCATCTAAATGTGAAAATTTCAAGCATCGATAATAGGCATTAAAAAATTTTCCTTCGACATGAGACTTATACACAATAATAGAGTATTGATTTAAATAATATTTGGTACCAAAATTAACATCGGAACGACTTTTGTTCACTAGATATTTGCAAAAATATGCTATACTTAAAGCGATGAAAAAGCATATTTAGCACAGTTTGATTAAAATGATATATAGCTTATTCGAAACTTTGAAGTTTTTCCTACATTTCGATACCTCAACGAGGTCAATTGGTTAAAAATAACCTAAGAAAATGCAAAAATAAAACTTAGCATTTTTTTCACCATTATTTCTAATGTTAAATATATGTACATACATGGAAAAACTTCAAGTATGGATAATTTAACATTTTCCTTTGACATTAGACTTATGTACAATTTTAACATATGTATATACTCTTAATTTCTGAAATTTGCTTTTCAGAGTAGTTAAAACCAAAGTTCATTCGCTTACTACATCGCTTGTACATACATATGTACATATATTTATATGTTTTGTGGGTTTATTATTATATAGATACATATATTTTTACTACATTGTCAAATTTCGGTGACGGAAGAATTTGGTTCAAGGTTAACAAAATTCTTATTATGTTTGTTTTTATGGGCATTATGTACATTATGTTTTTATATACATTATGAAATTCAAATATACAATGCAAAAAGCGCGCGACCGTACCCATGACTCACAACCAGAGAAGAGGTGTATAATAATTCATTCTCCTAGCAACAGGGATGCCAAGTCTTGAGGAATTCCCCGATTTGTGGGGAATTTTCGAATTCGGAGGGAATCGGGGAATTGACTTTTTTTATTGGGGAATTTCATATTCAGAAATATATTTCATATTCAATGAAAATCTATTACATGAGTTTTTAAAATAATAGCAAGCAATTCATCGCGAGCATTTCATGAATCAGCCGGGTACTGAAACTGAATATTATATGAATTTCTATTTTCTTTACGAGAAACATGTAATTTTTTTCTTTGAATTTTTGTTTTTATTAGTTATACTATATACATATATTATTACTTTTTTTTAAAGTAATTACTTTTTTAATAAAACAATGAAAAAAACTAAGTTTTCCTCTATTAAATCCATTTTTGGTAAATTGCTCAGGGAACGTTCGGGGAACTCTTAAACATAACTTGGCAGCCCTGCCTAGCAACAACATATGTAGCATCATAATATATTGGGAGGGTTCTCTTATTTACTTTGCCCTCTTTACTGGGTATGGCGCCTTTTTTGCAATGTAGTATGTACATGGCATTTCGTGGAAAAATGTTAAAATTGGTCGGTGAGGCACAGGGTAAATCAAAAATGTTACAGGGTAATCATAAAATGTTATTGATAATGTTATTGATGAAAAAATATGTTTTTTTAGCGGCGTCTGTCAGGTCTGTTATTTACTTTTGATTGGTATATATGGTCTTGTTATACATGTATATACATGTCCTGTTAGGTGTACACATTTTTGAGGCTAATTAATGAACGAATATTTTCTGTAATTATTTCATTTATTCTATAGAAATACAACAGAAAGACCCTGTAACAAATCGCCGAATATCAACGCTAGTAACAAATAAACGTACACAGAAATTGGGCAGAGAAATAATAGGCATTCCTTTTTATTTTTGTTTACCTAGGATTTTTGTTGTTGTTAATGGTTTTGCTTCTATACAGTAGAAACACAATAGCTGTGCAGCAGCAGCTCTCTCCAGCAGCACAGTTAAACACAATAAACTGCATAGCTGCATATAACCTATATATAACCAGCTATATAACCATTTTGTTTAGATAGCTTTTTTTAACTTTTGCTGCACAAGTTATGGCAGCAAACGAATGTAAAAGGGTAAAAGGTTTCCAGTCTTTTGGGATCTCATTTATACGAATGTATAAATGTATTCTTTAAATTAAAGAAAACCATTATTACATACATTATTGCATACATATTTATGTATATGCTATTTAACATGCTCATGAGAAGCTGAGCTGCACAGCAGCAGTGATTGTGTTTCGACTGATATTTTGATGCTGTGTTGTTGCTAGGGGAATTTTTTTTCAACTCTTTTGTGGGTGTTAGTTAGTAGTACGTCGGCGCGCCTTTTTTTGTACATTTGCATTGCATGCACAAGAGTAAACCAAAGAGCAGGAGAGAGCAATCTTAATGCCAAGCGCACATATATTCATATGTGTGCATGTGTTGAGTCTGCCCGAAAGCAAATTCTTCTGGCTTCTTTCTTTTTAGGGAAAATAATGAAAATTAAAGAGATTATGTTTTCTTAAAATACTTTAAAAGTTAAAAGTTAGAAAAAGTTCAAAAAAAAATTATTAATCGCAGATTTTTAATTCTTATTATTAATTAAGAATTGTTATTATTATCAATTAAGATTATTAAATAATGATTATTTTAAAATAATGATAATAATGATAATGATAAAATAATAATGATTATTTTATCATTATCATTATTTATCAAACAAATAGTTCCCTCTAAGAATTAATACTCAAGGTGACCATGCAAAAATCGCCGTTGCAGTTTTTAGAGTTTGTGATTGCATCAAGAAAATGCGTATATGTATGTATGTAGAGCGATGAATACCACAAGCACTGGTAGTTATCTGAATTGTGCGAGAGAGTCGTCATAGAAACGGCAAAGCTTGTGTCGTCATATGAATTCAGTCGTCATATGAATATGAAACAACAAGAGCGACAATGTCCTCAATATTGTCTTCGACGACAATTAAAGAAAATGTCGCCAATGTTGTCTTCGATGACAATTAACGAAAATGTCGGCACAGAAATTTAAAAAAAAATAGCGTATTAGCATAGGCCACACCATAATTACGTCCAAGTTCTTGGCTTGACTTTATTCGAACCCTGACTCTCAATATTACTAGGCGACCACTTACTCCACCAGGCTATTGAGAGTCGCTTTGTTTGTCTTTATATCAATCATAATTAAAAATCAACAAACGACTGAAAATTTGGAAAAACTTTAAGTATAGTTGAGAAGTCATAATAACAAGTGCTCGTTGCTATGCTTAATTTTAAACTTTTGGTTGCTTACAAGACAACCTGCAGGACCTGTCCGATTGGGCACAGTTTGCATTCTGTGTCCCTAAACATGTCGCCAATGAAAAATGTTGCCGACAAATAGGAATTTGTCCTGCAAGATGTCTTCGAGAACAATGTCTTCGAAGAAGCTTTGAACTACTGGGTAATAATAATATAAATAAAATTGAAATAAAACAAGTAAGAGTGTTAGCTTCCGTCAAAGGGAAGATTAAAGTGGATGGATGACGACTCCTTTCATTTCATTTACAAACAGTAGATTTTTTAACTCATTTACAACACCGCTTTTCCCAACAAACACCTCATTATATGATATAGTATATCAGTGGCCGTGTCACACCCATTTTTAGGAGTCTATTTTAGTCTGAGACGGTGAACTCGGAAATAAAATTTTAGCTTCAAATTCACTCTACGAGATGAGAAATTGAGCTATAACCACGGATTAATTCATATTGTCCATAAAAAGTAGGACAAAAGTAGTGTCTATAAAAAGTAGGCGTGGCACTAGTCCGATTTTCAATACCAACCAGCGTAGGATAACAAAGACTATTCATACCAAATTTCATGACAATATCTTTATTCGTTCTCCTGCAATCGTGATTTGCACAGACGGGCAGACAGACAGACGGACGGACAGGGCTAAATCGACTGAGGAGGTGATTCTGACCCAGAATATATATATTTTTATATACCTGCCACGCCTCCTTTAATGCGTTGCAAACGGAAGCACAGTAAATATACCCTCAACCCTTCGGGTGTAGGGTATAAACATAGTAATAATTTTTTTAAAGCCGCAATGCGCATTGCGCCTACTGTATTTGTCCATATCGTCACGATATTATCGGGGCAAGAAGCATCGAGAACAAGTATAGAACATAACAACAACTAACACAATGTATGAGACACCCTTTGCCATCGTAGCAACACAGTCAGCAGACCACCGTATAGCGTCTGAAGCAGAGATAATGAGATGGGACAATTGATAACTCATCTCGTAAAATTCGGTTTGACGCGTATTTTGTATGCCCTGTCAATCCATGTACACTATACTTGAGATGTTTCCTAGTTTCAAGGAAATATTTTTTAAGTACTTCTCAGTAGTTAAAAGTTAGTTAAAACATCCTCTAAGATTAAATACTCAGTATGTCCACGCAAATTATTTTGGTACAGTCTTCCTAGAAGAATGTACCAAATTCCGAATAATTTTAGACGATTTTGCGATTATCTCAAGAAAATTCGCATGTATTCTCTACCCCATGCAAATTTTCTTGATACAGTGTCCTATCTCATTATCTATTGTGAAATAGATCTCATTATCTATTTCATTATCGATTGAAATTCTATATTGCAATCGGCTATTTTGCTTCTCATTGGGCGCGCTCTTAGATAGTGTTTTGCTGTTGCTATCGGAACGTTGATTATGTTTTGCAGAGATAATGGCTGCATTAAGGGAGCATGTTACATAGCATATACATACATATGTATGTATGCAATAATATATGTAATAATGTTGTTCTTTAATATGCGGATTCACACGTACTTCTTGTGAAATATAAACATATTTTTTATATACATATTTCTAGAGATTTAAAAACTTTTAATTTTATAGATGCAAATCCTGCTATTTATCCTGTAATCCAACGCCTATTATGTACAAAAAAAGGCGCGCCGACGTACTACTAACTAACACCCACAAAAGAGTTGAAAAAAAATTCCCCTAGCAACAACACAGCATCAAAATATCAGTCGAAACACAATCACTGCTGCTGTGCAGCTCAGCTTCTCATGAGCATGTTAAATAGCATATACATAAATATGTATGCAATAATGTATGTAATAATGTTTTTCTTTAATTTAAAGAATACATTTATACATTCGTATAAATGAGATCCCAAAAGACTGGAAACCTTTTACCCTTTTACATTCGTTTGCTGCCATAACTTGTGCAGCAAAAGTTAAAAAAAGCTATCTAAACAAAATGGTTATATAGCTGGTTATATATAGGTTATATGCAGCTATGCAGTTTATTGTGTTTAACTGTGCTGCTGGAGAGAGCTGCTGCTGCACAGCTATTGTGTTTCTACTGTATAGAAGCAAAACCATTAACAACAACAAAAATCCTAGGTAAACAAAAATAAAAAGGAATGCCTATTATTTCTCTGCCCAATTTCTGTGTACGTTTATTTGTTACTAGCGTTGATATTCGGCGATTTGTTACAGGGTCTTTCTGTTGTATTTCTATAGAATAAATGAAATAATTACAGAAAATATTCGTTCATTAATTAGCCTCAAAAATGTGTACACCTAACAGGACATGTATATACATGTATAACAAGACCATATATACCAATCAAAAGTAAATAACAGACCTGACAGACGCCGCTAAAAAAACATATTTTTTCATCAATAACATTATCAATAACATTTTATGATTACCCTGTAACATTTTTGATTTACCCTGTGCCTCACCGACCAATTTTAACATTTTTCCACGAAATGCCATGTACATACTACATTGCAAAAAAGGCGCCATACCCAGTAAAGAGGGCAAAGTAAATAAGAGAACCCTCCCAATATATTATGATGCTACATATGTTGTTGCTAGGCAGGGCTGCCAAGTTATGTTTAAGAGTTCCCCGAACGTTCCCTGAGCAATTTACCAAAAATGGATTTAATAGAGGAAAACTTAGTTTTTTTCATTGTTTTATTAAAAAAGTAATTACTTTAAAAAAAAGTAATAATATATGTATATAGTATAACTAATAAAAACAAAATTCAAAGAAAAAAATTACATGTTTCTCGTAAAGAAAATAGAAATTCATATAATATTCAGTTTCAGTACCCGGCTGATTCATGAAATGCTCGCGATGAATTGCTTGCTATTATTTTAAAAACTCATGTAATAGATTTTCACTGAATATGAAATATATTTCTGAATATGAAATTCCCCAATAAAAACAGTCAATTCCCCGATTCCCACCGAATTCGAAAATTCCCCACAAATCGGGGAATTCCTCAAGACTTGGCATCCCTGTTGCTATGAATTATTATACACCTCATTATTACATAATTATACTTCTATAATTACACATTAGAAGAATTACACTATTCTAGAATTACACAATTATACATTCTATAATTATACACATTATTATTAGAATGAATTATTATACACCTCTTCTCTGGTTGTGAGTCATGGGTACGGTCGCGCGCTTTTTGCATTGTATATTTGAATTTCATAATGTATATAAAAACATAATGTACATAATGCCCATAAAAACAAACATAATAAGAATTTTGTTAACCTTGAACCAAATTCTTCCGTCACCGAAATTTGACAATGTAGTAAAAATATATGTATCTATATAATAATAAACCCACAAAACATATAAATATATGTACATATATATGTACAAGCGATGTAGTAAGCGAATGAACTTTGGTTTTAACTACTCTGAAAAGCAAATTTCAGAAATTAAGAGTATATACATATGTTAAAATTGTACATAAGTCTAATGTCGAAGGAAAATGTTAAATTATCCATACTTGAAGTTTTTCCATGTATGTACATATATTTAACATTAGAAATAATGGTGAAAAAAATGCTGAGTTTTATTTTTGCATTTTCTTAGGTTATTTTTAACCAATTGACCTCGTTGAGGTATCGAAATGTAGGAAAAACTTCAAAGTTTCGAATAAGCTATATATCATTTTAATCAAACTGTGCTAAATATGCTTTTTCATCGCTTTAAGTATAGCATATTTTTGCAAATATCTAGTGAACAAAAGTCGTTCCGATGTTAATTTTGGTACCAAATATTATTTAAATCAATACTCTATTATTGTGTATAAGTCTCATGTCGAAGGAAAATTTTTTAATGCCTATTATCGATGCTTGAAATTTTCACATTTAGATGAATATATATGAAATATATTAGTAAATAAGGTCACGAGGATCATAATTTTGGAATAAAATGTTTTCCAAAATTATATTCTAAATTATTTATAAGTTTCAAGACGAAGGAAAATGTTTAAATATTAAAAAGATCAATTTCATAATGTTATATATTTAATGAAATATCATGTGACCAAAGGTCAACAGGATCATAATTTTTGTACCAAAAAATTTCTAATATATTACTCTACAATTGTATATAAGTCTTATATCGAAGGAAAATGTTTAAATATTTAAAAAATCAACTTTAACATTTTCATATTCATTCATTATTTACATTCATTATTTACATTTCGTTTTGTTTTGGACTTTTCCTTCTCGAATATAAACAAAATCCAAGTTGACAGAACTTTTGGTCTTTTTTCTTATTTCCTTTACTTCTCCAAACATAAATTGCTCTATATTGTTATCTCATTTTCTCCTTCAATCTTAGTCTCAGAAAGAAACAAAATAAAAGTTGACAGAAAAGCTTTTTGTTCCATTACCATTAACAGCGTCTTTGCTTCCACAAAATGGCGCCGAACTATATTCGACAAGTATGGTTAGGGCAAAGCGTGAAATTAGCTACGAATTCTATTACAAATAATGTTGAAAAAAAATGCTTACTAAATTTTATTTTTGCATTTTCTTAAGTTATATTGATCTGATTTACCTCGTTGAGGTATCAAAATGTAGAAAAAACTTTAAAGTTTCGAATAAGCTATATATCATTGTAATCAAACTATGCTAAATATGCTTTTTCAACGTTTTATATATAACTTGTTTTTGCAAATATCTTGTGAACAAAAGTCGTTCCGATGATAATTTTGGTACCAAATATTACTTAAATCAATACTCTATTATTGTGTATAAGTCTCATGTCGAAGGAAAATTTTTTAATGCCTATTATCGATGCTTGAAATTTTTATATTTATATGAATATATATGAAATATTTTAGTAACCAAGGTCACAAGAATCATAATTTTGGTATAAAATCTTTTCCAAAATTATATTCTAAATTATTTATAAGTTTCAGGTCGAAGGAAAATGTTTAAATATTAAAAAATTCAATTTCATAATGTTATATATTTAATGAAATATCATGTGACCAAAGGCCAACAGGATCATAATTTTTGTACCAAAAAATTTCTAAAATATTACGCTACAATTGTATATAAGTCTTATATCGAAGGAAAATGTTTAAATATTTAAAAAATCGACTTTAACATTTTCATATTCATTCATTATTTACATTTCGTTTTGTTTTGGACTTTTCCTTCTCGAATATAAACAAAATCCAAGTTGACAACTAATGTTCTTTTTTCTTATTTCCTTTGCTTCTCCAAACATAAATTGATCTATATTGTTATCTCATTTTCTCCTTCAATCTTACTCTCAGAAAGAAACGAAATAAAAGTTGACAGAAAAGCTTTTTGTTCTTATACACTTACAGCATTTTTGCGTCCACAAATCCGTTGCCGAAACTTTCTCTGTATTCGTACAAACGAATTCTCTCTACGCTGTTAACAACAGAAACAGTGGATCCTGTTTCTCACATCATTTGCTCATCTTCTTCCCTATACCCTGCCAATCGTTGCCCCTCTTCAATTTCTTCCACCACGTGTTCCAGGAAAAGTTCATTCAAAAACCAAACAAATTTTATAATTTTTTCTTTTATTAATTTCTTGAAAACTATGAAAGATACAAAGTTCGTTGAGGTATCAAAATGTAGGAAAAATCAATGAGCTTTTAAACAAATAGTTGCTATTTTTCGATAGAATTTAATTAAGGCGGCAAACGGCTCTGAATAGTTGCCCTAGTTTTCTCGCTATAACTTCTATACTAAAGTACCTAGGGATATGACCTTGGTACCTAAAGATTCCTAAAATGATAGGCTATCGTCTGAAATAGGTCCCATGTTAGAGGAAAATTTTTTAGGTGCTAGCTACGGACCCTAAACTTTTAAAATTTTTTCTCATATTTCTTTTTGCTGTAGTAAATTTGTTCTTCGCTATAATTTGAAATTTTTGGTATAGAAATATAGGCTCCTATCCCTAGCATAGGATTGCACAATATTTGGTGAGATCAAGGGGCTATATGTGGCTAAAAAGTCCAGTGAATGTTGTTCGGCCTTTTTCGCTATAACTTCTATACTAAAGTGGGTAGGGATATAATTTTGGTACCTAAAAATTTCTGAAAATATAGGCTATCGACTGATATAGGTGCCATGTTAGAGGAAAATTTTTTAGGTGCCAGCTACGGCGATTTTCTTTTAGGTTCCAAAAAATGTTTTTGTTATTATCTCGGTACAGATAAGCCGTACGATTATAATTCTTCCACAGGCTAATAGAGAATAATTTTCTGAATAAAACTACATTTCATTTTTTTTAATAGGTGCTTTTATTGATTTTTAATTTAATTTTGAAAATAAGTATTACGGAGCTCTGTAAATTAGGGTGGTTTACACAAAATCGTAGCTAACTCCCGTAGCTAATTTCACGCACGTGTACAAAAATTTGCTGCATTTGCAAAAGTTTGTCTGCAATCGTAAGTAAAAACATATCGGATTATAGCTTATGGTCTCTCTTTTTGATATTCTTTATTTTCTTCTAGATTGTGGCGTTTGATCAATAATTTTGATACCACATCGCCTCTGCGTTATCATGTTTGTTATGATCTTGTGCAAGTTGCCGAACAATGCGACCAAATTTTGGAAGTCTTCTCCGGAGTAGATCATCTTAAAGCCCAGTTTTCCAACTGTCCTCCGTCCGGCGAACAAAAGCAAAAACTTTAACGTCTTCTGCAGGATGTTACTAAGGATACAAATCTTTACTTTTACTTAAATTCCAGAATTGAATTCCAGAAACATGTACTGCAGAAACCGCTTATGTTGCTCGCGAAGATGCTTTGAAATGTGTTGTCACTGCCTTGGCCGATCCCAAAACATTTTTATTGAATCCATTGCTGGCATTTAAGCCAGTGTTAATTTTCAACGGCGATCTGTATACTGCTGAACATTAAAATAAATATTTATATCTTCTACTATATTAAGCATTGGTTATCACTAACTTAAATATATTAAGTATGTATATTAAAATAATATTATTGCACTTAACATTTTTGGATTCACAGTTTTGTTAGATTGTTAAATTAACCTCTCATTTCATTTTATTGGGAATTTTCGATCATTGTTATTAATATTTCATTTATTTCAAAGTATTTTACCAACTAACTCAGTAGTTTGTTTTGTTTTATATGGGTGTGATAGGCCTACTGGGGAACCAAACATCCTAAAAAAATCGGTAACGCACCACAATGTGTACCTCTTGGGTGGCGTGGAAACACATCTTGTTATTATTGTTGGATGTTATTTATTATATTTTATAAAATTTTATAGTAGATTTTTCAATGCAATGTTGTTTTTTTCAACAATACTCCCAATTAAATCTTTTCTTTCTTCTATGTAAACATATTTAAAAAATACTCGTATGGAATGCGTTATTTTTTATATAAACTTTAATACAATATAGAGTATTAATACTCGTATAGTTTATCATCAAATAAAAATTTAAATACTTTAATGGAAAAATAATTGTTCCTTAAAAAACAACAAGCCGGGCGCACAGTGGTTTAATTTTTCAATCAAACAGGCTTCACATTTTCTTTGCTAACGTGCTTCATTAGTGCTTTTATATAATCTTTTGTGCATTAGCACGACGTCGTACAAGTTGTGGATGTAACTGATAGGTATCGTTCTTTCAGCGTGCATATAAATTGTAGCTGTGAGAACAGTTTACATAAAAGTTATTTCGAAAGAAGTTAGTTAGTTGTATTCAAATTGAATACAACTGACTCACTATAATTCGGTTTTGATTTCCATTAACTTGGTGTAAAACACCTTATTCTTTACAAAGCCTACATCTTGCAAGGTATCGATTTCCAGACGCTTTTTGATCAATGCTTCGGGTATAAATTTATCAAGGTCCTTGACTATTTCGCAGAATATAAGGCCAAATATATCTGTCATTTATCTTGAATGTCGTCAGTCATTAGTGAGGTCTCATCATCAAGAATATTACAATATCCAAAATTACAGACGAAAACTCATCGTGAATTGGCTGTTAAAATGCATTATTAATAAAAGTTTAAAGATAAAAGCATCGTCGTTGCATTGCAGTCACGTACCCCTATCTTAACGTATCTAACGTAAACACTATCTTGTAATCCCGCTAGCACTATTTCCTTTTTGATTGTGCAGCGCAGCCCATGCCACATGAGGTCATAAATTTCGTTTCTGCAAGGTAATATTAATATTAAGAAAATTAATTTTTTAACTAGTTATGTTTTATTATTATTGACTACCTGAAAACAACAACTGTTGTGTCACATATTTCTTCAATGCACACTTTATCACAATAACCCAGCTCTTCTTGGCTGGGTTTTGTAATTCAGGGTAATATAGTAGCATTGACAGCCGAGTCAAATGACGCAAGTCGGAGTCAAGCGGTCAGCCAAAATATAAATTCGTAAGGAATTCTTCTTGTCCATATTGCTTCGACATAAATGCAGCAGTTACTAGACATTCTTTAACTTATATGTCGCGGAAATCAGTTTCAGTAGTATCTTGAATTATCCAATGCTTTTTCATAGCAATCCGCAATTTTCGATGTGGTTATACCCAGACGTAGCAATTCTTCTGCAGCCTCTCACAGTGCCCAGCAAATATAACCACAAAATTGGTTCCATCTCCCACTTCAGCGTCTTGTTCAACATCTAATTCCGCATTATAGTACCCGCATCACTTGTTGGTGCTTTTGGTACAGATAAAGACATTTTATTAACAGATTTTTAGTGGAAAAATATCAGAAAATTTGTAACTCGTCTGCCCAACTAAATATTGAAACTTCACAAATCCTGCGTGACGTTTAACTTTTGCGGTTGTTGTTGGACAATGTTGTTGTAAACGATGTTGAACAAAAGTTTTTCACCATACTCGATACACATTTCAACGATTCGCTATAAAATTGACAATAAGCAAAAACAACAACAGGGCAAGCTTTCACATATTGTGTATGTGAATTCAACATAGCATAAAAAATACGCGTCAAACGCAATTTTTTGAGATGACTCATCGAGTGTCGTATCTCCTTATCTCTGCTCTGGACGAAACCATCGTTGGTGGTCGCTCTATTTCTATTTCCATCGTCACATAGGGGGTTATTCCTGAACGCCCGGGCCTTGAAGGCCCGGGAGTGACTGGCGCGTCCCATCAGTCAAAACATACATATTTTGAGGGTATGGGACGATTCTACGTAAGGATTTTTGTTTATTTTTCTTTGTCTGTCATTTGTTGTATTTCACTATACCAACTCAGACGAAACATTGTTACCAAGCTTGAAGTATTTTACATATTTCTTTAAGTAATTTTTAAAAATGTAAAGATTTTGCAGCGAAAATTCGCTTTAGTGGTATCTGGTAACATCGGTTTGCTGACATGTCTTATCAGCTATGTTAGCTGGTATACAGAAACCTAGGTGTAGAAAAGAGACTTCAGTGGAACTTTGTTTCGGCTGTGTTCATGGCTATAAATAAACGCGTGGAAAAGAGATAAAGTGATCAGAGATAATGTCGAAGATTGTTGTTGGTGAAAAAATGGCCGCCTGTAAACAAAAACGTGCCTTGAAGCATTTTTTTTGGTGGTGCGCAATTTGGGTTAAATTCTTTTTTCATAATATTTTGTGCATATTTTGCAAAATACATTAGATAGAAATGCAAATTGAAGTAATAAAGTGTATCTAAATGTGTTTTTATAAGAATTTAGAAATATAATGCACAAATTTTTGGATAGTTGTGTGCAGACGCATGGTTTTGCGATGGGCCTTGTATGACATGTGAGAGACGCATCACATCAGGTTCTAAAAGTGGTTGAAATTCGTATGTTTTCATCTACAGACCTGAAAAGCATGTAAGAAAACCAACAACATACGTAAATCGTGACTCGCTTGCTTGTTCTTCTTTTTCAGAAAGCCAAGCATCTGTTCAGCGAAAATAACAAAGCATAATTGAGAAGAATTCATGGGAGTTAAAGGCCCGGGCGTTCAGGAATAACCCCCATAGTTCGTCTTGTTCTTCTTTTTGTTTTTTTGTTTACAAAAATTGACATTGGCTGCATTCAGGACAACAAGCTGTGTTGGCTTTTTCTTGTCAGAATAAATCATGTGCTCTGAATACGTTTGCTGAGTCTTTGCTGATAAACAACAACATTTAAACAACAACAACACTTCATTGCCTAATTCCACGTGGCCGCCACATGAGAAGTAAACAAAACACTGAAAATGAGTGACAGAGAAGAAAGTTCTGGGCAGATCCAGCATACAAATTTTTGGCTAAAAAAAATGGCGAAGGCTTTGTCAGCCCTTCTGACCTTTCTAACCCCCTCAGACAAAAATTCAGCAAAAAGCCAACACAGCTTGTTGTCCTGAATGCAACCATTGACTTTTGACTTTACAGAATTAGAAAATTATCAGCCGTTTAATCAGTCCAAGGATAATAACCTTTTCTGGGTTAAATAACAGAAATAAAAGCAAATTGAAATATATATAGAAATTATTTATTATTATTTATTAATAATCAATTAGAAAAGACGTTGTTACAATATTAATGAAAAAGAACTGCACCAAATTTTCTGTGAAATCTCAACAGGATGAAAACCGCGCGAGAACTTTGACAGCTCTCATCGCTCATCGCCAGAGATAAGGAGATAGGAAACTTCGTTCCCGCCAAAAAATATGTCGAACAAAGACTGAATTTCTTCGTTTATTTTTACGTGGGGACACACGTATAGTATATGTGTGCTGTATGTGAAGTTCACCGCATGTCGTCACGTTTATTTGACATTTCCTTTGTTTATAATTTTATGAGAACAAAAATTTATTAGATTGCGAAAATTGTTTAGCTATTTCGCAAAGAAATTAGGGTTTTTAATGAAGTTAAATCATGCACTGGACTGTGCAAGTGGCACGGCAAGTATTAGTAATTATTAATTCCCAACAGCAATGATGTCATTCGTCAAAAGCAACTGCGCGAGCTAATGGACAATACCAGCATAACCGATCATGATGGCTAAGTTGCGTGATTATGTGGAGTTGCAACTACTGGAAGTGGTGATGGTGGCGGCGACGGCGCATCACAAATTGGTAAAAGCTTACCACCACATCATGGCTACAGGTAGAGTGAATGGCATGCTTGCGGAATTTTGGATTTCATAATTTTTTGTGAATTTTTAGGATTTTGGCTTAGCCATTTTGCCAAAAACTCCATACCGCCAAAACAGAAAGTTATGTCCATACTAGAGAAGGCCAGAAGTGCTATGGACGAAACGTACGGGTATGTTTTATGATCAAAATATATGTATATACTGTCTTCTTTGGCTAATAAAAAATGTCAAGTCGACTGAATTTAGAGACCGAAAGATGTGAATTTTTATTGTGAAAGTAAATTTTCCTTTCTCTCATTGCAGACGAGGTTACGACGAACACGTTGCTTACAAGCAACAAGCTTGTGATAGCTATAGCTACGGACATGCTCCAACAAATGCGGCTCCTCTGCACGGACCGCAGAACAGTAGTATTAGCGTATCTGGCATAGGTGCACGCGGCCCTTATGGCACACCCGAATACGAACCGGAATATAATTGCAGATTATTATAAGCAAAATTATTCATCTAATAACTTAAATGTTATGTATCGTATAAAAACTTAAATGGCTGCATGCATAAATAAATAAATACGTCGAAGGACTTAAGTTCTTAAGGCATTAAATTCTTATTATTTAAAAGGAATGCTTCTTATACCCGAATGGATGAGGTTATATTCAATTTGTGCTTTCGTTTGCAACGCATTAAAGGAGGCGTGGTATAGAAAAGTATATATATTCTGGCTCAGAATCACCTCCTAAGTCGATTTGGCCATGTCCGTCCGTCCGTCTGTAGAAATCACGATTAAGGGAGAACGAATAGAGCTATCAAATTTGGGACGAATATACTTTGTCATAATAGGCTGCTTGGTATTAAATACAATACCAACATGGTTGTTTGGAACACATATGCAATCTTGCGTCCTGGAGATTTATAACTTCGCAACCATGTTCGTATTATCGAACTTTTGAAATTTTGCTAGGATGTTTAGCTATTGCAGCAAAGATAAAAGGAAAGAAAATTACTCATAACTACTGAAAATAAAGAATACTTCTAAACAAACAAATGGCGGAATTCTGTACATGTAATTAACATTATTTGTATCGTTAAATACAATATCCATAAATAAAATAGAAGATTTCATCTAAAATTTATTCATTTCTTCAATTGTGGTGAAAAAATCAATCATATTATAAAGCAGCGTTACATTTTACGTTAACAAAACGAAATTCAGAAAGTACGAAAAAGGTAAAAGTACTTTTTGTAGCACTCGGTGTAAAGAACACTATAATTTTCTATTCTAGGAAGTAATTTGTACTCCGTGAAGCAAGAATGAACGTTTTGTTAACAGTTCAAGCACATTTATGCACTTATATATTTGGTAAATTCAATGGCGAGGTGAACGAAAATATGAGGGTATACCAACGTCATTTTATGTCTGCTCTTTTATTTTAATTGGATAATCAATTTGATTTTATAATGTTTTATTTTGCGTGAATTGTTAAAAAAATAGGTCATACAGTTTCTGGTATAATATAGTGGCGGATTTGAGCGTATAAAACAATTTACATTAGATTTTTTTATGTTAATCTGCACTTGCAATGATATTTAACTTAAAAATACTATTTCCAAATAGGTTCTAATTAAGTAAAAAACTATTTAAAAGTAAAATGGATATTAAATAGACTAAATATTGGCATAAATAAATAAATAAAAATTGATGTCTTCGAATTCATTACTTATATGAATAATTAATGAAATTGCTATCTCAATACAAACGATTTGACTTAAAAATCTGAATTGTCATTGGGGTCTGAAATCTGAACCCTCTTCGTCCCGATCACTCTTCTTCATTGGTCTGATAGTTGAGTTTCTAAGAAGCATTTTTCAGGTTTTTCACAAACACTACTTTACGTCAGAGTTGCATATTTTAGCATATTTCAGCAGTTTCCTATCTCCTTATCTATGCTTTTCTCTGGTGGCGTGTTGCATGGTTTTAGACGCGACGTCACCAATTTCGAATTATATTGCCACTTGTTGATCGTTTATTAATTTTGTTCAGTTAATCGTAGCAGAGACAATTATATCTGCTTCGTAGTACTGTCTGAACGTTCCGTATTGATGGCGCAATATAAAATATTAAAAAAAACAAAGAATCGCCCGTAGCGAATGGAAAGATTAACAAATTTGCTAAAAACATGAGTCCGCATAATGATGGTAACCTGATCCCAGATTTGGGCGAAAATCTACGCTGGAAATGCGGAGAAATTTACACATGGAACAACGCGGAGGTGTACGCCGTGGAATGCACGCTGTGTGATGACAAAAGATTCTGTTCCTTGCTGGAATTTCCGAAGCATATGCAAGTCTGCCATCGCAACTTTGAATGCACAAGTGAGGAAGACGAGAACGAACATAACTCTGCAAAACCCGCGATCGTAGATAAAAAAGAGGTTCCTTATTCACGTGCAGTGGCGCTGGCATCAGAGATTCATACTCGTAGAACCAAGGAAAATAAAGAGACCGTGAAGGAAGGTCTAATGCAAGACAGTGATAGGAAATCGGAGAATAGAAATAAAATATTGATGGTAACTACGATGGAAAATCTTGTCGAGCAGAACCAAGAAATGAAAACAATGGATGATACTCCAGTTTCTCATGCTCATAATATTAAAAACACTGATGGTACACTACACAATACGAATCGTGATCAGCTGTGGCGCAAAATTGTTGCTGAAGCAACTGCTGATGAAACCGAAGACTTACCGATTTATTCCTCTCGGCTCCTTAGAGATAAGCAACTGCTAAAGGTTTCTATTGATCACACATTTTATTGTTACTGAACTATTTTGTTATGCTTTGTTTTGCTTTTGCTAATTAAAGTAATCGTCGTGTTTTTAGCAACCGTATCAAATTTGGGCAGGTCAAGTGCGAGTCTCGCCTTCCAAAGTGTTGACTGAGCAAAAAGGATTTACACAATCGGCAGAGACAAGTTTGCCAACGATGAAATCTCACAAACAAGATCGAGTTGTAGGCCATGTAAGTTTCCAATTTTAGGTTTAAAAATTTTATTGGGTTTAGGCCTCAATTTCGCACTTTAAAATAATTACAATTTAAACAAAAATTTTTTATATAATTGCATTTTTCACGCTTTTTTTATATTAATACTAGCTGTTGCCCGCAACTTCGTTCGCGTGGAATAGTGCTTGCTCTAACTTAGTTTGATTGAATGACATATGTACACATCACAGTCGTTCGCTTGCATACATACTCGTACATATGATATACACGGCACTTTTTAATTTGGATAGGAGAGGCCCGTTATAAGGTTGCCTTGACAACTCGAGGGCCCAAAAAGATAATTTTTACTTGTTTGTGTTTGTGTCTTATGAATTTGTATTGTATTCATTCATTATTCATCTATTCTGCCCAGCACAATGTTTACTTAATTTAAAAAAAATTGAGATTGAGTTTACCTACAATCCTTTATCTCATATTTAGAGGTAGACTTTTTATAAAATAGCGCCCTATGACCCTCGTCAGGGACCCACCTATCTCCACACCAAATTTCACCAAATTCGGTGCAGCGGTTTAGCCGTGAAAAGGTAAGAGACAGACAGGCTTACTTCGCATTTATAATATTAGCATAGATGTATGTATTAGGTATTATTCGTGCTCAAGCGTAATTAAAGCAACAAACAATTTTTTCTAATTGAAAATCAATTAGATTTGTCTGCTTGAATTTCCGAGTCTGTTTGAATTTATGGCTTAAATAGTGCTTTAAAAGTTACTCACTGAAATTGGTTCACAACTATCTAAACCTTTTCCAATATTATTGTCCAGTAGAATTACAAAATTAGTGATCCAAATTCTAATTCTACATTTCTCATCCTATTTATCAAAACTAAAAATAATAATATGAAAGGATTTGAAACCTTTTTCCCATGATCACCAATCTATACTTTACTTTCCAGGCATTCTCACTGAAAACAAGACTTGACTCTGAACAAATAATCTTACTTATTGAACTTTATAAAGCTCATTCACGTCTCTGGAATCCATCACATGAAGAGTTCAGTAAAACAGAACGTTGCGACGAATCCTGGCAACAAATTTGTTCAAAATTAAATGCAGTTTTCAAGCAAAAATTTAAAATAAATGATCTAAAAGTAACGATATCTGTGCTTTGCCAACATTATCGTACTAAAAAGCAAACAACTCTCAAGAATAATTTAGAGGCCAATAGCGAACATAACGATGAAAGTGTCCAGCACTTTGAAATGCTCAGTTTTCTGGATGATCAAGTAAGTGATTATTATGATTGCTTGTTATGATATTTGAAATTATATCTGAAATTATGATCGATTTACTATCAGGAGGATTATTCCTTTTTTTCAGCTGGATGTCGCCGAGAGTCGTCGCAATATTTTGCATAATCAAAACTTAAAAATAATCGAAATCTATAAAAAATTTCCCCTGCTTTGGCATAGCGCCAGTAGACATAAGCAATCACCTGTCGAGCGTATTCAAGCTCTGGAAAGAATGAGTGAGGCTTTAAGACGACACCATCAAATTCAATTATCCAGTAGATCTATTCAAGGAAGACTACATGCATTGCATAAGTATTATCAAAAGGAGAAATTAAAGTACTTACATTGTTTGCGAGACAATCGAAAATTTCGAACCAATTTCAAGCATTTTGATCAAATGCAATTTTTGCGCAAACACATCGCTCCATTTGAATGCAGTTTTTGTAGCAAGATATTCGAGAAGTTGCACGAAAGAAATGAGCATATCAATACTTGGCATCATAAAAATGTGGAGCAGAAGCATCAAAAAAATCGAAAGCAGCAGCCACAACTGCTTGCAAGCGCAATAGATCTAAAAGAAGCAGTTGGTTTCACGACAGAAAAACAACTAGCGGAGAAGCAATCGATCAATGAACCAACTAATACAAAAACTGAAGTAATATTTCCTGAATTTTTCACAAAAATTCTGTAATTTTGGTTGATTTTTATCATATTTTTTCCCTGCCTTATGCTTAGAATTATGCTGGCATTATTACCCATACTGCCCATTTTGCTAAAGAACAAGAGAAAATCGTAGCAGACGTTTTGGAAGTCGATGTTAGTCGTTGTAAAAGCTTAATTATAAAATTGAAATATCTTTTTTTCGCAGAAATTTCTAGCGACTTTGCTTGAGAGAGAACCGTTTATGGATATCGCCGCCAACATATTTAGTGAAGGCGAATCATCCAGTCGCCATATCCAAAATATATGCGTACACAACTACAACGAACATAAGTTATTGGTAATTTAATACTTCTAATATTTATATACCAGAGATCTGCGGCGATTACTTCCCCCGTGTACGCAAACGTCCTTTTATGCCGATTTAAATTCGGCGGATGTAGATTTTGTCAGAATATTTTGCCTTTGGCTCTCGAAGTAAACATTCTTATAAGAAAATTGTTTCAGACCTTTGATATATACTAGAGGGCTACATGAGACGTCTGAAGGCTTGTTTAAGACGTCTTGAAAGACAGGGGCTGTCTGAATTGCTTTCATTGCTTTCAAATCAAGCGGTGACTTTTGGAAGTGCTGCTGAAAACATAACTACATATGCTCCTGATAGTACAGCTTAATTCGAAATCAAATGGAAGCAATGCATCAACGCAAAAATGTTTCTGTCAGTTTCTAATTTTTTAGACGTATTATGCAGCCCTCTAATACATATATACATACTATGTACATATACTCGTATAACTTCAAAAAAAATTAACTACAAGCATTTCTTTAAAGGAGGTGCCGCACACATTACATACACACTCTGCAAAACACAGCAATATTGTAAATGATATTAAAGTGAGGAATGAAAATACTGAAAGAAAGGCTCCATTTGATTCAGTAAAATCTGGAGCTGCTTTTTCCGAAGCTTCTAATACTCCGCCCCCAACGGAAGCATTCGCGGCAAAATCGGATCCGACGCACCAAATTTTAGACACACATTTCTTGGCCACCCCGCAACAACATCTAACGATTGCTAATGAACCGTGCTCTCTTCTACCTACTTTAAATTTGAATTCACCACCGACTGATTTAAATACTGAACTAATTTTAAATTCCACACAAGAATCTAATTATGATAATGTGAGATACCTAAAAATCTTAAATGCACCGCAACAAAATTTCTTTCTGTCAGCACAACAGCAATTTTTGGATACACCGCAAATTTTAAATTCCCTGCCATCATCTTCAAATTCTCCAAAGAGTGATTTCAGTATTCAGTACATTCCGTATGATATAAGTTGTGATCACCAAATCTTAACGCACACTCAAGCTTTGTCGAATGCTATTGGTAAAAATCTAAATATTACACAATCCACAAATTTGCCACAGCAACTTTTTGATGATACGCCTATATCAAATTCTACATATGGAAATGGGAGTTCATCGAATCTATTAGAATCCACAAAAAATTTTCAAATTGCTGCCAATCAAATCAAATCAAATGCAATACAGGAGACCTCAAATTCTCCTTTTCGTTCCATTTCACCCCCGGCAATATTAAGTGACCAATATTTTTTGGAAATTCCAAATTCACCATCGTTAATTTTAAATACTCAAATTACTTCGAATAATATAGAGGAACATTTCAATTCACCATCACCGCATATTTTGGATGCTCAGTATTATTTAAATACGACTACTACTAATACTCAACAAAGTTTGGATGTCATAGAAAAAAATTCATCTAATTTTGTTCTTCTGAAACAACACTCCATTTCCCCACACAATATCACAGAAATCACTTTAACGTCAAAGGATAACTCAAATTCATTGCGAAAAATTTTGAATTCTCCAGAACTAAGTACCATTTCTCAACATGGTACTATGAACACTCAATATACTTTAAATATTTCACAAAACAATGAGTGTTCATCACACGAAGTTTTAACAGATTCCGATCAACGAGCGGAAATGATAAATACTCAAAATTTCTTAAATAATATCCTTCAAAAAGAAATTTTAAATACTCGATTGTTAAATACTAATATGCCAGCGCACATTCCTGCAAAATCCTCCATTTATGCTACGAATAGTTTAGCAAGCAACGATATTCCTCAGCATATACTGAGTTCTTCCGAAAATGTGAACATCAACATTCCGAATATTTATTTCAATGATCAGCCAGCAGCCATAAAGGATACATTTATCATTTCGAAAAAGACCCAACCAGCATTTTGTGTAAATTCTACAGAACTTCCAAAAAACGGAATCATTGTTTACGAGATTATCTTAAATACTCCGCAAGCAACCAACAAACAAAGCGATAATACGAATGTTCCAAACAATGCTATTGTTATATCACGCAGGCCAATAAGCTTAATACAAACCATCAGTTCTCCGCAAAAGTCAATGAGTATAACACCCAATATTGTGAATATCATGCAGCAAACTGTTAACACTTCACAAAGTTTTACTAATGAGGTCAACCTCACACAAACTCGTGCAGATCAACAACCGCTACCCCCATCGTCCATGACATCCTGTTCAAATAATGTAAATACATTTCAGTATATGATGAAGGTGCAACCATTTTCTCAGGATGTAGTAATAAATCCTCAAGAGGATCGTGTAAATAACATACAAAAAACCATGAATAATTTGCAAAATTCTGTGAATATGTCTGCGAGGTTAAGTAATATTTCAAAACCTACTGTACTAAATAATGCAGTCCCACCAACGATAATTTCACCTATAACTCCTCAAGGAAATGCGCTCAATGTAGGCAAGTCGTATACAACAAACGACGCGCCTGAGGAAAATTATTATAAACTCGATTTTAAAAACTTACCACTGAAAATTAAAAACAGTTGCACTAACCCCGCAAACACGACGGAAGTAAGTCTAAAGTAGAGCGCTGCACAAGCCGTTTTGAAGACAGTTACGCACAAAACGACAGGACTGCTGTTTTGTGACTGTCGTAGAAAAATTGCAGTAAATAACTGTGGTCCGACTAATTTAATAAGAGTTATCCAAAGACTTTCATTTTAAAAGTCTTTGAATAGGAGTTACCCAAAGACTTATTTTAAAAGTCTTTGAATAACTGTTATGAAAGACTTTTAAAAATAAAAGTCTTTGAATAACTGTTATGAAAGACTTTTAAAAATAAAAGTCTTTGAATAAATGTTATGAAAGACTTTTAAAAATAAAAGTCACTGAATAACTCTTATTCAAAGACTTTTTAATATAAGTTATAAAAGTTTCAAGCTCTGGTTCTTATATCTATATTAGAGCTGTGCACAAGCCGTTTTCAAGACAGCTAGGCACAAATCGAGAGCACTGCTGTTTTGTGACTGCCGTATGAGAGTCGCAAAAAACAACAAAACTGACGACCGACAGTAATTTTTACTGCTTGTTCGAAAATTTGCAGTTGTATTAATATGTATTAGTATTTCGTATGTGTATCCTTCTCTTATATCTATTTAGCAATAAGTGGCATTAAAACTGCTGCGTTATTTTCGAGTGAAAATTTTGTTTTTGTTTCCAGCGGAGCATCAGCAATAAAGGCTGTTGGTGCAAATCTGAAATGTTTTTTCAATTTTTAATGCTAAAACGTTCTGTGTTTTAAAAGTAGTTTTAAAACGGCTTGTGCACAGCTCTAATCTATATAGCAATAATTGGCATTAAAACTGCTGAGTCTTTTTCGACTGTCAATTTTGTTTTTGTTTCCAGCAGAGCAGTAGCTATGAAAGCTGTTACTATAAAAGCAAATCGGAAAAGTTTTGGCGGTTGTCACCGCGAAAACGTTCTGTGTTTCAAAAGTCGTTTCATAGTGTTTTGTGCAGCTCTCAAGTCTACAGCCGTAGTGCCGGTTCACAATATAACTAAACGATATAACAATATAACTGAATTTTTATTTTCTACCCTACGCACGAAGGGTATACATATTCATTTTATTTGTTGCTGTTGCTTTTGTTTTGTTTTGTAACAGTAACACATATTTTGTTTTCTATTACAACTCAACTTACAACCATGCTTGTGAACTAGCACTACTCGAATGCTTGTTCAAGACTTATTGAAAGTTTCGGGGGTTATCTGAAATGTTTCCATTGCTTTCAAATCAAGCGGTGATTTTGGGAAGCGCTGCTAAAACATTACCACATATGCTTCCAACAGTCACGGCTTGATTTGAAATTAAATGGAAGTATTGCATAAACGCAAAAATGTTGCTATATCAGTTTCGAATCATTCGAGACGTCTCATGCAGCCCTCTATTGTGAACACTAATACGGCTCTTTATAATTACTAGCAAAATATTGAAATGATAAATTCTTGTTTTAGACGGCTTTCGAGGGCAACTCTCAGGATTGTGTAATACAATGTGAAGTATTTATCCCGGAGAACTTTAATGGTGACAGTAAGGATTGCATATCGGTAACAAAGTAGAAACATTTTAGTAAACCAAATATTATGTACATATTTATTTTCTCCTTTTTCTAGCTTGTCCCTTGTGCTTCAGTTTCCACCCGTTTTAATGAGCAACAAACACATAACTTAATTTCGATATACAAGGAACAACCGTCTCTATGGAACCCCTTTCACAACGACTTTAATTCAAGAAATGCCCGACATATTGCTTGGAAGTCGGTGACAGCAACATTCAATAAACTTAACAAACTTCGTGTGCGATGGCAATCGGTTTACAAAAAATTAACAGATCTCGTCAAATACTATAGAAAAGAAAAGGAACGCATAAACGAAGGAAATTTGTCGTCCAGATGGTACTATTATAATGACTTTCAGTTCTTGGATGATTATGTAAGTTTAAGGATTTAAACTTCTATGAAACCTTCAGATTGTTCCATAAGATTGTGAAAAATGTTTTAATACTGCTTGTTTAAAAATTTTCGTAGGAACACTGTTGACTTTCTGTTCATTACAAAAGTCCACTAATTAATGTTAATACATTAATTGTTATAAAATCATTTCTGCCTGTTTTATGTTTTTTGTTTTAGCTTGACATTACTTCTGATACCAATAAAACACTTCAAGAGAAGAAACTAAATTTGAAAATAATTGAAATTTACAAAACATATCCGCAACTATGGAATACCCATTTGCTGCAGTTTAAGAGGCGATCCCAACGCACTCGCCACATTCAAGCTATGCTTAGTAGTTTACGTGGAGAGAGTAATATACAACTATCGCTCGATAAACTTAAACGCAAGCTACTGGAATTTCGTTGCAGCTATCGTCAAGAGAAGGAGAAACGTATCGAATGCACGCGAAACAATGAAGTTTTCGAGTCGTTTTATGAGTATTATCAACAGCTTGATTTCTTAGAGCCCCACATATCGCCCTTCATATGCAAAGTGTGTAGCGAAAGCTTTACCAAAGTGACGGAAATCACCCGCCATTATCGGCTTACACAGCATCAGAAGCTTTCGAAAAAACGCATACATGTACGAGGCAATCCAACGCCCGAGAACGATGCTAAAAATGTTTGTCACATCTGTGGCGCTAAATTTACCATGCGTAACAATTTGATATATCACCTCAATCGGCACTCTGGTAAGCGCACACACACATGCAAAATTTGTCCGAAAAGCTTTTATAATTCGACGTCATTGCGCGTCCATGAGCGCTCCCATACGAAAGAGTGTCCCTACGTATGTGAGCAGTGCGGCCATGGATTTGTAAACAATAGCAAGTTGAATCAGCACCGAAAGCGCCACAGTAATCAACGCGATTACGTTTGCAATGATTGCGATAAGGCCTTCTTCACGGCATTCGAACGCGATAAGCACGCCAAGAGTCATTTGAAGATACGGGATCAAGTGTGTCCCATCTGCGGCAAGGCCTTCTATTTTGGTTCCTCCATTTACACGCACATGGATATACATAACACAGAGAAGAAATATGCTTGCAAAATCTGTCATAAACGCTTCTCCCAGAATTCCGGCTTGTATAGACATAAAAAATGGCATTTAGCACAAAGCAAATAACGATAATAGCAAAAGAAAGCCTCAATTAAAACCAATTAGTTTCCCCATAACACAAATGGAATTTAAAAAAGAATTCCTACGTGAACAAAAACAAAAGTCTTTCACAAAAGAGTACTTAATTATTATAAAAATCCATCCATACGTTTATCATAAATTTATCATAATTATCTAGGTGTAGGTAGGCCGCCTTTCCTTATGCACTTTTACAAACTTAGGACTCAGGCCTTTAAAGATATATTTGATCTATATATGATCTAGAAAAATTTAGAACTAAAAGGGAATTAAAGCAGGGACCAATTAAGAACAAGTATTTTAATTATTAGTAAAACAATTTTAGCTGAGTATTAGCAAAGTATATAAAATTATTATATTATATATTCTTTGGTATACAAGTAACGAACGGCTTATAAACATTTTCAGTGAGCTGATTTTAAAGGTTTTGCATTTTAATAAATTTCACAAGATCTTCAATTCTGCTAATTAATTCTTTTAATTAAATAACTATACCATAGTTACAGCAATACTATACTGAAATAAATATGTTAAATTCTTTTGACTAAATTTCATAAAATTTAATTAAACTGTTCAGTTAAACTGAATTAAACTGTTAAATTAAACTGTAAACAGTAACAGTGATTAATATGTACAATAATTAATATTTTCATTTTAAAACTAATATTTTTAAATTATGAAATTAAATTAGAAACGCCTAAATGTAGAAAGATTTAGATGATAACTGTAGAAACGCAATGCACATACATACATATTCACATACATACAAGTTATAAAACTATAAAATAAGTAAGGAAATCTTTTTAATTGGCAATATTTTAAACAGTTGTTTTATGTGATGATAGTGTTTGTGATAGGAATTTGCTTGTTTAAACAGATTTAATATTATAACAGAAAAGCAATAGATAGAACTTAGAAGCAATAGAACTTATAGTATAAAACGCTATTTTATAGTATAGGGTGTTTCAACAAGAGGTGTCATTTTAAATTTCGCGTCATTTTTCAACTCTCAACGTTCAACTGTCAAATGACCTCACAACATTTGAGAAGTAAAAATTAGTATTTACATATAAATCGCTTATATTTACATATAATATTTACATATAAATTACACATTCGCGCAATGAATTGAAATTAATTGAGTAAAAAATCATAACAAATTTAAAATTACACTTCTTGTTTAAAGAAAGTACAGAAAGACCCTTTCTGTACTTTAGTAGAATTTTTAAACAATTATTACCGCAATGCATTAATAAGAAAAAGCTACCATGGATATATTTTTATAACCGTAGAACAAAATTGCTCGACCGTATGTCGTATCAATAGGTTCACAACCGTAGTTGTAGTTATTTAAAATTTAATCCCAAATATAATTTCCGTCGTTAATGCAAACTAAATCCTATTTTTTTAATAGCGTAGTCTTCCACTCGCACTTTGGCACCTTTAACACTTTTTGCCCATCAAAAACGCTTTGAAGCAACCACTTATGCCCGCTTGAGCGATTTTTTCGTAGCTCAGGCATAAAGGTGTTCGTCAGATGGTGCAAGTAAAATATGGAAGTTAAAACAAAGTTATCCAACACAACTTTTTGGTGTGGTTTTCCGTGTCATTTGTATTGTCGTAATATGGACGTTTACATTTCTGTACTTAAATTATCAAATTGCGAATAATAACGATGAGCGTCAACAGTTTGATTTCCTCTCACCTACCGATAATACTTGTACATATATATGTATGTATACTATACCGCCTTGTCAAGCAAGACTACAACCTTTTTTTTTATGAGCACGGACTATTAACGTAAACATAGGCTTTTTCTAACTACGGTTTCATAGACAATCGATTTTACGACACTATTTTCAGTCACCAAACGGCAAAAAATCGTTTCCCTTTTGCTGATAAGCAAGTTTGATGAGCGCTTCTAAATTGTATATGTACATTCAATTTTGATTGCTTAATTCGTGTAATGAATGTCCAGATAGTTTTAGTTAAGTGCTTAATTCGTGTAATGAATGTCCAAATAGTTCTTAAAGGAATCAACTGTGTCAATGTGTTCCTAATTTAAGCACTTTATCATTGACATCTGATGATCTTCCTAATCTGAGCTCATCTTTTAAAGAGAAGTGACCCGAACTAAATACGTATTGTAGACTACATTTGGCATGTTCTAATTGCTACCGCTGCCTCTCCAAGCACTTCGCCCTTCAACATACAATACCTTAAGTGCACTTTTACTTCAGGCATGTTTGTTCTGGGTTCTGTTCTGTTGCTCTGGGGAAATCTCTATATATAAAAATGAAAGTCCTGACTGACTCATCAACGCCCAGGCTAAACGCTTGGACCTAGAAAGCTGAAATTTTGGAAAGACGTTTCCTTTATGATGTATACAAGCACTAAGAACGGATATTTCGAAGTTCGACCCCTAAGGTGGTGTAAAGGGGTTGCGAAGTTTGTATGAGGAATATTTTATTTGTGGTCAGATTTGCTTGAATTTGCTTGAATTGATTTGCTTGAATTTGCTTGGTCTTAATGCTCTTTGGTATAATTAATCAAATACATATTTCGGCATTTTTCAAAATCCAACCCTTGATGGGGTGAAAACGGGTTGCAACGTTTGTATGAGGAATATTTCATTTGTGGTCGGAAGCAACACACGCTTTCTAACCATTTAATCAGAATGAGCCACAGCAACGCGGGGACGGGCACATCTAGTAATAAATATCATACGGGGAAATTGTCTATAAATTGCCAGCTATGTCAAACTCCGCATAAAAGTGGGTGTTTGAAAACCGACAGAACTATAGACAAAATATATCACCTATTGGAGGCCTAGTAGCCTCCAAAAATTCGATACGGTTGTAAATGCAGCACAAAGTAAAATTGTTTCTAAGCTTCGCATTACTTTTCTAATTGCTGAATGTATATATGTATGTATGTATGTATAAAAAAAGTATACAATTTGTCTAAAATATGTACAATCATCCCAGCTTAGTGTTTTCAAATTTGCTGAATTGTAGAGCATAATATGATTTTTAGTACGATGGCAGATTTTAATGCATTCGCAGAAAAATAATGCATTCCACAATATCGGAAATTTTATAGGAATATAATTTATATTCCCATCAAGCAGGCCAACAAGTATTTGCTCCGTATAAATCAACAAGCGAACAAAATATAAGTATTCCTGCCACTCCCTTTCGTTATATAATACGCACTCATATACATACGTTAATATAAATTATATTTAATTTTTTTACTTATTTGAGTTTAAGATTTTATTTTACTTACGTATTCCTTTTTTTGTATTCCTACGTTGGGTTTGGTAGCGTCAGCATATTTTGTAGTATTGTATGTATGTATTTTGTTTTTTTTTACAAATTGTAGACTTCATGTAATGAAAACCTTTTGTAATTAATTGGCACCAATTGAAATCAGTCAGTGTTCTTAACGAAACTTTAAAAGTGCAATTATTATTTTAAAATAGACCATCCATATATAGTATAGAGCAAATAAAGATTGGTTTATATATTATAATTATTCGTTTTCTTTTGACAAAAACACACTACAAAAATTAAATCCACTACAACAGATTGTTGAAGATAATTATTACAGATATTTGTTTTTTCTAGCAATTAAAAATTTTTTAATTTATTTTGATAACCGCTTTTGTTGCCGTAGGCGATAAATATCATTTGCTGGTGGTGCAGGAGTTTGGGTTTCTTCATCACTATCCTCACCACCAGGCAGCATGCGACGCCGCTTGATGTTTCCCGCAGCATCACCTGAATAGGTGCTGTCATCCATAATCCAATGCACTGACTTAGCCAAATCGAAGATCTTAACATCGCAGCCGTTTTCACCATTAGGTAGTGGTGGTGCTGTTGGTGGGAACGAAAATGAATTATCAAGGCCAAAAAGTAAAGTAATATCGCATCTTTTTACCTTCGGCCAACTGAATGCGATTGAAAATATCAAATAACATTTCAATCGAGACGAATGGTCCACGAAACGATACCGGAGGTGGCAACTGAGCACAAAGTGAGGCTAACGCAGGTGGTTGAGGGAAGGTACCACCCCCCAGTGGATGCTCTCCAGGATGAGCATTCGATTTAGGCTTAAATGGTACCATCTGCGAGAAGTCGGGGCGAGGCAAAATCACTGCCTGCTCTACATCGAGTTCATCAACCTTGGTAGCGGTCGCTGCACCAACCTTGTTGACGGTGATTCCGGAATTCTATAGGGGGCGAGCAATAGACATTAAAAATACAAAAATATCTCATTTGCAAAGTAGCATAAAACGAAATGCGGCTAACTTTCGATCCACATGTCAAATTGGAAACCTACATTTAGGTTAAAAGCATTGAACTCACTCGTTTCAGACCGAAAAATTCTTGAATTATTATAGCCATAGCATAGCTTTCAGAGTAAGCAATTCGTTGTTACGCCGTCACAATTGCAGAAGCGACAGATATTTGTTTCTAGATGATCTCGGAGAAAGCCAATGCCTTAATAGTGACTCGACTGCCAGATATTATTACAGTGTTCGAGCCTGCATGTTATCCTGGCGGTTGAATCACATATTAATAGTGGAAGACAGACAAAATCCTGACGATTTTTAAAAATCACGAACGACAAAATCCCAAATTAATAATATTGCGTAGCTGTTTGTGTTTGGTTTCGATAAAGATATTTAAGAAATACGAGGTCTGTTAAAAAAAATCGTGAATTTTGAATTCCTGCGGGTTACGCATAGTCAATTTTCAATTTTTTTGTGGCGTTATTGTAACCGCAGAATACCGCGATGCGCGATGCGTAAAACTCTCCCTATGTGTTTTCTATAGGAATTTGACGTCACAGAATCGCGCGATGTGTCGCGATTCGATAGATCTATTCTATCGCGCTGCTCTCTTGGTTTTTACTGTCTTTTTATTTTATTTTTACTCACTCTCAGAAATAAAATGGCCACCTCTTACCGAAAAACCTGAGGATTTGTTGTTTCGCTGCTTTTGTATAGAAAATGTAAACTAGAACCATATGTTTTAGAGGAACAACTTAAGAATAGTTGTTATATTTAACCGTAAGAACCGGAAGTAGCCATATTTTTTCCGGCGGAAGTCAGCCATCTTGGATTCAGAAGCGTTTAAAGTTTAAATAAAAACATGTCATATCTCTGTAACCGAGCGGCCTATAGGAACAGTTAAGGTACCGTTAGAAAGCTATTTAGTCTATCACTTATGTTAAATACTCTTTTGTCGAATTCTTAATATTTAACCAGTTATAATAAAATTTATAAAAAAAAATATTTTCGCTGGGAATCTTTAATTTTTTTCTCTTAAACGAGTACATTAAGGTATAAAATAAATACTACTATTGAAAAGCCTGCTCTTTTGGCTTTAAAACGGTATATAATATGTTATACTTACTATATTGATTCACATCCCTACAGGCTATATTTTTTTTTATAAACTTTATTATAACTGGTTAAATATTAAGAATTCGACAAAAGAGTATTTAACATAAACGATAGACTAAATAAATAGCTTTCTAACGGTACCTTAACTGTTCCTATAGGCCGCTCGGTTACGCTTCTGAATCCAAGATGGCTGACTTCCGCCGGAAAAAATAGGAAGGTCTTTGAAGAATTCCTGTCTCTTCCCCAATTATCGCATTGGCAAACGCAGTGAGAAGCGGTACTGGCGTCTCAATACAACAATGTTTGACAGTTCACTCGTATTTAGGCAATTCAGACTTACCCTCACAAGTCATAAAATCTTATAACTTATAGTTTTCTAGGAGTCGTAGAAAATTTGTTGCTGTTTTACACGTATTCTGTTGTTAGTACACATATAATTGTCAGAGCTATGGTTTTCGAAAAATGGAAGATCGACAAGAGAGCGCAAACCAGTTATCCGAGAACAATACTCGTACATACATTGTTATACATTGCTAGTGAAACCCACGACGAGGATCCAAAAACACTAAAAGAAGCAATGGAAAACCAAAACTCCGAGAAATGGAAAGATGCGATGACGGAGGAATACAATTCCCTAATAGAAAATAATACGTGGGAGCTGGTAGAACTGCCCAAAGGAAAGAAGCCCATCGATTGCAAATGGCCCTTCAAGACAGAACGCCATGCAAGCGGTGACGTACAGCGCAACAAAGCTCGTCTAGTCATAAAAGGATACTCACAGCGATATGGTATTGACTACCAAGAAACCTTTTCGCCAGTTGTGCGATATGCCTCAATTTGCTTACTTCTAATCCTAGCTGTTTGTCATGACCTCAATATTCAGCAGATGGATGTTGTGACAGCATTCTTGCAAAGCGAGCTAGAAGAAGAAATATACATGAAACATCCCGAAGGGTACCCAGCGGAACAAGGAAAAGTATGTAAACTACAAAAATCCCTCTACGGTCTCAAGCAAGCGTGCCGCGTCTAGAACGAAAAACGTCTGCATGAATACAACGCTAAAAGGATGTGGATTAAAACAATCGAAGACAGATCTATGTATATACTACAAAACAATAGATGACAACATAACGTACGTGGCTATATATGTGGACGATATCCTCATATTCACAAATAATCAAGAATACAGGAGAAAATTAAGAGAGAGTCTCGGTTACGGAGATATGACGTGTTTTTATTTAAACTTTAAACGCTTCTGAATCCAAGATGGCTAACTTCCGCCGGAAAAAATATGGCTACTTCCGGTCCTGACGTTAAATACTAACGGCATAAAAAGTTTGATCACAATCGGCGTTTGGCACGTATTCTTTAGTTAAGCCAAAAATTTCCACAAATTTTTAAAATGCAAATAAAATATGAATGCGGAATATAAAATGTTCAGCGCAACGGAGTGCTGTACTATCTGTTTTTTCTAGGGAATAAAAATATATTGGAGAAGGACAAGATTTGTAAGGCAATTGGTGAGCGGCTGGTGGCGGCGAACAAATTGCAGAAGCAAGGACATTTTTCCAGAAATATGGAACGTAAACAAAATTTAACAGCGTCACGCGATGTCTATTTAAGGGCATCGCGCGACGAGAGAGAGATTCGCGCATCGCGGTATTCTGCGGTTACAATTATGTTGGTACTAGAGAGCTGCATAAGTAGTTTTGAAAACAGCTAGGCACTAAATCACAATCACATTTACCAGGTTTGTCCAATGAAAATGAGTCAGCAACCGAAACCAATCAAAACACAAATACTCGATAAAACTAATAGTAAAAGAAAGAGAGTGTAGCTGCGGTTTTGAATTGAACACCTGAATTAATTATGTAACAACAACGTAAAATTACAAAAGTTTCAGTTTCTTTGTATCCTCACTTGCCTCTCTTTTCAGTGCCGCTCTGGTTTAAAGATTATCGGCAAGTAAACACCCTTAATCCAAGCGACGATATCGTTTCGAAAATCGTCTTTTTGTATGTTAAACAGCAACAAAAATCGTTGTTTGTTTCGATTTTTGAAACGATATCGTCACTTGGAATAAGGGTGTTAGATACAAAGAAACAAGAAATTTCACTCTTCTCGCCAGTAATTTTTCGTTGCGGAGTATTATTGCGTTGTCCGCTGTATACATTTAGTGTTTTTGTTGTTGCTCTGTTATTAAAAAACGCTATGACTATCTTTATCCTTGTCTTCAATTGAAGCATGTATTTTTTCTAGTCTTTTTTGTTGATGTTTTTATTGGGTTTTCAAAAATTTTTGGACAGTCACACTCGTTTATGAAATCAAAAAAACAACAACAAACAATGGTTGAAATTTTTTTTTTTTGTTTTAACTGGCTCGTAAGTCGACTTATGCAACTCTCTAGTTGGTATTCACTTATGCTGACAAGTTCGGCCACTTTGAATGTTTAGTTAATTTTTGACAACTGTTTTGCTGGGACGTGTTTTGGCTCGTCTTCTTTTGCCTATTTTATAAAATGGATCAAACAATCTGTATCAAATTTTGTAAGAAAAACAAAATTAAGTGCGCGGGCGCATTCCGAATGTTGACTGTGGCATATTGTGAAGCTACCTTGGACCAAAGCAACGTTTATCGGTGGTACAAAATGTTCTCAGAAGGCCGAGAAGATGTGAACGACAAAGAGCGTGCCGGACGCTTTAGCGTCAACAACAGACAAAAACATTGATGAAGTGAACAAAATAGTATTGGCCAATCGTTAAATAACCGCCCAAAAGCAAAAATACTTACATTATCGAGAGGATTCCACTGATTGAGGGTTATGATCCCTTCTGCGGCTGAAGGCCGCCAACACGCGAAAAGCCTATATGCAAAAAGCTTCACATTACTGAGAAGATTTGCTGATTGAGGATTATGATCCCTGCCGCGGCAGATAGCCGCCTATACGCGGAAAAACCTGTATGCAAAAAACTTCACATTTACGAAAGGATTCTGCTGATTGAGGGATAGGGATTAAAAGCATTAGCTAACAAAACTGTGCTTTTGCAGCATAATATTCCTCTAGACAGAGCATACATAGTATTCCTGTAGTCTTGTACACCCTATACCCTGAAATACAGTTATGGCGAAGTTGTTATTTTGAGATTTTGCTTCTGGAGTTTTTGTATTTAGACTTCGTACATTTAAGATTTTGTATATGGTCTTTGAAGAATTCGTGTCTCTTCCCCAATTATCGCATTGGCAAACGCAGTGAGAAGCGGTACTGGCGTCTCAATACAACAATGTTTGACAGTTCACTCGTATTTAGGCAATTCAGACTTACCCTCACAAGTCATAAAATCTTATAACTTATAGTTTTCTAGGAGTCGTAGAAAATTTGTTGCTGTTTTACACGTATTCTGTTGTTAGTATACATATAATTGTCAGAGCTATGGTTTTCGAAAAATGGAAGATCGACAAGAGAGCGCAAACCACTTATCCGAGAACAATACTCGTACATACATTGTTATACATTGCTAGTGAAACCCACGACGAGGATCCAAAAACACTAGAAGAAGCAATGGAAAACAAAAACTCCGAGAAATGGAAAGATGCGATGACGGAGGAATACAACTCCCTAATAGAAAATAATACGTGGGAGCTGGTAGAACTGCCCAAAGGAAAGAAGCCCATCGATTGCAAATGGCCCTTCAAGACAGAACGCCATGCAAGCGGTGACGTACAGCGCAACAAAGCTCGTCTAGTCATAAAAGGATACTCACAGCGATATGGTATTGACTACCAAGAAACCTTTTCGCCAGTTGTGCGATATGCGTCAATTCGCTTACTTCTAATCCTAGCTGTTTGTCATGACCTCAATATTCAGCAGATGGATGTTGTGACAGCATTCTTGCAAAGCGAGCTAGAAGAAGAAATATACATGAAACATCCCGAAGGGTACCCAGCGAAACAAGGAAAAGTATGTAAACTACAAAAATCCCTCTACGGTCTCAAGCAAGCGTGCCGCGTCTGAAACGAAAAACGTCTGCATGAATACAAAGCTAAAAGGATGTGGATTAAAACAATCGAAGACAGATCTAAAGCAAAATTATGGATAAACCAGGAGCGATTCATCAAAGACACTAAAGAAATTCCAAATGGAGGACTGCAATCCGGCGACGACCCCCATTGATACCAATCAAAAACTTTCTAAAGAGCTCTGCCCGAAATCCGAAGAAGATATTACATACATGGCAAACGTGCAATATCAAGACGCAAAAAAACAAAAAAGGAAAAAAAACTCATAAAATATTACCTCTGTGTAACCAATAGATCTCAATTCAATGCTTGAACAAGGATATAGGTCCAGAAATTTATAACGATCCACCAATTGTGCAGTCTCTTTACCCTCGTATTCTTTCAACTGCAATAGAATGTTGGTGTGTTTCAAATTTTAAAAATTACCACTACCTACATTTTCCAGTACTGCACTGCGCCGGCGTTCCACTTTCACAATACTAGACAAATCGCCAATATTTGATTCGAATTCCAAGAATCGATTCCAAACATCCACTGATAAATTGGGTAGCAAACCGCCTGAGGACAAAACCCGTTCGAACAAAACACGTGTATTGTTGTCTTCATTCAAATGCGACAGATAGTCAATATAACACATGACATATTCAGGACTGCCGCCAAATCGCTTCAGGCCCAATTCGAAAATGCGAAAAGCTATATCCTTATCTTTGGAGCAGTAGTACTCCATAAGGGCCGCTGCAACAAACACATGATAACGCGAACGAACATCCTCACGTGCTTTTTTGAAGACAGCACGAGCTGATTTAATGCCCTCCGCACGTCGTGCAAATTTCATGTACTGTACGAAAGGCTAATAAAATGGATAAATTATGAACACACATTTTAAGTCTCTTTAACGTTTGTATACTTACTAGAGTTGGATCAATATCTAGAATAGACAATAGCTTGTTGTACATGGCATGAACTTTGTCGTACTTCATGCGACCTTCTTCAAAGTCTGCGTAGGCAAAATAAAGCAGGGCATTCTTATTTAACACACCGTTAATGGAACGCTCAAGAATGTTAGCGCATTCGTCACCAAATATTTTAGCCGCTTGCGTATCCTAGTGTGACATAAATTCTAAATAAATTATTGTGAAAAATTAATTAAGTCCATTAAAAAATTATTACACAGTAGGTACACAGTAAAGAGGATGATGTCTTTTGAAGCATCATTGGATTTGCATTTAGTTGTAAGAAAATCGGAAAGAATTTGCTTTTTAATGTAACAATAATTATGTACATATTAATAGCAACTCCTTAGAGCAATAGCTCCCTAAAAAATAGCACCATAGTAAAAGCAAAATATTAAAAATATTATTTTGCCACTTTTGCTCATTCAAACCTTTGCTTTTACAATGTAATTCCAACAATACAACGAGACATCTTCAAATCTTACTAAATAAAAGAAATATCTTAGAATTTGCGCTTAAAAGCGCAAGATGGTTTTTATTTTCAAGATTGGTGTTGGGCTTTCTAATGTAAGTTTTTTGTTGCTGCTCAGCTGGAACATTCCATGCATTGCGACTGCTGTGAAATTTTAAAATAGTAATAATAAGCATTTTTTACAAATTACGCACTCCTTTTTCGGCCAAAAATTTTGCACTTTGATCAAGAAATTGCGCTGCTTGATGCCAAACAGCTGGATGGTGTGTTAGCACTAGCAAACATTGTTCTGTAGCAAACATTACACGGCGTGTTATAAGCGCTGTATCTTCTGTACGCAATGGATTGGATTTTTCAAATGATATAAACTTTTTCCATAGTTCAACCTGGAATAACAAAATAGGCATGTTTCTTGCAGAGATCTCGAAATATTGCTTTTCACTACCTGTTTAACTTCTTCCTTCGAAAGTGTGGGCGGCACGGCAGGTAGATTGCGATTTAAGCCTTTTGTTATTATTTCTAACTCTTTGGCAACGCGACGAGCATTCATATAATCCCTATATTTGAAAATGTTTGTCAAATATAATTTATAAATATATATTGAAGACTATTTTAAGTGTAGTTTGAATTCTATGTAAATCTAGCCCACAAATATAATTTATAAATATATATTGAAGACTATTTTAAGTGTAGTTTGAATTCTATGTAAATCTATCCCACAAACCGTCAAAATATCATGAAGCAATTGTTCCACTCTGAAGATTTTTACCTAACTTGCCGCGTTACTTACAGCACAAGCCGCTTCGAAACATTTGCTCCGACTTCAAGTGGCTATATACGTCATAAATTTATCCGATTCTAGATAGATATCAATATACATATCAAAAATAATTTATAATTCCTGCTGTTATAAGTGTAACTGTTTTTGGTAAGAAGGTGTTAAGCCAAATGCCTCCCTTCTGTTCGTATGGAAGAATCAACGTCCTCTTAAGCTAACCTGGGCCCCGACAATACCCGCCGCTGTTTGGAAAACTCAACACCCTCTGATTATGTAAACGTTAAATTATTACTTACTTAGACCGTTCCAAACTCATTTTCTCTGATATTATTGGGTTAATATTATGTTCGAAGGCGATATAATCCTTCCACAATGTCTCAATACCAATAATTGGTGTAATCACTGCTTTCTGGAACACTCGTCGAACAGCAGTAATTTTTTGATTCTCCGCATAGCTTCCCACGGCTTCCACACCACGTAAAAAATTAATATAATCCTGCCAAATGGAAAAGGAATGCAAATCCATGCCGATTTTCTCCAAGGCAAAGTCATATGCCTGTGCCAATTTCTCCCTATAGAAGTATATATAAAAACAAGTAAGAGCGTTATCTTCGGCCTGGCCGAAGCTCATATACCCTACACCCGCATCTGCCGAAGTGATGAAAAGTGGGCGGGTGACACCTACTCTTTTTAATTTACAGGGAGCACATTTTGATATATTAACTCATCTACAACACCGCTTTTCCTACCAAACACCTCATTATATGGTATTGTATATAAGTGTGCGTGTCACGCCCATTTTTGAGAATATATTTTAGTCTAAGATGGTGGACTCGGAAATAAAATTTTAGCTAAAAATTCTGTCTACAAGCTGTCTACAAAAAGTAGGCGTGGCACTGGTCCGATTTTCCCCATTTTCAATACCAAGCAGCCTATGATGACAAAAATGGGCATATTCATATTCATAGGCATTTGGCATATTTATGCCAAATTTCATGCCGATAGCTCCATGCGTTCTCCCGTAATCGTGATTTCCACAGATAGACAGACAGACGGACGGACATGGCTAAATCGAATATACCCTCATCCCTTCGGGTGTAGGGTAATAAGCTAAAGGTTTTCATTACCGCTCACAGTAGAAACTAACTTGTGTGTACTAAGTCCCGCTTTTGTCTCCTTCACGTATGTCAGATAAAGCTTCCATAAATCAATATTGAGTATTTTCACCAGGGATCGCTGGAAAAGCTTCTCCACGCGCTCATAATTGCGTCCCTTCATTTCCTGCTCAATGAAGATTTTCCAATAGCGCGCCGTCGTAGGAAACACATTTACCATCGACTCGTATAGTGTGCGAACATCAGTTACCGGGCGGGTTTGTGCTTCACGCAGCAGCACAGACCACGATTCAATATCGTAAGGACGAAGTTCGACAACTTGTTGGGCACGCACTAAACGCTCATGTCCCCATTCCTGAAAATTTGGAATACAATTACTTTGTTTTATGAGGTTTCGCGAACGTAACCAAATAAGCAAATACTCACAATATCAATTTTAATTTGATCTCGAACCGACATTTTCGAAACACAAACTTATAAAAGACTTCGTTTTACTTCCTAATTCTTATTTAGCCGGTAAAGACCTTCAACACTTTTTATTAAAAAATTATGTTATAAATAGGAAATTATGCCCTAAATGTTAATGCTTTGTAAAAAATCCAGCATCTGGAAACCAGAGAAATTTATCTCGGCTGGAAGCGTTTGCCGTCAGCATTTCAAATGTCGAAATTTGTCGTCAACCAGAGATAAGGAGATAGGAAACTTCGTTCCCGCCAAAAAATATGTCGAACAAAGACTGAATTTCTTCGTTTAATTTTACGTGGGGACACACGTATAGTATATGCATGTGTGCTTTATGTGAAGTTCACCACATGTCGTCACGTTTATTTGACATTTCCTTTGTTTATCATTTTATGAGAACAAAAATTTATTAGATTGCGAAAATTGTTTATCTATTTCGCAAAGAAATTAGGGAAATTTTTAATTTTTAAGTTAAATCATGCACTGGACTGTGCAAGTGGCACGGCAAGTATTAGGAATTATTAATTCTGGACAGAAATGATGTCATTCGTCAAGAACTTGCGAGCAACAACTGCGCGAGCTAATGGACAATACCAGCATAACCGATCATGATGGTTGCATGATTATGTGGAGTTGCAACTACTGGAAGTGGTGATGGTGGCGGCGACGGCGCATCACAAATTGGTAAAAGCTTACCACCACATCATGGCTACAGGTAGAGTGAATGGCATGCTTGCGGAATTTTGAATTTCATAATTTTGGTGGATTTTTAGGACTTTGGCTTTGCCCTTTTGCCAAAAAGGAACAAATTTACATCTCCTTACCAGCCCCAATTTTTTTGTCGATTTTATGGTGTTTTTTTGCTTTGCTCCTGACCCCAACAAGCATAAAAAAAATTGTCGCTCTCTCTTGGGGGCGGGGCTGGAGCCCTTTGAAATTTGAAATAAAACCAGCGATATATCCGAAACTATAAGAGATATTCAGATTATATTGGTACCGTTAGAAAGCTAATATAAATATCATTAATTCATGTGAAGAGACATTTCATCGAAATGTTAACAGTTTTTGAAATAAACGCAATTTAAAATTTTTAATACTTTTTTTTTTCCGTAAAAAAATTTTTTTCTAAATAAAATGTGTAATTAATGCATGCAATTACACTTAATATAAGAAAGTAGATTATTTAAGCTTTCTTAGAGAATTTTTTTCATTCAAATTGGTGCTGTTTTTACGGAGAAAACGCATTTTTTAGAGTAAGTATAAACTACCCTTTTTGAATTTTGCTACTATGCAGTCTTTTAATAGTACGACTTTACAACGTATGCAACGTTGGGTCTTAGAAAGTTTAAGCTATGGCGGGAGTTACCGCCATTGTTGTTGTTTTATTGTTGTTTTTTTTTTTAATGTTTTTTCTTAAATTTTTTTTTTTTAGTATAGCGCCGCAGCCGAAAAATTTTTAAGAAAAATCGCGCGATTTTTCTTAAAAATTTTTGTGTGTCAGTAAAGCGCCGCAGGTTACGCTCTATCACTTTAAAACAACACCATTAAGCTACAGTACATAGTACCAGAGTCGCATTCTTGAAAAAGTGTATAAAGTGTATTCCATACCGCCAAAAATCGCGCGATTTTTCTTAAAAATTTTTGTGTGTCAGTAACAGCCAAAGCACATTGCGGCAGCGGCAGCACCCATAAGCCTCTATATAATTTGCTGTTGCTGTTGCTGCCGCTGCCGCAATGTGCTTTGGCTGTAAAGCGCCGCAGGTTACGCTCTATCACTTCAAAACAACACCAACACCATTAAGCTACAGTACATAGTACCAGAGTCGCATTCTTGAAAAAGTGTATAAAGAATTAATTGCAGAAAGTAGTTCGTTGCCACTTTAAAAATCGCTTTTCTCCGTAAATAAAGCACCGATCGTAATGAAATAAATTTTCTAAGAAAGCTTAAATTATATACTTTCTTATTATAAGTATAATTGCATGCATTAATTACAAATTTTATTTCAGAAAAAATTTTTTAATGGAAAAAAATTGTACTAAAAATGTTTAATTGCGTTTATTTCAAAAACTGTTAACATTTCGATGAAATGTCTTTTTAGATGAATTAATGATATTTATATTAGCTTTCTAACGGTACTATAATCTGAATATCTTTTGTAGTTTCGGAGATATCGCTGTTTATATTTTAAATTTCAAAGGGCTCCAGCCCCGCCCCCAAGAGAGAGCGACAATTTTTTTTATGCTTGTTGGGGTCAGGAACGAAGCACAAATACAAGAAAAAAACGACAAAAAAATTGGAGCTGGTAAGAAGATGTAAATATAAGCCGCCAAAAATTCCATACCGCCAAAACAGAAAGTTATGTCCATACTAGAGAAGGCCAGAAGTGCTATGGACGAAACGTACGGGTATGTTTTATGATCAAAATATATGTATATTCTGTCTTCTTTGGCTAATAAAAAATGTCAAGTCGACTGAGTTTAGAGACCGAAAGATGTGAATTTTTATTGTGAAAGTAAATTTTCCTTCCTTTCATTGCAGACGAGGATACGACGAACACGTTGCTTACAAGCAACAAGCTTATGATAGCTATAGCTACGGACATGCTCCAACAAATGCGGCTCCTCTGCACGGACCGCAGAACAGTAGTATTAGCGTATCTGGCATAGGTGCACGCGGCCCTTATGGCACACCCGAATACGAACCGGAATATAATTGCAGATTATTATGAGCAAAATTATTCATCTAATAACTTAAATGTTATGTATCGTATAAAAACTTAAATGGTTGCATGCATAAATAAATAAATACGTCGAAGGACTTAAATTCTTAAGGCATTAAATTCTTATTATTTAAAAGGAATGCTTCTTATACCCGAAGGGATGAGGTTATATTCAATTTGTGCTTTCGTTTGCAACGCATTAAAGGAGGCGTGGTATAGAAAAGTATATATATTCTGGCTCAGAATCACCTCCTAAGTCGATTTGGCCATGTCCGTCCGTCCGTCTGTAGAAATCACGATTAAGGGAGAACGAATAGAGCTATGAAATTTGGGACGAATATACTTTGTCATAATAGGCTGCTTGGTATTAAATACAATACCAACATGGTTGTTTGGAACACATATGCAATCTTGCGTCCTGGAGATTTATAACTTCGCAACCATGTTCGTTATTGAACTTTTGAAATTTTGCTAGGATGTTTAGCTATTGCAGCAAAGATAAAAGGAAAGAAAATTACTCATAACTACTGAAAATAAAGAATACTTCTAAAGAAACAAATGGCGGAATTCTGTACATGTAATTAACATTATTTGTATCGTTAAATACAATATCTATATATATAAAAATGAATGTATGTGTGTGTGTGTTTGTCCTTTATGGATTCCTAAACCGGCCATCCGATTGGGATGAATCTTGGACATGTTGTTGTGCGCATTCCCGCGAAAATTTCTGGACCAAAATTATTCCCCCAAAGGGGGACCTCTGTCCCCTATGTGGTTAAAAGGAGTCTGAAATGAAAAAAAATGGCCATAATTTTAATACTAACAGGCTCAGGAAGCTGAAATTTTGTACGGTGATTGGCCTTATGACGTAGATGTGCAATGAGAACACATTTTCAAGAATTCCGCCCCCTAAATGGTTAAAAGGGGCGTGGCACGGTCTGAAACGACCAAAAATAGTCATAATTTCAATACTACCAGGCCCACGAAGCTGAAATTTTGTATGGTGATTGGCCTTATGACGTAGATGTGCAATGAAAACACATTTTTAAGAATTCTGCCCCCTAAATGGGCGTGGCACGGTCTGAAACGACCAAAAATAGTCATAATTTCAATACTACCAGGCCCACGAAGCTGAAATTTTGTATGGTGATTGGCCTTATGACGTAGATGTGCAATGAGAACACATTTTCAAGAATTCCGTCCCCTAAATGGTTAAAAGGGGCGTGGCACGGTCTGAAACTACCAAAAATAGTCACAATAAATGGTTAAAATGGGCGTGGCACGGCCGTGACTGACGGTATCACCGTGACTGACGGTAACAGCCAAAACACATTGCGGCAGCGGCAGCAACAGCAAACAGAAATTATATAAAGGCTTATGGGTGCTGCCGCTGCCCTGAAAAATAGATTCTATTACGGCAGCAAGCAAAACTCTCTTTTTTCCACTCTCTTTTTCCCTCAGTGTTGCCAATTTTCACTGAAAATCCGACAAATTGTATTGAAAAATATACGGAGAGTAAGCTCTCTTTCAAGACGAGAGAATGGGATACAGAATACAAAAACAAATAGCCGACTTGCTGTCGCTGCTCTAATGTACTTTGCTGAGCAGCGAGAGAGAGTTGCTGTTGCTGCCGCTGCCGCAATGTGTTTTGGCTGTAACACCGTGACTGACGGTATCACCGTGACTGACGGTAACACCGTGACTGACGGTAACACCCTGACTGACGGTAACACCCTGACTGACGGTAACACCGTGACTGACGGTAACATCGTGACTGACGGTAACATCGTGACTGACGGTAACACCGTGACTGACGGTAACACCGTGACTGACGGTAACACCGTGACTGACGGTAACACCGTGACTGACGGTAACACCGTGACTGACGGTAACACCGCGACACTAGGTTTTAAATACAGCTAGTCCATAAATAAAATAGAAGATTTCATCTAAAATTTATTCATTTCTTCAATTGTGGTGAAAAAATCAATGATGTTATAAAGCAGCGTTACATTTTACGTTAACAAAACGAAATTCAGAAAGTACGAAAAAGGTAAAAGTACTTTTTGTAGCACTCGGTGTAAAGAACACTATAATTTTCTATTCTAGGAAGTAATTTGTACTCCGTGAAGCAAGAATGAACGTTTTGTTAACAGTTCAAGCACATTTATGCACTTATATATTTGGTAATTAAGAAAAACATTAAATTTATTTCATATTGTAGCAACACTGCTTTGGTACCAGAATTCATAAGAGGCGTAAAAATAGGTGCGTTCTATACAAACGGGCAACACTAGTATCGGCAAATTCAATGGCAGAGATAAGGAGATACAAAAAATTATGAAATTCAAAATTCCGCAAGCATGCCACTCACTCTACCTGTAGCCATGATGTGGTGGTAAGCTTTTACCAATTTGTGATGCGCCGTCGCCGCCACCATCACCACTTCCAGTAGTTGCAACTCCACATAATCACGCAACTTAGCCATCATGATCGGTTATGCTGGTATTGTCCATTAGCTCGCGCAGTTGCTCTTGACGAATGACATCATTGCTGTTCGGAATTAATAATTCCTAATACTTGCCGTGCCACTTGCACAGTCCAGTGCATGATTTAACTTCATTAAAATTTCCCTAATTTCTTTGCGAAATAGATAAACAATTTTCGCAATCTAATAAATTTTTGTTCTCATAAAATGATAAACAAAGGAAATGTCAAATAAACGTGACGTCAGGGATAGGACGCTAGGACGCTAGGGATAGGAGCCTATATTTCTATACCTATAATTTGAAATAAAAATTTCAAATTATAGCGAAGAACAAATTTTCTACAGAAAAAAGAAATATGAGAAAAAATTTTAAAAGTTTTCCTCTAACATGGCACCTATTTCAGGCGATAGCCTATCATTTTAGGAATCTTTAGGTACCAAGGTCATATCCCTAGGTACTTTAGTATAGAAGTTATAGCGAGAAAACTAGGGCAACTATTCACAGCCGTTTGCCGCCTTAATTAAATTCTATCGAAAAATAGCAACTATTTGTTTAAAAGCTCATTGATTTTTCCTACATTTTGATACCTCAACGAACTTTGTATCTTTCATAGTTTTCAAGAAATTAATAAAAGAAAAAATTATAAAATTTGTTTGGTTTTTGAACGAACTTTTCCTGGAACACGTGGTGGAAGAAATTGAAGAGGGTCAACGATTGGCAGGGTATAGGGAAGAAGATGAGCAAATGATGTGAGAAACAGGATCCACTGTTTCTGTTGTTAACAGCGTAGAGAGAATTCGTTTGCACGAATACAGAGAAAGTTTCGGCAACGGATTTGTGGACGCAAAAATACTGTAAGTGTATAAGAACAAAAAGCTTTTCTGTCAACTTTTATTTCGTTTCTTTCTGAGAGTAAGATTGAAGGAGGAGATGAGATAACAATATAGATCAATTCATGTTTGGAGAAGTAAAGGAAATAAGAAAAAAGACTGTAAGACAAAAAAAAATAGTTTTGTCAACTTGGATTTTGTTTATATTCGAGAAGGAAAAGTCCAAAATAAAACGAAATATAAATAATGAATGTAAACAATGAATCAGCTGTTTTGGTTGTTTTACAAGTTACTAACCGAAATATAGGAACACTTTTAAACTGCAATTTTAAAATATTTAAACATTTTCCTCTGACTGAAAACTTATGGATAATTAAGGGAATAATTTTAGAACATTTTTTGTACCAAAATTATAATCCTGTTTACTTTGATTCGCAAGATATTTAATTATTAATATGAATATGTTCAAGTTGATTTTTTAAATATTTAAACATTTTCCTTCGATATAAGACCTATATACAATTGTAGACTAATATTTTAGAAATTTTTTGGTATAAAAATTATGATCCTGTTGACCTTTGGTCATACGATATTTCATTAAATATATAACAAATTGAAATTGATTTTTTTAATATTTATAAATTTTCCTTCCACTTGATACTTATAAATAATTTAGAATATAATTTTGGAAAAGTTTTTCTACCAAAATTGTGATCCTCATGACCCTGGTTACTATTATATTTCATATATATTCATATAAATGTGAAAATTTTAAGCATCGATAATAGGCATTAAAAAATTTTCCTTCGACATGAGACTTATACACAATAATAGAGTATTGATATCAATAATATTTGGTACCAAAATTAACATCGGAACGACTTTTGTTCACTAGATATTTGCAAAAATATGCTATACTTTAAGCGATGAAAAAGCATATTTAGCATAGTTTGATTAAAATGATATATAGCTCATTTGAAACTTTAAGTTTTTACTAAATTTCGATACCTCAACGAGGTAAATCAGATCAATATAACTTAAGAAAATGCAAAAATAAAATTTATTAAGCATTTTATTCAACATTATTTGTAATAGAATTCGTAGCTAATTTCACGCTTTGCCCTAACCTTACTTGTCGAATATAGTTCGGCGCCATTTTGTGGAAGCAAAGACGCTGTTAATGGTAATGGAACAAAAAGCTTTTCTGTCAACTTTTATTTTGTTTCTTTGCGAGAGTAAGATTGAAGGAGAAAATGAGATAACCATATAGAGCAATTTATGTTTGGAGAAGTAAAGGAAATAAGAAAAAAGACCAAAAGTTCTGTCAACTTGGATTTTGTTTATATTCGAGAAGGAAAAGTCCAAAACAAAACGAAATGTAAATAATGAATGTAAATAATGAATGAATATGAAAATGTTAAAGTTGATTTTTTAAATATTTAAACATTTTCCTTCGATATAAACTTATATACAACTGTAGAGTAATATATTAGAAATTTTTTGGTACAAAAATTATGATCCTGTTGACCTTTGATCACATGAAATTGAAATTGATGAAATTGAAATTGATTATGAAATTGATTTTTTTAATATTTAAACATTTTCCTTCGTCTTGAAACTTATAAATAATTTAGAATATAATTTTGGAAAACATTTTATACCAAAATTATGATCCTCGTGACCTTGTTTACTAATATATTTCATATATATTCATCTAAATGTGAAAATTTCAAGCATCGATAATAGGCATTAAAAAATTTTCCTTCGACATGAGACTTATACACAATAATAGAGTATTGATTTAAGTAATATTTGGTACCAAAACTATCATCGGAACGACTTTTGTTCACAAGATATTTGCAAAAACAAGTTATATATAAAACGATGAAAAAGCATATTTAGCATAGTTTGATTACAATGATATATAGCTTATTCGAAACTTTAAAGTTTTTCCTACATTTCGATACCTCAACGAGGTCAATTGGTTAAACATAACTTAAGAAAATGCAAAAATAAAACTTAGCATTTTTTTCACCATTATTTCTAATGTTAAATATATGTACATACATGGAAAAACTTCAAGTATGGATAATTTAACATTTTCCTTCGACATTAGACTTATGTACAATTTTAACATATGTATATACTCTTATTTTCTGAAATTTGCTTTTCAGAGTAGATAAAACCAAAGTTCATTCGCTTACTACATCGCTTGTACATACATACATATATTTATATGTTTTGTGGGTTTATTATTATATAGATACATATATTTTTACTACATTGTCAAATTTCGGTGACGGAAGAATTTGGTTCAAGGTTAACAAAATTCCTATTATGTTTGTTTTTATGGGCATTATGTACATTATGTTTTTATATACATTATGAAATTCAAATATACAATGCAAAAACCGCGCGACCGTACCCATGTCTCACAACCAGAGAAGAGATGTATAATAATTCATTCTCCTAGCAACAGGGATGCTAGGAGAATGAGGTCTTGAGGAATTCCCCGATTTGTGGGGAATTTTCGAATTCGGAGGGAATCGGGGAATTGACTGTTTTTATTGGGGAATTTTATATTCAGAAATATATTTCATATTCAATGAAAATCTATTACATGAGTTTTTAAAATAATAGCAAGCAATTCATCGCGAGCATTTCATGAATCAGCCGGGTACTGAAACTGAATATTATATGAATTTCTATTTTCTTTACGAGAAACAAGTAATTTTTTTCTTTGAATTTTTGTTTTTATTAGTTATACTATATACATATATTATTACTTTTTTTTAAAGTAATTACTTTTTTAATAAAACAATGAAAAAAACTAAGTTTTCCTCTATTAAATCCATTTTTGGTGAATTGCTCGGGGAACGTTCGGGGAACTCTTAAACATAACTTGGCAGCCCTGCCTAGCAACAACATATGTAGCATCACAATATATTGGGAGGGTTCTCTTATTTACTTTGCCCTCTTTACTGGGTATGGCGCCTTTTTTGCAATGTAGTATGTACATTGCATTTCGTGGAAAAATGTTAAAATTGGTCGGTGAGGCACAGGGTAAATCAAAAATGTTACAGGGTAATCATAAAATGTTATTGATAATGTTATTGATGAAAAAATATGTTTTTTTAGCGGCGTCTGTCAGGTCTGTTATTTACTTTTGATTGGTATATATGGTCTTGTTATACATGTATATACATGTCCTGTTAGGTGTACACATTTTTTAGGCTAATTAATGAACGAATATTTTCTGTAATTATTTCATTTATTCTATAGAAATACAACAGAAAGACCCTGTAACAAATCGCCGAATATCAACGCTAGTAACCAATAAACGTACACAGAAATTGGGCAGAGAAATAATAGGCAATCCCTTTTTTTTTTGTTTACCTAGGATATAATATAATATCCTATATATATAATATAACAAGATAAAATGTATAATTATATATAACTCCATATTTTTTATAATTATTTAATTCATACTAAAAAAATTTTAATTGTATACATGCAAGTTCTACGATTTACCCTGTGCCCAACCGACCAATTTCAACACATTTTCAGGAAATGTACTACATAGCAATAAAGGCATTGCATATGTACGTTTCTATAAGTCATACCCAGAAAAGAGGGCAAAATAATTGAGAACCACCAAATCTACTTTCATACTACATAATTTTTTGCTAGGAGACTGCGAATTATTTTTATCTCTTTTCTGGTTGTGGTCATGGGTACTGTCGCGCGCTTTTTGCATTATCTTCTTATTCACCTTGCATACACGAGAACAATTATTCATTACAATTTTTGTTTTCGTCATCACACACGAGAAAAGATGTGTAGAAAGTGTATAAGTGAACACTGGCTTGTGTGGGTTAGTGAAAAATTAGTTTATTGCAAGATCATGTAAAAACGAAACGTAAACGAAAACGCGTTTTCTTTTGTGCTTTTCGTAGTTTTGTTGTGTATTCGCAATGGATTTACTGTCAAATCCACAAAAAACTACGAAAAGCACAAAAGAGAAATGCAAAAGCACAAAAGAGAAACGCAATTTCGTTCGCGTTTCGTTTTTACATGATCTTGCAATTAGTTTTGTGCGCAGTTCACGCAGGTTCGAGTGTAAAGAATTTTTAATGCACGATATCTTATTAAGGGGGCTATATCGTATACACAGACAGGAGAGTTCTTCCTGTGTCTGCTTTGCTGATTTCTGAATTTGTAATAGATTTTGCTGGTAAACAAAAACAAATTTAGAAAATAGCAAAGCGGACACAGGAAAACTGTCCTGTCTGCGTATACGATATAGACCCCTTAATCTTTATATCTTATTTAACATATTTCATGCTTAATTTATTTGTGTGGAAATATTTAGTTTACGGTCGGTCCTAATAAATTAAAAAACGAATATGTATCAATATACATATATTTCTTTTTCTTTTTGATGCTTATTGCCATATTGCCAGAACTTTACAATACTGTAAATTTAAATGAAACGGTTGCGGTAATATTTGATTTTTGGTGAAAGAACAAAGTATTATTTTCTATTTAAAATTGTTAAAACATTTTTAGTTAAGGATTGGATGCCTTTGATTCCTCCAACTGCTGTATTATCCGGTCTCAGCTACACCGTATACTTAGCATTTTGTCCTGTCGCTCGCCAAAGTTCTTGCAGTACCTCAAAATGCAACCCCTCTATTCGAAAGCATGAAGCGAAAGTCGTTGACATCATTGACATAGAGAATATTGCAGAGAAAGCCGCTTTCTGTCGCTGTTGGAGGACTAAAAATGTATGTTCAATTAGTACATATTCACGTAAAAATGCCTTATATTATTTTCAAATTAATTCTCCGTATCCTTCTAGTGGCCCTATTGCGATGGCAGCCATGGCGATCATAATAAAGAAACCGGGGACAATGTTGGTCTAATCGTATTAAAGAGAAAATAAAGGAGCAGTCATTTAATCCGGTAGAATCAACGAACTATTGCCAATAGCTATGAAAAACGAAGACCCCTAAATGGACCACCAATATATGCATTTCTTCAAATACTGTCTCAACATTTTCCGATTTCAAAAAGATTGCCTAAATTCGAATTGTCATGTAAACAGTTGTTTTGGATGCGAATCCTTATTTGTATAATAATTAGACTTATCAGTAGAAAAAAATATTTGCTTATAGCAGTATAAAATCAAGTGAATTGAGCTACGTGTTGTAAAAGTTACTATGGTATTAACATATGAATAAAAGGGAAAATAAATAAAATTAATTGTTTTTAAAAGCCAAAATATATGAGGGATAATTTTAGATTATAGCTTGCGATCACCACCGATGTGGATGCTTGCTCAGCACTACTTATTATACTTCTCATGCTCTTCATCTCCCTTACTAATAAGCGATAATTAATGCATCCACAATTAGTCTCGTGTGTGCAACTTCATTAGGCGTTGGGTGGAAATATTTTTGTTTTACAATGGTTGCATTCAGAACGGTCAAGCAAAGTCAGCGAAATGATAGTTTGCTTTCTAAGGGGGTAGAAAGGTCAGATGGGCTGACAAAGTTGTTAAGGTTTTCGTCAGCCCTTCTGACGTTTCTACCCCCTCAGAGTGCGTAAAATTTTTTCGATGCCTGCTTGATCGTTCTGAATGCAGCCAATGCATTATATTTTGGTTAGTAACTTACAAAACAGCTGATTCATTATTTACATTTCGTTTTGTTTTGGACTTTTCCTTCTTGAATATAAACAAAATCCAAGTTGACAACTAATGTTCTTTTTTCTTATTTCCTTTGCTTCTCCAAACATAAATTGATCTATATTGTTATCTCATTTTCTCCTTCAATCTTACTCTCAGAAAGAAACAAAATAAAAGCTAACAGAAAAGCTTTTTGTTCCATTACCATTAACAGTGTCTTTGCTTCCACAAAATGACGCCAAATAATATGCGACGAGTAAGGTTAGGGCAAAGCGTGAAATTAGCTACGAATTCTATTACAAATAATGTTGAAAAAAATGCTTACTAAATTTTATTTTTGCATTTTCTTAAGTTATATTGATCTGATTTACCTCGTTGAGGTATCGAACTGTAGGAAAAACTTTAAAGTTTCGAATAAGCTATATATCATTTTAATCAAACTATGCTAAATATGCTTTTTCATCGTTTTAAATATAACTTATTTTTGCAAATATCTTGTGAACAAAAGTCGTTCCGATGATAATTTTGGTACCAAATATAACTTAAATCAATACTTTATTATTGTGTATAAGTCTCATGTCGAAGGAAAATTTTTTAATGCCTATTATCGATGCTTGAAATTTTCACATTTAGATGAATATATATGAAATATATTAGTAAACAAGGTCACGAGGATCATAATTTTGGTATAAAATGTTTTCCAAAATTATATTCTAAATTATTTATAAGTTTCAAGACGAAGGAAAATGTTTAAATATTAAAAAAATCAATTTCATAATGTTATAAATTTAATGAAATATCATGTGACCAAAGGTCAACAGGATCATAATTTTTGTACCAAAAAATTTCTAATATATTACTCTACAGTTGTATATAAGTCTTATATCGAAGGAAAATGTTTAAATATTTAAAAAATCGACTTTAACATTTTCATATTCATTCATTATTTACATTCATTATTTACATTTCGTTTTGTTTTGGACTTTTCCTTCTCGAATATAAACAAAATCCAAGTTGACAACTAATGTTCTTTTTTCTTATTTCCTTTGCTTCTCCAAACATAAATTGATCTATATTGTTATCTCATTTTCTCCTTCAATCTTACTCTCAGAAAGAAACGAAATAAAAGTTGACAGCAAAGCTTTTTGTTCTTATACACTTACAGCATTTTTGCGTCCACAAATCCGTTGCCGAAACTTTCTCTGTATTCGTACAAACGAATTCTCTCTACGCTGTTAACAACAGAAACAGTGGATCCTGTTTCTCACATCATTTGCTCATCTTCTTCCCTATACCCTGCCAATCGTTGCCCCTCTTCAAATTCTTCCACCACGTGTTCCAGGAAAAGTTCATTCAAAAACCAAACAAATTTTATAATTTTTTCTTTTATTAATTTCTTGAAAACTATGAAAGATACAAAGTTCGTTGAGGTATCAAAATGTAGGAAAAATCAATGAGCTTTTAAACAAATAGTTGCTATTTTTCGATAGAATTTAATTAAGGCGGCAAACGGCTCTGAATAGTTGCCCTAGTTTTCTCGCTATAACTTCTATACTAAAGTACCTAGGGATATGACCTTGGTACCTAAAGATTCCTAAAATGATAGGCTATCGTCTGAAATAGGTCCCATGTTAGAGGAAAATTTTTTAGGTGCTAGCTACGGACCCTAAACTTTTAAAATTTTTTCTCATATTTCTTTTTGCTGTAGTAAATTTGTTCTTCGCTATAATTTGAAATTTTTGGTATAGAAATATAGGCTCCTATCCCTAGCATAGGATTGCACAATATTTGGTGAGATCAAGGGGCTATATGTGGCTAAAAAGTCCAGTGAATGTTGTTCGGCCTTTTTCGCTATAACTTCTATACTAAAGTGGGTAGGGATATAATTTTGGTACCTAAAAATTTCTGAAAATATAGGCTATCGACTGATATAGGTGCCATGTTAGAGGAAAATTTTTTAGGTGCCAGCTACGGCGATTTTCTTTTAGGTTCCAAAAAATGTTAAACTGTTTTTGTTATTATCTCGGTACAGATAAGCCGTACGATTATAATTCTTCCACAGGCTAATAGAGAATAATTTTCTGAATAAAACTACATTTCATTTTTTTTAATAGGTGCTTTTATTGATTTTTAATTTAATTTTGAAAATAAGTATTACGGAGCTCTGTAAATTAGGGTGGTTTACACAAAATCGTAGCTAACTCCCGTAGCTAATTTCACGCACGTTTTTCGTCAGCCCTTCTGACGTTTCTACCCCCTCAGAAAGCTTAAAATTTTTTCGATGCCTGCTTGATCGTTCTGAATGCAGCCAATGCATTATATTTTGGTTAGTAACTTACAAAACAGCTGATTCATTATTTACATTTCGTTTTGTTTTGGACTTTTCCTTCTTGAATATAAACAAAATCCAAGTTGACAACTAATGTTCTTTTTTCTTATTTCCTTTGCTTCTCCAAACATAAATTGATCTATATTGTTATCTCATTTTCTCCTTCAATCTTACTCTCAGAAAGAAACAAAAGAAAAGTTGACAGAAAAGCTTTTTGTTCCATTACCATTAACAGCGTCTTTGCTTCCACAAAATGGCGCCAAATAATATGCGACGAGTAAGATTAGGGCAAAGCGTGAAATTAGCTACGAATTCTATTACAAATAATGTTGAAAAAAATTCTTACTAAATTTTATTTTTGCATTTTCTTAAGGTATATTGATCTGATTTACCTCGTTGAGGTATTGAAATGTAGTAAAAACTTTAAAGTTTCGAATGAGCTATATATCATATTAATCAAACTTAGATAAATATGGTTTTTCATCGTTTTAAATATAACTTATTTTTGCAAATATCTTGTGAACAAAAGTCGTTCCGATGATAATTTTGGTACCAAATATTACTTAAATCAATACTCTATTATTGTGTATAAGTCTCATGTCGAAGGAAAATTTTTTAATGCCTATTATCGATGCTTGAAATTTTCACATTTAGATGAATATATATGAAATATATTAGTAAACAAGGTCACGAGGATCATAATTTTGGTATAAAATGTTTTCCAAAATTATATTCTAAATTATTTATAAGTTTCAAGTCGAAGGAAAATGTTTAAATATTAAAAAAATCAATTTAATAATGTTAAATATTTAATGAAATATCATGTGACCAAAGGTCAACAGGATCATAATTTTTGTACCAAAAAATTTCTAATATATTACTCTACAGTTGTATATAAGTCTTACATCGAAGGAAAATGTTTAAATATTTAAAAAATCAACTTTAACATTTTCATATTATTAATTAAATATCTTGCAAATCAAAGTAATTAGGATTATAATTTCGGTACCAAAAATGTTCTAAAATTATTCCCTTAATTATCTATAAGTTTTAAGTCAGAGGAAATACCTTAAAATTGCAGTTTAAAAGTGTTCCTATATTTCGGTTAGTAACTTGCAAAACAACCAAAACAGCTGATTTATTGTTTACATTCATTATTCATATTTCGTTTTGTTTTGGACTTTTCCTTCTCGAATATAAACAAATTCCAAGTTGACGGACCTATTGGTCTTTTTTTCATTTCCTTTACTTCTCCAAACATAAATTGATCTATATTGTTATCTCATTTTCTTCTTCAATTATACTCTCAGAAAGAAACAAAAGAAAAGTTGACAGAAAAGCTTTTTTGTTCCATTACCATTAACAGCGTCTTTGCTTCCACAAAATGGCGCCGAACTATATTTGACAAGTATGGTTAGGGCAAAGCGTGAAATTAGCTACGAATTCTATTACAAATAACGTTGAAAAAAATGCTTACAAAATTTTATTTTTGCATTTTCTTAAGTTATATTGATCTGATTTACCTCGTTGAGGTATCGAAATGTAGGAAAAACTTTAAAGTTTCGAATAAGCTATATATCATTTTAATCAAACTATGATAAATATGCTTTTTCATCGTTTTAAATATAACTTATTTTTGCAAATATCTTGTGAACAAAAGTCGTTCCGATGATAATTTTGGTACCAAATATTATTTAAATCAATACTCTATTATTGTGTATAAGTCTCATGTCGAAGGAAAATTTTTTACTGCCTATTATCGATGCTTAAAATTTTTACATTTATATGAATATATATGAAATATATTAGTAACCAGGGTAATGAGGATCACAATTTTGGTAGAAAAACTTTTCCAAAATTATATTCTAAATTATTTATAAGTATCAAGTGGAAGGAAAATTAATAAATATTAAAAAAATCAATTTCAATTTGTTATATATTTAATGAAATATCGTATGACCAAAGGTCAGCAGGATCATAATTTTTATACCAAAAAATTTCTAAAATATTACTCTACAGTTGTATATAAGTCTTACATCGAAGGAAAATGTTTAAATATTTAAAAAATCAACTTTAACATTTTCATATTATTAATTAAATATCTTGCAAATCAAAGTAATTAGGATTATAATTTCGGTACCAAAAATGTTCTAAAATTATTCCCTTAATTATCTATAAGTTTTAAGTCAGAGGAAATACCTTAAAATTGCAGTTTAAAAGTGTTCCTATATTTCGGTTAGTAACTTGCAAAACAACCAAAACAGCTGATTTATTGTTTACATTCATTATTCATATTTCGTTTTGTTTTGGACTTTTCCTTCTCGAATATAAACAAATTCCAAGTTGACGGACCTATTGGTCTTTTTTTCATTTCCTTTACTTCTCCAAACATAAATTGATCTATATTGTTATCTCATTTTCTTCTTCAATTATACTCTCAGAAAGAAACAAAAGAAAAGTTGACAGAAAAGCTTTTTTGTTCCATTACCATTAACAGCGTCTTTGCTTCCACAAAATGGCGCCGAACTATATTTGACAAGTATGGTTAGGGCAAAGCGTGAAATTAGCTACGAATTCTATTACAAATAACGTTGAAAAAAATGCTTACAAAATTTTATTTTTGCATTTTCTTAAGTTATATTGATCTGATTTACCTCGTTGAGGTATCGAAATGTAGGAAAAACTTTAAAGTTTCGAATAAGCTATATATCATTTTAATCAAACTATGATAAATATGCTTTTTCATCGTTTTAAATATAACTTATTTTTGCAAATATCTTGTGAACAAAAGTCGTTCCGATGATAATTTTGGTACCAAATATAACTTAAATCAATACTTTATTATTGTGTATAAGTCTCATGTCGAAGGAAAATTTTTTAATGCCTATTATCGATGCTTGAAATTTTCACATTTAGATGAATATATATGAAATATATTAGTAAACAAGGTCACGAGGATCATAATTTTGGTATAAAATGTTTTCCAAAATTATATTCTAAATTATTTATAAGTTTCAAGACGAAGGAAAATGTTTAAATATTAAAAAAATCAATTTCATAATGTTATAAATTTAATGAAATATCATGTGACCAAAGGTCAACAGGATCATAATTTTTGTACCAAAAAATTTCTAATATATTACTCTACAGTTGTATATAAGTCTTATATCGAAGGAAAATGTTTAAATATTTAAAAAATCGACTTTAACATTTTCATATTCATTCATTATTTACATTCATTATTTACATTTCGTTTTGTTTTGGACTTTTCCTTCTCGAATATAAACAAAATCCAAGTTGACAACTAATGTTCTTTTTTCTTATTTCCTTTGCTTCTCCAAACATAAATTGATCTATATTGTTATCTCATTTTCTCCTTCAATCTTACTCTCAGAAAGAAACGAAATAAAAGTTGACAGCAAAGCTTTTTGTTCTTATACACTTACAGCATTTTTGCGTCCACAAATCCGTTGCCGAAACTTTCTCTGTATTCGTACAAACGAATTCTCTCTACGCTGTTAACAACAGAAACAGTGGATCCTGTTTCTCACATCATTTGCTCATCTTCTTCCCTATACCCTGCCAATCGTTGCCCCTCTTCAATTTCTTCCACCACGTGTTCCAGGAAAAGTTCATTCAAAAACCAAACAAATTTTATAATTTTTTCTTTTATTAATTTCTTGAAAACTATGAAAGATACAAAGTTCGTTGAGGTATCAAAATGTAGGAAAAATCAATGAGCTTTTAAACAAATAGTTGCTATTTTTCGATAGAATTTAATTAAGGCGGCAAACGGCTCTGAATAGTTGCCCTAGTTTTCTCGCTATAACTTCTATACTAAAGTACCTAGGGATATGACCTTGGTACCTAAAGATTCCTAAAATGATAGGCTATCGTCTGAAATAGGTCCCATGTTAGAGGAAAATTTTTTAGGTGCTAGCTACGGACCCTAAACTTTTAAAATTTTTTCTCATATTTCTTTTTGCTGTAGAAAATTTGTTCTTCGCTATAATTTGAAATTTTTGGTATAGAAATATAGGCTCCTATCCCTAGCATAGGATTGCACAATATTTGGTGAGATCAAGGGGCTATATGTGGCTAGAAAGTCCAGTGAATGTTGTTCGGCCTTTTTCGCTATAACTTCTATACTAAAGTGGGTAGGGATATAATTTTGGTATCTAAAAATTTCTGAAAATATAGGCTATCGACTGATATAGGTGCCATGTTAGAGGAAAATTTTTTAGGTGCCAGCTACGGCGATTTTCTTTTAGGTTCCAAAAAATGTTAAACTGTTTTTGTTATTATCTCGGTACAGATAAGCCGTACGATTATAATTCTTCCACAGGAATAATAGAGAATAGAGAATAATTTTCTGAATAAAACTACATTTAATTTTTTTTAATAGGTGCTTTTATTGATTTTTAATTTAATTTTGAAAGTAAGTATTACGGAGCTCTGTAAATTAGGGTGGTTTACACAAAATCGTAGCTAACTCCCGTAGCTAATTTCACGCACGTGATCAGAGTTGCAAGTTTTTCGAGCCTTGACGCAGTTTCCTATCTCGTTATCTCTGGTAGTCGTCGACAAATTTCGACATCTCAAATGTTGACGGCAAACACGTTCGTGAAATTAGCAACAATCAAGGTGGTTTACACCCGTGGGCATTTTTTTTTCTTCATTACTTTCAAAAATTCATAGTAAAAAAGGAAAGCTTTAAATTAAAAAGTAAAAAGTTTACACAGTTTTCTTGAAAAGTTTATGCTCTATCTGGGTATGTAAATATTCAGGTTCTAAAGGTTTAAAGTATCGGAGATATTATTAAAATGTCTAACCATTATGTGAAGGATATCAGAAAATCAACGTTTTTAGCTTCGGAAACTTTAAACTTAATAGGTATATATTAGCTAAAATCCCGTACGCTCACAAATTTTTTTACACTAAAATTATATGGCTGAATAATTTAGTATAGTCGCTATAACGGAAAAAGTGGAATACAATCCAAGCGTATATACTGTTTCTTAGACTTAATTTTCTTTTAAAAAACCTATCTGGATCTATGTAGGGAATCGCCATAAACGTTTCTAAATAAAAATATTTGAAATAATTTAATTGTAAATTGTAATAATAATTTGTATATATTGTCGTTGAGCAACGATTTTTACTGTTTTATAGGTAATATTTTTAAAAAAAAAAGAATTTAATAAAATTATATAATATTTTTTTAAAAACCAAAATATTGAAAAAGAATAGCCAGATAGACACATTTGCATCATGATGATATCATCAAAGAATATACAGTACATAGAAGGTGCATGACGAAAATGCTTCAATTTTTCGCAACAGATGCGGTCGGTCGGTTGGCAAAGGGGTACTAGCAACATGTATTATTTTTGGACGTAGGCAATACACACGACAAGTATTGTGGCCCGAGCTCGATAATTTCTCGTGAATTTCTTCTCTTCTCTCTTCGTTCCCCTTTCCAACATTTGATTGCTTATTACAGCCAAAACACATTGCGGCAGCGGCAGCAACAGCAACTCTCTCTCGCTGCTCAGCAAAGTACATTAGAGCAGCGACAGCAAGTCGGCTATTTGTTTTTGTATTCTGTATCCCATTCTCTCGTCTTGAAAGAAAGCTTACTCTCCGTATATTTTTCAATACAATTTGTCGGATTTTCAGTGAAAATTGGCAACACTGAGTGAAAAAGAGAGTGGAAAAAACCAAAATATTGAAAAAGAATACCCAGATAGACACATTCTCTATCACACAAAACTATCTAAGAGAGTTTTGCTTGCTGCCGTAATAGAATCTCAGCCAAAACACATTGCGGCAGCGGCAGCAACAGCAACTCTCTCTCGCTGCTCAGCAAAGTACATTAGAGCAGCGACAGCAAGTCGGCTATTTGTTTTTGTATTCTGTATCCCATTCTCTCGTCTTGAAAGAGAGCTTACTCTCCGTATATTTTTCAATACAATTTGTCGGATTTTCAGTGAAAATTGGCAACACTGAGTGAAAAAGAGAGTGGAAAAAAGATAGTTTTGCTTGCTGCCGTAATAGAATCTATTTTTCAGGGCAGCGGCAGCACCCATAAGCCTCTATATAATTTCTGTTTGCTGTTGCTGCCGCTGCCGCAATGTGCTTTGGCTGTTATTATTTCTTCTTTCATGGTCCGAGCCCAATGCATTTCATGTGCTTACCCTTTCGTTTCGTCGCTTTTGCAAGGTACAGTTGCTTGCTGCTTGTGTTGGGTAATTTTATACGTCTGTGTTTGCTTCGGTCGTGTGTTGGCAAGGTTGTCGGCGCTTGCGGCCGAAGCTAGAAATTTTTGCAACTTAAAATTTAAAAGCCATTTCAGGTTTTCTTATGTTACGCGATATGAGAAATAGGAAATGAAAATAATTGTAAAATTTTTTTTAGATTAACCAGATAATTTTTCTGAAAATTTTTAACAGTTTACAAGCAATAAATATTGCGTATTCATTAATTTTAATAATTTTTGAAATTTAATTTTTCAAAACAATTTTTGAATTTATTTATAATAAATACTATAAATATTTTAATTGTAAGCTTATTTTATTAAATTTCAACATTTTCTATATGTATGAATATTTTGTAAATTACTTTATTAAATTGGAAGTTTGAACATTTCGTATATGTATTTTTTTTATTGAATTAGAAGTTTATAGTTCTAATTCTAATAGAAATATAGTTCAAATGTTCAAAAGTGTTTTAATTTAATAAAAAAAGTTAACTACTTTTATCAAAAATTATTTCAATTAATTGTACCGGATAAAACGCCAAGAACATTCCGACATTTTTCCTCAATTTTTCAATAAGAAAAACGCACTTGCGCTACGTTCTTCTTATTGCTAAAAAGGCATTCTCCTCTTTCGTTTTCATTTATTGCCTACGTTTAGCGTCATCAACTCAGAAAACTCAAGAATAGTCACACAAAGCTGATCCGACGTACGATGACACACAGACGCTAAATGACACAAACACATCCATTCAAAATTCTTCTACACATCGTCAGCCAAAAAAAGAACACCGCAAATAAAAAGAAGACTGTACATAAATTAAAAAATTATTCTTAAATTGAAAAAATAGACGCAAAAATTTTTTATAACTACTCCTGCACCCAGCTTCGAACCCAGGTCTTTCTGCCTGCGAACAAGCTACTCTAGCCACTAGGCCCGCGGTTCCCAAAGTGTGTTCCGCAGAACCCTGGGGTTCCACGAACAAATTTAGGGGTTCCGCGTGACAAATTTAGTTTAATGTATTGGCATTTACTAGGAAAGTTTCAAAATTAAATCAAAATCAATCATTAAATCAAAAATGTTCAAATAAGGTGGCTGAAAACACAAGCATCGTAATATTTAAGTAATATTTTGGTGCAATACGTCCTGTTTTACATTGGGCAATTATTGCTTTCAATTTTTTTGACGTTCCTCTTTGTGGTTGCCGTTTGCTTTAATATTGGGCAAGAATTGCTATCAAACATAACGTTATCAAACATAAAAGTTGTTGGTTAAAAAAATATTTAGGGTTCCGCGATCATTGGCAAAAAATTTGGGGGTTCCACGACCAAAATAGTTTGACAACCACTGCACTAGGCTATCGAGCCCTATAAAAAACCAGCTTCACATACCATAAATGACGGCAAAAATGATATATTCTTTGATGCGCAACATGACCGTATGGCTACAACCATAGAAGAAACCACTAGTTGCTCAGGTTGTGGACGTACGAAGAATGTTGCGCAACATGGACGTACGGCTACGTCCATCGAAGAAACTTTTTTTCTCTGAAACATGTATGAGATGCGCCTTCTATTTATTACATATTCTTTGTCAACAGGCTTCGAAAACCATAAAAAAATACAATAACAAATAACATAACAGAAAGGAAACTACGTAATTTTTAGACAGTGTCTGCATGGAGGGAAAAGGCGTTGGACAACAGATAACGTCGGAGCAAGGCAGGCAGCAGATAAGGGCCTGAAAATGTGCAAATAAAAAAACGAAAAACTCCCCTCTTTCCCTCTCCGCAAATATCAAATCAAAGAATATGTAATAATATGTACTGTATATTCTTTGGTATAAGCGTCTGAAAATTATCAGCAAATAAAGAAATAAAACAAGTAAGAGCGTTATCTTCGGCCTGGCCGAAGCTCTATACCCTACACCCGCTTTGGTCGAAGTGATTAAAAGTGGGCGGGTGACATCTACTTTTTTTTTAATTTACAGGGAGCAAATTTTTAATTATTAACTCACCTACAACACCGCTTTTCCTACCAAACACCTAATTTTAAGTATATAAGTGGGCGTGTCACGCCCATTTTGAATATATTCTAGTCTAAGATGGCGGACTCGGAAATAAAATTTGAGCTGAAAATGCGGTCTACAAGCCAAGAAATTTAGCTAAAAGCACGAATGAGTGCATATTTTCTATAAAAAGAAGGCGTGGCACTGGTCCGATTTTTCCCATTTTCAATACCAAACAGCGTAGGACAACAAAAAATATTTGTGCCAAATTTCATGACGATACCTCTATTCGTTCTCCTGTAATCGTGATTTCCACAGACGGACGGACGGACGGACGGACAGACAGACAGACGGACGGACATGGCAAAATCAAATCAGGAGGTGATTATGAGCCAGAATATATATACTTTTCTATACCTGCCACGCCTCCTTTAATGCGTTACAAACGAAAGAACAAAGTGAATATACCCTCATCCCTTCGGGTGTAGGGTATAAAAACAACTCTCCCTCATTTTCACGGCTCAAACTCCAAAGACCGGCGACTACCTCTTTCGATTCCACTAACAAAAACTTCAGAAAATAGATAAGAACCAAAAAACTTTCCTTTTTCCCCTAGGCGTAAAGTAAAAAAACGTATTTCCACCAACAAAAATAATTCAACGGGATATGAATATTTCTTTATTCGGTGCCCCTCCAATTCATAAACGACGAATAATCGTTTTCTTCCGAGTCGTCTAGTGTAGAATTTTCAGCGGATTATTCGTTCAGTCTCATTCGATTCGAATAATTAAAAGATAAAGGCTGAACCAGGCAATGCATATTCATGTTAAGTTTCGAGAGAGAATTAAACGAAATGTAAGCTATTCATTTCATGCATCAGTACGACCAGAGATAACGAGATAGGAAACTGCGTCAAGACCCATCGTATATGTCAAAAAAAAACGAAATTCGGTATTTAGGTGAAACGCGTATAGTGTATGTGTCGTGTATATGTAGTTCACCACAAGACGTCACGTTTATATGACATTTCTTTTGTTTATTATTTTAACAGATGAAAAATGTTTAGCTTGTGAAAATTGTTTAGCTATTTCGCAAAGAAATTAGTGTTTTTAGTGAATTTTAATGAAGTTAAATCATGCACTGGACCTCGGAAGTAGCACTTGCCGGGGCTGTATACGAACGGCTTGCCATTTTGGAGCAGGATGATTGGCCTGCAACGGCAGGCATGGACATTTCAGTGCAGGGAATTTTGTTGCGAGCTCTGGTATTTTTCTCCGGCCAATCGGAGTTGATGGGTCATGTTTTGAGTGGTACCGCATCGGATCCGATATCAGCATATCAAGGCACCACCTTGTCGCACAATCATGAACACTATGTGATACTATCGTCGTGAGCCACGGTCTTAATGCAATTGCTCGGGGCTCAGTCAATCGATTTGAATGGAAGTGGAATGGAAATGGAAATGAACTTAGCATTTGGAATCGCAACGCAAATGCAGAAATTAAGAAAAGGTACTTTAATTAATGATTAAATTATTATTTAAGTGTTTTATGTGATGTTTTTGTATTTTTTTCTAGTACGGGCGTTGCTGTACTTGGCCACACGGTTGCTCGATTTACTCACGCACAAATCCGCAGGATTTACTTTAGCTTTAAATCAAAAGGACAATGAAATGTGCAACATATTATTTTTATAATTCAGACTGTATATTTAAATGTTACTACATAATATTGTAGGAAAAATTATTCATCTAATAACTTAAATGTTATGTATCGGATAAACACTTAATGTGGTTGTATGCATAAATAAATAAATACATGAAACAACTTAAATTCTTATTATTTAAAAGCAATTCTTTTTTACCCTACACCCGAAAGGATGAGGGATAGATTCACTTTGTGCTTCCGTTTGTATCGCATTAAAGGAGGCGTCTGCCTGTAAGTCTGTCAGTCCGTCCGTCTGTAGAAATCACGATTAAGGGAGAACTAATAGAGCTGTGAAATTTGGGACGAATATACTTGGTCATAATAGGCTGTTTGGTATTAAATACAATACCAACATGGTTGTTTGGAACACATATGCAATCTTGCGTCCATAAGATTTATAACTTCAAAACCATGTTCGTTATTGAACTTTTGAAATTTCGCTAGAATGTTTAGCTATTGCAGCAAAGATAAAAGGAAAGAAAGTTACTCATAACTACTGAAAATAAAGAATACACCTAAACAAACAAATGGCAGAATTCTGTACATTTAGTTAACATTATTTGTATCGTTAAATACGATATCCATGAATAAAATAGAAGATTTCATCTAAAATTTATTCATTTCGTCAATTGTGGTGAAAAAATCAATGATATTATAAAGCAGCGTTACATTTTACGTTAACAAAAGAAAATTCAGAAAGTACGAAAAAGGTAAAAGTACTTTTTGTAGTACTCGGTGTAAAGAACACAATAATTTTCTGTGCTAGGAAGTAATTTGTACTCCGCGAAGCAAGAATAAACGTTTTGTTAACAGTTCAAGCACATTTATGCACTAATGTATTTGCTTATTAAGAAAAAAATCAAATTTATTTGATATTGTAGCATACCGACAACACTGCTTTGGTACCAGAATTCATAAGAGGCGCAAAAATAGATGCGTTCTATACAAACGGGCAACACTAGTATCGGCAAATTCAATGGCGAGGTGAACGAAAAATTTGAGGGTATACCAACGCCATTTTATGTCTGCTTTTTTATTTTAATTAGATAATCAATTTGATTTTACAATAATTTCTTTTGCTTGAATTCTTCATAGAATAGGTCATACAGTTTCTTGTATAAAATAGTGGCGGATTTGAGCGTATAAAACAATTTACATTCGATTTTTTGTTGTTAATCTGCACTTGCAATGATTTCTAACCTTCAAATACTTTTCCCAAATAGGTTCTAATTAAGTAATAAACTATTTAAAAGTAAAATGGATATTAAATAGACTAAATAATTGGCATAAATTAATAAATAAAAATTGATGTCTTCGAATTCATTATTTATGTGAATAATTAACTAAGTTGCTATCTCAAAACAAACGATTCGACTTAAAAATTTAAATTGTCATTGGGGTCTCAAAGCTGAACCCTCTCCGTCCCGATTACTCTTAATCTATGTTCTGTAATGTTGGGTTTCTCTTGTAGTAACCCCTCCGCCGCGAACGTCTCACCGACAACAGGGGCACGTAACTTTCAGTTTCCTATACAAAAAACCCCGTTCCCTTTCCATCCGGGTTCTGTAATGTTGAGTTTCTGAGCTCAATTTTCGGCTTTTTCACGAACACTACTTTACGATTAGACGTCAAATCGCAGATCAGAGTTGCAAGTTTTTCGAGCCTTGACGCAGTTTCCTATCTCGTTATCTCTGAGTACGACGACCAAGCAATGCATGGAATAGAACTCAATCAAAACAGCTGTTTGTAGCATTATGACAAAAAAATTATTCTACTTGTAAGGGTTGCCAATACTTACAAATAAAGTTACGAATCGTGTACGCTTTTTAGAAACTAAAAAAACCATTAAACATTGCATTTAATTAAATTTAAACTTTAAAGGGAGTCATGTATTATTATTTTTAATAATTTGTAGTACTTTTCTGGGACTTTTCAATAGGAAAACACTAACTAAAAATAATAAGATTTTACGTTGCAAAATTCAAGTTGCAAATCAGCGTGTGGTTGACAACTCTTTTTCCGTTGTTTGTTACGGAAAGTGCGATCCAGAGCGCACATTTTTATGCAAGCTATGCATGGAAAGAGAGTACGAACTTGACGAAACCATGGATGTGCCCTGTATGGGTGCGTACTAGAGCTGTGCGCGAGCCGTTTTGAAGGCAGCTAGGCACAAATCGGCACGACTGCTGTTTTGTGACTGCCGTATGAAAATCGCAATAAACAGACACTGCTGTGGTGCCTTTACCCGACCGACATTCATTTTTACAGCTTGTTCGAAAATTTGCAGTTGCTGTTTTAATGTTGATGCATTTCTCTCTCGTTCCTTCCGCTTAATCTGCAAAGGAACGAAAGAAACGCAAACAACTCACCCTCTTTCCCTCCGCTCGAACTCGAAAGGAACGAAAGGCAAGCATTTGCGCCGCTCGCCACTCCGTCGATGGTGCTTTGTTATCACCAGAAGCGTCTGAAAACTAATTAAGAAATTACGAAGAAAAAACATCCCCTCTTTCCCTCCGCCCAAAACTCAAAAACCATTCTTATCTTCCATGTAATTATCGTCTTTTTCTTACTTCGTTTTTGTTGTAAATGGTCCACAAATTGTGGCCCCGAAATTGAAAACAATGAAAAAATGTTCTGCCACATTTTCGAGAAAAACGAAAAAAAAAAGAAACGAAAAAAAGGGAGAGGCACGCAATGCTTTTTTCTAACTAAAAGCCTAGGAGACCGCTGAACGTATGTATGTATTTAATATGTATGTGCATTCCGTGTGTGTATCCTCTCTTATATCTATTTAGCAATTGTTGGCATTAAAACTGTTGTGTCATTTTCGTCTGACAATTTTGTTTTTGTTTCCAGCAGAGCACAAGCAATAAAGGCTATGAGTGAAAATCTGAAATGTTTTATCAATTTTTACTGATAAAACGTTGTGTGTTTTGAAAGTGGTTTTCAAACGGCTTGTGCACAGCTCTAGTGCGTACACTGAAACCTGTGTATTCGTAGTTTTGCTCTTCACCACTTTTCTATTCCTATGCATTGCCTGGTTCCGCCTTAATTAGAGAAAGCACTATTCCACGCGAACGAAGTTCTGTACTGTTGATTTGGGTAAACCAAACTGCTCATACATATATATCTTTTTGCGATAAATCGCTTTCAAAACTAATAATAATTAGATATTTTAATTCATTTGAGTGTTTTTTCCAGCCATTTTTACTTTACTTTACTTTGCTTTTTTAGGTTACTTTTACTAATGTCCTATTACTCGTACTTCAAAAAATATTTTATCGTAACAAAAAACTAGGGATAGGTTGGTAAATAAACAAGTCCATTTCATTAAAAAATGGAGTTAATTTTTTTACTTACAAATTTACACAAAACAACCAATGTTAAATTTTAAACATTCCGAGAAGTGATTTTTTTTAAAAAGTACAAAAATTTGTCGCGTTGTAGGAAAAAAATCGCGTTGTGAGAAAAATTGCCTAAATTTATGAATCGCGTTGCAGCGAAAAGCGTTGTAGAAGTGTCGCGTTGTAGGATGGTATTCACATTATTTTTAGTACTTATTCAAATATTTTCCAATTGTTTAACTTATTTTTATAAATTTAAAAATTAAATTATTATATTAAATATATTATGACTAAATGTACATTAAGTTAATAAAATTAAATAACAATTCATAGCGAGTGATACTAGAGATCCAAAAAGTAATAAATCCAAAGTATTAAACGTAAAGGCTGGCAGGGTCCAGTGTAGGTCAAAATACGTAAGGAATTTTGTCCTCCCAATACATTAAACAAATATGAACCTAATACCAAATTAATTAGTTAAAAGTATTTTATTGCGCATAATTGAATCCATTAATTATTTTTCCAAATCATATTATTTTTATTAATTTTGAGTTAATTAACAACTTTTTTTATACTTTTACATTATTTCAAAAAAATTGAATTACATGGAAAAATCTATTCTCATTACTATTGTTGTTGTCACTACTGCTAATACTGTATGGCAATAGTACTGTTCACTATGGTTGTTGTTATTTGAATTTATTGCAGCTTCTGAAATGTTCGGCAAAGGCCAATGAGACAAAGAATGATGCCAGAATTAAAAAGTTTTTCTTTGTTGTTGTGGTTGTTGTGATGATCGTTGGGGTGATCGTGATGGTAGTAACCTTAGCATGATGGTAAAGTTCAAAGTCCGGACACTGTTAGTTATTTTTCGAACAATAAAATCTTTTTTGGCTTTCTTTGATTTTCATAATCTACTTCTTCTCCTGCATCTAATACTGCATCGTAAAGCAATACGGCATCGTAATGGCTCCGGCCCATAGAGTCCATCAGACTTCGACTTTGACTTCGACTTCAACGTCAACATATCGCTATGGCCCAATGAAAACTTCGACTTCATTTAATTTACTGTACTAAAATGTAAACAAACTGCTGTCAAATGGGCTGACGCAGTCGAAAAGTTAAAAGTTCAGCAACTTTCGACTTCGACTTTAACGGACGCGTTTCTTATGGGCCGATGCTCGTAAGAAACCATACATTGAACTCGATTTGACAGTTCAGAACTTCAAAGTCGAAGTCTGACGGACTCTATGGGCCGGAGCCATAAAGTGCGGCAAATTACGCTCACTTGCGCTTTCAGCAAAATTCTCAACTTCACTGCGCGTCGCTGCTCGTGTTCTCTCTTAATCTCTCCATAAGAAATTCACATAATCTGCTCTCTTTGGTTACTCTGATGCGTTTTAATGCCGCATTGGGCGCTGGCCATTACTCGTTTGCAAATTATGTATGTCTTTTTCTTGCAACCAATTTTTTTTTTAGTTTTTTGATTACTCGAATGAAACAAAAAAAACATTTAAGTATTTTTTTATTGTACGTATTTTTTTTTTTTTTTGCAGAATAAATTATTGATATTTGAATTTTTGAGTCTGATAACAATATTTTTAGAGGCATTTTCAAGTAATGCACAAAAACTGGATATCGAACGGCAAACCTGAACCTGAACCAGAGCAACCATTATCCGAGGTTGCATTAAGCAAATAAAAAGTTAAACGAAATCAAAGTAAAGGAAAGAGAACGCGAAATTTTAGCGGTGCAACATCGAGGCACAAGCAAAAGCAGTGCTTTCATAAAGATTGCATGCCGCGTATGCATTAGAGGGTCATGCAGAGACGTCAAAAAGTCTTGTTCAAGACGTGGATTAAAAGTTTCAGGGGCTGTCTAAATTGCTTCCATTGTTTTCAAATCAAGCGGTGACTTTTGGAAGCGCTGCTGCTCTAGCCCTCCATGCATTACAGAATATTAAATCTGTTAGTGATGTTGTTGTTGTCGATGCAATTGCTTTTGTTGCCACTTAAAACCGCCTGTTTTGAAATCTGCCACATGCCTTTCCTTGCCCTCTTAGCAAAACAAACAAAATAAAAAAAATGTGATTATTTCTCAAATGCGTCCCCCCCGTGTGTCTTCGCTGAGTCCATTCCATCCATCCATTCCATCCTACGTAAAGTTATAAACCCATAGAAAATCGTTCGCCGACTTTATGAATCTTTTCGGAGCCTTTATGAATCGTTTCTAAGCATTTTATGATTCTGTTCTGAGCATTTTATGATTAATTTGCAATTTCCACTTTTTTGGACTCATAAAAGAATCACACATGTATTTGCGTTTTTCTCCTCCTAGACGGCTCGCTGAAAAGAGTCTTAAATAAGATATATAGGTGAAGAGCGATATTAAGTAAGAAACACGTCAGAACGGTTTGAGGGAGATTTTGTAAGTGGTTTTTATTTTCTATTTTAGAAACTACGATACCTAGTACATAGTGCGAACTGCGTTCGTTTGTATATCTTAAAGACTACTTCCATGACCTTGGACACCGGGATCGAATCATCTGCTTATTATCATTACAGACAGCCGAACTCAATGCTCTTATCATGTGCATACGCTATCCTAAGTAAACTGTACCAATTGGTTTATTTATATAGGATTTACATTCGAACACTTGTGAAAATACAGTGTGAATCCTTTTCATTAAATGTTGTCCCTTTTACCTGGAAAGAATATTGTTGTGACCGTCTCAAGATAGACAGTCATAAACGACCCAAAAGCAATTAGTACAGTTTTATAATTAAACATACTCCCCGCGTTGAATGAGTTTACTTTTTCAAAAAACATATTTCAATATTTTCAAATATACGTATGTACATATGTGTATCGTTGTAAAAGTTTTAATATTTTGATACATTAAAGTATTGTTATTTGTATAACAACAAATAATATGAGAAATAATATATGACAAATATTATAATAAGACAAATACTTCACTCTAAGATAATACAATAATTAATACAATAAACTATAAAAATCTATTCATTCTTAGCGGGGAAGAGAAGGTCGAAAATCAAATAAAAGTACTTAAATAGTTTACTGCCCTAATCTATAGATCCCTGTCCCTTGAATCATCGGCCAAAGGCAAAACCTCCAATAGGGATGACACCAGATGTTGCAGCGCACAGCCTTCTTATCACGATGAATGCGACGATTATGCGAGATCAACATCCCAGTTTGTTGGAAATCCCAAAATTTCTTTAGGCCTCGAAATTTTCGGAATTTTGAAGGTTTTCAATTCTCCTTGGATTTTTAGATGCTTCAATGGAGGAAGGTGATCGGTAATATTCAGCAGCGGAACCTGATATTCTACCTCGGTGAAGAATTCATCAGATGCTAATAAGTTGACTTCGGCAGTTGTAGCTAGGCATCCGGGGTTTAACTGGAGAATTCCTTGGTCGTTGAGCGTGATTGATGTGCGGAACCCATCGCAGCTTACGTCCATTGAAGTTTCATCAACCACAGAATAAATCCAGGAATTCGCTGCATGCAGTTGTCTCCAAAATTCTTGCGGCGGCATGACATTCACTTCACATTTTTGAGAGTGTGTGCTTTTTAAAAAATAATTCGACTGCACATTTTGCGGAGTTTATATTGTAGATTGGATGAGTCTGTGGACATAATATCAATTCTTCCATCTTTTGGCAATGGAACATTTTTTCTTCTGTCAAACCATAGTATATACTTTTTTGATTATTTAAAAGTAAATATTGGAATGACGGCTTCACGGCTCACGAACAATCCATCATTAAGTGTAGGATAGGCATATATTGAAAAAACTTCGAACTTTTCTCTGTGTATTAGCGGTATTTTGATATTAAATATCACAGAGCTGTTCCTCGAACGACCCGTTACTGTGGCGATATGGCCGAGCTCCAAGGGATCCATCGTCGGCAATTGCAAGCTCTCCTCTATGTTTAGAACAATGTTTTTAATTTGTTGTTGAAACTTTTCCAGCGGCAGAAATTTCAAGGAAATTTCCTTTTACGTTCCAGAAGCTCGTTTCTGTAACTCTTTTCGATCGCTCTTTTCTATTAGTTTTTTCGATTATACGTCATTTTGACGTCATTTTTTATCCTACTGTTTCTGTAAAAAAGCAATCGAAATAGGAAAATATTCAAGTTATCAAAATTTTCAATTGACTTTTGTTTCAATTCCAATCTTATAGAAACGAATAGAAAAGATTCGACTGACTTTTTCTACTACTTATGAGCAGTCGAAAATCGAATCGAACTGACGTCACGAGAATCGAAAATCCTTTCGATTGAGTTACAGAAACGAGCTACAGAGAAGGTTTATCATATCTCTTTGAAGGAGTTCAAACGATTCTAGTGCTATTGAGAAACTACCGGCAGCATTCCAGAACAAGTCATCACTCAGTTGGTTGTTTATGGCTTCGCTTAACTGATACACAGAGTTTCCAAGAGTCTGTAGATTTTTCCACATTACCTCATTCTGCTTCTTCATAATACCTTCTGTGATGTCTTGGACCGATGACTGATTTCTCATTAGTCTAGCAAGTATTCCTCATTTTTCTGACTTCGAGCCACCTCATTTTCAAGATTTTCAGCGTGGTCTTCATCCATTAGGCCAAAAAGCGAATGGTAAATTGATCCCACAAACGGCAACACAGATCTGGGAAAGCGTTTTGTCTTCTTTTGTCTGTTGTAGAATATGATCTCATCGTTGGATAAGATTCGATCATATCTGCTACAAATCTGATCCATGATATTTGCTACTAAAAGGTTGCCACTCTTCGTCGCATTCATTTCCCGGAGACTGGAAAATCCTTTCTGCAGCTTATCCTTATACGCCAGATAGTCGCTGAGGTCTGCATGGAGTATGAGATTCCACGACGTCCTTGTTAGTCCTACTCTACCCTGACTCTCAGAAAATATGCCTGCTTTGTTTTTTAGGTTTTCGATTTTAACTTGAGCCCTTATAGGCATTACTAATAAAAAGGTTGACAATGTTAAAATACAATTTTTATTTTTTATCCTATTCGACCTTCTCAGTTTTTCTTTTTTCACTTTTCTTTTTTCTACCATTTCATCGACAGTAGGAAAAGGACAAACATTGTGTACGGAGCGTTTCTACGGACCATTCTACAAAAGCCATCTTTCCCTATTATGGCTTTAGTAATCCTCCCCCTCCTCCAATTCATTGGAGGAACATTGTCTTCTTTTAGAAAGACTAATTCCCCTGGTTTTACATTCTCGGAAGGATGCTTCCATTTAAATCTTTTTTGAAGCTCTGTCAAATATTCAGGTGAGCAACGTTTCCAAAATTCTTTGGAATTTCTTTCCACCGCCTTCCAGTAGTCCCGCAGCCCGTGATATTGATTCGCAGCCCGCAGTCCGTATTAAATTAAGGATTGATTCAATTTGTGTCATTAATGTGCACATTTCTTTAAAGGTCATAACACCTTCTACAACTTTAAAGAAATGTTTCTTCACAGCCTTCACAGAAGCTTCCCATAATCCGCCTACGTGAGGAGATTTAGCAGGTATTAATATCCATTCGATTTCGTGTTCTGCACAAAAAGTTGATAAAGCTTTAAGGTGTTCTTCTTCTTTAAATAATTGAAAAATTTCTTTTAAACTATTCGCAGCGCCTACAAAATTAGTGCCGTTATCGAAATGAATTTTTCTCGGACAACTTCTACGTGATACGAATCGTTTTAAAGCGCCAATGAATGCAGCCGAACTTAAATCGGAAACTACTTCAAGGTGCACTGCCTTTGTTGCAAAGCATACGAAAACGCACACATATGCCTTATCAGCCTTTTTTCCTCTTATTTTGTGGTGAATATTTATCTGTGCCAACATTTAAAAATGGTCTTGTTTCAATAAGCCTGTCTTCAGGTAAATTTCCCATCAATTGGTGAAGAGGCCGAGGATTCGATTTAAAGCATCTATAACATTTACTAACAATTTTCTTTGTTAATTGCCTACTCCTAAGTGGCCAATATTTTTGCCTTACAATTGCTAGCAGCCCTTGAGGCCCAACATGAAGATGCTTGACATGAATACATTCAATTAACAGTAATACATAATGATCATTATAAGGAAGGACAATCGGATGTTTTGCCTCATAAGATAGTTTGCTTTCTTCTATCCTTCCTCCAACTTTTATGAGGCCTGATTCATCAATTATGGGGGAGAGAGTGGCGATTTTCGATTTTCCCGGAAGTCTTTTGCCTTCCAAAAGTGTCTTTTTCTCATCCGCAAAATGCCTTTCTTGGATATCTTTTAATATCATGACCAGAGCATTTTGCCTTTAGAAGAGCCACGTTCGCAAAGGTTTCTTAAGCAAAATGTCCTTAAACTTCATAATCTGAGCAACAACATTTTGCAGAAACGTGAATTGGTTCCTGTGGTTAATTCTATTTAAAATAGACACGCGAGTGGTAACACCTGCAATAATTTTCAATTTTTTAATATCTGGCATGTCTTTTGTGGGTATTGCATTAAAAATCTAAGGAGGAATTGTGGGTTTCTTAAGAAATTCTGGCCTTTCGAACCATAGTTTGTTGTCAATTATTTCTTCTGCCAATATACCCCTAGATATAAGATCCGCCGGATTGTTCTTTGAATTGACATGCCTAAAATAACTACTGTTGCAATTTGTTTGAATATAATTTACTCTATTTGAAACAAATATTTGCAATGTTGCGGGATCTAATTTCAGCCAACTTAACAAAATTTCAGAATCTGTATAAAAAACTGTTTTGCCTATTGTAAATTTGAGGCTATCCAAAACTTTTTTGTATAAGTCTATCAATAAAACCGCTGCACAAAGTTCAAGCCTAGGCAAGGTTACAACTTTGGTTGGTGCAACTCGTGATTTTGACGCGGCAATGTTCGTATAAAAATAATAATTCGTAATAAAAATACCCTTTTTCATTACTGGATTTAATATAAATTACTGCTCCATATGCCTTCATTGAGGCGTCACAAAAACCATGAAATTCTACTCCATATATTGAGTTACTTATAATGGGCCTGGGGATTTTTACTTTATATAAGTTCGGCAAATCCTTTTTAAGTTTGTTCCACTGATCTTGGATAGTAGATGGTAACTCTTCGTCCCAATCAATTTTCAATTTCCAAAGTTCCTGTAACAAAATTTTGGTAGTTAGAATTACAGGATTTACTAAGCCTAACGAATCAAATAATTTCAAAATATCTGATAGAATGTTTCTTTTTGTAATTTTATTATTACATTCCCAATTACACTTTATCAGAAATTCGTCTGTTTTGGCACCCAAATTACACCTAACGCCTTTACTTTATTTGTTTGGTCATTTTCAATAGTTAACTCTATCTCTCGATCTTCCTTTGCTATGGTTTCTAACAATTTAGAGCTATTGGAGCACCATTTTCTTAATTTAAAACCATACTTGCCTAAAACAGTAATTAATTCCTTTGAATAATTTCTACTTCCTGCAAACTGTTCCCCCCTGTTATTACGTCATCCATATAAAAATCTGAATTTATGATTTCAGCCGCCTTTGGATATTTCGCCTTTTTCCTTGCAGCTGTTTCTTGAAGACATTTAACAGCTAAATATGGTGCACAAGATGTACCATAGGTTACTGTTTTTAAAGCGTATGTTTGTAAGGGACTTTCAGAGTTCCAGCGCCAGTAAATAAGCTGAAATTTTTGATCATTTTCTTTTATATAAATTTGCCTATACATTTTTTCAATGTCGGCAGAAAATACATAATACATGCTTTCTAAACTTTAAAATAATATTAAATAAATCTTCCTGCAGTTTGGGGCCTGTAAGCAAAATATTATTCAAAGATACATTATTGGATGTTTTAGCTCAAGCATCAAAAACTACTCTCAGTTTTGTTGAAGAGCTTTCAGGGCGAAGGACGCAATGGTGTGGAAGATAATATTTCAAATCAAACTCAAGTCTTTTTTATTAATTTCATATGCCCTAAATTTAAATATTCTTGCATAAACTTATGATATTGTTCTTTAAGGCTCTTATCTTTATTTAGTTTGCGTTCTAAATTATAAAACCGTCTTTCAGCTTGCAGGGCTGAGTCGCCCAATTCTTTAGGAGATTTATTGAAGGGTAATGCTACTATAAATTTATCATCAGTTCCGAATTTCGTATGATTTTCGAAATGCTTTTCGCATTTCTTCTCGGCAACTGTTTGATGCTCAACTTTATGTTGTATTTCTTCTAGCTCCCAAAACTTCTTTAACTGATGTTCCAAGCTTCCCTCTGAGTGGGAGACAATACCACAATAGAGCGAGTTAGTGTCTATATTTGCTGGGCCACAAGCTATCCAGCCAAACACACTGTTTTGTAGAACATATTCTTCTCTACTTAAAGTTATTTGACCTTGTTTTAGGAGTGTATAAAATAATTCTGCTCCCAATAAAAGATCAATCTTGCTTGGAACGTCGAACTGAGGATCGGCTAATTTAATGTTCTCCGGAATTTCTCCTCTCACAATTTTTTGTGCTGGAAGATCGGAGATAATTTTATTTACTACTAATAATTCAATATTAGTACAATAATTTGAATAATTTGATCTAATTTTTACATTAATTCTTTCATTAATGCTCGATTTATTTTCTCCTATTCCTTTAATAATCGAATGATTCTTTTTTGAATTTACCTTTAATCTGTTTTTGAAATTATTTGAAATCAAGTTAACCTGAGAACCACTGTCTAACAACGCTCTTGCTTCTATAATTTTTCCATTTGAACCTTCTACTTGGATTCGTGCTGTTGAGAGCAGAGTATATTCACTCATTTCCCCAACGCTTCTGATCCTTTCGGAAGATTTTACTACTGCACTCTTCGCGGGAGCTTGCTCTTTATGCATGGCTCGCAATGCATGCAGACTTACATGCATGCAGACAATGCAGACTTACTGGTATGCCCAGATAATGCTCTAAATCTAGAGCATTGACTAGGTAGATGGAACACCTTGCAATTCATTATGCATTTTTCTTTTGCAAAATTATTGAACTTATTAATTGACACATTATTTAAATGATTTAATATAGGTTTTTGGACGACCTCCAATGCAGAACATTCATGGTCCAAAAATTTTAATAAATAGTCAATTTGAGGAACGCTTTTTGAATCTTGTAAGGTCATTTCATACCTTAACCTTAAATTATCGTCGAGCTTTCTTACTAAAACAAAACTTATAAAGGCTTGTAAAATTTGCTCAGATGATAGTTTCAAATTGTTTAGTGCTTGCAAAGATTCATTCACAGTCCTATGGAATGCCTTGACATTGCGAGCAGATTCTGTTACAAATGGTGCATCAATTAATTTCTTAAAGTACACATTTGCAATACATCTTTTATTGGTGAACTGCTTGTTGAGTATGTCCCATGCTACAGAAAAATTTGTGCTTGTAGATGGTAAATTAGCCACGCAACTAGCAGCATCACCTTTTTGCTTTTAGTATACACATTTTTTCAATATTGGCGATATTCTTGGAGCTAACTAATTGTTCAAACAACTCTTTGAACGTCTCCCATTTAGAATAATCGCCATCAAAACAGGGAATATCTACGGAAGGAAGGCTATACGACAATTTTTCTTCCTTCTTAGTATTTCTTTTTTAGAAATCGTAGCGTATTCATCCCTTAATTCGTAAAACGATTGCACAAGCTCATCGTCTTGAAAAATGTCCACATATTCGTGAAAAAATTTTTGCGCCGTATCTCTGGATTCTTTGACTGCCTCAAAGCATTCAGATAGGGCAAACTGAAACCGCCTAATCAGTCCACCATTTTTGGTAGAATGCTGATGTTCGACAGCCTTCTTAGAAGCTATTAACTTACCTTCTTTTTCGATTTTTTCTATCAAGTAATCAATTTTTGTCATTGCTGTAAATACCAGTGCACTTACAGTGGAGAAGATATTTTCTTTAAAGAATTTATCCTTCTTCGACCCGCTTTCACCATCCAGCTGCTTATGGTTTTCCTGGAACACAAGAAACTTACTCTGCAGCTTTTCCTTGAGTTAAAGAAGGAATTCGTGATTGTCTCCATCTGATCCAACAGCTTGATGGTAAAGTTTCTGGATCTCCATTGCCAGCTTTGACTGTTGACTCATTACCGCTTCCATTATTCACTTATTTGTTATTTGTTAGTTAATTATTATTACTTTTATTTTACTGATGCGTATAACACACTACGCTTTATACAGTAAAATTTTTAACTAACAATTTTATTTTACTGATGCGTACAACACACTACGCTTTATACAGTAATGTTTTTAACTAACAATTTTATTTTACTGATGCGTATAACACACTACGCTTTATACAGTAAAATTTTTAACTCACGATTTTGTATTACTGATGCGTATGACACTACGCTTAATACAGTAAAAATTTTTAAACTTTATGATTTTGCAAAACACAATGTTAACAATTATCTATCAATTCGTCATAGATTTTTGATATGATAGAATAATACGCTGATGCGAAAAATACGCTTTATACAGCACAATTTTGAAAAAATAACAGAGTTAAAAACACAACAACACAAATATTAGAAAAAAAATTAAAAAAAAAAAAATTAATTTAAACACGCGCACATATCACGTCGGGGTCACCAAAATGAAGAGCGATATTAAGTAAGAAACACGTCAGAAGGGTTTGAGGGAGATTTTGTAACTGGTTTTTATTTTCTATTTTAGAAACTACGATACCTAGTGCATGGTACGAACGCAGTTCGCACCATGTGTATATCTTAAAGATAAAGACCATGACCTTGGACACCGGGATCGAATCATCTGCTTATTATCATTACAGATAGCCAAACTCAATGCTCTTATCATGTGCATACGCTATCCTAAGTAAACTGTACCAATTGGTTTATTTATATAGGATTTACATTCGAACACTTGTGAAAATACAGTGTGAATCCTTATCATTAAATGTTGTCCCTTTTTCCTGGAAAGAATATTGTTGTGACCGTCTCAAGATAGACAGTCATAAACGACCCAAAAGCAATTAGTACAGTTTTATAATTAAACAATAGGAAAACAATTTGAATCGTTTCAGATTCCAAAAATATTCATATTTATGCTGTAAAATATATTTAGGCTTTTTAAAATTATGCGATATAAATTAAATATTAATTTAATAAAATATTGAAATATGTATGTGTATTTGACTTCCTAACGCACGAATTATTGAAAAAAGTTGATGGTGAGTTTATGATGAGCTTATGAGTAGTTTACGCGTTGTTTTCGGAGTCAAAATATTATGTGCCCAAATATTATGGGTGGTTTATAAAAAACAGTCTTTTCGGAGTCATAAATTTGTACATTCATATTTGAATCATATAAGACTCTTTTCGGAGTCCTTTTTTGGAGCACACATATTTTCTTCCGTAAAACGAGTCTTTTTTGAGCTCATAAATATGAACGCTCCTAAAAATGTTTCCTGGGTTTAATCAAAATTGAAATGCCGTTCGTTGGTAATCGCATCACTTGAGAACGGCTGGACCTAAAAGGGCGTGGCATAGTCTTAAATGACCCAAGAAACCATAATTTCAAAACTAATAGGCCCAGTAAAATGAAACTTTGTATGGTGATTGTGGTTAAAATGGGTCTGAAACGACCATAAATAGCCATCATTTCAAAACTATCAGGCCAATGAAGGTTAAATTTCGCATGGGCGATTATTCTACGCCGTAGAAGTGCGCATTTTAGACACAAATTTTTTGGGAGGCGACCCAAAGTGGTTACACTTTACAGTGTTTTGACCAAAAAAATTTTTTACACCAATCGATTCGAAATTACTATTATTCGGTAACACTGACTGACGGTGACACCGTGACACTAGGTTGCTGAAGCGAAGCGAGGCCTATTAATAAATTAACATTAATATGATTAAAATTAGTATATATGTACTTACACAAGAAGCTTCAATTCCAATTTTTTAATTCAATAATTAAATACAATCGTCAAACCGAATTTAAACAAACGAACAAAAAGAAGAAAAAGAGCAACGACAACGACCAAAAAAAGAAAATTGTTCATTTTTTCCGCAGTCGTACGCGGATTTTTTATTTTTTTCTTGTTTTTCATAAGAGCCAATATTATTTTGACATTTCTCAACGATCGAAGTCGGTGAACGATTTCTATGTGTTTATAACTTAAAAGTTCATCATCAAAAATAAAAGAAAACCGATTACGACCGAAATTCAAACAACGCGCATTCGCTTGCGCGGCCAGCGTTTGCAGCAAACATCTTCGAAGGCACTGCGAACGACTAATGGTTTAGGCCCAATCAACACCGCAATAGCAATAAGTTAGTTTATAACATGTAGTTCTTATGAGAGGCTCCAAACAAACTTAGCTGCTTCAAAGAACGAGAAGGCGGGGCGGCGAGATTTGGCAATTTTACAGATCGCTGTCAAATGAAGAAAGAAAGCAGCGGAGTTGCGTTTTTCTGTTTAACTTATTTTTACTTATGTACATATTCAATGTGAAAGAGAATATTGTTTTTTAACAAATATTGTTGTAAAAAAATTGTAAGGTTAATATATGTTTTTAAGTAAAAATGACTTTCTTTGCTTTTGCTGTTATATAAAATTATAAAATAAATAAATGTCACAATTCAGGAATGCATAAAAAATAGACCTCAAGCCAAGTATGGCAAAAAAAGTTTATTAATCGATTAATAAATATGATTAATCGTGAGGACAAAATCGATATGCTATTAAATCGGATGGAATGAAACAATTATTTTTATATTTAATTAATTATTTTGTTTTTAAACTCACGTTTTATTGAAAAGTATTATTACATAAGTCATTTACATGAACGTCTGATAGAAATATAAATAATATTCTAAAGTTGAGTCGGATACTGATTTTTTCGCACATGTACACTTTTTAGTTTAAATAAATATCTTAATTATTACTGGTTGCTTCTGATCCACGCATTTTAAAAAAGTAATTTTGACAGTCGGTTCTTCGTAATCGACTCGTACTCTAGAAAAAACACGTTTGGCTGGCACAGTTGTTGCAAGAAGAAGGCAATATTTCGTGGACAAAATGTAAAGTTTTAGGTATACCGTTTTCATATCTTCCCAGTCATCACTTACATTTTTCTTTAACCCTATCACTGGAGAATTTTAATAAAATAATAATAATAGTTTAAGCGCTGTAAAGCTGCAGAAATGGCCAATGGGCTTAAATAAATCTGCTCTGGAAAAATATTTCCACACATGACTCTTTTGCGGAGCCATATTAAAAAACAAGTTATCTCAAGCAGCAAATAAATTAATATGAACGCGAAAATTGTGGCACTTTTTGCAGGAAATAAAATATGCAAAGGGTCTAACTGTTACGAGAAAGAGAAGATAAGACAGGATTTATTATAATTATTTAATGAAAAACTGATAAATTTCAGTTTGACAATTAAATGATTTAACTAAAACAGATATAAACTAGTATAATATGATTTTTACCTAAAACAATTCATATTTATCAAGTTTTTATTTTAAACTTCTATTATGGCACTCACGTCCGCATACTTATTTTTTCGCCCGAATTGCCACAAAAATTTACAACTGTATACGAACAGCTGTTTTTCAATAAGGTATTTTTCTGCTCATTACCCGAACTCTCGACGAGTAGTCTTAGCAAGTATTTTGCTCTTGCTGTTGCAGCGTTGTTTGGGCCTGGGACATAACGTCGTTCGTTCGAAAGCACAACAACGACTTGCGCCAACTATTCGGTGGCGCATGATCAGTTCGTGTTTTTACTTTCATTGGAGCGGCTGAAAGTTTTTCAAAAATGTTTGTGCAAAAAGTGAAATAATTTTAACGCAATTAAAAATAAATTGGAAAAAATGTTTTAGAAAATATTTAGAGCTTTATATTTATTTTATATTTATTTATTTATATTTAGAGCTTCATAATATGAATGTACGTAAATAATGTGATCAAACAAGTTTGAATTTTCTGTTTTCTGTAAAAACTATGCAATCACATAACATTTTTAATAATTGCGTAAGAGTGGTAAATAATTTTGCAGGAAAAAACAACGAACAAACCCCAATCATTATGATGTTATGCAACTTACAGGAATACAATTCAAAATAAATTTAATCAAGTAATAAAAATTTGCATATACCTAATATTTTATAAAAATTGTCAACGCTCTTAATTGTTTTTATTTTATTTTAAAAATACTTAATGAATTACATGTAAACTAAAATCGTAAGAGAATTATTTTTAGTTCTACCAATGTTAGGAAGCACGAGATTAAAATGAATCCGAAGAAAATTTAACTTCAAAACTTAAAAAATTATAGAAAAAATACATTTTTTAATTTTATTTTAGTTTTTTAAAATTAATTTACAAAAATAAACCAAAACACATATGTTATGTATATATAAATATATATTGATCCAATATACATATAAGATATAATATACTCGTATAAAAAATAATATAAACAAATAACAGAATTAACACTTGGGCCTGGCTTAAGCTCATATACCCGCATCTGTCGAAGCGATGATAAAAAGTTGGCGAGTAGCGCCTACTTTCCTTTCACATACAGATAGTTAACTTTGACCCATTCACTCATTTTCAACAACTTTATACGTTATGGTATAAGTTTAAATTTAATGTTTTACCGTATTAGTGAAAGTCGTCTCACAAAAAATAGTTATCGTGTCTATATATTTTTTGCTGTTAATGGTACTGGAATACCAGTGGACGTGGCACGGCAATGAAATTTGAGCTTCACATCCAAACTGCAAGCTGAGAAATTCATGAAATGGAGAAATGGCAATAGTTAGATTTTTTCGATTTTCGACATAAAAGAGCCCTGCATGGGAGAGAATATTCGTGGCAGCTTTGCTTCTATTCGTTTTTCTGCAATCGTCGTTTTTATCATCAGTGGACCAGGCCCATTTTTGGAAATATGTGAGACGGTGGGCTCGGAAATAAAATGTTCGAGCTTTTTTTGGCAGTTTTTACTGTCAAAACTGTCTGTGTATAAAAAGTCGTTATAAAACGTTTTGTGCAGCTCTCTAGTTGGTACCGTGTGATTACTTCAGAAAACTCTACTTCATAAAATTATTTATTTTACGCCAATCTAAAGTATCACATATCACAATCCTAACTTGCCCGTTTTCAGATATGTGCCCATAGTTATGAAAATGTCCCAAGTCGGAACATTTTCGCGTTTAAAGGTTTGCGTTCAATTAAATATTACCTTACAATAACTTTAAATGTCTGAGGTAATATATGTATACTCTTGAGATATCAGCTTTTTTGTTGATGGTGACATTGTTTGTTGTGTTGGGAACTACGAGTATCGAGTGATTTCAACTATCGATAGTTAGTTCCTAAATGATTTCAACTATCGAATGATATTTTCACTCATTCATTCATTCATTCGATCTATTTTCAAAAACTATCGAGCGATTCACTCGTTCAACAGTTTGCAACTCATACGTTTAATTAATGTACTATATAGTTATTATAGTTGTAATGTAATATATGTGTAGTTATTAAAATTATTATTTAATTAGTTATATTCCATTTTTTTAACAACAATTAATCTTGATTTTTACTTTCAACGATTTTAGAAAAAGGCTACATAAAATTTTGACGTGGGGGAATTCACCTCAATAGCATAAAAATCTTAGTTTTCTATATCGAGTAAAAAGTAAAAATGTGGCCGTGTGTAAAAATTGGCACACGGCCTTACTCGTTGAAATTTTCTGTATTACTAAAAACTTTTGAATAATAAAATGGTTGAATTATTCGATAGTTTTTACTAAAAACTATTAAATCTTGTGCTATCATAGTGCTTGTATACATTATAAAGCAAGCCCACTTTGGGCTTTATTTCATTTTATTGTGGGCTTTATTTCATTTTTTTGTAGAAATTATAAAATTTCTGAAAATGAAATAACGCCCAAAATTACGGCGTCGACTGAACTTTAATGCGGATATGAAGAACTTTAATGCATGCAGAAAAACCCAGAATAGAGGAAGAATTTTCAACAAGGAGATGGTTTTGTTGGCTGAGGGTTTTAACCCCTGCTACATCGGCCCCTTGCTGAATAGTATTTGTATATTAACCCGTCCAGTAAGTCCAACAGCTGCTTCGTAGCTAACGCATTTCAGCATTTATCGCAAAATTGGGCCTTATTTCATTTTTTTGGGCTTTATTTCATTTTTCGGAAAAATTTTCCCGGAGCCTAAAATTTCTACTAGAATTATGTATGTATATGCACATAAATCAATAAAATAAACATGGTTTAAATAGCTATAATTGAAGGAGCAAAGTTAGAAGCAGGGTTCCAAATGACACTTATTGGGCTCGCGGTCTTCATTCGTTGATTCTCTAGGTTGTGCGTATGAACCCAATAATAGCACCTGTTAGCACCTGCTATTAGAGGTGTTTCTTTTTTCGTCTAAGTTAAAAAAAAATAAATATAGCTCACGTTCAAAATAGTTTTCATCTTCAATTATAAATATCTTTTGGTAAAAAAATTCTCATCCTCTCAACGTTTGGATCGGAGAAGATAAAAAACTTCGCTTTTTGGCAAATAACAAACGCGAGGGATGCAAAAACTTCGGGTTTTGGCGAATAGCGATCACAATAGATTAATAAAGACTTCGGGTCGCGTACAAGTCTATGGTGAAACTGGTGAGGGAAAAAACTGAAAAACAAATTTTGATCTATAAAGTTAAAAATAAGAGTTGCAAGTGACCTTTAAGTGAGTCAAGAAGAGTAAAAAAAGGAGCGGACTAAATTGTAGGTTGGCGGTTTCTGTTTGTTTGCTTCGTTGCTGGTACACCATTGAATAAGCTGGAATAAGCTGGAAAACTCTCCTTTTTCTGTGTTTTTTGTATGAATTTGTTTTTGCTGCGTTTTGAAAAGGATGACTAAAGCTGAAAGTAGTCAAGTCGTAACACTTTTGGCTAATCACGAATGGCTCGAACTCACACTATCAATGGAATCTTTTAAAAGTGGCAATATAATCATTGATCGAACTATCGATCAATCCTTCGATCAGTCCATCAGTCATGGTATGGATCTAACGATCAGTAAGCTTCAATGCAATTATCGTTCGAACTTTTATCGATCAAACCAAGTATTCAATAAAGCAGTTCAACCATTGATCGAACTATGGATCTGTGGCATTAATGATAATGGATTGTACTATGAATCTATATATTCCTCGAACCAACTATCAATGCAACCTTGGATCGAAGTATCGACAGTTCCATGGACCAAACCATAAATTATACTGCCCATCAAATCACTAATGGATCGAACCATGAAACAATTGATAGACCACCGAAAAACATTTTGAAAAACGTTATGAGGTAAATTTAATAGTAAAATTCAATTAACCTGAAGTTAATTATTTCAATTAATCACGGCATTGTGCGGAAGGAAATTTGTGCGCTATTTAGTTAATTACTTATAAAAATTCTCATTAGCAACATTACAACATAATAGAAGAAATACATAATAAAAGAAAGAAATACATTCATCAAAGGTGAGGAATATTTTAACACCTTGCAAATATCAGGGAAAATAAGAAAAAAAGGTGGGAATAATGCGGAAAAAGCATAGAGGCAAACAAAAATTTCATAATAAAATTAAAAAAAACAAGACAGCAAGTTATAACAAGTAAGAGCGTTATCTTCGGCCTGGCCGAAGCTCATATACCCTACACCCGTATCTGTCGAAGTGATAAAAAGTGGGCGGGTGACACCTACTTTTTTAATTTACGGGGAGCAAATATTGATATATTAGTTCATTTACAAACCCGTTTTTTCTACCAAACACCTTATTATATGGTATAGTATATAAGTGGGCGTGTCACGCCCATGTTTGAGAATATATTTTAGTCTCAAGATGGTGGACTCGGAAATAAAATTTTACCTGAAAATTCGGTCTACAAGCAAAGAAATTGAACTAAAACAACGGATGAGTGCATATTTTCTATAAAAAGTAGGTGTGTCACTGGTCCGATTCCATTTTCAATACCAAACAGCGTAGGATAACAAATAATATTCATGCCAAATTTCATGACAATACCTCTATTCGTTCTCCTGGAATCGTGATTTCCACAGACGGACGGACGGACAGACAGACAGACAGACGGACGGTCATGGCTAAATCGAATCAGGAGGTGATTCTGAGCCAGAATATATATAGTTTTTTATACCTGCCACGCCCCCTTTAATGCGTTACAAACGGAAGAACAAAGTGAATATACCCTCATCCCTTCGGGTGTAGGGTATAAAAATGAAAACAACTTTGCACAAGAGTAGCTCGGTATGCCTTAACAATTTTGCACATTTGCATATTATTAAAACTGTTACCGTTGTTGTTGCTTCTGCAATTTTGGGACAACTTGCAACCGCAACACGAACAAAAACAGGTTTTTCATGTTTCCTGTTTTTAAAATTGTTTAAAAGCAATAAGGATTAGGCAGACAAGGAGAGGTTTTAAAACAGAAAGACTGAGAGACATAATGAATCAATCAATGAAGTTATAACCTTTAATGAAAACAAATAATAGGTATATTATTAGAATAATAAGCAAGAATAAATAGAATAAAAGCAAGAGAATGAAACTGGGAAAAAATAGAATTTGAACAGATGGAAAAAGGGGTTATTTTGACACTGGGCATGCCCAGTAGGAGTGAAGGAAGGTCGGTAAAAAAGGAAGAACGTAAAATAAAAGTAGGCAGCAAAGAAATAGCGAATGAAGAAAATAATGAAAGGAAATGGAAATTATTACAACCGGTGTACACGGTCGAAAATTGCAGTTTAATTTTTCAATATTTTCAACTTTCTTTGAGTTGAAATATTTCTTAGTTTTGTTATCAACTATTAAGTTTAAATCGTGAAACTTTACCTTTGAATGAAAATTTGTCCTCTTTAAAGTTAGGAATGAGTAGAGAAGGTTAAAGACATTAACTTTTCAGTTAGGATGTATATGTATGCAACCTGCTAAGTTCGAACTAAACCAAAATTTTCGACCGTGTAAGTGCGGAAATGTGACTGAAAATCTGATGACAGTAATCTGATGGTAATCTTTGTAATCGAGGTTAAAATCACAAGAATATTTTAGGATAAACAACATCATGTTGACATATCCATTTCAAAAATATCCTCCTTTTTCTTTTTGAGTTCAGGCTTTCTTTTTTTTTTTTTATTTTTAGGTCTTCTACAATTTTCAAGAAAATACTGTAAAAAAAATAAATTTTAAACGAATCCTATTAAGTTTAAGTTAATGATTTATAATGAATTAATATAAAAATGTATAATAATTCATTATATAATATTTAAAATGTATTATTCATTCACTATATTAATTCTCTTTTGAAATTAATTCAAAAGTTGTATAGCTTTAATACTATTTTATGGTAACAAATATTTTTGCTTTTAAGTTTCCTTTAGATCTATAATTCATATTAAAAAAAGCTATGTTCAAAAGGTATCGCGAATTTTGAATTCCCGCGGGTTACGTATATTCGATTTTCAATTTTTTGGCTTTATGTTCATGTCCGTCATCTATGCTGACAAGTTCGCCCACTTTGAATGTTCAGTTAATTTTTGACAGCGTATTTTTGCTCATCTTAGATTTTTGTCAATCATTCCGATTGGGATGATTGAACTTTGGTTTCTCCGTCATAACCATAAACCCATGATTCGTCACCAGTTATGATCCTCTGGAGCAAATTTGGGTCGTCGCGGACAGAGTTTAAAAATCGAATGGCATGAGGCAACAGATATGTTTGGGTCCTCAGCAACTTCTCTAACGGTGATTCGACGATTGGCCAGTTTCTTCACTTCATCAATGTTTTTGTCTGTTGTTGACAAAACAACTTCTCGGCCTTCTAAGAACATTTTGTACCACCGATAAACGTTGTTTTGGTCCAAGGTACTTCACAATATGCTACAGTCAACATTCGGAATGCGTCCGCACACTAAATTTTGTTTTTCATACAAAATTTGATACATATTCTTTGATCCATTTTATGGAATAGGCAAAAATCAAAGACGAGCCAAAACACGTCCAAGCAAAATAGCTGTCAAAAAATAACTGAACATTTAAATGGCTGAACCTTGGCTCACCTTGTCAGCATAGGTGAGGGACATAAGTACCACCATAACGCCACAAAAAAATTGAAAATCGAATATACGTAACTCACGGGAATTCAAAATTAGCGATACTTTCTGAACAGACCTCGTACACTCAAATTCCGAAACAACAATGACCCGCTTATATTGTATATCCCGAAATGAAAAATTCCGATGCGACAAAACGTTGCCAACACTTATGGGCGAAACCCAATGCGGCATCGAAGCGGTTCAGAGAAACCCAAAAGACCAAATTACGTGTATTTCTTATGGAAAAATTGAGAGGAGCTATTTTGCTTTCTTGCTCGAGAGGCACAAAAATAACGGCAGGGCTTTGGCAGAGCTTCGGGCAGAATACTACAAAATATTCCGACTTCTCTCTCTGAACCAATTAAGCAATGTTGCTTTTTGCGTCAAATAAAGAAAGAACGAAGCAGTGTTGCGTTTTTTGTCTTAAACTTATTTTTAATTACACAATCAATGTAAAATAATTATTGTTGTAAAAAATTGAAAGGTTAATATGTGCTTTTAACTAAGAATGTCTTCTTTGCTTTTACTGTTATATAGAATTATAAAATAAATTAATTTGGTATAAGTAAACAATAGGTTCCCAGCTCCGATTTTTTTTTTAAATTTTTCGGGTATAACCCTCATCGCCTCTAGTCCAAAGGTGATGAAAGTTTTTACCACTCTCGTGTAGTTTAGAAGCTATAGGCCTTGGATAGCAAAAAAAGAAAGTGCTATATCTTCAAAACGATTTGAGATATCAACGTAAATTTGGCGCCGTTTAAAAGGATATTTTAGGGCAGTTCTTTTATCTAATAACTGGCACCTAACTAAAAAAAAGGCACCTATTCCTAACTTGTTCCAAAATCCTTTTTAATTTTAGTTCACAAAAAGCAGATAAAAGAGGATTTATAATTATTTAATAAAAAACTAATAAATTCCAGCTTAATGATTTAATGATTTAACGGATAACGGATAACTAGATATAAACTAGTATAAGCATGCTTTTTACTTAAAAGAATTGATATTTGTGAAGTTTTTATTTTAAATTTCTACTTTTCAACGTCTGCCTTACTCACGTCCTTATAATAATTTTTCGCCCATATGCCACAAAAATTTAATTAAAATAACAACCGTGGTTCTCTGTTTTGAGTAAAAACAAAGAAACAGAGCTCTTGCAACAATCGCTCTTATGAAGAGCGTAAATGAGGGTAACTTGGGTCGCGTCACGGATCCAGCCATTGGGTTTGCAGCTTTAGCAATTACGATCTGTGTTGAGTCAATTATTTTCTGTGGGGTCACGTGAATTCACTGGTTTATGCTGATAAAATAGCAACAAATCAACGCTGTTTTGCAGAAGGCAACCAACACACACACTCTGTCAAAGTCTGAGATAATGTAATTTTTGTATTACTTTGAGCCAAAAAGTAATAAAAAAAAAACAAAGATTAAAAAGAACTTTATTAAAAATCTTAAATAAATTTAAATAAGCTGGATTTTCGTTTTGTAAAAAGCAACCAACCCACAAAAAATTTATATAGAATGTAAAATAAATCCAATTCCTCTAAGCCTATTTCAACAGGCTTACTGTATGGTATCCAGTTTATCCATTACTAATATTTTAAACAAAATAATTTTTTATTTATAAAAAAATATTTTTTTAATATTCTGAAGAACGCCGTCTGCAAAACTGCGTCCAATTGATGTTCGTGTTATTTGTCACATACGGCCAACGGTGCTAAAAGTGGCCCAAAATTAGACGTCCAGAATGAGGTTAATAAAGAACAGCTGCAGTGGTCATATTCCTGAAATCATGTTGCAACGTTAATGACATATACTGATTTTTAAAATTAATAATAGAATTTAATGAAAATGAAATTTTTCGTGCTAATTTTTACAATATTAAGTTCTATCGGGATTAAAAATAGACCCAATATTTTCATTTCTATTAAACAAACACTCAGTAAATGTTATAGACCCTAAGGTCTATACGCTGGGTTTAAAAGTCGTTTCCATTCCTACTAAATACATTATAATTGATTTTGATATACTAAAAAACTCTTCGTTGCGCTGTTTAATTGCTTAGTTTGGGAGACAGTCAAAATCCCGAATTACAAAATCCCGAAACGACAAAATCCCGAAAAATTTTAAAATCCCAAAACGACAAAATCCCGATGCGACAAAATCCCGAAACGACAAAATCCCGAAAAATTTTAATACCGAAATGAGAAATCCCGAAAATCACGAAATAAAATTTGAAATTAATGAAAAAATGACTTTTAAGTCACAATTTTTTCCGAAGCGTAGTACGCGCCTACTTGCCTTTTTTTACAATGGCAGAAAGGCAAAGTTGTAATATCGAGAGAATTTTGTTGTCTGAAAGTTATAATCTACAATATGCAAAAAACTTCACATAACCGTGAGGATTCTGCTGATTGAGGGTTATGATCCCTGCCGCGGCCGAAGGCCGCCAATACGCAAAAAAACTTGTATGCAAAAAACTTCACATGACCGTGAAGATTTTGCTGATTGAGGGCTATAATCCCTGCCTCGGCCGAAGGCCGCCAATACGCGAAAAAACCTATATGCAAAAAACTTCACATGACCGTGAGGATTCTGCTGATTGAGGATTATGATCCCTGCCGCAGCCGAAGGCTGCCAATACGCGAAAAAACCTGTATGCAAAAAACCTCACATTATCGAGAGGGCTCTGCTAAAATTTTTTTAATAATGTTTTTTTTAATTTTTTAATAATAATTTTAGAGAAGTAAAATAAGAGTAATTTTTTATTATTTTCTTGGAATTGTTTGCCAGTGGTTTTAAAATGTTCAAGAAGATGGAGAATACCGAAAAACTAGTTTTGTAATTTCGGGATTTTGTTATTTCGGGATTTTGTCGTTTCGGGATTTTGTCATTTCGGGATTTTGTCGTTCGGGATTTTGTCTTTCGGGATTTCGTTACCAACCCCTTAGTTTGCTTGGGTGTCAACCCTGAAATGGTGTCTCCTCTGAAATGGTGTCATCCCTGAAATTTGCATATTAAAAAAGGTAAATTTTCATTGATACATATGTATAAACGCTTCTATAAATGTTTGCTGGGTGTTTTTACACATTTTAACGTGTAAGTTCGCACAAAGTGTTTTAACATTTAGAAACAAATTTAATTTTTTTTGCAAGACCTTTTATTTAGTTGTAATATTTTTTTTTGTTGTAATTATTGTAAGATGTAATTATTTTCTAATCGTGCTCGTCCTCGTTGTCCCATAGGCTCAGGGTCGGATATTCTGCGGGCCGGAGCTGCGTTGTCGTGGTTAAACTTGGTTAAACCTTCTTCTTCAATCACCATCAACGCATACGTGAATTGGGTTTCGTTTATATCTATTTTTTATTTGCGAATCTAGCATTTTTTAAGTGTAAATTAGCCACTTTTTAAATGCAAATTTACCTTTTCTTATATGCCAATTTACAATTTTTTCACAGCAAAACTTCAGAAAAACGTGTTAATTCACATATTCTTGTCAGAAATTTACATATTTGTTATAGTAAAATTACTATACCCTGCAAGACTGCTACCTGGTAATTCACCGGTTATTTACCTGGTAGCGCTACCCGAAGTTTCGGTTTAAAGTTTCTATTATTTTCTTAAGAGCATCGGGAAAAAAGTACCAGAAACTTTTAAGTACGTGTGATCGTGTATCCCTTTCTTTCCTATACAACAAATCCATATGCTTAAACGTATAGTGCGCTCTTTTGCACCATTCGCACTCTGGTAGCGCTACCAGTTAGTTAACCGGTAAAATACCAGGTTGCGATACCGTTTCCAATTTTTAACTAATAAAATGCAAGTTATGGTAAATATCATGTTTTTATTAATGTTCTTTGTAAAGAAATTAAAGAAATGGTTTAAATAAAAATGGAATTATTAATTAATATGATATCACAAATGGTAAAATCACAAAATTAAATTACATTTAATGTTGAAGTATGTACTTTGTATTCCAATTATATTTGTATTCCAAAATAGAGCAGGAACTGTGTGGTTTTATGTAGTTGCATTTCTTCAGGAAATCTTCAGAACAAATGGAAATGTTTCAGAACATCTAACAAGCTGAAAATAAAAATATTTTGTTTAATGTTTGTATCTTTTTTAATTTTTGGAAATAACACTTCAAACACAACTTTCCTTGTTCACGTTGATTTTTTCTGCGCTGTTTTTCTGGCACTAGTAATGGCAGAATGAGAAAAAATCATTTCAGCCACGTTAATATTGGCATTTCTTTCCCACTCAGCCACCATTGTCAAAAAATAGTGAGACCGTGTTAGTGATTCTTGAAAATAATGCAATAGTGTGTGCGACTCGGTTATTCTTGTTTTGCTGGGTAGTCAAGTATATTTTATTTACGCACTAAAATGCTGAAAACATTCAATGCTGGACACCAGTTGCCTACATTCAATGTAGTAAAAATTTATTAGAGTGTGCGGAATTTGCGCTGGCATTCAGCTTTAGGATTTTCATCGTACGAGTCTCGACTTAAGCTAATAAATTGTTACTCAATTGTTAATCTAAGGATAATGCTCAATGCTACTTTTACTCTGAACTTGCTGTATGGTGTTATTGACTTTACATACTTATTAAGCCTTAACAAAACCTTTATTTAAACGTTCCTCGTCTTTTATCGAGAAGATGTGAATCTCCTTATCTAAGCTTTTCCAGAGCGAACTTTCTTTAACGTGAGCCACCTTGGAGCGCCTGCGCCGGTTTTAATTCTGTTCTTTTAGTTATAAACTTGTCTGATTCTGTTAAGTCGACTAAAAACACAATTTTAACTTTTTATTTAACTAGAAATACCAAATTAACGTATTTATAAAAACTATAAAGCCCCAATGCCTTAGTTTTAAATTCAAATAAAGAAAATATAATACAATAAAATGAAATAAAAATCACATAAAATACATTGAAGCCAAAGAAAAGATGCTTTTTAAAACGGAGACACAGTATTTTTTCTTAACATTGGTCACGATACCAAACTACTTGGCGGCGAGTGAATTTGCCGTAAATATCAATCACAACGAAAACAACAATACTAACCCTCGTATTGCGAGCAAACGACAAATTATTGCAACGCCGCTAATGGCACATCATTTTCGCAGCGCCAATAATATAACGGTACTGCACGAAGTTCACAATGATGAGCCGCCCGTCGTTCTCAACACAAACGAAGTGCTACAGCTAAAACCGCTTAAAAACGCGAAACAATTCGCGTTATATGAAAAAACGTTGATAGCGGATTACGAAAATTCGCATCCGCTGAAAGAGTATGAATTGCATCCGATGACGTTTGATTTTAATCTGGGCGACTTAGAAGATCTGGAGCATGAGGTGGCATTGAAGAGTGGCAGCGCAGTGGCAGCGCCTGTGAAAGAAGGCGTGGATGTACCAACGAATGTGCTACGTGGTAAAGAGGGCGTAAGCTATACTGAACTTCCCGAACTGTTAGATGATGGTTTGGTTGGCGGTGAAGGAGGAGGAGGAGATGAAAAGAAAGGCCAACATAAACTAAAGGTTGTAGGTGTGACTGCGGAAGGAACAACCGCTGCACCGGTAGTGGTTACGAGAAAAACATTAAACCCGACAACAAGTGGAACAAAAGTGATGGGAAAAATACCAACAGTCATTGGAACAACAACATATATGATGATGAGAAGAGCACCCTCCGCTGAAAAGACAACAACCAGAGTAGAAACAACATTAACCACTCAGCCTTCAGCAATAACAACAAAAATCATATCACAATCATCAACCGCAGCAACCAATCCATCAGCTGCTGCTGCTGAGACCACTCACACTACCCACGCCACTCATATCACTAACGCCTCTCACACTCTTCCACTCACAAATGCACCACCTACACCTCTTTACCATTCGATTGCGACCGCGAGTCCGCACATCTTCAAAGTGATTAAAAATAAATCAAAAAGTAAAACACGTGAGCTTTTCAAAAAGGACTCAGCTGCCTCCGCAGCGCTGGCATTCAATAGCGTCAGCCGTTATTTCGTTTACAGCGGCGATGGAGGAGAAGACATGGCCGATGGCGTTGGCAAAAATATTTCAGCCGAATCGGCAAACATGTTTCAATTGCTGATCAATCTTTACGATCATTTCTTTTGGCAACCATCAGAAATCCGCAACAAAGTAACGACGGCTTGTGGTATCGAGCTTCAAGCGTATCTGACGGCTTTGAATGGTAACTACGAGTGGGCACAACGAGGTAAGTATAAGGATAAAAATACTAAAAACTAATTTGGAAAAAGTATTGACGAAAAACCACAAATAAAATTCTTGTGGACATTTTAATTAAAATTAAAGGACATAATTTCATTTTCATGCCATCTTAAATCCAATTCTTCTCCACTTCACGCTCTATTATTGTCCTTTAATCTGACCGTGACGAAGACCAGATTAACGACTAGAAACGACGCTGATATAACTTCAAAAGACTTAATACTATTTTTTATTTTTTTATTGATTTTCTATTACCATCATTAATACACATTCTCCATGTCTTCCACTTACTCAACCACTTCAACCGTTTTAATGTACTACGGCTGCACATAAAAAGCCTACGATGCTTCCGGCCATTATCGCGGCCAAGCTTTATACGGAAATGATAAATGGTTGGGCGAGAAAGCTTTTTGTTATGAACTCAATCGCCAGATAAAGCCTGAGGAACGAAAACATTTTGAATTTCAATTTTATATGGCACTGATTTCGATTCGTATATGGTTACCGATCAAACTAGTAAGTGTTAACGGATTCAGCAAATTAAATTTAATCGCTTTTTAATATATTGAACATTATTAGAATGAATCGATTGATATAAATTTATCTCATCTCCTTCTTTCTCACTGTTTTTCACTCTCCCTGATGCCCTCTACCTATTCATTAATTCCCACCGTCCTTGCATCTTTCGCTCTGGCTCGCACTCCATCTCTCTCTTACTCTCCCACACCCACTCTTTCATTATTTCTCTCTTTTCCGTCTCTCTCTATTTCTTTCTCAGGACTTGACATTACAATTAGGCGAATGTCTCCCCAAAACTTGCTCCCAACAAGACATTCAAGCCATTCTCTCCCTCGATCCCAACGCGGAAATGTTGCGTGCTCTCTTCGCGAGTAACTTAACTACAGCAACAAAAATCAACATACGACTAGTGCGGAAAGTTCCAGGAGATTTTAACTATTGGCTGGAGTTAAAATTTCAAATATTCGTGTAGGTTGTGAAGACCAGGTTTCGGAATAATGAGCAACCGGCTCTTTTCAGCTCCCGCTGGCTCTTTGAACGAGTTTTGAGTCTAAGGAGTTCAAGAGTTGTGACGGGCTTCCGCTAAGAGATTGTACAGCCAGATTGTTGCGATAGCTGCAATTCTAAAATTAACTCCCACGAGAGCACGGCGGGAGCCCACGAGCCCAGCCTAAGACATTCTGAATCCTGCGGAAATTGTAGATATTATTTCTCCATAAACATTTCTATTTTATCTCTCTCTCTTTCTCACTCTTTTCTCTGCTCTCTCCATTCCCTTGTCTGCTTCTCTCACTACCACATCCTTTGTCGGGTTTTCTATTCCTACTTCTCAATCTTCTCCTCAAGCAGTAGCTTCATGTCCACACTTCTTGCTTTGGTTATTGTTTCCACGTGGTATCAAGCAAAATTGAATCGTCAAAAATGTACCATCGCCACTCCCTTGGTGAAGGCCATCAGTGCCAAGGTTAGCGATGCTCTTCGACGTAGAACGACAGGGGCAACGACAGGTAGTGGCGAAAGGTATAATGGAAAAATGTTTGAACTCAATCAAATAAGCACTTTGAATGACAACAATAATGTCGATATTGAAGCCGATCTCACTGGGACCAGTAGTAACCGCAACCGTAATCACAACCGCAGCCATCACGACAACGACTCGAGCAGAACTTACAACAATAAAACCGACATCAAAACCATAGAATCACAAAACAGTGACGGTGACAGTGATGGTGGTGGTGGCGGTGGTGCTGGTAATTGTAGTAATGGCAATATCACTGACACTGGCTGTGGAGGTAATTGCGGTGGCAAATCGACGACAGAGGTGAAGGAACTAAAAACTCAGAGGACCAATTTTAAGGCAGAAACATGCTGCAGTGCGGGCGCGATGACAACTTACGAAGTAAAGCAAAAACTAGGTAAGAAAAAAGAAAAGAAGAGAATAAAAATTTTGGAAATTCCATACTTTCACATCTTATTTATTACATAGAACTATTCATGATTTTAATTGGTATTTATTGTATTTTCTTTTCTTATGATGTGCTTATTTGTTTTTCTGCTTTTCTTTATGTTTCTTTGATTTTTTAGGGATTCATCAACAACTTTTACTCTGTTTCGCATTTCAAACCAATGCCAGAGTAATATTGAATATGGACAACACCAAAGAGGTTTGTATTGATTGGGTCACGCAAAAATAAAAGATCAAAATATAAGCAATTATCAGTTCATATGAGTTTGTGGTGTCTTGGAGGCGTTTAAAATGAGATAATGAAGTGCTTATATTTGAAGATTGAAGTTTTATATTTTTAAGTCATATTTGAAGTCATAAATTAGTATAGGGTCACAAAAAAGTGGGTCACAAAGTATTTACGAAGTAGAACATCTTTTTATAACATAGAGTCTAATAGGTTTAAATAGGGACATAGAGTCTAATTACTCCGGAAGATTTTAAAAATACATATGTAATTTGTTACCAAACCGACTTTTTCGGAAATGTTTTATTATTTCTATTACGATATGACTAATTAGAAAAAAATTTAAAAACAATATTGTACAAAAACGGAAAGCAGTGATCACATTGATTTGTATACTAATGTACTGGTAAATAAATAAATATTATTCAGGGCTCAATGCAGTTTGCAGTTTTTTTACAAGAGTGAAAGAGTAAGTTTTAAATTAAAAATAATATTGTCACCGGTGTGCGCAAAAAAAGCAGATCTTTTCCGGTCCGCGATGAGTTTTGAGTTGAAAAACACTGCCATAGGCTATATAAAGTTTTGAAAAATTTTCGCTAGAGGGTTTTTCTGTACACCTTTTTATAAAATAAACCGTAAATTATGCATATCTCAGCGCTCCGTTGACCGATTTTGATGTGATTTTTGACTTTATGTCGTATAATCTATACACAGTTCCATAGGCTATATGAAGTTCCATACAGAATTACTACATACAGCTCCACATACAGAGCTCCATAGCTATATAAAATTTTTTCGCTGGAGGGCGCTGTGCCATATTTTTTCACAGAGCAAAATTTGGTAACAAGATGTATATACCTAATGGAGCAACCCATTTTAACCGTAGATCGAGCCTTAAAAAAAATTGAGAATCCTATCCTTGTATCATTTTTGATACATAGTATATCAAAAGTATATAAAAATAGTATATATTAATTTTAATAATAAATTCTATGCTCATTCTTTATTTTTTAAGCAATTAATGCAAATATGTTTTGCATGCTTATCCTTACAAACTGGTTTTTGATACATACAGCAATAGACTTGTTTGCTTATTTTTATCACCCGATGCGTAACACTGCTGGACATCTTGCTCGCGTTTTTGGTGATGGCTTAAAATAGGGGACTGATTCCGCTGATGCTCCAGAATGACAAGCTTCCTACTATCACTCTTTACAATTTTCGAATACAGCGAATGGAAATACTCACTTCGTGGATTTTGAATTCTACTTTGCATATTGTTTTGTATCAAAAATGATACAAGGATAAAATTATGAAGTTTTGATTTTTTTACCTTATTGTCATTTTTTTTTTAACTATTACTTAAAACAATTATAATGCACAAAATAAACAAAGTCACAAAATATAGTCGCGAGATTAAAAGCGAAAAATATTTCCTGGCCAAAACAAAAGTCAAATGTATCATTTTTGATACGAGGCTCGGTCTACGGTTAATGCATATTCCACTATCATATCCTTTAAAATCTGCGTCTGGAGAGCGCTGTTTACCTTTTGATGGAGGCAGAAACCATTTTCATTGAGAGTAAGATCCGAGTGTATATAACTTTTCGTTTTTTTTCACGTAAAATTTGTATATTTATAAATGAGGGAGACAACGGCAGCTACTCTGCTAGTACGTACATATACATATGAGAGATGTCATGTGTATATAATACAGTCTACCACAAATGAGCATGGTCTTACAAAGTTGTACACATTGTGTTCTAAGTTGACATATTAGTGAATGTAAGAGAACGTTATTTATACGGTCATACTTGATATGAATGTCAAAGAATAAAAATATGAATATGAAAGAACATGAAACAATCGAATGATTTCAGTGATCGAGTAATTTCGTTTGTTTTTTCTATCCTTAAACTTCTCTATATCACAATCTTTCCTACAGACACAAACATCATGCGTGCATGGCATGCGTGTGCTCTCTGTACTTTGGACCATTATGGTACACACATACCTTCAGATGTTTACGATTGGAGAGAATCGGGTAAGTTGGATTTTTCCTTCCTATCTCTCTTTTATTTAATTTCATTCTATTGTCATGTCATCAGTTCACACGGATTATGGTCGAACGTTCCTTGTGGTATCAGTTTGTGGGCAATGCCACATTCTCGGTGGACACATTCTTTTTCATCAGCGGTTTTCTCGTGACGTTTCTTTTCCTCAAACAGAACAAGAAGTTACCGGAGGCAAGTGGCAAGTTTATACGACGTAGTATCTTGGATACAACAATGATATTGATTTATCGTTACATACGATTGACGCCCACGTATTTGTTCGTAATATTTCTCAATGACTTCTTTTTGCGGTAACTGCAAAAATATAATAAATCAATTTCTTTTAAAACTTACTCTATTTTCTTACTGTCAGTCACACTTTTGATTCTTCGGTATTTCATCCAACCGTGGCACTGGATACTTGTTCTCTATACTGGTGGCGCAACATTTTCTACATCAACAATTTCTATCCGCTGAGCGAGATCTGCATGATCTGGTCTTGGTACATGGCCAACGATATGCAGTTCTACATAATGGCTTCAGTACTTCTCATCATCTCCACACGGTAAGGCTTTTTTCCCCATAGTTCAAACTTTAAACTTCCGATAGTTTGTGACCAATAGAAACTTTTTCCGCCTACGGTTATGTTGCTTATTTAACTACTACTACTTACTACCACTACCACCACTATTACTACAGAATAAATAATATACATAAAGAAGATGTGAATTCACGACACAGGCTGGCAAAACATGACACAAAACCCCATACAAAAACCTTTTATGCTTTCTCTCTCGTTGCTTCTCCCTTCTTACTAAAAACTATCGAATAATATAATGGTGGAATTATTGGTCAGAAATTCAGAAATTATGATGACTTTTTATATAGTTGGGAACTATCGAATAAAATCTATCGAGTTATTCGATAGTTGAAAATTATTCATTTATTCGATAGTTTCTTACTAAAAACTATCGAATAATATAATGGTGGAATTATTGATCAGAAATTCAGAAATTATGATGACTTTTTACTCGATATAGAAAACTTTTACAGCCGAAACGAAAATTTTTATGCTATTGACGTGAATTCCCCATACGTCAAAATTTTATGTAGCCTTTGGGGCTGGGTAAAATTTTGACAACCATTAATTTTTCTAAAAACGTTAAAAGTAAAAATCAAAGTTAATTCTTGTTCACAAAAAAGAATATAACCAATTAAATAATAATTTTAATAACTATATTGTACATTAATTAAACGTAGGAGCTGCAAACTGTTGACCTGTGTTTAACATATCAGTCTATTTAAACTTTTAAACTGCTGTGCATGATTTGTTTATTAATTTTTTTTTTTAAAATTGAAAATTAAATTTATTCGACGACTTGGCACAGCTAGAAACAAATTTTAGCTATTTTACTTACCAGAGTAAAATTTTTGCGTCCCTACTACCCCTAATTCGAAAAACATTCAACGAGTGAATCGATCGATAGTTTTTAGAAATAGATCAAATGAATGAATGAATGAGTGAAGAAAATCATTCGATATTTATTCTATGCTACTCCATTAAAGAATGCTCCACAATCCACTGGAAAGCTTAAATGATTAGCTTTAAAAACAATTGTCAACCGCTACGTTAAAACAATTGTGAATTGAGAGTTTTTTAAATGGTCTTTCATAAGGCAAATAACTTTGACAATTTTGTATTGATTTTTATTATTTATTAAGAGTTTTTTTGAGTTTAGTAATCAAAATTTCGCTTCTAAGTAGCACAAAAATAATAAAAATCAGTTTAGAAAAAACAAAATTGTGATCGCTGGATAACTTATAAAAATTTCGAGGATAAGCTTGATACGCTTAAAGGGTCTTAAAAAAAACAGATTTAAATACGAGTATGGCATGAGGGTTGTAATAGCGTTATTTCACACTACACCTTTTCCAATTGTAGTTCAGTAGGCGTCAAATGTATATTTCATTTGTATATCAGAAATCGTCAAATGTAGTTCAGAATACCTCAAATGTAGTTCAGCAAAAATGTGAACTGTACAGAGTGGTTGTTTTTCGGTTGGATTATTGATTCCTTTTAAAACTTCTATGTCGAAAGGACGAACAATTAACCATTAGTCATTCAATGATATTTATTGTTTTTATTAAAATACTAATAATAGACTAATAACTAATATCTAAGATTATAATATAATCAATATCTAAGATTATAATCTAACTAAGATTATATCGCTCATTTACTCAAAGACTGACATATGTAGAAACGCAATTTTTCAATTACTACATTATTCGTTATATCATGCTTCATATTGTATAAAAATTTCATATTAATATCTTGTGAGAAGAGATATCCGCGTGAGAAGAGAATATGCCGTTATTTCATTCCATATGTATGTACTAGAGCTGCACACAACGTTTTGAAATGACTTGCAAAACACAAAAAGTTTTTGGAGTAAAAACCGCCAAAACTTTTACGGCAGTCTGCTGCCTGTAATGGTGAGACGGCGAAAGCTAATAAAAAAAAAAACGATAATTAAATGGAAGAATGAATAAGTATGCCTTTAGCGTTTTAGCGGGGGGAAAAAGGGAGAGTTTTTCTTCTTAATTTGCGAATACTTTTCAGACCCTTCTGTTTTCAATGCTTCTTACCGTCTTAAATGAAGAAGGATACATGTACGATATACGCGTACATATGTACATAGTGGAGATATACATAGTGATATGTATGTATCCACTATATACTCCACTCCATACGTTCGTCTGTCTTTCCCAGGTTGATAATTAGAAAATCAGCCCCCATTTTTTTACAAATACGAGGAAACACAAGTAAAACTGCCACTGCAATTGTCGAACATGCAGTAAGAATTACTGTCGGTTGGGTAACTGCTTGACAGTTTTGTTATTTACTGCCATTTTCCTGCGACACTAACAAAATAGCAGTACTGTCATTTTGTGCCTAGCTGATTTTAAAACGTTTTGTGCAGCGCTCTAATATAACAACTTTTTTTACTCATTCTTTTTGAAAAGCATTGATTCTGATTACAGCATTATTGTGTTCACTGAAACATGGCTCAGGCCTGATATTTTGAATCCTGAGATTTTTTCTAATAATTATGTGGTGTACCGGAAGGATCGAAACCCATTTGTTATCAATTTGACCAGAGGGCGAGGTGTGTTGATTGCTGTAATTTCGAAATTTTATTCACGTGAGATTATTCTGGAGGAGGCCTCAGAAATTGTGTTTCGCTGTGTTTATGTCAAACTTGTTAGCCTCTGTATATATATGCGCTGCTCCTATATTCCACCAAGCTCTGGGGAGAACATTTATGCTTCGCATGCCAGATGCATAGCGGGTGTGATGGAGTCTACGCTACCGATTGACAGATTCGTTGTTCTGGGAGATTTTAATTTGCCTTATATTAACTGGGAGTTTTGCGTTGATCACCCGCATACTCTTTTACCTTCGACTGAGCGTGAGAATTATATCAGCTTCCTTGATGATTTTTTTCTAGAGGTCTTTTCCGAATAAACTATGTACGGAATCAAAATGGCCGCCTTTTGGACCTTATCTTCATTGATGATAATGATATATTTGATGTTTCTCGATGTGCGCCTTTTGTACTACCTGAGGATAAGCACCATATCGCCTTGAAAATTGAACTGGTTCAGTCTTGTAAAATATCCCTGCCTGTGAAGCGTATGGGAATGCAAAAGAAACTTTGCTTTAAATATAAAAATTATTTAACTTTAAAGGATCAACATTAATTGGAGTTCTTTTCTGCGCTTGGATAATTCTACATCTGCAAGTTTGGATTTGGCTCTGGAATCTTTTAATAAAGTTTTATTATTGAACACAAGGTTCGACGCAGTGTGAGCCGTACTTGGTTTCTAAAGAGCTGCGTGCTTTAAGGAACATAAAAACCAAATGCTACAAGTTATTATGTAATACGCGTTCGACTGTAAACCTTTCGAATTATTTATCCATAAGGAGCAGATATCGGCTGTCATGTAAGCAGGCGTATAAAGAATATATCTTTAAAGTTAAATCTAATATTCGAGGTGATCCTAAGCATTCTGGAACTTTGTAAATGCCAAAAGGAGGACTGCGGTTTTCCCAACTTTTATGAAGCTTGATGATATGGAGTCTGACAATGCAGAAATTATGTTATTCTTTCACCGACTACTTTAAATAAACGTATTCTTCCTTGAATTATTGCTCGGACACATACCAGCCTATCATCGACGAATTGATTGTTCTTAATGCTCTGAATGACATTAAACGCACTTATAATCCTGGTCCTGACAACATTCCAGCATGTATTCTCAAAAACTGCGCTGTTGAGTTAGCGATGCCCATTACAGCACTATTTAATCTCTCTCTTCGTACTGGTTACTTCCCTCGTGCTTGGAAGTCATCATATATTATTCCTGTGCATAAATCTGACATCGTAAAGGACATCTTATAAATAACTATCGTGGTATTGCAAAGCTCAGTGCCCTTCCGAAACTGTTTGAGAAGATAATTACGGATCAAATAACTCGCTCTGTTTGTTCTTCAATTTCGCCTGTTCAGCATGGTTTTCGTTTGGAGAAATCAACTACAACAAACCTGTTGGAATTTGTGTCGGAAACAATTAATAATTTTAAGCATTATAAGCAGACGGCTGTTATTTATACTGATTTCAGTAAAACTTTTGATGTGGTAAATTATAAGCTTCTTATTATTAAACTGAAGCTATTTGGATTTCCTAAATCTCTTGTGTGTTGGATCCAGTCATATCTCAGAAATCGCACTTAAATTGTTGTGTTCAATAATACAGTATCCAAAGAGTTTGATGTGCCTTCAGGAGTTCCTCAAAAGAGCCATTTGGGACCGCTGTTATTCCTCTTTTTTATAAATGATCTTCCAACCGTTATTGTATGGGGAAACGTGCTTATGTTTGCTGATGTGAAGATATTTTTATCCTATTTATTGGACAGTGATGCTTTGTTACTTCAGTCTAATTTAGATTCCCTATTTGAATAGTGTAGCATAAACTGCATGGGTCTAAATTAAAAGAAGTGTAGGCAAATTTCATTTGCCCGCCGTTTGAATCCTTTTTCCCGGAGTTACACTATTGGTTGTTCGAAACTGGACGTAGTGGAGACTGTAAATGATCTGGGAGTAGTTCTGGATCGGAAATTATGCTTCCATAGTCATATAAACGGCATGACTAGCAGAGCGAATAGTACATTGGGATTTATAAAGTGATGGGCTAAGGAATTTGGTGACCCCTATATTACTAAGCTACTGTACACCTCTCTGGTCAGACCGATTCTGGAGTATGCCTCGCCTGTCTGGAGCCCAAATTATGGCTGCTGCATCTCGCAGATAGAATCGGTTCAAAAGAAATTCTTGCTTTTCTGCCTTCGTAATCTTCACTAGGACGATTCGGTGAACTTACCGTCTTATGAATCTCGACTAAGACTTATATACTTACCATCACTCGTTAATCGTCGAATTCTGATCAACGCTATTTTTATTGTGAGCTGTCTATCTGGTGTTACGGATTCCACATATTTGCTAGCCAACATTCAACTAAATGTCCCTCGTCGTACGTCGAGACGTTATGAGCCTCTTCATTTAAGCTTTGGCGGTTCGTCATATCTACATCATGAACCTCTTCGGAATGCTTGTTTGAATTTTAATACTGTTTATTCTGTAATTATTTTTTCTGATTCGGTTTGGTTAGTTAAACTTAAAATTTTAAACTTTTTGTCTAATTCTTGAATCTTTTTAATTTTTGAATTATTTACCTATTTGTAAACTATAAGGCAATGAATGTGCTTAGTTTAAGTCTTAAATAAATAAATAAATAAGAACGACATATCTCAGTCGTACTACAGTCGTCAACGTGTGAGGATCATTTGGCATTAAATCATCACATGGTACAGTTCACATTTTCTGAACAAAAATTTTTATTTTGTAAACTACATTTGACGGTTTCCGAACTAATTGCGACGATTTCATAGTTTCTCGCTGTAAGCATTGTTCTATTCATCTGTATGCTGATGATGCACAAATATATCTATCATGTCCAAGACAATGTGTAGGAGATATGCTCCGTAGAATAAATGAAGATCTCGCTTCCCTTGACTCATGGTCGAAAGAGAATTGTTTAAAGCTGAACACGTCCAAAACGCAGGCAATAGTGATTTTACATAATAAAGAGTCTCTGAATCTGCCACAACTTGTATTATCAAGTGAAAATATCCAATACGTAAAAACCGTTAAAAACTTGGCATTCGTAATTAATCAGAATTTGAGCTGTTCAGACCATGTTAACATGACTGTATATAAAATGTACAATGTTCTAAGGAAACTGAACTTTACATCATCCTACATTCCCATAAATATAAAATTAAAACTCGTGCATAGTCTCATCGTTCCTATAATGTCTTACGCTGCATTAGTATATGGTAATATGGATGCAGCCTCTGCAAACAAATTACAGTTAACTATCAATAATTCAGCCAGATATGTCTTTAACAAGAAAAGATTTGATCATATTTCTGATTACGCCTTTAGGATATTGAACGGTAGTGTAATTAGTTTTTTTAAATACAGGAACGTTCTTTTTCTACACAAGTTAATTCATTCATGTAGCCCTGAGTATTTATATAAATATATCAATTTCGCGTGGTCTAGCCGAACGTATAATCTTATAGTTCCGTCATGTAAATTTGTCAGCTCCTCAAGACTGTTTTTTGTTAGCGTAACTAAACTCTGGAACTCCTTTCCAGTGTATATTAAAAGTGAGACGCGTAAATCGTGCTTTAAAATAGCAGTAATATGATATTTTAATTCTCATTAATTTTTTTCATGTTTAATACAGTTTAAAACAGTAGTGTTAATATATAATGTAATGCATTATCCATTAAATAAGTATTAATTGATGTAATGTACTTCAAAAGACTCTAAGTCTTAATGTACAACCATATTATTAATTAAATTAAATTAAATTAAAATTAATTTCTAAACTACAATTGATGATTTCTGAAATACAAATGACGATTTGTAAAATACAAATGACCATTTCTGAACTACATTTGATACTTTCTGAATTACAACTGGAAAAGGTGTAGATATACATATTTAGAGAGATATGATTGAGGTATTGCTTGCATATGATATTTTTCTGAAATTGTAGCTTTTATCACTTTTATTGTTTTTCTTTTTGTCATGTTACTGATATTTCAGCTACTTCAAGACAGCATTATTAGTGATTAGTTCTTTACTGTTCAGCTCGTGGGCAGTATCGGGGATAATCTCTTTACGTCACAACTACGCTCATAAAGTTGCAAATCCCTTCGAGTCCTTCGATTTTCTATATGACAAACCCTGGCAACGTGTGGGCACCTACATCATGGGTAAGTATCTGATAAAAATTCCTAAAAAAAAGTAAATAAACCAAATATAACCTAAAGGAAATTCTCAGTCAGAGTCATGATTCAAATTCCCTTTCACAATGTTTTAGTTTTTAATGGTTTTTAATGAAAAGTACGTGTTCACAATCTTAGATTTTCTTGTTATTATTATTTTTTGCAAAAATAATCAGTCCGTCAGTCTATAGAACGAATAGAGTTATCGTTTCTTGATATTCGTTTAGCTTTCCGACAGGGTTGGATGAGGATGAGTGTTGGAGTGTTCTCAGAACGAAAAAAGACACTGAAGATGGCACACCGGCGAAAACGGTTTGTCTCCAAACCAAAATTGACAAGGGATGACGGAAATTCGTTCCAACACTCATCAGAGTTATCGTCATCAAATTTGACATCAATATTCTGTGTCATCTTAGGCTATTTGGAAATTTCTCAGTTTGTAGAGTGAATTTGAAGATAAAATTTTTTTTTCCGAATTCACCGTCTTAGACTCAAATATACTCTCAAAAATAGGCGTGGTCCACCCACTAGTGACAAAAACAACGATTACAGGAGAACGAGTAGAAGCATCGTCACGAGAGTTGTCACGAATATTCTCTCCCATGTGGAGCGCTCTTATGTCGAAAATTGAGAAAATCGAAACGTTGCCACGCCTACTTTTTAATTAATGTAATGTTCTGTATGCTTCCGATGTTTAGTGGCGCATGTCAAAAACTTTATTAATGATTATAAATTCACGTGTTACAATTCTGTTCTGTTACAATTCTGTTCCGTTACAATTCAGATTACACTTTGTCTTATTTCTATTTCATACAAGATGGCACTACACTACAACTCTCTCCTCTAGCTGAATAAATATATAGAAAAATTTATATACATACATCTTCCTTATTTAAATATACATATGTATACCCATATGTATATCCATAATTTATCCTTGTACAATTTCTTCACTTTAATTTCTGCCTAATTTTAATAGTTTTGTGACAATAATTTCTTCAATTCTTCATTTTTGTTACATTAAATTCAGATTAATTTTAATAGTTTTATAAAAATCAAATGAAATGTCTATTTCTTGTAATTTATACGTTGCAGCTTGCGCAACACTGGTTTGTTGTTGGTCTGTCGTTGAACATCTGTTTGTCCATTCCGATCTGTAGGAACGTTCACCGTGGTGTCGCCTCCTCCCTGAATCATTTGATCCACATGCCTTTTAATTAACTTTTTGTTTCGGGTAAGCAAACACCGATATGTGTGGGGACCAATACGTTCTTCAACCGACGCTTGTTGCCACGCAACTTTATTTGGGTTACTATAATCTCTAATCATTACGTTTGTTCCTCTATCAAAATTTACTTCTCTAGAACCTCCACGGTTTATTATATTTGACCATTGATTTTTTTTGGATAGTATCTCTTAAGCGGTTGGGCGGTAAGGGCGGTTTAAGTAAACTAAATCTTTTCTTAATTTCCTTTTCTAACAATAGCTTAGCTGGAGATTCCCCTGTGGAACAGTGCTTAGAGCTATGGTAATCCATTAGTATTGTATCTATAATGCTTTCTATGTTTTCAGCCTTATTTTCTAAATTAGCCAACAGTGATTTCTTAAATGTTTTTACGAAATTTTCTGCTATTTTTGCAGCGAAACCTCTATCCAGTGCAGGGACTAAAACCCTAAGCCAACAAAGCCATCTTCTTTGCTGAAAAGTTTTCCTCTATCCAGGGTCCTTCTGCGCTGGCAAAGTGTCCTTCTGCATGCCGGCCTTTGGCCGTAGCAGGGATTAAAACCCTTAGCCGACAAAACCATCTTCTTTGCTGAAAAGTCTTTCTCTATCCAGGTTCCTTCTGCGTGACGGCCTTCGGCCGTGGCCTTCCCCTTGCTAAATAGTATTTGTATATTAACCCGTCCAATAAGTCCAACAGCTGCTTCGTAGCTAACGCATTTCAGCATTAATCGCAAAATTGGGCCTTATTTCATTTTTTTGGGCTTTATTTCATTTTTCGGAAAAATTTCTGAAAATGAAATAAAGCCCAAAGTGGGCCTTATTTAATTTTTTTATGAAATAACGCCCATTTTGACAAAATGAAATAAAGCCCGCATTGGGCCTTATTTCACTAAACTAAGGCCCGCATTGGGCCTTATTTCACTAAACTAAGGCCCGCATTGGGCCTTATTTCACTTGGACGTTATTTTCCGGAGCCATTTAAATACGTAGACTTCTACTCAGTATTCACCTGCGGCAGTATTCGCCACCGGCTTCACTGCAAATAGTATTCTTATATTCGAAGTTTCTGTGCGAGGCGGTCTTGTCTGAATATTAAATAAAAATTTTTGAATACCAAATGAAAAGTGGTATGAATATCAGATTAAATTTTTTGCATATTAATTGAAAGTTTTTGAATATCAAATGAAAATTTCTGAATATCAAATGAAATTTTCTGAATAGTAATTGAAAGCTTCTGAATATTAAGCTTCTGAAATTTTTTGATTATCAATTGAAAATTCTGAATATCAAATTAAATTTTCTAAATATCAGTTGAAAGTTTCTGAATATTAAATTAAATTTTCTGAACTAAAATTGAAAAATTGAAATATACTTTTTATGACACATGGTTTTTTGATCTCTACATTTTGAATTACATACTTTCGATTTTCCTAATTAATAGTAGGTACATATATAATAAAATAGTACACCTACTTGGGATTTAAATAAGGAATGGTATATACAAATGGTTCCGAATGAGGGTTTGGGATCATTTGCGAGCAGCTCTTTTCAGGTTTCGCTGGTTCTTTGAGAGAGCCCCGCTTATTTAAACTGTCCCTATCGGATTTTCGGATTTTGGCTCTCACAAAGTACAGCATGCGGCTCTTACAACATAAATCATTGAAAATAATTTTTAATAATATCAACTTCGTCAGTTTTTATTTAGAAAGTGCAGTTCTTGTTTGTCGACTAATTTAAATAGTGTAAACACATAAAAATGCAAAAAAGGGCATTTCATTGTACTAATGTGTAATGAAATCTTCGTTCATTCCAAAACTTTCCGTCGTAATTCCGACTGTTTTTTTTACAAATAACAATGCTCATGATTTAATACACAAGTTAAAGTCTTTTCAAATGAAGCTTAGTCTTTTTTCTAGAAATACAGGAAAATTTGTCGATTTGAAGATTAAGTACTTCAAGTATAGAGTTACAAGTTTACATTAAAAAAATAATAGATGATGCAAAGCGCCTCAACACGTCACATTAGTTTTTTCTAAACTTGTGCTAAATTATTTACATAATAAAATATGATTTACTCAATGGGTTCCGAATCATTTTTGTATTTAACATTTTTAAATTTAATATTTCGTCCGGCCCGTGAAAAAAAATCTTCTTAATCTGGACCGGAGGCTGTTGGCCAAAACTGTTGGTCACGCCTGTTTTAAAGTGAGGTTACTAAAATTTCTGATCTAAAACTTTTTCACATAAAAAAATTACTTTTCTGTTTCATCCCTAGTTCAAAAAACTATTAACAAACTACTCTAAGAGTTATGCCACTTTAAAAAAAACAACAATTTTTCTGCCTATGATCACATTATTGCGCACTGCAACCACAAATTTCCGAATCATATCATATCATTAGCTCTTAATCATAGCTCTTTTCTTAAAAAATTCCTAAAATTTTAATTTGTAATGAAAAAACAATTGAAGTCGATAAAGACTTTCAATTAATTAAAGAAGATTTAATTAATGACAATATTATCATTATACTTGTATATACTATAAATTTGACAACGATAGAAAATTTTATAAATTTTTTTATATATTGTATTTCCTTTAAATAATATATCTTTTGTCTGATGATGAATAACCTTTCCCTTACAACTCCTTTAAGGCATGATTACCGGTTACATTCTTTATAAAGTAAAGAATCCACCTAAAGTAGAAAGACGTACCAATCTATTGCTCTGGTCCACCAGTCTCGGTCTACTCTTTCTTATTATATTCGGAGTGTGGGAGGGACAGCTGAATGTAATAAATACAGCTTTCTATGTAAGCATCGGACATACAGGTAAGTAATTTTTAAGGTAGCTCCTTCCTTTTTTTAAATTGGAACTCTCTAAAGCATTTTTTTTAACACTTTCTCTCTTACTCTATAAAACTTTGTAGCTTTTGGTTTCGCTCTCATTTGGATTGTTTTGTCCTGCTGCTGGGGTCTGGCCAAGCCCGTAAATGGAATATTGGCCTATCGTGGCCTTTGGCCCCTTAGCCGTTTAACCTACTGCACTTACCTCATTCATCCGGTATTTATGCTGCTTACCTCTTATCGCATGGAAGGAACTGTACATCTTAACAATCTCTTCGTATTGACGATTTTCTTGGGTAATGCGGTGGTATCGTTTGGCGTGGCTTTTTTTATTTCGGTACTGTTTGAGGCACCAGTCATACGATTATTGAAGATTTGTTTTCGGAAATGATTCACGTCGGTTGTTGACGACGAAATGAAACGGAAAATCAAAAGTGATACCAAATTTTTAAATTTGTAGAGGAGAGAAGGAACGAAAGAGAGAAAAAGGAATTGATGAATGGAAATTATTGATTATTGTTGCTGGTGTAAATATGCAATGTATTTTTCTGTATAATTTTTTCTTCCAGAAAATATTAAGTTTTATGAAATTAATTGAGATTTTTATATAATCGTATCATTAATTAATAATTTAAATAAAAAATACACTTTAGAAAATAATTATTTAAATTTAAATATGCAAATACATAAAAAATAAATATATGTATATGAAAAAAATGTGTACTTAATAATACTCCAGTTTTGTGTAATTATGAATAAAAATAATTTTACGATATCGTAGCATTTACGATAATAAAATTATAATTATACACGATGTTCCGCATAAGATGCATTAAAAGGTTAGGGCGTGTAGGACAAGAAAAAAATCGTTTGGGATGGGGGTTATTTCCCTCTGTTCAGAAGGTAGAGGAAATTTTCTAAAAAATTACTACAAATCGAAAAAAATCTCAAGAATAACGGAAACTTTACTTTACTTTTCGTTTCAAGTAAAAAGCATTCTTATCTGTTTAAATCTGTTATCAGTTAAATCATTCAACTTAAAATGAAATGAAGCCCAAAGTGGGCCTTATTTAATTTTTTTATGAAATAACGCCCATTTTGCGTTTTTTGGGCGTTATTTCCCAGAGCCGCTGCTGTCGCTAAGTACATAAAATGTTTAGTTGGAAAATTTACCGATACAAACTTTACTTCTGTCCGAATTATCCGAAGACGCAATGTGTAATCATCATTAGGCCAGAAACCGCAAAACAACAAAAACAATCTAAACAACAATCTAAGACTCTCTAAAGCTCCAGCAAGTATCCGGAACGTAACTTCTTTTGATGAGTTGGACAACAACACCTAGAACATCAATCTCTAAAGACACTCCTGATCAATCAAAACATCACCAGAAAAAGTTACGAGTACAACTACAACTACTAGCTACAACTACTGCTTGTCAACAAAATCTACCGTAAACAAGAAAGAGAAGTCATATATATATGTATACTTATTTAAACTTACTTATAAGTTTACTTATAAAGGGTGTAATTTTGATATTCAAAGAAAAATGCCATTTTTTGAGATAAATGATCGCTTGTTTATTTCATAATAAAGAGGAAGATATGCCGTTAATAAAGATAAATAAGATATGCCACGACCACTCTTACAGGACCATATCCTTTTCAGGAAATTTTCCATAACCAAATCGCAAAGTGGCTGCCCTATGTCCTCGATAGCCTCACGAATTTCATCTTTGAGGTCTTGAATTGACGCTGGGCTGTTGGCGTAGACCTTATATTTCACGTTGCCCCAAAGGAAGAAGACGCAAGGTGTTAAATCACAAGATCTCGGTGGCCAATTGTGATCACCTCTTCGAGAGATAACACGGTCAGGAAACTTTTCCCGTAAAATATCAATGGTTTCGTTGCTTGTGTGGCACGTAGCGCCGTCTTGTTGAAAGTAAACGTTGTCCAGATCAATACCATCTAACTCCGGCCATAAAAAATCATAAAAAATGCCCAATTCCAAAGAACGACGAGGAATGGACACACCTGGGTTTTCCTCAACACTTTGGGCTACAGCAGCAATATTCTCAGTTGTTCTTGAGCGACGTGCACGGGTTTTATTCTTCACATCACTAACTTGTCCCAACAGCTCGAATTTTTCCACCAATTTTTGTATTGCGGTCCGACAAGGTGCTTCACGACGACCCAAAAATGCTTTAGTTTTGCGAACTGTGACTGCAAAATTTTCACCATTTTTGTAGTGAATTTTAATAATTTCAATGCGTTGTTGCAGCGTGTATCGTTCCATTTTTAGTAATGGCGTAGTTTCTACTTGTCAAATGTCAAAAATAGCAGCTTAAAAAAAAATTAGCCCCGAAATAGCGCGCTATTCAAAATTACACCTCTTATTGGAAAACCCCCTTATAATACTTATATACTAATGATTATACTAATAATTAAAAAATTATTCAAGAAATTTTAAAAAAACTGTCTGTCAACTTCGTTCCTCAACTATAATAAACGTAGTTGAGGTATCCCTCCTATAACACGGTAGATACGTTCCTACAAAGTCCCGTGTTGTGCGAAACCGTGTTATATGAGACTAGAAGCCAGTACAAAAAGGAGTGTTCCAAAAGGAAATGTTCATATCTCGTAACTTCATGCTTATTAGGAAACAAAACAAAATATATATATAAAATTTAATTTCATTTAATATAAATTTAATTTAATAATTTTCTTCGTCATCGCTGCTCAGTACAATCAAATGAGCACGATTGTTTGGTTTAACAATATTACCTTTACTTTTTGAACTTTGTTCTAGATTTTGTGCACCTTCTGTCCATTTAAAAAATATGTAAGTTGGCTTTGCTTGCAAGGGCAAGCCTGTTGTGAATTGTATAATATGGTGATAGCAATTTTGCAGGTCCTTTTAAATTTTAAGCTTCTTTCAGATGAAGGGTCTGCCCTAGGGTGGTCCTTATCTATATGGGTAAAAAAATTTTGAGATTTTTTTTTTTCTTACCCCCCCAAATTTGTACATGTGATAAGAAAACTATACATATATCCAAACTTTCAGCGAGATCGGATATCGGCAAGTCGTGCCGCAGAAAACTGCGTACACCTGATTGCAGTTTTTGCACTTTGCACGCAAAAAGTGTTTTTGGGAGGGGACGAAGTATATGTCGTAATTTTAAATTTTCTCAAGAACTATAAGACATAGATCCGTTCTATTTGAAAAGTTTGTTGTAGAATTTATCAGAAAACTACGGAATCAGAAAAAAAGTATACTTATTCATGCAATTTTTTGTAAAAATTTGCGACCAAACATTTTTTTTCGAAATTTGTTTAGAAAATTTTAAATTTGACATTAATTTTCTCAAAAACTATTTGACCTAGAAGTCTAATTTTAAAAGTATTGTAAAGGTTGGATATTTCGGTTTTAAAAACAGGAAACAGGAATGATTTAAGTGTTCCCGTTATTTTTTGAGATTTTTTTTATGGTTTCAAGTCGCGTTTTTAGAAAAACCCCTCCTGCGCCTGAATTGGGGAAAATTGGCCCTCCCCCTAATATGACTTTTTCCTTGTCTGGACTCATCCTACACGTCCTAAAATTTTGATACATCTTATACGAAACGCCCTGGATATATGTCAATACATGCCGACTTTGAGGCAACTTTCAAAATCAACCTTTCAACTCTAAGGTTGATTTTAGTCGCATCGGCATAACACCGCCGGTAATCTTCTAGTACTTGCAAAATGAAATGTTTATTATTTTTTTAACTCTCAGCAAGAGCAAAAGTAGAAACACTTGCTGTTGTCAATGGCTGTGTAATTACAGTTACGGTACACTTATACCGTGGTTAAATTTTTAAACTTTGCTTTAAATTCGGCACGGGTTTCCGTTATCCGATTTCGCTAAAAATTGGTACTAATCATTTTTTTAATACGTGTCTTAATTTAAAAGGGTAAGAAAAAAAAAATCGGTAGTTGAAAAATAAGGACCAGCCTAGCCTGCACTCAAGAAAAATAATTCTGGTTTTTTTGCTAAGAATAAACCTTCTTGCAATTTTTTTATTGTAAAATTATTAATTTAATTTATTGTAAAATTTATTGTAAAATTATTAATTTTACAATCTTCACTTAAAGAATAAAAGATTATGCTAGTTGCTATCCACGAAGTAAACTCTTGCATCGCAAAATATGTACTTAAAGGCAGAACCAAGCAATGCATAGGAATAGAAAAGTGGTGAAGAGCGAAACTACGAATATACAGGTTTTAATGTACGCACCCATACAGTGCACATTAATGGTTTCGTCAAGTTCGTACTCTCTTTCCATGCATAGCTTGCATAAAAATGTGCGCTCTGGATCGCACTTTCCGTAACAAACAACGGAAAAAGAGTTGCCAACCACACGCTGATTTGCAACTTCAATTTTTGCAACGTAAAATCTTATTATTTTTAGTTAGTGTTTTCCTATTGAAAAGTCCCAGAAAAGTACTACAAATTGCTAAAAATAATACTACATGACGCGTTTTAAAGTTTTTAGTTAATTTAATGCAATGTTCAATGATTTTTTCAGTTTCTAAAAAGCATACACAGCGATTTGTAACTTTATTTGTGATTGGCCACCCTTACAAGTAAAAGAATTTTTTTCTCATAATGCTACAAACAGCTGTTTTGATTGACTTCAATTCCATGCATTGCTTGGTGTCGTACTGATGCTTGAAATGAATAGCTTGAATTTCGTTTAGTTCTCTCTCGAAACTTAACATGAATATGCATTGCGTGGTTCAGCCTTAAGTTTAATAGGTAAAAAAAAAATACATCTAGGCATAGTTTATTTAGAAAAATTTCGGGTATTTCCCGAAAAAAAGCAGTAAAATTTCGGTTATTCGCATATATTGTGTGTTCATAGTGCATAATGTAATTTTCTAAATAATTTTAAACAAAAATCTCGTTATCGTGTTGTAGAAGTACCGTTTTATAAGAGGGTTTTGGGGAATTTTCCTTTTCGTGTTAGAGTGAAACCGTGTTGTAAAATACCGTCTTATAGGAGGGTTACCTGTACCGTTTATCAGCAAATTATCATCAGAGATAAGGAGATACGACACTCGATGACTCATCTCAAAAAATTTCGTTTGACGCGTATTTTTTATACTCTGTTGAATTCATGTACACAATATGTGAAAGCTTGCCCTGTTGTTGTTTTTGCTTATTGTCAATTTCATAGCGAATCGTTGAAATGGGTATCGAGTATGTTGAAAAACTTTTGTTCACCATCGTTTACAACAACATTGTGCAACAACAACCGCAAAAGTTGGACGTCAAGCACAATTTGTGAAATTAAAATTTTGTAGTTGGACAGTCGAATTACTAATTTTCCAATACAATTATCTGTTGATTACTGAAAATCTGTAAAAAAAAAGTCTATTTTTAGCAAAAGCACCACAGTAATAAATATAATGCGTGAATTTGATGTTGAACATCCCGCAGCAAAATTGATGAAAATGGCCAGCCAGATGCAAGACGCTGTAGTGGGAGATGGCACCAATTTTGTGGTTATATTTGCTGGGGCATTGTTAAAGGCTGCAGAAGAATTGCTACATCTATAACCACATTGGATTCCTATGAAAAAGCATTGGATAAGCCAGAGAGAAACTGGTTTGTCATGAAAATAAAGATTTCCGCGACATTTCAAAAGTCAAAGAATATATAACTGCTGCAATTACGTCGAAGCAATATGGACAAGAAGAATTCCTTATGAATTGACATTTTGGCTGACTGCTTGACATCCAAATTTAATTCCCTTGTTTGACTCGCGCTGTCAATGCTACTATATTACCCCGAATTACTGGGTTACTGCGATAAAGTGTGCCTTGAGGAATTAGGTGAAACAACAGTTGCTGTTTTCAGGTAGTCAATAATAATGAAATATTACTAGTTTTAAATTAATATACTTAATATTACTTTGCAGAAAAGAAGGCGTCGATTTACGTATTGCTACAATTGTCGTACGCGGCGGTACCGATAATTTCATCGGTGTCATTGAACGATCCATTGATGCTGATGTTAGTAATTTCTACGGACTTTCTCGAAATGGCCGCTATGTACCCCGTGCTTGGCCACTGAAATTGAGCTTGAAACCCATCTGGCTGCCTACGCTGACACACTTCCCGGAGTGGAGCAATATGCTGTGCGAAAATTCGCGGTTGCTTTGAAATTATTTTCCAAGGCATTAGCAGATAATATTTTAAGTTATTTTTAGGCCTATCTAAAGGGAACATTATTATGCCTGCCAGTAAAGAATTCCGATAAGATTAAAGTGTAGAATTTTACAAATAAAATCGATTTATATTAAGAAAAATTGGGCTTTTATCATTTTTATATTTATATACTTTACTTCAGATATACATATGTACAAATTATCTGTAGTTTAATCTGTAAAAATCGCTTGTTTCGGAACGGATTATATAATGTGTTAAAAGGAAATGGAATCTGGCTAAGAAAATTTAGGATTGTAACAATATTTAATAAACTAATTTCTGACTGCGTGCCAAATTGGGCTGCAGACACGTTAGTTAGTCCCTCATGAACACGGCTCAACCTCTGCTTCATTGATTTGCAACTTCTTGGTGAGCGTTTCAAAAGACATTTCCGGATTACTCTCAGCCAACAGCATAAATGTCAGCAAGCGCGTTTTCTTCATGTTTTGCTTATGATTGAGGCCCTGGGACGTTACAAACTCCTTGTGATCCTCATAGAATTGTATATACGATGGCAATTTATCCGACACAAGAATCGGGTAGATCGTGTATTATGTCCCCTTATAGGAAACACACTGGCTTAAATGCCAGCAATGTATTCAATAAAAATTGTTTGGAATCAGCGAAGGCAGTGACAACACATTTCATACCATCTTCGCGAGAAACACAAGCCGTTTCTGCAGTACATGTTTCTGGTAATTTAAACATTACTTTGGCGTAAAGGTCAAGATTTGTATTCTTAGTAACATCATGCAGAAGACTTTAAAGTTTTTGCTTTTGTTCGCCGGACGGAGGACAATTGAAAAACGGGGCTATAAGATGATCTACTCCGAAGAAGACTTCCAAAACTTGGTCGCATGGTTTAGCAACTTGCGCAAGATGTTAAAAACATGATAACGTTGAGGCGATGTGGTATCCAAATTATTGAATAAGTGCCGCAATCTAGAAGAAAATAAAGAATATCAAAAGAGAGACCATAAGCTATAATATATGTTTTTACTTACGATTGCAGACAAACTTTTGCAAATGTCGCAAATTTTTGTACCGTGTTTTGACAATTATCATTTTCACCGCACATAAACAAAAAAGGTAAAATTTTTGCAGTCAATATAAGCGGGTGCGATGGAGTAGGATGTCCCCCAAATTTTTTATTTTCAAAAGTTTATAGAAAAAATATCTAATTTATCTATCTATCTAATCTTATTAAACGAGCTAAAATCGTATAGTATATATTTGCAGCTTTTTTGAGGTCGGAAACGGCTCTAAGGATTTCTTTGATATTCACATATTAGCGAGATTGAAAGATTGCAAATCGATCTGTCGAGCTGTTTTTTTCGAAAAAATTTATTTTGGTGGTTTTTTTTCTCTATTAAAGTGGTTGATCAACAAGTGTGTGAATAATTTATTGACATTTATTGACATTGCTTTGTTTTTGTTTTTAAGTTTTGTTCTGTTCTGAAATAAAATGTCAATCAAATATTTTTTTAAATATTATTTGACAATACATTTAAAATATTTTTCAAATATTTTTGTTTTGTTTTGTAAAACTTCAAGAAATTTATTAACAGGGTCAATGTTTTCAAGGCAAAAATGTTTTTAAAAATTGAAAAAATTTTGAAAGCATACAGGCAAAGTGTTTCCCTTCGCTTAAAACCGATAGAACGGCCTTTTTTTACTATTCACACTGCAAAAAATCAAAACTCTTATTTTTAAAATTTTTCGCCCCATTAAACCTAACTCATAAAACTTGGCAACGTTTGGAAAAAAGTTCCGAGCAACTGCTCGGCGTCCCAGGTACTATACATTATGGGGTCATTCAATTTGTTGCAGTAAAACACTTTTATTTACCAATTTTTTCTTATATAACAGAAGAGTCATATAAGAGAAACATATATTTTGTATTATTATTATTAGTCAAATAAAGTGCGACTGCATAAGTTTCAAGTTTCTATTTACCATTTATTTCTTTTTTATTTGCAAGGAAACAAAACTAGGAAGAAAAGTCATTAACAATTATTTAAAACAACTAAAAAATTGACCACAGTTTTTGACGTTTTGAATAAGAAACACCCCCTAGAATCGATACCAATGCAAAAGACGCTGATGCAGGTTTCCTAGGAAATCTGCACTAAATTCCGACTAATTTTGGCCGATTTTGCGATTGTGTCGAGAAAAATGCATGTATTAGTAACGAGTGTCGCATCTCATAATCTCTGATTATCATGATATACGAGTAGTGGCAAGTACTCGTTGTTAAAACAAAGTACCACTTTTATTATGCTCTTATTAAATTTGATTTTTACTTGTAACCTCAGTGAAACTCTGAAACTCACTGTCTTGCATTACGCACCATTGTATTTAACAAGAAAGAAAGGATTCGGTTAGGATGGGGTACATGCTTTCTCACATCCATAAATCAGCGAGTATATACTTTTTCGCCGTAAAGTAATTATAACAGAAAGTTAAGAGAGTTCTGTTAGTTGAATCATAGAAAGTAATTCAAATGAAATGCAAGAGCTCAGGCCATGAACAAAGAGAGAAATCGTTCAAACTGCGTGCTCTCGCCTATCATGTGTATTTTTCCATCTATGCTTTTCTTCGTTTCTTCGACCATACCGCCCGCATCGATGATGCCGTTTGAGTAACTTTGGCTGATTCGGCCTCTTGTTATTTCTTACTCTATGGCTGAATTCGCAGTATTCTGAGTTGCTGAATTCAGCTTGTTGGCTTGAGTGACTTCAGAATTTCTGAATATGGATCTATGTCTATTTAGCAAGGCTTTCGAATTGTATCGGGTAAGCACCACCGTGCGACCATTTCAGCGGCACACCTTCTACCACGTGCAAAATCCGTTTGGTGATGTTTCCTATCGATTTGTGCAATAAAAATCTTTGGGTCAAATCACCCCCGTGTGACCCTGTCCAAAATCCGTTTCGTGGCATTTCCTATAGATTTGTGCAGTGCAAATTTTTTAGTCAAAACATCCCTGTATGACCACTTTGGGGGTCCCCACCTTCCGCCCTACAATTCCAAAATCCGTCTCACGACATTTCATATTGATTTGTGCAATAAAAGTTTTTGGATCAAAACACCCCTGCATGACTACTTTGGGGAAAAACTTTTTAAAAAAGTCTTTAAAGACTTAACTTTAATTTTTTGAAGTACAGTGGAACCTGGCAAACTCAGCATAATTCGTTCCGGAGTCTTACTCGTAATGCGAAACACTCGTTAAGCGAAACAATTTTTACCATATAAATTGATGTATAATATGATAATGCGTTCTATCATAGAGTAAGAAATAACAAGAGGCCGAATCTTGAACAACGAAATTTTTCTATGGTCGGTCCAGTACTGGACCGATTTCTCACTCATTTTGGAGTATTTTGAGCTCTCACTCTCTTCTCCATAGCAATTGGCAGTTTTTGATATGGAAGACGACTCTCATATAAATTTTCAGCCGAAACATTTTTGTTCTCTTCTCGCGTCTCCATGCCAGGTGTTCTTTTTTTGGCTAGCGATGGGTAGAAGAAGAAGAATTTACAATGTATTTATTGTATATTCTTTGGGAGAAGACTTTTGAATGCATGTGGCATTGTGTCATTTATCGGCTGTGTGTATATAGGATATAGGATGTATATAGGATGTATATAGGATAAGCGATGAGCTTTGTGCGTACTTGTTTCTTTTCTCGATTTCTCTGATTTGACGACGCCAGACGTCGACAATATATGAAAACGACAGAGAAGAATGCCTATTTAGCAATAAGGAGAATGTAGCGCAACTGAGATTTTTCTTATTCAAAAATTAAAGAAAAATGTCGGTATGTTCGGTGCTTTTTATCTGGTACAATGAATTAAAATAATTTTTAATAAAAATTGCCGAATTAAATCCTCGTTGTTAACTTTTTTTATTAAATGAAAACACTTTTGAACATTTTGGATAACAATAAACTTTTAATTCAATAAAAAAGGGATATATGAAACGTTCAAACATAAGAAATGATATATGTATGTCGTGCTATATAAATATATAACATAGTGTTATAAATGAATTAAAAATTATTTTATTTTATTATTTCACATTTATTATATGAAAAATTAAATATTTATTATTAAAAATTTATTTTTTTTCATATAATAAATATGAAATTTAAAAAATTATTAAATATTATTCACAAGCAAATAAATAATATTTAATAATTTTTCAAAAAACTTTCAAATATTTTCATAAAATACTATCTCGGTAATCTTAAAAAAATCTTATAATTGTTTTAATTTTCAATTTCTCACATTACACAAAAGCCATTTCAAGATTTCTGTAACATAAAGAAATCTTGAAATGGCTTTTCAATTTTTAGTTCTAAAATTTTTAAGCTGCGGCGCAAGCACCGACAACCTTGCCAACACTCGACCAAAGCATACCCAGCCGCATAAAATTACCCAACACAAACCAAGAACTGTATGTTATCAAAAGTGAAGAGACGAAAGGGTAGGAAATACGTATGAAATGCATTTAGCTCGACGATGGACGAAGAAAGAAATCGTTCAAATCGCTTGCTTTTTGCTTATCATGTGTATTGTGTGTGCCGACATTAGAATGGGGTGGAATACGCAATGAAACGGAGGAAAGGGCAAGTAATTGAAATGAAATGCAAGTGTTTGGGCCGTGAACAAATTTCTTACTCTATGGTTCTATGCAGAAAAAAATACTCAAAATTTGAAATCTGTATTTAAAAAAGTTGTAAAAAATCGTTATGTGTAACATTTATTCAAAGAAAAATACATATAAATTGTTAGAGACTGCTGTCTAGAGATATTTGTTTTTGCCGACGCTTCAAAATTTAGTAAAAATGTGACACCGCATTATCATTGAATAAATTTGTAGCGCGCATAGCTTCTGCCTTATTAGGGTGTTGCTTCTCAATGTACGAAGCAACACTTTCCCATGCTTTCAGCATTTCTCTTATTTCGCCAGAAGATTGTTGCTTTGTTGTTACCTCCTCCTCCTCCACACCTTCTTGCTGTGAAGCACAGTGTAACTCCATAAGCTCTGCAGTGGTCATGGTAAGATTATGGTAAGATTAAACATTAAACATGGGTAAGATTAATAACCAATGAATCCACAAAAATCACAAATAATAGCCCGAACACAGTCAGGTCGCTAGCTAAAATTACATTGGTTTTTAATGGGAAACGAGAAAAAATAAAATTTCCCCTCAGTCGCTAGCGACTAAACTCGCAGCGACTTCTATATTTCTAATTTAGTCGCTCCAGTCGCTTGCCTGTTTGCTTACACATACATGTTCGCACACATGTTCGCATACCTCCTTGCGACATACAGGAGGTAAGTCGCTGTAGCGAGCGACTTGATTGTAATCAACTTCTGGCGTCTGACAAATCTTGTCGCTAGTCGCTGATTTCAGCGGGAAAAATGTGTGATCACACGCGAGACTAATAGCGCAACAAGTTCTTAACGGACTAATGTAGCAATGTCACTAAAATTTCCATCGCACAATTCGGGGATTTCCCTATCCACATCACTCGTTATGCGAATTTTCGATCGTTAAGCGAGTAATTTTTGTACAATTAATATTACTCGTTATGCGAATTACTCGTTTTGCGAGGTGCTCGTTAAGCGAGGTTCCACTGTAAATAAGTTTATTTTTAAAAATAAAAGTAAAAGTTTACTGTTAACTGTAATAACTGACAACTGTAAACTGTGTTAACTTTTACCTTTTACTTTTATTTTTAAAAGTTTTATAACTTATAAACTTTATAATCTTCTATAACTGTTAATAAAAAGGTTATAAGAAATAATTTTTAAAAACCACGGTACCGAATAAAAATTTTTTTATGCGATATAAAACGTTTTTACAACTAAAAAGTTTAACGAAAATTATTAAAAATTTTAAAAAACACTTCGCATTTTTTTCAAAATTTCGTGGGCGTGGCTGGTTAGTTTATGTTTAATATATCATAAACTACTACTAAACATATGTATGTATAGTAGTTCTCAGTTAAAATTTCGGGTTTCATGTTTACCGGGAAACTGGTTAAAATCAATTTAAAAATTTGTAGCGAACATTTTGAAAAGGCCCACATATCTTGCCTCAAAGTGGGCGTGAGTGGTTGGTTTATGGTTTATGCTGCATTGGTGTCTACTTCTAAGCTATGGTTCCAATTTTGAGTCTCCAGCTAACCGGGAAGCTGGTTCAAAATCAATTTTAACATTTGTAGCGACATTTTAAAAGGGGCCCACATTTCTTGCCTCAAAGTGAACAAGAGTGACACTTCAGTTCACTCACTTTGGAAGTGGTTAGTTTATGTTGCATTGTTATTAAGTTCTAAGCTATGGTTCCAATTTCGAGTCTTAAGATTACCGGAAAGTTGGTTCAAAATCAATTTCAAAATTTGTAGCGAACATTTTGAAAGGGCCCAAATTTCTTCCCTGTACAAGGCTGCACAAGTCGACTTTAAAGCAGTATTAAAACACAGAAAAACGTTCAAACGTTGACTGCCGTGCTTCCTTTGTTTGAATAATAAGTCGTGACTGTCATGAAATTATTGCAAATACAAACAAAACAAGCCGGCAGGAAGTTCTACAAATTATTGAGTAGAAGGACACTACTAATAGTTGTCCATGGCGCTGCCGTACAACGAAGTATTCATAAGGCATTTGTCCCCTGTTGTGGATCTCGCAATGTTATTGACCGATTTGTACCAGGTATTATTGATGATGTTTGGATTCGAGCTGTCGAACTATAGGCCCAAGCTTGTGCCATGTTTGTTGCAAAAAATGTGTACTTGTTGCAAAGTTTCAAAATTTCAGAAATGTCACTTTACATAGGCCTTAAATATAAATGTCGGTGTTTAAGTTGCGCAGCCTTTAAACAACATTCCGTAAAGTGAACATTTGTTTATAAATAACCTTTCTGTGTTTAAGAGATCTAGGTATATTGTTCCACAGCCTTTAAATAAAATAGGTTTATAAATAAGGCTGTTATAGCAGGAAAAGATTGCTGACTTATACGTAAGAAGCAGACATAAAGTCTACAAAGTAAAGGCACAACCGAAATAGACGTAACGAAATATATCTACTTATAGATACATTCTAAACAGTAAGGCACAAAGTCATATTTCTGATGCCATTAACATGTTACTGCCTAAAAAAGGCTTATTCGATACGTGCTGACAAATATGAACGAAAATCTTTTGAACGACAACAAACGAAATACATACTGCTGTATACATGCCTGCTGTATTTTAGACATTCTTATTTTGGGACATTTGTTAAAGCGATCGAACGATTTGAAATCAGTAGAAATATAATCGAGATTGAAATAAAAAATTCGATCAGATCAAATTATATTATTCAGCCTGGTTCTGCATTCCAATTCACACGGAAACGGATTTGATTTCGATCACTTTTTTCTCGAAGGTGTTCTGTATTCCGATTCCGATATTCGAAACCGATGTTTGCGTAGTTGTCGGAATTGAGGTGTTTTGCATTTCGATTTATCGGAATTTTCTGTCGGAAGTAATCCGACCAACTTTTTGCTGGTGAATTTGAATTTTATTGTAAAAATTTTGAAATTTTTTAACACATGCGAGTTTTGTGGGAAGAGTTAGCGGAGAAACTCAATATTTTTGGTCCACCAATGAAAAAAGTGCCGAGTGGAAAAAGGTAGCCCTGCTATTATTTAATTTTTACCACGAATGATAATTAATCATAGACATGCTGGGAAATGCAAAATTATAAAAAAGTATTTCTGGAGAATACAAAGCGCTCCAGGGAATACTAGGTGCAACAATAATTAGCCACCAATCTAAAAAAGGTTAAAAAAATAATCAAATTTCTATGACCACGTGTGCGTTGGCGGGATTCGAACCTACATCCCCAACATGCCAGGCGAGTACTTACTCTATTACGCTATTGAGATCTACAATTCTTTCTTTCAATTTTCAAATTTCAGTTAAAAGTTATTAAACGCCAAAGTGACAGATAAAAAATAGCTGGATGAGTTCGAATCGGAATTGTTTTCGTTTCGAACATGTGAAATTCGATCGGATTGCAGAACACCTCTAAAAATACAAATCGAAATTCAATTTCGATTCAGAATCAATTCCGGATCGGAATACAGAACAAGGCTGATTGTTACAAAATTTTTTTATAATTATTACTTTGTAATACAAAGAACAAAGTATTACTTTGTTGTCAAAGCTTTTAATCCTGTATAATCTGATAATTTGTCTTGTATAATCTTGTAATAAACTTTTGCTATCACCATTTTCGAAATTCGACGTAGTTAATCGTTGTTGTAGTTTGAGACGGTACCTAACTATTGTAAAAAATAAAATATTGTATTTATAACAGAACTTTTGTTTTTATTAAAATCAATATGAGAACTTTTACTTCATAAGTTCATAACCAACAGCTTTTACCGCTACTCTTGGGAATAATGTTAACCCCTTCGGCTTCAGGAGTTGAGTAGCTTAGTGAATCAAATGGAAGTGTTATGCAATTCCAGGTTATCCGGACAAACAAGCTTCCGTTTGCAACATTGAGGGTAAGCCAGTGTCTTGTCCGCATAATCACCCACGGTACACCCAGGCGTCTCGATTAGTGTAACACCGCAACTGCAAAGGTTCGCATGTTAATGGAAGAAAAATTAGATGAATAATTTTTAAATTTAATACAATACAAATAAATTGTACTAACTCTTGAAACTCAGCTGTTCCGTCAATGCCACAAATAATGCGGCCACAATCTACCATTGGATTTTTGAACATACCAGGCGCCAAAATTAAATCTTCTCGAATGACACACTTGCCGGGATAGTCTTGAAGGAAATAAGATTTTTTAATTGTTTTAATTATTTAAAAATCTATCGACTAATGACAGTCGTTAGAGGAGCTCTTACTTACTTGGATTGCTGTAGTCGCCAATGTAGGTACTGGCAAATGCAGTGCCCAATATTAATGACAAACACACAAAAATCTTCATTTTTGGTTAAATTATAACTTTTCTCTGCGGTATCAGTTTGCTACGAAAATGATATGGTCTGAAATTTTGTAGAAGTTTTTATAGTCGTTTCAATCTCTATCGCAGAAAGAGAAATAAAATGAAATCACTACAAATCGTAGCATTTCTTATCAAATTTTAAAATCTGTTAGAATCTTAGTTTATGTATTTAAGCTTTTATGACAGACAATATATTACTTTAAAGAAATTAGGACAGTGTTTTTTTCGCCATCATATTGTTTTCAACAGAAAAACCTTTTTTATTTCTTTAAACTGAAGACAATTATATATGTGTATTTGTATGCGTCAAAAATTATTATCAAATACTCTAGGTTTGAGAACTGTTGTATTCATATATCTACACCACTATTTTAAATTTTTCGTGGGTGGTGTGCAAAAACGCAGCCGTTTGCTTACTCTGTCTTCTACTTCGCCCTTCAAAAACATCCAGACGAAGCCGGACTACAAAAAGAAAAAATAAAGAAAAAGAAGAAAGTATAAAAAAGGAACAGAAATATAATAAAATAAATGGAATGACCTTATTAATGCCTCTAAGAGTTTTCCCTCATTCTATCATAATCTATATAATTTCAGCAAACAATTTACAATTACAGTGTACTCGTACATATTCTAATCAACACATTTGCAAATGGTATCAGTATTAACCAGAGTCTGAAAATAACTCTGTTTCAAAAATTTTTTAAATAAAAAACTGTTAACTTTTACTTTTAAAAATAAAAGTCTTTGAATAACTTTTTTAAGACTTTTAAAAATAAAAAACCTTCAAAGACTATTATGAATGACTTTTAAAAATAAAAGTAACTAATAACTTTTATTCCGAGACTTTTTTAATAACATATAAGTTATAAAAGTTTCAAACTTTGGTATTAACGTGTTTGTGCCCTTATCTGTTAGTATGTATTCAAATTGACAATTTGAAATTGTCACAGAAAAAGAATAAGAAACTACTTTTGATTACATCTCATTCGATAAGACTAGTTTTTAGTGATGTCAATGTGATACGCCTGTGTTTAACAGACAGGCGTCGTGTTTTTAACCCTTAAATGGTTCCATTACAGTGTCAACACGACATCAGTAATTTTGAGGTCTTTCCTTATGGTTGTTTCTGTTTTTACTGCAAATTTTCATTGACACTTGTTCGCTGCTTGTCATGTTTGCATTGCTTATGCTGCTGATTGTTGATGTTTTTGCTGCTGTGATCGATCTTGCTTTAAATTATTAATGTTTTTATCCAAATTTATTCTCTATAGACTATTGTTTATTACTATGTAGTTTCAATTCTAGAAAAAGAGAGAGAGAGAGAGAGAGGCAACAAACCTGACACAAAAGTTGGTGGGACATAGTATATACATATGTTTATGTGTATGTATGCATGTGATATGTGTGCGTGCGTGCGTACGCATTAGAGAGCTGCATAAGTAGTTTTGAAAACAGCTAGGCACTAAATTGCAATCACATTTACCAGATTTGTCAAATGAAAATAAGTCGGCAACCAAACCAATCAAAACACAAATACTCAATAAAACGAATTGTAAAAGAAAGAGAGTGTAGCTGCGTTTTTAAATTTAACACACACATAAAAAAAAAATAACAACAACGTAAAATTACAACAACAAAGTAGAATTTCAAACAACGAAGGAACGCTGTTCAGTTTCTTTGTGTCTTTACTTGCCTCTCTTTTCAGTGCCTATCTGGTCTAAAGATTATAGGCAAGTAAACACCCTTAATCCAACTCCTGTGAAGTTGGCATCCTGCGAATTGGCATGTTAAGTGAGTTAACAGAGCTCTGTTAATAACAGCGGCGAATATGTTAACAACAGAGGTTTAACAGAGAAAGTTAACAGAAAACTTTATTTAACAGACACTTAACAGAAATATAGTCTTGAGTTACCAGAAACAAGCAATAGAGGGCTCTTACTTAACAGAAACTATTGAACGATTTTATTTAATTGTACAACCAATCACTGTAATAACATGCAGTCAACATTTTTATAGTTTCTCGTTATTTTTTAAATATATCTAGAAATATGTAAATATAATTTACAAACAAAATATGAATAAAATAATAAAATAATATTATTAAAAGTTTAATAATAATATTAAACTAATAATTAATAAAATCAAAATTATGGTGATGATAATGGTGATTACAATAGTTATGATAATAATGAGGATGGTGAAAATCATTATGAAAATTATGATAATGATGATAATAATAAGATGATAATGAAAATGATGCCGATGATGATGATGATGGTAATATTATGATAATGATGATGATAATGATAATAATGATTGTGGCTATTATGATAATGATTAATGATGATTATGAAAATAATTATGATGAAAATGATGATGATAATTATAATGATAATGATAATGATGCTGATGATGATGATAATAATAATAAAAAATTTTGATGATGATGATGAATAAAATTATGATGAAGATGATGATCATAATGATGATAATGAAAATGAGAGAAATTATTGATTCTGTCTTTGCCAGGAATTTAGGTACATATGTAGTTTGTAGTTTGGATAAAATGATTACGCCTACCAAAGGAATGAGAAGTTCTTTTTTAAACGCGGGGTTCCACGTTCATTTTTTCTTAATTCGATGGTGACTTTTCAGTATAATTTATATCGATGATAATTTCTTACTTTTAAATTTTTTATGTAATAAAAATAAATTGTTTTTGTTTTATAAATACGTAATATGGATTTCATTATTACCTTTTTGCATTGTACGGTTTTTGGGGGAAACTATTTAGACTAGTTCATCTGCCACAATTTTTTAAAGTTGTGAAAACAAGTCGCATGCATTTTTTTTTATAATTTCTTGCGCGGTTTTGCAAAGAATGTATCTACTGTGTAAAAAAGAGTGGGGTGTATATTATTTTGAAAAGATCATTATAAATTGTATTTTACGCACGCGTCTTATAAAATAGCAATAAAACCCAAAAACGCATTAGAGCAGTTGTAGATTTACCAAAAATGTGGCCACAGTTTCTTCTCTATTTACATGTATTCCAAGCCTTCTTACGAATCAATAGAGACCACTTTTGTCAATTTCCTATCCCTACGATTTCTGCAATATGCACAGGATGCTGAAGCCAATCTGTTAACAGTGGTCACAGTTTCTGCTCTATAAAAACTACAAATATAATTTATGCGTGTTGCCACCTATTTACGTGTCTTCCAGGTGTTCTTACGAATCAATAGAGACCACTTTTGTCAATTTCCTATCCCTACGATTTCTGCAATATGCACAGGATGCTGAAGCCAATCTGTTTACAGAGGTCACAGTTTCTGCTCTATAAAAACTACAAATATAATTTATGCGTGTTGCCACCTATTTACGTGTCTTCCAGGTGTTCTTACGAATCAATAGAGACCACTTTTGTCAATTTCCTATCCCTACGATTTCTGCAATATGCACAGGATGCTGAAGCCAATCTGTTTACAGAGGTCACAGTTTCTGCTCTATAAAAACTACAAATATAATTTATGCGTGTTGCCACCTATTTACGTGTCTTCCAGGCATTCTTACGAATCAATAGAAACCACTTTTGTCAATTTCCTATCCCTACGATTTCTGCAATATGCACAGGATGCTGAAGCCAATCTGTTAACAGAGGTCACAGTTTCTCCTCTATAAAAACTACAAATATAATTTATGCGTGTTGCCACCTATTTACGTGTCTTCCAGGTGTTCTTACGAATCAATAGAGACCACTTTTGTCAATTTCCTATCCCTACGATTTCTGCAATATGCACAGGATGCTGAAGCCAATCTGTTTACAGAGGTCACAGTTTTTCCTCTATAAAAACTACAAATATAATTTATGCGTGTTGCCACCTATTTACATGTCTTCCAGGCATTCTTACGAATCAATAGAGACCACTTTTGTCAATTTCCTATCCCTATGATTTCTGCAATATGCACAGGATGCTGAAGCCAATCTGTTAACAGAGGTCACAGTTTCTCCTCTATAAAAACTACAAATATAATTTATGCGTGTTGCCACCTATTAACGTGTCTTCCAGGCATTCTTACGAATCAATTGAGACCACTTTTGTCAATTTCCTATCCCTACGATTTCTGCAATATGCACAGGATGCTGAAGCCAATCTGTTTACAGAGGTCACAGTTTCTGCTCTATAAAAACTACAAATATAATTTATGCGTGTTGCCACCTATTTACGTGTCTTCCAGGTGTTCTTACGAATCAATAGAGACCACTTTTGTCAATTTCCTATCCCTACGATTTCTGCAATATGCACAGGATGCTGAAGCCAATCTGTTTACAGAGGTCACAGTTTCTGCTCTATAAAAACTACAAATATAATTTATGCGTGTTGCCACCTATTTACGTGTCTTCCAGGCATTCTTACGAATCAATAGAAACCACTTTTGTCAATTTCCTATCCCTACGATTTCTGCAATATGCACAGGATGCTGAAGCCAATCTGTTAACAGAGGTCACAGTTTCTCCTCTATAAAAACTACAAATATAATTTATGCGTGTTGCCACCTATTTACTTGTCTTCCAGGTGTTCTTACGAATCAATAGAGACCACTTTTGTCAATTTCCTATCCCTACGATTTCTGCAATATGCACAGGATGCTGAAGCCAATCTGTTTACAGAGGTCACAGTTTTTCCTCTATAAAAACTACAAATATAATTTATGCGTGTTGCCACCTATTTACATGTCTTCCAGGCATTCTTACGAATCAATAGAGACCACTTTTGTCAATTTCCTATCCCTATGATTTCTGCAATATGCACAGGATGCTGAAGCCAATCTGTTAACAGAGGTCACAGTTTCTCCTCTATAAAAACTACAAATATAATTTATGCGTGTTGCCACCTATTAACGTGTCTTCCAGGCATTCTTACGAATCAATTGAGACCACTTTTGTCAATTTCCTATCCCTACGATTTCTGCAATATGCACAGGATGCTGAAGCCAATCTGTTAACAGAGGTCACAGTTTCTCCTCTATAAAAACTACAAATATAATTTATGCGTGTTGCCACCTATTTACGTGTCTTCCAGGCATTCTTACGAATCAACAGAAACCACTTTTGTCAATTTCCTATACCTACGATTTCTGCAATATGCACAGGATGCTGAAGCCAATCTGTTAACAGTGGTCACAGTTTCTGATCTATAAAAACTACAAATATAATTTATGCGTATTGCCACCTATTTACGTGTCTTCCAGGTATTCTTACGAATCAATAGAGACCACTTTTGTCAATTTCCTATCCCTACGATTTCTGCAATATGCACAGGATGCTGAAGCCAATCTGTTAACAGTGGTCACAGTTTCTGCTCTATAAAAACTACAAATATAATTTATGCGTGTTGCCACCTATTTACATGTCTTCCAGGCATTCTTACGAATCAATAAAGACCACTTTTGTCAATTTCCTATCCCTACGATTTCTGCAATATGCACAGGATGCTGAAGCCAATCTGTTAACAGAGGTCACAGTTTCTCCTCTATAAAAACTACAAATATAATTTATGCGTGTTGCCACTTATTTGCGTGTCTTCCAGGCATTCTTACGAATCAATAGAGACCACTTTTGTCAATTTCCTATCCCTACGATTTCTGCAATATGCACAGGATGCTGAAGCCAATCTGTTAACAGTGTTCACAGTTTCTGCTCTATAAAAACTACAAATATAATTTATGCGTGTTGCCACCTATTTACATGTCTTCCAGGCATTCCTACGAATCAATAGAGACCACTTTTGTCAATTTCCTATCCCTACGATTTCTGCAATATACACAGGATGCTGAAGCCAATCTGTTTACAGAGGTCACAGTTTTTCCTCTAAAAAAACTACAAATATAATTTATTGTATATTTAAATATAAATTTAATTGCATTAAATATAATTTAATTGCAATCTGTTGGCGATATTGCAGAAATCACAGGGAAAGGAAATTGACAAAAGTGGTTTCTATTGATTCGTAAGAATGCGTGGAAGACATGTAAATAGGTGGAAACACGCATAAATTATATTTGTAGTTTTTATAGAGGAGAAACTGTGACCTCTGTTAACAGATTGGCTTCAGCATCCTGTGCATATTGCAGAAATCGTAGGGATAGGAAATTGACAAAAGTGGTCTCTATTGATTCGTAAGAATGCCTGGAAGACATGTAAATAGGTGGCAACACGCATAAGTTATATTTGTAGTTTTTATAGAGCAGAAACTGTGACCACTGTTAACAGATTGGCTTCAGCATCCTGTGCATATTGCAGAAATCGTAGGGATAGGAAATTGACAAAAGTGGTCTCTATTGATTCGTAAGAATACCTGGAAGACACGTAAATAGGTGGCAACACGCATAAATTATATTTGTAGTTTTTATAGAGGAGAAACTGTGACCACTGTTAAGAGATTGGCTTTAGCATCCTGTGTATATTGCAGAAATCTTAGGGATAGGAAATTGACAAAAGTGGTCTCTATTGATTCGTAGGAATGCCTGAAAGACATTTAGCGTGGTGGCATCACGCTTAAATTATATTTGTAGTTTGTACTGAGAACAAACTATGACCATATAGTATATATATTCGGTATATACATTTCTTATATAGTATATATTCGATATATAATTAGTTAACTTTAATAACAAATGAGTTAACGTAGTAAAGTCGACGACCAAAAACTCTGAAAATTCAGATCCTATAGAGAGTTGTATAGGAAAAGAGTTTATTTTTTCTAAGTTCTCAACCAGAAAAAGAAACTTGACCAGTAGCGATGTGAATGTTCTATTCTGTCTTTATAATGAAAGCTGATATGCCTCATAGATGGCACTATTAGGTCTTTAGTGCAGACAAACATATTATTTGTGAGTGGTTTGAGGCTTAGCCAAGAAAATTAAAATTAGTTTGAGGCTTAGCCAAGAATCCATTGTGCGAATTCCTGCTCATTGTTTGCGTCTGTTCTACTAATATATTACTCGTATATAGCTAATGGTTATTTTGTATACCTCCTATTTTGTATACCTGAGGGAACTTATTAGAGTTGTAGATTTATTTATGAATGTAAAACTTCAATTAATTTAAATTAGGGAAACTGATTTATATATTTCAAATATTTATGGGATTGTAAAATTCATTAGTATAAAATCCTTTTATACAATACCCCAAAACATTAAATTTTTAAATTAAATAAATTTTTTTAAACTAAATTAAATTTAATTTAAACTAAATTAAATTTATAAATTTTTGTAATTAAAATTATATAATTTTATTCGCGTTATGGAAAATATGCTAATTTGAGATCTGGTCAGTCTGGTGCAAACTTTTACTATTTCGGTGCTGATAAGCACGTGTTACTTATCAAACGAGCGAGTACCTACTCGATCTGTGCTTGTAACGAATTTCCTCCATTGTTTGTGTCGTTTGTTCTGACACATAAGCTACAATTTATGTAGAGCAACTCAATTTATGTATAGGCACTCAAATAAGTAATTCCTTACGGATAAACACACGGATAACACAAAAAAATTACAAGTTCTCATAATCAGAAAAGTTTCTGTATTTATAAGAATATAGCGCATGAGCGATTCGGCAAAAGTGTACTAGTGCAACAGCGTGTAAAGCCAGCGACATCTTTCGTCGAAATATTTCATACAACACTATTGAAACCGAAGTAGTAAAAAGTCAGGTATGTTTTTAAAGATGTTTTACCATATTTTATGTTTTTAAAGATAAAATTTTACAAATAAAAAATATGTATTATTAAAAAAATATACAGTTGACAGATATAAATATGACATGTGAGACATGTGTTGGATTTTTTTATTAAGAGTGAAGTTAGTTATTTCCTGTTAAGGTGTAAAATGTTATTATATTTTTATAATATTTCAAAAATATATTGCAAAATTTATTGCAATATTATTGCAAAATTTATTGCTTTTGTATTGCAAATTGAAAATAATTTAACTATTAGAAAATTTAAAACCTATTAAAGCTTACATAGAAAACTAAATTTTATAAGCCTTTACAATTTTATAGCTGGAAACTCCCACCTTTTGTAATTATAACATCTTTTTAAATAACTTTCATTCACTCACAAACCCTTGACTAAAAACTGTGTGTAAGAGTAACATTTTGGGTGTAAAATTTTTGGTTGTAAAAATGGATGGATATTGGGGTTTATATTTTAATTTATTATTCAAAAGGCTCTTCCATAGGTCTCCAGTTTAATATTTCTTGATAAAAGTTTCTGTTATTCTAATATTTTGCCTCGATGTTGCCCCGATTTTTATTTTTCTTAAAACTTAATGAAACTATATTATTGCAATCCTAAGAGGATTTTTTGTGAGTGTGCAAAAGTAAAAATTAACTTGCAGTCATTGCAAAAACAATATAAGTCATATTTTTCGATTTGGACTCAAAGTACTGTTAGTACGTACATCTAAAACAAGTACATATAAAGTCTAAAAAAAATTTCAAAAAATATATGAGTCATATATTTCATATGAGTCAAATATATACATACATATATGTATATTCTTTTTGCAATGACAGATTCAATTGTTTTCTTAAACTTCTAATAATAATAATAGGTAATGAGTTAATGAATTTTAATAAAATTTTATGAAGCGTATAGATCTCACAATTTTACCCTTTCATTTTTATTTTAATGCGGTCGTCGCTCCCATCTATAAACATCTCTGATTTTTTACTAGTTAGGTATGAGATAGGCTTATGTACGAGTATATTAAATGAAATCGCTATGAATCGTCATATTCACTATACTCCTCGTTATTTGCTGAATCGTAAAATAACTAATAGAGGGCGCTGAGAAACGCATGGTCTATAAAGTGGACGTCAGACAGAACGCGATTTACGCGCCGCGAAATTTACGCCCGGTTGTATTACACAGAAATCCCATAAGCACGTCAGACAGAGAAAAAACGTTGTTTACTTTCGCGGCGTATAGATTTCCGCGACGCGGTGCGTTGTGAAAATTTACAAAATGTCCTAGTTGTGTTAGTGTTTTGTGAGTGAATGAGTATAGTTCTACAATTTTCGGAGATGCCAGAGAGTTGAGATTATAAGTTATTGTAAGACAATTGAAACTCTAAAGGAAAAATTTGTAAAAAATTGCTATCTATATATACACGCGGTTGATTTGTTTACCTTAGTAGCGATTCGCGCTCTATTTGACCATAAATTGGCAGCGCGATAATTACGCCCCGTATCGCGCAGCGTATATCGCGTTCTGTCTGACGTCGGCTTAAAGGCTCAGTTTCATAGACTCCGTTTGCGTGCGTATCCGTCAGAAATCTCTTACTACTTACGGATAGCGACGGAACAAAAATTTTACAAGTTTCATAGAATCCGTTCAAGAGCTGCGCAAACACAGGGATACAACTGTTCTCATAATTCTATAGGAATTTTATTTCATATTTAAAGGTAAAATCCTTTGTAGTTATCTGCTTAAATAGAACACTAAAGTTATTTATAATGGGTTTGAGACATTTAACTCATAAACTAGCCTTTTAGAGCGAAATTACTAAGATTTGTAAGCCGAAAATTTTTCACCTCAAAAAATTAAGTTTCTGTTTCATCCCTGATAATTCGCAGTTTTCATTCGTTCTCAAGACAACGATTGTAATAGAATAAACGGATCGACGGATGAAAAAGTAGAAAATTTTTCACTTTCTATCCGTTTACGCATGTGAACGCACGGTGCCTATGAAACTCATCCCATATGTTTACATATATTTCAACTTTTCTTGCGTCAGATTTCTGACGGATACGCACGCAAACGGAGTCTATGAAACTGAGCCTTTAAGGCCTTTAAGCCTTTAAAGTCCGTTTGCGTACGTATCTGTCCGCCTTAAAGGCTCAGTTTCATAGACTCCGTTTGCGTGCGTATGCGTCAGAAATCTCACGCAAGAAAAGTTTAAATACATATATGTAAACATATGGGATGAGTTTCATAGGCTCCGTTCGTTTACATGCGGAAACTTATAGAAGTAGAAAATTTTTCAATGTTTTCATTCGTCGATCCGTTCATTCTATTACAATCGTTGAGAAATAATGCCAACTGCGAATTATCAGGGATGAAACAGAAACGTAATTTTTTTTATGTGAAAAATTTTCGGATTACAAATCTTAGTAATTTCGCTCTAAAAGGCTAGTTTATGAGTTAAATGTCTCAAACCCTTTAACTTTACTATTCTTTAGTGTTCTAAAAACTTTAGTGTTCTATTTAAGCAGATAGCTATGAAGGATTTTAGCTTAAAATATGAAATAAAATTCCTATAGAATTATGAGAACAGTTGTATCCCTGTGTTTGCGCAGCTCTTGAACGGATTCTATGAAACTTGAAAATTTTCTGTTCCGTCGCTATCAGTAGGACTGATCTATTACGGATCTGCATTCTGAGTATAATTACACTGAGTATTTATTTTTACAGAGCCCTTAATAAACAATTACATAAAATTTTTTTGATATCTTCGAACTTCTCTCCGAATATTAAGTTTTTTCTTTGCACCTACTACTTGTAGCAAACAAAAATTGACAGAAACTATTCTGACTAATCAGAGCTGGGGAAAATCAATTCTATTCTAATTCCAAGTGAATTCCTCAGGAATTAGGACTTTGGAGTAAAGTCCCACTTGAGCAAAAGATAAAAACCCCTGTGTGACCACTTTGGAGGGCTGGCACCCACCCCTCACCATTTTAAAAATCTGTTTCGCGATGCTTCCTATCGATTGGTGAAAAAAAAAATTGTGGGTAAAAAAACCACCGTGTAACCACTTTGGGGGTAAAGTAATTTTTTATCAAAATCTTTTACTTCGGTCGGAAAGAATATCGGGTTGGGGTACGTGCTTTCTCATATCCATAAAACAACGAGTAAATAAAAAATCGTATACTCGTTGATAAACGTCAGTGACTTTTCGCCGTAAATTAATAAGAACAGAGAGTTAAGAGAGCTCTGTTAGTTGAATTCGCAGGATGCTGAGTTTCTGAATTCGCAGGATGCTAACTTGACACCGGTCTTAATCCAAGCGACGATATCGTTTCGAAAATTGCCTTTTTGTATGCTAAACAACAACAAAAATCGATTTTCGAAACGATATCGTCTCTGGAATAGAGTGTAAGATACAAAGTAATTTTGCGTTGTCCGCTGTATACATTTAGTGTTTCTGTTGTTGCTCTGTTATTAAAAAACGCGATAACTATCTTTTTCCTTGTCTTCAAATCAAGTCTGTATTTTCTAGTTTTTTTTGTTGCGCTGTTTTTATTGGGTTTGCAAAAATTTTTGGACAGTCCCACTAGTTTCTAAAATCAAAAAAGCAACAACAAACAATGGTTGAAACTTTTTTTTGTTTTAATTGGTTCGTAAGTCGACTTATGCAGCTCTCTAGTACGCATTTGTGTTTGGCTTAGTTCGTAGCTACTAACTATACTAACTATAATTTTTCCAAAGAGGAAATATAGCCAAAAGAAAAAAATTAATATCTTGGAAAAAGTAAAGGCGCACTCTAGAGGATGTATACAGGGTGTTAGCTGGCAGCTTTTTTTGTACCCTATAAAATTTATTTTAGTAAAAAATCATCCAAATTTTTTGTAAAAATCAAAAAGTGCTGGAGCATAATTTTTTCAAGGAGGAAATATAGCCAAAAGAAAAAAATTAATATCTGGCAAAGAGTAAAGGCCCACCCTAGAAGATGTGTAGAGGGTATTAGCTGGCAGCCTTCTCTACCCTATAAAATTCATTTCAGTAAAAAATCATACAAATTTTTTTTTTTTAAAACCGTATAACCACCACCCTTCGGAAATTTTTGGGTCAAAACAACACCCCCGTATGACCACTTTGGGGGGTCCCCACCCACCGCCCACATCGCTTTATTTAATTTTTTGTAAAAATTTTAAAATTTATGAAAATGAAATAACGCCCAAAATTACGGCGTCGACTGAACTTTAATGCAGAAATGAAACTGCAGTTAGCTTTTTTGGATGTAATTCTTTCCCGCGGTCGAAGGCCGCTCACGCAAAAATACTTTGGCTGCAAAATAACTTGTGCAATGCAGTAAATGTTGGACTTATTGAGGCCTTTAATCTCCGCCCTGGACGAAGGCCGGCACGCAGAAGGATCCTGGATAGAGGAGGACTTTTCAGCAAAGAAGATGGTTTTGTTGGCTGAGGGTTTTAATCCCCGCCACGGCCCAAGGCCGGCATGCAGACGGACATTTTGCCTGCGCAGAATGACCCTGGATAGAGGAATACTTTTCAGCAAGATGGTTTCGTCGGCTGAGAGTTTTAATCCCTGCCCCGGACGAAGGCCGGCATGCAGAAGGACCCCGGATAGAGGAAGACTTTTCACCAAGTAGATGGTTTTGTCGGCTGAGAGTTTTAATCCCTGCCCCGGACGAAGGCCGGCATGCAGAAGGACCCTGGATAGAGGAAGACTTTTCAGCAAAGAAAATGGTTTTGTTGGCTGAGGGTTTTAATCCCTGCCGCGGCCCAAGGCCGGCATGCAGACGGACATTTTGCCTGCGCAGAATGACCCTGGATAGAGGAATACTTTTCAGCAAGTAGATGGTTTTGTTGGCTGAGGGTTTTAATCCTTGCCACGGCCGAAGGCCGGCTGAGGGTTTTAATCCCTGCCACGGCGGAAGGACGGCATGCAGAAGGACACTTTGCCTGTGCAAAAGGACCCTGGATAGGGGAAGACTTTTCAGCAAGTAGATGGTTTTGTTGGCTGAGGGTTTTAATCCCCGCCACGGCCCAAGGCCGGCATGCAGACGGACATTTTGCCTGCGCAGAATGACCCTGGATAGAGGAATACTTTTCAGCAAGATGGTTTCGTCGGCTGAGAGTTTTAATCCCTGCCCCGGACGAAGGCCGGCATGCAGAAGGACCCTGGATAGAGGAAGACTTTTCACCAAGTAGATGGTTTTGTCGGCTGAGAGTTTTAATCCCTGCCCCGGACGAAGGCCGGCATGCAGAAGCACCCTGGATAGAGGAAGACTTTTCAGCAAAGAAGACAGTTTTGTTGGCTGAGGGTTTTTATCCCTGCCAAAAGAGGAAGACTTTTCAGCAAAGAAAATGGTTTTGTTGGCTGAGGGTTTCAATCCCTGCCACGACCCAAGGCCGGCATGCAGACGGACATTTTGCCTGCGAAGAATGACCCTGGATAGAGGAATACTTTTCAGCAAGTAGATGGTTTTGTTGACTGAGGGTTTTAATCCCTGCCACGGCCAAAGGCCGGCATGCAGAAGGACACTTTGCCTGTGCAAAAGGACCCTGGATAGGGGAAGAATTTTCAGCAAGATGGTTTCGTCGGCTGAGAGTTTTAATCCCTGCCCCGGACGAAGGCCGGCATGCAGAAGGACCCTGGATAGAGGAAGACTTTTCACCAAGTAGATGGTTTTGTCGGCTGAGAGTTTTAATCCCTGCCCCGGACGAAGGCCGGCATGCAGAAGCACCCTGGATAGAGGAAGACTTTCCAGCAAAGAAGATGGTTTTGTTGGCTAAGGGTTTTAATCAACAGGGTTTTAATTAAGGGTTCTTCTGCGTGACGGCCTTCGGCCAGGGCAGGGATTAAAATCCTCAGCCAGAAAACCCATCCCCTTGCTGAAAAGTATTTGTATATTAACCCGTCCAGTAAGTCAACAGCTGCTTCGTAGCTAACGCATTTCAGCATTTATCGCAAAAATTGGGCCTTATATTATTTTTTTGGGGCTTTATTTCATTTTTCGGAAAAATTTGAAAATGTCTTAAAATGAAATAAAGCCCAAAGTGAGCCTTATTTAATTTTTTAATGAAATAACGCCCATTTTGCCAAAATAAAATAAAGCCCACATTGGCTTGCCCTGTTGTTGTTTTTGCTTATTGCCAATTTCATAGCGAATTGTTGAAATGTGTATCGAGTATGTTAAACAGATTTTGTTCACCATTGTTTACAACAATATTGTGCAACAACAACCGCAAAAGTAGACGTCACATACAATTTGTGAAATTAAAATCTTTTAGTTGAGCAGAAGAATTACAAATTTTATAGTACGAAAGTTGATTACTGAAAATCTGTGAATAAAAATGTCTATCTGCCAAAAGCACCAAGTGTATCAAAGCAACAAGTGAAGCTGGTAATAAATATAATGCGAGAATTTGATGTTGAACATCCCGTAGCAAAATTGACGGTAATGGCCAGGCAGATGCAAGACGCTGAAGTGGGAGATAGCACCAATTTTGTGGTTATATTTCTGTGGCACAGTTAGAGGCTGCAGAAGAATTTCTATATCTTGGTTTACCCACATTTTCATAGCATTGGATAAGTCAGAGATACTACCGAAACTGGTGTGTCATGAAATCAAAGTCTTCCGCGACATTTCAAAAGTCAAATAATATGGACAAGAAGAATTCCTTACGAATTGATATTATGGCTGACTGCTTGACTTCCAAATTCGACTTGCCTCGTTTGACACGCGCTGAAAATGCTACTATATTACCCCGAATTACTGGGTTATTGCGATAAAGTGGGCATTGAGGAATTAGGTGAAACAACAGTTGTTGTTTTCAGGTAATGGCTAGTAATAATAAAACATTATAGAGTTTTGAATTAATATACTTAATATTACTTTGCAGAAACGAAGACGTCGACTCACGCATTTCTACAATTGTCGTACGCGGCGCTGCCGATAATGTCATCGGTGACATTGAACGAGCCATTGATGATAACGTTAATAATTTGAACGAACTTTTTCGTGATGGCCGCTAGGTGCCCGGTGCTCGTGCCACTGAAATTGAACTTGCCACCCATCTGGCGGCATACGCTGACACACTCCCCGGATTGGAGCAATATGCTGTGGGAAAATTCGCGGTTGCTTTGAAAGTATTTTCAAAGGCATTAGCAAAGAATATTTGAAGTTATTTTTAGGCCTATCCAAAAGAAAAGAAACGTTACTTTGCCTGCTTGCTAGTAAACAATTCCGATAAAATTAAAGTGTAGAATTTCACAAATAAAATCGATTTATATTAAGAAAAACTTGGCTTTCTTTATTTTTTATATTTATATGGCTTACTTTAGATATATAATTATCTGTACATACTTCAATCTGTAAAAATCGCTTGTTTTGGAACGGATCAAATAATGTGTTAAAAGGAAAAGGAATCTGGCATAAGAACATTTAAGATTACAATATTTAATAAACTAATTTCTGGCTGCGCACCAAATTGGCCTGCAGACACGTTAGTAAGGCCCTCAAGAACACAGTTCAACATCTGCTTCACTGATTTGCAACGCCTTGGTAAGCGTTTTAAAAGACATCTCCGGATTACTCTTAGCCAACAGCATGAATGTCAGTAAACGCATTTTCTTCATGTTTTGCTCATGATTGGAGCCCTGGGACGTTACGAACTCCTTGTGATCCTCATAGAATTGTATATATAATGGCAATTTATCCGGCACAAAAATCGAGTAGATCGTGTATTATGTCCCCTTCTAGGAAACACACTGGCTTAAATGCCAGCAATGGATTCAATAAAAACTTTTTGGGATCGGCCAAGGCAGTGACACATTTCATACCATCTTCGCGAGAAACACAAGCTGTTTCTGCAGTACATGTTTCTGGTAATTTAAACGTTACTTTGGCGTAAAGGACAAGATTTATATCCTTAGTAACATCATGCAGAAGACGTTAAAGTTTTTGCTTTTGTTCGCCGGACAGAGGACAATTGGAAAACTGGGCTTTAAGATGATCTACTCTAAAGAAGACTTCCAAAACTTGGTCGCGTTGTTTGGCAACTTGCACAAGATGATAAAACATGATAACGTTGAGGCGATGTGTTATTCAAATTATTGAATAAGCGCCGCAATCTAGAAGAAAATAAAGAATATCAAAAGAGAGACCATAAGCTATAATATGATATGTTTTTACTTACGATTGCAGTCAAACTTTTGCAAATGTAGCAAATTATTGTACCGTGTTTTGACAATTATAATTTTCACCACACATAAACAAAAGAGGTAAAATTTTAGCAGTCAATATAAGCGGGTGCAATGGAGTAGGACGTCCCCCAAATCTTTTATTTTCAAAAGTATAGAAAAAATATCTAATTTATATACAATATGGGGTCATTCAATTTGTTGTAGTAAAATACTTTTATTTACCAATTTTTTCTTATACAACAGAAGAGTCATATAAGAGATACATATATTTTTTATTATTATTAGTCAAATAAACTGCGACTGCATAAGTTTCAAGTTTCTATTTACTATTTAATTCTTTTTTATTTGCAAGGAAACAAAACTAGGGAGAAAAGTCATTAAAAATTATTTAAAACAACGAGAAAATTGACTACAGTTTTTGACGTTTTGAATTAGAAACACCCCCTAGAATCGATACCAATGCAAAAGACGCCGATGCAGGTTTCCTAGGAAATCTGCACTAAATTTCGACTAATTTTGGCCGATTTTGCGATTGTATCGAGAAAAATCCATGTGGTAGTAACGAGTGTCTCATCTCATAATCTCTGATTTATATCCAAGCCACGGTGACTAAAAATCACTGGTTAAAATCACGGTGACCGGTATGTCACTGTCACTGCTGTCACCTTTCCTAAAAAAATCACTGAATCGCTCATCTCTAGTCTCCAACGTCTCTGAAAAACGATTCTCCAAAAAAAGTGATAACTTCACACCAGTGTTCGTAACACAAGATTGTAATCATCAAAATTACTGTTTGTAAATCTTTTCGCAAAAATTACGGGGAAAAGCGCCAGTTCTAATACTTAACCAGTGACGTAGCGATGATGGGAGGGCGGGAACGGTCCGCCCCGGGTGACACCATTTTAGGGGTGACACCAGAGCAAACTAAGCCAATAAACACCGCAAAAAAGTGTGCACCCTTTTCGTGTGAATAACACCTGAATGAAGAGTTCACTCTTTTCATATGAATGGCTCCTCGTGCTTTACAAAAAACTGTGGCCATGACCTTGTCGGCCGATAGACCCAACTTGGCCGTCTTTGATGCACGTTCACCCGGAGAAATCCGCTTTCTTGATTGTTTTTTGGTCTCTAGTGTGGTGCGATTGATCCATGTTCCGTCCACGATAAAAAATTCGTTCGGATTGCTGTTAAACATCGCCAAATACTACTTTAAAGTGGTCACACAGTTGAGCTTATGATCAAGTGTGAGTAATCGCGGCAGCTATCGCGCGGATAGCTTTTTCATGTCCAAATATTCATGTAAAACATGATATCCCCGCTCTCCTACCGCCACAATTACCAAAATCGTGTATATTTAACGTGTATATTTCGCGATATTTTTTATCGACTGGTGTGACCGTTTTGGGTTATCGCTACCTACCTTCCACCATGTTCCAAATCATGTATATTTCCCGATATTTCTTATCGATTGGTGTGACCGTTTTGGGTTGTCGCTCCCTACCTTCCACCATGGTCAAAATCATGTATATTTCCCGATATTTCTTATCGATTGGTGTGATCATTTTGGGTGGTGGCTACTAGAGCTGTACACAAGCCGTTTTGAAGACAGCTAGGCACAAATCGGCACGACTGCTGTTTTGTGACTGCCGTATGAAAATCGCAATAAACAGCAACTGCTGTGGTGCCTTTACCCGACTGACATTCATTTTTACTGCTTGTTCGAAAATTTGCAGTTACTGTTTTAATGTTGATGCATTTCTCTCTCGTTCCTTCGGCTTAATCTCCAAAGAAACGAAAGAAACGCAAACAACTCTCCCTCTTTTTCTCAGCTCAAACTCCAAAGGCATATTAATTCATTTTTCCATTTAATTATCGTTTTTTAGATAAGCTTTCGACGTCGTACCATTGCAGGCAACAGACCGCCGTATGTATAAGCGTCTGAAAAGCATTCCCAAATTAAGAAGAAAAAACATCCCCTCTTTCCCTCCGTTCAAACTCAAAAACCATTTTTATCTATTTTTCCATGTAATTATCGCATTTTTCTTACTTTGTTTTTGTTGTAAATGGTCCACAAATTGTGGCCCCGAACAACGATTGAAAACAATGAAAAAATGGTCTGCCACATTTTCGAGAAAAACGAAAAAAAGAGAGAGGCACGCAATGCTTTTTTTTCTAACGAAACGTCATAAGGCCAATCACCATACAAAATTTCAGCTTCCTGGGCCTGGTAATATTGAAATTATGACTATTTCTGGTAGTTTCAGACCGTGCCACGCCCATTTTAACCATTTAGGGGGCGGAATTCTTGAAAATGTGTTCTCATTGCACATCTACGTCATAAGGCCAATCACCATACAAAATTTCAGCTTCCTGGGCCTGGTAATATTGAAATTATGACTATTTCTGGTAGTTTCAGACCGTTCCACGCCCATTTTAACCATTTAGGGGGCGGAATTCTTGAAAATGTTTTCTCATTGCACATCTACGTCATAAGTCCAATCACCATACAAAATTTCGGCTTCCTGGGCCTGGTAGTATTGAAATTATGATTATTTCTGGTAGTTTCAGACCATGCCATGCCCATTTCAACCATTTATGGGGCGCATGGTCCCCTCCCCTCTTTGCCTCCGTTCAAACTCAAAAACCATTTTTATCTATTTTTCCATGTAATTATCGCATTTTTCTTACTTTGTTTTTGTTGTAAATGGTCCACAAATTGTGGCCCCGAACAACGATTGAAAACAATGAAAAAATGGTCTGCCACATTTTCGAGAAAAACGAAAAAAAGAAACGAAAAAAAGAGAGAGGCACGCAATGCTTTTTTTTCTAACGAAACGTCATAAGGCCAATCACCATACAATCACCATACAAAATTTCAGCTTCCTGGGCCTGGTAATATTGAAATTATGACTATTTCTGGTAGTTTCAGACCGTGCCACGCCCATTTTAACCATTTAGGGGGAGGTATTCTTGAAAATGTGTTCTCATTGCACATCTACGTCATAAGGCCAATCACCATACAAAATTTCAGCTTCCTGGGCCTGGTAATATTGAAATTATGACTATTTCTGGTAGTTTCAGACCGTGCCACGCCCATTTTAACCATTTAGGGGGCGGAATTCTTGAAAATGTTTTCTCATTGCACATCTACGTCATAAGTCCAATCACCATACAAAATTTCGGCTTCCTGGGCCTGGTAGTATTGAAATTATGATTATTTCTGGTAGTTTCAGACCATGCCATGCCCATTTAAACCATTTATGGGGCGCAATTGAAAATGTGTTCTCATTGCACATCTACGTCATAAGGCTAATCACCATACAAAATTTCAGCTTCCTGGGCCTGGTAATATTGAAATTATGACTATTTCTGGTAGTTTCAGACCGTGCCACTCCAATTTTAACCATTTAGGGGGCGGAATTCTTAAAAATGTGTTCTCATTGCACATCTACGTCATAAGGCCAATCACCATACAAAATTTCAGCTTCCTGAGCCTGGTAGTATTAAAATTATGGCCATTTTTTGTCATTTCAGACCCCTTTTAATCACATAGGGGGCAGAGTTCCCTCTTTGGGGGAATACCTTTGGTCCAGATTTTCGCGGGAATGCGCACGACAACATTTCCAAGTTTCATCCCAATCGGATGGCCGGTTTAGGAATCCATAAAGGACAAACACACACACATACATTCATTTTTATACCCTACACCCGAAGGGATGAGGGTATATTCACTTTGTTCTTCCGTTTGTAACGCATTAAAGGAGGCGTGGCAGGTATAGAAAAGTGTATATATTCTGGCTCAGAATCACCTCCTGAGTCGATTTAGCCTAGTCCGTCCGTCTGTCTGTCTGTCTGTCTGTAGAAATCACGATTACGGGAGAACGAATAGAGCTAATGCCATAAAATTCGGTACGAATATTCTTTGTCACCATAGGCTGTTTGGTATTGAAATGAAAATGGTTTGGTATTGAAAAAATCGGTCCAGTGCCACGCCTACTTTTTATAGAAAATATGAATTTTCCCTTGGTTTTAACTCAATTTCTCAGCTTGTAGAGCGAGTTTAAAGCTAAAATTTTATTCCCGAGTCCATGGTGTCAAACTTAAATACACTCCCAAAAATGGGCGTGACACGCTTACCGGTATACCATACCATATAATGAGGTGTTTGTTGAGAAAAACGGTGCTGTAAAAATGAGTTACTATATCAAAATTTACTATATGTAAATTAAATGAAAGTGGGCGTCACCCGCCTACTTTTTATCGTCACTTCGACAGATACGGGTGTAGGTTGAGGTTGGGCCAGGCCGAAGTTATCGCTCTTACTTATATATATAAATATGTATTTTAATAAGATCGTCTCTATGAAAAACAAAATTTCCTTATTCAATTTGTATTTTAATACGACTGTCTTTTTAAATTTTAATGATTTTTTCTGTAAGGTTTTAATAAGTTTCCAAGGAAGAAGTTCTTTTATAGAACTTCTTATAGAAAAGCATAGGATCTGATTGTTTTTCTTCTATTTTATGTGGTGTTTTGGCTCTGTGTATAAAAAATACTTCGAATTTTTTTATTTAGTTTGTCTTTTTTGTAGTTTGTCGCTGATAATATAAAATAACTGATTATAATAATTAACCGTAACATTACTTCACATACAATTCATGGTATCATTTCAAGTTCATTTATATGTATCTCATGGTATCATTGCGAACATGTTAAATTTACATTCATGATATTTCAGATATGATACGAGTATATATAAATTTCTCTGATATGCAAATAGTTAACATCTCCACTTTATGGGCACGCCACTCGAGAAACACATATAGTAATATGGAATTTAGTTGTATATTGTTCGCGCAAATAATACCTATTTTTCTTTGTAATTATTTCTAATATAAAATCACATGTTCAACTCTGAAAAAAGAGACAACCTAACAATAAAAAATGACACGATTGAGTCAGTTTCGGTTTAACAAGAAAATAAGCAGTGACATTTCTTTAAACAAATTATTTCAGACATTTTTGGTCCTTCGAGCCGGATCGGGCATATACATATACAGTGAAAACATAAGGCATATATAGCAAGTATATCATATACAAGTGAAATCAAGACAAAAGTGACAAAACTTTGGTTATTTGGAACAGTGTATCAAAAACAAAAACAAAATTTGCAAATGGCGCAGTTAGAATCGCTTAAGCGCAGTCGTGAGACCTTGAAATCGGCATTAACTCGCATGTGCAACTTCTGCAACGAACATGCGCAGTTGGAAGAAGTGCGAGTTCGAGTTGAAAGAACGGAAGAAATATTCAAGCAGTATGAACTGCTGCAAGAAGAAATCGATGCCTTAACTGATGAAGAACAGTTGGCTGAGGAAGAAAAGTATCGATGTGAAATAGAAGACAAGTATTTTTTAATTAAAACCATATTTAATCGTTTGAGTGCAGATGAAGCGGGTGAGCGAACAGTTATTGAAACGCAACAATCCACAAGAGACATCACTACGGCAATGCAGGCACTATTGGAGCACCAGAGCACAATGAGTGTTCTCATCGAGAGGTTTGCCAATAGCAGTCGTATTGGAGGTACATCAACGCCAGTACCCAGCAGCAGCAACAACAACAACAGCAAATTCAGCACCAGCAGCATGAGCTACGACTTCCGCGAATTCAACTGCCAGATTTCGACGGAAATTGTTTGGATTGGATGCGCTTTCGCGATCTGTTTGAAGCTTTAGTTGATTCAAAAACCAATATTGCAAACGTTGAAAAGCTTGAGTATTTACAGAGCAAGCTAAAAGGCGAAGCTTCGTCCTTAGTAAAACATCTAAAGCCTACCAACCTTAATTACGCGACGGCGTGGGAACTTCTAAAACGAAAATACAACAATCTTGACAGAATTAAGAGTTCGTATTTAGAAGTGCTTCTAGAACAACCACCCATTAAGTTCACCATTAAGCAATAATGCATAATAAGCTATAATGCATTAAAAGCCACAGACGAAGCAGTGAAGCAATGGGACGCCATATTGCTATATAATTTGGAGAAAAAACTGGATGATGTTACAGCTTCTTTGTGGTTCAGAGAGAGGAATCCAACTGAGTCACCAACATTTCAACAGTTCTTGCAATTTTTAGAACGGCGAGTATATAAGCTCGATAAAACACGCAAGTTTAAAGTAGAGGGCATAAGTGCAACCAAGTTCGCACGTATGCAGCAATTGCGCAATCGTGTCCGGTTTGCTCGCAAGAACATTATTTGTATAATTGTGACAAATTTAAGCAGTTGACCATTGAAATGCGACGCAGCATTACACAACAAAACAAATTATGTTTCAACTGTCTGCAAGCAAACCATATGGCAAGAGACTGCAAAAGGTCGTCTTGTACAAAATGTGGCAAAAGACACAATACTTTGCTTCACCTAGCTCCATCGGCATCACAAGCGCTGGACGAGGGTCAAAACACACAGTTTCGACAGCAGCATCAAGCATCGGGAAGTGGAAATCGTCTATCTGGATATTCAGATAACCAAGCGACATTTTTGAACATCAACGTTTCTCATCGTCAACGAACATATACCTTATTACCAACGGCAATGGTATTCGTGCGCGATAACTGTGGAGAGTTACAGCAGTGTCGAACGCTATTAGATTCGGGGTCACAGAGTACCCTTATTTCAGAAGCATGCATGCAGCGTCTCGGATTGATGCGCACCTACGAGAAGACAATGTTGTTCGGTGTTGGCGCAAGCAGCTATGTATCAGTTCTGAGGATGAGAGTGCGGTGTATTATACAGACGCCTTCTGCTTGGCTAAATTAACGCAAAATCTACCAGCCGATACCATAGCAAAAGACAAATTGCAATTTTTCAAGGATTTAAGATTAGCAGACTCCACACTATTTATTCCCGGGCAAATTGAGATAATTTTGGGCGCGGATGTATTTACAGAATGTTTGTTACCACAAAAAATTAATCATCCCAGTGGAGCGCCAACTGCGATTAATACAGTGTTCGTCTGGGTTCTAATGGGAAAAATAAAGGCAACAGCAAGGGCAGAAGTCGTATCTGGGCACATAAGCATTGACCTTGATACACAACTTAAGGGATTTTGGGAAATTGACGAATTGCATGGATTGCAACTAAACAGCATTTGTCTCTAGAGAGACATCGTAAAATTACCTTTAAAAGATAACGTTGTCAATATTGGTGAGTCTAAAATAAATGCATTATATCGTTATATGCTATGGAACGCAAATTTCAAACTAATAGTGATCTGCAAGAACAATACTTTAAATTTATGCAAGATTATAAGATTAGGCCACATGGAATTAGCATCAGATGCCTTACCACGAAAAACGTGTTATCTTCCACATCATGCGGTTTTAAAACCAACAAGTACGACAGCAAAACTTCGTGTCGTTTTTGACGCTTCATGCAAAACGACTAGTGGTTCTTCACTGAATGTAGTGGTTCTTCACGGGTCGGACCGACCCTGCAAAATGACTTATTCGATATCGTCAAAAAATTCCGCAAATATCAAATTGGGTTTACGGCTGACATCGAAAAGATGTATCGGCAGATACTTGTTCATCCAGATGACTGTTCGTTACAGCGAATTGTGTGGAGGGCTTCCAACTCAGAACCGGTAAAGGAATACAATTTTAAAACCGTAACATACGGAACATCAGGAGCACCATTTTTGGCAACTCGAACCTTGAAGCAAATCGCAATTGACAACAAGCAAAAATATTTGTCGGCGGCCAATGCCATCGAGCAACATTTTTACATGAATGACTTCATGTATTGCACACCAGACATACAGCAAGCTATACAACTAAAACAAGAGCTTTGTACAATATTATCTGAGTCAGGACTTCATTGTTGAATACAGTGAAACCTGAGGACAGAGGTATTTCAGCAGAAACAATACCTACGCGTACAACGTGAAGACGGAGAAATCTACATGAATTTAATTGCGGCCAAAACACCTGTCAAACAAATAACGCTTCCGAGGCTTGAGCTGTGTGCTGCACACTTGATGGTTAAACTGATGTCCAAGGTTGAGAGGGCATTAGGCATACAAAACGCCCGGTCATTTGGATGGATTGATTTAACGGTGGTCCTCGCCTGGATATCACCTGTCAAACAAATCCACGTCGATGGAAATCATTTATCGCAAATCAAACATCGCAGATAATTAGCTGTATTCCAGCACAACAGTGGCGACATGTATCATCGCAAAACAATCCAGCAGATCTAGCCACCAGAGGCCTATGGCCTGCGAATTTGATCAACAATAACTTGTGGTGGCATGGACCTAAAGCTTTGCAAAAGGCGTCTGTGAAGCATGAACCATTTCCTCCAGTTTCGAACGATGTCGATATGGAAGAGCGAAAAGAGACAGTCATCCACATGTCAACAACATCAGAATTTGACATTTTTGATCGTTATTCTGATTTTTCAAAATTGATCAGAATAACTAGTTTATTTTTGCGTTTCAAACATAACTGCAGAAACAAACTAAATAAAAGAACAGAATTTTTGACAACCGCTGAGTTACGAGAGGCACATGACACATTGATACGAAAAGCACGACAGACAGAATTCGAAGCAGAAATTCGCATATTGTTAGCAGGTAAGGAGCTTTCAGCAAAACACAAACTGACGCCACTTGCCTTATTTATAGATGACAAAGGATTGCTTAGAGTCGGTGGTAGGCTTGTGAACGCAAACGTATCTTACGATCAGAAACATCCCATATTACTTAGCAAAAACCATCAACTGACAAAGTTGTTTGTCCGATATAATCATATCAAACATTTACATGCTGGGAAAAGACTAATGCAGTACATTTTGAACCTGAAGTATTGGATTCCATCTGTATCATTTGTAATGAAGCAATGTGTTTACAAGTGTACAAGCTGCATGCGTCAAAGAGGGAAACCATACGAACAACAAATGGGCAACATACCAAAGCATCGTTTGGGGCCCGGCTCAACATTTTTAAACACTGCAACAGATTTTGCTGGACTATTGCAAATACGATCGTGGAAAGGCAGAGGTTTAAAAAGGTATAAGTGTTGGATTGCATTATTTATATGCTTGGTTACCAAGGCTGTTCATATTGAACTGGTAACAGAACTTACAACTGCAGCATTTATTGCATCATTGGGTCGCTTCGTTGCCCGAAGAGGAAGACCGGCGCACATATTCTCCGACAATGGAACCAATTTTGTTGGCGCTAATCAGTATCTTCAAAACTTATACAGTTTTTATACCCTACACCCGAAGGGATGAGGGTATATTCACTGTGTTCTTCCGTTTGTAACGCATTAAAGGAGGCGTGGCGTGGAGGCGTATCTTCTTCTTCCGTCCCTTACTCCTCCGGGGAGCATAGGGCCTCCACAAACCGCTTCCAGCGGACCCGATTCGCCGCCAGGAGATTCAGGTCACTCCACTGCTTTTCCTGAGATCTTGCTTCCTCCTCGACAGTTCTCCTCCACGTCATTCTCGGACGGCCAACTCGTCGGCTCCCCTGCGGGTTCCATTCAAGTGCCTGTTTGGTTATTTCGTTCGGGGGCTTCCTCAGCGTATGGCCGATCCAGCTCCATTTGCGCCTTTTGATGGTAACACCGCCTAGCTCTTGATGTGTACGTCTCCACAGCTCCTCGTTACTGATCCTTTCTGGCCAGCGAATATTCAGTATCCTCCGTAGGCATCTGTTAACGAAGATCTGGAGACGAGAGTTGAAACTTCTCGTGACTTTCCAGGTTTCACAGCCATACAAGAGTACCGAGAGAACGTTTGATCGAAATATGCCAAGTTTTAAGTTTCGAGAGATCTGTGTGGATCGCCAGGTGTTAGAGAGCATCCCAAATGCTTGCCGCGCTTTGTTGATGCGCGCTAGTATATCAGTGTCTGCCCCACCATCTCTAGACATGACGCTACCGAGATAACTGAATTCGCCGAATTCCTCAATCCGCTGACCGTCAACAAGCAGGTTACATGCCGCACGCTCACTTGTACGGAGGAGCTTTGTTTTCCCGATGTTGATTTTGAGACCAGCCAGCTTGTGTTGCATGTCGCCGGCAGAGTGAGCTAGCAGGGCGATGTCGTCGGCGTAGTCAAGGTCCTCGAGGCGGTGAAATACATTCCATTGAATTCCTTTCGGAGTGCGATTGACCTTCTTCATCATCCAGTCAACCACTATGATGAAGAGCAGTGGTGATAGAGTACAACCTTGTTTTACGCCCGAGTAGTTGGAGAATGGGCGTCCCAGCTTTCCTTTATGCAGTACTTGGCAGGTAGAATCACGGTAGAGCTCCTTATTAATATTAATTAGTTTTTTCGGAATGCCATAGCTGGACAAAATTTGCCGCTCAAAATCGCGCTCAAAATCAACAAACACTACGTACAGAGGAGAGCGATACTCAACTGACTGCTCAATGATAATGCGCATGGTGTTGATTTGATCTGTGCAGGAGCGGTTTGGGCGGAAACCAGCTTGTTCTTTACGCAAGACTGGCTCCAAAACCTTTTGAATACGCTTCGCGATGATAGATGACAAAATTTTGATGATGGTGTTTAACAGGGTTATACCTCTCCAGTTAGCGCAGTTGCTCATATCTCCTTTTTTGGGGATCTTCACAATTAGGCCTTCTTTCATGGGTGAGGGAATTGCTTCCGACTCCCAGACTTCCTGGAGGATGTCACTAATGCGCTTCGCTGATAACTCAACGTCGGCTTTCAGAAGTTCAGCATAGATGTTGTCGCTTCCAACGGCCTTGCCTAATTTGAGAGCCGAAACTGCCGTCTTTATCTCGGCAAGTGCGGGGGGTGCCGCGTCGATGTTGAGCGGCCGGCTCGGATGTATCAGCGGGCTTCCAGGCGGGCCGGGAGATGCACAGTTGAGAACACCCTCAAAATGTTCTGTCCAACGATGTAGTTGTTGCTCCTCCATCATTATTAAAGTGCCGTCGGATGCCTTAACAGGGTAGTCCAAGTGGTGGTGTTTGTTGGCGAGTTGACGCGTGAGACGATACACCGTCCTGTAGTCACGGCGATCATACGCTTCCTGCGATTGTTTCGCGATGTCATTCACCCAATTGCGCTTGTCACGCCTGGCTGAACGGCCAACATCCTTCTCGAGCTCCTTGTAACGCGCCGAAAGATTATCTTTTGCGGGTCCTGTAGCCGAGCTCAGTTCGGCGTAAGTTGCCTGACGCTCATTGATCTTTTGCCAGGTCGCCTCAGATATCCATTCCTTCCGAGTCTTCGCCGGAAAACCTAGGACGTTCGATGCTGAGTCGCAGTAGGCTTTCACTGTGCCCTCCCATTTATTTTCGATGTCAGTGAGAGGTATCGCGGCTAGTGACTGTTGCACGGAGGTTAAAAATTTTAGTTTCACTGCCTGATCTTTCAGTGCGCCAACGTCCGGTTTTCTTCTCGATTGACATCGTCCACTCTTTGGCGTTGATAGTTTTAGCCTAATGACACCAACACCGAGGTGATGGTCAGTGTAGACATCTGCGGCTCTGCGATTGCTCACATCCAGCAGCGATGTGCGCCACTTGCGAGAAATGGCTATGTGATCGATCTGGTTTTTCGCGACGCCTTCTGGGGATAACCATGTGAACTTATGTATGTCTCTATGGGGGAAAATTGTACCGCCGATCACTAAATTGCGATCAACGCACAATTCCGCAAACCTCTCCCCATTATCGTTCATGATGCCGTGGCCATGTTTGCCCATTATTTTTTCCCATCCAGCGTTGTCACTGCCTACCTTCGCGTTGATGTCTCCCATTAGAATGACAATGTCTGACTTCCGAATTTTATTCAATGAATTATTTAGAAGCTGGTAAAAGGCGTCCTTATCTTCGGCTGAGGAGGTTTCTGTTGGTGCATACACTTGGACGCACACAACATGACGGACTTTGGATCTAAACCTTGCCATAATAATTCGATCAGATATCGGTTGCCAATCCGTCATATTCATTCGAGCTTCCTTTGTCAAGAAGAATCCAACTCCACTCGAGCGATCCTCCGTTGCAGACTTCCCGGAGAAGATCAGAAATTCCCCCGTCGATGTTCTTTTTTCGCCGGCTTCTGGCCATCTCGTCTCACATAAACCTAGAATTTGGAGGTGGTATTTTCTGAATTCGCGGGTTAACCGAGGCTTGTGTAGGTTTCAAGAATCTGTTTTCTTCGGTTGAGTGGTGATTAGCCGTCTGCAACCTAGGTCGACAAGAAGCGCCGCCGACCAAGGCAAGCCCCCCTCTCTCTTAGCCCTGACCCTAGCTACTACACACCGGGTTGGTTACCAGTATCGTTTACTTGGGTTGCTCAGGTTTCCAGGTGGTACGACGTGGACGTGAGAGATAGGAGTTAGGTTAGGAGAGGCTAAGGACACGTTGCATAACCGGTCTGTCTGTTATCGCATCACTATCCCTTACCACCCAAGGGTTCTATACCGTGGCAGGTATAGAAAAGTATATATATTCCGGTTCAGAATCACCTCCTAAATTGATTTAGCCATGTCCGTCCGTCTGTCTGTCTGTCTGTCTGTCCGTCTTTGGAAATCACGATTACAGGAGAACGAATAGAGGTGTCGTCATGAAATTTGGCATGAATATTCTTTGTTATCCTACGCTGTTTGGTATTGAAAATATGCACTCGCCTGTGCTTTTAGTTCAATTTCTTGGCTTGTAGACCGAATTTTCAGGTAAAATTTTATTTCCGAGTTCACCATCTTAGACTAAAATATATTATCAAAAATGGGCGTGAAACGCCCACTTATATACTATACCAAAAATAAGGCGTTTGGTAGGAAAAACGGGGTTGTATATGAGTTATATCAAAATTTGCTCCCTGTAAATTAAAAAAAGTAGGTGTCACCCGCCCACTTTTTATCAATCGATGCGGGTGTAGGGTATATGAGCTTCGGCCAGGCCGAAGATAACGCTCTTACTTGTTTAAAAGCACAATCGACACAAGAAGCCATCACGAAGGAGCTATCAGAGCAGCAAATTCAGTGGTATTTCTCACCTCCAGCGGGTCCTCATTTTGGCGGCATCTGGGAGGCTGGCATCAAGTCTATTAAATACCATTTAAGACGTGTTCTTACCAACACCTCAACGACATACGAAGAAATGCTAACCGTGTTGTGTCAGATTGCGAGTTGTCTAAATTCAAGGCCCCTCTGTACCAAATATGAAGGCGATACAGACCCCTCGACTCCGGCGCATTTTCTTATCATGCGTCCCATGGCATCGGTTCCACATGAAGACATAGATTACGCTAAGGAAAACTCCCTGAATCGCTGGCAATACCTGCAACGATTAACTGGACAATTTTGGAAAAAATGGTCAATGGAGTATTTGTCTCAATTGCAACAACGACCCAAATGGAAGCAGAAGATGCACAACATAAGCATAGATGACATCGTGCTTGTCAAAGATGAAAATCTTTCTCCATCTTACTGGTGCATTGGCAAAGTTAGCAAACTGCATCCAGGTGCCGATACATTAGTTAGGATGGTACAGTGGTTACTTCCAAGGGAACCTTTAAACGTCCAATTGCAAGGTTATGTCCTTTATTCATGGATATTTGAAAGCAGGTGCTTTCAAGGTGGGCCGAGATGTTCGCGCAAATAATACCTATTTTTCTTTGTAATTATTTATAATATAAAATCACATGTACAACTCTAAAAAAAGAGAAAACCTAACAATAAAAAATTACACGATTGAGTCAGTTTCGGTTTAACAAGAAAATAAGCAGTGACATTTCTTTAAAGAAATTATTTCAGACATATATGTATGCATATACTATACTATTTTTTCGCTTTATAAAGATATAAAGCGGCTGATAATGCTCACTTTCCTTTTATTTATAGATAGTTAATTTTGTTCTATTAACTCTTTTACAGCACCGGTTTTTTCGTTCGCAAACACCTCCATATATGACACTTACCGATTAAACCGTCAATAAGTGAAAAGCTTACTCGGTGACTAAAGTTTCTTTGCATGTAGAGTACGAGGGTTGCCTCTTATTTTTCGGAATTTGGCAACCCTAGTGTTGCAATCTGGCAACTGACAGCTCTATCGTAAAGTTGGACATTTTTAATGTTATACGTACTCAGAACGTTTTAACATACGAGCGCTATTTGTGTTGTTTACGAGTATCTCCAAAACATGCATTCTGAATGCAGCAACCGCTTCTTCAGGTTTCGAAAAACGTTGACCTCTTAGTTTGTATTTTACGTACGGGAATAAAAAGAAGTCATTCGGTGCCAAGTCAGGACTATACGGCGGATGACTCATCAAATCGATGTTTGGGTATTAGTGCTCTTTGTCCTGACCCCAACAAGCCAAAAAAAAAGTGTCGCTCTCCCTTGGGGTCGGGGCTGGAGCCTCCTGAAATTTCAAATGAAATCGTCTATATCTCCGAAACTATGAAAGATATTTGTATGTTATTGATACCATTTGAAAGCTAATGAAAATGTCATTAATTAATGTTAAATAACTTTTTATCGAAATATGTATAGCATCTTACGCATCTTATGTTTTTAGTACTATTTTTTTAGATAAAATAAATTTTTCAAAACAAAAATATGTAACTAACCCAAGCAAATATAGTAAAAATAAGATACACACACACATGTATTTTAAGCTTTCTAAAAAAATTTATTTCGTTCAAATCGGTGCAGTATTTATGGAGAAAATGCAATTTTTAAGGTAAGTTGAAACTACTATTTTCGACTTTTACTACTATGCATATTTTCAATAATACGATTCTACTAAGTGTGCAACGTTGAGCCGTAGATGATTGAAGCAATGACGCGATTTATTGTTATTTCTTTATTGGTGTGGTATCTTTGAATTACTATTCACTTTGCGATGTCCACTATTAACATGTATGGAAATAACACCGCGGGCGAAAAATTTTAAAGAAAAATCGCGCGATTTTCCTCAATAATTTTTTTATTTTCGAAGCATATAATAATGTTAAGAAATAGCGCTGCAATTAAAGTCTATTCTCACTTTGTTACTAACACCACCAAAACCATTACGCCAAACATAGTGCATAGTACCAGAGACGCATTATTGTAAAAAGGTATAAGATAATTTGAAAAAGTAGTTTATTATCAATTTAAAAATCAGTTTTCTTCATAACTACAGCACCGATTTGAACGAAATAAATTTTCTTAGAAAGATTGAAATACATGTTATCTTATTTTTAGTATATTTGCCTAGGTTAATTACACATTTTTGTTTGGCAAAGATTATTTTATTTAAAAAAATAGTACTAAAAACCTTAAGTTACGTTTATTTATGAAACTATACATATTTCGATAAAATGTTAATTTACATAAATAATTGACATTTTTAATAGCTTTCTAATGGTACTAATATCATACAAATATCTTATATAGTTTCGGAGATATAGACGATTTTATTTAAAATTTCAAAGGGCTCCAGCCCCGCCCTCAAGGGAGAGCGACATTTTTTTTTTGGCTTATTGGGGTCAAGACAAAGAGCACTAATACCCAAAAAATCAACAAAAAAAACGTGAGCTACTTGACAATGGTAAACATAAGCCTTGAATTCACCATACCATCGATAAACACTGGTCCTTGATGGAGCCTCATCGCCAAAAATTTAATTAAGTTCATCCATGCACTGTTGCTGAGTTAATCCACGTCGAAAGTTGTAAAAAATAATCGCACGAAAATGTTTACGATTTAATTCCATTTTTGGGCCGAGATGAATCTTTTAAGTTACTGTAAACAACACAAATAGCGCGTATGTGAAAACCTTCTGAGTACGGATAACCTCAAAAATGTCCAACTTTACGATAGAGCTGTCAGTTGCCAGATTGCAACAGTAGGGTTGCCAAGTCCCGAAACATAAGAGGTAACCCTCGTACCTCTGCAAGGGAGACCGACGACTGTTGATCGTAATTGCTGGCAAAGTTTTGTCGCGGCGGAATTTATTCATTGTTCATTTCGGCATTTACAAAATAACCGGTATGTTGTTGTTTCGGAATTTGACTGTATCTCAAAAATCATTGATAGGGGTGCGGTAACGATCTGCATTAAATGTAACGGGAGCTACGGTCTTATTTTTTTTAAAATAATCTAATGATGCCAGCCGTGAAAGCCGCTACAAGTAGTGCATATTACTGGATGTAATGGAGTCTATAGGGTTTCTTGTGGATTGATAATCGCAACACAATTTTGCGATAAAACAACGGGTCTGTTTCCCTGCTCTAGGCAGAGATCTTAGCACAGAATTTTCCACTTAGCAAATGGACAGAGCCCCAATTCCTGCGATCGACGAGGAATCAATAAATTTGCATCTTCCACACTTTCATATACAGCGTTCGACAGATGCTAATTATAAATTGCAAAACACCCTTTATTTTGGCAATACTCCCCAGTAAATTCCGGTCTGTCTGACCGGACTGTGGATTCCTTCACAACCAAGTGTAGATTTCCATCCAAGCGTTTTTCAGCGATTATCACACCTAATAATTACACTTTCTTTCTTCTTTCTTTCTCAAGGACATATGAAATTAGCTTTTTAATTTGTCTTACTCGGATGTGAATAAGTTTCTAAATGTTTTGCATTGATTTTTATTTGCCTTTTTTTTATTTTGGTTTTTTATATTTTAATTTTCGCTCATACGGCCGTTTGAATTTTCTTGTTAATCTATAATAATTGTTTTCGCATTCGGCTCTAGTTCCTTGTGTTCTGTAGAATGCGGCTTAGGTTTTTTCAGTTATGTACCTATTATTGTAATTTTTTGTATTGTTGCAATTTTTTATTATTGTAGTTCTTTATACATCGTTATCATAAAAATTTTTCACTCATATACAATATATTAAGAGAAATATTAAGAGAATATTAACAGTAATTTAAGAGAAATTGTGAATTACAATGACAATATTTAATGGATTAAATAAATCTACTTAGTAATAAAATATAAAAATTGCCATGGTAAAAAACTGTATTGGGGTGACCCCACCTCTTTCTCCCCGGGTGTCACCTATGCTAGCTACGTCACTGCTATATCATAAAAGCCTTTGAGGACTTTTTTAAGTTTTTACGAATAATACTTTTCAGGCCCACTAAACTAATAATATTAGGTATGTTCGATTACTCCAGAGACTCCTTTTCTAAACTATTCGGTTCCAGAGCTTTCGTTTATCAAGGTATTCGTCTGTGTTTATACCCTACACCCGAAGGGATGAGGGTATATTCACTTTGTGCTTCCGTTTGTAACGAATTAAAGGAGGCGTGGCAGGTATAGGAAAGTATATATAGTCTTGCTCAGAATCACCTCCTGAGTCGATTTAGCCCTGTCTGTCCGTCTGTCTGTCTATCTGTCTGTCCGTCTGTTTGGAAATCACGATTACAGGAGAACGAATGGAGGTATCATCATGAAATTTCGCATGAATATTCTTTGTTATCCTACGCTGTTTAGTGTTAAAAATGGGGAAAATCGGACCAGTGCCACGCCTACTTTTTATAGAAAATATGCACTCATCCGTGCTTAAAGCTTAATTTCTTAGCTTGTAGACCGAATTTTCACCTAAAATTTTATTTTCGAGTCCACCATGTTAGACTAAAATATATACTAAAAAATGGGCGTGACACGCCCACTTATATACTATACCATATAATGAGGTGTTTAGTAAAAAAAACGGTGTTGTAGATGAGTTAATAGAAAAAATTTACTCCCTGTAAATTTAAAAAAAGTAGGTGTCACACGCCCACTTTTTATCATTTCGACAGATGCGGGTGTAGGGTATATGAGCTTCGGCCAGGCCGAAGATAACGCTCTTACTTGTTTTCTTTTCTTTTTTTATACCTTACACCCGAAGGGATGAGGGTATATTCACTTTGGTCTTCCGTTTGTAACGCATTAAGGGAGGCGTGGCAGGTATAGAAAAGTATATATATTCTGGCTCAGAATCACCTCCTGATTCGATTTAGCCATGTCCGTCCGTCTGTCTGTCTGTCTGTCTGTCCGATTACAGAAGAACGAATAGATGTATCGTCATGAAATTTGACACGAATATTCTTTGTTATCCTACGCTGTTTGGTATTGAAAATGGGGAAAATCGGACCAGTTCCACGCCTACTTTTTATAGAAAATCTGCACTCATCCGTGCTTTTAGCTCAATTTCTTGGCTTGTAGACCGAATTTTCAGATAAAATTTTATTTCCGAGTCCACCATCTTAGAGGGTATATTCACTTTGTTCTTCCGTTTGTAACACATTAAAGGAGGCGTGGCAGGTATAGAAAAGTATATATATTCTGGCTCAGAATCACCTCCTGATTCGATTTAGCTATGTCCGTCCATCTGTCTGTCTGTCTGTCTGTCTGTCCGTCCGTCCGTCTGTGGAAATCACGATTACAGAAGAACGAATAGAGGTATCGTCATGAAATTTGCCACGAATATTCTTTGTTATCCTACGCTGTTTGGTATTGAAAATGGGGAAAATCAGACCAGTGCCACGCCTACTTTTTATAGAAAATATGCACTCATCCGTGCTTTTAGCTCAATTTCTTGGCTTGTAGACCGAATTTTCAGCTAAAATTTTATTTCCGAGTCCACCATCTTAGACTAAAATATATTCTCAAAAATAGGCGTGCCACGCTCACTTATATACTATAACATATAATAAGGTGTTTGGTATGTAAAGCGGTGTTTTAGAGGTTAATAGATCAAAATTTGCTCCCTGTAAATTAAAAAAAAGTAGGTGTCACACGCCTACTTTTTATCACTTTAACAGATGCGGGTGTAGGGTATATCAGCTTCAACCAGGCCGAAGATAACGCTCTTACTTGTTAAATTTAATATAGGTTGTTACGCTTTAAAAGAAATACCTTGCCAAGTACATTTTGGAAAATAATTTTTAATTAAAAACTTTAAAAATTTTACATATTCATATAAAACTACAAGAGAATCGAAACAAGTCATGTTTCAAACAAATCCATTAAACCGATGAACAAAAAAAAAAACAAAAACGAAAAAACCATGATCAAATTTATTTTATTGCATGTTTTCCCCTCAACGAATTTCGAGTGACCCAAACAATATCCAATAGCAAAATTTACAAGCAAAATTTATGGCTTTTAAGCAGTGTGTTGTGCATAACAAGAGTACAGCAAAAATGTAACAATATAACTACAGTAGCAATGAAACAACAACAACAACAGCAACGAATTCACAAAAAGATAAAGCAACATTTTTAGCTCGCGCAATGCTACTGAAAACAACGAGAAACGGAAGAAGAACAAGTAGGCGTAGGGTCATATACCCTACACCTGTACATACTTGTCGAATCGATGACGAAAAAATGGGCAGGGAAGGCTAATTTTTATTTTTACATCGTTAATTCACATCTATTCTATTAACTCATTTACAGAATCGCTTAGGGAGACAGTCAAAATCCCGAATTACAAAATCCCGAAACGACAAAATCCCGAAAAATTTTAAAATCCCGAAACGACAAAATCCCGATGCGACAAAATCCCGAAACGACAAAATCCCGAAAAATTTTTAATACCGAAATGAGAAATCCCGAAAATCGCGAAATAAAATTTTTAATTAATAAGGAAATGACATTTAAGTCACAATTTTTTTCCAATTCGAAGTACGCGCCTACTTGCCTTTTTTTTACAATGGCAGAAAAGCAAAGTTGTAATATCGAGAAAATTTTGTTGTGTGTGAAGGTTATAATCTACAATATGCAAAAAACTTCACATGACCGTGAGGATTCTGCTGATTGAGGGTTATGATCCCTGCTGCGGCCGAAGGCCGCCAATACGCAAAAAAACCTGTATGCAAAAAACTTCACATGACCGTGAGGATTCTACTGATTGAGGGTTACGATCCCTGCCGCGGCCGAAGGCCGTCAATACGCGAAAAAACCTGTATGCAAAAAACTTCACATGACCGTGAGGATTCTGCTGATTGAGGGTTATGATCCCTGCCGCGGCCGAAGGCCGTCAATACGCGGAAAAACCTGTATGCAAAAAACTTCACATGACCGTGAGGATTCTGCTGATTGAGGGTATTGATCCCTGCCGCAGCCGAAGGCTGCCAATACGCGGAAAAACCTGTATGCAAAAAACCTCATATTACCGAGAGGGCTCTGCTAAAATTTTTTTAATGTTTTTTTAAAAGAAATTTAGTGGCTAAATTGAAGTTTGCTAGTGGTTTTAAAATGTTCAAGAAGATGGAGAATACCGAAAAACTAGTTTTGTAATTTCGGGATTTTGTTATTTCGGGATTTTGTCGTTTCGGGATTTTGTTATTTCGGGATTTTGTCGTTCGGGATTTTGTCGTTCGGGATTTTGTCGTTCGGGAATTTGTCTTTCGGGATTTCGTTACCAACCCAATCGCTTATTTTAAAAACTCATAATTTATTATATACTCGTAGTATACAAGTGCGAGATGACACTCCTCAATAATTTCGGTAATCTCGGCAGTAAGATTTCAGCTTTAAATCTTTACTACAAGCTTTACTATTCAGCTCTAAAATTAGATGATGTTTTATTTGCTGTAAAATATAGGTTTGATATTTTCAATCCCAAACAGCCCATTAAGACAATAAACATTCACGCTAAATAAATTTCATGTTAGCAACGAGTATATACTCGTATATATTATAAGTCAAGCGACTACCAAAATTCCTTCTGAATCACACAAGTAGGAAGAAGTGTTGACCGTCAAAGACTTAGAAACCGTTAATTGACTTATGTAGCGTTGATTGGAAACAAGAAAGCCTTCTTGTCAAGCTTTTTTGTAAAGTCTATTTCGACCACTTAATGCTAAAAAATGTAAATGGTAAAAATAACTCCGTAAAAAATTAAAACAAGAGAAAAAAAACAGGAAACAAAAAAGCCTTCTTGTCAAGCCTTTTTGTAAAATCTATTTCGACCACTCAATGCTAAAAAATGTAAATGGTAAAAAACTCCGTAAAAATGGCCGCAATTACAAAACGGAAAAAGTTATAAAATACTTAAACAAAATTACTTCAAAAATTAAGACAAAATCATCTGTGCTGATTTTGTCTTAATTTTTAAAATAATTTTGTTTAAGTATTTTAATAAGAGAAATAATACTTTTTGACCTCAAAAGGATATTTTTTCGGTTTTTGAGGGATATAACATACATACGTACTCGTATCAATAATGAAAATTTGTAAAAAAATATAGAATCATCAAATTTCGTGCTATTTTTTCAACTCTTTTTAAGCAGCACCTAAAACTATGCAATCGGCTTAGGCTCAAAACAAAATAAAATTCAATATTTATACATTTCTCATTTATTGGAAACTTTTTATACCCTACACACGAAGGGATGAGGGTATATTCAATTTGTTCTTCCCTTTGTAATGCATTAAAGGAGGCGTGGTAGGTATAGAAAAGTATATATGTATATCTTTTGGCTCAGAATCACCTCCTGATTTATTTTAGCCATGTCCGTCCGTCTGTATGTCTGTCTGTCTGTCAGACCGTCCGTCCGTCCGTCTGTGGAAATCACGATTACAGGAGTACGAATAGAGGTATAGTCATAAAATTTGGCACGAATATTCGCTGTTTGGTATTGAAAATGGGGAAAATCTGACCAATGCTAAGCCTACTTTTTATGAAAAATATGCACTCATCCCTGCTTTTAGCTCAATTTCTTGGCTTGTAGACCGAATTTTCAGCTAAAATTTTATTTCCGAGTACACCATCTTAGACTAAAATATATTCTCAAAAATGGGCATGACACGCCCACTTATATACTATACTATATAATGAGGTTTTTTGTAGGAAAAGCGGTGTTGTAGATTAGTTAATAGATCAAAATTTGCTCCCTGTAAATTTAAGAAAAATGTAGTTGTCACCCGCCCACTTTTTATCACTTCGACAGATGCGGGTGTAGGGTATATGAGCTTCGGCCAGGCCGAAAATAACGCTCTTACTTGTTCTTATCTATTTTTTTTTATTTTTAGCGACAGTATTTTCCAAGTTATGGAACAAAACGGTAGCGGGTGGTAACGAAATCCCGAAAAACAAAATTCCTAATGACAAAATCCCGAACAACGAAATCCCAAAAACAACAAAATCCCAAAAGACAAAATCCCGAAACTTTTGCATTTCAGACTAAAGCAAAGGAATTATATTAAAATTAATTTTAGTACTAAGGGGCTACTTAAAAATCATATTTGCCTGATTAATAGAGGGAAACAATTTGATACTCAATGGTCAGTCAGTAATCAATAATATTTAAGGGTCGAATGATAAATCTTATGAAATCTTATATATGTAATCTTTTATAGTCGAATGGGATGAGAAAAATGTGTTTTTAATCTGCATTTATTTAATATACATTACTTTCTCTTAAATTTTTTATTGAATTGAATAAATTGAATAATTGAATAATTGAATAAACTTCAGAAAAGTGGCGGCCTTCGACCGTGGCAAGGATTATAACCCTCAGACAAAAAAATATCTTGATATTACTTTGCTTCTCTGCCATTGTAAAAAAAGGCAAGTAAGCGCGTACTTCGCTTTGGGAAGAATTGTAAGAATTTCGTGATTAAGATATTTTCGGGATTTTTCATTTCTGTATTAAAAATTTGTCGGGATTTTGTCGTTTCGGGATTTTAAAATTTTTCGGGATTTTGACGTTCTCCCCTTATTTTTTTATCTACATGAAAATTTAAAAAAAATTTGAAAAATAAAAATATTTTGTATCCACATCATACACGCATACTCGTACTTCAGACTATATATTCAATATAGGGGTTTCGGGATTGCATTTACCTAGTCCCGGGATTAATTCCGGAATTTTTAAATATTTGTTTTGAAAGATATTAACATATTATTTCAACAGAATTAATAACATGACATGTTTAAAAATAGGTTTATAAACAGGCTATATAATAGGCTTACAAAAAAACAACAACGTGATTCACGGGTCCCAACAGGGAAATAGTCCCCAAAAGTAAACAGTTCAGGAAGTTAAACAGTTCCTGGATCGAAATAGTTCTAACAGGTAAATAGTTCCTCGGAACGAAATAGTTCCTAGAGATGTTAACTATTTGCATATCAGAGAAATGAATTTAAATTTAACATGTTCGGATTGATACCATGAGATATAAATGAATTATATGTGAAGTAATGTTACGGTTAATTATTATAATCAGTTATTTTATATTATCCGCGATAAACTATACTAAATAAAAAAATTCTAAATATTTTTTTTTCACAGAGCCAAAACACCACATAAAATAGAAGAAAAACAGATCCATCCTTATTAAAAACATACAGAAAATCTGATTAAAATTTCAAAAGACAGTCATATTAAAATACAAATTCAATAAGAAAATCTTATTTTTTTTTATAAAGACGATCTTATTAAAATACATATTATATAAATACATGTTCTACATATTCTATAAGAAAATTTTATTGTTTTCCATAGTCTTAAAAAAATAAAAATTAATTATTAAAAATAAAAATTATTATTAATGTTTTTTTATTTCATTTTTTTCATCCAAGAATATTAATCATAACACTCACAGCATTTCCTGACAGCATAAATATAACCTGACAGCAAAAATATTACTATCAAAGTTCCGGCCAGACAGATGATATTTTATAAAAAGTGTTTCTTATTAAAAGAAGTAAATAATAGAATTCTTCATACTTTCATAGAGACTTGTTGATTTCGTGATTTTTTTGGGGGGAAATATGAATTTCTTATAAAAATTACGAATTAATAAGATTAACTTCTTGTTTTGTGACAATAAGATTTTCTTTAAAAAGTTAATAAGATTTCTCTATGAAGAAAGCATATTATTTGTTTTAATAAGATTTCATAGTAAAATAGCTCAATTCGGAGATCTTATTATTTTTATGTGTAGCACCACATTAATTTTTTTCTGTGTACTTCTTTAATTTTTTAAAAAAATTTATATAATTTATTTATATATTTATATATTTATAATAAATATATAATATATATATTTATATATTTATTATAAATATATAAATATATATTTATATATTTATTATAATTTATATAATTTATTTATATAATTTATTTATCTTCTAAGAATAATTTGGATAAAACATTCGCAAAAGGCAAAACAAATATTTCCGTGAAAAAGTTCCGGGAAATCTATACGGACCTAAAAAGGCATGTTTCATGTCCGATCCGACTCCTGAGTTATTAAGCACAAACCTAGTTGTATTTCAGCAATCAGCTGTACTATCACTGCTTTCCACAGCATGTTGCAGCAACAGCAAAAGCCAAATGAGCTTGCAATAGCACAGCACGCCGAGCTGGCAAATTTCAAATGACAGCAGCAAGCATTCCAAAATGAATTTTTGCGGTAACATAGCAAGTATAAGCATGAATTTTATGAGCTGTGCTTGCTGTCTGCTATTGCTTTCAAACTCTGCCTAGAACGGGTTGGTAACGAAATCTCGAAAGACAAAATCCCGAACGACAAAATCCCGAAACAACAGAATCCCGAACGACAAAATCCGGAAAAATCCCGAAATTCTTGCATTGAAAATCTTTCTGCATGCCGGCCTTCGGCCGTGGCAGGGATAAAAACCCTCAGCCAACAAAACTATCTTCTTTGCTGAAAAGTCTTCCTCTTTTGGCAGGGATAAAAACCCTCAGCCAACAAAACTGTCTTCTTTGCTGAAAAGTCTTCCTCTATGTTCCTCTATGTTCTTCTGCGTGCCTGGATAAGGCCTTCCTATATCTAGGGTCCTTCTGCGTGCCACTAAAACTTCTCTCAGCCAATAAAACTCCCCGGAAAATTACGGATATAGCGCTTATTTTACGAAAAGCAATAAAAAACGCTATGCAATGCTATTTTTTCAGGATTTTGTCGTTCGGGATTTTGTCGCGTCGGGATTTTGTCGTTCGGGATTGCTAAAAACGGTCGGGATTTTGTCGTTAGGGATTTTGTTTGTCTCCCGCCTAGAACTTGAAATTTTTAAATTTATAAATTTTAAGAATAGGTATTAAAAAATATAATTCCAACAGTTTAAATTTGAAAATGTTTAACCAAATACGATTTTTTTAAAAGAATTTCTAAGGAAACTGTAAGCCGTTTTTCTATTTAGGCTTAAAAATCCCGGGATTAAGTGCTTAATTAAGTGCTAAAGTCTTAAAAACTGCGGGATTCCAGAATTTTGGGATTCACAACCCTATTCCAGACTAATTGCAGATAAAGGTTGCTGACTTATAGGAAAAAAAGCAGCAGAAAAAATATAAGAGAAGAAGAAAAAATGAGACGCCTTTATAAACTTTGAGAACACATGAAACGTTTCCCACGCATATCCATAAAATATATTTGCCAGGAAACACACATACATACATACAGCGGGTTACAACAACGTAAGTTGCTTTCAGATCTAACAAAGAGCATAGTGCAACAACAAAGTCACAACAAATCCCTAAAGCCCACACAGTCAAACATTTCACGTAATTTTGTGTCTTTACTATACCCTACACCATTTAAGGGTATTTTCGTTAAAGGGGAGGTTAGTGGATATGTAAAAATATACATATACAAGTATAAGTACATATATGTACGTTTATTCAGCGTCATCTTCTGAGTCCCTTTAGCCCTACTCTCTATCAGAATTATAAGAGAATGTAATAGGCTTTGTCATCGGGAGCTGTTTGGGATTGAATAGGCAAGATCGCACCATTGCCAAGCCTACTTGTATTGGTAAATCCAACTTCATACATTTCTAGAGCTGAATTTCTGAGCTTGTAGGGTAGACCTAAAACTGAAGGATTATTGCCAGCATTACCGCATCGGGGAGTGTCTTCTCATAAAAAATTGGCATGATTCAACCATTGGTACCAGTAGAGTCTATAATATTCAATCGTATTCTGAGGATTTTTGAGAAGAGCAATGTTGTAAATGAGTTAGTAGATCTGAATTAACTATCTAGAAATGAAATGATAATACGAGTGTCCTGCTAAATTGTTCTTTATCGATTCGACAATTACGGCTGTAGGGTATATGAGCTTCGGCCAGGCCGACGCTTTTACTTGTTTTTTATAAAAATTAATGTTTCAGGTAGTAAAAATTTAATGTGATACCAACGATGGTTTGTATGGGTAGGTTCAAACGATTCATGTGCTGTCGTGAAATGTCATGCAGCCTTCTTTTATGCTTCTTTGATGATATGAACAACAGTACTTCTTTACCACTTCTGGCGGCAGAGTAACAGAAAAAACTTATTCATACGCGCTGCTGTGTTGGAATGAATACATTTTTGAATGACTGAAAGAATGATTGAAAAAATTTTTGGAAAATCCAGGCAATGTGTCATCAAGTACTTACGTAGTTTGCATTAATGAATGATATGATTAAAGGAACGCTATGAAAAAGGATCCCAGACTTGTGATCGTTTCATAACTAACTCTTTTTTACACGGTAGGGAAGTTACCCCCACGCGCAACCCCCAACCTGGAGGGCCAGAGAGAGAATTACAGAATGAAGGTACGGACGGAAGCATGCCGGAGCGAAAATGGTGAACTAGTGGTGGAATCGCCACTATTATTAATTATGTCGATACTGAGGATTTGAAAAAATCACTTCTGCAGACTGTTAAATGGCGATGACGACCACAATACCGCTGTCAGGCAGAATGCTCCATTCAATTTGGACGATGATTGACGCGTATTCCGTCCTCCAGACTTAGACGAGGTCAAGATGGCAATATCGAGACTGAAGCCTAACAAAGCTGCTGGCGCAGACGGATTAGCTGCGGAGCTCTATAAAGCAGCTGGAGATGATCTGGTTGAGCGCATGCACCAGCTCATCTGTAAGATATGGTCGGAGGAAAGCATTCCCGATGAATGGAATCTCAGTATCGTTTGCCCGATCCATAAGAAAGGAGGAACCCCTTTGACTGCGCCAACTATCGAGGGATAAGTCTCCTTAACTTCGCATATAAAATCTTCTCTGCCGTTTTGTGTGAACGCCTGTAACCGATCGCTAACAATTTGATAGGTCCTTATCAGTGTGGGTTTAGCCAGGGAAGTCCACCATAGATCAAATCTTTACACTACGGCAGATCCTGGAAAAGACACAAGAAAGGCAAATCGACACACACCACCTTTTCGTCGATTTCAAGGCCGCGTATGACAGCGCGTATAGAGATGAGCTACATATATCGCGCCATGTCTAGATTTGACATCCCTTACAAAACTCGTCAGACTGTGCAGGTTGATGATGGAGAATTCTCGCTGCTCCGTCAAGGTTGGTAATGAACTTAATGACGCCTTTAATGTAAAAAAGGGTTTTAGGCAGGGCGACGCGCTCTCTGTGACTGCTTTAACATCGTACTTGAGAAGATCGTGCGAAACTCACTTGCCAATACTAGAGGCACGATCTTTCAAAAGTTCGTTCAACTACGCTTGTGGCTTACGCGGACGACATTGACGTGATTGGAAGAACAGAGCGAGCCGTCAATGAGGCGTTTGCTGCTACTGAGACGGAAGCGGCCAAAATGGGTCTGGCGGTAAATAAGGGCAAAAACAAAATATATGCTGTCATCAGGAAAGGACGCATACCATCGACGTCTTAGTCATAAACGTCACAATGGGCAGCTATAACTTTGAGGTGGTTAAGGACTTCGTCTACCTCGGCTCCGCAGCGAACAACATCAGCGCATCATGAAGTCAAGCGCAGAATCACTCTTGTCAACCGCTGCTTCTTTGGGCTCAAGAGGCAATTGAGTAATAGAGCCCTCTCGAAGGACCAAACTGGCTCTATATAAGACGCTTATCATCCCAGTGCTGATTTGCTGCACAGAGGTGTGGACACTTACAAAATCGGATGAAGATGCCCTTGGTCGTTACAAGAGGAAAGTTCTACGTGCGATCTTTGGTCCCGTTTGCGTTGATGATGATTGGAGGAGAAGATATAATCACGAACTGTACGGTCTGTACACCGACATGAGTCTAGCCAGGCGTCTACGGATTCAACGCCTAAGATGGCTGGGCCATGTAGAGCGTATGGATAACACAGCTCCGGCCCGAAGAATATTCAACTCCGAGCATGTGGGACAACGCAACAGAGGACGTCCAGGATTGAGATGGCGCACAGATAGAGCTTACTTCAAAGCTAACGATTTTTTATTCCTTGGTGTAAAGGCCCATATACTCGTAATTTAAAATATGCTTCGCCGGCCTGCAGTCCAGACTTTAGCTGCCATTTGTCTAAGATTGAATAAGTACAAAATGTTTACCCTTTTCCTTTACGAAATCTACGCTGGGATTCAACCTTACATAGTAAGGTATATTACCATCTTAAGAGCCTCGAATTGAGCTGATAAGTTTTTATTGATCGAAGGTTTATTTTATTCTGAACTTACTATGTTTATATTGTGTTACTGACACCGCATACTTTTTCAACAACATTTAATTAAACGTTTCTCGAGATTCTAGGCTGATTCATCGCAAGCAATTCATTGCAAGACAAATTCATCGCACAGCAATTCATCGCGTAGCATTTCATCGCAACAGAAATTCATCGCAAGACAAATTCATCGCACAGCAATTCATCGCGTAGCAATTTATCGCAATACAAATTCATTGCGCAGCAATTCATCGCGTAGCAATTCATCGCAAAAAAAATTATCGCGAGCGATCATAATCGCGTGATTTTGAAAATAAATTTTTCTGCTTCGCCAGTGTCACGTTTGGAAAGGAAAACCAAAAATCAATTAATAAATTTTAGTAAAGTCAACAATTTGTAACTTTTTCTTGATTTATTATTATATTAAATATTTATTATGATTTATATTAAACTTTAAGTATTTTAAGTATCGTAAAAAAATTTTTTTAAAATTTTAATACTTGAATACTAATAAAATATTTACTCCTCGATAGAAACTCTGTCACGAGTCTCTTTACGACCAAGTCTTCGGATCGCTCATTTTGACTCTTTCAAAGTCGCATTTATTTATTTATTTATTTATAAGACTTAAACTAAGCACATAGGTAGCTTTATAGTTCGTACAAATAATTAACAATTCAAAGAATTCAAAAATTTCAGGACTTAGATAAAAAGTTTAATCTTAATTTCATAATTTATTTATTTAAACAGCAACAGCATGAAAACTAAGCCCACTATAGCTGATAGCTTAACAATAACAATCAAATTAGCATTAACAATGCAAGTTAGTTAAATCATTTAAAATTTTCCTTTTAGTTACATAAAGAGAATCAGCGAAATTAATAATAGAATATACAGAATTGAAATCAGCACAGGAAATCCGAAGAGGTTCATGTTGAAGAAATGTCGATCTACAGAAACTGAGATGAAGAAATTCAAATCTCCTTGATGTGCGGCGTGGAACTTTTATGTATATGGATACAGCTTATTAAATGTGCGGAGTTAGTGATACCATACAGTATTTTAAGAATAAAAATAGCATTATTCAGAATTCGACGATTTTTAAGCGACGGTAATTTTATCAGCTACAGACGTGACTCGTAACTAGGTAGTCGTAGATTTGGATCCCAACGAAGATTTCTCAGACAAAACAGTAAAAATTGTTTCTGAACAGACTCCAACTCCGATATGTAGCAGCTTAAATGTTGACTCCAAATTGTTGAGGCATATTCCAATATTGGACGAACTAAGGCAGTATATAATGACTTTGTAATAAACGGATCAGCAAACTCCTTGGCCCAACGCTTGATAAAACCCAAAACGCTATTAGCTTTGCTAGTTATGCGACCAATATGGGTATTTAATCGTAGATTCGAATCCAGGACAACACCAAGATCGACAGCAAGCTCCAACCAATTCAGTTTATGAGTGCCAATATTATAGTTAAATGTTATTTGGCTGCTACGAGCGAATGTCATATGGTTACATTTCTTCAGGTTAAGGATCATACAATTTAAATTGCACCATGCAACCAAAGAGTCAAGATCCCTCTGGAGCAGACATGCATCGCTCCTGCTTTTATAGGATTTAGATAGTTTGACGTCATCAGCAAACATCGCAAATTAAGAGCTTTCAACAGATTGTGGTACATCATTAATGAATACCAAAAATAACAGCGGACCAAGGTGACTTCCTTGAGGAGCTCCAGATGTGACAGCAAAAACCATTGATTTAGTATTATTAAAAAGCACATATTGTTTCGATTAGAAAGATAGGAAGGAAGATATCCATGTTATAAGACATTGAGGAAACTGTGCGGATGGTCAGCCTTTTTGTTGTTGTTGTTGTTATTGCTGTCGATATTATTGATCGAAAGAGTGAGAACACCTTGTTCCAGTTATTCTGGCTCTTACTGTTCCTGCTTCTGATGTAACCACATTGTTGCTGTTGTTGGTTTAGTATTCAGTGATGGCGAGCCTCTTTTCCATGTGGGTCAATATTATAAAATTAAATTTTTAAACTTGATAGCGTGAGTAAAATTTATACTAATATTAAAGTTCCAAATCTGTATATAAAAAGCTTTGACTGGTTTCATTGAGGTGGAAAAGTTTAAAAACTTACCTTTCTGTGGTAACACAATGGGCCTTTTGACGCCTAAGTGAGTCAGTAGATAGCCACTCCTACCCACCTTTATTCAAATTTGACAATAGATCCGAAGTCGCCACCAAAGAAAAAGGTTGCATTCTTCGTATTTAAATTTAATTTTGATAAATCTTAGTAAATTCAATTTTATGTGGGTGTAAAATAAATTGCATTGTATTTTCTAAATATTTTATCTGATTCAACCGATCCATAAAATTAAAAATGTTTTGGCGAAATGGGTAAAAAAATATAGCATGGGACATATAAAACCGTGACGAGAGTGAGTTTATAACCCGCGGGTCATAGGTTCGCCATCACAGGTCAATTTGTTGCAATTGATTAAATTGATAAAACTTGAATTAATTTTTCGCACAAGTCATTGTGATCCTCCGGATTTCTTTACCATCGATTTATTCGATGCTATTCTTAAATTTTGTTAACAACATTATTTTGCTTCTTCTACAGAAATTTCTGCTTGTAAACTTGTGGTGGCTTTGTGTATTTTCCTTTTTGGATGTCCGATGGACAGAATTTTACTGACTTACGACTTACGTAACTTCGCTTCAATTGTTTCGAAATTTTTAAAATTTTTGGAATATATATCAAAGCAGCTACAGTTAGGTTGAAGAAAAAGCTAGACTAGATGGAGAAAAAAGGAAAAACTGTCATTGTCAAATATTTAAATTTGTCTTACATTAACTTATTATATTGTATATTATTATTCTACAATACAATAGAATACACTACAATTATATTGTATTATTCTAAATTACATATGCTATCAAAATTTTAGTTTATTTCGAAAGTGTGGAAGTTTTACTTATGTAGTTTAAAAAATCATTTAAAAAACTTTTTCTCAAAATTTAGTCTAAAAATCACTTGAAAATGACATGAAAAATAATTTTCTGCTTGCAAATCCAACATGATACGAAAACGTAGATCTTATTTTTGTGAGCTCTTTCCTCATACTTTCCGAACTCTTAACGCTTTAAACAATATTATTCATAATGTATTAATGGTTCCGTCTTATTTTGTATTTTCTATATTCAATCATTCAGCAACCAGGTCAGAACGGTTCCACCGAGATTATGTAACGCAACACTAGCGTTTGAATTCAAGGCCAGATCGTTGGCCGCAATTTCCAATGCTGGCTAGAGCCATGTTGCAAAGCAAGCGGAACTGGTGAAAACTGATCGCTGCGGTTTTATTGCCAATGTTTACTAACAATAAGTTATCGTTACGGAGTCGAAGTGAGAAACGAGTTTGTTTCTCTTTAATTTAGTAATTAATGGTTAAGAGACGTGTTATATATCTTTCAATTGGCCTTTAAGTAGGTACATATGTACATATGTTCAAAAATGAAAACTGATTCATAGTACTAAAAATTAAACTTTTGTCCATAAATCGAGAGCGAATTGGAGATTTCATAAAATTATGGCAGATTTTTTAATAATTGAGCAGAGTGGCACTGGATGAAGTCAGAAATGTCCAAAATACATATTTTTGATAAAAATTGAAAATTTCTAAAAACTTTTAAAAATAATTAAAACTTCAAATTTTGTAAACAAAGAGAATTTTACTTCAACAGTTAATGAACACGTTTACAGTGAAAAATAAATTAATGTCAAAATTTACATTTGAAAGTAAACAAACAATTTTATGTTTTATTGTGAGATTTTCAATAGACGAAGTGATTTAAAGCGATTAAAATGTTTTTTATCACCTCGGTCCTAAAAAGCGATTTCTAAACTGCGAAAGTGATTAAATTAGTGATAAAAGATGATTAGAAACGATGGCTTCGACCCTGTCGTTGAGTAGCGAACGATATCGCTTATTCATCAAAGGAATAATGCTTAAAAATTTGCTCTCATCTCACTCAGTCGATCACTTCGTTCGTGTAATGAAAATGCAAAAATATGGATCGAACGAAAACAACAAAGTAGAATCGACAAGAATCACTTCGTTCTTGAATTGAAAATCTTGCAATTACTTTCACTAATTAAATATCGACAGTTCTATTTTTTACTGGACGATATTTTGCTAGTTAAAAATAGAAAAAACTAGCACGGATGGGAAATGATTTTGTTCTCACTTGCGTAAGTTCTCTTAGTAATCGAACGAGTTCCAGTAAACAATAGTACTGTTTGTGCTTTCTAGTACTAGCAAGCGCGTTATCAAACGAACCTATTATTAAGCAAAAAATATAAAGTAGAAAGAATTCGAAGAAAAACAAGGAAAAATCATCAAACGATCACAATAACGTAAAACAAAGACGAACAGACTCAATAATTTCTGAAGTAAAATAAATTCAGAAAATAGTAGATAAAATTGATAATTCGTTTAAAGCAAAACCATATAAGATGGATAAAGGTGAAAACGTTTATGAGAAGTTCTTTATATTTTTATATTTTTATTTATATTTCAAATGAAGTTCAATTCGTTTATTGTGTAATGTTTTAAATTATGAAATTTTAAATTTAATAAAGCAGATTTCTAAATAATTTAAGTCAGTCTCTTTATATCAACCTCCCCCGCTCCCGCTATCCAAAATCGTTACTCCTTTACTCCATGGTCTCGCTCTCTGTCTCTCTTGTTTGAATTTTTGTTTACGTTGATTACGTTTTGTTTATCATGAAACAGGAGCTTCTTATCGCAGGCTGTGAAGAAAAGCCGGCTGTGTCAGTTTTGTTTGCTTTCATGCTATCCAGTCAATTTCCTCTCAAGCCTTTCCACTTCTCTCCCGCCATTCTCAATGATAATAAACACGCGTTTTTCTCTCGTGATGCTATGCTTTTTCGTAATGATTGCGCCCTCTCGACACGCATGCCACAATTAATCGTCATACAGTATTTTAATAGCTTTCACGACGTGTGTAGAGTTGCGGTAGGACAAGAGCGAAAACACGTAAAAGCCACAAGCAGGACATTGGCGAGTAAGGAGTGGGAAACGAGATACTACAACACAAAAAAATTAGAAAACAAGTAAGAGCGTTAACTTCGGCCTGGTCGAAGCTCATACACCCTACACCCGCATCTGTCGAGCAATGACCACTTTCTGAGAGTAAATTGTGATGAAACACTTCATTATACTGTATAGTATACCAGTGGGCGTGTCACACCCATTTTTGGAAATATATTTATGTCTGAAAAGGTGGATTCGGGAATAAAATTTTGGTTACAAATCCGCTCTGCAATATTAGAAATTGAGCTATAAGCACGGGTTATTTCATATTCGCTATAAAACAGTAAGCGTGGCACTAGTCCGATTTTTCCCCTTTTTTAATACCAAACAGCCCAGGATGACCGGTAATATTTGTGCTATTAAATTTTATGGCGATAGCTCTATTCGTTCTCCCGTAATCGTGATTTTCACAGACATAAAGACAAACAGACGGACGGACAAGGTTAAATCGACTCAGAAGATGACTGTGAGCCAGAAAATATATACTTTTCTTTAGCTGCTACGCCTCCTTTAATGCGTTACAAACGGAAGCACAAAGCGAATATACCCTCATCCCTTCTGGTGTAGGGTTTAAAAAACACAAAACTCATCCAGTCGATAGAAGAAAAAAGAGGAGAGAGTTTGTTGACAATGAAAAACATGCCTCGGCGCCGTGCCTCTGCTTCTGCCGTCGCAGCGTGGTGAAAATCGGCTGCGGATCACGAGGGAAAAGTGGGAAAACTCGACTCGTGCTGTGCAGCCGGTCTGCAAATTTTAAACTTGGCTCTGCACAATCGAAGGAAGCAATTTCCATTGCCTTCAGTTTCATTTTAGACGTCTTGGCACGCAATCGTTGAGTGCGGAGCAAGTAGTCCGGTCAATTAATCAGTCAGTGATTTGCTCTGCGGGCTTCAGACTCATCTGAGTTTTATTGGTTTTCGTTGCTCGTTGTTTAGGCTGACAAGCAAGCGAAAGTTGGTGATGGTTGGAATCTACTCCACCAAACAGTAAAAATCTTTATAAATGTAAAAGTTTAATTTTCCAATTGAAGAAACTAAAAATATAATGACAGATAAATAAAGAACGCAGTGAAACCGTGATTGTTTTCAATGAAAGGGTTAGTGAAGGACTCTTGTGAAATGACGCCTGGAATCTTAAAAGTCCTGCCCTCATTTGAATGTCGCGAAGTTGTTCCGTAGACTTAAAGTTGATTGTGATACAGAAACAGCGTTTCCAAATTAATGTTTGACATTTTGAGATGAATTTTGGCATATGTAGCATGTATGTGTGTGTGTGTATCGGGAAAGCTGACTTAATATTAAAAATATTTAATTATCTTATAATCTTCAAAGATTTTAAGATTGTGCTAAATTCAATATGGCGAAGTGGCCACTTTTTTTTTATTTTAACCACAATCATAACCATTTTTCAATTAATGCTCAAGGTGTTTTAAAAATGACGGATGATAACTATCTTGTATGGGGAAGGAATTACACTAGTCCTTTAATTAAATACATATTTTTGCTATCAGGTCTTCCATTAGGTCTTTCCATTCACTGTAATGACTATTTATATTTTTCTCCTGTTATTTTATGAAACGAAATTAAAACACTCTTATCATCTTTTTCCATTTGAAGAATTTTTATTTAATTTAAGCAGTTTCACGCTTGATTGTAACCGCAGAATACCGCGATGTGCGATGCGTAAAACTCTCCCTATGTGTTTTCTATAGGAATTTGACGTCACAGAATCGCGCGATGTGTCGCGATTCGATAGATCTATTCTATCGCGCTGCTCTCTTGGTTTTTACTGTCTTTGTTTTTACTCACTCTCAGAAAAAAATGGCCACCTCTTACCGAAAAACCTGAGGATTTGTTGTTTCGCTGCTTTTACTTTGTATAGAAAATGTAAACTAGAACCATATGTTTTAGACTTAAAAATTTATTCAAATTTACAAGTAAAAGTTAAATTTACAAAAAATTTCCACAAATTTTTAAAATGCAAATAAAATATATAAAGGCGGAATATAAAATGTTCAGCGCAACGGAGTGCTGTACTATCTGTTCTTTCTAGGGCATAAAAATATATTGGAGAAGGACAAGATTTGTAAGGCAATTGGTGAGGGGCTGGTGGCGGCGAACAAATTGCAGAAGCAAGCACATGTTTCCAGAAATATGGAACGTAAACAAATTTTTAACAGCGTCACGCGATGTCTATTTAAGGGCATCGCGCGACGAGAGAGAGATTCGCGCATCGCGGTATTCTGCGGTTACAATGATGTTGTTAAAAACTTAAAATACATACATTTTTTGTCACATTACATACTATTTTATAACATACATACACCATAAACATATAACATAAACCTATGAAAAAAAGATATGAAAAAATTATTATATAATGCACAAATGTTTGTGCAAAACACTCGCACGAGCTCATTTTCCCCATTTTCAATACCAAACAGCGTAGGATAACAAAGAATATTCGTACCAAATCCCATGACGAATATTCCCTTCCGTTCTCCTGTAATCGTGATTCAGACGGACAGACATACAGACAGACACACAGACGGACGGACAGGGCTAAATCGACTCAGGAGGTGATTCTGAGTCAGAATATATATACTTTTCTATACTTGCCACGCCTCCTTTAATGCGTTACAAACGGAAGAACAAAATAAGTAATCCTCTGCGAAACTGAAAATCCCGATTTTTCATTTCGAATATTACAAAATAATCGGCATTTGGTCGCGTCGGAGTTTGTATTTCGTGATTTTTATTGTATATAGAGCATACTCGAACACACGTTCGGTTCATTATACCCTACACCCGAAGGGATGAGGGTATATTCACTTTGTGCTTCCGTTTGTAACGCATTAAAGGAGGCGTGGCAGGTATAGAAAAGTATATATATTCTGGCTGAATATATATATATTCTGGCTCAGAATCACCTCCTGAGTTGATTTAGCCCTGTCCGTCCGTCTGTCTGTCTGTCTGTCTGTCTTTCCGTCTGTCTGTGGAAATCACGATTACGGGAGAACGAATGGAGGTATCATCATGCAATTTGGTACGAATATTCTCTGTTATCCTACGCTGTTTGGTATTGAAAATGGGGAAAATCGGACCCAGTTCCACGCCTACTTTTTATAGAAAATATGCACTCATCCGTGCTTATAGCTTAATTTCTTAGCTTGTAGACCGAATTTTCAACTAAAATTTTATTTCCGAGTCCACCATCTTAGACTAAAATATATACTAAAAACTTATATTATACCATATAATGAGGTGTTTAGTACGATAAACGGTGTCGTAGATGAGTTAATAGATCAAAATTTACTCCCTGTAAATTTAAAAATAGTAGGTGTCACCCGCCCACTTTTTATCACTTCGACAGATGTGGGTGTAAGGTATATGAGCTTCGGCCAGGCTGAAGATAACGCTCTTACTTGTTTTATAACCAAAACGCTCAGTATGTGTCGGGTAAATAAATACGTATTATATGAAAAAAATCCTGGCTTTATATTAAGAAAATATATTTTTAAACATTTTTTTCGAATAATTGTTAAGAAGTGCGCAAAATATGCCAATTTTAAAGAAACGATATTTACGTGGATAAATACTGAGCTTGTGAGAGTTGAGGGTGCGCTGCACACTTATAAGTTGAACCGGGTTGAACGCAATAATGGAAATATTACGAGTATACTATGAAGTATTCTAATTAATGAGCGGTCCTTAAATGATTTTCCATCAAAATTATCAGAAATTATTACTCTGTATGAAGTCGATCTTCAGTACCAGCGACGGACACTAGAGAAGGTTTTGATCTTCTCTTCTTTATATTAAGGGGGTTATTCCTGAACGCCCGGGCCTTTAACTCCCATGAATTCTTCTCAATTATGCTTTGTTAATTTTCGGGTGTTTGCTGGTAAACAATAACACCAATGGAAAATAACAAAGCAAAATCGAGAAGAATTCATGGAAGTTAAAGGCCCGGGCGTTCAGGAATAACCCCCTAAATTCACAATTTACTGATTATCCGCTTGAATTTGGATGCAATGAGAGAAAAATAGCCGTAATCCTTTCAACAATTGATTTTCATAAGTTTCATTAATTTTAATCGTATTGTAGAAACGATAAGGATATAATACTTTTGTATAGTCCAAAAACCGAAAGTACTCGTACACTCCTTGAAGTGATTCAACATTCTCGTATCGACATATTTGTATTAGAAGAGTGCTGACCAAAACAATTCACAAACCACAAATCAAAAAACATTAAATTTAAAATATATTCCTGCTTGCTAATGAGCAAAGAGGAAAGCGGGTCCTGCTATCAGATATATTCAAAAACCAATGGCACAAAACGAGGCAGAGTTAAAGCAACTACTCTCTAAAGTTTTAATACTAAATACTTGTAAGTCAAATTCCGAAAACAAACAAAACACAAGAAAAACTGCGGAATAAGAAAGATTGGTTTATATACGCATAGCATAAAGAAAACAACGACTTTGGGGTAGTTTGAATAAAATCTAGCGGAAGTGATGTACGATAACTTTTGTATGTATTGTCACAAAGTAAACGGAAGGCACCCGCTGAACGAGAAATAAGTCGGCAGGCAGATTCTTGTAACGTTGCCAGATTATAGTTTTTCTCTTTGTTGGCACATTGAAAACCTTGTTTTAGTAAAAGTTTGCCTTTTTGTAAAAAAATAAAAGAAAAAAATGTGTATTCTTTTTTGTAATTCATTGCTAATTTTTTTTTTATTTCAAAGGATTTTTAAAGTTTTTTATAGTCAGTAAATTTATGCAAAAGAATAATGTAAAAATGAATATATACTTCTAAAATTGTTGAGAATTAGTTTGACAGCAAACGTCAACATCAAAACGTCATCATCCTAAGAAAATGCTAAAACAAAATTACAAACTTACCTGATTACTGCCATGACAAAAACAAATACAAAGTGTCTGCCGTATAGACAGACAAAGCCAAACAAAGTTTCCGCTTTGGAAATTTATACAAGAATGATTTGACTGTGATGTGAACCAATGGTTTCGCTGCTCACTCCACACACGCCTGTTGCGTGCACTGCACGATTTGTTTGTAGCTGTTTGTTTTTACATGTATAACATTAATTAACACACTTTAAACGTGGATAAGTATTTGTTGGGCTGTATGGATATTGTAGACCGATATGGCTAAAACTGAAGGCGATCCTTGTTAGCCAGGCAACAACCATACCGCAGTAAAGTCATACAGTCTAGTAAATGTGTCAAACCAGACTGACCCATACGTAACTCGTCATTTGTGCATACGTATGTCATATGCGTGTGTTGGTGTATGTGTATGATTGCTTTAGTTGGTTTCATGCAGCGTAGCGAGAATACAATTTAATAAGCTTGTATAATCATGACTAATGATTGTATATGATGGCCGTAATGATTGTATAAACATTTCTGTTCTCTTTACGAGGTTTTTTTGATCTCTGAATGAACTTTTCCGTATAGAAAATAAGTTTTTATACTCTCCAGCTCTGTGATCAAAAGAAACATAGACAAAATAACGTCGCAGAGGAATTATGTATATAGTATACTCTATTTAGACGGTATTTATAATATTGGGTTTTTGGAAAAGTTATGACGCATGATGAAATATTGGATATCTATAATTAAACTACTCGTGACCATCTAAAAAAGCTGTTTAATAACGCGACAAGCATAATAACGAATATTTGCTGAAGCAAGTAATAGCGGGTGACGGCGCTGAAGTAGTAACGGGTAACGACGCTACTGGCGAATATGTCGCTTAAGAAATAACGTTGAAAATTGACGAATTTACTTTTCTTTTATATTTTTCAATATATAATCTTTATATCGTAAATTCCAAGTTTATACTCTCTTTTTTTTAATTTGCAAATTTTCAAAAAGTTGAGTCAGTCGAAAAATTGATTAACTTTAAATTAAACCTTTGGTTATGGTAGTTTGCTGGTAAGAGAGTAAACCTACAGTCAAATGAATTTGAAAAGAGCCGACGAAGAAGTTTTCCAACTTTAAGCCCGTCGAAGCATCGATCCCTTTGTTTATAGATGTTTGCACTTTGGGAGACCGTAGAGACGTATTCAGCTGCTATCATTTCAGGGTTGGTAACGAAATCCTGAATGACAAAATCCCGAAATTCTTGCATCGAAAATTAACTTGTGCAAATTCGTGCTCATAAAGCATTTGTGCAAGGTTTGTATTTTGAATACAAACAACGAAACAATTTTTTTTTCTCCTAAAGTTATATGTCTGAAAAGCCTGTTCGTTTACCTTTAAAATGGTATATGTAGCATGCAGCTTTAGCTTATTTAAAAGATGTTAGCAGAATCCTCTCGGTAATGTGAATTTTTTGCATAGAGGTTTTTCTGCGTATTGGCGGCTTTCAGCCGCGGCACTGTCATAACCCTCAATCGGCAGAATCCTCTCGGTAATGAAAAGATTTTTGCATATAAGTTTCTCCGCGTGTTGACCTTCGCGTGTTGCCTTCGGCCGCGACTGGGATCATAGCCGTCAATCAGCAGAATCCTCTCAGTAATGTGGTAAAGTTCGGTAAAGTTTTTTGCATATGGTTTTTTTTGCATACAGGTTTTTCTGCGTATTGGCGGCCTTCGGCCGCGGCAAAGATTGGAACCCTCAGTAAACAGAACGCCGGCTACGCTGCTAACAGTATTCTACAATTTCTATGTAATTTACATTATATCATATACACATCTTATATATATCATTTTGTGGTATCGCATATAGTATTTTCATTGCATTTGAAATTTTCTATAATTTTTTATATAAATGTAATGCAATTTCCTACAACTCTATTGGCTTCACGGAAAACAATTTATTAATTATTCTAGTAAAAACGTTACCATGGTATCCACCTACCCGTTATTTGTTAACATCTGTCGAACCATTCCATTAATGGCACCATGCAATTTTTTAAAGGTGCATGCATGTCAAGTAATAATATTCACAAATAGAAAAATGTATTTCTAGAAAATGAATTGAATTGAATGGGTTTTAATCAGTCACCAACAACTGTCCATAGTGTATATCAGCTGTGAAATATTCACTTAAATAAATACAAGCAATTAAAGTTTCAGACCGATAGAGCGCATAAGAAATACATATTTGCAGAATTATTCGCGTATGAATATTTTTTAAATTTCTCTCTTTTTCCCTTTCGATATCCATTTTATCGTGTTTCTTTTTTATACCAAGATTAAATAAAAACCTGGAAATCGAAGACGAGAGTCTGCTTTCTCGAAGCGTTAAGTGAAAAATTCAATCGCAGTGCATGCAGTGGATAGACTTTAGCGCAACTGAACGCCTTCGACGCTGCAACAACAAATTAAGAAATTTAATAAGACAACAATATTGTTTTCTGCAATGCTGCACGTAGTGGCCTGTTTAGTGGCATGGATTCAATGAAAACCGAATCAAAAGAAGCAAGAAAGATTGACAAAATTTCACTTTTAAAAATTTGCTGACGCCTGGCAGAGCAGAGCATAGATAAAGAGCGAATTTTTGTCTTCGCTGCAGCGAACGTTGGCAGGTTTGTGGTGTAGAGAGCGTCGAGCTTCATCCACACACGATTGACGTGTAAAAACGAATAGAAAGTGTTTGTGCTAAAAATTTACCAAGCATCCATTACAACAACAACAACAACCAAAAACAACGTCAACATCGAACATCGGTAACGAAGGATAACGAAACCAACAGCAACAACGCAGGCTAAATAGGATGAGATGATTTTTGAAGTCCACTGCTCATCATCAAATCAATTAAATCAATTAATTTTCTTTTGCTGAAGTGAAATATACGTAAAGAAAAATTTTAATTAAAGTAAATAACGGTTCATTCGACCATCGCAACATCTTCAGTGCTAATTTTTTTTTATAAATGTTTAAAAAAAAAATAGACGAATTATTTGACACGCTTTAATGACTTTGCTTGCGTGTAAAGACAAATAAAATAAAATAAAGTAAAAAAAAGATAATAAAAAATAAGAACCTCTTTAAACCAATCTGCGCAATGTTAAATCAACTTTCGATTTTTCAATGATTCCATGTTTGCTTGTACGAGTATATCGACAACTTTTCTTTTTCTCCTTCTTCTTCGTCTCCTTCTTCACCTAATTATTACGGTTTTGATTTTTGTTGTTCATGTTTTGGTTTTTGCTGAAGTTGTTATTGTTTGTTGATGTCGTTGTTGTGTTGTTTTTATTATTGTTGCTGAAATTACGTTTAAACACTTTTTCTGAACTTTTTATATCGTTATTGAATTCTCTTTTCGTTTGTCGTCATTGCGTTTCACTTGCATTTTTTTAAAATAAATCGCTTTGAATGCGTCAAGATTTTGCTCTATTGATGGAGATTTTTGTCGGTGCGTACGTGTGCGGCGTGCGCTATCACATTGCACTTTTTGAAAAGCATTGATTCTCTTCGATTCCATTCATATGAAAATTTTTGTTAATTTGTTTGCTTTATACTCGTTTCCGGTTTGATTCATTTTAATCATGGTTCTTTGAAAATTGTTGGGACACAATTTGTGACAGTTATAGGCGTTGCACACGAGCGTTCGTGCGTGCGTACTTTAGAGTTACCATCCGTTTTACCTATAGCAGGTCATACCGGCTCTCTTTCAGCTATAGCAACGACAATAGAGGCATCGGGCTATCATATTTTGTACTGATTTTCACTTTAATATTAGTTTGTTGCTGGTAGGTTCGTTTCTTAAGGCTCCCATAAGAGCCTGCTTCTTCTCATTAATTTTCTTATATAAAGAAAAAAACATTGGAAAAAGGTTTGCCAACACCTCTAGGCCCAATAAGAGCTATAGTAAAAGGTCCCGTTTGTCGTCCTAGAACCTACGTATAGGTACTTCCTTTTATTAGGAAAATATCGCAATTCCAATATTGTCGCCAGTGCTTCGGTGCTTGGAGGACACCGCCTCTATTTCGAAACAATTGATTCCTTTGTTGCTTTCCAATTTATGCTTCTGTATAGTATGTAGTAAACAAAATTATCACATAGTCTGATTAACTCATTCACATAACTCAGGTTTTAAGTACTTTTGGTGAAAAATTTCCACTTTCATTGTGTGCGACCGATTGTGTCATCACCATCAGGCATCATGTAAAATTGAATCTATTATATTACATTATAAATTCAAAATTATGCCATACCGAAACAGTAAAATAATATTAAAGAAATAATGAAATTCCTACACTTTCAGTAAAGTCGAAAATTTGTTCATTCGATTTTATTTTACGCTCCGTCGTTTCGGATGCGAAGTTTTTAAGTTTAAATAGAATGAAAATGAATTAAGAAGATATTAAAGAATTGAAATTTAGCAACAATTTTCAAGCGTGCTTTCGATTCATTTGCTTCTCTCAAGCAATCTAAACCACATCGTTAAATAAATCGTTGCGGTTAAACGGTTTTACCTTGAAATCATGATGATGAAGTGGCCGAAACCAACAATTTACCTACTTTTTTACTAATTAACTTATTTGTTTGAGCTCAAAAAGTCTAAGGGCTGTGTTGCTCTTTGATAATCGGCATTTTCTAAAAGTTTTAATTATAAAATCCGGAAAGAATTACGGGGTGAAGGATGAGGTGAATAGATTGCAAACATTTGAACTCAAGTAGTGTAAAATATGAAAAGGTGAAAAAAACAAAGTGAATTTCAAACGAAATTTCGAACTAATGATATTGGAAGAACACAAAAAATGTAAAGGAAATGCAGAACATTGCAAACAACGAAAAACTTAAATACTTTCAATCGTAACGAAGGAAACTCTAAAGAACTTAAAAATTCAAAGAAAAAATTAAAGCAAAAAGAATTTTGTCTGCACCTTTTTCAGGAGTGTAAAAATTGAAAACATTTCTTCGTCAAACGTAAATGGAAACAACCGAAAAAATGGCTACGGCTAAAAAAATGAAACCTGGCAGCCCTGTGCGCTTTCCACTTTGGTTGCGCTTGCTGATGACACTGTTGTTCAACTGTTGTCTAATTCAGTGTCAGCAGTTGCCATACAAGTATCAACAATTGCAATATAAAATGTTGCAACAACAACAACAACAATACGAATTTCAAAAGCACATACAGCAACTCTATTTGCAGCAACAATTAAAGCAGCAGCAGCAGCAGCAGCAACAACAACAACAGCAGAAGCAATTGCAAGCTATATTACCATTGTCAATGTCATTGCAACAGCAGCAGCAGAAGCAGCAGCAGCAACATCAATTACTTGTGCAACAGCAACAACTAAAAGTGCAGCAACGCCTCGAACAGCAACAACAACTAGAGGCACAACTAGAAAAGCAACAACAATTGGAAGAGCGTTTGCAACGACAAAAATTAGAGGAACAACTAAAAAAACAAAAACAATTACAAAAACTTCAACAGCTGCAGCAGTATGAAATGCGACTGCAACAACAACAACATCTCGAGCAACAGAGATATGAAAGAGATCGTCAACAGCAACAACTCGCCCTACAGCAGGAGCAACTAATGCAACCACAGCAGCAGCAGCAGCAGCAACAACAGCAATACCACTCCACTTTGCCCATACCAGTGACATTGCAGCGAGAGGAACAAAAAAACCAACAACAACAACAACCACAACAACAATCATCTTTACATCAATCAAAAGATGTACGCTTTCAAAGCAAACCTGAACGCTTCTATCCAATACGGTCGCCAGTGTTGCCAACCCATCCTCAGGTAAGTCGCAACATATACGATTTTTGTGTCTACGAAAAATGTACAAAAATAGTTTCGTTTATTAAATGTTACATCTATTGCAGCTTCGAAATTAGTTTTTAAGTGTTTATAAAATATTTATAATGTTATGAAATCAGAGAACTCGGTTTTTTTTAAGAGAGTTAGCAGGTTCATTATCATGCCATTAACATACATACTTGCATATGTACTTGCATTTGGCCCTGAACAGACCACGGGCTTTGTCCGTAATTGGCAAAAGCAATCTGAGGATAAAAATTCGTGTGAGAGTGACAAATAAAAGATATTGCCACCTCAATTTGTCGCTCCTCTGAGCTGCCAGCTCCTGTGTGTTCTTTCAGTAGGTATTTTGGTTCGGTTCGGTTCGGTACGGTTCGGTAATATCAAGTAGGCTGAAATTCACATTTGCACATTTTTCTCATTTTTTTATTGTTACGTCTCGTGCGCATCATTGCTTTAGCTTTTTCTAAAACCGAGTAACGTATTCGTATTTATACCATAATGTACGAGATATGTATATAAAAATAATCAAAGATTTTGAAACAAAATAACCATTAATATCAAAATAATGTATTTGCTTAGTGCATATACGATATATCACCACTTTTAAATGCAGCATAAAACAATGACGCCAGGAATATGGTAGTAAAGTAAAAATTCATTCTCTGAGAATAGCTCTTTAAAAAGATGGCTTACAAAAGTAAAAGTTAGTTTAAAAATACAAAACAGAAATAAAGAAAAAACACGGGATAAAAAAATTAATTTATGTGAATTTTTTTTGATATTAAAATAGGGACAGCTATATGCCAATGCACACGCACACTCACACAATAACCAAACCAAAAAGAATCGCAGCTTCTCCATACTTTTCTTCACCCAATAAATGCTAGATGCATAGATTTTTTTTGTAAGTGACAAAATGATATACAGATTTAAAGACTAATGAACAAAATGAGTGTTTATATTTATTTCATTCGCTCGTTCGTTCGTTTGTGCGAAGGAATGAATTTCCCTCTATGACGGTTCTCGAAACTTTTCAGCTCTAAAGTCTGTTGCTTTAGATGTTGCAATCACTTACGATGCACTTCTCCATTGGCAACAATTTGCCGTTTGTGGAAAGTGACAGTATAAATCTTTTTAGAGATGTGAAATGTTTTTTTGAATGTTCATTGTATTTTATTATTTTCCATAAAGTACGAGTATGTAATTATTTCTTTAAATATGTGGCAAAAAGTAAAATATTGAAACCATAATCAAACGATTCCAACAAATGTCTCCATTCTTTTTATACTCTTATATATATTTTTTTACTTTGAAATTTTTAAAAAATAAAAGCAACGATTTTTTGCTGCCATATGATGAGATAATACATTATATTAAATAAAACTTTTTTTAAAATAGAGATTATTATTAAAGGGAAAACAGTTGTAAAAATGTAAGTGTGTAATATTTATAGTAATTTTAAGATATCCTGTTAATAAATTACAATGAATAATTGCTTTTGGTAGAAAATATATACAGGCGCAAATGTTCCTTCGTATTGACGTTTTATAAATCATCACAAAAAATACGTTTATGAATACATGAACATATTCGTTGACCGTTGAAAAGTTATTACCGTATATTTGTACTGTTGCCACATTTTATTTTTTCGTATAGTGATTTATTGCATGTATTCGGTATGTGATGAATAAATTCTTTTCGGCTTTGAAACTTTCGAAGCTAAAGGGTGTTTTTTTAAGCCCGACAGAACTTCAAATGGTAAAAAAGAACACAAAAAATTTAATTTTAATAAAATTGTTTTATACACTCGAAAGATCAAGACATGGCATTAACAATTGAAAATGATTTCGGGCATATGGCCACCGCGGCTGTTCTTGACGTAGTGCATTCTGGACGTCCAATTTTGAGTCACTTTTACGAGTACTGCTGGCCGTATGTCACAAATAACACGGATTATGTTGGCCTTCAAGGCGTCAATTGTTGCTGGTTTATCAGCATAAACCAGTGACTTCACGTGACCCCACAGGAAATAATCGCGAGGTGACAAATTACACAATATCCCCATATTTTGATTTTAAGAATTTGATGGTTGCCGTCGCCAGTACGTAAAGTACGTAAAGTTGCTTCCCTGTTGAAACCACATCTTGTCCGGATCAATGTCATCTATATTTTTACACAAAAAATCATTGTTTGGTAAAGACATTTAATTGATAACGGAATTCCGAACGAAACCATTCCAAACGACAAAATCCCGATGCGATAAAATACAGATGCGGATCAAATTTCTAGAGGGTCCTGCGTCAACAGCCGACGCGAAGGCCCCAAAAACACTTTCACGGCTACCAAATTTTCACTGCGTTTAAAGTTCTCCGATGAGCGGCCTAAGGACGCAGAAAGCGATTACATTAAAACCGTCAATAAGTCCAAAACTTACTCAGTAACTAAGGTTCCTCTGCATCTAGAGTAGCTCAGCGACTGTAAATCGTAATTGCTAAGTGTTGGAAAAGTTTTGTTGCCTAGGAATTTTTCCGTTTCGGGATTTTACTGCATCTTCAAAATTATGAATCATGGTGCGGGAACTGTAACAGAAGCTACGGTCTTATTTTTGAAGAAATAAGGTCCAATGATGCCAGCGTGAAAACCTAACGCTGTAGCATCCAATACGCATGCCACCTTCATATTTCTCTACAATCTATTGTTTGAGTTCCATTGTGATTCTAGTAATTTTTTTAGTTTTTTGTTTCTTTTCATTTTCCTTATTGGAATTTATTATTAAAAAAAAAACTCACTTTCGTCGTCGTCATCAAAAACAGTTGTTTTAGTCTTTTGCTATTCACATATGTGACCTGTAGAATCAAAAGAAATCTCTTCCAATTGAAGTCATAGTCAAATATGTCATAGTGGTACTCTTTCGTAGATGGTGCATATGAACAAAAAAAAATTTCCGCATAAATTAAGTCGTATACCGAAATAAAGTCGTATACCAAGTAGTTATTTTTTCGTCAAAACAGGACTGAATTCGACGTATTCCAAAGCAGACGTATACCGAGGTTCCACTGTACATATACTTTAATATACAGTGTTCGACCGATGCTAATTATACATACAGTGGGCGAGTCGAGTGATTTTCAAAGGACATTTAAATAATATAGTATCGTTATTTAAGCGTGAGTCTGAGATGATTTGCCAGAGTATAGAGATAATAAGCGTCAGCCAGTGAGCGCATTTATAGCAGCTTGTCTAAACAAATCAAAAACAACCTATATTTTCCTTATATTTCTCCCCAAAAAATTCCGGTCTGTTTGACCGGACTTTGGATTTGTCTAGAACCGTTTGTAGATTTTAATTTAAACGGGCTTGCAGCGATTATCACACCTATTACATAGCAAAATGAATTTACTAAAAAAATTATAAAGTTAGAAAAAAAATTTAATTTTATATATACTATATATACATATATGTATATACGGTAGCGGTCCGATAAGTACTTAGCCTTCAAATAAAAATCGAAAATTTTTGAAAAGTGGCGATTTATTTCTTTACATAGTCTCCTTTCAGCTCGATACACGTGACCCAGCTGCTCCAACATCTGCCCAGATGATCCAACATCTTTAACCCGTCTGAAAAATACGCATTCTGGAGGTCTGCAAACTAGGCCTCCGTGGCGGCGATAACCTTCTCATTCGACTCAAATTTCTGCCCGGCGAGTGACTTTTTTAAGTTTGGAAACAAAAGTAAGTCGCACGGGGCTAAATCTGGAGAATACGGTAGATTGGGCAGCAGTTCGTAGCCTAATTCGACCAATTTGGCCGTGGCGACGGCGGAGGTGTGAGCCGGTGCGTTGTCATGGTGGAAGAACACTTTTTTCTTCGCCAAATGGGCCGTTTTTTCTGCAATTCGGAGTCGAATCGCCCAATAATTCGGCATAGTAGAGCCCTGTGATTGTTTGTCCTTGTCCAGGTAGTCGATGTAGATCACATCTTTTGAATCCCAAAAAACGGTGGCCATCACCTTCTGGCCGATAGGACAGTCTTCGCCTTTTTCGGAGCACGTTCGCCGGGTGAAGTGTACTGTTTCGATCGTTCCTTGGTGTGTACCAGTGGATCCATGTTTCATCGACGGTCACAAATGACGCAGAAACTCCTTCCGGTTGCGCCTAAGCAACATCAAACACTGCTCTGAAGTGGTCTCACGGTTGCGCTTGTTGTCCGAAGTAATCAAACGCGGCACCCATCGCACCGACAGCTTTCTCATGCCCAATATTTTATGCAGGATATGGCCTACGCGGTCTTTTGAGATGCCTATTTTCTCAGCTATCTCGCGCACCTTCAATCGGCGGTCTGCTAATAGGAGATCCTAAATTTTTTTGGAGCCACCTAGGCGTGGCTCATCAAAAACCGACGTGCGACCACGTCGAAACTCGTTAAACCAATTTTTGACGGTCGTCATCGAACGAGAAGAGTCACCGTACACAGCATCCAAGCGTTCTTTGATTTCGCTGCGCGATTTCCCTTCCAAAAACAAGAATCGAATCACCGACCGATATTATTCTTTTACCATTTTTCTAAAATACGCGGACACACCCGCTTCCACACGCGGTCAAAACAAAACTACGAGTCCGATTCGGCTGAAAGATAGTAGCTGTCTACACGACAGCTTGACAGCTTGACAATTTTGACAGTAGCTGTCTGCAACTGTCTAGAATGTACTACACGATAGTAATTTCTCTTGCGATCGTGGCGACCATCGGATGGTGGAAATACTTATCGGACCGCCCTGGTATTTGGCTTAAATTGAGCACAGCACAAACCCTCCAATGTTGTTGTTGTTTTTGTTGCTGTTTTCACCAAAAGATATTTGCAAAGATATCTGCAAGATATGCTGCAAAAGATATCTGGATGACATATGTACCATTGGGAAGGTATTAAAAATATCTTTTATTTATGTAAAATAATTTATCATCCAAAATCCCAAATCCAAAATTTAGAGAAAATTTAAAAATTAAATATTTATTACAATAATTTATAATAGGTTAATAATAATAATTAATCTATATAATTATGTAAATATTGAGAAAGCCCAGGATATTTTTTTCACCAGTATTGGTGCAGTATTTTAGGAGAAAATGTATTTTAAGCTTCACTGAATGAAAAAATACCTTTAATTACCGAGAGAAATTTCGCCAATACGCGGGCCGCTAATTAAGGATTCCGCTGGTTAAGGGTGATGATCTCTGCCGCGGTCGAAGGCCGCCAATACGCGGGAAAACCTGTATGCAAAAAACTTCACATTACCGAGAGGATTCCGCTGATTGAGAGCAATGATCCCTGTCGCGGCCGAAGGCCGCCAATACGCGAAAAAACCTGTACGCAAAAAACTTCTTATTACCGAGTGGATTTTGCTGAATGAGGGTTATGATCCTTGCCGCGGTCGAGTGTTGTCCATATTTAAAATGAATTTTCTTCTAAAATCCTGCACCGATACTGGTGAAAAAAATATGTCTGCAAACCTTTTTTTAGTATTGACATGATTATATGGGTGAATTATATATTTTACAAAGAAAAAATAATGAATAGAAAAAAATAGTAACAAAAATTTCAATTTTAAATTTTCTCTAAATGTACACGATTTTGGATAGTATATTATTTTACATAAATATAGGTTTTCCAACTGTATAAACATTTAATCTTTAATTAAATAGTATTTATCAAGTAGACTTTTCAATTGTACAAACATAAAAAAAAAAAAATAGTAACAAAAATTTCAATTTTAAATTTTCTCTAAATGTACACGATTTTGGATAGTATATTATTTTACATAAATATAGGTTTTCCAACTGTATAAACATTTAATCTTTAATCAAATAGTATTTATCAAGTAGACTTGCTGGTCTGTTCTGTTCGCTTCTCTTTTCTCAACTAACTCTTCTTGAAGTTCGTCGCGTCTCGTTCAGTTCTGTGTTCGTTCAGTTCAGTTTTGTTCAGTTCAGTTCGGTGTTGTCACTTGTTCGTCACTTCGTTCGGTGTTGTTCAGATCCTACATTCGGCCCTCCTGGCTAATTATTCGACTCGAATAATCGAGGCCATGGTTTCATTCCGTCTGCAGCGGCTGTAGTAGTATTGGGTCCCTCATGATCTCCCATCTTGGAAACAACATATTGGTGGTGGTTGTCACATTTCACGACTTTATACGGTCCTAGAAACTTCGATTTTAACTTAAGACTGGGACCAAACTGGGTTCGCTGAATGGCGACAAGGTCATTGATCTGGTACTTTACTGCTGCCTTCCGATTCCTGTTGTAGTCTTTGATATTTTCTCGTTGAATCTTCGCGATATTGGACTTAGCCTCTTCTCTCGTATTCCTTCTTTCCGCATCCAGTTCCTCTAGGTGCTCTTGGTGGAGTATCTCGTAGAAATTAGGCGGTATTTTTACTCTCATGTCCAAACCGGTCAATATTTTAAATGGGGCAGCTTTAGTGCTTCTGGCTGGCGTGTTATTATCAACTGCTGAGCGTGGTCTACGTGACGGTACCAATTCTGTGGATTAGCAATCGACATTTTGGTTAGTAGCGGTATTAGTGTACGATTAATGCGTTCCACCTGTCCGTTACCTCGTGGCACATCTGTTGTTATCAGCAGGTGCGTTATGCTCTCTTCCTGGCAATATTCTCTAAAACAGTTCGAGATAAACGCCGTGCCTCGATCTGAGATGATTCTTTTTGGATTCCCGAAAATAGATGACTGCTTTTTCAATCGTTCAATCACTTCTTGGCTAGTAGTACTCTTGGTGGGGTACAACCATACAAATTTGGTGAATGCATCCACGACGACAAGTATGTGATTAAACCTTTTCTTCGTTTGTTCCATAGGACCAATATGATCGATATGAAAAGTTTGCAAGGGCCGATCCGATTTATCGATGGGATCTAAAAAGCCTTCTTTCTTACCCATTTTCTTCTCTGTCAGTATACACTGGACGCAACTCTTCACTACTTTTATAACCTTTTCTTTTAAATTTGAAATATAGTACGTTCGTTCTACCAGGTCTTGCGTTTTCTTCGCAGAGAAATGTCCCTCCCCATGGGATATCTGAATTACTTCGTTCTCCATTGAGACTGGTATGACGACTAATCAAAATGCGGGGTTCCTGTAAAGTACACCATTCTTCATGTAAAAGTCTTTATAGTTCTCCTTTTCTAGCAACTTCATAATTACTCCGAAATATTGATCTTGTTGCTGCGCTTCTTTAATCTTGTGACTCATCGTGTCGACAATCAACATTCCGACTCGGCTCATCTTCGTTGCAGGTCTATGTTCAATACGATAATCAAAATCTTGAAGATATACGGCCCACCTGGTTATACGCGAAGGTACCTCTTTTTTGTTCATCGTCATTTTAAAGGCGTTGCAGTCAGTAACTATTTTGATTGGTTTACCGATAACATAAATCCGCCACTTCTTTAAAGCTTGGATAACGGCCAAAACTTCCAACTCAAATGAATGATATCGTTCTTCCGCTGGGCTTGTCTTTCGACTAATGAATTGCACTGGGTGGAATTGCTGGTCGTCGTCGTTTTTCTGTACCAATATTGCCCCGTACCCATATTTGCTCGCGTCGGTGTGAATTTCGGTGACTGCGCCGGGATCAAAAAGAGTGAGAACTGGAGATATGGTTAATGCCCTTTTCAAGTCTTCCACAGCTAATTGTTGTTCGGCTTGCATCTTAAATGGTGCGTCTTTCTTGAGCAAGTCACTTAATGGTTTGGCCCGCAGAGCATATCCTTCTACGAATCTGCGAAAGTAAGACGTTAGTCCCAAAAATCGTTGGAGTGTTTTCCTATCCTTTGGGATTGGGATATCCCAGGAAATCAATCTTAGTTTTTATGAATTGACATTTTTTCCAATTGATGTGTAATCCACTTTTTGCTGCCAGCTTTAATACTTCCTCGCATCTCTCCATTGCTTCGTCGTAATTATTAGCTAGTATGACGACATCATCCATAAGCGGCAATGGAAAGTGATCTTTAATTATTCGTGCATTTATTCTTCTAAAGTCAACACACAATCTTTTCGAACCGTTCTTTTTATTGACTAGAACAACGGGTGATGCAAAGTCTGAAGAACTGGGCTTAATTATGCCTTTGTTCAACCATTCAGAAACTTGTTTATTTATTTCCTCTTTATCTGGTTGCGAGACTCTTCTTGGTGGTTCGTAAATTGGTGTCTCATTGGTCAATATGATTTTCATTTTTACAGGCGACTGAACATCATTTTCTGGCTTGTACTCACGAATTAGCTTCAGTAGTTTCGTGCGATATTCGCCGGGTAAATGATTTAAATCTGGTTCCCTTCTGTCTTCCTTTTCTTTGTCTTCTCGATCATCGGATAGCGCACATAAGGCTTTAAATTCCTCTAACAGTTCCGTCGTTTTCTTTTTATCAGCTGAAACTCCTTCAACACCTTTAGTAGTGATATTTTGTAAAGTATCATCATTTAATGCATCGTTTCTTCTTTTAAACTTTACGTCATCCCCATCGATTATAATTGTAGCTTGCCTTATTATATCGATGCCTATGAGTAACGGGAATAACATATCCTGTTCGCGCACGACATGTATTCGCGCTTTAAATTCCAAGTCGTCCACAAACAAATTTGTATCAAAGTACCCTAGAGTGGTTACGTCTAAATCGCCTAGAGCTTTTAACGTTGTCGGGCATCGAACAAATTCAGCATCTGCGAATTGCAACAATGTGTCGTATCGACACAGTGAAAGGTCACACCCTGTATCTATAAGTGCTGTCAACGAGACGTCATATAGTACAACTTCTTTCATTAGATTATTTTTCGCGGATCCAAGTAAAGCTTTTGGTTTCCTAATATTCGTTAAATTATTATTGACTTCGTCTGTTTTGCACTCGAAAGATCGGTGTCCAAATTTGTTGCATCTAAAGCATTTGTATTCTGCTTTCGGGCATGATCTTGCAAAATGTGTAGGGTCTTCACATTTAAAGCATTTCTTGTATTCTTCTTTTTTGACAGTCAGAAGTGTTGTAACGGTCTGCTTCATTGACGCATTTGCGTTTCTGGAATAAGCTTCGGTTGACGCCTGTTGCTTAATCTTCTCGTATGCTTTTAATTTAATTTTTAATTCCGCAATAGTAGTTGCCTCATACAAAATTATTTTGTTAAATTTGTCGTCTTTAATCCCGTTAATAAAATATTGAATCAATGATTCCTCGTCTAGATTTATATCCTTTGCTATCTGTATCATCTCGTATAAGTATTCCCGCAAAGTCTCATTCGGATGCTTTCGTGAACTCCTTTTTTAATGCAGTTTTCAGAGTGTACCAGCTTTTGATCTGCGTTTCTCCACCGATGAAAAGCTTAGCTGCGCCCGCAATCAATCGTTTAGCGTAGATGTATTTTTGCAGCTCGTTCCAGCCGACCAAGGAGCAAATGTCTTCGAATTCTTTTATCCATGTATCGACATTTTTGGATGAGTCGCCTGAGAATTTCGAAACACTTTCTTCGATGTCTTTGAATGTAAATACCGTAGTTTGGATAGACAACATCTCATTGTCTCTATACTCCTCCTGCCGCGTCATATTTGAAGGATTCTCTGTCTGTTCTCGTTGGGTAGTGATGTCGTTGCCAGTGTCTGTACTATCGTCTCCGTCATCAACGTTGACTAAGTGTTGTATTAGTCTTCGTTGCACGTCTGCTTTATTTCCTGTCAAAGTCAATCCTAATTCTCTCAATTTGGCTTTTAATGCCTCAACATTTAATACATAAATTTCAACTGCGTCCATGTTTTCTTAAAATTATTTTTAAAATGTTCTTTAAAAATATAGCAAATATTTTACAACAGTTTAATTTAATTGTGTCTGCTTAAATGAACGTTAATAAGTGAAAAAAATGAAATCTGAAAATCAAAGTAATTCAGAGTGGATATAAATAATAATGAATTATCTGGTTCTCTGCAAATCCTTCTGCGCACTATGGAATTTCGTTGAATTCTACCGTTGCTTTGTACTCGTTGTTTGATTTTTTTCTTCTTTGCTTTTATTTAGACTGCTTCTTTCTTTCTCGTCTTTCTTCTTCCTTAAATTTTCTTCTTTCGTCGTTTCGTTTTTAACGTGTCTTCTTCTTCTGCTTTCGTCTTTCTTCCTTTTTCTGCTTTCGTCTTTCTTCTTTTTCTTCTTCTTATGTCTTTTTCTGCTTTCGTCTTTCTTCTTTAGTCTTCTTAAAGTTTCTTCTCGATATTTCCACTGTCGTCAACTTCTTTTTTATTTTCCTTCCTTCTTTCTCCTTTAGTTTCTTTCTTGTTCTTTCATGGATTCGTATGTTGGCGATGATGCACCGATTTGATTATTCTATCTCTTCCTCTTCTTTATTTAACGGCGTTTCTAACGGATTTTCATCACTTTTTCCGCACTTTACTTCAACATTTCTGTTTTATTCACTAAATGTAAAGTTTTCTTTAGTTTTCTACTTTCAATTTCTAACTTCTTTAATTAATAGAAATTGGTGGGTTTTCGGATCAAACACAATATCCATATCAGCAAAATTTCACTGCTTTTAATTTCGGCTGAGCCCCCATTTGTAGGTTTTCCAATTGTATAAACATTTAATCTTTAATCAAATAGTATTTATCAAGTAGACTTGCTGGTCTGTTCTGTTCGCTTCTCTTTTCTCAACTAACTTTTCTTGAAGTTCGTCGCGTCTCGTTCAGTTCTGTGTTCGTTCAGTTCAGTTCAGTTCAGTTCAGTTCAGTTCAGTTCAGTTCGGTGTTGTCACTTGTTCGTCACTTCGTTCGGTGTTGTCCCCTTCAGATCCTACATAAATGAAAGATATTTTTAATACCTTCCAAATGGTATATATATCATCATATATCTTTTACAGTTTAGAAGATATAGACGTTAAATTTTGAAACTTTAAAGGGCTATAACTCCTAAACCAATCGAGAGTGACAAAAAAATTTGTTGTTCTTAGGATCGGCGCAAAAAATAACAACAACAAAATTAGAGAGTTTAGGGTGTCCTCAATCTGTACCATATATTTTTATATATTCAGCCTGGCTCTGCATTCCAATTCACACGGAAACGGATTTGATTTCGATCACTTTTTTCTCGAAGGTGTTCTGTATTCCGATTCCGATATTCGAATCCGATGTTTGCGTAGTTGTCGGAATTGAGGTGTTTTGCATTTCGATTTATCGGAATTTTCTGTCGGAAGTAATCCGACCAACTTTTTGCTGGTGAATTTGAATTTTATTGTAAAAATTTTGAAATTTTTTAACACATGCGAGTTTTGTGGGAAGAGTTAGCGGAGAAACTCAATATTTTTGGTCCACCAATGAAAAAAGTGCCGAGTGGAAAAAGGTAGCCCTGCTATTATTTAATTTTTACCACGAATGATAATTAATCATAGACATGCTGGGAAATGCAAAATTATAAAAAAGTATTTCTGGAGAATACAAAGCGCTCCAGGGAATACTAGGTGCAACAATAATTAGCCACCAATCTAAAAAAGGTTAAAAAAATAATCAAATTTCTATGACCACGTGTGCGTTGGCGGGATTCGAACCTACATCCCCAACATGCCAGGCGAGTACTTACTCTATTACGCTATTGAGATCTACAATTCTTGCTTTCAAATTTCAGTTAAAAGTTATTAAACGCCAAAGTGACAGATAAAAAATAGCTGGATGAGTTCGAATCGGAATTGTTTTCGTTTCGAACATGTGAAATTCGATCGGATTGCAGAACACCTCTAAAAATACAAATCGAAATTCAATTTCGATTCAGAATCAATTCCGGATCGGAATACAGAACAAGGCTGATTATATATTTTTTTATATTTATTATTTATTCATATCATATGTTATACTAGCTGACCGCCCTGCAGTACGTTGATGCGCTGCCACAGTGGATTTGACTGACCGCTAAAAGACATTTTCGAATACGTAACAATAGTGTGTGCAATTAAATATATAATAAATTGTTTTATTCCAAGATTTGTTTTGGTTTGATTGTTTGACTTCATATTTATAACGTACGTTCTAAGTTTGTGCCACTAATGTTCATACGAAGAAACAAAGTTACAATTCAAAGTGAAAATACATATTTTTCACTTCCCAAATATTGTTTGACACAGGGTTAACTTCAAAAAATTAAATTCTAAATGTTTTAATATTTAGATTTTATTTACGAATAGTCAAAAATATTGTATTATATGCTCTTTTTTGGATTATTATGCCCTAGTACAAGGGTCGGCAACCTTTCTGGAGTTAAGAGGCATTTTTCCCCCGGATGTGGTAAATTATTTTTTTAAAGAGCCAACCAAATACGTATGAGTACACACAGATTGGTAATATTAAAAAACATGGAACAAAAATTGTAGCGACATTTTAGAAAGGCCTACATTTCTTGCCTGAAACTGGGCATGAGTGGTATGTTTATGCTTGGTTTTGCATTGTCATCCAGATCTAATCTATGGTTCAAAGTCTCTAGCTCATCACACAAGTTAATTTAAAATCAGTTTAAAAATTTGTACTATTCAAGAGCCACAAGTATGATTCTACTGAGCCGCATGCGGCTCGCGAGCCGCAGGTTGCCGAGCCGTGCCCTAGTATATATAATTAAGCTCCTATAAATCTTTTTTACAAAGTAACTTGCATATGGTGTGAATATGGTCTGAATCGGTCTATTAGTATAGAAGTTCTGTTGTGGCGCCACCTATCGGGACAAAACCTAATTAAAAAGGATACTTGTAACCTAAGTAACATATGCTGTGAGTATAAAGTCATTCTGAACTACAAATGAAAAATTGTGAAATTCAACTGAAAATTCTGACCTACAATTGAAAAATTCTGAAATAAAACTGAAAAATTTTGAAAGTAAACTGAAAAATTCTGAAATATAATTGAAAAACTGTAGACAAGCCTCACCAGCCATACTTCTTCAACTTATTTTCGTTATTACTACAATACTTCTATAAAGTTTCTATAAATACCTTTATTCTCATTTCTTTTTTTACTTCCACTCTTTTAGGAGTACAAACGCCTCTTTGTGGCTTTGCTTGGCTTTTAGTCCTGTCTTATCTTCTTATCTTTTTGCTATAATACTTAATTTCTACCATATGAATCGGCTTTACGTACGTATGTTTGTACAAGTATATACTCTTATGTACTCTTGACAAATATGAGCTCTTTGCACTCCATATTAGTGCTCCTTCAATCATGTAGCATCCTTATAAAATAAATATATTCGCAATCGCATCGCATCGCATTGTCCAAAAAGCATGCACGCACAAATGCGCCCTTCTATTTTTTTCCTGAGAGTTCTCCGATCCATTACCATTTCAACAAAATACCCTTTTTTGGGAAGAATGGCATTTTTGCTGGAGTGCGAATATTTCAATACTTTAAAGCTTGTTTTTCAAAACAACAGCAAAAAAAAAAAAAAAACGGAGCTCAAGCAAAAAAACAACAACATGGGAACTTCCATGCGACCCATACTTAATTCTGCTGTATGAAGTGCATTCGGTATACGCCATTGACAGTCGTGCAATGAACGGAAGCAGAAGAAATGAAACAAAATAATTGTGAAGTGTTACTACTGAGGGATGTAGAAGTTTTTGGACTGGAATTAGTATCGGCTGAGTTCAAGTTGAAGATGGGACTGCAATTTGCATTTCCGTTCAGGGAAAGGACTTACGTAAATGATAAGAGTAGTAGAAAGAAGGTGAGAAAATTGGTGGCAGTGTGTGTAGGCCAAGCTTTACGAGGACATAATGATTACATACATATATGGACTGTACGCATATACATATATGTACATCATATCTCCGTTCTATATGACAGCTGCATGAGATGTCTCGAAGGCTTGAAAATTTCATGGATTGTCGAAAAATGCTTCCATTGCTTTAAAATCAAGCCGTGATTTTTGGAGGCGCTGCTGAAAACATTACCACATATGATTCCGATAGTCACGGTTTGATTCGAAATTAAATGAAAGCACTGCATCAACGCAAAAATGTTGCTATGTCAGTTTGGAATCATTCGAGACGTCGCATGCAGACCTCTAGTTCATATACTCGTAGGAATGTTAGGTTAGAGACATGTTAGGTTTATATAGATTTCTATCTATATGTATCTACCACATCTGGGACATATTTTTTCACCATCTAGGACATATGTACATGAGTCTACTATATGAATATAGGCTACAGTAATACGATTCAGTGTAGAAAAGCGCAACTCATGCTTATTTCGTAAGAGCATTGAGCTTGCCGGAAATCGTTGCGAGCTTAAATATCTGTTCTCAAACATTGTGGATTTTATTTCGATAAGAGAAATTCTGTTGGAGTGAATATGCATATGATTCTTACTCGAGAATTCGGAGAATTGGAGAATTGAAATACACAAATCGGAGAATAAGTCGGTCGAAATTAAATGAAATGTACGTATAAACTCGTACAAGATCGTTTCGTCTCGTTACGTCTATTCTCTGTAGCCCAGACTTCCTTACAGAAAAAAACAATAATTGGTATAGGTATGAATAAATTATTATATTCATACCGGTATTATGAATAAACCGGTATAAAAAAGTCAAAGTAAACGAGTTGTATCGTAAAGCTACTTTTTCACCCTTCTAAAAATACTTGTATCTTAATCCGCTTTAGAATTTATACTTAATTGAAACAAGACCCATAAGAGACATTAAAACAGTAAAACCAAAAGGGATAGAGGCTTAATGGAATTGTTGTTATGCTGAATTCGCCTTGGTCGATGGAAGAGGTTTCGCCTTGGTCAGTGAATTTTTTGGGTATAAGGAATGGGTCAATACCCATTTACGTTGTAAACCGTTCCATACAAATCTAAGAAGCGTTTATAAATCGGCCTGGTATGAAACCACAGAGTGATAGAGAGAGAAAGAGAGGGAGCATAAACAAACTTCCCTCTCTATGGTATTCTTGTGTCGAAAAGGGGCCACGGAGTGACGGCAGGCACTTAACAGCTTAAGCCAGGGGTTGACTCGGGCATTGGAAAATGGTTGTAGTCGCTCAGGTGTTGAAAAATGGTTGGATTTGTTTGCTGAAGTGCCCGAAAGATACATAACCAGGGTAAACGCCAATTAAGCAACAACGTGAATACAATCTCAATAATGCATGATATGCCGATTCCATGATGCCGAATGCGTTTGGTTAAAACGAGTGTTCGTTCGAATGGAATTGTAGAAGTTTGTTTATTGTATGCAGAAGAGTGTCAAAACTTTCGAAAAGCTAAGCAATTGAAATTCATTTTATGTGAATGAAAACAATTGATGTAAGTATGTACATTTATGTGAAATTGAATAATGAAAAATAACAATAACAATAACAATAATAATAAAAATAATAAAGTTCGAGCTATTGGCTGGATGTTAGTTATATTATACTCATTGTACAATTGAAATTATTTATTATATGCGTGGTTACAATTTATAACCACCCATATTTTTCCTGCTCAGCGAAAATTAGAGAACACATTTATAAAAATTGCCCAAAGCTGGCAGATCGTATAGCTATTTCGGAACTTGCCACAGATATAATAAATAATTTCAATTATAATTTTAGCAGCGAAGGGAAAATGCAAAATATTTTTGCAAAAAAACACTTTCTCACTCATTGTATTATTTTTGTGTAAATATTTAAATTTAAACAAATTTGTATATTTTCTTAAAAAACCTAAGAAATTCGGCGTTCGTCCTTAGAACGCAATCAAATGTAAAAGTGCAGTTGAACAGCCGTCCTTGCACGAGAGCGAACATACAATATAAGGCCCACATAATATAAGGCGCTCTGGCACATTGTGCTGTGCTTTGACCAAGTTTAATTCTTGGTCTTGAGGCAGCAGACGGCTGAGAGTACACGTTTTTTTATTCCATAATTATACGAGTATATTTAATGCGGTTTGTCATTCATATTTCATCTTTCTTTTTCCTTCAGTGAAGCTTTTATGCGATAAAGTAATTCATATTTCATCCGAGATCTGGATTTTCTCGCTTAAATCTTATAAGGTTAGTCGAATTAGTCGAATCTGAAATCATACTAGTTTTGAAAACAATTAAATAATAGATGTCGTGAAAGAGAAAAAGTTTGTCGTGCATTATATTTTTTTTTGAGGTATTGCATAAAAACATAAGCGAATTCTAAAGATATTATACCTTGTTGTAAATCCTGCAAGCGTAAGTATTTATAAACATTTTGTTAGTCACAGATTTTCCTGTCGGTACATCGGTACTAGACTATTAGAGGCAAATCTTGTGTTCGCAGCTATATTTGTTCCCAACGAATAATAATATTGTGTTGCTAATTGCATGCGTCAATCGCTGACAAAAACAATAACAACAACAACAACCACAACTGGTGCATGTAAAGTAATTTATTTATAAAGCTTTGCTAAATAATAATAGCCGCGACAATTAAATAACAAAAACAGAAACCACAACAATAATAAAAGAAGTGACCACTAACCAAACAACTAAGCAACAACTAAACCGATAACATCAGCAGCATCATCAGCGATAACAATAAAACTTAGTGGTACAAAAACACATACATACATCTATACAACAACCCAATTGCACCATAATGAGAAGTTGATGGATTATGCGGAGAGGATGAACTTAACACTTGGCTTAAGTGTGGCTTATAACTCGGAAAACAATAAAAGCTGCATCAGCAGAGTCATGCAACAATCATGCGTTAAAGCTCCAGCTGGACAAAAGCAGTACCAAACAACAAAACAACAACAACAAAGACCAACGAAAACAAAACATAAAAACAGAGCAGCATTTGTTGTTGTAACACCAATATAAAAAAATAATAAACCGCGCAACAACAACAGAAATATCGTATATACCAACAATAAAAGAACAACAATAGTACGTGAACAAAGAACAAATGTTAACAAGTAAGAGCGTTATCTTCGGCCTGGCCGAAGCTCATATACCCTACACCCGCATCTGTCGAAGTGATAAAAAGTGGGCGGGTGACACCTACTTTTTTAAATTTACAGGGATCAAATTTTGATATATTAACTCATCTACAACCCCGTTTTTCCTACAAAACACCTTATTATATGGTATAGTATATAAGTGGGCGTGTCACGCCAATTTTTGAGAATATATTTTAGTGAGATGGTGAACTCGGAAATAAAATTGTACCTGAAAATTCGGTCTACAAGCCAAGAAATTGAGCTAAAAGCACGGATGAGTGCATATTTTCTATAAAAAGTAGGCGTGGCACTGGTCCGATTTTCCCCATTTTCAATACCAAACAGCGTAGGAAAACAAAGAATATTCATGCCAAATTTCATGAGGATACCTCTATTCGATCTCCTGTAATCGTGATTTCCACAGACGGACGGACAGACAGACAGACAGACAAACGGACGGACATGGCTAAATCGAATCAGGAGGTGATTCTGAGCTAGAATATATATACTTTTCTATACCTGCCTCCTTTAATGCGTTACAAACGGAAGAACAAAGTGAATATACCCTCATCCCTTCGGGTGTAGGGTATAAAAATATACGAGTGTAGCAAGAGCACAAATATTCGGTAACACTGAGGCAAACAAATGCTCTAAGTTCAAAAAAAAACTTTTATAGTCTGACACTGTCATATACGGGCATGTTCTGAATTTCGCATAGGAATTGCTAAGAAATCGAAATTAAAATCCGATTTCGATTTTAAAAACTAAATTTAAGAATTTTTACTTTAGGCTATTTTTAAAAGGTCCGATATAAAATCCACCGCTCAGAGTAACCACTATAATGGGCTATGGGGCCCATCCATGCAAACATTTATAAATCCTGGAATAGGTTAATTATAAGTTCTCAATTAATTTTTAAGAATAGAAAATATTTTGCTTGCTCTTCTTGTTTCGCACCTTTTTGCTATAGAAAACTGATTTCTCTAACAAAAAAAAAAAAAATAGGCGCATAATTATATGCAAATATAAAGTGGACTTTAGTGTAGAAAAAGTGTACTTTAACAAAAAGTCACCTTTATCTTATTTATAGTCGACTCGATTCACTTTATCGGTTAAAGTCGACTTTAGCTTTAAAATAGGTGAAAGCTAAATAAAAATTTTTAGCAGTAGGGTGTTCGTATAAGTTATGTGTTGTTTGAAATTATTTTTTAAATTCATAATTTTTAGCATGTACACAATTCACTTTAAATTCAGCGGATAGAAAATGATGAAAAACTGCTTCACAGGGTGAACTATAATCATATATTTTCCCTTTTAAATGCACTCGATTTAGAGCATACTTTATTTTTTACTATAAATAGAAAGCAATTTAAAGTATACTTTAAAATCAGCTTAGTCTTACTGAAGTGTAATTTATCTTGAGACTATAAATATGCGCCATAGTTTTTCTTTCATAGATTACGACAAAGTCGACTTTTTGTTAAAGTACACTGTTTAGTTTGTAACTGGGGTTGTGGTGATTCCAAACAATATCTGTTTCACGTTTTCAATTATTCAATTATTATTAGTTGTTGAGTTAAACTACGGCTTCACTATTCGGTGGTCGTGTGGTTAAAACAAAATACAAAATGCCGAAAAAAAAAACTAAGAAAACACGAGGTGGTTTTTGAAAGCTCAAAAGCAAGAAAACAAGAAGACGGAAGTTAGTCAGCTAGACAAGAAGTCCAACAAAACGTCGTTGTCAGCTGTTGTGAAAAATAAAGACGGCAGCACACGTATCGCGAACAGTGAAGTCAGTGCCACAAGGCGTTTGGTGTGAACATGCCGCCCGCCTTGCAGCACTGCAATAATAGAAAAATTTTACAATGTCGAGTTTTGAAGAAGAAAAGGAAATTATTTTTGTTGGCTGCCAGATATCAACCACCCGAACAGAGTGTTGATGGCCACTGGACAACCAGGCTGGCTGGGGAATATGCCCGTGCGAAGGATTTGCGGGTATACATCTGCTCCAAGCACCACCTCGACAGCAGAGCTTATGTGGAACTCAGGATCCGCTAGGCGAAGATTTGGAAATAGTAGTTCCAGTATCTTGCTGTCCAAATCTTCACTGGGGGTGACCGGTGGCGTGATCGGGGCGACCTTGGCGCTGAATTCGATTAGCTCGTCAGAATGTTTGCTAATTTTTAGTTTTAGGGAAACCACCTCTCCTCCATGGACCCGAGACTTGTTGAGGTTCCACTTATGAGCGTAGGCTGGGGAAATGACTGACATTGGAGCGCACGCGTTGACCAGGATACGTGCATGCCGAGTTCGATCCTGCACCAGGAAGCAGCCCCAAATCGTGGGTAGGATGGCGATACTTCGCTTTACGGAGAACTCTTCTGACTCTGCGATCATAAGTGGGGCCTCATTGCGGACACCTTCAGTGCTCATCGGTCGAACCTCAGCTTGCGTTCGTGGTACAGCAGCACGCGTCGAACGAGGGTCCGGGATTTCCATACGAGGATGTAGCAAAGTATTGTGCCGTTCTTTACAGATGTGGCAGCATCCCGAGCAAATGCCGTCTTTCTCCGAATGGGACCTCGCTAAACAATTGAGGCAGAATCCGTGGCGTTGGACGAGGTTGCGCCGGTCATCTGTCGACAATCGCCGAAAACGGACGCATTTTCGGAGACCATGGTCGCTTCCACAACATGGACACGGTCGTTGCAAATTGGAGTTCGATCTTCCAGTTCGGGGATTTCTGGAGCTTGCCGTCGAGGTGCGCAGATTGCCGCTGAGCTGTCGCCGCAAATCGCGTGGGGGCGTGCGCCGTTAGCGACTGGGTAGATGTCCGAAATCTTCAGGTGGCGAGCGCCCCGAGCGACCGGGACGTCGTCGTAATTCTTCAGGCAAAGTGCGCTCGGGGCGGCTGGGTGAACGTCGAGGACTCGCTGAAAATGACCGCCGTGAGCGCTGAGGCGACTCGCTATTAGTGCGTCTTTCCAGCAAGGCGAGCAACTCGCGCCTGGGAGATGAGCTGGTGACAGTCGCTAATAGCTCCTCCCTAATTTGACGGAGCGAAGTGTAGCGTTTGAACTCACGTCTGGGAGGCTTGATTGTTGGATCAGCAGTCGGCCGTTTGGGAGGCGTACGATGTTTGCCATATGTGCGGTCTATCAACTGACGCCGTAGCTCTTCCTCATCGTCCGAACTATTGTTTCTGGAAGACATTCTGCAAAGAAGGAAGATGAAGTTAAACACGCATAGTCAGGAGGGTAAAAGCACGAGTTTTGTAATCGGGCGGGTAATGTAGCCGCGCTCAGTTCTGAGATCGGCTACCCGAACTTTATTGTCGTTGCCTGGGTAAACACGGGAGATGCGACCTAGACGCCACGTGTTTGGAGGCGAATTATCTTCTCGAACAATGACTAGATCATTGACCTTGAGATCTAGTTGTGGAGTTTTCCATTTGTTGCGTTTGTAGAGCTCCTTTAAGTACTCTGTTTTCCATCGTTGACAGAAATGTTGATTCCGAGATTTTACGCGTAGCCACCTGTTGATCATTGACATTGGACTACCACTGCTTTCTGGTTCGGCTGGAGTGAGTAACGGTCCACCGATCAGGAAGTGCCCAGGCGTTAGGGCTTGGAGATCCGATGGGTTGTCGGAAATTGGGCTGAGTGGCCTCGAGTTGAGGCATGCCTCAATTTTACACAGTAGCGTTGTGAATTCTTCAAACGTATATTTGAAATCTCCAGCTATTTTCCGAAAATGAGTTTTGAAGCTCTTCACTCCAGCTTCCCATAGTCCTCCCATGTGCGGCGCACCTGCTGGAATGAAATGCCAAGAGACTGTTTGATGAGAAAACTTATTAGTAATAGATTGACTGGAGGATACCAAGAACCTGTTATACTCCTGTTTAAGCTCTCGAGAAGCTCCCACAAAATTTGTACCATTGTCCGAGTAGATATCAGAAGGGCAACCTCGTCTCGCCACAAGTCGTGAAAATGCAGCCAAGAATGTGGAGGTTGACAGGTCAGTTGTGGGTTCCAAATGTATAGCCTTTGTCGCGAAGCAAACAAATAGGCATACGTATCCTTTCGATATTCGGCAAGCACGACCTGAAAAGCTTTTGAGATCAAAGGGGCCGCAGAAGTCGACACCTGTTGTTGCAAAGGGTCGAGTTAGGGTTGTCCGTTCTGCAGGTAAAGACGCCATCAGCTGAGTTTGATGTTTTTTCCGGTTTACAATGCAAGGTTTACATTGATGGATTGTTGCCTTTATAAGATTCTTGACGCGAGGAATCCAATATTTAGTGCGTAAGAGGCGAAGCACTAGCTGGTTACCTCCGTGTATGGAGACCTCATGAGTGAAACGAACAAGAAGTTTGGTGTAGTGACCGTGATACGGTAAGATAATCGGATGTCTTTCGTTAAATGGCAAATCTGGGCAAGAAGATAACCGCCCGCCAACACGCAACGTGCCATCTGAATGTATGAAGGGGTTTAATGAGAGAAGCGAGCTTTTTGCTTCAATTCCTTTCTTGAGTTCAAGACCACGGTAATCATTTGAGAAATGATTTTTCTGAGCGAGAATTTCCAGGCGAGTTCGTAGGGCAGCAATCTCTTTGGAGGTGATTTGCGCAGACTGTTGTCGAAATGTGGTCTTATGCCTTGGGTGAGTATTGTAGAAAAACCGCAATACATAAGACAAGACTCTTAGCGCTCGTGAAAGAGACGAAAATCTCTCGAGAGGATCCTCATATTGTGAAAAATACGAGAAGAAGGTTTTGACGGATTTTTGTTCTAGAGTTGTCTCTATACAGTCTAAAGCTTCATATCTTGGCCATTGGTTTCTCGGGTATCTCAGCCACTGAGGACCTGACCACCACAACGAATTGTCAACAAGTTCTTGAGGATGAGCTCCTCTGCTGGCAATGTCTGCAGGATTGTCAACGGAATTGACATGAAACCATTGGATGCTGCTCACTTTCTCTGTTATTTTTGCAACTCGATTAGCAACAAATGTTGCCCAGTTGCATGGGGGCTTCTTTAGCCAAGCCAAGACTATGGTAGAATCCGTCCAGCAAAACAAATCGTAATTTTCAATATGAAGATTTGGCACAAGAGACTCAACCATATCTGCCAAAAGTGTGGCTCCGCAGAGTTCAAGACGAGGCAAGGAGATTGTCTTGATGGGAGCGACTCGGGTCTTTGAGTACAATAAAAAGACCTCCACATGACCATCGAATTCCACCCTTACATATATTGTTCCTGCATATGCTTTTTGTGAAGCATCACAAAATGCATGAAATTGAATATTGCACCCAGGAGAGTAATTGATCCAACGGGGTATTCGGATCTTTGCTATATACGAATAGTTTTCGAGAAAATAGATCCAGCGTTTGAGTATTTGTGGGGATGGAGATTCATCCCAATCTATTTTCTCTAACCATATATCTTGCATTAACATTTTCGCTGTTACTACGATGGGCGCTAACCAACCTGCTGGGTCGAAGAGCTTAGCGATAGTGGAGAGAATTTCTCGCTTCGAGTAGATGGGTTTGGTTTCAACGGGTTCGACGTGAAAATAGAAAGTGTCACTTTTTGCATTCCAGCGAATTCCTAACATTTTAGCTGCGCTAGAGTCTTCAAGCTTTAGAAAGTCTTCGCACAACAAATGATGCTTTGGTAAGTCAGCCAAAATGGGTTTGTGATTGGCTGTCCACTTTCGCAAGCTAAATCCGGCGGATTCAAGGGCAGCGATAAGTTCATCACGACATGCGATAGCTGAAGAAACATCATGAGCTCCTACAAGAGCATCGTCAACATACATTGAATGTTGCAAAATGTGTGATGCTCGAGGATATCGAACTTTTACATCACGTGCTAGTTGTAGAAGTGTTCGAATAGCTAGGAACGGGGCACAATTGACACCAAATGTGACTGTTTTCAATTCATAGTCACAAACTGCATTACTTTTCGTATCTCGAAAGAGAATACGCTGATATCGCGTATGTTCCTGCGTGACAAGAATTTGCCGATACATCTTCTGGATGTCACCGTTGAAAACATATTTAAAGAAACGCCATCGTAAAATCAACAATGTTAAATCGTTTTGCAAGATTGGGCCTGGGTGTAAAACGTCATTCAAGCTAAGTCCAGTAGATGTTGGACTTGATGCATTGAACACGACGCGCACTTTCGTAGTAGTGCTCTCGGGTTTTATTACCGCATGATGAGGCAGGTAATAATGGCTCGGACGATATTCATGCTGGGGTTGGGTGGACTTTTCCATATGGCCTAACTCAAGATACTCATTAATGACGGAGTCATATTGCTGTTTGAGTTGAGGAGTTTTGGATAGTCTTTTTTCCAATTTTAGAAATTGCTTCATTGCAATCTGACGTGAAAATCCTAACGGGGTGTCGTCAGGGAAACTGCTTTTAAAGGGAAGGCTAACAGTATAACGACCACTTTCGTCTCTGCTAGTAGTTTTTTCGAAAAATTCTTCACAAAATTTTTCTGAGGGGGATACAAACTGCTTCTTGGGAAGCTCCTCCACCTCCCAAAAACGTTCGAACTGTCGTTCGATTGAGATTTCATTGAAAAAAGAAACTCGCACGGTTGACACTGAAGGGGTTGAGACTGGAATTGGACCTGTGAGTATCCATCCAAATACAGTTTGTTGAGCGATTAATGTATTGAGTACATTTGGGTATGTGTTTCCAAGCATGATGGATGGGTATAAATCTGCACCGATGAGGACGTCGATTTGATCGCTTTTATAGAAATTGACGTCGGCTAGTTGAATATTGGGCAGATCATGAAGGTTAAACTTGTCGAGTGTGAAGTTGGGGAGATTACCTGTAAGGTGGGACAGCACCAATGCTGTAGCATGCACTCGAAAGTTAGGGTCATGCGGTGAACTAAGCATGAATTCGCATGATTTAGTTACTTTTGCGGCAACTGTCTTGTTAAGACCGGAAACTTGTGCACTCACAAGTTGCAAAGGTAACTTGAGACGATTTTGAATGCGCTCAGAGATAAAGGATATCTCTGATCCTGGGTCGATTAGAGCGCGGGCGATATATTCCATATCGTGATGGCAAATCTTTACCATGGCTGTCCCTAATAGCATCCGTTTTGGGCTGGTAGCAAAACACACTTGATGCTCAGTTTGAGCGGAACTAGTGGACTGTATTGGGTTAGAAAGAGTTTGAGCAGACGTGCTAGGTTGCTCTGGGCGCGAGATTCTAGGATTCGAGATAGAACTCGAGGAGGGAGCCGAAGGCTTCTCGCGATGCAAAAGAGTATGGTGTCTGCTTTTGCATGTCGAACAATTGTACTTACTTGTACAGTTTTTGGCGGTGTGTGATGTTGCCAGGCAGTTGAAACAAATGCCATTTTTTTGAACCAATTCAATCCTTTTATTGATTGGCAATTTTTGGAAACGTTGGCAAAGTCGTAAACTATGCTGTTGTTGAGGGCATAAAATGCAATTTAAGTGGGACACGTTAAGCTGGAACGTGTTAACGCGTTTCGAAGACGTGCTTTGAGTTTGGGATGAATTCGGCGCTTTTTTAGGGTGAGGGGGGGGCGTGGCTTTGAGATCTTGCACGGTTTCCAGGGTTTGGAAACGACTCGTGAGAAAAGAGTCTAATTCTGCCCACTTGGACAGCGCAAATTTTTCTTTTATCGAGTGTTCCCACAAGGAAAGTGTTGTATCTGGGAGTTTTGTGGAACATAGGAACACAATTATTGCATCCCAGCTTGAAGTATCAATTCCTTGCAGGGTAAGTGCAGACAACGCGTTGTTAATTTCGCGTTGCAGAGTTTTAATCTCACTTCCCGACTCTTTCGTGATAGCGGGTAAGTTGAATAAAATCTTGAGTTGCGAGTTTACAAGCACGCGCTTATTTTCGTAACGATCGCAAAGATTTTTCCACGCTTGAGCAAAGCCCTCATTCGTGAGTGGTGATTTCTGGACGATTTCTTTCGCTTCGCCCTTTGTCTTTTTGTTTAGATGAAAAAGTTTTTCAACTGGGGAAATGCGTGGGTTTCGGATATAAATTGCAGTGAACATATCCCGAAAAGATGGCCACAGTAGATAATCACCTTGAAAAGCTTCGGTGTCGCAAGGGGGTAAGGTGATACTGAAGCCAACAGCTGTTTGCTCCATTTGAGCGTCTCGTGAACCAGGGGTGCTAACGGGTTGGGTGAGAACGTGCCTTAATTCGTCGATTTTGGCTGCGCATCGGACGAATGTCGCATAGCACTGACGATGTTTTGCTTTAATGGCTTCTAAATTTCCACCTGCTTCTGCAGGCTGCTCTTCAGCCGAAAAAGTCTCAAATGCGCCCTTGATGAGCGTCCATTGGTATTCCAATTCACCTTTATGGACTTTCAAGGAGAAAGTTGAATGCTCTTTACGCGGGATGCTATTGAAGTTGGCTTCGAATTCAATTAAGCCGTCGGCAAGGCGAATAAATGTCTGTAATTTAGACATCCTGACACTTTGTTGGGCCTTAGGCGGCGAATTTTTCGCGGGAGACTGTTTTGCTGGCGACTTCTTGGGCATAAGAAACGTAGATTGTGCTTTGCACTACTAACACGAGGTTGAGCGAGTTGAGGGTAAATAGGGTGGAGCGTTGAAAATATCGAAAAATATTTAAACACACAACCACTGGGGCGAACACTCGAGATTTGGGTAAATTTTGTTTTGCCAAAAACAATTGCAAAAAAAAGAATTTGCAGCTTGCAAATTCTGTGTATACTCGTTGAAATTCTTGAAAAAGAAATTTCCACTAGACGTCCGGGAGAGTACTCGAGATTTGAGTAGAATTACAAACACCCACGAGAGAAATTCTCCAGTTTCTGTGCAAAACAAGTTAAAATTCTCGAAAAAGAACTTAACTCAGCGCACGAGAAGAAACTCGAGAATTGGGTAATTATAATTGTGAGAAACACGAATTTGCAAAAAGCGTAAATGCGTTATTATTCTCGAAGAAGAATTAATAAACGCGCGGGAAAATACTCGAGCTTTGAGTAAAGGCAATAACAAAACACACGCAGTTCGCTTAACTAAAACGGAGTAATCGTGTGTATACACAAGGCGCGAAGCGCGAAGCACGAGTACTCTTATATACTGAAGTATATAAATTGCACAGTATATGCAATGCAAGTGGCGACCACGCGGTTCGCTTTGAACAAAAATGAGTTCGTGTGTATGTACGTTACGAGGCGCGACGAACGAATTCTTATATACTGGAGTATATAAATTGTAAAGTATATGCAAAGTAAGTTGCGACCACGCGGTTCGCAAATTCAATGGAAATGAACAACTTTTTCGAACGTCTGTCACACGCGACAAAATGCAGAATTTCAATTGAACTGCATTTAAACGAACCGAAAAGTAAAACGCGGCACTGGAAAAATCGCGAATATGAAGCGAAACACGAAATTTTATTTTCGTAAAGATGCCGGCATATATGTATACATATACGTATGTGACGCGTATATATATAACGCGAACACGCCGAGTATTAAAAACGCGAAATTGAAAATTATTGGACTGGAACGTACTCACTTTTATCGCCTTAATCCGGCTCCGTAGGACCAAAATGTTTAGTTTGTAACTGGGGTTGTGGTGATTCCAAACAATATCTGTTTCACGTTTTCAATTATTCAATTATTATTAGTTGTTGAGTTAAACTACGGCTTCACTATTCGGTGGTCGTGTGGTTAAAACAAAATACAAAATGCCGAAAAAAAAAACTAAGAAAACACGAGGTGGTTTTTGAAAGCTCAAAAGCAAGAAAACAAGAAGACGGAAGTTAGTCAGCTAGACAAGAAGTCCAACAAAACGTCGTTGTCAGCTGTTGTGAAAAATAAAGACGGCAGCACACGTATCGCGAACAGTGAAGTCAGTGCCACAAGGCGTTTGGTGTGAACATACACTTTTTCTACACTAAAGTGCACTCTAAATTTAACTATAAGTATGCACCTATGTATCCTTTACCGCCTAATTACCGCAACGTTCTAGATAATTTTGTCTTTATTAAAAAGGAAATTTGTAAATATTAATATTTTGAGTCCCTGAATTGCTTTGATATTAACCTTTATGGGACTGAGGAGGTACCCGTGTACCTCTTGCATGTTTAGAGCAACATAACTTTGATTCTATAAAACATAGAGACTTGAAATTTTGTGACATCTCCAAACACGTAATTTAGATTATGATATAATATTGGCGTCTTTCTCTTTTAAAGTTTTTCTTACAAAATCTGTCGATTTATTTCTCACACCCTATCATGGCTGACGAGGTAACCGGGTGCCTTTTCTATACAATTTTCAAATTTTGCAAATGAAATGAAAGGAAATAACGATGCGAAGTTATAAAGCTTATTATAAGCTTATTGAATTATGGATAATGTAAATAATGTATTACATTTAAATTATTGACAGCATTAGTGTTTATTACACACGGGCGTCGAGCATATACAACAGCATTTTGTGGTCTTCCTTTGTTTATATTCAAGGACCTGCAAATATGACGAAGACAGTTACGCTCCGGTGTGTTTTTCTCTATTCCCAAATTTCCAAAAATTTTCACTCAATTCATTAATTTTCATTCAAGGTACCCGTGTACCTTGTCAGCCATAATATGCTGTTTTTTTCTTCAGTCCCATATAGGTTAACATACATATTTAAGAAGTAGGGTTAAGTTAAGTTAATTTTATGTACATGATTCTAATGATTTTTGTGTAAAATGTTTGAGAGACTTATGAAAAAAGGGAATTTTTAAAATTCACAATGGTGATTGCTTCTTGGTTGCTGACGAGAAAAAATAGTTTCATTCCTTTCCCAATGGTTTTTTTGTGTTTTTCTGTGTTAACCCCTTAAGGTTTTATTTATTTAGAAAATTTATGTATTTGGAATTTTTCATATTATAAAAAGTTGTGAAAAAAACTTAAAAAATTATTCATCAAGATTTAAAGTGAAAAACAAGGAACATGTAATGCTACTAGATATTTTTTGGGTTTCCAATAGATTTTAAAAAAATATTATGATTAGATTCATTCATAAAGCGTATTTACTTCAAACGAGTGGGGCTCGTGATTCAAATGAAAATACAAAGCAGTTTTAATTTACACGAGCTAGACTCGTGATTGATTCAGAAAGGAATTTTATGTTCAAACTTAAAATCTTGCATATTTTTAGGCTCTTATAAAAAGAGAACCAGCTCGACCAGTGAAGTAGCGGCGCCAATAAAAATGTATAAAATTCAAGGTTTAAAGTTAAATTCTTAGAATCAGCATACTCACCATTATGGAGGTGATGATGTTGACGACGATAAGGTTGATGCTAATGATGGTGATGGTGATGGTAATGAGTTAGTTCATTTATTATTTGTAATCCTACTGATTTTGCTGACGTTGCTACATCTTCTGCATGGATTGTTTCATCACTAGTTCACCTTATGGCGCGCGCTGTGACGTCTTTCTGCTTCTCCTGCTTCATTTTATTTTATTTCCGCTGACGACAATTATCCCGTTGGCCTCTTCGCTCCATTTGTCTGTGGTAATGAGTTGTTGTTGCTCTTGTTGTTATTATATTGTTGTAACTGCTTATTTCGTTGGGTTCATGTTGTGTGGTTACTGTTATTTTGTCCAATTGTAACAAAACTATCTCAGTTCCAATCTTTGATCTAAATTGAATCAGTTGATATTTGTGTCATACTCAAGTTATACTCAGTCCCTTGATCTGAGTACATTAACCGCTATCAATTAATGGCTCTCAGCCTTTTGACCTCAGCCCATTTTATCTCGGTCCATTGAATTCAACCAGTTGATCTTAATTAATTGGTTTAATCTTTTAATGAGTTGATCACAATTAATTTATCTTAATCAGTTGATTTTCACTAAGTGATTTCTGTTCATTGCATAATTTATAATTAACGCTTTAATTCTAAGCAGAATATCAAGAACGCATGATATCAAGAAATTTATCTCAATCAGAAGATTTCATATTCAATGTTTAACGCTAAAATTCAGCTGCTCTTCAAACTGTTGTACAATTGATCTCAATTTCTAAAAAGAAAACCATTTGGTCAAACCTTGAATTTGGAATACAGTGTATATTCTCTGTTATATGGTATTAAAATTATTGCCATAGATTAAGTTTTCGTCACTTTGCCCTTAATTTATCAGTTCAATAAATCTTGTTTTAAATTGAAATTTTTCCGATCGTTTATTGATGTAAATCTGTATTGTTCTTTGGACTTTTTTAACTTTGCCATCTGTTTAAATTTTGTCTTATTTCTTAAACATAATTTAATTTTCGGTACAAGTTTAATATTTTCAAATAACGAATAGAAATTTCTTTCATCAACCAAAAAACAATGAAAGAATCAATAACTTTTCAAGGATAAGGACTTTGGAAGGATAATGCCCCAGTTCTCCAACTTTTTTGGATGTTTTAAGATAATGGAATTTTTCCCTTAATTTTGCTTTTGCTTGCATCATTTTTAATAAAATCTCTGGAGAAGCAAACAATATAATAATAAAACATAAAAAAACACATAATTAAAATAATATAATAAAACACAAGCAGTAACAGCTGTATTGAACAACTTTTGCCAACAGCTTAATTAGGGCAACTTTTCATTCTTAGACGCATTTACTCTGCTGCCGTTTCTGCCAGAGTTTATAGCATTCCTTGAAATCTTATCAAATCATCCATTCAAATATTAACCATAAGTATTGATGGCACAATGCACATCTCAGCAAATTCTTCCGACTTTTGTTTGTTCTACAAGAAGTGTTGCTTTTTTTGGCATGCATTTTGAGTTTAGTCTGAAACTTTTCGTGCAAGTTTTTCTCAAGCAATCATCAATTATTTCTTTACTCTATCTACTACTAGTAGTACTTTTTCTATCTATTGTATTTTTTTTTACTTTACTCCGATGAGCTACCACTTCCCCTGTCCCTCTTCGTCTTGCTCGCCAGAATATTTGAGGGCTTCTAAGTGCAATGAATTCTGCTAATATGTCATGCATGACGGGTCTAGCGAAGGCAGTAGTGAGATGACTATAAACAACGTAAGTACCTCTATTTATTATGAGATTACCTTTAACCCTAAGGGATGTTCTACGAAGGAGCTATTTAACCCAGCGCTCTATAAAATCAGAATATTCACGGGTAAATCAATCCCTTGTAGCAGGCTCTACTGAGAACCAGTCCGTGGGTTAGTCTCACGAAAACAATTCAGATTATTTAATAAAATGGTAAGAAAACGCTAAAACAACAGTAAGAATGACATTTTTTGCCATAAACGTAAATACCCATGGTTTTAATTAGTTTGCGTTATCCCGAGCGCACTGTAGTTGATATAACCGAGACTTTACTGTGTTTTTCAGTTTTCAAATTTTGTATTTTTTGTAATTGATATGTTTTTGACATAAAACGTCAAGAAAATGCTCAGTTCGAAATTTCGAAGTTACTTGAGTGAAGTACCAATTTGAGTATTTGAGAAACATTTTCTTTACCAAATTTTTTACGTGCTCGTTTTTATTAATACAACCCAATGACGCCAAATCGTTAGAACGTATGTTATTTCAAACGAATGTGCCAGCCATATTCAAATAAAAGCAAAATTCCTAGAAGTACTAAGTCAGCAAAAGTAAAAAAAGTTATGAGTACAAGAATATTACTTTCTTTCAAGAAAAAAAGAATATTCAAGAATCTGTTCAAGAATATTAAATGCAGATGAAAAAATTAAGAATTGAGTTGTAAAAATATAGTTTCTGGAAATTTAAACGGGTGAAACTCGAAAAGGCAATTTTTTCGCTGTTGGTAAAATTCTGTGAATTCAATTTAAATTTACTCAATTACTTTCTTCTTAGTTTAAGACATTCAATTTAAATCACCCTTTTTCTAAATTGAAAACTTGAAATTGATATTTTAATTGATAATTAAAAGCATAACACATTTTTAATTTTAATTTAATATAAAAATAATCTTAGAGTCAATAAATAGATTTATACATATTTTAATAGCTTCTAGAAATTGTTATTGTTATTGTTGTTATAAATTTGTACTTTCGAAAGACCTTGAAAACCTGTACCTTGAAAACCCAATTTCAGAATAAATTTTATTAAATTTGAAACTCCAATTGAGCTTGAATGTCATTTAATTAGATTTATTATTTTATGAAATATTTGTTTACATTCACTCGTATCGAGTTATTAAATTTTAATCTGACAATTTATAGTCATTAGCGAAAATAAACACTAATAAGACAAAAACCGCGGGAGGAAAGTCCATTATTCCACTAAAATTTACAGCAATGTATTTATTCGTAAATGACAACAGTATTCAATACAATGGAATTCATGAAACTGAAGTTGTATCGTAGTAGCGTAGTTACAGTGAAAGAGAGTACTTCTTGCTTAAAGTGTGTAACTTGCTTTCTTAAGACTTTCTTACTTTCTTCCTTACATTTTCTTACTCCCGTAGAAAATTCGTATAGTAATGAAGAACAATGAAAGGATTTTAGTTAAGAATGTATAATGTCTACTGGAGAAGCCGTTAGGTCAGTGTTTCTCAACCTTATATGGTTGGCGGCACACTAAAAATATCTGGAGTTATTTGCGTCAAACCTGAATATAAAAAATGTAAAAGTTGTATTTTACAAATAAAAACAATACAAATTGTTTATTTACAAAATTTATTTAAGAAAAACATTTAAAAACAAACTCATTCTTAAACAAATCAAATCAAAAAGTGAAAGGAGTTTTAATAGCTTTCAAGCTGATACAAGCAGAGTACAAACTTCTGACAGAAAGCCAAAACTAATCCTAATGAATGCTAATTACAAGAGGGTTGATTAACTATTCACATTTCCTAATGGAAAGCGAAGGAAAATAGCTCTTAAGTTAAATATATAATTGGTGTTTTCCTGTTTATACCAAGTTGTTGTATGGAAGAGATCTGTAGAGACCTACAAAAATCAGAAACCACATAAAGAAATTTAAAAGGGACTTAACCGCATTGGCTTCTGAGCGGCTCAATTAATCATGTTTCTCTCATTTTTGGCTCAATATTATCGAATTTTTTACTATAGTTTTCTGTTAGACATAAGGGTAAAATATAAAGCCATTACATACCACGGTATAAAATTAATTTTTCATGAGCGGATATAATTGAATAAATAACTTTAAATATTATAAGGTTTTAAGATTTAAGTTAAGTTTACAAGCCTTTTTAAATACAAATCAATTCGAAAAATTGAAGCTCTATTTAGGAAAATCTCTTGATTGACTCTTGATAGTCACAGATTGATGAGAGGTAAAAAAATCTTTCGGTAATTTTTATTAAAGAGCTTTATAATTTATTTCTTTGAATGTACAAAGGAGGTAATAACTTCTAAAAACGTAGAAATATCTAGGGCTAATGAGAGTTTATAAGCTTACCATAGTACTAAAGCAATCAGTAATGTATTCAACATGTTAACAATTTTAAACTCCTATATCATGACTTAAAAGGGATACATAAGTTGATTATATTTTTCGTGAGATGTGGAGAGCAATCCTAAAAAAACATAGTAAAATTAAATGCATAGGGACAGTTAAGGATTGATGACAGTTAAGATTGCTGCAGTGTCAAAGAAATCGGTTACGATTCACTTCGAAATTTTTTACTACGGAAAATATTGTAAAAGCATGCACAATGAAATTGATAGTGAAAAAGAGAGTTTTTCTTTGAAGACGAAGAAAAGAGTTCTGTTGCTTTTGTTGTGTGTAGACAAAAATATGTAGGTAATAATGACGTTAAAGAGTGTGAAAGAATGCATAAAATCCTCAGTTTTTTGTCCGTTACTATCGTAAAATAGGAAGGTCTGTTAATTAACAATTCTTATATCATAGCAACCCTGTATTTTAATGCAATAGTATAGAAAAATTGTGTGCTTCTTCTTGTTATGAATTTGTTCTCTAAGTGTTGTATTTTCAGTGCAGCTGCATAAAAGTCAAGAAAGGTCAATCGAAGAACCTTTTCTGGGGCGTACATTTTTGTAACTGCAACATCAGCAATTCGTAGTTAAACGAATAACAAGCACAACAACAAAAACAACTACTACTACTACTGCCAGCGTTTCACTGATATACAAAAATGTGGTTGTTTTCTGTTTGTGTTTTTTTAAACACATTCTGAAACGGTCATTGGTTTTTTAATTAATTTTCTTATTTTATTATCGCTTTAAGAATATGTACTCTCTTAACGGTAAAAAATTACAAAAATGGGATATAAATTTATTCTTTCTGAGAATAACCACGGGCGCTATGAATTAACTCCCAATGAATTAACTCCCAAATCAAAAAATGAATTAACTCCCAATGAATTAACTCCCAAAAAAATGAATTAACTCCCAAAAAAAATGAATTAACTCCCAACTTTTTCGAAGTATGAATTAACTCCCAAAAAAAAAATGAATTAACTCCCAATGAGATTATGAATTAACTCCCAAAAAAAAATGAATTAACTCCCACTGAAAATATGAATTAACTCCCAACTTTTTCCAAGTATGAATTAACTCCCAAAAAAAATATGAATTAACTCCCAATGAAAATATGAATTAACTCCCAACTTTTTCCAAGTATGAATTAACTCCCAAAAAAAAATGAATTAACTCCCAATGAAAATATGAATTAACTCCCAACTTTTTCCAAGTATGAATTAACTCCCAAAAAAATATGAATTAACTCCCAACTTTTTCCAAGTATGAATTAACTCCCAAAAAAATATGAATTAACTCCCAATGAAAATATGAATTAACACCCAACTTTTTTTGAAATATAATATACTCCCAGGGAAATGAAATAACTCCCAAAAAGAATGAATGCTGTTTCAACCGAAGCCGGGGTTTTGTCTACTGGGAGTTGCAATCCTTGCCGCGGCCGAAGGCCGCCACACGGAAAACCCTGTATGCAAAAAACCTCACATGACCGTGAGAATTTTGCTGATTAAGGGTTATGATCCCTGCCGCGGCCGAAGGCCGCCACACGTAAAAACCTGTATGCAAAAAAACTGCAGGCTTTTTTTTGCCGCGGCAGGGATCATAACCCTCAATCAGCAGAATCCTCACGGTCATGTGAGGTTTTTTGCATGCAGGCTTTTTCGTGTGGCGGCCTTCGGCCGCGGCAAGGATTGCAACTCCCAGTAGGCAAAACCCCGGCTTCGGTTGAAACAGCATTATTTTTGGGAGTTATTTCATTTCCCTGGGAGTATATTATATTTCAAAAAAAGTTGGGTGTTAATTCATATTTTCATTGAATTTTTCAGGGATCATAACCCTCAATCAGCATAATCCTCACGGTCATGTGAGGTTTTTTGCATACAGGCTTTTTCGTCTGGCGGCCTTCGGCTGCGGCAGGGATCATAACCCTCAATCAGCAGAATCCTCACGGTCATGTGAGGTTTTTTGCATACAGGCTTTTTCGTGTGGCGGCCTTCGGTCGCGGCAGGGATCATAACCCTCAATCAGCAGAATCCTCACGGTCATGTGAGGTTTTTTGCATACAGGCTTTTTCGTGTGGGGGCCTTCGGCCGCGGCAGGGATCTTAAGCCTCAATCAGCAGAACCCTCAGGTATCATAACCCTAAATCAGAAAAATCATCACGGTTATGATAAACTCCAAAAAAATGAAATAATTCCCAATGAAAATATGAATTAACTCCCAACTTTTTCCAAGTATGAATTAACTCCCAAAAAAAAATGAATTAACTCCCAAAAAAAAAATGAATTAACTCCCAATGAAAATATGAATTAACTCCCAACTTTTTCCAAGTATGAATTAACTCCCAAAAAAAAAATGAATTAACTCCCAATGAAAATATGAATTAAGTCCCAACTTTTTTCGATTATGAATTAACTCCCAATGAAAATGAATTAACTCCCAAAAAAAATGAATTAACTCCCAAATTTTAGCTCCCAAATTTGTATGGAAGAATTTTGGGACTTAATTCATTTTTGATTTGGGAGTTAATTCATTGGAAGTTAATTCATAGCGCCTAACCCCGTAAGGTGAAAAAGTATTTTACTTCGAAGAATAAGCAACGCCTTCATTCTTTGGTAAAAAAGTAATGACATAACATCGACATGTACAAACTTTTGGATTCTGGAAGCCGTAGGTGCCTGTTTGTATAGGTTGACCACATTCCCGTTGGGCTTGTATAATATATGTGTGAATGTGTGAGTGTGCAGAAAGTTATGTCACTATGCTAAATGCTTTTGCACTAGTTTTAATAGACCAACTCTGAATTCATGCTATATGCTTATATGGACGCGAGGCGGAATGCGGAGAACTTCAACGGTTTGACCATAGTACCACTGTCAGATTTCATTTAAAATTTCAAGGGCTTTAATAAATAATGCGTTTTATGATAAATTTTATTTTTCTGTTAGTAGGTACATGCATTTGATTTGAATCGCCTCCATTTGAAACGGGCGATAAAACATAAAGTGCCCCAATTTTTATTTTCTCTCCATCATCGTACCTACACTTTTCTTGTTTACGGGTTGCCAACATAAATTAGTAAAGTAGATTTATTATTTTTTTGCGCTAACAGTTTGTATGGCAAAATGCCAAATCATTTTATGTAGGTACTTCATAAAATGTAACACAACACAACACAACACAACACAACACAACACAACACAACACAACACAACACAACACAACACAACACAACACAACACAACACAACACAACACAACACAACACAACACAACACAACACAACACAACACAACACAACACAACACAACACAACACAACACAACACAACACAACACAACACAACACAACACAACACAACATAACACAACACAACACAACACAACACAACACAACACAACAACACAACACAACACAACACAACACAACACAACACAACACAACACAACACAACACAACACAACACAACACAACACAACGCAACACAACACAACACAACACAACACAACGCAACACAACACAACACAACACAACACAACACAACACAACACAACACAACACAACACAACACAACACAACACAACACAACACAACACAACACAACACAACACAACACAACACAACACAACACAACACAACACAACACAACACAACACAACACAACACAACACAACACAACACAACACAACACAACACAACACAACACAACACAACACAACACAACACAACACAACACAACACAACACAACACAACACAACACACCACAACAGCATTATAAACACAAAGCAGAAAACTGGTAACTGTGTAGAAATGAGTAACAAACGTCAGTCACTGTTGTGACAAGCAGCCTCTTCTACCTCACAGAAGCAAAAGGAGAACAACAAACAGCTTTATGTAAAGTTGCGAGAAGATAAAGAAGAAGGAATAGTGACAATTAGAACGTGAAAACAGTAACAATTTAAGCAACTTGCAACGTGGAAACCGGAGTGTTTCCGATGCCATTTTGAACAATCAGAATGAATGTCCCAAAGAACAAAGTTGCAAAGTGTTACCATACAGAGCTTTTTATAAAGTAATGTAATGCAATGAAATGCGATTCGTATTGAAATGGATTATATAAAAAATCCATTTTTAGATACGCGTTCCCTGAGCTGAATTGATTATAATATAAATTACAAAGTTATTATATAATTTTTCTTTTTTTTTTAAATCCTATTATAGTGCTTATTAAGAAATTCTGCATTCGGGGCGGCGAACTACTACGCCTCGGGACTCACTCTGCCCTTTCCAATAAGTTAATTACGACAAGATTAAGAAAAATAAGCTGAAGTGCAAAATCGAGTAAGACCGACTACGATCGACTACGAACTGAAAAAAAACAGTTTTTTTACAAAATGAATATTTCTGGTTTCAATGTTTCTGTTTCAATATTCCACGCATACAACTTATTCACCGTGTTCTCCTCTTTTTCAATTCGATGCAATTGTCCATTTAAGTTTTAATTATAAATTCATTTTCTTACCCTTCGAACATGTTTGCACGCTGCTTGCTGTAGAACACATGCAGCATTCGAATTGAAATTAGTCCCTCGTTGGCAACCCTTTAAAATTGACACTTAACATCTGTACGTATCACTGACAGCTCTATCGTAAAGTTTGACATTTTTGAGGTTATATGTACTCAGAACGTTTTGACATACGAGCGCTATTTGTGTTGTTTACAGTAACTTAAAAGATTCATCTCGGCCCGCTTTTTCAGGTGTCGAAAAACGTTGACCTCTCAGTTTGTTTTTTACGTACGGGAATAAAAAGAAGTCATTAGGTGCCAAGTCAGGACTATACGGCGGATGACTCATCAAATCGATGTTTTGGGTGTTCAAAAATGCAGTTGTTTGAGCCGATGCGTGAGAGCTCGCATTGTCGTGGTGAAGAGTGATCCGTCTTCGGCGGTTGATTTTCCTAATTTCTTGGTTAAATGTTTATGCAATATTGAATGTATGCTGGTCCTACTAATCTAAGGTTGACCTATCGTGAGATTGAGACAAGACATGACGATCTTGCAATATCAGTTCGCGCACAGCATCAATGGTTTTCGGAACAACAACTGATTTTGGACGACCTTCACGAAATTCGTCTTGGAGTGAACTACGACCACGATTGAATTCACCATATCATCGATAAACACTGGTCCTTGATGGAGCTTCGTCGCCAAAAATTGAATTAAGTTCATCCATGCACTGTTGCTGAGTTAATCCACGTCGAAAGTTGTAAAAAATAATGGCACGAAAATGCTCACGATTTTAATCCATTTTTTGGCCGAGATGAATCTTTTAAGTTACTGTAAATAACACAAATGCGCTCGTATGTCAAAACGTTCTGAGTACGCATAACCTCAAAAATGTCCAACTTTACGATAGAGCTGTCAGTTGCCAGATTGCAACACTAGGGTTGCCAAATCCCGAAACATAAAAGGCAACCCTCGTATTTATAGGTATTAGAGGTCTGCATGGATCGTCTCAAAAGTACTTTTGAGATACAGACAAAAGTTTGAGCATTGACTGCAGAGTATCTTTTGATTATTCGAATCGAATGAGACTGAACGAATACTCTGCTGAAAATTCTACACTAGACGACTCGGAAGAAAACAATTATTCGTCGTTTATGCATTGGAGGGGCACCGAATAAAGAAATATTCACATCCCGTTGATTAATTTTTGTTGGTGGAATCCATAGAAATAGGTTTTTTTTTACTTTACGCCTAGGGAAAAAAGAAAAGTTTTTTGTTTCTTATATCTTAAAACCTCCTATCTATTTGCTGAAGTTTTTGTTAGAGGGACAAAAAAGGTAGTCGCTGGTCTTTGGAGTTTGAGCAGTAAGAATGAGGGACAGTTTTTTTTATTTATTTATTTGCCGATAATTTTCAGACGCTCTACGGCGGTCTGCTGCCTGCCTGCTACGACGGTTAATATCAGGGCTCGGAAAACGTTTTTTTTTATATCGCTCAATTCATATCCCTCCCCAAAGATAACAATTTTTCGATCCTCACTGATAAATATCTTTTTTCATCTACGTTCGAAAAAATAAATATCGCTCACGTTCAAAATAATTTTCATCTTTAATAATAAATATCACTCGGGATGGAAAAAATTCGAATCTTCGCAACGTTTCGATCAGAGAAGATGAAAAAACTTTGTTTTTGGGCAAATAACGAACGCGTGGGATGAAAAAACTTCGGGTTTTTGGCGAATAGCGATCACAAGAGATAAAAAATACTTCGGGTCGCGTACAAAACGATCGCTGGTGATCGAAAAAACTTTGCGCAGCCAAATTTCGATCTTTGAGCGGAATAATTGTACGCCGGCGGTTTCTGTTCGTTTGCTTCGTTGCTGATGCCATTGAATAGCTGGAAAGGAGAGTTTTTCTGTGTGTTTCGTATGAATTTGTTTTTGATGCGTTTTGTAAAGGATGACTAAGAGTAACTTGTGCATAATGTGCAGTAATAGAAAAAACTTATAAAAGGAATACTTATTTATTAGATTTTAATTTTCATTATTTTTAAAGTTTTTGATAATATTAAATTCTGCATCCAATATATTTCTATTATAAAATTTTACAGAGCTTCCACATTTCTTTATAAAATATACTTGCTGGCCCTTAAATAATCATTTTTTAATCAGATGTAATTACTGTACGTTGAGTAGTTTTCAAGGCAAATTTCCGATTTTTTTGTCTTATTCTTGCGTATGCGTATGTTACCTGAAAAATTTATTTTCATATATTCATTCCAATCTGGGCCAAAGGATTACAATTTTGAATAATTATTTTTGTTGCTCTTTTTTTACTCGAAAAATTTGAAGGATACATTCTCATATATAAGAATGACTTTAAAAAATCTATCAATCCAGGTTTTTGCGATTTCCAGATGAGAAGGTTTCCAGATGTTTGCTCGCATGTTCACGAGGACATATGTATGCATAATGAAATAATTTTGTACACTTTAGAAAATATAAGACAAAGATTTAATTTTGTATTTCATTTTAATTTAAGTTTATTTTATCTAATATGTACTTATTAAGCTTGACTAGTAAAATATTTTTAAAGTTTTCCCGACTTAATCTATTTCTAAGATTAGTTAGCATCAGTTTTAATTTTTTCCATTTAAAACAATGTGTTTTTCATTATAGCTTTTTGTTGTTTAATAATGTGCTCAATTATCAAGTAAATACTTTGTCAAAAAGTTAGCGGCAACTCTGTCTATCTGTTATGTAGTATAATAATTTTTGTCTTGTTCTTCACTACTGCGAATGCAACGATTATGTGTGACTAAAAAAGGACAAAACAATAAATAAAAAATCCTAACACTCAACTCTCTCACTCTCTCTATTCACAGTCTTGTCCCTTTGCTCCTTACATTCACCTATCACTGTCTTTATCTTTCCATATATATGTACATATACGCGTATCTCTTTCCCCCATTTTTTCGTTACACGTTTAGTTATATCGTGATTTCACTGTCCTGTGTTTCCTTTTTCATTGTATTCTATTCGCTTATTCATTACTCGTTACTCGTTACTAGTTTTACTTTCTGTTCTTCATTTTATTTTTCGCTTACGAAAACAATAAACAATATTTTGATCAAATTTTTTTAGACCTGATTCGGAAAAGTAAAATCAGTTTGTTAGTTTAGAACATATCAGAACTTTCGTTTAGTGCGCTAAATGCTCGCTCAACTAAAACCTGCGTCGAATGTACAGCCAATGCAATTTCAGCGATTTTCCCCAGCGCTATCAAAAATATTATTATTCAAAAATGTTAATCCTTTGTCCCAGATCGGAATGAATATATGCAATAAATTTTGCAGGTAAGCATGTGCATACGTAAGAAGAAAAGAAAAAAATCGGAAATTGGCCTTGAAAACTTCTCAACGTACAGTAATTACATCTGATAAAAAAAACGATTATTTAAGGGCCAGCAGGTAGTATATTTTATAAAGAAATGTGGAAGCTCTGAAGATACAGAAAAAATTGTTCAATTGTTTTCCAGAATAATTAAACATTTAATTGTTCCAAGAGCCCGTTTATAATAAAATCGGCAACTATAATGCGACAGAATTTGTGCTTAGCTAATAAGTTCCAATAATTGCTAGTAAAATTTTATAATACAAATATATTGGATGCAGAATTTTATATTATCAAAAACTTTAAAAATAATGAAAATTAAAATCTAATAAATATGTATTCCTTTTATAAGTTTTTTCTATTACTGCACATTATGCACAAGTTACTCTTAGTCATCTTTTACAAAGCGCATCAAAAATAAATTCATACGAAACACAAAAAAAAAACTCTCCTTTCAGCTATTCAATGGCATCAGCAACGAAGCAAACGAACAGAAACCGCCAGCGTACGATTTTTCCGCTCAAAGATTGAAATTTTGCCTGCACAGAGTTTTTTCGATCACCAGCGATCGTTTTGTACGCGACCCTATTGTTAACCAGCATTGTTGAATAATTTAAAGAAGGAAGTATTATAAAACAATGTTCCTTATTAGACTAAATTTCTGAAACGAATGAAAAAATAATTTCTGACAACAAACAACAATACAATATTTCAATACATTGATTTAATATATAGGAGTTGAATTGCTAAAGTGTAAAGTAACAAAGGTCTAAAATAACACTCCTTCTCAATTGAACAAATTTAATTTTTCGCGAAGTTGTTCAAAGCGCTCAGTTCCAAGTGATTTAGTGAATATATCAGCAAGTTGAAGTTCTATGGATATGGGTACTATATTTAGTAAACCTCTTGAAACGTGGTCTCTTATAAAATGGTGTTTTATAACTATGTGTTTTGATCGTTTGCATTCTGTGTTCTTTGACACAAAAAGACAACCTTGGTTATCTTCGAATATTGGAACTGAATAATTTGAATTTAGGATATTCATATCGTCCAGTATACCCTTAAGCCAAATTGTTTCGGATGTAGCTGCATTTAAGGCAATATACTCTGCTTCGCTTGATGATGTTGCTACAGTAGCTTGCTTTTTGCTTGAAAATGACACAGTATTTACGGATTTCCTATCCGTTATGTCTGATGCCCAGTCTGCATACCTTGCCATACCTTCCCATGTATCCGATATGATAACAAATATCAGGTCGACAACATAACATTAAATACATGAAACTTCCCAGAAGTTCCCGGTATGGCTGCTTCGTAAAATTTTTCTCATCATTGGCAAGCTGAAGTCCTTTCTCCATGGGAGTTTTTGCTAAATTATAATTAGTCATATCGAATTTTTTAAAAATTGTATCAATACTTCTTTTTTGCGATAAAAACATGGTACCATTCGATCGATTATATTCTATTTTAATTCCGAGAAAAAACATTATCTCGCCACAATCTGACATCTCAAATTTCTTTGATAATTTGTCCTTTAAAATTTGTATTATAGACATAGAGTTCCCAGCTATAAGCATGTCATCGACATATAGTAATATATATATAATGCTTTTATCATCTTTCTTGACGTATAAACAGTAATCATGTTTTGATTAGAGTTGTGTAGTTCCGGACATGTATAGTTCCCGGAGACGTATTCGCACTCGGAGATGTTTCCAATCGTTCCGATTGAAGTATCTTAACATGTCCGAATAGTTCCTTTTTCAAAACAAGAAATTGTAAAGTCGTCTCTTTTTCCCATTCTTTATAAATCGGTTTTATTGGAATGAGGGAAGGAGACAACCAGTTAATAAATCGCGGTTTATGGCGAAGTTACATGAGCAGCATTTGTTTTTGTTTTTAAGCAAAAAAAGACGCAAGACTTTTGTGATGCTCATTTTTGGCTTAGAAACAACAACAAGATGATGCACATGTCACAGCAGGGAAACATTTCATAAACGGAAGCAGTTCTCGAATCTAAACAGTTCCTCAGAGATGTTAACGAAATAGTTCCTCGGAGATGTTAATAAAATGCATAGCTCCTGGAGATGTTAACTCTTTGCATATCAGAATGAATGTAAATTAAACATGTCCGAAATGATACGATGTCCACTGAATAAGTGCGAATAAGTGAGATATTTTTTGATGTTAATTATTATAATCAGATATTTTATAATCACCTATAAATTATAAATACAAAAATTTCAAATTTTAAGTATTTTAAGGACATTTTTTTAGAAATGTATATAAATTTTCTAAAAATAGTTTAATAAGGTATAAAACCAGTAATTATACAAAATCAAAAAAGTCTAAGGGACTGTGATGGGATGTGCTGTGGTTACATGAGCAACATTTGTTGTTGTTTCTAAGCAAAAAAAAGGCGCAGAGTGCTACGAAGCTAATTTTTATCTTAGAAACAACAACAAGGTGATGCACATGGCACAACAGGGAAGCATTTCATAAAAGTGAACAGTTCTTGAAGCTTAAATTTGAATTTGATCAAATTTCTTTGCGGATTTTAAACATCTACATGCAATACGTGTTGTCTGGATAATGTATGTAATACTGCGTTAAAATTATAAAAAATTTTTTTAAATATTGTAAAAAGTGCTTAAAAAGGTGAATAAAAACTAAATAATTTAAATACAATAAAGAATAGAAGTAGTTTTGCATTTTGCTAAATAAATTTCAACGATTTTTATATACTTACGGATTGTAATTGGAAAATTGAGGTAATTTATTATTATGTCAGTTATTTCCTATTATATTATAATAAAGTTACCACAGATCAATGGCGATGCGAAGAAAAACTAGTCCACTCTGGGAGCATTTTGATGAGGTCGAAAACAAAACGGCAAAATGTAAATATTGTTCTGAAAAAATTTCATTTTCTGCCGGTACATTAGGGAACCTAAGCAGGCACTTAAGTAGGAAACATGTTTCAATTTCGCTTAAGCCAGTGAAACGCTTGGCTTCATTACCATCTAGTTCATCTGATTCGATGATTGATTTGGGAGAAAATCCGATACCAATGGCTCAGCCTAATACACAAAGAAGAATATTAGATTATACTGAGTGCAGAAAGCCAATAACTGGTAACAAAAAGTCAAAGATTGACGAGCAGCTAATTATAATGATGGCGAAGGAGTACCATCCTCTTAGATTGGTAGAGAATCCCGAATTTAATAAATTCGTCACTTTGCTGTGTCCATCCTATAATTTACCGTGTAGGAAAACTATTTCCGAAACCCTCATTCCGCAACTATATTTGAGATTAGAAAATGAAGTTAAGCGTAAAATTTCGAAAGCTCCAGCTATTTGCTTAACAACAGACGCCTGGACATCAAAAAAGAATGAAAGTTTTATCGCCCTCACTGCTCATTACATTGACAAAGAGGGGCCGAAATTATGCTCAAATTTGCTGAGCTGCATTGAGTATAATGAGCGGCATACAAGTAGGAATTTATGTGAATTTCTTAGAACTGAAATTTTAAAATGGGATATTAAAAATAAGATAGGAGCAATTGTGAGTGACAATGCAGCTAACATATTGCTTGCAATACAGCTGGGAGGTTGGCGTTCAATTGGATGTTTTGCCCATCTGCTCAACCTTGTGGTGCAAAATGCACTACAGCAGGTTTCATTGACTATTCAAAAAGTCAAAAGTATTGTAGAATTTTTTAAAAAAAGTACACAAGGATTATACAAACTGCATGAAATTCAGAGGCAAATGGGTGTTGATGAGCTAAAGTTAAAACAGGATGTCTCTACCCGTTGGAATTCAACCTACGAAATGTTGGATAGGATCTTAAAACTAAAGGAATCCGTTATTGCAACAATTGCACTTATTAAAAACGATTTGGCCTTAACTAATGAAGAATGGAAAGAAGTTGAAGACTTGGTTCCAATTTTAAAAACGTTTTTTGAAATAACGGTAGAGATTTCAGCCGAAAAAAATGTCAGCCTCTCAAAAATAATAGTTTATTGCCAACTACTACGGCGGAGTGCAGCTCAGCATTTGTCCAATATGGAACCGATGGGAATTTTACATAATTCCAATATGAAAAGATTCTTGGAAGCAATAAGCGACCAGCTCCAAAAGCGTTTCTATGCCTTAGAAAAAACTTTCTCTATGCTGAGTCTACAGTCTTAGACCCAAGATTTAAAAATAAAGGATTTCGCGACCAGAAAAACTTTGAAAGCTGTTTCGAAGCCCTCAAAATAAAAATTTCAAAAATTCGAGTCAATGTGGAATCTGAAAATGAATCTGCTTACATGAGGGAAAAGGAACCACCAGCTTTCAGTACTAGTGCGGCTTCGTCAATTTGGTATAACTTCGATCGCGAGATCGCGAGCCTTGTGCCCCAAAATCCACTTGCAGCAGGCATAGTAGAACTAGAGAAATATATAGCTGAACCCATCATTGGCAGATTAGAAGATCCTCTTCTCTGGTGGGATGCAAGGAAAAATGTTTACATAATTCTCCACACACATATGCTAAAGCGATTGAATTTGGTAGCAACATCAGTTCCATGCGAGAGAATATTTTCAAAAGCTGGTTTAATTCAAACCGATAACAGATCGAGGTTGTCTTCTAAAAAGGTTTCGCAATTAATATTTATTAACAGTAATATTTCTTAAATTCCATATAAGTTTGAATTGAAATTATTTTACAAAGAACTATCTTACAAAGAAACAAAAATAAAATATAGAATATTGACCTGTGCGATGTCGTATACTCCTACAATGTATTTGCTAAATGAAGACTTTTATTTCGAATTAATTTCCGGTTTTGCGATTGGAATTTTATTAGCATCTTCTCTTACGGCGGCTTTTTAGGATTAGGCATGGTACCACCGAAACAGTGAATTTTGACCGGTAAATTGAAATGCAATTAATTCCAAACGCAAGTATGTCTTGATTTGAGCACACAGACCTACTAATGCATAAATATCATGGCAATCATTCCTGGTTGATGCAAAAACTTTTTTCTGCAAATACGAATACATATTTTAAAGTCAATGACGATTCAGTGGACTTTCGAGAAGTAATCAATCTGCTCAGTTTGAGACACTCACTCTTCAAGCCTTGAGTATAAGATATACTTCATACTGTAGATGTTGCAAAATGCATTGCACCATTTCCGAGACACAGTCATAGTTTTGTTGAAACGTTACTTGAATGGCTATCATAATTTCATTAAGCTTGTAGATTAGAGAGAGCGTTGTCTTTGACATCGTCACATGTAGAGATATGTGCGCTTGCACCAGTTCCTTTATAAGGAATACCAGCTGTCCAAAATATGTATTGCAAACCCTGCAACAACATTGCAGCTAATCTGCTGAACTGTTCAACTTCCATGTCGAGAACAGCGACGCGGAGCGCCTTATTAGCGAGCAGAAACCATTGCGATGTCTAGACCCAGTATGTTTTGTAATCGCTCTGCAGTGTAGCCATACGCAGGTTCAGCGACTTCTGTATTTGACGGTTATCGTGTCGCATTAATTACTGATATTATTTCAGAACACCTCTTCCATGTTTCTGCAGAAATGTTTCAGTCTTCCACATGATATTGCCGATGAGCGTGACGACAGGCTGCTTGGCGTTTAATAGCAATAGATGCTTGTTTTTTCTATTATCCCAAACCACAAAGATCAGAATTCCTTTGCTGCGAAGTTTTATATATAAAATAGTTGATTTAAATTACAATTTATAATTTATTTACAAAATTATGTTGCCAAACCCATTTGCTAACATTTCTCTTTAAAAACTTTGACGTAAGCTCTTTTGCTTTACAGTAAAAGCAGTCCGTCAAGTAATGTCAAATAAACAGTTCCGGAGACGTTTCCCGGAACTAGTTCCGGAGAGTAAAAGAATCGTTCCATGTTCGTTCCCTCTCCGGAACTGTTAAGCCCAACTCTAGTTTTGATCTTTTGAAGCCAATTTTAATTAAAAATTCGTTTATCTTTTCATTTCAACAACGCGGGCTTTGTTTCAAGCCACATAAGGACTTCTCCAATTTGCAAACCATATTATGTTTTTAGTCAACCCTTTCAGGTATAGTCATGTAGATATTTTCTCTGAGATGACCATGTAGGAATGCTGTTTTCACGTCTAGCTGATGGAAAAATAATTTTTCTTGTACTCCAACCGCCAAAACTGCCCTAATTGTAGTCAATTTTGCAACAGGAGCAAAGATTTTTTCGTAATCGACGCCATATTTTTGAAGAAAGCCTTTACAACCAATCGAACTTTGTATCTCACTGGTTTGCCATGTTCATCCTCCTTGATGCGAAATACTCATCTTGATTTCAGTAGTTTTATTCCTTCGGGTCGTTTAACTATTTTCCAAACACCATTTTTCTGCATAGAATCCAACTCTTCCTTGATTGCTTCGCACCACTCTTGACGATCAGGAAACTTATTTATTTCTGAAAAAGTCTTAGGAACATTTTGAGTGTTTTGCTCACCTACTGTGGCATTATAGCTTTTAAAGAAAACCATAAAATTACGTTGAGACTTAATTCGTTCACTTCGTCTCAACGGCAATTCTTCCTTTTCTGCGCATTCTTCATCAAATTCTTAAAACTCTTCCTCCTCATTCAATTCTTGAAATTCAGTGTTTTCTTCAGTGTTTTATTCAGTGTTATTTTGTTCAGTGTTTTGTTCAATAATATTTTGTTCATTTAAGTGAGCAGGAACGATAACATCTGTTCTTTCCCCCTCTTGATCGTTGCTGCACACTGCAACAATTTCCATTTCTGGTTGAGTATGCTGATTTTCTTTATCATAAGGAAATAGCAATACGTTGAATTTCACATCTACACCTTTTCCACATGTACTTCAGATTATTACAGATTAATTTCAGAATATTTCAAATGGACTTCAGAATAACGACATGGACTTCAGAAAAGTGCAAATATATTTCAGAATTTAATTTCAATTTAATTTAATTTCAGACATTTTTAATTGGCCTTCAGAATAGTCAATTGGACTTCAGATTTGTACAAATGGATTTCAGAATAACGATATGGACTTCAGAAAAGGGCAAATATATTTCAGAATTTTCGAATTTAATTGCAGAAATTCGCAATTGGACTTCAAAATAGTCAAATGGACTTCAGATTTGTTTAAATGGACTTCAGAACAACGACATGGACTTCAGAAAAGTATATTTAAAAGTATATTTAAAAAAATAAAATTCGAATTTAATTTCAGAAATGTTCAAATGGACTTTAGAATAGTTAATTGGACTTCAGATTTGTTCAAATGGACTTCAGAACAACGACATGGACTTCAGAAAAGGGCAAATATATTTCAGAATTTTCGAATTTAATCATCAAATCAAATCATAAGTCCATTTAATAAAATCTGAAGTACAATTGAAAATTTCCGAAGACCAAATGAGATTTTCTGAAGTCCATATGTAAAAATCTGAAGTCCATTTGAACAAATTTGAAGTCAAATTGACTATTCTAAAGTCCATTTGAACATTTCTGAAATTAAATTCGAAAATTCTGAAATATATTTGCCCTTCGAAAATTCGAAAATTCTGAAATATATTTGCCCTTTTCTGAAGTCCATCTCGTTATTTTGAAGTCCATTTGAACAAATCTGAAGTCCAATTGACAAATCTGAAGTCCAATTGTAAATTTTTGAAGTACATATGGAAAAGGTGTAGAGCAATAAAAATTTGTTTTCTTTCGAGATCCCAAAGTCTATATCCATTTGATGAATAACCAATCATCATGCATTCTTTACTTTTCTCTTGTAGCTTGTGTCTCTTTTGAAATGGTATCCAAGCAAATGCTTTGCATCTAAAAACTCTGACTTTTTTAATGTTTGGTTTAGTTCCATACCAAAGTTCAGCTGGTGTTGGATTTTCGGGAGACAGTCAAAATCCCGAATTACAAAATCCCGAAACGACAAAATCCCGATGCGACAAAATCCCGAAACGACAAAATCCCGAAAAACTTTTAATACCGAAATGAGAAATCCCGAAAATCACGAAATAAAATTTAAATTAATGAAGAAATGACATTTAAGTCAAAATTTTTTCCGAAGCGAAGTACGCGCGTACTTGCCTTTCTTTACAATGGCAGAAAAGCAAAGTTGTAATATCGAGAGAATTTTGTTGTCTGAAGGTTATAATCTACAATATGCAAAAAACTTCACATGACCGTGAGGATTCTGCTGATTGAGGGTTATGATCCCTGCCGCGGCCGAAGGCCGCCAATACGCGAAAAAACTTGTATGCAAAAAACTTCACATGACCGTGAGGATTCTGCTGATTGAGGGTTATGATCCCTGCCGCAGCCGAAGGCTGCAAATACGCGGAAAAACCTGTATGCAAAAAACCTCACATCACCTCACCTCAGAGCCTCCGAGAGGGCTCTGCTAAAATTTTTTTAATAATGTTTTTTTTTTTATTTTTTAATAATAATTTTAAAGAAGTAAAATAAGAGTAATTTTTTATTACTTTCTTGGAATTGTTTGCTAGTGGTTTTAAAATGTTCAAGAAGATGGAGAATACCGAAAAACTAGTTTTGTAATTTCGGGATTTTGTTATTTCGGGATTTTGTCGTTTCGGGATTTTGTCATTTCGGGATTTTGTCGTTCGGGATTTTGTCGTTCGGGATTTTGTCGTTCGGGATTTTGTCTTTCGGGATTTCGTTACCAACCCGGATTTTCCTTAACTGCTTTTGTATGAATAATGTATATCAAGTAAACGCCAGTAAGTGCGGCCTTACCCCACATATTCTCTGGGACCTTTTATTCGATAAGTAATGTACGAACTTTTTCAACTAGAGTTCTGTTGAACCTTTCCGCAATTCCGTTCTGTTGAGGTGAATATGTCACTCTGTTTTCAAATTGAATTCCTTTTTGTTTATAGTAATTGAATTGTTTGTTTGAACAATATTCACGTCCTTGGTCACATCTTAGCACCGATATTCCTGCGTTGAATTTAGCTGTTACTTGTGCCTCATATTCCTTAAACTATCCGAATACTTAAAATTTTCTTTTAATAAGAAATATTACAGAAAAATTTGTATATTCATCTATGAATGAAACAAAGTACTTATTTCCATCAGACGTCTGAGGTGTTATCAGCCCACACTCGTCACTGTGAATCCTTTAAAGTGGACGATTACTTCCTTCTCGAGTAGTACTGAAAGGGTCACGACACTGTTTCCCCTTTATACATATTTCACAAAACCCTAATAGTTTTACTTTCCCAATTCCAAGTACTGAATCTTTTTGAACCATTGCTTCAAGACTGTGTTGATTTATGTGTTCAAGTCTTCTATGCCATAGTATGCTTTCGTCATTTTGGCATGAATTTGCATTAACACATTATTACTGCGAGGTCACCTTTGCAAGCCGCCGTTTCCAAGCTCTGGGAACTTGGTTCTGCTCCGAGCTTGAGGATGTGGCGGAGTTTCCGGTGACCAGCCTCCTCAATCTGATCATTAGTGCGAGAAGGGCGTTCATTAAACCTGCTTGCGATCTCTGATCAAGGGCGGTGAATGCCGGTAATGAAAATGAAAAGGGTCCCATTTTGAGAGGAATGTTTAAAGGGCAGTCACAATGGGCCATAGTGGCCTAGATGGACGGGAGAGGAATCTCCCACGCCCTTCCTACCTACCTACCTACCTACCTAAGTCTGTGGACGGAAATCAAGTTATCTCTGAGATCTGGAATATATAGCACGTTCTTTAGCTTAACAAAAGTGGTATTGTTACTGTATCCACATATTTCCCCGACTTCTTCCGCTTTTAAGGCTTCTTCATTTTTAGACACGTTAATAGTAATTGGATTTTTCAGAGTATAAATTTTCGTAAAGTAATCCTTCTGTTTCACAAGATGATCGCTAGATCCTGAATCCAATTTGAATAGCATGTCCGAGCATTGATATTTGACATATGTATTCATCATAAAACATACCGATTTATCTTTATTGTCTCTGATGTTCATTAAGTTAATGCCTTCCTTCACTTCAAACAAAGTATGATTTGTGAAATACGCCTCTTTTCTTGACTAGATCTCTACAATTTGCTTTCATATGACCACGCCTTCCATAGTTATGGCATTTTCCGTTAAATTTAAATATCCTTTCTTTCTTTAGAGCAAATGCCGCAGGCGATTGAAAGTCATCACTATAATCAGTACGTTTTCTTTCCTCTGCAAGCAATCTTTGCTTAACTAATTAAATTGTAAGTTCTTCTTCCCTCATGTTTTTAAGAGCCGTCACTAATGGATAATAGCTCTCTGGCAGTGTTAAAAATAGTTGCGAGACAAGATCGCTTTCAGCCAATGTAGCACCTGCCGATTTTAGTTGCCTTACCAGACCATCAAACTCTAAAAAATGATCCTTCATTAATGTTCCCTCCATTAGTTTAAGCCTAGCTAATTGTTTCCTTATTATTGTTTGGCTGGACGCTGATTTGACTGCAAAAACATCTTTAAGAGTCTTCCACATTTCTTTTGCCGTGTTTTTATCCTTGACGTAGTCTAAGTAGTCGTCTGAAATACAGCTTACTATTATCGACTTCGCTCTCCTATTTTTGTCGTTGAACTTTAATGCGGCAGCAGCATTTTCACCACTTGAAGCTGAACCCTTCACAGCTTCCAACACATCAACGGAGTCCAAATACATTTTAACACGAAAACTCCAGTTCTCATATCCCTTGCCATTAAATTGCAGGACTCCATGCGGAACTTATTTTCGTTGGTCGCCCATAACCTATTGTTAACCAGCTTTGTTTAATAATTTAAACAATGTTCTTTATTAGACTAATGTGAAGATTTCATAACCACAATATTGACAGGCAATATGAGACTTGAAATTGTCAGGCAATTGACGACCCAAGTATTTCAGAAGAAAATTTCCAGAATTGTCTCAAAATTGTCTGGATTGTCTTAAATAATACGTCAAAAAACGTCGTGTACTATTGACTAGAGATTCCAGCTTTAAGTATTTTACGTCTGCTTTTAAAAAATTTTTAAAAATGTGAAAATTCTATGTGTGATTTCGAAGTTTTGCGATAGTGGCAACCATGATTTTTTGATCTTTTTTGCAATGGGTCGTCAATTGCCTGACAATTTCAAGTCTCATATTGCCTGTCAATATTGTGGTTATGAAATCTTCACATTAGTCTAATAAAGAACATTGTTTAAATTATTAAACAAAGCTGGTTAACAATAGGTTATGGGCGACCAACGAAAATAAGTTCCGCATGGAGTCCTGCAATTTAATGGCAAGGGATATGAGAACTGGAGTTTTCGTGTTAAAATGTATTTGGACTCCGTTGATGTGTTGGAAGCTGTGAAGGGTTCAGCTTCAAGTGGTGAAAATGCTGCTGCCGCATTAAAGTTCAACGACAAAAATAGGAGAGCGAAGTCGATAATAGTAAGCTGTATTTCAGACGACTACTTAGACTACGTCAAGGATAAAAACACGGCAAAAGAAATGTGGAAGACTCTTAAAGATGTTTTTGCAGTCAAATCAGCGTCCAGCCAAACAATAATAAGGAAACAATTAGCTAGGCTTAAACTAATGGAGGGAACATTAATGAAGGATCATTTTTTAGAGTTTGATGGTCTGGTAAGGCAACTAAAATCGGCAGGTGCTACATTGGCTGAAAGCGATCTTGTCTCGCAACTATTTTTAACACTGCCAGAGAGCTATTATCCATTAGTGACGGCTCTTAAAAACATGAGGGAAGAAGAACTTACAATTTAATTAGTTAAGCAAAGATTGCTTGCAGAGGAAAGAAAACGTACTGATTATAGTGATGACTTTCAATCGCCTGCGGCATTTGCTCTAAAGAAAGAAAGGATATTTAAATTTAACGGAAAATGCCATAACTATGGAAGGCGTGGTCATATGAAAGCAAATTGTAGAGATCTAGTCAAGAAAAGAGGCGTATTTCACAAATCATACTTTGTTTGAAGTGAAGGAAGGCATTAACTTAATGAACATCAGAGACAATAAAGATAAATCGGTATGTTTTATGATGAATACATATGTCAAATATCAATGCTCGGACATGCTATTCAAATTGGATTCAGGATCTAGCGATCATCTTGTGAAACAGAAGGATTACTTTACGAAAATTTATACTCTGAAAAATCCAATTACTATTAACGTGTCTAAAAATGAAGAAGCCTTAAAAGCGGAAGAAGTCGGGGAAATATGTGGATACAGTAACAATACCACTTTTGTTAAGCTAAAGAACGTGCTATATATTCCAGATCTCAGAGATAACTTGATTTCCGTCCACAGACTTAGGTAGGTAGGTAGGAAGGGCGTGGGAGATTCCTCTCCCGTCCATCTAGGCCACTATGGCCCTTTGTGACTGCCCTTTAAACATTCCTCTCAAAATGGGACCCTTTTCATTTTCATTACCGGCATTCACCGCCCTTGATCAGAGATCGCAAGCAGGTTTAATGAACGCCCTTCTCGCACTAATGATCAGATTGAGGAGGCTGGTCACCGGAAACTCCGCCACATCCTCAAGCTCGGAGCAGAACCAAGTTCCCAGAGCTTGGAAACGGCGGCTTGCAAAGGTGACCTCGCAGTAATAATGTGTTAATGCAAATTCATGCCAAAATGACGAAAGCATACTATGGCATAGAAGACTTGAACACATAAATCAACACAGTCTTGAAGCAATGGTTCAAAAAGATTCAGTACTTGGAATTGGGAAAGTAAAACTATTAGGGTTTTGTGAAATATGTATAAAGGGGAAACAGTGTCGTGACCCTTTCAGTACTACTCAGTACATTCAGTACATTCAGTACATTCAGTACATTAAAATAGTCAGATTTTTTAGATGCAAAGCATTTGCTTGGATACCATTTCAAAAGAGACATAAGCTACAAGAGAAAAGTAAAGAATGCATGATGATTGGTTATTCATCAAATGGATATAGACTTTGGGATCTCGAAAGAAAACAAATTTTTATTGCTCTACACTTTTTCCATATGTACTTTAGAAATTTACAATTGGACTTCAGATTTGTCAATTGGACTTCAGATTTGTTCAAATGGACTTCAAAATAACGAGATGGACTTCAGAAAAGGGCAAATATATTTCAGAATTTTCGAATTTAGTTTCAGAAATTCGCAATTGGACTTCAGAATAGTCAATTGGACTTCAGATTTGTTCAAATGGACTTCAGAACAACGACATGGACTTCAGAAAAGTATATTTAAAAAAATAAAACTCGAATTTAATTTCAGAAATGTTCAAATGGACTTTAGAATAGTCAATTGGACTTCAGATTTGTTCAAATGGACTTCAGAACAACGACATGGACTTCAGAAAAGGGCAAATATATTTCAGAATTTTCGAATTTAATTTCAGAAATGTTCAAATGGACTTTAGAATAGTCAATTTGACTTCAAATTTGTTCAAATGGACTTCAGATTTTTACATATGGACTTCAGAAAATCTCATTTGGTCTTCGGAAATTTTCAATTGTACTTCAGATTTTATTAAATGGACTTATGATTTTTACTTACGGACTTTACATAGAAACTTCCAGTTGAACTTCAGAAAAAAGGCAATACGAGTATTTTATATAATTAGCATTTATTAACATTATCATTAAATTTAATGGTATTTTAATGGTATCATAACTGAATTTATGGGTAACTTATTGTTAAAACTTTCTAATGCTGAACCCTATTGAAACAATTTGGTTTCAAAGGTAATATAGGGATACCTTTCATAAATGGGCCAGGAGCTGTTGAGCAGCGCTTATCATATTTGGAGAATTTAGTTGATGCAGCCAAATCCACCATTACGGCAGGCGATTGTGGCAGGGCAATTCAGCACTCTGCATCACTATATGGAGATGCATTGGCGCTAAATGGATAATTTTATCTTAATATTTCTTATTTATACTTATATTTTATATAGTTTTAACAATAAGTTACCTATAAATTCAGTAAATGTTAATTGTAGTGACCTTCTACATACATATATGTATATAGAAAATATACTCTATACTTCTATATATATATATATATTCGTGTTCACTTTACGTAAATATACTTTCAAATACTTTACTTTAAATTTGTTTAAAAATAATTTTTTCTTTGACTTTTCAATTTATATAAAAGATTTTGATTATGAAAATTTTCATTAGAAATATAATATTAAATCGAAGCAGTAATAAAATAAAATCTATGTTCTGTTAAAAAGGAAATAAAATATGTGCATATAAGCTTAAGACAATAATTTGCAACCACAAATTGGCGATCCTAACAACTGAACCTGAAGAAAAACAAACAAAAATAAGCAAAATATAATTCACCGAATTGTACAAGGAATCAGTGCTACCAACGGTATCGAACCGTTGTTGTACTGCTGTCCATATCATAGTGCACCACTGCAGAGGTTGCTCAATCACCATACACAATCGAAGCTAAACGAAGCCACGCAGAGCACTGCTTAAGTCAAAGGTCATCGATGCCAAATCGAAATTCTTTGGCCTAAAGTACACAACACAGTCGATACGCCTCATCTCTTCAACCGTGATTCTCAAATTCCTGGCAACGACCCAAACACAACAACGAAGGTACATATTTTGCCGGTGCTTCACTATCAACAACCAAAATTGCCGGAAACATCACCTTTATTGACACCCAAAACCAACGATCCATCGAAGATTAACTCATCGCTCCCAGGCAACAATTGTGTGTTAACAAGCCCGACGTCAGCAGGATCAACAGATAAGCTAACAACAGATACATACGAAATTCAAATTATTATAATAACTAGTTAACCATATCGTATTTAAAAACACTATTCCATTAATCTCTGTAACACTCTTAATTCAATATTATCATTAACTAGTAGTGATTTTGAAACAATCCCTATATTTACGCTACATATACCTTATAAAACACCTTCAGTGATACAATTATTAACATTTCACAATGCCAGTCTCACGATCTCGCACTCGCACACGTTCAAACACAGACATCATAAATGATGACAACACATCACTCAATCACAATCAAACAGACGACACAAACATAATAAACCTACCACAACAAAACTTCATACATTCACATACCACACTTACACAAAAATCAATTAAACTACCACAATTTTGGGAACAATGCCCAGAAGCATGGTTCGTACTCATAGAAGGACAATTCGACATTAACAATATAATTGACGACAACGTCAAGTTTCAAAATGTCCTAATTGCCCTTCAACGCGAGAACATTTTCAAAATATTAGATGTAATCAACCCTCCACCCATTACGAATAAATACACAATCATAAAAAGAGCATTATGCGAAAAATTTTCTCTCAGCCAAGAAAAGAAACTAGAAAAACTTTTCTCAACAACAGAACTCGGCGATCGTTCACCGTCAGAGCTGTTTCAATACATGACATCATTAACCGGTTCTGATCCAATTGTAAGTCGCGAACTTTTATTCAAATTATGGCTACGTAAACTACCACAACAAATTCAAATACATTTAACGACCAACAGTGATAAAAGTTTAGAAGAAAACATCACACTAGCGGACAAAGTTTTCGAATTGATTAATAAACCTCAAAATTCTTCAACGATTGCAAATATTCATAACAACGTCTTGGAACAATGCATACAAAACCTCACACAAATGACTGCCGCCATATACCAAAACCTTAACAAAATCACAGCAGACATAAATGAACTCCAAATTAGATCAAGATCTAGATCCAGGAACAGATTTTTCCACAACGAACGGAACTTTTCCAAATACAGACAACCAACACCAACACGCAATGAAAACAACATAATATGCTAGTATCATAGAAAATTCAAAAATAAAGCATACAAATGTATCAAACCGTGCAATTTTGAAAACATTAATAACGACCAACCAAAATCACAATCTTTAAACTAAGTAGTACCATCAACACGGTGGCAGATGATGGAAACACAATAATTAACCCTTCCCGCCGCCTCTTCATTTATGACAAAATTAATAAATTAAATTTTGTAATAGATACCGGTGCAGCAGTTTCTGTTATCCCATCTTCCAAATTTAAAATTTTCAAAAGAAACTCTGACATCAATTTAACAGCTGCTAACGGCTCAACCATTCAAACGTTTGGATCCAAACTTTTAAAAATTAACTTAGGTTTACGACGTGACTTCGAATTTCCATTTCTTCTAACAAATATTTCCACACCAATAATCGGTGCAAATTTTTTAGAAAAATTCGGCATTATCGTCGATATTAAAAATAAAGAAATTATTGATACAACAACAAAATTAAAAGTTTCTGGTTTTCAAGGTTTTTGTGACATATATTCATTAAAATATCCAATCACTGAAAACATATTCACGAAACTTCTTAAAAACTTTCCGTCTCTTACTTCTGAACCCGATTATACAAAACCTACAAAACATAATACAGTACACACGATAAAAACAAAAGGAGCTTTACCTTTTACTAGACCAAGACGCCTCGATCCAATAAAATTAAAAATAGCTAAAACAGAATTTGAATATTTGGTCAAAACCGGTATATGCAGACCATCTAATTCTGCAATCGCTTCAGCCTTACATTTAGTTCCAAAAAAAGAACCAAACGATTGGCGTCCATGCGGCGATTACAGAATGCTAAACTGCATTACCATTCCCGACCGTTATCCTCTGCCACACATACACGACTTTAGCATTAATCTCAAAAACAAACAAATTTTTTCAAAATTAGATCTCGTTCGTGCTTACCATCAGATTCCAATGGCAACGGAAGACGTACACAAAACGGCCATTACAACACCATTCGGCATGTTCGAATTTCTACGCATGCCTTTCGGATTAAGAAACAGCGCACAAACTTTTCAACGCTTTATAAACGAAGTATTATTCGGTTTAGATTTCGCGTTCGCTTACGTAGATGACATTTTAATAGCTAGTGACAATGAAAACCAACATTTAGAGCACTTACAAACTATCTTCACACGACTTCAAGAATACGGTATTAATATAAAACCCACTAAGTGTATATTTGGTGTACCATCATTAAATTTTCTCAGTTATGAAATCTCGTCAAATGGAATACAACCTTCCAAAGAACGAATCGATTTAATTGTAAACTTTGAAAAACCAACTACTATTACCAAACTTCAAAAATTTCTAGGTATAATCAACTACTATCACAGATACATTCCGATGTTAGCTGCAGAACTAAGCCCTCTGCACAGCTTGTTAACATCTACAACTAAAAACAAAAATAAAAACAAATAAATAAATTGGACAGACGAAAGCACAAATGCATTTAACAACGTCCGATCACTTTTCGCAAAAAGCACTCTACTCACACATTTTAACAACAATGAACAATTATCCCTAGCCGTAGATGCATCGAATGTCGCAGTCGGAGCCGTCTTACAACAATCCACAGAAAAATATTGGGCACCATTAGCATTTTTTTCAAGAAAACTGAGTCCTAGTGAAATTAAGTATTCAACTTTCGACAGAGAACTGTTAGCAATATATAACGCCATAAAGCATTTCAAACATTTTCTTGAAGGAAGAAATTTTATCGTATTTACTGACCACAAACCCTTAACATTTGCCATAAATTCCAAAACGGACAGATCACCAAGGCAAACACGACACCTAGAATACATAGCGCAATTCACAAACAACATTCAATTTATCTCCGGGAAAGACAACACAGTAGCCGACACTCTTTCAAGGCTCCCAGAAGTCAACATAATTTCCACACAAGATATTAACTTTTCAACACTATATAAAGAACAACAAACAGACGAAACACTCAAAACACTTATAAGGCTTACAAATGCTAAACACAACCTTAAACAAATCCTGATCCCAGTCTTGAATATTAAAATTTGGTGTGATACCTCTAGTCAATCCTCTAGACCCTACGTTCCAACTCCCATGAGAAAAGTAATTTTCGAAACAATACATTCACTTTCACATCCTGGAGTCCGCGCAACTAGACGTTTGATACAAACAAAATACTTTTGGCCAAACATGCGAAAAGAAATTAATGATTGGGCAACCAATTGCATTAACTGCCAAAAATCCAAAATTAACGTTTACACGAAAACTTCCATTCAGAAAATCGAAATACCGTCAGGTAGAATGTTAATGTAATTGTTAATAAATGCTAATTATATAAAATATTGCCTTTTGTCTGAAGTTCAACTGGGAGTTTCTAAAGTCCGTATGTAAAAATCTTAAGTCCACTTAATAATATCTGAAGTACAATTGAAAATTTCCGAAGACCAAATGAGATTTTCTGAAGTCCATATGTAAAAATCTGAAGTCTATTTAAACAAATCTGAAGTCCATTTGACTATTTTGAAGTCCAATTGCAAATTTCTGCAATTAAATTCGAAAACTCTGAAATATATTTGCCCTTTTCTGAAGTCCATATCGTTATTCTGAAATCCATTTGTACAAATCTGAAGTCCAATTGACTATTCTGAAGTCCAATTAAAAATGTCTGAAATTAAATTAAATTGAAATTAAATTCTGAAATATATTTGCACTTTTCTGAAGTCCATGTCGTTATTCTGAAGTCCATTTGAAATATTCTGAAATTAATCTGTAATAATCTGAAGTACATGTGGAAAAGGTGTAGATGTGAAATTCAACGTATTGCTATTTCCTTATGATAAAGAAAATCAGCATACTCAACCAGAAATGGAAATTGTTGCAGTGTGCAGCAACGATCAAGAGGGGGAAAGAACAGATGTTATCGTTCCTGCTCACTTAAATGAACAAAATATTATTGAACAAAACACTGAACAAAATAACACTGAATAAAACACTGAAGAAAACACTGAATTTCAAGAATTGAATGAGGAGGAAGAGTTTTAAGAATTTGATGAAGAATGCGCAGAAAAGGAAGAATTGCCGTTGAGACGAGTGAACGAATTAAGTCTCAACGTAATTTTATGGTTTTCTTTAAAAGCTATAATGCCACAGTAGGTGAGCAAAACACTCAAAATGTTCCCAAGACTTTTTCAGAAATAAATAAGTTTCCTGATCGTCAAGAGTGGTGCGAAGCAATCAAGGAAGAGTTGGATTCTATGCAGAAAAATGGTGTTTGGAAAATAGTTAAACGACCCGAAGGAATAAAACTACTGAAATCAAGATGAGTATTTCGCATCAAGGAGGATGAACATGGCAAACCAGTGAGATACAAAGTTCGATTGGTTGTAAAGGCTTTCTTCAAAAATATGGCGTCGATTACGAAAAAATCTTTGCTCCTGTTGCAAAATTGACTACAATTAGGGCAGTTTTGGCGGTTGGAGTACAAGAAAAATTATTTTTCCATCAGCTAGACGTGAAAACAGCATTCCTACATGGTCATCTCAGAGAAAATATCTACATGACTATACCTGAAAGGGTTGACTAAAAACATAATATGGTTTGCAAATTGGAGAAGTCCTTATGTGGCTTGAAACAAAGCCCGCGTTGTTGAAATGAAAAGATAAACGAATTTTTAATTAAAATTGGCTTCAAAAGATCAAAACTAGAGTTGGGCTTAACAGTTCCGGAGAGGGAACGAACATGGAACGATTCTTTTACTCTCCGGAACTAGTTCCGGGAAACGTCTCCGGAACTGTTTATTTGACATTACTTGACGGACTGCTTTTACTGTAAAGCAAAAGAGCTTACGTCAAAGTTTTTAAAGAGAAATGTTAGCAAATGGGTTTGGCAACATAATTTTGTAAATAAATTATAAATTGTAATTTAAATCAACTATTTTATATATAAAACTTCGCAGCAAAGGAATTCTGATCTTTGTGGTTTGGGATAATAGAAAAAACAAGCATCTATTGCTATTAAACGCCAAGCAGCCTGTCGTCACGCTCATCGGCAATATCATGTGGAAGACTGAAACATTTCTGCAGAAACATGGAAGAGGTGTTCTGAAATAATATCAGTAATTAATGCGACACGATAACCGTCAAATACAGAAGTCGCTGAACCTGCGTATGGCTACACTGCAGAGCGATTACAAAACATACTGGGTCTAGACATCGCAATGGTTTCTGCTCGCTAATAAGGCGCTCCGCGTCGCTGTTCTCGACATGGAAGTTGAACAGTTCAGCAGATTAGCTGCAATGTTGTTGCAGGGTTTGCAATACATATTTTGGACAGCTGGTATTCCTTATAAAGGAACTGGTGCAAGCGCACATATCTCTACATGTGACGATGTCAAAGACAACGCTCTCTCTAATCTACAAGCTTAATGAAATTATGATAGCTATTCAAGTAACGTTTCAACAAAACTATGACTGTGTCTCGGAAATGGTGCAATGCATTTTGCAACATCTACAATATGAAGTATATCTTATACTCAAGGCTTGAAGAGTGAGCGTCTCAAACTGAGCAGATTGATTACTTCTCGAAAGTCCACTGAATCGTCATTGACTTTAAAATATGTATTCGTATTTGCAGAAAAAAGTTTTTGCATCAACCAGGAATGATTGCCATAATATTTATGCATTAGTAGGTCTGTGTGCTCAAATCAAGACATACTTGCGTTTGGAATTAATTGCATTTCAATTTACCGGTCAAAATTCACTGTTTCGGTCGTACCATGCCTAATCCTAAAAAGCCGCCGTAAGAGAAGATGCTAATAAAATTCCAATCGCAAAACCGGAAATTAATTCGAAATAAAAGTCTTCATTTAGCGAATACATTGTAGGAGTATACGACATCGCACAGGTCAATATTCTATATTTTATTTTTGTTTCTTTGTAAGATAGTTCTTTGTAAAATAATTTCAATTCAAACTTATATGGAATTTAAGAAATATTACTGTTAATAAATATTAATTGCGAAACCTTTTTAGAAGACAACCTCGATCTGTTATCGGTTTGAATTAGACCAGCTTTTGAAAATATTCTCTCGCATGGAACTGATGTTGCTACCAAATTCAATCGCTTTAGCATATGTGTGTGGAGAATTGGGTAAACATTTTTCCTTGCATCCCACCAGAGAAGAGGATCTTCTAATCTGCCAATGATGGGTTCAGCTATATATTTCTCTAGTTCTACTATGCCTGCTGCAAGTGGATTTTGGGGCACAAGGCTCGCGATCTCGCGATCGAAGTTATACCAAATTGACGAAGCCGCACTAGTACTGAAAGCTGGTGGTTCCTTTTCCCTCATGTAAGCAGATTCATTTTCAGATTCCACATTGACTCGAATTTTTGAAATTTTTATTTTGAGGGCTTCGAAACAGCTTTCAAAGTTTTTCTGGTCGCGAAATCCTTTATTTTTGAATCTTGGGTCTAAGACTGTAGACTCAGCATAGAGAAAGTTTTTTCTAAGGCATAGAAACGCTTTTGGAGCTGGTCGCTTATTGCTTCCAAGAATCTTTTCATATTGGAATTATGTAAAATTCCCATCGATTCCATATTGGACAAATGCTAAGCTACACTCCGCCGTAGTAGTTGGCAATAAACTATTATTTTTGAGAGGCTGACATTTTTTCGGCTGAAATCTCTACCGTTATTTCAAAAAACGTTTTTAAAATTGGAACCAAGTCTTCAACTTCTTTCCATTCTTCATTAGTTAAGGCCAAATCGTTTTTAATAAGTGCAATTGTTGCAATAACGGATTCCTTTATTTTTAAGATCCTATCCAACATTTCGTAGGTTGAATTCCAACGGGTAGGGACATCCTGTTTTAACTTTAGCTCATCAACACCCATTTGCCTCTGAATTTCATGCAGTTTGTATAATCCTTGTGTACTTTTTTTAAAAATTCTACAATACTTTTGACTTTTTGAATAGTCAATGAAACCTGCTGTAGTGCATTTTGCACCACAAGGTTGAGCAGATGGGCAAAACATCCAATTGAACGCCAACCTCCCAGCTGTATTGCAAGCAATATGTTAGCTGCATTGTCACTCACAATTGCTCCTATCTTATTTTTAATATCCCATTTTAAAATTTCAGTTCTAAGAAATTCACATAAATTCCTAATTGTATGCCGCTCATTATACTCAATGTGTCGATCTGTCGAGGTGTTTTTTTTTTTAAATTCATTTTTGTAGTTTTTTTTCTCTATTAAAGTGGTTGATCAACAAGTGTGTAAATAATTTATTGAATTTATTGATATTGTTTTGTTTTTGTTTTTAAATTTTGTAATGTTCTGAAATACAATGTCAGTATATATTCAAATATTTTCGTTTTGTTTTGTAAAACTTAAAGAAATTTAGGCTCCGGGAAATAACGCCCAAATGAAATAAGGCCCAATTTTTTTTTTATATGAAGATTTGGAATCGTAAAATTTGGGCGTTATTTCATTTTTTGGGCTTTATTTAATTTTCAATAAAAATTGAAAATAAAATAAGGCCCACTGTGGGCTTTATTTCATTTTGTTGTGGGCTTTATTTCATTTTTTTGTAAAAATTCTAAAATTTCTGAAAATGAAATAACGCCCAAAATTACGGCGTCGACTGAACTTTAATGTGGATATGCAGAACTTTAATGCATGCAGAAAGACCCAGAATAGAGGAAGAATTTTCAACAAGGAGATGGTTTTGTTGGCTGAGGGTTTTAATCCCTGCCACGGCCGAAGGCCGGCATGCAGAAAGTGGCCTTCTGCGCAGAAGGACCCTGGATAGAGGAAGACTTTTCAACAAGGAGATGGTTTTGTTGGCGGAATGTCTTAATCCCTGCCACGGCCGAAGGCCGGCATGCAGAAGGACATTTTGCCTGCGCAGAAGGACCCTGGATAGAGGAAGACTTTTCAACAAGGAGATGGTTTTGTTGGCTGAGGGTTTTAAGACCTGGCACGGCCGAAGGCCGGCATGCAGAAGGACACTTTGCCTTTGCATGCCTTTTGCAAGGCCTTCGGCCGTGGCAGGGATTAAAACCCTTAGCCAACAAAACCATCTCCTTGTTGAAAAGTCTTCCTCTATCCAGGGTCCTTCAGCGCAGGCAAAGTGTCCTTCTGCATGCCGGCCTTCGGCCGTGACAGGGATTAAAACCCTCAGCCAACAAAACCATCTCATTGTTGAAAAGTCTTCCTCTATCCAGGGTCCTTCTGCGCAGAAGGCCACTTTCTGCATGCCGGCCTTCGGCCGTGGCAGGGATTAAAACCCTCAGCCAACAAAACTATCTTCTTTGCTGAAAAGTCTTCCTCTATCCAGGGTCTTTCTGCGCAGAAGGCCACTTTCTGCATGCCGGCCTTCGGCCGTGGCAGGGATTAAAACACTCAGCCAACAAAACCATCTCCTTGTTGAAAAGTCTTCCTCTATCCAGGGTCCTTCTGCGCAGCAAAGTGTCCTTCTGCATGCCGGCCTTCGGCCGGAGCAGGGAGTAATACCCTCAACCAACAAAACCATATCCTTGTTGAAAAGTCTTCCTCTATCCAGGCTCCTTCTGCATGCCGGGCTTCGGCCGTGGCAGGGATTAAAACCCTCGGCCAACAAAACCATTTTCTTTGCTGAAAAGTCTTTCTCTACCCGGGGTCCTTTTGCGCAGGCGAAGTGTCCTTCTGCATGCCGGCCTTCGGCCGGGGCAGGGATTAAAACCCTCAGGCAACAAAACCATCTCCTTGTTAAAAAGTCTTCCTCTATCCAGGGTCCTTCTGCGCAGGCGAAGTGTCCTTCTGCATGCCGGCCTTCGGCCGGGGCCGGGATTAAAACCCTCGGCCAACAAAACCATCTTCTTTGCTGAAAAGTCTTCCTCTATCCAGGGTACTTCTGCGCAGGCAAAGTGTATTTCTGCATGCCGGCCTTCGGCCGGGGCAGGGATTAAAACCCTCGGCCAACAAAACCATCTTCTTTGCTGAAAAGTCTTTCTCTACCCAGGGTCCTTCTGCGCAGGCGAAGTGTCCTTCTGCATGCCGGCCTTCGGCCGGGGCAGGGATTAAAACCCTCAGGCAACAAAACCATCTCCTTGTTAAAAAGTCTTCCTCTATCCAGGGTCCTTCTGCGCAGGCGAAGTGTCCTTCTGCATGCCGGCCTTCGGCCGGGGCAGGGATTAAAACCCTCGGCCAACAAAACCATTTTCTTTGCTGAAAAGTCTTTCTCTACCCAGGGTCCTTCTGCGCAGGCGAAGTGTCCTTCTGCATGCCGGCCTTCGGCCGGGGCAGGGATTAAAACCCTCAGGCAACAAAACCATCTCCTTGTTAAAAAGTCTTCCTCTATCCAGGGTCCTTCTGCGCAGGCGAAGTGTCCTTCTGCATGCCGGCCTTCGGCCGGGGCAGGGATTAAAACCCTCGGCCAACAAAACCATTTTCTTTGCTGAAAAGTCTTTCTCTACCCAGGGTCCTTCTCCGCAGGCAAAGTGTATTTCTGCATGCCGGCCTTTGGCCGTGGCAGGGATTAAAACCCTCAGGCAACAAAACCATCTCCTTGTTAAAAAGTCTTCCTCTATCCAGGGTCCTTCTGCGCAGGCGAAGTGTCCTTCTGCATGCCGGCCTTCGGCCGGGGCAGGGATTAAAACCCTCGGCCAACAAAACCATCTTCTTTGCTGAAAAGTCTTCCTCTATCCAGGGTACTTCTGCGCAGGCAAAGTGTATTTCTGCATGCCGGCCTTCGGCCGTAGCAGGGATTAAAACCCTCAGCCAACAAAACCATCCCCTTGCTGAATAGTATTTGTATATTAACCCATCCAATAAGTCCAACAGCTGCTTCGTAGCTAACGATTTCAGCATTTATCGCAAAATTGGGCGTTATTTCATTTTTTTGGGCTTTATTTCATTTTTCGGAATAATTTTTAAATTTCTTAAAATGAAATATTGCCAAATCATTTATTTCATTTTGCCAAATTGGGCTTTATTTCATAAAAAATGAAATAAAAAATGAAATGAAATGAAAAATGAAATAAAGCCCAATTTGGCAAAATAAAATAAGGCCCAATGCAGGCCTTGTTTCATTTTAAGAAATTTAATAATTTTTCCGAAAAATGAAATAAAGCCCAAAAAAATGAAATAACGCCCAATTTTGCGATAAATGCTGAAATCGTTAGCTACGAAGCAGCTGTTGGACTTATTGGACGGGTTAATATACAAATACTATTCAGCAAGGGGATGGTTTTGTTGGCTGAGGGTTTTAATCCCTGCCACGGCCGAAGGCCGGCATGCAGAAATACACTTTGCCTGCGGAGAAGGACCCTGGATAGAGGAAGACATTTCAACAAGAAGATGGTTTTGTTGGCCGAGGGTTTTAATCCCTGCCCCGGCCAAAGGCCGGCATGCAGAAGGACACTTTGCCTGCGCAGAAGGACCCTGGATAGAGGAAGACTTTTCAACAAGAAGATGGTTTTGTTGGCCGAGGGTTTTAATCCCTGCCCCGGCCGAAGGCCGGCATGCAGAAGGACACTTTGCCTGCGCAGAAGGACCCTGGATAGAGGAAGACTTTTCAACAAGGAGATGGCTTTGTTGGCTGAGGGTTTTAATCCCTGCCACGGCCGAAGGCCGGCATGCAGAAAGACACTTTGCCTGCGCAGAAGGACCCTGGATAGAGGAAGACTAACGATTATCTTATCTAATTAGTGAAATGATAAATACTCAAATGCTAAAGTAATTCCCAGTAAATTACACACATAATAACACGTTACATACATCCATGCAATGTAACTGCGCGTGTGTATGCAGAGGTAAGTGCGTACTGAGTATAATTTTAGTGGCATTTTAGTTTTATTTATTTTCCCCAGAGCACAAATTTTAAATTTGCTTAAAATTCGAAATGATTTGAAAAGAGAGTGATTGTGTCTATTATTAATTATGTGTTTCATTGTCTAATTTACATAAAATAAAAAGTTGGGATAGTAAATTTTTCGTTGAACGGGTTTTTAACGAAATGCTGTCGATGTTTTAATTTACTTTCTTCATACTATTATGTGATATATGTATGTCGGTTACAACTTTTTCACCATGTGATGAGGTTCCGTGCCGAATGCACCTAGTTTAACACAATATGAGAGAGACCATTGATCTCAGTTACTTGTCCTTTTATCCCGTCCTGTCTGTGTTCCTGTCTGCCGTATAGTATGACGCAACCTAAATCATCAATAAAGCATCCCTCGGTAATTTAATTTAATTGTAATTGTAGAGTAAGCCATACATATTTACTTATATATTAAAACACAGAGCCTTAAAAAATTATTGAAACTTGAACATTTTCACTCAGTTGATCAATAACACTAACAATATTTAATCAAGAAGAAGATCTCGTTGAAAATACTCAGACTCCTATTCCATATCAAGTCCTTCAATCTTATTTTAATATTTCCAATAATTACAACAATTTCTTCTTAATTCACGCGAGCTCAGTTGCACTCAGTTCATTCTGTTAAACGGTTTTACCAGATTGTCACTTTCAGTTTTTTAATGTTCTGAATAAAAAAAAAATATTCAGAAGTTCAACACCATAAATATAGAAAAGCAACCCTTTATACCGAACATTTTATTATTGGCTCTTAATTCATATATCACTCATATTTAATTTTTCGTTGCTCTGGTAAACGAGTACGAGTATTTAATAAAACTTGCTGAGTTACCCTGTTTTGTTACGTGTCAATAATTTTTGTGCTTGCAAAAGCGAGCACGTTGCTCGTAAGCAATTGTAAGCGAAAGAACGTAATAATGCAAGAGAGTGTTTTGTTGTTTTTTTAGTCTTTGTTTTGCTGCTTTTTTGACATTTTCCCTCTCATGAGAGTTTTGATAACCTGGAACCAGAGCTGGGGAAACTCAATTCCATTCCAATTCGAAGTAAATTCCTCAGGAATTAGGACTTTGGAATTAAGTACTTTTCAAGCAAAAGGAATGGAATTGAGTGAGCCTCAATTTCTTTTGAAAGGAATTGGACTTGGAATTGAGCAAAGAAATTCCTTTCACATGGAATGGAATTATAAGTCCCAATTCCATTCCCAATTGGAATTGGATTTGGAATTGAAAATTTCAATTTCTTTTGAGGAATTAAGGTTGGAGGAATTGAAGTCCTTTGCTGGCGTTTGAGACCTTACCGTGTGAATGGTAGAGTGTAAGTTGAAGTAGAAGAAGAAGAAGACATGTAGGCAGATTTTAGCAAAAAATATTTTATTGTTACACTTGATAGGAAATATATGATATGTATGTATGTGATATTAATACTAAATTAAATTGATTGGGTGGGCGGTGGGTGGAGATCACCAAAGTGGTCACACGGGGGTTTTTTGACCAAAAATTTTTTTTTACCAATCGATAGCAAATGTCGTAAAACGGATTTTGGACATAGTGGGCGGTGGGTGGGACCACCCCAAAAGGGTCACACGGGGATTTTTTCACCAAAACAATTTTTATTGCGCAAATCGATAGCAAATGTCGTAAAACGGATTTTGGACATAGTGGGCGGTGGGTGGGGCCACCCCAAGGGGGTCACAGGCCGCCCACCCTGTCCAAAATCCATTTCATGATGTTTCCTATCGATTTGTGCAATAACAATTTTTTGGTAAAAAACCCCCGTGTGACCCCCTTGGGGTGGCCCCATCCACCGCCCACTATGTCCAAAATCCGTTTTGCGACATTTGCTATCGATTGGTAAAAAAAAATTTTTGGTCCAAAAAACCCCCGTGTGACCACTTTAGTGATCCCCACCCACCGCCCACTAAATCAATTTAATTTAGTATTAATATCACATACATATCATATATTTCCTATTAGGTGTAACAATAAAAGTTTTTTTGCCAAAATCTGCCTACATGTCTTCTTCTACTTCAACTTACACTCTATCATACACATAGTAAGGTCTCAATCGCCAGCAAAGGACTTCAATTCCTCCAACCTTAATTCCTCAAAAGAAATTGAAATTTTCAATTCCAAATCCAATTCCAAGAAATTGGGACTTATAATTCCATTCCATGTGAAAGGAGTTTCTTTGCTCAATTCCAAGTCCAATTCCTTTCAAAAGGAATTGAGGCTGACTCAATTCCATTCCTTTTGCTTGAAGAGTACTTATTTCCCAGTCCTAATTCCTTGGAATTGGAATTGAGGTGGAATTTAATTCCCAAAGGAATGAGTACAATCCAGCTCTGCCTGGAACGCTGTCACGTAACAGCGGTTAACATCATAATATGTTATATCAGCAAGGATCTGTCGTAACACCAACAACAATTGCTGTTGTTCTGTATTTCTGCTTATACGATAGCTCACTGTGGTTATTGAAACTATTGTGTTTTAGATTATGCACGTTTTTGCTCGTATATACTCGTAAATTATAATTAACATGTGTGCGAATCTTTATCTTTATGTTCGTATGATTTGTTTTTTTAAGTACGATTAAGACTACTTCACAGGAACAACATAACATAAGTTGTATTGTTTGAAAATAGAGAGCTATTAATCCTAACAAGCTCAGTATTCACCCACGTAAATATCGTCATTTTGCAATTGGCATCTTTTGTGCTTGGATTTTTTGAAAGTTTAAAGTAATTTCCTCGAAGATTTGTGAACAATTTTTTGAACCTCTTCATATATGTACATTTGAAAAAAATGTTTAAAAAATATATTTTTTTAATATAGACTTTCTAAGATTTTTTGATATAATACTACGTATTTATTAACCCGGGTATATACTGAGCGTTTTAGTTATGAAATGAAGCAAACGTTATAATGATTAACACCATTAAATATCATATAGGCGGTTGTTATACGAGCCTATATTCAATGTTAGTGGGTGTACATAAATCAAAGTATGAGAATTGTCAAAAGGTATTAAAAACTTTTCCGCAGATTAAACAGATAGAAATGCTAGTATTTCGTGCTGCATTTTCTGCTCACGAAATTGGCTGGTCTGTAGTTGCCGTGAATCATAGAAAAAAGTCGTGGGAGTTTGTTACATGATTCGAGTACTTTGTATCCGCGTGTTATGACTGAGTCGAGTACTTATGACTGATGAAAAATACTAATGGTAATAGAGAGTTTGGGAGTACTTCTGCCTTGCGAACGACGCTCATCGAAATAGATGGACGTGAGAGACTCTACTCTGCAATCTTTAATGGGAGAATGGGAACAAGTATACAAGACTATTGTGCAGTTCTACTCTATTTAGAACGAATCATTACAAGAATTCTTGTTATCACGAAAAAAGACAAAAGAGTAAACTTTTTTATGGAACATTTTGAAGATAAGAAGGGCGAAAAAAGAAGACGAAGTAGCAGCAGAAGGGAAGGAGCTGGTATAAGCTTATCAGTAAGAGTGCTTCTGTCATGCGAGTGTAGATAGTCGCAGCACGTATTCGTGAGACACTCTACTCGTTGTTCATCTTTCTTTAGAGAATGTATGAATGCTGAATGTATGAGGACGAACGAACGGGGCGAATCATTAAAATAAAAACGTAGATTTTTGATTATCGGGGCGTATGAGCAACATTTTGCGAGAGAAAGAGCGGCTAACATTCGAGAATGCTTATTAAGCAAATGCTCTTATGCAAAAGCAATTATTTAGATCTTAGTTAAAGTTGCCTGAGTTGGGTTAACGCGGGTACACATGGATGGAAATTAGCAAAATCGATTAATTTTTTATTAAATGAAGAACTCTAATTTCTATAATGGCAAGGGTTCAAGCGGGTTCACAGTTTCCGAATGTCAGAATTTAAGGCAAAACATATCCCCATTTTATGCATTTTAAAATGGAAATTTACATTTATGACACCAAATTTAATTTTATTCAAAAAAGAACCAAATACAGAAATATATTTATTAAAAAATGTTTAAGTATTCATTTCACAAGAATTAAGAATTAATTCGTATGACCTGAACACGCGTGAACTTGTAATTTTTAAGAAAAAACGCGCACATTTCGCAATAATACGGAATTCCCCGAATTAAAAAATTCGAAAATTTCATGTATTTATGTATTTTCAATATGTAAGCATTTATATAAATATGTTTCATATTGTTCATCTTTTAGAGCTTTCAAGTCTTGTTCACTCTTTGGAGTAGTCAATGCAAAATAAAAAGTGTTCATATTTTGGGGTGTTCATATTTTACGGTGTTCACATTACTGCGCGTGCACTGTACATACACAAACACACTGCTGCACCGACTAAATAAACTAATTTAAAATAGTCTTGAATTTGTTGAAATTATTAAATATAATAAAAGCACGAAAACTATTTACTACAGAGCAGAAGCGCTTACAAAGAAGAAGAAGAAGAAGAAGAAAAAAAAAAGAAAAGGAAGAAGAAGAAAAAAAAGAAGAAGCAGAGCAAGAAAAAATGGAGAACAAGAACATGAGAAAGTGCTTTCAAAATTAGCTGGCTCTCAACAAAAGTCGGAAAAAATTCAAAAATCCATTTCTACCGGAAAACTTTATTTTGCCTTCAGTAATAAAAGTGAAGTTTTAAAACAAAAAAAAACGGTATTTTGTCTTAAGGCTCAGTTTCATAGACTCCGTTTGCGTGCGTATCCGTTAGGAATCTATTACAACTTACGGATAGCGACGGAACAGAAAATTTTCAAGTATCATAGAATCCGTTAAAGAGCTGCGCAAACACAGGGATACAACTGTTCTCATAATTCTATAGGAATTTTATTTCATATTTAAAGCTAAAATCCTTTGTAATTATCTGCTTAAATAGAACACTGAAGTTATTTATAATAAGTTTGCGACATTTAACTCATAAACTAGCCTTTTAGAGCGAAATTTCTAAGATTTGTAAGCCGAAAATTTTTCACTTCAAAAAATTACGTTTCTGTTTCATCCCTGATAATTCGCAGTTGTCATTCTTTCTCAAGACAACGATTGTAATAGAATGAACGGATCGACGGATGAAAAAGTAGAAAATTTTTCACTTTCTATCCGTTTACGCATGTGAATGCACGGAGCCTATGAAACTCATCCCATATGTTTACATACATATATTTCAACTTTTCTTGCGTGAGGTTTCTGACGGATACGCACGCAAACGGAGTCTATGAAACTGAGCCTTTAGTTCCATGCTCTGCGTTCGCGAATCTTCAACCATAAGCTTGTCCCCGCTGCCAATTAAATATCGTATATTTTGGCTGTTGGTTTCTGTTGTCTCTTTGTTTTGTTATTGTTGTTATTATAATTGTTTTTTATTTGTTCTCGCTTAAATAATGCGGTCAGCTTGGCCACTTTTCCAATTAAGAAAATTCCCTCTGCTTTCTCTCTGCTCTATCTCCATCATGGTTTCTCCTTCTTCCTCTTACTTCTTTTTTGTTACCTGACATCAACGTCGGAGCTAATCAAGGATTTTATTTTTTTCGGTTGTGTTTTCCTTACAACGAAATGATGGAAAGAATCTTCTGACGAGCAACGAGTCCAGCAGGACTAAACTTATTCGAGTTAACTACTCATTATTGTTATTACTGTTTTCATAGTTGTTAGAATATGTACATTTAAGTTACTTGGTAGTTATTGTTGCTGTTGTTGTTGTTGTCGCTGGATGGCGACCCTTTGTTCTGGGAATTTCAGCTTTTTCTGCCATTATTTTTCTTTGAGGCATTGTTGGCAAAGTTTGGGACTGCCTAGTATCGTACTTATGACGGTGCAATGCGTCTGAAGGCTTAAACAGAAACAACAAAAACAACAACAACAAAAACAACACTTCAAATAGCAACAACAACTGTGGTAATGGCAACAGCGGGAAGTACAGCAACGGAAAGAAAAAATATGACAACTCGAGAGTTTCTGAGCCAGTTTAAAGTAAACTTTTAAACAAGTTTGAAACTAGAGTGCATAACCGAAATATACATAGTGCATCGTTAAGCTCACATGAAGTTACGAAATTCACACCGCTTCGATAAGTTTTTAAAGTATACGAGTCGTATACACATACACATAAAATGAAATAAAGGCATGGAAGAATGATAATAATCGTACCACCTCTCGTGGTTATACGATTAAGGGCCGGTTGTTCCATCTCCGTGTAAATATCGCTTTATCTGTAGGTTAACTACACAGTAGATTAATGTTACCAGGGACTTTATCTCAGAGTGCGTTGTTTGACGCTATTTTGACTGGCGTGTAACTATCCTACAGATAAACGCAAATTATCGATATATTACCTTCCGGTGAAACTTCAGTCGACTGTTTTCATGCGATTTGATTGACAGACAAATTTTTTTTTTTATTGAAAGCCCGAAGCGCAAATTTCTCTCCGCAAGAAGTGTTGCAACTTGTAACTACAAGTTGTAAGACAGCATACAAAAATAATAGAGTGTAAAAAAACCGATAGTTTTTTGACACTTGGTGCGAAAAGAGTGAAGCATGGGAAAACGTTGCAAAGAGTTTCAACGAGGAGGGAGGAGATATACCTAGGAGCAGTAAAGTCTTAAAGGAAAAGTATGAAAACTTAAAATAGCTGTCAAATATATTAACCTCGTAGTTCATTTCCAAAATATTTGCTCAATTAAAAAGTTCGGGCACCCAGCACGTATATTTCATTTGTCAATAACATGAACCGCGTCCTCTATACAAACGTCATTAAACATTTATCTGCCGTGTAAGCTCGCTACACGCTGGTCCAACCACCGTGTAATTTATCTGTCGTGTTGTTTATAGTTATCCGGCAGATTACTTTTACACGGAGGGGGAACAACGCATGTAGACATTTACACGCCGGATAAATTTACACACTACTTTACACTATTTTACACTACTTTACACAATAGTGTATACACTATATACACTATTTTGAAATAACAAGAGAGATTGTAAACCAAATGCACCCAGTTTGAAATGCGTATGAGGCTGAGAGCGAGAGAGCTGAGAGGTTACGTGTTGTTTGTACAAGTATTATGACTGACAACTAGAGAGAGTGACCGAATAGGAGCAGAGAATTGATATCGTGTCAAACTACAGCAGAGAGTGACAGCATTTACTCTCAATGTAAAGAAAATATAATGAGCCTTTAGGTGTTTAAGATACGATAAGTTGACAGAGTCTATGATAGGACGAAGTCCAAATGTATGTATGTATGTAAGCATATGGCGTAAGCATGTCTCGAAAGTTAAAATATTAGCAAGCTAAGTTAATTTTAAAATATTAGCAAACAAACAAGGACACGTGACGTGACAAAAATTAGAAGTGGTTTTTGTCTGCATCTATAAAAACACTTTATTTCACTTTAAGAAATTTTAAAATTTTTAACTTTTTGCCTGCGCAGAAGGACCCTGGATAAAGGAAGGCTTTTCAACAAAGAGATGGTTTTGTTGGCTCAGGGTTTTAATCCCTGCCACGGCCGAAGGCCGGCATGAAGAAGGACACTTTGCCTGCGCAGAATGACACTTTGCCCGCAGAATGACACTTTGCCTGCGCAGAAGGACCCTGGATAGGGAAATACTTTTCAGCATGTAGATGGTTTTGTTGGCTGAGGGTTTTAATCCCTGCCACGACCGAAGGCCGGCACGCAGAAGGACACTTTTTGCCTGCGCAGAAGGACCCTGGATAGAGGAAGGCTTTTCAACAAGGAGATGGTTTTGTTGGCTAAGGGTTTTAATCCCTGCCACGGCCGAAGGCCGGCATGCAGAAGGACACTTTGTCTGCACAAAAGGACCCTGGATAGAGAAAGACTTTTCAGCAAAGAAGATGGTTTTGTTGGTTGAGGGTTTTAATCCCTGCCACGGCCGAAGGCCGGCATGCAGAAGGACACTTTGCCTGCGCAGAATGACACTTTGCCCGCAGAATGACACTTTGCCTGCGCAGAAGGACCCTGGATAGGGAAATACTTTTCAGCATGTAGATGGTTTTGTTGGCTAAGGGTTTTAATCCCTGCCACGGCCGAAGGCCGGCATGCAGAAGGACACTTTGTCTGCACAAAAGGACCCTGGATAGAGAAAGACTTTTCAGCAAAGAAGATGGTTTTGTTGGTTGAGGGTTTTAATCCCTGCCACGGCCGAAGGCCGGCATGCAGAAGGACACTTTGCCTGCGCAGAAGGACCCTGGATAGGGAAAGACTTTTTAGCATGTAGATGATTTTGTTGGCTGAGGGTTTTAATCCCTGCCACGGCCGAAGGCAGTGGACAGCAGAAGGAAGTGGACAGCAGAAGGAAGGCAGTGGACAGCAGAAGGCAGTGGATGCAGAAGGACCCTGAATAGAGGAAGGCTTTTCATCAAAGAAGATGGTTTTATTGGCCGACGGTTTGAATCCCTGCCTTCCTTCCTTCCTTCCTTGCTTCCTTCATTCCTCCTGCATGCCGGCCTTCGGCCGTCGCAGGGATTAAAACCCTCAGCCAACAAAACCATCTTCTTTGCTGAAGAGTCTTTCTCTATCCAGGGTCCTTCTGCATGCCGGCCTTCGGCCGTGGCAGGGATGTAAACCCTCAGCAATTTTCAATTTTTATTGAAAATGAAATAAAGCCCAATTTTTATTGAAAATGAAATAAAGCCCAAAAAAATGAAATAACACCCAAATTTTAAGATTTCAAAACTTCATATTTGGGCGTTATTTCCCGAAACCTTCGAAAAAAATGCGGTTCGAGCTACTTTTATTTTGAAATTTTCATCACTTGGTAACCAATAAAGTTTACGGATGCCAGGGATATTTGGCACCTCCTTTAATTTCTCAATGAACTGTAGAGAAAGCTCTTCAATTTGCTTTGAAGTCATATAAGTTAAGTGAACTCTATTTATGTGGTTTCAAGCACATTCAAAAAAAGATAAAGCATCATTTAAAACAATATTTTTTGTTTTTGCTTCCTTTTTGCAGATAATGATTTCATCTACATAGAAACAAACATAGCTTATATTGTAATAACAATGTTTGACTATGCAAAAGTTTCAGGGTTTACTTACAATTACATGAGTCAGTGACGTGACGTGACAAATTTTAAATTTTGGTGAAATAAACTTATTTTTAGTGAACTTGAACCAAAGAAATTTTTTTTTTAAATTATACACAATAAACTTGCTTTAAATTCCAATTTTTAAGTAATTGCACCTGACGACGCAGAAGTTATAATAACAAATGATACTTTTGAGCTACGCACGTGACATTAGAATATCAATCAAAGAAAATTAGAAAATTACCGTTAACTGACCTTTGTTTTCTCTTGTTTGGTTTTTTTTTTTGTTCATTGTAGTTGTAAGTCAGTTTCGATGTTATAAGTGCAATTAAACAATAGATGCTATTAAAAGTTACCAAAAACGACGAAGACATAAATTCAATTTTGCAGTCATGATAATTAAACATGACAAGTGAGATAAGCTGTAAATTCTTTAAAATATTAAAATTTAATATTCATTTTTTAGATAATATTAGATAAAAACATTTTTTGTTAACATTTAATTTTTCGGTCATGGTTGACCTTTTTGTGGAAATACCCATATAACTTTGAAATATTGTAGAATGAGGCTACACTAATCGCATAAAACAATCGTTGAACACTCACGGGGCAAGGCGTGAGGAAAATCCGGGGAAATAAATGTAGAGTGTCGAAAGGGTGTAAAGTAACGGATAAACACCATGATGATGGTAATGATGATGGTGATGATGATGACGAAATGAGAAAGACTTTGGAGTAGAGTGAAATGGGTATAGATTACTCTCATAAAATGATAGAACGATTATGATAAGAATATAGAACGAGTTCAAGAAAGACTCTGACTTTGAAATAGTATAGAATATAAAGCGATGTATAAAAACCATGATAAAGCTGATTTTTATGGGTAAAGAAGACTCTGTATATATATTTAATGCTATATATGTAATGCGTCCGTAATTTCGCAAAATCAGACTCTTCTTTACCAAATAGAAAATGTATTGTGAATTATGAACTCTAAAGTGCGTTTAAAATGTAAAACAACTATAGAATGAACGCATGAATAAGACAGAATTTTAAATAAGGTTCGAATTTTTTAGAAAAAATATATAATACGAGTGTATAAATATTACAAAACAAAGTCAGAGTTCTCAGTTATTAAAATATTTTTTATATCCAAATATTTTTGGGTAAATAAAACGACATTATTGCCCCCTACGACATTATTATAATTCAGTGACAAATTCTTGACAATTCCTTTTTACGCCTCTTTTTTTTGACTTGGAATGGGTTTTACAAAAAAAATTGTTGTTTAATTTTTTTCCCAATTTTATTATAAAAATCGAATAACAACAAACAATATTGCCATCTGCGGCATTATCAACTGACTTTTTCCCGCATCAAATACCCTTCAAATTAAAATATACTATTCGGCGGTACCGACGCCACAAAACACCGAAATCAATTTACACCGAAAAAGGAAAAAAATTTATCCAATAAAATTGCTTGCAACCAGCATTATACGTTTTGCATCACACAAATCCACGAACATACAACACACCCACACACACACATAACTCGTGAGAATGGGCGAGTGTATGTTTTTGCTTGGGTTTGTGTGAGTACTTGCCACTGAACAAGTTGAAGTCATCTTAACAAGAAAAACCACAACTTTCCCAAAAATATTGAAGCGAACAAAACAGAATTTCTATAAAATTCGATTGGAAATAGTACAATAACCCAGTAGTTCATGTCTCGAAAGCATCTTCGAAGACGCGTGCACGACATAAGGCCGTCGTCGGGGACACTTGGAAGACAAGCCTATGTTCGTCTTCGAAGACATTTTTATACGAATGTCTCATTTGTCTTCGACGACAACAAGAGCGACAGTGTCCGAAATGTTGTCTTTGACGACAACAAGAGCGACAGTGTTCGCAACTATGTCTTCGACGACAATTAAGAAAATGTTGCCAATGTTGTCTTCGATGGCAATTAACGAAAATGTCGCCGCAGAAAATAAAAAACAATACCCTAGAAACTACCATAGCACCAGCAGAATCGTCCCTAGGACTTTATTTTGTGATATTTTGCAGACAAATATTAATTTAAATTTTATTTATAAATTTTTGTAAATGACCGCTGCGGGATTCGAACCCTCACTCTCAATATTACTAGGCGAGCACTTACTCCACTAGGCTATTGAGAGCCGCTTGGTTTGTTACATTTTTTTTTTATATCAATCACAATTTAAAATCAACGAATGACTGAAAATTGGAAAAAAATTTAAGTACAGATAACCCTCCTATAACACGGTATTTTACAACACGGTTCTCTAACACGAAAAGAAAAATTCCCCAAAACCCTTATATAACACGGTACTTCTACAACACGATAACGAGATTTTTGTTTAAAATTATTTAGAAAATTACATTATGCACTATGAACACACAATATATAGGAATAACCGAAATTTTACTGCTTATTTTACTGCTTTTTTTCGGGAAAGACCCGAAATTTTTATGAATAAACTATGTCTGGAAGTATTTTTTTTACCTATTAAACTTGAGTACATATTTTGTGATGCAAGAGTTCATTTCGTGGATAGCAATTAGAATAATTTTTTATTCTTTAAGTAAAGATTACTTATTACTTATCACCATATGATACAATTCACAACGACCTTGTAAGGGCAAGCAAACAAAGCCAACTTACTTTTTTTTTAAACGGACAGAAGGTGCACAAAATCTAGAAAAAAGTTCAAAAAGTGAAGGTAATATTGTTCAACCAAACAAACGTTCTCGTTTAATTGTACTGAGCAGCGATGACGAAGAAGCTGTTTATATTAAAGTTAAGTTTATATTAAATTAAATTAAATGTTTTTTTTTGTTTTTTTCCTAATAAACATGAACTTACTTATATGAAATTTTAAAAAAAATTTTTTAATAGCTTTTGGAACGTAACCCCCTTTTTTGTACTGGCTTCTAGTCTCATATAACACGGTTTTGCACAACACGGTACTTTGTAGGAACGTATCTACCGTGTTGTAGGAGGGATACCTGTATTGTTGAAAAGTCATAATAACAAATGCTCGTTGCTATGCTTAATTTTCAATTTTTGGTTGCTTCCAAGACAACCTGCAAGACGTGTCCCTCACAATGTCCGATTGGGGACAGTTTGCATTCCGTGTCCCTAAACATGTCGCCAATAAAAAATTTTGCCGACAAATAGGAATTTGTCTTGCAAGATGTCTTCGAGGACGATGTCTTCGACGAAGAACTACTGGGAAATTTAATACACACACACACAAAAAAGTGTGTAACTACTTCTATACATCCATGCAGTCTTACTCGGTGAGTGCCAAAATTCATGCACGACAAATGAGGAATAAATCATAGACGAAAATGCATGCATGTGTCCTTCAAGGTGTAATGAATTTGCTTTGTTGTCAATCACATTTTCTTGGTGGCTAGTTTTTAATATTTTTCCTTTGTTAAAACACCGCTATAAGATAATACAAATTCTCATAAAAATCAGACCAAAACATTTATAAAAAATTAGATGCGTACCTTACAGTGCCTTTCAATCGTCCAGCAGTACAGTTGTTGTGAATGTGTCATCAATTATTGATATGAAAACTAAATACGATTCGTGCACGATGACAATAAATCTATACTCTCTATCATAGAGAAACTAAGTTACCCTCTCATTCGTATATTATGAGATTCGTATATACATATATCGTATTTCACCGAATTTGTGGTTTCCGCTGTCCCAGTCCTTTCAATCGTCGACACTGCTTCTTTCTACGGGTATCTTTGTGTCTCGATATTTATTTGTACGCTATGCTTGTGTTTGTGTTTGCCGGTTTTTATTTATATTTAAACAAGAAATGAAATAGTCCGTCCGTCGTAAAGCGTAGACACATAAAATATGTTTAAAATACATTGGAAAAAAAAGCTGAAGCATTACAACATCGGTCGTTTTCAGTGAACTCGCTAACAGCTTCCGTTGCAGCTCTAGCTAGCTTCTCGCATCCGTTTATTTTCCAGCCAACGCAGTTCATTCAACCATTCAAGTATTCAATATTGAAAATTCATTTGGAAAAACAAATGCAGACATTTTCTCTTCCGAATTTCCTGTGGCCTGGCCTTCCGCAATCTTCTGCCGGTCTTTCAGCTCTTATAAGCAAGAAGAAGAATAAGAGGCCATACTCATCGCCAAGTCATTGTATTTCTCGCGTATTAAATACTCATCATGCGCATCGGTGAACACACGGAACTTGTGTTATCCGTTTCTAAACAACGGCCAGGGAATGTAAACGCAAAGAGTTTTGCAAAGAAAGTTTCAATATCATCGCATCGCCGCCATTCAGTAGTTGCTGTCTTTAATAATAGTTTCCTGTTTTATTTAATTTTCTGTTTCTTTTGGTTGGATGGATTTCATTCGATTTTTAATGTTAATAAAAATCTATTTTAAAAAAATATCAAATACAATATTTATGTTTATCTTAAGCAAGTTAAAACGGCCAAAGAAATATTACAAAATTCTGTTTATAATTTAGCACCTCAATCAACGACTGACAAAGACCTTTCCGTAGAAATTTATAAAACGATAAAATATATTTATTGCAACACCTTTTAATTTAATTTCATCTCTTGTCATTTTCAGCTTAAGTCTGACAGTTTTTTTTTTTCAAAATGGTTTCATGCCAAACCTTCATCAGAGCATTGAAATACGGATACGCCCGCTTAAATTTAAAAATGTCGTGGCATATCCTAAGGTTTTGTTTGAAAACCGAACCGGAAACAATTAAAGACATGAAAATAAAAAATAAAATTTATATCAAATTAAAATTTTAAAAATAAAAACCGCCAAAACTACCAATTGTGTCATTAGAGTAACAATTAATGCAACTGCAACAACTATTTCGCATTTAGCAGATGACGATGTCAATCAATCATCAACATCAACTATAAAAGTCATCACAAAAGTCATCATTACAATGATCAATCATTTGGCCAATCATTTTCAACATCTTCTTCAATCATCTGTACACGGTCGAAAATTTTGGTTTAATTTTTCAACTTAGCAGGTTGTCATATACATCCTAAAAAAAGTTGATATCTTCAACCTTCTCTACTTTATTCCCAACTTTAAAGAGGATGAATTTTCATTTGAAGTTTAAGTTTCAACTCCTGTGAAGTTGGCATCCTGCGAATTGGCATGTTAAGTGAGTTAACAGAGCTCTGTTAATAACAGCGGCGAATATGTTAACAACAGAGGTTTAATAGAGAAAGTTAACAGAAAACTTTATTTAACAGACACTTAACAGAAATATAGTCTTGAGTTACCAGAAACAAGCAATAGAGGGCTCTTACTTAACAGAAACTATTGAACGATTTTATTTAATTGTACAACCAATCACTGTAATAACATGCAGTCAACATTTTTATAGTTTCTCGTTATTTTTTAAATATATCTGGAAATATGTAAATATAATTTACAAACAAAATATGAATAAAATAATAAAATAATATTATTAAAAGTTTAATAATAATATTAAACTAATAATTAATAAAATCAAAATTATGGTGATGATAATGGTGATTACAATAGTTATGATAATAATGAGGATGGTGAAAATCATTATGAAAATTATGATAATGATGATAATAATAAGATGATAATGAAAATGATGCCGATGATGATGATGATGGTAATATTATGATAATGATGATGATAATGATAATAATGATTGTGGCTATTATGATAATGATTAATGATGATTATGAAAATAATTATGATGAAAATGATGATGATAATTATAATGATAATGATGCTGATGATGATGATAATAATAATAAAAAATTTTGATGATGATGATGAATAAAATTATGATGAAGATGATGATCATAATGATGATAATGAAAATGAGAGAAATTATTGATTCTGTCTTTGCCAGGAATTTAGGTACATATGTAGTTTGTAGCTTGGATAAAATGATTACGCCTACCAAAGGAATGAGAAGTTCTTTTTTAAACGCGGGGTTCCACGTTAATTTTTTCTTAATTCGATGGTGACTTTTCAGTATAATTTATATCGATGATAATTTCTTACTTTTAAATTTTTTATGTAATAAAAATAAATTGTTTTTGTTTTATAAATACGTAATATGGATTTCATTATTACCTTTTTGCATTGTACGGTTTTTGGGGGAAACTATTTAGACTAGTTCATCTGCCACAATTTTTTAAAGTTGTGAAAACAAGTCGCATGTATTTTTTTTTATAATTTCTTGCGCGGTTTTGCAAAGAATGTATCTACTGTGTAAAAAAGAGTGGGGTGTATATTATTTTGAAAAGATCATTATAAATTGTATTTTACGCACGCGTCTTATAAAATAGCAATAAAACCCAAAAAGACTAGTTCATCTGCCACAATTTTTTAAAGTTGTGAAAACAAGTCGCATGTATTTTTTTTTATAATTTCTTGCGCGGTTTTGCAAAGAATGTATCTACTGTGTAAAAAAGAGTGGGGTGTATATTATTTTGAAAAGATCATTATAAATTGTATTTTACGCACGCGTCTTATAAAATAGCAATAAAACCCAAAAACGCATTAGAGCAGTTGTAGATTTACCAAAAATGTGGCCACAGTTTCTTCTCTATTTACATGTATTCCAAGCCTTCTTACGAATCAATAGAGACCACTTTTGTCAATTTCCTATCCCTACGATTTCTGCAATATGCACAGGATGCTGAAGCCAATCTGTTAACAGAGGTCACAGTTTTTCCTCTATAAAAACTACAAATATAATTTATGCGTGTTGCCACCTATTCACATGTCTTCCAGGTATTCTTACGAATCAATAGAGACCACTTTTGTCAATTTCCTATCCCTACGATTTCTGCAATATACACAGGATGCTGAAGCCAATCTGTTAACAGAGGTCACAGTTTTTCCTCTATAAAAACTACAAATATAATTTATGCGTGTTGCCACCTATTAACGTGTCTTCCAGGCATTCTTACGAATCAATAGAGACCACTTTTGTCAATTTCCTATCCCTACGATTTCTGCAATATGCACAGGATGCTGAAGCCAATCTGTTAACAGAGGTCACAGTTTTTCCTCTATAAAAACTACAAATATAATTTATGCGTGTTGCCACCTATTTACATGTCTTTAAGGCATTCTTACGAATCAATAGAGACCACTTTTGTCAATTTCCTATCCCTACGATTTCTGCAATATACACAGGATGCTGAAGCCAATCTGTTAACAGAGATCACAGTTTTTCCTCTATAAAAACTACAAATATAATTTATGCGTATTACCACCTATTTACGTGTCTTCCAGGCATTCTTACGAATCAATAGAGACCACTTTTGTCAATTTCCTATCCCTACGATTTCTGCAATATGCACAGGATGCTGAAGCCAATCTGTTAACAGAGGTCACAGTTTCTCCTCTATAAAAACTACAAATATAATTTATGCGTATTACCACCTATTTACGTGTCTTCCAGGCATTCTTACGAATCTATAGAGACCACTTTTGTCAATTTCCTATCCCTACGATTTCTGCAATATGCACAGGATGCTGAAGCCAATCTGTTAACAGAGGTCACAGTTTCTCCTCTATAAAAACTACAAATATAATTTATGCGTGTTGCCACCTATTTACATGTCTTCCAGGCATTCTTACGAATCAATAGAGACCACTTTTGTCAATTTCCTATCCCTACGATTTCTGCAATATACACAGGATGCTGAGGCCAATCTGTTAACAGAGGTCACAGTTTCTCCTCTATAAAAACTACAAATATAATTTATGCGTGTTGCCACCTATTTACATGTCTTCCAGGCATTCTTACGAATCAATAGAGACCACTTTTGTCAATTTCCTATCCCTACGATTTCTGCAATATACACAGGATGCTGAAGCCAATCTGTTAACAGAGGTCACAGTTTTTCCTCTATAAAAACTACAAATAATTGTGTGAAGTTAGCATCCTGCGAATTCAGAAACTCAGCATCCTGCGAATTCAACTAACAGAGCTCTCTTAACTCTCTGTTCTTATTAATTTACGGCGAAAAGTCACTGACGTTTATCAACGAGTATACGATTTTTTATTTACTCGTTGTTTTATGGATATGAGAAAGCACGTACCCCAACCCGATATTCTTTCCGACCGAAGTAAAAGATTTTGATAAAAAATTACTTTACCCCCAAAGTGGTTACACGGTGGTTTTTTTACCCACAATTTTTTTTTTCACCAATCGATAGGAAGCATCGCGAAACAGATTTTTAAAATGGTGAGGGGTGGGTGCCGGCCCTCCAAAGTGGTCACACAGGGGTTTTTATCTTTTGCTCAAGTGGGACTTTACTCCAAAGTCCTAATTCCTGAGGAATTCACTTGGAATTAGAATAGAATTGATTTTCCCCAGCTCTGATTAGTCAGAATAGTTTCTGTCAATTTTTGTTTGCTACAAGTAGTAGGTGCAAAGAAAAAACTTAATATTCGGAGAGAAGTTCGAAGATATCAAACAAATTTTATGTAATTGTTTATTAAGGGCTCTGTAAAAATAAATACTCAGTGTAATTATACTCAGAATGCAGATCCGTAATAGATCAGTCCTACGGATAGCGACGGAACAGAAAATTTTCAAGTTTCATAGAATCCGTTCAAGAGCTGCGCAAACACAGGGATACAACTGTTCTCATAATTCTATAGGAATTTTATTTCATATTTAAAGCTAAAATCCTTCATAGCTATCTGCTTAAATAGAACACTAACGTTTTTAAAACACTAAAGAATAGTAATGTTAAAGGGTTTGAGACATTTAACTCATAAACTAGCCTTTTAGAGCGAAATTACTAAGATTTGTAATCCGAAAATTTTTCACATAAAAAAAATTACGTTTCTGTTTCATCCCTGATAATTCGCAGTTGGCATTATTTCTCAACGATTGTAATAGAATGAACGGATCGACGAATGAAAACATTGAAAAATTTTCTACTTCTATAAGTTTCCGCATGTAAACGAACGGAGCCTATGAAACTCATCCCATATGTTTACATATATGTATTTAAACTTTTCTTGCGTGAGATTTCTGACGCATACGCACGCAAACGGAGTCTATGAAACTGAGCCTTTAAGGCGGACAGATACGTACGCAAACGGACTTTAAAGGCTTAAAGGCCTTAAAGGCTCAGTTTCATAGACTCCGTTTGCGTGCGTATCCGTCAGAAATCTGACGCAAGAAAAGTTGAAATATATGTAAACATATGGGATGAGTTTCATAGGCACCGTGCGTTCACATGCGTAAACGGATAGAAAGTGAAAAATTTTCTACTTTTTCATCCGTCGATCCGTTTATTCTATTACAATCGTTGTCTTGAGAACGAATGAAAACTGCGAATTATCAGGGATGAAACAGAAACTTAATTTTTTGAGGTGAAAAATTTTCGGCTTACAAATCTTAGTAATTTCGCTCTAAAAGGCTAGTTTATGAGTTAAATGTCTCAAACCCATTATAAATAACTTTAGTGTTCTATTTAAGCAGATAACTACAAAGGATTTTACCTTTAAATATGAAATAAAATTCCTATAGAATTATGAGAACAGTTGTATCCCTGTGTTTGCGCAGCTCTTGAACGGATTCTATGAAACTTGTAAAATTTTTGTTCCGTCGCTATCCGTAAGTAGTAAGAGATTTCTGACGGATACGCACGCAAACGGAGTCTATGAAACTGAGCCTTTAAGCCGACGTCAGACAGAACGCGATATACGCTGCGCGATACGGGGCGTAATTATCGCGCTGCCAATTTATGGTCAAATAGAGCGCGAATCGCTACTAAGGTAAACAAATCAACCGCGTGTATATATAGATAGCAATTTTTTACAAATTTTTCCTTTAGAGTTTCAATTGTCTTACAATAACTTATAATCTCAACTCTCTGGCATCTCCGAAAATTGTAGAACTATACTCATTCACTCACAAAACACTAACACAACTAGGACATTTTGTAAATTTTCACAACGCACCGCGTCGCGGAAATCTATACGCCGCGAAAGTAAACAACGTTTTTTCTCTGTCTGACGTGCTTATGGGATTTCTGTGTAATACAACCGGGCGTAAATTTCGCGGCACGTAAATCGCGTTCTGTCTGACGTCCACTTTATAGACCATGCGTTTCTCAGCGCCCTCTATTAGTTATTTTACGATTCAGCAAATAACGAGGAGTATAGTGAATATGACGAATATACATATGTTCTCGTTTTAGCGATTTCATTTAATATACTCGTACATAAGCCTATCTTATACCTAACTAGTAAAAAATCAGAGATGTTTATAGATGGGAGCGACGACCGCATTAAAATAAAAAGGAAAGGGTAAAATTGTGAGATCTATACGCTTCATAAAATTTTATTAAAATTCATTAACTCATTACCTATTATTATTATTAGAAGTTTAAGAAAACAATTGAATCGGTCATTGCAAAAAGAATATACATATATGTATGTATATTGACTCATATATTTTTTGAAATTTTTTTTAGACTTTATATGTACTTGTTTTAGATGTACGTACTAACAGTACTTTGAGTCCAAATCGAAAAATATGACTTATATTGTTTTTGCAATGACTGCAAGTTAATTTTTACTTTTGCACACTCACAAAAAATCCTCTTAGGATTGCAATAATATAGTTTCATTAAGTTTTAAGAAAAATAAAAATCGGGGCAACATCGAGGCAAAATATTAGAATAACAGAAACTTTTATCAAGAAATATTAAACTGGAGACCTATGGAAGAGCCTTTTGAATAATAAATTAAAATATAAACCCCAATATCCATCCATTTTTACAACCAAAAATTTTACACCCAAAATGTTACTCTTACACACAGTTTTTAGTCAAGGGTTTGTGAGTGAATGAAAGTTATTTAAAAAGATGTTATACAAAGATGTTAATAAAAAAAAGATGTTATACAAATGTTATACAAGATGTTATTACAAAAGGTGGGAGTTTCCAGCTATAAAATTGTAAAGGCTTATAAAATTTAGTTTTCTATGTAAGCTTTAATAGGTTTTAAATTTTCTAATAGTAAAATTATTTTCAATTTGCAATACAAAAGCAATAAATTTTGCAATAATATTGCAATAAATTTTGCAATATATTTTTGAAATATTATAAAAATATAATAACATTTTACACCTTAACAGGAAATAACTAACTTCACTCTTAATAAAAAAATCCAACACATGTCTCACATGTCATATTTATATCTGTCAACTGTATATTTTTTTAATAATACATATTTTTTATTTGTAAAATTTTGTCTTTAAAAACATACCTGATTTTTTACTACTTCGGTTTCAATAGTGTTGTATGAAATATTTCGACGACAGATGTCGCTGGCTTTACACGCTGTTGCACTAGTACACTTTTGCCGAATCGCTCATGCGCTATATTCTTATAAATACAGAAACTTTTCTGATTATGAGAACTTGTAATTTTTTCTGGTGTTTATCCGTTAGGAATTACTTATTTGAGTGCCTATACATAAATTGAGTTGCTCTACATAAATTGTAGGTTATGTGTCAGAACAAACGACACAAACAATGGAGGAAATTCGTTAAAAGCACAGATCGAGTAGGTACTCGCTCGTTTGATAAGTAACACGTGCTTATCAGCACCGAAATAGTAAAAGTTTGCACCAGACTGACCAGATCTCAAATTAGCATATTTTCCATAACGCGAATAAAATTATATAATTTTAATTACAAAAATTTATAAATTTAATTTAGTTTAAATTAAATTTAATTTAGTTTAAAAAAATTTATTTAATTTAAAAATTTAATGTTTTGGGGTATTGTATAAAAGGATTTTATACTAATGAATTTTACAATCCCATAAATATTTGAAATATATAAATCAGTTTCCCTAATTTAAATTGAAGTTTTACATTCATAAATAAATCTACAACTCTAATAAGTTCCCTCAGGTATACAAAATAGGAGGTATACAAAATAACCATTAGCTATATACGAGTAATATATTAGTAGAACAGACGCAAACAATGAGCAGGAATTCGCACAATGGATTCTTGGCTAAGCCTCAAACCACTCACAAATAATATGTTTGTCTGCACTAAAGACCTAATAGTGCCATCTATGAGGCATATCAGCTTTCATTATAAAGACAGAATAGAACATTCACATCGCTACTGGTCAAGTTTCTTTTTCTGGTTGAGAACTTAGAAAAAATAAACTCTTTTCCTATACAACTCTCTATAGGATCTGAATTTTCAGAGTTTTTGGTCGTCGACTTTACTACGTTAACTCATTTGTTATTAAAGTTAACTAATTATATATCGAATATATACTATATAAGAAATGTATATACCGAATATATATACTATATGGTCATAGTTTGTTCTCAGTACAAACTACAAATATAATTTAAGCGTGATGCCACCACGCTAAATGTCTTTCAGGCATTCCTACGAATCAATAGAGACCACTTTTGTCAATTTCCTATCCCTAAGATTTCTGCAATATACACAGGATGCTGAAGCCAATCTGTTAACAGTGGTCACAGTTTCTCCTCTATAAAAACTACAAATATAATTTATGCGTGTTGCCACCTATTTACGTGTCTTCCAGGTATTCTTACGAATTAATAGAGACCACTTTTGTCAATTTCCTATCCCTACGATTTCTGCAATATGCACAGGATGCTGAAGCCAATCTGTTAACAGTGGTCACAGTTTCTGCTCTATAAAAACTACAAATATAATTTATGCGTGTTGCCACCTATTTACTTGTCTTCCAGGCATTCTTACGAATCAATAGAGACCACTTTTGTCAATTTCCTATCCCTACGATTTCTGCAATATACACAGGATGCTGAAGCCAATCTGTTAACAGAGGTCACAGTTTCACCTTTATAAAAACTACAAATATAATTTATGCGTGTTGCCACCTATTTACATGTCTTCCAGGTTTTCTTACGAATCAATAGAGACCACTTTTGTCAATTTCCTATCCCTACGATTTCTGCAATATGCACAGGATGCTGAAGCCAATGTGTTAACAGAGGTCACAGTTTCTCCTCTATAAAAACTACAAATATAATTGATGCGTGTTGCCACCTATTTACATGTATTCCAGGCATTCTTACGAATCAATAGAGACCACTTTTGTCAATTTCCTATCCCTACGATTTCTGCAATATGCACAGGATGCTGAAGCCAATGTGTTAACAGAGGTCACAGTTTCTCCTCTATAAAAACTACAAATATAATTTATGCGTGTTGCCACCTATTTACATGTCTTCCAGGCATTCTTACGAATCAATAGAGACCACTTTTGTCAATTTCCTATCCCTACGATTTGTGCAATATACACAGGATGCTGAAGCCAATCTGTTAACAGAGGTCACAGTTTCACCTTTATAAAACTACAAATATAATTTATGCGTGTTGCCACCTATTTACATGTCTTCCAGGCATTCTTACGAATCAATAGAGACCACTTTTGTCAATTTCCTATCCCTAAGATTTCTGCAATATACACAGGATGCTGAAGCCAATCTGTTAACAGAGGTCACAGTTTCACCTTTATAAAAACTACAAATATAATTTATGCGTGTTGCCACCTATTTACATGTCTTCCAGGTTTTCTTACGAATCAATAGAGACCACTTCTGTCAATTTCCTATCCCTACGATTTCTGCAATATGCACAGGATGCTGAAGCCAATGTGTTAACAGAGGTCACAGTTTCTCCTCTATAAAAACTACAAATATAATTTATGCATGTTGCCACCTATTTGCATGTATTCCAGGCATTCTTACGAATCAATAGAGACCACTTTTGTCAATTTCCTATCCCTACGATTTCTGCAATATGCACAGGATGCTGAAGCCAATCTGTTAACAGAGGTCACAGTTTTTCCTCTATAAAAACTACAAATATAATTTATGTGTGTTGCCACCTATTTACGTGTCTTCCAGGTATTCTTGCGAATCAATAGAGACCACTTTTGTCAATTTCCTATCCCTACGATTTCTGCAATATGCACAGGATGCTGAAGCCAATCTGTTAACAGAGGTCACAGTTTCTCCTCTATAAAAACTACAAATATAATTTATGCGTGTTGCCACCTATTTTCATGTATTCCAGGCATTCTTACGAATCAATAGAGACCACTTTTGTCAATTTCCTATCCCTACGATTTCTGCAATATGCACAGGATGCTGAAGCCAATCTGTTAACAGTGGTCACAGTTTCACCTTTATAAAAACTACAAATATAATTTATGCGTGTTGCCACCTATTTACATGTCTTCCAGGTTTTCTTACGAATCAATAGAGACCACTTTTGTCAATTTCCTATCCCTACGATTTCTGCAATATGCACAGGATGCTGAAGCCAATGTGTTAACAGAGGTCACAGTTTCTCCTCTATAAAAACTACAAATATAATTTATGCGTGTTGCCACCTATTTACATGTCTTCCAGGCATTCTTACGAATCAATAGAAACCACTTTTGTCAATTTCCTTTCCCTGTGATTTCTCTGATTTCCCTGAGAAGCTGTGACCTCTGTTAACAGATTGGCTTCAGCGTCCTATGTATATTTTTGCAATCTGTTGGCAATATTGCAGAAATCACAGGGAAAGGAAATTGACAAAAGTGGTTTTTATTGATTCGTAAGAATGCCTGGAAGACACGTAAATAGGTGGCAACACGCATAAATTATATTTGTAGTTTTTATAGAGGAAAAACTGTGACCTCTGTTAACAGATTGGCTTCAGCATCCTGTGCATATTGCAGAAATCGTAGGGATAGGAAATTGACAAAAGTAATCTCTATTCATTCATAAGAATACCTGGAAGACATGTAAATAGGTGGCAATACGCATAAATTATATTTGTAGTTTTTATAGAGCAGAAACTGTGACCACTGTTAACAGATTGGCTTCAGCATCCTGTGCATATTGCAGAAATCGTAGGGATAGGAAATTGACAAAAGTGGTCTCTATTGATTCGTAAGAATGCCTGGAATACATGTAAATAGGTGGCAACACGCATAAATTATATTTGTAGTTTTTATAGAAGAGAAACTGTGACCTCTGTTAACACATTGGCTTCAGCATCCTGTGCATATTGCAGAAATCGTAGGGATAGGAAATTGACAAAAGTGGTCTCTATTGATTCGTAAGAATGCCTGGAATACATGTAAATAGGTGGCAACACGCATAAATTATATTTGTAGTTTTTATAGAGGAGAAACTGTGACCTCTGTTAACACATTGGCTTCAGCATCCTGTGCATATTGCAGAAATCGTAGGGATAGGAAATTGACAAAAGTGGTCTCTATTGATTCGTAAGAATACCTGGAAGACATGTAAATAGGTGGCAACACGCATAAATTATATTTGTAGTTTTTATAAAGGTGAAACTGTGACCACTGTTAACAGATTGGCTTCAGCATCCTGTGCATATTGCAGAAATCGTAGGGATAGGAAATTGACAAAAGTGGTCTCTATTGATTCGTAAGAATACCTGGAAGACACGTAAATAGGTGGCAACACGCATAAATTATATTTGTAGTTTTTATAGAGGAAAAACTGTAACCTCTGTTAACAGATTGGCTTCAGCATCCTGTGCATATTGCAGAAATCGTAGGGATAGGAAATTGACAAAAGTGGTCTCTATTGATTCGTAAGAATACCTGGAAGACATGTAAATAGGTGGCAACACGCATAAATTATATTTGTAGTTTTTATAAAGGTGAAACTGTGACCACTGTTAACAGATTGGCTTCAGCATCCTGTGCATATTGCAGAAATCGTAGGGATAGGAAATTGACAAAAGTGGTCTCTATTGATTCGTAAGAATGCCTGGAAGACATGTGAATAGGTGGCAACACGCATAAATTATATTTGTAGTTTTTATAGAGCAGAAACTGTGACCACTATTAACAGATTGGCTTCAGCATCCTGTGCATATTGCAGAAATCGTAGGGATAGGAAATTGACAAAAGTGGTCTCTATTGATTCGTAAGAAGGCTTGGAATACATGTAAATAGAGAAGAAACTGTGGCCACATTTTTGGTAAATCTACAACTGCTCTAATGCGTTTTTGGGTTTTATTGCTATTTTATAAGACGCGTGCGTAAAATACAATTTATAATGATCTTTTCAAAATAATATACACCCCACTCTTTTTTACACAGTAGATACATTCTTTGCAAAACCGCGCAAGAAATTATAAAAAAAAATGCATGCGACTTGTTTTCACAACTTTAAAAAATTGTGGCAGATGAACTAGTCTAAATAGTTTCCCCCAAAAACCGTACAATGCAAAAAGGTAATAATGAAATCCATATTACGTATTTATAAAACAAAAACAATTTATTTTTATTACATAAAAAATTTAAAAGTAAGAAATTATCATCGATATAAATTATACTGAAAAGTCACCATCGAATTAAGAAAAAATGAACGTGGAACCCCGCGTTTAAAAAAGAACTTCTCATTCCTTTGGTAGGCGTAATCATTTTATCCAAACTACAAACTACATATGTACCTAAATTCCTGGCAAAGACAGAATCAATAATTTCTCTCATTTTCATTATCATCATTATGATCATCATCTTCATCATAATTTTATTCATCATCATCATCAAAATTTTTTATTATTATTATCATCATCATCAGCATCATTATCATTATAATTATCATCATCATTTTCATCATAATTATTTTCATAATCATCATTAATCATTATCATAATAGCCACAATCATTATTATCATTATCATCATCATTATCATAATATTACCATCATCATCATCATCGTCATCATTTTCATTATCATCTTATTATTATCATCATTATCATAATTTTCATAATGATTTTCACCATCCTCATTATTATCATAACAATTGTAATCACCATTATCATCACCATAATTTTGATTTTATTAATTATTAGTTTAATATTATTATTAAACTTTTAATAATATTATTTTATTATTTTATTCATATTTTGTTTGTAAATTATATTTACATATTTCTAGATATATTTAAAAAATAACGAGAAACTAGAAAAATGTTGACTGCATGTTATTACAGTGATTGGTTGTACAATTAAATAAAATCGTTCAATAGTTTCTGTTAAGTAAGAGCCCTCTATTGCTTGTTTCTGGTAACTCAAGACTATATTTCTGTTAAGTGTCTGTTAAATAAAGTTTTCTGTTAACTTTCTCTGTTAAACCTCTGTTGTTAACATATTCGCCGCTGTTATTAACAGAGCTCTGTTAACTCAGTTAACATGCCAATTCGCAGGATGCCAACTTCACAGGAGTCATGTAATGATCATCTTCTCCGTTAAAGTCACCGTCTAATCAGAAATCTTCCAAATTAGGTTTGTCTGCTGTAGTTATCTACTAAAATGCAGGCGAGCGAGTTCAACGTCTCTTAGATAAAAAAGTGCTGAAAAAAGTAGTTGTATTTTGTTGAGAGACGGAATTTAGCGGTAGGCAGTGAATATGTATGTGTGTACTCGTACATACAAAGTTGCCAACGGCACTGACACTCAAAGTGTCGTCTCCTGTTCATTTCATAACACCCAATAGGAAACACCATTAACCTAGAAACATTTATGTGTGCATTTTTGATCTACGAATCGTTAACGATTAACTTGCGGCTGAGTTTTTTATGCGTGATACTACTTCTGAAGAAGAAGAATATAACAAAATTATGGTGTGTTGTGAAACAAAATTTTGCTTCAGTTTTCACTTTTATGTCAATATTTTTTTTTTTTAGTTTCGGCTCGGAAATTGTAATCTCTGTTATAATTTCAGATTTATGTCCATTTTCCATATTCGCCATATTCTTTCTTTTATTTATATATTTATAGTTTATTATTATTATTATTATTATGTTTTACTTTTCTATAATTCTCAACTTCTAACAGGTTGGAAAATACCTATCCCGGACTCTGTCAAAGGATTAGGCTTAGTTTTATAAAAATTATAACAACTATACAAATATGCTTACAATTATATACATATTATAACATGTTACTGTAGAAACCATCTTACAATGTTACAAGTTGCCAATATGGTTGCTCTTTGCAATGGCTCTAGATTATATTCAATTTTTTCATGTTTTGCACCAAAGTTTTTGGGATTAACACTGTGGCTGATATAACAATGGGATTTATTCTAACATTGCTTGCTCTGTACATCCTTTGGAGCTCATATGCTAAATTCACATATTTATTAATTTTAGTGCTTATGGTAGCTTGGATATTGTGGTTAAGTGGGATCGCAATATCATATATTTCTATACTATTGTTTTCTTTATTAAATAAAACTATGTCGGGTCTATTTGCTAAGATAGTCCTGTCTGTTATAATAGCCCTGTCCCAGTAAGGCACGACGGCTGTGTTTTCCAACACAGGAGGAGGATCATATTTATAGTAAGCCGTTTTTATTGAGATGAGTTTAAAGCGCATCACTAGATCTTGGTGTAGAATTTTGGCTACACTGTTGTGTCTATTTGTGTAGTCATAACTCGCCAGAGCGCCACACCCAGCTATGATATGCTCAACAGTTTCTCTCATCCTACCACATATTCTACATTCATCACTACGTATGTTTTCTCCTATAACGTGCTTTCTATAATTTCTTGTAGGGATTACCCTGTCCTGTATGGCAATAGCAAATCCTTCAGTTTCTGAATAGAGTAATCCTTTCTTTAGCCACAGATTTGAGCTCCCTGTATCGATATGAATCTCAGTAAGATATTGTGCGTGCGTGCCATGTAAGGCTTTAGATTTCCATATATCTAAAAGCTCATTTGTATTTTTGACATTGTCGGGTACAGGCAGGTCATTAGCACTCAGGTTCAGTGGCGTGTAATTTTTATCTGCCTCTACTACCAGCTTCCCCAGTTCATCTGACATCGCTGTAAAGTAATTTCTAAGACTCGCCATTTGCTGGTGATGTAAAGCAATTACATCAATTACCCCTCCTTGGGCTCGGGGAAGTGTCATTCTTTCAATAGCGCTCCTCGGGTGGTGTGATTGCGCACTTGTAAATCGCGTTCTCACTGACATGGCAATCTGGTCTAGATCAGTGTCAGTCCATTTTAGCACTTCAAAGGAATACGTTAAGACCATTACTGCCCCGGTTTATCGCTTTTATTTTGTTGCCGGCATTGAGATCAGTCCTCAGTATCGTCTTTACTCTAATCATAAACTCTTGCCTAAGGTTTTCCTTTATTTTGGCTAAGCAGAAACCTTTTAGTTGTAGCATACCTAGGTACTTGTAGCTTTCGCCATCAGCCAGCTCTTTAATTACTTGGTCCCTATTTATCCGGTACCCTTCGGTTACCTCCATGACTTTTCCCCGATGAAGATGAACGAGTTTACACTTGTCTACGCCGAACTCCATACTAATATCGTCGCTAAATGCTTTTACTATGCTATTGACTCGGTAAGCCTTTTCTTTATTTGAAGCATAGATTTTCAAATCATCGACAAACAGCAAGTGGCTAACAACCTTGGCTTGGCTATTTCCTTTTAACTCGTATTTAATCTTCGTCCTATTGATCAGCTTACTTAACGGATTCAGTGCCAAGCAAAACCATAATGGACTGAATGCGTCCCCCTGTAGTATGCCATTGTTAATTTTGATTGGGCTACTAACCTGTCCTCCTAGGTGTAACTTCACAGTCCATATTGACATGACGTACTTCAGCGTGGTGATGATGTTCTCGCTTATTCCGTACCATTGCAATATTTTTATGAGGTATTCATGGGGGAGTGAGTCAAACGCTTTTTTAAAATTAATAAAGAACATACTCAAGTTTCTTTTTCTTTTCTTTCTTTTCTTTTAAGAGCAGTGATTATACACCCGGTTTGCTATTATCTTAGTTAAAAGCTTGTATGTAGTACTCAAGTATGTTATGGGACGGTACTGCGCGGGGTCACTGTCGTCTCCTCCTTTTGATAGCAGAAACGTATTTCCTATGGTGAGGAATCTTGGTATAGCATGTGGACTAACCATAATATATGAAAAACATCTCGCTATATGAGCATGTACCACTGGAAGACTTTTTATCCAGAAGTTGTGTATTTTGTCCGGACCCGGAGCCTTCCAGTTCTCCGTTTGACGTATTGCTTCACTTATATTATCCGTTGTTATTTCCTCATGCGTCATTTGTTCCATGCTATTAACTGTCGCCTGCTCGTCAGTAACCCAATTTGCAGTCTCATTTAATTTTTTCGGTGCAGACCAAATATTCGACCAATATTTTGCAGCTTCCTCAATTGGCAGAGCTCGCTGTCCTCGTATCTGATTCTCATTTTTTAGTTTTCTGAAGAACTTTTTCTGGTCGGTTTTAAATTCAAAATTTTCTTGCTTTCTAGTTCGACATTTCCTGTATCTCGCTAACCATTTTGAAACCGCCGCAAGCTGTTGTCTTTTCCTATCTTTTATTTGTGTTAACTTATTCCCTGTTAACTCTTGACATGAAAGAGGTCTAACGATTTTGCTAATAACAAGCTTTAGCCTGCTTGACGGCGTTCTCTTGGCGTATTCCGTAAGCTGTCCCATTTCTTTTCGTAGGCGCTCTATTCTTCTTACTAGCCGCTTTTTCCACCGTGGTAATATTTGCGGGCGCGGCCCTGTTGTTCTCAGATTGCCTTGGGGAGGCGTCTTTAAACCAACTGTTCTTATCACCAAAACCGCTGAAATATATATAATATTGTTAATTTTGCTCAAATCCGCATTGCCGTCAAGACTTGCTGGCAAGATTTGTTCATTCAACCATAACAGTAATTGGCGTACTCCTTGAGTAGCTCTTACTTTTGGTATACGTGGTCTTCGCTGGGGATCTACGTTTTCAAATTCCTCTTGTGCTAATCGAAAATTATAAACCAGGGTTTGAAATGTACTGCTTTCTGTTTCACTTTCTGTATCCGGGGCTAAGCTAGTTGTCATTGTTTCACTCTCCATATCAGGGTTTTCATTGTTATCGATATCTTCAATTGCTGACCAGTGTGGGCCACTGTGAGTGGGTGCTGCCTGGCTTGTTGTTGACAGTTCCTCTTGAATCGCCTGTAAAGCCGACTCATTAGTAGCTCCTGTGAAACTTGCGTTCTTAGGTAGTCTATTTCCATACTACTTAGCAAGTTCCTTTGCACTATTGCCCTTCCACGGTCCGCAATATTTTGTGCCGAAAGTCGATCGAACTCCGGATAAGCTTGGAGGAACAACTGTCTCAAAATTGACCTGTAGACGTGTAATTCAGTTTTGTTACCTTGTAATAGCAACGAATGATCTCCTTATTCATTTTGGTTCTTAGCAGTTTCAAGTTATTGTAGAACGACACGTGAAAATGTTTTTCGTATAGAAGTTTATTTCAGAATGAAAAAGTATTTTTAAATATACATTTAATATATTTGAAAACACAAAACATGTTAACACAATATTTTATGAAGTACAAAATATTACAGTACAATGAATTGTAAAGTTGCTTATTTCAGCACTCCCCCACAAATTACATTTCATGTACTTTAAATATATTTAAATGTTGTTGATATGACATAACCCAACTTTGGATATGCAATTGTTATTCTTTTGAGCAGATAAACCTTTGGTAAGAAAATCTGCTGGCATTTGATCCGTTGGTAGATACTGAATTTTAACGACTTGATTTTCAACAGCTTCCCGGACGAAATGATGGTGATTATCGACATGTTTTGTCCTATTATGAAAAACTGGATTCTTTGTCAATAGATTTGCACCTTGATTGTTATTGAATATAACAGTAGTTCCTTGTTGTCCCAAAATTTCAGAGAAAAATCTTCTCAAATGAATTGCTTCTTTTGTCGATTCGGAGAGGCTCATATATTCCGCTTCGGTGCTTGAGAGTGCAACAGTCCTTTGCTTTCTGGACTCCCAACTAATGGCTGCATTTGCTAAAATAAAAACGTAACCCGTATAGGATCTCCTGTCATCTGATGGCGGCCCAATCAGCATCAGCATAGCCAACGAGATTCTGTTTCGTTTTCTTGAATGTTAATCCGAGATCTTCATTTCCCTTTAGGTACCGTAGTACCCTTTTTGCTGCAATCCAATGCTGTTTTCCAAAATTTGTGTTAAACTGGCTTAATGCACTTACTACATGTGCAATGTCGGGTCTGGTTGATACATTAACGATCCAAAAAGTTGCTGATAAGGTAAATTTTCTGCTTCTTTTCTTTCTTCTTCGGTGCTCGGACACATGCTTTTCGATAATTTTTCGTTGAAGTTCAACGGCGTTGAAGCCGATTTACAATCTTGCATGTTAAACCGATGTAAAACGCTACGTATATATTTTGATTGACTTATAGTTATTTCGTTAGTTATGGAATTTTTGTTAAAATTCTATGCCTAATCAAAGATTCAGTGGTCCTAAATCTTTCATTTCGAAAGACTTCGATAACTCGTTCTTAAGTTTTTGCAATTTTTGTTTACTGTTAGATGCTATTATCAAATCGTCTACGTAAATAGCTACAAGTACGATTTCATCTTTTTCTTTGTTTAAATATACACATTGGTCCGCCTTTAATGATATTAGGTTCAGTTGCTTTAACTTTTCGTCTAATTTCTTGTACCACTGACGTCCTGACTGTTTTAGTCCATAAAGAGCTTTCTTTATCAGGCAAACTTTATTCCCGCTGTATTTCTTAATTTTGTTTACGTCAAGTATATCGGACAGTTCTTTCGGAATTTCCATGAATATTTCTTCGTTTATATCACCATTAAGATAAGCGCTAACAAAATCAATTTGATGAATTTCAAGTTTTAATTCTGTGGCAAGGGCCATAATATTCCTTATTGATCCGATTCTTACTACCGGTGAAAAAGTTTCGTAATAATCTACGCCTGGTACTTGGGTGAAGCCCTTCGTTACTAACCTCGCCTTCCGTCAGCTCTGTATTTCGTGCGTAAGACCCATTTCGATTTAACTACTTTCTTACCTTTGGGTTGCGTAACTATATCCCAGGTATGATTTTTCATTAAGGCTTCGTACTCTTGCTTCATAGCTGCTTTCCATTTGTCTGATTCGGGGCTGGATAAAGCTTCTTTGGGTGTTACTGGATCTGTTATCTCGATGAGGCCGGCAAAGTTATCACTATCTTCGTCTTCATTTTGTATTGGAGGATTGTCTTTGCATACAGGTACTAAATTGAACAATTTCTTGGGTCTACCCCTATTACCTGTTAGGAGTCTTTTTGGGCGACCAGGGCCCTTCTTCCATACGGTTGGTGTGTTGAATTCTTCCGATTCTTGTTCGTTTGGCTCGTTAGGGATTGCTTCGTGGTAAATTTCGGGACTTGATACTACAGGATTTGTGTCTGGTTCTTCAGTAACATCGAGTTCTTCGCTTAAGTCCTCAGTTTCTTGATATTTTTCGTTTGAATTTTCGGCTTCTTGAATGTCTTCTTGCGGTTCCCTGACTTGTTTCTTCTTTGATGGATTAAAATTGATGTCGTAACATGGTAAGTGTTCTGAATCAATAAATTCTGTGCGATTTTAACTTGATTTAAAATTGTTTGTAAAAATAGCATCTCTGCTGCGTATGATTTGCATAGTTTCAGGGTCCCAAAAGCGATATGCTTTTGATATTGACGAGTATCCAACGAAAATGCATTCTTTTGATTTCGGATCAAACTTCCCTTTTCCTTTCTTCTTATCCAAGACGTATGCTATTGTACCAAATTTCTGGAAGTATTTGACCGTCGGAATCTTGCCATTCCAAAATTTGAAAGGTGTTTCTCCTGATAAGCTTCGGGATGGACATCTGTTTCGGATGTGGTTGGAGGTGAGTACTGCTTCTGCCCAAAATGTTAATGGAAGTCCTGACTGAACCATGATGCAGCGGGCCATTTCTACGAGGGTACGATTTTTTCGTTCTACTACTCCAATCTGCTGTGGTGTATATGGTACACTGAGTTGATGTTGAATGCCTTGTTCTTTTAGGTAATTCACAAAACTGAAACTGGTATACTCTGCGCCGTTATTAGTTCGTAGTGTTTTAATCTTTCTTCCAGTTTTCCTTTCAACCATACTTTTGTAGTCCTTAAATTTCTCTGGAACTTCGCTTTTCTTTTCTAGAAAGTATACTTCGCTCCACTTGGTTTTGTCATCAATAAATGTAATAAAGTATCTTGAGTTTTCATTTCTTTTTATGTCAATACCACGCACTTTGCCAGTATTCGCGATGTTCATAAGGTCCTTGGCATTTAAATGACCGAAACGTTCGTGCCATTCGATGAATGATGAAGTTTGTTCAACTCTTCAGTCTTCGATGGGTTCTTCGACTAGATATAAATCCTTGTCACGGCGAGCAGACATAATCTTTTCTCCAGTATTCGGGTTTACAACTGCAGCTTCTTTGTTGGAGAATCCTGACTGATCCTGACTGACTTCGAATCCTGACTGAGTGATTTTTGAGACGGATAATAAGTTTGATCGCAAATCAGGAACGTACAAACTCTTTTCTAGCCGAACAGTAAATCCTTCCTTAGTTTGGAGTTTGATGGTACCCTTTCCTTCTATTCTTGTACTCGTACTGTTAGCCAAGTTCACGGCTTTTGCTTCTGCAGGCTTTATGTCTTCAAACCTGTTTTTCTGGAAACACATGTGGGATGAAGCACCTGAATCCAAGCACCATCGACCGGATTCGGTTTCGGCTTGCATTAAAACCTCTGCTTTACGAGTGGACTCACTGTTTGTCCACTTTTTCGGTGAGTTCTGTTTCTAGTTCTTAAAATATTTCGACTTACAATCTCTTGCCTTATGGCCGATTTTGCCACATGAATGACAGGTGTACTTAAAACCTTCCTTCTCCTTATCGTTCTGGCTTGGGTTTCTCGGTTGCATATTAGTTCTAGGTGTTCTATCTCCTTTTACATACATAGCTTCTGTATTAGATTCGGTTGAATGTCTCTTACGAGATTCGAATTCTTCTAACAGCTTAACTTTTAGTGCTTCTGGTTCAAGTAGTTTATCTTGAGATTCGATTGCTATACGAAAAGGTTCGTATTCTATCGGCACACTATACAGCAAGAGTATAGTCAGTAAGTCGTCGATGATTTCGATATCCATTTCTTTGATTTTATCAACTAAGTCAAAGAAATTTTTAACATGGTCTCTCATGTTCGTACCGCTTTCCATTTTGAGTAGTAGAAGAGACTTCAGGAGCATGGCTTTTCGTGCTGGTCCCTTCGACTGGTACAGATTGTGTAGCTTCTCCCAAACTTCTTTCGATGTTGAGCAGTTTTTGATCTGCCTTAGTTCTGTGGGAAGAATTGTCAGGATTAAGTCGGATTTTGTTTTTGCATCCTGGGTTTCCCATTCGATAATTCTGTCCACAGGCGATTCTGGTTTTACGCAATTTCCGCAAACATATTTCCAGGTATCGTTTCTTACCAGAAGTGCTTGCACCTGGATTTTCCAGGTATCAAAATTTTCTTTCCCGAGGGGATCAATTCGCACGCTGTAACTCATTATTTTTCTGTGGAAGCTTGTGGAACTTTAGCTGTGGAAGCGTGCTGGGCCCATAACCTATTGGTTCTTAGTTATTGTAGAACGACACGTGAAAATGTTTTTCGTATAGAAGTTTATTTCAGAATGAAAAAGTATTTTCAAATATACATTTAATATATTTGAAAACACAAAACATGTTAACACAATATTTTATGAAGTACAAAATATTACAGTACAATGAATTGTAAAGTTGCTTATTTTAACAGGAAGTTTAATTAAGGAAGCTGAAAATAAACACTTTCTGCTCAAATATATGTCAACGACTGATTTTTACAAAACGTTTGGTATGACAATTCACCGTTTTCGATTTCAATCAAAATCGCTGTAAGAAATGTGGATTCTGAACGATTAGACGTAAGAATTATCGACAGTGTTGTTGTAAAATCAACGATCGTTAGCGAACGATTTCAAGGTGGATAAGAAATCGGAAAATGTTAACTATACGAAAATAACAAAGCGGAACGAGTGATATGTCAATTGTTTGTAGATAAGAAATCCACCCCTTAGTCTAGGAGTTAATTCAAATCTTCTCGATAAAAATAAGCATTTAAAATAACTTAAGCATTTTAAATGTTCACCATTTGAACAAAGGCGATAGATTCGATAGTAGAGGCTTGCTTTTAGTTTTTATTATCTTCTTCTTCTTACTACTTATTAAGTAGTTATCTTCTACTAGGTACTATCGTAAGCTATCTAATTACTTTCAAAGGTAAGCTATCAACGAACCACAACAACAGCAATATGACACATGAAGTAGTTTACCTACTGGGTAAGTTTATCCAAACTCTCATCAGAAGAGACACGTTCCCGCACAAGGACACTCCCGCACCAGACTACGTTGTTTTTTTATTGCAGAGGGAGAATTTCTACTGTTGCAATACCCTTAAAAAGTGTTTTTTCTCATACCGAAGTCTGGTTTATACTGCTTTTGTTGTTGGCTAGCTCATCGCGTTATTATTGTAATTTCTGTAGAGTATACATATGTACTAGCATGCGAGCTCGGTTGACTCTGTTGGCAGAATCGGCCGGCAACAATGGAGCGGTATCGGTAATTCCCGTACTTTTGAAGTGTTTTTTATTATTGTTGCTTCTGGCAACAATCGTAACAATCTGTTCATCTGAATTCAGTACTGAACTCTTTTATTTATTTATTTTTCGTTTATTTTTCTGTATTAATAAGAGAAAAACTAAAGCCAGAATAACGAAAAACATACAAGCGCACACCAGATCAGACGAATTTAAAACAAAAAATATGCAAATCGTAGACAGCGAAATAGATACGGGCTGGCAAATATGAGTACAGTACAACCTCCCTAGTCCAGACACGCGCTCTTCCGGACAATTCAGTAATCGGAGCAGCTCTGCAATTCGGACAATTTAATTTTTGAAATCTGCAGTTCGGACAGTAGTTTTGTCGGTTAAATTCTAATAAAAATTAAACAGTTATTGATATTATTAAGCAATGACATGTCTGCAGAAGAAATAAATAAATGGCCAAATGGTGAAAACTAACATTCATATGATAATTTAGCTCGTGGAATTATACATTTTATCTTACAAAATCGAGTCCAATGTCAAAAAAGCGACACTGAATCCGATGACAGTGCGACAACACTGAAAAACTTTCGCATAAGAAGGCCAAAAAATTATTTTTCACATCAATTAGGTGAGCAGAAAAAATGAAGCGTCCCAAAGGTTAAAAGACAAAAAGGCTGGAAAATGCATTTGAAAAACGTAACTCAGGCAAAAATTGATACTTTTACGTTTACTTACGAAGAAATTTAGTTCTTTTATGCCCGTCCTAATTTTTTAAGCGTCCTAGACGGTTCGCGGGAAAAATCTTAAATAAGATATTTGGGCACACAATTTGAATCTTTCCAGACTGAAAAAATTATTACACTTATGGTGTAAAATGAAAATCAGGCTTTTTAAAATTATTTAAATTTAATTTTAATTTAATATGTGTTCTACCCCAACACACGAATTGTTGAAAAAAGTTTATAAAAAGCACATTTGATTTATAAAAATTTTTAAATAAAAGCGACATATTCCCAATTTGTTGTTTTAAAAATTTATATCTAAAGCTTAAGCCCAGCCCAGAAATCTACCGCTTAAGTTAAGCGTCATTTTAAGTTAAGCTTATATCTTAAACTCACACTATAAACGCCTCAAAAAGATAAACTGAAGTTTAAGCCTCAGGTGGAGCTTAAGCTTGCACTGAAAAATCGGGCAAACCATTATAGATTTATTTCTTAGTGTAGATGCTCCAATATGTGTCCGCACTAGTGAGGTTGTACTGTAGTTAAAAAAAATTCATTCATAAATATGTAAATAGAGAGATCTCGGCAGATCTCGGCTATAAATTATAAAGGAAATTTACTGGTTTAGAAATCGTTACCAACTTGTAAGATTTGCTGTAAATACAAAAAAATATTTGATAAATCCTGTCTTCTGAATACTATCCGATGAACTGATGATTATAATTAAAAAGCAGAAAATGTCTGATGCGTTCGCGAGATATTCGAGTTGTTATTTATGATTCGATTCAAATTTTTTGCCGAGATGACGGTGATGTAAGTGACATACTTTCAAATACTCTTCATCGTCTTCTTCACGTTCCTTCTACCCGCCTTCTCCTCTCCCGGTACATGCATTTCATAAACTAAAACGCCGTATAAACATTACGAGCAGACAGTATAAACGTGATGCGACTACGAGTACAAGAATCTATCAGGCGTTTCCACGCCTCGTAGCGCCTGATTGTATGCGAGCGACTATTCTTTTGTGTCAGGATGGCGATGCGTGTTGGTTGTTTGTAATTGTATTTGCGTCTGCCAAAGCAGAACACATAAGAGATACAACGCTTTTATTCATTCCGACTTTCTTTCTTTTCAGCTTAACCCCCTGCTTCCGCCCTCTTCACCGCACCAAACACGTTTACACTTAACTAATTTTTTCTTCTCTGCTAGAAAGAACAAAAGAGAAACAATAAAGAAGCCTGGTGTGAAGTGCTCTGGCTGAGTTAACAGAGCACAAAACGCTAAGTCAAAAGCAACCGCTTAACATACTTTGTTTTTTAACCGCCCCGCCCACCGTTTGAGTAAGCCCGGCATGGTCTGCATAAGTTAGGTTAGTGTTTGGCGGGGAGTCGGATAGGTGAAGAGCAGTACAACTGCCGTTTGCGAACATTCTGAATCGAGGTGAGTTCAGAGCAGAGCAGAGTTCAGAGCATAAAAAAGTTAATGACCGAATATACACGAAAATGTTTTAAACGACAACAAACGAAATACTGCTGTATACATGCTTGCTTTATTTTAGACATTTCTTCAAACTGTCCAATCGAGATTGAAATAAAAAGTTCGATCCTTGTCAGAAGGGCCACATTCTAATTAAATTATTTTGTTACAAAATTTATTATAATTATGTATTACTTTGTTGTCAAAGTTTTCAGTCTTGTATAATCTGATAATTTGTCTTCTATAGTCTTGTAATAACTTTTTTTTTAACATCATTTTCGAAATTCGACGTAATTAATCGTTGTTGTAATTTGAAACGATACCTAACAATTGTAAAAATAAATTATCGTATTTAGAGCAGAACCTTTGTTTTTATTGCAATCAATATGAAAACATTTACTTCATAACTTCATAACTAACAGCTTTTACCGCTACTCTTGGAAATAATGACATTAAGTAAAAAGGTCAAAACATTTTGGGAAGTTTCTGTAATCCGACCTTTTATACATACATGTAGATTTAATGCGAGGTTCTTTAACCTAGTCTAAATATACGACACGATTGAGACTTTACGTGCAAGCCTTCGAAATTAAAACTACCTTTGATACCTGTAGACGACGGAGATAAAAAAGGTGTTGACGCTCCCATCTTGAACCTATCGTGCAGAGTAACCTTCTATACAGGTTTTTTAATAAAACAAAGCGACTAGTGGATATTACCTACATCAGAAGGATCCAAAAGCAAATATGATCTCATTTATAAGTGAGCAATTTCATCTCATTTCCATCGACCAACAAAAAGACAACCAAGCTAATCCAGCTAATTTTTTGATACCAGGGTACATGAAACCTGCTTATCTTTAGAAATTGGAAGTAAAATATGTATGTACATATATAACACATACGATATGTACGTGCTTATGCACGTGTCATATGTATCTACACAGGTGTTGCTTGTCCACAAGTGGCAACACTTCGAGGACTACTGCACTTAAGTTGGGCAACACTGTTTCGATGGGAGAAAGTGCGTCCGCCAGTCAACAGCAGATTCAAAATATAAGGATTTTGTAGGTAAATGTAAAGGATCGAAAAGCGAAAGGAAGAAATTTTGTTTGCTTTAATATTGCTTCTCATGTTGTTGTTTTTGTTGTTTATGTCGTTGTTGTTGCTATGTGCAATTGTTATTATTGCTATGCTTTCAGTTACAAGAGCTGCTTGCTGTTAGACTATAAAATAATTTGAAATTATGTTGCCAACTCCACTCTTTTAAAATCTGTCTCAATGTACAATTTTTCATGTAATTATTGATACTTTACACGAAATCGTGCCGAAATGGATAAATTGCGAAATGCATAAATTTCCGAAATAATTGTTTTTCACTTTTAATAAGATCACAAAACAATCATGAAACAAATAAATAAATAAAACATACTTCTATGTTTATTGATGTTTGTTCAGTTTTCAGTTCTTTCAAAGCTCATCATTCTTTAATGGTCTAAGAGTATTTGATGATAATAATGCTAGTGGCGTTTTGTGTGAAACGTAGCCTCAGCTGTGTGAAACGTAGAACATTTATCATATTACATTATTGTGTTCAGGATTAAAAAACCTCTGTCTTTTATACCTTTACGTATGTGCACCATATACTCACAGGCCACATGCATTATTTACTGTACATTCATAAGCGTAAGCGTTTACTGTACACTGACCCACGTTAAAGTTCTGCTAGTTAAAGTGCTGGGTGCATTAACTATTCTTTTTAAAAAGACAAGCCCACAGCAATAAATAACAGAAGAACAGAGCAGAACAAAAGAAAACATACATATGCACATACATACATAAAACGTGTATAGACATACATACATATTTGTGTGCATACATATTAACTCATTTACATATGCGTCAGCACTAGAAAAAAGGATTTTTATTAATTGTAGATAAATGATAAGTAACACTCAAATAATTTCTATGACAAATATTTCATTTTATTTTTGAAGTATGTTTTTAAATCATGTCCTTAAAAAAGAATTAGACTTTACATGAACTTTCATAATGATTACTATAAGTTAAATATGTACATACATATTGTATGAGGAAGTAAGAGCATAAAGAAGCAGGTTTAGAGTTTTAAACCAGTCTTTTTAGCCCCTTTTCTGGAAAGCTTTTGGAATAAAAAATATCTATCTTTATCTATCTACAAATATACCCTCTTATACTCTCTTTGGATATAATTTGATAAAAAGCTTTATTCAAGCATTAAGACCAAATATATACATCTAGTAAATAATAGTTTTACTAAAAAGAAAACTTTTATTTTAAATAATATATGCCGCCTAGTTGAAACTTCGCTTTATCTGGACAAATAATTTTTTTTTTACAACATTCGGGGTAGTCGAGTGTTTTGTCCGCATCCACCGCGGTACACCCTGATATATTCAGTTTAGCATAACCACAACTGCAAAGATTCAAATATTATTTAAACAAACCAAGAGAAGAAAGAATTTGAAGGAGTTTTAGTATAACTTCTATCCACCTGTGAAATTTAGCTATTCCGGTACGGCTACAAATAATGGGTCCACAATCTACCAGAGGATTTTTGGAGATGCCGGGGGACAAAATTAAATCCGGTCTAATTACACACTTGCCGGGATAATCTCGAGGAAAATAAAATGCAAAAATAATGGGAATTTTAATTCTTTTAAAAACAACTGATTATACTCGGTGGGGCGACTCTACTTACAAGGATGGCTGTAAACACCAATAGATTCTGCGGCCAACGAGGTTTTCGATGACAATGACAAGCAAAAAAAAAACAAGAAGATTTTCATCTTTTGAGATCAAGAGCTCTGCTTCTCACCGAAAGGCGAAAGGTGTTCAACGTGAAAACGGTTCATTTCATATCTTGTAGGTGTTTTTATAGCTGTTTTAGTCTCTACCGCATGAAAACAATTCAAAACCGAACCCAATATTTATTCCAGAGGCATTCGTTTAAATTACGTTGAGGAAACCGAGGGCTATTTCGGAGCAGCACTTCGTTCATGAACGAACTCGTTCACAATTCGATGCGCGCGAATCGCTGACAAATTCAAAGAAATATTTCGATGCGATTTTCTTGCGGAGCTGCGCAGCGTTTAATTTGTTAGTTTAACGGTTAATTTTCCTCATTCATGGTTCATTTAAATGGTGATGTACAAAGAAAGACAAATACATAATTTCGTGATCTGTTTTTGTAATCCATTTTTTAAGGGAGAGTCTTTCTTTTTTTGAAGAGCTTTCTTCTTTTTTAAACAGATAAATCCACATATTATTTTTACTTTTTTTATTATTATTAATGAGAATTATTATAAATGAGAATAAAAGGATTAGAACAAAATTATATAAATATGTACATTCTAATCAGTTTTGAGAAAATCGCTTCCAAAGTTCATTGCATTTGTAAGAATTCTATGTGAAAAAATAACACGTTTTTAACCATTCGTAGATGGTGTTAATTAATAGTATTGAAACGTAAAATACGCAATTAAGTTTTGTTTTGAAATTTCAATGTTGCCCCCTCACCAGCCTCAGGGGGTGGGGCGGGGGTCTTGAGTTAGGGATCATTAAATTTCCCCCCATTGCATTTGACGCACCGTTCTCGAGATATTCCATTGTCTCCAGATAAAAACAACACCCAGTATATGAGTACTGTGTAACACCCAGTAACACTCAGTAACACCCAGTAACACCCAGTAGTGTTTGAGCATTAATAAAACAAAAAAGGAAACCACAATCTCCCGACTAATTTCTTAGGCTTCAGGCTAATGGCTACGGAATTATACTGACCTAGTCAAAGCAATAATTTGGTCCTTCGTACAAGTAATGCTGCCACGATCGACCCTTACTTCTTCATCCAGTGATAAAATTAAATTCCTTTTAAATAAATACACACTTGTCGGATTTTTGTTGTTCAACTCGAAAGAAATGAACGTCTCTAAATGTTTTTTTCTGTTTTAAAATCGGTCGCCTATGCTCGGTAGTGCGAGTACCTACAACCTACTTACTTATATACATATGTATGTAGACGGGGAGGCCCATCTCAACGACAAACATAAAAAGAAAACAAGAATTTGCTTTTTCTTTAAATTAGAGCTTTATGCTGTAAACACTGAGAAATTTCTGTGCGAAGCTTTGGTGCTAAATTTTGGCCGATTTGTCAAAATAACACAGGTTCTTATGGAAACGAGAAAAAAATAAAGTTTCGGTGCTGTCGACTTATGCGACAAAACTGCAAAATTTTATATTTTCTGGTGCGTGTCGTTGCTCTTGTCATTATTTACGCCGTTTGTTTTTACATTCGAATATACACATTTCGGTATACACTAGAGCTGTGCACAAGCCGATTTAAAACCACTTCTAAAACACACAACGTTTTAGCAGTAAAAATTGATAAAACATTTCAGATTTGCACTCACAGCCTTTATTGCTTTATTGCTCTGCTGGAAACATAAACAAAATTGGCAGTCGAAAATGACATAGCAGTTTTAATGCCAACAATTGCTAAATAGATATAAGAGAGGATACACACACGAAATGCACATACATATTAAATACATACATACGTTCAGCCGTCTCCTAGGATTTAATTAGAAAAAAGCATTGCGTGCTCTCCCTTTTTTTCGTTTCTTTTTTTTTTGTCGTTTTTCTCGAAAATGTGGCAGAACATTTTTTCATTGTTTTCAATCGTTGTTCGGGGCTACAATTTGTGGACCATTTACAACAAAAACAAAGTAAGAAAAAGACGACAATTACATGGAAAAATTGATAAGCATGGTTTTTGAGTTTGAGCGGCGGGAAAGAGGGGAAGTTTTTTCTTCTTAATTTGGGAATGCTTTTTAGACGCTTATACGGCGGTCTGTTGCCTGCAATGGTACGACGGCGAAAGCTTATCTAAAAAACGATAATTCAATAGAAAAATGAATAAATATGCCTTTGGAGTGTGAGCTGAGGAAAAGAGGTAGAGTTTTTTCTTCTTAATTTCTTAATTGGTTTTCAGACGCTTCTGGTGAAAACAAAGCACCATCGACGGAGTGGCGAGCGGCGCAAAGTCTTGTCTTTCGTTCCTTTGCAGTTTGAGCGGAGGGAAAGAGGGAGAGTTATTCGCGTCTCTTTCGTTCCTTTGGAGATTAAGCGGAAGGAACGAGATAGAAATGCATCAACATTAAAACAGCAACTGAAAATTTTCGAACAAGCTGTAAAAATGAATGTCGGTCGGGTAAAGGCACCACAGCAGTTGCTGTTTATTGCGATTTTCATACGGCAGTCACAAAACAGCAGTAGTGCCGATTTGTGCCTAGCTGCCTTCAAAACGGCTCGCGCACAGCTCTAGTATACACAAAACAGCACACTCTTTACAAAAAACTCTTTGTTATTTTCAGTAAAAAACGACAAACTTGAGATATAACTTCAAAATTGTGTGAAATTATCTTTCGTGAGTATTTTAAATTCCATATAATTCATATGTTAATTTATTATTAAACCATTAGAATGGATTTCGAAAAGCAAATTTTATAAACAAACGCTCGGTCGACGTTTCAACGACAACAGATTTTTGACAATTAGGCCGAATATTCGCACCAAAGTTTCGCACCGGATTACTATGTGTTTAAAGCATTACTCTTAACCGATAGATAAGATATAACGCGTATATGAGTCCGTGTGATTCTGGAAGATGCTTTTTATAGTGGTTTATTGTAACCGCAGAATACCGCGATGCGCGATGCGTAAAACTCTCCCTATGTGTTTTCTATAGGAATTTGACGTCACAGAATCGCGCGATGTGCCGCGATTCGATAGATTTATTCTATCGCGCTGCTCTCTTGGTTGCTTTACTCGTTGCTTTTGTATAGAAAATGTAAACTAGAACCATATGTTTTAGACTTTAAAATTTATTCAAATTTACAAGTAAAAGTTAAATTTACAAAAAATTTACACAAATTTTTAAAATGCAAATAAAATATGAATGCGGAATATAAAATGTTCAGCGCAACGGAGTGCTGTACTATCTGCTCTTTCTAGGGAATAAAAATATATTGGAGAAGGACAAGATTTGTAAGGCAATTGGTGAGCGGCTGGTGGCGGCGAACACATTGCAGAAGCAAGCACATGTTTCCAGAAATATTTCCATATTTCTAAGCAAATTTTTAACAGCGTCACGCGATGTCTATTTAACACTCACATCAGAGATAACGAGATAGGAAACTGCGTCAAGGCTCGAAATACTTGCAACTCTGATCTGCGATTTGACGCCAAATCGTAAAGTAGTGTTCGTGAAAAAGCCAAAAATTCAGCTCAGAAACTCAACATTACAGACCCTTTATGAAGAGTGTCGAGGAAAGGGAACGGGGTTTTTTGTATAGGAAACTGAAAGTTACGTGCCCCTGTTGTTGGTGAGACGTTCGCGGCGGAGGGGTTACTACAAGAGAAACTCAACATTACAGACTTTGATGAAGAGTAATCGGGACGGAGAGGGTTCAACTTTGAGACCCCAATGACAATTCAGATTTTTAAGTCGAATCGTTTGTTTTGAGATAGCAACTTAGTTAATTATTCATATAAATAATGAATTCGAAGACATCAATTTTTATTTATTTAATTATGCCAATTATTTAGTCTATTTAATATCCATTTTACTTTTAAATAGTTTATTACTTAATTAGAACCTATTTGGGAAAAGTATTTTAAGTTTAGAAGTAATTGCAAGTGCAGATTAACAACAAAAAATCTAATGTAAATTGTTTTATGCGCTCAAATCCGCCACTATTTTATACCAGAAACTGTATGATCTATTCTATGAACAATTCAAGCAAAAGAAATCATTGTAAAATCAAATTGATTATCCAATTAAAATAAAAAAGCAGACATAAAATGGCGTTGGTATACCCTCAAATTTTTCGTTCACCTCGCCATTGAATTTGCCGATACTAGTGTTGCGCGTTTGTATAGAACGCATCTATTTTTGCGCCTCTTATGAATTCTGGTACCAAAGCGTTGTCGGTATGCTACAATATCCAATAAATTTGATTTTTTTCTTAATTAGCAAATATATTAGTGCATAAATGTGCTTGAACTGTTAACAAAACGTTTATTCTTGCTTCGCGGAGTACAAATTACTTCCTAGAATAGAAAATTATTGTGTTCTTTACACCGAGTACTACAAAAAGTACTTTTACCTTTTTCGTACTTTCTGAATTTTCTTTTGTTAACGTAAAATGTAACGCTGCTTTATAATATCATTGATTTTTTCACCACAATTGACGAAATGAATAAATTTTAGATGAAATCTTCTATTTTATTCATGGATATCGTATTTAACGATACAAATAATGTTAACTAAATGTACAGAATTCCGCCATTTGTTTGTTTAGGTGTATTCTTTATTTTCAGTAGTTATGAGTAACTTTCTTTCCTTTTATCTTTGCTGCAATAGCTAAACATTCTAGCGAAATTTCAAAAGTTCAATAACGAACATGGTTGTGAAGTTATAAATCTTCTGGACGCAAGATTGCATATGTGTTCCAAACAACCATGTTGGTATTGTATTTAATACCAAACAGCCTATTATGACCAAGTATATTCGTCCCAAATTTCACAGCTCTATTAGTTCTCCCTTAATCGTGATTTCTACAGACGGACGGACTGACAGACTTACAGGCAGACGCCTCTAATGCGATACAAACGGAAGCACAAAGTGAATCTATCCCTCATCCTTTCGAGTGTAGGGTAAAAAAGAATTGCTTTTAAATAATAAGAATTTAAGTTCTTTCATATATTTATTTACTTATGCATACAACCACATTAAGTGTTTATCCGATACATAAAATTTAAGTTATTAGATGAATAATTTTTTTCTACAAATTATGTAGTAACATTTAAATATACAGTCTGAATTATAAAAATAATATGTTGCACATTTCATTGTTCTTTTGATTTAAAGCTAAAGTAAATCCGGCGGATTTGTGCGGGAGTAAATCGAGCAACCGTGTGGCCAAGTACAGCAACGCCCGTACTAGAAAAAAATACAAAAACATCACATAAAACACTTAAATAATAATTTAATCATTAATTAAAGTACCTTTTCTTAATTTCTGCATTTGCGTTGCGATTCCAAATGCTAAGTTTATTTCCATTTCCTTATGGCTTGTCCGAGGTTCCATTTTCTGGATAGAGTTCATAGCAATTTCATAGCTCATTTTTCTATACAATTTCATATAGTAAACAGACCAAAAGAACAAACTAAAGCCATGGAGCATTTTCAAATTCTTTCTAAACAGTCTGTTGAAAGGTAAATAAAAATATTTTTTTATTTAGGCAACAATTGTAACCCGTATTATATTTCTTTAGGCTTTCATATGAGAAGAGGCCTTCATTGTAATGTAACAACTGACAACTTTTTTATATAGCTTTCACTGGCCAAGAAACTGCTATATTGGAGATCTCTTTTCGGAACACTAAAGAAAAGTAAGTCATATTTATCGGATCTATCAGAACAAAAGACAGAGCAGAATAGTCATTTGGCTATTTGGCTTTAGACAAAAGGTTATATTGTGCTCCTATATCCCGAAAAGAAAGGGTGTTGTTTTGTTGTCATCATTTTACCGAACTGCAAACACCTCTGGACCAAAAAATAAGCCAGAAATTATCCATTCCTGTAACGTCACAAAAGCAGGATAATATGGCCAAATGTTCAAGCAATATACAAGCAAACGGAAATCGATGGCCTTTGGCAGTTTTCAATAATATGCTTGACATATAAGCGCTTACTGCCCATATTATATTCCATGAAATTAACTCAGCAAGCTCTGTATCCATGGGATAGAGTGGGCGACGCACTGTTCTCCAACGTCTCGGTGAGAAACTCTGCATTTCCGCAATAAGAAAAAGGACACAGAACGATTGCGATTTTGGGAAAGCCGATCAGAAAAGAGTGAGATAATGGGGTGTTTATAATTGATAGCCGCGAAAAATGTGATGCAAGCGGGTGTTACACATATGTGCTACAGCGAAAATCGAAGGAACCGATTTACTTACGTCACATTTTACGCAAATGTCAGAAATCAATTTGTGTAGAGCATAGCGCCTTACAGAATCTAAAGGCCAGAATTGCTATATGTCGTAAAATTATTTATATAGTGACTTATAGTAAATAGTTTAAGAGTAATTTAATAGTTTGAATTAATATACGTAATTTAATTTATAATAAAGTAAAAATAAATATAAACTGAGTTTTCTTTTCTCATGAAAAATGCTTAGGATTTAATTGTCATTCACACCTTTTACACCTCTTTTTGGATGGATAAAATCTACTTTGTATCCTAAAACTATAATTTTAGTAATTTAATTTAAATAATTACATTGATTTTGTTATTATTTTATACAATCGAGATATTAGCAACATATGAGATGGCAAAATTTTATGAAAAATCCATTTATTTACCCGGGTAGTTACTGTTCGCTTTAAGGAAAAAATTGAAAAATTGAGGAAAAAAAGCGGAAAAAATTATATTTTCAAAATAATTTCTAGCTATTCTCATAGAAAACAAAAATTTAGTCACTGAGTCGGAGCAAAATTTTAATAAAAAATTAAATGCCCGAGATATTTACGAGCAAAAACTGCAATATTAACCCGGGTAGTTACTGTTCATGTGATTGTTAAGGGCATCGCGCGACGAGAGAGAGATTCGCGCATCGCGGTATTCTGCGGTTACAGTTAATCTTCGTCGCAGAGCATGAATTTAAACCAACTCGTGGCATTTCTTATCCACTTTATAATGTTAGGGTCGCCTTATGGCTCAGTTTGTCTAATTAATGTGTTTTAGCTTCCGTGACATGAACGATGCTCGTATATTTCTTTAGATATACATAGTATTTCAAGAAACGAAAAATTATTTTCCTTACTTGGAATGGAATGAAAATAATGACGGAACTTTTTTCCCCACAACTTTATTTTTGTAATTTCAGAAAAGATTAATCAATTTACGAGTATGTATGTTATGAATGTATATACAAGTACCAGAGCCAGACTAACCCACATTGAGCCCTTGACATTTTCTTCTTACCGGACCCCTTCCTATCCTAGAAGAAATAGAGCGAGCAAAAAATTTAAAACAATTATTAAAACAAAACTAAATAATGTGGAAAACTTAAAAAAATCCTAAATTTTTATTTAATACATATAATAGTTTACATGAAAGGTGGATAATGAATAATGAAAAGTATTATTTAAATAAAAGAATAAGTATCATATATAAATATGAATAAAGTTTATTTTAAAATTCTGTTTTCTAGTCTTTAATTCAGCAAAATTATTAATTATGTGATCATATTATCCAAAGCATTTTTGAATTAATTATTAATAAAAATTTCCTTTTATGAAAATTGTAAGGATTTTAATGAAATTGGTCTCTAAATTAGATTAAAATAAGGAGATCCCACAAAAAACGTTTAATTAAATTAAAAACTTTTTGGACGTTGCAGTCGCCGTCCTAGTACGGATCATTAACTTAATCTCCGACATTATAAATTTAAATCTTACTTTTGTTAGTTTAAAATTTCCTTGCATTCGAATGAAGTTATCAAAAAATTGTGAAAAAATAATTTTTCTTACTCAACCTAAAAAATTTTTCGGCTCCGCGAAATAACGCCCAAATGAAATAAGGCCCAATTTTTTTTTATATGAAGATTTGAAATCGTAAAATTTGGGCGTTATTTCATTTTTTTGGGCTTTATTTCATTTTCAATAATAATAAAAATTGAAAATGAAATAAGGCCCACTGTGGGCTTTATTTCATTTTGTTGTGGGCTTTATTTCATTTTTTTGTAAAAATTCTAAAATTTCTGAAAATGAAATAACGCCTAAAATTACGGCGTCGACTGAACTTTAATGTGGATATGCAGAACTTTAATGCATGCAGAAAGACCCGAAGGCCGGCATGCAGAAGGACCCTGGATAGAGGAAGACTTTTCAACAAGGAGATGGTTTTATTGGCTGAGGGTTTTAATCCCTGCCACGGCCGAAGGCCGGCATGCAGAAGGACCCTGGATAGAGGAAGACTTTTCAGCAAAGAATATGGTTTTGTTGGCTGAGGGTTTTAATCCCTGCCACGGCCGAGGGCCGGCATGCAGAAGGACACTTTGCCTGCGCAGAAGGACCCTGGATAGAGGAAGACTTTTCAACAAGGAGATGGTTTTCTTGGCTGAGGGTTTTAATCCCTGCCACAGGACACTTTGCCTGCGCAGAAGGACCCTAGATAGAGGAAGACTTTCTAACAAGGAGATTGTTTTGTGGGCTGAGAGTTTTAATCCCTGCCACGGCCGAAGGCCGGCATGCAGAAGGACCCTGGATAGAGGAAAACTTTCCAACAAGGAGATGGTTTTATTGGCTGAGGGTTTTAATCCCTGCCACGGCCGAAGGCCGGCATGCAGAAGGACCCTGGATAGAGGAAGACTTTTCAGCAAAAAAGATGGTTTTGTTGGCTGAGGGTTTTAATCCCTGCCACGGCCGATGGCCGGCATGCAGAAGGAAACTTTGCCTGCGCAGAAGGACCCTGGATAAAGGAAGACTTTTCCACAAGGAGATGGTTTTATTGGCTGAGGGTTTTAATCCCTGGCACGGCCGAAGGCCGGCATGCAGAAGGACCCTGGATAGAGGAAGACTTTTTAACAAGGAGATGGTTTTATTGGCTGAGGGTTTTAATCCCTGCCACGGCCGAAGGCCGGCATGCAGAAGGACCCTGGATAGAGGAAGACTTTTCAGCAAAGAATATGGTTTTGTTGGCTGAGGGTTTTAATCCCTGCCACGGCCGAAGGCCGGCATGCAGAAGGACACTCTGCCTCCGCAGAAGGACCCTGGATAGAGGAAGACTTTCCGAAAAAAAAGAAAATGGTTTTGTTGGCTGAGGGTTTTAATCCCCGCCCCGGCCGAAGGCCGGCACGCAGAAGGACTCTGGATAGAGGAAGACTTTTCAGCAAAGAAGATGGTTTTGTTGGCAGAGGGTTTTAATCCCTGCCACGGCCGAAGGCCGGCATGCAGAAGGATACTTTGCCTGCGCAGAAGGACCCTGGATAGAGGAAGACTTTTCAGCAAAGAAGATGGATTTGTTGGCTGAGGGTTTTAATCCCCGCCCCGGCCGAAGGCCGGCACGCAGAAGGACTCTGGATAGAGGAAGACTTTTCAGCAAAGAATATGGTTTTGTTGGCTGAGGGTTTTAATCCCTGCCACGGCCGAAGGCCGACACGCAGAAGGACACTTTGACTGCGCAGAAGGACCCTGGATAGAGGAAGACTTTTCAACAAGGAGATGGTTCTGTTGGCTGAGGGTTTTAATCCCTGCCACAGGACACTTTGCCTGCGCAGAAGGACCCTGGATAGAGGAAGACTTTTTAACAAGGAGATGGTTTTGTGGGCTGAGGGTTTTAATCCCTGCCACGGCCGAAGGCCGGCATGCAGAAGGACCCTGGATAAAAGAAGACTTTTCCACAAGGAGATGGTTTTATTGGCTGAGGGTTTTAATCCCCGCCACGGCCGAAGGCCGGCATGCAGAAATACACTTTGCCTGCGGAGAAGGACCCTGGATAGAGGAAGACTTTTCAACAAGGAGATGGTTTTGTTGGCTGAGGGTTTTAATCCCTGCCACGGCCGAAGGCCGGCATGCAGAAGGACACTTTGCCTGCGCAGAAGGACCCTGGATAAAAGAAGACTTTTCCACAAGGAGATGGTTTTGTTGGCTGAGGGTTTTAATCCCTGCCACGGCCGAAGGCCGGCATGCAGAAGGAAGGCAGGGATTCAAACCGTCGGCCAACAAAACCATCTCCTTGTTGAAAAGTCTTCCTCTATCCAGGGTCCTTCTGCATGCCGGCCTTCGGCCGTGGCAGGGATTAAAACCCTCAGCCCACAAAACCATCTCCTTGTTAAAAAGTCTTCCTCTATCCAGGGTCCTTCTGCGCAGGCAAAGTGTCCTTCTGCATGCCGGCCTTCGGCCGGGGCAGGGATTAAAACCCTCGGCCAACAAAACCATCTTCTTGTTGAAAAGTCTTCCTCTATCCAGGGTCCTTCTGCGCAGGCAAAGTGTCCTTCTGCATGCCGGCCTTCGGCCGTGGCAGGGATTAAAACCCTCAGCCAACAAAACCATCTCCTTGTTAAGAAGTCTTCCTCTATCCAGGGTCCTTCTGCGCAGGCAAATTGTCCTTCTGGGTGTCGGCCTTCGGCCGTAGCAGCGATTAAAACCCTCAGCCAACAAAACCATATTCTTTGCTGAAAAGTCTTCCTCTATCCAGAGTCCTTCTGCGTGCCGGCCTTCGGCCGGGGCGGGGATTAAAACCCTCAGCCAACAAAACCATCTTCTTTGCTGAAAAGTCTTCCTCTATCCAGGGTCCTTCTGCGCAGGCAAAGTGTCCTTCTGCATGCCGGCCTTCGGCCGTAGCAGGGATTAAAACCCTCTGCCAACAAAACCATCTTCTTTGCTGAAAAGTCTTCCTCTATCCAGAGTCCTTCTGCGTGCCGGCCTTCGGCCGGGGCGGGGATTAAAACCCTCAGCCAACAAAACCATCTTCTTTTTTTTCGGAAAGTCTTCCTCTATCCAGGGTCCTTCTGCGGAGGCAAAGTATCCTTCTGCATGCCGGCCTTCGGCCGTGGCAGGGATTAAAACCCTCAGCCAACAAAACCATCTTCTTTGCTGAAAAGTCTTCCTCTATCCAGGGTCCTTCTGCGCAGGCAAAGTATCCTTCTGCATGCCGGCCTTCGGCCGTGGCAGGGATTAAAACCCTCAGCCAACAAAACCATCTCCTTGTTGAAAAGTCTTCCTCTATCCAGGGTCCTTCTGCGCAGGCAAAGTGTCCTTCTGCGTGCCGGCCTTCGGCCGGGCGGGGATTAAAACCCTCAGCCAACAAAACCATCTTCTTTGCTGAAAAGTCTTCCTCTATCCAGGGTCCTTCTGCGCAGTATCCTTCTGCATGCCGGCCTTCGGCCGTGGCAGGGATTAAAACCCTCTGCCAACAAAACTATCTTCTTTGCTGAAAAGTCTTCCTCTATCCAGGGTCCTTCTCCGCAGGCAAAGTGTCCTTCTGCATGCCGGCCTTCGGCCGTGGCAGGGATTAAAACCCTCAGCCAACAAAACCATCTCCTTGTTGAAAATTCTTTCTCTATTCTGGGTCTTTCTGCATGCATTAAAGTTCTGCATATCCACATTAAAGTTCAGTCGACGCCGTAATTTTGGGCGTTATTTCATTTTCAGAAACTTTAGAGTTTTTACAAAAAATGCAATAAAGCCCACAACAAAATGAAATAAAGCCCACAATGGGCCTTATTTCATTTTCAATTTTTATTGAAATTTTTATTGAAAATGAAATAAAGCCCAAAAAAAATGAAATAACGCCCAAATTTTACGATTTCAAATCTTCATATAAAAAAAAAGTGGGCCTTTTTTCATTTGGGCGTTATTTCCCGGTGCCGGAATTTTAATTCTTCTCAAATTAAAAAGCTCACTGATTGTTTACTTTTACAATCAAGAAAATTTTGCACATTTTGATCGAAACCGTTTGAAGAAGCAGCATGAAACAATTTAAAACAATTTAGAAAATTATCTTTTTTACTTCTTTCTTGATTGTTTTTTAAAATTTCATACAAAATATAACAATAATAAAATATTTTTATGTTCATTTAAAAACCGTGAAAAATCTAAACCATGATTGTTGAATTTAATGCAATGGACGTCGCGATACGTGTTGTTACCTCTCAGCCAAAAAAATTGTTCAACCGTTGGACGAATTACTTAGAATATAAAACAAAAACAAAGTTTTTCCTAACATAGAGTAAAATTTTTACTATTTCCTCATAGCTTGTATACAAACCTGCATCAAAAATGGCTGTGATCACAAATTTTTAGCAAAGAATAAGTGTGGAAAAATCATAAAATTAATAAAATGTGAAAATAATACAATCAATACACAGAATGAAATATCGTAATAGCTCTCTGCTTCTCTGTTTCTATTAAAATATGTACTTTCTCTGTCCCTTATTTGTGCACCACCCTTCTAAGGCCCAACACGCCACGGCAACTTGTTAAATCGTAATTTAACGCTCATTTGTGTACCGCTCCCTTTACAGCAAGTTCCGGTAGATCACGCCGCGGAATGCTATTATAATTCGACCAGATCCTGACCATAACATTGTAAATTGTAATAAATAAAGTACTTATTACAATTATTAAGTAAAAAAACCACCGACTTAGTTTGAATTCATGCGATGGAAAAAAAAGACTACAAAAACGTCCGAAAAAATCAAATGAAATCATTCTTGCGTTCATCATCATCGTTGAAAGTCTCTTATTTAAAGATAATTAAAAAACTAAACTTAAAAAAATAATTAAAGATAATTAAAAATGTTTGTCGTTGGTATTGACCACCGCATTTGCTTATACATCCGTTGGTAACTTCAGCGACCCTAGTGAGTATAATCCCATTACCGAGTATAATCGATCGATTTTAAAAGAATTAAAACATTTTTAAAATAATATTTCCTCCGAGATCATCCCGGCAAGTGCGTCATTTCACCAGATGTAATTGTGTCGCCTGGCACCCACAAGGATCCATCAGGTTGTAGGAAAATTATGTGTGGCGCAAACGGATTGGCTGATGTCTACGGGTAAATTGAATATACTCGTATTTAAGGAATTTTTAAATGTTCCTTATTTTTATACCCTACACCTGAAGGGATGAGGATATATTAACTTTGTTCCTCCGTTTGTAACGCATTAAAGGAGGCGTGCCAGGTATAAAAAAGTATATATATTCTGGCTCAGAATCACCGGCTCAGAACACTGTCTCTCTGTCTGTCTGTCTGTGGAAATCACGATTACTGGAGAACGCAAGAGCTATCGCCATGAAATTTGGCACGAATATTCTTTGTCATCATAGGCTGTTTGGTATTGAATGAGGAAAATCTGACCAGTGCCACGCCTACTTTTTATAGCGAATATGGATTCATATGTGCTTAGAGCTTAATTTCTCAGCTTGTAGAATTTTAAGCTAAAATTTTATTTTCGGGATCCGCCATCTTAGACGAAAATATGCTCTTAAAAATGGGCGTGATCCGCCCACTGGTATACCATACCATATAATGAGGTGTTTGTTGAGAAAACCGGTGTTGTAAACGAGTTAATAGATCAAAATTTAATATCTGTAAATAAAATGAAAGTAGGTGTCACCTACTTTTTGTCATCAATTCGACAGATGCGGGTGTAGGGTATATAAACTTCGGCCAGGCCGAAGTTAACGCTCTTACTTGTTTTATTTAATATTCGTATCATTGCAGTTGTGGTACAAAGAGCACCCATGTACCTGGTTGTACCGCGGTGGCTGTGGAAACAGATGAACTTTACCCCGATTGTTGTAGGGAAAAGCTTATTTGTCCTGATATTCCGGAGCATGATAACATATAACTCCCTACAATTATTTTTTATAAAATTATAACCACGATCCCCTAACAAATTATTCGTATCGATAAAAGTTGCAGATGCATGTATGAAAGAAATGTATCATATTTACTTCAATAAATTTCAGTTTTTTTATTGATAATGATAATGAAGATTTTTCCAACACAGTAACAGTACACCGAATACAATCACGGGAACAGTAGTCTTATGAGAGAGTTTTGATGCATTGATTCATGCGAGAAATAGAAAACTTTTTCATCCGTAAGAAATCCGTGTTTCCATAAAATTGTTGTGTTTAGGCTTTCGAATATCGATCAAGTGTCAAGTGTTTCCAAACAAAACTAGTTTAATTTTTTGTTTTTCTGTGATTCGCCCCCTTCTGTTATTGTTGCAAGCAAAACCAATGTGTTGTTTTGAGTGTTAATTTTGATAGAATACATTTGTGTACAATATTTATCTCTTTCTACCATATAATTATAAAAAGAGACAAGGCTATGGCGTCTAGTATTTCGAACTTCGATACAGGGTTGAAAAATGCTAAAACCAGAAATCTATTTGATTTGACGCCAAACTCACAACAACAATTTCAATGGAGATTTTCTGGTTTTATAATGGTTTTCGCTGTAAAAACCAGTTTTGCGCTAAACCGAAGCTAAACCGCTGTATGGAAACACCATAAAAGAAAACAAATAATATCTCAACTATATAATTATAAATTATATAATAATAAATTGACTAAGAAAGTGATTGTGCGGAAAAATATATATATATATACTCTTTTATATACTCTTTAATGCGCGTCTTTAATGTATTTACCCTTAGGGTGTAAGATATAAAAATATACTTACATATATAAATATTATTTATTTTATTGATGTTTTTCCATTCAGATCAGTGCCCTACTTTACCAAGTTAGAGATTTGTGATTTGTAAGTTTTTTCACCATTTTGTAAAAAAAACTCATGAATATTGTTTAACGAAAATTTTACAATCACAAAATGTACAAAAAAGTAAAAAAAATATGTAATTATTAATGTTATATGCGTGGTTATGAGCAATTAAACCCACCGATATTTTTCCTGCTCAGCGTAATTAAGCAACAACTAATTGTTGTGAAGTCAATTTTTAGTGGATCGTTGAGATCAGATTTTGAAAGTAATTATATTTAAATACAACGATCCACTAAAAATTAACTTCACAACAATTAGTTGTTGCTTAAATACGCTGAGCAGGAAAAATATGGGTGGTTATAATTACTCATAACCATGCATATAATATTAATAATTACAAATTAATATCAGCGTAGGGATAATTTCGATTATAAAATCAATAAAAATAATATAAAAAAAAATTTTTTTGTTTCACCAAACCAAGATTTAGAAGTCACAACTCAGGAAACATTTTTAGGAGCGTTCATATTTATGAGCTCAAAAAAGACTCCTTTTTTGGAAGAAAGTGTGCTCCAAAAAAGGACTCCGAAAAGAGTCTTATATCAGTCAAATATGAATGTACAAATTAATGACTCCGAAAAGACTCCTTTTTATGAACCACACATGGGCACATAATATTTCGACTCCGAAAACAATCTTTTTTATGAGGGGAAATATGAGCCTTAAATTTTTTTTTTAAAAGTATTGCCTCATGCACTCTAATTTAGGACTCCGAAATGACTCATATTTATGTCTATATTGTGAGTCTACTTGATTTCTCTTTTTTCAAACTTTGCTTTTGAAGTAAAAAAATTAATTTCAATTAAAAAATTATCATTTTTGATAAATTATCTTGAGTTTTCACTGGTTTTGGTTGACCAACATGTTTATCATCTTCCGGCGGCTCGTGATCCTTTTTAAAACGCGTAAGCCAATAATGAACTCTGCTACGGGATAAACAATCATCATCATCATTAACTTTTTCAACAATTCGTGTGTTGGGAGGAAAATACACATATTTAATCTGCCTTAATTGCAGATTATAACATAAATAAGAATATTTTTGGAGTCTGGAAGGATTTACATTGTGAGCCCAGAAAAAAATAATAAAATGCTCAGAAACGATTCATAAAAGGCTCCGAAAAGATTCATAAAATGCTCAGAAAAGAATCATAAAATGCTAAGAAAAGAATCATAAAAGGCTCAGAAAAGAATCGTAAAATGTTTAGAAAAGAATCATAAAAGGCTCCGAAAAGAATCATAAAATGCTCAGAAAAGAATCATAAAAGGCTCCGAAAAGATTCATAAAATGTTTAGAAAAGAATCATAAAATGCTCAAAAAAGAATCATAAAAGGCTCAGAAATTATTATTTTTTATTGAAATTTTAAACTCCCAAAACGCACAATCTTATGAGCCTTTTCTGACTCTTATTTAGGACTCTTTTCTGAGGACAGTCTAGGAAGGAAAAAACGTTCATTTCTGACTCTTCTATGTGTTCATAAAGAGCGTATTTGTTCCGAAATATGAATCTTTTCTGAGTCTAAAAAGACTCATATTGTTTGCTGGGAAACTTGTCTTTTACAAATACAAAATTGTAAAATTGTGCTTTTTTCAAAAATTCTGATTCACGAAAAACAAAAGTTACAAATTTTGTAGAATTGGATGTATTTTTTTCACGGGAGACAGACAAAGTCCCGACAATTTTTAAAAAATCCAGAACAACAAAATCGCGAAGCGACAAAATCCCGAACGACAAAATCCCGATTTAATAATATTGCGGAGCGGCTTGTGTTTGGTTTCGTGAAAGATATCTAACAAATACATGTTGTACATATCATATTATTTCAAGAATTTTTATTTGCTGCGAATCTAATGTTTTGCTTGCTGAGAGTTATAGTTCACGTGCAAAAATTTGGCATACAAATTTTATGCACAAACAAATTTTATGCACTATATACAAAAACTTTGCATATAAGAATACTGTTAGCAGCGTAGCCGGCGTTCTGCTTACTAAGGGTTACAACCGTTGCCACTCCTATTTTTAAAGAAAATTTTAGCTGAGAGAGCTGAATTGCGTAGCTTGCAGTCCGGATCTGAAACTCAATTTTGTTGCCGTGTTACTAGTATACTGTATAAGAAAAGCCGTATGAGCCGTACATGAGTTAATAGGTCGAAATTTGCTATCTGTAAGTGAAATGAAAGTGCGTCATCTAATGAAGTACTAAAATTTAAAGCTCATCTTTCCGCTACTATGTATAATGTATATACGTCTTTTCAGCATTTGTAACTCACGTACAAAAATTCTGAATTCGTGAATGTATGTAATGAATTTATATTAATGAATGAGTATATTAATGAATGTATTTTAACATTCAATAATTAAACAAAGCCCCAAGACAAATTCCTTCAAATTTCTGCCATCAGTCGATATGGTTGAGAGCCCATAAATTTTCATCCTGGAGTATGTAAACGTTGTGGGCGCATTTATCTTCAAACAAAACTTCCGCTTGCTGTACTTTTTTGAATTTTGAAAGTTCTGAGTGCTACAAAGAATTTTACTGACCTACAAAAATTGTTGTTTTTAAAAGATCGGCGTTCTTTCCATTCTTCATTAGCGTTCTTTTTTTTTTGTTTTCTCTCCGCCCGCAACAATAGCTGTAATCATTATGTTGCTAATTTAAACAACGATCTTTGTTAATTAAATGATTAAACGAAAGTGTAATAAAGATAATATTATCACTGATAGTAAAGATAATATTATATAAATAATTATAGTTTTATATAAGTAAAACTTAAATTATATTCGGAATTTTTCGATTTTGTTGAAGTGAATATAATTTTATTATAATTTGATAAAACTTTTTGGGGTAGAAAAATTTTATTAAATCACACTAATTGGTTGTGAAGTTCCGGTTTATCTGGACAAGTAAGTCTTTTCTTACAACATTCCGGATAATCGAGAGATTGGTCTGCATCAACCGTGGTACAACCAGGATGATTGATAATCACATTACCACAACTGTAATGATACAAACATTAATTAAATAAAAATATATTGAACTTTTAATAGCTAATATAAATAAATTAAATTCACCCGTGAAATTGAGCCCATCCGTCTTCGCTACAAAGGATTAGGCCACAACCGGACGGATTCTGGTGGGTGCCAGGCGACAAAATTAAATCCGGTCGAATTGCACACTTGCCGGGATGATCTCGAAGAAAATTATATTTACAATATGTTTTCGTTTTTTTTTAATCGATCGATGATACTCGGTTATGGGATTAAACTTACTTGGATCCCTAAAGTTACCAATGGATGTATCAGCAAATGCGGTAGTCAATACCAACGACAAACATACAAACAACACAAAGACTTTCATTTTGTTTAAATTAAAGTTTTTCTCTTAACCGAGAGATGATCTAAATGAAAATGATTTCGTTTGGTTCTTGTAGATGCTTTTATAGTCGTTTTTAACTCGGTCATAAAAATAATTTCAACTAAATCATGACAAACTTGACACTTCTTATCACTATTTATAATGTTAGGGTCGTCTTAATGCTTACTCTAATTAACGGAAGTATTCTTACTTCCACGGGTTTCTGTCTTTAGAGATTATTTGGTTTTGGGCAGAATATAAAAATCAATGGAAACAAGTTGCCCTTGAATATTTTTATTTTACATGTACGTATGTTTGTCTATAAAATTCAAGATTATTTTCTTTTAAAAAAAAAATAAATAAACTAAAAATTTATATTTTCCTTTAATGAACATTTTATGCAACATAATTTGAAATTGTTGATTTCATGGCAAAGTTCGTTACTGGCAAAGTATGAATTCGCCCATCCCTTCATTAAAAAATTTTTATTGAAGCCGGACCCTAAGAGAAGCAAATATGTACTTTTACCCACCTAAATATATTATTAAATGTAGATATAGATAATTATATAATTGATATTACTTATTTGCACATGTACATATGTACATATATGTATACAAATACGTACATACAAATATACAAAGGCATAAAATGTAACACATCGGCAGATTGATCAATTCCTATTGAATCTGAAAAGACTTCCGTACACTTAGTCTTACGAATGAAAAAGTTTTCTGTCCCATAAGACTGTCCCATAAGTCCCAATCACTGTCCCAAGTGATTGTATTTGGTTTTTTTACCGTTGAAAAAATTTTGGTATAAGTCTAGTTTACGACCACCGGCCGGAATACGCCCCTAGCAGTGTTCCTTTCACGATTTTATATATGACTAGATGTACCCGTCCCCGCGTTGCTGTGGCTCATCCATTCCGACAGTTTCCGAGCAGTCCTAATCAATGAAACCCAGTATATTTTTGTAAAGGAAGTCGTAACGACATTAGATAACATTTATGCTTTACAAAATCATGAATGAAAAGGCGGCCATGTCTGTGTAAAAGGAATGGGCATTTGGTATGGAAGGTCGGAGGCCTCCTGAATGAATAATAAGGTGGACGTAATGCATTATGGAAGCATTCCGTTTCCCACTGGGTTATTTATAAGTTCATATTTTTTCATTTTATATATGTATGTATATATCGTACGTATGTAATGGACTTTCTTCTGAAATTACATACTTCATTACATTACATACATTACATCATTACATACAGTATTACAGTGTGCAAGTATGAATGACAAACAATATTACATGCATGTATGTATGACACTGTACAGTACAGTGTATAGTACAGTATTACAGTATGGAAGTATGCATTAGAGGGCTGCATGAAACGTGTCGAAGGCTTGTTCAAGACGCTTGAAAGTTTCAGGGGTTGTCTTAAATGCTACCATTGCTTTCAAATCAAGCGGTGACTTTTGAAAGCGCTGCTGAAAACATCGCCACATGCTACATGGCCATATGCCGACAGTCACGGCTTGATTCGAAATCAAATGGAAGCACAAATGGTAATCAGAGCTTTGCGACGAATCCCGCCGTCGTTATACTAAGAGAGCAATCGGAGTTAAACTGGATGCAAGAAGCGAAATATCTTTTTGGCTTAAAAGATGGTAAACACGCTGGTATAGCTCAAAGAAGGAACCCTTTACTTACACTCTTATTCCGAATATTAAGAAGTGGGTCTCCCAGAAACATGGAGAATTAAATTATTATTTGACAAAGTTCCTGACGGTCATGGTATTTTCCAATTTTCAACTAAATGTACGTCTGACAATTGAGCTGAAAAGCTCTCCCTACCTCCCAACGTATTACTTGACGCTAGTTCAGGAGGGACAGTCAGCCTTGGTTTTAACGGATTAAAGTCTCGCACGGCGACTTTCGGTGGATGCTCTTCACCTCATTACAAAAAATAAAAAAATTAAAAAGTACTTGCATACAGAAATAAAAATTTTTGCGTAATTATCAGAAGAGCCAAATTCCTTTATCACAGCAATAATTTGTATAAATTATTGTATATCGATTAAAAGCGATAAAATTATAATACTTCTGGTGAAAGTATACTTTTATTAAAGTTTTTTCATGAAAAACAAAATTGTTTATAAAAAATTTCGTAAAATATTAGTTTGGAAGGTAGTATACCGTGAACGAAAAGAATTCTAATTTAGAAAATTATAAAATTTTTAATTCTAATTTAAAAAATGCATACAACACAAAATGTTGGCAATAAAAATGATTTAAAATGGTGCCCATATCATGTAAAGCTTAGAAGATATCGTAGTAAAACTTTTCAATTTTGAAACACAACTCCTAAGCCATGAGACTCCCATCTTTTATTTCACCATTATTAGGTTAAGTAGGCAAACATCTATACCCCGGCCTATGAATCGGCCTCATGGCCGTAAAGTAGGCTTGTTCCAAAACATTTATTATCATCTATATCTTTTCTATATCTTCTATATATATTCTATATATATCTATATATATTGCGATTGCGATGAAACTTTGACATGTTGTTGTGCGCATGCCCGCGAAAATTTCTGGACCAAAGGTATTCCCCCAAAGGGAATACCTCTGCCCCCTATGTGGTTAAAAAGGGGTCTGAAATGACCAAAAATTGGCATAATTGCAATACTACCAGGCTCAGGAATCTGAAACTTTGTATGGTGATTGGCATTATGCCGTAGATGTGCAATGAGAACACATTTTTAAAAATTGCGCCCCATAAATGGTTAAAATGGTCGTGGAACGGGTTGAAACGACCAAAAATAGTCATAATTTCAATACTACCAGGCCCAGGAAGCTGAAATTTTGTATGGTGATTAGTCTTACGTCGTAAAGGTGTACTGATAGCTCATTTTGCACAGCTCCGCCCCCTAAGTGGTTAAAATGAGCCGTGTTACATGTTACGCCGTAAAAGTGCATTGCTCATTGTGGGAGGAAGGTGGCGACCACATAAAATTGTCATAGACGTGTTTTTTGAGCCAATCCACAAATAATAAAATATTATTTTCAAGAATTCCGCCCCCTAAATGGTTAATATGGGCGTTTCATGGTCTGAAACGACCAAAAATAGTGATAATTTCAATACTACCAGGCCCAGGAAGTTAAAAAATGTTGTATGGCGATTGGTCTTACCGTAGAGGTGCAATGAGAACACATTTTCATAAATTGCGCCCCATAAACGGTTAAAATGGGCGTGGAACGGTCTGAAACGACCAAAAATAGTCATAATTTCAATACTACCAGGTCCAGGAAGCTAAATTTTTTTTATGATTGGTCTTACACCGTAGACGTGCAATTAGAACACATTTTTAAAAATTCGGCTCCAAGTGGTTAAAATGGGTGTGTCACGGTCTGGAACGTCTCAAAATAGTCATAATTTTAATACACGGTTTTGTAACCAAAGTAGTTACAGAGGGTTGTTTTAAACCAATTTTTTTTTTTGCACCAATCAACAAGAAATATCGGGAAATATTTATGATTTTGACTATGGTAGAAGGTAGGTAGCAACCAACCAAAACAGTCACACCAATTGATAAGAAATATCGGGAAATATACATGATTTTGGTTATAGTGGGAGGTACGAGGCGACCCCCAAAATGGGGTGTAACACAAATTAAGCAAGTTTTAGGGATTTTATTTATACTGTAAATATATATGTGTACTGTTTTTATACCCTACACCCGAAGGGATGAGGATATATTCACTTTGTGCTTCCGTTTGTAACGCATTAAAGGAGGCGTGGCAGGTATAGAAAAGTATATATATTCTGGCTCAGAATCACTTCCTGAGTCTATTTAGCCCTGTCCGTCCGTCTGTCTGTCTGTCTGTCCGTCTGTCTGTGGAAATCACGATTACAGGAGAACGAATGGAGGTATCATCATGAAATTTGGTAAGAATATTCTTTGTTATCCTACAATGTTTGGTATTGAAAATGGGGAAAATCGGACCAGTGCCACGCCTACTTTTTATAGAAAATATGCACTCATCCGTGCTTATAGCTTAATTTTTTAGCTTGTAGACCGAATTAACAGCTAAAATTTTATTTCCGAGTCCACCATCTTAGACTAAAATATATGCTAAAAAATGGGCGTGACACGCCCACTTATATACTATACCATATAATGAGGTGTTTAGTACGAAAAACGAGGTGTTGTAGATGAGTTAATAGAAAAAAATTTACTCCCTGTAAATTTAAAAAAAGTAGGTGTCACACGCCCACTTTTTATAACTTCGACAGATGCGGGTGTAGGGTATATGAGCTTGGGCCAGGCCGAAGATAACGCTCTTACTTTTTAATATTAATTTATACCTTTTTACAATATTTTTATATACAGATATGTATAACATAACTTAATATTTTTTTTTTTGTAATTTGATTGATCGTCATCACAAATGTCGTCCAAGAAACTTTCCAATTTTTATAAAATAATCACCACTAAACATATGAAAACTTCGAATGAATGAAGATAACTGATCGATACTGAAGCTTAGTTTCTGATATTCGAGTCCTCTCCGGCTCGACCTTTTAATAAAACTTTAAAACTAACAGAAGAAATCGATATTTCAAATACATAACGCCTTAATATAATAGTAAACACATAAATTTAATAGTATGCATACTATTAATTGTAGTATGTATTCAATACTACAAAATCAAACTGGTACATATGTATAGTAAACTTAAACAGTAATGGGATGAAAGTATTAAAATTATATTGCTATACTATAAATACAATAGATTAAATATTTATTGTATTGGTGGGCGGTAGCTGGCGGCCACCCAAAATGGTTCGTTTGTATCGCATCACTTGATAACGGCTGGACCGATTTGGCTAATTTTTTAATAATGTTTTTAATTGTAAAATTATAATTTAAAATAATCAGAACGAAACAAACGAGGAAAAGATTGAAGAATTATGTAATATTCGTGACTGACGGTAACACCGTGACGCTAGGTGCCCGTTTCCGAAGCGAAGCGAGCTAGTATATGTATAAAAATGAATGTATGTCTGTTTGTTCTTTATGGATTCGTAAACCGTGATTGGTCTTACGTCTAAGTGGTTAAAATGGGAGTGGCATGGTCTGAAACGTCCCAAAATAGTCATAATTTCAATACTCACAAAAACACACTCAGAAAAAAAAAATACTATTAAATCAATAGTTTTTTAATAGTATTTACTATTGTTTTTGTCAATGTGCTAAGTAACATTAAAATTATAGTTTTCTAACTATTATATATGTAACTGGTTTTGTACTGTTATATTAATAGTATTTGATTTTAGCATAAGTATGATGTACCATTAAATTATTAGTATCTCATTTTAAAGTAAAGGTATGATGTACTATTAAATTAGTAGTATTTCATTTATAAATTTAATATTGACTGAACCATTGATTTACATGATCAGCTCTTTACTTACCAATGAAAAATTTTACCTATAAATTCTGAATAAAGTCTGAATAGAAAACGAAAGGAAATATAACACAAATTAAGCAAGTTTTAGGGATTTTATTTATACTGTAAATATATATGTGTACTGTTTTTAATATTAATTTATACCTTTTTACAATATTTTTATATACAGATATGTATAACATAACTTAATATTTTTTTTTTGTTCGTAATTTGATTGATCGTCATCACAAATGTCGTTCAAGAAGCTTTCCATCATTATAAAGGGTTTTCCAATAAGAGGTGTAATTTTGAATAGCCCGCTATTTCGGTAGCTGTCACTTTTGAAGCTGTTATTTTTAACATTTGACAAGTAGAAACTACGCCATTACTAAAAATGGAACGATACACGCTGCAACAACGCATTGAAATTATTAAAATTCACTACAAAAATGGTGAAAATTTTGCAGTCACAGTTCGCAAAACTAAAGCATTTTTCGTCGTGAAGCACCTTGTCGGACCGCAATACAGAAATTGGTGGAAAAATTCGAGCTGTTGGGACAAGTAAGTGATGTGAAGAATAAAACCCGTGCACGTCGCTCAAGAACAACTGAGAATATTGCTGCTGTGGCCCAAAGTGTTGAGGAAAACCCAGGTTTGTCCATTCCTCGTCGTTCTTTGGAATTGGGCATTCCACAAACGTCACCGTATTTTGCATAAAGACTTAGGTCTTTCATAAAGACTTTCAACAAGACGGCGTTACGTGCCACACAAGCAACGAAACCATTGATCTTTTACGGGAAAAGTTTCCTGACCGTGTTATCTCTCGAAGAGGTGATCACAATTGGCCACCGAGATCTTGTGATTTAACACCCTGCGACTTCTTCCTTTGGGGCCACGTGGAAGATAAGGTCTACGCCAACAGCCCAGCGTCGATTCAAGACCTCAAAGATGGAATTCGTGAGGCTATCGAGGACATAGGGCAGCCACTTTGCGATTTGGTTATGGAAAATTTCTTGAAAAGGATATGGTCCTGTAAGCGTGGTCGTGGTGGCCATTTGGCTGATGTTGTTTTTCATTATTAACGGCATACCTCCCTCTTTATTATGAAATAAACATTCGATCATTTATCTCAAAAAATGGCATTTTTCTTTGAATATCAAAATTACACCTCTTATTGGAAAACCCTTTATTAATTCTCCTAGAATTAAAAATTCGCTGCTTTCCATATATTTCACTTTTCACACTTTTCATAAAATAATCACCACTAAACATATGAAAACTTCGAGTGAATAAAGAAAACTGATCGATACTTAGTTTCTGATATTCGAGCCCTCTCCGGCTCGATCTTTTAATAAAACTTTAAAATTAACAGAAGAAATCGATATTTCAAATACATAACGCTTTAATATAATAGTAAACACATAAATTTAATAGTATGCATACTATTAATTGCGTAATAGTCTGTATTCAATACTACAAAATCAAACTGGTACACATAGTAAACTTAAACAGTAATGGGATGAAAGTATTAAAATTATATTGCTATACTATAAATACAATTTCTGTCATACAATAGCAACTATACTATGTATGTGGAATATAAGATCTTTGGTATTTACTTATACCTTGATATTACTTTTATCTATAAATTAACTTGTTTATATTGTTTATGTTTGTAGTCTATTTAAAAATCAAAGAATCAATTATTCTGTCAACAATTTTTCAGTTCAATTTTAAGTTTTTCAAATAAAGACGAATAAAATCGAATTCCACAATATCGTGATTTCCACAATTGACTATAAGGATTCAAGACTAAAAGAAAAAGAAAAACAAGAACGAAGACTCAAAGAATAATACAATAAATAAAGAAATAAAGAAAGAAGAAAAAAGAAATAAAGAAAGAAGAAATAAAGAAATAGATAAGAAAATACATAAAATCAGCGAAAACAATAACACAAACAACTAAAGAAACAAAGAAGAAAATAAAAATGGAAAGGATTACACTTACAGCCGTAGATAAAATGACCATAACCCAACTAAGACAAGAGTTGGAAAATAGGAACTTAACAATTTCAGGCAGCAAAGCAGTCTTAAAATTAAGACTTATGACGCTATTATCCACAGAAGACACCAATGCAACGGATGAGGGTACCGAAGAAATCAACGAAGAACAATTAACAGATGGACTCGAAATGTCAGAAGCAAATTTCGTCATGCCGCATGCACTTGCTTTACCCAGCACACAGGTAAACCAGTACCAATCAATCAAACACCGTTTGTCATTGAGAGATGTGGAAGATGCCATAGAAACTTATAATGGCGACGATTCAATGCCAGTTCAAAGATGGATACAAAAACTGGAAGAACTAAAAGATGAATGCGAATGGACCGATCAAGATATCGTTATATTTGCAAAGAAACGACTAAGAGGAGCTGCAGCATCATTCATCTCAAGCACACGTAGTTGCTTAAACTGGATTAATTTAGAAATTGCGCTAAGTTCTGATTTCAAAATCGCTATTAATTCTAAAGACATTCACGAAAAATTAAGATTAAGAAAGAAAAAACCTTTCGAATCATGGAGAGAATATGTCTACGAGATGCGTTATATAGCAAGTAATATTTGCCTTGAAGAGAATGCTACTATTGCATATATTTTCGACGGCATAACAGACGATTCTATAGAAAAATTAATTTTATATGGAGCAACAAATTTTACTGAACTTAAACTAAAATTTATAGAATATGAACGAGTAAAATCAACAAAAAAATCAAAATTCATGTGGACTCAACAACAAACCCCTACTCAAAATTTGGAAAAATTCCATATTGGAGACAATTTGAAAGTTATGCGGTGCTTCACTTGCGGAGAACAAGGACATGGCTCAAGAAATTGTCCCAATGGATTCAAAGGACCAAAATGTTTTAAATGCATTACATTCGGACACATTTCAAGCAAATGTCCTATAGAAAGTAAAGGAAAAGACAAACTAATCTACGCAAATAATATAAAAGAACCTGTAATTTCTATTACTATTAGGTTAAAATCATTCGAAGCTCTTCTAGACACCGGAAGTTGCGTAAACTTAATGAAAAAGAAAGTATATGAAGAAATTGGAAGCCCACATATTCAAAATACACATAAAAACTTCGTCGGTCTAGGATCAAAAGAGACCATCCCTGAAGGGGTTTTTCAATCAAAATTTAAAGTATTCGGTGAGAATTATAATTGTAATTTTTATATCATACCAAATAATTCGATGAATTATGATGCAATTTTGGGTCGCGAATTCTTAGAAAACTGCGAACTTTCATTAACACCAAACAATATTAGTTTAAAAAAGATTAATAAAGACTTAAAAAATAAAGACAAAGAAAACTATTTAATTAACATTCAAATTGTAGTTGACAATACAGAGTTAGATGTCCCAAAACAATATGAAGACGAAATTTCCAAAATATAAGCCAAAGAAATCCATAATATGTCCTATTAAAACTACAATAATTTTAAACGATGATACACCAATTTATCAACGACCACGTAGATTAGCACCACTGGAAACCAAAGTTGTTGCAGAACAAGTTGACGAGTGGTTAAAAGATGGCATCATAATACCAAGTACATCCGAATTCTCAAGCCCAGTCGTTGTTGTACGAAAAAAGGATGGACGATATCGATTATGTGTGGATTACAGAAAATTGAACAAGGTGATTCAAAAAGATAGATTCCCAATGCAGCGAATCGATGACCAATTGGATAAATTAGTCAATGCAAAAATATTCTCGACAATAGACTTAAAAAATGGTTTTTTTCACGTTCCAATGGATGAAGAAAGCATGAAATATACCGCATTTTCAACAAATTCCGGACAATATATGTTTAGAAAGACACCATTTGGATTATGCAATTCTCCATCAAGTTTCAATCGTTTTCGTAGAGGAATCATTATACAATACATATGTTGATGATATAATTATTCCTTCACAGAATTATGAAGAAGGCTTAAGAAGATTACAAAATGTGATACATATCGCAGCAGAAAATGGCTTAGACATAAATTGGAAGAAATGTCAATTTTTGAAAGATATGGTGGAATTTCTCGGTCATATTATTTCAGATTCAAAAATCTATCCATCAGAAGTTAAAGTTAAAGCAGTAATAAATTTTCCAATCCCAAAAACTGTCAAAGATTTACAAAGCTTCCTAGGATTGGCAGGTTATTTCAGAAAATTTATAAAAGGATACGCAAGCATTATATCCCCAGTTTACAAACTATTACAAACAGGCGATTAAAATATTCAGTTCGAAAAAGAACATCAATGTATTTTCGAAGAAATTAAAACGAAGCTCGCACAGAACCCTGTTCTACAAATCTACGACGCAGAAGCAATTACAGATTTACATACCGATGGAAGTAAAATGGGTTTCGGAGCGGTAATAATGCAGAAACCATCAGAAGAAGAAAAATTTCACCCTGTTCTCTATTGGAGCAAAGCAACAAGTTCTTCGGAAAAGTGTTAGCTATAGTAGAAGCTGTTAAAAAATTACGGCCATATCTACTAGGTATAAAATTCAAAATTATAACAGATTGTGCTGCATTTGAACGTACTGTAAGAAAAGTGGATATTCCGCCGAGAGTAAAACGATGGACATTGTATTTAGAAGAATATGACTACACTATGGAACATAGAAAGAGTGATCAAATGAAACACGTAGATGCTCTAAGTAGATACCCTATAATGATTTTGGAGTCTTCACTTACAGAAATCATAAAAAATCAACAAAGAAAAGATGACCACATTACAGCTATAAAAAAAATTTTAGAAACCCAAGAATATAACAATTATTTCATACAGAAAGATATTTTAATGAAGCAAGTCGATGGACAAAATTTATTAGTCGTACCGAATATGACGGAAAAAGAAGTAATAACAAATGCCCACGAAAAAGGACACTTCGGAGTTAAAAAAACTGAAAATATCATCAAAATGCAATACCATATAGAAGGCATGAAAGAAAAAATCGAAAAAAAATACAAGAAGCACAAATAGAACAAAAACGTAATTATGATAAAAATCGCAAGGAGTCTAGAAAATACAAAGTGGACGACATAGTAGCTATAAAAAGAACTCAGTTTGGAACTCAATTAAAGGTTAAAAATAAATACCTCGGACCATATATTGTCAAAACAGTGAAACCTAATGATAGATATGCAGTCATAAAACTCGGCTCAGGCGAAGGACCAAAGGCTACATCAACATCAGCAGATATGATGAAACCGTGGAACATATCGTCAGGTGCCGATATATAGTCAGGATTGGCCGTGTGGAATATAAGATCTTTGGTATTTACTAATACCTTGATATTACTTTTATCTATAAATTAACTTGTTTATATTGTTTATGTTTGTAGTCTATTTAAAAATCAAAGAATCAATTATTCTGTCAACAATTTTTCAGTTCAATTTTAAGTTTTTCAAATAAAGACGAATAAAATCGAATTCCACAATATCGTGATTTCCACATGTATACTACGAGTAGTACAAATAATTTTTAATAGTTCGTGGTTATAATTTTAAAAAAAATAATCGTAGGGAATTATATTATAGTGTTATCAAGCTCCGGATTATCAGGACAAATAAGCTTTTCCTTACAACAATCGGGGTAAGCATCATCTGTTTCCGCAGCAACCGAGGTACAACCATTATGATGAAATATTAATCAAACAAAAAATAAGGAATTTTTAATAACTATTATAAATATGTTAAATTCACCGCTGAAATTCAGCCAATCCGTTTGGGCCACAAAGGATTAGGCCACAACGTGACGGATCCTGGTGGGTGCCAGGCGACAAAATTAAATCCGGTCGAATTACGCACTTGTCGGGATGACCTCAAAGAAAATTATATTTTTGTTTATGTTTTAGTCTTTTTTCTTAATTGATCGATGATAATCGGTAATGGAATTCCACTTACTTGGCTTCCTGAAGTTACCAAAGGATGTATAAGCAAATACGGTGGTCAATACCAACGACAAACATACGAAGTTTACAACAGTTTTCATTTTTTTTAAATTTTTAAATTATCAGTTTATAACTGATAATTAACACTTTATTATAATACTTAACTGAGAGATGAACAACACGGAAATGATTTCGTTTGGTTCTTGTAGATGCTTTTATAGTCGTTTTAATCTCGGTCACAGAGAAAAAATTCAAGGCGAATCCTGACAAATGTGGCACTTCTTATCTCAATGTTAGATAATGTTAGATAAGTAGTCTTTTAAAAAGAAAAAAGTATATTTTAAAAGACTTACTTTTTTCTTTTTATACTTTTTTATCGTTGTTTTTGTCACAATAAAAAACAAAAGCGTAAAAATTCTTCTTTATCTTTAGATTATGTAACAACAAATTATGAAGAAACTCTTTTTAAAAATGTTTTTTGGTATTTTCGGAAGAACACAATATTTGCATGTACAGGGTGTCCCAAAAATTTTTTTGTAATTTCTACTGAACGGGATGTGGGCGTATATCAATCGCTAACCCAGTCCTTGGGGTTAAAGTCGCTGTGGAGCGTTTTACGCGAGCGGAGCATCCGTGCTGTGTGCACGAGTTTTACAAAAACAATATTTCTATCACTACTGCGCGACGAAACTGCTCTAATCTCTATAATTTGCGTCAAATTCGACAAGCATCGTGTGCTCTTATGAAAAACTTATAAAAAAATGGGTACAGGAGCAAAGTTACCTCAAAAAAAATTGGCGTGGTGTGCCATTTTTCACTGGGGAGACCTGTTTTCTAAGGACATGTTTTCTAAGGAAACATATCCCTTACCACGCGCATGCTCTCATTTGAAGTGTGACACGTTGCTGAAACGAAGTGTTCCTATTGTAACATTGTAAGTCGGGCAGTTTTCGAGCTAGAAAATCCAACAGCATAGTTAGTACCGTTAGAGTACTGTTAGTACCGTTAGTATAATACAGTTATAACAGCACCGCTCTGAATTTACGGTTACCGTTTGGCCGCGAACTTGTTGAATGGTTTCGTCGGTGCCTACCACTCTTTTGCTTTACAAAAAGTTATTTATTTTTCTAACATAATTTTTCTAACATAGAACTTTTTATTAAATGAAATTAAAAATTTAATATTTTTTTGTTTTCATGAATATCTGTAAAATTTTTTTAATTTCTGGGCATCATATTAAAACAATGTAATTAATATAAACTGAAACTTTATTGTAATAAGATCATACATAAATTGAATTCAATCTGCATTTCCGTGTTAGTAAAAGCTATCTAAAAAATATCGATTTTCTTGTTACAATAGCAATACAGCTAAATACACAACGCACATAACTAATGCACATATCTAAAAAAGCGCTGTATTCTTGCGAGTATTAATTTTGTTACAAAAAACAACAACTCCGCCAAAAGTTAAAGACTAACAAGCGCAAATGTAAAATTTAAACAAAAATTCATTTATTTTAGTTTTGAATAAACAATTTGAAAAATGGCCACTAAAAGTTTCTTTGATTGCATTCGATTCGACGGATTTGATGGCAACGGATTCATCCTCGTGAAACTTTAATCCTCCATAGAAGTCTTTCAAGCTTTTGTCCGCTGTTTGGCGTAGTCGAGAGCATTTATCAGTATACGTTTTTCCAGAATGCGATATTCGAGAATCATGGACTCAATATAACTCAGCTTTAAGGCGCCCACACGATATTGCGCCAATTTGACTTCGTCCTCCTCCAGAGTAGTAGGAAATACACGCAACAGCAGCATAAGACGAGTTTGTAGAAACTGCCACGCCTTTGAGTCGAGACTGGTTTCGAGTGCGCAATCGATATGTAATAAATCCAAGGCGCGCTCTGACTGAATCCAATGTTCGAGCTGCTCCAGTTGCATATTGAAGACGCGTACGAATCCCAGCAACTTCGGCGAAATATGAACCGGCGCCGGTAACAGCTGCAGCTCCCCAAACTTTGCAATGTGTAACATCTCCAATAACTGAGCACGTTGCGCGTACAATGGATCAGAAGTACTCAGCCCTAATTTAATGGAAACGCTATCCTTGGGGTTATTCGGGTTGATGAATCTGACCGACGACAAGATAAAAAATAAAATAATACCACCTTAGTGTAAGTTCACCTACCCGTTGTGCACCATGAGATCCGCATTGGAACGGTCACCGTAGTGTATGAAAATCTGCTCGCCCTGCTTAAAGTCAGCTTGGGCAGCACTCTCCAAGCGTTGCGTTTCCATGTTAAAGAAGGAGGTAACCTCACCGTGCCTGTGATTCGCCATATCCCAGAAGGGTATTAGAGCGGCGATAGTGTCCGATGGCGATTTTTCGTTATGGCCAGCCTTGGTAATGGACGCATCGTCGGTGGTACATCGCGGAATCATATTTTCGCGTGTCATGACTGTCGATACAGCCCAACTGAAAATTTATTTTTTAAATAAATATCTTCGTTATTTTGATTCTTATAAAGTAGATTATTACAAAAGACTGAGAAGCATTTAGCATTTAAATTTTATTCTGAAACGAAACCTTTTTACTTTCTCAAATATGAATATAACTTCATTGCGGTTTAAGCAAGACAATAATATGCTAAATTTTATCTTTAAGAGTCTAAAAAAGCTTGTTTTATTTGAAGTTTCCATGAAAGTTTTTACAGCGCACTATTAAACTTTTCCAATAATTAGTCGTCGACGTATAAAACCAGGAAGAAGATGCCTGCCTGTTGGCAGGCATAAAAAAATCTTCAATCAACGAACGCTCTAAGTAGTAATAAATTTGCCATCTCATAAAAGTAAAAACTTGTAAACTCAGCCCTTAGGTTCCTTTCAAAGGGTTCACATTATACAAGATTTCAAATTGAAATTTCATGCACAATAATTTCCTGGGCAAATTTAAATGTTGCTGTTATCTTCTTACACACTATCGTGCTCTTCACCACCCTTCACCATCATTATCACCAATTTCTTCAATTTCTTATTTGTCATAATGTTCACCAGAGATACATAATTAGTTGTTAATTAATTGGTAACATGAACGTTTTTTTTTGTTTAATGAAAGAAAGAAAGTGTTAATGAAAGCATTTTGCACTGCTACTATTTACTGCTCAATTTCAATACAAAATTCCAATGAAACTGTAAGAGAGAATGAAAACTCAAAACAAAATAGCTCTCGCTGACAGAAGGTCATTTCATATGAGATTATTTTCATTGCTAAGCTTTAGCTTCAGAAAGAAAATGGAGAAATAATATCCCGATTAATAATAATATCTAAATAGGAAAGATTTTCTCTTAACCAGAAGATAGATAGACAGATAGATTGTTCCTTCTATTCCTTTACCAGAAATTCGTACAACTATTGTTCGACAACAACTAACCATTTTTATCATAGTGAATATAGTTAACATAGCTAGCATATAGTTAACATAGGCAATATATGTATTTGCTTAAAATTCCTACGAGAAGTTTATTATTTTGAACTTTCACTAAATTTTCATTAGCTTTTTTATTTTATTTCTTTTCATTTAATCTGTGATTTAACCCTTACCCGTCCGCCGCCCTTCAAAACCAAGAGCTACATACATACGCCACTGCTCTACACACACACACACATACATCAATATCTAAACTCATACACTACCATAAAGAATGCTAATGAAGAGCCGATTGTAGTTTCAAGTCATTCTAATTAACTGAACGCCTATTGGTTTCAAGAATTAGCCGTGATTGGAAGTGGTTTCTTGTTTAATATATTGCCCATCGATACCTTTTAGGAAAATTATTAATGATAAAAAGAATCAATGTTATGTCATTAACCATTGAATAAGCTATTGCTAAAATGAGAAATTACATTCGAAAGTACTTAAAATCCACCGGGGGCACTTTAAATAAAACAACAAACGCGTCATCAATAATCGGAACCTCAGAATGGACAAATTCACTTTTTTAAACATTAAGAACTAAATAAACATTGAAATTTATAAAAATTAAAATATAAAAAGAAATTTTGATGCGTATTATTTATGCAAATTCTTCGTCATCACTGCTCAGCGGATTACGCCGCGAACGTTTTGCTGGTGCTATATTTAAATCTGAACTATTGGAACAACGGATAGGTTCGTAAGTGAGCAAGTCCATTTCATTCAAAAACGGAGTTAATTTTTATACCCTACACCCGAAGGGTTAGGGTATATTCACTTTGTTCTTCCGTTTGTAACGCATTAAAGGAGGCGTGGCAGGTATAGAAAAGTATATATATTCTGGCTCAGAATCACCTCCTGATTCGATTTAGCCATGTCCGTCCGTCTGTCTGTCTGTCTGTCCGTCCATCTGTGGATATCACGATTACAGGAGAACGAATAGAGGTATCGTCATGAAATTTGGCAGGAATATTCTTTGTTATCCTACGCTGTTTGGTATTGAAAATCGGACCAGAGCCACGCCTACTTTTTATAGAAAATATGCACTCATCCATGCTTTTAGTTCAAATTCTTGGCTTGTAGACCAAATTTTCAGCTAAAATTTTATTTCCGAGTCCACCACCTTAGACTAAAATATATTCCCAAAAATGGGCGTGACACGCCCACCTATATACTATACCATATAATGAGGTGTTTGGTAGGAAAAGCGGGGTTGTAGATGAGTTAATAGATCATAGATAGATTGCTCCCTATAAATTAAAAAAAGTAGGTGTCACCCGCCCACTTTTTATCACTTCGACAGATGCGGGTGTAGGGTATATGAGCTTCGGCCAGGCCGAAGATAACGCTCTTACTTGTTTACTTACAAATTTATACAAAAAAACCAATGTCAAATTTTAAACATTGCGAGATTTTTTTTTTTTAAAGTAAATTTTTTTAATAAAAATTGGCTCAATTTATGAATCGCGTTGCAGCGAAAACGCTTTGTAGAAATGTCGCGTTGTAGGAGGGTTTACTGTATTTCTGAGTATATCGATATACATACATATATACATATATATGTATGTATATTCCTATGAAATTTGCAAACCTCTCTCCTAGAGATTTTTTTCCTAAAATGCATTAAATTACATATTATGCGGAATATTTTTGCTTCAGTGTTTTGTTTGATTCTTTCGCACCGAAGCGTTGTTTGCCTTTTTGATCATTCTCAAATTTGTGGTTGCTTTGACGTTGGACAAAGTTCAATCTGTTAACAATTCTTATTTCTCTTTTTATTTTTTGCAAAAATTTTTTTAACGTAAGTACATATATACACTTAAAGTAGTCCTACTATAAGAACACTAATATGGGTACAAAAAATCAGCAGTGACGCTTCGAAGTGTAGTCAACTTTTCTTAATAAGCTTATGAAGATCTGCTATTTTTAGCGAGTACACCAAAATTTTAAATTTGATTGAGAAGAAAAACTATTTTGCTTATAATACTTTCTAAATACGTACGCGTTCTAATCAATACACAAAAACTATCCGAAAATTAAACACCCCTTCAACCGGGAACCCTTCATTATAGAGGCTTCTTGTTGCTTTTTTTCACATCATATAGAAAATGAAGTTTGTTTTTTTATCTGTAACGAACACTTCTCTTTATGAAAAACGCATTCATGGAGAAGGGGAGTGACATTTTCCTACCGGGTATATTCAACTCTTTCTCCTACTCGCAGATAACACTTTTTACACCTTCCTTTATACCTTCACTTATCAATGAAATGATAAACCCAGGTTTTAATTTTCCGTTTTCCGGCTTCATTTGGACTTTGTGTATTTTTCAGCGAATGCGCATGTTATTCAAAAGAATAGGAGAAAGAAAGAGAAAGAGAGCGAAAAAATAGGTTCTGTTATAAAACTTTAAATTTAACTTCTGTAGCTTTAACCATTTTAAAGGCCCAACTAGGCAATGCATAGAAATAGAAAAGTGGTAAAGAGCAAAACTACAAATGCACAGGTTTCAATGTACGCACCTATACAGTGCACATGCATGCTTTCGTCAAGTTCGTACTCTCTTTCCATGCATAGCTTGCATAAAAATGTGCGATTTGCATCGCACTTTCTGTAAAAAACAATGGAAAAAGAGTTGAGCCTTAAGCATTAAACACAATCACAGCAGCGAGAAGCAACTTCATTTCTCAACTGTCAAAATTACATGGGCTCTTATGGAGATCGAGAAAAAAGTTTGATTTCCATGTTGCTGCCCTTACTTGCTGCTGAATCTTCAATTTGCTGTCGAGCTAATTCGAATTTTGACAGCAGCAAAACGCATTTTTGTTGTTTTACACAGCTGTTTGTAAACAAACGTAATTTTTACATTTGACTTTCTCATATGCAATTTTTTGCTGCCAGAAGATGCTGCTCTGCCATTTGGTTTAACGATACGCTATTTCTTGCAGCCCTAACTTGAAGTTGCTTCTCGCTGCTGTGATTGTGTTTACATCAGTAAAGGCTGAACCAGGCAATGCATATTCATGTTAAGTTTCGAGAGAGAATTAAACGAAATGTAAGCTATTCATTTTATGCATCAGTACGACGACCAAGCAATGCATGGAATAGAAATCAATCAAAACAGCTGTTTGTAGCGTTATGACAAAAAAATTCTTTTACTTATAAGGGCTGCCAATACTCACAAATAAAGTTACGAATCGTATACGCTGTGTACGTTTTTTAGAAACTGAAAAAATCAATAAACATTGCATTAAATTAATTAAAAACTTTAAAGGGCGTCATGTAGTATTATTTTTAATAATTTGTAGTACTTTTCTGGGACTTTTCAATAGGAAAACACTAACTAAAATTGTAAGATTTTACGTTGCAAAAATTCAAGTTGCAAATCAGCGTGTGGTTGGCAACTCTTTTTCCGTTGTTTGTTACGGAAAGTGCGATCCAGAGCGCACATTTTTATGCAAGCTATGCATGGAAAGAGAGTACGAACTTGACGAAACCATGAATGTGCCCTGTATGGGTGCGTACATTGAAACCTGTGTATTCGTAGTTTTGCTCTTCACCACTTTTCTATTCCTATGCATTATTCATGTTAAGTTCATGTTAAGTTTCGAGAGAAAATTAAACTAAATGCAAGCTATTCATTGCATGCATCAGTACGACGACCAAGCAAGCAAGCTTGGAATTGAAATCAATCAAAACAGCTGTTTGTAGCAATATGACAAAAAAATTATTTTACTTGTAAGGGTTGCCAATACCCACAAATAAAGTTACGAATCGCTGTGTAGGCTTTTTAGAAACTGAAAAAATCATTTGACATTGTATTAAATTAATTAAAAACTTTGAAGGGCGTCATGTAGTATTATTTTTAATCATTTGTAGTACATTTTTGGGACTTTTCAATAGGAAAGCACTAACTAAAAATAATAAGATTTTACGTTGCAAAAATTCAAGTTGCAAATCAGCGTGTGGTTGGCAACTCTTTTTCCGTTGTTTGTTACGGAAAGTGCGATCCAGAGCGCACATTTTTATGCAAGCTGTGAATGAAAAGAGAGTACGAACTTGACGAAACCATGAATGTGCACTGTATGGGTGCGTACATTGAAACCTGTGTATTCGTAGTTTTGCTCTTCACCACTTTTCTATTCCTATGCATTGCCTGGTTCCGCCTTAACTTTGACGACTTTGGAAACGCATTTGGTAAACTATTTTCTTACATGAAAACTCTTCAAGGTATGAGCAAATTGTGAAAATTTTTTAAAGTAAATGAACCCTTTGCTTAATTGTAAGAAGACTGGTAGCAAAGTTATATGTACGAGTATGTTCATGGATTTTTGTATAAACTCTTCACTATTGACATGCGTCAAGTTGCGAAGTGCTCGCCGGACCTTTGCATATCTCGTCGTAGTTTTTGCAAACAAAAAGTTGCGATGTTTTGACAACATTAAAAAGCTAAAAAGGGAATCATTGGAAGAACAAAGCAAATTATGGTATTTTTTCGAGACAAACAAAAATTCTGTACATTTTCAGCACGCATTTTAAGTACCATTGTAGAATTGTCTGGATGCGACTATAACCATAAACTGATGGTCACAAATGCATAAACCGAATGAAATACAGAGAATTTAATAATTCTTGAAATCAGGTGTCTTTTGATTACGCTTAAGATTGAAAATTTCATTTCCTCAAATTTTTTAATTTTTTACCTGTACCTTGTTTTTGAAATTACATTCATGACTTGCGATAAAATCGTATGAACTTAATTTGCAGCTACCCGGTAACATCTGCTTTACACAAGCAGTTGTACATATATATGTACGTATGAATGCATACAATACATAATATATGTACAAGTGGAGTACGTATGAACGAGTAGATCTTTTATAATAATTTTTGCCAAAGTAAATTTAAGTATGTGTGTATGTATTAAGTATTTAATAAATTTATCAGTATATACGGATGCATAAATGATGTACATGCCGTGATGGTACACACGTATAAATGTATTGCTGCTATAGGCTTGTACTCAGCAAAAATTTCACTTTTCGTTTCTTTGCGAATCGTTTGCGGTCGCTCGAAAATTGTTTCCATTTGAATAAGATCCGAAATCGAGTAAATAAACGAATAATAAACGGCGCAACACCGAAGCACTTCTTATATTTAGTTCAAATAAGAAATTAATACCGCATTATTTTTCAGAGTACATTAATGATTATGGATAGAACTGCCGCAGACAAAGTGATTTACATAAAAAACTTTCGCCGTAATTTTCTGCCCAGCAAAGTTAATATTTTTTCTCTTTTATTGCTTCTTAATTAGTTCATAAATCGACAATATATATTTTATATTTTATATTTACTTTTAATTAGAATTTGTGAAAACTAAATGGAAACAGGAATTAGATTATAATTTATGGGCCATCAGACGGCATGCTATTCCACCAGACTAAAAGACGCGCACATTCTTTTAATGCTTAAGTTCAAATTTATCCAACAGTTTAATGCATTACAAGTTTACAACTCCTGCCCTCCTGTGTCCGTTCTTATTCGATATCATCGACGACAATTGTCTTACCGTTGCGGCAATGTGTCACCGAAGACAATCTGACCATTTGTTTGAAAGTGTCATCAACGATTTGTTTGTTAATGTCAACAGAATTCCTGCGCGATGGTGAAATATCATGCGTGATTCGTTAAAGTTTCCTTAAAGCCCTGAACTATATACTAGAGGTCTGCATGGATCATCTCAAAAGTACTTTTGAGATACAGAAAAAAGTTCGAGCATTGACTGCATAGTATCTTTTGATTATTCAAATCGAATGAGACTGAACGAATACTCTGCTGAAAATTATACACTAGAGACTCGGAAGAAAACGATTATTCGTCGTTTATGAATTGGAGGGGCACCGAATAAAAAGATATTCATATCCCGTTGATTCATTTTTGTTGGTGGAATCCATAGAAATACGGTTTTTTACTTTACGCCTAGGGAAAAAAGGAAAGTTCTTTGTTTCTTATCTATTTGCTGAAGTTTTTGTTAGTGGAATCGAAAAAGAGGGAGAGTTTTTTTCATTTCTTTATTTGCCGATAATTTTCAGACGCTTCTACGGCGGTCTGCTGCCTGCCTGCTAGGACGGCAAATATCGACAGAAACATGCATTTGATATTTTCGGGGAGGGAAAGGGGGGAGTTTTTTCGTTTTTTTATTTGCACATTGTCAGGCCCTTATCTGCTGCCTGCCTTGCTCCGACGTTATCTGTTGTCCTTTTCCCTCCATGCAGACACTGTCTAAAAATTACGTAGTTTCCTTTCTGTTATGTTATTTGTTATTGTATTTTTTTATTGTTTTCGAAGCCTGTTGCCGTCCGCAATGAAGGAGGATATACATACAATGTTTACATACATAATGTATGTATATACATATACATAAACGATTCATTCGAAATTAGAATGAATCTTCTCTTCTTATTTAGGTTCTACCCTTATTCCATTTTTACAACAACGTATGGAGATTCGGTTTCATTCGAATCTAGTAGGCGTTTGAATTTTTGAGTTAAAGAGTAAAATTTCTATTCGAAATGTGCTGTACTGCAGTAGTGTATTCAAGGGTATTCGTGTGTTCGAGACATCCCATGCAGACCTCTACTATATACATATGTACGTAGTGTAGAGAGTAAATAAGAGCATATTCAGCAGATTTTCGCCTGACAAAAACGATTCTGAATCCATGATAATCTGGTGTAGAATTGTATTGTGTAATTCTGTAGTTGATTCTGTTCAAGTTTCAAGTGTGTTCATGTACAACAATTAGTATTATTGTGTGTTTAATAAGCTCGAAAAAACATTAAACAAGTTTCAGTTTATAACTTTATAACTTTATAAATGCTTATAACTAGTAGATTTGAGAATCAACTAACTCAATTTTACATTTCAATAATATAATTAAAATTATCTGAAACTAAATATTATAAATTCTATAGTACATTTTTATGCAAAGTTCGATATTCGGCTTGTTTCGAATTTGTTTCTCATTTCTTTAATCTCTCTCAAAAGTTATTTGTCAATCCTTTTTATAAGAGCTTTCTCAAGAGCTATACAATGTAAGAAAGCTATTTTTAAAACTTTTGACTCTAACCACAAGCCATACATGACATCATTGTGCTCCGAAAGAATCTTGCTTTTCTTTTAAAAACAATAATAAATTAACAGAGGCCAATACTTCATCACACTTCACTAGAAACTTTTCAAATTTCCGTTCAATAAAACGAAAGTAAAACGGGAAAAAAGGTAAAAAAGATAAAGAAAACAGAGAGTAAAAAATTACCCTAACTAAAAAAATTTGAAGGATTTATTCTTTTTACCATGAATTTATCCCTTTTTGGGAGGAAAGTTTGGAGGTTTTCTGAGACCAGTGTTGCTCCATCTTCATTTTAATGCCTTCCCCTTAAGTAGGAAGGTTGAAACTGCGAACATACTGCATCTGATAGCGTAGGTGTGTACGTTTGAAGAAAAGCATAAATGTAGAAATGTTTTTATAATAAGTTTTTCTTTTATTTTTCACACATTTTTTAAAATATATACTGGTACAAATCCCTTGCTTCGTACAGAAAAGTATCAACGTTTCTTTACGAATATATAAAATATATTCGAATATATAGAAAATAAATATTTTATAAAGTTGCTATTACTACTATTACTCTCTCTTTCTCTCTCTCTCTCTCTCTCTCTCTCTCTCTCTCTCATTCAAGCTGAAAAGCAAAACCGTTTTTTAAATATTCTAAGTAGATATTTTATTAATGCATTAAATTTTCTTATTCTTTCTTCATTAATTTTAATGGAAGGTATGACAAATAAAATTCTTAATTCATTTGTATTCACTTAACTCTTAAACGCAGGGAGAATAACGTTCGAAATTAAAAGCAGTAGTAGGTACTCTTTACAATTTACATTCGCAAATTAGGTCAACTCGTCGGATGAGTTGAATCTTTGAATGGTTTGAAGTATGAGACACGAAGGAGGCGTACGATACTGCAAGAACAGAGAAAGAGGAAAAGGCAATGCCTCTTACATCAACTGAATACTTGAAGGAAGTCTTTGAAGCATTAGACTGCGGTCGATGAAGAAGACGAAGAGTGAATAGTAAAATTTTCTTTTTAGTGCCAGTCTTTCATGATCTTTTGTGATAAGAGACATAAAACGGAATTTTAACAAGAAACCTCTTAATTTTGAGTACAATTCTCTTTTATTTATGTAGTTGACAACATTAAAATTTACTTTTACCAAAAAATATAGCAAAAACATCTAACGTAATTGCCATAGTTTAACTGTGTTCTACCCAGGAGATTTATTCATTATTCTCGAGAAAGGACGTTTACAATAATATTTTTATTACTACAATCCTCCGAAATAGCAGAAACTTATTATTTTGACAAAATTAGTTACATAATGTTATTGGTACTTAATTACCCCAAGTAGGAATATGGCCCTTTCAAGAGGTTGGCCACATTGGAGACTATTACTTTGTCGGAAAAGCCGGGTCGCACTTACGTAAGAGTTTACAATAAAGTCGATATCGATTCGTCTCAAACTTCCAAACAAAAAGTACAAGCCTCATTGATAAGTTAGCCTCACCACCCGATGGTCCCCACGATCGAAAGAGAAATTTACTATCGTGTAGTACATTCTTGTAGACAGCTACTGTCACACTTTCAGCAATCGGACTCGTAGTTTTCTTTTGACCGCGTGTGGAAGCGGGTGTGTCCGCGTATTTTAGAAAAATGGAAAAAGAGCAATATCGGTCGGTGATTCGGTTCTTGTTTTTGGAAGGGAAATCGCGCAGCGAAATCAAAGACCGCTTGGATGCTGAGTACGGTGATTTTTCTCCTTTGATGGCGACCGTCGAAAATTGGTTTAACGAGTTTCAACGTGGTCGCACGTCGGTTTTTGATGAGCCACGCCTAGGTGCCCCGAAAACGGCTACCACGGAGGATAACGTGGACTTCACCGTTTTTTGGGATTCAAAAGGTGTGATCTACATCAACGACCTGTGCCCTATTTCACCAAATTACAATTTACAATCACAAATTTGTAATTGTAGCTTACAACTACAAATTTGTAGATTCAATTTTTGTTTCACAACTTACAAATCAACAAAATAACAAATTTGTACTTGAAGCAACAAATTTGTAATTAAAGCTACAAATTTGTGATCATAAGAATTGTAAGCTATTCTCGGTCCAATTTTTTGTTTCACCATATATTTTTTGAAATTGTAAACTCATGATAAATATCACAAATTTGTAGAATTTTTTACGTGAGTTACAAATGCTGGAAAGGCGTACATTATAGTCGCGGAAAGATGAGCAGTTCTAAAATTTTAACGTTTTACATAAAAACGTTCGTTCGTTCTTAATGTAGACTAAGTTTTAAAAATCTCAGATTTTATTAAACCTTATATTTTTAAAAAACTTCCAAACTTCCAAAAGAAAAGCAAAAATTTTCACTCACTGTGCGTTGAACACTTTATAAAATGTTGTGTCTATCTATCACTTTAATTGCTATTTACATATGTATGTATTTATCAAATTTTAAAGACATCTGTTAAGCCATTGAAGCATGAATCTTATTCGAAATTATCTAAAAATCTTTGCAATATATTAATCTGATTTATATCATTTAAACTACCACCATCCAAATTCACATTATTGGAATCTTCAGTAATAGGTTGCATTCCACTGTGTGCTAAAGGATACTCAATATCCTGAGGGTCTATTTCTTGCCTCGAAATATTTGTTAAAACAACACAGCATTTAATAATCATAACAACATTCACTGGTTGTAGTCGCAAATGGTTAAGGCAAGGAAATTTTTCTTTTAAGATGCCTATAGAGTTCTCTATTATCCTTCTAGTGGACTTATGGGCTTGATTATAGCGCACAATGTTAGGGGTTGGACGTTGTGAAATTGGTGTAAGCAACCATTCTTTTCGTTGGATATCCTGAGTCTCCAAGCAAACCAGCACGGTGAAATGGGCGAAACCCATTTTTAAAGTTCGAATAAAGAGGGCTTCTTCGTAGCACTCTCGCGTACACTGTACACTTCCAGGCCAATTTATGTAAGCGTGATAAAACATATAGTCTGGACCACAAACCAACATACAATTAATGGAATGGTTTCCATGTCTGTCTACAAATGCAGATTCAAATTGATTAAGTGCATCAATCTTAATTAGTGTTCCATCTATACATCCGCACACAGAAGGCATTCCTAAAATTGCATAGCCATTAAAAATTGCCAGTAAATAATTTTTGCAATTTAGAAAAATTACCTGCAATTGCAAAAAATTTTTGTTGTATAACATCAACCTCACTCGGCCATCGAACGGTATTTTCAAACATTAAGGTAACGATCGAACGACAAACACGATATACACATCTGCACACCGTGCTTTTCGAAATGCCGTGCATATCGGCTATTCCATGATATGGACCACCATTACCGAGCCATCGTAGGGTAGTCAGCAGTTGCTGCTCTGGAGTGAGAGAATAATTTTTGTCCGTTTTGTTTTCTATTTCGGAGCCAATAATAAAAATAATTTCTTCAACTTTCGAAGCCCTTAAACGAAATTTTTCATTGAAGAAAAAATATTTAGTTATATTATAATTTATACGTGGTTTATATATTTTTCTGCGCACATTTTGAATAGTTTCAATATCACTATTGTCGGTCGTCGGTCTTCGTCTTACCGACATGTTAAATTTGATTTTATTGATTTTAATGTTTCCTAATTATACAATAATTTATCTGCCACGATAAACTCCACGCACGTGCTTTTTAAATTTAAAACTGATTTTTGCTACAAATTTGTAAAAAAAATTACACATGAAAAATCTCCTGTGAAAAATTCAAACAATTCTACAAAATTTGTAAAAATTCTTATATTTCGTGAAACAGAATTCTTCGAAAAAGACACAATTTTACAAATTTGTATTTGTAGAATACAAGTTTGTGACTTGTAAATCTTGCTTTGGTGAAACGAAAAAATCATTTTTTTACATTTTTGTACTTGTGAATTTCAATTACAATTTTGTGATTGTAAAATTTTCGTAAAACGAAATTCATAAGTTTTTTTACAAAAATTTTGAAAAAACCTACAATTCACAAATTTGTAACTTGGTGAAATGGAGCACTGGCAAGGGCAAAACGATTACAGGTCACTCGCCGGGCAGAAATTTGAGTCGAATGAGGAGGTTATCGCCGCCACGGAGGCCTACTACGAGGCCTACGCAGATCTCCAGAAAACGTATTTTTCATACGGGTTAAAAAAGTACACTTGACCCAGCGAAGAAGGAGCATCGAAGGTGTATCGAGCTGAAAGGAGACTATGTAGAGGAATAAATCGCCACTTTTCCAAAATTTTCGCCTTTCTTGTGTAGTGTGTTAGTTAGGCTAAGTACTTATCGGACCACCCTCTTATACTTGAAAAATATTGGAGAAATGCGTCATGTTTTTTCGACAGCTCAATAAAAGTAAAACCAGACTTTGCTTCGACATCCTCGACTTTTCAAAGTCGTTATATATGTACTCGTATCTTCGTTAAAATTATCTATGTACATAAGAAAACTTAATAATTTTTAACACTAAACCATAAAAAAACAGAGCAATTAAAAGCTCATTCAAACTTTTTCTACTATAGTTTTTTCATAGCATGTTTTTTTTAAAAGAAAAAAACTTATTGAAAACAATTTATCACCATTTTTTTTTGCACGCTACCAATAAGAGGAAAAAATACTTTGTGGCATTGTCATTTGCCAACCATAAATCATTCACGATGCAACTGAAGGCCTGAACTGAAGTGAAATAAAATTTTCACGAAGTGAAACCAACAGAAAGCAATAGACAACAGCTACAACAATGCAAGACAATAATAAAAACAAAACCAGCAACAATGACAATAACAAAAACAATAACCAAGAGTATTACTAACAAACACAACAATTTCTGACGCAAAAAACTGCCCATTAATCTGAACAAATCTGAGCCTTTAGCGGCAACTGGCCATGAGATTGATGTTATGAGAGCGCCTCGAAAAGAGCGAGACAGAGAGAGATAGAGGAGCTAAAGGAAAGGCTTTAATCAACTAAAAGAAATTTTTTCTAAAAACAAAATCGATAATGCTTTCGTACTAATCTAAATACTGACGAAAACCGCTGGCATTTATGCTCATCTCACCGATCAGAGACCACACCCCCCCCTCTACCCCTACTATTAGTCAGTAAGTCTTTACTTTTATAAATTGACTAACATTTTTCTCAGTGTAGCAACTGCTTTGATTTAAGACCACAGAGCAGGCAGAAAACTAACAAACCAACCAGCCTCAGTTTTTCTCTAATGGAAATTTGTTGATTGACATTCAATTTACACGTTATTGCCAAATCAAATATTTAGGCCATTTTCGCTAGTGGCTATGAATTTTGAGGCTTCCCGAGGTTCACAGTTGAATCTTGACACGAAACATAATGAAGTCGAAGAAGTATAATATTTATAACAAAATTATTTAAGTGCAAATGCCAAATTGCACAAAATAGAAGACATAAATTAAAATATACGGATTCTAAAGAGGACAACGATCTATAAGAACCTCTGTGTTAGAGCGAGTAGGTCGATAAACACAAAGCTGAGAAGTGTAGCGACTGTTATAGCGAGAAAACATGAGCCGATATAGCGATCGATATAAGAATTAATTACAGTAGCGGACATAAAAATCCGGACAACTTAAAAATTTGATATTTTTCTTTTTATTTTTTTAATCTCTAAAAATAATTTAAAAAACCGTTTGGAATAATAGATAATAATATGGAAATAATTTATAGGCTTTTCATTTGAAGTAGTAAAATGTTTATTTTGTATTTTTTCCGTTTTTAATAACATTTAATATGTACTTTTATAACTTTTTTTGTATCGGCAGTAAAAAAATGAAATCGCATTGTAAAACAACTAAAACCTTAAATAATCTAAAAAACCTAAACCTAATATTCTGTCGAGCCTCCTTTGTGTTTTATAACGGTTCTAATTCGTTCAGACATTGAGTCAACCAAGTTCTGTAGTGTGTGCGCTGTGATCCCGTTATAACAGACTTCCTCTAAGATACGATCAAACTCTGGTAATGCTCTGGGCTTTTTCTTCGTTGCCTGCACCTTTATGATGTGCCACAAGTTCTAAATTGGGTTGAAATCAGGGCTATTTCCAGGCCATTCCATTGCCGAAATCCCGACTTTAGCCAAGTAATCTTCGACCTGCAAAAAAATAAACCGATTTGACCGTTAGAATTTTTAAAAATTTTTAGCCAGGTATTCAGCCATGCAAAAAATATTAGTACTTACTAGTTTCGCACGGTGACAAGGCGCAGGGTCGTCCTTGAATATAACGTTGCTTACCTGTGAAAAGAGCTGTTTAATCGAAGGGATGAGGTTTTCTTCAAGTAAGCGCTGGTACGTAACGGCGTTCACTTTACGATCTAGTAAGGCGGGCTGTGCAACACCATGATAGGAAAAACATCCCCACACCATTCGGCTAGCTCCCTGCCTCACGGTACGTGTAACACACTCGTTGCTGTAACGCTCACCTGTCTTTCGCCTCACGTACGAAATTCTGTCGGACCCGCAGGGGTTAAATTTACACTCGTCAGAGAAGATCACTTCTCTCCAATCCACCTGCGTTAAATTTTGATGTTCCTTAGCCCATTGTAAGTGCTTTAGACGCATTTTCGCTGTCAAAAGTGGCTTCTTGACAAGGAGACGCGCGCATAAACCGGTTTCGGTAAGTCTTCGGCGAACAGTTCTCGTGCTAATTTCGGTTCCATTACCTTAAATAAAGTCCTTCCTAAAATCCACAGCAGTTTGTAATCTGTTTCGTAGACTAATGCGTTTTAAAATGCGATCCTCCTTCGAATTGGTCTTCCGAACCGTTTCGGAGCCTGGTTTTCACTGGAGAGACTCGATTCCTTCGTAGTTTTTCAGAAATTCTCTGATGGACGACTTGCTGAAGCCAACTCTTCCACTAATTTCCCGCAAAGTTATTTTTTCTTCCCGCAATGCTAAAATCTGCAACTTGTCAGCAGCATTAATTTTCTTAAAATTCGGCATTCGGAGAAGTGAAAAATCTCGGTAAAATTAAAAAACACTTGTCGCAACCAGTAAAAAACGAATGATGCAAAAATGCTCCTAATGCATGTACTTATACAAAATAATTGCCATACCTACCACCCCTTGCACCTGAGGGTCACTACAACCCTTTGGTTGCATACCCACTACTTGTCCGGATTTTTATGTCCGCTACGTAGATATATTATAACGATGGCTATGACAGCGGTTGAATGGACGAACAGACTATCGGACGAATAAACATAAGGGTGGACGGAGGAACAAAAGGTCGAACGAACAAACAGACGGAGGGAGGGAGGGAGGAAGGGAGGATGGGGGATAGTCAACTGAACAGCTGTAGATCATGACGGCTTCAATACATGTTAAAGAGGTTTTGCACTATAGGTCACATGTACTTTCTAACCACTCGGGAAACCATAAGATTTCTTTATAATATTAACTTATTTTTCATAATTTCAAATTAAAGTTGTTTAAATTTATCATATTAACCCAACAAAATTTTCTGCTTTAGGTAATGCATACCAGCGCCTCCTTAACTGTGGATAACTGCGACTCTCCGGAGTTGGTGGAGGAAGAACAGCACGATCATGCAACGCACGAAGTCGATTACAATCAGCAGCCACTAACACGAACCACTGCCGAAATACCTCAACCGAAACGTAGGCAGCCGCCGAGTACAGACAGCGCCAGCGATGTCGGCGGCAACAGCAACAGCAATATCAATACCGGTGGCGCAGCTTCTGATTTGGAAGGCATTAGTTATTGGCGTGGACTGATCACTGAATTTGTGCCCACCGCGGCGGCAATTCGAGCTGCCAATCCGATGACATCGACCGAACAGACGTTTACAAAAACAACCACAACAACAGAACCTACTGCAGTTCCATCGACACCATCAACACCATCCTCACCAAATAAAACATCATCAATGACCCCAGTTTCCACCCGCGCGCCTACGAGACCCACAAAATCAACACCATCGTTTGCCACTGACGCAGCAACATCTACCGCCTCAACATTATCCACCACTGCGTCAACGATTTTTGCGGCACCGACTAGATCCACCACAGCTGCTCCATCCTTTGAAGTGCGTACCACTACACCCGCGGTAATCTCTCTAACAGCGAAATCGCTCAAAGATCGCCGTCTGAAAACAGGCAAACGACGCAGAAAGCAACCGGCCGTCAGAGAGCCATTAGCCGCTCTCGAAAAGAAGCAGAAGTTATACGAAATTCGCGACAAACAGCGTCAGGAATTCGTGGCTAAAGTGACGAGCGCCTACCGCGACAAATCCTACCGTCGTCCCTACTCTCAGGCGAAGAGAGAGCAAGGCACTGCTGAGGCTTTAGATGCTGTCAGCCGCGGCAACTCGACGACAGCCCGCAAATCTGCTGACTTAAAAAATATTTTAAAGAACTCGGGCGGACTGAGCCTTAGTGAAATACTGCAGCAAAAGAATCTGTCGCTGGATGACCTGTTGAAGGGCAAGCAGACCGCGCTGCTGGCACTACAAACCACAGCGACCACGATGCCGCAACAAAAACCGGAAATAAGCGCCCGTTCGCCGAAGCCCAAGCGTCGTTTGTCATCAATGACGACGACGACAACGCCCTCCAGCAAAAACGTCGTCAATAGCGCCGAAGAGGTGGACAACATCAGTCAAAAACAAAAGAAAAACAAGTTGAAATTGCCGGCAATTCAACGTTTGAAGCTCTTCGGTTCATCTTCGCGCGCAACGACAATTAGCAGTGAGAACTGGTCTACCGGCAGGCGCAGAGAGCCCGCAACGATGCGGGCCACAAATATAACAACAACAACATCAATACCAGTATCAAAACGCTTGCGAAATTATCGAAAGCGACAGCCGCTGTTGCAGCGCTCCTCTCTCAAACCATTGGGTTTGCTGCGAAGCGCAGCAACGATTTCTTCAACAACACCTACTTCCATAACAACAACAACGAAGGCTTTACCAGCAGAAATTAAGGCGCATATACCGAATCTTACACTAGAGTATTCCGGAGAGGAGGCGATAGAGGACGAAGACGAAGACGATAACATTGATGATATTGATGACAATGCTGACAACGGTGACACTGATGACACTAATTACGATGACGCAAACGACAACGACTCTGAATCGCCCAACAAGACCACTACGAGCACACCCAGAACAAGTAAAACAGTTATTCCAGCAACAACAGCTCCCGGCGGTAGCGAAGCATCTGCTAGTGTTATATCGAAAATACAGTCCAGATACGATAAGAATCCCAAAACCAATATAATCGACTTCGACAATCAGCCACACAAACGAACAGATGGCGCCGAAATCTCGGTGACCTATGCTGCTGACGACGACCTAGAGGATTTTTTCGAAGAGTCTACCACAAAGGGCACAGCTGACAGGAACAACACTTCCTCGCCGCACTACACTATCTCCGGTGGGCATGTCACACCCCGTCTCGATCATCAAACGCTACGACCTACGAATGACTTCGAAAGTCTGTCATCGTATGTTGACCCAGTCGATGACCGCACCGATCTGCTCGAGCTAATAGAAGATCGCCATTCGGGGAATCGTTTGTTCAAGGTTCTGGAGCAACGCAATATGACGCTGGAGGAGTTGATCGAGCATAGAAAACGCGGCTCCAGCCAGCTTCACTTGGCGATGGTAGTTCAAAACCGGTCCCGGTTTTTTCCCGATAAGAAAGTCATTCTCCGGGATGATATGGACATTGTTACGGCATTTGAGAACTTCCCTCATTTTAATCTTATGAATTTGAAGAGTGTCAAGCCGGACGAAATCAAAACCGACTCGCAGGGCTCCAGCTACTTCACCTCAATCATAGACATCGAACCGACAGACGAGATCTACAGGAACGAAAACAAAAACTCCGGCAGCTCGACCGGCAATGACAACAATGGCGCTGAAAGGGGTACGTTCAGTCGCAAGCGTTTGGAACGTCGACTGCGTGAACGCGGCAAAACACGTTATCGCGCCGCTGCAGGAGGAACACTATAATCGACCCAATTTGTTATCGGATGAAGGTTTGTGATGAGCTGAATGGTGCGAACACTGAGTGAACAATTCATGCATATGCCGAGTATTAAAGAATTTATTAGAAAGCTCATCGTATCCAAGCAGCTTATTACAAATCACTAAAGGCTGATAATAAAATCGAGTAGTTTTTATTTTCACTTAAGATTCATTCCATCAAAGTTCAGGACAAACCAATTATACAACGTAATACGTAGTTCCTGACAAGATTTCAATAAAATAAAAAGTTTTGCATACGAAACTGAGTACGATTCTTCAGTGATTGAGAAATGATAGGAAAAGCAAAACCTTCTTCTGATTTTGGTGGGAAGATCGTCCGTCGCCTCAGTCAGCTCCTACTAGAATTAATCTTGTATCGGTCTGTTAAAAGAGGGCTACCATTTCCGGTTTACTGTAATTGCAACCTTGTAATTGGTTTGTCTCAGTCTACCTACCATCCACATATCATCCACAAGCACATCAACTCTCTCAGCTTCACTCTTCTTCTTTCTTCTTCATTCCACTTCCTTCTTTCCTCCTATCGTGTCTATGCTTTTATCTTCCTTTATTTCTTACTTTTGAAACTTTTCTTTTTAGGATTCATTTTCGCACAATCGCAAAGATCTGAAAAGTCCCTTGGGGGATTCAGTTTCTTTCCCCCATGGAAAACCCTCGGTCTAGCTCCACTTGCACACACCGCACAGGCTGTTCCCAATCAGCAATATTTCCTTCTACCACAGCCCAAACTCTTACTTGATAGCACAGCGGATGTCAGTAGCAGCAGCCGCTCAGAAAAGCTACCCGCAGCGCCCGATCTACAATTGAACACGGATGCCAACCTCAGCGTTGCACCTATCGATACCGTCGAAGCCATTGAAAACGAAGTTGAACGCGCACACGATTTGTTAGATTTGGAATTATCAGGACATGGCTTTAAACGCAGTCCCACAGCAGCGGCAACAGCTTCCATGACACACCAGCCGCTAGAGAAAAACAGCGTTTATGGTAACATGCCATCCGGCATACGTTCAGCCATAGTTTCCAGTGCTGCCATTGTTCTGACGTCATTAGCCACATTGATTGTCATTTTCATTGTGTGCCGTTGGAAGCAACGAAGATGTCGCAAAACGACAAACCCATTGAAGACTTATAATGCCATGAGGACTAAGTTGCCGATGATTGCTACCACTCCGACATCTCGTCAGTCGTCTCTGCGCAGACATCACATAGAGGACAGCAGTATGACGCAACAACATTAAGATAAGCGACAACAGCGACAACAACAACAACACCCAGGAGACCAACCCTTTCAACCACAGAAAGTATACAATCAACCCGACACACGTTTAGTCGGCAGCAGCAGTGGCCACAGTTTGGGCGGCATCGGCATCAGCAGCACGAGGACTTTGCTCGATGTTGGCCGAGGAAGCGGAGTGGCCGCCACCAGTTCGTCCGTTTCATTGGCCTTGTCCTCATTGAGGAGCCCCTAATAAAATAACAATTCGAGCACAAATTTGAACCGACTGGAACCGAAAACACATGAAAGCCAGGAGTTTTTTTACGATGCGCTGAGGAAATCATTTTGAAGGCCCTTTAGTCGTTATTAACTAAGCAGAAAAAATTAATTCTATTGCATTTTTAACAAAAAATCCAAGGATGTAGATACAATATGTTGGAAAAGTAACAGAACTTTATAGGTTAAGAAACACAAATACGAGTATTATTTGGAGGAACTTTTTATAAATCGTTCTTATATACATATAAGAATATAAATCAATTTTTAGGTTGATAACCAATTAATTGATTTTAAATATGGCAACCTTATAATAAGCTCCTTTTCACTCTATTTTTAAGACTCAGTTTTTTTGTAACACAGCATATTCGGTGGTCCAATTGTTTTGAGAAGTCATCTTTTAACCTATTAGGAATATTGCATTCTTCTGAACAGTATGCTTTTTTAAAAAATCCCATTATTTTTTCTAGGTCAATATTCATCTGAATCATGTGTTAGAACGATTTCAATAGAGCTCTTTCGTCCATCGCGTTTTTAGTGACTTGATAAGCGACTTGATTTCAACATCCGTAAGTTGTTAACCCAGTGATTGATTATAAATATGATCTCCTTTTGAAATGTTCCATTAATTTTTCAAGGTTATATTCGTTGGAATCATTTGATTGTTTTTATTTGATACAGAAGTTTCGACCGTCGAATTTTTTGAAAACTTTTTGCAGCCTTCCGCAAGTTGATAACCGCAAGTTGACCGATTATGTATGTATATTGTGTTCTTCTAGAAAAATGAAATTTTTGGAAAATTACAATATTTTTTCGAGGTCAATATTAATTTGAATCATGTCTTAGAATGTTTTAAACTCATCTCTTTCGCCCTGCGAGTTTTTAGTAACTGAGAAATCTGAGAATCTTTATGTAGGAATAGTCTAATCTTCGATAAGAAGTTCCATAACTTTTTTGAGGTCATTATTCGTCTAAATCATGTCTTTGTTACCGAATGCAGTACTTTCGCTGTCGAGTTTTTAAGGAGTTGATAAACTCATTCGTAACTTGAAAACCCATTGACCGTTTCCGAAAATATAACCTCGGAAACCTTTTCTCGGACTACGGTTTACCTTTTAAAAAGTTGTATTATTTTTCCATCGAAAGATGGTGAAATCTCTTTTACTGTCTTTAACGATTTGTCTTTAACATATTTTTTGCTAAAAAAATTTTGCCTTATATAATTATATAAGACTATAATAATTATATAATAATTATATAATTATATAATAATATAATTAATTAAATTATTATATATAATATTATATTATTATATTATATTATATCACATATATATATTATATAATATAATATAATATAATATAATATAATATAATATAATATAATATAATATAATATAATATAATATAATATAATATAATATAATATAATATAATATAATATAATATAATATAATATAATATAATATAATATAATATAATATAATATAATATAATATAATATAATATAATATAATATAATATAATATAATATAATATAATATAATATAATATAATATAATATAATATAATATAATATAATATAATATAATATAATATAATATAATATAATATAATATAATATAATATAATATAATATAATATAATATAATATAATATAATATAATATAATATAATATAATATAATATAATATAATATAATATAATATAATATAATATAATATAATATAATATAATATAATATAATATAATATAATATAATATAATATAATATAATATAATATAATATAATATAATATAATATAATATAATATAATATAATATAATATAATATAATATAATATAATATAATATAATATAATATAATATAATATAATATAATATAATATAATATAATATAATATAATATAATATAATATAATATAATATAATATAATATAATATAATATAATATAATATAATAATATAATATAATATAATATAATATAATATAATATAATATAATATAATATAATATAATATAATATAATATAATATAATATAATATAATATAATATAATATAATATAATATAATATAATATAATATAATAATATAATATAATATAATATAATATAATATAATATAATATAATATAATATAATATAATATAATATAATATAATATAATATAATATAATATAATATAATATAATATAATATAATATAATATAATATAATATAATATAATATAATATAATATAATATAATATAATATAATATAATATATAATATAATATAATATAATATAATATAATTATATAATATAATATAATATATATATATAATATAATATAATATAATATAATATATAATATAATATAATATAATATAATATAATATAATATAATATAATATAATATATATAATATAATATAATATAATATAATATAATATAATATAATATAATATAATATAATATATTATAATATAATATAATATAATATAATATAATATAATATAATATAATATAATATAATATAATATAATATAATATAATATAATATAATATAATATAATATAATATAATATAATATAATATAATATAATATAATATAATATAATATAATATAATATAATATAATATAATATAATATAATGTAATATAATATAATATAATATAATATAATATAATATAATATAATATAATATAATATAATATAATATAATATAATATATATATTATATTATATTATTATTATATATACAATATATATATATAATATATATAATATATGTATATAATGTATATATATAATATATAATATAATATATATTATATATAATTTTATATATATATATTATATATAATATATATATATATATAATGTATTATATTATATATAATTATATATAATATATAATTATATATGATATATATATTATATATTAATATAATATTATATATTAATATTATATATATATTATATTATTATATTATATTAATATATTATATATATATATATATATATATATTTATATATAATTATATATATATATATATATATATAATATATTATATTATATATAATTATATATAATATATAATTATATATGATATATATATTATATATAGAAAAAACGTTAACAGCAACAGAGGAACAGTTGCTATGCGGGTTTCGATGTTATAAGCTAGAGGTAGAGACAATAATAATTATTATATTATTCAAAAAACCTATAAAAAACATAAGTAAGTATAATTATATATAGAAAAATTATATTTAGAAAGAAGCAAAAAAAAAACTTCGTTTCTCCGAATTCAAACGCAATTCATACAAAAACTCAACAATTTCTTCAAACTCACTAATTCTAACAAGTATTAGAATACAAGGTTTGGTATTAGCAAGTTACCAAGCAGTAAACAGATCGTTTAGTTTAGCTGCTAACGGCATAGCTAATTTTATGAAATGAGAAAAATTGTTACCAGTCTCATGTACTTTGTAGTATTTACTAACTAGAAAAATTTTGAAATAGTATTTTCAAATTACTTTTAAGTTTATGATGATTGATTCAATTTAAAAAATTCTAAATATTAGTATGTAATTATTTACCGTAGTTATATAAAAACAAACAATAATAAGTATTCTTTTATATAAAAAAATTCTTAAGACAGTGTTTTCTTTTCAAAGACATGCTGGAAAAAATATCAAGGTACGTATTTATTTAATTTGACGTACGTATTATTACGTCGTACGTATTATTAATTTACCAATTATTCTGCACCAATTATTCGGTACCAATTATTCTGCAGTCATTTGCTTTCTTTTTTAAATTGGTATCCCATCCTCGTCGCCAGTTTTGTTTCCGTTTATAAATTTTATTTCGATCAATTATAAATTATAAATTTAACAATCAATTAACTAATCAATCAATTTATTTATCAATTTAAACAACTTTACTCTTCTCGATGGTAGCTCAGACTGTACTGCCACGCCAAAGTTGAAAACCACGCGATCATCTTCAAACAATTCATATAGTAAATGTATACATAACATATACATTGGAAGTATTTATATATGTATACATATAATATAATTTATATATGTATACATATGTTTGCATAACTCGTTTCTAATACATAACTACTAATCCAGACTTTGCCAGTCTGTCAACATCTTCATTGCTTTCAAATCTCATAAGTATCGGTATCGAATACAAGATCAGTTGTCTGCAGATCCTGCTTTGACATACAATGTACATATGTATATTGTAACATCTCTCACATGCTTGCTCTTCTGACCTATAGCGGTATTCAAAATCGGAACTCGGGCGGACTGAGCCTTAGTAAAATACTGCAGCAAAAGAATCTGTCGCTGGATGACCTGTTGAAGGGCAAGCAGACCGCGCTGCTGGCACTACAAACCACAGCGACCACGATGCCGCAACAAAAACCGGAAATAAGCGCCCGTTCGCCGAAGCCCAAGCGTCGTTTGTCATCAATGACGACGACGACAACGCCCTCCAGCAAAAACGTCGTCAATAGCGCCGAAGAGGTGGACAACATCAGTCAAAAACAAAAGAAAAACAAGTTGAAATTGCCGGCAATTCAACGTTTGAAGCTCTTCGGTTCATCTTCGCGCGCAACGACAATTAGCAGTGAGAACTGGTCTACCGGCAGGCGCAGAGAGCCCGCAACGATGCGGGCCACAAATATAACAACAACAACATCAATACCAGTATCAAAACGCTTGCGAAATTATCGAAAGCGACAGCCGCTGTTGCAGCGCTCCTCTCTCAAACCATTGGATTTGCAACGATTTCTTCAACAACACCTACTTCCATAACAACAACAACGAAGGCTTTACCAGCAGAAATTAAGGCGCATATACCGAATCTTACACTAGAGTATTCCGGAGAGGAGGCGATAGAGGACGAAGACGAAGACGATAACATTGATGATATTGATGACAATGCTGACAACGGTGACACTGATGACACTAATTACGATGACGCAAACGACAACGACTCTGAATCGCCCAACAAGACCACTACGAGCACACCCAGAACAAGTAAAACAGTTATTCCAGCAACAACAGCTCCCGGCGGTAGCGAAGCATCTGCTAGTGTTATATCGAAAATACAGTCCAGATACGATAAGAATCCCAAAACCAATATAATCGACTTCGACAATCAGCCACACAAACGAACAGATGGCGCCGAAATCTCGGTGACCTATGCTGCTGACGACGACCTAGAGGATTTTTTCGAAGAGTCTACCACAAAGGGCACAGCTGACAGGAACAACACTTCCTCGCCGCACTACACTATCTCCGGTGGGCATGTCACACCCCGTCTCGATCATCAAACGCTACGACCTACGAATGACTTCGAAAGTCTGTCATCGTATGTTGACCCAGTCGATGACCGCACCGATCTGCTCGAGCTAATAGAAGATCGCCATTCGGGGAATCGTTTGTTCAAGGTTCTGGAGCAACGCAATATGACGCTGGAGGAGTTGATCGAGCATAGAAAACGCGGCTCCAGCCAGCTTCACTTGGCGATGGTAGTTCAAAACCGGTCCCGGTTTTTTCCCGATAAGAAAGTCATTCTCCGGGATGATATGGACATTGTTACGGCATTTGAGAACTTCCCTCATTTTAATCTTATGAATTTGAAGAGTGTCAAGCCGGACGAAATCAAAACCGACTCGCAGGGCTCCAGCTACTTCACCTCAATCATAGACATCGAACCGACAGACGAGATCTACAGGAACGAAAACAAAAACTCCGGCAGCTCGACCGGCAATGACAACAATGGCGCTGAAAGGGGTACGTTCAGTCGCAAGCGTTTGGAACGTCGACTGCGTGAACGCGGCAAAACACGTTATCGCGCCGCTGCAGGAGGAACACTATAATCGACCCAATTTGTTATCGGATGAAGGTTTGTGATGAGCTGAATGGTGCGAACACTGAGTGAACAATTCATGCATATGCCGAGTATTAAAGAATTTATTAGAAAGCTCATCGTATCCAAGCAGCTTATTACAAATCACTAAAGGCTGATAATAAAATCGAGTAGTTTTTATTTTCACTTAAGATTCATTCCATCAAAGTTCAGGACAAACCAATTATACAACGTAATACGTAGTTCCTGACAAGATTTCAATAAAATAAAAAGTTTTGCATACGAAACTGAGTACGATTCTTCAGTGATTGAGAAATGATAGGAAAAGCAAAACCTTCTTCTGATTTTGGTGGGAAGATCGTCCGTCGCCTCAGTCAGCTCCTACTAGAATTAATCTTGTATCGGTCTGTTAAAAGAGGGCTACCATTTCCGGTTTACTGTAATTGCAACCTTGTAATTGGTTTGTCTCAGTCTACCTACCATCCACATATCATCCACAAGCACATCAACTCTCTCAGCTTCACTCTTCTTCTTTCTTCTTCATTCCACTTCCTTCTTTCCTCCTATCGTGTCTATGCTTTTATCTTCCTTTATTTCTTACTTTTGAAACTTTTCTTTTTAGGATTCATTTTCGCACAATCGCAAAGATCTGAAAAGTCCCTTGGGGGATTCAGTTTCTTTCCCCCATGGAAAACCCTCGGTCTAGCTCCACTTGCACACACCGCACAGGCTGTTCCCAATCAGCAATATTTCCTTCTACCACAGCCCAAACTCTTACTTGATAGCACAGCGGATGTCAGTAGCAGCAGCCGCTCAGAAAAGCTACCCGCAGCGCCCGATCTACAATTGAACACGGATGCCAACCTCAGCGTTGCACCTATCGATACCGTCGAAGCCATTGAAAACGAAGTTGAACGCGCACACGATTTGTTAGATTTGGAATTATCAGGACATGGCTTTAAACGCAGTCCCACAGCAGCGGCAACAGCTTCCATGACACACCAGCCGCTAGAGAAAAACAGCGTTTATGGTAACATGCCATCCGGCATACGTTCAGCCATAGTTTCCAGTGCTGCCATTGTTCTGACGTCATTAGCCACATTGATTGTCATTTTCATTGTGTGCCGTTGGAAGCAACGAAGATGTCGCAAAACGACAAACCCATTGAAGACTTATAATGCCATGAGGACTAAGTTGCCGATGATTGCTACCACTCCGACATCTCGTCAGTCGTCTCTGCGCAGACATCACATAGAGGACAGCAGTATGACGCAACAACATTAAGATAAGCGACAACAGCGACAACAACAACAACACCCAGGAGACCAACCCTTTCAACCACAGAAAGTATACAATCAACCCGACACACGTTTAGTCGGCAGCAGCAGTGGCCACAGTTTGGGCGGCATCGGCATCAGCAGCACGAGGACTTTGCTCGATGTTGGCCGAGGAAGCGGAGTGGCCGCCACCAGTTCGTCCGTTTCATTGGCCTTGTCCTCATTGAGGAGCCCCTAATAAAATAACAATTCGAGCACAAATTTGAACCGACTGGAACCGAAAACACATGAAAGCCAGGAGTTTTTTTACGATGCGCTGAGGAAATCATTTTGAAGGCCCTTTAGTCGTTATTAACTAAGCAGAAAAAATTAATTCTATTGCATTTTTAACAAAAAATCCAAGGATGTAGATACAATATGTTGGAAAAGTAACAGAACTTTATAGGTTAAGAAACACAAATACGAGTATTATTTGGAGGAACTTTTTATAAATCGTTCTTATATACATATAAGAATATAAATCAATTTTTAGGTTGATAACCAATTAATTGATTTTAAATATGGCAACCTTATAATAAGCTCCTTTTCACTCTATTTTTAAGACTCAGTTTTTTTGTAACACAGCATATTCGGTGGTCCAATTGTTTTGAGAAGTCATCTTTTAACCTATTAGGAATATTGCATTCTTCTGAACAGTATGCTTTTTTAAAAAATCCCATTATTTTTTCTAGGTCAATATTCATCTGAATCATGTGTTAGAACGATTTCAATAGAGCTCTTTCGTCCATCGCGTTTTTAGTGACTTGATAAGCGACTTGATTTCAACATCCGTAAGTTGTTAACCCAGTGATTGATTATAAATATGATCTCCTTTTGAAATGTTCCATTAATTTTTCAAGGTTATATTCGTTGGAATCATTTGATTGTTTTTATTTGATACAGAAGTTTCGACCGTCGAATTTTTTGAAAACTTTTTGCAGCCTTCCGCAAGTTGATAACCGCAAGTTGACCGATTATGTATGTATATTGTGTTCTTCTAGAAAAATGAAATTTTTGGAAAATTACAATATTTTTTCGAGGTCAATATTAATTTGAATCATGTCTTAGAATGTTTTAAACTCATCTCTTTCGCCCTGCGAGTTTTTAGTAACTGAGAAATCTGAGAATCTTTATGTAGGAATAGTCTAATCTTCGATAAGAAGTTCCATAACTTTTTTGAGGTCATTATTCGTCTAAATCATGTCTTTGTTACCGAATGCAGTACTTTCGCTGTCGAGTTTTTAAGGAGTTGATAAACTCATTCGTAACTTGAAAACCCATTGACCGTTTCCGAAAATATAACCTCGGAAACCTTTTCTCGGACTACGGTTTACCTTTTAAAAAGTTGTATTATTTTTCCATCGAAAGATGGTGAAATCTCTTTTACTGTCTTTAACGATTTGTCTTTAACATATTTTTTGCTAAAAAAATTTTGCCTTATATAATTATATAAGACTATAATAATTATATAATAATTATATAATTATATAATAATATAATTAATTAAATTATTATATATAATATTATATTATTATATTATATTATATCACATATATATATTATATAATATAATATAATATAATATAATATAATATAATATAATATAATATAATATAATATAATATAATATAATATAATATAATATAATATAATATAATATAATATAATATAATATAATATAATATAATATAATATAATATAATATAATATAATATAATATAATATAAAATAATATAATATAATATAATATAATATAATATAATATAATATAATATAATATAATATAATATAATATAATATAATATAATATAATATAATATAATATAATATAATATAATATAATATAATATAATATAATATAATATAATATAATATAATATAATATAATATAATATAATATAATATAATATAATATAATATAATATAATATAATATAATATAATATAATATAATATAATATAATATAATATAATATAATATAATATAATATAATATAATATAATATAATATAATATAATATAATATAATATAATATAATATAATATAATATAATATAATATAATATAATATAATATAATATAATATAATATAATATAATATAATATAATATAATATAATATAATATAATATAATATAATATAATATAATATAATATAATATAATATAATATAATATAATATAATATAATATAATATAATATAATATAATATAATATAATATAATATAATATAATATAATATAATATAATATAATATAATATAATATAATATAATATAATATAATATAATATAATATAATATAATATAATATAATATAATATAATATAATATAATATAATATAATATAATATAATATAATATAATATAATATAATATAATATAATATAATATAATATAATATAATATAATATAATATAATATAATATAATATAATATAATATAATATAATATAATATAATATAATATAATATAATATAATATAATATAATATAATATAATATAATATAATATAATATAATATAATATAATATAATATAATATAATATAATATAATATAATATAATATAATATAATATAATATAATATAATATAATATAATATAATATAATATAATATAATATAATATAATATAATATAATATAATATAATATAATATAATATAATATAATATAATATAATATAATATAATATAATATAATATAATATAATATAATATAATATAATATAATATAATATAATATAATATAATATAATATAATATAATATAATATAATATAATATAATATAATATAATATAATATAATATAATATAATATAATATAATATAATATAATATAATATAATATAATATAATATAATATAATGTAATATAATATAATATAATATAATATAATATAATATAATATAATATAATATAATATAATATAATATAATATAATATAATATAATATAATATATATATTATATTATATTATTATTATATATACAATATATATATAACATATATATAATATATATAATATATGTATATAATGTATATATATAATATATAATATAATATATATTATATATAATTTTATATATATATTATATATAATATATATATATATATAATGTATTATATTATATATAATTATATATAATATATAATTATATATGATATATATATTATATATTAATATAATATTATATATTAATATTATATATATATTATATTATTATATTATATTAATATATTATATATATATATATATTTATATATAATATATATATATATATATATATATATATATATATATATATATATATATATATATATATATATATATATATATATATATATATATATATATATATATATAATATATTATATTATATATAATTATATATAATATATAATTATATATGATATATATATTATATATAGAAAAAACGTTAACAGCAACAGAGGAACAGTTGCTATGCGGGTTTCGATGTTATAAGCTAGAGGTAGAGACAATAATAATTATTATATTATTCAAAAAACCTATAAAAAACATAAGTAAGTATAATTATATATAGAAAAATTATATTTAGAAAGAAGCAAAAAAGACACTTCGTTTCTCCGAATTCAAACGCAATTCATACAAAAACTCAACAATTTCTTCAAACTCACTAATTCTAACAAGTATTAGAATACAAGGTTTGGTATTAGCAAGTTACCAAGCAGTAAACAGATCGTTTAGTTTAGCTGCTAACGGCATAGCTAATTTTATGAAATGAGAAAAATTGTTACCAGTCTCATGTACTTTGTAGTATTTACTAACTAGAAAAATTTTGAAATAGTATTTTCAAATTACTTTTAAGTTTATGATGATTGATTCAATTTAAAAAATTCTAAATATTAGTATGTAATTATTTACCGTAGTTATATAAAAACAAACAATAATAAGTATTCTTTTATATAAAAAAATTCTTAAGACAGTGTTTTCTTTTCAAAGACATGCTGGAAAAAATATCAAGGTACGTATTTATTTAATTTGACGTACGTATTATTACGTCGTACGTATTATTAATTTACCAATTATTCTGCACCAATTATTCGGTACCAATTATTCTGCAGTCATTTGCTTTCTTTTTTAAATTGGTATCCCATCCTCGTCGCCAGTTTTGTTTCCGTTTATAAATTTTATTTCGATCAATTATAAATTATAAATTTAACAATCAATTAACTAATCAATCAATTTATTTATCAATTTAAACAACTTTACTCTTCTCGATGGTAGCTCAGACTGTACTGCCACGCCAAAGTTGAAAACCACGCGATCATCTTCAAACAATTCATATAGTAAATGTATACATAACAGTAATCTATTGGAAGTATTTATATGTATATGTATACATATAATATAATTTATATATGTATACATATGTTTGCATAACTCGTTTCTAATACATAACTACTAATCCAGACTTTGCCAGTCTGTCAACATCTTCATTGCTTTCAAATCTCATAAGTATCGGTATCGAATACAAGATCAGTTGTCTGCAGATCCTGCTTTGACATACAATGTACATATGTATATTGTAACATCTCTCACATGCTTGCTCTTCTGACCTATAGCGGTATTCAAAATCCGTTTTCACATAAAAATATATTACTTAAGTCCATGAAACTTCACAATATGCTTAAAAAATAATATAATCTTAAACAGTTTCAATTACGAATTGGTTAGCCGCGTCTACGTAGTTTATACTATCAAACAAATTTTAATAGAAATCCGTGGAAAAGATACAAATTTTTGATATTTCACTAGTATCGTATTGTTATTTCGGATTGGGCTAATCTCGGCTGCTGTCAAATCCTTTTTCAAATATCAAAATGTGACAGGTACAGTACAAACTAAACTGCCGCATTTCAGACGTTACAGACTACAGGGTTGCACAAGACATCTTGAAAGCAGTTATAGACGTTACGTTACATCATTTTTGTTTTTCCAAATGGCGTCGACTTTCCAAAAAATGTCGATGTATTTTGTAAGGAACAAAATTTATGTAAACAAATTTTGCCTTACATACATAATATTTATATATTATTATAAAATTTATACATAGAATTAGAATATAAGACAACCTATCAATACTTTTGAAAACCCTTTAAGAACTTTAAGAAATACAACCCACGTCGTGTAAACCACCCCAAACAGCTGATTCCAAGACCCCATGACAATCAGCTGCTACAATTAAAATCTAATAACTCAGCAAGCAACCATGGGTGGTCGGCACACTATAAATTAAGCAACATCGCCGTAGAAAGATGAGTCTTCGAAAGCCGACCACCTAGGTAAGACAGGAAGTGCACCATCTTCCTGAGAGGGCACGTGACGAAACTTCCGTCGGACACTATCCTGAAACTATTAGGTAGACAAAACGCAGGCGTGAAGGTCGAGAACTGGCACGTATTCCGTAGGGAGGAGATGCCAGATGGTAATCTCTTAATTATCGGAGTAGACCAGGACTCCCTGACGGCCATAGACAGTACGCAAGGCAAGTTGTTCCTTCTGTCAACCGCTGTGAAGATGAGAGTGGGCCACAGGTATGCCCGTAGGGACGCTGTTGCGAAACCTGGGAAAGCTGGACCTGCGGATAGCGGCGGGCCGACAGAAGGGGCAAAGGATAAGGGTGTAGCACCAGACGAGCGCCGAGACATCGGAGAGGAGACAGAGGAGGAAGACCTACCAGAGGTCACCTCCTCACAGGAAGACTTGCTGTTGTCACCGATATGTTGATCACGCAGATCAACATCCACAGGAGTCGGGTGGCCACGCAGGCGCTGCTCGACAGGATGACTGCAGGCAAGTGTGATGTTGCTCTAATACAGGAACCTTGGACCGTAGATAACAAGGTCTCTGGATGGAGCAGCAGCTCTTTTCAAATATTTTATAATGCGGGCTCTGGGAGACCCAGGACCTGCATAATATGTAAAAAAGGCTTTAACATGGTTTCTTCCGTAGGTCTGATGTCAGACGACGTAGTGGTGGTAGAGGAGGTGAAATCCTCCCTGATGCTAGCCTCGCTCTACCTACCATACGATGCACCAGGACCACCACCAACGGAGGAACTGGAGGCACTGACGGCCTACGTGAAGAAAACAGGTAAGAGAATAGTAATAGGGTGTGATGCTAATGCTCACCATATCTCTTGGGGCAGCACTAATTGTAATGGTAGAGGGTCAGCACTATTTTTCTTAATACCAACGACCTACTAACTTTAAATAGAGGGTGCAGTGCGACCTTTATGAATAGGAATAGGAGGGAAGTGTTGGATATAACCAAATGCGACAAAAACACTCTGGAAAACGTCAGAAACTGGCATGTGTCTAACGCACATTCCTTCTCTGACCACTTCTACGTATGTTTTAAAATTGAAAGTATAGAGAGAGAAACTGTGTTGTACAGGAATAAAAAAGCTACAAATTGGCAAAATTTTAAAGGGCGAGTCAATAACTGGCTAAATGATAATACAAGGGACTCCATCACAACCTGTAGGGATGTGGAGAGAGAAACCAAAACAATCACAGAGGGACTGGTAAAAGCCTTCGAGAAAGCATGCCCATTAAGGAAGGCAAGTACTCCCGGGGACAAAACTTGGCTAGCCCCCGAGTTAAGAGACCTGAGGGGCTACTCTCGTCGGCTTTTCAATAGGGCTAAAAGATTTAAAACAAGCACGCATTGGGATAAATATTATGAAGTGCTAAAGTTATATAAAAAGAGATTTCGAGGCGAAAAGAGACTCATGGAGATTCTTTTGTGAACAAGTCGATTCAGTAAATGATGTGGCTAAAATAAAGAAATTCCTATCGAAAAATCACTCGCAACCTGGACTAGTAACAGGGGCGGACGGGGTCCAAGCTAGGAACCTAGAGGAGTCGATACGAATTTAAATGAATGCACATTTCCCAAACTGCTTTGGGGAATCACTACGTCCAACCAGAACAACAACGTCTGAGATTATGGACGGAGTGACAATAACACGTCACATGGTAAGGAAAGCCATTAATGGGTTTAAACCATTCAAGGCAGCAGGTCCAGATGGTATATTTCCTGCAATGCTGCAAAGCTGCGTGGATACCCTGGAAAGTAGGCTGGCCACACTGTATACAGCATGTATTCAACTTGGATACACGCCAAAAGCATGGAGACAGGCGAAGGTAGTCTTCATACCAAAACCGGGCAAAGCAGACTACAATTCACCAAAATCTTACAGACCAATCAGTCTGACATCATTTATGCTCAAAACTCTGGAGCGCATCTGCGATGACATAGTTAAGGAGAGCATTCCCAAGGAAACCTTGACTTTCAAGCAACATGCGTATGTCAAAGGTAAATCAGTAGAGACAGCACTGCAAGAAGTGGTGCAACAAATAGAGAAGTCTTTAGACTCTAAAGAATACGCACTCGCTGCTTTTGTAGACATAGAGGGTGCATTCAACAATGTCACTACGGACACACTGTATACGTCCTTGGACTTATTTAATGTGGACCAATCCATAGCCAGATGGATAAAACACATGCTAAGCCATAGGTACATATCGTGTGAACAATATGGCATAAAAGTGAAAGGGAGAGTGCTACAGGGAACACCACAAGGCGGAATCCTATCACCCTTGTTATGGGTGACCGTAGTACACAGTCTCCTAAAAATCTTGACTGAGGAAGGATTCCGGGTGGTGTGCTATGCAGATGACATAGTGATCATAGTCACTGGAATGTATCCTCAGTATTTATCAAGGAGAATTCAGGAGGCACTGGGGATAATTGCCAATTGGGCTAAACCCAGAGGGCTGTATGCAAACCCTGAAAAAACAGAGATATGCCTTTTCTCTACAAGGAGGAAAATTCCTAGTTTCGTCCCCCCAACACTAGAGGGCAAAATGGTGAAGCTGAAAGATAAGGTTAAGTATCTAGGGGTTATCCTAGACAAAAAGCTTAACTGGAAAGAGCATATTGAAAGCAGAGTAACAAAAGCCTATAGACTATGGGCTATCTGCAAGAGATGTATAGGCCCCAGATGGGGACTAAGGCCCGAAATAGTCAGATGGCTATACCTAAGCGTTATCCACCCAATACTAACATATGCGGCAGTAGTTTGGTGGAACGCACTAGGTATCAGAACCAACGTGAAACCGCTGGAGCGGGTACAAAGGGCATGTTGCATTGACATGAGTGGTGCACTTGTCACCACATCTACTAAGGCGCTGGAGGTAATTCTTTCCATACGACCAATAGATATCCAGGTCAAATATGAAGCTGCAGTAACAGCGGCTAGACTTAAGGTTTTAGGCTCTTGGTTCTATGGGGGCCGCACTACCGGACATCAAACCATAATGAGCCAAATGAATATAGAACTCTTGGCTCTGGAATGCGACCGCATCCAGGAAATCTACTCTAGAACTCCAGTAGAGACCACAATCCCGAAAAGGGAAGACTGGAACTCCGGATCGTTTGAACAAGTAGACCGAGACATCCATGTATACACGGATGGATCGAAAATGGAAGGGCGCACCGGAGCCGGTTTCTTTTGTAAAAATAATGAATTTGGAAATAGAATCAGGCTAGATGATTCCAACACAGTCTTCCAGGCAGAAGTGTTTGGCATCATGGATGCAGCAATGTGGCTATATAATAACAGCCTTGCAGGCTGTTGCTGTAAAATTTTTTCAGACAGCCAAGCGGCTATCAAGGCTATAACAAACGACCGGACAACCTCGGAATTGGTGCGTAGCTGTAAAGAAGCTATAACACTTCTAAGCCAAAAGTACAAGATATATTTGGTATGGGTGCCGGGACACTGCAACATAACAGGCAATGAAAGGGCGGATGAGCTTGCGCGAAGGGGAACTCAACTAAATGAGGTTACCGCTGCAGCCAAAAAGCCTTTCCAATCCATAAGAAATGAAATATCGGCATGGGCGAATGATACGCATTTGAGATCATGGAACGAGTCGACGGGCTCCAAAGTTACTAAACTACTTTGGGGAAACCCTGACGCAGCCCAAACGAGGAAACTTCTATCAAGAAGTAAGGCTGAGCTCAGGAAGATCATTGGTATTCTGACGGGGCATAACGAACTCAGAGGCCACCTGCGGAAATTCCGGAGGTTGGAATCTGATATTTGTAGATCCTGTCAGGAGGAGCCTGAGACCCTAGAGCACTATTTGTGCGACTGTCCTGCATTCGGCAGGATAAGGTTACAAACATTAGGCTCAACACAGCTTGCCACCCTTAAGGATGTTGGTAGTAAGGGATGGGTCGCAATTTCAAGCTTCGTGAAATGCACGAGGCTATTTGAGCAAAGGCTACATCAGCCCTGATTCATTCCCCTTCCTTTTCCTTCCTTCCTTTCCTATACGGAGGTGCACAATGGGCCATTGGCCTAGGTGTATCCAGTACTTCACTGGATGACCCACAAGGTCCCTCTAAACAACCTAACCTAACCTAGGTAAGACATATTAATCAGGAACTTTTCTTTCAGCTAAAGAGCCCAGAATGGGTGAGTGACATCGCCGTTGCGGCAGTGCATTCATACCATGTTCATGCTCTCCAAGAACCAGCCTCTTAGCCGTTGCGGCAGAGAGGCACTGCTTATTGGTGACATCAGGGCCAATAGGGGGTATGCGGTAGAGGCATGCACACCTTTCTTTAAATTTTATTACTATAAACAATTTCCTTTTATAGCGAGTATCTTTATCTTTTCCTTTTCCCCGCACTGATCAAATAGGGCCCAGAACACCCAGCAAGAGCCCAGAGCGGGTGAGTGACATTGCCGTTGCGGCAGTGCATTCATACCGTGTTCATGCTCTCCAAGAACCAAACTCTTCGCCGTTGCGGCAGAGAGTCATTGCTTCTCGGAGGCATCAGAGGCTGCAGGATGTATACACTTCGCCGTTGCGGCAGAGGTATGCATGCCTTTCTTGTCGAAGATTTCTCCTGATAAACAAAGTCTATCTAAAGTCTATCAAAGTCCTTTTCTATCGTACAAATAAGACTAGCCGTACCCATACTCACTCTTTATGATATTAGTTTTACATTTAATATACACATATCATTATTTGTAATTTCGTAATTTTTTGTAATCGGGTACCAATTATTCTGCAGTCATTTGCTTACCGTAGTTATATAAAAAAAAACAATAATAAGTATTCTTTTATATAAAAAAACCGTAGTTATATAAAAACAAACAATAATAAGTATTCTTTTATATAAAAAAATTCTTAAGACAGTGTTTTCTTTTCAAAGACATGCTAGAAAAAATATCAAGGTACGTATTTATTTAATTTGACGTACGTATTATTACGTCGTACGTATTATTAATTTGAGCCTTACAGAGAGAAAAAACATCACACGGAAGAAAGAGATATGAAACTAAAGGGTGGAGACAATGAAATACACTGCAAAAATTGTAACGAAGTGCTCTCCGGTCGAGGTGAAGCTCGCCGGATGTTCAGAGTCCTTCTCGTCACAAAAATTTATTTGTGTGAGACCGATTAATAAAACCTTTTTGTTTCTGAGTTTTTCTGTTTTGTTCTTGCTATATTTTAATTTTTCAAGATACTTTCTCTTAGCCTATTACACTCGTTCTTACTTTTTCTATGTATTTATACCTGAGGGTTCTCTTTATTTCGTTGTGCTCGGTTTCTACGTAATACGAATTGCTCTCCTAATTCTGTCCCTATGAGCGATAGTCGTTTCCCTTGGGTCCTCCCGACAAAGGTTTAAAGACGATGGGTCTACCGGTCATGGTTCTCCCGCTTAGAGAGTCTTAAACCCCGAGGTACATCCAGGGAAGCGGAGATCGTTAAGGGGCAGTTAATTTTCGGAGGTTACTCATGTTTCTTAAATAGCTTTATAAGAGCGCTTGTGTGAACAGAAGTAGATCTTACAATTTGTTGTAACAGAGGTAAGACGTATAAAGAGTGAGTATGGGTACGGCTAGTCTTATTTGTACGATAGAAAAGGAGATAGACTTTGTTTATCAGGAGAAATCTTCGACAAGAAAGGCATGCATACCTCTGCCGCAACGGCGAAGTGTATACATCCTGCAGCCTCTGATGCCTCCGAGAAGCAGTGACTCTCTGCCGCAACGGCGAAGAGTTTGGTTCTTGGAGAGCATGAACACGGTATGAATGCACTGCAGCAACGGCAATGTCACTCACCTGCTCTTTGCTCTTGCTGGGTGTTCTGGGCCCTATTTGATCAGTGCGGGGAAAAGGAAAAGACAAAGATACTCGCTATAAAAGGAAATTGTTTATAGTAATAAAATTTAAAGAAAGGTGTGCATGCCTCTACCGCATACCCCCTATTGCCCCTGATGTCTCCAATAAGCAGTGACTCTCTGCCGCAACGGCTAAGAGGCTGGTTCTTGGAGAGCATGAACATGGTATGAATGCACTGCCGCAACGGCGATGTCACTCACCCATTCTGGGCTCTTTAGCTGAAAGAAAAGTTCCTGATTAATATGTCTTACCTAGGTGGTCGGCTTTCGAAGACTCATCTTTCTACGGCGATGTTGCTTAATTTATAGTGTGCCGACCACCCATGGTTGCTTGCTGAGTTATTAGATTTTAATTGTAGCAGCTGATTGTCATGGGGTCTTGGAATCAGCTGTTTGGGGTGGTTTACACGACGTGGGTTGTATTTCTTAAAGTTCTTAAAGGGTTTTCAAAAGTATTGATAGGTTGTCTTATATTCTAATTCTATGTATAAATTTTATAATAATATATAAATATTATGTATGTAAGGCAAAATTTGTTTACATAAATTTTGTTCCTTACAAAATACATCGACATTTTTTGGAAAGTCGACGCCATTTGGAAAAACAAAAATGATGTAACGTAACGTCTATAACTGCTTTCAAGATGTCTTGTGCAACCCTGTAGTCTGTAACGTCTGAAATGCGGCAGTTTAGTTTGTACTGTACCTGTCACATTTTGATATTTGAAAAAGGATTTAACAGCAGCCGAGATTAGCCCAATCCGAAATAACAATACGATACTAGTAAAATATCAAAAATTTGTATCTTTTCCACGGATTTCTATTAAAATTTGTTTGATAGTATAAACTACGTAGACGCGGCTAACCAATTCGTAATTGAAACTGTTTAAGATTATATTATTTTGTAAGCATATTGTGAAGCTTCATGGACTTAAGTAATATATTTTTATGTGAAAACGGATTTTGAATACCGCTATAGGTCAGAAGAGCAAGCATGTGAGAGATGTTACAATATACATATGTACATTGTATGTCAGAACAGGATCTGCAGACAACTGATCTTGTATTCGATACCGATACTTATGAGATTTGAAAGCAATAAAGATGTTGACAGACTGGCAAAGTCTGGATTAGTAGTTATGTATTAGAAACGAGTTATGCAAACATATGTATACATATATAAATTATATTATATGTATACATATATAAATACTTCCAATAGATTACTGTTATGTATACATTTACTATATGAATTGTTTGAAGATGATCGCGTGGTTTTCAACTTTGGCGTGGCAGTACAGTCTGAGCTACCATCGAGAAGAGTAAAGTTGTTTAAATTGATAAATAAATTGATTGATTAGTTAATTGATTGCTAAATTTATAATTTATAATTGATCGAAATAAAATTTATAAACGGAAACAAAACTGGCGACGAGGATCTGATACCAATTTAAAAAAGAAAGCAAATGACTGCAGAATAATTGGTACCCGATTACAAAAAATTACGAAATTACAAATAATGATATGTGTATATTAAATGTAAAACTGATATCATGTTTGCGAGCTTAAAATAGTTAAAGAAAAGAAAACATATCTATTGTGTATTGCGAAATCATTAAAATAAAATGGCTGCGAGAAAGTGTGGACCAACTGACAAAAATTAAAGAATTAAAAAGAAAAATGCCACAATGTACCAAAATTAATACTATATACCAACAAAATTAATTTTAGTTCCGAATTCGAGTTCGAAACCTTAACAAAGCAATTGGCAACGTCGTAATCGAAATTGCGAAAAATCAAAATGGCGTATTTTTTTCGACAAATGACTAGTGATTGGTATAGACGACGGCGGCGACGAAGAAAAAGAAGAAGAAGAGAAGAATGAAAAATAAAAAAAATAATTACAATCAAAAAACTATTTCAAACATGAATAAAAACAATACTACAAGAATAATAATAATGTGAGTATTAATTAAATAAATAAATACTGAACTACAACAACAACAACAACACGAACAGCCGTGAATATATGTACATAAAAACAAACAACCAAATACAGTACATACAATTTTACCTGTACCTAAAAATTTAAAAGTGGCAAAATAACATTAAAAATAAATTACGCCAAAAAGAAGAAAAAACATCTGAAATTGGAACATCTACTACTACTGCCGCCAAAGCAACAGTGATGACATCTCACTCTATCCACAAAAGCAGAATATATCGTAAACAGAAATAACAAATCTGACGATGCGAATACGATCATTGCCTTACAGCGATAAGGAATACCTGGAGAAAGAATCAAGTTAGGAGAGGAGAGGAACACTTCGGATTGTAGACGTACTGGTACTTACTGGTGTCATATTCAAAACAATATAATGTAATACGTAAGGAATTTCTTTTCCAAGACAATAAATTGAATTGTATAAATTTAATTTTATCGATAACTACTAAACTGGATCTATATTAATTATTACATTTTTATATCTAAAATTTTCTTTCTACCAAATTTGTAAAAAAAAAAAACATATATATATGTATAATGGCACAATTGACAGTAGATCCCCTTAAATATCTGGATAAATTACCATATTTTAATGGCGATATAAATGATCTGCAGAATTTCTGTGATTTAGTAGACCGAATTTATCCATTCCTATGTACGTTTGATGCGTTAGCTTAAGCTATTTTTGTTGATATAATTAAGAGTAAATTGAAAGATAAGGCAAAATTAACTCTACATAGACATAAATTGTCAAGCAATGTCATGGATAGATATAAAGAGTATACTTGTGAATAATTTTAGTGACAAATTGTCTTGCGAGGAACTGTTTGATGAAATGCGAAGTATTGTATTTAGAACAAATAGTATTAAATTTTATAATGAGATAAAGGAAAGACTTAGGCGATTAAATAATAAAACTCAGGTAGTTACTCAACCAGGAGATGCACTCAACAGACGTATAACAGATAATAGAAAATCAGCGTTAATTTTTTTTATTAGCAAAATACCCGAGCCAATGAAGTCAGTTCTAGTATGCAGAGATCCTGACACACTGGAAGAAGCAATGGAAATACTATATAAAAGCAGGGTATGCTTATTATACAAAGGAACGTACAAAACCAAATAGACATGAAGAGAACACTAACCATAACAGTCCAGGTAATAACATTAATAATAACACCAAAACTAATGTAAATAGAAACAATTATAACCACAGAAATAATAATTACAATAATACTGATAGGAACTATCGATATTATAACCACAATAATTACAGGAATAGTAATCACAATCACAATTATGAAAATAGGCAAAATACCAGACAATATAACAACAACCATTACCCACCTAATAATTATCAGCAGAACAACAACAATTATTGGCCAACTAACAACGATCGGAATAATAGTGGTTATAGACAACAACAAATATCCAGTAATCAACCATCAACTCAAACTAGAAATTATTTACCTGCACCAGAGCCTATGGAAATAGGAAACTATGAGACAAGATCACAAAAGGTACAAGAAAATTTTCCCTTAATAGCCTCTCAGAAAACTTACAATATATAGTAGTCAAAAGCAAAAGTACCCACCCAAAAGTTAAATGTAAAGACATTGCAACATACCGTTCAAATTACTGAAAAAGTTAACATTCCATTGTTTGAGGAATTAGGAGACCCCAATGAAAGAATCGAAATGTTAGTTTGCAAATTTCACGATCAATATGATGGACTTATAGGCAATAATATTTTGAAACAATTAAGAGTAACAATAAATTATGAATATAATCAATTGTCGGTTCAAAACAAAAATGTTAAAATTTATTTTGGAAATAATAATGAACGAATGGATGTGTTCAACGGAAAAGGAGAATAAATACTCCAAATTCCAGTTTGTCAGACTGAAGGATTAGTTTTTAAAAATGGAGAAAAATTTGAGAAGGAGGGTATCGAGGTACTAGAGGGCGTTTATGAAACGATAGGTATAGGACAGGTATAGGAATTTATACCTGTTGACTACAAATATTTTTGCGTTATAGAACAATCGAAAAAAAATCGACATATTATAGAAAAAATTAGAACTGAACACCTTAATAGGGAAGAGAAACACATACTTACATCATTAATCAAATATTATAAAGATATTTTTTCAATGAAGAGTCCGACTTAACATTTACTAATGCCATAAAGCATAATATTCAAACTTTAGATCATGTACCAATTTCGGCAAAAACTTATCGTTACCCTTATGTACACAAAAACGAAGTACAAGAACAAATACAAGACATGTTATCTAAAGGAATAATAAGGCCAAGTCACTCCCCATATTCTGCACCCTTGTGGGTAGTTGCAAAAAAACCTGATAGAAATGGTAAGCAGAAGTGGAGGATTGTGATAGATTATAGGCGACTTAATGAATTCACAGTAGATGATAAATACCCTATATCGAATATGGATGAAATACTAGAAAAACTGGGAGGAAGCCAATATTTTACTACGCTGGATTTCGCAAAGGGCTTTTACCAAATCGAAATCGAAGAAAAAGACATTCCCAAAACAGCGTTTAGCGTTGAAGGAGGCCACTACGAATTTACTCGCATGCCTTTCGGTCTGAAAACAGCTCCTGCTACTTTTCAACGTTTGATGGATAATGCATTAAGAGAATATGTTAATAAAATATGTCTTGTCTATCTGGACGATATTATTATTTTTTCAACTTCACTTGAAGAACATATGGAATCACTATTAAAAATTTTCAAACGGCTAAGGGAAGTAAATCTCAAAGTCCAAATTGACAAGAGCGAATTTTTAAAACACGAAACCGAGTTTCTTGGTCATATAGTTACGGTAGACGGCATTAAACCTAATCCGAAAAAAATCGAATGTGTTCAGAATTTTCCGCTTCCAAAAACACCTGAACAAATTAAGCAATTTTTAGGCCTAACAGGCTATTATAGAAAATTCATTAGGGACTATTCTAAAATTGCCAAACCTATGACCAAGTTCTTGAAGAAAAATTCTAAAATAAATATTGGCGACCCTGAATATAGAACGAGTTTCGAAACTTTGAAATTGCATTTAATTAACGAACCTATTCTGAGTTATCCTGACTTTAAAAAACGGTTCCACTTGCAAACCGATGCAAGCAACTACGCCCTAGGCGCAGTCCTCTCCCAAGATGGACATCCAATTTGTTACGCGAGCAGAACCCTAAATGACCATGAACAAAATTACAGCACAATAAAAAAGGAATTACTCGCAATTGTTTAGGCAACCAAATATTTTAGGCCCTTCCTGTACGGTAGAAAATTCACGATAAAAACTGATCATAAGCCTCTAACTTGGTTATTTTCTATCAAAGAACCAAACTCTAAGCTTGTGCGATGGAGACTGAAGTTATCTGAATATGATTATGAAATAAAATATAAACAAGTAAAGGCGTTAACTTCGGCCTGGCCGAAGGTTATATACCCTACACCCGTATCTGTCGAAGTTACGATAAAAAGTAGGCGGGTGACGCTCACTTTCATTTAATTTACAGATAGTAAATTTTGATATATTAACTCATTTACAGCACCGCTTTTCTCAACAAATACCTCATTATATGGTATGGTATACCAGTGGGCGTGTCACGCCCATTTTCTGTGAGATAACTTTTTCTTTTATTATTATTTTTTAGAATATTTTTAAGAGACTATATCTCCATTCGTTCTTCTCTATTCGTGATTTTCGTCGCCAGTGGGCGGACCACGCCCATTTCTGGGAATGTCTTTAAGTTTGAGACCATGGATTCAGGAATGACATTTTAGCTTTAAACTCGCTCTACAAGCTGAGAAATTGTGCTAAAAGCACGGGAAAATTCATACTTTCTATAAAAAGTAGGCGTGGCACTGGACCGATTTTCTCCATTTTCAATACCAAACAGCCTATGGTGACAAAGAATATTCGTACCAAATTTTATGGCGTTAGCTCTATTCGTTCTCCTGTAATCGTGATTTCTACAGACAGACAGACAGACAGACAGACAGACAGACAGACAGACAGACAGACAGACAGACGGACGGACATGGCTAAATCGAATCAGGAGGTGATTCTGAGCCAGAATATATATACTTTTCTATACCTGCCACGCCTCCTTTAATGCGTTACAAACGGAAGAACAAAGTGAATATACCCTCATCCCTTCGGGTGTAGGGTATAAAAAGGTACACAGAACGCGAATGCGGACACTCTTTCAAGACCAATTATCAACCTGAACGATGTAACGATCAGAAATCGTCACAACTTCTTTTCTCCTTTTCTTTTTAATTATTAAGCGACCACCATTAATTGCGCTTGACAGCCTAGCGGCTAGAGCAACAGCCTCTCAAGCCAACCGACCGAGGTTCAAATCTCGGTACGAACAATTAAATTTTCAATGTTCTATAAATTGTTTTTTAATAATAACGAGGGAGAATTATAAATAAAAACAATATTAAACATTAATTTGTTTTATTCTGCCGCAAAATGGCGAAAATTAAAAGTAAATAACAACACAATTGTCCACACTTAAAATCAAAGAATCACATCACAACATCACATACATACGAACACAGGCATACACGGTTGGACAGACTATTCACAGACGAATGGACTCTTTATTTTTCATTTCACTATTGCTCGCGCAATATAATTCCGAATAGGTTTAAGTAAAGAACCGCTCTTAATGAACGTGTTTGCACTTGGAAAAGGGACCTCCGCTCAAGTAAGTCGCTTTGTAAAACTACTTTAGCTTTGGTTCGTTCAAGCATCCCCAGAGTCACGTCAGCCTTCGACAGGACTTTGGAAGACAATTTGTTTAAAAGAATCAGGTCAGCTTTCGACAGATTCTAATACATACTTTAAGGACGAATCACGTCAGTTTTCGACAGATTCTAAAAACATATTCTAAGAGAGGATCACGTCAGCTTTCGACAGATTCTAATATATACTTTAAGGAAGAATCACGTCAGTTTTCGACAGATTCTAAAAACATATTCTAAGAGAGGATCACGTCAGTTTTCGACAGACCCTGGTACACATTTTGAGAGAGAATCACGTCAGTTTTCGACAGATTCTAATACATACTTTAAGGGAGAATCACGTCAGCTTTCGACAGATTCTTAAAACATATTCTAAGAGACGATCACGTCAGCCTTCGACAGATCCTAGTACATATTTTGAGAGAGAATCAGGTCAGCTTTTGACAGATTCTAAAATATATTCTAAGAGAGAATCACGTCAGTTTTCGACAGATTCTAATAACATATTCTAAAAGAGGATCACGTCAGCTTTCGATAGATCCTAGTACATATTAAGAGAACAACACGTCAATATTCGACAAGGTTTTAAGCGAATTTTCTACCTTTGACTCTAGTTTCCCCCCCCCAGACAAACCAAACTTTGTAAGCAACCTTTTGTTATCAAGCGCTCTGCTTGTCTCGCCCAGCTTAAATTATTGTGTAAGCATCTACTCTGTAACGAAACTTTGTAAGCAACCATCTGTTGCCAGACATTCGGTCTGTGTTAAACTTTGTATTTCTATTGTGAGCAACCTTCTGTTGCGGGCACTTGCCCTGGATAACAATTGTATTTAGAATAAGAAAAATCACCAATATACCGTCCGAGCTGAACTACCGAGAGGTGGTCAGTGAACTGATCGACGAACTCGTCGATCGTGCGGAATTCGGAAGCGGTAGTGAACCAGTAAACGGAGGGTTTCGAGATCCCTCCATCATGAACCCTGGAGCGGCTGAGCATACCTCAGCCAAAGAGAAAAACTCGTTACAACGAAATAAATGATTGTAATATAATCGATTCTGAATGCCCAATAAATATATATAAAAATCAGATAATTATAAAAAGGGGTAACTCCGGTATACTTAAAGTAAAACACGAAACTATTTTTAATTCAATCAGAAAAACCATAACAGGAAAAACGTTAAATGAAAACAACTGTATATCAATAATTAAAAACTACCTTAATAGTAATAAAATAAACGCAGTTTTCACAGATGACGAGGAACTGATATTTCTGATGAAGATGAACTTTCTGAAATTATAAAAAAGGAACATTTAAAAAATAACCATAGAGGAATTATTGAGAACTTTTCAAAACTTAAAAATTTTACAACCCAAAACTGAAACAAAGAATAACTCAATTTATAAATAATTGCGAAATATGCAATGTTGAAAAATACGAAAGAAATCCCGTAAAGCAAAAATTTAAAATTAAAGAAACACCCGATGGGCCTAGGGACACCATACATGCAGACGTTTTCTATTCCCTGGATAAAAATTTATTTTTGACTATGATAGACAAGTTTTCGAAATACGCCCCAGCAATTAAAATAAACAATAGATCATGGGTGGAATTCAAGAAAGCTATTGCGCAATATATTAGTACTATAGGGCAAATCAAAAATTTAGTAGTTGACAACGAACTTGGATTTAAAGCAATTCCCTTAAAAAGTTTTCTATGTGATCAAAATATAACTTTACATTTCACATCAAACAGTAACCATACATCTAATTCAGATGTCGAAAGATTACACAATACGATCAATGAACACTTACGGTTACTCAGACACGATCCAAACAAAAATATTGACACAGTAGATGAGAAAATTTACAAAATTCTAGCCTTCTACAATAATACAATACACAGTACAACAGGTCGAAAACCTATGGATTTTATTAATGGTATCATTTCTCAGGCCGAATATACAACTATTAAAGAACGAATTATTCAAATAAAAGAAAAAGTTATACATAAAATGAATAGAAACAGAGAAAACGTAGAAATCAAGGAAGGTCCGATATTTCTAAAGGAAGAAAGAGGGGGGAAAAACCATGCTAAATTCCGTAAAATCACGGCGAGCCCTCTAGATGAGGACCACATTGTAACTTCTACAGGCTTTAAATATTATAAATTCTATATTAAAAGACAAAAAACGTTTCAAGACAATAATAATCCTACTATTAAAATAGATGCAAACAAATAAAACTAACCGAGAAGTGGGATAATTATAATTAGGGAAATTTAAATAAAACAATAAATAATTAGTTATCAACTTTATATTATACCATTTTTTCCCCCCTCATTTTTCCAATATTGTCAATTGTATCATTCCAATAAATACTGTATAATTTTTTTTGGTTTGATGTAAATATAATACGAATATGTGTTAATAATCTATTGATTAAAAACTATATTATTTAATCCATTAATGTAAAAATGATACAAAAATTATATGATAATTTGCTATTGTAGCAAATATGATAAATATAATTTTAAAAAATCGAATTTATTATACCTACAACGACAAAAAACTTATATGTATGTACACTCAAATAATAAAAATCTTTGTCGGTGCCTCAGACTGAGAGAGGAGGAGTTATGTATTAGAAACGAGTTATGCAAACATATGTATACATATCTAAATTATATTATATGTATACATACATATATAAATACTTCCAATAGATTACAGTTATGTATACATTTACTATATAAATTGTTTGAAGATGATTGCGTGGTTTTCAACTTCGGCGTGGCAGTACAGTCTGAGCTACCATCGAGAAGAGTAAAGTTGTTTAAATTGATAAATAAATTGATTGATTAGTTAATTGATTGTTAAATTTAAAATTTATTATTGATCGAAATAAAATTTATAAACGGAAACAAAACTATTAGTCTGGATCCGTTTATTGGACCTCAGTCATTTTGTGGCGTAGGTAGATTTCGTTTTTCAATCTTTATTAAAGGCTAGAACTGTAGACATTACTAGTATTAGTATTAGGCCCAAGCTATGGGACAAAAATATGCAACACCTATCCCAACCTAAATGCAGTCTCATACTGAATTTGGATATAATTTGGTCAGAGCCCATTGAGATATTACTTACATTAAAAAAATCGTCTGGTAGTTTTTCTATGGAATTTAAAGAGATTTCTGTACCCTTAGCCCTAGTTTCACAGTAGGCACTTAAGTTTAGGGCGCCCCTAAAAGTATTTCACAGTTGTCTCACACTCACATTACACTTAGGTGCATGAGTTTGAGCACTTAGATTTTCCTTAAAATTCAAAAAATTTCTTTGACGTTACTCTTTTTGAAAAATGTCCATAGAATAAACTGACAGAAAAACATTTTTGTTTTTGCTTTTTGACAAAAAAAGTCAGAAAGCTTTTTTGTTTTTTCAACATATTGAGGAAAATTTAAGGGTGCACTGTGAAACAGAGAAAAGCTTTAGCATGGGGAAAAGCTCACAGTTTACTTAGCTAAGTTTTTTCAATGTCTGCACTTAGTTTGCGCTTAAGTGCGAACTGTGAAACTGGCCCTTAAACTTACGGATGAATAAGTTTTCTGCGAAGCACTATTTCCATAAGCCTACTGTTCTAGTAATTTCATGCTGTTGGAAAAAAGAAAACCCAAGACAAACCGTACGGAAAGTGGGAGTAGGCAGAGGGCTGGAGCGGAGGTCCTTATAGACGTGGAACCCAGTAAGGGATTACTGTACTGACGTATTCACTGCCTCTCCCATGATTTATCTATGCCCGGCTGTCTGTCTGTCTGTAGAAATCACGATTACAAAGGAAATGACGAAAATATAGTCTGTTCTGATCTTTCTGATAAAGACATATTCTGATCTTTCTGATTTCTGAAATAACAAAAGTTATAAAATCTTTTGGGGGTTTAAAGGTTTGGGAAGCGTCACTGATAGCCTCTCCGTCACAATTGTCATCCTCACCTTCTCGCAGTGCTCCCTGTTTCCACAGACGAGGTTTTGGCGACCGATTGTGGGACGGTATATTGTCCACACAATTTTCTTTTCCTCTCCTCTTCTATACTTTTCAATTTTTTTCTTTTATCTATACCTTTCTCCTATCTTCTTTCTGGGCCGGAACAAGGTGTCATGCGACCCGTGCCAAGGATCAGCTTGGTTGGGGGCCCAGACTGTAAAACTAGCTCAGTCGGGAACGGAGCGTACCGGATGCCGGGTGACCTTCGGTACTAACCAACCTTACCTGCGCACATGGACCTCTGCGCGAGCGAACCTCTTTTGTCCAATACTCGTGGGACCGTGCCGTCTGCTCCCGGCAGCTGAGTCGTTCAAGGCCGCTGAAGTGGGCCTGAGCTTGCAACCTTGCGGTCCATGGAGGAGGGTCAAAAGAACGACGCAAAGAAGATAAAGCCGTCAGCTAGCTTTAAATCTAAAGCTGACTTGCAGGTGGCCATCGTTCACAGGTCGGGCCCCGATGGGAAGATTGTGTCGGCGAACTGGTTGCTAGTAAAGGCGAGGCTGCTGACGGGGATGATGAAGGAAGAACGAAAGGACGGCGGAAGAGGTGGACTTCGACGGAGCTGGCTGGCAAAAGGGAGTCAAAGTCGTTGGGAGTGGTAATAGGAATTCTTTGGACTTTCTAACTGCCATCATCAGCGGCCTTGGCAAAGTTTGGCCGAAGGCGAAAATCGAGGTCTTACCTCTTTCCGAACTCCCACTACGACCAGTGATCTCGGTGTGGATTCCCCTTCCGTTCCGGAATGGGTGGCGTCCATTCTGAGACTACTAGACAAGCAAAACCGTTCCTTAGGGGTGAACAGATGGGAGCTGGTCTCATCCAAGGTGCCCAAGAGTGGTATACGGGGAGGGACTACAGGTTCAGGGTGAGCAGTCTCTAGATGCTTAGGGGAAGACGAAAGAGGTAATCCGATTTGGATTGAAATCCACAAGGGTCCGACTTCCGGGGGATAAAAGAGACTGAAGAGGTGGTGGCGAGGTGGCGCATACGTGGTCCAGATTAATTTACACCACTGCAAGTGACCTGCTGCTCATCATGGTCCGAGACGATATAGACGTCTCTAATCCAAGACCTTGGTTGTGTGGTAGTAAGGTTGCGGGATTGGAGTCGCGTATGTACCGTATCTTGGCACCGGAGACCACCGAAAAGGTCAGGACCTATATATTGGTAAAGAATAATATTTATGCTTTTCTTTTTCCTCCATACAGCGCAGCGGACCAGACAGTGGTGGTATGTGAGACCCAGCAGGAGGATTAAATTCTGCTCACTTCCGCATACCTCCCATACGAAGACAGAGAGACCCTATCGCAACTGCTTCGATCACTGACGAACTTTGCCAGTAACAACAAATTGAGGTTACTGATCGGTTGCGATGCAAAAGGACATTATGTCCAGTGGGGAAGTAGTGACATCAATACGAGAGGTGAGTCTATTTTGAACTTAATTCTCCTGTCTGATCTAGTTATTTGTAATACAGGGGTAACACCTAACTTTCGTAACAGAACTAGATCCAAAGGTCCATAGACTTAACCCTTCCGAATTCTTTTGATTTAAGTATAGATAATTAGAAGGTATCCACCGAGTGCTCCCTTTCGGACCATTCTATGATATTCTTCAATGTTAGGCTAGGGAAACCAAAAATTTAACCATTTAGGAACGCTTCTCGAATCCGGTCTCCTTAAAGTTGTCTGGGGGCAACAAGGGACACAGAACAGGGAGCACTGATTACCTGGTGAAACTTTTAACGGGATGTCTGAATAGCGCGTTTGAAGCCTCTTGTCCCACTAACTACCCCCGTAGGAAAGCCAATGCGATTTGGTGGACCTCCGAGCTGTTAGCATTGACAAGAAACACAAAACGGTTTTTTTTTAACAAGACTAAGCAGACTAACAATGATAAAGACTGGGCTCTGTATAAAGCAGGCCTTAGGATTTATAAGAGCAGAACAAGGGCTGTCAAGAAAAACTCAAGAGAGTCAAGAGAGGCGGCCAGATTACGCAGGATCCTGTCCAAGGACAAAGTATCCATCGGGCTAATTTAGCGTGTGGACGGCTCATGGACTGGGTCAGGCCTTGAAACCCTGGAACTGCTTATAGATACCCATTTTCCGGGGTGCTCGGAGATTGTTATGGAAACGCGTCAGGCCGCTCCTTAACTACCCGAGCGCTCCCTCAAGAACATCGAGGATATCGTGAATGAGCGTAAGGTTGCCTGGGCGGTTGGTTCCTTGCGGCCCTAAAAGTCAGCTGGGCCGGATGGCATCATACCGGCCATGATGCAGCAATCATGTTACGGTTGTATTCATACCCAAAGCTGGTAGGCCGACTCATTTCTCACCTAAGGATTTTAGGCCAATCACACTCTCATCTTTTTTACTTAAAACACTAAAGAGACTGGTAGATCTGTACCTGAAAAGCATGATCACACGTCGGCTCTGCACATCTCAGCACGCTTATCTCAAAGTCAAATCTGTGGAAAGTGCACTGCAGTGTGTGGTTGGGACCATTGAAAAACCGATTTGACATAAAGAGTATGCGTTAGGGAGCTTCCTTGATAAGGAGGGAGCCTTTAACAATATAACAATTGTTAAGGCCTAAAACAGAAGCAATTATTAAGGCCCTCCTGTTCTTTGACGTGCCATACTTCATTATTGATGGAATTGCTATTACTGGAATAGGGAAATACTATGTAGCAGAGTAATTAATTCCAGCATGGGAGCCAGCATCCTTCGGAAGACCGCCACAAGAGGGACTCCGCAAGGAGGGGTACTATCTCCTCTTCTGTGGCTGGTGGATGGTATTTTAAGGGTTTTGAAAAACACAGGAATAAAGGTCGTAGCTTATGCGGATGATATAGCCATACTGTTCCTTGGTAAATTCTTGTCTACTCTAAGTGAGCTGTTGTCAACCGCTTTAGAAAAGATTTATAGGTGGGCGTATCGGCGTGGTCTTGGTATCAATGCATCCAAGACCGAGCTCGTACTTTTCCCTAGGAAACATAAGATCCCGGACTTTACACTGCCCAGCATTGAAGGCAATGAGCTAAGTCTATCAGCGGAAGTAAAATATCGCGGCATTGTTCTTTATAGCAAGTTATCTTAGAGAAAGAACACAGTGGAGAGAATGAAAAAAGGGATGAATGCTTTCTATGCCTGCAAGAAAGTCATTGGTAGGTATTGAGGCCTGCCAGCTTACATCGTTTATTGATTGTATACGGCAGTAATAAGACCAATCTTTACTGCCGTATAAGGCTGCTTTGTTTGGTGGAAAGCGACAGAAAGGGGTAGCAATCTAAAGATCTTAAATCAGATGTGCTGAAATAGGGATTACAGGAGCCGTAAAAAGCACACCACAGGCAGGACTAGATATGTTGTTACATATACCATAGGAGAAGCTCCTTTTGGACATGCAAGTGTGCTGAATAAATTAAGGAGAATTAACGGTAGTCCAAGGCCTGACTTGTCTCGGCCGACGGACTACTTACTGACAAGATATGATTTTAATGGGATCTCGGCTGTTTTATTTCCTAACAGGAACGAGTAGCTGTCCGTCGAGGGTGTACCAATAAAGGGCATCAGAATTTTTACAGACGGTTCGAAAACGGCCAAAGGAACTGGAGCGGGCTTCTTTTCAGAATCACTTCAGATACAGTAATCGTTTCGATTGCGCGACGAATGCAGTGTTTTCCAAGCGGAGGTCTATGCCATTTAAAAAGCAGCCTCGTATGTCATTCAGGAAGGGATACCACAAGCTGTTATCACTTTCTGTGTGGATAGTCAGGCTGCATTGAAGTCTTTGAGTTCGGAAATAGTTAATTCTGGGAAAGTGCTGAGGTGTAGAAACACGCTGAAGGATTTACGGAAGGATCATACCATCAATCTCTGCTGAGTTCTTCCTTAGACGCTGAGAAAGCGGACTTTTCAGTGCTTCCACCGATAAACTATCTCAAAAAAAAAATTGAGAGCCTAGTAAACGAAAGAGCAGATCATCTCTGGAAAAGCAGGCATGACTTTGCAGGCATATCTCTCGGTCTCTGTGGCAAGAGCTGAATTAGAGCAACTCTAAGCGTCTTCTCTCCCTGAGTAGGGAGCAACTAAGAGTTTTTGTGGGGGTTATAATGGGACACTGCCCAATAGGCCACATGATGGCAAGGTGGAAGGCGGGTGCGAATGTGGACTACTGCAGATCCTGTAATGATATAGATCAAGAGAAGACTATTCACCATCTACTCTGCCGATGTCCGGCTCTTGCAAGCCGGCGTTTCCAAGCTCTGGGAACTTGGTTTTGCTCCGATCTTGAGGACGTGGCGAAGTTTTCGGTGTCGAGTCTCCTCAAACTGATCCTGAGCCTGTGATTTTTGATCAAGGGCAGTTTGTAGATGCCGGACATGAAAGTGACTAGAGTCCCATTTTGAAAATCGAACGAAATCTTTTGCATGTTTTTCATCTATCGGTCAAGCTCTAATTTAAAGATAATTAAAACCTTTGTGTTCTTTGTATGTGTATCGCTGGTATTGACCACCGCATTTGCTGCTACATCCTTTGGAAACTACAATGACCTAAGTAAGTAGAACCCAAAAACCGAGTATCATCGATCGAAAAAACTAAAACATAAAAAATATAATTTTCTTCAGGGTCATCCCGGCAAGTGTGTAATTCGACCGGATTTAATTTTGTCGTCTGGCTAGGCGACGCCAATATACGCCACTGATCCTATCTATTATTTACCTAATTTGTCATATTAAAAGAAACTTTTTTAAATTTTTGGAGGTAAGGAAATTGTATTTAATTATATTAAATGACTTGCTTATTGCTTATCTCTCGGCTGTTTGTAGACTTTCTATGAAATCTGAGAAGAAGAAGTTCCGTAAACTTAATTTTACGAATGAAAAAGTTCTATTTCTCCCAAGAATAATTGCATCAACTATCGCAAAAGACGGTTCCCATGATTGTATTCGGCTTATTGTTATCATTATAAAAAAAAACCCAAATTGTATTTAATTCGGAATTTTTTGATTTTATTAAAGTAAATATAATACATTTCTTTCTTTTATACATTAGTAACTTTTATCGATACTCTTACGAATAGTTTTTAATAGTTCGTCATTATAATAAAAAAAAATAATCGTAGGGAATTATATGATAGTGTTATCAAGCTCCAGATTATCAGGACAAATAAGCTTTTCCTTATAACAATCGGGGTAAGCATCATCTATTTTCACAGAAACTGAGGTACATAGATTTTCCTGGTTTCGTGGTTATAAGGTTTTGCTCCGATCTTGAGGACGTGGCGAAGTTTTCGGTGTCGAGCCTCCTCAAACTGATCATAAGAGCGAGGACGGCGTTATTAAACCTGCTTGCGATTTTTGATCAAGGGCAGTGTGTAGATGCCGGACATGAAAGTGACTAGGGTCCCATTTTGAAAGGGGTGTTTTAAAGGGCAGTCGCAATGGGCCAAAATGGCCTAAGTGGACGAGAGAGAAATCTCCCACGCCCTTCCTACCTCCCTACCTATAAAATCTTTAGATTTGTGGTGCCCAATCCAAAGATAACAAAGAATTTTTCTTTGTTTGCAAAAATAGCACACAACTTAAGTCTCATGAATACATACTGAACCCTGAACGACCCTAACATTGTAACTCGTGATAGGAAATGCCACGTGACGTACATTAAAACGACTATAAAAGCATCTACAAAAATCGAACGAAATCTTTTGCATGTTTATCATCTATCGGTCAAGCTCTAATTTAAAGAAAATAAAAACCTTTGTGTTCTTTGTATGTGTATCGCTGGTATTGACCACCGCATTTTCTGCTACATCCTTTGGGAACTACAATGACCTGAGTAAGTAGAACCCCAAAACCGAGTATCATCGATCAATTTAAAAAAAAAAACTAAATCATCAAAAATATAATTTTCTTTGAGGTCATCCCGGCAAGTGTGTAATTCGACCGGATTTAATTTTGTCGCCTGGCACCCACCAGGATCCGTCAGGCTGTGGCCGAGTTCTTTGTCGCCAAAACGGATTGGCTGAATTTCAGAGGTGAATTTTATCTAATTATATTAGTTATTAAAAATTCGTAACTTTTTGTTTAATTAATGTTTGTATCATTGCAGTTGTGGTGTTAGGAAAATCTATGTACCTGGTTGTACCTCAGTTTCTGTGGAAACAGATGATGTTTACCCCGATTGTTGTAAGGAAAAGCTTATTTGTCCTAATAATCTGGAGCTTGATAAAACTATCATATAATTCCCTACGATTATTTTTTTGTATTATAATCACGAACTATTAACAAGTAAGAGCGTTATCTTCGGCCTGGCCGAAGCTCATATACCCGCATCTGTCTAAGTGATAAAAAGTGGGCGGGTGACACCTACTTTTTTTAAATTTACAGGGAGTAAATTTTGATCTATTAACTCATCTACGACACCGTTTTTCGTACTAAACACCTCATTATATGGCATAGTATATGTATAAGTGGGCGTGTCACGCCCATTTTTTGGTATATATTTTAGTCTAAGATGGTGGACTCGGAAATACAATTTTAGCTGAAAATTCGGTCTACAAGCTAAGAAATTAAGCTATAAGCACGGATGAGTGCATATTTTCTATAAAAAGTGGGCGTGGCACTGGTCAGATTTTCCCCATTTTCAATACCAAATAGCGTAGGATAACAAAGAATATTCGTACAAAATTTCATGACGATATCTCTATTCGTCCTCCTGTAATCGTGATTTCCACAGACAGACGGACAGACAGACAGACGTTACAAACGAAAGCACAAAGTGAATATACCCTCATCCCTTCGGGTGTAGGGTATAAAAATTATTCGTAAGAGTATCGATAAAAGTTACTAATGTATAAAAGAAAAAATAATATTTACTTATTCTTTATAAAGAATATTTACTTTAATAAAATCAAAAAATTTCGAATTAAATACAATTTGGGTTTTTTTATCGATAATGATAACAATAAACCGAATACAATCGTGGGAACCGTAGTGTTTTGCGACAGTTGATGCAATTATTCTTGGGAGAAATAGAACTTTTTCATTCGTAAAATTAAGTGTACGGAAGTCTTCTCAGATTCCATAGAAAGTCTACAAACAGCCGAGAGATAAGCCATAAGCGAGCAAGTCATTTAATATAATTAAATACAATTTCCTTACCCCTAAGAGCAAAAGCTTAAAAAGTTTCTCTTAATATGATTTTCTTGTTGACTTGCGTAAATAATAGATAGGATCAGTGGCGTATATTGCTTTTGCCTTTGGAGATGGTCCAAATTATTTTTGCGGGTAAGAGGGGTGGGGCGCAAAATCATTTCAATTTAAAAAATCTTAAGTTTGTGTAATCAAAACAAGTAAATGGCAAAAATAATGAATATGTAAGGAAAATTTGATATTGAAACAAGAAAGGGACAAAATGTTTAGGAAACCCTGAATTTGTCCTTTCCATTTCTTCCTGTAGGGGTATCTGCAGACATAAGAGTTAACGGCGATATCTATCTACTAATATATATATATATAATATATATATTTATTTAATCTTATTAAACGAGATAAAATTGTATATATATTTTTGCTTTTTTTAATGTATTTAGCTTTTTTGAGGTAAAAAATGGCTCTAAGGATTTCTTTGATATTCACATATTAGCGAGATTGAGAGATTGCAAATCGATCTGTCCAGCTTTTTTTCGAAAAAATTCATTTTGGTGGTTTTTTTCTCTATTAAAGTGGTTGATCAACAAGTGTGTGAATAATTTATTGACATTGCTTTGTTTTTGTTTTTAAATTTTGTTCTTATCTGAAATAAAATGTCAATCAAATATTTTTTTAAATATTATTTGACAATACATTTCAAATATTTTTCAAATATTATTTGACAATACATTTCGAATATTTTTGTTTTGTTTTATGAAACTTAAAGAAATTTATGAACAGGGTCAATGTTTTCAAGGCAAAAATGTTTATAAAAATTGAAAAAATTTTGAAAGTATACAGGCAAAGTGTTTCTGTTCACTTAAAACCGATAGAACGGCCTTTTTTTACTATTCACACTGCAAAAAATCAACTCTTTTATTTTTAAAATTTTTCGCCCCTTTAAACCTAACTCATTAAACTTGGCAACGTTTGGAAAAAAGTTCCGAGCAACTGGTCGGGGTGCCAGGTTTTAAATAAATTAAAGGAGCTAACTTTATTGTGTAGGAAGTATAGACAAGTTTCAGTTGTTACCAGAAAATAGGTCGGTCACGCCCCATTGGGTGTATCATTATACACTCTTCTTTAATTTTCATTTTGTCATATTTTTAATTCACAAACGTCGTGGGAATGCTTCTAAGAAGACTATGGATAGCACATGTATGCTTCGCTCGTACCAACTGGCGAAGAGCTTCTTTAATTTTTTGAGTTTTTTTAAATTGACATTGTCATGTCTAACTTACCGATACAAATTATAATTGAAGACCTCTCTAAATTCTTTTCCCAAAGATGATATTTTATCCTGAGGTGGCGTACTTTGAGCAATGTTATAAATGAAGGCGTACTGGCGTGCTATTGATTTACACTGACGCAGTGCCTGTGAAAGAGCATTTGAACCGCGGAGCTGCTCCATATCTTTCACACTATAATACAAAACTGTACTGTATTCATCAGGCAACAAATCTATATACGGCTTCCAGAAACTTTCGGGCTTCAATGATTCCAACATTAAAGCATAGGCTAATTTTAAATTCGACATTGAATCAAATCTGGACTGTTCTTTATCCAGATTTTCCTCAGAGAGAATAAGTTTACGTGGTATACTTATAAGTTCTTTATGTTGCTGTATGTCACGCGTAGCCTCAAGACCTAAATCATATCCAGGAAATTGTGATATTTTGACACAATCATATTTTATACCATTTTCATTAGCCCACTTGTAGAAAGTATCAATATTGGCTAAACGATCTGCCAGCGTACCACTTGTTGACTTGCGTTTCAGCGCTGATTCCAGTACAACGACACGTTGGAGGATTTTTTGTATGTCAAGGTATTGTTGCCACTCCTCTTTGGTATTATTCGTTTGCTTGAAACCAATTTGCAGCAGACCACCGACTAATCCGCTCAACTCGTTCCGCTTCTGCGGAGACAGTGTAGGTCGTTTGACTTTGACCTCATTCTTGTTGTTACTATTAACTTTATATTTGTTGTTCCTCTGCTTTTTATCCATATTATGCTTAAAAAGTATTTGTCTAATTAAAACAAACAACAAACGTATAACAATAATAAAGACCGAATTGGAAAGCCCGTCTGTCGACCGTCTACACCGGATTCAGTAATTCACGTGCTGCATCTGCTCTACAACAGAGAACCAATGAACGTCAAAATCAGCTGAGCATTACATTTGCTCCATATACTTTGAAAGCGTGTTATATTGCTTACTTTTAGGTGTTACTTCCAGTATCGTAAACAATAATCGGGTATTGGCCCGTTATTACACGAAGGGCATTTGTGCGTGAAACATGTTTTTCTATAGAAAGAATATGAGAACAGTACAATGTTTCAAGTTTTAGGAAATCGCGTTACACGAAACATCTATTTTTTAAAAGTTTTTTTTTTATAAGGGTAGGAACCCTTTTAAACTGTCATCTTCGCTGTAATATGTCGCAAATTTTTCTTTGCTTTGTACGATATAGCAATGTTAATTAGAGGTCTGCATGGGATGTCTCGAAACCACGAATACCCTTGAATACACTACTGCAGTAGAGCACATTTCGAGTTAACACACAACTCTCTCTCATTCTCACTGCTCAAACTCCAAAGCAGAAAATTGAAATTTTCTGCTCCAAAGACCGGCGACTACCTCTTTCGATTCCACTAACAAAAACTTCAGCAAATAGATAAGAACCAAAAACTTTCCTTTTTTCCCTAGGCGTAAAGTAAAAAACGTATGGATTCCACCAACAAAAATGAATCAACGGGATATGAATATTTTTTTACTCGGTGCCCCTCCGAGTCGAATACTAAACGATGAATAATCGTTTTCTTCCGAGTCGTCTAGTGTAGAATTTTCAGCGGAGTATTCTAATAATTAAATTCTAATAATTAAACTCTGCAGTCAATTTTCGAACTTTTTTTCAAATCTCGAAAGTACTTTTGGATCATGCAGACCTCTAGTATTAATATCCACTGTATAGAATGAAAATTAACTTATTATGTCAACATATTTTTAGGCGAGTTTAATAAATTGCACATGCGAAAGGGTTAATTTGTTTGGGAAATTTTTTTTGACAGTGAATTCAGAAGAGCTTCTCTCAGATGGTCACAAAATATATTTCTAAAGATGCGACGGCGAGGACGCATTGCATATAAACTTTTGTCTGTTTTAATTGCATCCGCTATAGTTTTAATAATTTTTATTAACTTCTTTGCCGACAAAACGGTACGTGATGAATTCCTTACACATCTACCAGATTTGAGTGGTTATAATGCAGAGCAGGAAGAAGTTTCGATACAATTAAAGGATATCAGTATGGATCAGCTTATAAATCTTACGAACTTTCGCTATACCATACCAAGCCAGTTGTGCTCAAATTACGGCATAGAATTGTTAGGTAACCGCATCTTTCATCCTATAAATTATGGTTTTAATCAATTAAATTTTAATACAATTAAATCTATTTCTTCTCAACTAGCCATTATCATAGTCACGTCCTATGCAGGCCATGATGAACTGCGCGCTGCGCATCGCCAAGCCATATCCCAAATGAAACTCTTTGAAATGGGCCTTCTACGCATTTTTTTGCTGGCTGAACTACCCGCAACGGAACGATTCATTACGCAGACCCAAATAATTAGCGAACAGGAGAAATTTGGCGACTTACTGCAGGGAAATTTCATTGAATCCTATCGCAATCTAAGTTATAAGCACATCATGGGGCTGCGCTGGGCAGCGCTGGAGTGCGGAAAAGCTAAATTTATTGTAAAAATAGATGATGATACGGTCTATGACGTTTTCCAACTAAAAAACTACCTAGAATCGTTGGAAGTGCAAGGACAGATATCTAATTTTCTTGCTGGCTACGTGCTAGACAACAAGTTACCAATTCGCATCACAGCCAACAAGTGGTATGTATCACTAGAAGAATACATACCCAATACCTACCCTGATTACCTCTCTGGATGGTTGTATATAACAAATCCAAACACCGCTTTACGTCTAGTACGCGAATCACAACGCAGCCAGTTCTTCTGGATCGATGACACATGGGTTACCGGGGTATTGCGTGCCCGTGCGCTAGTGCCACTGTTGAGGCTGAACCATTGGTTTTCAGCCAATTCCGAATTCATCGATTGCTGTGTGCGCGATCTTAAAGACTTCAACTATGAGTGCGAATTCTATGTGGGCCCAAATGGAGGAGACTCAAAGCTAATTATAGAATTTTTACATAATGTTGAGAAATGCTATTTCGATGAGTGTTTGAAGCGATCCGCGGAAAAGTCATTGCAACAAACTTGTGTAGGAAGTGTAAAGCACTTGCTGCCCGATCACGGGGAAGCACATATGCAGCCTATTAAATTACGATGATTACATGCATAATAGGGTAATATTACTGCTTTAAAATACTGGCCATCGACTTTTTACCGTCCGTTTTTTCTTCTGACTGTTGCTATAACTAGATGTTATGATATTTCTAAGTTTAAGGAAAATTATTTCCATTCACTACCTGTACTCTGACTGCAACTAATTTCAACAATTCGCTTAATGTTAATTAATTTTAAAGTTTATGTAATCTGTAATTGACGAAGCAGTTGCTATTAATTAAAGGTAAACTTACCTTTACAAACTTATCTTAAGATAAACGTTGCTGAAAACTTTCCATTTTGTGAATATAAATCAAAAATAATTGCCTTGTTATTAATTTATGTATGAATCTATTAGCCATAATAAAATTAAAAAACTAACACAATTATAAGTTTTCATTCTCATTTAAAAAACGTCGAGACCTGCTTGATCGCAAACCAATTACATTGGGGTATGACGAAAAACCGTTCCAAATAAAAAGAAACTACATAACCTTCGCGGATCCAAATTCCACAAATTCATATTGGTGGAAACTCATATTAAAAAATCAGAGTTGTGAGGAGGCTTATTTAATTTCTTGAACATTGTTTTTTACTTTAAAAAAATTTAGAATATAAATTCTTTAGTTTTGGGTAGAGTTGGCCTCTATTAAAAATGCAAATATGTACATACCAACAACTAAAGTATTCGACAAAACTATTAAAGCCTGACTACATCAAATGCTGCTTTGCTGTCGCAAAAATATGCAAAGTCAAAATAACATTGACTTAAGGGATAGTAGAAAAAAAACAAATTTACGTTTGCACCGCAGCAACAATGCCGCTACCGATTGATCTGTTTCGTATTTTGCATCTGGCTGCTGCTCTTCTTTTTTTTTTTTGTTAGTTTTTCCCTCCTTTTTTTTTTTGTTTATTTAAGTTTTACTCCGTAGCTTTGCCGCGCGTAGGTGTATCTATTAAAATTTTATTGTGTTTAGCTTTCTTAGTTGACAACTTCTGCGGCTTGCCGCAGCGGCAAAATACAGCTATGTGTTCAGGTTATTAAGCAAAAATTAGGGACACAATGGCTGCGTTCAGAACAGTCATGCGTTGTTGGCTGTTTGCGGGTTTTTTGCCTGAGGGGTTAGAAAGGTCAGAAGGGCTGACTAAGCAGTCGCCATTTTTTCTAGCCAAAAATTTGTATGCTGGATCTACTCATCACTTTCTTCTCTGTCACTAATTTTCAGTGTTTTGTTTACTTCTCGTGTGGCGGCAACGTGGAATTTGGCATTTTACATGTTGTTTAAATGTTTTAATCTATCAGCAACGACTCAACAACGCGTTTAGAGAACATGATTTACGCTGACAAGAACCGGCCAACACCGATTGACTGTTCTGAACGCAGCCCGTTTTGTCGGTATTATTGGCTGCGTTCAGAACAGTTTTTGTTTACTTCTCGTGTGGCGGCAACGTGGAATTTGGCAATGAAGTGTTGTTGTTGTTTAAATGTGTTTGTTTATCAGCAACGACTCAGCAACGCGTTCAGAGAACGTGATTTACAGAGGCATTTCAAGATTCACGAACTATTGAAATCGTCTCTCAAATCGTCTTTAAGACGATTGAAATCGTCTTTCGTATTCCAAGATTCACCGAAATAGTTAAAATTCTTGTAAAACGTTGAAATTATCGTCTTTTGGTATTCCGAGAGACGATTTTATCGGATTTCTTCTCCTAAAAAAGACGATTAGAAATTAGCTCTCGTTCCCTAATAAAAATGTAATATTTCAATGAAAAATCTGGATATATATTTTTTGATTCACTTGTATAGTTATTATTTTTATTTATTAAATAGATGTTGAAATATTTAATTTGCCTACCTTTCACTTATGTACTTGTAATTTTTATATTTAGTTTTCATTGAGATTTATAAGAAAAATAAGATATTTTTCTTATAATAATTTCACATCAAATAAATTATTCTTACGAAACAAACGTATATTAACTTATATTATAAAAGGTTATGGGCACCACCGCGAAAACTGGTATAGTTCAGTTCCATGGAACCAACTTCGAAAACTGGAAGTTTCGAGTGGAGAAACATTTAGCCTCATCAGGGTGCTTGGAAGCTGTAATTGAGTCAACTCCAACATCATCAAGAAGTGAAAATGAAGCAGAATTTAATAAGAAGGATATCCGCGCGCAGGACATCATAACTAGCCTGGTAAGCGATGACTATCTGGAACATATTCGGGAAAAACTAACAGCTAAGGAAATGTGGGACGCATTGACAACTGCATATGCAAGAAAATCACCTCAAAATCAAAAAATCGTGCGAAAAGAGTTGGCCAAATTACGACTTAAAGAAGACGAAGATCTCAGCAGTCATTTCCTCAAATTTGACTCACTTGTCCGACAGCTCAAAACAGCGGGAGCAAAACCAGAAGAGGCAGATTTGGTCTCACAGCTATTTCTTACACTACCGGAAGCATACGATCCGTTGGTGACAGCATTGGAAAATTTGAAGGTAGAAGATTTAACATTATCTCTGGTAAAGCCACGCCTCTTGGCTGAAGAGTCAAAAAGACGACATCGTGTTGGAGAGGTTGAAGCAGAGAAAATTACTGCCTTTTCTACGAAAAAGAAGTTTACAAGATTTAATGGAAAGTGTCATAAATGCGGAAAATACGGTCATATGAAGAAGGACTGTAGATGCAAAAATGTGAAGTATGCACACGAATCAAAGTGCAATGTTAGTTTTATGGCAGACTCATCAATAATCAACAAGAAAAGTGGCAGCAGCTATGCAGTGTTTGCTTTAGATTCTGGTGCAACGGATCACTTTGTAAATGAATATAATCTGTTCACTAAAATTCAACAATTAACTTGTCCCAAGAATATTAATGTTGCAAAAGCAGATCAACGTATTTCAGTTTCAAAAATAGGAGAAATTAATGGAATCAGCAACACAGGAACACACATTAATCTACAACATGTACTATACAGCCCAGAATTCCGAGAGAATCTGTTATCAGTCAGCAAAATGGTTGAAGCGGGAATCGAAGTCAATTTTAAAAGCAATTATGCAGTTATCAAAACGAAAGGACGCGTGATTGCTACAGCAAACAGGTGTGGAAATCTGTTCGAAGTAAAATTGAAAATTATAAATAACGTCGCAAATCTAAGTAAAAGTGAAGAAGGTAAAATATGGCACAAACGAATGGGACACATCAGCAATCAGGGGCTGAGCCAACTAGTGCAGAAGGACATGGTAATTGGTTTACCAAAGATCACACAAGAGCAAATATGTGAAATATGTGTGAAAAGTAAGCAATGTAGAGAACCTTTCTCTATATCCCGTATGAGAGCCAGACGACCAATAGAACATATACACTCCGATCTATGCGGACCCATAAGCCCAATATCATGGGATGGACATCGTTATTTTGTGTCTTTCATAGATGACTTCACTCATTTCGCGCATGTTTACACTCTAAAAAGAAAGAGCGATACTTTTCAAAAGTTTAAAGATTTCGAAGCTGCTGTTACTGCGAAATTTGGGTCTCGAATATCGAAACTAACGATAGACCAGGGTCGAGAGTATAAATCAAACGAAATGGTTTTATTCTGCAAAAATAAAGGAATTGAAATTAGCGAAACTATTGCTTATACTCCACAACAGAATGGAGTTGCAGAACGATTCAATAGAACGCTGGAAGAGAAGATTCGAGCATTATTACAAGAAGCTGGAAATCCAAAATTTCTATGGAGCAAAGCTGTTTACGCAGCAGTTTATCCTATAAACAGAAGTCCAACACAAGCCTTATTAGATAAGAAAACGCCTGCGGAAATGTGGATTGGCGAGAAACCTAACCTTTCCAAACTACGTATCTTTGGATGTCGAGCGTTTGCTTGGATCCCTAATCAGAAGCGTGGGAAACTTGACCCTAAAAGCAAATCACTGATTATGATTGGTTATTGCTCAAATGGATATCGATTATGGGATAAAGAAAATAATGAAGTCATAACGGCAAGAGATGTGAAATTCGACGAATGCAACTTTCCGCTTAAAACTGTGAAAAAGCCACCTGACAACTTGATAATAAGCCGAACCGATCCAGAAGGGGAAATATATGATGGAATCGTTTCTTTAAATAGTGAAATACTCGAAGTTAATGGAGCAACAAATGAAGAAGACGCAGTTTTGATTCCTGAAATCGAAACTATCTCACTGGATGGAAATGATCAACTATCTGTAAGTAATGAAACAGAAGTCTTGCCCACAGAGGAAGATGACGTCGCTGGTCAGTCAACAGAGTCAAATGACCCACTTACTCAATTTGATAATATTGAAAAATTAGAAAATGTCGAAACTTGTCAACTAAGGCGCAGCAACAGGCAAGTGCAGAAACCAAGTAAGTTTTCAGATTATTATATGTCGTTGTTTGAAGCCACTACAATAGAAAATGCATTCAAAATTCCGTCCGAATTTTCTGAAATTGAAAAATGCACAGAAAGTAAAGAATGGTTTGCAGCTGTGCAAGATGAACTAAATTCCATACATAAAAACAATGTCTGGAAAGTTGTTAACAAACCTGAGGGGGTTAAACCTCTAAATTCCAGATGGGTTTTCACAATTAAAAAAAATGCTTGTGGAAATCCGATTCGATTCAAAGCTAGACTTGTAGCTAAAGGCTTCTTACAGAAGCACGGTGTCAATTATGAAGACACATTTTCCCCAGTTGCAAAATTAGCAACCATTCGTACTATTCTTGCAGTAGGAGTACACAAAGGTTTTTTCTTTCATCAACTGGATGTAAAAACAGCTTTCTTACATGGAGAATTAAAGGAAGATATATACTTAGAAATTCCTAATGGAATGAAAAGTCAGGCAGGAAAAGTTTTAAAATTGATCAAATCTCTATATGGCTTAAAACAAAGTCCAAGATGTTGGAACGAGAAGTTCAATAGCTATTAGATAAATTTGGGTTTTGAAAGATCTCGTCATGATTACTGTCTGTACATGAAGTTTTCTGCGGAAAGTACACTATTCTTAATTCTTTATGTCGATGATCTCTTAATAGTTGGCAGTAAGGAATCTGAAATTGAAGACCTAAAGAAGAAATTTTCATTAACATTTAAAATGTCAGATTGTGGAATTTTACAACATTACCTTGGTATTAAAATTGAGTATAATCAAAGCGAAGGTTCAATGACTTTCTCACAAACTGCACATATTGATCAAGTTTTGGAGAAATTTGGCATGATAAATTGTAATGAGATACACACACCAATGGAAAAGAATCTGCAGTTGCCTCTTAAAATAGAACAGTTAACATCTAATCCTTATCGGGAATTATTGGGTAGTTTAATGTATTTGATGTTGTGTGTTCGCCCTGATATATGTTATGCTATAGGATATATGGGTAGATTTCAGCAAAACCCTGGAGAAGCACACTGGACAACACTAAAGAGAATTTTGCGGTACATCAAAGGAACAAAGAATTTAAAACTCCGATTTTATCGAAATACGGAAGATGAAGTTTTGAGTTGGATACGTCGACGCTGACTGGGCAGCTAGTATAGATGATCGCAAGTCTACAAGTGGTTATATATACTACGTTTATGGATGTCCAATATCGTGGTCAAGTAAGAAGCAGACAATAGTAGCAACATCATCTAGCGAAGCGGAATATATCGCCCTAAGTCACGCAGTTTCTGAAGGTATTTGGATAAAAGGAATTCTTCAAGACATAAAAGTCGTTGCAGAAAATTATCCTATTACACTATATGAAGACAATGCGGGATGCATTGCAATGGCAAAAAATGTGGAAAGCAAGAGATCAAAACATATTGATATAAAACACCACTTTATTCGGGACCATATTCAAAAAGGAAATCTCAAGATCGAATACATATCGTCGAAAAATCAAATTGCAGATATTTTTACAAAATCGTTGGATAAGTCGAGTTTTACTGCAATAAGAAATAATCTTAAATTGTCTTATTGAGGGGGGGCGTTGAAATATTTAATTTGCCTACTTTTCGCTTATGTACTTGTAATTTTTATATTTAGTTTTCATTGAGATTTATAAGAAAAATAAGATATTTTTCTTATAATAATTTCACTTCAAATAAATTATTCTTACGAAACAAACGTATATTAACTTATATTATAAAAATAGATAATAAATAGTAAATACATAATTGTTATAAATAATACTAATTCTAATTTTGATTTCGAACGCGAATTAATTCCTTCTCAGAGTCTTCAGCAAAAAAAATTCCCCTAAAGAATCCATGTTTTTCAATGAAGCTTAACACACGAGAACAATTCTGCATGCAATAAACCGTCGCTTGTGGAAGAGGGAGATGAAGAGCATGGTAGTTCGTGCATTGAAATTCTTCACTCTTGGACCTGCATGAACGGCACAAAACTAACACATACACAATTTTAATTAGCGAGGGTTCTGAACATTTCACCAACACATACAAGTGACAGGCCAATCAAAATATTCAACAATATGCATACACGGAATGCTTTCACTTGAACTGTGCAATACAAGTGGAATTTTCTATTGTTCACAAGTTCGTACAGTGTTGGAAAATTTCTAACAAAAAAAAACAATGGTAATTTTTTTTTGCTAAAATCTAAGTGAAATTATATAAATTAAAACAAATATTACTCTACATATAATTCGCGATGTATATTCTATATTTTGGTAACGTTTATAACTTTGTTTTTCGCGAAAAAAAAACAATTTTTTTAAGTTTTTATTTATTCAACATAACTACAATAATAAAACTTTTGCCTCCTAGCACTGAAAATGTCATCTTGAGCTCAAACTGCAGTAAAAGCAAAAGACGATTCGAGTTTCGTGAATCTTGGAATGCCTCGTTCCCTTTTCGTGACTTTTTTGCCGAGATAGTTTAACGATTTACCTCGAATCTCAGAATGTCTCTGTTATGCTGACAAGAACCAGCCAACACAGCTTGACTGTTCTGAACGCAGCCACTAATACCGACAAAATTGGCTGCGTTCAGAACAGTCAAGCTGTGTTGGCTGGTTCTTGTCAGCATAAATCACACCAGAAGTAAACAAAACACTGAAAATGAGTGACAGAGAAGAAAGTGATAAGCAGATCCAGCATACAAATTTTTGGCTAGAAAAAATGGCGACTGCTTTGTCAGCCCTTCTGACCTTTCTACCCTCTCCAACAAAAAAACAGCTAAAACCCAACACCGTTTGACCGTTCTGAACGCAGCCAATGGCAACTATCAACTCCTAATGGTTTTTTGTCTATAAAAACCAATCTCTATTATAATCAGTATGAGCTCGTAAATAATAAAAACAAAATCTGATTAAGAAACAATACAACATGGAAGCAAATAAAACCACTGAACAAACCGTTTCTGATGTACGTAGTAGTTGTAATTAAATTTTTCCTATTATAATACCTTTATTATTATAATTCTTTATGCCAAGGCCTCTGCCTCTACACCTACTGCAGCAGAAGACCATGCTTTAGATCAGACAAGTAAACGGCGGAAACAGTTGAGCCAGTGGCTAGGCAAAACCTTCCGAGTCGTAATCACCGACGGCCGTGTATTAATCGGTTCCTTCAACTGCACAGATAAAGATGCCAACGTTGTACTGTCGATGTGCGCCGAATATCTGGAAGAAGGCAAGGATGCCCGTATTCTCGGAAATGTAATGATACCCGGCAAACACATTGTATCCATTGCTGTTGATATGCCTCCTGAGGAAAAACTTGCTGGGCAATCACATCTTAATGGGCAAGCTACTGAAGCTTAGTAATCTACTCGAAATGCGACATAATTTTCCTAATTACAGAATTTTATTTACTTCGTGGATTTACTTAAAAGAATTAACAATACAAAAATTAGAATTATATTACAATCAAGCTCTTACGCCCTTTTATTCACATGCTCCTGGAGTGGGTCATAGCCCCTTGCCATTTTTTCTTTGAACTGCTCATATGTGCGCTTTCTGTCAAAATGCTTAACCCACTGTTTGGGGCAAGATGACTCAAATACCTTTCGCATCTTTAAACAGTCCTCTGGAATCTTCTCACCGCTGGTCGAGCTATGATTGGGTGCATTTTCGCCAAGACATTGCCAGTATTGATCGCGTGAGCCCCAACATTTAGTCCGCTCGGATTTTGATGGAAAGTCCATTCTGTTTTTGAAAATATCTTTTAAATAAGGAAAAGTGTAAGAACCGAGTTAAAATCATAACCCTGACGAAACAGCTGATCCTGTGGTTAGTATTGTATATTTCAAGAATAAAACCAGAGTCGCAGAGTTGAGTGCGACTCCACGGTTGACAGCAAGAATTGCCGTGGTTACATGAGAGGAATTGTTTGCTTCTTAGGGAGAACTTACATGACGATCAAATTACTGACGAAAATCAAAAAAATACAACTTCGCAAAACGATGTTTATGCAGTTTTTTTTTTACTATGTGGACCGGTTTGTGCCAGAGATATCTCTTGTCTCTGGTTTGTGCAATTTAAAGTGGACGTCAGACAGAACGCGATTTACGCTCCGCGTTTTTTACGCCCGGTTGTATTATACAGAAATCCCATAAGCACGTCAGACAGAACGCGATACGTAAAAAACGTAAAAAACGCGGCGCGTAAATCGCGTTCTGTCTGACGTCGGCTATAAGCACGTCAGACAGAGAAAATACGTTGTTTACTTTCGCCCGGAAACATGTGCTTGCTTCTGCAATTTGTTCGCCGCCACCAGCCGCTCACCAATTGCCTTACAAATCTTGTCCTTCTCCAATATATTTTTATTCCCTAGAAAGAACAGATAGTACAGCACTCCGTTGCGCTGAACATTTTATCCCACATAAAATTCCGCATTCATATTTTATTTGCATTTTAAAAACTTGTGGAAATTTTTTGTAAATTTAACTTTTACTTGTAAATTTGAATAAATTTTGAAGTCTAAAACATATGGTTATAGTTTACATTTTCTATACAAAAGCAACGAGTAAAAGCAGCGAAACAACAAATCCTCAGGTTTTTCGGTAAGAGGTGGCCATTTTTTTCTGAGAGTGAGTAAAAACAAAGACAGTAAAAACCAAGAGAGCAGCGCGATAGAATAGATATATCGAATCGCGACGCATCGTGCGATTCTGTGACGTCAAATTCCGATAGAAAACACATAGGGAGAGTTTTACGCATCGCGCATCGCGGTATTCTGCGGTTACAATATCGCGCAGCGTATATCGTGTTCTGTCTGACGTCGGCTTAAGCGTCATCTTTTGTACCACTTTTTTGTCGGCATATATTCCTTGCTATGATTTTAAGGGGTACATTTCTGATCTACGAACGATTGACATATCGGTCGTTCTGCTTTGTTTATTTTCTTGTTTTTGCTGGTAAACAACAACAAATTTGGAAAATAACAAAGCAGAACGAGCGATATGTCAATCGTTCGCAGATCAGAAATCTTCCCCTAAGCAAAGCAGCAAAAATATAAAAAATATGTATGTATAGGTTCTGATTGGGTTTTCTGAAATAAGAAAAGAATGAGTGGGATAAAATTCGGCGTTTTAACAGGTACGTTTCTTTCTACAATAAAAATGCTTGGCATTAGTAATATTATACTACTTTTTCTTATACATAGTTAGTGATACGTGCGCAAAGGATGGTACATTGGATAGAAGTGGACCAAAACTTGTTGAACTCATTCGCAAACACTTTAAACTTTCATATGTGCGCAGTGTTATAACGCCTGATGAATATCACACTATCCAAAAAGCATTACTAGAATTTATTAATGAGCAAGTGGATGTAATATTTACTACCGGTGGGACGGGATTCGGGCCTCGTGATATCACTCCAGAAGCCACAAAATCTGTCATAACCAAGGATTGTCCTCAGCTGACCATGACCATAGCACTTGCATCCTTGCAGAAAACCAAATTTGCAGCACTTTCACGTGGTGTGTGCGGTATTTCGATGGAGACACTCATACTAAATCTTCCTGGCAGTGAAAAGGCCGTCACAGAAAGTTTTGAAGCAGTACACGACTTGCTGCCTCATGCAATTGAGTTAATTTCCAACAACTTGCGAAATGTACGTAATGTTCATGTGTCCATGCAAGAGCAAACAGCAGAGGCAGTAATCTCGACCCCACGACATGTGTGTCCACATAGAACAGGAGCTGGCGACGGGATTGATCGCAATTCACCCTTTCCGATGATACCTGTATCGGAAGCACTGAAGCTTATATTTGAAATAGTAAACGTAAAAACTGAGCTTACACGATTCCTTGTCGATTTTGTGTCTCCTTTGAATATACCACCTTTCCGGGCATCCATTAAAGATGGTTATGCCATGAAGTCAAGCGGCTTTCCAGGCACAAAAAAAGTATTGGATTGCATTGCGGCTGGTGACGAGGTACATATAGGAATAATTCCATTATAAATAGGATTAAAGATTTAGAGAACCTCGTTTGACAGATCAATGTAACTCCACTATTGGAAGATGAGTGCTTTAAAATAAATACCGGTGCACCTGTACCACTTCATGCGGATAGCATAGTTCAAGTGGAGGATACTAAACTTTTGAGAAAAAAAGAGACAGGTGCTGAGGATTTGGTGGAAATATTGGTAGATCCAAAATTGAACTTGGATATAAGGTACTTGAGAGAAATAATTCTATGCTATCTTAATAGTCTCCTTCTGCAAAATTATATAGACCTATTGGTTGTGATTTACTCAAAAATACAAAACTCTTCCCGAGTGTTGATTGTTCCGACGTGGTTATTAAGTCCACGTTAGCTTCAGTGGGCCAAATAATGCCAGGAACCCTGAAAAAGCCCACAATTGCAATCATATCTACAGGTAACGAGCTCTTGACGTCTCAACAACCAATTGATCCAGCCAAAATATACGACTCCAACAGCACCATGTTGGAAGAGTTGCTGAAGTATTTTAGTTTCAATTGCGTGCATAAGGAAATTTTAAAGGATGAGTATGCGTTATACACGTATATATGTATAAATCGGTTGGTACTAAATTCTTAAAATTTTTAGATTATCAAGCGTTCAATTTAATATAGAAAAATTGTATAAAACTGTTGACTTTATAATCTGCAGTGGTGGAGTTTCCATGGGTGATAAAGATTATATAAAACCAGTTCTAGACAAAATAGGCTTCAAAATTCATTTTGGACGCGTAAACGTGAAACCAGGGTAAGCATTTGTTCTTATATTTTATTTCTAAAATATCCTTAAATATTGTATTTTGCTTAAAAAATTGAATTAACTTATTTTCGCTTAACTTCAGTTGTTGACTCTTTAATTTTTTACTATGTTACATCATTGATTTAAGTCAACGGTTCTCAGATATGCATATAATGCGATTTCTTTTATCTTATATGGTCTTTCCATACTATTATAAAACCTATTATAAAACCAACCACTATTATAAAACTAATAAATCTTCATGGAAATTGTTATAAGTTCTCCGCAAAACCACGAAGATTTCTGGTTTTAGCATTTTTTAACCCTGTTTTGAAGTTCGAAAACTAAACGCCATAGCCTTTTTCCATAGTCTCATTTTATAGTTAATATGGTAGATACAGATAAATATTAGAGGTCTGCATGAGACGTTTTGAATTCGAAACTGACATAGCAAAATTTTTGCGTTGATGCAGTGCTTCCATTTAATTTTGAATCAAGCCGTGACTATCGGAATCATATGTGGTAATGTTTTCAGCAGCGCTTCCAAAAGTCACGGCTTGATTTCAAAGCAATGGAAGCGTTTCAGACAACTCCTGAAACTTTCAAGACGCCTTAAACAAGCCTTCGAGCCCACGTCTCATGCAGCTCTCTACTTAATATTGCACAGAAAAATATTCTATCTGGTAAACAAACAAAACATTGGTTTTGCATACAACAATAACAACAGCAGGGGGCGAAACCCCGTAAAACTAAAAATATAACAAGTTTTGTATAGAAATACTTGACACTTGATCGATATTCAAAAGCCTAAACCAAAACCATTTTATGAAAACCATATTAGACTTCCCTTATTATGATTTTGGGAACGAATTTCTGTCGTCTCTCGTCATATTGGGTTTTTTCTACCCCGAAAATTATTGCTTTAGATTTTCGTTCTGCCGTGATTGTAATTCTCTACAACCGATTATGATTTTCACAGGCTGAAACAGATGGAAATATCTGAAATTCATTTTTGTAATAGACTTTATAATCATAATTAATTGAGTTTGGTTGTTGTAACTTTTTCAGTAAACCGATGACGTTTGCGTCACGCAATGAAAAATACTTTTTTGGACTTCCCGGTAATCCGGTTTCAGCGTTTGTAACATTCCATCTCTTCGTCTTGCCAGCCATCCGATGGGCAGCTGGTTGGACACGGGATAAGTGTGAACTACCATGTATACAAGTAAAGGTAAGTGAGCCGTATGAATAAAAATATTACAATTTGGATAATATTACAAGAAATTATCTCTTTTGACATTTTTCCGGTTAATACGAGTATATTACAATTAATGAAATTCCTTATCAAAATCAGCTAAAAAATAATGCGATATCTTTGGATCCACGTCCGGAATACATGCGAGCTTCTATCACGAGCTCAAACGGTGAGCTTTTAGCATTGGTCGATCAAAATCAGGTAAGTATAGATATTTTTTTTATGATTCTCACATAAGTTTACTTTTCGCAAAAATGCTAATTTCACAAAAATGTTATACGATTATCTATATCTATACTAATATTATAAATGCGAAAGTAAGCCTGTCTGTCTGTTACCTTTTCACGGCTGAACCGCTGCACCGATTTTGGTGAAATTTGGTGTGGAGATAGCTGGAACCCTGAAGAGGGACATAGGGTACCTATTTTATAAAAAGTCAACTTCTAAATAGGGGATAAAGGACTGTAGGGAAATTCAGTCTCAATTTTAAATTAAGTTAAGTTAAGTTGTCGTGTATATCATATGTACGAGTATGTACATATACATACTGCAAGCAAACGACTTTGATGTGTACATATGTATGTATATCATTCAATAAAACTAAGTTAGAGCGAGCACTATTCCACGCGAACGAAGTTGAGGGCAACAGCTAGTACTTATATATAACTTATCTTCCGACTAAACCCATTCTCTGTTTTTCTTTTCAAGATGAGCAGCCGTTTGCAGAGCATCGTGGGCGCTGATGTTCTTCTGCATTGCCCGGGTCGTTCCGACAATAAAATTAGTCTTTTGGCTGGCGAAAAATTGAAAGCTTCTGTGTTGCGCTATGATTTCATATCGAAATATGAATAACGAAAAGCCAGGAATTAAATGAAACAATAGATTTTTCTAATAATACAAAATTTATGGAGAAGAACATACCTTTTGAACAATTTTCTTTAGAAAAAAATCCAATCCAAAAAGTCCAATAAATTCTATATTTTAATTTTAATGTGTGATTGTTCTTGGTGCTTATAAAAATATATGTTACATAACTATCGTATAAAATACGTTTGACTTTTATAGAAACAAATATACTCGGATATTTTCCGTTTTTACAAGCATTTTTAATTGGCAATCTTTTATTGCTTATCAAAATATATTTTAATGTTAAAAGTAATATCATTGATAATTATTAAATAATTCATTTTCAATTAGTTATGGATTCAAATAAAGCTGGTTTCGTTTCCTTTTTATACAATGGGTAAAATATATATGTATTTGTAGATTTGTTTTTAAGGTTTGCGTTAGAAATTATTTAGATGATTCCTAATTTGTTCCATTGCTTTAAAGTTTTCGCTTAACTAAAAAGAAAGAAAAAATTAGTGCTTCTCTACACCTTTTGCACATTACCGCCACTCTCGCTTAATCTAGTTAAACGCAACGAAGATCTGCATGGCAACATAAAATTGTATTTGCTGTTCGGTACAGACAGCTGATAGCGTTCCTGCGGCCGAGCATCCCATAGAGCACGTTCAATCACCTGCAGGGCATTCGCGGTCAAAACATTCGCGGTGTACTGAGTTGGCGCGCCTGCACAGTCTGTCCTAGCTAAACAAGAAAATGCGACCGTTATACTACAAAGTTATGGCTTAATTACATGAAGAAACTGTTGCGTTGTATGAATAGATGTGTTCAATCAAATACGTCGGTAAGCTTTAGAGGTCTGCATGGAATGTCTCGAACACACGAATACACAACTGCAGTACAGCACATTTCGAATGGAAATTTTAATCCTTAACTCTAAAGTATAAATGTCGACTAGAGTCGAATGAAACCGAGTCTCCATACGTTTTTGTACGAATGGAATTAGGATAGAACCTAAAGAAGAAAATATGATCCATTCAAATTTCGAATGAATCGTGTATGTACGTATTAGAGGTCTGCATGGGATGTCTCGAACACACGAATACCCTTGAATACACTACTGCAGTACAGCACATTTCGAATGGAAATTTTACTCCTTAACTCTAAAATTCAAACGCCTACTAGATTCAAATGAAACCGAATCTCCATACGTTTTTGTACGAATGAAATTAGGGTAGAACCTAAAGAAAACAAGTAAGATCGTTATCTTCGGCCTGGCCGAAGCTCATATACCCTACACCCGCATCGGTCGAAGTGATAAAAAGTGGGCGAGTGACACCTACTTTTTTTAAATTTACTGGGCGCAAATTTTGATCTATTAACTCTTCTACAATACCGCTTTTCCTACCAAACACCTCATTATATGGTATAGTATATAAGTGGGCGTGTCACGCCCATTTTTGAGAATATATTTTAGTCTAAGATGGTGGACTCGGAAATATAATTTTAGCTAAAAATTCGGTCTACAAGTCAAGAAATTGAGCTAAAAGCACGGATAAGTGCATATTTTCTATAAAAAGTGGGCGTAGCACTGATCCGATTTTACTCATTTTCAATACCAAACAGCGTAGGATAACAAAGAATATTCGTGCCAAATTTCATGACGATACCTCTATTTGTTCTTCTGTAATCGTGATTTCCACAGACGGACGGACGGACAGACAGACAGGCGGACGGACATGGCTAAATCGAATCAGGAAGTGATTCTGAGCCAGAATATATATACTTTTCTATACCTGCTACGCCTCCTTTAATGCGTTACAAATGGAAGAACAAAGTGAATATACCCTCATCCCTTCGGGTGTAGGGTATAAAAAGTTCATTTCGAATGAATCGTGTATGTATGTATATTTACATTATGTGTGTAAACATTGTATGTATATCCTCCTTCATTGCGGACGGCAACAGGTTTCGAAAACCATAAAAAAATACAATAACAAATAACATAACAGAAAGGAAACTACGTAATTTTGACACAGTGTCTGCATGGAGGGAAAAGGCGTTGGACAACAGATAACGTCGGAGCAAGGCAGGCAGCAGATAAGGGCCTGAAAATGTGCAAATAAAAAAACGAAAAAACTCCCCCCTTTCCCTCCCCGGAAATATCAAATGCAGGTTTCTGTCGATAGCAGGCAGGTAGTCCTAGCAGGCAGGTAGCAGACCGTCGTAGAAGCGTCTGAAAATTATCGGCTAGTAAAGAAATGAAAAAAACTCTCCCTCTTTCGATTCCACTAACAAAAACTTCAGCAAATAAATAAGAAACAAAGAACTTTCCTTTTTTCCCTAGGCGAAAAGTAAAACAAGTAAGAGCGTTATCTTCGGCCTGGCCGAAGCTCATATACCCTACACCCGCATTGATTGATAAAAAGTGGGCGGGTAACACCTACTTTTTTTAGATGGTGAACTCGGAAATAAAATTTTACCTGAAAATTCGGTCTACAAGCCAAGAAATTAAGCTAAAAGCACGGGTGAGTTCATATTTTTTATTAAAAGAAGGCGTGGCACTGGTCCGATTTTACCGATTTTTAATACCAAACAGCGTAGGATAACAAAGAATATTCATGCCAAATTTCATACCTCTATTCGTTCTTCTGTAATCGTGATTTCCACAGACGGACAGACAGACAGACGGACGGACATCGAATAATCAAAAGACACTCCGGACTCAATGCTCGAACTTTTTTCTGTATCTCGAAAGTATTTTTGAGACGATCCATGCAGACCTCTAGTAAGCATGTCGTGCAGCATACTTACATACTAGAGCTGCGCACAAGCCGTTTTAAAACCACTTTCAAAACACACAACGTTTTAGCAGTAAGAATTGATAACATTTCAGATTTGCACTCATAGCCTTTATTGCTTGTGCTCTGCTGGAAACAAAAACAAAGGGGTACATTTCTGATCTACGAACGATTGACATATCGGTCGTTCTGCTTTGTTTATTTTCTTGTTTTTGCTGGTAAACAACAACAAATTTGGAAAATAACAAAGCAGAACGAGCGATATGTCAATCGTTCCCAGATCAGAAATCTTCCCCAAAATTGTCAGTCGAGAATGACACAACAGTTTTAATGCCACTTATTGCTAAATATATATAAGAGAGGATACACACACGAAATGCACATACATATTAAATACATACATACTTTCAGCCGTCTCCTAGGCTTTTAGTTAGAAAAAAAGCATTGCGTGCCTCTTCCTTTTTTTCGTTTCTTTTTTTTGTCGTTTTTCTCGAAAATGTGGCAGAACATTTTTTCATTGTTTTCAATCGTTGTTCGGGGCCACAATTTGTGGACCATTTACAACAAAAACAAAGTAAGAAAAAGACGACAATTGCATGGAAAAATGGATAAGTATGGTTTTTTAGTTTGAGCGGAGGGAAAGAGGGGAAGTTTTTTCTTCTTAATTTGGGAATGCTTTTCAGACGCTTATACAGCGGTCTGTTGCCTTCAATGGTATGACGGCGAAAGCTTATCTAAAAAACGAATGCCTTTGAAGTTTGAGCTGAGGGACACAGAGAGAGTTTTTCTTCTTAATTTCTTAATTAGTTTTCAGACGATTCTGGTGAAAACAAAGCACCATCGACGGAGTGGCGAGCGGCGCAAATTCTTATCTTTCGTTCCTTTGGAGTTTGAGCGGAGGGAAAGAGGGAAGAGTTGCTTGCGTTTCTTTCGTTCTTTTGGAGTTTAAGCGGTGGGACCGAGATAAAAATGCATCAACATTAAAACAGCAACTGCAAATTTTCGAACAAGCAGTAAAAATCAATGTCGGTCGGGTGAAGGCACCACAGCAGTTGCTGTTTATTGCGATTTTCATACGGCAGTCACAAAACAGCAGTCGTGCCGATTTGTGCCTAGCTGTGTTGAAAACGGCTTGTGCACAGCTCTAATACATACGTACTAAAGGTCTACATGGGATGTCTCGAACACACGAACACACTTGAATACACTACTCCAGTACAGTACATTTCGAATGAAAACTTTACTCCTTAACTCAAAAATTCAAACGTCTACTAGAATCGAATGAAACCGAATCTCCATACGTTTTTGTTTAAATGAAATTAGGGTAGAACCTGAAGAAGAAAAGTTGATTCATTCAAATTTCGAATAAGGCGTGTTGTCGAATGTCAAATAAGGGTTTTTCGTATAGGAAAGTCATAGTTCGTTGTTTGTTGCGGGTGTTACTTTCGCGGGGAAGGGGTTATTGGAAATAGAAACTCAACTATCAGACCCCTTGTTGAAGAGTGATCGGGATGGAAAGATGAAAATCAGCTTTGAGACCCCAATGACAAAAGAGATTTTTAAGTCAAATCGTTTGTATTGAGATAACAACTTGTTAATTTTTCATATAAGTAATGAATTCAAAGACATCAATTTTTATTTATTTTTTTATGCCAATATTTAGTCTATTTAATATCCATTTCACTTTTAAATAGTTTATTACTTAATTAGAACCTATTTGGTAAAAGTATTTTAGGTTTAGAAATCATTGCAAGTGCAGATTAACAACAAAAAATTGAATGTAAATTGTTTTATACGCTCAAATCCGCCACAATTTGATATTTTCTACTATTTGAAACTGTATGACCTATTCTATGAACAATTCAAGCAAAATAAAACATTGTAAAATCAAATTGATTATCCAATTAAAATAAAAGAGCAGACATAAAATGGCGTTGGTATACCTTCATATTTTTGTTTACCTCGCCATTGAATTTGCCGATACTAGTGTTGCCCGTTTGTATAGAACGCAGCTATTTTTGTGCCTGTTATGAATTCTGGTACCAAAGCAGTGCTGCCGGTATGCTACAATGTAAAATAAATTTGCTGTTTTTCTTAATTGGCAAATATATTAGCGAATAAATGTGCTTGAACTGTTAACAAAACCTTTATTTTTGCTTCGCGGAGTACAAATCGCGGAGTACAAATTACTTCCTAGAATAGAAAATTATAGTGTTCTTTACACCGAGTGCTACAAAAAGTACTTTTACCTTTTTCGTACTTTCTGAATTTCCTTTTATTAACGTAAAATGTAACGCTGCTTAATAATAGGATTGATTTTTTCACCACAATTGAAGAAATGAATAAATTTTAGATGAAATCTTCTATTTTTTTCATGAATATCGTATTTAACGATACGAAACATGTTAACTAAATGTATAGAATTCCGCCATTAGTTTGTTTAGAAGTATTCCCTATTTTAGGTAGTTATGAGTAACTTTTTTTTCTTTTATCTTTGCAGCAATAGCTTAAACATCCTAGCAAAATTTCTCAAAGTTCGATCATCTTGGGTCTTTGCTCTATGATGCAAGATTGCATATGTTTGCTGTATGCTGTTTAATACCAACAGCCTATTATCGTCCCAAATTTCATAGCTCTATTCGTTCTCCCTTAATCGTGATTTCTACAGACAGACGGACGGACAGACAGACAGGCAGGCAGACGGACGGACAGGGGGACGGACAATATATATCCTATATTGACTTGAGGAGGTTATTCTGAGCCAGAATATATATACTTTTCTATACCACGCCTCCTTTAATGCGTTACAAACGAAAGCACAAATTGAATATAACCTCATCCCTTCGGGTGTAGGGTATAAAAAGAATTGCTTTAAAACAATATGAATTTAATGTCTTCGATGTATTTATTTACTTATGCGTACAACAATTTAACTGTTAATACGATACATAACATTTAAGTTATTAGATTAATAATTTGACAATATTATGTAGTAACATTTAAATGCTTATAATTATAAAAATAGTGGAGTATTATTTTCTGTCACAATCTGAATTATGAAAATATCATGTTGCACATTTCATTGTTCTTTTGATTTGATTCTGCTGCTGTTGATGCTGTTGTTGCTGATTCTGTAGAGGGATTGTGGAATTAATATTGGTGGTTGTCGACATGGCGGCATTTGTATTTAAGTGGCCCGCTGCAAACAAATTTCATCTGTTAACATAGCTTCGATTGTGATTTGGATTGAGGCCGCTATTTGGATTTATTCGGCCAGTTCCACCGCTAGCTTGAAGCTGGAATAATCTCAGCGGTTATATTCCGGTTCGTATTCGGGTGTGTCATAAGGGCCGCATGCACCTATGCCAGAGACGCTAATATTACTGTTCTGCGGTCCGTGAGGAGAAACCGTATGTGTTTGCGCATGTCCGTAGCATAAGCTTGTTGCTCGTAGGCAACGTGTTCGTCGTAACCTCGTCTACAATGAAAGGAAGAAAAATTTACTTTCCCAATAAAAATCCACATCTTTCGGTCTCTAAACTTAGTCGACTTGACATTTTTGATCAGCCGAATAAGACAGAATATATCTTTTGATCATAAAACCTAGCCGTACGTTTCGTCCATAGTACTTCTGGGCCTCTCATGTATGGACATAACTTTCTGTTTTAGCGGTATGGGATTTTTGGCAAAAGAGGGCAAAGCTGGAGTCCTAAAAATCCACAAAAAATTATGAAATTTAAAATTCCGCAAGCATGCCATTCACTCTACCTGTAGCCATGATGTGGTGATAAGCTTTTACCAATTTGTGATGCGCCGCCGCCGCCACCACCACCACCGCCACTTCCAGCAGATTAGCATGCCTAATCATGCAACTTAGCCATCGTGATCGGTTATGCTGGTATTGTCTATTAGCTCGCGCAGCTGCTCTTGACGAATGAGATCATTGCTGTCCGCAATTAAAAATTCCTAATTCTTGCCGTGCTATTTTCCAATTTGTGCAGACCAGGGACGCGTTCTCAGTTCTTAATTTTCGTCCGTTTAGTTATAATAATTTTACATTTCACCAAGAACTTTGTGTATTTTTGTCGCGGTATTGATACAATCAATATAATTTCATTTAAATTCATTAAAATTCGTAATTTCTTCACTAAATTCACTAAAGAGCTTTTCACTTGCTAAACATTTGTTGACCTCTTAATAAACAAAGAAAATGTCATATAAACGTCACGTACTGCGGTGAACTTCACATACAGCACACATATGCTATACGTGTGTCCCCACTTAAAATTAACGAAGAAATTCAGTCTTTGTTTGACATATTTTTTGGCGGGAACGAAGTTTCCTATCTCCTTATCTCTGACTGCTGTTTTATGACTGCCGTATGAAAATCGCAATAAACAACATGTAACGAGTTTTTCTCTTTGGCTGAGGTATGCTCAGCCGCTCCAGGGTTCATGATGGAGGGATCTCGAAACCCTCCGTTTACTGGTTCACTACCGCTTCCGAATTCCGCACCATCGACAAGTTCGTCGATCAGTTCACTGACCACCTTTTGGTAGTTCAGCTCGGACGGTATATTGGTGATTTTTCTTATTCTAAATACAATTGTTATCCAGGGCAAGTGCCCGCAACAGAAGGTTGCTCACAATGGAAATACAAAGTTTAACACAGACCAAATGTCTGGCAACAGATGGTTGCTTACAAAGTTTCGTTACAGAGTAGATGTTTACACAATAATCTAAGCTAGGCGAGACAAGCAGAGCGCTTGGCAACAAAAGGTTGCTTACAAAGTTAGGAATGTCTGGGGGGGAAACTAGAGTCAAAGGGAGGAAATTCGCTTAAAACCTTGTCGAAAATTGACGTGATGTTCTCTTAATATGTAATTCGATCTGTCGAAAGCCGACGTGATCCTCTCTTAGAATATGTTTTTAGAATTTGTCGAAAGCTGACGTGATTCTTCCTTAAAGTATGTACTAGAATCTGTCGAAGCTGACGTGATTCTCTCTCAACAATATGCACTAGGATCTGTCGAAAGTTGACGTGATCCTCACTTAAAGTATGTATTAGAATCGGTCGAAAGCTGACGTGATTCTTCCTCAGAGTATGTTTTAGAATCGGTCAAAAGATGACGTGATTCTCTCTTAAAAATATGCACCAGGATCTGTCGAAAGTTGACGTGATCCTCACTTAAAGTATGTATTAGAATCGGTCGAAAGTTGACGTGATTCTTCCTCAGAGTATGTTTTTAGAATCTGTCGAAAGATGACGTGATTCTCTCTTAAAAATATGCACCAGGATCTGTCGAAAGTTGACGTGATCCTCACTTAAAGTATGTATTTAGAATCTGTCGAAAGTTGACGTGATTCTCCCTTAAAGTATGTATTAGAATCGGTCGAAAGCGGACGTGATTCTTTCGTAAAAATATGCACCAGGATCTGTCGAAAGTTAACGTGATCCTCACTTAAAGTATGTATTGAGAATCTTATCGAAAGTTGACGTGATTCTCCCTTAAAGTATGAATTAGAATCTGTCGAAAGTTGACGAGATTCTTTCAAACAAAATGTGTTCCAAAGTCCTGTCGAAGGCTGACGTGACTCTGGGAATGCTTGAACGAACCAAAGCTAAAGTAGTTTTACAAAGCGACTTACTTGAGCGGAGGTCGATTTTCCAAGTGCAAACACGTTCATTAAGAGCGGTTCTTTACTTAAACCTATTCGGAATTATATTGCGCGAGCAATAGTGAAATGAAAAATAAAGAGTCCATTCGTCTGTGAATAGTCTGTCCAACCGTGTATGCCTGTGTTCGTATGTATGTGATGTTGTGATGTGATTCTTTGATTTTAAGTGTGGACAATTGTGTTGTTATTTACTTTTAATTTTCGCCATTTTGCCGCAGAATAAAACAAATTAATGTTTAATATTGTTTTTTATTTATAATTCTCCCTCATTATTAAAAAACAATTTGTAGAACTTTGAAAATTTAGTTGTTCGTACCGAGATTTGAACCTCGGTCCGTTGGCTTGAGAGGCTGTTGCTCTAGCCGCTAGGCTGTCAAGCGTAATTAATGGTGGTCGCTTAATAATTAAAAAGAAAAGGAGAAAAGAAGTTGTGACGATTTCTGATCGTTACATTCTATCCTGACTTAGGTGGAAATAGGAAAAAAAGCGGGGACGGGATGGAAGCGAAAACACTAAAATGATTAAATTTAAAGTAAAGAAATGATATTTCCTGTTAGAATAAGTATACTAAAAAAACAATTCTTTTATCTTCTTTCTCTTTTCGTAGGTATTAAGTAATAGCGGTGTGTTTGTTAAATTCAATTTATTCCTTTGTTTATTTAATTAGTAATAACTAATTGTTGTGGTCCAATTACAATATCAACGAAGGGGTCGAATGGGGGTATTGAATCTCCTTTGTCCCCTATTTTTGGGCTTACTTTGGCTGCCGGTGTTTCTGTAAGCGTTTGAGGTAGATGACTGTGCCTACCCTGCTAAGCCATTGGCGGATTTTGTTTATCACCGCATTCATTTTCACCTCTAACTGCTGAATGTGTTTGGCTACAACTACGACTGCAATGTCATCAGCAAAACCTATAATATGTACGTCTTTATCGGCCGATAACTTTAGTACCCCATCGTACGTGAAATTCCACAGAAGTGGGCCCAGCACCGATCCTTGAGGAACACCGGCTTTTACAGAGTATGACTTCGGGCCGTCATTGCTGTCGTATAATAATATTCTGTCCCACAGATAGCTGTTAATGATATGCTGAAGATACTGGGGAACGCATTTTTCTTCCAACGCTTCAAGAATATGCGTCCAGGACGCCGTGTTGAATGCGTTCTTTATGTCAAAGGTGATAACTGCGCAGTACTTCTTTGTACCACCTTTCCACCTTGTCCCCTTGATAGCTTCTTTAGCTATGGACACCACTGCATTAAGAGCGTCAACAGTTGAGCGCCCTCTTCTGAACCCATACTGATTCGCACTAAGGCCTTGAGAGCCTTCCGCAAACGGCAACAATCTCTCGTATATAACTCGCTCTAGTAGTTTACCTATAGTGTCGAGTAGGCATATTGGCCTATAGGCCGATGGGTCACCCAGGTGTTTTGCCAGGTTTAGGAATCAGAACAAGTTTTTGTCTCTTCCATGGTTTGGGAAAAACACCTTGACGCAAGCAAGATTGGATTACATTCGCGAACCACCGCGGGTGCTTTCGTATAGCTGCAATTAGGGCTACGTTCGGGACACCATCAGGTCCTGGTGCTTTATTCGGCATGATCCGCTTTGCGGCTGCAATAATTTCCTCCTGGGTAACAACCACTTCACTGAAGTATTGCCGCAAGGGAAGAGTACTTTCTATCTGGCCTTTGGAATAAAGTTGACACGATATTGTGAAGGAGGCGTGGACATCTTTCCTCTGTGCGATGCTTCACTTTACCCATCACAATTCTGTAGGCATCGCCCCACGGGTTTGAGGTTGCTTCGTCGCACAGTCTTTTGAAAGACTCCTGTTTCGATTTTTTAATTGCATCCCGCAGATTTTTCCTGGCCACTGCAAACTCTTCGCGAAGCAGACTTCTATCTTCCTGGTGTCTGCAGCGCTGGAGACGCCTTCGAGCGTGTAAGCAATAGGCACGTAGTGTTGCTATGCCGTCGTTCCACCAATAAGCCGGTTGTCTGCGGTATTTTATTTTCCTTCGTACCATCGTGGCATCACAAGCTTTTAACAGCTGCTGCGCTAACTGCGCAGCTTGGTCTTCCGCGCTAGTTGGAGATTCCTCCGGCTCAACAAAAACAGCGTTAAAAAGTTCCTGATCGAAAGTATTAGCTTTCCAACTATGGTCTGGTTGGTTGAACCTTCTTACTCTAGGTCGCTGTTCGTCTATTGTTATAATAATGGCTTGGTGATCACTAAAAGTGAATTCTCGGCTCACCTGCCAACGGGTTTTTCGCATCATTGCACTGCTAACAAAGGTGATGTCTATGATCGATTCACGACCATTTCTACAGAAAGTGCTGACATTACCATCATTTGCCAGTACCATGTTGAGAGGTGCTAAGGCTTCCAGCAGTGATCTGCCTCTATCGTTGGTATATCTGCTGCCCCACTCCGTGGCCCAGGCATTAAAGTCACCAGCTATAATGACAGAATGCCTATTTATAGCGTCTCCAACAATGCTCGAAAGCATAGACTCGTAATCGACTCTTGTAATACTGGGCGCCGCGTAGCAGCTATAAATATGTATCCCTGATACCACGGCATAGGCAAAACCATTGGAAGGATTTTGAGCTACACTTTGAATGGGGATCTGGCCGCATGCCCAGATCGCCGCTTTTTTCGAGGTATCTGAAACCCATAGACCATTTTCAGGGATCCTGTATGGCTCGGATATTATGGCAACATCTGCTTTAAGTTCAGTAGTCATTTGTTTCAAAAGGTCTTGTGCGGCCTCACAGTGATTAAGGTTGATTTGCACCACTCTCATTTTTTGTTTGTCTCAATGGCTCTCTTGTACAAGTGGCAACGATTTCCACTCATAACATGGTCATGGGAATTGTTGCCAGTCTGAAAACAAATGACACACTTTGGCAATTTGGTGCATTCTTTCGCGTGGTGCCCCTCATCACCACACCTTTGGCAGAGCTTAGAGCGGTCAGCATTCTCACATGAGAACGCCTTGTGACCGAACTCCATACATCGGAAACACATAAGCGGCTGCTTCACTTCTCGCAGCCGGCTGACCACCCACCCTATTTTGATTTTACGATCAGTCAAAGCTTTGTTGGCTGTCGCAATAGGCAAGCTAATTAATGCAGTTTTAGTACCGCGGTAGGCGTTCCGGACCGACTTAACTGCATCTGCGTTCAGAGGTCCATATTGTTTCGCAAATGCATTCAGAACATCTTCTTTCGAAGTAATTTCATCGAGATCTTTGCATTCAATAGTCACTTCTTGCGACATCGCTCTCACGTCGGCTTTATCGCCTAAGACTGACTTCAGCTGCTCTTTATAGCTGTTAGGAACCTGGCTTGAATTCGTATTTAATTGTATAAGAATTTCTCCTTTTTGGGTCCTACGAATGCGTTGCACCTTTTCGCCCACTTCCTTGAGGCTTGGCTCTTCCCTAATTTCCCGTAGAATATCCGCGTAACTTGCTTCGCCACGAGAACTTATAATAATGGCGTCAGGTTTTTTGTTGGTTAAATTGGCGCTCTTCCCAGGCTTCCGTACCACTTTCGTCCATTCGACTTCGCCACCGGATTCTTTCTCCTTTTTGTCAGTGACAACTGGAATTTTAGCAGTACTAGTTTCCGGCAACTTATTTTTTTTTGCTGGAGATTGTGTCAGCAAAAACTCTTCTCTAACCCTCTTTGGACCAGCATTCTGGCGTTTCTTAATGAATGGTGAAGTTTGGATACCGCATTCCAAAGTTATTTTCATTTTAGCTTCAGATTACGCAAGTTTGTAAAATTTCGCGATGTGTCCGATAAGGACTCGCATTGGCTGATTGATCGACCGGCGCCCACCACCAATCATATCGACGAGCATACCTATCTTCCTATTAATTTTTTCAAACGGGGAAAAGCATTTAGAACCGTCGGTTTTTGCATTCACCAAACATGGCGGAGAAGAGTTAGATCGCGTGGGCGTTACCGTGTCTACCGCGTCTATCAAACGTACCTGATTGGTCGCACTGACTCTCATCGCTATGGTTTGGCATGTATACTGTCACTTCATTCGCACAAGCCATACTAGTTAGCACGGACCAGCACCCTCGCCACAGGCGCGAACCTTATTTATATTCACAATTGAACGGGTAAGAAGTAAATTTCCCTTGGTGCGACCACAATAGGTGTTAGCATAAGTATAACTAATCTACTTTGTCTCGCACTAAAGTTGCGCGGGCTTTCAAAAATGTTGCTACTAGTTGACGTAACTTTAACTAAAATGTTCACTATAAACGCTTCGAATTGCTAGCAGAGATAACAAAATAAGCTAAAAATCAGCTTTCGTGTCCAAAAGATAGCACTCGCGGAGCAGGAACGCGTTGCTACTTAATCGCACTTTATTTCGCACAGTTTTAGGTTTCCCTGAGAGTTTTAAGTACAGAAATTTCACTATAGTTCGGGAGGATATAGAAAACACGTCCGTACCCGGCAAACGTCACAAAGAGTCTAGAGGCTGTGTGTCATTTAGCGTGTGTGTGTGTATATAGGATAAGCGATGAGCTTTGTGTGGCTTTTCTTGATTTCTCAGATTTGACGACGCTAGACGTCGACAATATATGAAAACGACAGAGAAGAATGCCTTTTTAGCAATAAGAAGAATGTAGCGCAACTGAGATATTTCTTATTCAAAAATTAAAGAAAAATGTTGGTATGTTCGGTGCTTTTTATCCGGTACAAAGAATTAAAATAATTTTTAATAAAAGTTGCCGAATTTAATCCTCGTTGTTAACTTTTTTTATTAAATGAAAACACTTTTGAACATTTTGGATAACAATAAACTTTTAATTCAATAAAAAAGGGATATATGAAACGTTCAAACGTAACAAATGATATATGTAGTGTTATATAAATATATAACATAGTGTTATAAATGAATTAAAAATTATTTTATATTATTATTTCACATTTGTTATATGAAAAATTAAATATTTATTATTAAAAATTTATTATTTTTCATATAATAAATATGAAATTAAAAAAATTATTAAATATTATTTACAAGCAAATAAATAATATCTAAAAAAACTTTCAAATATTTTCATAAAATACTATCTCGTTAATCTTAAAAAAAATCTTATAATTATTTTAATTTTCAATTTCTCACATCACACAAAAGCCATTTCAAGATTTCTGTAACCATAGCTGTAACATAAAGAAATCTTGAAATAGCTTTTCAATTTTTAGTTCTAAAAATTTTTAGCTGCGGCGCAAGCGCCGATAACCTTGCCAACACACGACCAAAGCATACACAGACGCATACCCAACACAAAATTACCCAACACAAACCAACAACTGTATGTTAACAAAAGCGAAGAGACGAAAGGGTAAGAAATACGTATGAAATGCATTTAGCTCGACGATGGACGAAGAAAGAAATCGTTCAAATCGCCTGCTTTCTGCTTATCATGTGTATTGTGTGTGTGTGCCGGCATTATTGTAACCGCAGAATACCGCGATGCGCGTATCTCTTTCTCGTCGCGCGATGCCCTTAAATAGACATCGCGTGACGCTGTTAAAAATTTGTTTACGTTCCATATTTCTGGAAACATGTGCTTGCTTCTGCAATTTGTTCGCCGCCACCAGCCCCTTACCAATTGCCTTACAAATCTTGTCATTCTCCAATATATTTTTATTCCCTAGAAAGAACAGATAGTACAGCACTCCGTTGCGCTGAAAATTTTATATTCCGCATTCATATTTGCATTTTAAAAATTTGTGGAAATTTTTTGTAAATTTAACTTTTACTTGTAAATTTGAATTAATTTTGAAGTCTAAAACATATGGTTCTAGTTTACATTTTCTATACAAAAGCAACGAGTAAAAGCAGCGAAACAACAAATCCTCAGGTTTTTGGTAAGAGGTGGCCATTTTTTTTCTGAGAGTGAGTAAAAACAAAGACAGTAAAAACCAAGAGAGCAGCGCGATAGAATAGATCTATCGAATCGCGACACATCGCGCGATTCTGTGACGTCAAATTCCTATAGAAAACACATAGGGAGAGTTTTATTGTAACCGCAGAATACCGCGATGCTGCTTTTACTCGTTGCTTTTGTATAGAAAATCTAAACTAGAACCATATGTTTTAGACTTCAAAATTTATTCAAATTTACAAGTAAAAGTTAAATTTACAAAAAATTTCCACAAATTTTTAAAATGCAAATAAAATATGAATGCGGAATATAAAATGTTCAGCGCAACGGAGTGCTGTACTATTTGTTATTTCTAGGGAATAAAAATATATTGGAGAAGGACAAGATTTGTAAGGCAATTGGTGAGCGGCTGGTGGCGCACAAGCACCTGGTGGCGCAAGCACATGTTTCCAGAAATATGGAACGTAAACAAATTTTTAACAGCGTCACGCGATGTCTATTTAAGGGCATCGCGCGACGAGAGAGAGATTCGCGCATCGCGGTATTCTGCGGTTACAATTACGCATCGCGCATCGCGGTATTCTGCGGTTACAATTAGAACGGAGCGGAATACGCAATGAAACGGAGAAAAGGGCAAGTAATTGAAATGAAATGCAAGTGTTTGGGCCGTGAACAAAGAGAGAGAAATCGTTCAAACTGCGTGCTCTCGCCTATCATGTGTATTTTGCCTATCTCGCCTATCATGTGTAAAGCAAACCATCTATGCTTTTCTTCGTTTCTTCGTCCATACCGCCCGCATCTGTGATGCCGTTTGAGTAACTTTGGCTGATTCGGCCTCTTGTTATTTCTTAATCTATGGTTTAGCCTAGGAGACGGCTGAACGTATGTATGTATTTAATATGTGTGTGCATTTCGTGTGTGTATCCTCTCTTATATCTATTTAGCAATAAGTGGCATTAAAACTGCTGTCATTTTCGACTGACAATTTTGTTTTTGTTTCCAGCAGAGCACAAGCAATAAAGGCTATGAGTGCAAATCTGAAATGTTTTATCAATTTTTACTGCTAAAACGTTGTGTTATAATATATATATATATTTATATATAATATATAATAAAAGGTCATTACGCATAATATTATTATTGATTATTACAAAACCCATTATCTTTAAACTTAAAATAAGCTAGAAGGCAGTTGTTTGAAATGCCTCGCTTACAATTTCAAGTTAAAATAATGAGGTTAGTAATCAACAGCATCTCACTCGCTTATCGGATAATGAACACAGTAAATAAGATTTTACTCGTTCTAGAAAGCCGTAGTCGTTTTTCTCAGTTTCAAAGAAAATTTAAATTAAAAAAATTAATAATACCAAGATTTTTTTGAAGAAAGCTGAAAAATTATTAAAAAAGTAGAAAATCCGTACTTCAAAGTTTTTTAAAGTGCATTTTGACCAGATATCCCGTGAAGCGCATTACATTGTCTCAGATCAAGGTAGGTCAATCAAGAAACATTTTTTGATAAAACAAATTTTTGTATTTTTTAATATGAAGAACTGTTTCTTTGTAGGTGCATCCATGGGTAACCAAAGATGGTACAATTCGACTACCCTCTAAAAATGAAAACCCATTTTAAAGAAAGTTTTGGTTAGAGCATCACAGCGTGGTGGTTGCCGTCTTTAACGTTTCTCACGTGCTGGCCGCTCAAATCCTGCTCCTGGCTATTGCCATACTATCATCGATAGGTACACCTACTGAATCTTTATTAAAAATAACTATGTATTTTTATAATTTTACATATAATTAAAAGAACCTGGGACCCCGAGCAGTTGCTCGGAACTTTTTTCCAAACGTTGCGAAGTTTTATGAGTTTGGTTTAATGGGGCGAAAAATGTTAAAAATAAAAGAGTTTTGATTTTTTGCAGTGTGAATAGTAAAAAAAGGCCGTTCTATCGGTTTTAAGCGAAGGGAAACACTTTGCCTGTATGCTTTCAAAATTTTAATTTTTTTCAATTTTTATAAACATTTTTGCCTTGAAAACATTGACCCTGTTCATAAATTTCTTGAAGTTTTACAAAACAAAACAAAAATATTTGAAATGTATTGTCAAATAATATTTGAAAAATATTTGATTGACATTTTAATTCAGATCAGAACAAAATTTAAAAACAAAAACAAAGCAATTGTACATGCGTACATATGCAGAATTTATTTTTTATAGTACAGACAAAAATAGGTCACGTACGTACACATGCAAGTGCTCGTGCTATTCTTCAGGTTATTGACTGGAGTGTCAAATAACCGTCTAGCTTGGCCATCGACCGTCAGTCATTCGACACCTTTGTTGTGCCTTTATTTTTCTTTTCTTGTTATAGCACCTGCATGTGTACGTACGCGCCAAAAATATAAAAAATACGTAACTATAAGCATTTTGTTGTAAAAATAATATGTAAACTAAAAATCAATATCATAAAATTTTTGTATTTAAGGAAGAACAAAGACAATAAATTTGCATTCTAAATTCATTAACGGAATCGCTGCGTCTTTTATTCAAGTCATACCACGTTCAAGTACTTGGTAAATCAATTTAAACCTTATATCAAGTTCAAGTGCTTGATATAAAATTAAACATTCCAGATTGTAACAAGTTCAAGTACTTGTTACAAATTCAACGGTTACAAATTATAATAAGTCCAAGTACTTGTTACAACCTCATCATACAAAACAATCTATCCTGGTTTGTACCTGGAAACTAACTCCCCTTAACATTTGGTGACCCCAGATACGAACACGTATCGCTATTACCTTGGTCGCACGTCGAAAAAGTAAAAATTGGTAGACATGTCGTCAGACCAAAACACGTTATTTGCTGACCAAGCAAAAATTGGTCAGCATATACAGACGATAGCAACAAACTTCAATAAAGATTCTGCGAGCCGAAAAACGAAAAAGGAGTATTTTGAGTCCAGAAGAGATCAACTCAATGCGGCCTGGGTCCGATTTGAGGATATGGACAACCATATCCGTGAATTGAAGGATGTACCGCTAGACCACGAGTACTTTGTATCCGATTACTATGGTAAAATAAAGAAAGTGCATGACCAGTACAGTAGAATTTTCGACGAAGCGATTGCGTCTTTTAAAGGAAAAGAAGACAAAAATTCAATCACCTCAGATTCGGAAAATCTGGATTTACCACAAAAATCAAAGCATCACGAAGCGAAAGCCTCTGATACTTCGGCCAACAACAATGGTAACCCAAAATTGGAAGGAATGATAAGAAGGCAAGCTGCTATTTCGGCTTCTCTACAGCGTCTTCTGTCTAGCATTGACAAGACAACGGATTCATCTCCAATTTATAATGAAACCCAGCTAAATTCAATAAACAAACTTTGGAATGAGATAGAATCTCTCAATTATTCAATATGGGAACAATGTGTTGATCCGATAGCTGTCGGCTATAATATGGAGTTCTACATTTCTCTGGAGGAATCTGTGCGAAGTCATTGTATATCACTGGGAGCAAAAAACAAAGATCCTATTGAAGAAAAACTCAATCGAAATTCATCTCTATGGTTCAATTGCCAAAAATCACCATCCCAAAATTCGATGGCGACTATTTAAAATGGCAGCAGTTCTGTGATATTTTTAAAAAAATGATTCACAAACAACCAATGTCCGGAATAGAAAAAATGTGGTACTTAAAGGGTAACATCTGTGGTGAAGCAGAACGGCTTATTCGGCATCTACCACTAAGCGAAGAAAATTATGCGTCGGCATGGAAAGTCATGAAAGAACGTTTTAGCAATAAAAGGATTTTGGCGACGGCACTTCTTCAAAAAATTACAGAGCAAATAACAATTGTGCCCGAAGCTAATTCAGTAAAAAATTTTCATGATAGCATTCATGAGAGTCTGTTAGCATTAAACAACGTGGATATAAACACGACAGGTTGGGATCCGCTCTTGCTGCATCTGCTGGTTAAAAAGTTGGATCGTCAAACTCATACTCTTTATGAACAATCACTACAAAACCCTCGAGAGTTACAAACCATGGAAGGGTTTCTTACATTTCTACAAAATCGTTTCCATTCACTAGAAGCGGTGGGAAGGAAAGAAAAATTATCAACAAAAACAGTGACGTCTGCGGTCCAAAACAGCAACAGTAGTATAAGTGCAAGATGCGTATGCTGCAATTCAGAAAATCATCCCCTTTACTATTGCGAAAAATTCCTAAAAATGAATACAGTCGAACGTCTAAAATGGACTCAAAAACAAGGACTGTGTGTAAATTGCTTACGATCAGGTCACAGCTCAAAAACATGCTCATCTCAATCCTGTAAAAAATGCTCACAGAAGCACAACACATTACTTCATCTGGAAGGCAACAAACAAAAGGTCAATAAGGTTGAAACGTCTATATCAGCAAAGGCAAAAAATAATTCAACCGATAAAAATCAATCAGCAACATTAACAGCATCAAACAACGCAGTAACAAATATGAAATACGTGTTACTGTCAACTGCTAAGATATCGGTTACCGCAAACAATGGCCAAACCAATACGTACAGAGCCATTCTAGATTCTGGGTCACAGGTGAACCTAGTAACGGAGCGACTTATTAGACAACTAGCGGTAAAACCGTCATCAGGATCAATCTGCATAGAGGGTATTGGGCAGAGCGTTAAAAACAGCAAACATCGAGTCAACCTCATCATGAAATCATCAAGCGGCAGGTTCTCATCATGGTTCGAGGCCTTCGTGTTGCCACAAATAGTGTCACCACAGCCGACTCAGCCTTTGGATACTTCTGGATGGCATTTTCCTAAAAATATTGCATTAGCAGACGATGAATTTTCAAAAAGGAGCAAAATAGATGTCCTTCTTGGAGCAGAATTCTATCATGAACTACTACTCCCTGGGCAGATAAGGCTGTCGAAAAATTTACCCATACTACAAAACAGTGTTTTTGGGTGGTTAGTATGCGGAAAGGTCGACAGTGATGCCAGCAATTCATTTACGTGCGCCATACACGCTAAAAACGACGCGACCACCGATGAACTAATAGAACGCTTTTGGAAATTAGACGACCTCAGCGACAATCAAAACAACAATTTCACGGCAGCTGAAAGGCATTGTGAAAAACACTTCACTCAAAACGTTCGCAGAGATCCATCATCAAAAAGATTCATTGTCAGGTTACCATTTTCGGAAAATCCGTCAAGTCTAGGAGACTCCAAATCAATGGCGATTAATAGATTTCTATCACTAGAGAAGCGCCTCAGCAGGGACCAAGTACTAAAGGCGGACTATTCTAGATTCATGAGTGAATATGAATCGTTGAACCACATGACAGAAGTTCAGCTAAGCGAAATACCAAAGCTACATTACATTATACCTCACCACTGCGTTCTAAGGCCCGACAAGACCACAACAAAATTACGGGTAGTATTTGATGCATCGGCAAAAACATCGACCGGATTATCGTTGAACAATATACTCCATTCCGGTCCCACGGTACAAAGTGATCTTTTCTCAATACTTCTACGTTTCCGAATTCCCAGATTTGTATTTACTACCGACTTTGAGAAAATGTACAGGCAAGTTCTCATCGACCCCATGGATCAGGACTACCAGCTGATAGTATGGAGAACAGACCCTGGCGAAAGACTAAAATACTATCGTTTAAAAACTGTTACATATGGCACCACCTCAGCTCCCTACCTCGCTACAAAATGCCTACAATTTTTAGCCACGCAGCATACAACAAGCTATCCTTTGGGTGCTCAAGCTTTGCGAGATGACTTCTACGTTGACGACGGCCTGAGTGGCTCTGACACCTTGTCGACAGCAATTGACATGCAGAGTCAGCTTATATCTCTTTTAAAGAGTGCCGGTTTCAAACCTCACAAGTGGTGTGCAAATCACCCCAAGCTCCTTCAAGGCATTCCACGAGAGGAACAGGAACTAGATTTAGACTTCGACAATGATGATAAGTCAACAATAAAAACTCTGGGATTGACATAGATACCAAAGGCAGATGCATTTTGTGTAAAAGTACAAATTTCAGACACTACAATAATCAGCAAACGCGTAGTAACGTCAAACCTGGCTCAAATTTTTGATCCACTAGGAATGTTAGGACCAGTAGTAGTTATTGCTAAACTATTCATCCAACAGCTTTGGGAAATGAAGCTGTCTTGGGATGAAGAATTATCGACCGATCTACAAAGGTTCTGGGTCTCTTTCCGGTCTAATCTGTCAAAATTAAATCAGGCACAGTTTCCCAGACACGTATTCGATAAGCAATTACCCCTAACGGTTCAAATACACGTCTTCGCAGATGCATCTGAAAAGGCATTCGGAGCAGTTGCATACCTCCGTTCGACTTACAGTTGCAAAAAGGTCTTGGTAAGACTGCTGTGCTCAAAATCTCGTGTCGCTCCACTTAAGAAACAAACATTGCCACGACTGGAATTATGCGCTGCTCTACTAGGAGCAGAACTAGCAGCAAGGGTAAGCAAAGATTTACGCTTAAATAACGCACCCATCTTTCTATGGACTGACTCCGAAATTGTTCTCCAATGAATAAATTCTACTGCATCATCTTTCCACACATTTGTAGCCAACAGGGTATCAAAAATTCAACAATTATCAACTACAGATCAGTGGCGCAATGCCAAATCTCACCACAATCCTGCAGACTTACTATCAAGAGGGTTAACCCCTGACAAACTGTTAACGTGCACTCTTTGGTTCTACGGTCCGCTATTTCTTCACGGAAGTGAATCCATCATGCCACAACCGTTCTCGAAAGCTTTAGCAATAGAAAGCGATCTAGAGAAGAGGAAGCAGATTACAACACTTACTACCACAACAAACTCAACAGGCTTAGAAGACTTAATATACAATATAAACCATCGTAATTCATTTAATATTCTTTTACGAGTCGTCGCCTACCTGATGCGATTCATAAAAAATCTCAAATGTACAAACAATAGACCATCACAAAGATCGTTAACACCACAAGAACTTCTTGACGCGCGATCTATCATAGTAAAAACTATTCAAATTTCGGATTTCAGAGAAGATCAAGAACACCTAAAAAAACACAAGACTGTACTAAAGTCAAGTTCTCTCAGCACACTCAACCCGTATATTGACGGCCAGGGAATTCTACGAATAGGCGGACGTCTGGAAGCATCAGAATTGCCATACGACGCCAAACATCCAATCATCCTTCCATATAACGACCCAATTGCAAAATTAATCTTTAAGCAAATACACGAGAAAAACATGCACTGTGGTCCCCAGACTCTTCTCTCTCTTATCAGAATGCAATTTTGGCCTATCAAAGGAAAAACAACAGCACGTAACATTGTGCAAAACTGTGTCCGATGCACAAGAGCCAAGCCTAAACTAATGAATCAGGTAATGGGCAACTTACCAATCGATCGGATAACACCAGCACGACCATTTTTAAATACCGGCGTTGACTATTGGGGTCCACTCTGGGTTCACTACAAAATCAGGGGTAAAAGGCCACAGAAGGTGTATGTTGCAGTTTTCTGCTGCTTTGCTACAAAGGCAGTGCATCTAGAGGTAGTGAGTGAGTTAACTACGGAAGCCTTCATTGCCGCCCTTAAACGCTTCATAAGTCGGCGGGGAAGATGCAAAACGCTGTATTGTGACAACGCCACTAATTTTGTAGGTGCGAACAATTAACTACAAGAACTGGACAAGGAGATTTACTCCAATGCAGCACAAGAAACAATCATCAACAGCTGCAGTAAAAAGGGAATTGAATTCAAATTCATCCCTCCTCGTGCACCACACTTTGGTGGTTTGTGGGAGGCAGCGGTAAAATCAGCAAAACACTTACTGTTAAAAAACACCTCCACAGCATCATTAACCTACGAAGAACTCGAAACCGTCATCATCGAGACAGAAGCAATTTTAAACTCCAGACCACTTACACCAATGTCGTCCGATCCATCAGACTTAACAGCTCTCACTCCAGGACATTTTTTGATCGGAGAGCAACTAGTAGCACAAGTTGACGTGCCTTCCAGGGATCAAAAAACTTCACTAACCACCAGATGGAGATTGATATCCCAACTCAAACAAGAATTCTGGTCTCGATGGACGCGTGAATATCTTCAAGAATTGCAGCAAAGACACAAATGGCGCCAACAATTTCAAAACGTCAAGGAAGGCACCATGGTTATTATCAAGGAAGACAATTCACCACCACTGAAGTGGCCACTCGGAAGAATTGTTCGAACATACAAGGGAGACGACGGAATTATTCGAGTCGTGGATGTAAAAACGTCAAAGGGAATTTGGAAAAGGCCAATTCATGGCCTAGCTCCATTACCTGTGGAATCACACATGACTAATGAATACGAACCTGAGTTAACCAAAGAACTAGAAGAAGAGGACAATCCAGCACCAAAAAAAAAGAAAAAATATTCAGCATGTTCACCTATAATTCTGGCATTATCATTAATTTTCTTGCCGTCAATACTAACACAACCGATTAATATCACGGTGTTCGATAATAAACTAGGGTTATATTTCGAAAATATCGGCAAAACCAATTTAATAGTAGGAGAATGGAAAATCATCGCTTACTACGATCTGAATCCAATAAGGGACGATATAAAAATGCTATTCACTGGAACAAACTCTCTTCAATTTCTCTGCAATCAACTACCGCCGGATGCGAACTGCGGCCCTCTTGTCGACCACTATCTTCACGTTACGACAGATCTACAATTGGACAATAAACTTCTGTTAGGACAACGTAAAAAACGCGCTGCACTAGACATAATAGGAAACATTGCTAACAAGTTATTTGGAGTTCTGGATTCTGACTATGCAAACGATATGTCAAAAACGATAAACAGAATCAACAATAACGAAATACACATCAACGATGTTCTCAAAACACACACGTCTGTTATAGATTCAACCATAAATATAATAAAAAGAAATCAAGATGAAACAAAATCAAGAATTGACAAACTAAATAAACGAACAAACGAACTTCAAAAGGAAATCAATCAGGAAGCAAAGCAAGCGAAGATATTCCAAAATTTCATCTCACTAACACTTCAAATGTCAATAATTGTTGCAGATTTACAGAAGATACAAGCGACCATACTCAATGTTCTAACGGACACACACAACGGAAAAATTAGCCCGCTACTGTTATCTCCGTTACAACTAAAGGCAGAGGCAATCAACATTAGAAACCACTTACCACCATTCCAGCAATTACCATTTCAAGAAGACGACATACTCCATCTTTTCAAATTGATGACCTCACAAGCAGGCATCTCAGATGATCACATAGTCTTCTCAATCAAATTTCCATTAATAGAGCAAGAGCATTTCGATCTTTTCAAAATATTACCAGTGCCAACACAGCATGACAACGCTTTGATATCAATCAAGGCAGATACCGAAATTCTAGCTACAAACAGTCACAGAGATCAATACTTTCCATTAAGCTTGGCTGAATTCGAAACATGCCGTCCATTAAAAGAATCAACCTACATGTGCATCGATAAACAATCAAAATTTTACAGAGGTTCCACATTATTCTCCTGCGAGATAACTCTACTAAACAACGGTACTTCCAGAGACTGTAAAATTAAAAAATTGGACGACAACCTTGTATGGATTCAATTATTTCACAAAAATCAATGGATCTACGCCACCAAGGAACCTATCCAAATGACATCAGTATGTGGGACGAGCATTTCCCAGCTTCAGCTAACTAACTCAGGACTAATGTCAATTCAACCGACTTGCATCATTAAAAACAATCTCACCATCATTAGAGGACATCCCATAGTCAACAGCACCATGCATACATCTTACGCTACATTTGGAAATCTGACTGCTATCGCTATCGCTGTCGACATCAAAGAAGCCCTTAAAAATAACACAGCGGATCTTCATAATGAAACTGAGCAACTTTCGGCGCTACAAAATCTCTTGAAGTCAAGGGATGTGAAGAATCTTACCGAGCAGTTACAATTCGACAAGGCTTATCATTACGCAATCAGCTACTCAGCATTGACAATGTCTATCATCATCATGTGCTGCTTCACTTGGTTAACTGCGAAACACTGCAAAAAAACCAAGGTACAGCGTAGCAAAATGCCTCCTCCGAAACCCAAGCGTATCTTCACCATTGAAGATCAGTTGAAGGTTTAACTTCAACGCGGGGAAGCATGTACATGCGTACATATGCAGAATTTATTTTTTATAGTACAGACAAAAATAGGTCACGTACGTACACATGCAAGTGCTCGTGCTATTCTTCAGGTTATTGACTGGAGTGTCAAATAACCGTCTAGCTTGGCCATCGACCGTCAGTCATTCGACACCTTTGTTGTGCCTTTATTTTTCTTTTCTTGTTATAGCACCTGCATGTGTACGTACGCGCCAAAAATATAAAAAATACGTAACTATAAGCATTTTGTTGTAAAAATAATATGTAAACTAAAAATCAATATCATAAAATTTTTGTATTTAAGGAAGAACAAAGACAATAAATTTGCATTCTAAATTCATTAACGGAATCGCTGCGTCTTTTATTCAAGTCATACCAAGTTCAAGTACTTGGTAAATCAATTTAAACCTTATATCAAGTTCAAGTGCTTGATATAAAATTAAACATTCCAGATTGTAACAAGTTCAAGTACTTGTTACAAATTCAACGGTTACAAATTATAATAAGTCCAAGTACTTGTTACAACCTCATCATACAAAACAATCTATCCTGGTTTGTACCTGGAAACTAACTCCCCTTAACAGCAATGTCAATAAATGTCAATAAATTATTCACACACTTGTTGATGAACCACTTTAATAGAGAAAAAAAACCACCAAAATGAATTTTTTCGAAAAAAACAGCTCGACAGATCGATTTGCAATCTCTCGATCTCGCTAATATGTGAAAATTAAAGAAATCCTTAGAGCCGTTTTCGACCTCAAAAAAGCTGCAAATATATATACAATTTTAGCTCGTTTAATAAGATTAGATATATGAAGTAGTTAAAAATAAAATTAAATTAAACTAAATCATCAAAATATAATTACATATATCTATAATCAATAAATTTTAAATACGTAAATTTTAGAGTTTCAGTGTGTGGATTATAACGAATTATGCATTCCAATGCAGAATAAATGGTTACATTAGTACTTATAATGCGGTCTGTAAATAAGCAGTACTCATTATTACGTAATGACATTTGTAACCACATACTCTGTAGATTACAAACCCATTATACAATAACTACC